>OX419735.1:22840000-25620000 GCA_948477245.1 Thumatha senex | reverse complement strand
AAAGACAATCACAACCATACTACTGCGAAAGAATAAGTACAGCCCAATTTTATGTTAAACTACTACCCATTATTACAGACCCGATTGAAAAAGTGTACAATTTGCAATTAGGTGGTTGCAATTAGTCGGCCATTAACAAGTATTAAGAACAATTAAAAAGTTTCAGCAATTATCCAATTAACTACTTACTGACATTTTAGTGTTGTCAAATTTAAACGCTTTGTACAGAACTGTAGAAATAATTTATTGTGTTATTTAACTTCCGCCCCTTGCACAGTGTTCTGTATGTATGTACGACCACTGCGTTCAGCATATTTCGAATACAATACTGTTAGTTTTATTTTAAGACTAGCTGACCCCCGCAGCTTCACCCGTGACTTACTCCTATCCCCAGTCGCACTCATTTATTCCCGTCGCTTATTACTCTTACAAAAATGTATGACAGTTTACCCGATTTGTTGACATTTATAATTAATGCTCCGTTCGCCTGGGTAGTAGCGTGATGATATATACCTGGTAACCTTCTCCAATAAATGGGCTATCCAACACAAAAATAATTTTAAAAAATTAATGCAACTCTTATAAAGATTAATGCATCGTGGGACACTATTGTAAGTCTTTAAAAGAACTTTAAGTTTTAAATGAGCTGGTTAATTACTGCTGCTAACGCTTACATGCTGCTCGGCATAGCAGTCGTTAAACCAAGCTAAAAATGACACACGAGAAAAGGAAATTTAAAAAATCTTCTCTGTCTGTCAGTTTGTTCCGGCTAATCTCTGAAACGGCTGTACTGGTTTTAACGGGACTATCACTGGAAGATAACTGTTTACATAAGTAGTACTTAGGCTACATTCTATCCCCGTATTCCCAGGTGAACGATCATTACGCGAGTGAAACTGTGGAGTTTTCACTAGTCTACTAGTCTAGTATACTACTATTATAAAGAGGAAAGATTTGTAAGTTTGTTTGTAATGAATAGGCTCAGCTACAACTACAAATTCTGGGCCAATTTTATAATTTTTTTTTACCATTAAAAGCTACATTATTCGTTAGTAATATAGGCTATATTGGGATTTAAAAGAAAAATTGGATTTCGTACGAAATCTCGAATAGGAAAACTTCACCACATAGGCGAAGCTGGGGGCATCAGCTAGTAACATATTAAACGAAAATAATAGAACGTTTACGTAACTGGAGATTAGATCCGTAGATAGCTAAGCCAAGTTACAAGGGGATTTGCTGCTGACGTCACAGTTACGTCATCGTTTACCGACGTCACGAATACTACATTGCTGATAATATCTATTCAATGAACAAAAATGTCTTGTTATCTGGCAGCATTATTGGTTATTTGGAATTCATTTCCATCGAAGAGATTGAATTTCCGTGAACTATCTTATGTAGTATATTATATAAGTATTGGTTACGAATCCAGAGCAGGATTGAGCAATAAACAAACAAATATGTAAACAAAGTTACACATCATCGTATATATCGTACATAAGTAAAAATTTGAAAAGTATTAGTAGCTACGGAACCTTACAATATGAATGGCCCGACACATGCTAAACCGCCAAGTGCGTATAAAATTTTAATTTTAAAAATTAAAAACTATCTTTAGCTAATATTGTGAGATGAACCTCTAGAAATATTTTGGAATATAAGCCCAAAGAAATCTAATATAAGCTTGTGATATAGGATCTAGATTACTGATAAACATACCGATATAATTCTAAATTCATAGGTACATAGTATACATAGGAAATACCCAAACTCCGAAACAATCATTCACAGATCACACGAACATATATTCCGACCCAGGAATCGGACCTTAGAGGAGCGGTAGTCGTATACACCACACCACTTACGAGTTGAGACATAGCAGTCTACATTCATTTATTGCAGTTTGCTTTATGCATCGACTTATAGCGGCATATAATTACCAATATAAGTAACAGAAACTCCGCATACTAGGTTAGGTTACAGTATAATTACCAACTAGCTGTTTAGTATAGTACAGTATTACAATTAAGAACATTCCACTTCAATCACAGAATAAGTAATGATGCAGATATACAGCCTCGAACTAAATAGGCGTTGAATATGGTGCCTTGGTCTTAAAAATATATCAATAACTGCTGCACTAACCGATGTCCACGGTTCCGACCGTTAGGCGAGGCCTTTTGGTTTTTTCTTACTCGTTTACCACTGGTAAATGTTATTTTTTTAATGGTCCTCAAAACAGAACTAGTAGGTACTCAAATAGTGCAATAGATCAATATAAGAGTTCAATTCAAAACATGTTCCTAAATGTGTGAACACGATATTGTTCCCGAAAAGAAGCCTGTTCGTAAATAGCGTTCGCATACAGTAAGATCCGATAGAGGATTTCTTCCACGCACGCTTCGATTGTTGTACGAACACCCTGTCTCGGTTTTGACAAGTGTCTTCAGTATGGTGCCCTTCATAAGGCTCTTAGAAGGTTTCTGAAAGGTCGACAACGTAATTGCAGCATTTCTGTTGTTGCTATGGATACATAAATATATAGCCTTGACCACTTTCGATCAGGTGGACCGTATGCCTGTCTGCTGGTGGTCACTTTAAATAAATATTTTTTTCTTTAGTCTTAGTGTATGACATTTTGTAAGAGCCGTTGAAATGGTCTATGCAAATGATATTTTTATTTTTTTTATTTATTTATTTTACCTCATGTCTATATAAACAAAAGCTAAAGTGTCAGCTCTCTATACGTATAGAAAATTTCATCTTCACAAATTTCACATATATAATATTTACTATTTGGTGCCCGCGGCACCGCCCGCGCAATGAAGGTTTCCCGTTCCCATTTCCTAGATAAAAACTAGCCTATGTCCTTTTTCGGGTTCTAGACTATCTCTGTACCAAATTTTATATAAATCAGTTCAGTAGTTTTGATGTGAAAGCACGACAGACAGACAAAGTTACTCGAGTTGTGAAGTTTTCTCTGAATTGTTTTTCATATCACTGAAGTGGCATACTAGCATACAGCCCACATGATGGAAAGCTGTCGCCGTAGCCTATAGACGTTTGCAACACCAGAGGTTACTCGCGCGGCCGACCCTAAAAACGAAATTTGGGAAGTACGATGTAAACAATCTGAATCGTGGTTATAGAAATCATTTTATTCCGACGCAGTTTATCGCCTATGCTGACATTTTGTGTCGTTGGAGGGGTAATTTAAAGCGGTTTGGTGCCTGCAACTAATGTGCATGTTACATAGATATTCTCCAGGGCTATAACTCGCAGTGCGAATCGATGACGACTCGATTCCAAGCCTTACAAGTGAACTCTGATATCGATACAAATATGAGTGACCCAGAAATGTTCTAACACAATTAATATTCGAAAGAAAATGGACGAAAATCAATATAACAACTACGTAGATTGTAATAATTTCGACGTTTACACGATACTAATGAATGTCCACTGTTTATAATAGGTAGGTAAGAGTGTGTTACGGCGTTAGGACAGAAAAATTATGGTACGTCACGTCTAGAAATTTCCATAATCTGTTTAAATTCATGGTCAAATAGCGTCGCGGGTTTGCTGCGCAGTAAAAAGGATTTTGTGAGGAATTTTAAGTGAAATTGATTTAAGCAGAATATTCTTTACAGAAGAAGGTAAATATTTATTAGCAAACCAATCTATGGTATTGTGTTGGAAAATGCCCTAATTTTTGAAGTAAAACTTCTTCATCGACGTTGAGAGATATTTTGTAGCTGTAAAAAAAACGTTACGTTTTTGGTTACGCGCCATGTTGTTCTGAAGTGAAACTTTTTTATCATAAATGAAACTTCTTTATCGACGTATGAAATAAATTTTATAGCTGTGTAAAAAAATATGTATAGCCAGAGTACACGAGTAAGAAGTATTTTGTACCCATATTTGCAAAAAAAGGATTGAATTGAATTGAAATGAACTAAAACTTCTTTACGACATTATTTTTACAGCTATAAAATGTCTCTCATACGTCGATAAAGAAGTTTCATTTATGATAAAAAAGTTTCACTTCAGAACAACATGGCGCGTAACCAAAAACGTAAACGATCACTGAGTTACGCAACTTTCGCGAGCGTTTCTGTGCTTCGAAAGGCACGTTAAGCCGTTGGTCCCGGTTGCCTGTAACATAGCAGTCGTTAAGTCAAGTTGAAGGCCTTCTGGGCAAATTGAAACATTTCAACAGCAGGGAGCCACAACCTGCGTCTGTCTATTTCAACAAGGCAGGCTCACCACCTATTACGTGGGAAAGGAATACACATGGTGAAAAGTGGGCATATAATATACCTCTGCCACACCTTCGGGGTTAAGGCGTGATAGATAAATAAAAAAATACCTTTGAAATTCCCTAACTTACACGACATTTGTTTTTATGCTAAAATTGGATGAACAATCGCGTTAATAAAAAAAGTCAGAGAGGACAGATAGCCAGGTTCCGTGATCCATGCATACTTCTTTCGATTTCTGTAGATTCATTAATCGCTTAATACATGCACGTCTGGGTATCCGAGTACTAGGCTAGTATACCTATCATTATTTATTAATACTTTGTTATACAAGGCGTCCTAAAATCGACTCTTCAAACTTTATAAGGATACATAGTATCGGAGAAGGAACTAAAATTGAATTAAAACAATAGCTTACTCCCTCGACTTCGTCCGTGACCTACTTTCAACCCAGTGCCACCCATTTAATCTGGTAATTTTTCAACATATACTCAACTCCTCAGGGTAGTATCGTGATGATATATTATAGCCTGTAGCCTTCCTCGATAAATGGGCCATCCAACACAAAACAAAAATTCATTCATGCACCAGTAGTTCCTGATATTAGCGGGTTCAAACAAACAAACGCTTTAGCTTTATATAATAAGTATTGATTAATATGTCGCCATAATTCCATTCATACCATATATATGACATGACTGCCTCTGTGGCGCGGTGGGAGTGCATCCGACTGCTACGCAAGAGGTCGTGGGTTCGATTCCCCACCCAGGATAAAACTTTGTGTGATGAGCACGATGGTTTATTCTGTGTCTGGGTGTTATTTATCTATATATTAAGAAATATATAAGTATGTTTATCAGTTATCTAGATCCCATAACACAAGCTAATATTAGCTTACTTTGGGCTAGATGGCGCTGTGTGAAAAGTGTCCCACAATATTTATATTTATTTATTATACATTATGTATGGCATCAAAACTATCACACTCGGACTATGAAGCGTTAGTAGTAGCGATGGCGACCAAATGGATCTCTATTAGTAGTAAAATTTCAAATTAAGTCAACATTTTTTTATATCTAGTAAAAAATAAAATAAAAATGTCTTTATTTTGCATAGGTTGAGCATTTTAAATGCGCTTATAAAATGTCATACATTACAACTAAAGAAAAAAATAATTTCTTAAGGGCTAGCGCATACCTATACAAGTGTTGCATGGACTAAACTGTTTTGTCGCGGATCGACTGTTTAGTCGATGGTATGTGCACATCAATACAATGCAATATTAATTAAGCGTTTTATGATAGTTGTCTAACTTTTTAATCAAATAGATCGAGAGAAAGTCATAAAACTGTTTTTTTTTTTACTTTTTTGTCGAACAACTATCGAGTTGACAGTATACGCGCTTCAATATAGTCCTATAGACATATGATACAGAACTAAATAGTTGTTCAACTACAAGTTATATACATACGCTAGCCCTAACGTGACCAATGGTTCGGAACGCGGCCCACCTAAAAAGAACCAGCAAGTAACTCAAGAAGGATAATTTTTGATGACCTATTTAAAAAATAATATTATTTCACGAAGCCAGCTGATAATTTCCAAGCGACCCTGTCTTGTAAATAGTCTTTAACCGAGTTAGAAAAGTCTTTTTCAATACACTTACTCATAATATGGCTCTTATCTCACCGCAATTAGGCACATACTGAAAAAAACCTATTATCAAACTGTAGTTTTTTGATTTTATTTTTCTTCTTTTCAATTGTTATTATATCACTAGTGGATTAATATTTTTTTTAATGCAATGATTGAGGTGCATTATTCTTAAAAACATCGATACAAAAAAGATCGCGTTCAATAGAACAAATTAATTAATATATTGCTCGCTCATTTCATGCAACTTTGAATTTAAATAGAAATTGGTTTTCCCTGTTGAAATTAAAGGTATATATTAATTAAAATGTCTACAAGTACTAGTTATGAAGAAAACGATTTATGTAGTACCTACTCGTGAAGTCCTTAACGTTATAGAAAGTTTACTACCTGAAAATTCCAATACCGTCTTCAGCTCTCTTTAGACCCTCGCCTTACGGCTCGGGCCTCAATAGCGCCTCAGCGGTAATCACCAACTTTACACACTTGTACCATAATCTACTATTTTCTTTTTAGTATTAAATAAACATGGTACTTAACATGACACTGCTAGTGCCAAGCCACTGATAAGTGCGATATTTCCACACGCTAAGTACACGATAACGATTCAATCAACACCTGTTACATTGCGTTCCGAAGTAACGGAATCTTGTACTCGTACGCTAATATTGCAAGGTGCTTTGTAATACTTTTCGCGTTTCCGTGCTTCTCAAGGCACGTTAAGACGTTGGTCCCGGTTGCCAGTAAAATGACAGTCGTTAAGTTGAAGGCTTGAAAAAATTCGGCAGCAGGTAACCACAACCTGCGTCTGTTTATTTGAACATGGCAATGGGCTCACCCGCCTATTGCGTGGGACACGAATCCATAGGATGATAGTGGGCGTATAATATGCCTCTGCCACCACTTCAGGGATAAGGCGTGATTGATAAGCTTTTTAGTACTGTTACCTTTAATTTATTCATAAAAATCTACCTTGAAATGTCTAAAGTCTTTTTTTAAATGTGGAACTCACTTTAGCTAAAGGTGATAAGCATGTCGTTCTGGAATCTGCTATAAAACTCAATATACTCATTTCATAGCAGTATTTGACCAGGGTAAAGGATAAACCTGGGAGTCCTAACAACCTTAGTCACGCACTGTGGCGACCCTGCCTTGTTGTTTTGAAGTCAATTATGCTTTTCATGTCACTGTGCATGTTGTACCACCGTGGGCCTTTTTCTGCTTGGACTGTGACTTGCCTTAAAGTAACAAAGGGTTTGGAAATCGTTATGGTACCTCCACGGCACGTGTGAGTGCTAAATCGAATCTTAAGGTCCGTATTCCAGAACGTTACTCAATACACAATCAACGCTTGAGACTAGTTTTTGCCTTATAAAATCTACTCTCAAGCGTTGATTGTGTATTGAGTAACGTTCTGGAATACGGCCCTTAGACCTTGATTAAATAGGTTTCTTACCAATATTAAGATGGTAAAAGGATATCAATACATTTTATTCAAATTGAACGCAGCAACGTGGCTTGCCTTCATCAAAGTTTACTCGTACTTTTGATGAAAGCCTTAATTTTTCTTTTGTCCCAAGGTTCAATTTTTATATAACCTACGTCTAAAGAATTGAGAGGCTTCCAAGAAATTTTCCTTTCAATACGCCAAGAACTTTATGGAGACTTGTATAAGTGAATACATTTTGCCTTGAATATTTTTTTTCCTTTAGATCAATTTATACACGTAAATGTTCGTTTATTTCTAAGGCTTGCCCTGTTAATAATATCGTAATTTATAAAGGAGAAAATGTGTTTGGAGAAAACGGCTGCTTTTATAAGTATCATAAATACCGAGAATTATTTTCATTAGTTCGAGCCCTTGGGTGTAAGAGGCCCGCCAAGATCTTCGGATCCCAAGCGATATATTCTTTTTTTTTTCCTTATTTTTTGGAATCCTTGTTTCACATAGGTACACACATCGCTGTGAGCTATTAGCGACACACTCGTACCGACTAAATCGCACGGTGTCTTCTATATACTTTTATACCACTGAAGTGGCAGACAAGCATACGGCTCTCCTGATCGAAGTTGTCACCGTAGCCTATATGCGTTTGCAACACCAGAGGTGCAGCACTCGCGTTGCCGACCCTTTAAAAACTTTCTAAGAACCACATACTGTAGACGTTCGGGAGCTCATTCCACAATCTATCTGCCTGTGTGCTCGTAAACCCGGGTTCTGCCGCGAAGGATATCCCCAGAACCTCAAATGCATGGTCACTGCAGCACCTCCAGCTTATTAGAGGACGATGTGCTCCTCACCAACAAAAAGACACGCGAGACACAATGTGATGCGCCCAATCCTGGGCTTGCCTCTGCTCGAACTTCAATTCGTGCGTCTGGCATCACCCGTGACTTCTTTCGAACTTTATAATATTTCATTTTACCGGAATCCACATTTGAAAGTGGTTTTAGTCGATTCCTGTCAGACATACTGACCTTGCATTTATTGCCAGGAACGAACTGGTTATAGTTACAGCATATACATACAAAAATTATGCGCTTGTTCTATACCATTACAACTGTTAATTACATGCAGATGGGGTGTTATTTTCTCTATGGTAAAGACAGGCATATTTGACGGCTCCCTCCATATTTAAATGATAGGTAAGACTCGTTACCTGTATTTGTCAACACTTTTTACCCGCTTCGCAATAGCTATCTAATTACAATGTAAACAAATCTTAGAAATCGATTTGAATTTCAAATTGTTTCCACTATCGATTACAGACTCAAGTTTTTGTCGTTGGTTCGATGACAATGTGAATAACTCCTCCCTTTATTTGCCCCAAAACACGTAAAATAGTTAAAAATAAGCGCTCGTGACCTCGCTAACTCAGTGTTCTGTAAACACCACTGCGTTAAGAAACTTTCGCTATAGCTGGTCCTCGGATAGGTGACCACTTTGTGGCATTTACATTTGCGAGCGTTTCCGTGCTTCGGAAGGCAGTCGTTAAGTCAAGAAAATTTTCAACAACAGGTCGCCACTACCTGCGTCTGTCTATTTCAACACGACAATAGACTCACCACCTATTATGTGGGACAGGAATGTACACGGTGAAAAGTGGGCATAAAATGTGCCTCTGCCACCCCTTCGGGAAAAAAGCGTGATTGATAAACAAACAAGTATTATACTTACAAAGATATAATCGGTGTTTTAGAATTTTTATATTGGGACATACTAGTGTATACTGTTACAATAACCTAATCTAAAATGACATGGGACCCCACTGCTGACACCACACCCCCACCATATTAAGGTATGGCAATGGACCTTCTGCAATGTGCGTTAAGCTATGATAAAATTTGCTTGCTACATGATGAGCTATAGGATTCGGTGTTAAATGAATTGTATAACAACCATGGATATAACAAAAAAAATACCGATCGAACACAACGTCCTCGTTTTTGGAAATCGGTTAAAAACGATGTGTGATCTGATGGGAATGGTACAACTTATGAGTCTACTATTGACAAGCCCTAGAATAGAAACAGAATCGCTGTTTTTAGCTGGCAAAATGTAAGTAGACTATCAAAAATGCAACTGACTATGCAACGGCCATTGGCACGGTACGAGTGTAGAATCCATTGTCCATTGGAGTACGATTATAATAGTAGAATACGAAAAAGTGTCAAAATTGTACCGGTGGCTTTCTATTAAGCGACGATTTTGATGATTGATCATGATTTTGATTCGCGACGACACGATTGTAATAGCAGACTCGGTCCCTTAGTTGCACTATGTAGCTAGGTTTATTAGATGAGGTGGTAAAGACTACCCAAAAGACTATTGTACTTTAAGTAATGAGTTCGGCCAGCAGTTGCCATTGATCGATACACGTCGGTTGTATAATTCCGACCCATGCCGCTCAACATACGAGACGTCTAAAAACGTTGAATTTTTCATGACTATCACTTATCGTAAACACAACTAATCAATAGATTGCACAAAAGCTACTTAAGTAGGTTGCCATTTAAAAAAATTAATCGCTGCAATAAGGGAAATTACGGCAAATGATAGCTGACTTCATTAGCCACTATCCTATTTCCTACTAATATTATTAACGTGAAAGTTTGTAAGTGTGGATGTTTGTGACTCTTTCGGGCAAAATCTACTGAATGGATTTTGATGAAACTTTACAATAATATAGCTTACTCATCTGAATAACACATAGGCTATTCTTTATCCCGGGAACGAGTTCCTGTAGAAAGAGGGAACGGGAAAACTTCTTCACGCGTACGGAGCCGCGGGCGTCAACTAGTTGGCCAAGGTCTAATCCAAGTACCTAACTAGTACTGAAACTTAACTTATAAATCTGAAGAGTTTGTATTATTGGTTTAACTAATCTCAAAAATTGCTGATTTGTATTGAAAAATCGTTTTTTTTTTTGTTGGATAGCCCTTTTATCAAGGAAGGTTATATATCATCACAATACTGCCCAGAAGAGTAATAATCGGGGATAAGGCGTGGAGCAGTAATCTTAAAAATGTCGACAAATCGGGTAAACTTTCATACATATTGTGAAATTAATTTTTATTCAAATGACGGGATTAAATAGGTGCCAGGAGCGAGTCAGAAAGTAAGTCACGAGCAAAGTCACGAAGCTCAGCTTGTGGAATTACATAATATAAGGTTCTATATCGTTTTATTTATGGACAAAAAACAATCAGTCACTTAAATCAGCTCACCCCACGTGTAGACAATTAATTTTTTTCCTTCGTTTCGCCTCGCCTAATTTTAACCATAGTGCTCCGACCATGGCCTCTATACGTGAAAGTAACAATCGCGAGTGTATTGTTGCAGGAATTCTGCAATTTTATATTACCACAAACTACTGCCATTCCGCTGATATCACTTGAAAAGTGACATCAAACGCTATTTGTGAATTTATGGAATACTAGTTGACACCTACTGCATGGCCATACTGGTTTTGCACGCGTGGTGAAGTTTTCGCGTTTCCCACAGGAACTTCTTCCCGGGATTAAAAGTAGCCTATGCATTATTCTGATGTGAAAGCTATACTATAGTAGTTTCTTCAAAATCTATTTAGTAGATTTTGTGTGAAAGAGTATCAAACATTCATCCATACTTACAAACGATAGAAACTTTCGCGTTTATAATATTAGTAGGATACATTTTCTTAAAGTAAACGGCATTTCTTTACTATTTTTATTTTAAAACAATGACATTATTTTGTATACTACATCAAGTAAGACATATATAACATGTGTTTAGTGCCTTTACTCATGACTCGCACATTAAGAATTGAATTGACAACAGTGAGAGCAGCGACTCGACCTTTGACCTTACGCGACCACGTACTCCGTGAGGATAGTAAACAATTTTGACACATATACAAAAGTTAACCTTTTTGAATAGGCATTAATTACTTCATGTAGGTACCTACCTAAATTCTAGTCTATGTACGGCTATTTTCTACGAAAAAATTGCATGTCAACCTTTCGGTAGTATACCTACTCGAAACGATATCGAATCGAGTCTCTAATATCGATTCTGTATTAACATACATAGACGGATTTTCGATTTATGCAGATCGATATACCTAATATTATCTTATTGATTCACATTGAGTAATTTCTACATCAAGTGCACAAAGATTACTAAAAAGAGCTGACTGTTTGACATGACTCGTGTTTGTGTTTGTTTGTGGTTCTTTCACGTTCCAGGGAAGTATACCTAGATCTCTCTCTCTAAGGTTCGTTTTAGGCTGGGAGAAGTATCTTCTGTTATTAAATCGGCACATAACTCAAACAGTACCGATTTGCGAGACTCGAGCCTTAAACTAAAGGTAATATAAAAAACTATAATTGTTTAGTTTTAAATGTTATTTCTGCAATATTCCGCCTTTTTAAAATGTCGTGCGATGTCAACACGTGTTTCGCCTACACACGAGGCATTATCAAGAATTTTGGCTGCCAAAGAGTCTTGATAATGCCTCGTATAATATTGCAAAAATAACATTTAAAACAAAACAATTACAGTTTTTTTAAATGGATTACTGCCATGTAACCTGATTGAATTAGTTATTTGAGGGTAATATATAATAGTATCTACTACATATCTACATAAAGTACTAAGTAATACATAAGTACTAGCTTCACTTTCTTGAATTCAAATAGCCCTTTGCATAAATACCTGGCCGGTAAATTTTAATAAAAGTAAAATAAATAAATATTGTGGGACAATTTTTTTACACACTGACTGTTACCTAGTCCAAATTATTAAACGTTTATGGCAATTTCTGTTGCCATGAAGGTTAAAAAAAATGTGTTCAAATGAAAGAGCACGTTCAAAATTCGAACGTGTCTCAAATAAATTATGTATCTTTTTGTGCTCCAAGCATTTGGTTGCGAGTAAAGTATCGCATAATAATTATGGATTTATTTTGATCGTTTCATAGATCTATACACAGTCAATAGATGTGGTGTTGAATTTATTAGCGGATTACACATTTTTTTCGACCCGGGAATCGATTGCAGTCGCATACCACTGCGTCACCGAGGCCGTCAGATTTTTTAATATTTTTTTTAATATTTCGTCGTTATGTGTGTATTTAGGAATGTTCAGAATGCTTATCCGTTGTCTAAATTTCTAAAGTCATAACTAATATTACATTACCTTGGATTTGATAACAATAAAAGTAAACTTATTTCATCATATTTATTTATTTTATATTTACACTTATATTTATCCTATCTCAGACATCTTTTTAAGTAGACCACTCCTTATGAAGATGTAAACTATATTATATATTTTGTGCATAAGTGTGTTACCCTACCTATGTAATCATTTTTATTGTTGATAATTCATGTTTTACGATGACAAAACTGCATACGGACAGGATAGCTAATAATATACGTAATGCACTTTCTCTTCTTAAGTGCATTTTCATTTAAATAGGAAGCTTCTAAATGTGTCTGAATATAAATAAATGAACTGTGTCGAGAACAGCGCAAGCACTTGAAGCTGAGCGATAGTGCAAAGTGCAAAGATCGCTTAAGCACCAAAGAGAGTTGTTAACCTCTTCGCGGAACTATGGAAAACGTACTTAGGTATATGCAGAAGTACTTATCAAAATTATATTAAACATACCTATTTATAAATAGTTGTGCTCCGCAACTTCTCCTGCCTTTGGAAAGGAATTTTTAAAAACAATTTTTTAATACATGCCTTCTTCTCTTCTTCATCTTAATTGTTTTCCATAGTTGCTTCTAACCTTACGTGGATTTAGAACTCTTGCTCCAATTAAATTTGGCTTCTAAAGAGCAGATATCGTTTGTAAATTTAAATTAAAATATACAAAATCTCAACTCATCTCAGTATGCCTCTGCCTACCCCTTCTTGGATACAGGCGGAAGTTTGTAATAGATTTTACTTTGAAGCGTGTAGTGGCGTTAAGGTGTACAACAAAGAACGGCATTGTTTGTATAACTAATGGAATATGGCGTTACATGGCGGAAATTAAACGTAGAACGATAATAATTCTCCTTCCTCTAGCCTCTTTTATTATCGCTTTGAGACATAAAACAGAAAGAATATTCTTTGTTAAGAAATTAACAGTACATAGGCACACAAACTAGTTATTACAATTTCGGGTAATAGACAGAGTAATTCAAAAGGTTTATACATTTAAGACACGTATATTGAAAATCTACATCAAAACTGGGCCCCGAGTTGCCATTTAAAATATAAGTTCTAAACGCAACAAACAACTTATTGTAATGAAAACATTACTCAGATTTCTTTTAACGCCTTGCAATTTTACTAATTGATTTTTTAGGTGTACAAACATTATTATTTTTATTAAAGTGGAAAAAGACAACTTGGTTCGAGACGGGGATTGCGTAACCAGGGCAATGTTCTAGCCACTGAACTACCCGAACCGTACCGAAACAAGTTAAAATTCGTAACTATATTTTAATCGTCATTTAAGAGTATGACCAGAGCCATCTATCGAGCTGCATAACAACTATGATACCAATGAACAGTGTCACAACTATTTTTAAACATTGATGCGATGGACTCCACTCTATGGATTTTTTTTTCACTAATAAAAAATATGTAAAGTTAGTATACTAAATGCTCTAAAAACATTATTATGTTAGTGTGGTTTACAACCAAGTATTTTGCTGAGTGTACATAAGTGAAAGGTTACCAGCAAATAACTCTGTAAAGGTCTAAGGACAGATTCTGTGAAAGGAAGTCGTCTCCATATTTGTAGGGAAACAAGAAAAAAGGTGAATACTGATGGAAACAGTCTGATAAAAGCTGGAGAAAACAAAATTGTAGATCTGTGTTTGTACTTATAATATATTTCAGCTCAACACTTCTACGCTTCTACGAGCTGCCGAGATAACATGTCTTGACAGACAGATGGGTTGCGGCTTTTCCTTTTGAGGTACGGAACCTTAAAAATAGGTCTCTATATCATTTGCTGCTGCCAAACTGCTTTTCCGTGCTTCGGAAGGCACGTTAAGCCGTTGGTCCCGGTTGCCAGTAAAGTGGCAGTCGTTAAGCCTGGTTGAAGGCCTTATGGGCGGCTTGAAAATTTCAACAGCAGGTAGCCACAACCTGCCTCTGTCTATTTCAACACGGCAATGGGCTCACCACCTATTACGTGGGACAGGAATCCACACGGTGAAAAGTGGGCATATAATATGCCTCTGCCACCCCTTGGGGATAAGGCGTGATGGATATATAAACCAAACTGGATAATTCTACTATTGTTAAATTCTTAATTGTTAGAAGAAGGGATTTATTGAGAAAAATTTGGCATTCTGAGTTGGTGCGAAGCTCGCTATAACAACTAATAATACATACAACAATATTATACGACACAGAATATAAAGAAACTAGATGACCCCCACAGCTTCGCCCGTGGAATATTTCGACCTCCCGTCGCACCTGTTTAATCCCGTCGCTTATAAATTCTACAATGATGCATAAACATTTGCCCTATTTGTCGACATTTATGACTACTGGTCTGCTCCCCAGTGAGGCCCAGTGTAGTAGCGTAATTATATATGGCCTATAGCCTTCCTCGATAAATGGGCTATCTAACACAAAAATATTTTTTCAAATCCGACTAGTAGTTTCTGTGATTAGCGCGTTCAACCAAACAAACAAACAAACTCTTCAGCTTTATAATATTAGTATAGATACAACTTCAATGCGTTATGTCATGTCACTCCATATTCTATCAGAATATATAAGTAGGTATGTTTGAGTACAGACAACTCGACATTGATCGGCGAGTTGTCTTCCCTGCCAGGAAGTGTATTGCATTCAACTAAAGTGCCATTTAATGGGTGGTCTGGTGTCGCATCAATACATCCATGCATCGGTAGTAAGAGTGTTATCATTGGACTTGCTGCTTGCATTTGAGTATGACTTTATTTTATCTTAAAAGTTACATTCTACAATTAAATGGTATCTAATATATAAAATTCTCGTGTCGCGGTGTTTGTTACCAAACTCCACCGGAAACCGAAACGGTTGCGCCGATATTTATGAAATTTTATATGTACATATAAAAAAACCGAAACGGTTGGGCCGATATTTATGAAATTTTATATGTACACCAAGTCTATATTGCTAGACATAGATACCTGAAATTTGGTGAACGTATGCTTTATGTATCTTATATAAGCACCAAGAAAGGAATGCCTGGTATTCCCACGGAAATGTATTCCTACTAATATTATGAAAGTGGTTCTCAAGTGTATATTGGAAAAAAAAGTTTCAGATCCTTTAGAGTTGTATTACAGATTCTTACGCCCCGCGTTCTACGCTCTCCCTCTCCTATTTTTTTTTAAATTATTTTTTGACCTGGTTCCAAAGACCTTTTAGCCAAATCTTATTTTTTATATCATTTTTCTTTAATCTAAATAAATAATAAATATCCATCACGCCTTATCCCCGAAGGGGTGGCAGAGGCATATTATATGCCCACTTTTCACCGTGTCGATTCCTGTCCCACGTAATAGGTGGTGAGCCCATTGCCGTGTTGAAATAAACAGACGCAGGTTGTGGCTACCTGCTGTTGAAATTTTTTAAGCCGCTCATACGGCCTTCGACCAGGCTTAACGACTGCCATTTTACTGGCAACCGGGACCAAGGGCTTAACGTGCCTTCCGAAGCACGGAACAGCTCGCAAATGTAAATGCCACAAAGTGGTCACCCATCCGACGACCAGCCATAGTGAAAGTTGCGTACCTCAGTGATCGTTTACCGAACACTGAGACCACGGGGCCACGAGGGCTTCATTTTTCTTTAATCTTATTCTCTAATTAGCCCTGTCCAGTCTTTGTCAATGTCGTGTCCTCAGTCCTAGTTCCGTCCTTGCCCTCAGTAGAATGGTGATTCTTATACTGAGGTTATCAGTGGATTTTTCGCGGCAAGAGAGAAAATAGCCTTTCCCTGCATATATCATTGTCTTTCATTATAGCACGTTAACACAACTTTTATGTCCAAGAAACCACCACTCCCGCACATAAAACAAGATAAATGAACTAGTTTTAGAAAATAATATACAGCAAGCGTCCGCACTTGTCACTCTTCCCGCCAAAAGTCTTTTCTCTCTTATGTGGAACCAACAAGGTTGCGCGGGTCAGCTATACCTATGAAATAAAATTAATATTGTAGTATTTTTGACACAGCACCATCTAGCCCAAAGTAAACTAATATAAGCTTTTGGTATGAGATCTAGACAACTGACAAGCCTACTGATATATTTCTAAATAAATACCAATTTTACATAGGAAATCTCACTAATATTTTTCCGATCCGGGAATCGTACCCGGGACCACAGGACAATATTACAATATTCGCGTTATGGTTAAAATAAATAATTATAAAGAAAAAAATATCCTTTGAAAACTGTTTATGGCGAGAGGAAAACAAGCATTATAATTTGGAACAAAGCCAATCTCGAAACAAACGCCGATTGTTGATATAATTTTATCTATTTTATCTTATTCTTTACAACGAATCATAAACTTCATATAAGATACATGCCGATATCATATAACCTAAACCAAGTCTCTTAATTAAGGTAGAGAACCGCAAAAAAGTTAAAAAAATACTTATTTATAAGGAGCACCCTGATTTTCGTAATGAAGTTTAATAAACTTCACTAAGAAAATAAATGAGAATAGATTCCAAACTACAGGCAAAACACAGACTAATGTAAAAATACGATATACTTAGAAACACAAGAGTTATACTTAATAAGAGTTGTTTGTTAATCTCAGTAAAATCTAGTACTTTTGTCGTTAGACACAGCAGACAACAATCTTGAAGGGTGCAATGGCCAGGCCAGGAAGCCTCAGTTTCACACGTTGTCAGGCCACTCGGGATTTGCATTGTTGCCCTGAGACCCGCAGATCAATGAGCTGATATGTTTGTAGATTAACTGATTAAGGTATAATAAAGAAAGACATTTTTTTTTAAATGGCCTAGGTATCAGAAACGTCATCTACGTATAATGCCTCTGCCACCCTTTCGGGGATAAAAGCGTCACTGGTAAACGTATTTATAACTAGGCTCTCGATTGTAAGTTTTGATAGTGTACAAAAAAGTTTTAAAAAAGTTTATAAAACAAGATAGTTTTATCTCAGTTTAACAGGTTTCTATGGCAGACTGGATCGCAATGCCCCGGGCATAGGCTAGCAATCCATAAAGCCTTATTTCATATTCAAAAAGGAAATGATAGAAATAAATATATTACCAAGTACATCCCTAAGGCGCTCGTACAAGAACCAAAGTAACACATAAATAAGTAAAATGAACCGTCTTCGTCCTTAGTTCGTTTGTGAAGAAATACTGCTCCCATTGTTTGTTTGAAGAGCCATCAGTGTAAAGACAAAGGATTAACATTGCGTCCTACATCACAACACAAGCGTACCTCACCTACATATTACAAATAGGTACATATGTGTACCTAAACGTCCGTGCTGTGCCTACCTACATCACTAGCCGTTCACGGCAATAAAATATTTATTTAGGTACTAGTTACTAGCTTCGCCCGCGTAGAGAAGATTTTCCGTTTCCCACAGGAACGTGTTCCCGGGATAAAAAGTAGCCTATGTTTTATTCTGATGTATAAGCTATATTATTGTAAATTTTCATTACAATCCATTCAGTAGTTTTTACGTAAAAGAGTAACAAACATCCACACAAACTTTCACATTTATAACTTTCATTTTTTCATTTTGTTTAAGATTAAGATGTTCCTATTGTGAGCACACAAAGTACTACTATTTATTTTATTAATTACATTATTTTATTTGTCACAGTTTATTTTGTTGACCACATTATCATTCTACCTATCATGTAAGTGCATTTATTAGGAAAATAATAATGTTTTATCAAGTAGGTAGGTACCTAGTTATAAGTTAATACTTTAAAATTATAAAATCACTGGTTTGGTGCACGGCAAGGTCAAAGAAAATGCTCTATAAAATCTATCAATAATATTTAAGATACTTTCCCTCCATATAGCGTAGCCGTGAGAGATCCTGTATGTATAAAGATGGATATTTATATTTTTTATAGCTGTAAAAAAATGTCGTAAAGAAGTTTCACTTCTTACCTGTGTACTCTGGTACATACATTTTTTTTTTCTTACCATTATACTTGGTTTTTGGTAGGCTTACATGGGGATATACTGCTCCAACACGCTGTAGCTCTTTTTGAATTTTAATCCAATAGGAAATGAATACTGTAAAACTGTAAACTAGCATCACAACAATGACCGAGACCAAAAAATATACACCAAGCTCGGCAAAGTCCCAAGAGTAACTTTACTTAGAAGGTTTTCCAACTAAAAAGATCTCAAAAGAGATTTTAGGGTTCATTATTCGCATCTGCAACGTCATTTAGCTGCCCCGGAACAAAATACCATATATATACCTGCCTACATGCTCGGACATAAACTAATTGTACTTATAAATAATGTAACTAAAAGCATTCCAGCTGGTTATGTTAAATTAAGATTATCAGTAACCTTTTAGCGTTAGTACCTGATAAGAACCTTAGTAGAAAGTCGATGGAGAATACTGAGTCAACGATCGACCGACTAACCCTGATACAAGCCCTCTGGGATAACACACGGGGTAAAAACGATATACCTAATCTAGAGGTAACTATTTCAGAAGGCACAATGTTGGGAAAACTGTTTTATTTGTGAGAAGGGAAGGCGGTCGGTGGTTGTCGGTCGATCGCCTCGGAGACTTGGCTCACCGGGTGCACGGTCTGGCAACATGCGGTTTAAGAGCGTGGGGGCGGTGCGTCGAACTCGCAACGTCGCGATCAGCTGTTAGACGGACCGCTTTATAAATTCAAAACAGGCGGTGAAAACGTGACGTTGATTCGCGCGGAACCCGCCGCGATGTGGGACAGATCAAAACACTGCAGGATTGATACCGAAACCGTATTATTTTACGTTTTCAACAGGTTGTTCGCGGTTGAGGACGTTTTCCGGTAGTTGCGTGTACTTTTTCTGTATTCTATGCAGTACCCACTTGAGGATAGATTCCAATTTTCGTGCGCACTTAAAATGTTTGGGAAAATGGGAGAATATTATTTTATTGTATTTTCGTAGTCACAATTTGAAATCGTAAGTGATGGCGGTAGCTACCTTGGTATTTATTTAAATACTTACACAAGCAAAGTTGACACCACTTTGTTTATCGTTGTTTAAGTAAAAATAGGTAAGGTCTTGTCTACTACGAATACCTAGCTAGATACTTATACTTGCAAATATAAGCCAACAATTTTATCCAACATTTTCAACATGCCTTTCTTACATAAATTACGTTTCTAGTAAAATGTTGCATTGTTTTATTTATATGTACAAGTAACTAAATTTTTAGGGTTCCTTAGCTCAAAGAGACAACACAGAACCTTTTTATTATCACTTTGTTGTCTGTCTTTTAAAGGGACTAATCCCACCCGCATTCCCATTACTGTGACTCCTGTAAACCAGGATCTACAGCAATGACCAACACCACTAAAGTTACACCGAGCTCGATCTCGGTAAAGTTCCAGGAGAAGTTAGAATATCTTGGAACCTGCAAGGAAATTAATCAGAAAATATTTTGAAAAAGTTGGTAAAAGAACGTACCTAACGCCTCTTCCCTCCTTTGCAAAGCAGGAGACCTGGAAAGCAACTAGGTGTAAATCCTAAAGAAAAGAGAAGCGCCACGGAATAGTACCTATATTACGGATCCTATGTCAGCTGAGCTATGTTTGATTCCAGTAATATGTATGGCAGAAACGTTTAAAAGTACGAAAATTCACACGATGCAACGAGATCTGCATAGTAAACAACTTCTGATGTTACTTGTAAACCTTTTAACATATTATTTAGCTCGTTTCGCCAAATGCTACACTCCCAAAGTATGTGATTCGGCGGTCTGATCATATTTGGCATCAGCTGTTGACCACTGACAGTGCGGTGACTCAACCACCTTAAACAAATGTAATTTGCTCCCAAAGTTAGAATTTGAAAGATTTTTGTTGTCCTTTTGTCAAGACTCTACTCGGGAACGCCTAAAGCTATTGTACTCAGATTCACAGTCCCGTGTAGCTGTGAAAAAACTTCTAAGCTACCATAAAAAGCAGGATACAGATGTATGTGTCGAAAAATACGAATCTTCGACAGTCTTAATCTCAAGGGCATTTGAATTTATCCGACTGTGAATTTTCTGTTAAAATAAATCCGTTTAAATATTTTGGGATTGTTTTAACCAGGGACATCTACTATCTAGCCCAAAGTAAGCTATATGCTTGTACTATGGGATCTAGACAATTGAAATACATACTTATTATACCCAAACTCCGAAACCGACATTTGTGAATCACACAAATATTTGTTCCAATACGGGAATCGAACCCGTGCCTCAGGACGGTAGTCGCACACACTACCATTGCGCCACAGATGTATTCAAATAAAATGAACACAGGCACCTACCTAGTTCCCGAGTTTAACAAAAAAACAAACTCTCCAGCTTTATAAACTTAGCATAGCTGAAAATATATCCAAAATAACTTCGTTTAAATTTAAGATAAATTATAATTAAAAAATACCAATAAAACTACCTGTTACAAACTTTTTGAAGCCTACCTACCTAGGTAGGCTTTAAAAAGTTTATAAACAGGCAGTGAAAATTTAAAACAATCTGGAGTTGGCGTAGGTACGCCTACTCCAGATTGTTTTAAATTTTCACTGGACGACGAAGTTAAAATGGCTGCACTAGGTACCTAGGTGCCTTTTATTAGAGTACGCTCGCAACCTGTGATCTGATTTTGAAGGCTCTTTCCTACCTAGTCGAATAAAATCCACTTAGGATTTTATTTGACTAGGTAGACGAAACCATGGGGACGGCCTACAGACTACCTTTTCCTTGAATTTAGGGATGAAGTTTTCTTATCTTCACGCTGTATTCTTGACGGGGTAGCTAGACCGATCGCCAGGCTTCGCGATCCATGCATACCTACTTCTTTCGCTTCTTCAAGATTCATCAATGGCTTCATACACGCACGTCTGGGTATCCAAGTACTTTTGACTTTTCGGTTATTGAGCAATCTGCTCACGTGGTCTTCATATGTAAGTCTTCTACCTATAAGCATGGTACCTATATATTTAGAAATTCGCTTCACACTGTACGTGTACCATACACAAAAATATCATTAGTCGAACCCCAGAACAATATAATAAACCTAGTTAGGTATGTACTTACCTATTATAATTTGTTCCTAAGTCGAACTCATTTCAATTCAAAGTTACTGGACTAGTTAGGTACCTACATACATTAAATCATTGTACCTATCAAGAATTTATTTTATCTGTTCACGTTATTTTCTCATCTATAAATAAATAAATATCCATCACGCCTTATCCCCGAAGGGGTGGCAGAGGCATATTATATGCCCACTTATCACCGTGTGGATTCCTGTCCCACGTAATAGGTGGTGAGCCCATTGCCGTGTTGAAATAGACAGACGCAGGTTGTGGCTACCTGCTGTTGAAATTTTTTAAGCCGCCTATAAGGCCTTCAACCAGGCTTAACGACTGCCATTTTACTGGCAACCGGGACCAACGGTTTAACGTGCCTTCCGAAGCACGGAAATGCTCGCAAATGTAAATGCCACAAAATGGTCACCCATCCGACGACCAGCCATAGTGAAAGTTACGTACCTCAGTGATCGTTTACCGAACACTGAGACCGCGGGGCCACGAGCGCTTCTATTTTTTCATCTGAGAAAAGATTACGTTTATTCAGAACATAATATGATTAACTACAAAAAAGAATCTAGTCATATTGTAATTTTCAGAGAAAATATAATAAAACCAAAAAAATGTTCTAAATACAAAAAGCTAAAAATGTTTGGGCTGCTCTAGTCGCCTTAACGCTTGAGTGGCTAAAGCGTATTTCTTTATTAGGGTTTCATGCCAAACCTGAACGGTTTTTACAACATTTTGTTGCACTGATAGACGGAACCCTGATGACAGCCCGACTACTTTTTCCTGTGGACGAAGTGTTATTACAAAAAAAAAACTTTATGCAAGGCCGAAATCCTAACCTAACTCAATTCATCATTGAACTAAAATAGAAATTAAAATCTCGGGCGCGGTCGCGGAAGGAAGTGCAGCGGGTCGGTGAGAGTGGAGTGGAGGGGGGTGGCTCAATAATTTGCGTGCGGCGGTGGAGGGGTCCGCGCGGGTGGAGAGGGGCGAGGTAGCAGCGCGTGCAGTGCATTAGCCTGCCCGGGCTGCCTGGCCTACAAGGTCACTGCCGATGTTCACGCGATTTCATTCATGAACCACAATTAGGTACCATTTTTGATATAATATACGTGCTTATCGTGTTACGAATATTAGATAATAGGTACTATTACCACGATATTATGCAATGAGCTTTTTGTTTTGGTGCATTTGTTTCGGTATGATTAGGTGTTAGGTTGGCAACACAGATCATAGTTGCTTGAATACTGTACGAAAGTCGAAAGTAGAATAAATGTATACTGATGTTACAAAAGTTAGAATACCTCTGATAATGTCGTTCTATTGAAGTAAAACTTCTAAATCGACTTTGAGATAAATTTTATAGGTGTAAAAAATAATAAAGAAGGTTCACTTCTTACCTGTGTACTCTGGTACACACATATTTTTCAGTACCACAGTGTTCGTAAACCTATTCATTAAAAAATAATCTAGTAGATAAGATCTAAGTAAGATACATATCGTGTTCAAATCTACAATAAGTCATATCTTTGCTAGTAATGATTTAAAAAACTAAGTGCACAATACACACTTACGACATACAAACATAGCATGTAGGTAATAAAGGAGCAACGACCTCTGAATACAGAAAAAAACTACCATAAAGCTTTACGTCTAAATCCATTCAAAGAATGACTTATAGAAATCCTTTTATTTTTATTTCGTAGTTTTGAACTACGCGTTCCGGATTAGTAAATAAAAAAACAGTCCTATTAGACTTATGGTGTACAAATGTGATTAAATATGGAGTTTTATATTTGGATTTTTGAAGCTTAATACATCTAGAATACTAATTCTTGACCAATATTTCGTTGAAACCTAAAGATTCTATTTACAAAATACTATTTTGTACACAAAAATCGTATTTACCTTCTAATATTCCCAACATTTTTATTCCCTGTAGCCTTTATTCAATGTCTACTCGATTCAATCCCTCGGATTGTTTGCTATCAATGTTTGAAATAGAAAATACAGATTCGGAGTTTTTTCTCGCTGTATTTACTTACTTTCAAACGAACCGGATGATAGAAATTTCGTGCAGTCAAACAAATCTAAATTGTTTTCAAAACTAGAAATTTAATCTTCACTGACAATACTTCTACCATTAATAGTAAGTATACGTTTCTAAAGTGCAACGCCTAAAGGGATTCGCAAAGTTGGAAACTATAATATCTATAATAAATTTAATATATAATAATATATAATATAAATATATATATAATGAAGCGCTCGTGGCCCCGCGGTCTGTGTTCTGTAAACGATCACTGAGTTACGCAACTTTCACTATGGCTGGTCCTCGGATGGGTGACCACTTTGTGGCATTTACATTTGCGAGCGTTTCCGTGCTTCGGAAGGCACGTTAAGCCGTTGGTCCCGGTTGCCAGTAAAATGGCAGTCGTTAAGCCTTTTTTAAGGGCTTATGTGCGGCTTAAAAAAAATTCAACAGCAGGTAGCCACAACCTGCGTCTGTCTATTTTCAACACGGCAATGGGCTCACCACCTATTACGTGGGACAGGAATCCACATGGTGAAAAGTGGGCATATAATGTGCCTCTGCCACCCCTTCGGGGATAAGGCGTGATGGATATTTATTTATTTATTTTATAACTATAATATCATAGAGTAACCCGGGGGCCAAGTCTACTAATTCAATCGCGTCAGAAGAGAATATAAATTGTCGCTTAAGAGAGAGCCGACAGAAAAAATTTACTGTTTTCGTAGTCTACTATTACAATTGCGCTACAATGGAATTCTATCGGCCGGCTGATAGAATGTTATTAACACGTGTAGCGCCTGAAAGTAGCTCTTAATTTGCATTTTTGGTAGTCTATATTAATATTTTGATAGCTAATAACAGATATTTTGTCTCTATTCTGCAGCTTGAGAAGTTTAATTGCCAAATATATAATAGTTTTAGTAGACTACCTAGTTTTGGACTAATCGCAATAGAACCGCTATAGAATAGAACTAGAACGGCTTTCTATTGGAAAATAGTAGACTCGGCCCCTAGCTATGCTTCCATGTTTAAGGAACTTTCCCCAACATTATGTCTTAAATATTCAAGAAACATACTCTAAATAAAGTTAGCTGGCTTATTCCGACATATATCTAACATACGCAACTACTACATCTCCCTACATCTATCGTGTTCTCTGTAAGTCGTAATGTGTTATTGATTTCGTGCACATTCCATGAACATATTGTACATATACCTACCTCTTATCACAGTTCACAACATATTGGAAAACAAAGTAGACTTCAAGTTACGTATTCAACCGGAACGTAATGCTAGAACTTAGAACTGTACGAAGGTACGAAGTAAGTTAGCCATAAATTTATCCTTGCGTGAAATACTGCACTCAACTTTGAGAGTTAGTGGAATTCCTATTGTCCTATTGATTGGTTTAACCCATTTTTTGGTTAAGCTATTTCTAATATGAGCCTCTATTATTGCTTTTTCAGAGCTGGCCACTGATATATAGTTTACTTTATAACGATACGTAAATTTAATTTGCTCCCAACTATAAGTCAATTTCGATTTATCAAAAAATGGTATGTTTGAACCTGATCACTTGTTTATCATTGAAGATCGGTTGTGATTTTAATGATCCTTGCTTTATGGAATTTGTCTCTACCCCGAATAGTAGAATGAGTAAAAAAACATGAAACAATCAAAAATGGAATTTCATGCTATACATTTTCTTTGGAACAGAATTGAAAAATTCATTTCCAATTTTTTGTTGCGACGCAGAGCTCGCCGGAGCCACTATAGTTTATCTCACCAAACTACGTCCTACTCAATACTTTGTAGGAACGGAACGTGCTGTCCTGCATCATAATTTTCCGTTCTTGACACCTTTGGTCTTTGGCAAACGCAATGAAACATCAACTCTTTGAATGTATTTTCCTTATGTAGAATACTGCCATTGTTCCGAGGTCACTTTACCTGTTTTTTTTTGTGCCTTAGAATAAGATATCATGTTTGATTGCATTTGACATGCATGGTGACGTTCCTAAAACTTCTGACACCTTCATAATCCTAGAATTAAAAAGTTATCCAAACCGATACAATCGGTACCACTGAGCTACCAGAACCCTACCGAAACAAGTTGAAATTCTTCACTGTATTCTGTGGCGCGGTGGGAGTTTATCCGACTGCTACGCAAGGTCGTGTATTCGATTCTCACCCAGGATAAAACTTTGAGTGATGGGTACGATGGTTTATTCTGTGTCTGGGTGTTATTTATCTATAATATTATGTAAATATTTAGAAATATACAAGTATGTTTATTCATTTATCTGGTTACCGTAGTACAAGCTCTGCTTAGTTTGGAATCAGATGGCGTTGTGTGTTGTTCCAACGATACAACGATATTTATACAAACAAACATAAAGATAAATAAAACTTAAGTGTCTGTTTGTAACTAAATGCAATTAAAGTTTATAAGGTATTTTTATTAAAAAAAAAACATTTTTAAAATCTCCTTCCGTATGTTTGTTCCGGCTAATCCCTGAAGCGGTTGGACCGATTTTAACTCAGATCAGATAGCTGCCATATTGTAAGGCAAAACTAGCATATTATAAAAAGAGGCTATATTTTGTCACCGTATTCGCACGGCAACGGCTAATAAGCGGGTGCAACCGCGGGGCGTTCGCTGGAATTAAATAAAAAATATCTATTAGCGTTTTCTCTTGAACTCAAAGATTATTCATTCTAAGTCCAAAGTCGACTTGAAAGACCGATGTCATGTTTACTGAAGCAAAGTCCTAATTAGCCGACTTACAGATGGAAACACGTGCGATGCTAACGAGCTCTGAGCCTTTCTGATATCAATACTTACATATAGCATACAAATTGCTTTTAAAAAATATGCATAAATTAGTCGCATCAATGTATAAAAATGTTTTTCACCTCTCCAGCAGCAAAAGGGCACTTTTGCCCAGTTGTTTGTAACCAGATAACTGATAAACATACTTATATATTTCTAAATACATACATATTATAGATAAATAACACCCAGACACAAAATAAACCACCACAGAGTTTTGTCCTGGATGGGAATCGAATCCACGACATTTTGCGTAGCGGTCGGATACCCTCTCACCGCGCCACAGAGGTAGTCAATGAATGAGGTTTTTTTTGAATTTGCTTTTCTCTTTAATTAATTAGTTTCGCCAGCATCTTCACAGGTCCTTAAACGCTGGATCTTCCGTGAGTCCCATCTTCTGGAGGAACTAGAGGTAACCTGCAAATCTTCTAACACCCCTTTCAAAGCACGAGCAACCCATTCTGCAGACGTTCGGGAAAACCGAGGGAGAGGTTTATTCCATAATCCAAAACTAGGGTATATTTTTTTTTATACAACTGAGGTGGCAGACAAGCATGCGGCCCACCTGATGGAAAGTGGTCACCGTAGCCTATGGACGTTTGCAACACCAGAGATGCGGCCACTCTCGCTGCCGATCCTTTAAAAGCCTTCTAAGAACCCTTTTGAAAAACCTATATAATATAATGAACTTCTGCATAGATACGAGTATCAATGTAAGTAATTCAGAGAGTCTTACCTGCAGTCAAACTGTTAGAACATTAAATTTATCTACTCTGAATGATTTTCTTTTGATAATAATAAATAACTAACTAACTATCTTCACGCTGCAGCCCTGACGGGGTAGTCAGAAAGGACAGATCGCCAGTCTTCATGATCCACGCATACTTCTTTCGCTTCTTGCAGATTCATCAATCGCTTCATACATGCACGTCTGGGTATCCGATAAAAAATGAAAATAAAAAAAAAAACATCCTATCTAGAACAAAAATGCCAATCTAATGACTCACCTAGTAGAAAACTACATTATTTTTTGTTAATCTATTATACATATACTTTGATATTATTAAAAGTCAATTTGGACCAATTTGATATAATATACAGAGCCCTCCATACATTTATTTTTTTCACTTTAATAATATACTTTATACACTTATTTATCGCAATTATGTAGGTTTCCAAAGAGCATTCGTTTGAAAATTCATTGTTATATTATTATGACTTATATCTAAAACTAGCTGACCCCCACAGCTTCGCCCGTGACATACTTCGCACTCCCATCACACCTATTTAATCCTGTCGCTTATAATTTTACAAAAATGTATGCAAACGTGTCCGATATGTTGACATTTATGATTACTGCTCCGCTCTCCTGGGTAGTAGCGTGATGATATATAGCCTATAGCCTTCCTCGATAAACGGGCTATCTAACACAAAAATAACATCCAATTTGACCCAGTGGTACCCGAGATTAACGCGTTCAACTAATCAAACTTCAGCTTTATTAAATACTAGTTGACGCCCGCGGCTTCGCCCACGTAGAGAAGATTTCCCGTTCCCGTTTCCCACAGGAACTTGTTCCCGGTATAAAATGTAGCCTATGTCCGCCTCCTGGCTCTAAGCTACGTCCCCACCAATTTTCAGCCAAATCGGCACAACCGTTGTTGAGTTATAAATAGTGTAACTAACACGAATTTCTTTTATATATATAGATATTAGTATCTAAAATTAACATCCAAAGCAAAGAGTTTAGATATAATATTAGCCTACTTCACTACATGAAGTTTACAGTAATTATATTCGCAGCATATTCAGTAATACACAGAATCATCAAAATTACGAGTATCACAATATTTTCACTAAAATGTCGGATCTTCAATAATAATTAGAATTATTTTAAAGTAGAGATTTATAATATATTTTTTTTTTTTATAAATTATCATCTTTCTTTTATGAAATCAAATCAATATTTTTCATACAAATAAAATTAAATGCATATAAAAAAACAACTAACTAAACTTAAATAAATCTACATTACCTACAACGCGTCAAAAAATTCCTCCGCATCATCGTTGAATTCCTCCGCATCATCTTCTAAATTTTTCATTTTTTTTTAATAATTATTTAATGGCCTGGTTCCTAAGACCTTTTAGCCAAATCTTATTTTTTATATCATATTTCTTCAATTCTATCTTCTAATTAGTCCTGTCCAGTCGATGTCGTGTCCTCAGGCTACGTCCTGGTCCTTGCCTTGGTCAGTATAATGGTGATTCTTATACTAAGGTTGTCAGTGGACGTTTCGGGGCAAGAGAGAAAATAGCATTTTACTGCATATATATCATTGTCTTTCACTATAGCACGTTAACACAACTTTTATGTCCAAGAAACCACCACTCCCGCACATAAAACAAGATAAATGCACTAGTTTTAGAAAATAATATAAAGCAAGCGTCCGCACTTGTCACTCTTCCCGCCAAATGTCTATATTTTTCATATTCTATTAATCATATAGAAATTTTAATGTTTAGTTCCAAAACTAGTACAAATTCATGAATTTTCAATAGACAATATTCTAGTAAGTCTGGTAGTAGTATATTCTTTATATTAGGTCTGTGTACTACAAAACAGTATACGTATAAACCTGCTTAGTAAATATACGTAGGTTATCTAGACTGTTAGACATTATTCTAACTTTCCATCTGATAGCTGGGAGATGGAAATGCGTTGCCGTACTTTCTCCAGCCTGTCCGTCTAGGTAACTTTCTTGTTTTATTTTTGTACTAAACGTCTCTGGAAAAATTCATAGTTTACTAGTGTTTACATTACAAGTAGCGAGAACATCGTTTTTATTTTAATGTTGATGGAACATGCAGCTTCATTCTTGGCAAAATAAAGGTATATTTGTGAAAATAATTGTGGTATTAACTATTTTATTGTGTTGGTACTAGTTGGTTATAGTTACCTAAAAATGAAATTACTGGGCCATCAACCTGATGGGTTACTATTTGTGACAGTAACCCCCCTTAGTCTTTGGACGTAACCGTAACACACCATATAAAAGATTCTACGCGGGAAAAATGACAAGAGCGGACGCTTGCTGTATGTTATTTTCTAAAACTAGTGCATTTATCTTGTTTTATGTACGGGAGTGGTGGTTAATTGGACATAAAAGTTGTGTTAACGTGCTATAGCAAAACACAGTGAGATAATATGCAGAGAAATGCGATTTTCTTTCTTGCCCCTTAAAATCCTCTGAAAACCTCAATATAACAACCACTATTATACTGGGGTGAGTCTGACCTTGACTTAAGACTTGACTTCACTAAGACGTAGAGGACGGTGACATTTTAGATACCAAGAAAGAAGATTGCAGAAATATTAATTAAGATTTGGTTAAAAGGTCTTAGTAACCATGCCATAAAATAATTACAAAAAAAATACACCATATAAAAAAAATATTGACATTTACTCAAGCAGCCGGGTCATTTTGACGGGTTCGAAATTTGAAAGAGATGTATGTCAACTACCTATCTTTAATATGTGTAGAGATTCTTTAATTTATTTTTCTTTTTATTCTGCTAAAGTGGAAGATAAGCATACGACCCACCTGATTGAAAGTGACCAACGTAGATTATGGACGTTTAAACGTCAGAAATATTACATTTGCGCTGCTGACCCTATGGCCGTTTTAAAAAGCACAGATGCAGGCCTCTTTTGCTAAAACTTTTCAAGCCGCCCATAAGGCTTCTTGGTCAAACGACTACCATGTTCGTGACACCCGGGACCAACAACTTAAGGTGTTTTTCCTGCTGTTACATTCCCATTTCGTATAGAAGCGACAAAAGCATGGAAACTCTCTGCCAACGCACGTGTTTCCGTCCTCTTAGAATCCTGGGTCCTGTAAGATATACGTGAAAAGGCATAGATATTTCTGGGCGTCAAGATGAGCGTCGCTATCGGAGCCCTGAGGGTGGAGATAACATCATGCCGGCGACGCCATTTTGACGTGCCACATATAAAAAAAACATCATTACCTTATAAGTCCCTATTTATTTACATCCTACGGAAATTGTTCAAAACTGCTCATTTTTATCCAATCTTTTCAAATGCCAGAAAATTCTAACCTGTAAAACTATTGTGTTTATTAGCATTACTAGTACCAGTAACTAGCGTCAATTTGAACTCGCTTATTACACCATGATGGCTGACGGTCATTGGCACTCGTTTTTTTTACTTATTTGCCGTAATTTAGATCTGAGAGAGGTTAATGGATATTTCGTTAGTCACATCTATCAATCAATTATATCTAAGTTAAGTTAAAATCTAATAATGTAAAGCTGTATATTTTGTTTCTTTGGTTAAAAACGTTAATCTTAGGAAGTACTGGTACGAAATGAAAAATATTTTTGTGTTGGGTTTATAATAATAATAAAAATATCTTTATTTTGCATAGACCATTTTAACGGCGCTTACAAAATGTCATATACTATTTAAAATATTTAAAGCGACCACCGGTTCGGAACGCGGCCCACCTGAGAAGAACCGGCAAGAAACTTAGGAAGGCTTTTTTTTGATGGCCTATTTACAATTTAATATTATTTCACTTTGCCAGCAGATCATTTCCAGGCGTCCCTGTCCTGCAAATAGTCTGTAACGGAGTAAAACCCTTTTTCACAAAGCTTGTTTTTAATAAACTTTTGAAATTTATTTAATGGTAAATTTCTCAGGTCACAGGGAAGCTTGTTGTAGAAGCGTATAGATGAAAAATAATAAGCTATTTATCATCACGCAAAAATATCAACAAAAGGGGCTTATTTTCATACATTATTAAAAAATCTACACAACTGGATTAAATAGGTGCCACCGGAGGTTCGAAGGTGTAGCCGCGGGGCACAGCTAGTTTTTGAATTTCACAGAGTTTGAAGTCTCGTACGATGATTTCAACAGCAATAAACGGTCCTCTGTCTATTTTTACACTTCACATTATGAACATAAATTCCTCCCAATCCTCCACACATCATCACATGCTGCAGTTTTTTGCTTCTTAACTGGGCATTACATTTTTTCATAATTAATATATCGCCAAACTGCAGACGCAGTTTGTTGGCAAATGTACACTCAAGTATTTACATTTTTTCAACATAATACCCACCAAATATAATCTAGCGTTTCAATTATAGATTATATAATTTAATCTATAATTGAAACGCTCGTGGCCTAGCGGTCTCAGTGTTCTGTAAACGATCACTGAGTTACGCAACTTTCACTATGGCTGGTCCTCGGATGGGTGACCACTTTGTGGCATTTACATTTGCAAACGTTTGCGTGCTTCGGAAGGCACGTTAAGCCGTTGGTCCCGGTTGCCAGTAAAATGGCAGTCGTTAAGCCTGGTTGAAGGCCTTATGGGCGGCTTAAAAAATTTCAACAGTTGGTAGCCACAACTTGCGTCTGTCTATTTCAACACGGCAATGGGCTCACCACCTATTACGTGGGACAGGAATCCACACGGTGAAAAGTGGGCATATAATATGCCTCTGTCACCCCTTCGGGGATAAGGCGTGATGGATATTTAATTAAATCATATTACCATATTAACAAGCAGCAAACAACAATTGGCCTGACTACTAGGCAAGTATGACGATAAGAAGTAGGACAGTAAACTCAGAAAAAAAACAAAACAAAATGTTCCACATACACTATCCTTTAAAAAAATTAAAAGAACTGTAGTAAAAAAAAATGTAGCCACGCATCACACCTTTAAATGTGAGTATGATTCTTTATTTTTACATTCTGTACTCTAATTACTTATATTTTTTGTCGCAATCATTCATATTCATGAACTACGATACTTTTTACATCAACTACATATATAATTAATATCTTATTCATACAATTGTATTCATTATTAACATACAAATTGCTGAATGTTTTGCCGTCTTCGCGAATTGCTACAATTAGCGTCAGAATTAATGGCTGCAACTTTGTACGTATATATGTTTTGATGAATTTACTAATTCAATTACTAGCATATACATAATTTATGTCATAAATTGTTTTCGAGTCTATTTTTGAACATATTACTCCGCACAAGTGCTTTTTATTTGTCGATGGTCTTTGTAACTGCAGGAGTGCTGAAAGAGTACGAATCTTTCCAGTATATCTGGCTGTGTCAGTACCATCACTGCTTCTGCGGAGATTCTAATACTTACTCTAAACTCGCAAAAATAAATGTGTTAGAGTTTTGGTCGAGATCATGAGGTTCGAGCACTCGTAATCTTTTTTAGAGATATTGCAAAGCGATAAGTCGACACTTCTCGTGATCAGAAGGCACATTCTTCTTTCACAAAGGTTCTTTCTCCACAAATTAAAGTTTTTTTGCCAAACTACGAGTTGAAAGTTTGATAGTCATAATATTATATCTTATATCCTATTACTACCATCATTTTAATATATTTTACAAAATATATTAAAATTATGGACATAATTTTTAGCCTATAAGGGAATCACCCCACTGTGCAAGAAATCACAGCCCTATTAACTGGAAAGAAGGGATGCAAGACAACAAAAGGAATAATAATTTGTTTTATAATATCTTTGCTTTGGGCAACTCCCTTACGTTCTTTTATTCCAAATCGTCTCGCCGAGACAGGAGGCTGCACTTAAAGAAATAACAGCTCTCGAAAGCTGAGCTAAGTCGAATAGTAGAGCTAAAGGGGAATGCCCATTCTTTTCGCAGGGTGGCAGAGAATTGTGAGTGACATCGCTACGAACTCATCTTAGCGATGCTGATCAAATCTGTCACTTTGGAGTCTAGGATGCACTCGAAACTAAAGCATCCTTCATCCCACTGAATTTAAAACCTGTGCTAGGTACAAAATGATTAATGGTTTCTTATCCCTACTAATAAATTAATGTAAAAGTAATTCTCTGTGTATATATAAAAAAAATATTAAAGACCTATAAAGAATATTGGATATCATTGTGGGACACCTTTTTTACACAGTGCCATCTACCCCGAACTAAGCTATAAGCTTGTGCTGTGGGATCTAGACAAACAATAAACATACTTATATAATTATAAACACATACATATTATACCTAGGAAACACCCAAACTCATAAACAAACATTTGTGGATCACACAAATATTTGTATGTCTGTCTTTTCGCTTTCACGCCTAAACTACTGAAGGCAACCATTTATTCCGGGAATAAGTTCCTGTGGAAAATAGTAGAGGGAAATCTACACGGGCGGAGCCGCGGGTATCAACGAGTAGGTAATAAATGAAAACTTACCTATATGTAATAATAGTCTCATTCTTTGTCCAATTTGTCACCATAATACACACTGTAAAAGGGACATGTAACTTATTTTTAATTCGTGCGATTACACAAATTGGCCACTATTTTTATACAAGTCGAAGTTATCCATAAATTCTTTTTGAACTGTGGTCACGCTCACAATATAGTAAAATAATATTATCTACAATGTTGCTATCCACTTATACATTATATGACTACTGCTGGATATAACCAGTGATATCTCACCCATTATTTTTATGATATATTATATACTTACTTAGTAATAAATATAAAACGTTGTTTATGCTTTGAAGCGAATAAAGCACATTATGGCGCATTTAATTTCCGCTTTATATTCGACCTCGTGTATTCTTAGTATCTTTTCAAAAATATTATTTGGTATCTATACCTATTAGTATTATTCAGAAACATAATTTGTTTGTTTAACGCGCTAATCCTAGGAACTACTTCTCCTACTAATCCTATTTGACAAATTCAAATTATTTTATACTAGAGAACGTCCTTGGCTCCATTTCCATTTCCAAAAAAGTGTACACAGACACACACACTTTTTTTGAGCACACAGCTAGAAGTGAAACTTCTTTACGACATATATTTTCTCTAATATTTACAACTTCACGAAAATTGGGTAGATAATGCATTAGAATTATACGTGGGTACACTGAAAATGTTTAGAAAATAAAAAACGGCTTAATGTAGAAAGTTGCTAATACTTTTATTGTTTTTCGAAGCAATCTACACATCGTCGCATTCGATGGAACCACTGAGAAAAGCTGTGGGCCCATTCTTCCTTAGGGGTCTCTTCTATGGCATTTTCGTACGCTTTCACCGCATCTTCAGGGCTCGTAAAGCGAATACCTCGAAGTTTATCTTTAGTTCTTGGGAATAAATGAAAGTCGCAGGGCGCCAGGTCGGGACTGTATGGCGGATGACTCATTATCTCGACACCTGCCATAGTCAAATATTCAACAGTCCGTTTTGCGGAGTGCGCTGAAGCATTGTCGTGGTGAAGAAGGATCCTGCTTCGAGGGCGCTGCTGTCGAATTTTTTCCAAGACAACAGGCCAACAGCGATTGACGTACCAGTCTGCAGTAACTGTCCTTCCATCTTCTAGCATGACTGTCGCGAAATGACCTTTCGGACCAAAAAACGAGGCTTTCATCTTTTTTCCTTGACTTCTTCCTTACTTTACCTTAGTTGGCCGATCCTCAAAAGGAAACACCCACTGAGCTGACTGTCTTTTGGTTTCGGGTTCGTAGCAATATATCCAGCTTTCATCACCTGTGACGATGTCAAATACAGCATTTGAGTCACCGCCGTTGAACTTATCTAACATTTCGCGACACCAGTCCATGCGAAGGCGTTTCTGGTCGTCGGTTAAAGTATGGAGAATCCATCTGGTACAAAGCTTCCTGACGCCTAGGCTTGCCCGTATCTGCTGATAGGTCACTCTCTTATCTTCCTCTATCATACGTCGCACAGCACCGATGTTATCTTCAGTAGTCGCTGTTAAAGGACGTCCCTCACGCGGATCATCACTGAGATTGCTACGTCAACGCTTAAACTCGTTAAACCAATGCTAAATAGTGGCACGAGATGGGGTTTCATTATGAAATGCTAATCGCAGCCTATCATACTCGTAGCTTTGTTGTTGAGTAAGTCCACAACGAAAGTCATAATAAATCATTAACCGAAAATTTTCTCGCGTTAGGTTCATTTTCACGTTCAACAAGAGTTTTACAATTGCCGCCAATTCACAAAAACAAATGACAAATGACTGCAATATATTACATTAGGTTACCAAAGAGTTCTATAATTGAAATTCAATAAAAGTTTTCATTAGCAAAATTTCTTTCTGGCCAGTTCTAAACATTTTCAGTGTTACCTAGGTATTATAATATTATCTATGATAATGCTTACGCCTACGTCAATAAAGAAGATTCACTTACGTCGATAAGGAAGGTTCACTTCAAAACAACATGGCGCGTAACCGTAAAACGTGACGATGTTTTTACAGCTATAAATTTTCTCTCAGCGTCGATAAAAAAGTTTCACTTCAATAATCGGACAGACTTTAACTTTTAATGTATTCCTTTCTTAGATTCGATTCGTGAATCCTCCGTTACAATTCGCTGAGGTTACCTACCCTTAACTTTTGTGCGCTATGATTGACGGATTGTTTGTGTGTGGTGGGGCCTGACAATCTAACCCCTCTCCTCCTTTATTATCGTTTTATGATACGAGTATGTAACTAAAATTTCATACCGGCTATTTCCGATCACGATTAAATATAATTTCTCTCATAAATACGCCGTTCTTGGAGTATTAACGTGATTTGACGCGTTTTACATGTATACATACACATATTATCACGCCTGTCTCCCATTGGGATAGGCAAAGACTACGGCTCTCACCTCTCGCTTCTGACGCGTTTTAATCAATGTTATCTAGTTCCAATCGGAAAAGTCAAAAGTACCTACTCGGATGACAGATACCTAGACGTGCATGTATGAATATGAAACGATTAATGAATCTTCAAGAAGCGAATAAAATATTCATGGATCACGATACCTGGCGATCAGTCCTTTTTGACTACCCCATCAGGGATACAGCGTGAAGTAGATAGATAGATATCTAGTTTCAAATATTGCAGTATTTATTCTTACGCAATACGCCGCAAAAATGTAAGCCCTTCGCATATTCCGTGCCTCCATTTTAGATTGTCCCCATATTGAGCTATTACGTAGAGGTACAGCCAGCACCACAAACGGATATAATCATTATTTTGTTACAAACTGTCGGCCGCTGTGAAGTTTTAACAAGCCAATTAGTTTGCAAATTTGCAAATTTTAATGGATATATTTAGGTGTTGCCAAGTGTAAATATTGTACGCACGTTATATAGGATTGTTACTTATTATCTAGATTTTCCTTAATATTTATAATTTCATTGATTAATATATCTCATATTGACTGCTTCGGTGTCATAGATTATGCTACAAGTGTGTAAAGTTGATAGGGAGTCAAAGAGGGTCTAAAGAGAGCTGAAGACAGTAACCAACAATACACACGTGTACCATACGACGTTTTTCAATACACTTATGAATAATATAATCCAAAATAAAACAAATTAGTTTTTTTTATGCGCGCGCATTGACCTCATCGTAAAGAATGAGGTTTCTTTTTTATGTTTAAAGTTTTAAACAGTTAGAAAACAAAAGTTATAAGTTATTTAAATACGAAGTTGTATGAACTGACTGAACAAGCAATAGGTAGGTATATTAATTTATTTGTTCTATTGAACACGATCTTTTGTGTATAGTTCTTTTTTAAGAATAATTTAATTCAACCAATATAATTTAAAAAAGCTGTCATCCCACCCGTGATGAAATAATAATCAAAAAACCACAGTTTGATAATAGGTATCATTTCATAATGATACCTATTATCAAACTGTGTTTTTTTGATGCACATGGCACATGCCTAATTGCTGTGAGATTAGAGCCATATTATGAGTAAGTGTATTGAAAAAATACTAATGTGGTTCCCAGATATTTGTTTCGGATTCTTTACATTAAATTGTTTGTTTATCAGTTCTCTAGATATCATAGCTTGTAACTTGTTTTAGCTTAATTTCGGCTAGATGGTGCTGTATAGAAAATATCCAACACTATTTCATTTATTATGTTATTATTTAATCATACTATGAAAGAATCTGCCGAAGATCGATAAGCATTAGCATTATGTAATAATATTATGGCCCTAAGAGACCTTGTCATTTCGAGCTGCGGTTGAGCCTATCATTATCAGCTTGAGTTTCGTTTGAGTTCTTTTCACGGTCCATAGCAGAGTGAAATGACGAGGAAAACCGTTACATTCATTTTATCTCGATTTTGGAACAATGGAAAATGGTCTTTATTCATTAGACTTGATGTAAAGAAATAAGATATTGCTTATTCAGTTGGAAAACACAAAATAAAAAATAAATTTGCGTGATTGGAAAAAGCATTTAAGGCTATTTGTTGCAAGATTCTTCAAAGTCGTCTACTTTTATTCTGTTGAAGCAATAGTGATATTCTAAAAGTAAGTTACACTATTAATAATTAATCTTTTTTATTACGTATATGCCATATAGTAGTGTATACGACCTGCTGTGCAGAGGTCAAGGGTTTGAGTCTTAAGCTAAATAATATACATTATTATATAGATGAACCTAGACTTAGATAAATTTAAATGAAATTATGTTAAAGTACCTGTGTCTATAAGATAGTGTAACACTTCTAATTCGCCAGAGGCATTATATACATATACTAGGTGACTCCCCACGGCTTCATCGGTGACGTATCGACCTCCCGTCGCACCTATTTAATCCCGTCTATTATAATATATAAAAAAAATACCCGATTTGTCGACATTTACGATTACTACATCGTTCTCCAGGGTATTAGCGTGATGATATATAGCTTATAACCGTCCTTGATAAATGGGCTATCCAACATAAAAAGAGTTCTTCAATTCCGTCTAGTAGTTCCTGAGATTTGCGCTTACCAACATGTTTTGCGATTTATTTTTATTTATATAGATTAATAGATTATATTTTTTTAACTGTGATATGCCAATATGAAGGTGAGATTGATTTTTAGATTTTTCTTTTTATTCTTCGAAATTAAATACTATTTACTCTTTTCTTACTTTATCTTTAAGAAATATTCATTCATTCATTCACAAAGTTTTTTACCTCTTCGTCTCTGCTATTTGAAAGTACTTCTAACAGTAGTATGAGTTACTATTTTTAAACAAGATAATAAAAAAACGACTTCACCAGACCTTTGCGTGGGTTGTAAATCGAAAACCCATGTACCCTAAAAATAGTTGCGTTTTAACAAAAGTCTCGTAAATAACTAATCACATTACTTTCATTATGTCATAAAACGAGGGGAACAAGCATAATAAAATAAAAATAATTGCGTTTCATTTCCTATTGCGCGGTTGCTAACCGTACTTCGAAAATGTCCTAGAATTTCTGTTATTATAAAGTCATATTCGGTAATAAAATGTTAAGGCACGCTATCTTTGTCAAAGGTAGGTCAATAAGGCAATACTAAAACCTTTAGAACAATAAAATCCAGTGGTTTGTGGTGCTACATTTGTATTTATTGCCCTTTTTTATTCCTTTCAGGCGGCAGACAAGTATTGGCCCAACTGGTAAAATACTCATACGATATATAGTGAAAGATCGAAGCAGTACGGCATTGAAATTGGGAGAAAAGCAAGCAATTACGGGACAGAAGCACTTGCAAATAAACTCTCGGTGTAACCGAATAAATATCTCTAACCATATAACTATTACAGCGAGCGCACATAGTCCGTTTTTGGACGTAGAAGGTGCACTAGCCAATTCTATTCCCAATTTTTTCTGAAAATAGTTTCCGCCGTACAATACTAAGCTGACGGCTTTCCGCTGATTGCGTCACAGTTCCTTTTTTTTTTGGCACCAAAATGTTACAAAATGTAGTCTGGTTTTATGAAATGAATAAAAATGCTTTTACGCTAAAATTTTTGTGTTTTTTTATTCACGTGTCGCTCGGTACTGATATTTGTCGATTCCAAGCGGCTCTACGTTATGTAAAAATACCCAAAGAGTTCCTGCAAAAATGATGATTGTCAAAAATACACATCATGTGCTTGTCAGGTACAGGGGAATAGAGATTGATAAGGGCATGTAAATCGGGAATAACTACGAGTCTGGTTTTTATAGAGATATTTTACTTGCACTTACAGTCTGGACTTACAATAATACAGGAGGAGAAGAATATATACAGGAAACGTGAAAAAAAAATTGTAGTAATAGGTAGTCACGTGAATGTGACAGTTTAGGTGTTTCTAATATCCTTAAGTAATGGAGACCCACCCGTAGGTGGGTCATGTTTGTTTATTACTTTATTAAATAGTCCTTTACAAGCTTCGGCCGAAGTGTCTCTACAATTCGAAAAACAGACCGAAACGCGTTTAGTTAGCACTACACGTGTACAATTTCAAGCCTTATAAGAATGGGCGTCTGATAAAAGACGAACTACACGTTTTGTTGCTTAGAATACTGTATGTAATACGTTATGAGCATACCCTTAGTGTTTTTTTTTAAGTCAGACGCTTTTGCCCTAATGCCTACAAGTAATATAGACTGTCTTGATGTTATATTTCATGCACAGTATCGAAAGAATTAACTACAAGTAATGCGCCCTTCATTATCTCGTAGCGAGGAATCAGACGACTTCTAAGCCGAAACCAGTTTCAAAATCGGAAGTGGTAGGAAGTGGTAGAAAGCGGTTCAAGGTTGCCTGTAAGAGATTGCTCTATAGCCATAAGGCCGCCCTTTCTACAGTTATGAGACTGTAATCTCTTGAGACGTGAGTGTTTGATATTGATGTGCAATAAACTTTATTCTATTCTATTCTATACTATTCATGTTGTCCTGAACAGAATGCCGCAAACCGTTTGTCTCTATGTGTTATGGTTCCCGAGAAATAGATGCGTACAGGCGGACGGACGGAGCCTTTATAAGAGTTTTCTATACTCTAGAGTTTAGAAGTTTAAAAACTAGAATAAAACAAGAAAAATTAGGGATAGACGTGTGGTCGAGTGCCACCGTCCCTAATAACAATCTTATGGTAAAGCGTTTGTGACATATTCCTGTTACGAGCGTTTCCGTGCTTCGGACGGTACGTGAAGTCCGTCTGCCAGTAACATGATAGTTGTTAAGCTAATTTACGGTCGTATGGGCGCCTGAAAAATCTCTTAATAGTAGGAAGTCAAAATCCTTTTTTTTGACGTTTAGTAGCCTCTTCTCTTTGGAGAATAACGTGAGACCAAATGTGTCATTTATATGTCAAAGCATAACTAATTCCTCAAGTACTTTAGGTATCCCCAATATTTTCTTATCTGGTATACTTTTACTCGTCTTGTTTTAGTTTTTAAACTTATTTTTTTCTCCTCCTTAACCGCCAATCGGCATAGTTTTCTATATACCATGTAAATATTATATCATTCTATGTACTTTAATGGCAAAATACACACAAAATAAAGATATATTTTTAATTTTAGTTGCACTGCAAATAAAATAATATTAAATTATAAAGTACGGGCGTGCAACTGGGACGCCCACCCTTCGTTAACAGCGCCAGCAGACAATTATAGCGGTTCCTTTGTAGCCTGCGGGTACTGTCACCTCATACATGACGAACTCGTTAACTAAATGTCGACTTTTATTTGAAGATTGAAATAAAATTATTTGTGGCAAGTACTCTGATGGTAGTGAATAAGTACAGTTATATATAACAGTGTTGGGTTAGTCGTTGAAAGAAGTGAGTAGTGGTTTCAGCTTGTTGATAAATAAATAAATAAAAATTGTGTGACATTTTCCACAAAGCGCTGTCTAGCCCAAACTAAACTTTAAATGGCGATGACCAAAGTTTTCCACCTATTTCAGATTTTGAAAATAAAGAGCATTCTAAGACGCTGAAGAAACTTTAATATTATTGTAGCATCCATCGTGTTTACTTAGTAACGAAATATTTAAAATTTACAGTAGTTCATTCGCAATGTCGTCATCAGTAGCATGAAATCTTTGGGCATTTGACAAAAAAATCTATGAAATTGTCCTTAATTTCCTTACTTAGGCCGCAGAATAAGTAATATCACTACGTTCTTAGGCAAAGGCGTTACTGCTGTTATATCAACGATGACGTCATTTGAAGGTTTAATGAAGGTTATTCAGATTTTATTTGAAATAAGAATACCCCTAATTATTATCTAAGTCATAAGTAGTGATCATTAACACTGTTCCTCAAAATTCAGATCTGCACCATGTGATTTAATGTTGTGTATTGTAATAGTTGTAATCTGTATTGAGTTTGATAAAATATATTTTTTTTAAATGGAACTCGATTTATAATAACGCATTTTAAAAAGTGAACAATGCCCATTACCGATTTTACTCACTCCCAAGGGTCACCGCAGACTAGCTACTTTTAGTATGCGCAACAGGCGATTTTGAGCTAGTACTTTGTTTGTAACTTCTAAATAGCGACAAAATTGTCAGTTGTGGATTCTATAAGTAGCCAGTCAGCGGTGGCCCTTTAATGTATAACAAGGAGTTACATTGACAGTTTGACTAACAAGAATAAATGACATTGACAGTTCGAACAACAAGAACAATTGACATGACAAGTTCGAAAAATAGAAATAGTCTACTTGAAATATGTCTGTAATCCTATGAATTATATTTAATTTTCCTTTCCTCTGTTTCAGGTAAGTGTGACGTCATCATTATCAATGGTTGCTTGTACGATTATTCTGGATACGTAAGTTAAATTCAAAGTCTTGACTTCGGGAACTTCGGTGATTTAAAGCCTAGTGGTACAGAGACTTCCACAGAGAGAGAAATCAATGTTACTCGCGACCTACTAGAGTAGCCTTGCTCTATTTAACTAGGTGACCCCCCGGCTTCGCCTGTGACATATTTCGACCTCCCGTCGCACCTATTTAATCCCGTCGCTTATAAATTCTACAATAATGCATAAAAATTTGCCTGATTTGTCGACATTTATGATTACTACTCCACTCTCCTGGGTAGAAGCGTGATGATATATAGCCTATAGTCTTCCTCGATAAATGGACTATCCAACACAAGAAGAAATTTTCAAATCCGATCCTCCGACCGTCGTCGACGATCCGTTCCTGAGATTAGCGCGGTCAAACAAACAAAAAAACTCTTCAGCTTTATAATATTAGTACAGATACAAATCAAACGTGTAATGGGAGCGTCACCATTTACAAAAAATAAATGGCAACTGACAGACCGCGGTTGCGATTTTCGCCTAAAGCCGAAAGTAAACTTGGCACGCGGTGTTATGTCTTTATACTGTGATATGGTTGCAAATAAAAATAGTTAAAGAGCTGTCAAAAAGCTCTTTATTTTTAATAAATTTTTAATCATCAATCTGAATTGTAATGATGCTTTAAGCAATGCGGTGGTACTATAACGTCCCTCAATCTACCCACTAAAGTCATATTTAGACAAATCCTTTTAGCATTGTGTTTGAAAGACATTGAAACGTATCATAAAACCCTATTTACGCTCTCGCGCGAGCCACGAGACGAGCTGCGAGCTCAAATGTAAATGTACAATAATACTGCGATTACACTCGCGGCTCGTCTCGCGGTTCGTCTCGTGGCTAGCGCGAGAGTGTAAATGGGGTAGCACAATTTTGTGATTCCAAAGAGATGCCTGACAGGAACAAATAAATGTTGTACATCACAATGTTTGTAAAAGGAATGGTTTGAATTTTTCCGGTTATATGCGTGACTCCTCTGAGTCTCCTTCTGAATGACCTCAATTATATGGACTAGGTACGTAGGTATACACTCAACCCGGTTGGTTTTTACCATTTGTCGCTAACCGAAACATTTCTTGTGCTTCTTTACCATTTTGATGGCAAGCAAAAGCGCAGTAGGCTACAATATTACAATTTTAGTACTTGGGTTCTTTGAAAGCGTCAGTTTCAGAGACTTTGATTCTTCACAAAAACAACTGTTATTTCTTAAGACTTATTACAAGGCTAAATTGCGTAGGTATGCTACGCAATCTAGCCTTGTAATAATGACCAGTACCTACCTATCCTGTTCCATACAGTTAAAAATGGTAAAATAATAATACATATTTATATTTCGATCATCGCTAAATAGGATTGATGGACGTGATCCATCAGCAAAGTTCTTTTCCATATATGGAATACTAATATATTTATTTGCTTGCTGTCTCATTATCACAACATATAAAATAAGATAACTAGTTGTTATTTGAGTAGCATAGTGTTACCAACAGTATTTTCTACTATCCTGACTTCTGGAAAATACCAGGGTGTGTTCGAGATTTTGAGAAAAGCCGATGTTCTTTTTTTATTGTTCTAAATAAAAACCCATGACAACCTGTTTTGTCTAAAACCCAATGTTTTTTGAAAAAACAGGTTGTCATGGGTTCTTATTTAATACAATTTTTCGTGCATTCTCCATTAGACTTGACTGTCAACTAGCTTATTCGAATTTAGACTTTTTTATTCTGTAAGACGTGCAACGTCAGTTTTGAACACGTAAAGCTAAATTGTGTAGACTTGTATCGTAAACCTGTATGTTGTGTGAATCGATTGGTAACTCCAGAGACCGGTAAGGTAGCGAGGGCCATCGGGTCACTCAACATAAACCATTAACTCAACAGGTTACGTTGGAAGTCGACCTCTGCATTCTTGCGAATATTGACGAGGTAGGCAACACATTGTTCGCGTTTATGTAATTTTTTGTCGTGAAATACCTAGGTACTAGTTATTTAGGTCGTTGGTATTTTATAATTATTCTTGGTTTTTTGTAAATTTATTTAACCAATTTCAATTAAAAAACCCTAGTTCTTTAATAATCTTCTAAAATAAATTTGTTAGTTAACGAAAAAGTCAAAAGTAATACCTAGCGTTATATGTACATTCATACTTCATACTACTACACTTCATATATGAAGAATGAAGAATGACTGAATGAATATTCATGTATGAAGAGATTAATGAATCTGCAGGAAGCGAAAGAAGTATGCATGGATCTGGCGATATGAAGCCTGGCGATCTGTCGTCTCTACAACCCAATCAGGTATACAGGGTGAAGTTAGTTAAGTTTTTGTTCAAGATTAGTTAAGTTAATTTTAATTAGTTAGCAAGATTAGTAGGACTCACAGAAATTATTACTAATAATTAAATACAAAATATCATTATAATTACATAGTTAATGCGATGCCTCATAAAAACACCAAAGAAATAATGCGTTGCTGTCAAATTAGCTTACTTATTAGGGATCTGTAAAAAGTGTGACACAATAGTTGCATACTCAAACCAAATATGAACATTCCTTTTTAGGTATTGAATCTTAATTGCTAAAGTAAGCTATTCTCTACTAATTTGTCACGTATAAAAACTACAACTGATAACAGGTGAAGTCACCCTGCGATGTTGTAAGACCGGAATAACATCACATGCCCCACACTACACGTACACCCTATGTGTTTATCAATTAAACCGTGGCTCCCCCATGCACTATAGGAATGCAGTAAATACCATTTTCTTAAGTATTTAGAACAGTCATTTCCAACCTTAGTCCATTGGAATAAGATACAAAGTATTCGTAAAACAAACTTTGTGATAAAAAGCCAATTCAATTTATCATCGCGTCAGTGAAATTTAAACGGTATGTCAATGAGTTAAAGTTTAAATCTTAATAATTATTAAGTCATTTGCTATGTTTTGTGGAGTAGGGCTTTGCATGGTGTACGCTGTATAATACGGTACGTCAAATATAATATTTCATATCTTTGGGCAACATGTGATTGACCTCAGCCCTGGCAACATTGTTCAATTTGTATTGTTGAATTTGTTTTGAATTAGGAATAAATTTAACATTTCTTTTTGGTCGTTCGATTTGAATATTTCATTTGTCTACTAAGATAAATAATAATGTTTATGGAATGTTTTACAAGACCTACGTACTAATTTAAAAAAAAAAAAATATCCATCACGCCTTATCCCCGAAGGGGTGGCAGAGGCATATATATGCCCACTTTTCACCGTGTGGATTCCTGTCCCACGTAATAGGTGGTGAGCCCATTGCCGTGTTGAATTCTAATTTAAAGTCTCTAAAATCATTATTAAATATATTGCTGACGTGTTCACACCGTTTTTACTATGTCATAGCTAGCATGCAAAAAAAATGTTTTTAAAACGCTTTTGCTGTAACCATAATAAGGGGTCGAACTTCAAACCACAAAAGACAAAATTATTCTTTCATGATATGCTTATGGTAAAATATATTCTTCTCTCTTCTTCGTCTTAATATCGATTTATTTTGTTCAAGGAGTTACATTTATATGAAAAAAAAAAAAACAAATTGCCGATCGTAGACGTATATTACCGAACGTAGACAGAAAAAAAACAATATTCGGTACACATTTTGAAACTTTACATCGAAGTCGGCAAAGGCATATCATCGTTGTTCAGCCTTACCAGCAATCATTTGATGACGGCGTATATTTCACTTTTTTTCTCTCCTTTGATAATCTCTTTGATCGTCGAACACTAAAAGAAGTTATTTATACTTTACAATAAACCTCCTTGGTAGGTACTACTGCTTGTGAAGAATGTATCTTTTTATTTTCACTGTACCGTAAATAATATAAAGTTTGTTTTTAAACGAAGAAAGCATCCAAATGAAGACATAGCACAATGCCGAAGTAGTCATGCCATAAACATCAGTCAGTTCATGCGGTGAGGCTGTGGAACTCTCTGCCGCCAAATATCAGAGAGGTAATTTTAAAAACAAAGACCGCGAGTACTTTTACTCTCTACCACTTCGAAGTCCTAAAGTCGTCTTGTCCTATAGGTATATCTGTATTGTATTGTCATGTACATTTATGAACATAATATAATGCGCAAGTATGTATATATATATGTATGTATGCATGTATATGTTGTATCTATATATTTATGTATTTATTTGTTGTGTTTGAATAAACAATTTATCCTATCTAGTTATTTTTCACACTTCTACATGTTCTCCTCTCGCCGGCCTGCTGCTCCTTTCTTTTAGAAATAAGCAGTGCCATTGTACTCTTTTCTCATAACTATGTTTCTTTATAAAATATGTGTGTACATAAACTGTTAAAAAAAAAAAAAAATTGTTGTATTAAGTAAAATCTAATACCCCATCAGCGTGAAATGTCGCTAATCTGTATTTCATTTAATTCTTCGAACGTCATTATTCGGATGTTCCTCAAACTATTTTTCCAACTCGCCAGTAGACTTATTTGCACATAAAATTTTAAATATAGAACGTCTTACAATTTAATCGCCTTTTATAATGGCGAACTCGCATAATTATTAATAAGAGTCAGTTTACGAGAGCACTTTCGGATTGTTGTTTATTGCTGTTTGTGTTTATTTCGGAGAAAAAAGGGCGCGAACTTTCGAATGTAGTGGCGACTTTTTCGATAATTATTTTCTAAAATTGTGTAATAGTCGCCCTTCTTCGTTTAAATTCAAATAAAACCTATAATCTAAGTGTGTAAATAATTGTTAATAAGTTAAAATAAGTTATGACTGAAGACAGTGGTGGTAGGGCTTCTGCCCACAAACGAAAACTTTCCTCAGCAGATGAATCTTCACCACCAAAAATGTCAGCTGCATTTGTAAACACCAAGAGAGGCTTATTCAAAGACTACAATCATATTTACACAGAAAATGGCAAAAAGGAATACCCAATACTTTTATCATCCACATCTACTAACAAGACCAAAATGGATATAATGAAAGCAAATAAAATTTTAAGATCTATAAATTGCTCTGGGGTAATGTTTGTTAAACCTATAGGTAACCATCTGTTGAAGATATTTTTTAACAACCTTAAGGATGCCAATTATTTACTATTAAATAAACGATTACTGGAGGAAAATGAGTGGAAAGCCTCTATTCCATTTGATCACCTAGAGAGTCAAGGTATAATTAAAACGCCAATAGACATAACTGAACATGATTTATTGTCTAATATCAAATCAACTGCTGAGGTTATAGGAGTAAAACGTTTTATGAGAAAGAACATTGATGGCTTGCTTGTCCCAACCCCAACTGTATTAATTACATTCCTCAGTTCGACACACCCAGACCATGTGACATTTGATTATATCTGGTTTGATGTCAAGGAATACGTCAAACCAATTCGCCAATGTTTTATCTGCTACAAGTTTGGCCACAGCAGAGGTTCTTGCAGGAGTGCACAGGTTTGCTCCATCTGCTCTGGTAATCATTTCTTTAAAGACTGTGATAATAAAGACAATGTTAAGTGTACAAATTGTAATGGCCCACACATGGCTGTTAGTACATCTTGCCCTGTGAAAGCAACGAAAATACAAGACTTGAAAAATAAAATTAATGGTACATTGACTTATGCTAGCATGGCCGCTAGACCCATACAAGATTATCCCTTGCCAACTATTGCATTCTCTCAAACATCCACTCCAACAACACATCAGAAAAACAAGAAAACACTAATTAACATGCCTCAAAAGAGGGCATTATTCACTGATATACTTAATTCTGACGATTTATTAAACATTTTGACTAAAACACTTGTAGATATAACAATTAAAAGATCTGATCCAATTCAAGCTAATGCAACTATTTCCTCTAAACTCATAAAAGAAATGCTCATTAGTAATTTTACAAGTTAATTAGTCTATGGATAGCTCAAATTGTAATGCTAATCAATTGAATATATTTCATTGGAATTGTCGTAGTATATTACCAAAAATTGACCAGTTAAAGCACTTTATCGTTACTCATACTAATATTGATATAATTCTGCTTAATGAAACTTGGTTGAACCCTATGAAGTCATTTAAATTGCCAGGGTATCACATCGTTCGATATGACGCTGACCGGCTTCATGGAAGCATTGCAGTGGCTATAAAAGCTAAGTATACATACACTCTAATTGACACACCTTCGAATTATCATTTTCAAAACTTACTGATATCTGTTAAAATTGGTTCTATATCGATTGAAATTCTTTCTGTGTACATTCCTCCTACTCCTAATGGCAAATTTAACTTGAATATGTTGACAGACACTTTCGTCAAAATTAAAAGTAAAAATTTCTTGATAATTGGCGACTTTAATGCTCACCACTTGTCCTGGGGTTCACGATTTAACGACGGCAGGGGTAATATAATCAATTCTTTTGCAGATGATAACAACCTCGTTTGTCTGAGTGATTTCACTGAAACTACTGTAGCGGCTTTCGGTCAATCTGGTAATGTCTTGGATTTAGCATTTGCCTCACCATCGGTGAGTACTAGTTGTTCTTTCATTGTTCACGATGACTTGATGAGTAGCAATCACTACCCAATTATAGTTGGCGTTCTATATAATAGTACCTCACCTAGTCAAAGTTCTCAAGCTGAGATAGACTCCGATGATTTAACCACAGGTTGCTTATCTAGTATTAATTTTAATAAAATAGATTGGACTGAGTTTAAGGAACTTTGTGAGAGGAAATTTTCAAGTTTCTCTCTAAATAACGAACCGTTAATAAGTTATGATGACTTCATTGAAAACCTAACTGACGTTTTATTATTGTTTCCTAAGAATTCAAATAATTGCCATTTTAAAAAACGCAAATCTATAATTTGGTGGAATGATATTTGCTCTCAGGCAGTCAATCAATCCAAGCTTGCATTTAAATCATATAAAAGTTATCCTACACTTGAAAATTATATCCTGTACAAACAATTCGACGCCAAGAAAAAAAGAACCTTATCGGAGCAAAAGCAGCTTAGTTGTCAATCTCTGTTCTTCTTTTAATAGAATGACTCCTGTAAAAGTAGTATGGAGTCATATTAAAAGGTTAAAATTTGCAAAATTAGGCACTAATACTCATTCGCTTAATTTCTTTGAAACCCCTTCCAACGCCGATGCATATTTAAATAAAATAGCATCCGGAAATTATGTTCAGTATTCTCAAAATTTTTACTTGAATTTTTTAGTTCAGGGGTCAGAATCCGCTCAATGGATTCAGGAACCCTTTGCTCTTTTTGAACTGGAAGCTTCGTTAGATAGTAAAAAGAAGAACACATCTCCTGGCCCTGACTACATACCCTACGCCGTCATCAAAAATCTACCAAATGAAGTACAAATCATCCTTTTGAATGTTTTTAACCAAATGTGGAAGCAAAAGATTATTCCACCTATTTGGAAAATTCAATTTGTTGTCCCCATCAAAAAACCAAACAGGGATGTTAATGAATTAGATTCTTTTAGACCTATTTCGTTAACATCTTGTTTTGCAAAGATTTTCGAAACCATGTTAAAAAATCGCCTAGAATGGTATATTGAACATAATTCTTTAATTCCAGACTATCAGTTTGGTTTTCGTAAAGGTAAAAATACAATGTACAATCTGAGCTGTCTTATAAGTGACATTCAAAACAATTCCAAATGTAATAAGTTAACTCTAGCGGTCTTCCTAGATATAAAAGGCGCATTTGATAACATAGATCATGAATATTTAATTAGAAGTCTTCGATCCCTAGGAATACCTGGCTCGGTTTTGTTCTGGATTTTCCACTTTTTAAACAACCGTACGATATTTTTAAAACTCAAAAAAAAGTTGTATGGTCCAAATCGTACATATAAGGGCACTCCTCAAGGTTCTGTAATTTCTCCATTAATTTTTATTTTATGCATTGTAAACTTCATGAAAGCCATCCCGAAATCAGTTAAATATTCTTTTTATGCCGACGACCTTGTCATTTACACAGAATGTGATAACGTAAGGCAAGGAGAAATTATAATGAACAATGCTTTAGAATCTTTGAGTATGATTCTAAGCTCCCAACTTAAACTTGAAGTTAACATCGAAAAGAGCTCAGTTATGTTGTTTAGTCCATATTACATTAACCGTCCTAAGATATATTTCCAACAGGTTTTATTACCTTTCAAAACTTCAGAATTGTATCTAGGTATTTTACTCGACTGTGAATTATCTTGGGGTCCTCATGTTACATATATATGTAAAAAAGCTGAGTTACGTCTTAACATTTTGAAATCTCTGGTTGGAGTGCGTTGGGGTTCTGATCCTAAGAGCCTCAAGACATTATACATATCTTTAGTTCGCAGCCAGTTTGATTATGGATGTATTCTCTACTCATCTGCTTCTAAAACTTTACTTCAAAAACTTGACATAATACAAAATAGAGCTTTACGTATCATCACTGGAGCTATGATGTCATCACCCATAAACTCTTTAGAAGTTGAGGCTGGTGTAACTCCTCTAATTGTAAGGAGAAGCTATCTTACTGATAAATTTTGTTTAAATTTAATTAGTCGCGATAATGTGCTAACTGGCCGACTTCTGGAACATTTTACAGTACCGGAGTATAATGATACACCTCTTACTGTTTTCACTTCTCTCGTTGACTCTGTCACGTACTTGAATTTTAAATTTCAAGATGTAGTTTATTGGAATAAGTATATACCTTGTTTTTCTTATAGTTACGAGTCAATGTTGATGCACATTCCAGTTACAACTAATAAATTTATCTGTAAATATGATTTTTATGAGTTTATGGAGGAAAAAGTAGATTTTATTCAAATTTATACTGATGGCTCCAAAACTAACCATCGGACAAGCTTTGCCTTTTATGATTCTTCTAACAAAACTGGCAAAGTATTTTCTTGCTGTAATTACTTTTCTATTTATTCTGCAGAAATATTGGCAATGGTTTTCGCTTTGCAGTATGTTATTAATATTCGCAAGAATAATGTCTTCTCAAAAGTAATTATCTTATCAGATTCACTGAGTGCACTATCGACTTTGGAGAAGAAATCTATAAGCAATAGTTGTAATTACTTGATTTATGAGCTTAGGCACTTAGTTTATTTGTGTAATTGCAGTGATATTTTGGTAGAGTTTTGTTGGGTACCCGGGCATTCAGGCATTTTAGGCAATGAATTAGTTGACATTCTTGCCAAATCTGCCTCTGATATAACTAACGTGGAATACAGAGTACCTCATCTAGATTTAGTCAACTTTTTAAAGGATAATCAAAACAAGCGTTGGGTTAAGTTATTGAACTCCTCCCGTCTTAGCAAAGGAAAATGGCTCACCAAAATTATTCCTGTTCCCAGTACTATCGCTTGGTTTGAAAAACTCCCTACCTATCCAGGCAGAAAATTTATTACTAGTTTATGTAGATTAAGAATTGGACATTGTAAATTTCCTTCACATTTGTACAGACTTAAACTTAATAATAATTCTATATGTAAATACTGTTTTGCTAATTTTTGTGATTTAGATCATTTATTTTTAGAGTGTAAATATTTTAATATTCAACGTTTACTTTTAATTAGCCTAGCAAAAGATATTTTAGATGTAAATGATTCTTTTCCTCTCAATGTGCAAGAATTTTTAAAATACCCTCAATTGTATACACCTCTGTATAATTATTATATTAGCACATTCGGACCAATTTAATACGCTCATGATTTTGCTTTTACAATATTTGTAACTCTAGTTTTAATATAATATAATTAAAAAAATTGTAAATAATTGCACTGTATAGATTTTATTTAGTTTTAAACATTGTTTTTGTAAATTGTATGACTAATAACTTCTTAAGCTGATGGCTTAAAAGCCAAAGCTTCTAATAAAGAAAAAAAAAAAAAAAAATTATTAATAAATTTGGTTTTTCTTGTGCACCTATATGAGGCATGTAATGAATAAAAAGTATGCCACGGTAGGCGGCAACACTTTTATTAAAACGTAGTTTATAATTATATTTATTGCCCTATAATATTTATTAGGGTAATATTTATGCCACAAATTATGAACGCAACTTATAATACTTTACATGCTATGAAAATCCTTAGTCAAAGTGTCCACTAGTTGTAACTCAGACCAGTTTTACAAGCCCTCCCACTTAACACGCTGCCTGGGGGCCGAGTCTACTATTGACAAGCCGTAGAATAGAACCAGAAACGCTGTTTTTAGCTGTCAAAATGTTAATGGACTATCAAAAAATGCAACTGACTAGCGGCTACTGGCGCGGTACGTGTTAGTAGAATTCTATCGGCCGACCGGTAGAAGTCTATTGCAGTACGATTGTAATAGTAGACTACGAAAAACTGTCAAAATTGTGCCGGTGGCTTTCTATTGAGCGAAGATTTCGATTCTGTTTCGACACGATTGAAATATCTGACACAGCATGTCATGCCATAGTAGCTTTACTTGAAATAAAAAGTAAGTGTTCATATAGCCGAATTTCTGCGTGTAGTTGTTGGTTGGGATGACAATACCTTGTCAGCAAGAGACTTAGCCGCTTTTAGCGTAAATCAAATGGCAGACTCTCAAATATGGTGTATTATGTACTCCCATAAATGTATCATAAAACGTTTGCTGAGAAGAATATGAGGTAAAAGAAAGCCTTAATATCTCTCGTCTGTTGCGGTCGGGAAACTTTTTTTCTTTGAGTAGGCAGTATGGTTTTTTTTTCGCTTCCTGCAAATTCATCAATAGTTTATACATGAATCTACGTTTAAAATAGCATATTTTCCTATTCGAGATTTTGTACGGAACCCAAATCTTTTTGAAAATCCAATATAGCCTAGAAGAATGTAGCTTTATAATGGCAACAGAATTTTTAAAATCTGTCCAATATTTTCTAGGCTATTCATTACAAACAAATTTACAAATCTTTCCTTTTTATAATATTAGTGTAGATATTATTTTATACTCTTGAGGTGGCAGACCAGCGTACGGCCCACATGATGGAAAGTGGTTCGACACCGCCCGCAAGTACGGAATCGTTGACAATTCTCAGAGCACGCCCTTCTACTAAGTCGAAACGTCGAAGCTGGTATTCAGGTGCACCAGCCCAAAGGTGACAGCAGTACTCCATGTGCGGCCTTTTGGGCGCCAGCTTCGCCCTGTCCTCTAAATGACTCCGGTATTGGACGTCACTAGAGATCATTTAAGAACCTTACCTACTTATATATATATATATATTTTAGGTAGGTATAGGTTATATTTTTAACCCTTACTCAAATGCCACAATTATGATTTTTTTATTTAACCGAACTCGATTTCATGGAATTCTTCAAGCAACCATCTTTGAGGTTAAAGGTCATTCATTCTTTACGGAGCCGCTCCACTTTTTTTTTCTTCAATCAATAGAACAGGTGTATAGAAATATTGCTTTGTAATATTATAAACGTGAAACTTATTGAAGACTGCGGTTGCCCCGCAGTGTGTAAAGCTGTAATTATTTATTGCGTATGGTAAAACAAACAGTAGCCCATTTGGAGTAGGGAGAAGTTGGGAGAATACATTACATCCTTACAAATAAACTTAACAAAAATATATTACTCACTACATTTTCCACAGATTATCTACCTACTTTGAAGCAACAAATGACTGCTAAATTAACTAGCAATGCCTTAGGAAGTAGTATAAAATTATTAGTATCCTTAGGCTTTTTATATACCAACATAAAATAATATTTTCAATCTGTTTTTTGTTTAACTCCACGAACGTTTAAAATATATGTGGTACGACTAGTCAAGTCCTCCGAATCATACATATTTATGTGTACAGTGCAGTATTAGGTTCAACGCAACTTCCCAAGGCTGTTGCTAAGTGTCATGGCTGGCGTCCGCGCCTAGAAAGGGCACAAGTTGTGGGCACGACCGACCAGGCTTTATTTTGTACTTGTATCTGACAGAGGTTACCTACTTTTATAATAATATATTACTGCAATTGCTGTTATCGATATAATTTGTATGTCTTATTCTAATAAATTGACTTGAAACTTAACTATCTTCACGTTGTATACCTGACGGGGTAGTCAGAGTAGGACAAATCGCCAAGCTTTAAGATCCATGCATACTTCTTTCGCTTCCTGCAGAGTCATTAATCGCTTCATAATGCACGTCTCGGTAGGTATCTAAATATTTTTGATCTTTCCGTTTTTTGAGGAATCTGCTCATGTGGTCTTCATATAAGAAGATCTCTGCCTACTCTGAGTCCTTCTTCCCTCTACTTTCGCAATATATATTCTTCGTCAATCGTTCCTCACTCATTCGTTGGACGTGTCTAACCCAAGAAAAATAAATATATTATTTTATTTATTTATTTAAGTTTAAACATACACAATATATTAATTAGGAGAAAAGAGTACAATGACACTGCTTATTTCTTAGAGATATCTCTTCTAGCAGGCCGGCGAGAGGAGAGTAGAATAATTGAAATAGAATTTAAATAGAATTTAAATAATTGAAAAAGATGGGAAAGAAAGTAATTGAGAAGGTTTTAAACATGTTAAGTAAATATCTACAGTCAAAATTACCAGTTTATATTCGTAATACAGGCAGAGATATGATAGAACTACATAATACAGGTCAACACTGTCAAGCTCAGAGTAAGAAATCAATGTCACTCGCTTTCGCCTTACTAGAGACGCCTACGATATCTCAAATGACTTCGGCAGCATTTTTTGTTGAAAGCTCCTAAACAGCTTATTGGTTCCGGCACCTCCAACAAAATTCGTTATATTTTAGACAATGTAAACAAACACTTAACAAATAATATACTAAAACCTTCTTCGAGAACCACTTAATCCATTGGTGAAAACAGCATGAAAATCGGTGCAGTAGTTTTTGAGTTTATCGCTTACAGACAAACAGACGCTGTGGCGGACTTTGTTTTATATTTATAGATGAATAATTCTTTATTGCACACCATTACATACAATTTTTCAGGAGTTAAAACTACAAGCGAGAATACAATGGGCGGTCTTATCACTAAAAGCGATCTCTTCCAGACAACCTTAGTATAGAAAGAGATGATCAGGAAAAACAGAAAGAGGTAGTTGATGGCGTACTAACATATAATATGTAGTGTAGTGATTTCACTAAAAATACGTACCGCAGTATACTACCACAGATACAATAATTCTTAATACTGAGTACTAACATTAATTCCAAAACATAATAGAATAAAAGTCTTGTGAATATCACTTCACCATCGTTTACCATTCTGCCTTTACATCCAAACCCAGTCTTCAATAAGTCCCTGTAAATATCGCTTCACCATCGTTTACCATTCTGCCTTTACTTCCAAACCCAGTCTTCAATATTTCCCCCACGCAATGTAAAGAAAATCTTCAGGAGTATTGAAATTAATTTAATCGAATATGACAGCATCATTTAATCGAGTTACTGGGACGTTAATAAGCGGTCAAGGGGTGGCGAAGAACAGATATAATATTCCTGAGATTCGTCGCCTGCATAACGCAAAATCTATACTTGATGGTAGTGTTTTAGACGCGTTTCCATTCAATCACACGACACGGTTATATCTTGTTGAATTAATTTGATACATTGGGTTGGTACAGTCAGTTTTAACAAAAAGTAGTGAACAATTTCCAAAAAAAAAATATATAATAATAAAAATTAAGAGTGTGGGCTTAAGACCGCACGGCAGAAGTGAAAACTTCATTGGCAATCGCAATCAATTATGTCGTATGAATTGAATATACTAAACACAGCGACACAACAGCGAAGAGCAGACTGTATCTTTCTCGATCGGGTACACTCGGCGTTCTCGAGTTCACCCGGTCGAGCCTTTCACCTCAGATCGTGACGGATCAGCCTAACTTACTACCTACGCAAAAATCTGTGTGCGGTGCGCTAAAAGAAGTTTTCACTTCAAAAATATAAAATGCCAACTCAATGTTGTAATCCTGATATAATCCTTATTAAAATGAGATATGGTTTATTTTTTATGTCTGAATGCCCATCGTGGAAATACCATAAAAGTAACGCAGTCCCTTTCCGAACGAACCCGGGGTCCACTTTCCTACTATTCCTAGTAGATTTACTTGATATAACACTGCAAGTATAGCCCTACAATCAAATCCCACTATACAGTTTTATCGATAGGATTCGCGAGGATTTAAAGGATCAAATAGAATAGCCTACGCCCGTGATATTTTATAACACTTGTCACCTGTTCGTTGTCGAATTTTATACTTATTATGTAGCTTTTAGAAGCGCTCGTGGCCCCGCGGTCTCTTGTTCGGTAAACGATCACTGAGGTACGCAACTTTCACAATGGCTGGTCGTCGGATGGGTGACCTCTTTGTGGCATTTAAATTTGCAAGCGTTTCCGTGCTTCGGAAGGCACGTTAAGCCGTTGGTCCCGGTTGCCAGTAAAATGGCAGTCGTTAAGCCTGGTTAAAGGCCTTATAGGCGGCTTAAAAAATTTCAACAGCAGGTAGCCACAACCTGCGTCTGTCTATTTCAACACGGCAATGGGCTCACCACCTATTACGTGGGACAGGAATCCACACGGTGAAAAGTGGGCATATAATATGCCTCTGCCACCCCTTCGGGGATAAGGCGTGATGGATATTTATGTAGCTTTAAGAAAAAAATAAGAGTAACAATGGTACAATGCGCACACACCCCGACAGCTCCAAAGCGACATGATTACCTTTTACCGTGAAAATTCATGAAACAAATGTACAAACAGGAACAAAAATATGTCACACCCATAGATATCTTAACAGTTAAGATACCTTTAAGAACAAAGTTAAGATATCTTTTTTTTACTTTACTTCTTTTTTCTTGACTTTTTATAGATGATTTTAAATAAGATATCTATGGGTGTGACAATTTTTTTACACCCGTAATTCGATAATGCTAGCAGACAGAAATTAATTCGTATCTAAGTAACTAGATGGCGGCAATATTTTGGTAAACCTTTCTTATTATCTACTAGATGTTTGTCACTATAAGTTCTTATTTATAAAAATATGTGTGTGTACCAGAGTATACAGGTAAGAAGTGAAACTTCTTTACGACATTTTTTACAGCTATAAAATTACTCTCATACGTCGATAAAGAAGTTTCACGTATTGTAAAGAAGTTTCACTTCAAAACAACATGGTGCGTAATTGAAAACGTGACGACTTTTTTACAGCTATAAAATTTCTCTCAACGTCGATAAAGAAGTTTCACTTCAAAAACTGTAACGAAAGTTAATATATCACAAATGGGTTAAAATTTCTAGTCAAAATTTTATTTCAGTAAAACTTCAATATTTTTAAGACAACGATATCCCATATGAGGAAGAACTAACCGACAAAAATTTAATGTAGAGTAAATATCCTAAAAACTTTTTTTCTCAATGAGAAGTATTTTATTTCACTACTTGGTGACCGGGTGTTTCGGATCTAGACTGCGGACGGACGATAAAAAGAGGCGTTTGCTCTATATTTTTGTTAGTTTCCCAGTGTTTGTATCTCAGATATCCATTTCAGATATTGGTTCCTACGGGCTTTAAACCTTTGCCTATCAAACTCTCTGGCTAGCTAAGCTAGAGAACCGCACCGAAACCAGTTGAAATTCTTCCCTGTACTAAGCTATAATCGTCTTTTAGCGTTTTAATTTTATTGAAACTTTGGCCGCTACTGGAATTAATATTAGTATTAGAAAGATACTCTGTATAAGACTACCTCGGAATAATAAGCACATAAGCCGTTGGTCCCGGCTGCCTTGCCAGTAACATGGCAGTTCGAAGTTTCAGTCGCTACAACCTGCACCTCACCACCGGGGGACAAAAATATTACGCTGAAATGTGGGCGTATAGTATGCCTCTGCCACCCCTTCAGGAATTAAGGTGTGAAATGATTCGGATTCGAATAAAGGTTTGCCTATTTGCAAGTATTTTTACTTAATTTTATTATAAATACCAACTATGTAGAATCGTGCTCAATTCTCTTCTAAGGCCTATTGTTCTACTCAGTGAATTCAGCGATATTGGATACTGGGGTTCAATGTTTTGAGTTTAATTTCAAGTCAAAACATTATGTGCTGTGACCGTCTCGAATTCCCAAACACGGAGCATAAAAAACGACTTGTATAAATCCTTTTCCATTCTTCTTACTTAATTCATTCATTCACTCATGAAAGAAATTTCATTCATTCGTTTAGAGTCGCCATGATACATTGAAAATGTCAATTATCATTACACAGTAATTAAACCTGCATAAAACAATCAGCATCATTTCCTCTAAAGGGTAACCTGACCATGCATTACCAATTATTATTATTAAATAGGCTGGCAAAAACGCTCCTTCGCGCGGTACTGTCAAAATTCAACACGTTATGACAGTGCGCGGTTTGCGCGGGGCAGTGTCCGTGGGGACCGCCATTTTACAACCAATAAATTATCAGCATATTAGCTCAATTCCCAGAGATTCATATTTGTTGTAACTTTAAATAACAGTAATATAAACGCGAAAGCCCCAAGAAATGCTGGCTTGATGTCGTAAGGGATGACATGCGAACCAATGGTCTCACTACAGGGAATGCCGACGACCGTGCGAAGTGTACGAGAAAAAGTAGGAAAGCGGAGCCCGGGCGTCGCCAGACGCAACTGGGACTGACACTCGGATGATGATGATGATAATCGCGAAAGTTTAAATGAATGGGTGGATTTTTCTCTTTCTCGTAATAATTAGTAAATGGATTTAAATGTGACTTTACAGTAATATAGCTTATACATCAGAATAAGACAAAGGCTTCTTGTTATCCCGGGACTATTTGTTTTCCTGTGGGAAAACTTAATCACGCGGTCGAAGCCGCGGTCATTTAATAGTTACTTATACAATACAATTCGTTGATAAACATCCAATACGTTTTCTTCCACCATAAAAAGTACGTACGAAAACACATTGACATCAGTTTTAAGAGATGGAACCTAGTTGCGTCAAATTCAATTAAGTGCCTACTGCAAAGCTCTTCAACTCATAAGCGTAAATAGAATGATGATAATTTAAAACGGCAATTTATTTAAATTACATGTTGAATTGGGTAATAAAACAGCCATAAAACTATTTTATGTAAATAGATTTTCCTTCCACACCCCTGTTCTTAGAAAATATAGAAACAAACAGAAAATTTGATGTAACAATATTGTTCTGTAAAAGAACTAAATACAGCGCTAACACACATGCTTCAGCTTAAATTTACCACGCAGTTTGATTCCTAAAAATTGACGAAAATGTGGTTGATAAAGATGAATCTTTGGGATGGATGCTAACACAGACCACCATTAATGTATGGTTGCTAACGACCGTGTAGCAGAGGCTTTAGTTGTGTCTCTGTATGACTTAAGTAAACATAATTATTTTCTTCTCATATTTTTCTCTTATGGAACTCCTTAACCGGCCCTTCGTCATCAAAACGCCGATTTAATCAAGATTTGTAAGCCTAGATAGACCTAGAACTCCTCACCAACTTAAAATCTCTTTCGCTATCTTTCTTGTGGAAGATATTTAGTATTAAAAAATTCCATACTGGGCCACGGTACCCTAAAAATTAAAGGAAATGTCACCAACACTTTCCAGTTACACAATCACAAAACCACACGAGGAAACATGCAACAAAACAATTTTAAAACTGCACCGCGACATATCGGTTTATTCATAAACCTATATACGAGTACATTACACTATACGTATGCGACCACAGGCCAGAGACCGAGTTCACCACGCAATGGTTACCGAACATACGTTGCGGTCGCAGTGAGAAAATGCATGCTCAATAAAATGCAATGTGCGGTGGCCTGTACTTTATAAGTTAGGTTATAATTTGTACATAGTTGTAAGTGAATGTTACTTAGGTACGCTACAATCTTTTTGTAACTAATTTTACTTATTAAAAGAAGGCGTGAAGTGTGTACCAAGACGTGCTGCGAAACAGCGTTGGGAGGTCAGACAGCATTCTATTCCAACATACAGCAATATTGGACACAGCTAGGCTATACCTACATTGTTTCAATAATCTATACTATACAAATGATATAGAAATTGTATATATATGTGTAAAAGAATATAACAATAAATATAGACGGACATTTTTCACAATAGCTCAAATTAAGCTAATATAAGCTTGTGTTACGGGATCTAGACAACTGATAAATATACCAGCTTATAAAAGTTAAAGTAATATTGAAATAATATTACTTTAAGAGATGATGGTGTCCCCTTTTTTTTCGTGTGGAAATCCTCATTGGTGGCCCCTTAAAAGGGACTTGAAACTATTGTTTCAAATATAAACACGACTATTATAAACTGAAAAACTTTATAAAGACTTTGCTGAAACTTTTTAAGTAAGGTAAGCGCTCGTGACCCCGCTGACTCAGTGTTCTGTAAACGATCACTGCGTTAAGCAACATACGCTATAGGTGGTCCTTGGATGGGTGACCACTTTGTGGAATTTAAATTTGCGAGAGTTTCCGTGCTTCGGAATGTCGCCACAACCTGCACCTGTCCGTTTCAACACGGGCTCACCACCTGTTGCGTGGGCCAAAAGTGCATACGTTGAAATGTGGGCAAACAGTATGCCTCTGCCTACCCCGTCGGGGATAAAGGCGCTACAATATCTATGTCTATAATATAACTTAGTGATAAAGTAAAAAGATAGAACAATGATATAAAACCATAGCACTTACAAAATTTGTTGTGGCAACATTCTGTTGTAACTATAAGTATTTTTGTTATGATATACGTTTTGTTCTGCTTGTATTATTATATACTAGTATTCTTTCATTCGGAAGTTTATAAAGTAGGTAGGCAGCTGGGTTATTCTGAAGTAGTTATTTTACTAAAAGAACAGTGATCGTTTCCGTACATCACAAGGCGTTTTAAACCGGTGGTGGTCTCTGTAGTCAGTAACATGAGAGTTCTGTCTCTGTGTGCCTTGATTAACAGTGGAAGGCCTAATCGACATCATCTGCCACCAAAGTATTATAAACATTGATTTGAAAAATAAATAACAAACTATCTTCACGCTTTCTCCCTGACGGGGTAGTCAGAGAGAACAGATCGCCAGGCTTCGCGATCCATGCATACTTCTTTCGCTTCAAGATTCATCAATCGCTTCATACACGCACGTCTGGGTATCTGAGTAATTTTGACCTTTCCGTTTTTGAGCAGTTTAAAAATGAGCGGGCCTTTTTTTTATTCTGGCCACGCACGGTAACGCGATTACCAACAACAAAATGTATTAATCTTCCATATGTATTACATTTTTCTTCAAAATTGACTATTTTCAAGCAGATAATATGAATCTTCTTTATTAGAAAGAAGTAAATTATTATTATAGATAGCAGCGTATTCATGTATTCGTTGTTCAAAGTCCCTATTAACGTGGTAGAAGCTTTAATAGGGATTTCAGTAGAATTTACGCGGCAAGATGTAAAATAGCATTTCCCTGCGATATATCACTGTCTTTCACTATTGCACGTTTACACAACTTTTATGTCTAAGAAACTACCATTTTTACACATAAAACTAGGTAAATGCACTCACTTTGGAAAATATTATAAGTACTACAGAAAATAATATACAGCTAGCGTCTGCCATTCGAGATGTTCCCGTGCAAAACTCCGAGCGAGCCTTACAGTAGTCGTATGATGTGCGTACTTACAGTAGTCGTATGATGTGCGTACTTACAGTAGTCGTATGACAAGCTGTAAAATATAACCAAAATCGCTGTTTTTAGCTGTCAAAAAGTTAGAAGACTATCAAAAATGCAACTGGCTCGCGGCCACTGGCGCGGTACGTGTTAGAAGACTTTTATGGCCGACCGTTAGAAGTCTAATGAAGTGCGATTGCAATAAAAACTGTAAAAATTGTACCGGTGGCTTTCTATTGAGCGATGATTTCGATTCTATTTCGACACGATTGAAATAGCAGACTTAGCCCCGTGATATTTTATCTCTCCACCGCATGCGTTTATTGGTTAAATCAAATAGCGCGCGCTTTCTCGGTTTCCTGTAACACATTTCCATCTCTTTCCCAAAAACACGCCAACATAAAAGATCCAGAAACCGAGAAAAAATATCAAATAAAAAAAAGCAACTTAGCCACAGTCGTGAACAACGGCTGTAACTAAGTTTTACACTTTTGTTTGTTTTGAAAAACACACTCGTAAAGCTAAAATTACACGAAATCACGCAAAACTGCGTAATACAAAACAACCTCGAATTTATCGTCTAAGCAGCCGATAGCCCATAGTGGCTACATCTCTTTTACTTGTGTGAAATGAAAGAGACAGCAGGACTCAAGGTCATTGCCATAGCAGCCTTCATGGCAAGCTGTTACAACACAAGTTTGAGAACAATAACACCTGAATACTAGTTCAAATATGTCGTCAATAACCTCGAAATACAATGTGAATATTGTGTCGCTTTTAAGTTTAGTGTCCTCAAATTATAGTACAATCCCGGTTGCGTCCAAGTTGGCCAGCTTAGGGCTGTATTCCAGAACGTTTCTCAATACCAAATCAACGCTTGAGGCTGTATTTGTCTTATAAATACTACTCTCAAGCATTGATTGAGTATTGAGAAACTTTCTGGAGTTCACTAGTTGACTTTCTAGCTAGCATCATATATCCCTTCCAGGTTTCATGATCGACTCGTCATCTTTTTACGGATTCACACACAAATTTATATTCGTCTCATGTATCTTTGTAACAAAAATCATCAAAACATGTTTAACTTGTGTAAAAGTGGAACAAAAAGACAAAACTTACACAAAATAACATAATATAGTTTTGACTGCCTCGGTGGCTCAGTGGTAGTGTATGCGACTGAGGTCCAGGGTTCGATTACCGTGTCCTTCCCGGGTGTTTCCTATGTATAATATGTATGTATGTATTTTTTTTTGTCTTTTTTAATAGTCTGATAGCAAGCTGTAGTGACCTTCAGAGATCTAATACCATACTATTTCACATTATAACATTAGTATGTCTTGACGTCACTTACATACAGTGGATGGAAAAGACTCCTGCACCCAAATGACGTTCAGAAACCACACATTCATTTAGCACTTACACAAACCTGGTACTCGAAGCACCAATTCATAATAATATAAAAAGGACACCCTTTTCGGTCGATTCAGAAGAGTATTGTGGAAGCAACCGTCTAAGGTGACGTCCAAATATGAAGGTGCTACTATTAGCTTCTAAGTTTATTGGTCTCTGTCACTCACTCTGCCATAATAGGTAACCTAAACTCCGATCATTAAAGAACTGATTTGTGTTATTAATCTAACTAACTAACTAACCATCTTCACGCTGTATCCCTGATGGGGTAGTCAGAGAGGACAGATCGCCAGGCTTCGCGATCCATGCATACTTCTTTCGCTTCTTCGAGATTCATCAATCGCTTCATACACGCACGTCTGGGTATCCGAGTACTTTTGACCTTTCCGTTTTTGAGCAATCTGCTCACGTGGTCTTCATATGTAAGTCTCGGCCTTCCCTGACTCCTTCTACCCTCTACTTTTGAACAATATATATTCTTCGTCAATCGTTCCTCACTCATTCGTTGGACGTGTCCAAACCAACGGAGCACGCCCTTTTCCAGCTTAACGCTGACACTTTCATTCAAACCTGCCATATTGCGTATCACTTCGTTACGTATTCGGTCGGCCAAGGTAACGCCGCACAATTTTCGAAGTGATCGCATCTCCACAGCATTCAATTTACTTTCATGCATCTGCTGACATACCCAGGTTTCACTCCCGTAAAGCAAAGTTGGCACTAGCACTGCGTTATGAATCGCCATTCGTGCTTCTTTTACGATGCTTTGTCGCTTTACTAACTGGGACAAAGCACCGTTAACTTTGTTTCCGGCAGCTACTCGCCGTTCTACAAACGAATCACATCTTCCATCCGCGCTAAACATACTTCCTAAATACACAATTTCATTCACTTGCTTTAGACGTTCCTGGTTTACCCTAATCTCGCATTTAGTTCTTACGTCACCTCTTTCAAATACTAGAACCTTAGTTTTACTTGCATTCAAGCGGAGACCCTTACTTTCACACCCCTCTTTCATATTGGTGACTAATGCCTGTAGGTCGGCCATGAGCACCGCATCATCAGCGTACAGCAGACAGTTTACTGTAAAGTCACCCAAATTCACACCCATATTAAAATCTTTCAACTTCTGCAGGCAACTGTCCAGATACACTATGAACAGCCAGGCGGACATGACACATCCCTGTTTGACGCCTGTGCAGACATCAAAAAGAGGTGACACATCCCCCCCTACTCGCACACAAGCCTTACAGTCCCTATAAAGCGACTGTATTGCCCGCAGTATCGAGCCGTCCACACCATATCCTGGCAGCAAGTCCCACAGCGTTTCTCTCACAACGTTATCAAATGCTTTCTCTAGATCCACAAAAGCGCAGAAAACCTTCTGGCTAAGAGCCAGAAACTTTTCCGCGATCATGCGGATAGAAAACATTTGATCCATGCAACCTCTTCCACGTCGGAATCCGCATTGAGCCTCCCATAAATACCTTTCAGACTTTTCTTGCATTCGTGCCGTTATAACCTTTGCATACACCTTACTAGCTAAGCTGACCAAGCTGATCGCCCTGTAGCTGGAGCAGTTTAGGCGCGAGCCTTTCCCTTTGTAAATAGGTACTACAACTGCTACTCGCCAGTTATCTGGGACCTCACCCGTCCGCCAGCACAAATTGCATAACAGACAAAGTGTGTCCCAGACACGCGACCCGCCGTACTTGATCATCTCAGCAGTAACTCTGTCTTTTCCCGCAGCCTTACCACATTTCATACTTCTTATTGCTTGTTCTATTTCTTTCATACTAATGACTTCAATGACATCGGGATCCGGAGCATCGAAGTGAGCTCCACTTCCCGATTTGGCATCTCTGTCTTTTCTTTCATACATCTTTCCATAATATTCACTCCTATTAATTTGTTCCATAATATTCACTCCTACAAATTTAATTCACTGTTATTAATCTGTCTGTTAAATAGTGAATCAAACTTATAACACCCCTCTTGTAGCGTCGGGGGTAATAATGAAAAGATATCCATGTTACGTTCTAGCTATATATTTCTATATAGTTCTAGCTGGTATATTTTTTGTCAAATTTTAAAGCGGTCGTGGTCCTGCCAAGTGTTCTGTAAACGATCACTGCGTTAAGCAACTTTCGCTATGGCTGGTTACGGATGGGTGACCACGTTGTGACATTTTCATTTAAGAGCGTTTCCGTTCTTCATAAGGCACACTAAGCCGTTAGTCCCGGTTGTCAGTAACATGGCATTTCTTAAGCCAAGTTGAAGGCTTAATGCGTGGTTTAAAATACAAAGGCCACGCGAGGTGATTGCTCAAAAACGGAAAGTTCAATAGTACTCGGACACCCAGACGTGCATGTGTGAAACGAGGAATGAATCTGCAGGCAGCGAAAGAAGTAGGTAGGTATGCATGGATCGTAAAGCCTGGCAGTCTGTCCTCTATTACTACTCCGTAAGGAATGCAGCGTGAATATAGATAGATAGAAAATAAGCCCTGGGATTTAAAGTTTCCAATTCGTTATATTACCACTTTTTGAGACAAAACACATCTTTCCCCAAATATTTGAATAAAATCAATCAAATCTAGTCTACACCGTAACTGTTGACTCACGCCAATAACGGGTTCACTAAAACAAAATACCCAAAGTAACCCACTGAACTCGAACCAAAGTAAATTATGACCAAAATACGAACACGTCACACGAGCCGTGTCATAGTGGAGCCGCGCAGTCTCAGACCGCGGTCACTGAACCCGTCTCGTGAGGTCGTTTCGTAATACTTTATACTTAGGTAAGGAATTCTACATAATAAAGTTCTTATTGTACGAACTTTGAGACTTACATGCTTGTTAGATGAGTTTAAAGGGCCTACCTATTTTTTACTGAGCATCAGTTTAATAAATCTTAACTGAGCACAATGTCGCTTTCTGCTACAGACATATAAGACAGTAACCCAACGTTAGCGAAAAATAGCATATTACACGCACATAGACAGGTAGCTTAGCTTAGTTATTTCTGGTGATTTTTTTGTGGTGAATTGGTGAATTGTATGTAATATTTTCACTTCGACACATAAATCTTTGATTTAAAAATGACACCAGCGGTTGTATTTACAAGTTTGTAGCTTAGTTGTAGTAGAAAAATTGACTACGCGCTGTTCCCTCTTATAGTGTGAGTTAGGTGTAGCTACACAGGAATAACAAAGATACAACAGATGGCCAGAGTGAAACGGATGAAATATTGCTTCATAAGCAAAGGAATATGTTTGGTCTGCTTACTCTGAGCTTTCTGCTATATGTGCCATCTAGTTCCAAATTAAGCAGAGCCTGCGATATTGATTGACGACTTGATGTTTCATCTCGTCTTAGAAAGAATAAATGTCATTGTATTATAACAAAACTGCCACACAAAATAAAATGGCATTTACATTTATCGGTATTCCAATAAATTCCATCGTTGCCTAGTTGCCTTTAGGCATTTACAATAAGAGGTATCATTAAATTCGCTCCATCGGCCCCGTAATAAACCTTCAAGATGACTAAACATTATTTCCTATCTAACGAAATATAACTAATTATCCCTATTTATAAAAAAGTAATAATAGTAACATGCAGGAGGACAATGGTAAAAGGCTCGTGTGCTTGTCTGACTCCTTAGTGATATAAAAAATACATAAGTCCAATGGTGACAATACTTTTACTAAACTTCACACTGGCGCTGGCGGCGTGGCGAGGCGGCTGGGTTCGTACATTCGTCTCCAGTCGTATTGATTTTTCGCAAAGGAAGGTGTCGGGAAGAAATATGTCGTCTTGCCAAAGATTTCTCGCCGTATATTTTCAAACATGTTCAAATATATTGGGCTTAGAAGTGGCTATTTGTTTTATAAAATGCTTTTACGATGGTGATAGATTTCTAGTAGGAATAGAAACTTCCGTAATACCTTTTTCCTTTCTTTGAATGAGACAATATGTGTCCCCATTTCGGTTAAAAATGGCCGATTCGTCTAGGTCGTTAAATTGTTTGTGGTTTGTCGTAGCGTATAGGTGTGAGAGTTTACACATCTGTTGGCTCATTTGTGTGTATTTTAAGACACCTTAATTTTATTGAAACATATGAAATCTTCCTCATCTTAACGATATGACTCGATTACGCCCAAATTCGTACTTTCAAACCTGGGTCTCAATTTCGAACGCCGCGCCGCGCTGCCGTCGGCGAACAAATCGTTGTGTTGTGTATGAACAAAAAAGCAACGGCATGTCAGATCTCTCAAATCCTCTATGGCCGCCTATTACTGAGCGTCTTGTCTTCCTAGACCCTGTAGATGATTGAACACAATAGGGTTGGTAAGCTAGACCATTAAAATGATCTACGGATGTTTATAATCCCAGACAGTTCGGTTCCCAAATAGAACAAACGCGACTTTGATACCAAACTCTTAAAATTTTCTAGATACATACACTCTTATTCTTTCTTTCTTCTTTCATTTTAGTGTATTTACAGCTGCTAATAAACTCTATCTCGATTTGAAGTGTGCTCCTTGCCTCGTCCGTTAATCAGCAGATACACTGCCTGCATGTCAGGTCTTGTTTTTGTTGTCTTGGGCTTCAGAGATCTAGGTCAGAACTCCTTACCTTACACCCAAACACATACATGAATATGTTTTCTATCGGACAAGGACGTGTATAATGCAGTCTATCACAATTCATTCTGTACTTACTTAGGTTCTGCTTTAAATTTACAGCGCTTTCAATTCATACACAAATTGAATCTTCGTATAAACGTCTGCTGCAATTCGCGTTTCGCACAAAACTGTACAAAGAAAACGAACTTCAAAGGAAAATGTTCATATTCATCACAATACACAGGCTCTGTATTAATCAAACTCATATTTCTCGCTATTTTACGAACAAGAACTCGTCTGGGGATCCTAATTAATTTTCCCCTGCATGTCACGTCGTTGTCAAACGGTAGGATGTAGAAATATTTGTTTTGGCAACACTGCCCGAGGGAGACTACGATTTTTCTTTCACTATTTATTTACCCTTTTTGGCGTTCCTTGCCGTTGTTGTAAAAAATAGCTCTGTTCCGGAAAGTTCTACAATTGGATAAAAATATACATGTTGCGTGGTCGTTCAATCGAGAGATTTTGAAGTTAAATTATTTTGCGAGATTGACATTAAATGACTGCCGTTGAAATTAGACCGCCAAAATCTAAACGGTTCGGCCAACCTTATCCGCAACAGACCAAAGGGATCTGAATGTGTTAACAGGTGACGCACTGACTGACGGCACTCCCAATGGCTTGGGAAACCAGTCAGCAAACGGCATCTGGCTCTGTATATAAAAAGCAACCGTGACTAGCTGATTGTCAACGCACAGCTCTAACCGCTCAAAGAAAATGACTCAAATTTGACTTATAGATGTAGTATTCCTTTTTTTAAAGAGGCCTCTACCTTAAAGGAAAATCTATTACCTAATTTACACTCTCGCGCGAGCCACGAGACGAGCTGAAAGACGAACTGCGAGTGTAAACATAATATAGTGGTACATTTTTTTCGTCTCGCATCTCGTCTCGTGGCTCGTGCGAGAGTGTAAAAGGGTTATAAGATAGTTTTTTTGTTAGTTTTCGTTCAACTAGCAGTATATTAAAGCTCTATATATCTTATCTTGGAATGTAAATCGGTGACTTGTTTCCCTGTTTAGCCTACATATAAAACTGATGAGCCATTACCTACTAAGTTGCTGAGCAAGCAACTAATAACTGTACCTTTCGATTTCATAACTGTTGTGCGAAGCCCGCGTCGTGCGGTGTACGCTATTTCAAACCAGGTTAAGATCAAACTATAATTGATGGTTGTTTTGTGTTTGAATAGATTAGGTGGTCGTCGAGATTATACAGTTGGGTGTCATGGTGCTGACCGGCTTTCTGTGTTGGTCCAGACACGAGAGAAAATGTAGAATGTCTTCTTCTTAGCGTAAAGCGGATGCTTTGTTTGGCGTAAAGCCGCTGTGATTTGGCTTGTATGTTTTGGCATCGATTGAAACGACTGCCCCTTAACTTCTAATTCCTTTAATAGTATAACCTCGTCTGTCAGTCGGGATGAAGGGGAGGGGAACTATTTGCAGTTGATGATGTAAAACACAAACTTGAAACTTTAGAATACACATATTCCAAACAGATCTCTTATACAGGCGGACCCCGGGCTCCAAAGCTAGGTATCCAGATGCAACCAGGTGTAAGGTTTGGATAGTAGATTTACTATAAAGGTCAAAGAGATTCGTGTCCGTATACGATTATCGTGGGACATTTTTATTTCACACAACGCTGTCTAGCACAAAGTAAGCTAATATAAGCTTGTTATATGGGATGTAGGCAACTGATATACTTACATACTTATATATTTTTAAATATATACATAATAAAAACTAACTAACTATTTTGTGGGACACTTTTCACACTGCGCCATCTAGCCCAAAGTAAGCTAATATTAGCTTGTGTTATGGGATCTAGATAACTGATAAACATACTTATATATTTCTAAATACATACATATTATAGATAAATAACACCCAAACACAGAATAAACCATCGTGCTCATCACACAAAGTTTTATCCTGGGTGGGAATCGAACCCACGACCTCTTGCGTAGCAGTCGGATGCACTCCCACCGCGCCACAGAGGCAGTCATCTACTATCTTCAAGCAGTATCCCTGACGGTGTAGTCAGGGTGGACAGATCGCCAGGCTTTGCGATCTATGCATATACATATACTTCTTTCGCTTCCTGCAGATTCATTAATCGCTTCATACATGCACGTCTGGGTATCCGAGTACTTTTGACTTTTCCGTTTTTGAGCTATCTGCTCACGTGGTCTTCATATGTAAGTCTCGGCCTTCCCTGACTCCTTCTACCCTCTACATTCGCACAATATATATTCTTCGTCAATCTTTCCACTTATTCGTTGGATGTTTCCAAACCAATGACCTTTTCAGCTTAACATATTCGTAATATACATAGAAAATTCCCAAATTTCGAAATAAACATTTCCGAATCACACAAATATTTGTGTTGACCTTAGAATCGAACCAGGGACCTCAGCGCAGCAGTCGCATACGCTACCACTTACGCCACCGAGGCAGTCAGTATTATATTTATATATAATAATAAAAAAATAAACTCCTTCCATTGACAAACATACTATACTAACGCGTAGTATTCGTAACGCAAAATTATTACTACCAAGGTATACTAATCTATATGGGAAAAGAACACTAAATTATATAATACCCTATCTAATCAATCAATTGCCGAAATCATTAAAGGAAAAATTAACTAAACAAAATTTTATAAATAAGTTAAAACGATACTTCCTACAAAAAAATTAAAAAAAAAAAAATCTCTTAAATAAAGTAAAAAATAAATAAATATCCATCACGCCTTATCCCCGAAGGGGTGGCAGAGGCATATTATATGCCCACTTTTCACCGTGTGGATTCCTGTCCCACGTAATAGGTGGTGAGCCCATTGCCGTGTTGAAATAGACAGACGCAGATTGTGGCTACCTGCTGTTGAAATTTTCAAGCCGCCCATAAGGCCTTCAACCAGGCTTAACGACTGCCATTTTACTGGCAACCGGGACCAACGGCTTAACGTGCCTTCCGAAGCACGGAAACGCTCGCAAATGTAAATACCACAAAGTGGTCACCCATCCGAGTACCAGCCATAGTGAAAGTTGCGTAACTCAGTGATCGTTTACAGAACACTGAGACCGCGGGGCCACGAGCGCTTCTCTTAATAAAGTAACCGTTGAAATCCGTTTATGTGGATTATGGAGCATACTGTGTATGTGGATTATGGAGCATACTGTGTATGTGCAGTGCAACGCTTATCCCCTCCTCGGCGTATGGCTTGCATGTGTTGGTGCGTCGATATGGCTACTAGCGATGTGACATTTATCTAATTCTTTATTTTTCTAACTACTTCTTTACAATAACTACTTGTTATTGCAAATGTGTAATATTAGATAGGTATGTATGGATTAAAATATCACTTAATCACTGTAGAAGATACTGGTGCACAGTAAAACTCGAACGAGTTTATGTTGCAGCTTTATACCTATGTGTTTTGTATATAATATTGTCAATAAATTATAAAAAAAAAAATAAAGAATAAATATATATTCTGAGGTATACAAACTGTTAACCATGACTTAAAAGCCTCCTCTACTTTGTGACGTCGGTAAAAATACTTGCGCCGCATCTATAATCCAATCTAAAATAAAACACAAGGGTTAAATCTACTGTCGCAGAGCATAGTTATTTCGAAAGGATTTTTATAGAATTACATTCGCGAGGAAACACAATTTGTGGTTGATCCCAGCCAATTGAATACTACCCCTCCACAACTCGGGACGAGCGATCCCGCGGGATTGCGCCCGGGACTCGGGATTACAATCCCGGTGATGGGGCCTTACGTGTATTGTATATTGTGAAGGCAGGATTACATTTTAGTACTTACAATTCCAGTGTAAATAAATAAGATTACGCTCACTTCTTGAATTGCAGATTTATATTTGACCGAATTCCCTCGTGACATCATGATCTTTTTATTAAGTACACAGCGCCATATAGCCCAAAGTAAGCTAATATAGCTTGTGTTATGGGATCTGGAGAACTCGTAAACATACTTATACATGTCTGTACAACTAATACCATACTTATATTATCCAATACATACATAGCTAACGCCCAAATTAACACTAGAAAGCAGTCATTGTAGAGATATATCTAATCTACCTCTTTGTGATCCTCTGGTGGGTGACCGCTTTATTGTGTCTTTTCCATTTACAAGATTTTCCGTGCTTCGGAAGGTACTTTAAGCCATTGACAGTAGTCAGTAACATGGCAGTCGTTAAGCAAAGTTACTTTCTTACTCGGCAGGCGAATACACTCGTCCAGTATGGCATCGATCAGCACATGCCAAGGAAGTTGATGTCGCACTGAACGACACATGCCACATAATAACGGGCTGCCTAAAGCCTACTTACTTAAACAAACGTACCCACTTGCTGGCATCGCTCCACCATCGGTGCGACGGCGTGTGGCATGTGGGATGGAAAAAAGGAAAGCAAGAGAATGATGCACGCCACCCTTTTTATCAATGCCCGGTTCACGCCTTATGAGCAGAAAGAGCTTTCTGCGATGCACGGTCGCGGTGCCAGATCCAGTGGGGAGTGCCCGACAACATGAGTGGCTCACGGAATATTCTCCTCCGTCAAATTACATTCAACCCTCAGAAAAGCTGCCACCTGGACGTGAACTGCGATGGTCGACCTGGAAATCCCTAAATAGATTGCGATCACAGGTTGGCTGCTGCAGGACGAACTAGGTAAAATGGGGTTACCTGGATGCGGGGGATGGTGATTGTGACTGTGGTGCCCCCCTACACACAATGCACCACCTCTTATCGTGTTCACTGTGTCCTAGCACCTACACCGTAAAGGATCTAAACGGTGCCACCTAAAGAGCCGTCCATGTCGCTGAGTTCTGGGCTGGACACATTTAACTTATTGCCATTGATACAAAGAAGAAGCAGAGTTGAAGGCCTAATGGGCGGCTCGAATAATTTCAACAGCAGGTCTGCACAACCTGCGCCTGTCCAATTCAACACGACAATGGGCTCTCTACCTGTTACGTGGGACAAAAATGCTTACGGTGAAGTGTGAGCCTATAGTATGTCACTGCCACTCCTTCTGTGATAACTGCGTGAATGATAACTAAGTATAACAAAGCAGACAGTTGAAACAGCAACAAGAAATCCTTATCTACACAGATACGTCATACAAAGTACACTTGAGCTCTGAAGCCGGCCCTGGCCGTAATGACCTAATTAAACTAACAGTACCTCCACACAGCCTTACTGTGTGTGCTCTTAATACTGTAATGCGTATTAAAGCAAATGTGTACTCATCTTTATTTACTTTTAGCTTGAATAAACATCCTAATGAAGATAACAAAGTATGATTTTTATTAATTATGAGTATATTTATGTTTACCGGGGCCCCACCAAGGTTTTTGGGGCCCAATCCACCTCATCTGCTAGCGGTGCACCTGCTGACTTACAGAACGAGGCAACGATGCAGGGAGTTAGGATGTCAGAAGTCATACAAAGCAGAAAATAAAAAAACTTAAGATTTTTTTTTTCACACTGCCGTCTGGCCCAAAGTAAGCTAATAGAAGCTTGTGTTATGGGATACGACTGATAAACATACTTATATATTTCTAAATACATACATATAATACATAGGAAATACCCAAACTCCGAAACAAAAATTTGTGGATCACACAAATATTTGTTCCGACCCGGAAATCGAACCCGAGACCTCATGCGCGGCAGTCACATACACTACCACCGCGCCACCGAGGCAAGAATAAACATGGTGAAAAGTGAGCGTATAATATGCCTCTGCCACCCCTTCGGGGATAAGGCGTGATTGATTGGATAATAAACACACAGGAACGTAGTAAGAAGGGACGGGATACATTATGGCTAAACCAAAAAGCACATGCCTACCGCATCAGTGGAGGAAAACCTTTACTGTTATTCTCCAAATCTCTATTCTAAAATATCTGCGAGTATTTCCGCATTAGCTATATCGTTCATTCTATAAATCACAGAAAGGGTTATCATTCATTGTAACACGAGCGAATCTGCTTTATACATTAGACTAAAACAAAGCCCACAATTCTCATCCCATCCCGAGTTCCCGACATACATACGGAACATACCTAATCGCTATTAATCATCCAAACGTCTTCCTAACGACTGCCGGTTCCGGAGTACCTATATTGTATGTTTATATATCTCCCGTACATACATGCCGACTGTTGGCAATGGTTATGTACAACGTCCCCAATAGGTTCTGTGATATAGGACGTGTTTTTTCTTTCATGCCACTATATTATTTTTATATATGATTTTTATATAGACTCTCTGTGTATTGCTAGTTTCTATTAAACACTTAGGTGCGCTGAACTTAATATAATAGAATTGATGGATCATCACTTATTAAAAAGTATTTCGCTAACAAATGTCAATTATTATAATACCCAAAACACTCACAGAGCACTTCATTTCGTCCAAAAATAACTGTCATTTCGTACAACAAGTTCATTAAATGTACTCTGCACAAATCGCCTTACTGGCGCAAGATTCAAATTCGAATTCTTTATTTTCCGCAAAAAAAAAAAAAATAGCATGTCCCATTATTTTATGGTCTGGTTACTAAGACCTTTTAGTCAAATCTAATTTATATCATATTTCTTCAATCCTATGTTTTAATTTAGTCCTGTCCAGTCCTTTATCGATGGCAAGGCCAGTCCTAGGTCCTGTGTCCTTGCCCCATTAACGTGGTGATCAAATCATGAGGCTTTCACTGGGATTTGCGTGACACGATATAAAATAGCATTGCACTGCTGTCTTTCACAATAGCACGTTTACACAACTTTTGTCTAAGAAACTACCATTTTTACACATAAAACAAGGTTAATGCACTAATTTTGGAAAATGATATACAGCAAGTGTCCGCCATTTACCAAGATCCCGCGCAAAGACCAGCTTTTTCTGTAACTGCTTGTCAACCATAGGACTTTTGGCGGGAAGAGTGTCAAGTGCGGACGCTTGCTGTAAATATACAGCATAAATGCACTAGTTTTAGAAAATAATAATTTTCTAAAACTAGTGCATTTATCTTGTTTTATGTGCGGGAGTGGTGATTTCTTGAATATAAAATTTGTGTTAACGTGCTATAGTGAAAGACAACGATATATATGCAGTGACATGCTATTTTCTCTTTTGACGTGAAAAGTCCACTGAAAACCTCAGTATAAGAATCACCATTATACTGAGGGCAAGGACCAGGACCTAGGACTGAGGACACGATATCGACAAAGACTGGACAGGACTAATTAGAAGATAAGATTGAAGAAATATAATATTAAAAATAAGATTTGGCTAATAGGTCTTTGTACCCAGGCCATAAAATTAAATCTAAAAAAAATGACAACCAAACATGATGAACTATTCTATGTTGTCAACAGAACGCTTGGAGACTTGGAGAGTATTGAGGTAGTTTTAGGCAAAGACCTTACACTTATTTTTGCTACCAAAAATATCCGATCATACCACACAGAAACTCATAAACAGGCTCAACACCAAAAAAGGTCCAGGTCTTGATGACATAAGGGCTAAGGACATAAAACTAATATCCAAACAGATAACACCATCTATTACACACTTCATTAATACATGCATTAACACAGCTAAGTACCCTGACGAGATTAAGATGGGAATGGTTCGTCCTATATATAAAAAAGGCGACCATACTGATTGTAATAACTATCGTCCAATAACTATATTGTCGTCTTTGGACAAAATAATTGAGACGTACATAGGTGACAGAATAGATGGATTTCTAAAAAAATACAACATAATACATAGGAAACAATACGGTTTTCAAAAAAACAAAAATACGTCACAGTTACTATGTCAATTTACCAATGAAATCAACGAGCACCTGAACAATAAGAGTCACGTGCTCGTTGTTTTCATTGACTTCTGCAGGGCTTTCGATATGCTGAGATATGACGTCCTATTCAGCAGACTAGAGCAGACTGGCATACGCGGACCAATGTTAGAACTCATAAAAAACTACCACGAGCAAAGATATACCAAAGTAAAAGTGGGAAGAGAATTTAGTAACAGCGTACCAACCTCCATGGGCACGGCTCAGGGCTCCGTGAACGGTCCTAAAGAATATATTATATACGTTAATGAAATGTGCAATCTTTTTGAGCATGGTTCCGTATATCAGTTTGCTGACGATACATGCATTTTGGTGGCTGATCGTGTGCTGGCTTGTGCTGAACGTAAGTTGCAGGAAAATTTCGACCGAATGTGTCAATGGGCACACGATGTAGGACTTGTCATTAATGCAAAAAAGACTAAACTTATGTGCATTCAGTCTCCACAGAACGCCAGGCGGACTAATTATATACCAGCGATAGTAGCGCACAGTCACGACTGTTTGCATGGTAATCATGGTTGTCTCTTGAACGATTGTGTCAAGCTTGATTTGGTAAGTGAACACATGTACTTAGGCCTTATTGTTGACCATAGACTTAACTGGAATTCTCACATTGACTATATTTGTAATAAGATAAGAGCTGTACTGGGTAAACTATATGTGATTAAATATAAAATACCATTCAAAGTGTTGAGATTGATATATTTGGCATTGGTGGATAGTGTTATTGGGTACGGGTTGAGCAGTTATGGACGTGCTTGTAAAACAAAATTGGCAAAGATCTATAACTTACAAATTAAATCATTAAAAACAATAGTTCCCAAAATAGTAAAACTTCAACACAGAAACTGTTTTAATGGATTGTTCCAGTATTGCGAGCTGCTTCCTGTGCAGAGTAAACTTAGACTGGCCATTCTAAAGGAAGAAGTTATTAATGTAAATGTACTAAAAGACTATACAAGAAATGAAAACCTAAGATCATTAGAGTATACAAAAAAATTTTGTCTACCAAAAATTAACAACAAATATGGTGCTAGAACATGTAATTACCTTTTGCCATATATTTTGAATGGTTTGCCTACTGCCATCGTTTCGGTATTTCGTAGTAGTGAGAAGTTCACGCGTAAACTTAATAATTTACTCAAAAAATATTATACAATAAATCCAGATTACACATTTATTGTATGTATATAGGGCCACACTGCTTGTTTGTGTGCTCACGGATAAGATCTCGAAATAAGCGTACACCTAAGTTATCCTAGTTCCGTGCGTTTGCACGTGAACACTGTTGTCTACCGGATACTACCTGCCCATACTGGGTATAGTCTAAGTATATTGCAATGTTTAGTATTAAATTTCAACTGAATATTGTAAAGCATATACTGCTCGCACACAAACCCTATAGTTTAAGCGAGTAGTTCTCATATAATAGGATGTAAAACTGCATGTTGTGAACATTTTTAAATAAATAAATAAATAAATTATAACTAGACTGATTACCAAAAAAATTCGTCGATATTAGTATTTCCTTATAAGCGGTAGCTAGCTAAAAACAGTCCTGGCAAGAGAGCTCCGAAAGGTGCTGTGTCCTTCTCTAACGCGCTGCTAGCTCAAATAACCATTGGATTTGGTTGACTTTGGTAGACACTTGCTTAGAGTGTTCGGTCACCATAAATTTAATTGATCAAATATTTTTACAATCTCATTATAGTACCGTTATAAGGTCATTGGATGCTCGTGCTTCGATTTGCGATTGTGTAAATTTTCATATTAAACATGTTAGATTTTCATGAAATAGGGTGAATTCATGTTGTGTGACAGGGTGCAAAAATTAGTCTTATAATAGTAGCAGCTTTATTTCCACGGGTAAGTGAAAGCAACAACCATATTTTTTAAGTAACATAGTATTTTATTGATTAAAGATTTTTTCAATCGCTTAGTATTAGGTAGGTAGATACGCAGCATCTGTTTAAATTGGAGATGTACTGGTCACCCTCAGAGTGTACAAAAGGGGCAAAATCTAACATTAGATTTTTGGAACGAACTTGTTTAAAGCGGCTTAAGGATGGTGCTATTTAGTAGAAATCGTCGTAATAATGAAATGACATAAGCCATGTGTGTACCTACGCGTGTGTGTATCGAACCTACAAATGAGCACACGAGCAAGTGAGTGCGCAGCCAGGTGCACAACTCTCTCTCTCTCTCTTTGTCTCAATACACGTATTATTTTTGCAATTATAATTAATTTTATTTATTAACGTATACCTCGTTTCTGACGGGGGTCCCGACTGTATAATATTTTTGTATTATATTTATTCTTTTTAATATTTTTTACTTACAATAAATTCACTAGGTTCGAACAATCGTTCAAGGAATTTGTCCTGTGTTCTAATTGGTCATGGTCACTTATTTAGAAAGGGACAACACCACTGTCGAGAGCCATCTCACGCGGACCGATTACTTCGCAGTAGTGCACAGTCTAGTTATAAGTATAAGGTCCACCGTACACATCTGCTTTTTGTTGTTTTGTTATGTTAATACGTGTGCGCGGATCCATAGGATTTTCTATCCTTTCTATTGCTCTCGTACGTTTGTCATTGATTTCTTGCTATATATATGCATTGTGGATAATACATATTAAAAATACGACGAGTATGTCATAAATAAGTTGCACGTCCACCTTGAGACGTTTTAAATTATTGAACTTAGAAGCTCTAGAATAGAATTCAAATTTAATTGATTAGAATAGCTCTACGTCCAGAAGTGCCTGCAGTAGCAGTTGTAGGTAACATGGTTTTACTGGTCTGAACAAAACCTACGTGTAAACGTAACATAACATTGAAACGGGGACGATCTGTACGTACTTTGTCAACTCATTACCGTCCAAAACTTTCCTCGCAACTAAGAAGCACGAGGAAAACAGAATTGTTACCACGTCCCATCGAACTTGTGAATCCCAGGAGGTAGCGGAAATCAACAAATTGAATTTCACATTTGACGATTGCATCACCTCAGTCACGTCTGTTCCTTTAACATAGCGTAACATTCTTGAAATTCACTCGTATTACTATTCAAGGTTCACGAAAGGATTACCAAGAGTGTCCTACCTATATTATATTTTATGTTGATTCCCTAAAGGTTTGGTTCCACGTCCTTACATACTCATCCAACTGAAAATGTTAACTTACTTACTTACCACGCCTTTATACCCGAAAGGGTGGCAGATGTATACTATACACCCACATAACACCTTATATCGACTGCCTCTGTGGCGCGGTGGGAGTGCATCCGACTGCTACGCAAGAGGTCGTGGGTTCGATTCCCACCCAGGATAAAAACTTTGTGTGATGAGCACGATGGTTTATTCTGTGTCTGGGTGTTATTTATCTATAATATGTATGTATTTAGAAATATATAAGTATGTTTATCAGTTATCTAGATCCCATAACACAAGCTAATTTTAGCTTACTTTGGGCTAGATGGCGCTGTGTGAAAAGTGTCCCACAATATTATATATATATTGGTTCCAGATAACAGGTAGGGAGCTCATTGCCGTGTGGAAATGGACAACAGAAGATTTTGGTTGTGGCGACCTGCTGTTGAAATTTTTTAAGCCGCCCATAAGGCCTTCAAGTTAGGTCAACGACTGCCATGTTACTGGCAAGGGGGACCAACGTCATAACGTGCCCTACGAAACAGGAAATCGCTCGTAAATTGAAATGCCACAAAGAAGTTATTCATCTAAGAACCAGCCATATAGATAGTTGCTTCACGCAGTAATCCTTTACAGAATATCGTATTAGCCGGCTACGATAGCGCTTCTATCTCTTAAGATTTCTAATAGTATTGATCTTCTTACCTACTAACTCTTATACCTAGTAAAATCTTATTTTGGAACAAAATGTAGCATAATGGTGATAAGGCTGCGTCGTAAAGATATGCCGAGCCATTAACTTCAAGTAGGCGTCTGCCTAACCTATCGCGGGAAAGGGTAGATAATATTGAAGGCGAACACATTAGATTCGTATTAAGCTAAATTGTTTGTAATTTCGGAATTGCGTTCTACGAGTATATATTCGTACAAAAGCTTTCGCTATCATCCGACTATAAGTACAGGTTGTATTTTCATATACCTATTTTATGTTATGAATACCTGTAGATGGCGCTTATCGATGTAAATACAAATTATGGTTTGGTTAGTCTAGAGATATTAGATGTAATATCTTAAAATCAAAAATTATAAATCTAAACTTTGTCGTAATCACTAAGCATTAAACCTTAATAAATTATGACTGTAAATCACGTCGGAGTCACCACTGTGGAGGAACGGGTGGAGGTGTTCCTCCGACACAAAGGGAGGATCTTCCGACCAGGCAGGTGATGACTGGCGGGCCGCAGCCCAACGGTTACTGTTGGGCTGTCTGTTGTGGATATATAATTTTTCTTCTTCAGCGCCAAAACTCTTATAGCGCGATTCAGGAATCTTAGTATCAATGTAGTTCTATACCTCTTCGCGTCACATAACAAAAACTACAAACAAGAACTACCTTCTTATTCGTACACACATACATATTGTCACGCCTTTATTCCCGAAGGGGTAGGCAGAGGCATACTATAATATACGTCCACATTTCACCGTATGCTTGTATATATTTTTGACCAACGTTACCGGTGGTGAGCCCATTGCCGTGTTGAAATGACAGGACAGGACAGGCGCCGGCTGTGGCGACCTGTAGTTGAATTTTTTCAAGCTGCCCGTATGACCTTCAACTGGGCTTAACGACTGCTATTTTAGTGGCTTAACGTACCTTCCAAAGCACGGGAACGCTCGCAAATGTAAATGCTACAAAGTGGACACCCATCCAAGGACCAGCTATAGCAAAAGTTGCTTAACGCAGTAATCGTTTACAGATCACTTAGTCAGCGGGACCTCGAGCGCTCCTGATTCATAGTCGGTTCAAAATTGTATTACGATAAGAAAATATTTATAATAATTATACGCAGATGTTTCATGAACCTGTATTTACCCTTAATAATAGTTCTCGAAGTTTGAATATTAAATTTGGAACGCATAGACAAAAATATTTACAACAAAAGCGAAGAGATACACACTAAAAGGTTTTAGTTCCTTCTTGTAACATGACAAATACAGCTGGGTACACACATGATAGGTTTTCGCGTTAAAATTCACGTTCGTTCCCCGACACATCACTACGTCACTACCCAAGCTCCTATCGATCTGCGAGATACAACACCAAATTCCATATATATCGTTGAAATATAGACCATTGGAAAACAATTCGTATATTATATGGCGTACGATCGTTATTCGTTTGTATATAATCTTTGACCTACAAAACGTGTAGGATTTAATTTGCTACAGGGTCGCATTCGGCTGAAACATTTTTCACATAGAATGTCGTTATTCATTATATAAAATTTTAGCTGGAGATACTTTGTGTCGTATATGACAGAATTTGTTACATAATTTACATAACATAAATATTTATTGTCTCATCGCATACTAAGTCCCGGTTGTTAAAAGGCTTTATTTTGAGGCAAGGGATTTACTTAGTCTAGATTGTTTGACAAACCTTAATATTAATTTGATTTATATTATATTATATTCTTAAATTATAGTAGACTTGATGACGCCCGAGGCTTCGCCCGCGTAGAGAAGTTTTCCCGTTTCCGTTTCCCATAGGAACTTGTTCCCGGGATAAAAAGTGGCCTATATTTTTGTAAAGTTTCATTAAAATCTATTCAGTAGATTTTACTTGAAAGAGTAACAAGCATCCATACAAAATTTCGCATTTAAAATATTTTTAAGAACAAAAGTACAATCTACGTTTCAGAGATCCCGAGCTTGAAACCGTACCGAGGACCGAGGTATTATACCATCATTGAGCATCAAATTATAACATTAGGTATTGAATTCGCGAGTCTCACTACAGTAGTGTAGTTAATAATATATTAATGTTAATAATAATTATTTATAAGATAAAAAAAACATACAAACACACAATCACGCCAGTCTCCCATCGTGATACGCAGAGGATATAATACTTATACTTTCATAAGTGTTTTCATACACTCTCGCCAGTTACAGGTACTCTTGACCTGGCCTTTTGCTGAAAGGTCTTCGATTTGATTGACATACGTACACCGAGGTCGACCTCTACTCTGCCCATTCACCCTCGCCACATAAATCTGCTTCGTCAGTCTATTTTCATCCATCCTCTCCACGTGTCAGAACCATCTAAGCATTCTTTTTTTATCTTAGTCATTTCATATTCTGTCAGTTATGTTTAAAATATGCTAAATATATACAGATAAATATACTCGGAAAAAAATTTACAAGGCTGACAATGCCTCGTCAAGAAATCGAAGAATTGCGCATCGATGTCGACTGATAATTCGTTTTCTGGTTAGAATTTGTATAGCAATGCCAATTCTCTGGGCGAGAAAGATGCACGAGAAAAGTAGGACATTGGCTTTGCGATATCTTTATAATGCGAACAACCGACTGCTCAAATATGTTGTTACCAATTAAATTATTATATTTGCGCCGTTTGATTGTCTCGGCAGCAGCACGGGCCGCCAGATGAGAAAGAGCCTATTAGGGTGTCAACACAAGTTGCGTCTAATAAAAGCTTTTCCATTTTCCATGACACTAATGACATTCCGATCGATCTCCTGCCATCGTCGCGTGCCAAGCTAGGTTCTAGTGCCGCTGGAACACGTTAATGGCGTGATAGTTTACAGAACACTGAGCAAGCGGATCTACGGGCTCTTTATGCAGCGCTTGACTTGATAGACGAGACATAATGCACACGACGTGCTGCATAGCAAATTCATATCTATATGCATTGAGTGTTTTTTTTAAATTGCACCTATGAAATTGCACTCTCAGTCCTACCTACTATACCTAAAATGACAGAGAGACGTGAAGAATTTCACGCACACCTCACGCCCTAGAAAGTGGGATAATATCCGAACCTAGGCCGCGGTCTGCCGGGAACCCTGGGACAAACTTTTGAGGAGTTACCTGGGTAGAGTAGGGACCGTGGTGCTTTCTACACGTTAAAAAAACATATCTACAGTATTCCTTCCACACAAAATGATGCAAGACAACCAAGACAGACAAACAATGAGCTGGGGGCTGAGTCTGCTATTATAATCGCGTAGAAATAGAATCCAATTCGTCGCTCAAAAGAAAGCCACCGGTACAATTTTTACAGTTTTTCGTAGTCTACTACTACAATCGTACTCCAATAGACTTATATCGATTGGCCGATACTATACTTTGACCACGACCGCTGCGTACAAAATTGTACAATTTTGTATGCAGTGAGCGATACAGCGGTCGTGGTCAAACTATAATACGTACCGGGCTAGTCAGTTGCATTTTTGAAAGTCTACTAACATTTGGGCTTAGGAGGCTACTCACACACTAAAATTCTCACACATTGGTGAGTTGACAACGGCCTGGATTCATAATGGTCAATTCACATACTTGCTGAGCCGGAGTATGTGAGTAAACTACTCACACGTTTCTGATGGGGTTTCTATGATAAATTTGTGTTTGTACGAAAGTGATAAAATAAAAACAATGTTTTTGTGTTTTTCTATATTTAAAACTGTAGAATTTCAAAAGTCTGTATATAAGATAATTTTGAATTATTTCAATTCACGTCAAAGAATATTGAAAAAGAACAGTCTGGTCAGATAAATTAGTAGTCAATATCATAAGTACTTTTATATTTTTTTACTGTTTTTTTACGGCAATTTTTTCCGTAATACATGCATAAATTATTTAGGTGGTACCATTACAAGTGACTTAAAAAGCAAGTAGCAAATAAGACAGTCAGTAAATTTGACCTGTTCCATTTTTTTTAAACTGTGTGATTTAACCCCATCAGAAACGTGTGAGTAGTTTACTCACATACTCCGGCTCAGCAAGTATGTGAATTGACCATTATGAATCCAGGCCGTTGTCAACTCACCAATGTGTGAGAATTTTAGTGTGTGAGTAGCCTCCTAAGCCACATTTGTCAGTTTAAAACAGCGATTCTGGTTATATTCGACGGCTTGTCAATAGTAGACTCGGCCCCTGGCAGACAGTAAACAAAGCCGTCTGTCAACTTGTTTGGCAACTAGTTGTAAACAGTTTGTAAACAGATCTGTTATTGTCTGTTTTGTGAAAGGAAAGTATCGCAAGATTGGATTACTCTGAAGTGTTGTTTGTTATTACTACTGTTTGTGTAATATGAGACTTTTTATCAAAGTCAATAAATATACTAATGTACTTAAGTTTATCACAGACAACGAAAATAAATAACAAATATTTTGGAGACATGTTTTCTTAACTAAATTAAATATAGACAACTCCTAAACATTTATTACTTATACTATAAGAATTATATTATATTATCTGTGCTTATACATTTCTAAATACATACATATAGGATCTTCTTCTACATCTTTGCGTATTCCAGATACTAAACCCTACCTGAATTTGGAACCTGAGGTCCGATTGGCAGCTAGGAGCAGGTTTGGTTTGGCTTTTTATTTCCAGCATGGGGATACCTACAACCGTCTGACTCCCAACCTCGTAACTTCTCGTCTTGTCCGCTGATCAGGGGTCCAAGTCTACTAATTCAATCGCGTCAGAAGTGAATAGAAATCGTCGCTCAATAGAGAGCCGACAGAAAAAATTGACAGTTTTCGTAGTCAATCTACTATTACAATTGCGCTCCAATAGAATTCTATTGATTTTTTTTTTCTTTTTAATACTTTTAGCGCTAGTATATATTTAAGTGGCTCTTAATTTGCATTTTGGGATGTCTATATTAAAATTTTGATAGCTAAAAACAGATATTTTGTCTCTATTCTGCAACTTGAGAAGTGTGATTGTGAAATATAGGTGTAGTCGTTTTAGGTTTAGACTACCTAGCTTTGGATTAATCGCAATAGAACCGCTATAGAATAGAACTAGAACGGCTTCCTATTGGAAAATAGTAGACTCGGCCCCCAGCAAGTTCACTGCCAGCAGATGAGGTCGCTTGGGCCTCGGAGATAACAATGGATATTAATTATTTTCCACTATAAATTGATGATACTTAGAGTATGCGTAGTAGGTAGGTAAATGAATGTCTACACTAATAGCTTCCTAAACTATAAAAGATAGATTCATAAAATGTTCTAATTAATTGTAGATCTTATAAACATCTACAAAAAAGTCTGCAACACACTATACCTATAATCTATATATAATCTATGTCGAGTGAGGCACAATAACCATTTTTTTATTTATAAACCTTTAAATTTTTTGGACTACATTTAAACGCGTTTATTTTACTCATGCTATTAATCCTTATCAAAATAAATTATTTCAACACTAAGTACAGTTTATGTAGATAATATTTACATATTTCGACCAGGCCGTACGGGCGTAGAGTACTGGAGAGCGAAGAAGTAATCAACGAAATCGGTAAAACTTCATACATTATTGTGAAATTAATAAACGACGGGATTAAATGGGTGCCATGGGGTTCGAAGTATGTCACGGGCGAAGCCGGGCGGGACAGCTAGTATATAATAAAGAGCGTAGAAGGCTTTTGTATTTATTTTCCCCATTTATAAATGTAATCCATCCTCTCATCCCAGTCATGATATGACGTCATAGGGGGAAAGTTCCTAACTAATTATCGATTACATAAGTACCTATGTAAGAGAAGCGCTCGTGGCCCCGCGGTCTCAGTGTTCTGTAAACGATCACTGAGTTACGCAACTTTCACTATGACTGGTACTCGGATGGGTGACCACTTTGTGGTATTTACATTTGCGAGCGTTTCCGTGCTTCGGAAGGCACGTTAAGCCGTTGGTCCCGGTTGCCAGTAAAATGGCAGTCGTTAAGCCTGGTTGAAGGCCTTATGGGCGGCTTGAAAATTTCAACAGCAGGTAGCCACGACCTGTGTCTGTCTATTTCAACACGGCAATGGGCTCACCACCTATTACGTGGGACAGGAATCCACACGGTGAAAAGTGGGCATATAATATGCCTCTGCTACCCCTTCGGGGATAAGGCGTGATGGATATTTATTTATTTATTTACCTATGTAAGATTGACGTGCGTGGGTAGAAACGCGGTAATCTTTTAATCCTTTTATGTAACACTAGCGTTGCCCGCGACTTTGTGCGTGTGTAGTGTATCCTCTTTCTTCACCTTAGTGTATTGGCAGGCACTTCTGCACACAAGCGACTGCCGTTTGACCTCCCATTCCCATACGGTTGTTGCCTCGTACGTTGATTAGCAGGTGCACCGTCATAACGCGGTTGCTGAGCAGGGAGCAATTCAGACCTCTTGAATACGCGTTATCCAGAGATTGCGATTCACTATTAAATTTTTCACTGCCTCGGTAGCGCAGTGGTAGTGGCGACTGCCACGCTGAGGTCCCGGGAACGATTCCCGGGTCGGAACTAATATTTGTGTGAACCAAAATGTTTGTTTCGCAGTTCAGGTGTTTGGTGTTTCTTATCTATACTTCATATTATAAAGCTGAAGAGTTTGTTTGTTTGTTTGTTTGGTTGAACGCGCTAATCTCAGGAAAGTTCGGATTTGAAAAATTCTTTTTGTTTGGTTGAACGCGCTAAACTCACGAACTACTGGTCGGATTTGAAAAATTCTTTTTGGGTTAGATAGCCCATTTATCGAGGAAGGCTATAGGATATATATCATTACGCTACTATACTGGGGAGCAGAGCAGTAGTCATAAATGTCGACAAATCGGGCTAATTTTTATGCATCATTGTAGAATTTATAAGCGACGGGATTAAATAGGTGCGACGGGAGGTCGAAATATTTCACGGGCGAAGCTGAAAGCCTTTTTTATTTCCATTATTATACACTTGATGACCCTCTAGTGTATAATAATGGAAATAACTAACTAACTATCTTCACGCTGTATCCCTGACGGGGTAGTCAGAGAGGACAGATCGCCAGGCTTCGCGATCCATGCATACTTCTTTCGCTTCTTCGAGATTCATCAATCGCTTCATACACGCACGTCTGGGTATCCGAGTACTTTTGACCTTTCCGTTTTTGAGCAATCTGCTCACGTGGTCTTCATATGTAAGTCTCGGCCTTCCCTGACTCCTTCTACCCTCTACTTTTGAACAATATATATTCTTCGTCAATCGTTCCTCACTCATTCGTTGGACGTGTCCAAACCAACGGAGCACGCCCTTTTCCAGCTTAACGCTGACACTTTCATTCAAACCTGCCATATTGCGTATCACTTCGTTACGTATTCGGTCGGCCAAGGTAACGCCGCACAATTTTCGAAGTGATCGCATCTCCACAGCATTCAATTTACTTTCATGCATCTGCTGACATACCCAGGTTTCACTACCGTAAAGCAAAGTTGGCACTAGCACTGCGTTATGAATCGCCATTCGTGCTTCTTTTACGATGCTTTGTCGCTTTACTAACTGGGACAAAGCACCGTTAACTTTGTTTCCGGCAGCTACTCGCCGTTCTACATCCGAATCACATCTTCCATCCGCGCTAAACATACTTCCTAAATACACAATTTCATTCACTTGCTTTAGACGTTCCTGGTTTACCCTAATCTCGCATTTAGTTCTTACGTCAAATACTAGCCCCTACCCCTACCTCTTTCAAATACTAGAACCTTAGTTTTACTTGCATTCATGCGGAGACCCTTACTTTCACACCCCTCTTTCATATTAGTGACTAATGCCTGTAGGTCGGCTTCTGATGAGGCCATGAGCACCGCATCATCAGCGTACAGCAGACAGTTTACTGTAAAGTCACCCAAATTCACACCCATATTAAAATCTTTCAACTTCTGCAGGCAACTGTCCAGATACACTATGAACAGCCAGGCGGACATGACACATCCCTGTTTGACGCCTGTACAGACATCAAAAAGAGGTGACACATCCCCCCCTACTCGCACGCAAGCCTTACAGTCCCTATAAAGCGACTGTATTGCCCGCAGTAGCGAGCCGTCCACACCATATCCTGGCAGCAAGTCCCACAGCGTTTCTCTCACAACGTTATCAAATGCTTTCTCTAGATCCACAAAAGCGCAGAAAACCTTCTGGCTAAGAGCCAGAAACTTTTCCGCGATCATGCGGAGAGAAAACACTTGATCCATGCAACCTCTTCCACGTCGGAATCCGCATTGAGCCTCCCATAAATACCTTTCAGACTTTTCTTGCATTCGTGCCGTTATAACCTTTGCATACACCTTACTAGCTAAGCTGACCAAGCTGATCGCCCTGTAGCTGGAGCAGTTTAGGCGCGAGCCTTTCCCTTTGTAAAGAGGTACTACAACTGCTACTCGCCAGTCATCTGGGACCTCACCCGTCCGCCAGCACAAGTTGCATAACAGACATAGTGTGTCCCAGACACGCGACCCACCGTACTTGATCATCTCAGCAGTAACTCTGTCTTTTCCCGCAGCCTTACCACATTTCATACTTCTTATCGCTTGTTCTATTTCTTTCATACTAATGACTTCAATGACATCGGGATCCGGAGCATCGAAGTGAGCTCCACTTCCCGATGTGGCATCTCTGTCTTTTCTTGCATACATCTTTCCATAATATTCACTCCATCTCTGCAGGACGTCACTTTGGTCTGTTAGGACGTCATTGTTAACACTAAGCACTTTATTCATACTGCAGATTGCCGAACAACTCCGGGTCTTGCCTACCTCTTTCCAGAAGAGCTTGGCATTATCCCGGAAATTGGACGACAACCTTTCATCCGCTTTCATTCTGCACCTTTCACGAGCTTCTTCTATCAGTGCCTTCGTGTTAACTTTCTGCAGCTTGTATCTCTCTTTCATATTAAAATCATTCCGCGAGGCTAAGTAGTCTAGCCATGCTTTCTTCTTCATTCGAACTGCTTCTTTCACTTCCTCATTCCACCATGCATCACGCTTATTACTACTGCCTCTTTTCGTTTCTCCACACACTTCCACAGCGGCATTTATCATACTGTCCCTAAGGTTCTGCCATACACTTTCCACATTCTCACTGCTTACATTGACGTCGCCAAGCTTTTCGGCTACCCTTTCATTATATTTATCCCTAATGGATGCATCCTGCAGCTTCCAGCTTTTGATGCTATAAGTCGGCCCAGGTTCAGGACACTCGGTACGATGACGCCAACCCGCGAACAGACCCCTAATCCTAGTTATGACTAGGTAGTGGTCTGATCCCAGCTCAGCGCCTCGATAAACCCTCGTGTCCATCACCTGTTTACGGAGCCGACTATCCGTTAGGAATAGATCTATCATGCTTCTCTTTGACTTACATCTCCTCGTATACATATGAATTTGTTTGTGGTTGAACATTGTGTTCGCCACAAACAAATCCTTCTCCTTACAATATGCCAGTATTAGCTTGCCAGCGTCGTTCACCCTTTTATCCCCATACTTCCCGAGTACCGACTCAAAACCATTGCGAGCGGTACCCACCCATCCATTCAAGTCTCCACATACTATAAGTCTTTCATTTCCTTCTATCACATTTAGAGCTTCTCTCATACTCTCCCAGAAGTCCTCTAGCTCACTCGCGTTCTATCCCCCATATATATAGCGGAAATAAAAAAGGCTTTATTATTATATTATTATGTATAATATTGCATTTAGAAATATATAAGTATGTTTATCAGTTATCTAGATCCCATACCACCAGCTTATATTAGCTTACTTTGGGTTAGATGGCGCTACATTAAATATGTCCCACAATTGGATTGTAAAATTAAGTAGAGTGATTCTTTATTTAGGTATACAATAAAATACAAATTGACCTGGTTATAAAAGATGAAATATAATACACTACCTGCTCAATTAGTTGATTTATGACAGTTCATCTGTCACCGTCGAGTGACAGATCGCAAAAACATTCGTCTCCGCAAAAATAATGGGATCTGTATTTCCTGATATTGCCACGTTTTACCCGCATACAGAAATGTGCCATTTATTTTATCATAGTCAAGACTGGTTTATCTTGTTTTCTTTATATTTATCCAGTAAATTTATTTACAACGAACTTAGAATTTTAAGGGCTATCATATCAAAGGTTGCCTGTTAAAGATTGCTGTTTAGTGATAAGGTCGCACGCTTTTTTTTATACCACTGAGGTGGTAGACAAGCATACGTCCCACCTGATGGAAAGTGGTCACCTTAGCCTATGGACGTTTGCAACACCAGAGGTGCAACACTCGCGCTGCCGACCCTGTACATTTATAGAATTGTTCTCTCTTTGTATGATTAATTTTAGATCACTTATTACAAGCTTATAGCTTAGTTAGATTTAGATAGTGCTGTGTAGAAAATTTTTCACAAAATTTATTTATTTTATTTTATAATCCATCCACTCCATTTTAAATTAGGTACTGGTGCTAATTCTGTTGTTGAAACCACTAAACTAAATTTCTCAAAAAAAATCTTATTTTTATTAAGAGATCGCAAAATGCTATTATAATAATAATAATAGCTGTCCCTCGAGGACAGTCCTTAACTTGTATAGGATTAACGCAACCCTATGAGGGCATAGTAGATTCGCTTTTTGATTAATCCACTTTCTGATACCAACAAAAAATTTATCATTAAGTTATTGAAAAGCTCACATCCGCAGGGCAGCTTGTGGCGAGCTGAATGTGCGTGGCTACACATCGGTCCCGATTCCTTAGAGTTTTGTTGCCCTTCTGCACCGGTTAGGATTTAATGGCCGAAAGGGAGAGCAGTGAGAGTGCTACTCCCGGGAGCGCAGCAAATCTCAACTCTGGCTTGCCTTAATTGGCCGGTCAGAGGGAGGGAGCCAGAGCTATATGCTCGGGGGTGGAAGTGTCATTTTCAAGGGCAAAACTACGGGGAAGCCCGCTCCGGGCCTGTCCCGCGAAGGTGAAACCGGCGCCGCACCGCTCGGCACCCCAAGCCGCTCACACCGGTGTTGCCCTCTGTCGCCTTACAGGCATATCATGCCTATGGCGATTGTATAGGGGGCCCATCTAGTGAGTTGGCGAGTCACCGTCTGCCAGTAGTTTAATAATAATATATTAAAATGGCAGACGCCGTTTTCATCAATAGCTTAATTCATCCGATCCATTTAACCCCCAACCCAATAGCCCATTTCATAGTTAGCACATTTTACAATAGTTTAGCTCCCATTGGAGGTGATCCATTACCGTTCTTCTACATAAGGCGGGCGTGGACTATCTGCAGTGGGGGTCCCATTCCCTATTAGATTAAAATTCTCAAAGGGCCTCTGCGTGTTGGACCTATGTCCCCATGTAAGCCTATTAAAAGTCCGGGCATCTTCATGAGAAAAAAAAACGAAGATACCCGTGTAAAGAAGAGACATAATATTAATATAAAATGCTATTCTGTTATTACGTCGAATTAAACTTGGTGATATTATAAACAGCACTAAATTTGTATCTGACATCACTAAATTCCTTTTATGTGATGAAATTCAACAAAACATGTATTTAGATGCCGACTAACTTAGTGATTGAACTGTCTTGTTACATTTTTCACTTTTTGTTCAATTTTATCACATAAAATGAATTTTAGTGATGTCAGATACAAATTTAACGTCACACAAAATTTAGACGTTTTCACTAAAATTAGTCAACACCTATTTAGGTGACGTCTAATTTTAGTGAAAAGACTAATTTTAGTGGGACGTTTATTAATTTTAGTAACCGTTTGAAAAGTGAAAACTTTTAAAACGTTGTAACGTGAAAAAATGTACATAGGCAGTTCAATCACCAAGTTAGTCGGCATGTATTTACATTCGACTGTCTATGTACATTTTTCACGTCTTGTTCAATTACATCACATAAAATGAATTTTAGTGACATCAGATACAAATTAAGAGCTATTTATGATATCACCAACTTTAGTTCGACTTATTTGGCAATCTCTTAACAAAAATTTGAAAATTTTAGAGAAATTTAGTTTAGTGATCTCAACAACAGAATTAGCACCATTACCTATGTATATAATGGTTCAATCATTATTTACCAAAATGATTTATATTCAACTTTAGGATCATTACGTTTATCAATACATAGGTTATAAATAGTACAAAATTGAAAAATAATAGTCTAATTAGGAACTTGAAGTTCAACAAGCTGAAGTCTCGTAAGTGGCCCAAATGAATACTTACCGGGTGTACGTACCCGGTAAGTATTACACTTAATAAAGTTATGAAATTACGATACGATTTGGAACAAATTGAAATTACATAAGTACATGATGTATTATTACATTAGTCACGCCCTCTAACTTATGAATATGAACGCGATGGAGAAATATCATGATTTATGAATGAATTTAATTAAAAGATAAATGAACAAGCGACCCAACTCTTACAACTTCGCACAGATTCAATATGAAAACGCTCCAAATTATGAAGTACCAGTTGACGCCCGCAGCTTCGCCCGCGTAAAGAAGTTTTCATGTTTCCGTTTCCCACAGGAACTTGTTCCCGAGATAAAAAGTAGCCTATGTGTTATTCTGATGTATAAGCTATATTATTGTCGTTTCATTAAAATCCATTCAGTAGTTTTTACGTGAAAGAGTAACAAAGATCCATACTTACAAACTTTCGCGTTTACAATATTATTAATTTATGTTAATGTATTATGGACTAATTATCAGGATATAAAATACTGTACCAATATTCGTTGCTGCTTGCAAGGCAGTGCGTGCTAAGACAAGTGCGTGGTTAAGACGCCTGTGCGACGTTGTGCAAAAATATTGTCGAAAGAAAATAAGTTATGATTTCGAGTCGAAGTGTAAGTATTTTTAAGCTACGTAGGTTGTTTAGGCTAAAGATTAACTTTATAAATAAATAAAGAGATGTTGCTAGAAAAGTTCCGTTTCAAACGGTGCCAATTCAGTATTTTTTTTATTAACAAATCTGTCTTCTTTTAATTCTGGTAACCCACGCGCTGGTAACGCGATTGCCGACAGCAAAATTTTATATTTCCTTTTATCTTTTCTTTCTTTCGGTCGACGTCCGTCAGAAAAGTGATCTGTATTCAGAATATCCAGAACGATGACAACAACATAGTCCGATTCACACTGTGAGAATTACCTACAGAGATACTGAAATTGCAACTGCTTTAAGAGATCGAAGTAAATAACTGCGTTTTACCGCATTATTTGACTTCGTTCGTTCCTTTCATTCGCTCAAGCACGTTTTCAAATACCATTCCACTATATCACTCGAATCGCCCATTTTTACATAGGTGATAATTTATTTATTTTTCTATTACGCCCTTTCTACCCCCGAAGGGGTGGCAGAGGCATATGTCCACTTTTCAACATGTGTAATCCTGCCCCACGTAATAGGTGGTGAGCCCATTGTCGTGTCGGAATAGACAGACGCAGGTTGCGTATGCGTAATGCTACCCGCTGTTAAAGTTTGTTCAAGCCGCGCATAAGGCCTTCAACTGGGCTTAACGACTGCTATGTTACTGGCAACCGGGACCATTGGCTTAACGTGCCTTCCGAAGCACGGAAACGCTCGCAAATGTTAATGCCACAAAGTGGTCACCCATCCGAGGACCAGCCATAGTGTACTCTTTACTAGAACCTAAATGAAAATTTCGACGTAGCATAAAAACTGCGTTTTACTGCATTATTGCATTTAGTTCCTTTCATTTGCTCATGTACGTTTTCAAATACTATTCCACTATATCACTGGAATCTTCCATTTTTACATAAAATAAATAAATAAAAATAAATATCCATCACGCCTTATCCCCGAAGGGGTGGCAGAGGCAAATAATATGCCATTTTTACATAGGTTAATTAAAGGTGATAATGACTGATAATAAGGAATAAAAAGACAAATATAATAGAAAAAAACTACCATTTAATCAAATATTACTTCGCTTACTTCCAAATTCACCAATTTCCTTTAAATATTTAATATTCATATTTACTTTAATACTTATATTTTTTAAATAATGTTCAATTTAAAACAACCTTTTGACGGTGGCAATATGTAGAGACGGGAGCAATATGGTGATGCTATATATGACACAATGGTGATAAATCTATTCCGGTACCCAATCATTGTCATCAGAGCCTGAAAAATCACCTCTGTCGCATTATCACAGAGGGACTGTAGTGACTTAGTGCCAGTACAGCCGGCTTAGGAGGCTACTCATACACTAAGGGCCGTATTCCAGAACGTTTATCAACACGCAAGAAACACTTAAGAGTAGATTTTATAAGGCAAAATCTAGTCTCAAGCGTTGATCGAGTATTGAGAAACGTTCTGGAATACGGACCTAAAAATCTCACACATTGGTGAGTAGGCTACGGCCTGGATTCATAATGGTAGGTAATTTCACTCACATGCTGAACTGGAGTATGTGAGAAAACTACTCACACATTTTTGATGTGGTTAATTCACACAAATTAATAACAACACAAATTAAAAACAGACCCAATATATGCTTTTTGTAATTCATACGTATATTACGTAAGAACGCACACTTTTTTTTTTCGTGAGGGTTTTAAGTATGCGAGTATCCTCCTAAGCAACGAATATCCAACCTTTACCATAAATTAATAGGAATTATAGTACCTAGTAGTAGTTTCGAAAAACAACATTCACAAACAGCAAACCATCACCAGCAACCACATACAAAAGCCATTCTTCCATTTCACGACCAAAAACTAATAAATAGATTCTAAAACTTTTGTTTAAAACTAACACGCGTCCAACACATACTGTTGTCTCGCACGGGATTTCGCGCTAAATATATTTTTTTAATTTGATTTTTTTTTTTTTTTTTTTTATTTATTAGAAGCTTTGGCTTTTAAGCCATCAGCTTAAGAAGTTATTAGTCATACAATTTACAAAAACAATGTTTAAAACTAAATAAAATCTATACAGTGCAATTATTTACTATTTTTTTAATTATATTATATTAAAGCTAGAGTTACAAATATTGTAAAAGCAAAATCATGAGCGTATTAAATTGGTCCGAATGTGCTAATATAATAATTATACAGAGGTGTATACAATTGAGGGTATTTTAAAAATTCTTGCACATTGAGAGGAAAAGAATCATTCACATCTAAAATATCTTTTGCTAGGCTAATTAAAAGTAAACGTTGAATATTAAAATATTTACACTCTAAAAATAAATGATCTAAATCACAAAAATTAGCAAAACAGTATTTACATATAGAATTATTATTAAGTTTAAGTCTGTACAAATGTGAAGGAAATTTACAATGTCCAATTCTTAATCTACATAAACTAGTAATAAATTCTCTGCCTGGATAGGTAGGGAGTTTTTCAAACCAAGCGATAGTACTGGGAACAGGAATAATTTTGGTGAGCCATTTTCCTTTGCTAAGACGGGAGGAATTCAATAACTTAATCCAACGCTTGTTTTGATTATCCTTTAAAAAGTTGACTAAATCTAGATGAGGTACTCTGTATTCCACGTTAGTTATATCAGAGGCAGATTTGGCAAGAATGTCAACTAATTCATTGCCTAAAATGCCTGAATGCCCGGGTACCCAACAAAACTCTACCAAAATATCACTGCAATTACACAAATAAACTAAGTGCCTAAGCTCATAAATCAAGTAATTACAACTATTGCTTATAGATTTCTTCTCCAAAGTCGATAGTGCACTCAGTGAATCTGATAAGATAATTACTTTTGAGAAGACATTATTCTTGCGAATATTAATAACATACTGCAAAGCGAAAACCATTGCCAATATTTCTGCAGAATAAATAGAAAAGTAATTACAGCAAGAAAATACTTTGCCAGTTTTGTTAGAAGAATCATAAAAGGCAAAGCTTGTCCGATGGTTAGTTTTGGAGCCATCAGTATAAATTTGAATAAAATCTACTTTTTCCTCCATAAACTCATAAAAATCATATTTACAGGTAAATTTATTAGTTGTAACTGGAATGTGCATCATCATTGACTCGTAACTATAAGAAAAACAAGGTATATACTTATTCCAATAAACTACATCTTGAAATTTAAAATTCAAGTACGTGACAGAGTCAACGATAGAAGTGAAAACAGTAAGAGGTGTATCATTATACTCCGGTACTGTAAAATGTTCCAGAAGTCGGCCAGTTAGCACATTATCGCGACTAATTAAATTTAAACAAAATTTATCAGTAAGATAGCTTCTCCTTACAATTAGAGGAGTTACACCAGCCTCAACTTCTAAAGAGTTTATGGGTGATGACATCATAGCTCCAGTGATGATACGTAAAGCTCTATTTTGTATTATGTCAAGTTTTTGAAGTAAAGTTTTAGAAGCAGATGAGTAGAGAATACATCCATAATCAAACTGGCTGCGAACTAAAGATATGTATAATGTCTTGAGGCTCTTAGGATCAGAACCCCAACGCACTCCAACCAGAGATTTCAAAATGTTAAGACGTAACTCAGCTTTTTTACATATATATGTAACATGAGGACCCCAAGATAATTCACAGTCGAGTAAAATACCTAGATACAATTCTGAAGTTTTGAAAGGTAATAAAACCTGTTGGAAATATATCTTAGGACGGTTAATGTAATATGGACTAAACAACATAACTGAGCTCTTTTCGATGTTAACTTCAAGTTTAAGTTGGGAGCTTAGAATCATACTCAAAGATTCTAAAGCATTGTTCATTATAATTTCTCCTTGCCTTACGTTATCACATTCTGTGTAAATGACAAGGTCGTCGGCATAAAAAGAATATTTAACTGATTTCGGGATGGCTTTCATGAAGTTTACAATGCATAAAATAAAAATTAATGGAGAAATTACAGAACCTTGAGGAGTGCCCTTATATGTACGATTTGGACCATACAACTTTTTTTTGAGTTTTAAAAATATCGTACGGTTGTTTAAAAAGTGGAAAATCCAGAACAAAACCGAGCCAGGTATTCCTAGGGATCGAAGGCTTCTAATTAAATATTCATGATCTATGTTATCAAATGCGCCTTTTATATCTAGGAAGACCGCTAGAGTTAACTTATTACATTTGGAATTGTTTTGAATGTCACTTATAAGACAGCTCAGATTGTACATTGTATTTTTACCTTTACGAAAACCAAACTGATAGTCTGGAATTAAAGAATTATGTTCAATATACCATTCTAGGCGATTTTTTAACATAGTTTCGAAAATCTTTGCAAAACAAGATGTTAACGAAATAGGTCTAAAAGAATCTAATTCATTAACATCCCTGTTTGGTTTTTTGATGGGGACAACAAATTGAATTTTCCAAATAGGTGGAATAATCTTTTGCTTCCACATTTGGTTAAAAACATTCAAAAGGATGATTTGTACTTCATTTGGTAGATTTTTGATGACGGCGTAGGGTATGTAGTCAGGGCCAGGAGATGTGTTCTTCTTTTTACTATCTAACGAAGCTTCCAGTTCAAAAAGAGCAAAGGGTTCCTGAATCCATTGAGCGGATTCTGACCCCTGAACTAAAAAATTTAAGTAAAAATTTTGAGAATACTGAACATAATTTCCGGATGCTATTTTATTTAAATATGCATCGGCGTTGGAAGGGGTTTCAAAGAAATTAAGCGAATGCGTATTAGTGCCTAATTTTGCAAATTTTAACCTTTTAATATGACTCCATACTACTTTTACAGGAGTCATTCTATTAAAAGAAGAACAGAGATTGACCCAACTAAGCTGCTTTTGCTCCGATAAGGTTCTTTTTTTCTTGGCGTCGAATTGTTTGTACAGGATATAATTTTCAAGTGTAGGATAACTTTTATATGATTTAAATGCAAGCTTGGATTGATTGACTGCCTGAGAGCAAATATCATTCCACCAAATTATAGATTTGCGTTTTTTAAAATGGCAATTATTTGAATTCTTAGGAAACAATAATAAAACGTCAGTTAGGTTTTCAATGAAGTCATCATAACTTATTAACGGTTCGTTATTTAGAGAGAAACTTGAAAATTTCCTCTCACATAGTTCCTTAAACTCAGTCCAATCTATTTTATTAAAATTAATACTAGATAAGCAACCTGTGGTTAAATCATCGGAGTCTATCTCAGCTTGAGAACTTTGACTAGGTGAGGTACTATTATATAGAACGCCAACTATAATTGGGTAGTGATTGCTACTCATCAAGTCATCGTGAACAATGAAAGAACAACTAGTACTCACCGATGGTGAGGCAAATGCTAAATCCAAGACATTACCAGATTGACCGAAAGCCGCTACAGTAGTTTCAGTGAAATCACTCAGACAAACGAGGTTGTTATCATCTGCAAATGAATTGATTATATTACCCCTGCCGTCGTTAAATCGTGAACCCCAGGACAAGTGGTGAGCATTAAAGTCGCCAATTATCAAGAAATTTTTACTTTTAATTTTGACGAAAGTGTCTGTCAACATATTCAAGTTAAATTTGCCATTAGGAGTAGGAGGAATGTACACAGAAAGAATTTCAATCGATATAGAACCAATTTTAACAGATATCAGTAAGTTTTGAAAATGATAATTCGAAGGTGTGTCAATTAGAGTGTATGTATACTTAGCTTTTATAGCCACTGCAATGCTTCCATGAAGCCGGTCAGCGTCATATCGAACGATGTGATACCCTGGCAATTTAAATGACTTCATAGGGTTCAACCAAGTTTCATTAAGCAGAATTATATCAATATTAGTATGAGTAACGATAAAGTGCTTTAACTGGTCAATTTTTGGTAATATACTACGACAATTCCAATGAAATATATTCAATTGATTAGCATTACAATTTGTGCTATCCATAGACTAATTAACTTGTAAAATTACTAATGAGCATTTCTTTTATGAGTTTAGAGGAAATAGTTGCATTAGCTTGAATTGGATCAGATCTTTTAATTGTTATATCTACAAGTGTTTTTGTCAAAATGTTTAATAAATCGTCAGAATTAAGTATATCAGTGAATAATGCCCTCTTTTGAGGCATATTAATTAGTGTTCTCTTGTTTTTCTGATGTGTTGTTGGAGTGGATGTTTGAGAGAATGCAATAGGTGGCAAGGGATAATCTTGTGTGGGTCTAGCGGCCATGCTAGCATAAGTCAATGTACCATTAATTTTATTTTTCAAGTCTTGTATTTTTGTTGCTTTCACAGGGCAAGATGTACTAACAGCCATGTGTGGGCCATTACAATTTGTACACTTAACATTGTCTTTATTATCACAGTCTTTAAAGAAATGATTACCAGAGCAGATGGAGCAAACCTGTGCACTCCTGCAAGAACCTCTGCTGTGGCCAAACTTGTAGCAGATAAAACATTGGCGAATTGGTTTGACGTATTCCTTAACATCAAACCAGATATAATCAAATGTCACATGGTCTGGGTGTGTCGAACTGAGGAATGTAATTAATACAGTTGGGGTTGGGACAAGCAAGCCATCAATGTTCTTTCTCATAAAACGTTTTACTCCTATAACCTCAGCAGTTGATTTGATATTAGACAATAAATCATGTTCAGTTATGTCTATTGGCGTTTTAATTATACCTTGACTCTCTAGGTGATCAAATGGAATAGAGGCTTTCCACTCATTTTCCTCCAGTAATCGTTTATTTAATAGGAAATAATTGGCATCCTTAAGGTTGTTAAAAAATATCTTCAACAGATGGTTACCTATAGGTTTAACAAACATTACCCCAGAGCAATTTATAGATCTTAAAATTTTATTTGCTTTCATTATATCCATTTTGGTCTTGTTAGTAGATGTGGATGATAAAAGTATTGGGTATTCCTTTTTGCCATTTTCTGTGTAAATATGATTGTAGTCTTTGAATAAGCCTCTTTTGGTGTTTACAAATGCAGCTGACATTTTTGGTGGTGAAGATTCATCTGCTGAGGAAAGTTTTCGTTTGTGGGCAGAAGCCCTACCACCACTGTCTTCAGTCATAACTTATTTTAACTTATTAACAATTATTTACACACTTAGATTATAGGTTTTATTTGAATTTAAACGAAGAAGGGCGACTATTACACAATTTTAGAAAATAATTATCGAAAAAGTCGCCACTACATTCGAAAGTTCGCGCCCTTTTTTCTTTTAATTTGAATTCCGTTCCACAAATTCTAAAGTGACAGTTTTTTTTTTTAATACATTGAATCTATAGACTAAAAAGAATTATATATATCTGTCATCTGTCTGTCACTATCTGTACGGCGGGGTGCGAGACGGGTGGTCTCATTGTAGGTCAGTGGGTGGGACCACCCCATGCCACCCCTTGTACCCACCCTGTGCGTGCAGCTATTGGGCGGCGTTCTAGAGTTTTTTTTATTTAGCGAGTTCTTGTAATTGGGTTTTTTTCTCTTGTAAAGATAACGCGTAAATATAAACTTTAGTTTTTCCTTACCCTTTCTGATAATAAAGAAAGAATTGGCGTAATAATAGCCTAAGGATAGTAGTTATTTTTTGTTTTGGGAAAAAATATTCTCCTGTTTATCTTAGTGTATTCCCAGTTTATCTCAAACCCTAACTGGATTTGAAGGCTGGAGTTCAATTCTTTTTTTTTCTGCTAGGAGTGGCTATCGTTTTCGACATTCTTTGGAGCGTCGATGTGCAAAAATTGAGTTTTTAGAAATTTTATATAAATTATGTGGTTTATTTTTAGGCTACGTTACCTGCGTAGCCTAAAAATACACCTCGAAATCAGGTTAGGAATTATCAAATATTGAAATGTATGATTATGACATAGAAAATGGAATAGTAGGTACACACACTGGTAGGTTGCAGGAACCTTATCCTCTAGTCTAGATCATAGGTATATGGACAATTTCCGGCCCTACACCAGCTACAATCCTGTCCATGAGAATTAGAAATTCCGCCAACTCGCTCAAAGGCTTGTGACAAACATCTTCACAGACTTTGAAATTTATTAGTAGGATTACTGTCAACCATCCTAAATCTGTATTATTTATATAATCACTAAAATCTATAAATATTATTCCTTAATACGGCCCTTATACCCTCAGCTAAGTAAAAGGTTTCCCACACCTGCTCTATTGTTAGTCATTTTATTTTCGAAGTGAAACTTCTTGATCGATGTTGAGAGAAATTTTATAGCTGTAAAAATCTCGTTACGTTTATGTCGTAAAGAAGTTTCACTTCTTACCTGTGTACTCACACACATTTTTTTTAGGTTTGGCTGCCTTGTTGGCGTAAGTGTTAGTGTTGCATCTGCCGCGCTGAGGTTCCGGGTCGGAACAAATATTTTTGATCCGCAATTGTTTGTTTCGGAGTTTGAGTGTTTCCTATGTAAAATATGTATGTATTTAAAAATATATAAGTATGTTAACCAGTTATTTAAAACCCAGACCACAAGCTTATATTAGATACTATAGGCTAGACTACACTGCGTAAAAAAATTTCCCAAGGTGTATATAAAAAGTAAAGTACAATATTCCTCATTAGAAATTAAAAGGGTATCCATTATTACAATTTGTTAAGGTTACCCCTTATACGTGTGCGCTAGGATCGACTAATCGAGGGTGTGTGGGTTCTTTTTCCCCCTCTATTTCTTTATTATCATTCCACAATAGATTTCCGCTAAGTAACGCAACTTTTCTTGCGTTTCCTATTCCGAATTTCGACCGAAAATCGACAATACTTACATATCTTTTGTTGTTACTTATTGGTTAGCAGGCAATAGATATGAATCCACACGGTGAAAAGTGGGCATATAATATGCCTCTGCCACCCCTTCGGGGATAAGGCGTGATGGATATATATATATATTTACATTTTTTTCCAAAGGTAGTTGGCAGAAATTGCTTTAAGCGATAAGGCCGAGTACCAGCCATAGTGAAAGTTGCGTAACTTAGTGATCGTTTACAGAACACTGAGACCGCGAGGCCACGAGCGCTGTAAATATTGATCAAATAAAAAAAAGTAATAATATATACCTACTTATACCTTTATTAATATAAAAATACGTTACGTATTTAATGTTTTTTTTTTAATTTTGAACGTATACGTAAAATAAATACTTGGGTTGATGTGTACAACCCTCGCTATCTCATCCATCCCAAACATTAGAAGCACTCCTTGATCGAACACAATAAAAGAGAAAAGTTATCGACCACTTTTCGTTATTTGACGGATTCCACTCACGCACAATCTTCGTAGAAATGTTAGCCAGTTTATTTACATTTTATTTAGATGTTAACTGAATGATCGCGCAGTTCAATAAGAATTGGTAACGTAACAGCAGGAGATTGGATTACGGGTTTTGAATTGAACCGGGAATAACGCTCAGACGATGATAATGATTAGACGTTATTATTGTCACACATGCCCAAATCACACCCTACATATGCACACTTACCCTTTGAGTCGCTGCAGTGTGGTAAAGTGAAGAAAAGCAGTCCGAAGTCGTTTTATGTAATAACTAGTTGACGCCCGCGGCTTCGCCCGCACAAAAGTAGTTTTGCCGTTCCCGTTTCCCACTGGAACTTGTTTCCGGGATAAAAGTAGTCTATGTACTACTTTGATGTATAGGCTTTATTATTGCAAAGTTTCGTTAAAATCCATTCAGTAGTTTCTATGTGAAAGAATACATCATCCATACTTACAAACTTTCGCTTTTATAATATTAGTAGTATTTGTCCGGTGCCGCCATCTCGAAGGCGGAGTTACCATTTTTTTTACGAGAACCTATTTGTCTACTGTAAACCCATAGAGGAGATAGAAGTTTAGCCAGCATGGCATCAATAATAGATTCACTGTTACCCCGCCAATCGAATCAAATCCTGACCTCCAATAAGAAATCTTGTGATACAGTCGGGAGACTTTACGTTAAAAAATTACAAGACAAAAAACAGTAACCCGTAATGAACATCGATTGGAATTAACTGCAGGGCATGGCAGAGGCTCGGGTCGCCTGACCTTAACTGAGGACCAATTGATTCAATTGCCTTGGGACTACAACCGGCACGCCCGACCTCTCGTTCGGTCAAATATGCCGTAGAACATAAACAAACGTACACTTTACGCTCGCACGCAACTATTAGGTATATTATCATCTGACTCACAAAAAGGGGGGAAATTAGAAATAGGCTGTATATTTTTTTATGATTTTTGATGATCATAACCTAAAAGTTATGCAGATTTTTTTTGCGACTATGAAGGGGAACAGTCAACTTTCTGTTATTTAATTCAAAATTAGTAAACCTTCGAGTGTTTATGTGATTAATTTAGACAAAGTATACAAGTGTTGTGAAATTATATAACTAAGTGGAACGCAGCTTTTTTGAGGCTTTCAAAACTCCACAGATAGCTCCAGTATAATTCCCATCGCTATACTTGGATAGAACTTTGATCAAACCTTTACTTGAATACTCTGCTGTCTACAAGAATTTATTCTAAATGGAGAAGGTTCATTTCGAATTGAAAAGTAAATTTCTAAAATTTATATTTCGATTTTTATAAGTCGAGGAGGAATCAAATTACTGGTATTGCTCAGGTCAAGAAAGTCTAAGAAAAAAAAAACTAAATTATTTGGAAATCCCTTTTTGTTTGGAGCTTAGGTATATGAAAACAAGTGGGTATGGTACAACTTATATTATTTATTTACAAAAAGTGATAAAGGGCATGAGGTACCTATAATATAAGCATAAGACCTCAAAGCCTGCAAGGTCTTACTGATTTTCTTTTTATACCTACGTAATTAATGAACAAATATAATTCATTATTGTATTTGTGATTACTCAACCCTGCTTTTCTGGGTCGAAACAACAAACGGCAGTCGCTGCCAACATTATGGAATTAAAAAAAACCATCGCCAGACCTCAATCAACGGAGATTCTCGGTCTTTATGATACTTATATACTCGTTCAACCATGATATTAAACTAAAATCATTCATACAGAACAATATGTACGCAAAGTCGTAAATTATAAAAACTAAGTGCTATGAGTCTTGTAATAAGGTTTTAGGTCAATCTTCACATAAATTAGCTCTTGTATAGACTATAATCGCACAAAGGGCTGGCCTTTAGGCTAGGCATGTGCAGGTAGGTTCCACACCTAGTCAATGACTTTATTATGACATTAACGTGAAATACCACAGGTGTGACCTTATAAGGAATCCCTAAATTAGAAGAAAACCTATTTCAAAACAAAACGAAATCCTTTTTTTGTTTGTTAACTAACCTATTTCGTAGATATTTAAAAATAGATCATGTAAGTAGGTACCTATTGCCAGTATCGCCATGCAGTTCTTTTCGTAGAAATTTAAACATACAACACTATTTGTCACAAACAATACTTTGCTTTTTTATCCTATACTTCGGGTTCTAAGAAGAGAGCAAAAACCAATTTTCTCTCTTCTTTGAACCCTGGATACTTTGAGCAGGCCATGAAACCTATCGTATAGACGAATAAATTGATATATTTTGTCATAGACTAGCTATAGCCACCACAGACTAGCTATAGTTTGGCATAGGCGTTCGATTTGGTCGCTTTTTAGCTATGCTATTTAATATTATGCTCCGTTAACGGACAATTGACTGGGATGATAATGAAATGCGGGTAGCATAGGCGGAGAAACTTCACCTATATTTATTGATATTAAATTTATAATTCCGACCGAGCATTCAATACGTTTAAAGATTGATTAGGTATTAATAGGGTTTGTTTGTCGTAAAGATAAATGTCGTTTGTAAGCCTTTTAAGCATTTATTCAAACCTACTAACCTACTGGTATCCTCAGAATAAGCAAGTAAATTAAATTTGATCGTCAATTCGGTGACAATTACTGAACTAGTACGTTATAGCTCAATGGTGGTGACAATACAATAATTTCGCAGTAAATTGTGGACACAACGAGAAACTTCAACGGTTTATAATATTAACCTGAAACTTTAAAATAGGTACGTTAAACTTAACCATTTTTTTAAGTATTGTTCATTAAAAATTTAATAAAAATGTATGTAACTATGAAAAATATATGAAAGCAACGTCTAAGTCTCGTTCTAGGTATTTGCATGTATCTTGGGACTAATTTGTAAGTAGGTAGGTAAGCACATCAACGAGGAAAGATCATCATTCAACGGGTAGGGTCAACGAGAGGATCATTCATCGAGAAACAATAGACAATATGTATTAATGTTCAATATTAAATGGTCCGATAGTTAAAGTTGATGTGGAAGTTTCTCCTCACGAATATAACATTAACCTCCTTCATAAAACAAATGTTACAACGAGATAAGCGTTCATCGACAAAGTTAGTTGTTTGGTTTAAATGTGATTGTAAATTGCATTATTATATTGTTACATAGGTAATTTCCCGTTTTATTACTCATGTTTTATGTCCCAAACCTACATGGCGACCTGAAAATTTCAACTGACAGTAGAGGCAAGTAGTGACAATCTGTCTATGTCCCATTGCGTCACGGTAGTGGATTCAAAACCCATTACACGTAAATCCAAGATTCCAAATTCAAATTCTAAAGTATTTTGCACATACTTAGTAAGCCCTCGGTACATTTAAGGGAAAAGGTGCTATAAAAAAAATACTATTCTATTACAAATTAATAGGTAATTTGAATTTTCGCTCCTAAATTATTAAAAACTCACAGACGTATGTATGTAAGTATTATGGATATTCACGAATGAGATTTCCTTTTACTGCGATACTTGTGTTTATAATGAGTTATTATATTTCTGTATATTTGATGACTGATATTATCCTATGAAATTGTTAATGGCTGTAGCTTTAAAACTGTTAAAAACAGTTAATATCTAGTCATACATTTTCACTTAGATAAATTCCTTCATTACTGACTCTAACACTGGAGGTTGGCGAGTTGCTGCTAAGAGCATAAAGGTCATAAAATAAATTGAATGGAATAAAATGATCATGGATAGGTATTTTCGGGAAATTATCTTAACGGGATTTTATGGGTGTAAAACGTTCTCCGGTGCCCTCTCACCTGCTGACTAACGGACGACACGCACTTAGGCCCTTACGGGATTGGGAGGTCTGACGGCAGTTACAGTAGCTCCCAACAATGATGAAAATCAAAATGCAAACGATATCTAGTGTACCTATCTACTCCTTGCAGCCAAACTAAAGTGGACCTCAGGTACAAAATCCAGGTAGGATTTTGAAGCAACTGGAAACACGCTGAGATTCCTTTGAAGGTAGTTTTCAAATAATATTAAGTGAGGACTGGGTCGCTTCGCAGTCGGTAATAGAGGTACAATGTTAGATATCATTACAAGGCTCAATTTTATCATCTCTCCAAAAGTTACTAGTACAATTATTGTAAATAGGTACCTACTCACCAGCATTATGCTAGTTTTTTTCATTCCTAAGAATCATCGTTATTAATCATACAGTTATACCACAGTAAAACAATCCGATTGAAATCTCTAATGACTAATCAATTATAAGCGTCACACGCCCAACTTTTTTTATTGAATTGTAATTAGAAAATCGCGTGTAGATATACTAACTAAACCAGCGCGTTCATACTTAATAGTTTTTATTTTTATATAGCTTACATTGTCTCCATCTTAAATGTTTTTCCAGTTGCTTCCAAATCCTGATCTATGGTAGTAGAAGCAACTATTGTTAGGCTTTTTCTTTTCGGTTTATTTTTTTGAATAAAAACACTTGTACTATTCCACAAAATTTACTTTTTAACCTGAACGGTTTCGCCCTACATGTCAACTTTTGAAAATGCCTTAAGGCGAAACCGGCAGGTTAAAAAGTTAATTTTGTGGAAAACACAAGTATTTTTATTCAAAATCTGTAGCAAGTACCACCAAGTGCCATCAATTGACAGTATAAACAGTTTTCTTTTCGGCATTATTGGGAGCGCTTGCCGCTCTACCTCCGAACCCCGTAGGAATGCCTGCGTCGTTGCCTCATCTGTTAATCAGCAGCTGCACCACTAGCAGGTAACGACGTTTGGGCCCCAGAGATCTTGATGGGGCTCCTTACGCCCATCCAGTAATGTTGCATACCTTACATAATTACACGGCTATTACAACATGGTAGAAACGTTGGGTAAAAAGTTTAACTCTATAAAGGTACATGTAGTAGAAAATGAGATAGTTTAGTTCCCTCACACATAGTTTTATGCCTGAGGACGCTGGGTAGACTGCTTCTCGTTCTTAAAAAGAAGGCATAAGTCGGCGACGTGACATAAAAAATTTACGCACGTTTCACGCCCCAAAGCAGAATTACACCCGAACCAACACCCCAATGAAGCAGGATAACACCCGAACGACGAGGAAATATGTGAAGACCGTGTGGTGTTAGTCAGTTCGATTCCGGCACGCATGACACCCTTGGGGACTTTCACACGTTAAAAAACGCATACGAGTAGTTTCCGCACAGTATCCATATACATACATGGGGCACACTAAAAGTTTTGCACTAGTACTTCTAGCTAATTGGAATTATTTGAATTTCGAATGTTAGTTTTTTTGAAACGTTGCAACCTTCTTAGTAATAAGAAAAAAACAATTGGCGGGAAATCATTTGTCAATTGTTTTTTATTCACCACACATCGAAGTTCTACGTATGCAACGAAAATGGAATTAAGTCGAAAAGATTTTAGAGCGATGATTTTTTATGATTTTAAAAGTTCTCTCTCTCCACAAGACTGTGCCGCTCGTCTTCTAAATGCTTTTCGGAGAGAAGCACCTTGTTTAAGCACCGTGAGACGATGGTTTTCTGAATTTGAGAGAGGTCGAGTTTCTCTACATGACAAATTTCGTGAAGAGCGGCCTTCAACTGCCGTCAACGAAAATATTGTGGCTACTGTTAAGCGGCTAATTGAAGAAAACCCGCGGATTACCTATGAGACAATTCGAGAATTTGGGGATTGGTATGAGCCAAATTCGGAAAGTTTTACACGAAGAATTGAAAGTTCGGAAACTTTGTTGTCGTTGGATCCCTCATAAACTGACAGCAGAGCAGAAGCGTGCTCGCGTGGAATGGTGCTCAGAGATGCTACTAAAGTACCTACGACCACGGACATTCTAATGCTGTTTATGACATTGTCACAGGAGACGAAACGTAGATTTATTGTTTTAAAACCAGAAATCTTGTGAATGGGTGTTTGAAAATGAGGGTCAACAAAAGTGAGGCCGGCGAGAAACGTTGGGAAAAATATGATCGCGTTTTTTTTCTCAGCTACGGGTCCCTTCAGTACAATTATACTTGAAGATCAAAAGAGTGGTAATGCCGAGGGGTATTCTACCATTTGTTTACCCAGGGTGCTAGAAAAAGTGCGCGAAAGACGACCAATAAGCCGCGTTCTCCTACATCATGACAACACTTCTTCACACACGGCCAACAAAACAAAGTCATTTTTAACTTCCGACTAAGTACAACTCGTCACCCATCCTGCGCATTGCCCCGACCTAGTACCCTGTGATTTCTGTATTTTTCCCAAAATCAAAGATTTGATGAGAGGTTTCACTTTTACCAACTCCGAAAAGGCAGTGATAGCTTTAAAAACATGCCTTCAGATCTGTGGTCCTCCAGAGCTGATAGATGGTGTCTTTTGTAAGACTGCCGCCTGACCTACTACCAAAAGTAGTATTTTAAGCAATCCTTGAGCAGTCATTTAGTTCAACTACGTGATAATTTTAAGGATATTTTTTCATTGATAGCCAGACGGAATGAAAACGCATTATGCGCTCACGCACGCGAACTTGACCCACTTGTTGAAAGTCATGCATTATTTATTATAATTATTTACCGTACAAGTGAACACGCAAGCATGTAGCGTATGCTATGCACGCCGCCATTATTTCAATTCAATTAATAACTACTACTTTTTTACACTGTGTCATTAATGAGTGGGACGGGATTGATGAACGAGTGTACGGCGAAAGCTACACTCTCAATCAATATTGTCATCCATCAGTTTCCTATTTACCAAATACGGTGACGTTTATTTATCATGTAGTAGAGTGTGTAGAGTAGAGTATTGACGCCTTGCTCGTTGTGGATGAGTCAATATTTATCATACTAATGGATCACTATATTCATTGGGTATACTAGCATCTAACAGATGTGGATACGGCTAGAATGGTTTACTTTAGCTATTTTCATAATCTTACGGTATTCTCCTTTGGGGGAGTGCTGCAGATTTAAATATTATTTTTGTTCTACAAAAGCGGGCTGTACGCGCTATTTATAATTTGGGCCCCAGAGTTTCTCTCCGAGAAAAATTTAAAGAAGTAAATATTCTAACCGTACCATCACAATACATTTTTGCCAATCTTATGTATGTCCAGAAAAATCTATCACAGTTTTCTAAACTCTGTGATAAACATAATATAAACACTAGAAATAAAAATAATCTTTCAGTCCACCACAGTCGACTACATAAGATTGGCGATTCTTTCCAGGGTAACTGTATACGCTTTTACAACAAGCTTCCCTGTGACCTGAGAAATTTACCTTTAAATAAATTTAAAAAGTTTATTAAAAACAAGCTTTGTGAAAAAGGATTTTACTCCGTTACAGACTATTTGCAGGACAGGGACGCCTGGAAATGATCTGCTGGCAAAGTGAAATAGTATTAAATTGTAAATAGGCCATAAAAAAAAAGCCTTCCTAAGTTTCTTGCCGGTTCTTCTCAGGTGGGCCGCGTTCCGAACCGGTGGTCGCTTTAAATATTTTAAATAGTGTATGACATTTTGTAAGCGCCGTTAAATTGGTCTATGCAAAATAAAGATATTTTTATTTTATTTTATTTTTATTCATGCATGAGCATGTAGGTTTTATCTAAATATGGATAACTGTATCTAATTACTGCAGTAATCCAATATTTTATGTATTTTTTGCTGATTCACATCTTTGATCTTGTGATACAAACTAGTTTACAGTTACAAAGTCCTGAAAATTAGGTATTAAAAAACAAGGTAATTCATACATGTACGCTCACTGCAATTGCTATTATTTGATTACTATTGAAGAGTTTTGTTTTGTTTTGTTAGCCTGGCGATCTGTCCTCTCTGACTACTCCGTCAGGGATACAGCGTGAAGATAGTTAGTTAGTTTTAGTTTTGTTACCTATACATTTCCGTAGATCATCACATCAAGTGGATGCCTCAGAATGTTACCACCTCAAAATATTACAATGATTTTCCAAACCATACTGTATAGGTAGCTAATTTATTTATGAGCTGACTATTGCCGAAGAAGTCGGTAAATAAGCATTTTTAATGATAACTCAAAACTACTACTCAGGGGACCACACAAGAAGTACTGGGATATAAATTAAAAAAAAATTCCTCTAAAACGGTTCACTCAGAAAAAAGATATGAGGTAATCACATAAAAAATATCTCCTCCTTATTTGAAGTCTATAAAAAGTAGATGCAGCCGTTTGTTCTCATTAACATTTGGCAATTGATTTTAATTATTATTCATAATTGAGTTTCATAATTGAATGTTAGGTATTATTATTCATTAACGTAATGAACTCATAACCCATAGCAATAATAGACACATTAATCATGGTCTTAATTAAAACACGCTCAGTGTAATCTGTTTCATCTAAATGATCCATCACACTTTTTACTGTGTACATTGGGAGTATTTATCACTGCCAGATGATAATAAATATTGTTTATGTTTATCAATCACGCCTTATCCCCGAAGAAGTGGCAGAGGCATATTATACGCCCATTATTCACCGTGGGTATTCCTTTCCCACGTATTAGGTGGTGAGCCCGTTGCCGTGTTGAAATAGACAGACGCAGGCTGTGGCTACTTTGCTAGGCTTGACGTCGTAAGGGATGACATGCGTGACAATGGTGTCAAAAAACTACAGGGGTTGCCGACGACCGTGCGAATTTGAGGAGAAGATATGGAAAGCGGACCCCGGGCGTCGTGAGACGCAACTGGGACAGACGCTCGGATGATCATGATGCAGGCTGTGGCTACCCGATGTTGAAATGTTTCAAGCCGCCCATAAAGCCAAAAGCGATTCGTCCAAAGCACAGAAACGCTCGCAAATGTATGCCCCAAAGTGGTCATCCATCCGTGACCAGCTATAACGAAAATTGTTTAACACAGTGGCCATTTACAGAACACCGAGTCAGCGTGGCCACGAGCGTTTCATATTATTAATATTTTTTGTATAAAAAGAAGTCGACGTGTCGCGGGTCGAGAGGTCGCGCGTTTGCAGCCAGCCATCTTCTGAAGCGCCTGAACTTCACCGCTGTCGGCTAAAAGTCGGAACTCATGAAGGTGGCGATGCGTTCTGTAGGAACCCTCACCAGAAAAGAGTGAGTTGAAACTCACTTTGTGACGAGAGTCCAGCTTCTCCACCCTCAAACCCAACCCGATTTTCTACTCGAGGTAGTTGAGGACGTCTACGACTTTCACATTACCGCTTCATTTTTCTGGGTAGTAGCGTGATGATGCCCTTTCTCGATAAACGAGGTAACCGGCACAAAAAAATTCAATCGCGTTAAGCCAAACAAACAAACGACAGCTTTACAATAATAGTATAGTATAGACTATCACTATAGATAGATAGCTATGTATCCTACATTTGTATTCAATATGTATTTTAATATAAAACAGATTTTATCACTGCTTCTTTAGGCCCTGTTCATTTGTTTATGCTTCTATATGTTAGTTACATCCAAGCACACACACTTCTGTATAATGCACCTACAAATACTTATTTATTATTATGTCCAAAGTCAATAGAATGTCTTTCAATACATAATATTGACTTCCTTGTATTTCTAAAGACTGCATGCAGACTTGTCAATACGCTGTTGTTTACCGTTCGAGTAATGAAAAGCTCGTCTTTGATAGGAACAAGTACTTTCTGTTCGAGACTCGAACCGTTTGCAGATAATGAAAATTCTCAATTACGGAGTTAAAACGGTGCTAGTAGCATTCATTAACAGTTAAAATAACCGTTTTCGCCGACAAATTAGCTATAATCAAAATGTGTTTCAAAGAAGTTCGAGTTATTCACCTTTGCTGTCAATTATTTGTAAACGAATTTACCGTTCGCTCGTGTCTCGACCAATTTTCCGCGCCTTTGATCTTACAATTTAAGCATTTAGTTTTTTATCAAGTTCTAGGTATTTTTCGCGGCTAAAAATTAGATATTTATTTTTCTTTTATTTCTTTTAGCTTATTTCTTATCATCATCATCCAAGTAAACCTATCCAAGGTTCTCGATTTCCTTTCCTTTACTCATCTCCCTTCATTTTTGGAGATCTTTGCCATCCTTATCAATGAGAGTTACAAATGCTGCTATGACCATGCTCTCGTCTTTAAACGACGAAATCCTTTGCCGAAAGCAGTTTTTATTCTTTGGCCTAATAACTAACACATGGTTTGCCATAAAAGTGGAAAAAAAATTAAGTTCCAGAAGGACTCGCGAACTCTAGACGTCTCACTTGCCGGATGAGATGATTATCCAAATAAGCTACCGAAGGTACCTAGCCTACTAGAAACTGACGAATTATTAAAACTTATTTAACTTTAACGTTTTATTAAGCCTAATTAGAGATCCGTACCTCAAAAGAAAAAAAATCAGAACCCTAAAAGATCACATTCTTGTCCGTCTGTTTATGAAGTGAAACTTCTTCGTTGAGAGAAATTTTATAGCTGTAAAAATGACGTCACATTTTTCGGTTACGCGCCATGTTGTTTTGTTATCATAAGTGAAACATCTTTATCAACGTATGAGAGAAATTTTATAGCTGTAAAAAAAACTCACTTGGTTAAGAGCTTTCTTGGCAATATTTATGATAAACCTAGTTAGCATTCTAATTTGGTTTTTCAAAAATAGTTTTTGTTGATAGTCTACTAACATTTTGACAGCTAAAAACAGCGATACTGGTTCTATTCTACGACTTGTCAATAGTAGACTTGGCCTCCTGCTTGTGTGGCTCTAACAGAGCCCAAAGATGTTATAGACCTGTCCCTTCTGACCGGCAGTTTTGGGTCCCAAATGACACCAGGCATCTCCCGCAACTTGACTTACGCAGCAGCAATGTGACTTGACGTCACAATCTATATCACTGGACGTAATACAGATCCCAAGTATTTAACCTGATACGTGTGCTTGAGCTTGGAAGCAACTGGGAATATGCTAAGATGAAGAGAGGAGAGATTAATTTAGACGATTTATAGTATTTTATTCAGCAAACATTCTAACAGACGATGACGAAAATTTAATGCATCTAAGTCGCTGGAATCTGAATCTTATGTTTTTTGCTCTAACTTTCCACAGTCAATCAGGCGGTTGATTTCTCACCTGATGCTATGTATGATTGGCGTATTTAATTGGCCTATTTGCAGCTATAATATGTTTTATACTAGCTGACTCCCACGGCTTCGCCCGTGACATACTTCGAATTCCCGTGGCACCTTTTTAATCCAGTCGTATATTTTTTTTTAAATAACAAATGGAAATTAGCCTGATTTGTTGACTTTCACGCTTTCCAGTGTAGTAGCATGATGATATATAACCTTAATTGATAAATGGGCTAGGCTAGCCAACATAAAATATTTTTTTAATTCGAACCAGTACTGATTGAGATTAGATTATTAACAAACAAACTCTTCAGCTTTATATATAAGTCGGTATACATTAATTCCAGAAGTCAGTAAAAAAATAACTAGGTATGGCATAGACGTCTATAGAATTGATTGTATTGAATTGAATCAATTATATTCTCTACATCTTAGAGCTGTGAGGTATATCCAATTCCCACAACAATTTAGTCTATGGAATTTTAAAGAATGGAACAATGTGCAGAGTGGAGTATCTACCTAATTAAAATATCAAAGATATCAGTCAGTCGAAACGAAACGAGTGTAGTAGAATCGCTAGGGTTGCCACAAACACACACTGAGTTTAACTGAATTATGTTTAAAGCAATTAAGTGATGATCCCATAATTCTATCTATAATTTAATATAACTAAGTACGTATCTCTACAGGAAATGTAATAGAACAAGTACAGAAGACGCACTTCGAAAGAAAAAGTCACAAATTTGTGAAGGTGATCAAATTCGATTATAGGCTATACTATACTAGCCTCTATGAATTGAGATCTGTCCGAAAGAATCTGCTAAGTAATTAAAAATATTATTTATTTACCACCGAAATTCCATTCAAATGGACTCACCGCCTATACGCGGGACAGGAATACACATGGTAAAAAGTGGGCATATAATATACCTCTGCCACCCATTCCTATAAGGCGTGATAGATAAATAATAAATTCCTAGTACCTATTCACGATTACCTCTCTAGCTAAGCTACATTGATTTTGTAAGGATTTTTCCTTTTTTTTAGACTGCCTCGGAGGCGCAGTGGTAGTGCATGCGACTGCCGTTTGATTTGTGTGATCCACAAATATTTGTTTCGGAGTTTGGGTGTTTCCTATGTATAATATGTATTTATTTAGAAATATATAAATATGTATATCAGTTGTCTAGATCCCATAACACAAGCTTATATTAGCTTACTTTGTGCTAGACGGCGATGTGTAAATAACAAAACCCACAATATTTATTATTTATTTTTTTCTTTTTTTTACATAAGCTTGTGTTATGGGATCTAGACGACTGATAAACATACTTATATATTTCTAAATACATACATATTATACCCGGGAATCGTACCCGGAACCTCAGTCGCATACACTCTACCACTGCGCCACCGAGGCAGTCAATTTTATGTCTATTTATATATGCCTATAGTGTGATGGCCGATTATTGCAAATACGCATATCAATAATAAAAATTTAAACGCTCGTGGCCCCGAGTAACCCAGTGTTCTGTAAACGATCACTGCGTTACGCAATTTTCACTATGGCTGGTCCTCGGATGGGTGACCACTACAATATGTATGCCTCTGCGACCCCTTCAGGTATAAGGCGTGATAGATAAATAATAATAAAAATTAGTGCATACTTTAAGATTTAAGTCTTACACAAATACAATCAAACCAACGTGTTCTCATCTCACAAGCCAAACCGAAGCATAGAAGCGTGACGTATGCGATGTGTTATTGCTTCATTATAATAAGTGCCGGCACAACACTTTTTGCTACATATCATCTGATGCGCTACCGAAATTTTTTACTCTGTGGCACGACGGATTATCTACCTACTTGTATATTTTTTTGTCATGAAATGATTTCGTTTATAATAAAGTCATCGACATTCTTTTATGTATCAACAAGGGATATAATGTACTTGGGGGATAGTTGTAAAAGGGTCAAAATCATCGTCATCATCATCGATCGGAGGTAGCATCATACTATTTTTCACTATGCAATCTTAAGTAGCAGTGAGATTCCACAAAATAAAGCCTAGATTTAGTTTGACCTATAAACGGAGGCTTTTTTTTCACTAAGACGTAAATTCAAGTCCCCTGGTAACTTATGACAAGGTAGTGATGGCACCCGAAGAAATGAGATCAACAATGAAAGAACAAGAATCAACAAGAGATAGAATGTCTGTAACAACATTGAATTCTCGATGCAAAAACCGGCGGTGAGATTTTAAATTTTGTATGAGAATTTAGAATCCCATCAGTACTATTATTTTGCGAACAAATGAGTTTGTTTAGTTTTCGTTATTTTATGATTCCAGCGGATAAACTGGACATAGGCCACTTCAGAGGTTGCCCCTGTCCCTCGATCATGTGTCACCGGCATCCAGATTTTGTTCCTTTCCTTGGTATATTTTTAATTATTACCAATAATAAATTATTGAAGGTACAGAGTAGTTTAGTTGTTGAGACAACCCTAGGACCCATATATATTACAAGTAGCTTATTAACGACCAATAAATGGAGAGATCGTGTACTCGGCTTGAAATACTTATATTTTAAAAATCGATGCATTCCCGACACGCTACCTTATACTTGGGTATTATTAGGTTATAATGTGACGATCACTATGTCATCTAATTTTACGTGCGACAAGTTGTAACATTTCATCTCATCTGATCTAATAGGCAGCTTAAAATTTTTGATTGAAGACATTCTATCCTGCCTCTGCTTGTTTCAAACATGGCAAAATGCTCACCACATATTTAAAAAGTGTGTGTGTGTACTTATGTACACGCGTTACAAGTTATATACTTCTTTGGCGTAACAAGATAAAAATCATTTTAATTTTTTTATATTTCCCTTATCCTACGTTTGTAAAATAAACTAAAATTTCGACTATAGCTAACTTCAGGGTGTTCGAAAACTCCTTTGAATGTAGTTATAAGTTGTCATGGATACACTTATCAGCTAACTTAAAAATTACTCTCATCATTTTTCCCTAACGCACCAAAAGTAACGCAGTAAACATACATACATATTGTCACGCCTTTATCCCTAAAGAAGTAAGCAGAGGCATACTATACGCCCAAATTTCACGCGTATACCTTTTGACCCACGTAACAGGTTGTGAGCCCATTGCCGTGTTGATAACTTCAAAAACGGTATAATTACTATGCAGTATGTAAGTTACTTCAAGTGATTCTGAGTAATAGCCTTACTAACTTTCATTCCTCTTTCTTTTCAGCCAAAAAAGCTACAACAGCCCGTGGAGTTGGACGACAGTGACAGCGACGGGGGACTGACCGCGGGCCCCGCGGGGGCACCCGCCGCCCGCGCACCCGCACTGAACACGACCTCTAATGGGGGACTGATCGGAACGGGGACACTTGGCCAAAAGACTTAGTTCCAAGGCTTCAGTTATATACATTAGTCTATGGTTTTACATAGCACGTGCTGTTGCAATTATTTAGTTACAACGTGACGGACTCTAGTTATAAACTAACGGACTTTTCTTGTATACCAAGTATTGTTAAGTATAAGTACCAAACAAATTGTTGTATTTTAAATCTGACAGATATTTTTCATTAGTCAGATTTTTTTTGTAATGTTTTTGACATGTTTTAATTTTAATGAAATACTCAAGCAGTCTTAATGTGGGCTAGCGGCGATTCATATTTTTTAATGTTTCTCAGTGTTATGTCCTATTACTACAGAAAAAATGTGCAATGTAATTTGTGATTGTTTTTAAGCTGTTGTTAAATCGTTTCAAATTTTGAGAACTGTGATCTTTTTTAAATTTTGTTATGTTAGAGGTGCGGAAAACATGCCCATTAATAACTTGAAAATGCCTACATTATTGAGAATCTATCCTTATGTTATGAATTCTAATTTTTCAAGCGGTTAGTCATGGTTTAAAGGAAAGAATCAATTTACAAAAAAATCTAATCGAGTCATTATTCTGAGTTAAATATAAAAACAATTTTACATTTATTATTCACTACGCGTGCTTTTTTATATGAACTGATGAAATTTTTCATAACCGGAACAAAAACCATGACATGCGCCGTAACAAAATACAATTTTACTTTTTTAATATTTGAACATAACATAAGCAACAGGCACGTCAGCCTTCCTTTAAAAAAAAACTACGGTACAGAGTATAAAAAAATATCAAGATGATTTTTGTACATATTTTGATCATAAAATAGATAATATTGTATTGATTTCGGCTGAACATAACGCTGCTTATGTTACTAGCACATCATAATAAGTTTCCTTTAACTAAGTAAAAAGGTATATCTGCACTGTATATGTACGCATTGGCGAATCGCACGACATTTCGAAGCTATTTTTATTTCATCAAACGTCACACTCATAGTGGACATTAAGTTTTAAGGTGCAATGTAAAGGAGACCCCCAAGAGGCCACTGTTGAACGAATTGATCCGTCCGATGTTGTGAAACCCCGTGTCGTCGCTCTCTGCGGTAGTTCAGTGCCGTAAACTGTCTCCCGTAAGATCTTTCCACAAATATGCTGAAATAAACTGTACATACATACATATTATCACGCCTGTTTCCCATCGGGGTAGGCAGAGACTATGGTTTTCCACTTGCTACGTTCCTGACATACCACTTTCGCTTCTTCTACTTTCTTAAGTGTTTTCGTACACGCTCGCCGGTTAAGGGTACTTTTTTGTATTTCTTTCAATATGGTATTATGTAAAATGAGTTAGGTACATAACCCTTCAATAAATAGAATTAATCTTCACATATTAGTGTTTAAAAACAACTATTTATAACCTAGAAATAGGTACATATACTAATATGTGTAGATTAATTGTAGGTTAATGTAATAATTTCAGTATTTTCTGTAAAAATGGACTATTTTGCAATTATGTTGTTTTCTGTCAAAATTTGTGCACACCATTTTATAACTAATTCCATACTTCTAAACAACATTGTACATGTTTTAATGTTAATATTCATCTCGGTAAGGATGGAATTATTTGTAAAGGGTCGCGCCAAAACAACATGCGAACTTATCTGTATATCGTTCATCGTTACACTTTTTGGCGAATAGGTTCTGCTGGCTCGGTTACCTAAATATAATAAAGCATAATATCTCCCGCCGTGGTTGTGACGGCGTCAATATTACGGCAGATCCCTACTGTAAAATTAAGCATTAAAAAGTTCTGTAACAATGCTGTCTTTTTGCAATACATTTCTAAAAACAATGGAAAGCTCCTACCATTTTAAATCTACAACGAATGAATTTTCGAAAGACAGATAAAGCCAAACCACCATTTTGAAAACTGCAGCATTCAGTAGAAGTACTTATTACCTACTGCGCTCTTGTACCAAAGATGATGATGATGATGACCTATAAATGCTTGCACCTACTTAATAAATTGTTCGGAAGTCAAATTGGGGTTAATCACTAGTCACAGTTGCATTTGTCAAACATAATAATATACCTATTCTATCAAAATAATTATTGAACGAATGAAAAATCATACGCAGAAAAGTCCGCACAATTTATTTGTTCGCTAAAACGGAATTGCTAACCCACCTCTATGAGCATCTACAGTTTACTATATTAAAATGCTTGCGTATGACAATACTAATTATTTGACATTTAATTCCCTGCACAGAAATTCATCTCTCAAATTGGCGTCTGCAGTGAATCCACGGACAGACTGATTAATCAAATAGGTGCATGTATAGATGGAGGGAACATGCACAACATACACATCGATGAACCAAATCAAATAAACAGAGGCAGCTATATACCCGGGCATCCGGGGGCTCGAGTGCAGCCACAGCACATAGCTATATGTAGCTTCAATATATTGCACATGTCTGCCCAGAACCCCAGACAGCATCCATGACAACCATTTAAACTCGTTACACCCCATGGGCACTGTTCGGACGTTGAATATTCACAGTCAACGCACATTATTGTGACAGTCGATCAAAATCGATTAAGCACGCATCTCATCTTCTTAACCTTCCGTTTTATTTAGATGGAAACGGGAACATGCTATGTATAAAATGCAAAATTTGAATCAATACTTCGGAATATAAAACTCCGTTGAAATGCCGAATATTTTTTAATGACGAAGAAAGCAATGTTAAACAGTCTTATTCTTAAAATATCTATCTAATTCTTCCTTTTCCTTTGTTTCCTTGCGATTTTGTGCTATTTGTTTAGGAATTACTTGGAAATCGTTATTTTACTCAAAATATTAATTTTTTTATAAGACGTCATGTAGTAGACGTTAAGAACCTACTTAGCGTTGTTGGTACTGACATTAGTCGCCATTAATGGTGAGAGAAGCTTAGTCAAGTTGGGCTTTTATTTGAAGTACTCGTAGGTACATATTCAAATGTAAATGGGAAATGATTTTTTCCTTGCAAGTAAAGTGAAGTAAATTGTAGATGCTCAACCAACCATCCCTAATTTGTAAGACGGTGAATCAACTCGAGTACAGAGAAGTACATGTAGAGCATAATGTTTTATTTAGTTGTGATATGATTATATGTATAGCTAACAACATCAGCGTCGAGGAGCGGCGCTTGTTCCAAATGTATAAGTGCAATCCAAATCGGACTGTGAATGTATATCGTAGGTAGACAAGTTATGTGGAGGTATGAAGCATTTAATTTATGTGCGGGGCCTGTGCAGGCCGGATTTAAAGAATAATGTAATTGTTTAATGTTACAATGGACTAGTTGACGTGTGGACGATATGTATTTTCTTTGTTAAGTATAAGAATAATGTTGTAAATCTCAATTTTAGTTTAAGGTAAATGGATATTGTGTAATCGTCGTCGTCAAAAATAGATTAAGAAAATTTTAATGACAGTATTTTTCAGAGATTCGACCTGCACTGACCCTTTTATATTTATAGACAGATCTCGGAGTAAATATTACGAGCATTCTACGAGGCGAGTAGTATTCTTCGTGGCGTGAAAATCTGGTTAAAATGAGAGTAGCCAAAATATATAATACTAGGTAATCCCGTTCAAAAACGAAAAAGATATGCGTTGGCAGGTTGGCAGTCATAATAATTTAAGATGGCTGTAATTTTAAATATAGAATTCACTTGGATTTAAAGTAGACAATGTTAATATTGGATGTTTATTAGAGGATTAGATTAATTATTTATAACGATCAATTTAAACACAATTTTAGATGTCTGCAAGCAATGCTATAACGAGTAAATTTAATGCATAATAAAATAATAACTACAGTTGCTCTTAACCACAAGTTATTGAGTAGCTTATTATAAAATATCATTGTTTCTTTGTGTCAATGCTTTGAGGATAACCAATAACTCCGAATTAATTATTATATCTACAATAATATATGTAGATATTGAATTATTCTCATTTTAGCCAGTGTAAGTTTGTGTTAGCGTCGTAAAGTTCTATTGAATCTGTGTTCTTTAACTTTTTGTAAAATAGAAATCGATGCAAATTTTAGAATTTCGGCATCTGGGCGCTAGATGGCGTTGTGCTAAAGGACTGTTGAAACAGAGAATTGATAGGTGTACTGACTGTTTAGATTACTTCATGAGAGTGCCAGTGATGACAGTTCTTTTCAATGAGTTTAATCTGTATGATTTGAGAGAGCGTGACTTTGAGATCCTAAATGTCTAGAACAATAAACGATGTAAAACGATTTAGAGAAAAATAACTGGATATTAAAGTCAGCTTCTCCTGCAAGAGGTGCACCTGCTGACAAACAGACAGGTCACGGTGAAGAGAAGGAAACTCAAAACATTTGTAGGTACCAACTCTTATGGGCAGCTGGTACAATACCTTTCAAAATGATGGCACACATGTGTGCAGTGGTGCAAATTGGAAGGAGAGTTTGATAGTAGAGGTTTTTCAAGCAACATACATCCTAAAATCATATTATTTAGTTTTGTCAATTCTAATCAATTCTCTGTTTTATTTTTCTGTTTTGTTTTTCACATAAGATAATACTTTCTCGATTGTTTCAATAAAGGTACAAGAACACAGAATCGATGATAGAAATAAAGAATAATTATATCTTTTTATTAAAAAAATATTTATTTCGTTATTTTTTAAGTTTTCGATGATTTTAATTGTTCTCGTTACTTTCCTTGGGAATCTTTATCGATTTGTAGTAATTAGTATCTATGTACAATCTTGCGCAGTACCTATGTATTATATTATATACTACGGGAATCGAACACTGGATCATACAAGTAAAAAAATAACCTAGAACTACTTTTCTAATGTACAATTCCATTTTTCTATCCTGGTTGCATTGCAATGCGAAATTCCGAGGGCTTTAACGCCGTTGTCCGGTTCGATTCCCGGGACGTCATCACAGTGTTGGTAAACGTTCGGTGGATAATATCAAGACTATTCATTATTCCAAAAGTTTCCTGATGTAATTTAAATGAAATTACGCTTCTAAAGTGTATGACTTATGTAAATATAGGCAAACTACACCTATTATGATAGTAAATGTTGTAATTTGTATATAAGTAACGAAAATTAAATTTTAAATACATAGATAACATTGTGAACAGTTTCTTTTAATTATCTCCCGTAAACAACATTGACCTTCAAATCTGCGGCGTTTCTAATCACCTTATCTGCTGAACCTCATCCTTCAGTCAGTAGTAGGATTAGGCTGGTGTTTGGTCTAGATCTAGATGGGTTGGAAGATTAGATGGCAGTCAATCTTATCAATGTAGCCCAGATCTAAACTAAAACTAAAGATGAAAAGGACAATAAACTGAAATGTGTGCAAAAAAAAGTCAGAATAAGCGATATTTTTCGATCCCCACCCTGGATAAAACTTTGTGTAATGAGCACGATGGCTTATTCTTTGTCTGGGAGTTATTTATCTATAATATGTATGTATTTAGAAATATACAATTATGTATATTAATTATCTGGTTACTAGCTCTGCTAAGTTTGGAATCTGATGGCGTTGTGTGAGTTGTCCCAACGATATTTATTTATTGTTTTAGTTTGTGGCAACCGAATTATTTAAAATACAAAACACGCCACATACCTTACGTACTCACCTAAACTAAATAAATAAATTAATATTTTGGGACATTTTTTTTTACACAGCGCCGTCTAGCCCAAAGCAAGCTAATAGAACCTTATGTTATTGGAATCTAGACGACTGATAAACATTCTTATATCTTTCTAAATATTTTTTTTTAAAGAAAGTCATTAAATAAATAAAAAAAATATTGTGGGACACTTTTTCACACAGCGCCATCTAGCCCAAAGTAAGATAATATTAGCTTGTGTTATGGGATCTAGATAACTGATAAACATACTTATATATTTCTAAATACATACATATTATACATAGGAAACACCCAAACTCCGAAACACACATTTGTGGATCACACAATCGAACCCGGGACTTGCGGGGATCTTGCGTAGCAGTCGGATACACTCCCACCGCGCCACAGAGGCAGTCATATTACACATAGGAAACACCCAAACTCCGAAACAAACATTTTTTTATACCACTGAGGTGGCAGACAAGCGTACGGCCCACCTGATGGAAAGTGGTCACCAGAGCCTATGGACGTTTGCAACACCAGAGGTGTAGCATTTGCGCTGCCGACCCTTTAAAAAACCTTCTAACATTTGTGGATCACACAAATATTTTTTCCGACCCGGGACCTCAGTCGTGGCAGTCGCATATACTACCACTGCGCCACCGAGGCCGTCAACTTGAGCGTATTAGAGAAGCACGGATATTTATACCGTGGTATATAATTCTCATTGTGCCGGTCACAAGTGACGGCATAGAGCGGAGTTATTTTTTGATATAGTAGCCAGTAGCAGCCTTCTATCATTCAACCAAATCTGATATTTGGCAATTAAATTTTCGGTTCCCTGTAAAATGGCAGTCGTTAAGACTGGTTGAAGGCCTTATTAAATTTCAACAGCAGGTCGCCACAGCCTGCGCCTCTCCATTTCAACACGGGAATGGGCTCACCACCTGTTACGTGGGACAACAATGTATACGGTACAAAGTGGGCGTATAGTATCCCTCCGCCTACCCCTTCGGGGATAAAGGCGTGACAATTTGTATGTGTGTATGTAAATTTTCGTGTGATGTAATTCAGATACCTTGTGGGCCAAGCCATTCAGCTTATAGCAGTTGTCCTACTATGTTCACAATCACAGAAGGCAGGTTTTGAAGCCACAGATGGACTTTATTATGAAAATTGCCTTAAGCTACGTCAATTGCAACGTCTAAGGCTGCGTGAGTATAAAAAACAGAATTTATAAGGATGTCGTTTGGACTGTACAAACGGTAAACGGTAAGAAAATAAAATAAAAATTAATATACATAAAATATAATTGTAATGACACAGTATTTTACACATTTCGACAGGGGTTGTACAGTTATTCTAATCAGAAATACAGAAATATATTGTAGTCGATATAATTTGTACAATATTTATATAATTATAGTCATATGCGTACATAATACATGCATTCAATATTTTGTACACACGAAAATAAAACCAATTTCAATACTGAGACTTCTAACTATAATTAGTTATGTTTCCTTATCAATAGATGGCGCTATCACAAACTAACTTGTTAGTCTGATCGCGAGATGTCACTATAATAAGTTTTTTTTTATATACACAGACTTTGCGTTGTACAAAGTACTATTCTCGTGAAAGATTTTAATTATATGAGATCTATGCTTTACAATAATACCCATGCAATTTCTAATCCAACTCTTTGGACATGATACAAAATATTCAATACATTTATAGTATAAAAATCACAGCTGAGGAATAGTTATATAAATTACATTACACATTATCCTTTTATAGTGGCTTAATGGAATAGTCTCTATGAAGCCCTTGCAATCACAAAAACAGGTCTAGGTTATATCCTAAATTTAAAGTGGATAATATGTCAGTCTCGAGCTGGACTGGGATCAGCGCGCAGCGTCTTGTGACTTCCTGGGTCAGACGCTTAACCAACTTGGCTACTAAGACACACAAACCAACAAATAAATCTACTTCATTCCGTCATAACGCGACGTTAAATTTAGGATATAGTTTGCATACTAATTGCTTTTCAAAATTGTTTTTCAGGTTACACACATTATTGCATACTTCTACATTTTAAAACAATTATTTTCTTAAAAAAAAATATTTTTGCTAGTATATGAGCAGTTCAGAGCAAGTTTTTTTAATAATAAATATCCATCACGCCTTATCCCCGAAGGGGTGGCAGAGGCATACTATATGCCCACTTATCACGGTGTGGATTCCTGTCCCACGTAATAGGTGGTGAGCCTATTGCCGTGTTGAAATAGACAGACGTAGGTTATGGCTACATGCTGTTGAAATTTTTCAAGCCGCCCATAAGGCCTTCAACCAGGCTTTACGACTGCCATTTTACTGGCAACCGGGATCAACGGCTTAACGTGCCTTCCGAAGCACGGAAACGCTCGCAAATGTAAATGCCACAAAGTGGTCACTCATCCGAGGATCAGCCATAGTGAATGTTGCGTAACTCAGTTATCGTTTACAGAACACTGAGACCGCGGGGCCACGAGCGCTTCATTTGTGTTTTTGTTTTTTTTAATGGTGGGACATTTTATACAACGCCATCTATCCCAAACTAAGGATGGGATTTAGACAACTGATAAAATTATTTATGTATTTTTTTTTGGGACTAATCCTACCCACATTCCCATTACTGTGACTCCTGTAAACCAGGATCTACAGCAATGACCAAAACACCAGAAAAGTTACACCGAGCTCGATCTCGGTGAAGTCCCAGGAGAAGTTAGCATGTCTTGGAACCCGCAACGAAATTAATCAGAAGATAATGTGAGGAAGTAAGAAAAGAACGTAATGCCTCTTCCATCCTTTGCAAAGCGCAAAAAATTATGTTTTTGTAAATACATTCATAGGCAACGTCCAAACTCTGAGACAAATATTTGCGGGTTACATAAATGTCCGACCCGGGATTCGAGAATATGGCCTCGACACATTTTCATAGTTTTGTTTACAAGCGCACACAACAAGTGTGCGATAATGAAATTACGGGACTATGGACAATAGGCCTAAGTCAACTAGCCTCTCTAAGACTATCTCAATATGCAAATAAAATAAATACAATACACTAATACACCTGATTACAAACTATAATTCCTCGCAGCACAATCCCAAATGAATACGTGTACGGCCAGCAACGAAAGTCGCTTAGTATAATAGAACATTATCTATATTTAGATTCAGTATTATATTATTATGTACTATTTTGAATAAATAAAATGTTAAACAATTTGACATATATAAAAACTAACGTAGAAATCTTCGTTAACAAATCTGTTCAGTAACTTTGGATTGCGTTTATCTACTTATTAGGCTGACTGTACATTTTTCGATAAATCTATATTTATAAAATTCTCGTGTTTGTAATCAACGAAACTCCTCCAAAACGGCTTGACCGATTTTGATATAGGTTTGAGAATAGTTGAAATGTTGTGGAACAGTACAAGTGGTGTTATTTAATATGTGTAGCAAGTTCCACCAAGCGCCATCAATCAACAGTATAAATATTTTGAGAATAGATCGTAAACCCCATTTTATACCCCCTAAGTGATAAGGGTGGCCCTTTATGATAAGACAACGTTTCCTAGGTCGCTAGTTATTTAGAATAATTTAATTTCATCTCACTCATGTAGTGATACTAAAAACATACATACATACAAACATCATTATTATATAACGATGAATTTCTATAGTCAAATTACTAAGAGTATGGGCCCATTCTCTATTACATACTATACACATACAACTGTAGTTCAGTCGATGAGAGAATGTGTAACTGGGGCCCAATTCTGGAGTCCACAATTGTGCCCCAGTTACCATTCTCTGTACCATACGATTTGAAAGCGTAGACGGAATTTGTTTCATATTTAGAAACGCCGAATACCTATACACAAATCAAATTAAAAATATATTTTATTCATGTAGACCATTTTAGGCACTTACGAATAGTTATGACAATAATTAAAATGAGAGTAATTCTAGTTGCCAGTTCCAAGGGCAGCCTACCCTTCATGGAGAAGAATCTGGCAAGAAACTCCATGGATGCTCTTTTAAAATGTTTATATGACTAACAATAATTAATTTATATTGTTCTTTGGAGTTACGTGAGAACAGTCGACTTACTGTAAACTTAGTTTGTTTGAATACATACATATCATCACGCCAGTCTCCCATCAGAGTAGGCAGAGACTATAGATTTCCACTTACTACTATCCTGTTATACTAAACTCTCTAAAATATTAAGTTTGACATACAGTGACCAATAAATCCCGTACTAACAAAAGCATTTTAAAATATTCACGTAATCTTCCAAATCTATACTAATATTATAAAGCTGAAGAGTTTGTTTGTGAGCTTACGTCATTCATTTAGCATTGCTCTGGGATTGATTAAACGAACTACAACGACTTTTTAATTAATGTTTAACGCCTATATGATTTGTTTATACCACTAAGGTGAAAAATAAGAATACGATTTTAGTGATCGACAGTGGTTAACCTACGGACTGTCCTTTTGGTTGGTATGGGTTTTTAGGGTTCGGCATTCGATTTGATTGTAAAAAAAAAGTGTGTGCTTAAGACCGCACGGTAGAAGTGAAACTTCATTGGCAATCACAATCAATTATGTCGTATGAAAAGAAATACTAAACACAGCGACACAACAGCGAAGAGCAGACTGTATCTTTCTCGCTCGGGCACACTCGGCGTTCACGAGTTCACCCGATTGAGGCTTTCACTTCAGATCGTGACGGATCAGCCTAACTTACTAAAGACTAAAAATCTGTGTGCGGTGCGCCAAAAGAAAAGAAGTTTTCACATCAAAAATAATCCCCCAAAAAATAATACTCTATGGACAAGACATGAGAATGGGCCCGCTGTTTGGTATAAATTCTAACTACTAGAAGTACATAACGCGTAAGTCTTATTTTGGTTGGACGCTTAATGTTGGGTTTTCTTGAGATCTGAAATATAACAATATCAGGTATTTAGTTACTGTAGAAGCAGAAAACTAAGAGTTAACGCCAGGCATTTTCATAGCAAGAATAGCTGGGCAGATTTTAATGAAATTTTGTGTGTGTGTCCCAGTAGGACCGGGAATGGGTTTATATTACATTTTATCTTAGTATTCCCAAGGGCGAAACTAACAGAGTAAAATTACGGGGCGCGCATTAACGAACAACGCGTGCTGGGCAGAGGTACCACGGAACAATTTAAAAGATCATTCTCTGTCGAACGATAGTAACCTGAAACTCTCTACCAGCGCACGTGTTTCCTTTCTCTTACAATCCCGGGTTCTTCGAGGGGAGCGTGAAGCGGCACATCATTGGGCCGCCAACTAGTAGTCATGTAGACTAAGAAAGTGCTCCTCAATTCGCTAGATGTCGTCATGGCTTTCCATCAGGCGAGTGACGTCATTTTGGCGAGCTAAATATAAAAAATAATGTGTGTGTACCAGAGTATACAGGTAAGAAGTGAAATTTCATTACGATATTTTTTTACACCTATAAAATTTCTCTGTCGTTGCTAAAGTAGTTTCACTTATGATAAAGAAGTTTCACTTCAAAACAACATGGCACGTTACCGAAAAACGTAACGGTTTTTTTACATACATACATATTGTCACGCCTTTATCCCCCAAGGGGTAGGCAGAGGTATACTATACGCCCACATTTCACCGTATACATATTTGTCCCACATTACAGGTGGTGAGCCCATTGCCGTGTTGAAATGGACTTGCGCAGATTGTGGAGACCTGTGGTTGAAATTTTTCTGCCTTTCTTACTAAGATTTTCATTTGGGCTTAACGACTCCCATTTTACTGGCAACCGGGACCAACGGCTTAAAGTGCCTTCCGAAGCACGAAAACGCTCGCAAATGGAAATGCCACAAATACATACATACATAGCGAAAGTTGCTTAACGCAGTTAGCGGGGCCATGAGCGTTTCTTATACAGCTTTATTTTAAATTTCGATAATGACGTTTCACTTCAAAAATAAAACGTGTCATACCGTGAGTGCGGTGTCGGTCACTTGTCCAGCAGCGACAGCCTCAGCGCCTCGTCCAGCGCTCGCTGCTCCGCGTCCAGCTGCCTCTGGGTCGCTTCCTGTTCGCGCGCCGAAGCCATCAGCGCTTCCAGCAGCTCCAGGTCCTGAGGACTCTCCGGTCCTGCCTCCGTCTCACCCTCGGACACCTGAAGCGCTCCCAGCGAAGCCTCTATCGCTCTGTGGACCACTAGCGCGTCACTAGCCGCTACTGAGCGTACCTACTCGATACTAGCATGCTATAAGGTCGAGTGCAGTTTTCTTTGGCATATTAACTAGTATACAATACATTTCATATACTACTCGGGACTTGAAGCGAAACAATTTTGTACTTACATTCACCGACGTTTCGAGCTCGTTGCAGCGCCCGTGGTCGCGGCTGGACTGGTGGTGAGGGCCGAGAGTATGCATGGAGTTACTTAAGTTTGTAGCTACCCTCCATTATTATTATAATGCAGGATAAGGTCAGTCCAGCCGCGACCACGGGTGCTGCAACGCGCTCGAAACGTCGGTGAATGCAAGCACAAAATTGTTTCGCGTGAAGTCCCGAGTAGTATATGAAATATGAGTATAAACCGCGAAAGTTTAAAAATAACATTAGTATACAATATGTTAAAAATCCCCTGTCTTGATCCGTAAAAGTATTGGTGTGTGATTTTATTCGTGTAATTATTTTTGAAAACACGTAAAAAAAATTACCCCATAAATTTACCATTACCATTTGAAGCGCTCGTGGCCCCGCGGTCTCAGTGTTCTGTAAACGATCACTGAGTTACGCAACTTTCACTATGGCTGGTCCTCGGATGGGTGACCACTTTGTGGTATTTGTTGAGCGTTTCCGTGCTTCGGAAGGCACGTTAAGCCGTTGGTCCCGGTTGCCAGTAAAATGGCAGTCGTTAAGCCTGGTTGAAGGCCTTATGGGCGGCTTGAAAATTTCAACAGCAGGTAGCCACAACCTGCGTCTGTCTATTTCAACACAGCAATGGGCTCACCACCTATTACGTGGGACAGGAATCCACACGGTGAAAAGTGGGCATATAGTATGCCTCTGCCACCCCTTCGGGGATAAGGCGTGATGGATTATTAATTTTTTTGGTTATGTTATTGAAGTGCCTATGTGCCCCTTTCGGGTCAGACAGGGTTTTGTTAACATATTGATTATTTATTTAGAACGTTATGTGTGGAAGTAGTTGACTCTTGATACGTCAAGTGGAACAAGATTACACACGGTGAAAAGTGGGCGTATAATATGCCACTGCCACCCTTTCGGGAATAGATCGTGATTGATAAAAAATCGCAGGGGAAACGCGTTTAGTGATTAAAACTCCACAGATGGCTTCAGTAAAGTTTTTACAGCTACAGTGAAGGAGAAATCTAAACAAACCAATTATTATAAAATTTTGACTGGTTTCTGTATAAAAATAAGAAGCTCTAGCAAATTTTTTTGTAGTCCTCGCGCACGCTCAAACTTTTGTTGGCCTAGGTAACAGCCCCGGTAGTCAGATTAGTAGTTAGTATTTTCGAAAAAATAAATATGTGTGTCACAGTGTCAGGTCAGAAGTGAAACTTCTTTAAGACATTTTTTACGGCATTAAAATTTCTCTTATACGTCGATAAAGAAGTTTCACTTACGATAAAGAAGTTTCACTTCATAAATTCTTTCGTAATAACAACACAATAACCATTTAAATGTTATATAATTAATATAAACATACAAATAAAATATAAGTACCAAATTATGTTGTGTAATATATAAATCAATATTATATAATGAAGTGCACACACAATCAAACAAAGCAGTCTACTATTTAAACCGTCGGGGCCACGGCCTGTAAACATATTGTCACGTTCAAGTAATATGGATGCATTTCGATATCAGAACATGTGCAATCCGGCTCGAAGGACCAATGCAGTGATTGTCATATGTACAGTAATAACAGGTAAACTCTAGAGTAGACGTACTGCCCTCCTTTTTTAATAGATTTAAAATATAGGAGTACTTTAAAACACAGAACCTGGGAAGTCTTTTTATATCTGGGAAGTCTTTGATATTTTCTAAGTAAACAATGGATCTTTAAAACCATGTATGCATATCTGGTCAAGAGCTACGAAGAGACGTGATGACCATTTAAACTAAACTTTAGAACCAATTCATTAGTGTTCAAATTACCATTTTAATAACAAATTTGAAGTCTAACATAAATGGCATGATATAACTTTTGGTTCCACCACTACCAGACTGACTGACGGTCAAATCTGTTATGTACTGGTAAAGAACTATTAGTGTTATGAATATCAACCGGTATCAAATTCCTTGTAAAAATTAACGCCTACTATTAAGATATGTATGGGAGGGACTAGGGACTTTGAGCGGGATCATTGACAAGTGCGGACGCTTGCTGTATATTTTTTTCTAAAACATACATACATACATATTATCACGCCTGTTTCCCATCGGGGTAGGCAGAGACTATGGCTTTCCACTTGCTACGATCCTGACATACAGCTTTCGCTTCTTCTACTTTCATGAGTGTTTTCATACACGCTCGCCGGTTAAGGATACTCTTGACCTGGCCTTTTTCCAAAAGATCGACGATTTGATTGACATACGTGCGCCGAGGTCGACCCCTACCAGTTTGCCCATTCACTCTCGCCACATATATCTGCTTCGTCAGTCTATTTTCATCCATCCTCTCCACGTGTCCGAACCATCTAAGCATCCCTTTTTCTATCTTAGTCACTACCTCTTCTGTCATACCGCAATGTTCCCTTATCACGCTGTTCCTTTCTTTATCCATCAACTTCACTCCAGCTATACTTCGCAGACTTCTCATTTCCACGGCATTAATTTTACTTTTATGCGTCTTCTGCCATACCCAACTTTCACTGCCATACATAAGTGTGGGGACCAGCACTCCTCTATGTACAGCCAGTCTTGCCTTCTTAGACACGTTCTTACTGCTCATAAAGGCGTACATGGCTCCATTCACTTTATTTCCTGCCAAAACTCTTCGCTCAATGTCATAGTCACACTTTCCATCTCTCGTAAATTTTGTACCCAGATATACAAACTCTTTCACTTGTTCTACTCTTTTTCCTGCCACAAGAATTGAGCAATCCGTCGTACTTACATATCTTTAAAAAACCATAACTTTCGACTTGTTTATTAACGAATCATGCATAATGTTTACCATCAACTGCAACTCCTCCGCCGATGTTGCTAGTATTACCTGATCATCGGCGTATAGGAGGCACTTGACTGTCAGTTCATCCATTTTTATACCATACGTACTCTCTTGCAGTTCTTTCAGGCAGCTGTCCATGTATAGGTTAAACAGCAACGGCGACGCTACACAACCCTGTCTCACACCTTTTTCAATGTGAAAAAAGTCTGTGCAAGCTCCGTTGATCCTGACACAAGCACTGGAGCCCTCATAGAAAGATTTCAGTGCTCGTATCAAGTGGCTGTTTACTCCATACCTGGCCAGTGTTGACCACAGTTCATTCCTCACCACTCTATCATAGGCCTTTTCCAAGTCTACAAATACGCAATAGACTTTTTGACTTTTCGCCAAAAGCTTTTCTACTACGCATCGTAAGGAAAAGACCTGATCCGTGCATCCCCTTCCTTTCATAAATCCTGCTTGTACATCCCACATTTTTCCTTCAGTTTCATTCATCACTCTTTTTATCAAAACTTTTGCATACAATTTGCCGACGATGCTGAGCAAGCTTATGCCGCGGTAGTTTTTGCACTCTTGCTGCGACCCTTTTCCCTTATAAAGCGGCACGATGACAGCCTTACACCAATCTCTTGGTACGCTGCCATTCCTCCAACAAAGGTTGAAAAGGCAGTACAGCTGGCAAGCTACCACGCCTTGTCCCGCTTTCAGCATCTCGACAGAGATCCTATCAAGTCCCGCAGCTTTTCCCACTTTCATGCTATTCCATGCTTTATTTCTTCCATACTTATGACTTCTTCCTTACCAATTTCATTCATTTCCCAGATATTAGTCTGTACTTGCATATCCTCTTTTTCAAACAAGCTTTCAAAATATTGCATCCATCTTTTTAACACACCTTCTTCTCCTCTCACAAGACTACCATCGTGGTTTCTGATATGGTTGAGATGCGATGTCGTCTGTTGACCCCTCACTGTTCTTATGGACTTCCAAAAGAATTTCATATTCTGTTGGAAATCATCAGATAACCTTTTATCAAATTCATCTCTGTCATTCTCTTTCTTTCTTTTCATCACCTCTTTTGCAACACGCTTATACCTTTTGTACTACTCCTCTTTTGCCATTTTTAGGTCTGCATCCGTTGCCTTCTGCATTCTTTGATTGACTTTTGTAGTCAACCAGTCCAACCATGCTTTCTTCTTATCAGACAACGCCTTTCGGACTTCTGCACACATTCTCTTTCTTTTACACCCTTGGCTTCTCTTGCTTACCCCACACACTTCCACCGCAACTTCCACTAGACCTTCCTTAAATGACTTCCATACTTCTTCGATCTCACATACGTCATCAGAATTTTCAAATTTCTAGCTCAGCTTACATTTAAATTCCTCTTTTATGCCTATCCCTTGCAAATTCTCGACCTTTATGCGTTCTAGTACACTAACAGGTGCATGCACACGATGCCGCCACCGCTGAAACAGACCTCTTACTCGACTAACAACCAAGAAGTGGTCTGTGCCAATCCCGGCACCGCGGTATGCCTGAGTGTCTAACACTTTCTTTCTCATCCTTGCATCTACAATCACATAATCAATCATGCTTCTCTGGCTTCCTTCTTGTCTCGTAAACAAATGGATATCCTTGTGGTTGAACATGGTGTTGGTTACCACAAGGTTCCTCTCCAAACATACCTCAATCAAACTTTCTCCATTTTCATTCACTCGTTCATCACCATACTTTCCCAATACACTTTCATATCCATCACGCTTCACACTAACCCAACCATTAAAATCACCTAACATTACTATTCTTTAATTCCGTTTGCATTTACTCAGTATATCGCTCACACTCTCCCAAAATGCCTGCCTCTCACTTTGGTGCCCTGAAGATCGGCGCCACCGCGCATCTAGCGGAGCATAAACTCCTACAACAAAGATGCGGGTGAGACCAACCTTCAGCCTCAACCAAAGGAGTCTTGGGCTCACACATTCATATTCTGTCACACATTCATTCATTCTCGCGGATAGTAACACACCCACACCCTGACACGCTGTACTGGTCGGGGCTACACCTGACCAGTAGGCTGTATAGGGCCCATGTGTAGTGGTGTCACATCCTTTCCTCTTTGTTTCATTCACACACAGAATATCAATTCGTCTCTCTCGCATCATCTCACATACCTCCTCAATTTTATCTTTTAATCCTCCTCTAACATTCAGTGTAGCAAAGCGGCTATCCTTAGCCCACTTTTCGCCTCGATGGGAAACGTGACGGGTGGCGAACCGCATCGCCGCCATTTTGGGGTTTAAAATTTTGAAACATCATAGCGTTCCCACGAGTGGCAAGGGAAAACAAAAGTCCACCTAGACAGAGCCCCGCTTGTCTAAGTAAGGCTAGCCTTGTTCTGGGGTCGCCCGGTCCCAGGGCATAAGGCACGTTAATGCTAGGCTCGCCCCTAGCCACGCAGCACATAGGCACGGCAACCTTGGCTTGGCGGAGAGAGGATGGGAAGAGGATGAGGTAGGGAAAGGATTTATGGATAGGAAAATGACGATGTAGGAGAGGGGCTAGGATTGGGTAAATATAATATAATTTCCATATCAAAAGGGGCCGAATAAATTTAATAAAAAAAGGTGTCTATTTTAGATGTTAAATTTGGAAAAAAAAATTTTTTTGAACGCATTGCCTTTTTAGTGAGGTGGTAGTAAAAAGGCTAAAAGGTCTTATGTGCTAGACACTAATTAGCACGACCAATTAAAGTCCTGGTAGTCTCGGACATACATTTTTTTCTAAAACTAGTGCATTTATCTGGTTTTATATGCGGGAGTGGTGGTTCTTGGACATTAACGTGCTATAGTGAAAGACAATGATATATATGCAGTGAAATGCTATTTTCTATCTTGTCGCGTAAAGTCCACTGAAAAGCTCAGTATAAGAATTACCATGACAAAGACTGGACAGGACGACAGGACTAAATTAGAAGATAAGATTGAAGAAATATGATATAAAAAGTAATATTTGGCTAAAAGGTCTTCGTAACCAGGCCATAAAATAATTATATATATAAAAATATATATGGCAGTGACTAAGTCAAAGACCTTATACTTATAACTAGACTGTGCACTAATGCGAAGTAATCGGTCCGCGTGAGATGGCTCTCGGCAGTGGTGTTGTCCCTTTCTTAATAAGTGACCATGACCAATTAGAACACATGACAAATTCCTTAAACGATTGATCGAACCTACTGAATTTATAGTAAGTAAAAAATATTAAATAGAACCCCCGTCAGAAACAAAGTATACGTCAAAAAAATAAAATTAATTATATTGCAAAAAAAACGTGTATCGAGACAAAGACAGAGATTGAGAGAAAGTTGCGCACTCAGCTGCGCACTCACTTGCTCGTGTGCTCATTTGTAGGTTCGATACACACACGCGTAGGTACACACATGGCTTATGTCATTTCATTATTACGACGATTTCTACTAAAGAGCACCATCCTTAAGCCGCTTTATACAAGTTCGTTCCAAAATGTTAGGTTTTGCCCCTTTTGTACACTGAGAGTGACCGGCGCATCTCCAATTTAAACAGATGCTACGTATCTACCTACCTACTACTAAGAGATTGATAAATTCTTTGATCAACAAAATTCTATGTTACTCAAAAAATATGGTTGTTGCTGTTAGGTACCCGTGGAAAGAAAAGCTGCTACCGTTATAAGACTCATTTTTGCACCCTGTCACACAACATGAATTCACCATTTTTCATGAAAATCTAACAGGTTTAATATGAACATTTACACAATCGCGAATCGAAGCACGAGCATCCAATGACCTTATAACAGTACATTTCCAATTTAAAACAATCGATACATAAGTATCTACCTACCTACTAATATGAGATTGTAAAAATATTTGATCAATAAAATTAATGGTAACCCTAAGCTTTAAACAAGATGGCGGGTCCAGGCGGATCTTGCATTTAGTATTGCCAAACCCAAACATTTAAGTACTACTCTAAGTATTAATGAGTAATTTTAGTTTATGAATAATTAATTTAACTGAACCATAAACAAAAAGAAAAATATAAAATTTTCTACCATTTCTACCAAATCCAATAGTTATTCGAGCGGGCAGCGAGATAAAGACACAGTCCCGTTCGGAGCTCTCTCGCCAGAATAGTTTTTGGCTAGCTACAGCTTATAAAGAAATAGCTACCCTACGGGTAAGAAAATAGATGTCATTTTGGCTCAACGACATTTTTTGTTAATCAGTCTAGTTACAAGTGTAAGGTCTTTGGACATTGTACGCGGCAGTATGTCTCACCTCTGCAGCTGCCTCTCCTCGTGCGCCAGCAGCGCCGGCGGCGACGCGCGGCCCGCCCCGCCCGCCCCGCCCGCGCCGCGCAGCGCCTCCCACACGTCCACCTGGCACACAAGCACACAAGCACACAAGCACACAAGTCATTCCTACGATATCAAATGACACACCACACAACTAATCCTACTAATATTATAAACGCGAAAGTTTCAATTTTCAATTATAATTTATTTATTAATTGTTTGTTACAGGTGGTTACAAAGTTGATATATATTTTTTTACATACTGTGATCTTCCGTAACATGCCTTGTAGGCGTATAATAATGTAATATATTAAATTAAATGTCAATCAATATCGGTAAGAATTATACAAAATAAGAACCTACCTTGTCATCCTGAGTGCCTCCCTCCATCAAGCTCTGCTGTATAGCATACTGGAGTAGGCCTTCTTCGTCGTCCACTCCTAACCTGTCTTCTGGTGCTGCGGCATCCCGGTAATCCCGGCCGACCTCGAAGCACTGGTCATCTACCACGCAAGACAGTCTGTGCCCTTCCTGTATACACGATATGAAGGGGACGGGACTCTCTGTCGCGAAGATGTTGCCGAATGTGATGCGAGCGTTTAGCACGTGGAAGAGGGGAATTTCTAGAGGAGGAACAGTAAAAAAAGTGTGACATTTGTCAGTTTAAAACACACAAAAAATAATTTGTGTGTACTATGTATGTATAGGGACAAACCTTAATTTTTAATTGTGATTTTTCCTCTATTTGTGCTGTAAGACCTTGCTTTTTGCCAAACCTGGGACCTAAACAAACCAATCTAGCAGTGTTCCTCAATCGAGTGTGATCTGGACCTATGGTCAATCAAGACTTTGACGCAGGCGTTTTAGTGATTCTATCTATTCTTCTAAAAATCCCCAAAATAAAAATTCTAAACTATAGATACTCTTAGTACTCAATAACAGTGGACCCTGGGTCCATATGCAATTAGTGATAGCAACTGGAAAGATGAACATGTGCCATGTTGGCATGAGGCACATGGCAGAGGCATATTATACGCCCACTTTCCACCCTGTGTAATTCTGTTCTACGTAATAGGTGCCCATTGCCGTGTTGAAAGACAGACGTAGATTGTGGTTACCTGTTGTTGAAAATTTTCTTAACGATATTCCTTACGACTGACATTTTACTGGCAACCAGCACCAACGGCTTAACGTGCCTTCCGAAGCACGGAAACGCTCGCAAATGCCACAAAGTGGTCACCCATCCGAGAAAATCCATAGCCAAAGTTGTTTAACGCAGTGATCGTTTACAGAACACTGAGTCAACGGGGCCATGAGTGCTTCACACACTTCCTGTACCAATTTCTGTGCCGCACTGTCATTAGTTAGTGTTCTGTCTACCGCCCCCCAGTGTAAAAGAAGTGCCCAAGGAAGGTTAAGCAATGATTTTTTTTTATACCACTGAGGTGGCATACAAGCGTACGGCTCGCACCAGATGGAAAGTGGTCACCGTAGCCTATGGACGTACCCCAGAGGTGCAGCACTCGCGCTGCCGACCCTTTATAAACCTTCTAAGACCCTTTTTGAAGAACCCCATACTTATTATCCCATACATATTCTTACCAATCTTGACAGGGAATCCAGACGGCAGTTGCATCTGTATGAAGTCCTTTAACTTGGCGAAGTGCGGCGACGATATGGCCGCCATCAAGTCGAGAATCGGCATTATTTGTTCCTGTAACTGTTTTTTTACGATAGATAAGATACAAGAAGTATCTAAATCTGTATCTGAAATATAAATACATATCTTTATCTATTACATACATTCATACATATTGTCACGCCTTTATCCCCCGCATTTTTGTCCCACGTAACAGGTGGTGAGCCCATTGACGTGTTAAAATGGACAGGCGCAGGCTGTGACGACCTGCTGTTGAAATTTTTTAACCCTCAATTAAATAATGGGCATTCAACTTGGCTTAACGACTGCCATTTTATTGGCAACCGGAACCAACGGCTTAACGTGCCTTCCGAAGCACGGAACTGGAGTGTACAAAAAGGCTAAAAGGTCTTATGTGCTAAACACTAATTTGCACGACCAATTAAAGTCCTGGTAGTCTCGGACAACATATCTATTAAGATAACTAAAATTAAATTGTCTGTTCGTAATTTAAAATTAATAGATTTTCTCTAAATGTATATGAAAGTATATACGAAACGTTATCCCTACAAATATTCCCAGGCACAACGCAGATGTAACCGCGGGGCATAAAATAAAATAAAAAATAAAAATAAAAATATCTTTATTTTGCATAGACCATTTTAACGGCGCTTACAAAATGTCATACACTATTTAAAATATTTAAAGCGACCACCGGTTCGGAACGCGGCCCACCTGAGAAGAACCGGCAAGACACTTAGGAAGGCTTTTTTTTTGATGGCCTATTTACAATTTAATATTATTTCACTTTGCCAGCAGATCATTTCCAGGCGTCCCTGTCCTGCAAACAGTCTGTAACGGAGTAAAAACCTTTTTCACAAAGCTCTTTTTAATAAACTTTTTAAATTTATTTAATGGTAAATTTCTCAGGTCACAGGGAAGCTTGTTGTAAAAGCGTATACAGTTACCTATATACGCTAGTCTGTACTTATACTATTACTAGATGACCCTCACAGCTTCGCCCGTGGACTATTTCGACCTCCCGTAGCACCTGTTTAATCCCGTCGCATAAAAATTTTACAATGATGCATAAAAATTTGCCCGATTTGTCGACATTTATGACTACTGCTCTGCTCCCCAGTGTAATAGCGTAATGATATATAGCCTAAAGCCTTCCTCGATAAATGGGATATCTAACACAAAGAATTTTTGAAATACGACCAGTAGTTCCTGAAATTAGCGCGTTCAACCAAACAAACAAACAAACTCTTCAGCTTTATAATATTAGTATAGATTATTAAGAGGAAAAATGGAAAGGTCAAAAGTACTCAGATACTCAGGACTTGAATGTATGACCCGATTATTAAATAAACAAATAAATATCGTTGGGACATCTCACACAACGCCATCTACTACTATGGTAACCAGAGAACTGATAAACATACTTATATATTTCTAGATACATATTATAGATAAATAACACCCAGACACAGAATAAACCATCGTGCTCATCACACAAAGTTTTATCCTGGGTGGGAATCGAACCCTTTGCGTAGCACTCCCACCGAAAAAATTAATGAAAACTGAATCTACAGGAAACGACAGCAGTTTGCATGGATCGCGAAGCTTGGCGATTTGTCATCTCTGATCACTCCGTCTGGGATACTGCGTGAAGATAGTTAGATAGAAAATATTTGCTTGTAGTAAATAAACTCTAGCATAACAGAACCAGTTGTAAGCTAAATTATTTGGAAGTAATATATGTTATGTATCATTGGGAGAGAGGGAACGAAGCAGTATTATAAAACTATATGTATATATATTTATATATATGTACATTTGAATTAAACAGATGCTACAGGTTTTAAAATATGTCACAGGCGAGGGTGCACAGGTTGGTATTTCAAATAAATTTAAATAAATTACAATAAAATCTAATTAAATTTAAATTAATTCCCGAAGTTTACCTCTAAAGGGTAGTCCTCGCATAGCCAAAGTGTAGCTCTGAACTTCTGCACTTTGGTGGTCACTTCCCTGGGCCGTCCTATATCTCTGTCTGAAGCCTCCTCGGAAAAGTACTCCTCCCACGTCACTGGGCTGAACGAAGAAAGATCCTCCCGGGATCGACTGCTCTGTGGGGTGTCTTCCTGCAATTGATCATTTAAAATTATTTTTAAAATTTTACTGATGAATACAAAATCTAATTTGATATATTCTATACATATAATTAATAATATTATTTTTTAATTTTATTAATTAATATTGAGTCCGAGACTACCAGGACTTTAATTGGTCGTGCTAATAAGTGTCTATCACATAAGACCGTTTAGCCTTTTTGTTACCACCTCACTAAAAACGGCAACGGGGTCAAAATTTCTTCCAAATTTAACATCTAAAATAGACACATTTTATTAAATTTATTCGGCCATTTAGACACACCCCAGGTCCGTGCTTCGGAAGGCACGTTAAGCCGTTGATCCCGGTTGCCAATAAAATGGCAGTTGTTAAGCCAAGTTGAAGGACTTTTGGGCGGCTTAAAAATTTCAACTGCAGGTCGCCGCAGCCTGCGCCTGTCCATTTCAACACGGCAATGGGCTCACCACCTGTTACGTGGGACTAAAATAAATACGGTGAAATGTGGGCGTTTTATATGCCTCTGCCTACCCCTTCGGGGATAAAGGCGTGACAATATGTATGTATGTATACATATAACCCTAAAAATAAAATACATAACTAAAATATGTTATTAAAAGGAGTTCATTTAGGCAAGGTTCCAAAGATACTAGCAGCGTTCCCCCTTTGAATAGCTAGACTAATTGTTTGCACGAGGTTGCCAGTTCTTCGGTCTCCTGTGATGTCGATTAACCTTTTAGCTTATTGTCTATTAATATTTTTGTTATATGTATATGTATAGAATGTAGACTAATTAGTTGCTTCAATTTAGTATAAATACTTGCTATTTTATATTAATTATAAGTAATTTTATTGAATTGTATCTAACCACAACTCTTTATTTGATGATGTGGTAATATAACAAAAAGGAATATTACATATAACAAAGAGAAATCGCTGAAAAATTATAAGAATCGTCAACAGTACTTGGAAACTCAGACCTGCATATATAAAACGATAATTAAGCTGTAAGAAGCAAAGAAGAGTACATGGATCTTGAACCTGGCGATTTGTCCTCCGTGATTAGGTTGTCTTAAGGTAAACAGTGTGAAGAAATACGAGGGCTGCACTAAAAGTATCGGGAATGGAACATTTCCACTGTTCCTGTCATATTCAAATCTTTTTAATTGAAAACTCCTTGGTTTTAAAAATCGAGTACCATTTATTTATTTAAAAAAAAGATGAGTGAAGCGGACGTAGTGTTCTGTAAACGATCACTGCGTTAAGAAACTTTCACTATGGCTGGTCCTCGGACTTTGTGGCATTTAAATTTGCGAGCGTTTCCGTGCTTCGGAAGGTACGTTAAGCCGTTGGTCTCGGTTGCCAGTAAAATGGCAGTCGTTAAGCCTTGCCAAGGTTGAAGGCCATATGGGCGGCTTGAAAAATTTCAACAGCAGGTAGCCACAACCTGCGTCTGTCTATTTCAACACGACAATGGGCTCACCACCTATTACGTGGGACAGGAATCCACACGGTGAAAAGTGGGTATATAATATGCCTATGCCACCCCTTCGGGGATAAGGTGTGATGGATATTTATTTATTTATTTAAAAAAAAGATTCTCGGTCTTGTCACAAGGTTTTGTCAAACTTGTTTAGTCGTTGAGAAAATGGAATTGACTCGAGAAAATTCAAGAGCAAAGATTTATTATGACTTTCGAAGTGGTTTAACACAAAAACAGTGTGTTGACCGGATGATTTCTGCATTTGGTGATGAAGCCCCATCCAAAACCACAATTTATCGCTAGTTTGCTGAATTTCAACGTGGACGTGTCAAGCTCAGTGATGATCCCCGTCAAGGTTGTCCAAAAACTGCAGTCACCTAAGAAAACGTTGATGCTGTGCGTAAGCTGATTGAGGAAGATCGACATGTGACATACCGCGAAATTCAAGCAACTTTAGACATTGGCATGAGGCATGAGTCAAATACACTTCAATCTTGCATGAACAATTAGGTGTAAAAAAGTTGTTTTCCCGATGGATACCGCATTCGCTCTGTGAAGAGCAAAAAGCGGCTCGCGTTACTTTGTGCGTCAGAACTCTCGAAAGATTCCACGCAGGATCCTCAAATGCTGTATACAACATCGTATCAGGTGACGAATCCTGGATATACGTACGTACGTGCGTACGAACCCAAAACAAAAAACCAGTCACGAGTTTGGGTGTTCGAAAATGAGTTAAATCCAACAAAAATTGTTCGATCACGGAGTGTTGCAAAAAAAAAGGTGGCCACGTTTGTCTCCAAACCGGCCATGTTGCGACTATTCCTCTTGAGGGACAAAGAACGGTTAATGCAAAATGGTATGCTAGCATTTGTTTGCCACAGGTCGTTTCTGAACTCCGTAAAGAGAACTGCAACCGCCGCATCATCCTCCATCACGACAATGCGAGTTCTCACACCGCGCACAGAACAAAACAGTTTTTAGAGCAAGAAAACATAGAACAGACATCCGCCGTACAGCCCCGACCTAAGCCCTAATGATTTCTATACTTTCTCTAAAATAAAGAATAAATTATGTGGTCAGAGTATTTCATCACCTGAAGAAGCTGTAGACGCCTACAAAACGGCCATTTTGGATACCCCAACTTCCAAATGGAATGGTTGCTTCAATGATTGGTTCCATCGTATGGAAAAATGTGTCAAATTTCGCGGAGAATACTTCGAAAAGCAATAAATACATTTTTAAATAGTAATGTTGTGTCACTTCCTTGATTCCCGAAATTTTCAGTGCCGCCCTCGTACACAAAAGCTGTGAGTTGAAGTAGAAAACTATTGACTTTTGGTACTGTTTATCCTGAATATATCGAATTCCGGAAACCATTTTTCTCTATCTCTTACGGTTGAGAAATAGATGCGTACAGACGGACGGACAAACTTTAGGGTTTAAAAGTCTAAAAGCGACAAAATGGCCGGTTGCGAATGCTAAAAGTAGCAAGTTAGTGGTGGCCCTTGAAGAGTTCGGGAACGAAAATGAAACCAACAACAGCGTGCGGTCAGCTTTGTGTGTATTTCGAGACTAAACAAAATGCTAACGGTTACATAATATTATAATAATGAAATAAAATAAATAATAATTAAAACTAGGCTTGCGCCTGTATTTTGGGAGACAGTGTTCAGTCAAAATATTTGACACGTAAACGCAGTAAGTGACGACTGTTCATGGATATTAAGCTAATAATATTTAAGAAAAAGACAAAAGTTAACATTGTTACTAAATAATATAAAATTTTAGAAGTATTACAATAATTATATAAACATGCTTTTAATATTAGTGTATTGTAAATCTAAGTATGATTGTGTTACGCGTGTGCAAGAGAAGGTTGACTGTATGTGTGTGTGTGTGTGTGTGTGTGTGTGTGTGTGTGTGTGTGTGTGAGAGAGAGAGAGAGAGAGAGAGAGAGAGAGAGAGAGAGAGAGAGAGAGAAACCTTGCTATACTGAGATACAACTGTTTACTCCAAATATTTGAGTAATGCTTCGGTGCCTTCATAGTCTAATTCGAGAAGCCAACTAGTAGCAATATTTTTAACGTTGTGCCTATAATATTATACAACGCTCACAGCTGCGGTAGGTGGGTACGTCACACAAGCGAACCTCACGTGCATTACCTTGTCTGCGGCCAGCAGCGGCTCGGCGGCGGGCGCGTCGCTGGCCAGCTCCAGCAGCCCGGCCAGCGGCGCGCGGCCCGCGGCCCGGCGGGCCAGGCCCACCACGTGCTCGCTGCGGGTCCGGGACACCAGCTCCACGTTGTTGGCGCTGAACACCTTGCACTCGTACCCGTTCACCGCTTCCGTCTTATCTTGCCGCCAGCCCCAGATACCGCTTTTACTCCTGCGACCGATCTACACATGTAATGACTGCCTCGGTGGCGCAGTGGTAGTGTATGCGACTGCCGCGACTGAGGTCCTGGGTTCGATTCCCGGGTTGGAAAATGTTGTGTGTGATCCACAAATGTTTGTTTCGGAGTTTGAGTGTTTTCTATATGTATGTATTTAGAAATATAGAAGTATGTTTATCAGCCGTCTAGAATTCCATAACACAAGCTTATATTAGCTAACTTTGGGCTATACCGCATTGTGTAAAAAATGAAGGTCCCAGGTCCCACTGGAAATCGAGGAGACAGGACTCACTTCTACTTGCTGGAATCTTACCTCTCGAAGCTAATTTTATCGGTGTCCAGGTAATTGATAGCCAGGGGTGAGGTGAGGCGGGAGTTTATCACGTTTTGGGGAGGCGCCGGCCACTCCTGGACGCCCTCCAGGGGTGCTAGGTACTCACACCACACTGTGCCTAGTTCGTGATCCAATTCCATTAGGCTTGCCGATTGACCTGAACAGAAATGAAGTATGTAGGTTACTACAGACGGTTTGGTATTAACCTGGGGCCAAGCAAACACCCTGTGGCATGCCACAATTATTTATAGATTAGAGACTAAACAAATGGTTATTTTTTAACTTTGCTTTGGTCGAGATTATAATTTATTCCAAACACTGTGATCTCTCAGAGAGATTTGTTTGTATTACTTTAAGAACATTTCTTCCTCTAAACACATATTACTGCAATTTAGTTGATAGTATTTAGTGCTGTACATAATCAAACGCTCTAGTCACGATTTCAGTATTTTTATTGTTAAACACTGTCAAAGTAAAATTGAAGACAGAAACTTTATTGAAAAAAGGAAAACGCAGGAAAATTTATATTCACTAACCTTGTCCTCTAAAAATGTATGTCCGATCCCCTCTCTGCCATCGATTGTTCTCAAAGCCTACTAGTGTGGTGTCAACTCGTACATTGGCGCCGCGTTTGTACACTTTGTAAGTGTCGAATGGACACATGCGAGATACCAGTGGTACTGTAAATTGTAATGATGGAATCAATTGTAAGAAAATGTTGATAAATTAAATATTATATTACCCATTTTTTTTTATTCACTTGGTTTTAAAGGAACCAAAAACAAATGGCAACTAGCAGAGCTATATTCTGCCACAAAGGTAGTGTATCGCCATGACCCAGAGTCTAAACAGATAGGGTGAGATTTGAACTGCTTGCCAGGAACAATATTGTAGATTAAATGCTTATTGTGTGTAATACATATACTACCTACTGCATATCCCTCTTGCATTTGGCTTTAGAAGAACTACATATTACTGTTCAAATACAGTTTGTTTATACATTAAAGGTGAAGATGAGGGTGTTGTATTGTATAAGGTTGGTTCTATCTACTTACCCCAACTAGTGAATTCCCATTTCATTTCTACATAAAAATCTGGCGCGAGACTCAGTCGCCGCAGTAAATCGGGGATCCCACCAGAACGAAGGACATGCCTCTGGTAATCTCTTCGTGATAGCACCAGAGACAAGAGCTCTGGGTTTCCAGTTGCAGTAGCTTCTTGAACCGCTAAACAAAAGTACTTGCATTATACTCAAAAGCTTTTTTATGATAATAGAGGTTGATCGAAAAATCTCAGTATGATTTGTTAAAACCATCAACTCTATAATCCTTCCATAACAAAGATAGTGAAAACCACATCAACTAAAGCAAAGTGTCAGTCATCACAACTAAATAATGGGTTATTCACCATCTTCTGCTGGAGGCTGGACACACTTGTCATCAGTTGGTGAAACTCCAAAAAATTATATTTATTATTTCGTGATCTGGACACGCCAGGATTTTTACGCGTGTCCACATAATGAAACTTAAATTAAATACTTAAATGTTTTCGTCAATTGGACACACGTTCATATTTTACCCAAAATAATGACAGAGTACAGTAACGTAGATTAATTTTGAGTCGTAATCTCTGTATTTATCACTTATAGATAATTTTAATAAATTAAAAATATATTTTATAATAATATGGTATGATTTAATACCTTAAAAAATACAACAATATATTTTGATGCAAGCTTATACTGGCATTTTGTAAGGAAAAGGATTTGTTTGTGGCGAACACAATGTTCAACCACAAACAAATTCATATGTATACGAGGAGATGTAAGTCAAAGAGAAGCATGATAGATCTATTCCTAATGGATAGTCGGCTCCGTAAACAGGTGATGGACACAAGGGTTTATCGAGGCGCTGAACTGGGATCAGACCACTACCTAGTAATAACGAGGATAAGGGGTCTGTTCGCGGGTTGGCGTCATCGCACCGAGTGTCCTGAACCTGAGACTCATAGCATCAAAAGCTGGAAGCTGCAGGATGCATCCATTAGGGATAAATATAAAGAAAGGGTAGCCGAAAAGCTTGGCGACGTCAATGTTAGTAGTGAGAATGTGGAAAGTGTATGGCAGAACCTTAGGGATAGTATGGTAAATGCCGCTGTAGAAGTGTGTGGAGAAACGAGAAGAGGCAGTAGTAATAAGCGTGACGCATGGTGGAATGAGGAAGAGCAAGAAGCAGTTCGAATGAAGAAGAAAGCATGGTTAGACTACTTAGCCTCGCGGAATGATTTTAATATGAAAGAGAGATACAAGCTGCAAAAAGTTAACACGAAGGCACTGATAGAAGAAGCTCGTGAAAGGTGCAGAATGAAAGCGGATGAAAGGTTGTCGTCCAATTTCCGGGATAATGCCAGGCTCTTCTGGAAAGAGGTAGGCAAGAGACCCGAAGTTGGTCGGCAATCTGCAGTATGAATAAAGTGCTTAGTGTTAACAATGACGTCCTAACAGACCAAACTGACGTCCTGCAGAGATGGAGTGAATACTATGGAAAGATGTATGCAAGAAAAGACAGAGATGCCACATCGGGAAGTGGAGCTCACTTCGATGCTCCAGATCCCGATGTCATTGAAGTCATTAGTATGAAAGAAATTGAACAAGCGATAAGAAGTATAAAATGTGGTAAGGCTGAGGGAAAAGACAGAGTTACTGCTGAGATGATCAAGTACGGTGGGTCGCGCGTCTGGGACACTCTATGTCTGTTATGCAACTTGTGCTGGCGGACGGGTGAGGTCCCAGATGACTGGCGAATAGCAGTTGTAGTACCTATCTACAAAGGGAAAGGCTCGCGCCTAAACTGCTCCAGCTACAGGGCGATCAGCTTGGTCAGCTTAGCTAGTAAGGTGTATGCAAAGATTATAACGGCAAGAATGCAAGAAAAGTCTGAAAGGTATTTATGGGAGGCTCAATGCGGATTCCGACGTGGAAGAGGTTGCATGGATCAAGTGTTTTCTCTCCGCATGATCGCGGAGAAGTTTCTGGACATTAGCCTGAGAGTTTTCTGCGCTTTTGTGGATCTGGAGAAAGCATTTGATAACGTTGTGAGGGAAACTCTGTGGGATTTGCTGCCCGGATATAGTGTGGACGGCTCGCTGCTGCGGGCAATACAGTCGCTTTATAAGGACTGTAAGGCTTGCGTGCGAGTAGGGGGGGATGTGTCGCCTCTTTTTGATGGTCTGTACAGGCGTCAAACAGGGTTGTGTCATGTCCGCCTGGCTGTTCATAGTGTATCTGGACAGTTATAAGCCTATATTGCCTGCAGAAGTTGAAAGATTGTGATATGGGTGTGAATTTGGGTGACTTTTCAGTAAACTGTCTGCTGTACGCTGATGATGCGGTGCTCCTGGCCTCATCAGAAGCCGACCTTCAGGCATTAGTCACTAATATGAAAGAGGAGTGTGAAAGTAAGGGTCTTCGCTTGAATGCAAGTAAGACTAAGGTTCTAGTATTTGAAAGAGATGACGTAAGAACTAAATGCGAGATTAGGGTAAACCAGGAACGTCTAGAGCAAGTGAATGAAATTGTGTAATTAGGGAGTATGTTTAGCGCGGATGGAAGATGTGATTCGGATGTAGAACGGCGAGTAGCTGCCGGAAACTGAGTTAACGGTGTTTTGTCCCAATTAGTAAAGCGACAAAGCATCGTAAAAGAAGCACGACTGGCGATTCATAACGCAGTGCTAGTGCCAACTTTGCTTTACGGTAGCGAAACCTGGGTATGTCAGCAGATGCATGAAAGTAAATTGAATGCTGTGGAGATGCGATCACTTCGAAAATAGTGCGGCGTTACCTTGGCCGACCGAATACGTAACGAAGTGATACGCAATATGGCAGGTTTGAATGAAAGTGTCAGCGTTAAGCTGGAAAAGGGCGTGCTCCGTTGGTTTGGACACGTCCAACGAATGAGTGAGGAACGATTGACGAAGAATATATATTGTGCGACAGCAGAGGGTAGAAGAGGTCAGGGTAGGCCGAGACTTACATATGAAGACCACGTGAGCAGATTGCTCAAAAACGGAAAGGTCAAAAGTACTCGGATACACAGACGTGCGTGTATGAAACGATTGATGAATCTCGAAGAAGCGAAAGAAGTATGCATGGATCGCGAAGCCTGGCGATCTGTCCTCTCTGACTACCCCGTCAGGGATACAGCGTGAAGATAGTTAGTTAGTTAGTTAGTTATGTTTGTTTGTTTTCAATCATAACTAGGTATACAAAATATGATATGCTAGTTTTGAAAATAAAGGATTTTCTATATAAACTCAAAACCTTTATTTCATCCCTGTAAAACCTAGATACATCTGTACATTTGTTTGTAACCTGGAATAAACACCTGTTGCATCCTCCAGACTTCTAATTAATTCCCCTAATAAGGTTTTCCTTTTCTTTATACAAGCTTTGCCCTCCCCTATTTTACAAACTTAAAAAAATTCAACAATTTTAAAACGTCTGAAATATATATTTCTATTTGTTTATTTAAAGCAGGTATTCAAATTTTGATGTTAGTTTCTTTGAAAATGAAGAATTTCTCATTGAAATAAGAACCCCTATTTTAACTTTTTATAGGTAAAATATTCAAAACCACGAAGCACGAATAAATTTATTCGTAAACAGAAACACCAGCACATAATCTGATATTTCTAACTTTGATAATCTCGAACTTCTATACAACTGCTTATCCCTTATTTTACCCCCTTTAGTGAGTGCCCTATAAATACCCTATAAATTTTAACAAGGGCTTGGGCTGGGCGTTGCTTGTAAAAGAATGAGTCTTCCAGTAATTTTATGACAACCTTTATTTATTTATTTGAAATCAGGAAGAGATATGCATAATTTCATGTTTCCACCTCATTTATAAAATCAATGAAACTATTCTTAACATGACTGTACCTTTTTTCCCAAAAAATCTTAGGTATGTCCAGTTGACGATAACATAAAAGTAATTTAAATTAAGTTTCACTAAATGGACACATGTAAAAATCCTGGCGTGTCCAGATGACGAAATAAAAAATAATATTATTTGGAGTTTTACCAACTATATACACGTGTGTCTGGACACACGTGTATATAGTTGGTAAAACTCCTCTCGTGTCGAGATGGTAAATAACCCTAAATTATTATAGATTTGTATTGTACTCACATGTCTGATTTGGTATAGCATAACCAGTTTGGTTGGGCATAACAGAGGCCCCTTTTCAAGAGTGGAAGACAAACCACATCATGTAATGGTAATTATTTACTTGAAATATTAAAAGTATTGACTCTTTTAGAACTGTTTATTTCTCAAGAGAGTGCCAAACATAAACATGTTTTCAATTTAAACCAATTTTTAGAAATTCATTAACACAAACCTTGTAGAGCAATGTTCTCACAAAACTTACCAGTCCACCCATCCTTCTCACAGTTAACATCAGCCCCTGCCTCTATAAGCACCTGCACTGAATCTATATACCCAAGTGTGACAGCCAGTAATAGAGGAGTGCGACCTCGGATATCTTTGGTCTCTATATCTTCTTGAGTGTACTGTAACAATAATGTATTTTATAGGTATTAGAATTGAATAATCAATAATTATTATGCTTGCATTAATTTTCTCGAAAACAATTTTATTTTGAATAACCAGTAGATATATATTTTATGTATGTCAGTAGTAATGAATGAGGAACAATTGACGAAGAATAAATATTGTGTGAAAGTAGAGGGTAGAAGAAGTCAGGGTAGGCCGAGGCAGATTGCTCAAAAACAGAAAAGAAAAGTACTCGGATAGTTAGTAGTTAAATAAAAAATTTACTTGGTTACAGTCCCAAATTTAAGCAAACATTTGTGTGATGTCAAATATTCTCAGGTCGGTAAAAATATTGTGGGACCCACAAAAATAGGTTTCGGAGTTTGGGTGTAACACAAGTTTGTATTAGCTTGATTTGAGCTAAATAGTGATGTTTACAAGATTATATAGTTACATTGAGAATGTAAACAGCGGAAACAGTACAATAGGCGGCCTTTTTGCATAAATTTCTACCATGCAACCTTTGGATGGAGAATTTTAAAAGATAGTAACAAGGTGAAGCTATCAATATTAGTTTTTAGAGCCATTTAGATGAGTGTGGATAATCAGACATTCAGATAATCAATCGGATAATTGAGGTTCTACTGTAGTAGTTTACAGTTTAAATTCAAATTACACACAAGAGTTTTACAAACAAATATTATACAAAGAAAGATTCTATCTGACCTTTCATATCAGTCTTATGGCTTCAATCATTGTAATGAGATTATTTTTAGTTTGGTGTTTGGCTTCTTATTGTAATGAAACATGTATTAGGTGATCTTATATGATACTCTGTATTAATAATAAAATTAGTACCATAGCAACTATAGTTTACCATTGTAAAACTTTCTTGTAATATGTAATCTATGAAGGCTTTTTTAGAGCTTACAGGCAGAATACAGACTTTGTTCAAGAATATTTTACAGCTGCAGTTCATATGTTTGCTGGTAGAGACACAATAATACATACATAATAAAATTTACACTCATCATAAAGTAAATCATAGGGAAGTGAACGAAGTGGGTGGCAATGCATGCAGTCACATTGTTTGCCCAGCGGTGCCGGCGTCCCCAACAAAAAAATAATAATAATCATAAAGTAATACTTATGAACATTAAGATTATTGCTTTTACATTTACGTTCAGATTCACAAAACAACAGTTCCAATGAGAAAAGAACATGGCAATAAAAACTTATGGCCACTCTTTTCTAATCACTGGTTATTGTATTATAAAATTAATAATAAAAATCAACTATAATTTCTACTAATATTTATAGCTGAAGAGTTTGTTTGTTTGGTTAAATGCATTAATCTCGAGAACTAAAGATCGGATTCAAATAATTTTTTATGTGTTGTGTCCAACACAAAAATAATTATTCGTTTCCATTTATCGGGGAAGGCTATATATCATCACAGTACTACCCTGGAGAGTGGAGCAGTAATCATAAATCTCGACAAATCAGGCAAATTTTTAAACATTATTGTAGAAATTATAAGCTTTGGGATTAAATAGGTGCGATGTGAGTCCGAATTTTGTGACAGTGTGTGTGTAGGGGTCGTCTAGTAATAAATAAATAACCTAAGTTCATTCAACCCCGCCAATAACAAATCCAACAGGGAAAATAGCTTAGGCATATGTTGCACTTATCATGTGGATAAATGTGTTTCTGTTGTGTCAAAAGGTTGAGGCTATCTCTGGATCAAATATCATTTATATGGCTTCAGTGGTTTAGTCATGACTCTTGCCAGACATTCTTATTGGTTTTGGTTACTCACATAATTATTTTTGTGCATTTGCAAAAATGAATTGGATTTGGCATGAATGAACATAGAAATCAGTGATTCATTTAAAGTATGATTCATTTTACAGTAAGTCAGCTGGATGAAGGCATAAGCATAACCTCTTAGAAAAGTATAATGGAAATCATTAGTAGTGGTTAAGTGTGGGTACCTTATTAGCTGCTAATGAATCCTTGAGTTCTTCATACCGATTATTCCATACCAACCAGTGGAGTGGGTAGCGTCTAATAGCATCGTCTGCCGATATGGCCATTATGTTAGAAAATATAATTAATTTACTTCATATGCAGTACATATCGCGTTAATCACACTCAATATACTCAAAGTTAATTGTCACTAAATTAGTAATAACAAACCACAAATAGTTAAAATTAAAACCAAATTCTACACACTTTACCGAAATGCCAAAATGCGGCTCCTATTAGAGATACCAGCCACATTTGGTCAAAATCTACTACTGACTAATAAATTTTACAGAAAAGTCTCCAAAAAATGTGGTAAAATGGGAAAATCCAATAACTACAAAAGTGTGATACTAACACAGACGTATAACAGCGTATCAAGCGTATTAAGCAGATCTAACGTTAGCGAAAAATAGAGTAGTCTATTACACACATATAGACAGTTAGCTTAGCATAGTTATTTCTGGTGATTTCTTGATAATGAAACTTCATCGACATTTGGCGGGAAGAGTGACAAGTGCGGACGCTTGCTTTATATTATTTTCTAAAACTAGTGCATTTATCTTGTTTTATGTGCGGGAGTGGTGATTTCTTGGACATAAAAGTTGTGTTAACGTGCTATAGTGAAAGACAATGATATATATGCAGTGAAATGCTATTTTCTCTCTTGCCGCGAAACGTCCACTGACAACCTTAGTATAAGAATCACCATTATACTGAGGGCAAGGACCAGGACGTAGCCTGAGGACACGACATCGACTGGACAGGACTAATTAGAAGATAAGATTGAAGAAATATGATATAAAAAATAAGATTTGGCTAAAAGGTCTTAGGAACCAGGCCATTAAATAATTATTAAAAAAAAATGAAACTTCATCACTCTCAAACTTCAGCACAACATACATCACTCTATGCAACCTTTTTGTATATTTTTAGTCTACATAAGTAACATTTTACAATAATTTTATGTTATATTTTCACCTCAACACATAAATCTTTCATTTAAAGATGACAGAGGCGGTTGTCATTACAAGTTTGTAGCTTATTTGTAGTAGAAAAATTGACTACGCGGTGTTCGCTGTCAATGGATTGATGGAAACTATATGCGCAGGAATAACAAAGATAGCCTTATACAACAAATGGCAAAAGTGAAAAGAATGAAGTCTACAAGTAATATGTTTGGTCTGCTTACTCTTGTACTTCTGTGGATAAGCTAAGCCCTTATTTATTCAACTAAATAACGCTCAGTCGAAGACAGTATACCTTTTCAGTATACAGATTTCAATATCAAAACCTACTTCTGTTCCAATTACTACACTATTTATATATTTACTAGGGGACGCCTACAGCTCGGCCTGCGTTATATTTAATTATCTAATCTAGTAAAGCAGAGTTCCAACTGTATCTATATTTTAGTTCAACTTAGTTCAAAACCTTTTTATTCACTTTCATTCTTCTCCTTTCACCAATTTTATCAATTTAGCCTGAGTGTTACCTTCTTGCAGTATTTATATCTCTTTCATGTTGAAATAATTCTGGGAGGCTAAGTAAAACTACTACAGAAGAAAGCATTGCTGTAACCATGCTTTCCTCTACAGTCGAAGGGTTTCTTTCACTTCTTCGTTCCGCTATGCATCACGCTTATTACTCCTGCCTTTTCGGTCTCTCTACACGTTTGTGGCATTTACGGCAGCCTAATTATATGTCTCTTCACGCTTCGCTTGAAAAACCAGGGCTAGCTCTAATATGGAATCACGTGTGTTGGTGGAATGGTTTTAATGGTTCGATGGATATTAGTGATGGAAATTAATGCTATTTTTTAATAATTTCAATAGCTTGCTAATTTTTTATCTTTTAGCATGCGACGTACTATTGCTATGCTAAATGATAATATGAACATCAAGGAAGTAAATATCAACATGCTAGATCCTCCCGTTCCTGAGAAAATTGATGATGACACATGGATATACAGACGGACTGACGTCCAGACGGACATAATAAAAAAAATTAAGGGTTGCACTCTGCAAATTTATTAATAATTTATTTATCTTATCTCGTTCAAGATTTCTCTTCAAAAATTGACCGGGATCGACGTTAATGATGATGATGGTGATGAAAAAAAAATTCTACACCGAAAGTCTTAATTGATTACACAACATTATTTAATAAGACCTGTTGATCGGGATTAACGTTAGATGATAATGATGATGATTCTATTATTTAGTAGCAAGATATTGAATCTAGGTACCAATTAACTATCAAGACAAAATATTCATGCATATGTATAACGGTGTCGCGGGTCCAGAGATTTATCTCATCTAAAAATATGCGTACCGCTCTAAAAGAAGTTTTCAATTCAATAAAAAAAATGAAACTTTAGTTCCGTCGTTTTCCTTTCGAGAGACGGAACCCAAAAAATACATTTTGTATTACATTAATTATTCCAAAATAAAGAAAAATCACACGATTTTAGGGTGTATATATTCACAATAAAAGAATAGGGTGTAAGGGGCCCCACCAAAATCTTCGAGGCCCAAGTCAACCTCCCGTGCTAGTGCGTGCACCTGCTGACTAACGGACGAGGCACTGGCGCTGGCTTTCCCCTCTGGGGTTGGGAGGTCTGAGGGCGTCGCTCCCATAAAAGCCACCCGCCGAAACAAAAAAAAAATTGAACAGTCAGAAAAGGAATGCTGCTAGGGATAGGGCGCCGCCGCAAAACGGCGCGCAGGAGCCCCGCCCGACTCCTGTGGCAAGTGGGCTAGAGCTGCCGTGTGTCGGGCCAGCACGGCTAAATAAGTTAGCCCCAACCCCGAATCCGCTTCGCATCTTGGAACATTGGCACGCTGACTGGGCGTGCGGTAGAGTTGGCCGAAGTACTCTCCAGGCGGAGGGTGGACGTGGCGTTCCTGCAGGAGACTCGGTGGAAGGGCAACAGAGCCCGGCCCTTGCAGAACGGCTACAAGCTGTATTACACGGGTGCGCCTGGTGGGGAGAACGGGGTGGCCGTTGTGCTCTCCGAGGGGCTGCAGAGTGGCATCTTGGAGGTGAAACGCTGTAGCGACCGGCTTATGATCATGTGGGTGAGAGGTGTGAGGAGTTTGAGCGTGTTCATGGTGGTTTTGGATACGGCACCCGCAACGCTGAAGGAGAAGCTATCCTCAGAACGTGTGCGGCTGCCGATCTGGCCATTGTGAACACGTATTTCAAAAAGAAATCCGAACATCTCATCACCTACAAGAGCGGGAGGCGTACAACTCAGATCGATCGATCCTACTCACTAGGCGACACAGCATCGGCAAGGTGGCCAACTGCAAGGTCATACCCGGAGAGAGTCTTACTGCACAACACCGTCTCCTTGTCATGGACCTCAGTGTGAAGCCCAAAGGCAAACGCATCGAGCGGTGCCAGCGCCGCATCAGATGGTGGCTGCTTGATGAAACTAGGTCCCAGGAGTTCGTCTCAGCTGTCGGTGACAAGTGCACCGACACTGAAGGCGAACCAGTTCAAGATTACTGGGACAAAGTTCAGGCGGCTATCCTTGGAGCGGCGAAGGTGGTGCTCGGTGAGTCTAAGGGTGGACGCAAATGTGACAAGGAAACTTGGTGGTGGAACGACGCAGTCCAGAGGGAGACTAGGGAGAAGAAAGCCCTCTTTAAAAAGTGGCAAGCGACCGGATCTCCTGAAGACCGCGATGCGTACAGGGCTGCCAAGCGCGCCACAAAGAGAGCTGTAGCCAGAGCCAGACGTGACCACTTACAGCCTCTGTATGATAAGCTGGAATCGTCTGAGGGGCAGAAGCTCATCTATAAGCTGGCGCGCTCCAGGGTCAAAGCGGCACAGGATATATCCAAGTGTCGCTGTGTATAAGACCCTGAGGGCAACCTGTTAAGCGAAGACCTCGCGGTAAAGGAGAGATGGCGCTCGTACTTCGACGAGCTGCTTAATAAACAGCACAAAGAGGTGCAGCCTCCGGACCTCCCTCCGAATCAGGGACTAGTGCCACCGGTAACGCCTGGAGAAGTCCTGACTGCGCTTCGCTGCATGAAGAATCGGAAAGCTGTCGGACCCGATGGAGTCCCCATCGAAGCCTGGAAGGCGATGGGTCCTCGCAGTGTATCTTAGTAAACCTTTTTAACCGCATACTCCTCGGGCGGGCAGATCCCAAACCAATGGAGACTGAGTATTATTACTCCAGTCTTCAAAGGTAAGGGGTCAGTGCAGGAGCTATAAAGGTGATGTCCCACACCATGAAGATCTTCGAGAGGATTATAGACTCTCGGATCCGGCAGGAGTGTACTCTCTCGGAGTGTCAATATGGGTTTCGCCCTGGTCATGGGACCACGGACCCTGTTTTTGCCCTGAGGGTTGTCGCAGAGAAATACAGGTCGAAGAACACGCCTCTGCACTGTTTGTTTCTAGATATGCAGAAGGCCTTCGACTGTGTTCCTCGTGCGATGATCTGGTGGGCACTGCGGTCCAAAGGGGTTCCAGAGGTCTATATTGACACTATCCGGGACATGTACTGTGACTCCGATTCAATGGTTCGGACTGCTGTTGGCGACACGAAACCCTTCCCCAGCACCGTCGGGGTACACCAGGGTTCGGTCCTTAGTCCGCTTCTGTTTAGTGTAATATTAGACGAATTGTCGGACAGCATCAGAAACCCACATAAGCAGCCTCCATGGTTGCTCATGTATGCTGACGATATTGCGCTGGCAGACGCGGACAGGGGCAGATTGGTGCGACGTGTAAAGGCGTGGAAGGAGAGGCTTGAGAACGGCGGTCTGAAACTAAATGTGGCGAAGACCGAGTACTTGGCACTAAACTCGACAGATCCCACATCCGTCCGCATAGGCGGTGATTTGGTCGAGCGCACGGACCAGGTTAAATACCTGGTATCTGTTTTTCACACGTCCAGTGACATCGATTGCGACGTCAAGTCACGCATTGCTACCGCGTGGGCCAAATGGCGGGAGATGACCGGTGTCATTTGTGACCCTAAAATGCCGATCCGGTTGAAGAGACCGGTCTACAAAACCATTATTAGACCTGTCCTTTTACATGGCAGTGAGACGTGGCCGATATTGGAGTGACACAAGCAGGAGCTGCGTGTCACGGAAATGAAGATGCTGCGGTGGATGTGTGGGGTCGCGCGGATGGACCGCGTGAGAAACTCTCGCATCCGCGGCAGCCTTCACGTCCGTGACATTGCAGACAAGTTGCAAGAGCGTCGCCTTCGTTGGTATGGTCACGTCTTGCGGCAACCGCTACGTAGGTAACAAATGTCTGGCCATGTCAAAAACAAAGTATCTACAACTCGTAAAAAGTACGTACGAATTTCGACTTCTTACTCAACTCAATCGCTTTTACAGATTGTCAAAAATATTTATACTAAAATGGAATAAATAACCCCAAACACAAGCATTTAATAGTTAAAAATAATGGGCTGAATATTAACCATGCACTTTTTCATTCAAACACTCCGTATTTCGCAATAGCACAATGACACGATCCATTCATGAATTAGACGTAAAAATGAATTTTAGCAATCGCAGCGAGCGACGCATCATTCGCAGCTCGCCTGCCTCATGATTTAGTCGTCGCAGCGACGCAGCGTTCACAGCTCGCTTGCGATATGAATTTGTCGTGAATTATAATTATTAGTTTTGGCAATTTAATTTAGCATTCGCAACTCGCCACTCAGTAGCGGCGCGAACGTCGATGCGCTTAGTCATGTATTGGAGGGAGATTGTGGGTTCGTGACGAATTGACAATTGTTACGTAATCGACGTCTCAGTAATAATTAATTTTAGCAAGTACTGTTCATTAAATTAATATGAATGGAGTCTTAGCAATTAAATATGATTGCTGACGCTAATATTTCCTACACTAATAGATATGCTGGTGTTGAGGTATTAAAATGTATTTATGAAGCCTGGGAAGACAAGCAAGATGCATTAGGTATATTCTGCGATCTATGATCATATGCGATATATGATCGATAATAATAGTTAATAAGCTTTTGATTGCGTTCAACATGAAACGCTGTGCAAAAAATTTCATCACTATGGAATAAGAGGCAAAGCTCTCGACCTTCTGTCTTCATATTTAAACAATAGAATACAAAGGGTCGATATCAATGGTACACGTTCTGTAGGATCCATGCTTACAATGGCTGTGCCACAAGGCTCGATACTTGGGCCATTCTTGTTCCTCATTTATATTAATGATTTACCATTTTATGTAGGGGACAGGAATAGGATTGTTATGTTTGCAGACGACACCTCATTGATTTTTTAAATTAGAAGACAATTAGATAACTATGACGATGTAAACAATGCAATCACGAGAGTAGTTCATTGGTTCAGCTCAAATAATCTTTGCCTAAATGAAAACAAAACTAAATTTTACTCTACCAAATGTAAAACAAGTTACGGCCAATGTTCAACTGAATGGACAAGTGTTAGAGTTTGTGGAATCAACTGTGTTCCTTGGTAAAACTATTGATGCCAATTTGCAGTGGGGCACATAGAAAAGACGGCATGTAGGTTAAGTTCGGCTGCATACGCTGTAAAAAAGATCAGGACTCTAACAGATGTGGATACGGCTAGAATGGTTTACTTCAGCTATTTTCATAGTATTATGTCTTACGGTATTCTCCTTTGGGGGAGTGCTGCAGATGTGAATAACATTTTTGTTCTTCAAAAGTGGGCTGTACGCGCAATTTATAATTTGGGCCCCAGAGTCTCCCTCCGAGAAAAATTCAAAGAAGTAAATATTCTAACCGTAGCATCACAATACATTTTTTCCAATCTTATGTTCAGAAAAATCTATCACAGTTTACTAAACTCTGTGATATACATAATATAAATACTAGACATAAAAACAATTTTTCAGTTCACCACAGTCGGCTGCATAAGATTGGCGATTTTTTGCAGGGTACCTCTATACGCGTTTACAACAAGCTTCCCTGTGACCTGAGAAATTTACCATTAAATAAATTTAAAAAGTAGGTATATTAAAAGAAAGCTTTGTGAAAAAGGTTATTACTCTATTAAAGACTATTTACAGAACAGGGATGCCTGGAAATGATATGCTGGCAAAGAAAATATTATAGCCATAAAATACATAATTAAAAAATTAAATTGTAAATAGGCCATCAAAAAAAAAGCCTTCCTAAGTTTCTTGCCGGTTCTTCTTAGGTGGGCCGCGAACCGGTGGTCACTTTAAATATATTTTTTACTTTAGTTTTAGTGTATGACATTTTGTAAGCGCCGTTGAAATGGTCTATGCAAAATAAAGATATTTTTTTCTTTTTTTTTTTAGAAAAATATTGTCAATAACTCCGTTCTGGCGAAAATTCTCTCTACCTTAAAAAAATACACTCCTGCCCGACACGCGTTGTTCAGGAATGAAAATTCGAAAACTATAGGGTGGGATTAGGTTGAAAAGCTTTTCAAAATACTCACCGTAGTTGATTCGATAAAATGAAGCCAAAGAAGCTACCGTTCTACACTGCGCCAGCGGTTCAAAGCTTCTTGTTACCTCAGGACAATCTATAATGTCAATAGCATAACTCTGTATAGCGTTAAGCTCCTCGAGTAAGTACCTCGTGGAGTCATCCCAAAGACGAGAGCAGTATTCGACGCAAGGATAAATCTGTGTCCTGTCTATCATTAAACATTTTTCGATAATACTACGAAAATACTTTGACGAAACGACATTTTACCAAAAACATTTTACCGAAAACTTGTGCCTTGTACATTACACATCTCTAGTGGGGTGTGAAGAACCACCACACCTTATTCAGGAGTCCTGAATCAGAGCCTCGCAAAAGCTAGGGGTCCTGAATCAGGACGCCTAGCTTTTGCGAGGATAGCCCAATACAGCTCTCCATTCTCCATGTAGTTTTTGTTGTTGAACTCACGAGGAACATCTCTGCCGTGGATACCTGTTCTTTGGGCATTTTCATCAACCAGGTTTTAAAAACGTTTTATAAATTAAAGAAGTAGGGAGAATAAAATCATCTAATTGTCATACTTAATGAAACGTCAATACTGTCAACGATGTCATTCACTGTCACACTTACAGTTCCTCTCCTCCCACAGATGTTATGAAATTTTTATTTTTGTTATTATTTTCTTCCATTATTTACATCGTTTAGGTAATACAGAAAATGCTTTAAATATTTTAATAAAATGAAAATACTAACGTTTCAAGCCATACGACAGCAACTATTTGCATATACTCGTATTCTTGTAAATGCAAAACCACTTACATCTATATCTGTAGAAAAGAAAATTGCTGTAAGTACATCATATTTATCTAAAATCTTAGCCTAATAGTTAATATCTTCACTAACTCGCGTCATAGCTAAGTAAATAGAAACCATGGGGTTTACCCATGGCTTCTATTAACTTAGTTTGGTTTGTCATTCCTCTGTTACAATTAGTAGAGGTTATTCTTGACTGTTGTGCGTTAGGATTGACGAATCGAGGGTGTGTGATGGGATCCTCCTCCCCTCCTTTATTATCGTTAACGATGGATTTCCGCCATGTAATGCCTGATTCAATTAGTTAATTTATAAACTAAACTAACTAACTATCTTCACGCTGTATCCCTGACGGGGTAGTCAGAGAGGACAGATCGCCAGGCTTCGCGATCCATGCATACTTCTTTCGCTTCTTCGAGATTCATCAATCGCTTCATACACGCACGTCTGGGTATCCGAGTACTTTTGACCTTTCCGTTTTTGAGCAATCTGCTCACGTGGTCTTCATATGAAAGTCTCGGCCTTCCCTGACTCCTTCTACCCTCTACTTTTGAACAATATATATTCTTCGTCAATCGTTCCTCACTCATTCGTTGGACGTGTCCAAACCAACGGAGCACGCCCTTTTCAAGCTTAACGCTGACACTTTCATTCAAACCTGCCATATTGCGTATCACTTCGTTACGTATTCGGTCGGCCAAGGTAACGCCGCACAATTTTCGAAGTGATCGCATCTCCACAGCATTCAATTTACTTTCATGCATCTGCTGACATACCCAGGTTTCACTACCGTAAAGCAAAGTTGGCACTAGCACTGCGTTATGAATCGCCATTCGTGCTTCTTTTATGATGCTTTGTCGCTTTACTAACTGTAGTTAGTTAATTTATAAAGATTCAATTAATTATTAATGACTTTCTGTTTCAGGAATGTTACCGAGCACTTAACTTACCATTAGATTCCAAACAAGATGTAGTACGTAAAGCATTCCTGGAGCTAGCCAAGAAGTATCACCCAGATTCCGGGTCACCAGAGGCAGATATGGATAAATTTGTTGCAGTAGAAAATGCCTTCAGGGTTCTGACAAACCATAACACTGGGAAGAGTAGTCAAGAAGAAGTTGAAAAGATTGTTTATGATATCAGAGTAAGTTTTAATTTTTCTCATCATATCAACAAAGTTGGTATTTGGCAGGATATAACACACCATCCCCGTAGGTCTAAAGCAGAGGTTCCCAAACTTATTTTGTCTACTACCCACTAAATAAATTTTTAGCGCCCCCATTTTTTTACCTACTTATAAAACCACTATAACTTCAAATTAAATTAATTAATTGTTGTGAGTTATATTAACGGAGATTAAACATTCATTCTAAAATAGACTTTTACTATAATCCGCAAGAGTTAACTTGAGACCTGAGCACAGTAGGTAGTACGTTACATAACGACGCTCAGATCACAATTTAACTCTTACGGGCTACACCTGCCAATGAGAATGATTATTGAAACGCAACTTTATAGTATTCAGACAGAGTATCTTTTATTCAAAATAAAACAAACAATCGATTCTTATATAAAAACTAATGTGAAGGATGAATCTGATGCTGTTTAATAAGTTTGTTGATATCAGGCTCCAATTTCCATATTTCCAAACAGCTGCAAGTCGCCACATTCGGTAACATGTAAACAATTTCTCTTTTTAGTAAGCAGCGTTGCCACAGCACTAAATCCACGTTCACACAAATATGACGATGGGGAATGATATCAAGAATCGTTGAACGATTGACCACAAACCAGGGTATAATTGCGGGATTGGTTTTTGTAGCCAAAATTCTTGATAGCCATTTTGAACTTGATTTTTATTTCCTCGTTTGTTGTCAATTCTATAAGTCCTTCTTCCAGCTGAGGTGAGATTGCTGTGTTGACATTTGAAAACGGATCTAACACCCAGCCTGGTATTTCCAAGTTCAAAATGTCCTGGTATCGTTTGGTGAAGTAAATGTAGAGGTTTTCCAAATGTTGGCAGTAGGCAAACAAGTCGTCGTTACTGCAGGATACTGATAAATTCGGAAATTTGTGAAACTCACGTCTGCCCATATTCTTTTTGTGTAGAAGCAGTTTGGCTGCGAAAGCAGCAACGACATTTTTTGTTTAAATTAAATTTAGTTCATCGCCTTGCAGATGGAGATTCATGTCATTATGATTATTATGCATTATGATTATTATGTATTATGCTTCATCTCTAGGTCTTGAAAATATGCTACATTCTTGTCTTTCTTATCTGGATGCATTCAATGATCAAATGATCTTGCAGTCTTGAAGGCTTCATTGCTTCATTCGAAAATGTTTTTAGACATAGAAGGCACTGAGGCGACGATGGGTTTGTGGGATTTTCAATGAATACGAATTTAATATATTCTACAGAGTATTGCCGTCTCTTCTTTTTTACTTCCGACATTGTTTTGTTTTAACAAATACGTAAGTAAGTGTTGAACTTAAGTACTGCTCATCTATTACGCGCGAAACCGCAAATGAAAATAAAATAAATATTCCGTTGTTTATATAGGATTGCATAAGCAGCACGCACCGACAGGAATAAGACATACATTTTTGTTTTTTTTTAATTTTCTTTTTTTCTCATCTGCAATCAGTAAAATACTATAAGCAGGTATGTTGTGTGTTTGATTTGACATGTAGAGGGCCTCCTCCAGTGAGGACGACAGCCACTCATCTTATTTATAGAGTCTGATTTCTCTATCTATATAATGTCTTTCCTTTTGAGGCGTTTTTGGTAGCTGCGCTTAGTTAGACTCGCCGCAAGTACGTTCGGGTGATATTCTAGCCACTTTTGATATATCCGTGAAGAAATTTCAATTTGCTCCTTCACGGTGCTCATTCCCAGACATTTGTGGATTTCTGTGTTTGTAATGAACCAAGGGGCATGCGCTATGGTTCTAAGTATAGTGTTCTGTGCTCTTTGTAATATTGTGATGTTAGAGTTACTTGCGCTGCCCCATAGTTGTACACCATACATCCAGGCAGGCTTTAATATTGAATTGTATATCAATAGTTTATTATCTATTGATAATTTACTGTTTCGACCCAGCATCCAGTACAGGTTTCTGTGCCGTATGATAAGTTCTTCCCTTTTGGTTACAATATGCTGTCTCCATGTCAAACGACGGTCCAGTTGCATGCCCAGATATTTAACTCTGTCCTGGTGTGGGAGTATAGTATTTTCCAGATGCACAGGAGGGCAGTTTCCATTTCGGAGTGTGAAAGTCACCTGTACCGATTTTGTTGTGCTGGCTTTAATCTTCCATTTTTTAAGCCACTTTGCAATACCGTCAAGTCCTTTTTGGAGTTGTTCTGCAGCCACCTCAGGGTGTCTGTGTCTGGTCATTAATGCTGTGTCGTCTGCGTAAGTGGCAATCGTGACTCCCTCCAACTGTGGCAGATCTGATGTGTACAGGGTGTACAGAATCGGCCCCAGCACCGAGCCCTGCGGCACCCCTGCCCTAACTTGGTGGAACTCAGATGTTGTTTCAGACTTCTTGACCTGAAAGATTCTATCTGTGAGATAAGATTTAAGCAGGATATAATAGCTGTGAGGGAGGCACATCTTTATCTTATAGAGAAGACCATCATGCCAGACTTTGTCAAAAGCCTGCTGGATATCTAAGAATGCAGACGAACAGTATTCTCTTTCCTCTAAGGATTTTCTGATCCTCTCTACAACTCTGTGTACCTGCTCTATGGTAGAGTGTCGCTGCCTGAAGCCGAATTGATGGTTGGGAATGACTTTGGTATTTTCCAGTATTGGCATGATGCGGCGTAGGACCAATTTTTCACAGACCTTTGACAGGATAGGCAGAAGACTGATGGGCCTATTTGAGGTGGTTTGAGTTACTGGTTTTCCTGCTTTGTGTATCATCAGAATCTGTGACACCTTCCAAAGATCTGGGAATTTCTGGACTCTTAATATGCCATTATAGAGCATTGTCAGAAAGACTAGCGCTTTTCTTGGTAGTTTTCTCAAGATTTCTTTTGTGATGAGGTCGAATCCTGGTGCTTTTTTATCTTTGAGGCTATTAATAGTCCTCCAAACCTCTCGTACCGTAACCGGAGCTGGTGGCAACGACATTTGAAGGGGCTGAGCAAGAACAAACCCCACCTCTGTTTCAGCATCTGTGTCACTGACGCTATTTGGACTGAAAACATTTGATAGATGTTCTGCAAATAAGTGTCTTTTCCTGCGGCGTGCGAGCCCAGCCACTCTCAGTACGAAGCGGAGACTTTGCCACTTGTGGTCTATCGTACGATTTCGCGAATTTCCACAGTGAATAGTTAGTCGCTGCGGTGGGTGTAAGAGATGAAAGTTGAGCCTCAAGGATCCTATTGTGCCAGGTCCTCAGCATTTCTCTTAAATATGACGCTTGCCTGTTGAAATTTGTCCTATCAGATGCGAGGCCACTCAGCTGCCAAACACGACGCAGCCTACGTCTCTCAAGTACCGCTTTTTTAATTTCTAAAGGGTAGTTCTGTATCCGTTCCCTATAGTCCAATGTGGGTGTACTTTTCCAGCAGGCCTCCTGGATGAGATTTGTAAGATGTTCAGTGGCACCCTCAATATCGTCAGGCGTCTTAAGGGCTACTTTTAACTTGATGTTCTCGTCAATGTAGTTTCTAAATGAATACCAGTCTGTTTTTTTGTTGTACAGCTTAACTGGGATATAGTGTTCTATAATCTTCGAACTTAGGGTAAACAATACTGGTGTGTGATCCGAGGAGCTGTCGTTACAAGACTCACATTTAACATAATGCGAAGAAAAACCTTTTATAACAAAAAAGTCAATCAGATCAGGCACCCTAGAGACGTCCGTCGGCCAATGTGTGGGCTCACATGTGGAAGCAGTGGTCAAATTGTTGGTATCTAGGCTGAGTTTCAGCTGTCTGCCTCTGGTGTTGGTTAGCCTAGAACCCCAGTGTGTGTTTTTTGAGTTCCAGTCTCCACCTGCTAGAAATCGATTCCCAAGTTTCCGAAAGAATTCTGTAAACATTTGCTCGGACACTTTGTGTTTAGGTGGACAGTACACTGAGGAAACATAGAAGAGACCATTTTCATCCTCTACTGCCACTGTGGTTGCCTGGATGTGACAGGTTCTGTATTCTGGCATTAAATGGTGTTTTAATGACTTTTTAATAATAATCGCAGTGCCAGCATGTCCAGTTCCATCCGGATGTGCAGTGAGTACATTCATAATTTCTATACTTAATGTTTGTGACCGCAGTACCGTGAGCTTCGGATACCAATAGCAAGTCCAAATTTTGTTGTATCATGAACATTTCTGCTTCGTGTTTGTTAGGGGTCAACCCGTTTATGTTCCAAGTTGCTATGCGAATTATAGTCATTTTGTAAGTTTGTCGACAAGTCGTGTTATGAGCATCATCAGGGTGCTCATCTGTTGTAGGATAATGTTAAACTTTTCATTCTGTTTTGCTAGAATCTGTACCACGTCCAATGGTGGCTTGAAGTTCATTGCTTCTTGCCTTGATTCTATTTTGTTCCGTGTGATATCTGAGTATAGTTTCGTTTTGGGTTTATTATTTTCAACAGCTGTGTTTGGCACAGGCCTATTCCTTGATTTTTCAGTTGAAAATATTTTCTTAATTGATTCTTCCCGTAAATGTTTAGGCTTAGAACGTCTCAGTAAAATCTCTCTATAAACTTCACATCCTTTATAGTTTGCCGGGTGTGGACCGTTGCATAGTGCACATTGGGCGGGAGTATTGCGATCAAGTTTTTGGCATTCCGATGTTTTATGTGATTGTCCACACTTTACGCAGCGATAAGGGCGCATACAATAGTTTTTCGGGTGCCCATATTGTTGGCATCTTTGGCATTGTTCTATGGATGTTAGCTTCCTCGGATCTTCAATGATAACCGATTGGTGGTATATATATTTAAGCTCTTTAACAGCCCTGTTGTTTGGTCCTGGTGTAAGATTAACAAAAAATGTAGATGTTGGTTTTTTTGTCTGGCCCGAACTTTGCATTTATAATTTCTCCAGAGACTGTGTTCCCCGTCGATTCAATGTCTTCTTTGATCGCGGATATTGGTGTAGTTGGGTGAAGGTTTCGGATTACCACTCTGAAACACCTCTGGTCCTTTCGGTTAAAAGTGTGACCAATCAGTCCTTTCTCCCGAACTACTTTTATTATTTGTTTATAAGCCTCAATATTTAGACTGCTTATTCTTAGTTGATTTCTATTCACAATTTTAAAAGTGAACTGATCATTTTCTGCTACTGATTTGAGTAGTTCAGTAAGCTTATTGACATCTTCTACGCCATATAAAACTTTTGGTGGTGGTTTAGAGGGTCGTTTATCTTTGGCTACGCAACCCGTTTCAGTGAGATCAATTGTTAGACCTGTGAAGCTATTAGAGGTCTTCACTGTTTCAGGAGAGGAGCTGTTTGACATCTTCCTTCTTTTAGGGTTTCTGCTTACAGGAACTCTTTGCCCCATTGGGGGGCCGATTTCTGTTGACTCAACGTCGGTATCGACAGTTTGGGGTTGATCTCCAGAAGTGGTTAGACTCCCGGTGAGAGTCTTACTTCCCAAGGAAGATGACCTTTGCCTTGTAAACAGGCTTGGATGGAAGGCCTGCTGAACAAGCTTCTTACCGCTACTGCTGCTGCTACTACCGCCGCTACTGCTGCCAGGCACATTTACCAACACAGAGGCCTGGTCGCCCACCACTGTGCGGTCTTCGGTAACAGATTTCACACTTGCCGGGCCGGGTACCTGCAAGCGCCGGGAGTTAGCCGGATCGCATGACATCGCATTCTCATTTTTTAACATTTTCATAAATAGAAGGGGTTTGGGAGAATAAACATGATGCTTTCCCAAGGCACCACGACCACACTTTTCGAGGGGATTTAATTCCTCGGGGCTAGTGGCAGCCCGGTGACAGGTTACTTAACCGCCGCCTGTGGCTCGGCGTTGCTGCTCGTTTAGCACCACCCGGGGGGCACGTGTAGGGTGGGTCTTATTGAGGAGAAGATGGTAAATCCTACGGACGCGAGCAGCCTCCACCCCCCAACATGCATTAACTCGTTTATCTCATTCGACGCTTAATTGTACACAACAAGTAAGAACAAGTATTCTATGAATCAGCCGATTGATACAGGAATGCACAAATCGGGTTATTTAACAAAAGCTTGTTAAAACATGATTGCCCGCGGTCATCGACGCTCATTACTCAACAAGTAAGAACAAGTATTCTATGAATCAGCCGATTGATACAGGAATGCACAAATCGGGTTATTTAACAAAAACTTGTTAAAACATGATTGCCCGCGGTCTATTATCTACGAAAATTACCTATCTAGGAATACTAATAACTATTAAAATGCGAAAGTGTGTCTATTGCCTTTTTATTTGTTTGTTTGTGTCTACTTTCATTTCGAAACGGAAGGACCGATTGACATGATTTTTCTTCTATTTATTGAATAAAACAGTACAGATACATGTATCTGCTCGGTTCGATATTTCTCTCCGCGTAGTTCATGAACTACGCGGAGAGAAATATCGAACCGAGTTTGAGCAATCTCTTAATTAATATTAGTTGATGTTCACAAGTTGTAGCCGAGAGTCGAGAGCTCTGTCGGTGTCTAAGAGTCCTCCTAGCTAGATGAAATTTTTTTTCTGGGTCTCTTACCGCCCCCATTTAGGCCTGCAGCGCCCACAAGGGGGCGTTATCGCCCACTTTGGGAAACGTTGGTCTACAGGACCTGTAGGAGTGGGCACTTTGGATTGTTTGAATCTGTCCCTCCTACTACTATATCCCACTTGACTTCTACAACTTCGTTAGGACAATAGTAGCAGATTTTTCTGTTTTTCATATACTTGGCAGTTTACCTCAAGCTAGTTACAAGTATAATATAGAAACAAGAACAGTTGTAAGACTGGATATGAGGTACGTCATAGAAAGAGAGGCAACTGTCAGGGGGAGCCCTTTCGATAGCATAATTTTTTTCAGCATAATGTATTTTGGCATAACAGTCTCAACATAAAGTTTTCTCGCATAAATTATGATAAGCAGTGTTATAAACGCAGAATGGTTTTATTGGCATAATATTAACTTAAATTTTAATCAGCATAAATGTAAAGGGTATTTTGTTTGTATAATTGTTATACGCCTAAAGATAATTTATCATAAAATACAAAATGCATAATGGAGGTATGCATAACCGGGGCAAAGTCGTAAATAGGTACGACGACGAGCGAAGCGAGGAGGTGTGTTAGGTTACTTGTGACCACAACGTGCAAGCCGAGCGAGCCTGCCGCGGTGCGGCCGGCGATGCGCTAGAACTGAATCGCTCGATTTAATCTAGTTACCTACTACTTTTGTATTTTATTTATATTCTTTATAAATAAAATATATAAAGAATATAAATAAAATAGTATAGTATATTATATATTAATAGTATAGTATATTATAGTCTACATTCTATATAGTATTAGTGTTGACATTTTGAACTTTAGTATAGTGACTATCAATATTTTTCAGTCGGCATTTCAATCTTAGACAGTTCAAGCTTAGATACAAAAATAAAATATGTACTCGTTAACATAATGCTATTCTATATGAATGACTTGTAATCTTTATGCCATAGAGTGAGATGCCAATAAATGTTAATATTAGTAACCTCTAATTGAAAAAAAATAATGCGTGAACAGTTTATGCTGGTATATCATTATTATAAAAGAAGTTATGGGAAAATAAAGTATGCCAAATGATTTATTCTGTACATGTACTTTTACTTCTATGTAATAGCACCATATAAAGCTGCCACCCAGCTGTTTTTGAATAAAAGATTAACACACATCTATCCTTTAATTTATTCATTGACTGTCTCTGTGGCGTTAGTGGCAGAGTATGCCACGATCGCACATCTCGGGTTCTAATGCTGGGTCGATATTTGTCATCTGCAAACACACACCACACCCCATTTTATGTCCACGCTGACTCAGTGTTCTGTAAACGATCACTGCGTTAAAGCAACATTCGCTATAAGTGGTCCTTGGATGGGTGACAACTTTGTGGAATTTACATTTGCGAGCATTTCCGTGCCTCGGAAGGCACGTTAAACCGTTGGTCCCGGTTGCCAGTAAAATGGCAGTTGTTACGCCTAGTTGAAGGCCTTATAAGCGGCTTGAAAAATTTGCCTGCGCCTGCCTATTCAACACGGGAATGGGCTCACCACCTGTTACGTGGGACAAAAATGCATACGGTGAAACGTGGGCGTATAGTATGCCTCTGCCTACCCCTTCGGGGGTAAAGGCGTGATAATATGTTTGTATGTATCTACATTGACTTGGTCGGCACTGGTTGCGTGATCGCTAGCTGCTATTCTTTTAAGAGTAAAAGCTAGTTCGAATTAAGCGCGTGTGGTGCCCTGTAAGCAGAATCTGTTAATACATCTATATCTGCAAGTATGTATTTGTTTCGGAATTTTGAGTGTTTACTATGATAATATGTATTTTTTTTTAAATATATCATCATCATCATCCAAGTGTCTGTCCCAGTTACGTCTCGCGAAGCCCGTTCGCTTTTCTACTTTTTGCCCTCCAGTTCGCATCGTCATCCCCTGTAGTGAGACCATAAATATTTTTTAGAAATATATAACTATGTTTATTAGTTGTTTAGATACCATATCACAAGTAATATTACCTAATATATTTATATTAACTATTTCTAGCATACTGCCCCCCAACACCGCCAGTATTTAAGTTACGAAGGTTATGGCCATGGTACTATATTTCAACGTCAGAAGCAGTATGCCCAAGTAAGGGCTCAAAAAGCTGCCACAAATGTAATGGAACATCGCATAGAAAAAGCTATAGCCTCAGAAAATACTTTGATGAAGAAAGGGCAGCATGGAAAGAAACATGATATCAAGACCAAGTATGGTTTGGATAGACTGGTTGAGGATTTGATACAAGAGTCCATGTCTAAAGGAGAATTTGAAAACTTGAGCGGGAAAGGCAAGCCATTGAAGGACCAAAATAGTAATCCTTATGTAGATTTTACGACGCACAAGTTGAATGAGGTAATTCTGTGTGATATTCCTGTGTACCTTTTATTAAGCAAAGCTTTGACATATTTCTCATTTGTTGCTGTATAATTTTTATAGCTATTCTGCACTGTTTTTGTTTCATACAAGCTGGATTATAGTAGAGTAAAATTTAGGATAACTACAGAAATACATATCAAAACAATCTTATATTTTCAGGTACTTATAAACAATGGATTCACACCAGAATGGATAACAATGAGCAAGGAAATAGACCAAGATATAGAAGCTTTAAAGAAAAGCATAAGCGATGACCGCAAATACCTGGGTCCGTACCCACTCAGTAACGATGATGTTAGTAAATGGAAGAATATATATGACAGTAACAAAGAACTGGCTCAGTCTATAAATACTAAAATAAATACATTTAATTTAATAGTTCCTTTGTTAAATAAACAGAAATTTCATGTGAAATTTGATAAAATTTGTGACGATGTTTTAAAGAATGGGGTTCACTCTGTAGCTAGGGAAATGAAAAAGAATGTACATGTGGTTAGTGATACCGACAAAATCGACAATTATGATCTAATAGGTGAAATCTTTAGAGCGTTTGGTGGTTTATTGACCTTCAACAAGGAGAAAAAGAAATATTAGTTGGTAATAAAGCTTATTTATACAGTTTTATTGTTAGTCAATATGTTTTGCTCCAAGAGCTTGTGAAAGGTCGTCACAACCACAATAGATAATTTACCTCGCTTTGTTTAAATAATAATATACGTGAATGATCAAACCTGTTAACACCAAAAAACGTGGTTACTTATACAATAATTTGCGCGAATGGTCAAATTTACAACATTCAAAAAACTAAGTTTTGTGGTTCTTTAAATAATAATTTACGTAAATTACCAAATTTGCGAAATGTCAAAAACGCAAGAGTAATAATTTGTGGTAAAGTATCAGGAACCCAGGCACCGTCTCCTGTCATATTTTTTTTGTTAGAATTAAACTTATAAAATTACATTTTCTTCTATCGATAATAACGAATAGTATCTAACTTGCTAACGTACTTGTTGATAAATACAAATAAAATCTGTACTCTATTGCATGTGCAATTCATGAATAGTAATGAAAATGGATGGGCGGGAATATTTTTATTTTATATTCTTGGGATCTGCTAAGGCGTTTGACACGTCCTTTGTCGCAATTCTAATTATCAAAAATGGAATGGTTGAGAACGACTCGATCATCGTCATCGTCAGACTCGATCTCTTTAAAAACTCACCGAACAGAGTCATCCCAAGAATCAAATTAGATCAATTCATAAATGATGAGCAAACCCTTGGGTACGGATATCACAGGGTAGTAAACTTGGCCCTGACAAAAATTCGCACTGAATTACATGGCCAACTTTGAGACTTGGTCCATCGCGTATGCTTGTATGGCAAAGTGCGTATTGGACGGTGTACGTCGTGCAAATGCCTGTATTTGATCACAGTATCGTATGTAACAAATTTGTTTTCATTTCTGTATTATCCACTGTAAAATCAAAATTGGATGAATTCTCCTTCTATCGTAATCCCAGATGCATCCAAAGGCTAAAACTTTACGAGTTCCTAGCGCCCAATGCTTTCCCTGTGCTTGAGATTCTGAAAGTAACCTGAAATTACACTACTATGAGAGTGAATGCCAACATATCAACAACGATTCATGTAACCTCATATCTGTGATAAGTAGTCATTTTATGAGAGAAATAAAATACTTGGAATTTATATAAAATTTTATTTCAAACGTATACTATAAAACTTAACATGTTTATTAGATGTCATTTCTAACCAGTGTGTATAAATTCAAAAAAAATGTTTAGTTACAAAACATACTGATAATAAACTTTGATTTATTGATGATTGATCGATTGATTAACATAGTCAGAGAAAAAGAATGAGTACCGAGAAACTGTAAAAATATTGATGTCGTAATAAAATTCATTTAATGAAAGATTTTATTTTGATTCATGTGATAAAGTAATTGATATTAACAATGAGAGTTTCAGTATGTTTATGGTAACTAACCTACACTACAACAATTCAAAGTATACTTATTAATTAATTATAACATTATTTACAAATATAGGATTCGAGACTTAACGATATGTAAACAAGATCACATTGTTACCAGTGCTGACAACACTGGCGGTACTTGTGTTGACTATTTAAGTATTGCCAGACTTCGACGTCAAACGTCCTTAATATTATACCCAAATTATGAAGGTAACAAATATCGGAATGGTTTATATCATCTTATCTTAATAACTACAAAATTATTCTTATGAATAACATATAACAATTTTGTTTACTTAGGGCCGTATTACAGAACGTTTCTCAATACTCAAGAAACACTTGAGAGTAGTATTTTAAGGCAAAAAATAGCCTTAAACATTTCTTGAGTATTGAGAAACGTTCTGTAATACGGCCCTTAGGTAGGCAGTTTGCTGCTGATATTGTATCGGGGCCATTATGATGAACTAACTTCATTTTAATCTTTAATCTAAGCTGAGAGCAAAACAGGTATAATATATTTTTTCAAGTTGTAGAAATATATGTATTATTTGCTGCATAGCTTAATACACATATATATATATATATATATATATGTCTGGGTTAACATTTTGAAGTGGACTTTGTTTTTACCTTACATCAATCTTAAATTTGATTGTCAGACGTTTCACCATTAAACGAATAGCCGTTTGCCCCGATACATTTTTTAACTCTTAATTAATGTAATAAAAATAAAAGTTACTACTATATTGCTGCAACTATTACGGAATTGATTTCTCAAAAAAACTTTCTTATTTTTTTTGTTAAATAGTTTCAAAAGGAATGTGTACCCCAGATACATGGGGACATACAACCCAAAAATAAATTTAAAAATACGCAGTCGCGTTAAATAAATTTTTAATGTATCCTTATTTCATTTATAAGATATTTTTATGTTTACCAATGGTGAGGGTGCAAAATTGCTAATCTGTAAACATCTAGAACTTTAAATAACTATCGAATCAGATGTCACATAGCGGAAATTCATTGTGAAACTATAATTTTTGTTTTAATTTTTATTTGACAATATTCCGCTATTATGCTTTGTTTTGCTTTACACAAGAGGCATTATAAAGACTGCTGCACATCAAAAAACCAATATTATAAATTTAAGTGCGAAAGTTACTCTGTCTGTTTATAGCGCTTTCACGCTAAAACTACTAAACCGATTTAAATGAAATTTGGTAAAGAGATAGTCTATAGCCCGAGAAAGGACATAGGCTACTTTTTATCCTAGCAACAAGTTGCTGTGAGAAACAGGAACGGGAAAGCTACAATACGCGGGCAAAGCTGTGGGCATCAACTAGTATAATTATAGTTTTATCTGAACTTTTCAAAAATGTTTGTTTTTAGGAAGTTGTGTGGAAGGTTTTTTTTTATTATATGGCCTGGTTACTAAGACCTTTGGGCCAGTGTGCGGAAGGTGTGTGATGGGACGTAGGGTGGTTACCAGTTACCAGGAACAGTTAGGAGTACCACATGAGCGTGTTGGTGTGCGAGAGACGCACGCGGCCCGTGGCCACGAGGCGCAGTGCTCGCGGGTAAGCACGATGCTCTGCGGTGAGGATCCGCGCACTCAGAGACTCCTCGGTATCAGCAGCTGCCACAGGAACTCGCTCCTGGAGGATGATGGGGCCCGTGTCCATGCCCTCCTGCACACACAACTTGAATGAGTGGACTTTGCGCGGGAACAGTGACAAGTGCGGAGGCTTACTGTATATTATTTTCTATAACTAGTGCATTTTACTACTAGATTAAGTTTTAAATATTGTAAAAGCTTTCTGTGTGAGAGAACAAATAAATACATTATTACATTTTTCTTGTTTTATGTGCGGAAATGGTGGTTTCTTGGACATAAAAGTTGTGTTAACGTGCTATAGTGAAAGACAATGATATATATGCAGTGAATTGCTATTTCCTCTCTTGCCGCGTTAAGTCCACTGAAAACCTCAGTATAAGAACCACCATTATACTGAGGGCAAGGACCAGGACAAAGGACTGAGAACTCGACATTGACAAAGACTAGACAGAAACTAAATTAGAAGATAAGATTGAAGAAATATGATATAAAAAATAAGATTTGGCTAAAAGGTCTTCGTAACTAGGCCATAAAATAATTATAAAAAAAACTTGATGCTGAGAAATCTTTGCTAATGTAACTTCTTGAAGTAGATAAAAATAACCAGTAAAAGTCAGTGACCTCGTGACCACGGCTGGTGTAATCCGGTCGAAACGTCTGGAAGTTTAAGGAAGGCTTTGTGCCTAATAATATACGTCGCGAATAAAACCCAAAATATCATAAATATGAGTGAAAATCGCAAAAGTTTAAAAACATTAATAGATAAAAGTAGACGACTGTATTTATAAACCTGTTATGGAACCTGTTAATGGTTTCCGATATCAACTGGACAGAAGTCGCTCAGCTCTTGTCGCGCGCACGTAACATAAAAAATCTTTCCTCTGTATCTGTTACCTTATAGAAATACCTACTTCAAGAAGTTTCTGCATTACTGCGTTTCAACGATATGCACGTATAAATAAAATAAAATGTAGTATGGTATATAAAATACACTAAATGTTAATGGGTTTAACTGAATAAAAATATAAAGAGGTAACCAAAAGCCCTGGTGCAAAAGAAAGCTATATCTTCCACAACTAATCTTCGAACAAAAGGATCCTGGAATGAACTGCACTGCGCTACAAAGAGACACATGTTTCTTTAAGTCCTATGTGTATAAAAAGGTATTGCAACTTTAAAAGGTGTTAGAGATACTTACATCAACAAAATGAACGGTACACCCGCTTTCCCTGTCCCCAGCGTCCAGGCACTGTTTCTGCGCGTGAAGACCTGGATGTCGCGGCAGCAGCGACGGGTGGATGTTCAGTAACCTGCCGTGCCATCTGCGGACACCACACACACATGTACGGTACTCTATCAAGCGCGAGCTATCGATATAAATGTGGGATAAAATAGTGTAGTAACGAAACGCAGCTGACGAGAGAGAGAGAGAGGGAAGTATATGTGTGTGAGCGAGCACGATTAGAAATGGCTACCCATGGTGTTTATGATGGTTAACGGTATAATTTTGTGTGTGCTGAGTTTTGTGTAACCTACTCGTCCTTATTATATTGCCATACAATCCTACTAATATTATAAACGCAAAAGTTTGTAACTATGGATGTTTGATACTCTTTCACGCACTGAATGGATTTTGATGAAACATTACAATAATATAGCTTTCACATCAGAATAACACATAGGCTACTTTTTATCCTGGAACAAGTTCCTGTGGAAAAAGGGGAAAACTTCACCACGCGTGCGGAGCCGCGGGCGTGTGTACTAGTCCCACATAAATTCCATAGAGGTTCCGAGACAAAATTATTTATCCCTGGAACATTCTCATTTGGCTCTGTAGTACATTTGCTGACTGACGAGTAAAGCAGTGGTGCATGTATTCACGTGTGTACATAGATGTTCGTAGGTCAGATGGAAGTCAGTTTTAACAAAAAAAGTCACAACTGCTCTAAGCAAACAGCTTAAGCGCACAAACAGCAGTAAATCGTTATGCGGACGAGCAAAAGGGTACTATAGTTCGGGCAGATTTTTCCGGTTCGCTTGTGCGTGCGTATACGCACGCTCGTACGCATTCACACTATACACCGTCAATAGGCACTCAAAGGCTTACCTAGATAAAATTCTGATTTTGTTCACCGACCGTGTTTCATCCGTGACTCCGAGCTTCAATATTTAAGCTGGGTCTAATAAGTCGAAATGATGACACTGAGTGTGCGCGCGTGAGTGTGTGTGTGAGTGTGTGTGTGAGTGTGTGGGCGCGCGTAGTTGTGTGTGAGTGTGAGTGTTCCTTATCCTCCTACAAGTCGAGTAGTTACTAACTTTTTAACGAAATCTGCGGTAAGTATCCGCATGTAGCCGGCCAGACACACGATGTCGATCTTGTGCGCCTCCAGGGCGGCGCTGACGGCCAGGTCGAATTCCGCACGAGATGAGTACTCTTTGTGGTTGAATACCTGTAGAAATATGTCCATTTGCATCTAAACTTAACTAACAATTACTAAAATTCAATCTTAGAACGATAAAAATGTTAGGGAACCGGAATAGACGCGTACCAAATATCCTCAATTTATTCTAACAATTATAATAGTCTATTGATTGATGGCACTTGCTACTTCTCATCTTGAATAAAAACACTTGTACTGTTCTACTTATTTACTATTTAAACCCGACCGGTTTCGCCTTACGGCCTTTTCCAAAGGTAAGCATATATTTTATGTATTTCAGATGTTATTGAGTACAATATGTGAAGTTGTAACAACAATGGTTGGTCAAACCATTGTTGAGGTTAAAATATAAATAAGTGGAACAGTACAAGTGTTTTTATTCAAGAATTATAATATTCATTATTTATGTACTTTAAACCGTCCATTTCCCTCGTGACACTACCAGTATTGTCATGGGAGATTTCTATTTCCCGTGACACTACCAGACGATTGTAACGGGGTAATGTCTAACGGAACTGCTCAAGGAAATCATGTGGGTCAGGCCTGTATGTTACCCTTCAGATTGTTAGCAATGTGCAATATTTCGCTTTACAATGTGACATGAAGTCGACACCGGTTTCCTCGTCACACTAATAATCCTCATTCTTGTCAAACAGTCTTCGGGATGCCTCGAGTCGGTGTACTTTTAATTTTTCAATACAAGTATTTTAAATTGATTAGAGAAAAGGGACACAAAAAGAGACAAATATATGTGAGAATGAGACAGAGTACACGGGAGGCAGGTGAGTGCCGTACCAGTGTGTGCACGCCGGCCTGCTCGGCGCGCTTGAGCGCGTACGCGGCGGCCTTGTTGCTGACGACGAGCGCGACGTCGGCGCACAGGTACTGCGCGGGGTCCCGCGCCGAGTCCAGCAGCGCTTGCAGGTTGCTGCCGTTGCCCGACACCAGCACGGCCACCTGACACTCCATCATAGTATACACGCATGTACACACAGATACACAAATAAATAAACAATATTTATTTAGTTACAAATAGGCGAGATACAGTTTACACTAGTTCGGGAGCCAGGGGATTCACCAGCATTATAATTTCAACATTTTGTGTCAATAAAGAATTATTTGTACTACTTTGTTAAACATATGATACGAAATTATTTTGAAAAGCTAAAAAGTATTTTGGTGATTATCTATGGATAGATATTTATGATTGTTTGTGCCACTTGCCGGTTGGACAGGGTTTATATTAGATTTTGTATAGGTTTTCGTCGACCCAAAACCTATACTACCTATAGGGTACTTCCGGTTTACCTAGAATTGTCTATTTTGGTATTACTTCTTACATCCTATTAGCACAAGTGAAGGGAAAATTCAGAATAATCATTTTCAACTTTATAAAACACCAATTAACATAGACCTCAGAGTTGTATGGGCGCTCATACAATTTGGAGTACTAGCTTAATTAGCTTAATTGGCACTAACCTCAAATAAGGTAGATACTAATTTTATTATGGCGGTAGGTACGAAACCGAGGGTGTCGAGGCGCACGAGTTCGACTCGCGCTTAACAGTATTTTATTTTCACATTGAAATTTTGTAAAGGTAGTTTTAAAGTATCAGTGTTTTCTTAAAATTTTCGTGTAAACTATCAGGTTCTGTAAGAACTTTTTACTTAATTAAACATTTTAGTGGCCCCGCTGACTCAGTGTTCTGTAAACGATCACTGCGTTAAGCAACATTCGCTGTAGGTGGTCCTTGGATGGGTGACCACTTTGTGGAATTTACATTTGCGAGCGTTTCCGTGCTTCGGTAGGCACTTTAAGCCGTTGGTCCCGGTTGCCAGTAAAATGGCAGTCGTTAAGCCTGGTTGATCGCCTTATGCGCGGCATGTAAAATTTCAACAGCAGGTCGCCACAGCCTGCGACTGTCCATTTCAACACGGCAATGGGCTGTTTACGTGGGGCACCTGTTACGTGGGACAAAAATGCATACGGTGAAATGTGGGCGTATAATATGCCTCTGCCTACCTCTTTGGGGATAAAGGCGTGACAATATGTTTCGTGTGTCTTCGCCATGACTTCATTCACTAGTAAACTGGTGCACTTCACTATTTGCAAATGACACAACACCATATCTAAGTATGACTGGATTGGGCCTCGAATCTCTAGGTTTTACCTCTAATATGAAAAACGTTCATTCTAAATCATCAAAGATTTATCATAACATTTCAGCGATGCTTACCTTTTTCTTGGGTAGTAGCGGCATTCTCCTGGTGAAATCCAGCGCCGAGGCGAAGTTGTCGACTATGACTCGAGGGCCGTCCTTCGGCCGTGCTTGTATGGAGCCGATAACCATCGCTCCGAACGATCGCGTTATGTTCATCACCTGCAACGTCCAATTTATTACAATGTAATTTTTATGTATACCCACTTTTTCTTGTAATTTTATTTGTAGTTTATAAAAGCTACATGCCTATAGTTGAAAGCGTGTCGTTAATTTTCCAGAGATAATAGATAATCTACTTTCTCTTCACTCATTCCCAACTCGCATCAGAATTGCGAAAAAGCGACCTATACCAACATAATTTACTTTGTGGTACTTACCTCAGCCTGGTCCTCAGGCGACACGATGAGCACCATACCGATGCCGCAATTGAACGTCCTCAACATTTCCTCGTCTTCCACCGAGCCAGCGTCCGATATCCATGAGAATACCTGCCATCCATTTAGAAATGAGAGTCGGAATCAGAATTTTAGATATCAATTGGGACTTGATTGCTCATTAAAATACTGACTCCATTAAAAATAGTCTTATGTCCACAAGGTAAAGTTTTAAATATCGGTACAAAAAGTGTATTGGATATGGAAAAATTCTTTAATAAGACGGGTGCGTTTTTAAGACCAAACGACATAAGTGAAAATTCAAACTGTCCAAACATAAATTGCATTTTCAAGCCCCCAGCAATTATTTATTTTTTCTTTCCTTTATTTCTTTTCAATCTGGCATTGTAGCGTAGTTAAAATTCTGCTTCTACTATAAATGAGGGCAATAAATTAGGCGTGTGCGCAAGTGTGTGTGCATGTGTGTAGTGCAGTTACCGGGTGCACGTGCCACCAGTGCGCGTTGAGGCGCGCGCGTACGCCATCGGGGATGACGCGCGGGATGTTGTGCACCAGGCCGCCGCCCGTGATGTGCGCCACCGCCTTCACGCGCCCCTCCCGCAGCGCCGGTAACACGCTCTTCACGTAGATGCGCGTAGGCTTTATCAGCTCCTCGCCTTCAACACACATAATGACAGTTGAATTAATTTTATCAAAACTCACGCACATTTTTAAACAAAGACGGGATTTTGCGTAGAAACACTTATGTGTGTTCAGATAATGTATTCGGATTCACAAAGGGTTGCTCAACGGTGGATGCAAGGGTTGCTTTACTCAAAAGTATTTATGCGGCTTTTGAGGATTCGCATGATCCATTAGGTGTTTATTATTGCGATCATCACGGAACTCTTGTTAAAAAATACGCCACTACGGTATTAGAAATAACCTTATGACTACTCTACATACACTACCTCTAGCTCAGTTTTGCCTTCCATAGAGATTTCTCCCCAGACTGTCCATGATCCTCCACCATAACTCACTTTCTCGTCAATACAGCATTGCGCGAAACGCTCGTTCTGTCTTCGGTACACCTTACTCCTTCCGTCATTACCGTATAGCATTATCTTGGACTCATCTGTGAAGAGAACCTGGCTCCATTGATGTCAAGTCCAATTTAGATGTTCGCGCGCAAACTCTAGACGGGCTATTCGGTGTGCTCGTGTCAATTTGGGTCCATTGGCTGGCTTATGGGGCTTTAAACCACGTTCATTGAGTCGCCTTCTAACGGTCCGAGCACTTAAAGCCACTCCGTGAAAGTCCCTGAGCTGTTCTTGTATCTGAACAGAGTTAAGGCGTCGATTTCGTAAGCTAGTAGTGACAATGTATTGATCTTGTCTCGCCATTATCACTCGGTAACGAGGTCCTCCTGTTCGCCGAACGAAGCCGCCAGTCTCCAGGTATCGGTGGTACACTCTTTGAACAGCGGAACGACTTATGTGAAGTTGTGAACTCACATCTCGCTGACTTAGCCCAGATTGAAGAAGTGCTACAGCTTGCGCGGCTCAGGTGAAGTATCCATAATTTTAAAGCCAAAAACGGTTCAAATTATAGAAAAATAACTAAACTTTGGTTAACAATAATTACGAAAATTCAAACCAAATCGACATTAAATTGCTTCAAAAGCAACTTTCAACAGTCATTATTTTTTTCAAATCAGTGACCAAGCTCGGCTTTTTTATTTATTTTAAATTCTAAAATTCTAATTTGGATTAAAACATACGGGAAAGACGACGAAATATGCCAGCATTAAAAATGCATAAAAACTTTTTTGTTGTATTGTATATTTTTTGTGAATTGGGCTTTTAGGCCCGGGAATGTAAGGTGGCTCGATTCAAGAGTCCGGGAGTGTATATATATCAAAAAAGAAATGGACCAAGTATTGATCCCTGTGTGACACCCATTGGAGATACTGCTGATCGTTTACAGTTTACTTCAACCCTCTGAAGCTGGTCCTAACCACGACTGCCGCCCCTAGAAGGCAATAGATACATTCGCCAATGTTTAGAGAACCACGTGATGCCATATGCTGGATTTATTGGCCAAGATTTCGTTTTAATGCATGATAATGCAAGGGCCCATACTGCGGGAATCGTCAGGGAGTACTTAAATGACATTGGTATCACTGTTATGAGATGGCCAGCGCGAAGTCCTGATATAAATCCTATAGAGCATCTATGGGATGAGCTGAAGAGGCGGGTTTGAGCTCATCATCCTGGCCCGCAAACCATGCAGGAGCTCAAAAATGTAATTTTGGAAGAATAGGAGGACATTCCTCAACATGTCATAATGACATTGATTAATTCTATGCCAAACCCTATGAGAGCTGTCATAAATGCACTGGGAGGCAATACAAGTTACTAAATAAACATTTCTTTTCATGTTAAACATGTATTTATTTAAAAATCGCTTACTTTTTTTTCCTTGAAAAAAGCAAATATGGACTTGTTTCAACGTAACTCGACTTTTTTAATAAACTGTAGTTCAAATTTAGAACAGTGGCACTCTAAATGAATGATGAGTATACCAGCTCCAAAACTGCATCAAAACATTTTCCTTCTACATACATATTTTATAAGTTACAGTACTCCAAACCAAAAAAATCAAGGTGGCTCGATTTAGGTCTCCGGGAGTGTATTATTGACTTTATATACCAAATGACATAAAAGTAAACTCAAAAGTTCTGAACAAACCTTGCAGGTATTTACGACACACAAATCAATGCAAGTCCCCCTGCAGTTACTTTCAAGAAGAGTTTGAGGCACTCAAACTATAAAAACAATGCAAGAATAGATAAAAATTGACATTATAGAACATATAATGTTGATGCGAGAAATTTTCTAATGATATACCAGAACCCATTATAAATATCACTTCCATCTTAGCATTCCAGTAGTATTCTTCAATCTGAAAAATTCCAAAGTCAGCTGTGGTAAAGTCTGTGCTTTTTTCGGTATTTTTGTAAGTTCCTTCGTAAGTCCATTAATCCTCATTAATTTATTCAGCAAGTGCACCAAATTGCAATTAAAAATGGTTTGAACCTTAAAGATCTTGGTGGTCTCTATAAATATTACTTTGAAAGCAGCATTGCATACACTACTCACCTAGTGTTAACCCTTCTTTACTGAACGGTGCTTTATCATTGAGTGCTAGCCCTAGCTTCTTCATCAACTTGTGGATTAGACTGAACCCGTTGCTATGTACGCCGTTGGATGGGAGACCGATGATTATGTCGCCTACCTGTTAAATATTAAAAAGAAATATAAATCAAGACATGTGTAACTTTTTGTGTGGTGGTTATAACTAAGCAGAAACTCTCCCTTCACGTAACATGGAGTCAGTTTTCTTATACAAAAATACATGTTCCACTATTGTGGGAGCGCAATTAACCTGCTGTTTAAATTTTTCAACAAGTAAATGATAAGTAAATATATTTTGTTCATCAAAAAGCACTAATATCATTCAGTCAAATACATTGTCACTATTGACTTTATACTTCTAGCGTAAAAAGCCCTAAACGCATGTAACTCTCTGCCGGCGCACGTGTTGCCCTCTTCTTACAATCTTGGGTCCTTTAAGAGAAGCGTGAAAAGGCACATTTCTGGGCCGTCAACCTGAGGGTCGCATCGGAGCCCTACTGGCTGGGATAGTGGCCCTCAATCACGGATCGTCGTCTCTGCTTTCTATCAGGTGGGCGGAGCCATTTTGTCGTGTCAAATATAAAATAAAACTGAACTAACCGCAATGTCGTTGATTTTAGGTAAAATGTGGGTTCTTTCCACGACTCCCAGAGCGAAGCCTGCGATGTCATACACCCCTGGCTCGTACATGCCTGGCATTTCTGCTGTTTCGCCACCTATATGTAAAATAACGTTATTATCTCATTTGTGTATTTTATTAAAGTGCAAGATCGACTAAACTGTATATTTAAATATCGATATCCATGTTAGCTGTGCCTCTTAATACGAGTACGTCCTAATGTATTTTTCTAAGTGCCAGTGTACTGTTTGTTTGAACTATTTAGATATCGGCTCATATCATCATATATTACATGAACTATTTAGATATCGGCTTACTGCATTCACGTCGCACACACGTCCACTCTCTTAGTGGGCTAAGGACGGGCCGCTTTTTGCTATCTCGTCCCACTACGTCCCACCACAACTTAAGAGACATTTTGCACCTAGGGGACATTTTGCGACAAGGGAACATTTTGCGAATGGGACATTTTGCATCTAGGGAACATTTTGCAAATGAGACATTTTGCACCTAGGGAAAATTTTGCAATTAAGAGACATTTGGCACTTAAGAGACACTTTGCGCCTATAGAACATTTTGCACCTAAGGGACATTTTGCGCCAAGGGGACACTGCGCGGAAGAGACAGTATGTAAGTAGTTTGGTGCCTGACCGATGAGCGCGGCGGTGGCCTGGCGGCAGCCCTCGGCCACGCCGGAGACCACGCTGCGCGCCACGCTGACGTTGAGCGCGCCGCACGCGAAGTAGTCCAGGAAGGTGAGCGGCGCGGCGCCGTTGCACAGGATGTCGTTGGCGCACATGGCCACCAGGTCCACGCCGATGGAGCCGTGCTGGCCCGCGCGCTGCGCCACCTGCAGCTTCGTGCCCACGCCGTCCGCCGCCAGCACCAGCACCGGGTCCTGCGACACACACACACATGCTCAATACGGCGATTCACACTATTTCACGCTCATTTAGATACAGAAGCGCTCGTGGCCGCGCGGTCTCAGTGTTCTGTAAACGATCACTGAGTTACGCAACTTTCACTATGGCTGGTCCTCGGATGGGTGACCACTTTGTGGCATTTACATTTGCGAACGTTTCCGTGCTTCGGAAAGCACGTTAAGCCGTTGGTCCCGGTTGCCAGTAAAATGTACCATTAATTACCATTTTTTTTTTGATGGATATATCTACAAGGTTTCTGTAGATAACTAAATTTAATTTAACATAAAAAACATTAGATATATTCAAAACAAATCTGGGGCCCAATTCTCGACCATACAATTTGAAAACGTAAACGAAAATTTGCTGTTGAAATGCCCATTGATTTATATTTAGAAACGGTGAAATAAGTGTAATAATAAAAACTGTTCATCAGTAAATTTACTTATACACTTTCGTCGTATGATCGAGAATCGAGGTCCAAGACCACTTAAGACAATTGTTCTCAAACTACCAAATACCTTGTACTCCTGCTCAATGGCCTTCAGCTGGAAGCAGCCGCCGAACCCGCCGAGACCGCCCAGCACTCCCGACCGAGATGTTGTCCTGCTCGACACACAGAGTATGTTATAAAAAGATTCTTGAAAGATTATACATAATGGTGTACCCTACTTAAAGCTGTCAAAATTATCATAAATACTATATTTGACAGTGTAGTATTCTTTGCTCTGTGGTTAAACCCCTGTAACACTAATACTATACACAAATGCTCTTTTAAAATCCCGACGCTCAATTTACAGTAAGATGTAAAACTTTTTTAAAACTCCCTAAGTATCAAAAAAGATAGTTCGGAAGTTCAAAGTTCGTAGTCGGGAGTCCAAAGTTGGATATGGAATATACAAGCAGTCAGTCAGTCAGCAATGTAATAATTATGCATTATGAGTATTTAGCTAGATGAGGTAGGTCTGACCCGAATTTGATATTGTACAGGAATAATAGGAACAGTGTGATGTAAGTGACCTGGCTAGAGGCTTGATCATGGAGACCAGCGAGTCCCCGGCCTCGATGTCCACGCCGCTGTCCTTGTACGAGAGCGACTTCTGCGGGGAACTTCGGTCTGCGGTCACGTACGGACTGGTCAGCGGAGACATGGCTTCCTTGAAGTTGTCCACCACCACTTGGTGTCCACCTGGGGACGAACTTAACTTCATTAAGAAGAGAAGAGAACCATTAAAGACAATTCTGCATTATTTTTATAAAATACTAGTTAAGCTCCGCCCGCGTGGTGAAGTTTTTCCCTTCTCGTTTCTCACAGAAACTTTTTTCCGGAATATAAATAGCCTGTGTATAGAGAAATATTTGCTGTATTATTGTAAAGTTTCATCAAAATACATTCAGTATTTTTTGCTTGAAAGAGTAACAAACATACATTAATACATTCTTACAAACTTTCTTGTTTATAATAATAATTTATCTCTCGTAAATCGAGATTGTTTTTTCGAATGTATTATTCTCACTACTAATCGAACTAAAGTTCGAGATTTTTGTGTGAAATGTTGCCATTTAAGAACCATGTCATATTACGATGCGTACCGTTCGACACGTTTCATCCGGTTTGAAAACGGTTACAACAAGACTACTCTTACAAAATGTTCTAAAAGTTTTTTAAGCTTATTTTACACGTTATAAACAATAATTACGTATTTTATAGTAATTATTAAAGGAAAAAAATATTGTTAACTGCATAATATACATTACTTAATGTAAATTAGAAAAAATCCTTTTACAGTCTCGTAAAATGAAAAATATCTGAATGTGTCGCTGTCAGTGTCACTGTTACTGTGTGTTGTCTTGTCTGTGTAATAACAACAAGAAACACAATTACAACTAACACAGTCTTCAATAGAAGACTGTGTTAGTTGTCATCACAAATCGTAACGTAAATTATAAATTAAATCAATTATGACAAACATAAAAAAGCAATATCTCACGCCACAACAAAAGCAGCTGTTAATTCAGTTAGTGAAAGCTCAAACGGGTCCACATTTCTGAAACATCGGCGACGATGTGGTAGCCCCGCAGTATTTGAAATTGAAGAGAGTTGCAATATGTAATGTAATGTTAATTTAGGGTCGGTTACTGAAGAAATGTACAAAGATTAAAAAAAAATTTTATTTGGAACAGACAAACAGTATTCAATTTGTTTTTGGGTAATGACTGCATTAGTAACAACTGTGGCGCAGTCATTAACGCCCGCCTTCAGACGCTTAGCACATATTTGTATGGAGTATTATAATTATGAGGTGAGTGTTTGTAAAAGAATTCGAGACTTATCTCGAAATCGAGACTGTTTCGAAGGCATTAGAATTGCGGCCCTGGTCGAAAAACGTGAGTAATACCGTTTACATATTTTTTACTGTAAATGCCAAATAAATCATAATACGAATCAATCAAAATACGAGAAAAACTGTGTTAACTTTTTTATATTTCAAAAAATGGCTAAAATATTTACGATCAAAGTGCGTATAACGCGGGTGACCGCATACGTCACAACTATGCTCATTCAACAGTCGCGCTCTCGTTCGCACCCGAACGCCGCGCATCGCCTTGTCGCAGTCTGTGCTACATTGTGACGTCATAATGAGCGCGCCAAATCTCGGAAATTCAAAAAAGGGCTATAACATCTCGTCGTTATAACTTCGGAAATACTGCATGTATTAAAGTGATATAAAAACTAATGTAATGTACATGAGCTACGCGCCAATTTTAGCTGTATTTGAGAGTAATATTTTGACCCTTTTGTGTTCTCCATTGTGTGAATATAACTTTAGATGTTTACTAGAAGTAAAGTACCTTCTTTGCCGATATTCTCGACGGTTCCGACGACCGCGACGTCCCCCTCGACCCTCGCCAGGAACTCAGCGAGGCACACCGGGTCCACTATGGCCACCATGCCCACTCCGCAGTTGAACGTCCGGAGCATCTCGAAGTCTGACACCATACCTGTACCACAATAGATTATGTATACTGTTGACTGATGGTAAACATAAAAAAAAAAACTAACTATCTTTACGCTGTATCCCGGGGAAGTCAGAGAGGACCGATCGCCAGGCTTCACGAACCATGCATTCTTCTTTCGCTTCATTATTTATCTACCACGCCTTATCCCCGAAGGGGTGGCAGAGGCATATTATACTCGTATGCCCACTTTTCACCATGTGTATTCCTGTCCCACGTAATAGATGGTGAGCCCATTGCCGTGTTGAAATAGACAGACGCAGGTTGTGGCGACCTGCTATTGAAATTTTTCAAGCCGTCCATAAGGCCTACAACTGGGCTTAACGACTGCCATGTTACTGGCAACCGAGACCAACGGCTAAACGTGCCTTCCGAAGCACGGAAACGCTCATAAATGCAAATGCCACAAAGTGGTTACCCATCCGAGGACCAGCCCTAGTGAGAGTTGCTTAACGCAGTGATCGTTTACAGAACACTGAGTTAGCGGGCCCACGAGCGCTTCAAGTTGTCAAGATTAAGTCGCTTCATACATGCACATCTGTGTATCAGACTACTTTTGACTTTTCCATTAAAAATATATTTCATAAACCAAAGCAGGCAGATTTAATTGATTGGCTGACATAATTCTTATTTAAATATTACATACTAGTTGACGGCCGCAGTTCCGCACGCGTGGTGAAGTTTTCCCGTTCCCGTTTCCCAGCGGCGAATTTCTTCCCGGCATAAAAAGTAGCCTATGTATTATTCTGATGTGTAAGCTATATTTATTTAAAGTTTCATCAAAATTCATTCAGTCGATTTTGCGTGAAAAGTAACAAACATCCATATTTACAAACTTTCGCATTTATAAAATTAGTAGGATATGGTCACTTAAATTTTCAATAGAGTTCCACACTAACCTTTAGCCTGCAGCCATCCAAAGACAGGTTTGATACTAAACTTGTTAGCATCCAACCTGACCCGGATACCCGGCGGCAGTATCCTGGGGATATTCTCCAGCAGTCCACCTCCAGTGATGTGCGCCAGACCTTTCACCAGGTCCTTCTTGATGGCCGGCATCAGTTGTCGCACGTAGATTCCGGTGGGGGCTAAGAACTCTTCGCCGAAAGACTTGTTAGTAGTGCTGAAGGGAGCTGCATCTGTGTACCTATAAGTATCCTATATTTAATATTTAAAGTCCGAGACTACCAGGACTTTAATTGGTCGTGCTAATTAGTGTCTAGAACATAAAACCATTTAGCCTTTTTGCTACCGCCCCACTAAAAAGGCAACGGGTTTTCAAAAATGTTTTTCCAAATTTAACATCTAAAATTGACATATTTTATTAAATTTAAATTTTCGTTATTCGGAAGTTACGTTAAGTTAAGCCATTGTTCCCGGTTGCCAGTAAAATGGCAGTCGTTAAGCCTGGTTGAAGGCCTCATGGGCGGCTTGAAAATTTTCAACAGCAGGTCGCCACGGCCTGCACCTGTCCATTTCAACACGGCAATGGGCTCACCACCTGTTACGTGGGACAAAAATGCATACGCTGAAATGTGGGCGTTTAGAATGCCCTTCGGGGATAAAGGCGTGACAATATGTATGTATTTAATATTTCAAGTTTCACGATGTTTGACCACCCACAAAACAATCACCATGTCATTTCTTCTACAGATCTAGCCGTAAATAGAAAGGCGCAGGTTGTATCTACAACCTACTAAAAATTTTTTCAGGCCGCCCGATAAGCTTTAAACTTGGCTTAACGAGTGCCTTGTACTGCCACCCAAGACCGTTGGCTTTACGTGTCTTCCAAAGCACGGAAATGCTCGTAAATAAATATGCCACAAAATGTTCCAGTACCAGTCATAGCGTAAGATGCTTGACGCAGTGGTCGTTTACAGAACACTGAGCTAGCGGGTCTAGGAGCGCTTATAGTCTGTAAAATCCAATGAGGGGAACGAAGGGGAGGTGTTTGCGCGGGAACTTCGTCAATGGCAGACGCTTGCTATATATTATTTTCGAAAACTAGTGCCATCTAACCTTGATTTATGTGTAAAAATGGTAGTTCCTTAGATATAAAAGTTGTGTAAATGTGCTAATATAGTGATTTATCGCAGTGAAATGCTATTTTACAGCTTGCCGCGCAAATTCCACTAAAAGCCTCAATAACGCTCTACCACGTTAATGGGGCAAGGACACAAGACCTGGGACTGGACTTGCATCGACAAGGATAAGACTAAATTAAAATATAAGAATGAAGAAATATGAAATAAATAAGATTTGGCTAAAAGGTTTTAGTAACCAGGCCATAAATTAATTACAAAAAAAATAAAGTGACATAGGGAGCGCGGAGGGAGAAATATTGTGGGAATTTTTTTTTACACAGCTTGTAAGCTTGTGTTATGGTATCTAGACAACTGATATAACTTTTCTTAACTATCTTCAAGCTGTATCCCTGACGGGGTAGTCAGAGAGGACAGATCGCCAGGCTTCGCGATCCATGCATACTTCTTTCGCTTCTTCGAGATTCATCAATCGCTTCATACACGCACGTCTGGGTATCCGAGTACTTTTGACCTTTCCGTTTTTGAGCAATCTGCTCACGTGGACTTCATATGTAAGTCTCGGCCTACCCTGACCTCTTCTACCCTCTGCTTTCGCACAATATATATTCTTCGTCAATCGTTCCCCACTCATTCGTTGGACGTGTCCAAACCAACGGAGCACGCCCTTTTCCAGCTTAACGCTGACACTTTCATTCAAACCTGCCATATTGCGTATCACTTCGTTACGTATTCGGTCGGCCAAGGTAACGCCGCACAATTTTCGAAGTGATCGCATCTCCACAGCATTCAATTTACTTTCATGCATCTGCTGACATACCCAGGTTTCGCTACCGTAAAGCAAAGTTGGCACTAGCACTGCGTTATGAATCGCCAGTCGTGCTTCTTTTACGATGCTTTGTCGCTTTACTAACTGGGACAAAGCACCGTTAACTCTGTTTCCGGCAGCTACTCGCCGTTCTACATCCGAATCACATCTTCCATCCGCGCTAAACATACTCCCTAAATACACAATTTCATTCACTTGCTCTAGACGTTCCTGGTTTACCCTAATCTCGCATTTAGTTCTTACGTCATCTCTTTCACATACTAGAACCTTAGTCTTACTTGCATTCAAGCGAAGACCCTTACTTTCACACTCCTCTTTCATATTAGTGACTAATGCCTGAAGGTCGGCTTCTGATGAGGCCATGAGCACCGCATCATCAGCGTACAGCAGACAGTTTACTGAAAAGTCACCCAAATTCACACCCATATCACAATCTTTCAACTTCTGCAGGCAATATAGGCTTATAACTGTCCAGATACACTATGAACAGCCAGGCGGACATGACACAACCCTGTTTGACGCCTGTACAGACATCAAAAAGAGGTGACACATAGGTACTACAACTGCTATTCGCCAGTCATCTGGGACCTCACCCGTCCGCCAGCACAAGTTGCATAACAGACATAGAGTGTCCCAGACGCGCGACCCACCGTACTTGATCATCTCAGCAGTAACTCTGTCTTTTCCCTCAGCCTTACCACATTTCATACTTCTTATCGCTTGTTCAATTTCTTTAATACTAATGACTTCAATGAAATCGGGATCCGGAGCATCGAAGTGAGCTCCACTTCCCGATGTGGCATCTCTGTCTTTTCTTGCATACATCTTTCCATAATATTCACTCCATCTCTGCAGGACGTCAGTTTGGTCTGTTAGGACGTCATTGTTAACACTAAGCACTTTATTCATACTGCAGATTGCCAAACAACTCCGGGTCTTGCCTACCTCTTTTCAGAAGAGCCTGGCATTATCCCGGAAATTGGACGACAATCTTTCATTCTGCTCCTTTCACGAGCTTCTTCTATCAGTGTCTTCGTGTTAACTTTTTGCAGCTTGTATCTCTCTTTCATATTAAAATCATTCCGCGAGGCTAAGTAGTCTAACCATGCTTTCTTCTTCATTCGAACTGCTTCTTTCACTTCCTCATTCCACCATGCGTCACGCTTATTACTACTGCCTCTTCTCGTTTCTCCACACACTTCTACTGCTTATAGTTTGACAAGAAAAATTACTGATTGCAAATAAACACAGAAAAAAAAAATGTTAGTGGCAGCGACAACGCACCTGTGGCCGGTCTCGGCCATGATCTTCTGCACGAGGCTGTACCCGTTGCTGTGCACGCCGCTGGACGGCAGCGCCAGCACCACGTCCCGTGCGCGCATGTCGCGCGCGCGCGGCAACTGCCGCAGGTTGTCCACCACCCCCACGGCGAACCCCGCCAGGTCGTACTTGCCGATGTCGTACATCGTCGGCATCTCCGCCGTCTCGCCTCCTATAAACACACATTTTTTATACCACTGAGGTGGCAGACAAGCATACGGCCCACCTGATGGAAAGTGGTCACCGTAGCCTATGCACGTTTGCATCACCAGAGGTGCAGCACTCGCGCTGTCGACCCTTTAAAAACCTTCTAAGACCCCTTTTGAAGAACCCCATACTGTAGACGTTCGGGAAAACCCAGGCAGGGAGCTACAAACAAAGCGGAGATAAACATCCGGCTCGAAGGACCAGTCTGTACGGGACGCTGGTAGCCGTACAGGAATTAGTAGTATTGAAACGTATTTATTTTGTATCGACCAACATTCGTTTACAGGTTGACATGCTATACAATAATAATTAAAACAAAAATGTAAACATAACAAATAATCATTGTATAGTATATTGTCTGAACGTATGCTAAATGGTTGGTAATGAGTACACCCGAATGGAATGGTACTTGATGATGACTAATTTAACGTTTAGTGGAAATAGTATAGATAGTCGTAAACTGCTGAATACACGCTACGCCATGCAGCGTCTACTCCGATTATCAGTCAAAGTATACAAAGATATAACAAAGATATAACCCACGTTGTACCCCGCAAAGGCCGAGCAGCCTAGAAGTATTTTGGTGAGTTTAACAGGTCCCAAAACAACTTTATTAGGCCAGAAAGGTAGTCGAAGAGTTTTAGTGGGTATTCCTAGTGCCACCACAATCAATGCTGGGCGACCCCTACACAAGCCCATTGCTAAGCCAGCGGTGGGTAGGCTGTAAGCGGATCACACCTCATATAAAAAAAATAAAGGATGGGCCTAGTGAATAGCCTAGCTAGTGAAAACCTAACCTATAAAAAAAATCAAATGGCACCAAACGGCTATCATATCTATCAAACTAAACTGAACGAGCAAGCCGAGTTTGTCTAAATTCAAAACTGAGAGGAAAGGAAAGCAGTTGCATTGCAAAATGAAATATTCTTCAAGCGGCCAATATATTCTCGTACGAGATAAACAAATCAAATACGACGTGCTTCTCCGGTTTCTCATAACATTACCGATTCTATTCGTTCAAATAATCCTATTAATTCCTGCAGTTGGATTAATTTTGCATAACTCAACTATCTTCACGCTGTATCCCTGACGGGGTAGTCAGAGAGGACAGATCACCAGGCATCGCGATTCATGTATACTTCTTTTTTTCACAGCAATCTGCTAACGTGGTCTTCATATGTAAGTCTCGGCCTACCTTGACTGCCCCCTACTTTCGCAGAATATATATTCTTCGTCAATCGTTCCTCACTCATTCGTTGAACGTGTCCAAACCATTGCATAACCTTATATTAACATACTACACATAAAAATCGTAAGATCTATAAATAAACTAGTACTGTTAATTTCATTGACACGTTAATCAGTAAGGATCACGGCACAGAGACACGCTCACGTGTTGTGAAAGTACGTGCGAGAGGGCACGAGGCGGTGGATAGACGATAACCTACTTATCACGAGCGGGGACACTTGTGGACTTGGGACCTACATTTTTATCTCCAAAATAATAACAATAAATAATTCAATAGAGTGCGCATGTGCCGAACGTGACGGCTATATACACCTGGGTTTTAGAAACTGATGTCATATATACGTTGCTATTTTAGGGTTCCTTACGTAAAGAGAAACTAAACCCTTATAGGATTACTTTGTTGTCCGTCCGTCTGTCTGTCTGTCAATACCCTATATCTTGGGAACGCGTGGAGGTATTATGTTGAAAAAACAATAAACCTCAGGTCTACAGTTCCTTGTTATTGTGAAACAATCAAAGTTATAAGTTAACATAAAAACAAGTTACGGTCGTTAATAACGCAAAAAAATATATAGAACCCTCTGTGGGCGAATCCAAATCGCACTTGTTCGGTTTTTTTAAGTCACTGAGGTGGCAGACTAGCATACTGCCCACCTGATGGATAGTGGTGCTACGATCACGCTATTAACCCCTTAATAACCTTTTAAGACCACTTTTCAAGAAACTCATGCTTTATTTGAAATATATTTGGTTAATTTTATAATTTGATTTGGTGGAATGGGGTCCTATGGACAATTTCAGGGTCCACCAGCCCGTCTAGCCAGTGTAGTACAGTAAAGTCAGCCATCCTAACAAATGATTGGGAATGAGAGAATTGGAAAATAAACGAAAGGTATGGTTTTTATAAACCAGTTAAAAAGCTGATTCCCTATTTGTGGATATTGTGAGAACTTTTGCGGTTCGGACCTTTTTATTCCATTTCACGTTTTGTTAGTCTGATATTGTGCCTCTAAGATGTTTCACAGCGGTGCTTGGTCGTCTCGTCTCGATTATTTACAATGAAAGAGTGACCGTATATCAGGGAAAGTATCTCTGCAGAAATTTATAAATCATAGCGTCACTGCTGATGAGCATTTGCAGCCGTTTTAAAGGTAAACCAAACCATTCGTCGATGGGCCGAAGGTGTCTCATGCATTAAGTGGATTTCAACGACCTCGGAAAGGGTGTGGTAACGGACACGGATGGCACAAAATCGGATATTGTAGCATTTATAGAAGATTATGTTAATTAATGAGCATTAATTGATCAAATAAACACACAAAAATTTAATTCAACTATTTATAGAGTTAATTTTCACAAGGAATTTGATACCGGCTGATATTCATAACACTGACCAGTACATAAAAGAAGGGATAACAGATTTTACCGTCAGTCAATCTGGTAGTGGTAGAATCAAAAATTATATCATGCCTATTAAACTAGACCTCCAAATTTTAGAAGCGCCCATTCAACTCAAAGGTCTATGTTTATTCGGTATAAACTATGTATGTATGGGGACCTAGAATTGTCAATTTTGGTTAAAAGTGTGGTCTTACAGCACAAATAAAAGAAAATCTTCAAAAAAAAAAGTTTTAAAAGACCCCATACATATATAGTTAATACCAAATAACATAGACCTTTGAGTTGGAGTTGTATGGGCGCTTATATAATTTACAGGTCTAGCTAATTTGGCATTCTTCAACAATTTTGGTTCCAACACTACCAGACTGACTGACGGTCAAATCTGTTATGTATCGGTAACGTACTATTAATCTTATGAATATCAGCCGGTACAAAATTCCTAGTGAGCATTAACGCCCCCTCCACTACTACTAGGCGGTTTATGGTAGAAAGCCGGAACATACCCAACAAGGCACAGCCAGACAACTTGCAGGCGTCCGCGATGCCCTTGACGATGACGGTGGCCACGTGCACCTGCAGGCGCCCGCACGCCAGGTAGTCGAGGAACGCGAACGGCTCGGCGCCGGCGCACAGGATGTCGTTGACGCACATGGCCACCAGGTCCTGCCCCAGCGTGTCGTACTTCTGCATTATTTCCGCTATCTGGAAATGGTATTGTACGATCGGTAGGGTTCAAGGAGCATGCGACTGTCTTTGAATTGCGATCGTGTGCTACCTGGCTATCTAGAGATCTCGGGTCCGTTTCTAGAGTCGAAACTGCAGACCGAATTTACTTAAGGTGATACAATATTACAGATGATACAATATTGTATCATCTGCAAAAAGGATCGGATGCAAAAGTTTCGGTGGTATAAATGGTAACGCGTCTGGTGCGTTAAACTAGAACAAGCTGGGTGCTTTTCAAAATTGTTTCATCTGCCAATATTTTGTACGTATAAATTAAGTGCATTTCTATGTAAAATGTGTATGATTTTATAGTAATAAAACATTTAATGAGTTATCAGGTAATTCAAAAAACAAGCTGTACTTGTTAAGATGACGTTGTGAGAAATGGTGTGTCCGAAAATTTTTGCGATGTTTAAAAATCTTCGTTTAGGTCAGCTATAATTTTAGGTTGCAGTCACTCTCCGCTTTACAACCCCGAATACGATTACTGTTGTTGTGTTAATTTTTTGCTTTGATGGCAGTAACTCTTGTTGCAGCAACCTATTTTTGGGCACCAGTGGCAGAGCCTAGTTCACTTGTACCTACCTTCAACTTAGTACCGACACCATCCGTGCCTTGCACCAACACAGGATCTTTTAGGTTAGGGTCCATAGCGGACAGCTGGAAGAGACCACTGTAGCAACCCAAGCGACCCAACACTCCACGTCGGTGGGTCGCAGTCGCTAAGGGTTCGATCTCGCGCACCAGTGTTGCAGCTGCATCGATGTCTACCCCGGATTGGAGGTATGAAAGGCCGTTGATTCTGGATGAAAGAAAATATAGGTAATCTAATGTGTACAATAAATGTACCTAAATGTGGTAAATATTAGATTTTATTTGTCAAACACCTGTATTATATATTACAATCAGTTTCATACGAAATTGCACCATATGCGGAACGCATTTGTGCACGTGCACGCATACGTATACCTACTTGAAACATGCAAGAAAATTTCAGTCGACTTATGCCATAATTCAGTGGACTAGGTTTTTAGTATCTTCATCATATTGATTGTTATGATGTTGTGATTGTTGTGCAATTAAAAAATATTGCCTACTTGTCGCTGGTATTTTGCCGAAATGTGTAAAGACAGTAACGTGATACTATTTGTTATCTGGACATCTGCTTATCAGCATTGTGCGATAAAGATCTAGTGTAGACTTATTTACTTTTTGAATACATCTATATATATATAGGCTCCTGGTATGAATACAGATTATTGATTAAATTTTACTTTAACATACTGTACTACCGTAATAACTCGGTAGAGGCGAGCCAGAAGTAGTGGTTTAGTGAGAAGTTTGACCTTTCTTCAGAGTTGATAGTCTCGTGCAAAGCCGCCCTAATGACTCCGCAGTAGGGTGGTGATAATAACAGTGTGATGTAGTTGCATCGTATGCATGGTACCATGTTCCAGGTACCACAGCCAAAGTTCTCCAAAAAAAAATACAGAATAACCGTAGCCTTGTAATCCAGACGGGATAAAATAAGGTACGACAATAATATTATCATACTCTATTAGTGTACTTGCTCATTAGTATACTTGCTTAAAATCGCAGACTGAGAGCGAGTTATGCTTTAAATCTGAAGTGTGTGTGTAAACGGCAGTACAGGTCGTTAGCTGGTGCGATGTGCGTTTTTCATTTTCTGTTTGTGGTAACAGCACCTATCATCTAATCAGTCAGCGCGAGTGCCGCAACTCTGGTGTTGCAAACGTTCATAGGATTCAGTGACAACTTTCCTTTAGGGACCGTCACATGAGTCGTATGTTGGACTGTCACTTAAGTGGTATAGTAAAAAAAAAGAATATAAAAAAATCTAAGTATAAGATTTAAATTTTATCTTAAATTATGGCTTTACTATGTACATTAAAGTGCGCCAATCGTTCTAAGCATTCTGATCTCGGACTAGTTCTATTTTTAGGACCACGTGGGGATCTATATACAATGAATCCTACTATACTATATAAATAATCCTACTAGTTTTTGAATTGAAAATGTACGGAATTAGCTCTCTGAGTAAAACATCAGTCTCTACTGATATGTCACTCAGATGAAAAAATAAATTTAGAGCAATTGGCAAACTATAGTTTGACAATTGCGACCGCTGTACCGCTCACTGCGCAGTGAGCGGTACAGCGGTCGTTGTCAAACTATAACAGTTTTAAATAAAGTTATGTAAAGCAAAAGAAGAATTTGACATCGGATATAAGTCCCTTTTCGTTCCAACTTGTGTATTTTTTTCTATATTAAAATTTCCTTTAGTTCAATTTCTATGTGCTCTACTGGCAGGACTTCAAAGATTAAACCAATTTAAAGTGGGATGACTCAAATGAAGAAACAAAACTACACTATGAATACATCTAACCAATTTATTTTAAATGTTACCACCACACGTGTTCAGAACAATATACGTGATTTACAATAAAATGTACCACCATGCACTATGCAGTGAGAATTCATAAGAATGAATGATAGCTATAGCTATAGGATAGTACAAAAAACAACAGAAATACATCAAAACAAAAAGCGTTTATTACAACAATCATTGACAAACAACAAAATGTGCATTTATACAGCCAATGGAACAAACCAAAATGCAATGATTCTTACTTATAATCCCATATAAGTGCGTGCTAAGATAAATGCAAAACATCCGTTAGTAGGCATGTAGTTATTTACCCATATCGAGCCGGTTACATGCTGAAACAAAATGAATTCGTTCAATCCATTGATTCACGGATTATTCACAACAAGTTATGCCAACACCCGTTTAAAGAAGACTAGCCTACACAACCGGGAAATGGCTGGGATCTGTACGGACACACTCCAGTCCTATAAACCGATGGGCTAGCATTTGTAATATAGCATATCAGTGTTTTCCCCGCACGCCATAGGTAAGTTAGTATACTAGAGTAAGTAAACTAGAAAAAGTATACTAGATTATCGTGTCATATAGTCGGTTATGTATTAATGTGTTTGAGTAAGGGTTTGTATATATCAAAAAAAAAATCTGATATTCAAATAAACTATGGAAGAACTAAACTATAAACTATAGAAGAATCCTTACAATTGGTGACCCCGGTGTGATTATTGTCAATTTCTATATTATACACGTTGAATTTATAGTCGTATATAAGCTAAAGATTTTGAAGTCGGTATCAATAATAGAATCGATTAATATTATTAATTTGAAAAATAGTGATACTTATTAGTTTTTAAAAGCTTTAAATATTTAGTTTGAAATATAAAAATACATAAATATGTGTTTGAATTCGAATGAGTGAAGAATGATATTTAAATAATAATAATTTGCACCCGTTCAATAGTAAACATTAACAATTTAATAGATTTGACTCATTTAGCAAGCGAGGCATAACATTTTTAAGACTTAATAAATAGCCATTTTTGAAATTAACAACATTAATCGATTCTATTATTGATCCTTCTCCTTCTATCATTGAATTCAAATCTTTCGCTCCTAAAAGACTATAAATTCAACGTGTATACCAAATGTATATTCCAATACTGATCCCTAAACTGTATACGAAATTCTCACTTCGTGTACCCAAGTTCCACTGTTCTGTTGTTACATTGTCACGTTTTTCTGTCTCCGACACTATGAAAGACTATTCTACACGTTTAAACTAATCCTAACTTCTGTTTGCATCAAAACCATTCACAACAGATGCAATAAGAGAAAAGGGCCTGTGTTTAATATGTGGATGCTTTTTACCGTTTTTATGGAATCGCTCCAGCAGTATGTGCACAAAGCTTAGACGGCTCAGACAGCAGAAAATGTTGTTCTAGAATGCGACTGATGATATGGGGCATAGCTCTACATGCGGCCAAATAAGAAACGGGAACAAACGTATGAATTAGTATATGAAAAAGTGTAATACGCATTGATGTAATAAAAAACCCTTTTTGTACATCAATGGTGATACGTGATAAAATTCAATTTATTACCTTCATGGCAAAATGTCTTTCTAGTGATTTTGAACTTAAATCACCTACAAGTAGAAATCTTTTCAACTTTCAAATACAGTTAGCTTTTCAAATATAATTACTCTACTCAATATCTAAAGAAGAATATTATTGTTTGTAAACTAAGAATTGCTATGCATTGTCAATTTGACGCTGCTTTGCTGCGGTGTTACAGGGATGTTACACCACTAATTGCGTTATTAAAAAGAAACTATGTAATATTATGAATACGATATTTTGTGAATATGTTTGTTAATCTCTCGCTCTAAACTCAGAACTGATTTGGTTGAAACTTCGTATACAGATAGCTGATACCCCAGTTTAACACATGAGTTTTTTATCCTAGGAATTCCTGAGTGAATCTGGTATGCGACACCTACAACACGCAGGCACAGTGACAAAAGTGACAAAAAAAACAGTTGTAAAACATTTACTCTTTAATTTTTGGAATATACAGACAACTCGTGGGAAATCTCACCACCAGTACATTTACAATTAAATAATTAAGTGTGATTTCTTTTGAGCTGTCCGTACATTTAAGTAATATCGAGATAAAATACCAGCTCGTACGAAAATCACTTATACAGTAGATAGCTTCGTCAGACAGTTAACAAAGTTAGATAATTTGTTAAACTTTAAGTAAATTTTTATTAAAATTAAACTTATATTTAACTAGCAAGTGCCTGATGTATACTCGGAATTATACTATATCTTGGAACTCGGAAAATATCTTAAAATGAGTTGTAACTACTTGTCGCTCTCGTTCCGGCGCCGTGATAGTGAAAAGCCAAATTATATTGGCTAATATCTATAATTTTCAACAAATAACCTGCCTAACATCTATGTTAGGATGGTTATTTGTTACGTCGACATAGAGGCTTTTGTTTCAAGGAAATCTCAATATCCATCACGCCTTATCCCCGAAGGGGGGCAGAGGCATATTATATGCCCACTTTTCACCGTGTGGATTCCTGTCCCACGTAATAGGAACGGAAAGGGGATTAAATTACAACACTTTTCATATATTTAATTTAGTCTTCATTTCTGGCTGATAATTTAAATGGAAACATTATAAAAGCTTTTTAAAAGAAAATTTACCTTACTATGTAACATTATTAAATCGTTTAAAAAAAAATTACCCTACTATGTAACATAAAAAAAATTTGAAAAGTTAATTTAATTAAAGTTTGGACTACGGTATTTCGTAGTCAAATCTGTCATTCAGAATGGAAACCCAACCCCTTAAACGATTTAGTTCGACTTAACCAATAACCTTGCATATTGTACTAAAGTTAGATATAGTTTAAATTAATGGCCTGAAGTTAGAAATGCGTGTACTTTTCTTTTTAAGCAAAAATGTACGACATGTATTGCGAGATTTAGAGATACTATACAGGTTAGTAGTGATAGTTAAGTAGACGTAGACTTTTATAGTATTGGCATCGGGCGATTTTATATAGATGTCGGTAATAATACATTAAACCTGCTCCAGATTCCCTGTTTGCCGAGAGGCAAAACTTTTGTACAAGAACGGCGGCTCTCTACACTCCCGGTTAGCTCAGTCGAAAATTGATTGATTTTTGACGCTCGTAAGAGACGCCAGGCGGACGTTGCTGTAGCATTCGCTGCAGTTTATTATAACTTTGCCCTATTCTAAAAGCAAAATACTAAAGGTAGGTAACTGTTTCATACATGCGTGTGCTGTTGACGTTTTCGTTTTTTAATCAAACTTTCAGTGTTAGTACTACCTTAGAGCGATGCAGAATTAGTAGTTTGATGTCTCTTTGTTATATTCCCACAAAATATAAAATATATATTGTGTGAAAGTAGAGGGTAGAAGGAGTCAGGGTAGGCCGAGACTTACATATGAGGACCAATTAGCAGATTGCTCAAAAACGTAAACACAGATTCAGACTCTGCAGGAAGCGAAAGTGTGCATGGATTGTGAAGCCTGGCGATAGAGCGTGAAGATAGTTACAATAATTGTTTGACTGCCTCTGTGGCGCGAGTGTGTATCCGACGGGCTACGCAAGAGGTCGTGACTCCCACCCAGGATAAAACTTTGTGTTATGAGCACAATGGTTAATCTGTATGTGGGTGTTATATATCTATAATATGTATGTATTTAAAATTAAGTATGTTTATAAGTTATCTGGTATACGTATGTTTATAAGTTATCTGGTAACCATAGTACAAGCTCTGCTCAGAGTGGAATCAGATGGCGTTGTGTGATATTCCAACGTTGTCCCATCAGTATTTATTTATTTTACACGCTTTATCTTAGCTTCACCTGTATGTATGTAACAGACTCATTTTTGACTCACTTTAAACAGCCAGATTTCGTTTAAACTTTGTAGATTTATCATGGACTGATGACAATACACTAATTTGATAAAATTATTCCGTTTTTCAATTTGCAAAATAAGATTTGTGCGGTTTCCTAATTTAAGGGTTCTTTTTTTTAGTTTTTTTTAAACTATTATTTATATCGACTGTTGCGAATATTAAAAGTAGCCAGTCTGCGGTGACCCTATAAGGTGGTGGCAGCGTGGGTCGATAAGGTACATACTTGGAGAAGGCTCTATGCGCGATGTCTTTCCTGTAATGCGCTCCGGGGAAGTCCACGAGCGCGGCGAGGCGGGTAGCCGCGGCCGCCGCACTTCGGAGGGTCTGTGCCCGCGCACACACCAGCAGGACGCGGCCGCCCGCTGATACCAACGAGCCGTTGGCCCCGCGGGCCACGCCGCTGTGGAACACTAGTGCGCCGGGTGTCGAAGCTGCCTGGCTCAGACCTGCCCACACCCATCATTGTATGACACGCTTGTCTACAGCTCCATCTCATCCCTTAAGGCTACATATGACTACGTTGACACATATCTTGCTACAGTGGCGTAAGTGGTAGTGTTACGCGACTGCCGCGCTATAGTCGTGGCGGACCATAGCGCGGCAGTCGCGTATCGGAGTTTGGATGTTTTCTATGTACCTATAATAATGTATTTATTTAGAAATATGTTTAAAGATGTATTCGCTAGTTAGAAACAATTTTGAAAAGCAATTAGTTTGCTAACTTTTTCTAAATTAAAATGTTAAAGTATAAAAAAATTCAGTCACGAGCAGTTTACCAACTACACCACCGTGACCTGCTCGAAACGTCGCCTTAAAACGTAAAGAGGTGGATTAATTCGTCAGTTTCGAGGGGTCCGTATTGGGATGTATAAATTTTAGAGGCATAACTTAAAACTGCATAACGTTTTTTGGCATACTCTTCGTTTCGCATAACGTTCAAACAGAATAAATCATTAGGCATACTTTATTTTCCCATAACTTTTTTATAATAATGATAAAGTACCCGCATAAAATGTTTACGCATATTTTTTTTTACAATAACGATTACTAATCATAACATTTATTGGCATCTCATTCACTCTCGCAAGATTACAAGCCATACGTATAGAATACCATAATGTTAACGAGTACATATTTTTACTGTCTAAGATTGAAATGCCCACTGATTAAAAATGTCGATAGTCACTATACTGAAGTTCAAAATTTCAACACTTATAAATAGAATATATAAATAAAATACAAAAAGAAAGTAGGAAGATTAAAACGAGCAATTCTATTCTGGCGCATCGCCGGCCGCTACCGCGGCCCGCTCGCTACGCTCGCTTGGCTCGCGCGTTGTGGTCACAAGTTACCTAACACCTAACTACCTCGCTTAGCTCGTCGTCGTACCTATTTACGACTTTGCTAAAGACTAGTCTAAAAAAAATAACACTTAAAATATCGTTTTATATGTTACAGCTTAAAAACTGGACTAGGAGTCATCATCATCATCCGAGCGTCTGTCCCAGTTGCGTCTCGCGACGCCCGGGGTCCGCTTTCCTACATTTTCTCCTCCACTTCGCACGGTCATCGGCATCCACTGTAGTGAGACCATTGGCACGCATGTCATCCCTTACGACGTCAAGCCAGCACTTCTTGGGTCTTCCCCTCTTACCGGGACCCGGCGGGGCTGACATGGTCAGACATTTGTTACCTACGTAGCCCGGCGGTTGCCGCAAGACGTGACCATACCAACGAAGGCGACACTCTTGCAACTTGTCTGCAATGTCACGGACGTGAAGGCTGCCGCGGATGCGAGAGTTCCTCACGCGGTCCATCCGCGTGACTCCACACATCCACCGCAGCATCTTCATTTCCGTGACACGCAGCTCCTGCTTGTGTCGCTCCAATATCGGCCACGTCTCACTGCCATGTAAAAGGACAGGTCTAATAATGATTTTGTAGACCTGTCCCTTCAACCGGATCGGCATTTTAGGGTCACAAATGACACCGGTCATCTCCCGCCATTTGGCCCACGCGGCTGCAATGCGTGACTTGACATCGCAATCGATGTCACTGGACGTGTGAAAAACAGATCCCAGGTATTTAACCTGGTCCGTGCGCTCGACCAAATCACCGCCTATGCGGACGGATGTGGGATCTGTCGAGTTTAGTGCCAAGTACTCGGTCTTCGCCACATTTAGTTTCAGACCGCCATTCTCAAGCGTCTCCTTCCACGCCTTTACACGTCGCACCAATCTGCCCCTGTCCGCGTCTGCCAGCGCAATATTGCCAGCATACATGAACAACCATGGAGGCTGCTCATGCGGGTTTCTGATGCTGTCCGACAATTCGTCTAATATTACACTGAACAGAAGCGGACTAAGGACCGAACCCTGGTGTACCCCGACGGTGATGGGTAAGGGTTTCGTGTCGCCAACAGCAGTCCGAACCATTGAATCGAAATCACAGTACATGTCCCGGATAGTGTCAATATAGACCTCTGGAACCCCTTTGGACCGCAGTGCCCACCAGATCATCGCACGAGGAACACAGTCGAAGGCCTTCTGCATGTCTAGAAACAAACAGTGCAAAGGCGTGTTCTTTGACCTGTATTTCTCTGAGACAACCCTCAGGGCAAAAACAGGGTCCGTGGTCCCATGACCAGGGCGAAACCCATATTGACACCCCGAGAGAGTACACTCCTGCCGGATCCGAGAGTCTATAATCCTCTCGAAGATCTTCATGTTGTGGGACATCACCTTTATGCCGCGGTAGCTCCCGCACTCCTGCACTGACCCCTTACCTTTGAAGACTGGAGTAATAATACTCAGTCTCCATTGGTTTGGGATCTGCCCGCTGAGGAGTATGCGGTTAAAAAGGTTTACTAAGATGCCCACACCGCGAGGACCCATCGCCTTCCAGGCTTCGATGGGGACTCCATCGGGTCCGACAGCTTTCCGATTCTTCATGCGGCGAAGCGCAGTCAGGACTTCTCCAGGCGTTACCGGTGGCACTAGTCCCTGATTCGGAGGGAGGTCCGGAGGCTGCACCTCTTTATGCTGTTTATTAAACGGCTCGTGGAAGTACGAGCGCCATCTCTCCTTTACCGCGAGGTCTTCGCTTAACAGGTTGCCCTCAGGGTCTTTTACACAGCGACACTTGGATATATCCTGTGCCGCTTTGACCCTGGAGCGCGCCAGCTTATAGATGAGCTTCTGCCCCTCAGACGATTCCAGCTTATCATACAAAGGTTGTAAGTGGTCTCGTCTGGCTCTGGCTACAGCTCTCTTTGTGGCGCGCTTGGCAGCCCTGTACGCGTCGCGGTCTTCGGGAGATCCGGTCGCTTGCCACTTTTTAAAGAGGGCTTTCTTATCCCTGGTCTCCCTTAGGACTGCGTCGTTCCACCACCAAGTTTCCTTGTCACATTTGCGTCCATCCTTAGACTCACCGAGCACCACCTTCGCCGCTCCAAGGATGGCCGCCTGAACTTTGTCCCAGTAATCTTGAACTGGTTCGCCTTCAGTGTCGGTGCACTTGTCACCGACATCTGAGACGAACTCCTGGGACCTAGTTTCATCAAGCAGCCACCATCTGATGCGGCGCTGGCACCGCTCGATGCGTTTGCCTTTAGGCTTCACGCAGAGGTCCATGACAAGGAGACGGTGTTGTGCAGTAAGACTCTCACCGGGTATGACCTTGCAGTTGGCCACCTTGCCGATGCTGTGTCGCCTAGTGAGTAGGAAATCGATCTGAGTTGTACGCCTCCCGCTCTTGTAGGTGATGAGATGTTCGGATTTCTTTTTGAAATACGTGTTCACAATGGCCAGATCGGCAGCCGCACACGTTCTGAGGATAGTTTCTCCTTCAGCGTTGCGGGTGCCGTATCCAAAACCACCATGAACACGCTCAAACTCCTCACACCTCTCACCCACATGACCGTTTAGGTCGCTGCCCAAAACGATTCCCTGTGACAACGGAATGCTCCGAAGTACTCCCTCGAGTTGGCCCCAAAACGACATCTTATCGGCGTCGCTACAACCGGCCTGTGGCGCGTAGGCACTTATCAGGTGGGTAATAATCCCATCGCTAATCACCCTCACGATCATAAGCCGGTCGCTACAGCGTTTCACCTCCAAGATGCCGCTCTGCAGCCCTTCGGAGAGCACCACGGCCACCCCGTTCTCCCCACCAGGCGCACCCGTGTAGTACAGCTTGTAGCCTTTCTGCAAAGGCCGGGCCCTGTTGCCCTTCCACCGAGTCTCCTGCAGGAACGCCACGTCCACCCTCCGCCTGGAGAGTACTTCGGCCAACTCTACCGCACGCCCAGTCAGCGTGCCAATGTTCCAAGATGCGAAGCGGATTCGGCTTGGGGCTAACTTCTTTAGCCGTGCTGGCCCGACACACGGCAGCCCTAGCCCACTTGCCACAGGAGTCGGGCGGGGCTCCTGCGCGCCGTTTTGCGGCGGCGCCGTATCCCTAGCAGCTTTCCTATTATACTTTTCCATTCTGTTTTGGCGGGTGGCTTTTAAGGGGGCGACGCCCTCAGACCTCCCAACCCCAGAGGGGAGAGCCAGCGCCAGAGCCTCGTCCGTTAATCAGCAGGTGCACGCACTAGCACGGGAGGTTGACTTGGGCCCCGAAGATCTTGGTGGGGCCCCTTACACCCCAAAAACTGGACTAGGAGTGAGATGATTATTTACAATGGTGTCTTATCATTTCTTAAATATTCTTAGTCAAATTATTATTCATTTATGATTTAAACGGTTTTCCATACCTCCATTGTGCGTTTTGTATTTTATGATAAACTATCTTTAGGCGTATTACAATTATACCCTTTACATTTATGCTGATGAAAATTATGATAAAAAAATTAGAGTAAGTTAATGTTATGCCAATAAAACCATTACGAGTTTATAACACTCTGCTTATCATAATTTATGCGTGAAAACTTATGCTGAAACTGTTATGCCAAACTACATTACGCTGAAAAAAATTATGCTATCGAAAGGGCACCCGTTTCGAGCAGGTCACAGTGGTGTATTCGTTAGTTGTCTAGATTTCATAGCACAAGCTTATACTAACTAATTTGGTCTAGGTGGCATTGTGTAAAAATTGTCACATTATTGATTACTAGCTGACCCGCCCGGCTTCGCCCGTGACATACTTCGTACCCCGTGGCACCCACATTTAATTCCGTTGTTTATTAATTTCACATTCACAATAATGTATGAACATTTTCCAAATTCATTGATTAGGTACTTCTCCGCTCTCCAGTACCTACGCCCGCACGGCCCGGCATAGTTACATGAAATTAATTTCTTTGCGCTTTATTTTGAATTTGCGATATATCGTAAGATATTCATTTAATTTGCAAGGTGTAAAGGGACAAAATAATCTTCATGAAATGCTGAAGCCAATTAACGTAGTAAAAATGATAAGTATTAATAGCATATTTGTGTAAATATCTCTTAAAGAACCGCTTTATAATTAATGGTTTTTTAAAGTATTAAAATGGATATAGTATGGTATTCTTATGAGATAGACATATATCGTCGCGGAGTTTTTTGTAGACCTACATTAGATACACAATTGCACCATACATTATTTTGTTATAGCTCAAAGGGTTTAGGCAGCGTTTCTGTTAAAAGCTCCCAGACGGCTTATTTTTCCCGACATCCCCAACAAATATCGTTGTAATTTGGTCAATGTATACAAAAACTTAACAAATTATACATAAAAACCTATAAGAATCACTCTAACTATTACAAAAAACCACATCGTTATTCGTTGCGTGGTTTTAAAGATCTCAGCATACATAGGGACAGACAGCGAAAAGCGACTTTGTTTTATAATAGTGATTATATTTTTTTTAGTCCAGAACACCTAAAAAAAAATAATAAATGGTTCGCCTGTCTGTTTGTTCCAGGTAGTCTGAACGGCTGGAATGATTCCGTAGCGACAATTATTTTTAAAAAAGTATTAGGATTATGAGCAAAAATGTGAAATTTATAAGCCGCAAGCTTTAGTTATTTAAAAATAAACTCACCGCTAATGACGCAGCCCTTTGTGGAAGTTTCAGGGTAACCTTTGGAGGCTATGACGACACCCACGGCCGAGAGCTTCGTATTCCATGTTACTTGGTTATCTTTCAACGTGCCGTTCACGCAAGACTAGAAATATTCATTGTATATTTAGTTGATAAAATAGATATATAATTTATACTGTTGATTGATGGCACTTGGTGGAACTTGCTACACATTTTCAATAATAACACTTGTACTATTCCACAATATTTATTTGATAAACCTTACCGGTTTCGCCTCACGGAATTCTCAAAGGCACACGATATGACAACTGATATATATAGATATATAAGGTCTAATAATTTTAGATCTAGTATGTAATCATAAAGATCTCCGAGGCCTGTGCGACCTCGCCTGTTGACTGACTAAGGAGAATATAGCATAGCAGTAAAGGAAAAAAAAAACATTTTAATTTTAATTATGGTTTGACTGCCTCTGTGGCGCGGTGGGAGTGCATCCGACTGCTACGCAAGAGGTCGTGGGTTCGATTCCCACCCAGGATAAAACTTTGTGTGATGAGCACGATGGTTTATTGTGTCTGGGTGTTATTTATCTATAATATGTATGTATTTAGAAATATGTAAAGTATGTTTATCAGTTATCTAGATATACCATACACCATAACACAAGCTAATATTAGCTTACTTTGGGCTAGATGGCGCTGTGTGAAAAGTGTCCCACAATATTTAGTTATTTAATTATGTAAATAAAAACTAACGTAATTGCTGGCGAATTAAGAAGAGTGGCCATGATTTTTATTGCCAGGTTCTTCCTCAGGCTCTACCTATTGCTTTGCGAATCTGGCAGTAAATGCAAATGCAATACTTCTTATCTTTTTAAAAGAAAATTTACCCTACAATGTAACATTATGAAATCTTTTTAAAAGAAAATTACCCTACGTTTTCATTGTTTATTTAGTTGATGATGTAGAAATATATGGTCTAATAATTTCAGATCTAGTATGTAATCATCAAGATCTCCGAGGCCCGTGCAACCTCGCCTGTTGACTGACTAAGAAGGATATAGCATAGCAGTAAAGGCATAAGAAAACATTTTCATTTTAATTACGCAAATGAAAACTAATGTAATTGCTGACGATTTAAAAAGAGTGCCCATGAGTTTATTGCCAGGTTCTTCCTCAGGCTCTACCTATTGCTTTGCGAATCTGCAATAATCTTAACGTTCATAAGTGTTACTTTGTGACCTACATGAATAAAGATATTATCATTTAATTTCATATAATTTTATAGAAATAGTAAAAACGGGAGAAATGTCTCCCATACGCGACATGCATAACAATCAAGTACATACGTACCAAATACTATTAAAACCTTCACTATTTCTGGAATCAGAGTTCAATGCAAATGTGACTAGACTCAGATCTCAGCAGGTAAATCTTTACAGGTTGAACAACTGTTTGATTTGTATATAATTACTAGTTGACGCCCACGGCTTCGCACGCGTAGAGAAGTTTTCCCGTTCCCGTTTTCTACAGCAATTTATTCCCGGGATAAAAAGTAGGCTACTTCCCCACAACATTTTCAACCCACATTTTCAGCCAAATCGGTACAGCCGTTGTTGAGTTATAAATAGTGTAACTAACACGACTTTCTTTTATATATATAGAGTATGGACATATAATAATTATTCTGAACTTCGTAATTTTGAATAAATAATTTCACAACTATTATTAGACAATCATTTTACAAATTTCAAAATAAAGCTGTTTCAATTTTGTTTCAGAATTCGTTGAGGGCAGACACTGGCAATTTAAATTTAGTTTTGCGTGGTATTCGATTCGTTACCACGTTCCATCTTGAAGCTCAGGGACAAACCAATTTTAACGAGTGGTTGTTTTTTTTGGTTTGGAATTCTATTTAATTTTGAAATTTAATCTTGTTATGTGTAAATAAATATATATTAATACAACGTTATTGCATCATACCTTCATAATTTTGTAGAGATCCGACTCCAAAAGGGTCAATAAGACCTGTGTCTCTGGATCGCCAAACCGACAATTGAATTCCAGGGTCACGGGACCTGATTTTGTCACCATCATGCCCGCGTACAGCACTCCTGTCGACATGGAATACAACAAAATGTAAATAAAAGCAGCTTCGATATGCAGAGGTATGTGGTCAGTTAAGTTTAGGTTGGATTGGTTTGCCTTGCCAAAAACATAATTCACATATTTAGTAAAGATGGACGTTCAGCATAACATTCTTTACTTAATGCTTTAATGACACATTTGTTTGATGGACTGCCTCTTTGGCGTAACTGGTAGTGTATGCGACTGCCGCACTGAAGTCTCGGGTATGATTCCCGGGTCAGAACCAATATTTGTGTGACCCACAAATGTTTGTTTCGGAGTTTAGGTGTTTCCTTTGTATAATATGTATTTTATTAGAAATGTTTATCTGTTGTCCAGATCCTATACCACAAGTTTATATTAGTTTACTTTGGACAAGATGGCACTGTGTAAAAAATACCCCACAATATTTAGTACTGAGCCAGCAGGTATTATGTAGATACACCAAACAGAGTCCACAGCGCATTAGTAATTAATTTGCAAAAGCGCCCAACGGACTGTTGCTTATTCTAGAGGAAGGTAGTCTGTCTGATCAAGAGCCTACCCTAAGATATCTTATTAATGCTCGTCAGTCATTAAAAAGATGAGCAATATTATCAACATAGGACACCTAGGTCATGAGCCTACAGTAATTGTGACTCCTGTAAAATCTAAAGCAATGACCAAGACCAGAAAAGTTACGTTGAGCTCTATTTCGGCGAAGACCAAGGAGAAGTTAGAATGCCTTAAAACCCGTATCGAAAATAATCAGAAGATAATTTGCGGGAGTTGAACAAAGAACGTAACCTCTTCGCTCCTTTGCATTTACGGTTAGGTCCGATAGAGGCCTTATTCCACGTACGCTTAGATTGTGGAAAGAACTCCCTGCCTGGGTTTACCCGATCGTCCACAGTATGGGGTTCTTCAAAAGGGGTCTTAGAAGGTTTATCGGACATCGGCAGCGCGAGTGCTGCACCTCTGGTGTTGCAAACGTCCGTAGGCTACGGTGACCACTTTCCATCAGGTGGCGTACGCTTGTAAGCTATCTGTGAAATCCTCTTCCGCGCATATGTCACCGATGTTCGAGTTCTATGAATATCGATGACATTTGCGCGGTAGAGGATTTGGATCCGAGATTTGTGAATTGCGCCACTGGAAGGCAACTATGTGTAAATTCTATAGAAAAAGGAAAGCAACACGGTTTTATCATCATTATGGTTCTTCGTGAAACAATAATTATAATGTAAGTAACACATGTTTACTGAATGCCTTGGTAACTGAAAAACATCCTAACAAAACGCAATACCAAAAACAATTGCAAATTTACCATCAGCTAAAAACTGGCCTTAAGTGCGTAATGACAAGATTCATTATCGCAATATGATGAATCTAGAAGAAATATTGCTTACTGGTTATTATCTTTCGGTTTTTGTTATAAACAATAGTGGGTCAGATGTCGGTGACAAACGTAATACTCTGGTCGACTGGAGTTATGACGTCAAGATTATAGATTTTATTTTTTAAACATTATCATTGGCATGTCTGACATGTGTGATGCAATTGAACTTTTATATACTACAAGTAGATTGCAGGAGAGTCGCCTTCGCAGTAAGGAACGAGTCTAGTCTACTAGGATTAATTTGCGTCGATTAATCGACTATGTTAGCAATACGTGTCAGGATACACCTCCTCCGCTAGATGGCGCAAATAGGAGTAGTTCCAAAATAAAACATAGTGCATTTCACATGCCTATGAAATTATTTAATAAATTTCCTAATTAGGCAAAATTAATATTATAAAAGCGACAATTCAAGAGCAAATTATAATATTTTATTATACAAAATACTTTTTACGCTATAGCAGATATTATTGATTTAAATTTACTGAATTAAAGTAACCTGACTAGGTAGTTATATAATTGTTTTTAGAATTTTATATTGTAAGATAATAATTAATGGAATTGTTTTATACATTTTGAATAAAATTGGTATTTTAATTGATATTGTTATTTTGATTATATTTGTTATTCCGATTATATCAATATTTTTCTGATAATTTTAATTTTGTAAATTCAATTGTAGTCCTTATTTATTAACCTATAATATCAAACACAATATATAAATTGTTAATCTATATAAAGAAAAATGAATAGCAAAATATGTTGCTAAGCGCAAGTTTCGAAGACGGGTGGACCAATTCAGGCATTTTTTATATTTATTCCTTAAACTCTAAGAAACGTTTTTTTATGGAGAGAAAAATTGGGAACATTGCTCGGATGGGAAACGGTAATGGAAAAGCTTCATTACACGGGCGGAGCGGCGGACATCAACTAGTGATAAATGAATAAAATACATAGTACCACTGGGAGGGAACCCAAACAACGTATTGTAAGGGTCATCAATATATTACACTATCTGTGACCTGTTATTTATTTCAATGGACGTCTCTGTGCTTTATGATGTAACGACAGCTTCCAGAACTTATGTTTATTTTGAAACAGTAAACGTATAGTATTTTTAGACCAAGAATAGAATAAATTAATTGAGAATATTGCAACTAAATTATCATAGCAGTTACAAAGAATCCTACTAATATTATAAACGCGAAAGTTTGTAAGTATGGATGTTTGTTACTCTCATGTAAATACTACTGAATGGATTTTAATGAAACTTTACAATAATATAGCTTATACATCAGAATAACACAGGCTACTTTTCATCCTTTCCAGTTCCTGTGGGAAACGGGAACGGGGAAAACTACACCATGCGTGCGGAGCCGCGTGCGTCAACTAGTTGTATCTAAATTATCATAGCAGTTACAAAGAATCACAAATAAATCTGGGGCTACGACAATGTCGTTTTCGATATTCAAAGATCTATTGGGTGTAACCTAACGCCAGTAAATACTTTTTGTCCATCAATCTTATTCCCAGTTAGTAAAGCGACAAAGCATCGTAAAAGAAGCACGACTGGCGATTCATAACGCAGTGCTAGTGCCAACTTTGCTTTACGGCAGTGAAACCTGGGTATGTCAGCAGATGCATGAAAGTAAATTGAATGCTGTGGAGATGCGATCACTTCGAAAGTTGTGCGGCGTTACCTTGGCTGGCCGAATACGTAACGAAGTGATACGCAATTTGGCAGGTTTGAATGAAAGTGTCAGCGTTAAGCTGGAAAAGGGCGTGCTCCGTTGGTTTGGACACGTCCAACGAATGAGTGAGGAACGATTGACGAAGAATATATATTGTTCAAAAGTAGAGGGTAGAAGGAGTCAGGGTAGGCCGAGACTTACATATGAAGACCACGTGAGCAGATTGCTCAAAAACGGAAAGGTCAAAAGTACTCGGATACCCAGACGTGCGTGTATGAAGCGATTGATGAATCTCGAAGAAGCGAAAGAAGTATGCATGGATCGCGAAGCCTGGCGATCTGTCCTCTCTGACTACCCCGTCAGGGATACAGCGTGAAGATAGTTAGTTAGTTAGTTAGTTAATCTTATTCACTCTTACGAAACGGCAGTCCATACATTTGACTAAGGTGATAAAGGCGTGACAATATGTATGTAATTTGATTCTTTCGAGAGCAGTGAAAGTTTAACCTCAGATTTTTCTATTTGCACTCTGTCTGGCAACACAGCCACGCGATCGAATCAAAAACCTTTTCATAATCGATAAACGACAAATATACGAGGGTGGATCCAAAAGTTCGTGGCCTAACATAAATAAAGCAATGCATTTTTTTTAAATCTACCCTCTATCTGTACTATGGTTATTCAGTAGCAAGTAAGCAAATTTTTTTTGTGGTTATTTGTTTAAGAGTATCGGAAAAGATTTTCAAGAATTAACAAAATCGAACATCGCGCAGTGATTAAGTACCTGCATAAAAAAGGTCTATCACCAAAACATATTCATGAAGATATGGTGAGCACATTAGGAGAATCTGCTCCATCCTATTCCGGTGTAAAAAATTGGGTAGCTGAGTTTAAGCGAGGTCGGGAGAGCGTTGAAGATGAACCTAGGTGTGGAAGGTCTTCAACGTCTACCACCAAGGAAAACATCGATAAAATATGTGATCTTATACTAAATGACCGAAGATTGACCATCAATAAGATAGCTGAGATCACAGGCATCGGTTATGGGCGGGTTCAAAACATCATAACTCAAGAACTGGGGTTCCATAAGGTTTCTGCTCGTCGGGTGCCTAGGTTGCTTTCAGTCCAACAAAAACGCGTCCGCTTCACAATTTCGCGTGACTGTTTGGAGCTTTTTGAGGCAGATCACGAGGATTTTTCATTAAATTGCATCCCAGAATACCGAAGCCATGACTTTGTTACTCAACAAAACGACCTTAGCTTTCTTCGGAGTGGGTGAGCCAAATCTTTTCCATTGTTTCGATTGTTGCTTGGATCAAGACAACGCGCGGGTTCACACTTCTGCCGAATCAATGGCTGAGATCCATAATTGTGGTTACGAATTATTGCCCCACCCACCTTATTCGCCGGATTTAGCCCCCTCGGGTTATTATTTATTTCCGAATTTAAAGAAACATTTAGGTCGTTCGAAATTTTCAACCAAAGAAGAGGTCGTAGATGCAGTAAATGGTTATTTTGACGACCTTCCGGAATCATTTTTTTATTTGAAGATATAAATAAGTTGCAGTTCAGATGGAAGAAGGGCATTAAACTAGATGGTGACTATGTAGAAAAATAAAAAATAATTTCCACCCATGTTTCTTTGATTTCCATGCGAACTTTTGGATTTACCCTCGTATCATGACATACCTTTTAGTCTTTTACACGATCTGGGCGGTGCTATATATGTGTGTTTTAATATTTATTTAATAGCATATGACTGTTTCTGAAAGGAATTTTCCTATAGATCACTCGCGTGTCAAAAATAGCAAAATATTATGATTATGTGCTATACAAAAATACTTTAATGAAGTACTTTTTATACCGTCGCGATAACGAAGGTTATAAGGTTGTTTAAGCGTCATTAAGACACCAGACTGTTGTGTCAATTAGGAACGTACAATACAGGGTATTCAATCTTAATAATATATATTTCTTGTGTGCGTGTGTATGTTACTGAACTCCTCCTAGACGGTTGGACCGATTTGAATGATTATTTTTGTATGTGTTTGGGTGGCGCCCTGGATGGTTTAGATTCACAAATAATAGAAAATTTCAAAGGTTCAAAGTATGTCACGGGCGAAGCCGGGCGGAGCAGCTAGTATATTTTAGGTAGGTAGGTACGAGAAATCTCGGTGGAAAAATACACACACAGAGAAATACTAGAAACTTTCCATACCTTTGTAAATAGCGAACGTGGTTTTGGCAAATTAAAATTAGAAGAACAAGTACAAAAACAGAACAATAAAGTTAGAACTTTTAAGTTGAATGAATATCGATCACCAAATGGGCTGTTGGTCTTTTTAATGATTCATTTTGTTTTCATTCATTCATTTCTTTTTTTTTCTCCGTTGCCTTTTTATTAGGGAGAACAATTTCTTAGATTTTAACCATGAGGGTGCACTGCTAGTTACTAGAGTTTGCAAACCACAAGCTTAAGAATTCCTTGAGACAGAACGCACTCGCTTCTATTTGACTGTCTGTTCTATTAGTATGTTAACAAATTTGGTTTAGTAGAGAGGAACTCTGCTTTGGATTCGACAATTACATGTAATTAATGTGGACATTTGGTAAAATTTCAAATCATAATCAACGATCAGATGACAAATTTCCATTAATTAAATCATTTAACGAATGAATGAGGAACGATTGACGAAGAATATATATTGTGCGAAAGTAGAGGGTAGAAGGAGTTAGGGTAGGCCGAGACTTACATATGAAGACCACGTGAGCAGATTGAACAAAACGGAAAAGTACTCGGATACACAGACGTGCGTGTATGAAGCGATTGATGATCTTGAAGAAGCGAAAGAAGTATGCGTGGATCGCGAAGCCTGGCGACCCATGCATACTTCTACCCCTTCAGGGATACCGCGTGAAGATAGTTTAGTTTAGTATTTTTTTTAACAATTTGTTATTCGTGTTAATCGGTAAACGAGCGTCTAGCCCAAAAACTTCCCCATCCATTGTGAAGAGTCGTCATGTTACCCTCTGTAACGTAATTTTATGTACAGCTTCCCTGTTTCAACATCTTGGCGTAGGCTAAAAGTATTCTTTTCACAAATTCATCAATCACCTTTCCAATCTCGGATTCTACTATTGATTGATCGCCCATACCTATATGTCCTAAAAAGTATGGCTGTAAAACATAAATCATTTTACAATGCTGCCCAACTTACCGACATATTTGATGCCTTCTGCATTAAGTCCGTCCACTGCCCTCTGTAGCACCTGTTCTTTGACATCGAGGAGTTGATCTGGAGTGATGAGTGGGCACGGACAGTAGGCGCCCATGCCTCCTGTGTTGGGCCCTGTGTCGCCTTCCCCGACTCGTTTGTGGTCTTGTGCTGGTGGCATCATCGAGACGGTCTCACCGTCAGTGAAGGCCAGGATCTAAAAAATATAAATTAAAGGGATTAAATCTAAACCCTTACTCAAAATTTCGCTTTATAGCAGTTTTAAGTTAAACTAGCGGATGCCTTTAGATACACATGTTCCCGGGGAATACGAGGATAAAATTTAGCCTTAGTCACGTTAAAATCGATCCAACCGTTTCAGATATTACTTGGAATAAAGAGGCATAAAGACAGAAAATTCAAAATTGCTTTTTATGTTACAAAAAGTAATTTTCTTCATCGCCGGACTTTGCGATCCATGCATACTTTTTCGCTTTCTGCAGATTCATTAATCGCTTATTTATGAAGCGATTAATGAATCTGCAGGAAGCGAAATCACGTCACGTAAGCACGTCTGGGTATTTTTGACCTTTCCATTTTTGAGCAATCTGCTCACGTGGTCTTCATATTATATAGGTTTAGGTCTAGCCTGACTCCTTCTATATATATGAGGCAAAATCACTCACTGACTCATTGAGTAAGAAATCTATGAAACTAACGGAGCTATGAAGCCCAAACTTCGCATGGGGGTTCTTTTTAACACGTAGGTGCCCTATGAAAAGGTTTTACGAAATTCTAGCCCTAAAGACGTAGAGATAAACGGTTTTATGGAAGATTGACATTATCAAAGTTAAAAACATGAATTTATGTTTCTGGTAACAAATAAATGGAAAATTTTACCTATAAGGGGGTAAAACAGGTACTAACTGACTTATTGATCACAAAATCTATGAAATAAGAACGATATTTTTCTTATCTATTCCATGGGTACGGGAACTACGCAGAAGAAACCACACACAGCCTAAACTATCAAACATAGAACATACCTGAAAGGTGAAAGTACTTATTAGGTACCAACCTTGAATCAACACTAAGAAAGAAATACCGGGTATTTTCATAGGAACGGGAACTACGTGGGTAAAACCATAAATAGCCTAAAATTTGGTGAACTCATTCTTTAGGTAACTACGTTAGATGAGCACAAATAAAGAAATTCACGGTATACCCACAGCAAAGTGCTAATATTACACAACGTGAAAGTTTGTTAAGATTTCTATATTATTTGGATGTTTGTTATTTATTCACGTTTAGATGACAATCGGCATATAGAACATTTCCTGAATGACACATGACATAGGGTAACTACTTTTTATCCCGGCAAAATATCTTTGTCCCGCGAGAAAACCTTTTTGTGCACTAACGAAACTTCACGTGAGTGTAGCCACGGGCATCAAATATTGGAGATATATTGCAATTTTTTTAATACCACTTAGATGGCAGACACGCATACGTCCCACCTGATGGAAAGTGGTCACCGTAGCCTATGGACGTGTGCAACACCAGAGATGCAGCACTCGCGCTGCCGACCCTGACTTATAAAAATTGTATTTGTAGGACATTCTATTATCGACCATCAAGCCGAGACTACTAAATCAATTTCGGCATGATCTAAGTCTATATAAAAGAATAGCCTACGCACCACCTTCTTTAACTAATCTCTCTTTCTTATGTGGCGCTAACGAAATTGCGCGGGTCAGCTAGTATTTAATATTCATCGTCAACCGTTCCTCACTTATTCTTTAATTTGTTTATGAAAATACCGCATATACTTTCATATGCATTTAGTGAAAAGTTGTTAATTTGTAATTAGAAACTGACACTTAAAATCTAAACAGTTAAATTCTTGAGCATTCTCCTTCAGAAAATACACATAGTGTTTGTTGTGTGGAAAAAAATGCTTATGGTAAAATGTGGGCGTATATATGCGTTTGCCAACTCTCCGGGGATAAAGGCATGAATGATAAAGTAAGGTCTGTTGAGGCCTTTGTCACAGAGGTCAATTGTACAAATTAGATAACTTGGTCCAACAGTCCAACGAATGAGTGAGGAACGATTAACGAAGAATATATAGGTATTGTGCGAAAGTAGAGGGTAGAAGGAGTCAGGGTAGGCCGTGGCTTACATATGAAGACCACGTGAGCAGATTGCTCAAGAACGGAAAAGTCAAAAGTACTTGTACCCAGACGTGCGTGTATGAAGCGATTGATGAATCTTGAAGAAGAGAACGAAGTATGCATGGATCGCGAAGCCTGGCGATCTGTCCTTTTTGACTACCCCGTCAGGTATACAGCGTGAAGACAGTTTAGTTGTTTTAAAATCTAATAATTTAAAACTAATACATGAACATAGTGCTATCCTTCTTAGCTGTCTCTATTGCACGAATCTAATGCACAGCGCTCCCAGAGCGACAGCGATAGTTTCTTGAATAACCTAATTTTTAAAAATTTCTTTGCCAGCATTTCCTCTTCCTTTACGTATCTTTATAACACGGGATTGAGGATTCGAGGACTCCTGTTGTACTTGTACTCATATATGATTAATAAAAGTAATAAACTAATTACCAATAGCCTTATCAAGACCAATAATGGGTGTCTTAAAAACAGCATTTATACTTGACCTCTGATACCGAAGCGACGGGTGCGCATCGCCAATGATATGTGTAGCGATAAACAACAACCGTTAAGTGTATTTGACAATGTTTATCATCCCGATATAATTTTTGATAATTGGTAAACTTATGGATTGCGTAAAGGGTAAGACACCCGACAAGTTTCTCAAAGTCAAAGTAGGAGAATTATTTACTAGAGGTATTTTTTCCAGGGTTTACAGAATCAAAAGTCTTTTGTCCGATGAGCCTAATTCATATAAATTTTATTTAAAATGAAAAAAAAAAGACACTTGGTTCAGGATGGGACTTTAACGGGCTAACTAGGATCGAAGTCACTAGGCTACCAGAACCTTGCGGAAACTATTCGATATTCTTCTGTATACTTGTAAACACCATTTAGAGTACTAGGCCAGAGCCTTTCATCTACTTTCGTAGCTAAACTTTTGTAACCCGCTAAGAAAGTGGATTTTTTTTCTAGTTTCATAACTAGTTACGATAACAGAATTTAATTTCTGTTTTCGTAACTGGTTTTCATAACCAGCTACCAGAGAGCCATCTATCGCAAAAAATATTCACGTTTAAAACTGAAATACTCTTACCGAAACCTCATCTCCTTCTAAGAGTTCTTCCACCACGACAGTTTCACCAGCGGATCCGTGTTTGGCGTTTACAAGGATGTCATCAACTGCTTCACAAGCCTCTTCTTTTGTGCTGGCTACTACAACTCCTTTACCGGCCGCCAGGCCTGATGCTTTCACTACCAGAGCGGGGAACGGTGCTCTAGAAGTAAAAGCAGAACATACACATATTTCTTTGTTATTTTGGTCTGCATTTAAGCACTACCCTCTATCTTTTCAAAAATCGTCTGGTAAAATCTGTAGAACAGTATCTGGTACTCATCCCATTTAGAATGGGACCGGCTCTACCAGTATATGTAAGTTAGATTTAGGAAATAGCTACAGGAATATTTACAAAGTATAAAACTGCTCCCGCTTTTTGTACGCTTAGATGTTTTAAAACACTCAACGAATTTTAATGCAGTAGGTATTTAGCGACAAATAGACTGATTCAAATCCTTACGCGAACCCAGGCCGGGTCGCTAGTCATACAATAAAAGGTGCCACTTTAGTATATCAGTAAAAGTGCACGTTGGCATACTTCGTATGCACATATCACATGCACGATGAAGCCTCCTTTCAGTATTAAGATGTCACGAAGAGCGTCGTCAGTAAAAATTACTATCTTTCTCTGACCGTTAGATTTACACGCTAATTGTAACGACATGCCAGTATACTTTTTACTCTTCCTGTCATTTATGGCATATTTGAGCGGCATGTCGAACAATCCCCCGTGTGTATTTTTGTTCCGAATGATGAGCTCAAGGCGTAATCATAAACTCAGGTCCGTATTCCAGAACGTTTCTCAATACACAATTAACGCTTGAGACTAGTTTTTGCCTTATAAAATCTACTCTCAAGCGTTGAGTAAACGTTCTGGAATACGGCCCTCAATCCTCGAGTCGAATGCACTTCAACAATCATCATCATCTCATCCGATTGTCACCCGCTGAACATATCCCTAAAGTCACTACAATGATGTTCAAAATGCACATTCCAAGATAGTGAAATGTCCTTATGTCTTTGTATGCCGATATAGTACCAGTGCGTTATGAGAGCCTTGATAATGTGCATAAATCAAGAGCAAGCTTATCGTAAGTATTCAAAGAGCATATAAACAATATAAAAATAACATAACATATGCACATATGTTCGACATTGGCATACATATAAAATACAAGATGACCTTGCACTCGTGCGATTCCGTTAAAACGTGATCAGCTGACATTGTAGTTTGCCGGCCGATAATGTCAGTTAGATTTCTTAGATACTACTGCAACTCAACGGGAAGGTCGTTCTGAGATGAATTTTATGAGTATATTTTCAACTAACCTCACCTTATTCTTTCACTAGAAGGATTGTCAAAGATGTGAAAGCTAAAACCTACGTACGCTCGTGGCCCCACTAACTCAGTGTTCTGTAAACGATCACTGCGTTAAGCAACTTTCGCAATGGATGGTCTTCGGATGGGTGACCACTTACTCGCAAGGCACGTTAAGTCGATGTCGTTAAGCAAAGTTGAAGGCCTTATGGACGGCATGAAAAATTTCAACAGCAGGTAGCCACAACCTGCGTCTATCGATTTCTACACGGCAATGGGCTCACCACACCGCCTATTACGTGGCACAGGAATACACACACGAGTGTTATTCCCGAACAGAGGCATACTTCGACATCCCCTTCGGGGAAAAGGCGTGATTGATAACACTTACTTATTTATGAATTCCTTTGCCGCTGCAGCATCCGTAAACGACTTATACCTCGCTGTGGGAATCTGATACTTGTCCATGAACGACTTTGACCAGTCTTTGCTGGCTTCTATCTGAGCTCCAGCCTTCGTAGGACCGAAACATTGGATACCCAGAGGTGTAAGTGCGTCGACGATACCGTGTGCAAGGGGATCTTCTGGTCCAATAACTACTAGATCGATTTCGTTTTCTTTGCACCATTTTGCTATTGCCTGTTGAAGAAAAAGTGTAAATGAATATTTATTTTATGAGGTATGCTTTGCCGGAAACCCTAGGACATTCTTCCTACAAGTTACTCAGGGTGCCCGGCGTTAGTCGAAGAGCTAATAGTACCGCCAAATAAGTGGTTTTTTGTGTGGAAATCCTCCTGAGACTTCTACCGACTAAAACCTCCCATAGGAAGGTCGTATGTGGTTTTAGTCGGTTCGAATCCAACATGACATTCAACCAAAATAGCTACTAAAGATTTGATCCTAAATGCCACAACTCTTTGTTTGTAAAAGGAATGATAAATTAACAAAAAAAAAAAAGAGATAACAATAAAAACTACGATGAGTGTAGTTTTGAAATTTCACCGAAACAGCTAACTTCATCATGCATGCTATCAGCTTCATCATGTCGCTTTTGAGCTGTCGGTGTCGGCACATCGTTAAAATGTTATACTCATATTTTTTTGCGTAATCGTATCAGTGTACTATGCAACATCGGGAATAGGGGCCTGAACGTAGTTCTGGCATGATACTGTACCTAAACTCTAACATAACCCAAATAGTAATGTTTATTGTAACGAATACGGCCTTTCCTGGAATCGAACTCAAAACGGAACACGCAAATACTCACGATCTTGTGCAACAGGGCCAAGGGGCATCTATCTACGCAGTAGATATTTAAACTATAAACATCACGAGATAACATTCGCTTTTACATAAATTGCATATCAAAACTTATCACTGGTCAGTCCACGGATCAATTAATGAGAGAAAAATAGTAGATATTATAAGTGATAAGTGACCCGAGCAGGCTTCGCACGGGTGCAATATATAGAATAGATACTAATATGCATGGGCATTTAACTATCCTCTTGAATCACTCAATCTATAGCTGAAAACTGCATTAAAATCCGTTGAATAATTTAAAAGATCTGTGTGTACAAACAGCAGGAGCTACTTTATTTTATCCACTGTAAAGATTAGCAGCTGTTAGCGTACTATCACATCTACGGAAAATACGATGGAAAAGTTACGGTCATTTATGGTCAATTGGAAGACGCTTACGTCCAGCAGTGGTTTGCGATAGCCTGATTTGACTGATTTATGTGTATTTAGGAGATAATTCGATCCCAAATCGGGAGGTCCTTCCTTCTTCTTAAGGGAGAACTGGATTCTTCTTTCCAAGTTCTTTTTTTTTCATGTTACATATATGTAGAACTGCATAAGGTTGAATGTGAATAGCATATATGTGAGCTTACATTGTTTCACTACCTACCCCTACATTTTAGTCGTGGTAGGTGAGTATATGTATACACAGGTAGCAAGTTAGCAACAGATAGATAGAAGGTCAATAATTCGGTTTTTAGTCAGAGACGTAATATCTTAGGTTATTGACTATCATTATTATTGTTTAACTACCATCCCCTACAGGCATAGTCGTCAGTATATGTATACATGGGTAGCAACCGATAGTAGTAAAAGGTCAGTAATTCGACGTTCAGTCGGAGACATAGTATCTAAGGTCATTGACTGCATATCGTGAGACAGATACGGACACGGTTAAGGAGGGACACTGTAGGAATCGTAACTCGAGTCGGGTTGGTGACAAAACACTAGTGATAAGCATCGTCTTGACAATTTGCCTGCCTATTAACATATTTAGTTAGCAATATATCAATATCTCAGTGAAATGTTGTAGAATGTGAGCTAATCTTTTTAGAAATAAAGCCAATTTCAGAGATGCCTGAACAGATGATTGATGTATCATTATAGTCAGTGAGTGAGGTGATTTTTCGACGGTACGACGATACAGTATTGTGGTATGGTGACTCTCTGCGTTCAATCACTGCATCAAAATCGCGCAATTTAGAGCTACCGCACACTGGCTTCTTTTAGTATCCGCAACCGGCAATTTTGTCGATGCTGCGTCGCGTTTGGGTGACTCTCTGGCATCCAGGCACATCCAGTATCCCGCGTTTTGGTGACTCCTCAGATACTTTTTCGCTACTTGAAAAGTGATTCAATCACTGATTTTGATATTTTAAGTGTGCGGGGAGAGCTTGGTCGCCTTTGGCTTCCAAAAATCTACTAAGTCACCGGATGCGGATAAAAAAAGAAGCCAGTGTGCAGTAGCTCTTAGAGATGCTATCGGAATCACGCGCTTTAGCGACGGAATCGTGCTTTTTAACGGCTGCTCCGATGCTGGATCGTATTTACAGATGCTTAGTCGATGCAGAACAAATGCAAAATGCCTGTATAAGCTTTCGAAAAGCGACTCAATTGTTATGAGTGGGTGTGGAAAGTTTGATTGCTGCATTTATGTATGCACATTAGCCTAGGTAATGACAATGAATTAACTTATGCAATTTTCACTCATAATATTATTATATTTCGGGTCTTATTCACGACATATGTTATTAGGCACAAAGCCTAACTTGTACTTCCAGATATTTCGACCTGATTACACCAGTCATCGTCATGCAACGTCAACCTGCGACCACGGCTGGTAAAATCCAGTCTAAACATAGTCTATAAGTAGCTTCTGGTTTGTAGCACAGCTGTTAGGTTATTGGGATGCCTTGCCAGTCTCTCCTGGTATACTTTTTCTGGCCTGCCTCAGTGTATGCGACTGCCGCGACTTCGATTTCCGGGTTAAAAAAAATATTTGTGTGATCCTCAAATGTTTGTTTCGGAGTTTGGGTGTTTTTGTATAATATGTATGTACTAGTTGACGCCAGCGGCTTCGCCCGCGTAGAGAAGTTTTCCCGTTCCTGTTTCTCACAGGAACTTGTTCCCGGGTTAAAAAGCCGCCTATGTGTTATTCTGATGTATCAGCTATATTATTGTAAAGTTTCATTAAAATCTATTCAGTAGTTTTTACGTGAAAGAATAACAAACATCCATACAAACTTTCGTACTTATATTATTAAGATTAAGATTTAGAAATATATAAGTATGTATATCAGTTGTCTATATTTATACAAAGAAGCGCTCGTGGCCCCGCGGTCTCAGTGTTCGGTAAACGATCACTGAGGCACGCAACTTTCACTATGGCTGGTCGTCGGATGGGTGACCACTTTGTGGCATTTACATTTGCGAGCGTTTCCGTGCTTCGGAAGGCACGTTAAGCCGTTGGTCCCGGTTGCCAGTAAAATGGCAGTCGTTAAGCCTGGTTGAAGGCCTTATAGGCGGCTTAAAAAAATTTCAACAGCAGGTAGCCACAGCCTGCGTCTGTCTATTTCAACACGGCAATGGGCTCACCACCTATTACGTGGGACAGGAATCCACACAGTGAAAAGTGGGCATATAATATGCCTCTGCCACCCCTTCGGGGATAAGGCGTGATGGATATTTATTTATATTTATACAAAAATGATTTCTCAGTCACGCCTTTATCCACCAAGGGGTGGCAAGGCATATACATCCCTATTATAAGCCCACATTTTACCATGGCATTTTTCTCCTACGTAACTGGTGGTGAGCCCATTACCGTGTTATAATAGACATATGTAGGCATAACTTTCAGTTAAGCTGGAAAAGGGCTTGCTCCGTTGGTTTGGACACATCCAACAAGCGATTGACAAAGAATATATATTGTGCAAAAGTAGAATGAGTCAGAGTAGGCTGATACTTACATATAAAGACCTTGTGAGCAGATTGCTCAAAAACAGAAAAGTCAAAAGTACTTGGATACCCAGAAGTACCTGTATGAAGCAATTGATGAATCTTGAAGAAGCAAAAGGAGTATGCATGGATCGAGAATCCTGGCGATCTGTCCTCTCTGACTACCCCGTCTGGGATACAGCGTGAAGATAGTTTAGTTAAGTTTTTTAATATAAGACTTAATTTAGTATTAAAATAAAAAAATAAAAATTGTGCCTAAATAGACATGTCTAAACTTTAATTTTGTACTTAAATTTTATTCTTAGTAGGCCACTTTTTCTAAAAGTCTCTATTTGTTTATAATGTTCTGCTATGCAAAGCGACTTTCATTGCTGACCATACAACACATTAAAAATTGTGAAAACCGCCAAATCCCAAGACTGTTAATAACCTCTTTAAATAATAAACTTATTATTATTAACCAGTGTCCAAGGGAAAATCAATTTAACAGACAACACACTTTTAGAAAAATATAAGAACTCAACGTTCATATATTTTTCTAAAAGTCTACTAATTACAAAGTTTCTTAAAAGAACTTTAAAGAAACTTACTGGATAATCCTTGATATTCAAATCCACGCACTCAACTTTGTCAGTGTTTGATATCCCGACGCTACCAGGAGAACAGTAGATTTTTTGCACAAATAGTGAATCGGCGAGCTTCCAACACAATGCATGTTCGCGACCACCGCTGCCGATCACTAGGACTTTACCATCAGACATGATCCACGAACTTATTTTACTAGTTATTAAAGAATTTTGTTACAAAATTCTCAGTTGAACTCAAATAAACTTATTGTAAACAAACTTTATCGAGTTTCTTGAAACAGTATTTGACTGAACTAATCAGTGCAGCGACGAAATTTATTTAAAAAATATTTATTTATCGCACGCAGCCGTCCTTAGCACACGACGCACAAACTTCTTTTAATTAAATTGACGTTGACGTCTTGACGTTGACTTGACAATGAGGTTAATATTTTTTTCGTTGTTTGGCCCATCTTGGGCAGGCAAAGGAAACTTAGGCCATACAGCCTAGTCTTCATTATTTATTATTTTCTTGTTATTATGTTTTAGTCCTGCCTAGTAGTTTGTCGATGTCAAGTCCTCAGTCCTAGGTCCTAGTCCGTGCCCCAATAAGGCAGTGGATTCCTTATTGCAGCTCTCTATGGAAATGTGGCACTAACACAAACAACACCGCTATTCATTGCAATATATCACTTTCTACAACTAATGCACTTCCGAACTCTTTATGTATAATATTCCACCATTATTAAACACAAAAACACGAACATTACACTAGTTTTTGAAAATAATATACGACAAACGTGCGTCACTGCTCATCTTCGCGCCAAAAGTCCGACAATGTGACAATGACGCTTAGTTAGGGGAAACATTTTAGATAAATCTTATTTTTTATATCATATTTCTTCAATCTTGTCTTCTAATTAATCCTGTCCAGTCTTTGTCGATGTCGTGTCCTCAGTCCTAGGTCCAGGTCCTTGCCTTGCCCTCAGTATAATGGTGATTCTTATACTGAAGTTTTTAGTCGACTTTTGGCGGCAAGAGAGAAAATAGCATTTCACTGCATATATATCATTGTCTTTCACTATAGCACGTTAACACAACTTTTATGTCCAAGAAACCACCACTCCCGCACATAAAACAAGATAAATGCACTAGTTTTAGAAAATAATATACAGCAAGCGTTCGCACTTGTCACTCTTCCTGCCAAAAGTCTTTTTGGTTGAAGTCGTAGACAGAGAATACTTTAGACGAATTGATAACTTTTGTTTCACTCACACAAGAAAGAAAGCAACTTACGCCGGTCTAGTGTGAAGAAAAGAAACATAATGATTAGATTTTTTGTTTCATCGAGCGTGCCGATTTTTCCAGCACAATCTCTTCAACCATAATCTACTACGTGTATCAGCACCCTGGCTTCATTATTCAGTCAGCACCAACATGCAGGCGAGGCGGAGATCTGGATTATGATTCAAGTGGAAGTAGTTTATAGATACGCTATAATAATAATAATAATTACCCCTCGAGGACCTCGTTATCTTTTATAGGATTAACGCAACCCTATGAGGGCATAGTAGATTCGCTTTTTGAGTCATCCACTTTTTGATTTCAACAAAAAAATGTATCAGAAAGTTATTGAAAAGCTCACATCCGCAGGGCAGCTTGTGGCGAGCTGAATGTGCGTGGCTACACATCGGTCCCGATTCCTCAGAGTTTTGTTGCCCTTCTGCACCGGTTAGCATTTAATGGGCTAACGGGAGAGCAGTGAGAGTGCTACTCCCGGGAGTGCAGCAAAACTCAACTCTGGCTTGCCTTAATTGGCCGGTCAGAGGGAGGGAGCCAGAGCTAAATGCTCGGGGGTGGAAGTGTCATTTTCAAGGGCATAACTACGGGGAAGCCCGCTCCGGGCCTGTCCCGCGAAGGTGAAACCGGCGCCGCACCGCTCGACACCCCAAGCCGCTCACACCGGTGTTGCCCTCTGTCGCCTTACAGGCTTATCATGCCTATGGCGATTGTATAGGGGGCCCATCTAGTGAGTTGGCGAGTCACCGTCTGCCAAATTTTTGATAATCAGGTATTAAAACGGCAGACGCCGCCTTCATCCATAGTTATAATCACCTAGTTCATCAAACCCCCAACCCAATAGCCCATTTCTTAGTTAGCATATTTTACAATAGTTTAACTCCCATTGGAGGTGGTCCATTATCGTTCTTCTACATAAGGCGGGCGTGGACTGTCTGCAGTGGGGGTCCCATTACCTTTAAGATTAAAATTCTCAAAGGGCCTCTGCGTGTTGGACCAGTATGTCCCCATGTACGCCTACCAAAAGCCCGGGTATCTTCATAAAAAAAAAGAAGATACCCGTGAAAACAAGAAACATAATAATAATAAACGTTTAATTCAGGCAATTAAATCCCATATTTTCATTACATTGTAGATCGTCATAAAATATAATATAATCAAAATAATTATAATACTAAATTAACATACTATAATTGTAATTGTATTTTTAAAATGTATCATTATAATTAATTCAATGCATAATTGTAATCAATAACTTAACTTATTTCATAATACATAAAAATTCGGGGACTGAGTAGTCTCATCAATTTAATACATTGTCCTTTATTTCCTACCTATGTAGGTATTGTCAGCTAATATTTAATATGGCAGATATCGTTTTCATAAACATTTTTGAATACCGTGCGAATTAGGTCATTATTGGAGGAGTACAGACGTCTATGAAATGAGGTTTTTAGTCCCTTTAACAGCTCCATCATATTTTTAATTTTGTTTTCCTCAAACATGCCAGACGCGCTACACCGCTAAGGCAGACCGAGCATTACTCTGAGAGCGTTGTTATATTGTACACGGAGGGTGCTGTAGGAACCCTTCGTGTAGTTGCTCCATAGCTGGCTGGTGTAGAACGCCTGGCAGTACGCCTGAAAGAGGGTCAACTTTGTCTTATACGAGCAACGCGCAAACCGCCTCGCTAGCATGTTACTGCGCGTTGAGAGGGCACGTCTCTGTCGTTCTATATCATCGTTATCGTCAAGGGTACTGTTGACAAAGTGTCCTAGATATTTAAATTTAGCAACTACAGTTAAGGAGCTATTACAAAGACTGAATTTGGGTACCTTTTCCGGACCCCGTCCAGATTTAAAAATCATCACTACCGTCTTTTTTACATTGTACGTAAGGCCATGTGTGTGAGCATATTTTTCACAAATATTTATCATTTTACAAAGCCCCGCTGGAGAGGGGCTCAGCAGCACCATGTCGTCAGCATAGCTGAGGTTATTGACGCATATATCACCGACGTGGCACCCGACTCTCGTGCTACTGAGCTCCTCCATCGGCTCGTTAACGTAAAGATTAAATAGTACCGGCGAGGTCAACCCGCCCTGTCTAACACCACATTCAAGTCTATACAATTCAGAGAGTGCTTCTCCCCATCTAACTTGATTTTCTTGTTTATCATACCAATATTGCAAAAGATCAGTAATCTTTTCAGAAACTCCGGTACTTCTTAGATTGTTCCACAGTATAGAATAATCTATTGAGTCGAACGCGCGACTTAGATCTAAAAAACATGCGTATACCGAAGTATTTTTGGATGTGTAGTACTTTACCGTGTTTTTCATAGCAAATATTGCCATATCTGTGGACAAATCTTTCCGAAAACCGAACTGCGCGTTATTTAATGGAATATTAGTTTCATTTAAGTGTGTATTTAACAGTCGCTCAAAAACCTTCGAAATTATAGTTTCAAGTGATATGGGTCTGTAATTCGACGTACTAGACACGTCTCCTGTCCTATTCTTTACGATTGGAACTACAATAGTCTTCATTAATTCCCTAGGGAGGTAACTGTATTGGATACACAAATTATAAATCTGGCTTAGCCTTTCGTACAACATGTTGCCTCCAAATAAAACATGTTCCATACTGAGACTGTCGTGGCCGAGTGACTTACCGCGTTTCATGCTTCGCACACAAGTGATTAATTCGTTAGCCGTGACGTAAAGTTGCCGTGAGTCACTGCGCTTACCGAGGTGGCGCTGCGCGGCAGGGGGCAAAGATGCGGCGGGCGCGGTATCCCCCGGCCGCCGCGCAAGCGACGGTGACGGCGGCGACAGTCCCAGTACAGCTGATTGATTACTACGAACAGGGAACTGTTGACTGTCAACTTTGAACCGTGTTACAAACATGTTTGCTATTTCAGTTTGACTACAGCACCCTTCAATTGATAATGGAATACTAGTCTTAAACTTTAGTTTATTCGTTTCTTTCGAAAAGTTACAAAAATCGTTTTTGTGTCTATACATGGCGATTATATCCGCTTTAATTTTGTCTTCGTTGCGTTGGCACCACTTTAATTTATTTTTGAACACTTTTCTTGTGTTATACATGTCATCGTAAACGTTACCTTGTGAGGGGCAGCCATGTGAAAGCCAAGCGTGGTATGCTAACCGTGCCCTCCCATGACTCTCACCCACATGATAGTTCCATCCAGTTACATATTTCTTGCTTTTAAAATTCCTACCTATATATGAACGCTCAGCGGCCCTTTGCATACAATCTATAGTTTGTTGATACATCTGTTCAATTATAGATTTAACAGGAATATGTTGGCAAGATGGATCGTCTGAACATGGCATTGTGGGCCAATTGTATGCGTTTAGGTATTTATCGCACAGTGAGTTGTAGTGACGCGTTTGTTCCGGCGTTCTGGTACCCCACAATACCCTGTTCACATGGCCACTGCTCTGTTTATTAATCTTAGGTATTACCAAACTTATGTCATATTCAAGAACAAGAGGGAAGTGATCAGAATCAAAAACACAATTAATGACGTATGCACCCGTAAACATACGGTGCGCAGCTTGCGTCGCAATACAATGATCAATCCAACTAGTTGTACGATGAGCATAGCTACGGTATGTATAATTGTTCGATGTTAAACCTAGTAAAGATGTGTCCACACATACCCAGTTCTGGTCCTCACAGTAGCTCCTCAACTCCTCTCCGAATATACTATTATAACGCGAAAGATCTGCATTAAAATCACCAAGACAAAAAACACTTTCGTCATTATTATTTTCAATCACAGCACTTAATACCGCTAGACACTGAGTGAATAAAGGTAGATTATCCTGATGTTGTGTAGGCATATATACAGTCATAACTATGAAGCTGCGGCCAGCCGGTGTGAGTTCTACCCGTACGGCTGCTACTCGCGTTGACCCGGTATTAATCGGTTTCACACATGCAAACAGCGACTTTTTCCATAGGAGTGCCACACCACCATATGGTCTTCCTTTAAGTACGCCGGCTGTCGTATCGACCGCAGAGATACCGTGGTAGCCAAAGTCAGGATGTATGAATGTATGAATGAATGAATAATGATAGGTACGTTTGATGCCTTGGCAATTAAATGTGACAATGCTACTTTTGACCATTCTACTTTCGTGTTAGCCCCTCTGTACGAGTTTCTGAACTATTTATTGGCTCGTGATTTATTAGCGGCGTGCGGGCGGTGTTTGTTTCTATACCTTCTATACACCACTCCAGATGGCCACAGTAGTTCGTTCAAAAATGATGATTCCTCATACCTATTAACGGTAATTTTAAAAGATGAAAAATCTGTCTGTTTGAACGGTTTCAACTTTTCAACTCTAGAGGCTGTTAATCCACTTTCTAGAAGAAAATCGGTTATATCAGTTTCTATGTATGGAATCGTGATACGTACAAATTGGACACTCTGGGTACTATTTTGAATCTATCTGACACCTTTGCCTGTCCTATTTTATTATTGTTTCTCCTAATAGGCCTGTATTTAAACTTTTTGTTGACTACCGTCGTAAAGCTATCGTCCAATGTAGTATTGTTGGACGGATTCAAACCAGATTTCGTTCTAGGACTACTCGTTGCACAGGGTATATGTTTTGCTGGCTGATGGTTCGATGCAGGTACCTCGCCGCTTATCATTAACCGCCTCGAAGCGACGGCGCTGTATAGAGGCGCCGTTGACCGTTGATTACAAAAATCTTGTTTTACCGTCAGCCCCCGTGATAGTTCTGATGAGGATATTCTGCTTTTTTCACGGTGTATGTACACAACCTTGCGCTAGGCCGACGCGCACGGAACTGTTATTACATACCTAAGATGTTGTCAGAACTGATCTAAACTAGAATATTTTATTTTAAATATTGTATTACCTAACCGTGAGGTCTCGGTTCGCCCAAATTTTTCACTTTAGTGGTCGGTGTCTGTTATGCTAGACTAATAGTAGCAGCTGTAATATCTTTGCTGTCGGTGCTGTTAGAAACGACTGCTACCTAATCTCCCAATCTCTTTTAGTAGGTATTCGCTCCTGTGCCCGACCATGTTCATTTGTCAGCAGGTGTATTAGCGTGCATTGCATGTAAATATACTTGAGCAATTGTTATGTTTTTTTATTGTGTTGTGTTTAGTTCTAGGACTACTCGTTGCACAGGGTATATGTTTTGCTGGCTGATGGTTCGATGCAGGTACCTCGCCGCTTATCATTAACCGCCTCGAAGCGACGGCGCTGTATAGAGGCGCCGTTGACCGTTGATTACAAAAATCTTGTTTTACCGTCAGCCCCCGTGATAGTTCTGATGAGGATATTCTGCTTTTTTCTTTTTGTTTCTGCTTCCTTCTAGGTGGAGCGACAGTATTTTTCTCAACAGTTTCTTTTATGTCACGTTCCTGTAATATCTGCAACTGTTCACGGATAGTCGATATGTCAGCTGTTCTTACGTAGTCACTTTGTATTTTAAATAGGTCCTGTTTAATTCTTAAAATATCTTTCAGCAAGGAAGTCGCGTCAATGTGATCGAAGCTAACCGGGGGTAAGCGATGAAGATCTTTGGCAACAAAAACCGGTATTTTGTCCACGTCTGTTTCTTTCAAAACGTTGATAATATCTTGAAGGTTTCGCTTCTTCTTTCCTTCACCTTTTCTGGTGTTTCTCAACAGAGAAAGTTGCGTTAAAATCTCTCTAGCTGCGTCGACGTCTTTTTCTACAAATCCGGAATCACAAATTTGAATCAAACTGTCCTCGTTCATTACATCACTTTTACATTGTATAAAACAAAGAAGCTCATTTATAACCAACTTTTGGTCTTGCGTCATGGTTGATTGTCAATAATTAAATAGCACTAATGCACGTCTTAAACAGAATACCGCAGAGATCGTAACGGTAATGTTTCAACGCGTGTTACGTAAAATCGCACGGTGTATGTACACAACCTTGCGCTAGGCCGACGCGCACGGAACTGTTATTACATACCTAAGATGTTGTCAGAACTGATCTAAACTAGAATATTTTATTTTAAATATTGTATTACCTAACCGTGAGGTCTCGGTTCGCCCAAATTTTTCACTTTAGTGGTCGGTGTCTGTTATGCTAGACTAATAGTAGCAGCTGTAATATCTTTGCTGTCGGTGCTGTTAGAAACGACTGATACCTAATCTCCCAATCTCTTTTAGTAGGTATTCGCTCCTGTGCCCGACCATGTTCATTTGTCAGCAGGTGTATTAGCGTGCATTGCATGTAAATATACTTGAGCAATTGTTATGTTTTTTTATTGTGTTGTGTTTAGTTAAATAATTATTGGTTTCTTGCAGCTTTCCTAAAAGTGGCGTTTCGCGTCAGATTTGGATAACAACTACAGCAGGAACCAATTGGTCACCAAAACCAACTTCAAGAATTTGCAACAAACATTTTGAAGAAAAGTTTTTATTTAAAGACATAATAATACATGGTTGAGCGGGCGAGATAAATAAATTCAAAGTGGACTGTATTTGCGGGGAAAGACAATAATGAAATTTACACGCGGTTGTCGACGGAAAAAGAAATGGTAAAACAGGAATGGGCACACTACCTTGTTGCTTGCTGCGAGATGCTGAGGTGGAGGCTGCCGGGGGCGTCCCTGGACTTGAATTCCTGGTTTCCTTGCACGAAAACACTATTTATCCATGGAAAACACAATAATTGCGAAAGTTGGTGCGAGCGCGCGCGCGGTCATTGTAGGACTCATACAGCGAGCCTTCAATCCGTGAATCTGTGAGCGGCGTTTTAGATCGCGCGTAATACAGCTGTCTCGCTCTCCTTTTATGCGAGACAAGGTAGGTGCGAAAGAGAAATGGAATAAAGGGAAACGGGGGGAGTGTCGACACCTAATTAATTAAAAACAAATGTAGATCGGCGATGCAACATAGAAAAAATTACGCGGCTACTCTTGAATCATATACCGGCGCAACCATTTCCCCCCCGGCTTGAAGGGTTAAAAACAGGAATAGGCACACTACCTTGCTGCTTGCTGCGAGATGCTGAGGTGGAGGCTGCCGGGGGCGTCCCTGGACTTGAATTCCTGGTTTCCTTGCACGAAAACACTATTTATCCATGGAAAATACGATTATTGCGATAGTTGGTGCGGGGTTATTGCGAAAGGTTTGATGCGGCCGCGCGCGCGGTGTTGTAGCTACAGACTGCCAGCCCTCAAACGTGGCCGCCGACGTGAGGATAGCGGCGCGCGCATAGGTACTTGCGCGCGCGTAATACAGCTGTCTCGCTCCTCCTTTATACGAGACAAGGTAGGTGCAAAAGAGAAATGGAATAAAGGGGAGCGGGGGGAGTGTCGACAACTAATTAATTAAAAACAAATGCAGATCAGCGATGCAACATAGAAAAAATAACACGGCTATTCTTTTATCATATACCGGCGCAACCACATTATAAAATTATAATAAATAAATAAAATATTTATTATCTGTTCGCTGACAATTTGTTAGCTTCCTTCTTTCGTTGAACGCCTTAAAAACACTTGAAGGCTGATTTAAGCATTTTTGTTCTGTACGAACCCGTAATTTCCATGCTAGGGTATATCAGCGGTGCATGGAATGCGAATACCGCATTCGAAAAAATTGATAAATCTACATATTTCTTTTGGTGCATTTAAATTGCTAAAGGTACATATAAATTGTTATATAATATTATTTAACAATTTATATGTACCTTTAGCAATTTAAATGCACCAAAAGAAATACATATAAATTGTTATATAATATTATATAACAATTTATATGTACCTTTAGCAATTTAAATGCACCAAAAGAAATATGTAGATATATAAATTTTTTCGAATGCGGTATTCGCATTCCATGCACCGTTGATATACCCTAGCATGGAAATTACGGGTTCATACAGAATAAAACTGCTTAAATCAGCATGTTCATACCGCTTCTAATCGTGAATCATCTCGTCTGCCAAACTTGTGTAGATTTGAGCAGTCTACTTCCATGTACCAGTCGAACAACAATCTTGAACAACATCGCAAGTTTCGACAGCAGCAACAGATCGCGTCTATGTCATCAAAATCAACTGAGAGCAGTTGATTTTTTCCTCTTCGGCGTCAAAACCTAAACTATCTTCACGCCGAATTCCCCACAGGGTGGTCAAAGAGGACGGATCGCTAGACTTCGCGATCCATGCGTCTTTCGCTTCCTGCAGATTCATTAAGTTTCATAGATGCACGTATGAGTATCAAAAAAACATTTTAACTTTCTGTTTTGAACAATCTTAACCTCCGCTGCTATAACCAACTGGATGTCGGAATATTTGCGAACTCACGGCGTCAGATACGAAGCCTACTTAGATTTTCTCCTTTCAAACATGCCAAAGTATCGACTACGAGGAGATATAGCATTTCCAATGAAGATCTTACAACACAGAGGGAAAATCTCAGCTCTGGCCCTGACCTGGGAAACACATCGCAACGTGATCCCTGTCGGGGCCGAAGTGCCTAACGCTACGCAGGGCACTTCAAGAGCAAGAAGTCGGCTTAAATGTCAAACGCTGCAATACTTCAGCCGACAGTTGCCGCAAAACCACCCATACCACAAAATTCAAGTTCAGGTACAAGTCCACTCAGAGGACATGGTGTCCATACCACCATCTCCTCGATACTCGCAGAAGTCGGCGTAGTTGTCAAACGCTGCAATACTTCAGCCGACAGTTGCCGCAAAACCACCCATACCACTAAATTCAAATTTGAGATGGTGGTATGGAGCTAACGGAGATTCTCTGCCAATGCACATGACCTCAGTAACCAACTTTCTAACCATGAATGCTTCCGATATGGATTACGGAGCCCAATTTGGCGACCACAACGTCACGGTTGCTTAAAATGTTCAACAAGGGTTTTGACATGCCAAGCAGATAGACACGTTTGCTACGCGGCTATTTGACACTATCAACATCTACTGAGAGACTCTCACATCGCGACGATGATCACCAAAATCGACAATTAGACTGGGGTTTTCTATTTCAACAAAAAAAAAGAGGCACTGAGTCAGTTTTCTTAAGCAAACAGAACTATTCATAGTTCATAGATAGAGGAAACATTCACCTAGTCGCACAGGTTTTTTTTCAAAGAGATTTAAAGCACAAATAGGTACAATATTTTCACCAGAAAGCTTGCCCAGAATAGCATTTAACAACTGCAGCTATACTCTTTTTCAAACGTGGTGCATACCACGTATAGCCTTACCTGCATCAAATAACAGCACATGTCGTGTAGAGGTACATCTTTCCTCTCCTCATAGACATGAGGGACCACGAAGCATACTTACACAACGTAGTTGCTTATCGGTGGGAAAACATACTAGCATCGCTATTTCCTTCACCGAATCTCATCCCAAGAGTGCTGTTCCACAAAAACCTAGCGAACGGACAGTTTATCCTAATCGCTCCAAAAGTTAAAGACAGTTTTAACAGAGGCTCTGTCATCAATCCCAATTGCCACCCTACCCGATTTCTGATCTCATCAACAGGTCAGTGTACATTCTCCAAATCCAAGATCTAAAATCTGAAGCATGGGTGATGAAGAAGTTAAAACCAGTTAATCCAGGTTATCTGCTACATACACATCACATCTTATCGAAAATGGTCCAATCGATTGTGTGTAGAAGTATCAAACATACACACTTTTAAACTTTCGCCTTTATTAATAATACGGGTACGAAATTAAGCACCAGAGTTGTTTAAGTTATAGTTACTTAGTTCACATACATTAACTTCTGATTCTTATATGTATTAAATCCGTATCAGGTTTCGCGACATACTGCTACACTTTTCTTGTTGGCTTTGGTTGCAGATTTCATGATCTTACATTATTACCCATGGATAGCAACAGCCACAAAAATGAGAAACATAGTATAATACTGTGCCCTTTTTAAAACTATAAAAACTGTGAATAGGTATTAGGCTATCTGGTGGGTGGCTTCAAGAAACACACTAAATTAAACATACTTAGTTGTTTGGATAAGTATTATTGAAATTGTCCTTAAGTGCTCGCACAAGAGTGACAGCATCAAAACCTTATCTTTAAAATTTTAAGCAGGTTTCGAAGTAGAATTCGAAAAGATGGTTGTGGTTTGTGCACTTTTTTCTATAAGCCAAAGCCTATAACGTGGGACAAGAATACACGCGCTGAAAAGTGGGCATATGATATGCCTCTACCACCCCTTCGGGGATAAGGCGTGATTGATACACAGAAAAAACCCGAAAGAAGTACCGGCAATTAAAAATCGTTAAAAAATGGTTACGTTGCAAGTCGCAATACACTCAATTTTAAATACCAATTTTTTACAATAACAAGTTAGTATGTGAATAAGGTCAAATATGGTAATGATAAATAGAGCAAAATTTATTATTAAAATATTATTAACAAATATCGCAATGGTTTTCACAGCAGTGCGCTTTAGTTTTAGAGCCTATTGAATCAACTCTTAATACGGCCGTCATACACTATATCCTCATTTTTGGGTCTAAAGGCACATAGAAAAAGAGTTTATCGGGTGTTTTAACTATTGAATTGAAGCAATATGTATTTACTTATTATTTTACCACAGATAACTTTATAATTTAGATTTTTACTACGCAGCGGTGTACGAACGAGAGTGCTACCGTCTGCAATTGTGGAATGAGGTTGCGTTGTGGAATGAGGTTGCGTTGTGACGTCATCGGCCAGTATGCGGTCGCCCACGTGTTTAAGAACTTTCGGCCGGAAATACACACTTTGATCGTAAATATTTCAGCCTTTTTTTATAATATAAAAAGTAAAAACATATCTCTCGTATTTTTTTTTGTAGATTTATTTGGTATGTACAGTAAAAACTGTATACATACATACATAGTATTCACCAATTAATATAGACCCATAGGTGCTCATACAATTTGGAGGTCTAGCTTAATTGGCAACAGCCTCAAACAAGGTACAAATTTTAGAGTGGTGGTATAATGGGTAGGTACGGAACACTCAGTGCACGAGTTTGACTCACACTTGACCGCTTTTTTATATTTTTGTTGAATTACTTTTCGATATTTTTTGACAGTTAAAATTTCACCCATACGTCGATAAAGAAGTTTTACTGATAATAAAGAAGTTTCACTTCAAAACATGGCGCGTAACCAAAAAACGTGACAACTTTTTTTACATCTATAAAATTTCTCACAACCGTCGATAAAGAAGTTCACATCAAAAAAAAACTGGAATTGCTATCTTCTTTTCTTTTTGAAATAGAATAGCACGCAACATAATTGCAAGAGAATGGTGATGGACGGCCATGCAGTGCAATGTGTGAGCTACGTCCTGCTTCGCGGTCCTGTGCCCTGTTTATCAAAACTTAAAAGCCTTGCACATGCAATTTTCCTGTAAAAAGTTTATTATAATGAATATGTGTTTATCAAAACGATACGTGTAAATTTGATTGAGATTAATAGAGATTGCCTCGCGCAATAACGCCGCCAATTGTTATACCATTAAGTTTAGTTGTCATGTTCATTTTGTGTTTCCTAGTGAACAATAAAGAGTTTTTTACTTTTACTTTAAATTACGAGTTACAAGGGTCATTTTCTATTTCACAAAGTTATAACTTGTATAAAATCTTGGCAATGGGCTCACCACCTATTACGTGGGATAGGAATACACATGGTGAAAAGTGGGCATACAATAAGTATGCCTCTGCCACCCCTTCGGGGATAAGGAGTAAAATAAATAAAAAAAAATACAATATAATTGTCGTGCTTAGCACTGCAATAATTTCTTAAACATCATTTTCTTTATTAAAATGTTGTTAAGGGTCACTTAACCACATTTGATGATTGAACATATTAGAATATTGGAGCCGAGAAGAGATAATTAAAAAAGAATGAAAGAAAAGAGATTTTTTTTTAGAACTTACAAGTAGAAACTACAAGTGTTAAATTTTACAAGTCAAATAGATTTTTTTTTGATAAAAATTATATATCGAATTTGTAAAATCTTTCTTGTGAAGTGTAACTTGTGAACGTGTAGACTTGTGAGTTTTGATAAACAGGGCACTGCATTAATTTAAGAAATTAATGCATTGCCCTGTTTTTTAAATTTCTTTAACTTGATTTTCTGTTTTAAAATGTGGTCAAGTGACCCAAACGATGATAAAAATATTAAAATAATGGAACTGATAATTTACAGAACAATTATTGACTAGGTTATATGGAGATGATCTATAAATTTAACTAAAGGTTTCGACTTCAATCTGAAAAATTTGAACAATCGATTAACATTTTGGGTAAGCAATACAATCAGAAACCACGCCCTGTCAACTAAATTAATGTTACAAATTGGTTTCAATTGATTTGGAACTGGAGTTCAATACCAAGCTTTTTCTGAAATCTTCTTCATGAAGGGTAGGCTGCCCTTAACTGGCAATTAGAGTCCCTCTCATTTTAATTATTATCATGACTATTCCTAAGTGCCTAAAATAGTCTACTTAAATAATAATAATGTTGATTTCAATGCATGGTGAAAAAAAAGGCAGTGAATGCGATGCAGGTCAGTGTTATAGCAGTTAAAATACCATAATGTTTGAAAACTATGATGTAGTACAGAAGTTTCATAATTATGTTGAAAGGAATGCCATTGATTTGTGTCTTTCTAGATCGTACCTTGATAAAAATTGATGCTAACATGAACATGAAGAAGTATTCGTAGATCAACACAGAACACTAAAAAGTAACGGGAAAGGATGCAGAATACATTTTTGATTCAAACTTGTAGGTTCTGGTTTTACTTGTATGTTGTAAATAACATACAAGTAGAACCTACAAGTTTTAAATTTTACAAGCCCTGTAAATTTTTTTTTATAAAGGTAATATACAAGAACTTGTAAATCTTCCTTGTCAGGTGTAACTTGTGAACGTGTAGAATTGTGAGGTTTGATAAATAGGGCACAGCACGGCGGACTGCCATGCAGAATAGTGAATGGGCCCCTTAGGTTTGCGTTCCGTTCTGCATATAAGTAGTAAAAATAAGTCAACTTTGTTTGGTAATTTAAATGTATTTTTTTATTTACTTAAATAAATAATTATCGCTTTGATTTTATATAATTAACTCCGAGTATTTATTAAACCTTTATTTATTAAGAGCGACATTCTTGACTTCAAATATTACATGATTTTATACTTCATCCAAGCTTTGATTATATGAGTAAGGAATGGTTTGAAAATGGCGAAATAGAATTTATTCGTTCTTGTCATTTTAAAACTGTGTTGCAACTGGTTGTCCAGAAACTTGTATTTTGTTGGTTTAATAATGGCTGACACCGGACTACGCATGAATTTTGCGGCCTTAAAGAGGGCAGATCCATACGCTAGAGAAATAATCGACAGTGCTACGCACGTTGCGCTTTATACATTTGAAGAAAACGATTGGGAGAAAACTAACATCGAAGGTGCTTTGTTTGTGTACAGTAGAAATGGGGAACCGTACCATAGTTTAGTGATTATGAACAGATTGAGCACGAATAACCTAATTGAGCCAGTATCAAAAGGAATAGAACTACAATTGAAAGAGCCTTTTCTTTTGTATCGAAATGCCAAGTGTCGCATATACGGCATATGGTTTTACGATAAAGACGAGTGTGTTCGAGTTGCCACAAAATTAAATACTTTGATCAAAGAGTCGATTAAGCCTACTCCTGGCGCCGGTGAGAATATGGCGCAGAACCCAGTGTACAATTCCTCAACGCCTTCAGGCGCTCCAGTCGATATTTTCAGTATGTTGAGCAAAGCCCAAGACGACTTCAATTCTAATAAGGGCATTGTTTCCAATAAGAGTGATTCGACGCCGGCGCGAGCTCCTGACATGGCGTCACAAAGTGTAATGGACTTTTTTGCTAAAGCTGGTGGTGGCCCAGCTGCTCAAATGCCGGCAGTGTCGTCATTACCATCACCTGGCATATTTGGTCCACGTTCGACAGACGCTCGAGAGGTACCCCAGCTACTTCAAAGGCTCATGAGCAATCCTGCCCATTCTGTGGAACATATAGAAAAGCAACAACGTTCTGTTACCCCACAGGAGGCTCAAAGTTCAAATGGCAATATGAACTTAGACTCTGCTATGAGACAAAGCTGTGGTTTCCCAATAAAATCTACTCCTATTGATAAAAAAAGTCAGCAAAGAGTACCAGGTATGAAGAAAGGTCAATTGGATGCTAATGATTCTAATGGTGCAATACAGCTTGAAGGTGAATTGAATTTGATGCATTTGTCATCACCGAAACCTACATCTCCACTGACTACCTACATGAATCAATCTCAGGACATCAGTCATACGGTAAGCACTTTTAATGGTAGCAAATTGGATGATATTGGAATGTACCCCTTGATTGACTCTGTGTCAACTCAGCAGAAGCCGGCGCTGATGCCTCCGACAATGTTCACTGCTAGTAGTGGTGGTGACATCCAGCCTTCACCAGAGCCTCTCACTAGGAATCAGCTGCTTCAAGCTTTTAATTACCTATTGAAACATGACACTGACTTTGTCAACAAACTGCACGAAGCTTATGTAAAATCCTTTTCAGAAAAGGCATTCACTGTGTCATAAAGTTCATTCTCTCCATAGGTCCACCACCACTGGTGGTTGCAATTAAAAGTATAAAATGTACAGCCGTAATATGAATATAAACCTAAACAGTATAAACTGAATCCTCTTTAAAAATGTTGTGTAGACCTTCTAGTTTTGTAGTGACTCGTTATTTGGAGTATTTTTAAATAAGTTTTAAGCCTTTGACTGTAACATGTACAGAGAATGAATTTTTGTGACTCATCGACTAGTTTTGATTGATCTTGAAAAGATCTCCTTAAGCCGCTATTTGTGATATTTATATTGGCATTAGCTTAAGGTTTGATTCAAAATCCATATTATGTACCCTCTGTTTAGTTTTAACTGAGGTCATTGCAATACTAATTATATGTACATTTTTAAAGACAATACTACAAATAAATACTTTGACAAATGCACTTTTCTAAAAAATATTTATATTGACATGTGTTGCATAAACTTAGTAAGTTAATTTTGAAATGTAAACACCTTTTAATGTTATAAGGACTGCAGAAATTTGCTATATCTTTACAACAATTAATTCTTACCCATTCTAGCATAGGGATTGGTTTTTTTAGGTATTATAAATATTTTTCATTCAATAGCATTTATTTTGTTCTGAGTTTTGATACCAAATTTTTCAGTGAAACTTTAATACAGGCGTAGTAAAGGGAAAAAGCAGGGAAAATCGAATATAAATTGATTAAAATATATTTCTTTAAAAATGTAAAAAATTGTCCTTGTTTAGGGTGAAAAAAAATTTTGTTGTTTCTTACTTTTTTTGTACACTCAAATGATAAATGAAAATAGCAAAGAAGATGTTCAAGGGCCTACTTTACAGAAAGTCTCTCTCAGTAGGTCAATATTTCTTAAGTTATGTTTCTCTTAAGAATCAACTTTTACAGACACTAGGTTTGTTGTGCTATGCACATTGAGAAACTATAAGTTCAAGAACTATGAGGTGTTTCTCCAATCTATTGAAGGTCATTTATTAAAAATATTAAATTGAATAAATGAAATTAATGATTAGCCAACTATTGTATCTTCTGTGTAAATGATACATTTAATCTAAGAACCATCTGTTAAAACATCTATGTTTGTTTTAAATCATAAAACAAATGTCAACTATCATTAATATCTTTAAAAAAAGATACTCCTTTCTGCTTGTACATGTAATGTTTCAAACATTACCTTTACAAGAAAATATTATAAAGTTAAACCACAATTGAATTGTTTAGTGTGTCATCATTAGGGAGCGTCCCTTAAAAACATATTTTGGTCTATTTCAATGTTGTGTAAATATTAGTTTTGTTACAATAACAGTGCCACTTTTGAAATGCTCCCGCTATCATCTAATTTGTTGTGAATGTAAGTAGTTCTGGTGATAATAATTTTGACAATTTTCAGTAACAATTTTATTATCAAAATAGTCTCAAATTAAAGGGTTCATCAAAGTAACATGTGTTTTCTATAACCAATCCCCATAATTTCATCATTTATGGTGCCTCAGTTATTTAACTGTGTGTTCCATCCGCATTTTTATAGGTCAATGGCCACGATTACTCTGTTAAGAGTGCTCAACTACATAAAGACTGTGTACCTTGTACGGGAAACACCGCTAGTAAGCTTACCAAAGCACACCCAGAACAAGGGTACTACCTATCAGACTTAATATGACATTGATTGAAGCCAGATATATAATGCCTTAGGATTATTTTGTCTCATTTATTGGGACTGGCTTTGCAATATCACTTTCTCTTTTGTGCTTTGGGGCTTTGGTGCTGTATTGTAACGCTCCAGCACCAAGGTAACACTTCCATGAACTTTAGTGTATCCTTTAGGAGGATGAGCATACAGTCCACTGTTTTAGTTGTCTGCCTGCCCCAGATAGTCGGTCTTTTTGCGCCAAGTGTCGCAAACACTCGTACAGCAGGTGATGAATTATATAGGTATTATTATAATTTTCTTGACCGCATGATCTGCTGCCTACATCGCTCATTTCCACTGACTTCCTGCCGCAGGTTTGGGTATCCCAGTAGTCTTTAAAGCGCCTCGTCGAACCTTGTCTCCTGTGAACACTGGTGATTGTACAAAGCTGCCTCTGCTTATAATTTTGTGGACAAGAAAAATGAAAAATTATTTTTATGTTAGCCCATTTTTCGAGGAAGGCTACATATCATCGGAGAGCCTAGTATACCCTGGAGAGCGGAGCAGTAGTCATAAATGTCCTATTCACACATTTTATGTCCTATTCACACTCACAATCTATTCCTGCAACTTTTCCCTCCAATCTACATGACCCCATTTGGTTGAGCGGGCGAGATAAATAAATTTGAAGTGGACTGTATTTGCGGGAAAGACAATAATGAAATTTACACTCGGTTGTCGACGGAAAAGAATGGAAAACTGAAAGGAATGGGCACACTACCTTGCTTTTGCTGCGAGATGCTGAGGTGGAGGCTGCCGGGGACGTCCCTGGACTTGGATCCCTGGTTCCATTGCACGAAAACACTATTTATCCATGGAAAACACAATTATTGCGAAAGGTTGATGCGGGCGCGCGCGCGGTCATTGCAGTACTAATTTTCAATCCGTCCTCGCTGCCTGTGAGTTGACAGCGCGTAATACAGCTGTCTCGCTCTTCTTTTATGCGAGACAAGGTAGGTGCGAAAGAGAAATGGAATAAAGGGAAGCGGGGTGGGAGTGTCGACAGCTAATTAACTAAAAACAAATGGAGATCGGCGATGCAACAGAAAAAATAACGCGGCTACTCTTGTATCGTATACCGGCGCAACCATTTCCCCCCCAGCTTGAAGGGTTACCTTTGAAAAAGGAACAACTGACTATACAGTTGCCACTAAGCTTTAGCTGCTAACTAAACAAAATGCTATCGAACTAAACTAAACTAAACCTAATCGAACAAGCTAAATTTGTTATTGAAGTTACTCTTGATTAGGCAAAGGACAAAGACGAATAACTGGTCGCAAGTACGAACCAGTTGCGGTTTTAACGCGAACTATACGGGTGATCCCATTTGACCCAGGGAAAACTTCTTCTACTACCCCAAGAGGCCAATGTAATGGAGGCATATTTTCAGTTAAAATAACTACGACAGTACCGACAGTAATAGGGTTCGATGGAGTATTCCATTTCTGACGTGACTGTAGCGTATGCAAATAGTCTGTCCTCCAACGCTTCCAAAACGATTGAACGAGTTTATCCAATAAGGCATGACGCGAGAGAAGATGAAGTCGATCTTCCTCTATTTCAAAAGCGGGTAAGTGATGTAACGGTGTAACATTCAAAAAGTGCGCTGGAGTCAGTGCTAGCGGCTCCGAGGGATCACTAGACAAGGTTCTACAAAGAGGACGCGTATTCATTACGGCCTCGACTTGAGTGAGCACGGGTGCTCAGGTCTTCAAGCGTAAAGTGTTTGGAACGCAAAAAATTATGTAGTTCGAAAAGGTTAAGACGAGCTCCAACGTAATTCGTACCGCGCGTTGTCCGAATACATTGGAGATACGAAACCCCGACGCGACATAAATCTTTTAAATGCAGCCATGAAGCATGGCGTGCTCATATCACCAGCTAATTCTATATGAACGGCGCGAGTCGTCATACAAACAAAAAGACGAACATAAGCTTTCGTGGAGCGTATACCACGACCACGAGAAACTGTTAAGTTGTGCCCTGAAAGGGCCAGCGTAATCTGTACCCGTGTGTACGAACGGTTTAGCAGCCTGAACAACACGACAAGGACGAAGATCAGCCATTTCGGGCGCGATTGACTTCGGGCGTAGTTTGAAACACGGAATACATCTATGAACTGTCGAACGAATCAAATTGCGTGCGGAGAGAATCCAGTATTTCTGGCGCAAAATTAACATTAATAAATCTGGACCAGCGTGACAATTCACCCTATGGTGATATTCAACTAAAAGATCAACGATATGATCCTTGCGCGGGAGAACTATAGGATGCATTTGATCGTACTCTAATGCGGACTGGCTCAAACGACCACCAACTCGAATGAGGCCATCCTTCAAAAAAGGTTTCAAATGTTGAAAAGCGCTACTACAAGGTTTATTTAATTTCAAATTTCCAATTTAAGACGAAAAATAAAATCGCTGAAGTTCACGAAGCACGATTAACTCAGCCTTGTTTAAGTCAAAAGCGGTAACATGCTCGCGACAAGGAAGGATTTTCAAAAATCGACAAATAAAAACAACACTACGTAAAAGAATCGACCACGATGAAACACGGCTAGCCAACTCTAAGATATGCGATTTTTCGAGTGGTGCGGTAACAACTAAAGAGGTTTTCTTTTCCTCTGGCGGCGTGGACACAGTAGCGGGGTTGAAAAGACTAACAGGCCATTCATCAGGTGGGGCTTGGCACTAGGAAGAGCCATGGAACCACAACGGATGATCCAAAATCTGTGCAGGTGTTAACCCACGAGACAAACAATCGGCAGGGTTGTCCGTACCTGAGTCGTGATAAAAGTTTTGCGGCGCCAATTCCGACTGAATTTTTGCCAAATGTATCCCAACGATGGGGCGAAGAATGTGTCCAACACAAAGCGACGGTCGAGTCCGAGAATGCGAAAGTTCTATCTATAATAATGCGTTGAAATCGGCGATCTGATTCGCGGACACCAATACAAAGATACATTTGTCTAATGTCGGCTGAAAGCGCGACAGCGAATAAGCGAAAGTTAACTATAATTTCGAACAAATTACCTTGGAGATTTTGACCACTGTGCAAAATATCGTTTACCGAAACATTCGAACTAGTTTTGGCGCTGCCATCTAAAACAACGCGCAACTTTGTGGTTGGTTTATCCTCGCGGACAACTCCATGGTGCGGTATGGTATACGAAGGAGCGTGCTTCGTCTCTTCGGTTTCGGGAGGCGCGGGTGAAACGAAACCTTTATTCAAATATTCTACTATTACGCTATCGTAAGCCTCCTTCAACTTTGGAGATGTCTGCATTTTCCATTCTAAACAAAAGAAGCGTTTTTCGGCTGACTGAAACGAATCTCCAAGCGAATTAACATCACCCTTAAAGGGGAGTGCGACAACATAACGACCATCACTATCGCGAGTAGTCGTGCGACAATAACACTCTTCACAAAGTTTATCATCCGGGCTGACAATAGGAGGGACGTTCACCTCTTCTATCTCCCAGAATTTACGGACAGCGGAGTCCAGCGGCTCGACGGCGCAACACTATGACACTGTCGAGTTACAATCAAAATAAGCGGGTGCGGAACCAACGATAACAAACCCAAGAACCGTCTCTAAGGCGACCGGCGCGGGGTGCGATGCGTAACCTTGAACCTTATGCTGCGACAGGAGGTGCGGGAAAATCGAAGCGCCTACTAACAAATCAATATCTCCTGGAACGGCGTAAGTATCATCGGCCAACGGCAAATCTCTAAAATTAGTCAATAATGAGGTATTGACTGCGACAGTCGGTGAAAGTTTGGTAACCTTATCGACGACTAGCGAATCCATCGAAAAACTAACATCAAAATCAAAACTCGAGTGGAATTTAATCCCTACAGAACCTTGAACGGCTTTGGTGGAACCCCCAATACCTTTCACAACATTACAGGCGGGGCGGTTATATATATGCAAACCAAGACGACTACAACAATTTTTACTAATAAAATTACTTTGAGAAGCACTATCTAAAAGTGCGCGAACACTATGTCCCCTATCATGCGAATCGTAAAGAACAACTCGAGCAGTTGTTAGAAGTACCGTAGTAGGGCTTGTGTGAAAACTTGATAGCGAGCACAAAGCGACATCGTTCGGCTGGAGGCGCGCGGTAGTGGCGCCACCGTCGCTGGGCGCGGACGGGGACGAAAACACGCGAGAGCGCTCCCCGTCGCGATTCAACGGCGCGGGCGGCTGAGACGTCACAGCGGACGGTTAGGCACTGAGTTCGCGCAGCTGGAATCGACGGATGAACTACCGGACATGGCGTTATTGTTTTCGAAGTGTAATAATGAATGGTGTCTACCATTACACTTGCGACAAAAATGATTCGAATTACAGAATGAAACACGATGCCTCCCACTGTAGACAATTGACACATAAATTACTAGAACGAACAAATTTATAGCGATCGCTAGGAGTGAGTTTATTGAACTCCGAACATTTATAAAGTTGGTCATGGTGACCTTGACACAAAGAACAATTTTTCGAATGCAACACTTGCGATTGCGAAGTTGTAGGTTCAAAATTAACAAAAGACTGCGTGGACTTCGTGGGCTTACTACGATTAGTCGGACTATTTTTCGCTACTCCGTGGTTTAACGAAGTTCGTTGCAAAATTCGAATATGTTGACGAACGAAAGTTTCTAAATCTTCTCAGCTCACTCAACTTAGGTATTTGATGGCCACGTCTATCCATTTCAAATAAGCGAACGGTTTCGGAATCTAATTTCTTTAAACTGATATACAAAAATAAAAAATCACAGAGGACAAAGGCGCGAACAGCTGATGCAAAATGATGCAAATATATGAATTTTTCTAAGTCGTGTTCATTATACGATGAGCTATTTTTCAAATAAAATATTTGATCCAAATAAGCGGTTGTTACTAAGCGTTTGTCTTCGCATTTGACCTTTAAAGTATTCAAAATCAAACTATAATTTTCGGCGCAAAGCGTAATACCGGCGTAAACGGTTTTTGCTTTCACGGTTAGTTTACTAAGTAATGTAATTTTTCGTAATCCGATAACGAATTATTATTATGGATCGTATTTTCGAACCGTTCAAATTCAATCCAAATCACCATCAAATTCGGGTATTTGTATGCGCGGTAATTTAGGTCGATCCCGTTTCAGCAAATCAAAACCGGCTGGCCCGGGTTTCGAATCGGTGACTACTACGGGCACGGGCGCTTGCAATGACTTAGCGACACGCTTTATGCGACAAATTAAATCTCCGAAAGATGACATGGCGTCATAACTTAATAAGAAATCGGGATTTAATTTTAATTCAAGCAAGTTAATTTTTTCGAGAATATTTTCGAAATCTAAGCGCAAAGTATCTACGGTTTCGATCCAGGATAAAAACAATTCTTTTATTGATTCATCTGCGATCCTCGATGAATAATCACAAATTGATTGCATACGCTTAAAAAGGCTATCCTTCTTAGCGTGTAATAGTTTTAACTGTAGATCCGGAATCTCTTTCGGAGGCATTGTTAAAACAAAACAACTATAGCTACAGTGCAAAACTAACGAGCGATCAAAATGGGAGCGATGGTGAGCAGCGAGACTCGGCGCGAACGAGCGTAGGTACTTGCGCGCGCGGGCCTAGGTACCAGCCCGCGTGTTCTACCTATTACTATGCGGTGCAGTCGAAACTATTTAGTACCTACCTATGCGAAAAACAGTAGGTAAGTATACGTTTATTCCCTAATGGAATAAAAAACTATTACCTAATCTATGCGTTCATTCCGTAGTGGAATAAAAACTATAACCTATACCTATGCGTTTATTCAGTGGTGGAATAAAAACTATTGCGTTTCTATTGGCAAACTACTAAAGCGAATGGATCAAAATCTCGATAGTTAGGACCAGAAAATGGTTGAGCGGGCGAGATAAATAAATTCGAAGTGGACTGTACTTGCGGGGAAAGACAATAATGAAATTTACACGCGGTTGTCGAAGGAAAAGAATGGAAAACAGGAATGAGCACACTACCTTGCTTTTGCCGCGAGATGCTGAGGTGGAGGCTGCCGGGGACGTCCCTGGACTTGGATCCCTGGTTCCATTGCACGGAAACACTATTTATCCATGGAAAACACAATTATTGCGAATGGTTGATGCCGGCGCGCGCGCGTTCATTGCAGTACTAATTTACAATCCGTCCTCGCTGCCTGTGAGTTGACAGCGCGTAATACAGCTGTCTCGCTCTTCTTTTATGCGAGACAAGGTAGGTGCGAAAGAGAAATGGAATAAAGGGAAGCGGGGTAGGAGTGTCGACAACTAATTAATTAAAAACAAATGGAGATCAGCGATGCAACATAGAAAAAATAACGCAGCCACTCTTGAATCGTATACCGGCGCAACTACCATTTGTGGTACACATAACTTAGGTACATATTTTTATGATATTAGTAGAAAATACAATTAAGTGTGAACTATGTTTTGTTACAACGTTTGAAAGTTTGTTAAAGAACTGCTTCTGTATGACCTAAATTAAATTCAGAAGAATCTTTTAATGATCATGTCTTAGGGCCGTATTTTAGAACGTTACTCAATACTTAAGAAACACTTGAGAGTAGTATTTATAAGTAAAAACTAGCCTCAAGCGTTTCTTGAGTATTGAGTAACGTTCTAAAATACGGCCCTTACTTTTGCAAGTAATAACATTATTTAAATACAGAGGTTGCTAAAAAGCATTTCTATTGATAAAAGAGCTTAGTACACAATATACAACAATGTTAAAACTTTGCCTGTTGGCCTATATCTCATATACCTATACAAATCGGGCAAATTTTTATGCATTATTGTAGAATTTATAAGTGACGGGAGTTCGAACTATGCCACCGGCAAAGCCGTGGGGGTCATCTATAATAATATAAAAATAAATAAAAGCATGAGTCCATGCCATAAGGCAACAAACAACCTCTGCTGAATAACCACACATGTTACTAGGTACTTTTATAATTATGCCCGCCGTTAAAACTAGAAGTATGGTGGTGTCACTCTCATGCTTATTGAGTTTACTTTAGCGCTGATTTTCTTTAGTCATGTCTACCAGCCATTTGTTCATGGAGACAAATATCCACTCATCAGTAACATCAGTTGTAGGAAGCATTTGAGCACACATGCGTTACACGAGGAAAAATCTTAGGTGTGACCGTTTATAGCATGCCATTTCCAAGCCAATCCTTCCAAAATAAATACTTCTTTCTTTCCAAACTACGGGAGGTAATGTAATAATTTTCCGAAGCTTGGCACCGGTTACCAATTAGTGATATAGTAGTCTTTAACTTAAAGACTACCGTATACTACTAATATAGGTATACGAAATTTTCAAACCCTTGTAAAGCCTCCAACGTGGCTTAGTCTTTATAAGGGTTTGAAAATTTCTGGTAGGTTGCCACCGCTAAAAATTCCTTTATAGTACGGACTATAAAAGAATTTTTCATATAGACTATATGAAATCCTGGAAGATTTCAAAGGCTAAAATATAGACTTTTAAATTGGCAGGTGTAGCATTATTGATCGATCAACAATGTCGAAATGAATATCTCGAGACGTTTCTAAGCATATTATTGATAGCTTATACATGTCAAGTTCTTGTCGACACATCGGCGTCTGGCTACACGCGTTCTTTGATAACTCATGGCATGTTCTCTCGAGTAGAGAGTAGTCTCGAATACTTAAAAAACGCTCAGTGGCGTGTAGTAGGCTTGATATTGATTTTTTTGCTGAATGCCGGGGATTTTACAGGTACGGGGTAATCTAGAGGATTGACAAAAACAAATGCTCATTTTGAAATCGATTTAATATTGCTATATTACAAATCGCTTTTTGAACTTTGAACAACCAGTAGAGACCGTTAATTACAGTTTTCAATATTTACGTATAGGATAATAGCCAACAATGGCATGTGAATCCATGTTTCTAATAATAACAGTAGGTATACATTTTATCAAATTTTAAAGCAACGTTTAAAATATTTTAACTACAAATAAAAAATCAGAGTATAATTTAATTAACTTCTAGTCGAATAAATAGGGCTCTTTCGGCTGTTGTTTTTATACCAATAACAGATTTTTTTTCATTATTAAAATTAAAATGTTGCCAACATTAATAATAGTTGTTGAAGATATGGTAGTTTTACATCCTTAGAGAATTAAGAATTTGGAAATGAACATTTTGGTAATGTCGCTCAAATCAAAATCAAATCAAATCAATTTTACAAGAGTCCTGCACAGACGTACAAGAGTAAACAGACCAAACATATTCCTTTGCTTATGGAGCAATACTTCATCCTTTTCACTCTTGCCACTTGTTGTAATAGCTACTTTGTTATTCCTGTGTAGCTACATCTAACTCACACTTTGACAGCGAACAGCGCGTAGTCAATTTTTCTACTACAACTAAGCTAGACACTTGTAATGACTACCGTCATCTTTAAATCATAGATTTATGTGTCGAAGTGAAAACATTACATAATATATTAGTAAAATGTTACAAAAGTAGACAAAAAATATACAAAAAGGTGTTGTGCTGAAGTGATAAAGTTTCATTATCAAGAAATCACCAGAAATAACTAAGCTAAGCTACCTGTCTGTGTGTAAAAGGCTACGCGATTTTTCGCTAACGTTGGGTCTGCTTACTGTGTTATGTCTGTGGGATCCTGAACTATTAAGAAAGAACTCATTCAATGAATACTTTTTAAAATACTGATAGTTTTTTTTTAAATATCGTAGTTAAAATATTATAAAACTGCGTTTGTCTCACACATACAAATTACATGGATCTCGAAATTGATCGTGTTACTTTACCCGTTCCATCTGTCATGAATAGTAAATACCGAATTTACAAACAAATTATGTATGGGAATATTTTTAGAAAAAATAACAGTTTCTTCTGCTAGTGTTAAATTGTGCTATGGGATTTGTGATTCATAGCTCGGTCATAATGTTTGAAGTGTTTTGTATTAAATCTATACTAATATTATAAAGCTGAAGAGTTTGTTTGTTTGGTTGAATGCGCTAATCTCAGGAACTACTGGTCGAATTTGAATAATTATTTTTGTTGGATAGCCCTTTTATCGAGGAAAGCTATAGACTATATATCATCACGCTACTAACCTAGAGAGCGGAGCAGTCATCATAAATGTCGACAAATCGGGGAAACTTTTAAGCATTTTTGTAGAATTTATAAATAGGTGCGACGGGAGTTCAAAGTATGTCAAGGGCGAAGCCGGGGGCGGGGGGAGGGGTTCACCTAGTATTATAATAAATGGCATACTTAGGTTGAAGTGGTGCAACAACCGTTGTACCACTTCGATCCATCTCCTTATTTATTAGTCTTCACATAATGTATGGTAGTCGTCCCGATTTGTTGATATTTATTGCGATTATAGCTCCGATCCCTTGTATAGCAGTGTGATGATATGGCCTTCCTCAATAAACGGAATGCAAAAAGAATTATTATATATATATATATATATTATTCAAATAGGATTAGTATTTCCTGTGATAAGTGGCAAAGTCACTGACTTTGATTTGTTGATTTACTTTTTCAGAATTTGCTTGACGTATCAACTAGGTCGTGCTGACAAGCTGATTCTAGAGTAATGGGCTTTTAATCATCTGATGCAATTCAGTAACAAATCACCTTTTAATGACGAAATCCTAAACAACCCCATTCTACTTTAACCGTTCGCTTGGTAGATTTTTCGTTATACAAAACACTTGACACACATACATACATGGATCTCAACAAAAATTACTTTTAATCTCACTGTGTAAAGAAATCACCCTGTGAATTTCAAAATGGAACTATGATATGCTATAATATGTAAAATATATTTACAAAGAAACAACATGTTGCGTGCCTTGGACACTGTTCGATATTAGTAAATTAAAAAGTTATTTTGCTTGATTTAAATTATATTTATCAAGTAGAGCTTACACAGGGGAACGAGCCAAGTTTAATTGAGGTAAATAACTATATTTTAAAAATGCAAAGTTGAAGGTATCGCTTCTAGCTATGCCGCCTTCCCCTGGATCCAGCAGAAGATTTATTATCTAATAAATCCCGGCTTGACATGGTTGAGGATTATTTGTGTAGGGCTTACTGTTAGGGATAGCGAAGAACGTGCAAAGTGAACAGAATGTGTGCATGAAAATGAATGAGCTAAGTGGACTCTGCTAGGGTGTCAAAAAAATATAAAGAAAAAGGTGGATCCGGGGGCTCCCTAACGTGGGCTTTGCAATCAATATTGTTTAGGTGATAATTCTTAAAGAATAGGCAAAGTATTTAAAAAAAACCTCTGTTAGGAATTTGTAAGTTACAGTCGTAGAGATAATAAATTTAATAAAAAAAAACAAAGCCATAGAGGTACGTTATGACAGCTAACTTTTTTCCAAAATTAGGAACCTTAAGCAATGAAATCGGTGCCTAGCTGAAATATCTGATTGTCAGGATACATCGATTGCAAATCATTCGGTACTTTTATGTTTTCGACAAAGTATGCTGTCAAAATGAATCTCTTAGCTTTCTCTACGACTAGTGGAATTTATGGAACTACTATTGTAAGGGCATAGAACTTATCTCGATGAATCACACTTATAGTTGAATTAGCATAAAGTAGAAACAAAAATGTTGTATTCCAGATAAAGAAACGGCTTGACTGAAGATGTAGCTATGTAAATATTGCATCTATAAATAGTCGGATGTCAGAAATAGGCTCACGACATTTAACAAATATAGCAGCTTTTCAATTTACCTTGCTATCACAATGATCTTAGTCGACATGTTCACCCTTGTAATGCTATTAAAATTATGATCTGCCTCTACACAGTTAATGAAAAATCAACCTTACGAACTAAAAATTGCAGCGAACAACCGCTTTTTGATTTATTTACATAATAATTTAATAAAACAATGCGGTAACATTAGTGTGATTTTTGCAAAAAAAATATCCTGTCCCTGTCTAATAAAGCCATGTAGGAAAAGGATGACAGATATTTAGATACGGCAGACCGATCTCAGCCAATTTTTTTCTGCAAAAATCATCCACAGGAAACTTTCTAACAGAGCAAAAAAAAACCTATTTATCTCAACTATTTGGTTTAAAAGAGAACTTTTATATCTATACAGAAACACTATAGTATAAACTAAGTAATATACACGATGTTGAGCCAATTGTTGAAGCGCAAGCCGGTATGATAAAAGTGTGTATACTTGGTATGGGAACATTATTTCAAATATCGAAATGTATTTTTTTTTTGTGCCAGATATGACTGAATCTCTGGCACAAAAACATATATTTAGCAAAAGGTGCACAGTTTATTTAAAATAGTTATGTACAAAATCATCCTTTACATGATTTTAACTAAAGTATTAGGGATTTTTGGCTTGTGATGAAGTCAAGGTATTTTATTTTAAATCTATTTTCAATAAAACAGCAGAATTTATTATAAGTGGTTTCGGTTAACATTTTGTAAAGAGCACATTCTACCAAATGAGACCAAAGTCTGCGTCTCATCATTCGCAGCGCGTCGTCGTCTTGTGTTTAAGTTAACCGGCTTGCGCCTTCGACTCAAGACAAATTATAATATTAGAACCTAGTATTACAATAGAAGGTGAAACAACGTTCTATATAAAATTAGTACCCCATTGTTATAATTCGTCTATAGATTTGGAAAATCAGCTCATAATTCTTTAAACTAATAAGACTTAGCCGAGTCTTGAAGTAGCAATTATAACATGTTTTAAAACTCTACATCCTGCTCGCTATAAATTATTTAAAAAGAAGGTACTTATACAATAACAGTGACGTTTCCTAAAAAGGTACCTCAGACAGACAGACATGGTTCTAACTATAGAGCAAAGAATGTTGCTTGCCCCTCGTTCGCGCGAGACGAAATAGAAACGAAAACAGGGTGTCACTCCGTAGTTTAGGTATATTCGGGCAGCGCACCGCTCGGAGCGGCTAATGACAGTGGGCTGCCGCTCGGCTCGCATGACACGAGCGCCTATATAAATCAACTAGGTACAGAAACTTCTCAAGTGACAACCCCGCCCGGAATTCGCAGTTCGATTCTAAAATTCTGGCGCGCAAAGAAAACTCAACACTCGCGCGCAGTTATAAGTTTCAATTTTGTTTGCCGGCGGCGAGTGTAGGTATGTTTTCATACCTAAAACTGACTTTTGTTAGGGAGTGACACTTCTGTTCGTAGTACTATTACTTATTCTGAGACGAAAGTTATTATAATACTGCGTTCTAGTTTACATTCGGCTGTAGTAATTGGTGTAACCGTATGAGTAAATAGTCACGCCACCTGACACGCTTCATTTAAATGAAATTTATAGAGTAAAGCGTCTCTGCTATGACGCGCAATATAATGATTCCTTGCTTTATGGTGCTGTAACGTCTTTATTTTTAATGCGTTTTACAAAACCTCAGAAGAACAGAGAAACTATCTTTGGTTCTAGCGAAAAGCGAAGATTCTTTCCACTGTATGGCATCTGTGCGAGGCACGTGTTGTTCGGGGTCGAAAAGCAGAGGATAATTTAACAAGAGAGGTTGGCCTTCTTCTAAAATATTTATAGCGGCAGAAACTAATCGTTAACTGATTCGGCATATATTTGTACGTGATAGTTCATATACACTACCCTATTGTCATTAAGAGAGGTTCACAGCGCGTGTCTTACAACAATTACGGCTGCGTCACACCGCACGATATCTTAGTACAAACACTTGTGTGAACGCACAAGAAGTGATTTGCCGATTTTTAAATTTTATTCTTTAATTCTGTCTAAGAAATTCCAATATAAATAATTACAATCTACTTTATTTTATATGTAATACCTGTTAATGTGAAAACAGTAGGTACATCGAAAGGGGTTCGACGGTTCAAAATGAGCTTCCAAGTAGCTTGGTACAAAACTAAAACTAAGAGATCAATGTAGCGTGTTCAAAAATAGGCAAATCACGCACGACTGTCCGTATTAAAAATATATTTACATAAATTGGTTTGTCACTGTTAGGGGTTTTGATTTTCTGTACCAGTGTGTATGGTTAAAGTTCTATTTTAAAACAGAAAGAGAAGTAAGAAGGAAGATAAGAGACACTGGTTCGATATATCACAGGTCTTTCGTATTTTAAGAATATTTAAAAAAATATTTAAGATTTTAGTATTTTTCTAAATTTCTTCTTCCGTTTTTCTTTTTAATCTTTTTTTAAATAATCTTAATGTAAACCATTAGAATTTTTTTCATACCTGGTTCTAAAGCGGTATTCGGTTTGAGGTTAAAAGAAATCGACATATAGGAATAATTATATATAGCTAGTAAAAACAGTACACTTCTACGTAATATTAACTAAAGGTAAGGTACGTCCGACAGATTGAAGTTCGAATGGTCAGAAAGTTGAGGTGTTTTGTAGTAGCAAATCACCTTGTATTAAGATATAATAGAACAAACACCTATAGGTATTAGTTATAAAGGGAACTCTATTTTTTGTAAATTAATACCCTTAACAAAACATTGGTACAGAAAATCTTATAAACCTGTTTGAGCATTGTAGGTACCCCACTTTTGTTTGAAAATAAAGAAAAAGAATCAAGTGATAGTGAAGTGATTGTAATATTTGTAAAAGGAAAAATTGTTAGGGTTGCAAAGTGCAAAAAAATAAAAGTCTACAGTAGAATTTTATAAGTAGTACAACAAAAGTGAGGCGACTAGAAAACAACGTTTTAGCATTTACCAGTTCATTATTGGTGGGTGATGAGACACTTTCAGATATGGCTGTAACGTATCCGTAAAATAGACTTAATTTTTAATACAATTAAGTACCTTTTCATTTGATGTATCATCTGTTCACCTCACTGGTATCATAACTGTATAAATTCCTATCACTGATTGGTTCCGAGAACAAACCTTAGTCGTCACGATATTATTTAAATAGTAATCATAATTGTCGAGTTTGTTATAGCCTATATCTGCAAGCACCTAGTACATAAATCTAAGGAAGGATATGATTGAAAACAGGGCTGTCTGGAAACTAGTTTACGTTGAAATTTGAACTGTAGAAGAGATTTTATTATGTACAACCCTACAAAGTATAAGTTTTGCATAGGAAAAAAAAAGTATCCAATAAGAGATAATTTACAAAAATTTATTATCAAAAGTCACAACACAATTTATATTTTAACAAAGATTCAACATGGCTTTTTGTATCAATATACAAATATCAACATTTTCTTACAAAATTGACGAGATTTCGAGACAGCCCTAGTGCAATAATATAAGACGTTGCGGCTATCTCGCTTTTCACTTTGACAGCGAAAAGGACAGATTATCACAACATTCACGTGTGGCCCCACTGTAAGCTGAAGTATATCTGGTTAATCGCCATATTGTGAACAAAAAAATATGCAGGGATTTTTCTTAATTTAAGTAGAATACGAGTAAAATAAACTGGATATGTAAGTATATATAAAAATATTTGAGTGTCGCAGTCAAGTTGAATTTTAAATAGTTAATAAAATATTTTATTTCCAAGCTACTATATTTTTTTCAAAAGCTACTCATGTAACAAAATATCTGTTGAATGGCCGCCATTGATTGGCCGCTGTTGATTGGACAGGAAAAATTACCGGTCTCTGGCCAAAAAATTATACAACCATTTTTTGACAACAATTAGAGAAGACTGAATAAAATGAGATGCTTACCACACGGCTCAACTGAGGAAATCAAAGAAAAATACGTGAAATTCCTCTAATTTGACATTTCGCCTGAAGTCTTTTCAAATTGCAGAGGCTAACCTGTCACAAAGCGCTTACCTGTCAAAATGGTAAATAGCAGCTATTTAACAGACATTTTGTTACACGAGCCAATACATGCATGCTTAAACAATATATATTTTATTAATATTTTAAAAATTCAAATTGTTGCTGAGACAACCCATAAATATCAAAATAGATATTATGCATTTAGCTAAGTCGCTAAGAGAGACAAATGAATGTACAGAATCAGAATACGTCATGGAGTGACTCAAGAGCGAATGAATAAATACAATATATAAAATGATTGCACCATTTTCAATACACTTTAAAGGAACAATTTTGACGACAGGCTTATAGGAGATATGAACACATATAGAAGAAAGTGAGACACTATACCATAGAGCTTACCTTAGGAACACGTATCCGCCGATCGCAGTGAGGCCCCACCCATCCCATCCTTGCACTTATTTAATATAACACAAAAACAGCGTTTTTAAAACGCTTCCACCCTACTCACGTAGGTAACTAACAAATTTACATGTTTCTGCGTACATTATCTTCAGATAATCACTTTTATTTTACGTAAAAACAAACTTAAAAAAAAAACAACTATTTTAAAACTATATGAATAGAAGCTGAATCGCCCTAACGAGTGAAAAAATAATAAATAAGTTCAGGAGGCCCGTAGCGTCCATATTTTGTACAAAAACCGCTTTTCCAACCTGAAATAATAGAAAAAAAAAACACTGAGTGTTAAAGGGAATTCAGTATATATACACACTAATCTAAGTCTAGCCGTATTTTCAGTACACGTCAAAAAGCATATACTAGTAATCGTAAAGCAAATGCCACTCATGTACTCACACAAAGGCGAATGCCGCTCATGTACGCACACAAAGGCGAATGCCACTCATGTACGCACACAAAGGTGAATGCCACTAATGTCACACACGCGCGCACACACACACACACACACTTGATTAAAAAAATGGAATATACATTTTATCAAAATAGATAGTTAAATGAAATTGAAAGGTGAATTCAAGGCAAAAATTCGGGCCGGACTGGCTGCTCTTCCAAGCACCCTTGCCTAGCACCGAAAAATGCTGAGATCAGCCAGATCCCATACATAAGGGCTTCGTAACAGTTCGAAACCAGGTTCTGGAATGTTTGTTCCGAACTTTTGATATGTATGTACTTAGAAATGTATGTTTTTCATCATCTCAACCAGTCGACTCTCGACCTCGCGGTAAAGGACAGATGGCGCTCATATTTCCACGAGTTGCTTAATAAACAGCACAAAGAGGTGCAGCCTCCGGACCTCCCTCCAAATCAGGGACTAGTGCCACCGGTAACGCCTGGAGAAGTCCTGACTGCGCTTCGCCGCATGAAGAATCGGAAAGCTGTCGGACCCGATGGAGTCCCCATCGAAGCCTGGAAGGCGATGGGCCCTCGCAGTGTATCTTAGTAAACCTTTTTAACCGCATACTCCTCAGCGGGCAGATCCCAAACCAATGGAGACTGAGTATTATTACTCCAGTCTTCAAAGGTAAGGGGTCAGTGCAGGAGTGCGGGAGCTACCGCGGTATAAAGGTGATGTCCCACACCATGAAGATCTTCGAGAGGATCTCGGATCCGGCAGGAGTGTACTCTCTCGGAGTGTCAATATGGGTTTCGCCCTGGTCATGGGACCACGGACCCTGTTTTTGCCCTGAGGGTTGTCGCAGAGAAATACAGGTCGAAGAACACGCCTCTGCACTGTATGTTCCTAGACATGCAGAGGCCTTCAACTGTGTTCCTCGTGCGGGTTCCAAAGGTCTATATTGATACTATCCGGGACACGTACCGCGCCTCCGATTCCATGGTTCGGACTGCTGTTGGCGACACAAAACCCTTCCCCATCACCGTCGGGGTACACCAGGGTTCGGTCCTTAGTCCGCTTCTGTTCAGTGTGATATTAGACGAATTGTCGGACAGCATCAGAAACCGCATGAGCAGCCTCCATGGTTGCTCATGTATGCTGACGATATTGCGCTGACAGACGCGGACAGGGGCAGATTGGTGCGACGTGTAAAGGCGTAGAAGGAGACGCTTGAGAACGGCGGTCTGAAACTAAATGTGGCAAAGACCGAGTCCTTGGCACTAAACTCCACATCCGTCCGCATAGGCAGTGATTTGGTCGAGTGCGAGGATCTGTCTTTCACACGTCCAGTGACATCGATTGCGATGTCAAGTCACACATTGCTGCCGCGTGGGTCAAATGGCGGGAGATTACCGGTGTCATTTGTGACCCAAAAATACCGATCCGGTTGAAGGGACAGGTCTACAAAACCATCATTAGACCTGTCCTTTTACATGGCAGTGAGACGTGGCCAATTTGGAGCGACACAAGCAGGAGCTGCGTGTCACGGAAATGAAGATGCTGCGGTGAATGTGTGGAGTCATGCGAATGGACTGCGTGAGGAACTCTCGCATCCGCGGCAGCCTTCACGTCCGTGACATTGCAGACAAGTTGCAAGAGTGTCGCCTTCGTTGGTATGGTCACGTCTTGCGGCAACCGCCGGACTACGTGGGAAACAAATGTCTGGCCATGTCAGCCCCGCCGGGTCCCGGTAAGAGGCGAAGACCCAAGAAGAGCTGGCTTGACGTCGTAAGGGATGACATGCGTGCCAATGGTCTCACTACAGGAGATGTCGACGACCGCGCGAAGTAGAGGAGAAAATGTAGGAAAGCGGACCCCTAGGACACACGCTCGGATGATGATGAACCATTCGACTCTTACTGCTAGGTATGAGCCTATCGCAAAGATCGCCACTTTCCAGTAAGTTACAGTAACCTTCCCCAGGTCGTCTGACTTTGCCGGAGACACTCTACCAAAAATGTATAAAAAAGTTAGATTACATTAAAGAAAACCTGCCGCATGCTTGTTTCTTTAACGTCCGCACGTGACAGGGCAGACTACCTATTCTAAGCAAATCGCTCTTTGTCGCTAAAAGTCGCGATTCAAATGCTGCGTCCGGACTCCAGAGAGTTAACAAAACGAGTTGTAGAATTAATACAGTTGCGCTAAATTGCCGATTACCAACGCTAAAAGTAGCTAACCACAAGGTCGGGTCATGCGTCTTCCGAGAGCCCGAGTCTAATATTTTACAATAAAACGCCGTTCTATTTCTATTCTACATAGATTCCGTTGCAATTGTTCCAAAATTAGATAGTCCTAGTGTTGAACAAACGCAACGGGATCGATATCGATACTAAATCTATTTCACAATCGCACTTCACAAGCAAAAAACACACAAATAGAATTAGAATCACTGTTTTTAGCTGTCAAAATGTTAGTAAACAATCAAAAATGCAACTTACGTGCGGCTACTGGCGTGTTAAGGGTTAGTAAAATTCTATCGGCCGGCAGATAGAATTCTATTGGAGTGCAACTGTAATAGTGCACTATGAAAACTGTAAAATTGTGCCATCGGCTTACTATTTAAAGACTAGCTATTTGACTATTTTTTTTAATGCGATTGAAATAGTTGATCTGGCTCCCGCATCTTCTCAGAGCTTTCGCGTCTCGTGGACCACGAGGGCCATCCCAGATTATTTTTAATATCCCTAACTGGCGATTAAACAGTAACGATATATTTAGTTTCCAGAAAGCAGTTGCGGGTACCGGAGGGGCCGGTATGTGTGTGTGTGTGTGTGTGTGTGTGTGTGTGTGTGTGTGCGTGTGTGTGCGCGCAGTACGTACGTGGCTACCAGAGGCGGTATAGGTGCAGGTTACGCGACAGCACGGAGCGCACGTCGTGTCTGTGAGTGTGAGTGCGCGTGTGTGTGTATGTGTACGCGCAGAACGTACGTGGCTACCAGAGCCGGTGTAGGTGCAGGATGCGCGACAGCACGGAGCGCACGTCGTGTGTGTGTGCGTGAGTGCGTATGTGTGTGTGAGTGCGTGTGTGTGCGTGAGTGCGTATGTGTGTGTGTGTGCGTGCGTGTGTACGCGCAGTACGTACGTGGCTACCAGAGGCGGTGCAGGTGCATGTTGCGCGACAGCACGTAGCGCACGTCGTGTGTGTGTGTGTGTGTGCGTGAGTGCGTATGTGTGTGTGTGAGTGCGTGTGTGTGTACGCGCAGTACGTACGTGGCTACCAGAGACGGTGCAGGTTGCGCGACAGCACGGTGCACACGTCGTTTGTGTGTGTGTGTGTGTGTGTGTGTGTGTGTGTGCGTGCGTGCGTGTGTGTGTGTGTGTGTACGCGCAGTACGTACGTGGCTACCAGAGGCGGTGCAGGTGCAGGTTGCGCGACAGCACGGAGCGCACGTCGTGCGTGAAGCGCAGCGCGTCCAGCACCGGCAGCAGGTTCAGCAGCGCCACGTCCAGCGGGTCCGAGAACCACGACTTGATCGGGATGGCGTTATCTGCGGGACATTTCCTCAAACATACATTATCCGAAAGGGACATTTTGCGAAAGATACATTCTGCGAAAGGTGCATTATGCGAAAGGGACATTTTACGACAGTGACATTTTGCAAAAGGTACATTATGCGACAGGGACATTTTGCGCATTATGAGAAAGGGACATTTTACGACAGTTACATTAAGTAAAAGGGACATTTTGCGAAAGTTACAATATGCAAAATAGATTTTCGTCGACAAAACCTCAGATTTGTATTCATTACATGCAAAATCGATGTATGCTGTCTAAAATTTATCTATCAATCACGCCTTAGCGGGCAGTACAGCATAATATACTCCCATTTTTCACATTCACGTACATTATTGTCCGACGTAACAAGTGGTGAGCCCATTGCCGTGTTGAAATGGACAGGCACAGGTTGTGGCGACCTGCTGTTGAGATTTTTCAAGCCGCGAATAACACCTTCAACTTGACGTAACTACTGCCATTTTACTGGCTACCGGGACCAAATATTTTAATACCTGAATCTAATATTTAATTCTTTAAACCCTGATCAGTATCGAAATATTATTTCTGAGAGGTGTAAGTACTACATACATACATATAGTCACGCCTTTATACCCGAAGGGGTAGATAGAGGCAATTGCCCACTTTTCACCGTATACATTTTTGTCCCACGTAATAGTTGGTGAGCCCATTACCGTGTTGAAACCGGTTATTTTATAAAAATAAGGCCTTTAAGTGGCTTAACAACTGCTATGTAACTGGCAACCGGGATCAACGGTTTTTTTATTATTGGCACTTCAAAATGGCGTCATCCGCCTGATGGTAAGCAAAGACGATGACCCGTGATTGAGGGCCGCTATCTTAACCCACAGGGCCCCGATAGCGACCCTCAATATGACTGCCCAGAAATATACCTTTTCACGCTTCTCTTAAAGAACCCAGGATTGTGAGAGGTCGGAAACAAGTGCGCCGGCAGAGAGTTCCATGCTTTTATGGTGCGACAAAAGAAAGACATACGGAAGCTTTCCGTTCTGGGCAAGATGGTGTCCACAGTGTAAGGATGACATCTCTGCCCCGCCCGTGTTGCTCAGGAACGGAAGGAGCTTAACGTGCCTTCAGTCTGTAAAGTCTAAAGCACAGAATATGATTGTGTCTAACCTGGGAAGTCCCGGTACGCACCGGGCGAGTTGTCCAATATGAACACCCTGTTGAGGTCGTCGCATATTGACGATAAGTTTTTTGTGTAGGAACCATTTTCCGCTGTGCAGTGCTGTCTGTTAACAAAAACAATGTATCCTACTAATATTATAAACGAAAAGTATGTAAGAATATATGGATGTAGGTTTGTTACTACTTTCACTCAAAATCTACTGAATGAATTTGAGGAAGCTTTACAATAGCTTATATCCACATCAGAATAACATATAGGCTACTTTTTATATAGGTTACAAGTTCCTGTGGGAAACGCGAAAGGGAAAACTTCACCACGCGGGCGGAGCCGAGGGTGTCAATCTATACTAATATTATAAAGCTGAAGAGTTTGTTTGTTTGGTTAAACGAGCTAATCTCAGGAACCGGATTTGACTTTTTGTATTAGATAGCCCATTTATCGAGGAATGCTACAGGTTATATACCATCACGCTACTACCCTGGAGAGTGGAGCAGTAGTCATAAATGTCCACAAATCGGGCAAATTTTTATGCATTATTGTAGAATTTATAAGCGTCGGGATTAAATAGCTGCGACGGAAGTTCGTAATATGTCACGGGCGAAGCCGGGCGGTCACCTAGTTAGTTACATATACATATAGCGATTGTAGTTCCGCCAACTCAGTGTTCTGTAAACGATCACTGCGTTAAGCAACTTTCTCTATGTCTGGTCGTCAGATGGATGACCGCTTTGTGGTATTTCTATATATGGCCTTATGGGCGACTTAAAAAAATTAACATCATTTCGTAACAACCTCCGTCTGTCCATTTTCAGCACGGTAGTGGGCTCACAAACCGCTAAATGGGACAAAATGCTTACGGTTAAAAGTTGGGGTATATTATGCCTCTGCCACTCCTTTGAAAGTAAAGGCGTGTTTCATGAAATGCGCTAAGATATACGCCATGGGCCAGTACTCCAGACTAAGATATTGAATAAACAAAATGTTCTTCTCCTTCATTAAAGTGTATTATTTGGTTCGGTTTTTTATTTTCAGTATTGTCAGCAACGAATGCCGAATGACCTCCCATTCTCTTAGGGGCTCCTGCGTCGTCGTTGGCTCGTCCGTTGATCAGCTGGTGCACCGCTAGCAGATAAGGTCTCTTAGGCCCCGGAGATCTTAATGGGGAAAAATACACCACCAATGTTCTATTAGGATGAAAATCATCCTTATTGCCTACCCTGAACAGCTGCATAAAATTGAGTCATTCTTATTTATGTGTTTGTTCGTCAATCCTTACTAATATTTTAAATGCGAAAGTAACTCTGAATGTCTGTCGTGCTTTTATGCCAAAACTTCTTTTAACGAAATTTGGTACAGAGATAAGTCTAGAGATAACGAACTTAGGCTACTTTTTTGTCCCAGGTACATTTTCCTATGCGAAACGGGAACAGGAAAGCTTTATTACGCAGCCGGAGCCGTGGGCATCTAAAAAACAGAAACGGGAAAGCAGTGCGCGGAAACGATTATGAACAAAAATCTCCAGGTTAACTAGTAATACTATATTTACCTGTAAAACCGCCGCCGTAGTATACCTCTCCCGTTGTCAAGCTTATCGGCGACGGCCGCGCCGTATATCTCCATAGACGCGGTGAATACAACTAATTCGTACCACTGTGAAACCTGAAAGATTTACACTTCATTTATTACTTAGACTGAACTTGCTTATAGTACATAAATATCCATCACGCCTTATCCCCGAAGGGGTGGCCCACGTAATAGGTGCTGAGCCCATTGCCGTGTTGAAATAGACAGACGCAGGTTGTGGCTACCTGCTGTTGAAATTTTTAAGCCTTCAACCAGGCTTAACGACTGCCATTTTACTGGCAACCGGGACCAACGGCTTAACGTGCCTTCCGAAGCACGGAAACGCTCGCAAATGTAAATGCCACAAAGTGGTCACCCATCCGAGTACCAGCCATAGTGAAAGTTGCGTAACTCAGTGATCGTTTACAGAACACTGAGACCGCTGGGCCACGAGCGCTTATAGTACATGCAGTACAGAATGTATATTACGGATCAGTCATGCCTCTTTTCACACTGGGTTGGTGGCAGAAGTCTACTATAAGCACACAATTTACCAGTTCGGAGTGGCGGAGAGTCTATGGGTCTGACTAACGTTTTTTACTTAAATGCCAAATAAATCTACAACAAAAATACGAGTAAACCGTGTTTTTACTTTTATATATTTCAAAAAAATGGCTAATATATTTACGATCAAAGTGCGTAGAACGCGGGTGACCGCATACGTCACAACACTGCTCATTCAACAGTTGCGCTCTCGTTAGCACCCAAACGCCGCGCCGCGTCTTGTTGCAGTCAGTGCTACGTAGTTACGTCATAATGAGCGCGCCTAATCTCGGAAATTCAAAAATGGGCTATAACTTCTCGTTGTTATAACTTCGGAAATACTGCATGTATTGAAGTGATATAAAAACTAATGTAATGTACATGAGCTACGCCCCAATTTTAGCTGTATTTGATAGTAATATTTTGACCCTTTTGTGTTTTCCATTGTCATATTGAAAGGGACAAGCAGACTGTGGGTACCTGCTGTTAAAATTTATCAGACTGCTCGTAAGGTTTTTAATAACAGTAAGGATACAAGAACAACGACTTAGCGTTGTTTCAGAAGTACGAAAAAACTGCTAGCTACTTAAATTTTTAATACTACTACTTAAACTTTTTTTACTACTTATCACCCTGGGTAAAAAGTTGACTAATAAATACTCGATATTTTATGTGTATGAGGCAGCTTTCCTCTCTACACTGACGGGCACCTAAGCTGTGTTACCAGAAAAGAGGACTTCCTGATACCCGATGTCATTAGCGAAATCACAAATTTATCTCAAATAGAACTAGCAATGCGAAGTCATGCTATGCCTCAATCTACTTATGTATGCCTCTTGTCGATCAGCGATACAGAACAATGTTAACCTACAGGTGAGACGTGTAAAAAACAATGTCTGACGCATTAGATACGATAAAATAATAACTTATCAATTCTTGCTTAGATACTCGTACGTTCAACTTATCTACGTAATAATCAGCTGACTTTCGTTAGATTAGGCTGGTCAATTTTAATTCCAGTTATTAAAAAGTAAACCAATCGGTACCTTTGCAAATTCTGATTCAAAATGGTGAACGATCTCAACAGTTGCTGTAATATACGCAATATTTCTATATTCGCTAGTGCCGGGCTAGGTCTCTACAAGTCGGGAATAAAACGTTATAACGTATTTTGTTTGATAAATACCTCCAAATTTTGGGTATAAGTGTATGCAAAAAATAAATTGTGTGATGATTCTCCCGATATCTTAAGGTTATCGTACACATTTCAATTAGATGGTAACAGCAGAATATTGCCAAGCGATGCGAATATCCTTGGGACACTTAGCCAGATTTCCCAACTAGATGCTTGTTGATTGAGTAAGTGCTAACAAACTGATTCTGCAGAACGACATTAACGACAGAGCGCCTTTAAGCTCGCGATGGCTGGAAATCATAAATAAAGCGAGTAGCTCCTAAAAAGTATATAAAATAAGAATCATTAAATATTTTATACCACTGTCATTCTCTAACTATAAAAACGTTTACGAAAAAGATGAACCCATATTTACTTGTCTGACATAGTTTGGGCCATTAATATACCTAGTTACGAGCAAGTTTTTGTTTACTAACCAGCCTATTAAATAGTTTTGTTATAAATGCCAGGATACCTTTTTCATCAAATTCCGTCATGTTCACCAAGATAAGATATATTAGTCTGTGAGGGTCATGCCACCAACACCTGTCAGTTATGGTGAGTCTTCGGACTATCGATCCAAGCTCAGACGTAGATGGTCATTGAAGTCATACCCATTTTTCTTCGATTAATCAAAAGCTTTTCCTAAAAATCTTGGTAGGATGAGCGTATTTTATTCTCAGGTGACTGACATAGCGTGCGATGTAAACATGTGGCCAGCATGCGTCGCATGTGGTCGGAGGAGTAAATGGACGCAACCTCATTGTTTATATCTCTACCAAATGTTTAATGTTGTAGTTGAAACTTATTAATATTGAGCTTACCTCGTATGACGTAAGCACGTACGACACGTATTATAAAGTCAGAAGTGAATACAACAGAGGTACGCCAAAGATCTCTGGGTTTGATCCTCTTGGTTGGTAAATAGGATAAGAATGGTTAATATATAGTTTTTCTTAATAGACATTGTACAAGCTCTGCTAATTTGAGAACCTAAATGGCGTTATGTAGGTATGAGCATAATGTACAAACCACAAACATGAAATGTTAAGTATTCAGATAGCATACATTATTCAAATATGTTAAAGTATCTGCAACGTTCCATTCTTGTTAAGCATAATGATCTGCATAATTTAATATGTTGTATTCTATAACAGAATAACGATTTTTGATGCAATGCGTTTAGGAAGTAAATTGTCAAGACTTACTAAAATTTAATCTAAAGTGCGGCTGTGACAATTCTGATGGCGAGGTATGCCACAGGGTGGACAAGCACTCCCTACAACGACATACGTTAAGTACCTAGCTAGTATAACTACCATACAAACAAATGGGATCACCACCACCAGAAAACATACGGTGAAATTTGAACGTATAGTATGCCCCTGCCACCCTTTCCGGGATAAAGGCATGCGCGTCACTGATAAGTGATAAACAAGTACAATGGTAAGTAGGCCTTAGAAGGTTTTTAAAGGGTCGGCAGCGCGAGTGCTGCACCTAGGTGTTGCAAACGTCCATAGGCTAAAGTGACCACTTTCCATCAGGTGGGCCATATGCTTGACTGCCACCGGAGGTATAAAAAAAAAGCCGCCACTGGTACACTTTGGTGGTTCGGTTGACTTTTGTGCAAACTTTCGTTACGATCCCTCTCCCCACGCTGAGGCTAGATGCAATACCTCGGATTGCTGTTTGGTTAGAAACGGTGATGAATATTCTGTGACAGTCACGAATTTGTGCAACCAGCTTGTTGGCCTGGATTTTACGCGGGGCTAATCTGTGTTCAATTCACATTTTCTAGAATTCGTTCAACGCAGAATTTTATAAAACCGTTTATCAATGTATTCCAATTTATTCAACTGGATAGTTATTATGTACGTGTTTAATTCAGGGACAAGTGCTGTAGGAGACCAATGTAGTCGGCATTCATTAATATTCTATTAGTCGTATTAGATACAATAGGATTAGAAATAGCTATAATATAAGAAATATACTTACATTACGTTTTGGCGGCTCAACTGCCTCACAATACAACAGAAGGCCAAGTCTACTAATTCAATCGCGTCAGAAGAGAATAGAAATCGTCGCTCAATAGAGTCGACAGAAAAAAAATACAGTTATTGTAGTCTACTATTACAATTGCGCTGCAATAGAGTTCTATCGGCCGGGTGATAGAATGTTATTAACACGTGTAGTGTGTAAGTAGCTCTTAATTAGCATATTTGGTAGTATGTATTAATATTTTGATAGCTTAAAACAGCTATTTTGTCTCTATTCTGCAGCTTGAGTAGTGTGAGTAGGGTATATAATAATTTTATTAGACTACCTAGTTTTGGACTAATTCAATAGAATCGCGATAGAATACAACTAGAACGGCTTTCTATTGGATAATAGTAGACTCAGCGCCCAGTATTCCTACTCCTATAATAGGTCTATTCTTCCCTAGTCTATCGACCCACGCTGATTTCTTCCGATGCGTTGCGTATTCCGCTATCTTCGGAATGAATCAATGGAACACGAGCTGTACACTGGCACACAACGTGGGTAGGCAGGTCTTCTGAGAGCATTATAGTACTATAAAATACTTACTATATCCAAAAAGTAATCAACATGCGGCCTTTTATGCACAAAGAACCGGACAGGATGCTTGTCTATTGTGACTTTGAGCACGAAGTCTGGTGGCGTGCCCGGCTTTACTGTAGGACGTAACATTGCGTCGTGGTGCGAGTGTATCAGCGTTTCGTCTAGATCTAGCACCAGCATTTTTCTTTTTACTAAACCTGAAATAACACAGACAAACTTATGAATGTCCATGAATCGTTTGGTTTATAAGTACATACATACATTTTGTTACGCCTTTGTCCCCGAAGGGATAGGCAGAGGCATACTATGCACCCAAATTTCACCGTATGCATTTTTGTCCCACGTAACAGGTGGTGAGCCCATTGCCGTGTTGAAATGGACAGGCACAGGTTGTGGCGATCTACTGTTGAAATTTTTCAAGCTGCCATAAGGCCTTCAACTGGGCTTAACGACTGCCATGTTACTGGCAACCGGGACCAACGGCTTAGCGTGCCTTCCAAAATGTAAATGCCACAAAGTGGTCACCTATCCGAGGACCAGCCACAGTGAAAGTTGCGTAACTCAGTGATCGTCCGTGGGGCCACGAGCGCTTTTCACGGTTTATAAGTGGTTGTCAGATAATTGAATTAAGGGTACACATTATTGGACGCATATGAAGAGTACCGATGATAAATGCATGGTCATGTCTGTCTGTAGTTTGGGTAAGAGGTGAAGGCAGAAGGACTGGCTTGACGGTGTAAGGGCAGGACAACGGCATCACACCAAATTAGTCCATCCAAATAAAATTGGAAGTATATCAAAGGGGGGAAATAGGTGTAATAATGTATGCAATTTTATCTCTATACGATTCTATTCTGATAGCCATTGCTGATAGCGATATCGACGCCCATTGCATCAATATATTGTGACAAAACCTAAGGGTGTAAGGGGCTCCATCAACACCTAAGCGATCTGACGTGCTAGCAGTGGAAATATTTTTTTTAAACATTTTAGTCTACCCTAAAGTAAGCTAATATAAGCTTGTGTTATGGGATCTAGACGACCAATATACGTAGTAATATATATTTTGTTAGCAGTGCTGCACCTGCTGACTAACGGACTAGGGTACGGTTGGGAGGTCACACGGCAGTCGCACCTAACTATGACGAAATACAAATGCCAAACGATAGCTGCCCCTAGCAGGCAAATAAAAATGGACCCCGGGCTCAAAATCCAGGTAGGGCTTGGAAGCAACTGGGAATACACTAGCCTGATGATGACATGAAAATGGTGAAAAAACGTTATATTTGCAATTTGTTTAACTTTTGGTGTATGATCTATACTAATATATAAACCTGAAGAGTCGAGTTAGCGAGGAAGGCTATAGGCTATATATCATCAGGCTACTATTCTGGAGAGCGGAGCAGTAATCATAAATGTCGACAAATCAGGCAAAATATTGTAAAATCTATGAACGTCGAGATTAAATAGGTGCGAGTAATTCGAAGTATGTCATGGGCAAGGCAGTGGGGATCACCTAGTAAAGAATAAAGTATTAATTATTATGTATAATTAATTTATTAATGATTATTATCTGAATCTGCAGGAACCGAAAGAAGTATGCATGGATCGCTAAGCCTGGCAAACAGTCCTCTCTAACAACCCCCTTAAGGATACAGTGTGAAGATAGTTAATTATTATGTTGTTTGGACCAAGATGACTTTAAAAGTAAACAAGCAGGGATTATAAGTCAACGAACTCTGATTCACATTGCAATTGTAAATTACATGTTTACGTCTATATATAGTTTACAACTAATTACATCAAGTCTGCTATCATATCAGCTAACAGGACATTGTTACGGCATATTTATTTGTTATGAGTATACCCTGCAACTGTCAGACTAGTCAAATTGTTATATTGCATACTTCCGTTATCATCCCGAGATAAAATGTTTCACAGTTTAAGATTGAAATATGAATCAATCAATTTACTGTATCATAAATATGTTTTTTTATTTGATATTATAATTTTGTGGTATGACTTATTTATATTTTCTTCTTATTTTTTTTTTATAGAGGAAACTGACTCCACAGCAGTTTTTCCCATAAATAATTCTGATGGGAACCACTTTATTTTATATAAACAAAACTTTATTTTTTATATTGTGATATTCTTTGTAATTTATCATCACACAGATTTGGTTGGGATTGGGGCGGCCAGTATCTCCTTCATCCACGCCCGACATAGGCTTCTACAGGGATGCAGGGGGTACTGGCTACCTCATCCACCTCCTTCAGAGGGGATGAGGGGGTGTTGACCTTGGGGGAGAGCGCGACAGTCGTGAAGATCCCCAAGGTAAGTCTGATGGTTATCCTTCTCGTGGCCCCGTTTTTGGTCTAATTCCCTATGAAATAGACGTAACTAAAACCACCAGGCGAATATCACAAGGATGGAGAGGTCATGTCCCTGAGAGTTCATCATCAAACAAAACCTGATGGTGGATAGAAATGACCTCCCGCGTGTTTGTGCCGTGCGCGGGGACCCGTACGGGGGGATAAAGGAGTCCTGGAGGTTGAGTCGGTAAGGGATCGGGTCGTTATCCCTTGCGGACAACACATCTCTTTGGTCTGGATTTCACCTTACACGGGTGGCCCTGATCTAGCCAGCCAGGGTCAATCGGCTGCGATGTCCGGTCAGACGGCCATCAGGCGAGCGTCCGGGGGTGAGGGGGTCTGCAGTGGACGGGGTTCGTGCGTGGACAACTTCATCGGGGGTCGGCGTACGGGCTCCGAAAGCTCGCAGGCTCTGCACCCAAGGGCGCTATACCAACTCGGTAGCCTTGGTGCTTGAGAGCATCCCCACTTGAGGGCTCCATGGAGGGTGAGGAGCCGATCTGGTGAAACTGCAATCTCTCTGTCGATGGATACTGGTAAAAACAACAACGACAGCCCGGTCACATCTCAGGTCAAGGTCCCCACGGGGGCTGAGACAAATGCGCAAAGCGCTCAACATCGCGAAATTGCTGCGTCGACACCAGGGCCATCCTGGAGTACCGTCTCCCGGAAGGGAGGCAGGGGTCTGGTGGCAACTGGGACAAGCGCGTACAAAGGTAAGGGAGGCTCTAAATCCGGCACCTCCGCGTCAGGGCCCCTTTTAGGAACCGGCCCGGAGGGAGCAGGGAGAGCTAGAGGCCGGCCTGCAAAGCCGGAAATTAAGCCGTAATCGACGGGACAGGCCAGTGCTGTCTCCAGGTCTCCAGAGGTGCCACTTAGCAAGGGCCCCGTAAGGGGACCTGCAAGGGGTGCTGACGTGACCGGAGGAGGTGCGGGACTGATACCGGGTTTCGGAAACCTGAACCCAACGAGAGCGAGTAGCGCCTCTAGGGCTTCGACGTCGACGTCGCTGAGTGCGGGACCCTCAAGGGATACCGCCAGCGGCGTTGGGAGATCCGCAGCGGACGGAGATCGTCCCCCGAATCCCAACAAGGGTAAGCCTGGGAAGCCTGCGAAGCGCCGAGACCGCAGGATGCAGAGGCAAGCTGCACTTCAGCGGGACGGGGCATCGCCTCCCAGTACTTCCAAAAGGCAACGGGACGAGAGCGATGAAGTCAGGGTGCCAGTCAATGACCCGAAGAGGGCCAAGACGCAGGGCTCGTACAGGGATGTCCTAACTGGCACCAGAATGGCTGTTGTGCACGTGGACCACCCGGTGCAAGTTCTGGACAGAGGTATGCTGGGGCCCATACAGGCTTTTTTCTTTAAGGCCATGGAGGAAACTCCGGATCCCCTGCCCAGAATATCATTTTTAAATATGGCTGGAGGAGCGTTCCACGCTATATGCGAGGGACCCGCAGCGGTGCAATGGCTTCACAACATGGACGGCAAGTTGGTCAATGGGGTGAAAATTAAGGCCATAGACGCCAAAGACCTGCCCAAGCCGGTCAAAATGGCCTGGAAAATTAGGAAATGGAAGGGCCCTGACGTAGCATCTCTGCTGAAGATGCTTCAACGCGTACACCCGCGACTTCACACGGAGGAGTGGAAGATTGTGCAGGTTGAGGCGGGGGCAGAGATGACGCGTAGGATTGTCCTGATGGATCACCCATCGGCTGAAGTCATTAAGGAGGCTGGCTACACCCTGAACTGGGGTCTGGGGTCTAGCCAGTTTAAAGTCCTCGAGGATCAAACGAGGAGAGAAATACCAGACGAGGCGCAGGCTGCCGTGGCGGAAGCGGCCCCTGCGACAACGGCGACAGCGCAGAACACCGCTGCAGTAATAACAACCACAACTGCAGCAACAGCTACGACGCACGCGACGCAGGCCCAGCCTGCGACGCATGTGGCGGGGGCTCAGCCCGCGCCGCCGTCAGCGGCATCTCCGTCCAACGAGGACGAGACCGGCGATGTCTTCGAAGGGTCCTACCACCCCGCCATGAACCTGGACAGTCCGTCCCCACAGACGGACGCTGAAGAACTGGCGGGACTGGTGGGGCTCAATCTTGACACCGCATCAGGCTCCAGCGCAGACGAAGAAATGGCATTCTAAAATGGATGCACTAAGGTTTGTACAGATCAACTTACAACACAATAAAGCAGCAACAGCCGTGCTAACACGCGAGCTGCAAAACCACAAATATGATATTGCCCTTATTCAAGAACCATATATCTATGATGGGACTATTAGGGGTCTAGGCGCGACAGGAGGTACCATATATTATTACTGTCACGAAAATAACATGAGGACATGCATATATGCCAAAAATGGTATAGAAGCTATACCTCTGTATAAATACTGTTTCAGGGACCTTACGAGGGCGGCACTGAAAATTTCGGGAATCAAGGAAGTGGCACAACATTACTATTTAAAAATGTATTTATTGCTTTTCGAAGTATTCTCCGCGAAATTTGACACATTTTTCCATACGATGGAACCAATCATTGAAGCAACCATTCCATTCGGAAGTTGGGGTATCCAAAGTGGCCGTTTTGTAGGCGTCCACAGCTTTTTCAGGTGATGAAAATCTCTGACCACGCAATTTATTCTTTATTTTAGGGAAAGTATAGAAATCATTAGGGCTTAGATCGGGGCTGTACGGCGGATGGTCTAATAATTCTATGTTTTCTTGCTCTAAAAACTCTTTTGTTCTGTGCGCGGTGTGAGAACTCGCATTGTCGTGATGGAGGATGATGCGGCGGTTGCAGTTCTCTTTACGGAGTTCAGAAACTACCTGTGGCAAACAAATGCTAGCATACCATTCTGCATTAATCGTTCTTTGTCCCTCAAGAGGAATAGTCGCAACATGGCCGGTTTTGGAGACAAACGTGGCCACCATTTTTTTTGCAACACTCCGTGAACGAACAATTTTTGTTGGCTTTAACTCATGTTCAAACTTCAAACAAACTCGTGACTGGTTTTTTGTTTCGGGTTCGTACGCGTATATCCAGGATTCGTCACCTGATACGATGTTATAAACAGCATTTGAGGATCCTGCGTGGAATCTTTCGAGAGTTCTGACGCACCAAGTAACGCGAGCCGCTTTTTGTCGATCTTCCTCAATCAGCTTACGCACAGCATCAACGTTTTCTTAGGTGACTGCAGTTTTTGGACGACCTTGGCGGGGATCATCACTGAGCTTGACACGTCCACGTTGAAATTCAGCAAACCAGCGATAAATTGTGGTTTTGGATGGGGCTTCATCACCAAATGCAGAAATCATCCGGTCAACACACTGTTGTTGTGTTAAACCATTTCGAAAGTCATAATAAATCATTGCACTTGAATTTTCTCGAGTCAATTCCATTTTCTCAACGACTAAACAAGTTTGACAAAACCTTGTGAAAAGACCGAGAATCTTTTTTTTAAATAAATAAATAGTACTCGATTTTTAAAACCAAGGAGTTTTCAATTAAAAAGATTTTAATATGACAGGAACAGTGGAAATGTTCCATTCCCGATACTTTTAGTGCAGCCCTCGTACTACAGTAAAGGTCATACTTCAAAAGGGGGTGGGGGCGGCAGGTGGAGAGCTAGTAATCTCCGCCTACCTTCCGTACGAGGCCACAGACCCATGTTCGAGAGAACTTGGGGCTTTGGCAGAACAATTGTGATTATGCTTAGGACACACTTTCCCTATTCAATGGCATTAATTGCACAACAAAACGAATTAAGCTTTAGAGGCGCGGGCGAAGAAAGACGCACCACAAAAGATAACTGGGTGACAGCCAAAAAAGTAGTAGAACACAATGGGGTTAAATGGGCAGTGAAAAGCTTCCAGCCATTCAAGGCACCAGGGCCGGATGGAATATACCCTATTCTACAACAGAAGGCTGAAACCGTATTGAATCCACACCTGTGTAGATTGTATAGAGCCTGCATAGCGTTCGGTTACACACCAGTATGCTGGAGGCGTGCAAAAGTGGTCTTTCTACCGAAGCCAGGTAGGGCAGACTATGGAGACCCTAAGTCATACCGACCAATTAGTCTAACTTCATTTTTCCTCAATACACTAGAAAAGCTAGTAAAAAACTATATTACAGGAAAATCATTAATGAAGCACCCCCTTCACAAAATGCAATGCGCTTATCAACCAGGAAAGTCAACTGAAACAGCCCTACACCATGTGGTGAGCAGGGCTGAGTTGGCGCTGGGAAATCAGGAAATATGTCTTGCTGCGTTCCTGGATGTTGAAGGACCTTTTGATAGGACCAACTTTGGGACTACAAGGACAGCAGCAGAAAGTCATGGCATAGACTCCACCATATGTGTATGGATGGATAGCATGCTGAAGGGAAGGACAATACTCGCAGAGTTACTAGGGGAGCGAATGGAAGTACGAGTAACCAAAAGCTGCCCACAGGGTGGAGTTCTATCCCCAACACTATGGTGTTTGGTGATTGATGACCTCCTAAAAATATTAAACAGAGGGCCATACATACCATTGGATATGCAGATGACCTAGTTATAATGATTAATGGAAAGGTCCCAAGCGTTGTTTCAAACAACGTCAAACGGTCAATGGGCGTTGAGAACGGTTGAGAGATGGTGTGGAAAAAACCACCTATCAATCAACCCCAAGAAAACGGTGATAGTTTCATTCACAAAAAAGCGAATTCTTACTGGAATGGGAACGCTAAAGCTATATAATGAATATTTAAGCATGTCGACGGAAGTGAAATATCTAGGTGTAATACTAGACAATAAACTAACGTGGAATAAACATTGTGGAGGCAGTAACCACCCAAAGCAATGAGAGTGTTTGGAATGTGTCGCTCCACTTACGGCAAGACATGGGGCCTCCAACCAAGGGTGGTCCTGTGGATATACACAATGATGGTGCGGCCACTAATAACATACAAGAGTATATATGTATGTTATTAGTGTATGTATGGTGGCCCAAGACAAAACAGGAGAAATGTAGGCTAACTCTTTGTAAACTGCAGAGGACGGCTTGTATGGCTACGACAGGAGCTTTTAAGGGTACTCCTACCGCAGCTATGGAGGTCCTTCTGAATCTTACTTCATAACACATAAGTGTACAAATGGAGGCAAGAAAGGCCATTCATAGGGTCGGAGTTACAGGTAGAGGCCTGGCCTACGGGCACACGGCGCTTAAAGCGATAAAGGAACAGGAAGGACTTATGGAAATGTGTCTGGACAAGATACAGACCATTTATAACTTTAAAAGAAACTACAGTGTGCACATTCTCACCAGAGAAGACTGGAACTGGGTCAGGTGCAGGAGTACACAGTGACTACTGCAACATTAGTCAGAGCATGGGTAGGTATGCATCGGTCTTCCAGGCGGAAACCTTTGCCATATTAACTTGCGCGACAGAAATGATAGACAGGAAAGTCATTGATGAGACTGTCTATATAGTGAGTGACAGTCAAGCTGCACTCAAAGCTCCCACATCAAGTGAGGTAAAGCCTGGATTAGTGTTGCACTGCATTAGATGCCTGAATGGACTAGGCAAGCGCAACAGAGTCAGATTGATCTGAGTGCCAGGTCACGCGGGCATCGAGGGCAATGAAAGGACAGATGATCTCGTGAGAAAGGCCTCAGAGAAACAGTTTACGGGACTTGATTACGGAGCGATAAGACGAGCGCTACAGGAGGCTGCCACTGAGGAGCATAGGAATCAGTGGCAATCAACAATGGGCCAGAAACATGCAAAAATGTTTCTGGGAGATATTAGGGCCAGTCCAAGAAGATGTGGACATACAGCAGGGAGCAGCTCCGTAGAATCACCGGAGCGCTCACAGGGCACTATGCTACAAGGCAGCAGCTCCACAAGATGGGAATCGCGGAAGATCCGACGTGTAGGACCTGTAAATGATGCTGACAAATCCATGCACCATCTACTGTGTGAATGTGTGGCACTTGGTGTAAGGAGAATGGGTCTTCTGGGAATGGCATATCCGACACCTGAAGACTACAGGCATATCCCTCCAAACAGCATACTGAAACTCATGAAGGTGCTGCATGAGCACTGGGGGGATGTGTAATGGGTAAGGGGTTTAGCACAAAAGACCCAATAGGGTCAAAGTGCTGCGGTAAAACAACCCCAATAACAAGGTAAGATAAGATCACACAGATATTTTAGTGAATATCTTACAATATTTTATTGTCATCATTATGCATGTATTCATGTTGGACCTCAAAATAAGATCACACTGTCTGGAGTTCGTTCTTACTTAACAATGATGCATCATCATCCAATCTTTACTTTCATTTGCATCTAAGCTAGTAACAGAACTAAACTAAAACTAAACTGATGGAAAGCAGTGACAACAATTAGTGATTGGGGGCCACTATTCCAGCCAGTACAGCCCTGATAGCGACCCTCAGTTAACAACCAACGTAAAGTGGACCTCAGAATTAAACAATGAAGCTATAGATACCGCTGCAGTATTTCAGTAATTAGCATATCTAGGTCACAAATTAACACATCAAAAATAAATTAATTAATAAGTAAGGAATCTAGCTATAAAAAATTCATGTACTGTTAATCATTCACCAGTTATAACAAAAACTGTACATATATTTACAAATGGTATGAGCAAGTGTTGTACTGAATCGTAAGTCATAACTGACACAATATTTACAGTAAGTAATATATTTTTAGGAAATGTATGACAATTTTAGTTTTAACTTTAGTACTTACAGGTTACACAATAAAAATTGTGGTGCAAATAAATAATAGGTGGAATACCTATTATTTATTTGCACCACCATTTTTATTTTAATATTGCACTTGAATTGAATCTTGAAGATGCGAAAGAAGTATTCATGGATCGCGAAGCCTGGCGATCTGTCCTCTCTGACTACCCCGTCAGGGATACAGAGTGAAGATAGTTAGTTAATTAATATTATTAAATTGTGATACAACATATCAATACACATTACCAACATTAATTAGACATCAGTCAGACCTTTTTTTCTTATATTTTTTATTCAATGAGAGATTCACTTACAGACTACCCACTGCTGGCTAGCAAGGGCTTGTGTGGGGGTCGCTTAGGACCTGATTGTGGTGGTACTGGGAATACCCACTAAAACTACTCGGCTACCTTTCTTCCCTAATGGAGGTGTTTTGGGACCTGTTAAACTCACCAAAACACCTCTGGGAGACATCAGTCAGTCCTAATTAAATATTAGTAAATGTAGCTATGTTTACATAATTTTGGATAACCAAAATTAACTTCTAACATAAAATTCTAATAGGCATCTATTACCTTATAAGAAAGTTGATAATTAGTACACAAGTAACATAAAAGAAACTAAACAATAAAATCAGTTAACTTTCTCATTCATTTTAATTTAAGATCCGAATGTTTACTTTTAAAAAAAATAAAAAGTGAGTTGTCGGCGGGTGTAACAGAGTGATATTTACATGTCAATGATTAAAGTTGTAGGTGTGAATTCGTCTCATTTAATGTGAACAATATTATAGTTAAATATAGTGATAAATAATACTCACTCAGCCTGTGTCGAGATACTGGGGAAAGCGGATACATCTCATATTTGACGGATTGATATTGAGCCAACTGAAAACCAAATGCCACGTGAGATTTTGGCTCTCCACGTAAATATATATAATTAAACAATTACGCAGACATTATTTTTTATATTTACCGCTCGATATTGCTTCTTAAACATATAACAAAAACAACTCCATACTTTTGATGCGAGCAGCATGAACGCGCGAAGGCCCATTTGCAACCGTTTCAGCATTTGAATTGTTTATAAAAAGATCACTATTATACAAATAAGCTTATTTTTAAACGATAGCGAGTGAAACGAGATCATTGACGGCGTAATTCAGAAGAAATTCAATAAAAATCAACTGCCGAAAACATCTAACCCGCCATGACATAATCGACCCAATTCACCATAGATAATATAGATACTTTTTAAATCTTTCAGCTCTTGAAATATGCAGGCTAGGGAGTGCAGTGATTACAGCTTTTTTTTTTAAATCATCGCAAGGTATTAATATTTTTGCTGCCACAATCTGGAATAATAATCAATAATTGGACTAATAATCAAAAACCACTTATAACTTAACGTATGTCTTTATACTTGTAAGTATAAGGTCCATGGGCGTACCCAGGATCTGGGCCAAGGGTGGGCAACTCAGATTTTTTATAAAGTTACCTGTTTTTAACCCCCGACGCAAAAGAGGAGTGTTATAAGTTAGCCGTAGATTTCGGTGTGTGAGTGTGTCTGTCTGTGTCATCGTAGCTCTCAAACGGATGGACCGATTTCAATGCGTTTTTTTTCATTTGTAAGCCCGTTTCTTGGTGGTGGTTCTTAGCTATTTTTGGTTAATATCGGTCCAGCTGTGTAGAGTATCAGCTTTTTTTTTTCATATTAATGTAAGGCATTTTTGGCGTATGATTACTCTGTTAAGGGCTTAACTCGTGCCAGTATAGGTAATCGTTAAATGACAATTAATTGAGAACTTTGACCTAATGCTGCAATGAAAATGATCTCCAGAGAACCCGACTCTTCGAAAATTCACAGCAGACATGGTGTTAGGGTTCAATATTACCTACTTTTTAAGGGTTGTTCCTTAAAGTACAAGTATATTAATAAATTATTTTTTTTTGAATTTTTTAAATATTTTTTATTTTTTTATTTGGCAAAGTTCAAATCTGTATGTATAGATAAAAAAATTAAATGTCTGTTTGTAATTCCAAATTAACAGACTTTCACTACAGTAAAAAATGTCTTTATTTTGCATAGACCATTTTAACGGCGCTTACAAAATGTCATACACTAGTATTAATGATAAATTTAAAATTTTTAGAGTGACCACCGGTTCGTAACGCGGCCCACCTGAGAACGACCGGCAAGAAACTTAGAAATGCTTTTTATGATGGCCTATTTACAATTTAATATTATTTCACTTTGCCAGCAGATAATTTCCAGGCGTCCTTGTCCTGCAAATATGTATAAGTTTTATTTTTTTACTTTGTACCTTACAAGGTAAAATTAAAAAAAAATGTGTAAGTAGGTATAGTATTAGGTAGAGATCGTGAGTTTTTTAGTCGTTTCAAGTCCGGCTTAACGCTGCTAACAAACAGTTAAAAGGGACGTGCCTCACGATTTTTAAAAGATGTATAGGGATTGCACATGGCAAAAAGTTATTTTTGTACCATTATCGACAAAACTAGGAGACGAAACCAAAGCCGGAGACAATCCACATACAAGAAAACAATTTATAATTTATTTATTTATTTATCTATCACGCCTTATCCCGAAGGGGTGGCAGAGGCATATTATAGGCCCACTTTTCACCATGTGTATTCCTATCCCACGTGATAGGTGGTGAGCCTATTGCCATGTTGAAATAGACAGACGCAGGTAGTGGCTATCTGCTGTTGAAATTTTTCAAGCCGCCCAAAGGCCTGCAACTTGACTTAACGACTGCCATGTTACTAGCAACCGGAACCATGTGCCGGAACCACGTGCCGTCCAAAGCACGGAAACGCTTGCAAGTGTAAATGCTACAAAGTGGTCACCCATCCGAGTACCAGCCATAGTGAAAGTTGGCTCACCACCTATTACGTGGGACAGGAATCCACACAGTGAAAAGTGGGCATATAATATGCCTCTGCCACCCCTTCGGAGATAAGGCGTGATGGATATTTATTATGTAGTCGTTGTAATTTGAAACACTGACTTATATTATAAAATTAGAAATTGACGAAGAATATATATTGTGCGAATGAAGAGGGTAGAAGAAGTCAGGGTAGGCCGAGACTTACATATGAAGACCACGTGAGCAGACTGCTCAAACACTGAAAAGTTAAAAGTACTCGGAAACCCAGACGTGCGTGTATGAAGCGATTAATGAATCTGAAGGAAGCGTAAGAAATATGCATGGATCGCAGAGCCTAGCGATCTGTCCTCTCTGACTATTCCGTCAGGGATACAACGTGAAGATAGTTAGTTAGTTTTTTTAGAAATAACAAAACGTCGTTACAAAGTTGTACTAGTAATAATAAATATAATTTTTGAGGTTTACGTAGTGTTTTATTTTGTTCACCCTTAGAAAATCCCAGTTAGTAATTGTCGGCATTTGTCAACTTCGACAAATTTACATAAAAATTCAACTTTCAATTTCTGAGAAAAAATACCTTAAAAAATCAAGGGTCCCCCTTTGATAGGAAATGTTCGGTATTTTTATCTAGACCACCTGGCAACCCTGGTGACCAGTCATAGTGAAAGTTGCTTAACGCAGTGATAGTTTACAGAACACTGAGTCCGCGGGATCACGAGCGCTTCAGTTTATAATTTAGTATAGGATTATAAGGAAACAATTTATAATTTATTATAGGAAAACAAGCAGACATCCGAGTACCTATCCACGTAGTCAAAACATTGCTTCTTTACGGCGTTATTAGACGTAAGAGAAGTGACTAAACAAATAAACGTACTGTCAAGTTTATAATATATCTATTATATTTATTTATTTATTTACAGCCTTTATTATTGATTAACATTATTAAACAGCTACATTTCATTGAATGCATTATTATTCAAATCCGCTACAATATTAAATACACTCGGTTCATTTAATTATTAGGTACATTCTTCACTTCATGTCAATTAATTTTTTCAATTTCATTTTTCCTTTTCAATTTCGATTCTTTATACATTACATTATTATATTGAATTAATTTATTTAATGAAATAATTACAATTCACGATACATATTATTCATTACATTATTTAAATACCATAATTTTGTGTTCACTATTATAGGTATATTTTGTTTATAAGATGTTGTAGTTAATTAATTAGTCATAACACAAAGGCCTCTTCCAGAGCCTTCCAATCTTTTCTCTGTCGTACCTTTTGCATCCATGTTGTTCCTGCTGTCGACAGCAGGAATATTACTATAGTATAGATTTTATCATAAAAATAAAACAGCAAGTAATCATTATGAAATAAATTTATTCTAAACGTAAACGGTACAAACATTTCTTAAAATAATATACAGTCTAAAAAATGTTTCATTTGGTTACGCAGAACCCAGGTCCGTTAGGAGGTTGAGCGTAAACCCCGCGTCGGTTCATTCGACAAGTGTGTTCCTCAAGACGGTGAAACACTTCTGGCGTTGGACGGTACCTATGAAAGCTGAATCCAATGCGAGCAGCTTCGGGACTCCATAGTTTCTCCGCCACAGCACTAGCTCGAGGCCATACCCTGGAAAAAACTAGGTAAGTACGTGGATACCTCAAAAATCAAAAACAGTTTTATTTAATTCCTCGTAGAAGGTCAGAATTCCAATTCCACGGGTTTATAGGACTGTCGGTATGAAACTTACTCTTCAATATCTGTGGTACGAAAATAACTGTCGAATTTGTGACTCAATGGATATTACTGCTATGACGTCATGTCGGTTGACCTCTTAACTAAGTTATTACGATATCGTATATACGATAATACCAAAAATAAATTTTGATAGCTGACAGATCCAACACATAATCAAACTGATTTCGTTTTAGCTGTCAAATAGTTAAACCTACTTTAAATACAAGGAGGCACTCGTAATTTTGTAAAAAAAATTCAGTTTAATTGATTTTTTTTTCCATTTCGACTGATTGTTATTATTGTACAGTGAGTGGTAGTAGATATTAATTTGTATATAGTATAGATTGTAGATTCAGTAAGATAAATATTAATGTAAAAGGTTCCACAATGAACCCCCCTTCCCCTATTCCCCCGGATCCCCCGGATCCCCCAGATCCTGGTATTGTAAGCCCTAGACATGGAAAGCGAAGACTTGTTTTTGAAGACGCAATTTGTGACATAGTCCCAAAAAGAAATATTAATGAAAAGAATAGGTCCATTCCATCTATCCAAAATGTTTATGTTCACCCAAGTATTGTTGTGGGATATAAAGCTTATAAGGCTTCAGATAAAGGCCCTTACATTATACATGTAGGAAAATCGGAACCAGACCCTTCCTCTGGCAGTTCAATCCGAATTCTTAAGTTTGGCCAATTTTTACATATCAATAAGATCGCTAATATATGTACGGACGGTATTAAAAAAGTAGGGAGAAACAAAGTCTCCATTGAATTTGTCAGTGCTAAGGATGCCAACGAATTTTTAATACACCCTATCTTATCTAGTAATAATTATGTAGCGAGTATTCCAACTTATAATATAACTAAAATGGGTGTGGTCCGACAAGTGCCAACTGACTGGTCGATGGATGAATTCGTTGAGTCGTTGAACCTTCCTTTTGGATGTGGAGAGGTCCTCAAAGCGAGGAGACTTAATAGAAAAACTGTAGATGATGGTAAGACGGTTTGGGTCCCCACTCAATCTGTGGTCTTAACGTTCCATGGTCAAACCCTCCCTAATAAAGTTTTTAGCTATCATAGCTCTCTTCCTGTAGAAACCTACAAGTTTCCCACCATCCAGTGCCGTTTTTGTTGTCGATTCGGGCACATTAAAGCCCAATGTCGCTCCAAACCCCGATGCTATCGATGTGCTCAACCACATTCGGGAGATACTTGCGATGTGAACGACGAAAATGCTTCTTGTCTCCTCTGCTTGGGCAATCATTTTGCCACTAGTAGAAATTGCCCAGAGCTGAGTCGACAGAAAAATATTAAAACACTTATGTCTCAAGAAAATATATCTTACGCGGATGCTTCAAAACAATGTGCCCACGTTTCAAAGTTATATTCAAAAATCGCCGCGGAAGTTCCATTATCACAATCCTCATCTGTATGTCATCAATCCTCTTCTAGTCAGCTAAGTAACACGCCTCACACTAATTCTTATAAAAAGACAGTGATATCGTCCCCTCGCCCAAGAGCTCCCTTAGGCAAATCTTATGACAAGGTTGCTCATCAAGCTATTATCGGCACCGAGCCATCTGCCTTACCAAATGGGTTTGCCCTTCTTTCCTCTCAATTGTCCTCAACGCCTTCTCAAAATAACAGTTTATTAGATATGTTATTATCTTTGATCATTAATTTAATATCTGAAAATAAATATAATTTACCGTCCAACGTTGCCCAAAAACTTTACGAGATTGCTTCTCTTACACCTAACCATGGCCTCAGTCATTCAATGGAATGCGCAGAGTATTCGTCGTAAAAAACATGAACTTATCAGTTTAATTAATTCTTTTCAGCCATCAGTTCTTGCCATCTCCGAGACATGGTTAGTTCCTGGTTCTCGATTTTGGATTCCAGGATTTTCGTGCCTCCGAGACGATAGAATAGATGGATATGCAGGAAGTGCTTTATTTATTAGACGCTCCCTTTCATTTTCACAAATTCATCTTCCTCCCGTCTCCGCAGATATCAACATTGTTGCAGTCAGGTCCCTTGGCGTTACTTTCCTCTCCCTGTATATACCTCACCCAGATTCTTGCTTAATACCGGATATCATGCTAATCATATCATCGGTACCTCCACCAATTATTTTGTTAGGAGACTTCAATGCCCACCATTCGTCTTGGGGCTCAAGTGGTAATGACTCCTTTGGTCTTAGTCTTTTAGAAATTTTAGATGATTCGAACCTCTGCATATTAAATGACGGCTCCCCCACTAGGAGAGCTTATCCCTCTCAAGACCCTCGATCCGCGGTGGACCTATCAATATGTTCAGCCTCTTTGGCTTCTACGCTTTCCTGGCAAATTCTATCCCACTCCTATGGGAGTGATCATTTTCCGATTTTAATTTCCTTGACTGATAGGGTTACTTCAGTGCGTAATTTCAACCCATCTTTTAAATATAGATTAACTGATTTTAATTGGCCTTCATTCTCTTCGACCCTTGAGTCTGCTGTAAATAAACTTCCCTCTCCTAATTCTACTAATCAAGTAGATTGTTATTCTAAATATGTTGACTGCATTATTTCCAGTGCAGACGCAAATTTCGCTCTTAAGAAACCTTTCAATGGTAAACTTTCGACTCCTTGGTGGGATGCAGAATGCACTAGAGTTATCAAGGAGCGAAAACGTGCTGAAAATACTTATAAAGCCGTTATGTCACCTCAAAATTTTATGGATTATAAACAGAAAAACGCTCGTGCAAGAAAAATATTTTCCCAGAAAAAGAAACAAAGCTGGTTTAGCTTTTGTGAAAGTCTTTCCCCGAAGACACCGTCTGCCATAGTATGGAAGCAGATTAAGCGATTTAGAGGATCTTTTAGTAATGTCAATATTACATCTAATGATCCTGCCTCTTGGATCGAGACTTTTAGTGACAAGCTGTCTCCTCCTTTTGTCCCGAAACTGAACTGTTTTCCTTCACTCGCCTTTCCCATCTCATCTCATGATTGCTTTGATCGTGAGTTTTCTTTGACTGATCTTCAACTGGCTCTCGAAGGTCTAGTGGATTCTTCCCCTGGCATGGATGGTATTACTTACTCCTTCTTACAGCATGCTTCTGAAAATTCCAAAATATATTTTTTGAATCTAATAAACAGTTTTTACGATTTAGGTACTGTCCCACAATCCTGGAAAAATCAAAAGGTGATCCCTATTCTCAAGCCAGGCAAGGATCCCTCTGATGCAAACAACTATAGACCAATAGCTTTGTCTTCCGTTCTTGCAAAAATTACAGAACATTTGATTAAACACCGCCTTGAATGGCTGGTGGAGAACCGAAATTTGTTGGCTAAATCTCAATATGGGTTTAGAAAAAGCAGAAGTACTATGGATAGTCTTAGTTTACTAACCTCAGATATACGTATTTCGTTTTTTAAGAAGGATTATTTAATAGGCGCTTTTCTTGACGTGTCATCAGCTTATGACAATGTTATAATTTCTTCGCTCAAGGATAAACTCATATACAAGTTGAATATTCCAGAGAAATTGGTACGTTTCATTTGTAATATGCTATTAGAGAGATCCATTACGATTAAGTGTGGAGATCTCTCTTTACCACCTAGGATGATTTGGAAGGGTTTGCCTCAAGGCTCAGTGCTTAGTCCTCTACTATACAATTTATATACATATGATCTGGAACTCGTAATCCATCCATGTTGTCAAATTTTGCAGTACGCTGATGATATAGTTGTTTATTCAAGTAATAAATCTATTGAGGTAGCAACTGAGCATCTGTCAACATCTCTAGCTTCCTTGTCAGAATGGTTGTTATATCATGGCCTATCCTTATCAACTAGTAAAAGTTCTGTCGTTGTATTCACTAAAAAGCGATCAATCCCTCGAGTGGATATTGAAGTAGACTGTGAAAAGATTCAGCAGAGTAATGTGGTCAAATTCCTTGGTATCTGGCTAGATTCCCGTCTATCAGGTGTCAACCATATTGATTATTTAGTTGAGAAATGTGAAAGAAATATTAATGTTCTCCGTTCCCTTTCTGGAGTTTGGTGGGGTTCTCATCCTTTCTCACAGAAAATGCTTTATAATGCCATAATTCGTAGTCATATGGACTATGGATTATTTGTTTTGGATCCATGCAATAAATCCTGCCTTCAAAAACTAGAAAAAATCCAAGCCAAATGCCTTCGCATTATTCTGGGAGCGATGAAGTCCTCCCCTATAAACGCGATGCAAGTAGAATGTGGTGATCCTCCTCTTTCGATTCGCAGACAATTTCTTGCAAATAGGTTCTTTTTTAAACTAGCTCAAAATTCTGAGCATCCTCTTATTAATAAACTTGGTCTCCTTTATAACTTATTTACCAATCTCTATCCTCATTCAAATAACACTCCATGCCTTCTACTTGCCTACCAACAATTTACTCTACTTCCAGATCCTCTATATCAATCTACTATTTTGCCTCTTTTTAGTACTCCTTATGAAGCACTAGTATTTGAACCTAATGTTATTTTGGACTTTGATATTAACAAGTCTACATTGGAGGCAAATAAACATTTTCAAAATAAAATTTTCTCCAATTATAAGAATTGGCACGTTTTTTTCACAGACGCGTCTAAATCGTCCCCAAGTGGTCCAGTTGGTGCTGCTGTATGGATACCTTCTACAAGAATTATATTGAACTATAAATGTTCTGCTACTTCCTCAGTCTTTACGGGTGAATCAATTGCAATTCTAGAAGCTATCTCCTTCATTAAAGCACATAATTTAAACAATTCTATAATTTTTTCAGACTCAAAAAGTTGTCTTCAAGCTGTTTTGTCAAACCCTTTTAATTCAAAATTAACGTCTCCCATTATCCTTCAAATAAGGCTGTTTATGTTTCGTTGCCACGTTCAGAATATTAATGTTACTCTTGCCTGGATTCCTGGTCACTCAGGTATCTCAGGCAATGAAACTGCTGATTCATGTGCGAAAAACGCAGTAATATCGGGTTCTTCTGTTCATCCAGAAATATATTCCTACGATCTATGCTCATCCTTGAGAATAAATTTAATAAACTCATGGACTAGAATTTGGAATATATCAAAAACTATTAAAGGCAAATTTTATGGGGATATACAGCCAGAAATCCCTCACAAGCCCTGGTTTGCAAAATGTCCTAGATTAGATAAAAGTACTACTTCTATAATCAGTCGTCTACGGTTAAATCATTCATGTACACCTGTATTTTTGGCCAAACTTAGAATAAGGGACAATTCTATTTGCGTATGCGGGTTTGAAGATGGAGACGTGGACCATATATTTTTCAGTTGTAATAAATTAAGATATTCGCTTTATGATGTAATTCCTTCTAATATTCCTCGACCTACGTCACTTAAACTACTTTTGCCCCTTGTTTATACCCGTTTTGTATATAAACTAGGTAATTATATTAGTATTAATAAAATTAGGCTGTAATTTTATATATTTTCTAGTTAAGTAATTTACACATAATAGTATATAGGAATAGTAAATTTCACAGTTTTAAAATAACGATAATTGATAAAATAAACGTAGCGTATGTTAGTTTAAAGTTGTAAATATCTACTATATTGTTAGTCTTATATATGTACCTATACAGTTATGTAAGAAAATTTAGTTTTTAAACAATTGGTCGGAAAATATAAATTCCTTTTGGCTGTTCAGTTGACAAACCGTACAATGAGTTTGACAGTTTGTCCTTCCGAAACCTAATCCGAACCGAAACAGTCCGAAACATGACATTGGCGGACTAGTGGAAGCCTATCCACAAATGCCACAAGCTAAAAGTTGAAGTTGAAATACAAGGAGCAATGGTACTAGTTTCAATACCACTGCAGAAGAGCGTTGCCTTGCAGATAGACATCACATGTCAGTAAAGTCATAACTGACTGTGCCTAAAGGCCTGAGCGCAGGTTATTTTCTAGGCTAAGCCCCTGAAAATGATTGGAACGATAAACTTTTCTTAAATAAATACGATTTCCAAAGTATACCTGCTGAGTATGTTCCTGTCATCCACGACCTCTCCCCACATGCATGCCTCGCCTCCCACAATATTGTCCAAGTCGACATTGATAGAGTCCGGTATCATTTGTCGAGGGTCCACCTGGTAGTAGTCGAACCAGTCGCCGCCAGATTGGAGGTGATCTAAGTACCACGATGATGAGTAGATTAGCTTGTGACCCGCGTTCAAGATCTATGAATAATAAAAAAAAGTTAGTTTTTTAAGTACCTAGTTACGTAAGAAGAGGCCAAGTTTAGCACCGAAAAGATCAAGTCACCAGATTAAAATCAGCCTCATCTCGGTTCCATCGAACCGTTGCTCCAAAGCATCAATTTACGACAAGGCCCTATATCAATTGGGGAGCACTCAAAGTACCTACATACCTACATATATAGTCACGCATTTATTTCCGAAGGGGTAGGCAGAGGCATACTATACACCTACTCTTCACCATTTCTATTTTGTCCCAATTTAAAGGTGGTGAGCCTATTGCTGTATTGAAATGCGCAGGCGCTGTTGTGGCTACCTATATTACTTATAATGTTGATTGATGGCGCTTGGTGGAACTTGCTACACATATTTAATTGTTATTTGTACAAATGTTGTGGAACAGTACAGGTGGTGTTATTTAATAGCTTATTTATATTTGTACTTTATCGAATGTTCCTTCTATTCGCCTTGACTTCGCCCATTAGTCTGTAGATGTGTCTGACTTGGGCCCCGAACGTCTCAGTAGGGACCCATCGCAACCTTTTCACAGATTGTAAGTCTGATGTTCAACCACACCTTACAGCTCCGTATCTAACTTCATTATTAAGCAATTATCTAAGTATCTACTCATGCTATAAGTCCAGTACATAGGACCGTGTCGTGTGACTTAGATTCCTTACTCTGTGTCCAGTAGGTACGTATATTTAGTACTAGCTTCACCCGTGACATACTTTGAATCCCCGTCGCATCCATTCAATACCGTCGCATATTACTTTTATAAAAATTTATTAAAATTTTATTGAAAGTCATGCACATTGTAAATGATTAAAAAAAACAAACGGGATTTTGCGTAATAACACTTACGTGTTGTCGATGTCGGTCGAGTGATAGTGCGAGGCGGGACGCGACGGCGAGCGCCGCAATCATAATCCTGATGAAGGCTTCCGGATGATGTCGAAACAATGGAGAACACAAAAGGGTCAAAAAATTAATATCAAATACAGCTAAAATTGGCGCGTAGCTCATGTACATTACATTACTTTTTATTTCAATTCAATACATGCAGTATTTTCGAAGTTAAAACGACGAGAAGCTAAAGCCCTTTTTTGAATTTCCGAGATTAGGCGCGCTCATTATGACGTCACAACGACTGCGACAAGGCGCGAAGGCGCGGCGCGGCGCGCGGGTGCGAGCGAGAGCGCGTCTGTTGAATGAGCAGCGTTGTGACGTATGCGGTCACCCGCGTTTTCAGACATTTTTGGAAATATAAAAATGTAAACACACCGTTTTGCTCATATTTTTTCTAGATTTATTTGGCATTCAACGTAAAAATTTTTAACGTTTGTCAGACCCATTGTCGATCGACTTCGACAACACGTAAGTGTTTTAACGCAAAATCCCGTTTATGTTGTTTAATCATGTAAAATTTGCCCGATTTATGATAACTGCATCGCTCTTCTGAGGAGTACCGTGATGTTATATAGCCTGTAGCCTTCCATGGACTATCCAACACAAAAAGATTTTTTTGTTACGGACCAGTAGATCCTAATATTAGAGCGTACAATCAAACAAACAAACATTCAAACATACTCTTCAGCTTTGGTATAGGTAAGCTACTCACTCGAACTAAGGTATAGTAGCTCTCGGATTTCCATACTTGTATAATAGCGTCGTTTGTTAGTGGGACGCCTTCATCGAAGACTTCCTGCAACATCAAAATCGCAATTAATTAAAACAATTAAGTAAAGAAAATTAATTTTTATACTAAATTAATTTAATTTTACTAATTACTAGCGGACGCCCGTCCCGTGGGAATACGAAGACAAAATGTAATCTAAGTTATTCCTTATGACGTCAGCTATGTGCCTGTGGAAGTCTTGTTAAAATCGGTCCAGTCGTTTCAGAGATAAACCGGCACAATAGAATGAGAAAATTTTAAAAATATGTGTTTTTTATGTTGCATATCTTTCATTATATATTTAGTGAAAGCTGTTATATTGAAACTTTAAACAGACACTTCAATTCTATTTATCTGTATAGATATTACCTAATGACATTTATACAATGTGTTAAGAAAACCCTGTCCGACCCGAAAGGGGCACATAGGCACTTCAATAACATAACCAAAAAAAAAATTAGAAATCATATTATTTAAAAGTATGAAATAGTTAATATTTTTTTAAATGCGTGTTTTAAGTATCAGAATTAGTCCAATTTCCTTAAAATATAGCACATTTTCAAAAACTGACAACACCTTTGTTGGCTTGCGGCGACGAGTGTATGTGATATCAAACCGCCGGCAGGTGTAAGCTGACCTTTTGACCTTGCATTTCCGAAAAGCCCTTTCCTTGTGTTGCCATGTAAGCTACCACATTATATTAATTTTTAATTTATTTTATTCGGGGTAAATTTTATGGGGTGATTTCTAAAAAGGATTACATTAATAAAATCACATCTCGATACCTACCAATACCTTCACGGATCGGACAGGGTTTTCTTAACACATTGTAAACAAGAATGGTAACTGAAGTAAGAAAAGTCCTAAATTACTTAAGGTGAGCGCTACATACCTGCCAGACAATAGGCTTAGCATTCTGTCCCAGAAGTGGGATCGTGTTGTTCATGAAGTAAGCATGTAGCTCATTAGGTTGTGACATGCCATTTTCTGTCATAAATTTCATGACGTCAGGGTTCGATGACCTAGAAAATAATCGCCACAAAAGGGAAAAAACTTAGAGGCGTCTAATCATTTGTCAAAAGAAAGGTACATTTTATGGGATACAGTTTAACAAAAAACTATAAAAAAATTGTTAAAAATGAAGCGCTCGTCGTCCCGCGTACTCAGTGTTTTGTAAACGATAACACTGCGTTAAGCAACTTTCGCTATGGCTGTCACGGATGGGTGACTACTTTGTGGCATTTACATTTGGGAGCGTTTCCGTGTTTATCCCGGTTGCGAGTAAAATGGCAGTCGTTAAGTCAAGTTAAAGGCCTTACGGGCGGCTTGAAAAATTCAACAGCAGGTAGCCACAACCTGCGTCTGTCTATTTCAACACGGCAATGGTCTCACCACCTATTACGTGGGACAGGAATACATATGGTGAAAAGTGGGCATATAATATGCCTCTGCCACCCCTACGGGGATAAGGTGTGGTAGATAAATAAATAATACATTGTTTTCTTGTATGTGGATTGTGGTGGCTAGTAAATATTGGCGTGAAGATATTAGAAACGAGATTAAAGTGGCCCCGCTAACACAGTGTTCTGTATAGGATCACTTCGTTAAGCAACATTCGCTGTAGCTGGTTTTTGGATATACAACCAGTTTGTAGCATTTACATATGCGATTGTTTCTGTGCTTTGGAAGGCACCTTTGGTCCCGGTTACCATTAAATGGCAGATGTTAAGTCTGTTTGAAGGCCTTATGAATGACTTAAAAGCCTGCGCCTGTCCATTTCAGCACGGCGATGGGCTCACCACTCGTTACGTGGGGCAAAAATGCATACGGTAAAATGTGAACGTTTAGTGTGCCTCTGCCTACCCCTTGGGGGACAAAGGCGTGACAATATGTATGTATGTATAAGTAGGTACAGTTATAGAATGTCTACCCTTCACCTTCCACCGATTCATGATATTTTGTACTCGCTCCTAGCAATTATTAGAAACAATTTGTTTTTAGTAATTAATTCTCACCAACACTTCAGCTCAACCTCATCCCCGCCGACGTGAAAATATTTTTCAGGGAAGCGTTCCTGCACTTCCTGGAACAGCTCACCAATGAGCTTGTAAGTAATATTCTTCGTCGGGTCCATGGGCCCCAGGCCAATGACTTCATCTAACTGATAGCACTTTGTCAATATGTTCGGGTATGCCACACCCCATGATCTGGTGTGTCCTGGAAAAATAAGAAATATATTTTAGAGTTTGTTAAACACAATCAGGGGGCCGCTATTTCAATAGTGTCGCTCAAAAAAACCACCGGTACAATTGTTACAGTTTTTCGTAGTCTACTATTACAATCATACTCCAATAGACTTCTATCGGTCGGCCGATAGAATTCTACTTACAAGTACCGCGCCAGTGGCCGCTAGTCAGCTAACATTTTGACAGCTACAACAGCGATTCGGGTTCTATTCTATGACTTGTCAAAGGTAGACTCGACCCCCTGGATGCTCTAAGCATCCACGCAAGCAAGCAAGTCCACTAATATTTGACTTTTGATTTTCGGCGTTGAGGAAGAAAGTGTGACCTGACATAAGAGCACCTGCATCGTTGCCTTGTCGGTGCACCGCTAGAAGATGCCATCGCTGAGGCTCTGGATATCTTGGTGCAAACTTCAACAACATCAATAATCCCAGCAGTATTTCAAACTCTATCATCTAGGAAGGTTTAGGTAAGAAATAATCTTCTGTCCAATGTACCTACATCAGAGTCCCCTAAACATAACATGGAATTCATGTGTGTGCTCAGTACACAAATGGTAGTGTGTTTACGACTGCGACGCTGAGATATAGGGTTCGATTCCTGGGTCGGAATAAATATTTTAGTGATCCACAAATATGAGTTTTGGAGGTTTAGCTTTCGAAAATCCATAGCAAAGCTAGACGGCATTGTGTAAAAATGTTCCACAACATGTATTTTCAAGTATTTTTGATTTATTTTCATAATAATTGTCACTGGTCAACTTGAATACTTCATTATCATATAAGTTACGAGTACGTTGAAGAAAGAAAAATAGAAAAGACATGTTTTAACACTATATAAATACATTACTTAGTTAAACATAAAAAGTCAGTCTAAAATTTCTCGTGGGTTTCAACTAAAAATCAGCGCTGCGGTCAAAGCCACTCTCGGACGTACTCTCGTATGCTTCACTACTAAACAGCAAATTGCACTTAATAACTGGACATAAATGCCTTATAATAAAATACCTAATTTTAGGACTAGGTATTACATAAAATAGGCAATAAATTCAAGTGCTGGTCTTTTCCATTATTAGAAGCAATTTTTTTTTTGTGAAGGAAGTATATTTATTTTTTGTTTCGGTTTGAGAATATGTATTAGACCGGTCAATTTAGACATTCGGTGCTACATAAATTCACACCAAGCTGAAAATCAGTAAGATTGTTTAAAATATGATTAAAAATAAAATTTGAAAGTTCCCCATCTTTGCCCTGTATGGAAAAAAAAAAATTCAAGGTCAAAGGTAAAAAAAATAAGTTTTTCACGATTTTCAGCAAAACGGTTAGTAAATAAAAGCTTACATGTACTCAGAATGAAAATGAAGAACAACAAGAAGAAGAACAAGATGAACAAGAACATCAAGAAGAAGAACAAGAAGAAGAATTTGAAAGTTACGACTCGGACTTACTTACGGACGAAATTACACTACTTTTTTTTAACTTAAATTGCTTTTATCTTTTCAATATCTGCTAATATCCATTATTTTGCAATAGTTTCAAATTAAACAGGATCACAGCAGACCCGTGGAATACGAAATACTGGGGAAACCACGTCAAAAAAACGCGCTAAGTACACTACCTCATAGGTGGCGTGGAAACGTGTGCATATTATGACGATTACAACTTTTTGAATCGTTATATCTCAAAAACGGTGGCTCGTAGGAAAAAAAGTATTGAAAATATTTTTGTAGATTTTTTTATGATCCACAATTTTTCTCTGAAGTATTTTTATGATAAAACTTACCGTTTTGCTGAAAATCGCGAAAAACTCTTTTTTTTTTACATTTGACCTTGAATATTTTTTTCCATACAGTGGAAAGATGGGGACTTTCAAATTTTATTTTTAATCATATTTTAAACAATCTTACTGATTTTCAGCTTGGTGGGAATTTATGTAGCTTTACTCTTATTTTTTGGTCTAAATTGACCGGACTATATTTTGCGAAAGTAGAGAGTAGAAGGATAGGCCGAGACTTGCATATAAAGAGGACGTGAGCAGATTGCTCAAAAACGAAAGGGTCATATCACAGGTATCTACTCGGATACCAGACGTGCATGTAAGAAGTGATTAATAAATCTACAGAAAGCGCAAGGAGTATGCATGCGCTTGCCTTAGGCGGCCAGTAGTCCCACAGCAAGAGCTATTGACTTGATAAACGGTATGTTGCGTGTAAATCCAGATGTGGATTTATTTTCTGACAACGTATGGCAAATGGCAAAAAATGTTACCAATTTTTTGAATTTGACTGTAGTAATAGTAGATGAAATTAAAGTACGTTGTAATTGATAAATTTTTAAAGCAATTATTTGCTAAATTTCTCATAAATTTTTATTAAAGTGGAAAAAGACAATTTGATTCGAGACAGGGATTGAACCTGTGACCTTTGCCTAACCAGGGCAATGTTCTAGCCACCTGAACTACCCGAACCGTATCGAATCAAGTTGAAATTCTCCACCTTATTTATATCGTCATTTTATTCGATACGGTTCGGGTAGTTCAGGTGGCTAGAACATTGCCCTGGTTAGGCAAAGGTCACAGGTTCAATCCCTGTCTCGAATCAAATTGTCTTTTTCCACTTTAATAAAAATTTACGTTGTAATTGTTATTTATATTTGATTTAATGCCATTATACCGACATTGTACTGATTAATATTAAGCTGATAAGTACTGACATTGTAGCTTAATATTTAATATTTATAGAATAAGTCTGACATATTGCCATTGCTATTTTAATAGATTAAAATTGATTACAATTGAGACGACATTATTATATACTTACATTTTCATTTCTGACCTGATATTATTAGCTGCTCAATTAAAGATGTTTTTATATGAATATGCATATTATATAAGCGTTTTGGATGAAACTGTAAGCTTATATTGTTTTGTTATGTAATAATAAATAAATGGATCTCGAAACCTGGCGATCTGTCCTCGCTTACTACCCTATCAGGGATACAGCGTGATGATAGGTTTTAGTTAGTTTTATCGTCATTACTTTCGTAGTGGAGATGGCAGATCATTCCAACACTTGGTGGCACTGTAATCGAACCCACTTTTAAAGGCAGTGGTTCTGTGCCTCGGTATGTGAAGAGATAATGTGGTGCTTCTACCAAGATATCTCGGTGCGTGTCCATCCCGTGTAGGTTTTTTTAGATGCTATGTTGGTGCATTATGGAGTACCACCCCGGGGCTTCGCCCGCGACAAAGTTAAAAAAGTAGCCTATGTGTTATTCTGATGTATAAGCTATATTTATTATAAAGTTTGATTAAAATCCATTCAGTAGTTTTTATGTGAAAGAGTAACAAACATTCATTCTTACCAATTTTGGCGTTTTAATATTAGTAAGGTTACCCCGAACAGCAGCGATGCCAGATGTAAATATTGTCGTACCTACTTAATTATTAGTATATTCTAGAATAGTCTCACATGATTATGTCTAGAAATTTAGAGACATATTTTACATATATGTTACGTTGGGCATTTTAACACAAAATAATGGCTTTAACGCAAAGGTCACCCTTATAACCTAGCGGTATAAAATCTAGCTTAAGACCTACTCTCAGACCTACAAAATATGAGCAAAAACTGGCATAAAATAAGTCAATCCATTATGGATGAGTTAGAAAACAATAACTTTGACTTGATATTTCTTATCCGTATTGATGTCTGATAGTGAATATTGGTACTGAGTCTAAGATATAAACCATACATAATTAGTATCAGAGCAATACCACTTATGTCAAAAGACCTCATCTACAGATAAGTTACATTAAGTACCTACTTATTCTAGTTATCTATGGATGAGGCAAAGTCAAGCGTTTACCAGCAGAGGTCAACTCAAGCGCAAGTATCATCCTCTCATTAGCGTTTGTAGATCAAGATAAATAGGTATATATCTATGTAAGTACCTACTTGTTTTATGGGTTAATCGATTGTTAATTTATTTGATTAAAAAGCAATACATGTTATAATTGTGTCGTGTTGTGCTTCGGAAGACACGTTAAGTTGTTGGTCCCGGTTGCCAGTAACATGGCAGTCGTTAAGCCAAGCTGAAGGCCTTATGTACGGCTTGAAAAATTTCAACAGCAGGTCTCCACAACCTCCGCCTGTCAAATTTCAACACGACAATGGGCTCAGCACCTGTTACGTGGGACAAAAATGCATGCGGTGACATGTGGGTGTATAGTGTATAGTATTCATGTGCCTACCCCTTCGGCGATAAAGGCATGACAATATTTATGTATTATGTATGAACATGTATAACATGTAAAATTTTACATACATAATAATGTACATACATTATTATGAATGTACAATTGTACATGTTACACATGTTTATCCATAATACATTAATATTGTATTATGTATGAACATGTATAACATGTACAATTATGCCTATGTGTCGAAATAGTTATTACCTGGGAGGCAATTCTCGTTTTCTTCGAAATAATCTCGAATTCGAGTTCACTCTTCGAATCCTTTTTCGACCATAAAATCTCGTAAATCGAGATGGTTTTTTCGAATGTCTTATTCTCACCACTATTCGAACGAACATTCGAGATTATTGTGTGAAATCTTGCCATTTAAGAAGCATGTCACATTACGATGCATTCCGTTCGACACTTTTCATCCGGTTTGAAAACGGTTCCAACAAGACTACTGTTACAAAATGTTCTAAAAGTTTTTTAAGCTTATTTTACACGTTATTAGCAATAATTAATTTTATAGTAATAATTACAGGAAAAAATATTGTAAACTGCATATAGTCCATTATATATACATTTGGAATGAACCGAGAAAGCCAAATCTTGGATATAACGTGGGGGGGGGGGGGGGGGGGGGGCTAGAAAAGCTTAAGTTCAAATTCTCGACCAAAATAACCTGATGGGTTTTCCGCCATTTTGAAAAAAGTAAAAAAAAAAAAATAATAATAAAATTGTAAAAATTTAAAAAATAAATAATAAATAAAAAAAATTTCGTATCTCAACGGGGAACCGAGTTATGATGAAAAAACAGAATATAACTTTTTTCAAGATGGCGGAAAACCCATCAGGTTATTTTGGTCGAGAATTTCAAATTGTCGACCAAAATAAGGTCGACAATTTGAACTTAAGCTTTTCTAGCCTCCCCCCACGTAATATCCAAAATTTGGCTTTCTCGGTTCATTTGCATTTCTAACCCGATTTTTCCGACGTAATGACTGGACTAATAATGTTACTTAATGTATATTTTAAAAATTGCTTATACCGTCCCGTAAAATGAAAAATATCTGAATGCGTCACTGTCACTGTGTGTTGTCTATATTATTGAAGACTGTGTTATTTGTAATCACAAATCAAATTGCTGAAATTTCCAAATTGCTGAAACATCGGCGACGACGTGTTTGAAATTGAAGCTAGTTGCAATATGTTTTGCACGTATTAAACTATTAATTTATCAATCATTTTGATATTTATTAAATGTAAAATGTAATATAATGCTAATTTAGGGTCGGTCACTTAAGAAATGTCCAAAGATTATAGTGATTCGACTTCGAAATCTGCGTCTCGACTGCCACCAACCATTCGAAGCAACTCGAGTGGCTTCCCTTCGAGAAAAGTCGAGTTCAAGATTTGCAGAATAGCTAAACGTCAATAAAACTCGAATAAAGTTCGAATTCGAAATTTATCTCGAAGTCGAGACTATTTCGAAGGAATGAGAATTGCGGCCCTGGTATTCCCGGTAATAACTATTTCGACACCCAATATCAAATTAAAGGATGCAAATCAAAATGTTTATGTATGTATAATACATAAACATTATCACGCCCTTATTTCCGAAGGAGTAGGCAGAGGATTACTATACACCCACATGTCATCGCATGTATTTTTGTCCCACGTAACGTGGTGAGCTTATTGCCGTGTTAATAAACTATATTTGTATATACATATTTCGGTTCTTATTCGCAACGTACGTGGTCACGGCTTGACTGATGTATATTGATGATAATAAACTACTAAACCTTCGTTGAAAAGAGATCATATTAAGTAGGTATGTAAATCGGTTTTGATCAATTTTACTATATTTAGTTTAGATAAAACAAGCTCGAAAAGGCTGAAATTGGGGAAAAAGTATATACATACTAATCTGCGGTTAGTAATTAAAAACAAAAAAACTAGTTTGTACCTGGTACATCAAATTCTGGTAGAACTCGAATGCCTCTGTTTCTCGCGTAATTCACAACATGCTGGATGTTGGCGTTAGTGTATATCATAGATGGTGCGTACGCGCCTTCTGCACTGAAAACAAATAGTTATTTTCACATTAAAATATTTATGTATAACGGGGAAGTCAAGGCTGGTCAGAGTTCCTGACACATCTTTCAAGAAGCTACCAATCTCTCTTACTACAAGCAGGTGGGTTCAAATCTCGGAACGGAGTTATGATTTGTGTTACAAATGTTAGGGTGTATTCTATGTAAGTATAATATGTTATTATTTTTATTACTATCTTCACGCTGTATCCCTGACGGGGTATTCAGAGAGGACAGATCGCCAGGCTTCGCGATCCATGCATACTCCTTTCGCTTCTTCAAGATTCATCAATCGCTTCATACACGCACCTTCAAGTATAATATGTGTGTATTCAAAAATATGTAAGTAGGTATGTTTATCAGTTTCCAGAATCTAGTTATCATAACATAGTTAGCTGATGGCGGTGTATAAGTCTAAAATAAAAATTTACTAGTTGACGCCCGCGGCTTCGCCCACGTAGAGAAGTTTTCCCATTCCCGTTTCCCACAGGAACTTGTTCCCGGGATAAAAAGTAGCCTATGTGTTATTCTGATGTATAAGCTATATTATTGTAAAGCTTTATTTAAATCTATTCAGTAGTTTTTACGTGAAAGAGTAACAAACATCCATACAAACTTTCGCATATATAATGTTATTAAGATTAAGATGTTACTTTATTTACGAGTAGGTACGGACAGCTCCATAGAAATCTCACCCCCACTCTAAAGGGGTGAGATTTCTATGGAGCTGTTTCTACTATGGAACCATAAAAATGGGCTAGAATGAGTTGTGGGCAATGACTTAAGCCAGCTTCCAGGATTTTTCTCTGGGCCCCAAAATTTGGAGGGATCATCAGCGTCGGCATAGATTCATAGATTAGTGAAAATGGCGATATGAATAACATTTCTTGGAGGCGTCTAAAATATTGAATTAACTGGAAGTGTTTATTGTAAGTGCTGACCTAAGAGGCGATAACATGGTGACTTATTTACCCACTACCGAAATTAGGTAGGTAAGTAGTTATCTATATTAATATTATAAAGCTGAAGAGTTTGTTTGTTTGTTTATTTGGTTGGTTGAACGCGCTAATCTCAGGAACTACTAGTCAGATTTGAAAAAATCTTTTAGTGTTAGATAGACCATTTATCGAGGAAGGTAGTCATAAATGTCGACAAATCGGGCAAATTTTTATGCATCATTGTAGAATTTATAAGCGACGGGATTAAACAGGTGCGACGGGAGGTCTAAATATTCCACGGGCGAAGCTGTGGGGGTCATCTACTATTATAAACATTCTCCAGTGCTCGCTCCTCATGTTGACATACAGATAATGTATATTTATTTGGGTATAAATTATGCCCTTTCAAACTCTCGACTAGATAAGAACATTAATTTGCTTAGAAAAAAAAATTAAGTATGTTTTAAAATTTGATCACACTAAAATAGAATACAAATAATATTCTTAACTTAACTTAACTATCTTCACGCTGTATCCCTGACGGGGTAGTCAGAGAGGACAGATCGCCAGGCTTCGCGATCCATGCATACTTCTTTCGCTTCTTCGAGATTCATCAATGGCTTCATACACGCACGTCTGGGTATCCGAGTACTTTTGACCTTTCCGTTTTTGAGCAATCTGCTCACGTGGTCTTCATATGTCAGTCTCGGCCTACCCTGACCTCTTCGACTCTCTGCTTTCGCACAATATATATTCTTCGTCAATCGTTCCTTACTCATTCGTTGGATGTGTCCAAACCAACGGAGCACGCCCTTTTCCAGCTTAAAGCTGACACTTTCATTCAAACCTGCCATATTGCGTATCACTTCGTTACGTATTCGGTCGGCCAAGGTAACGCCGCACAATTTTCGATAATATTCTTCATTGATAGATACACACGTACATGTATTTAACAGTTTATTTACCGTAGGGGTAGCGATAGGCATAGATATAAATTATGAAAAATGCCTACATCTCACTGTTTTCGTTGTGTGCGCTTGTCGTGTATATATTGTTATATTTAACCGTATAATTTCCGTATGATTATAATTATATTTGTACTACTCCAGATCGATTAAGCCGGTAGAGATCGATAGGTCATTGTCATCATAGATAATCTTCAATAAGTTAAGACAGTTGTCACCGGTTTTCCTCTCAAGATGAACCAAAAAATTAAACTTAAATACATTTTTACCTTAACTGTGGGAATTTCTCGCTCTGGTAGGGAAAACTCTGGTCATCTACAATGTGCCAGTGTAAAACATTCATCTTGTTCATCTCCATTGCGTCCAAGGTCTTCAGGATGTTAGACATAGAGATGTAGTGGCGAGCTGTATCCAGGAGGAGACCTCTGTGAGGGTATCTTGGATAATCCACTATTTCTGTAGCGTTGATGTATACTGACTGGAAATACATGATAAGAATATTTTTGACAATATAACTTTACTTACGCCGTTGCTTGTCTTGAAAACGTCTATAAATAAAGCATCAGGAAAAATATTGGAAAATCGAAGAAGTACCTAGTTTAGTATTACGGTTGCTTATACATGATAAATTATTTTTGACAATATTTTTCCAAATATCTATGTATTTGGAAAAACTTTACTTACGCCGTTGCTTGTCTTGAAAACGTCTATAAATAAAGCATCAGGAAAAATATTGTAAAATCGAAGAAGTACCTAGTTTAGTATTACGGTTGCTTATATAAATATATATCTTCATTAACCTCAGTCAAATAGGGCCCACATCTGTGCAAAGGGCTGAAGGACCAACTTTCAAACAAGCATTTTAGGTGGGTATTTTTGTCCTTAGTATATCATGCTGTCAGCCAGATGGGCTGGTATAGGGATTTGCAATGGGTATTTTGGCGAAGCTGTTCCCTTAACCACAATTTCATCTTTATGAGCGTAGAATCGAATGCCGAAATACCCTTGTCCGATAACCTGTTTTCTAAAAACACCTTTCGTCCGTCCAAGAGTGTGTTTGGTCAACAGCTCATCGATGAACTGTGTGAATATGGTGAACAACCGACGGGCGAAGGGTGTTTTCGTCGGCGAACGATAAATGTATAACCGACGACAAACGAAGGATGTTTTAAGTTAACAGTTCTTCGGACAAGGATAATTCGCCATTCGATTCTTCACTCTACACTACACTCATCTTTATAAAGCAGTTCCATTGCGTCGCTACCAAGCTTGAATGAACCACGCAACGATTTCCGTGGCATTATTCTTCGGATTGTTTAACATACTAAAAACTTAGTAGGTTAACAATTGTTGATCGTAGTATTTATCTAAGAAATATATGTATTTGGCTCTTATGATATTGTTAATGAGTCAAAAGATAACATCGAGTAGGTATAAAAGATAAATACCGTGTAATCGTCGGATAAGTAAAAGAGTTGTACAAACGTTTCCATGCCTCTCAGAGCTCCCCAGATGGTATTACTTTTTAGGATAGACACCGCTGCTGATGTGTTCAGATTATCTAAAATTACAAAATATAATGAATGAATGAATGAATCAGTTATTTATTCGTCACGCACAAACTCAAACTACAACCAGGCTTTAAAATTACAAAATAAAAGTGCGCGTCCGAAAAGGTTGTCATCTCAGCTCAAGCTGCACTAACAAGTTAGACAGCGCTGATTTTCAGATGACTCCTTTAAAAGACGTCACGTACACGGCACATAGCTACTACTATAATAAAGTAATAATGAAATTATCAGCCTCAGACTAGCGATATACAAAGATGATCTGATATTTTCAAAGATTGTATCATAAGTCTGCCAATTTTATTGTGCCTGGGGTTAATGTTATTATGCTCGTACTATTTATCGATATTTATTTGGTAACTTATTAGTGTTGTATATCATTGCAGTCGTTATAATTTCAGGATTAGGAATATTAAAAACAAAGGGATTCAAATTATTTTGTCATGTAAGTCAATCCAGATCAACTAAGATAATAGATACCAAGACGTGCATGTATGAAGCGATTTCATTATGGAATTCTGCAGGAAGTGATAAAAGTATGCATGGATCGCGAAGCCTGGCGATCTGTCCTCTCTGACTACCCCGCAAGGGATATAGCGTGAAGATAGATCGATGACAAATTTTAAAAAAATTACTTTTATTGAAATTCCATCCTCTTATGACGATTTTAATATAAATATAATTAATTAGGGTAAAATTCAATATTAATACAGCTAAAGGTAGAATCTGTATATTTTTTGCTATTCTTAAGTAATAATTTTGGTCTAGCTTTTATAGTGGCACACACCCGGTGTCTGGGTTGAATCCCGTGGTATTGGACGGCACTCAGATACCTTACGCGGATTCCGTGAAGAACCTGGGTGTAATAATGGACACCACACTATCTTGAAGCACGAATATTGGTGTTGTCAGCAAAAAAGTACACTTTTCTTTTCATTCTTTGAGTTGCCTCCAGGGTTTCCTGCCCTTGCGGACGAAAATCTGTCTTGCTCAAACTATTATTGTACCCATTATCGGCTACGCTGATGCTTGTTACTTAGACGCTACTGAGGAGCTGCTAGATAAACTTGAGAGGATGCAAAATTTATGTATACGCTTCATATTCAATCTAAGAAAATACGATCATGTATCCGAATTTCGCAAAGAACTCAAGTGGCTCCCAATCCGCCTTCGCCGGAACACTCGAATTCTCAGTCTCCTTTTCAATATCCTTTACAATCCATCTTCGCATTCCTATCTAAAGGAGCGTTTCTCTTTTGTTCGCTCTCCTGATGCTCCTTGTAGGTCAAATCTACGCTCAAATCTCAAATTCCCAAATCATAAAACAGATTTCTACACTTATTCTTTCACAGTGCATGCAGTTAGACTGTGGAATTCTCTACCGCCTGTTATTAGAGACAGTAAACCTGTTACTACTTTTAAAAGGAAAGTCCGTGAGCACTACCTTTCTACTCTGTAAACCTTATTATTTATAAAAATAAATAAATAAATATCCATCACGCCTTATCCCCGAAGGGGTGGCAGAGGCATATTATATGCCCACTTTTCACCGTGTGGATTCCTGTCCCACGTAATAGGTGGTGAGACCATTGCCGTGTTGAAATAGACAGACGCAGGTTGTGGCTACCTGCTGTTGAAAAATTTTTTAAGCCGCCTATAAGGCCTTCAACCAGGCTTAACGACTGCCATTTTACTGGCAACCGGGACCAACGGCTTAACGTGCCTTCCGAAGCACGGAAACGCTCGCAAATGTAAATGCCACAAAGTGGTCACCCATCCGACGACCAGCCATAGTGAAAGTTGCGTACCTCAGTGATCGTTTACCGAACACTAAGACCGCGGGGCCACGAGCGCTTCATTTATTTATATGTGTAAATATATTATAAGTGTAAAGAAAACTGAGTTATAATATCATAAATAAATTAACTTAATGTTAACATTAAATATAACCTTAAAAATATGATACATAACTAAAATATATTATTAAAAAAGGTCCCTTTAGGCAAGGTTGACATGACAGTCCGTGATGTCCTAACTTGTCGACATCACTGCCACAGGGACATTTATAAGGAAAGTATAAAGTGTAAAGTATATGTGCATGTGTAAGTATTATTATTATCATTATTTTTTTTATTCTTTCATTATACATATTTGTATATATCCTTATAGTTAATAATATTATTTTGTCTATTTTGAGTTATTTTGAATGTGTGTTGATTTAGTTCTTGGCTACTTTTTATTTACACACTTTTATTTGTTCTTTCCTACTTATTCACATTTTCCTCTCGCCGGTCTGCTGGCAAATATTTCTTATAGAAATAAGTAGTACCATTGTACATATGACTCCTCCTTCTGTTATTAATATATTTTTGTGTGTACATAAATAAATAAATTAAAAAATAGATTTCAAAATATCTCGTTTTTAATTAATTAGGTCAAAGGTTAATTAGGAAACACAGGTCCTGGAATGCACCAGTGTTAATATTCCAAAATCGAAAAGTTACAGGGTCTCATAGATTATTTTTGCATAAAAGTAGTGAAAAGTCCTCTATTTCTCCTACCAGGATATATTTCGATCATAAGTCATGCCCTATCTACTAGCGTTCGTGGCCCCGCTGACTCAGTGTTCTGTAAACGATCACTGCGTTAAGCAACATTTGCTATAGGTGGTCCTTGGATGGGTGACTTGTGGAATTTACATTTGCAAGCGTTTCCGTGCTTCGTAAGGCAGGTTAAGCCGTTGGTCCCGGTTGCCAGTAAAATGACAGTCGTTAAGCCTGGTTGAAGGCCTTATGGTCGGCTTGAAAAATTTTAACAGCAGATCGCCACAGCCTGCGCCTGACCATTTCATCACTTCAATGGGCTTACCACTTGCTACGTGGGACAAAAATGCTTACGGTGAAATGTGGGCGTATAGTTTGCCTCTGCTTATCCCTTCGGGGATAAAGGCGTGACAATATGTATATGTGTATGTAACTACTAGGCTACTATACAGCTTCATAATTTCCTTGTACCTAGAGTTAATGGTTGAACTTACATATCTCATCCATGCCCATTTGCGGATGTTCCTCACATGGCGATAATATTTTAATTTGCAGTTCCATTATTAAACCTTTGAATAAACCATCTGTAATGTCGTTAGGTGTGGAAGTATGTCGTCCGCGCCTTTTTGTGTGCTTCCAAGCAATGTGATGTATATTTCTTAACACTGTATAGTACCTTTCTATAGCTGTCGTTAATATATGACATGTTTCGCCGGTTATCTGTCGAAGAAGAGACATTAGTTAGTTATTGAATCTATTAAGATTTTCTCAGTGGGTTTTTTTGGCAATAGCTGAGCCCCGCGGCTTTACCCGTGGCATACTTAAAGCTCTCGTGGCACCCATTTAATCCCGTAATTTGCCCCGATCTTTTGACATGTAGGTATAATCTACGCTGATCTCATGGGTAATAGCGAGATGATATAAATATAGCTATCCTCGTGCATCCATCAATGCAATGGGCTATATAACACAAAAATAATTATTAAATTGAAGTGTCCGATTGTAATTCCAAAATAAAAAGATCAATATATTAAAGTGTAACTTAGGCTACTTTTGTAGAGCGTACTAAACCACGTGGGAACAGGCATGAAAAAACTTTATCACGCGGGCGAAGCTAGTAAGTAATAAATGCCAAAAAAATTAATTGAAGCAAAAAAATATTAAAAATTAAGCAGCAGCTATGGAAATAAAAAAAATACTTTTACATGTTTGAAAGTTTTTTGAATTTAAAACGATATGTTTATTACAAAGCACAGAAGGACATGATATATGGACATGACTATACCGAATCATAGTTTCACTTCGTTTGGTTGTCACATTTTTTTCATTTCTTTTTAGAATTTCATTACCTAAGTGATCACAATAAGTTAATTATAATATCTCATTTAGAATAGCGCTCGTGGCTCGGCTAAACCAGTAATTTGTAAACGATCACTGTGTTTAGTAACTTTTCCTATGGCTGGTCACGGATGGGAGACCACTTTGTGGCATTTATATTTGCGAACGTTTCCGTGCTTCGGAAGGCACGCCGTTGGCAAAATGGCAGGTCTTGTGGGCTTGAACATTTCAAGAGCCGATCACCACAGTCTGCGCCCACAATGGGCTCACCACCAAAAAAAATGCATACGGCAGTATGTGGGCGTATAGTATGCCTCTGCCTTTGCCTTCGGGGATAAAGGCGTAACAATATGGTATACAACCATATTGTTACGGTTAAATACATGTAAAATAGATAGAATTGTCGGCTAAATGTCGTTCGACGAACTGGGTTTCGAAGAAATATTTTCGGTATGTGTTTTTCGATAAAGAGTCGTTTCAAAGAAATGTCATTCGGTGATATGTTTTTAGCGAAGTGTTTTTGACAAAGTGTAATGATACGTCCTAGTATACCTTTACTTAGTTTGCGGTTGTATTCAAACTCAGACTTACAAAGCCCGAGAGGTAGGTTTAATACCTATTTAATTATTTACTAAAGGTCGCAAAAAAGCCATTATTAGTCGAAATTGGATTATAATTCATTTAATTATGAGTTTGTTATAAATTGCTTTATGCACATCTTCTCCATTATACATAATAATCTCGAGGCGTTCGAGGTCCCAGATTCGATCATACAAATATTCACGAAATATTTGAGTCTGAGCAAATGTTTGTTTCAGAGTTTGGGAGTGTTTCTTATCTATACTTAGATACTAATATATAAAGCTGATGAGGTTGATTCATTGCTTGAACGCGCTAATCACAGAATCTACTTTTTTATACCACTGAGGTGGCAGACAAGCGTATGGCCCACCTAATGGAAAGTGGTCACCGTAGCCTATGGACGTTTGCAACACTAGAGGTGCAGTACTCGTGCTGCCAGCTACTGCTTAGACATATCTCCGAGCTGGTCGGATTTGATTATTTTTTGTTTTAGATAGCCCATTTATCGAAGATATTTCATCACGCTACTACCCCGGAGAGCGGAGCAGTAATAATAAACGTCGAAAAATCGGGCAAATTTTTATACATTACTAGATGACCTACCCGGCTTCGTCCGTGACATACTTCCAACCCCGTGGCACCCATTTAATCCCGTCGCTTATAACTTTTCCAAAAATGTATGAAAGATTCCCCGATTTGTTGACATTTATGTTTACTGCTCCGCTCTCCTGTGTAGTGGCGTGATGATATATAGCTAAGAACCTTCCTCGATAAATGGGCTATCCAATATAAATATAATTTTTCAAATCGGTCCAGCCGTTCACGCGTGATGGCGTGACCAAGGGAAATAGGGATTCATTTTTATATTTAACTAGCTGACCTGCCTGGCTTCGTCCGTGACATACTTCCAATTTAATCCTGTCGCTTATTACTTTTCCAAAAATGTTTGAAAGGTTCCCCGATTTGTTGTCATTATGATTACTGCTCCGCTCTCCAGTGTAGTGGCGTGATGATATATAGCTAATAACCTTCCTCAATAAATGGGCTATCCAATACAAGATATTTTTTTAAAATCGGTCCAGCCGTTCACGCGTGATGTCGTGACCAAGGGAAATAGGGACTCATTTTTATATAAATAGATAGAAGATTGTAGAATTTATAAGCGACGGTTCCTAATACAGGTGCGATGGGAGTTTGAAATAATGTCACGGGCGAAGCTGGTGGGAGGGGGTCAGCTAGTAGCAAATAAAAGAGTAACGCTGCACCTTCAGACTTACGGACGAGGCAATCTCGCAGTCTCCCTTACGGGATAGGCAGGTCAGATAGCAGTAGCTCCTAAGAATGCCCAAAAACAGAAGCCAAACGACACCTGCTGGAAGTCAAAAGAAAGTGAACTCCAGGATCCAAATCCAGGTAGGGTTTGGAAGCAACTGCAAATACACTAAGATGAAGAGAATACTGTGGTAACTGTTGTAGTAGTAGTACACAATACACTAGAACATTTTTTTATTTATTTCTTATCAAAGGCCTAAATACCACATTTTATAGATTCACGTATCCTCAACAATGACGAAATGGCGTAAAAATATTTGTACGTCTGGTACTTATTATTATTATTTATGACACGTGAGAAGTATATTACTTCTTTAGCCTAATTATGTGGCTGGTACTTAGGTTTGTAGGTTAAATGCTTAAACTAACGACTTAAGTAATATTAATTTATATTATCTTTACTATTAATGCCAAAGTTAATTTATATTAACTTTGGCCTAACAGAGCAAATATAAGCACGATTTCATCTTGTATGCCACAAGTCTTTGTTCAAAAATAATACATTATTGCAAAGGCCGGGAACTAGGCAATTGCAGGTATGAGTGTGAAGGCCCAGCAGTTGGAGAGGACTTCACTAATACGAGACTAGCAATAGCTTTTCTTAAAAGAATCTATAGAAATAAAACAAAAGTATTATACATTTAATTTAATTAATATTAAAAGTTACATTAGCCATTTTGAGCAATTACCTACAGTGGACTATACGCAACAAGATGGAAAATCTAAAAAAAAAAATGTATATACGACTGCCGCGCTGAGCTCTAGGGTTCGATTACCGGGTCAGAACAAATTTTTGTGTGATCAACAAAAGTTTGTTTTGGAGTTTGGGTGTTGTATGTATAATATATGTATGTATTTAGAAATATTCAAGTTTCTTTATCAGTTGTCTAGATCCCATATTACAAGCTTATAGCTTAGTTTGGGCTAGATTGTGTTATGTGAAAAGGTGTCCCAGAATATTTATTTATTACATATTTATTGCACGTTGACACAACTTTTATGTCTCAGAATCCAACGCTCTCATACATAAAACAAGATCAATGCACTTATTTTAGAAACTAATATCACAGTATGGAGATGTCTTTCGGCTGTGGTAATATACCCATAGTAAGCTTACGCTGAAGAAGAATATTACAAGAAATCCAATCAAAGAGGATTTAATAACCCCAGCACGTCGTTTCATACAACATTGCTGGAGCGTTGTAATGTTCCAAATTCAAAAACGCTCTAGCAATGAATTTCATTTTGATTGTCCGTAAATGCGATACTTCGCGTATTCTTTTTTCGAAATAATGACAGTATTTCCATGCATGTTTGAGAAAAGGAATTATTAATTAAAAAGAAAATGCACCAAAGCAATAAAAATGGAGTAGACTTTTCACGGAAATAGCTAGGTCCCGGGCTCCATATTCAAGCAGGGATTGCAAGTAACCGGGAAGACGCTAACTTAAAGAACAAGTGAGCTAAGTTCATCATGTCGAAAACGTTACTCTTATATATTTTTCTAAACGCGCCTTTATATATTTTTCAACCCTTTCAAAAAAATTTTCGCCGTTAAGGTAGATACTGACCTTTCCCAAGCTCTGATCTATCTTAGAACCGAATTTCTTCCAAATCTGTTCAGTAAAACAGTTGACCACTGGCCGCCCGCAGGCTGTACGGGACCCGAACCTGGGGATCACCTAATCTCCGCCCCAGGGGGCTGAACCAGGAGCCTGTGTAAAGTCCCTGATGCTGTGGTCGTGCCGGAGGAGATCGGAGTGGACCCATCCACTGCATTAGGGAGGGACCGGGTGTCCTTCCGCCTGCCGTGCCAGCCAGCCGCATTACCTTTGCCTGCATTTGGAGAGTTGGAGTTTCGTTTTGTTTCCTACGTCACTGGCACACAGGCACCTTCCACAACCTTCTCAACTCCCTCATTTTTTTTTTAAGTTCAATAATGGCCATGAAACATAAAGGTATAGTTTCCACAGCGGCATCGTCGTCCACACTAAATGTGGACTTTTGCAACATCAAAGGAATGCACAATCAACGCAGTCCACCACCACCTCGAGGATGCACAACCGACTTTATCTTTCTTGACGGAGACGAAGATATCATGCCCAGCCGATACATCTTACTTGATGTACCCTGGTTACAAGCTGGAGTACAACTTTAGGCGACAAGCCAGGGTATGTATGTACATCCGAAACGATATCTGCTGTCCGCCGTCTTAATAGCGTTGAAGACAGGGACCTGTCTACATTATAGGTACGTGTGGATCACGGGGCCAAACCCGGATCTATCGAGGCTTTATTCCGCGAACGCTTAGATTGTGGAATGAACTTCCTGCCCATGGTCGTACCCAGGGGGGAGGGGGGCAGGGAGGGCCAGCCGCCCCCCCCTGACATTGGTTTGGTCTCTTACTTTTGTCGACAATAGTACAAAAATAACTTTTCCCATTTGCAATACCCTATACATCTTTTAAAAATCGTGAGGCACTCCCCTTTTAACTGTTTGTTAGCAGCGTTAAGCCGGACTTGAAACGACTAAAAAAACACACGATCTCTACCAATCAGTTTAACACCGGGCGCTCCCAGTAACTCCGCGCAAATCCTCCGTGGGTTCCCGGTAGAGTTTGGCTACCATCGCGGCCTCTTTTAATGGTTTGGGCGTTATCCAGCATCTTTGGAGTTTAGTTTGGATCCCGCTTTTTGAGGCGGTGAGGCGAGCGTGAAATTTTAAGGTCAAGCCGCCGCCTTGGACCTGCTTCTGTAAAAACAGTGGGTCATCCAGCGTTTAGTACGCTGGATGACCCCCATAGGTAGTTATTTAAGAAATTATATAAATAATACCTGTTTAAAATAACTTTTCCCATTTGCAATACCCTATACATCTTTTAAAAATCGTGAGGCACTCCCCTTTTAACTGTTTGTTAGCAGCGTTAAGCCGGACTTGAAACGACTAAAAAAACACACGATCTCTACCTATCAGTTTAACACCGGGCGCTCCCAGTAACTCCTCGCAAATCCTCCGTGGGTTCCCGGTAGAGTTTGGCTACCATCGCGGCCTCTTTTAATGGTTTGGGCGTTATCCAGCATCTTTGGAGTTTAGTTTGGATCCCGCTTTTTGAGGCGGTGAGGCGAGCGTGAAATTTTAAGGTCAAGCCGCCGTCTTGGACCTGCTTCTGTAAAAACAGTGTACTAAACGCTGGATGACCCCCATAGGTAGTTATTTAAGAAATTATATAAATAATACCTGTTTTAATTTATATGTATTTCTTATTAACTAGTAGACGTACAGCGCGGTTTAAACTATAGAACGGGATAAGAGTAGCCTTTTTTTTTAACGTGTGGAAATCCCCTCGGATGTCATGCCGGACTCGAACCGGCTAAAACCACACAGTCCCCGCCTAACTGTCTATTGCCGGACGCCCCGGGTAACTCCTCGGAAGGATGTCTCAGAGTCCCGGCAGACTTTGGCTACCACCGCGGCCTCACCTGGGGTTCGGGTGTTATCCCGCTTCTTTGGGGGGTTGGTTCGGGTACTTATCCCGCTTCTTGGGGCATGACGCGTGCGTGACATTTTCACGTTATGCCGACGTCTTGGGCCTGCTTCTGTAAGGACGGCCAGCAGCCCACCCGCCGTCCTCAGGTCCCCGGTCATGGAGGCCGGTAGTCTTGGGTGAAGCGACAACGCCGCAGACTGCGAAACTCGGGCGGGAGAGTCCTCTCCCGTTCCGTCGCCGCCACCTCTTTCGCGAGCATGAAAGACGCAGCGGCGTCCTACTTGCTCCCGCTGGAGACCATGGCTTGCACCATAGTTTCCAACGAGAGAATGTCTACGCCCAGACTCGCCACGAGGTCTTGGCGCTGCTGCGTCCACGCTGAGCACTCCACCAATGTGTGGAGCGCTGTGTCCTCGCTGCGTTCTACGCAGTGCTGGCACTCGGCTGTGGTCTCCCGGTGTATACGCCACAGATACTTACCTAAGCACCCGTGTCCGGTAAGTATCTGTGACAACCGGTAGGAGAGGTTGCCATGGCTCCTCTCCAACCACTCATCCATGACCGGTCTGACCGCCCCGATTGTGGCGTTTCCCCACCTTGGATGCTCAAGTCGCACCTTCCATGTCTCCATGAGTTCCTGTCGGAGCTGGGACCGCAGAGCCTCGATTTCTCGGGGCGTAGGCCTATGGCCCTGGGGATAAAAGTAGCCTGAGTTACTCCTTCTACATGTAATATGAGTGCCAGTGAAAGTCCCGTTCAAATCGGTTCAGTTGTGTCAGCGATTAGCCAAAACATACAGATAGAGATACACATTTTAAAAATAGTTTTTTTGTTATGTAAATAACTTATTTGATTTATCAAAATCTGAAGACAAGCAAGATGCATTATGTGTATTCTGCGATCTATCCAAAGCTTTTGATTGCGTTCAGGATGAAACGCTGTGCAGAAAATCACATCACTATGAAATAAGACGCAAAGCTCTCGACCTTCTGTCTTCAAATTCTTCTTCTGTTAATAAAAAAGAAGTTTTATGAAAAAGGTTATTACGCTGTTAAAGACTATTTGCAGGACAAGGACGCCTAGAAATTATCGGCTGGCAAAGTGAAATAATATTAAATTGTAAACAGGCCATCAAAAAAAACATTCCTAAGTTTCTTGCCGGTTCTTCTCAGGTGGGCCGCGTTCCGAACAGGTGGTCACTCTAAAAATATTAAATTTATCTTTAAACTAGTGTATGACATTTTGTAAGCGCCGTTAAAATGGTCTATGCAAAATAAAAACTTTTTTCTGTAGTGAAAATCTGTAAATTTGGAATTACAAACAGACATTTTAATTTTATTTATCTATACATGTAGATTTGAACTTAAGCAAATAAAAATATACACATTAAAAAATTTATTTATTTCAAAATTCCAAAATATGAATTTTTATATATACTTGTATTTTAAGGAACAACCCTTAAAAAGTAGGTACTATTGAACCCAAACACCATGTCAGCTGTGAATTTTCGAAGAGTCGGGTTCTCTGGTGATCATTTTCATTGCAGCATTAGGTCAAAGTTCTCTATTAATTGTCATTTAACGATTATACTGGCACACGTTAAGCACTTAACACAGTTATCACACGCCAAAAATGCCTAACTTTATTATAAAAAAAAAAGGTGATACTCTTACAAAGCAGGACCGATATTAACCAAATATACCTAAGAACCACCACCAAGGAACAACCTGTTCCTTGGTGGTGGTTCAAATGAAAAAAAATCCGCATTAAAATCGGAAATCGGTGTGTCCGTTTAAGGGCTACGATGCCACAGACAGACACACCGAAATCTACGTCTAACTTACAACATTAACACCTCAACTTTTTTGCGCGGGGGGGGGGGGGGGGGGATTCTTGTGTTTAAAAAAAAGGTAACATTATAAAAATCTGAATTGCCCCGCCCTGGCCCAGATCCTGGGTACGCCCATGTTCCTGCCTGTGTTTTCCCGAACGTCTACAGTATGGGGTTCTTCAAAAGTTGTCTTAGAAGGTTTATAAAGGGTTGGCGGCGCGAGTGCTGCACCTCTGGTGTTGCAGACGTCCATAGGCGACGGTGACCACTTTCCACCCCGTATGCTTGTTTGCCACCTCAGTGGTATAAAAAATAATAAGTAGGAAGTAAGTAAAGTACTTAGTAATAATAAGTACGTTTATATTAGAATAATACGTTTATAATAAACACATAAGGCGGGCGTGGATTTGTGTGCAGCTAGAGTCCCTATTATATTAAAACTAGGTGACCCCCCCGGCTTCGCCCGAGACATACTTTGCATTTAAGTTTTACAATATTGCATAAAACATTGCCTGATTTGTCGACATTTATGGCTACCTACTGCTCCGTTTTTCAGGGTATATATTTCTTCCTCGATAAATCGGCTATATAACACAAAAATAGTTTTTCATATCCGACCAGTAGTTACTAAGATTAACGCGTTCAACCAAACAAACAAACACTTTAGCTTTATAATATTAGCATAGATTCTCAAAGGGCCTATCCACATGGTAAACAAGTACCTCTGCATGTAAGCTTTCCAAAATCACCGGATATTTCACAATACAAAAGATATCGCAAATAAATTCCCAAAAATTCTAATATTGATTTCAAAGGAATAATAATAAAATCAAACGTGTAATTGGTGTTAAAAAATTGTATTGACCAAAATCATAGGTAGAAAACCCAAGAATAAACAGTTGAAACTTTAATAACATGTGATGTGACCCTAAAAATCAATATTTCTAACAATGCCTTTCACAAGTTATTAACGTGAAATGAGACGCTTTATGTTAAAATATTCATTGTAAATAAATATGTAGTTTATACTCACCGTAAAATTAAATGACGACGGCTGAAATTTATAATAAATATCATGTTTCTTTTGTTCTTGCGGTTTGGGCCAAACTTCGCCTTTTGTTGGGGGAAATTGTGGACCGGGCTTAACAATTACCATACTGGCCACTAAAATTACGCAGAATGCGTTAAAAACAATAAATTGACACAACATTGTACGCATTTTTCTAAAATGTGCTGTTCAGTTGACAGCCCGGAGTAAACTGTTTCGTATTGTATTTAAATCGAACAATGTCAATAGGTATATATACGGCCATAGATTGATAAGACTAATCAAATTAGGGAAAAATACTTCAAAACAAGAATCACAGATGATTTTAGTAGTACGTGGAAGCTGCTGTATTCCCAGAAATATATATATGTTAAGTACCTTCGTTATAAATAATAAGCGGAGGTAGGATATTGCCTGTGACCTAGCATTATATAAATAAACGTCTTTGGTTATTAGTCGCTCCTTAGGGTCGATGACTAGATTCGAAATAAGAACTGGCACAGCACAAACATTTGGTTACCTCTTAGAGAATACATAAGCATGCTTATATATACTCTAAGGGTTACATATTCTATATGTACCACCTTGGAAAGAACGGTAGGAAGTTATTTAATCTGATAACGAAGTCTGGATAGACCTACACTACTGGACATTAAATCCAGTAATTTATGAATTGTATGAGAATATTCGCTCTCCTAGGTAGTAGCGTGATGATATATAGCCGACGTTGATAAATAGGCTATCCAACACATTTTTTTTTTAAATTTGATCTAGACACTTAGTAATTAATAGTTTACGCTTTCAACCAAAATAAACTCATCATTTGTATCCTACTTGTAAGTATGGAATGGATTTTGATGAAACTTTATAATAATATAGCTTACACATCAGAATAACACATAGGCTACTTTTTATTCCGAAAACAAGTTCCTGTGGAAACGGGAACGGAAAAACTTCTCCACGCGTAATATTTTTAGGATATATGTATATATACCTAGTCAGGTCATAAGTATTGTCACACAGTAAAAACTTTTCTTTTAGAATGCTGGCCACAAAAAAGTTAATTGAATTCGAATTTCGAATTGTTCATGAAAATAAAAATGTATACTTTTTAGAATTTTACTCATTTTTAAATATGGAGTGGACGCTTAAAGAAGACCGTGTTGCAGTTATTGCGTTGCATCGTTGCGGTTACGCGCCAATTCAATTTTTTTACATACTGAAAAAATTGAATAAAACCAAAAGATTCGTTAATCATACGATACAATGAACACTCTAATGTAGATGACAGGTCAAGAAGTGGTCGCCCTCGGTCTGTTAGGACTCCAGGAGTGATAAAAGCTGTGAAGGCGCGAATGTAAAGAAATCCCAAACGTAAGCAGAAACTGTTGGCCCTTCAGATAGGGTTAAGCAGAACCACGGTGAAAAGGGTGTTAAATGAAGACTTAGGGCTTCGGTCATATCGAAGAAAAACAGGACATCGTTTAAATGCTCGTCTAATGGACCTGAGACTGAAGAGATGCCGCGCTTTGTTGAAGCGGTACGCGGGAAAAAAATATCGGGATATTCTTTTTTCGGATGAAATAATTTTTACCGTAGAAGAGAGCTACAACAAACAAAATGGTAAGGTGTACGCACACAGTAGTGAAGAAGCGAGCAACCGTATTCCGCGTGTTCAACGAGGTCATTTTCCACCCTCGCTCATGGTATGGTTGGGAGTTTCTTATTGGGGCTTAAAAGAGGTACATTTTTGTGAGAAAGGTGTAAAAACGAATGCAGTTGTGTATCAAAATACAGTCCTGACGAACCTTGTGGAACCTGTTTCTCATACCATGTTCAATAACAGTTGTACTTGGTAGAGCATCGTTGATAGTGGTCTGGCAATAAAGGTATAAGATATGCATGACGTTTTGAGCTCGTATCTCTCGTACGAGACGAGAATACTCAACGTCAAGATTCCAAAACATTTTTCGAACTTTGGACGTTATAATCACTACTCACTACTTATTATAAAACAAATTCACTTTTCGCTGTCTGTCCCTATATATGTTTAGATCTTTAAAAGTACGCAACAAATTCGATGCGGGTTTTTTTAATAGTTAGAGTGATTCATAGGGAACGTTTTTAAGTATAATTTGTTGAGTTTTTGTATACATTGACAAAATTATAACGATATTTGTTGGGGATGTCCGAAAAAAATTATTAATTAGAAGCGCTTGTGGCCCAGCGGTCTCAGTGTTCTGTAAACGATCACTGAGTTACGCAACTTTCACTATGGCTAGTCCTCGGATGGGTGACCACTTTGTGGCATTTACATTTGCGAGCGTTTCCGTGCTTCGGAAGGCGCGTTAAGCCGTTGGTCCCGGTTGCCAGTAAAATGGCAGTAGTTAAGCCGGCTTGAAAAATTTAACAGCAGGTAGCCACAAGCCACCTGCGTCTGTCTATTTCAACACTGCAATCAATCAACCACCTATTACGTGGGACAGGAATATAAATAGTGAAAAGTGGGCATATAATATGCCTCTGTCATCCCTTCGGGAATAAGGCGTGATGGATAAAATTTCATAGAAAACGCTGCCTAAACCCTTTGAGATATAACAAATAATGTATGGTGGAATTGTGTATCTAATGTAGGCCTACAAAAAAGTCCACGACGGTATATGAAAGCCCCTCTTTCCCAGTGGGCACTTTTTGCAAGTGCAAGATGTAGAGGACGGAGACATGTTAGATAAAAAGAAGATTAAAGAAATATGGAATAACTAGATGACCCGCCCGGCTTCGCCCGTGACTTACTTTGAACTCCTCGACACCCATTTAATCCCGTCGGCGTTGTTTATTAATTTCATAAAAATGTATGAACATTTTCCATATTACTTGATTACTTCTCCGCTTTCAAGTACCTATGCCCGCAGGGCCCGGCCGAATTTGGTTACATAAACTAATTTCTTTGCGCTTTTTTTTTGTTTGGCCATATCTCCTAAGATATTCATTTAATTTGCAAGGTGTACAGGGCCAAAATAATCTTCATAAAACATAAAATGCTGAAGCCAACTAACATATTAAAAATGATAAGGAGTAATAATGTATTTGTGTAAATAGCCTTCAAATTACCGCTTTATATTTGCTGATTTTTTTAAAGTATTAAAATGGACATAGTATTTTATGCTTTAGGGATAAATATATACCGTCGGATTTTTATAGACCTATATTAGATACACAATTCGAATATACATTATTTTGTTATATATCAAATGGTTTTCTTTAAATTCTCGCAGACGGCTCATTTTTTCCGACGACTCCGACATTTATCGTTATAATTAAGTTAATGTGTACAAAAACTTAACAAACTATACATTTATAGCATACATAGGAACAGACAGCGGAAAACGACTTTGTTTTATAATATGTAGTGATGATTAAGATTTGACTAAAAGGTCTTAGTAACCAGGCGATAAAATAAATATAAAAAAAAAACATATATTGACGTTTCTCTTTTGGGGGCGGGTATCGTATCGTCACTATTTTAGCGTATTTTAGTAAAAAATGAAATAACTCTGCCTTTTAAAAGTATAATTAATAATTATACATATCTAATGGTTCTATTTGGGGTTACTCAGGTAACGTTTACAATAATTTCATTCTAATTGAGTATATTATTGGCCGTATCCTGTTGAATTGATTCGTACAAAGCCAAGTATATCTTTCTCCGAATTCTACTTATTAGGCCGGTAGCCCTTAACTTGATAGCATGTAATACTCGTGCGTGGGGGTAGAATAATGGTTACTAGCAACGGCCGTTGGACTAGAAATTATCAAATAATTTCTCACTATGTACAAATTTTATTGGCTTTCTAGGATTAAATCAAAATGATCGGGGGCCTATTCGTATATAATCACAAGGGCGAAGTCCTAATCTCGCGAGTGTATCGCGATGATATAGGTCGGAACGCCGTAGACGCCTTCCGAGTCAACGTAATCCATGCGAGACAGCAAGTGCGATCACCGGTGACGAATATCGCTAGAACATCATTTTTTCATATTAAGGTAATTTCTATAAATCTATTGTTAGTTAAAGTTAGTCTGTAATTCGTTCCTGTAGACTTACTCTGTGCCTTATATAACTAGTGCTCTTCGGGACTAAATCTGTGACAAATATAAGTACAATAAATCTAGGCCTGCCACATTTCTTAAGGTACAGGACTAATATTAGTATTACTTGAACCATACATAGGAAACACCTAAACTTTGAAACACACATTTGTGGATTACACAAATATTTCTTCCGACCCGGGAATCGAACCCGGGACCTCAAGTGTTGTTGTCACTTACACTGCCGCTGCGAGGGAGTCAAAATAATTAATATTTTGCAGAGGGCGAATATCTGGCTGGCAGCCGTTACTAAGCAAAATGTGAATGCTGCAATGGTGTTTGAGTTCTTGCTCAAGATCATAGATGTGATGCAGTCATACTTCGGCAAGATCTCTGAGGAGAACATCAAGAATAACTTCGTACTTATTTATGAGTTACTTGATGGTAAGTTATTATGTCAAGGTAGATGTGGTCAATGAACATAATTTTTGAAGTGAAACTTTATAGACATTAAGAGAAATTTTATAGCTGTAAAAAAATGTTTTTCGATTACATGCTATAATGTTTTAAAGTGAAACTTCTTTATCGACGTATGGGAGAAATTTTATAGCACATAAAAAAAAAAAAACGTTAAGATGTATTTTGGTACACACAAATATTTTTTACCAGTTATCCAGTACACTTGGGTACATTAGTTAGTCTTCCACTCATATCATGTTTTAAGACTATGCCTGCATGACATATCTCTCCTATTATTCCAAAAGAACCTTTAACGGAAATACAATTCTACATTCCAGGTCAAGATCATTCTATCTAGCCAAATCAGTTCACTCATTGTTGCATGATAATCTTATTGTACACTCAACTACCTTAAACATAGCCCTTAGTCAGCTGCTGTCTGAGGGGTGCAAGAAATTATGTGTATATGTCAAAGCTTGTATGAAGGAAAAGGTAGAAGGTGGTGTAAATGTGTGTGAAGTATAACATGTAAAAGTGTCTCATACTATAAGGTTGACATTGTAAAATAAAGTGATTGATGGCTCAAAAAATTGTATAAAAAGCCTTGTACAAATATTCAAGATTCATTTCAATAAAAGAACAAGTAGTAGCATTTCTTGGATATATATGTAAATGGATTCAACCAAATCAAAGTCCTGCAAACATTTTATATTCTCCTTAAATTTAACTAACAGAATTATACTGGATTTCCATGACTGTAACAGCAGTATCTTTTTTAAATTACAGAAATTCTGGACTTTGGTTATCCTCAGAACTCTGATACTGGTGTTCTCAAGACATTTATCACCCAGCAAGGCATCAAGTCGGCATCCAAAGAGGAACAGGCACAGATCACTTCACAAGTTAGTACTAATTATGATAGTATTGCATTAAATAATCATCTTCTTAGGGTGAAATCCACAGAACACTCCTAGTAGATACCGCATCATTAAATATTTGATCAACAAATACATTTGGTGGGTCAGTTCTATATTGTGTTTTAGTATATAAACAGCACTAGAATCACTTCAGATCATAGTGATAGCACCGTTGGCCAGCAGGGTGTAAATGTGTATTGAGTAGCAAATGGGACACAGCATACAGGAGGTGAAGAAGGAGTATTGCTTACTGTAGTGTATGCGACCTACAAGCTCGCTCACGATCACTAGCCACAGATAAGCACAGTCACTGTCTTGTTCGCACCATGTCAAATATATAATACGAGAGTTATAGGCGAGAGTAGACGTGTTGGGAGTCGGCCATTAATTGCGTGTATGAGCCTGTGATACTCCACCATGGGATCGGTTTTACACTTACACATACCATTTTCTACTATTATACAGCTAATACTATTTCTGCAAAAGGCAAGACTGGCTGTGCATAGAGGAGTGCTTGTCCCTACACTAACATATGGCAGTGAAAGTTGGGTATTGCAGAATAAGCATAGAAGTAAAATTAATGCAATATAAATGAGGAGTCTGCGAAGTATAGCTGGGGTGAAATTGATAGATAAAGAAAGGAGCAGCGTGATAAGGGTATGATAGAAGACGTAGTGACTAAGATAGAAAAAGGGATGCTTAGATGGTTCGGACACGTGGAGAGGGTGGATGAAAATAGACTGATGAAGAAAATTATGCGGCGGGAGTAAATAGGCAAACTGGTAAGGGTCGACCTCGATGTACATATGCCTATCAAATTGAAGATCTTTTGACAAAAGGCCAGGTCAAGTGTATCCTCTTTCATTCATTTTTGTCTGTTTGCAGGTGACAGGCCAGATTGGATGGCGTCGCGAAGGCATCAAGTACCGTCGGAACGAGCTGTTCCTAGACGTGCTAGAGTATGTCAACCTGCTCATGTCGCCACAAGGTAACTTCGATTTGACGTTTTTCTTGTGTAAATGTACAATGACTTGCTGACATAGTCCAGGGCGATCTTGCAAGCTGACTGATAAATGAGGTTGTTGAAAGTTAGATGTTGAAAGGTCAGGCAGTAGTCTCTCTTATGTATTTATTTATTTAACAAACAGTCCTTATAGTAGGGGAGGTACCATTAATTTTCACATGGAATTTGATACCGGCTGATATTCATAACACTAATAGTTCTTTACTAGATTTGACAGATTTGACCGTCAGTCAGTCTGGTAATGGTGGAACCAAAAGTTAAGCTGGACCTCCAAGTTGTATAAGTTCCCATACAACACAAAGGTCTATGTTAATTGCAACAAACAAACAAACAATGCATGGGGACCTAGAATTGTCAATTTTGGTTAAAACCGTGGTCTTACAAATAAAAGATTTTCTAACAATAAAAAGAGTTAAAAAGACCCCATCAAACTCCTTGTGAAAATTAACGCTACCTCCTCTACCATTATAAACAACTAGAGTTAGAAGTGGTTAGATTCTTGGATGCGGTTTCTATGTGACCTACCAACCCCAATATGGGTAAATTTTTAAAGCAATTATTTACTAAATTTCTCATAAATTTTTAATAAAGTGGAAAAAGACAATTTGATTCGAGACAGGGATTGAACCTGTGACCTTTGCCTAACCAGGGCAATGTTCTAGACACCTGAACTACCCGAACCGTATCGAATCAAGTTGAAATTCTCCACCATATTTATATCGTCATTTTAAGAGTATGACCAGAGCCATCTATCGAGCTAATGAACAACTCTATACCAATGAACAGTGTTACAACTATTTTTAACTCCACTCAGTATATTGATAAATTTTCAAAGCAATTATTTGCTAAATTTCTCATAAATTTTTAATACACACAGGTTCAATCCCTGTCTCGACTCAAATTGTCTTTTTCCCAATATGGGTGTCTTTGTCTCATGTCTCATACACAGATGAGGGTTGAGATTGTGTTGGGATTAAAATAGTAAAATTATTAGTAACGGAATTAATATAGTAAAATTTTGTTCATTCCCCCAGGTCAAGTGCTATCGGCTCATGTGGCAGGCAAGGTGGTGATGAAGTCATATTTGTCCGGTATGCCTGAGTGCAAGTTTGGTATCAATGACAAGATTGTTATGGAGTCTAAAGGAAAAGGCAATGGTAATAATAGATATTTTTAACCCGTGACTTAACACTAAGTTCTAAGTTTAAGTTTATAAGTGTAATTGTAATTCATAAGCTGTCATTATAATTCTGATTTTACCAAGAATTACAAGTTAAACAAAACCAGGAGTAAGGCTCCCAGAATGGATGGGCAATTTTTGAAACCGAGTTGTTTTGATTTAATCATTCTTAGGTGATGAATGTTCTTCCTAAACTCCACAAGTTCAAATGATTTGAAGATTGGGATAAAATAAATAAAAATAAATATACATCACGCCTTATCCCCGAAGGGGTGGCAGAGGCATATTATATGCCCACTTTTCACCGTGTGGATTCCTGTCCCACGTAATAGGTGGAGAGCCCATCGCCGTGTTGAAACAGACAGATGCAGGTTGTGGCTACCTGCTGTTGAAATTTTTCAAGCCGCCCATAAGGCCTTCAACCAGGCTTAACGACTGCCATTTTACTGGCAACCGGGACCAAAGGCTTAACGTGCCTTCCGAAGCACGGGAACGGTCGCAAATGTAAATGCCACAAAGTGGTCACCCATCGGAGGACCAGCCATAGTGAAAGTTGCGTAACTCAGTGATCGTTTACAGAACACTGAGACCAAAATGTACCTCTGTTAAGCCCCAATAAGAAACTCCCAACCATACCATGAGCGGGGGTGGAAAATGACCTCGTTGGACACGCGGAATACGGTTGCTCTTAGCGCTTGGTAGTCTGAGATTGGTATACTGTTACTTTCATGGTATTTCCACCACAACATAATAACCTGGACCTTGCTGCTACATCAAGTAGTCGGCAAAATACCCCACTCGTCAGAAAATTACAGCATTATGTATGGGTGGGAATTTTGTGCTCCGCTATCACAATGAAACTTATCTACATTAAAAGAGTATGCATATACAAATAAAATCATTCAACACCTGCAGTTAATAGTACATTATTGCAAAGGCCGGGAAATAGGTAATTGCAGGTCGAGTATGAGTGTGAACGGCCAAGCTTCACTAATACGAGACAGGCAATTGCCGAGTCATATACATATATAGTGTTTTCTCAAAAAATGCAGAGAAATAAATCATACTAATTATTATTAAATCTTACAATGTTATATTGGAGCAATTACTATTACAATGACTATAAAACTTAATATTATTGATTTCTTTTCTTAAGATTTTACAGAGAAAGATGGAAAATCTCAAATATTTGTTCTGACCGAGGTTTCAGGTTTGATTCCTGGGCCAGAACAAATATTTGTTTCCAATCCTCAAATGTTTGTTTAGTTGTGCAGGTGTTTCCTATGTATAATATATCTAAGTACGTTTATCAGTTGTCTAGATCTCATAGCACAAGCCTATAATTTAGTTTGAGCATGATGGCGCTTTGTAAAAAAGTGCCCCACAGTATTTTTTTCTTATTTATAGCACGTTGACACAACTTATATATCGTAGAATTCACCACTCGTGTACTTATTTTAGAAAGTAATATACCCACAATAAACGTCTGCTATGATAAGACATCAGAGAGTACCTAATAGCCCTAGCGCGCCGTTTCATACAACATTGCTGGAGCGTTGTAATGTTCCAAATTAAAAAACGCTCCAGCATTGAATTTCATTTTCATTGTCTGTAAATGCTTCGAGTGTTCTTTTATCTAACACTAGCTGACCCCCGCGGCTTCGCCCGTGACATATTTTGAAACCCCGTCGCACCCATTTAATCCCGTCGTTTACTACTTTTACAATTATTTATTAAAAACTTGCCCGATTTGTTGACATTTATGGTTACTGCTCCGCTCTCTAGGGTAGTAGCGTGATAATATATAAATGGCCTTCCTGGATAAATGGGCTATCCAACACAAAAATATTTTTTCAATTCGGACTAGTAGTTCTTGAGCTCAACCAAATAAACAAACGAACATACAAACAAACAAACTCCTTAGCTTTATATATTAGTATAGATAATGACAATATTTCCATGAATGTTTTAAGAAAAATAGTACGTTGACTCAGGTGGTGGTATATCCGGCAACACGGACAGCGACCCGGCTCGCTCAGGCAAGCCGGTGGTGGTCATAGACGACTGCCAGTTCCACCAGTGTGTGAAGCTCAGCAAGTTCGAGACCGAACACTCCATCTCTTTCATTCCACCCGACGGGGAGTTTGAACTTATGAGGTTAGTACTACCTGTAGAAATTCGGACAATGCTTTCCCGGTCGCTCCTGTAAGATAGTCTTGCCATCTCGCTTACTAGGAACTGTGACAGTCTTGTAGATCAGTGCAGAAGTCTTTAAAAATAGTCAAAAATGAAAAAAAAAATTGTAGAATGAAACCCATCGGAAAAGGAAGAGATTATGAATAGGTAAGTTTTCACGAAATTTCGTATATTTTTTTTTTATACTCTTAATAGATACAAATAATAAACCATAAAATTGGTTTTTTGAATTTTTCATGTGAAAAAAGTGTAAATACAGAAGTTGTAGATCTTTTTAGTACCTACAACTTTGCCATTTGACTTTTTTCCATAGGACTTGTATTTTTGCCGGTAATCGAAATAAAACGTTTTTTACCCTTAAAAACTCACTAACTTACCCTTCCCGACCTCAGATCGCCCTTCAATTATTTTTCCTTTCATTTTTATAATATTCTCTTCCTTTTCCGATGCTAGGTTTAAAAAAAAATAAATATATAATAAATATCCATCACGCCTTATCCCCGAAGGGGTGGCAGAGGCATATTATATGCCCACTTTTCACCTGTCCCACGTAATAGGTGTTGCCGTGTTGAAATAGACAGAAGCAGGTTGTGGCTACCTGCTGTTGAATTTTTTCAAGCCGCTCATAAGGCCTTCAACCAGGCTTAACGACTGCCATTTTACTGGCAACCGGGACCAACGGCTTAGCGTGCCTCCCGAAGCACGGAAACGCTCGCAAATGTAAATGCCACAAATTGGTTACCCATGGGTGATTATGATGGGTTTTATTCTACTATTATTTTTTTGGTTTCAAAAATTATCGGCACTGGTCTATTGGGAGCATTACTGTATTGAGGTCATGCCATACTAGTTAATGTCCACGGCTCTGCTCGCGAGGTCATGTTTTCCCTTTCTCGATTCTCACAAAAACTTGTTCCCGAGATAAAAAGTAGCCTGAGTATTTTTTCATACATTACTGTAGTTTTTAAATAAATTGACAAACATCCAGCCCCACAAGCTTTCACATTTATAATAACAGTAGGATAGCAGTGTCTGTGGTGTTGGAGTAGAAAAGGATAATTCCATTTAAAATTCTATGCAAAGATGTTGTACAAAGATTTGGCAATCTGCTTTTTTATAATAATACATTTTGTTACTTAGGATTTGTTTTATTGAACGAATCTTGGGTATGTCAGCAGATGCATGAAAGTAACTTAAATGCCGTAGAGATGCGATCACTTCGAAAATTGTGCGGTGTGACTTTGGCCGACCGAATACGTAACGAAGTGATACGCAATATGGCAGGTCTGAATGAAAGTGTCAGCGTTAAACTGGAAAAGGACGTGCTCCGTTGGTTTGGACACGTCCTACGAATGAGTGGGGAACGATTGACGAAGAATATATATTGTGCGAAAGTAGAGGGTAGAAGGAGTTAGGGTAGGCCGAGACTTACATATGAAGACCACGTGAGCAGATTGAACAAAACGGAAAAGTCATAAAAAATACTCGGATACACAGACGTGCGTGTATGAAGCGATTGATGAATCTGAAAGAAGTATGCATGGATTGTAAAGCCTGACGATCTGTCCTCTGACTACCCTGTCAAGGATACAGCGTGAAGATGGTTAGTTTTTGTATTTTTTTTTGTTTTATTGAGCTGTGAAAGATTGTAATTTAACCATCCTTTTTGAACTAGGTTATTAAAAAAAATTATACTTGATCAAATTATTGTTCTGATCTAAAACATATATTACTCAGGTATCGCACTACAAAAGACATCTCACTGCCATTCCGAGTGATCCCACTGGTCCGTGAAGTGGGCCGGACCAAGATGGAGGTGAAAGTAGTCCTCAAGAGCAACTTCAAGCCATCGTTGCTCGGCCAGAAGATCGAAGTCAAGATACCCACGCCACTGAACACGAGTGGAGTGCAGCTTATCTGCCTAAAGGGAAAAGCCAAGTATAAGGCTTCCGAGAATGCTATTGTATGGAAGTAAGTTGTTTTGTTTGTCGCTACAATAATTGTGACAAACTGCTGTTGAATTTTTTCCAGACTCTTAACTTAGCTTAACGACTGCCATGTTACTGGCAACCGGGACCAACCACTTAACGGGTTTCTGAAGTACGGAAACGCTCGTAAATGGAAATCCCACAACTCGTTACCCATCCGTAAACATACATAGTGAAAGTTGCTTAACGCAGTGATCTTTTGTAAGGACATAGTCATTGTGTCATTGGTTTGGTGTTTTGACACCCCATCCTTACTTGATAAGGCGTATATGACCTAGTGGTGGTACAGCAGATTGCCTGTTATTCAGTGGCTACTGGATTGATAATGGTCAAATAGTGACATGAAATTGTCATAAAATTTCTTTATTGGTGATCAAATGCCTTATGTAATGAATCTTCTCAAAGAAATTGTCATCCATATATTCAATTGTCGGTTAATGCTATACAATACTCAAGTTATGCAAAATTTGCATTCTAGTATGCGAACATTAGCGGAACAGTATGGTGCTTTCTAATGCAGATAAATTGGTATCTACCTAAGATAATATGATAGTAGTGCAGAAAATGTAGATTAAATAACCCGTCCTTGAAGTTCCACCATTATTATTTTACTATCAGGTCGCATAGTTACCGAATATGTGGAGTAAGTGGTAGTGTATCAGACTACCATGCTGTATGTGTTTTGGGTTCTTCCTATATATTATAATATTTAATACATGTCTGGTACATGCATGTATGAAACGATTAATGAATCTGTACGAAGTGAAAGAAGTATGCATGTATCGGCGAAACCTGGCGATCTGTCCTCTCTGACGACCAACTACATCTGCGATACACCGTAAAGATATATAGTAATTTAGGAATATACATAAGTTTGTTTATCAGTCGTTTAGATCCCATAGCAAAAGCTTATTAGCTTAGTTGGGCTAGATGGCGCTTTGTAAAAATAAGTGTCCCGCATTATTTATTTATTATCCGTACCTATCTTCATGCTGTATCTCTGACAGGGTCAGTCAGAGATGACTAAGACACTTTGTTGAAAATTCTCTAAATAGCTTTAAAAATTATATTCAGAGATAATTGTAACACAAATATTTTTATTCTAGAATCAAACGTATGGCCGGCATGAAAGAGACACAGCTGTCTGCGGAAATAGAACTGTTGGAGACTGATACCAAGAAGAAGTGGACCCGACCACCCATCTCTATGGGCTTCGAGGTGCCTTTTGCTCCCTCGGGATTCAAGGTAAGTTCAAACTTAGACAATTTCTGTTTGTAGTATGGGTATACAATTAGATCTCCAGGACCCACTCCAGTATGAACGGAAGCAGGTTATTCTAACTAACTAAAAAAACTTACTATCTTCAAGCTGTATCCCTGACGGGGTAGTCAGAGAGGATAGTTCGCCAGGCTTCGCGATCCATGCATACTTCTTTCGCTTCTTGAAGATTCAGCAATCGCTTCATACACGCACTTCTGGGTGTCCGAGTACTTTTGACCTTTCCATTTTTGAGCAATCTGCTCACGTGGTCTTCATATATAAGTATCGGCCTACCTTGACTGCCCTCTACTTTCGCACAATATATATTCTTCGTCAATCGTTCCTCATTCATTCGTTGGACGTGTTCAAACCAACAGAGCACGCCCTTTTCCAGCTTAACGCTGACACTTTTATTCAAACCTGCCATATTGCAGGTTATTTTCTGACTGATAAACATATTTCCATAGAAAAAGTCACCAGAATGCATTTGAACTCTTCCTGAGAGAGCTTGACGAGACTGCACATTGGTCACTTCCGACTTTGGTAATTGCTTCAACTAAAATAATATGGGGATGAAGAATAAAACAATTTTGAATTGCATAAAACAACTTGGGGATGAAGAGTAGAAGCGTGCACGTCGCCATCCCTGCCAGCTACGGCTGCAATTCTACTCCAACACGAGTGCCACCAGGACGAATGATGCTAGGGCGTGCCCCCGAGGCGACGCGCACCAGTTCGTCCCCGCTGGTGCGAAAAGTCTGAGCCAGAGCGGCGTAGGGGACCGCCACCCTACACGCGCGGCCCGACACCCAGGGAAGTGGAGGATGGAGTGCAGGGTAGCTGCGTGGAATGTTAGGGGAGGAATGGCAGATAAGACGAATGAGTTGATGGATGTTATGAATGAGAGAAAGTTAGATGCAGTGTGCTTGACAGAGACCAAGCGCAAGGGCAGCGAAGTCGTGGAGCTCCCGGGTGGGATGCTCGCTCTATGGTCTGGAGTACCAGAGAGCGAGCATGGTAGTCGGGGGGTTGGAATTTTGTTGTCCTCACGATTGGCCTCCGCTATGTATGAGTACAAACTGGTAGGTCCTATAATCCTCTGGATCCGTCTAAAACTTGGTTTGACGAAGATTTTCCTGGTAGTTGCTTACGCGCCAGTATCTTCGTCGAACGCGAGTGAGCTAGAGGACTTCTGGGAGAATATGAGAGAAGCTCTAAATGTGATAGAAGGAAATGAAAAACTTATAGTATGTGGAGACTTGAATGGATACTTCCCGAGTACCGACTCAAAACCATCGCGAGCGGTACCCACCCAGCTCGCGATGGTTTTGAGTCGGTACTCGGAAAGTATGGAGATAAAAAGATGAACGACGCTGGCAAGCTTATACTAGCATTTTGTAACGAAAAGGATTTGTTTGTGGTGGAACACAATGTTCAACCACAAACAAATTCATATGTATACGAGGAGATGTAAGTCAAAGAGAAGCATGATAGATCTATTCCTAATGGATAGTTGGCTCCGTAAACAGGTGATGGACACAAGGGTTTATCGAGGCGCTGAACTAGGATCAGACCACTACCTAGTAATAACTAGGATAAGGGGTCTGTTCGCGGGTTGGCGTCATCGCACCGAGTGTCCTGAACCTGAGCCGACTCATAGCATCAAAAGCTGGAAGCTGCAGGATGCATCCATTAGGGATAAATATAAAGAAAGGGTAGCCGAAAAGCTTGGCGACGTCAATGTTAGTAGTGAGAATGTGGAAAGTGTATGGCAGAACCTTAGGGACAGTATGATAAATGCCGCTGTGGAAGTGTGTGGAGAAACAAAAAGAGGCAGTAGTAATAAGCGTGATGCATGGTGGAATGAGGAAGTGAAAGAAGCAGTTCTAATGAAGAAGAAAGCATGGCTGGACTACTTAGCCTCGCGGAATGATTTTAATATGAAAGAGAGATACAAGCTGCAGAAAGTTAACACGAAGGCACTGATAGAAGAAGCTCGTGAAAGGTGCAGAATGAAAGCGGATGAAAGGTTGTCGTCGAATTTCCGGGATAATGCCAAGCTCTTCTGGAAAGAGGTAGGCAAGACCCGGAGTTGTTCGGCAATCTGCAGTATGAATAAAGTGCTTAGTGTTAACAATGACGTCCTAACAGACCAAACTGACGTCCTGCAGAGATGGAGTGAATATTATGGAAAGATGTATGCAAGAAAAGACAGAGATGCCACATCGGGAAGTGGAGCTCACTTCGATGCTCCGGATCCCGATGTCATTTAAGTCATTAGTATTAAAGAAATAGAACAAGCGATAAGAAGTATGAAATGTGGTAAGGCTGCGGGAAAAGACAGAGTTACTGCTGAGATGATCAAGTACGGTGGGTCGCGCGTCTGGGACACTATGTCTGTTATGCAACTTGTGCTGGCGGACGGGTGAGGTCCCGGATGACTGGCGAATAGCAGTTGTAGTACCTATTTACAAAGGGAAAGGCTCGCGCCTAAACTGCTCCAGCTACAGGGCGATCAGCTTGGTCAGCTTAGCTAGTAAGGTGTATGCAAAGATTATAATGGCAAGAATGCAAGAAAAGTCTGAAAGGTATTTATGGGAGGCTCAATGCGGATTCCGGCGTGGAAGAGGTTGCATGGATCATGTGTTTTCTCTCCCCATGATCGCGGAGAAGTTTCTGACTATTAGCCAGAGGGTTTTCTGCGCTTTTGTGGATCTGGAGAAAGCATTTGATAACGTTGTGAGGGAAACTCTGTGGGATTTGCTGCCAGGATATGGTGTGGACGGCTCGCTACTGCGGGCAATACAGTCGCTTTATAGGGACTGTAAGGCTTGCGTGCGAGTAGGGGGGGATGTGTCACCTCTTTTTGATGTCTGTACAGGCGTCAAACAGGGATGTGTCATGTCCGCCTGGCTGTTCATAGTGTATCTGGACAGCTGCCTACAGAAGTTGAAAGATTTTAATATGGGTGTGAATTTGGGTGACTTTACAGTAAACTGTCTGCTGTACGCTGATGATGCGGTGCTCATGGCCTCATCAGAAGCCGACCTTCAGGCATTAGTCACTAATATGAAAGAGGAGTGTGAAAGTAAGGGTCTTCGCTTGAATGCAAGTAAGACTAAGGTTCTAGTATTTGAAAGAGATGACGTAAGAACTAAATGCGAGATTAGGGTAAACCAGGAACGTCTAGAGCAAGTGAATGAAATTGTGTATTTAGGGAGTATGTTTAGCGCGGATGGAAGATGTGATTCGGATGTAGAACGGCGAGTAGCTGCCGGAAACAGAGTTAACGGTGTTTTGTCCCAATTAGTAAAGCGACAAAGCATCTTAAAAGAAGCACGACTGGCGATTCATAACGCAGTGCCAACTTTGCTTTACGGTAGCGAAACCTGGGTATGTCAGCAGATGCATGAAAGTAAATTGAATGCTGTGGAGATGCGATCATTTCGAAAATTGTGCGGCGTTACCTTGGCCGACCGAATACGTAACGAAGTGATACGCAATATGGCAGGTTTGAATGAAAGTGTCAGCGTTACGAATGAGTGAGGAACGATTGACGAAGAATATATATATTGTTCAAAAGTAGAGGGTAGAAGGAGTCAGAGTAGGCCGAGACTTACATATGAAGACCACGTGAGCAGATTGCTCAAAAACGGAAAGGTCAAAAGTACTCGGATACCCAGACGTGCGTGTATGAAGCGATTGATGAATCTCGAAGAAGCGAAAGAAGTATGCATGGATCGCGAAGCCTGGCGATCGGTCCTCTCTGACTACCCCGTCAGGGATACAGCGTGAAGATAGTTAAGTTAAGTTAGTTAACTAAAATAACAAAATATGTCTCTTTATTTTGATTTGACAACATAAAATTACATAGAAATAGAAATAATTACAAAAACTTTAAAAAATCATACAAAAAGTCACCGTTTGTACTAGGATTCGAAATCGGGCCTCTTACGTCTCAGCCGAGCAGCATAGCACCCGAACCACACAGCTACGTTACTGCAATCTCCAAATGAGTGTTCACTTCACTGAGATTAGTTATTATTATTTATTATTATTTAATTAAGTAAATTTGGCTGGCAAGCAGTGTACACAGCTAATTTATTTTAAAAAAATATATTAAACAAGATCAAAATAAAGTTTGGACCTTTAACGGATATTCAGATTTAAATAATTTTCAAGTATGTAAGTAATGTTATTTATTTATTTTTGCTTATTTCGCAAATAACGCGATACTAGTATGGCAGACGTTACGCCAAGTTAGAAGCCAAGGATTGAATAATTTCAATAGCAGGTCGCCACAACCTGCGCCTGTCCATTTCAACACGGCAATAGACTCACCACCTGTTACGTGTATATATAAATAGATAAATATTTATTATAATATACTTATAATAAGTATAAATTTGGTTTTTTTATTTTGAAATGTATATACGCTAGCTTATCTCATTGAAATCACTTTCTTGCAGGGTTTTCGGGTAAGTGCATACCCTATCCGAAATCCTTGTGCACGCCACTGAGCTAGTGTATAATATAAATGTGTGTGCAGGTCCGCTACCTGAAGGTGTTCGAGCCCAAGCTGAACTACTCGGACCATGACGTCATCAAATGGGTGCGCTACATCGGCCGCTCCGGACTCTACGAGACACGATGCTAGATCCTCACACAACACGTACGTGCTACTTTTTTATCTACTTACTACTTTTGTGGGTATTCCTGAACGTCTACAGTATGGGGTTCTTCATAAGCACTTCTTCAGCGCGAGTGCTGCACCTCTGGTGTTGCAAACGTCCATAGACTACGGTGACCACTTTGCATCAGGTGAGCCGTATGTTTGTCTGCCACCTCAGAACATTTACTGACTTCTCACTATAATAATTTGCTGCAAAAAATGCTGCAGTAGTTTTGTATACAATTTAATATTTTAGTTTTTTAAGAACAAAGTTGAACATATTAGAAAAAGGGACGCAAAATATTCTATAATTTAATAGTTGAATAAAAACAAAAGGATTTTTATTCTTATTTGGAATATAGTAGTGAAATGACAAACTACTAGATAAACTATTTCAAAAGGAGTAAAAGTGGTGAAAGTTTTCAACTGTTTCTACAAAGTTGAATGTAGTGGAATGGGGTACGAAGTATTAAGTATTGGATCATACTCAACTTTTTTCCAAACAGTGGTAGACTAAATAATCTAGGAGTATTTACAGTCTCCACTGTTTGAAAAAAAGTTGAACATATTTAAACTGCTTTTTTTATATTTTTTTATATCACTGAGGTGGCAGACAAGCGTACGGCCCACCAGATGGAAAGTGGTCACCGTAGCCTATGGACGTTTGCAACACCAGAGGTGTAGCACTCGCGCTGCTGACCCTATATAAACCTAAGACACCTTTTGAAGAACTCCATACTGTAGACATGTACAAGTTATCCATAGTGTGTTGAATAAATTAGTTCTACATTATTTAAACAGTTTATTGATTTTGAATAAAAATGCACATTTTAACAGAGGCTTATGTTGTTGTTGAGTTGGTTCAAATAAATATTATTGTAATGTCCTTTTGTGTTGTGTTGTGTATGATATAGTTAGTGATTATATTTTTTCCAGTTTTAATGATTTTTGTTTAAAATAATTTATTTTAATACTATGTTTCTTTATTTACCAGGATTGCACAGCGGAGTATGGATTACAGACTAGTAATGGTGTTCTATATAATATATTCTTGTATATAATTTCAACAAATCATCACCTACGCTTGACATTCATTACGAATATGTTTTTATTTTTGTGTTATTTATTACCTACTAGTGCAGTATGCGGGTACATACGGTATTTCAGATTATAAATTTGTAGCAATCAAAATGAAATTAACTGTAAATATTATACAACATGTAATAATACATTAAAGTCTTTGTAATCTTAACGTATTTATTAATGTATTAAACACAAATCTACAGGAAAGAGATTCTAATAGAACTGAATTCACTAAAATTTACTTATTTTAACATTCAGAACTTAGCTGAATGCCTTTTTAAAGGGAATGCTCTCCCCTTTCAAGGGACACTGCTCTTTTAAGTTTTGATCTGTTATATAAAAGTATTTAAGTAAAAACTTTCAGTATAGAGTCATAGTTAACCTATGTCCTTGACACAACTGTTAAGACGTTCCCCCGGAAAGGGACTGTTTACAAAAATTTTATAATTTTAAAAATTATTTGGTTAAGGAATATCTTTTTAAATTATATTTTTCATTGCTTATAACTGATAATTATTTTAAAGAATCTCATCTCTTGTGTCAATATATTCTTGAGAACGAATGTCTTGCGTGCTCAACACTAATGGGAAGACCCTAAAATATATTTGAAAAATAAGTTGAGTTCTCGGGTTCGATTCCCGGGGTTGTGTGATCAGCTAATTTTTGTTTCGGTGTTAGTATGTTCTATGTGTAATATGTATTTATTTTGAAATATGTTTATCAGTTGTCTACATCCTATATCTCAAGCACTTAAATGAGCTTACTTTGGGCTAGATGGCGCTGTGTAAAAATGTCTCACAATATTTATTAATATACGTTAAAATAATTCAATACCGGATTAAATATCTATACATACATACATACATACATACATATAGTCACGCCTTTATTTCCGAAGGGGTATGCAGAGACAGAGGCATACTAAACCTAATATGTACTGATATAATTATTATAGTAGCGAATTATTGAAATATTCTTACTATCCATAATTTATTTTAAAAACGAAAGATTTTTAAAGTCATTCCCATTTATGCTTGTGTTAAAAATATATGTATATTTAGAAAATAATATATCACTATGTACTTCTTAAAATATGTAGTTATTTAATATAAGGTAGCATTAAATGTTAGAATTTAACATCAGAAATTCTAAATGTTAGAATTTAACATCAGAAATTCTAAATGTTAGAATTTAACATCAGAAATTCGCTATAAATTACTTACAAAATAAGCATAACACCTCAATATTAATAGAGCTTAAATTGTAATACTTAAAAAAGCTTAAAACTGTATCCCTGACGGGGTAGTCAGAGAGGACAGATCGTGATCCATGCATACTTTATTCGCTTATTACAGATTCAATAATCGGTTTATACCTGTACATCTGGGTATCCGAGTAATATTGTTTTGTATAAAACTCGTTGATTAGTTTGGTCTGTAACTAATTTATATAACACTAGCGATCCAGCCCGGGTTAACCTGTAAAGAAGCCTAAAAGTACGAGTATGCTTATCAATTGTCTAGAGAAAATTTGCTTGTCCTATAGCAAGCAAATTTTAGCTGAAATTGGACTAGATGGCGCTGTAAAAAGTACTAAATTATTATTTATATAATTTATAGCGGATTCCTCATCCTAGAATTATTAATTATTATGGAGTGCAAAGGCGACTTTGGGAACATAGTTAAATATAATATGTAAGTAATACATAATATTATCGACTTGATAGAAATTTATGTAATCTCGCTTGCAACGAAACTTTCATTACATTAGAAATATTTTTGAAAAGCTATTTGTATCTTAATAATATTATAAACGTGAAAGTTTGTATGGATGCTTGTTACTCTTTCACGTAAAAACTACTGAATGGATTTTAATGAAACTTTACAATAATATAGCTTATCCATCAGAATAACACACATAGGCTACTTTTTATTCCGGGAACAAGTTCCTGTGGGAAACGCGAACGGGAAAACTTCTCTACGCGGCCGAATCCGCGGGCGTCAACTAGTTATATCATAAACTTAAAGCAGAAAAAATAGATGGGGACAGACAGACATCTCTTCATTGAAATCGGTTCCATAGTTTTGGCGTGAAAGCGCGACAGACAGACAAACAAGAGCTACTTTTGCATTTATAATAAGGACTATTTACATGTTTATGTATTATATGTTTAACAGATTTCGTATCCAAATTTTGGTTTACTATCAAGTTCGGGTTTACAATTGAATTCAAACTGAACTGTGTTGAAGTTCCATTGCAAGTGAGCAAATAAATGCATGCTGTTATAGGGAGTGCTTATAATGTATCGTGTTACAAAAACAATGTACAATAAATGGTAAAACATTAATTATTGTTTAATTTAAACACCTAAATACCTCCCATCCTTCATCAGAGGGAAGCTCTCATGAAATACAGACTGACTGTAGGAACATATATGTCCCCGTGCTCCTACTAGTAGCAGAAAATAGTAGGAGTACGAGGAATAACCCGACTTAAGGTCCTAGGTCCATATTCCAGAACTTTACTCAATACTCAATCAACGCTTAAGACTAGATTTTGCCTTATAAAATCTACTCTCAAGTGTTTCTTGAGTATTGACAAAACGTTCTGGAATACGGCCCCTAAGGTCGTAGTAAATAAAACTCTTGCCCATTTGCACTAAACACAATTTAAGTCAATCCTAACTATGAAACTCTTTGGTTCAGCATCGCCTATGTTGACATTTCATTTGCATAGACTTAGCTTATTTAAGAGACGACTACACAAGAACAAAAAATAGAGAGAGTGTCATAAGAACAACTTATGATACGCCTAACTTTAGTGCAAATGGGCATTTTTGTCTTCTTAGTCACGCGTTTGGCCCCAAAGGGGTGGCAAAGGTATATTATACGCCCACACATCACTAAGCATTTTGTCCCACGTAACAGGTGGTTGACCGTAACCAATGTTGTGTTGAAAATGGACAGGCGCAGGTTTTGACTATCCGCTGTCGAAATTTCTGTCGTCTGTGTCGCTGTCGTATGTAAATGAAAATGCCAAAAGCGGTCATCCATCCGAGGAGCAGCCTTAGCAAAATTTGCTTAACGCAGTGATCGCTTACAGACCTGAGTTAATAGGGCCACGAGCGCTTCAACACAACACCGATTTATCAATATAATATTAATGGTCTAGCCGACACCGTAATACTATAGCGAGATCAATCGTCACAAAAAGTGTACGTACGCTATACTTTAAATCCAGGCAGCGTTTGGAAGTAACTGAGAATACAGTAAGATGAAGAACATACATACATGTTGTCACGCCTATATCCCCGAAAGGGTAGGCAGCGGTAAACTATACGCCCACATTTCACCGTATACATTTTTGTCCCACGTAACAGGTGGTGAGCCCATTGTCGTGTTGAAATGGACAGGCGCAGGCTGTGGCGACCTGATGTTGAAAATTTTCAAGCCGCCTATAAGGCCTGTAATAGGGCTTTACGACTGCGATGTTACTGGCAACCGGGACCAATGGCTTAACGTGCCTTCCAAAGCACAGAAACGCTCGCAAATGTAAATGCTACAAAATGGTCCCCCATCCAAGGACCACCTATAGCGAAAGTTGCTTATGGCAGTGATCGTTTACAGAACACTGCGTCAGCGGGGCCACGAGCGCTTCAAGATGAACAAGATGAAATATTAATGATGACACGAAAAAGCCATTCAACAAGGTCGGCAGCGTGAGTGCTGCAACTTTTGTGTTGCAAACGTCCACAGGTGGCCACTTTTCATCTGGTGGCCGTATGCTTGTATGCCACCTCAGTGGTACAACAATGAAGTAGGTAACACCCGCAGCAGTTGTCATATTCGTTATCTAGTGGAACAGTTAATTCCTTTGCTAGTGGGATCACTTTTTACGAAGACTACATTTGGATGTGTGGGAAACAAGAGTCTAACCCTGCTCGCAGCACGAAATTATATAATTACAAAAAATATGTTTAGATATTTATCTATTCTAATATTATAAAGTGGAGGGGTGGGTTTGTTTGACTGAACGCGTAAATATCAGGAACTACTGGTTTTCCCGGGTCCGAGATGTAAGCAGGTGATTTACAACGCCTGCTCTCTAAATCTCAGGAAGTGAAACTGAAAGAAGTAAACTGGAAGAAGTTCACTGCCAACGTGACTACTGTTCAAAGTGAGCGTTGTTCGCTCCATGGTCCTCTATAGAGCACCCGTCTGTCTCAAGACCTGGCGCGATCAACCCCCTTTGACATTCTGGCCGATATGGACAAAATAGTCTACGACCAATTTGACTCTATCGGACGCAATGATAAAGTGGTTGCGCCTGACCTTACATACATATTGTCACGCATTTATCTCTGAGAAGGGGTAGGCAGAGGCGTACTATACGCCCACATTTCATCGTATGCATTTTTTCCCACGTACCAGATGGTGAGGCCATTGCGATGCTGAAAATTACAGGCGCAGGCTGTGGCGACCTGCTTTTGAAATTTATCAAGTCTTCAACTGGGTTTAACGAATATTATTTTACTGGCAACCGGGACCAACAGCTTAACGTTTATTGTCGTCCAAGCTGTTGTTACATAGTATTAAGAAAAATAAAATAATAAAATAAAATAATAAAATAATCGGGACCAATGGCTTCCAGTATCCATCCTATGTATATCTATCCATCCATCCATGGAATTATATTTTCGAAGTCATTCAACACTAGTTGAACCCCCGGCTTCGCCCTTGACATACTGTGAACTCCCGTAGCACCTACTTAATCCCGTCGCTTATAAAGTCTTCAATAATGCATAAAAATTAGCTCAACAACATTTATGATTACTGCTCCGCTCTCCAGGGTAGTAGCGTGATGATATATAGCCTATAATAATAATAATAATAAATCTTTATTCATTTAGGTCACAAAGTAACACTTATGAACGTCAAGAATATTGCTTCTACATTTACATTTACTGCCAGATTCGCAAAGCAATAGGTAGAGCCTGAGGAAGAACCTGGCAATAAAACTCATGGCCACTCTTTTCTAAACGCCAGTAATTACATTAGTTTGATTAACATGATATTTGACCAATTATATAGTAATGAATTTATACAAACAAAAAAAAACAAAATCAATGTTGTGTTTAAATCATATCAAAATTAGAGCGATTATAGTTGCCGGTTCTAAGGGCAGCCTACCCTTGAAGAAGAAAAATCTGGCAAGAAAGTCAATGGATGCCATTTTAAAATGTAGGAATGGCTAACAACATTAAAATTACACTTACATTGTTCCTTTGGATTTATGTGAGAACAGTCGAATAAACTTAAGTTTACCTTAAATATAAATAAGATTATTTTTAATAATTGCTATAACAGCTATGAGCTGACCAGTCCCAACAGACGGCACCCGTTCACGGGTATGACGCATTATATCAGCCATCGCCCTACTCAACCGTATTATAGGGAATAAGGCGACCCGATACATACGCCACCACTGCCAGGACACTTAGGCGAGCATGACATACTCAAAAACTGCACAGCAACTATCATGTCAATTTCAAAGAAATAAATAAGTCTACATGGTGCTCACACAATAACAAACTCAAATTACATTGTATACCGGGACTAAACGCAGCCAATTTAGAAACCTTTAGTTGTCAGATGTTTCAAATTATTAATAATGTAGAGATGTAAAAATACAACATATATATGCAGATTCAAGGCATATCACAAGATTCATTCGAATCCTAAATAGCTCAAGCGAAGAGCAAGCAACTCATTTCCATTTATTTTTATCGTTCAAATAATCATTAGTTGTGTAATAGGCCCTTTTCAAGAGGTGCCTCTTAATTTCCGCCTTAAATTTATGTAACGGCAGGTTCATAATGTTTAAAGGAATTTTATTATATAGTCGTACGCCAATTCCTGCAAAAGAGTCGTGAACCTTTTGTAAACGATGATGCGTTCCAATTAATTTAAGCTTATTTCTAGTATTTATCGAATGTATGTCACTGTGTCTATTGTATAAATGTATGTTCTGTTTAACTAACATAATATTTGCAAATATATACTGTGATGCAACCGTTAAAATGCCAATTTCTTTAAATTTTTCTCTAAGAGACACTCTAGCACTCAATTTATATATTGCACGTATAGCTCTCTTCTGGAGTACAAAAATTACTTGTAGATCAGCTGCTTTGCCCCACAGCAAAATGCCGTAAGACATGACACTATGAAAATAACTAAAGTATACCAGCCCGGCAGTTGCCACATCAGTAAGCTGCCTGACTTTACTAACGGCAAAGGCTGCCGAGCTGAGTTTACCTGCAAGACACGTTATTTGGGCATTCCACTGCAGTTTGCTATCTAAAGTGATCCCCAAAAATACAGTTGATTCTACAAGATTAAGGGTATCACTGTTCAATGTTATATTTGTACCGCAATTCCTGACATTAGGCATGCTGAATCTGATACATTTTGTCTTCTTAGCGTTTAGTAGCAAATTATTGGTCGTAAACCGTAACTTTCCTCAATAAAGGGGCTATCTACCACAAAATCAATTTTTAAAATCCGACTTGTAGTTCGGATATTAGCGCGATAAACCAAACAAACAAACTCTTCAGCTTTATATTTTTTATACAACATTGGGAAAAAGAGGCTTTAAAGATTTTAATAACTAACGTAGTAAGAAAATTATGACACAATCTCACCCTGTGGATTCAAAACAGTAAGAATAAACGTTTGTTTGTGAAAGTACAATTAAGAGCTTCCACCCCGCGGGGCTGAGTTAGCTCAAGTTTAATATTAATTAATTAGTGCTGTACTGCTTTCGTATTTGTACGAGCATCGGCTAGGGCATAACTTAGAGTTTGCGATCCAGTCTCTGAGCAGGGGGCAAGTGTACTATTACAATCGCGTAAGAATAAAATCGAAATCGTCGCTCAATAGAAAGCCACCGGTACATTTTTGTTAGTTTTTCGTAGTCTTCTATTACAGTCTTACTCCAATAGACTTCTAGCGGTCGGCCGATAGAATTCTACTAACACGTACCGCGCCAGTGGCCACTATTCAGTTGCATTTTTGATAGTCAGCTAAAAACAGCGATTCTGGTTCTATTCTACTCTTGTCAATAGTAGACTCGGCCCCCAGGGGCTTATAAATTGCTTAACACTTAAAGACTATTGAAATATGGAACAAGTAAGATAGCTTGTTCAAGGGATAATTACTTATTAACCTGAGTAAGATTTTTTGTGTATGTAAAATATACCTATGTAATACAGTCGATGTTCCGGGGGTGAATTGCGGTTGCGTCAGGAGCCCGGGAGTCCATTTTCGTACTCCTCTTCCTCTATTTGCCACCGTCTGGATACCTTAATTGGAGTTCAAGAGTTGGTTTATGTATATAAAACTCATAAACCTACTTCTTGAACCTCTTTATTCGCTGGTGAAAACTGCGAAAAATCCATTCGGCAGTTTTGTTAAAATTAAAATTATTATACAATAAATACAGGTATTAACGCGATCATGCTTATTTGCCTTAAATTAGCTTTAGCAGACTTTAAATAAATATGTTTGTGACCACGCGGCCACGGCTGGTGCAACCCAGTCGAAACGTCAAGCTAATTTAAGGTAAATAAGCATAATCGCTTTAATACCTGTGTGTACCTTTATACTAATTTTAATCATAAATAAATATATTGTGGGACACTTTTCACACAGCGCCATCTAGCCCAAACTAAGCTAATATTAGCTTGTGGTATGGGATCTAGATAACTGATAAACATACTTATATATTTCTAAATACATACATATCCTTTGTATGTTCTGCCCTACTTGTTAAAATAACGAAGACAAAACGGTTTCCTTAGTTATAAACCTCGTTAAAGTTTACTGGATTCCAACTGTCACGAACTTAGGGGAGGCTATGAAGATTTCTATCTAAATGGCCGCTTTATGACCTAACTAATGCCAGCCGCACATTTTATAGGGGTGCATTGTAGCGGTGGCCTAACTGCCAAGCCTGGATTAGAAAATCTATTGACAATTTGCTAGCATTATATTATACATTTAAAGAAGTTCACAAAGAAAGAGAAAGAGAAAGAGAGAGAGAGAAAGAGAGAGAACGAGAGGGAGAAAGAGAGAGAGAGAAAGAAAGAGAGGGAGAAAGAAAGAGAGAGAAAGCGAGAGATAACGAGAGTGAGAAGGAAAGAGAGAGAAAGAGAGTGAGAGAGAGAAAGAGAGAGAGAAAGAGAGAGAAAGAGAGAGAGAGAGAGAGAGAGAGGGAGAAAGAAAGAGAGAGAAAGAAAGAGAGAGAGAACGAGAGGGAGAAAGAGAGAGAGAAAGAGAGTGAGAGTGAGAAAGAGAGAGAGAGAAAGAAAGAGAGAGAGAGAGATTAATTTAAACTAGAAACACATGGTTTTTTTAAAGTAATTTTGCGTCTCTCTCTGCGTCGGTGGCGTAAGTCGTAGTGTATGCGACTGTCGAACTGAGGTCTCGGGTTTGATTACCGAGTCGGAATAAATATTTGTGTTCAAATATTTGTTTCGGAGTTCGGGTGTTCACTATGTATAATATGTATGTATTTAGAATTATATAAGTATGTTTATCAGTTGTGTCGATACCGTACCAAAAACTTATAATTAGCTTATTTAGGGCTATATGGAGCTAGGTAAAAAAAAGTCCGTGTTATAATTTATTTTTAGTAAATCAAAGTGTTGTTTTTTTTAATGAACTGTCACGATTAGTCCAAAATGACTGCACATTATTCTATTTTAACCAGTGAGCATATGTATTTCTCTCCTCTTGCAATCCTGGTGTCTTCAAATGCGTGAAATGGCTCAACATTGGGTCTTCAACTTCAGCACCACTGTCAATAATAAAAAGAAAATATTTTTATTTCTGTAGACACTCATCATGTAGACAGTACTTATGAACGTCAAGATTATTGCTTCTACATTTACATTTACTGCCAAATTCGCAACGCAATAGGTAGAGCCTAAGGAAGAAGCTGGCAATAAACCTAATGGCAACTTTTTTTTAATCGCCAGTAATTAAGTACATCACTTTTTGTTAACATAAATAAGATTATTATTTATCTAGTAAGTACTATCGTGATAGATAATAAATGGAGGATAATAATGGGGATAATAATGGGAGAAGGATAATAATGGGAGAAGAGGTATATTATATGCCCACTTTTCACCATGTGTATTCCTGTCCCACGTAATAGGTGGTGAGCACATAAGGCCTTCAACTTGACTTGACGACTGCCATGTTACTGCCAACCGGAACCAACGGCTTAACGTGCCTTCCGAAGCACGGAAACGCTCGCAAATGTAAATGCCACAAAGTGTTCACCCATCCGTGACCAACCATAGCGAAAGTTTCTTAACGCAGTGATCGTTCACAGAACACCGAGTCCGCGGGACCACGAGCACTTCATAATTAAAATGAAAATGAAATAGTCTTGTAGACTGTGAGAGTGACATTCCATTCGCTAGATTTCGTCATGGCTTACCATCAGGCGTTAGGCGTTATTTTGGCAAGAAAACACATAAAAAAAAGTAAAAATCTCTGTAAAAAAAATATGCTTTATTAGACAAAACTAAGTGAGTACTTATCTTCTTTGCTAAAGCATCCGACGTCGAAATCTCCGACGGCAAATTTCAATCCGAGTCTTCTATCCGCAATTTCAAATCGAAGTAATGAAGTAAGAAAATGAAAACATAAAATCATTTAGGTTTTTATCATAAAATAAATGTAGAAAATGCTCGCCAATGCAACGAGTACCTACGTTCAAGACAAATATAGACAAAAAGCCTCAGGAATGTTGAGATTTGAGTTTTTCCTGAAATGTAAATATTGCAGTGGGTTCTGTAGGAATATAATTTATGTAAATCTCAGATAACCTGTGGAGAATACTGTTTTGTTTCTCTTTATGGAATGATATGTTTATTTCTGGAAACGTGATGAGGTAGTCAGAGAGGACAGATTGCAAGGCTTCGGGAGTCATAAATACTTCTTTCGCAGATTACTGATTCATCAACCGTTTCATACATGCACGTCTGGGTATCCGAGTGCCTTCATACTTTCGCTCAATTATTCTTCGTCGTCTTAGTATACTTAGATACTTACTTAGTATACTTAGATACTTTCAGAGTTCTGTATGATACCTATTCAAAAACAATGTGACAGGTGCCACAGTTTTCAATATATTGCATCTACCAGAAGAAGTATATACCGCAGATCTGGTATAGTTCGCATGGGTGTATGTGAGGATGTCAGAGAGCCGTCATTTCCATTAACGTAAAAAACAAGATAAATCAAAACGACCTTATGGTTGGGTATCAAATCGGAGCTCGGTACGGTACCAAATGGCGGCTTAACTATTAAATGAAATAATGGGGTAAATGAACCTGAAATTAAATATACCTATTCGGATAAATGAAAAGGAGACAATTTTTTATATTTAGCTCGCCAAAAGGACGCCGCCCTCCTGATGGAAAGCCATGACGACATGTAGCGAATTGAGGGGCACTCTTCATGACTACTGACAGCGTCCCTCACATTGGCGGCCCAATATATATATTAGACACATAAAATGTCTAAAATATCAATGTTTATAATAGACATTGTATATGTAAACTGGATCGCTAATGTAAGATGAGAAAAATAAAACTTAAGTTTGCAATCAAAATAACAGAAAGATCCCTAAAAAAATATTCAATTCTTCGGAGCATGATGTTGCAATCTCCACAATAATAGGATCTGTTTTAATCTTGGGTATGAGTCCATCGGCTTCGTGAGGCTGACGTGGCCGTCTTCGGTTATGGCTAGTTACGTTACTACACTGTAATGTCGATAAATGTAGATATTTATTTTGAGAAACTATTATATAATTTTTTAAATATTTTTTAGGAGTCAACCTTTCCTAAAAGTAGTAACAAAGTCTGCAAAAAACAAATAAAATATGTACTAATTAACCGAAGTCGTTTGAATAATTTTAAAGAAAATGTATTAATAAGATTACCATATCTACCTTACTTCACTTGTGTAGACCAGTCATATATACACTTATTTAATTTGATTAATGATGAGTTTGTCAAAGTTTTTACCTCAAAAACACTACAGATTGGTGGTCGTCCTGTTTTCAGTAACTGGGCAACACCAGGTATCTTTAAAAGTAGAAATAAATTATTTGAATTATATTCAGAAAAATCATTTAATTTTGGGCAAACCTTTCAGGAATATGTTAAAAATTATTCAAAGATATTTAAACAAACGTGTTATCTTGCAAAGTCAAACTTCATTTAAAAATAAAATTAATTCTGTAAATAAAATAAAAATGACTTGGAACATCATTAACTCTGAATGCGGTAGATCTTTGGTGACTGAAGTTATTTCCACTTAAAAGTAAATGGTTGCCATGTTACAGGGGACCTGGAAGTGGCGATGGAGTTTAAACATTTTTTCAAAAATATATCTATACTCGTATTGACAACAAAATCTCTCCAAGCGTCTTCCAGTTCCGCGGAACATTTATAAGAAGAATCTATTGTTTTTTGCAGGGATGCATTTGTATTCACAGATATTTGCGCTTAGGAAATTATAAAGGCATTTAACTGTATTGAAATTAAGAAAACCGCGGACCTTTGTGGCTTATCGGCCAAAACCGCCATCATGTATAATTGAGGTCATTGCGCCCCATCTAGCAACTGTGTTTAATGACTGTGTTTCTAGTGGTACATTTCCTGATTTAAAGAAACACTGCAAAGTCGTACCCTTGTTCAAGGCAGGCAGCGCTACAGACCCGTCTAATTTCCGACCATGTCGGAAATGGATGGAATCGGAATGACAGTGTCGGTGCTTCCAACTTTGAGCAAAGTATTTGAAAAATAATCTTGAATCAAATGTTATCCCATTTTAAGAGTCAGAGGGTGCGACGGCTTCCAGGATGACCTACTCCGATCAGGTGGCTCTTGGAGCTCGTGTTGACCAATCTGGCACCCCTGCACCGCCCAAGCCGACGCCAAAGCCTGCTCCCAAATCTATGCCGAAGCCGGCGTCTAAACCAGCGTCTAGTATGGTGCAGGTACTAGAGGCTATGGAGAGGCGTCTCGCTATCCTGGAGCAAAGGTCGTACCGTCCATCGTTAGCACACACGTCCTACGCTGCTACGGCGGGTAGTGCTTCAGGCCCCAAGAGGAAGGTCTCCGCCTCTTCACACACCTTGCTGGCTGAATCAAGGGGGAACAGAGCGTGGCCCACCCCTCTCTAATCACTGCTCCCGCGATACCCGAAAATCCCTCCAGAAGTGAGGATTGGGAGGTAGCGGGAGCCAAGAAGAAAAAAGTCAAGGGTCAGTGGTTGTCAGCTGCCCCGTCGCGGTGGCGCAAAAAATAGCAGACGGACGGAGCCATCTCATTGGGGGCTTCTTAAAGACGCAAGTGCATCTCCTCCAGCCCCGCGAAACCAGGTGTTACAGGTGCCTGGTCGTAGGGCATGTAGGGGTGCAGTGCACAGTGGAAGCTACCGTGGGGAACCGGTGCTTCCGCTGCAGTCAGCCCGGTCACAAGGTCAGTTCTTCTGTTGCCCCACCGCACTGCTTCAGATGTGGTGCGGAGGGCAAAACAGCGGACCACCGGGCAGACAGCAGAACTTGCGCCGCCTCGAGGCCGAGGCCTCGTCCGCCTACACGGGATAGTGGGGTGGTCCCGCTTAAGATCGGCCACGTTCGCAGCAGGATGCGGGAATGGATGTTCATTAATGGACACACATATCCGAATCCTGCAGGTGAATTTAAACCACTGCGCAGCTGCTCAGGATCTTCTGTACCAGAGCATCGCGCAGTGGTCCATTAACGTGGTCGCCGTCGTCGAGCCATACTGGGTCCACGTCGGAAGCCCGGTGGCCCTGGACAGCTTGGCGATCTTTGGGGGGTCCGCCGCGGACACCTCGCACTTTGCACTCATTGCTAGGGGTAGAGGCTGCGTCGCGGCGGACTACAACGGAGTGGCCATCGTGGCCGCTTACTTCTCGCCGAACCGTGACCAGCATCAGTTCGAGCTATGGCTCCCTGAGCTGGACGTCGTTCTTGCCGCATGTCGTCCTCGCCCTGTCCTGGTCCTGGGAGACTTTAACGCTTGGGCTCAGGCTTGGGGCTCCCGGGAAACCACTGACTGGGGGAGAACTTTGGAAGACTGGGTCACTACACGTGGCCTAGAAATCCTAAACTGGGGAAATGTCGCCACCTGGGTGCGGCGAGAGCGCAGTTCGGCCGTAGACGTATCGTTTGCGACCCCTGATCTCGCCCGCCGCGTCCAGAGCTGGTGTGTGGTGGTGGAGGAGGAGTCGCCATCCGACCACAGGTATATTCGGTTAGACGTCTCCCCAACATACCGCCGGCTATTGCGAATCCTCCGGATCCGCGCTGGGCAGTCAAACAACTGAATCGGGAGGCTCTTCTGGAGGCAGCCATCGTGCAGGCTCCCTGTTTCCATCGAGAGCGGAGGAACATATTTCTCCGCGTATGGCTCCGTCTCAGGCGCCCGACGCGGTTTACGACGAGAACGACGTACCCGAAGTCACCGAGGGTGAGCTAGGGGCAGCGGTGCTGCGGCTTAAATCCCGCAAGAGTACCGCCCCTGGACCCGATGGCATTCCAGGCCGAGCGTGGGTCCTGGCTCTCGAAGAACTTGGGCCTCGACTTTTAGGGCTTTTTAGAGCATGCCTCGAAAAAGGCCAGTTTCCCAAGGTGTGGAAAACGGGGAAACTGGTCCTGATCCGAAAAGCGGGGCGGCCGGCGGACTCACCATCTGGGTACCGGCCGCTCGTGTTGCTCGACGAGGTGTGTAAGCTCTTTGAGCGTATTATTGCTGAACGCCTCGTTGGGCATCTCACACGTGTGGGGCCAAATCTGGCGGATAACCAGTTTGGTTTTCGACGGGGGCGCTCCACCGTGGACGTGATCCGAACCGGAGGTCACTTTAAATACACTCCCGGACTCTTGAATCGAGCCACCTTACATTCCCGGGCCTAAAAGCCCAATACACAAAAAATATACAATATAACAAAAAAGTTTTTATGCATTTTTAATGCTGGCATATTTCATCGTCTTTCCCGTATGTATTATTCCAAATTAGAATTTTAGAATTTAAAATAGAGAACAAAAGCAGAGATTGGTCACTGATTTGAAAAAAATAATGACTGTTGAAAGTGGCTTTTGAAGCAATTTAATGTCGATTTGGTTTGAATTTTCGCAATTGTCGTTAACCAAAGTTTAGTTTAGTTATTTTTCTATAATTTGAACCGTTTTTGGCTATAAAGTTATGGATACTTCACCTGAAGTAGCCGCGCAAGCTGTAGCACTTCTTCAATCTGGGCTAAGTCAGCGAGATGTGAGTTCACAACTTCACATAAGTCGTTCCGCTGTTCAAAGAGTGTACCACCGATACCTGGAGACTGGAGGCTTCGTTCGGCGAACAGGAGGACCTCGTTATCGAGTGACAACGGCGAGTCAAGATCAATACATTGTCACTACTAGCTTACGAAATTGACGCCTTAACTCTGTTCAGATACAAGAACAGCTCAGGGACTTTCACGGAGTGGCTGTAAGTGCTCGGACCGTTAGAAGGTGACTCAATGAACGTGGACCCAAATTGACACGAGCACACCGAATAGCCCGTCTAGAGTTTGCGCGCGAACATCTAAATTGGACTCGACATCAATGGAGCCAGGTTCTCTTCACAGATGAGTCCAAGATAATGCTATACGGTAATGACGGAAGGAGTAAGGTGTACCGAAGACAGAACGAGCGTTTCGCGCAATGCTGTATTGACGAGAAAGTGAGTTATGGTGGAGGACATGGACAGTCTGGGGAGAAATCTCTATGGAAGGCAAAACTGAGCTAGAGGTAGTGATAGGACCACGACTGCCGCCCCTAGAAGGCAATAGATACATTCGCCAATGTTTAGAGAACCACGTGATGACATATGCTGGATTTACTGGCCAAGATTTCGTTTTAATGCATGATAATGCAAGGACCCATACTGCGGGAATAGTTAAATGACATTGGTATCACTGTTATGACATGGCCAGCGCGAAGTCCTGATATGAATCCTATAGAGCAACTATGGGATGAGCTGAAGAGGCGTGTTCGAGCTCATCACCCTGCCCCGCAAACAATCAGGAGCTCAAAAATGTAATTTTGGAAGAATGGGAGGACATTCCTCAACATGTCATAACGACATTGATTCATTCTATGCCAAACCCCAAATACAAGTTACTAAATAAACATTTATTTTCATGTAAAACATGTCTTTATTTAAAAATCGATTAGATTTTTTTTCCTTGAAAAAAAGCAAATATGGACTTGTTTCAACGTAACTCGACTTTTTTAATAAACTGTAGTTCAAATTTAGAACAGTGGCACTCTAAATGAATGATGAGTATACCAGCTCCAAAACTGCATCAAAACATTTTCCTTTTAAATACATCTTTTATAAGTTACAGTACTCCAAACCAAAAAAATCAAGGTGGCTCGATTTAGGTGTCCGGGAGTGTATTTTAAATAGTGTATGACATTTTGTAAACGCCGTTAAAATGGTCTATGCAAAATAAAGATATTTTTAATTTTTTTACTTTTTGTGTAAAAAAAATGTCCTACATTATTTTTATACATATATATTATTATTTTTATTGTATATATCATTTCATATTATTAATTATCATAATAATGTCATATTGTTCAATAATATCTAATCATTTCATAACTATATTTTTTTTATCCTATAAAGATCAGATATTGATAAAAATTGTTTTTTGCAAACCATTTTTCAAAATGGCAGGCACAAGCTGTAAAGCTATGCGTTGGGATAACCTCGAAAGCTATAAAACCATTAATTTTCAAAGCTCCCAGCAATACTTCTAGGTTTCTTTTTCATTACTTCGCCTACATAAAGAAAAATGCTTCCTAAAAGCAATATAACATATCATTACGGTAGCGAGTTTGTGTTTAATAATTCGGTGTATGAAAACCAATGTGTACCACCAGCTAGCTGTATCAAATATATGCTAATGGCATCTATCCCTTTAATCTATGCTCATGAATATTACATACTATGATGATATTGTAAGCCGTTTGATATAGATTTATGATACATTGTATTACAAATTACACAATACTTTTGGAATTATGCGTGAATATATTGAAATTAATACAACTACGAGTATATTAATATTCTAGATAGAAAGGGTCTTTATTTGTTCACTAGCGTAAAAGTAGTCTAAGTTACACTCCTTATAACAATAGATATCTGCCAGTGTAAGCCCCGTTGAAATCGGAAATCGGTAAAGCACATCATGGATTAGGTGACACAACACAAACAGACAGACTTAAAAAAATATATTTTTATGTATTAGTACTCTATACATTATGAACTCTATAAATATTGAAAATTCTGATGACGTATGTGAGATCGAAGAAGTATGGAAGTTATTTTAGGAAGGTCTAGTGGAAGTTGCGGTGGAAGTGTGTGGGGTAAGCAAGAGAAGCCAAGGGTGTAAGAGAAAGAGAATGTGTGCAGAAGTCCGAAAGGCGTTGTCTGATAAGAAGAAAGCATGGTTGGACTGGTTGACTACAAAAGTCAATCAAAGAATGCAGAAGGCAACGGATGTGGACCTAAAAATGGCAAAAGAGGAGTACAAAAGGTTTAACCGTGTTGCAAAAGAGGTGATGAAAAGAAAGAAAGAGAATGACAGAGATGAATTTGATAAAAGGTTATCTGATGACTTCCAACAGAATATGAAATTCTTTTGGAAGTCCATAAGAACAGTGAGGGGTCAACAGAAGACATCGCATCTCAACCATATCTCAGAAACCACAATGGTAGTCTGAAAGGAGAAGAATGTGTGTTAAAAAGATGGAAGCAATATTTTGAAAGCTTGTTTGAAAAAGAGGATATGCAAGTACAGACTAGTATCTGGGAAATGAATGAAATTGGTAAGGAAGAAGTCATAAGTATGGAAGATATAGTGGAAGCATTGAATAGCATGAAAGTGGGAAAAGCTGCGGGACTTGATAGGATCTCTGTCGAGATGCTGAAAGCGGGACAAGGCGTGGTAGCTTGCCAGCTGTACTGCCTTTTCAACCTTTGTTGGAGGAATGGTAGCGTACCAAGAGATTGGTGTAAGGCTGTCATCGTGCCGCTTTATAAGGGAAAAGGGTCACAGCAAGAGTGCAAAAACTACCGCGGCATAAGCTTGCTCAGCATCGTCGGCAAATTGTATGCAAAAGTTTTGATAAAAATAGTGAAGAATGAAACTGAAGGAAAAATGTGGGATGTACAAGCAGGATTTATGAAAGGAAGGGGATGCACGGATCAGGTCTTTTCCTTACGATGCGTAGTAGAAAAGCTTTTGACGAAAAGTCAAAAATTCTATTGCGTATTTGTAGACTTGGAAAAAGCTTAGATAGAGTGGTGGGGAATGAACTGTGGTCAACACTGGCCAGGAATGGAGTAAACAGCCACTTGATACGAGCACTGAAATCTCTCTATGAGGGCTCCAGTGCTTGTGTCAGGATCAACGGAGCTTGCACAGACTTTTTTTCACATTGAAAAGGGTGTGAGACAGGGTTGTGTAGCGTCGCCGTTGCTGTTTAACCTATACATGGACAGCTGCCTGAAAGAACTGCAAGAGAGTACGTATGGTATAAAAATGGATGAACTGACCGTCAAGTGCCTCCTATACGCCGATGATCAGGTAATACTAGCAACATCGGCGGAGGAGTTGCAGTTGATGGTAAACTTTATGCATGATTCGTTAATAAACAAAGGAATGAAAGTGAATGTAAACACGTCGAAAGTAATGGTTTTTGAAAGAGAGGTAAGTACGACGGATTGCTCAATTCTTGTGGCAGGAGAAAGAGTAGAACAAGTGAAAGAGTTTGTATATCTGGGTACAAAATTTACGAGAGATGGAAAGTGTGACTATGACATTGAGCGAAGAGTTTTGGCAGGAAATAAAGTGAATGGAGTACGCCTTTATGAGCAGTCAGAACGTGTCTAAGAAGGCAAGACTGGCTGTACATAGAGGAGTGCTGGTCCCCACACTTATGTATGGCAGTGAAAGTTGGGTATGGCAGAAGACGCATAAAAGTAAAATTAATGCCGTGGAAATGAGAAGTCTGCGAAGTATAGCTGGAGTGAAGTTGATGGATAAAGAAAGGAACAGCGTGATAAGGGAACATTGCGGTATGACAGAAGAGGTAGTGACTAAGATAGAAAAAGGGATGCTTAGATGGTTCGGACACGTGGAGAGGATGGATGAAAATAGACTGACGAAGCAGATATACGTGGCGAGATTGAATGGGCAAACTGATAGAGGTCGACCTCGGCGCACGTATATCAATCAAATCGACGATCTTTCGGAAAAAGCTCAGGTCAAGAGTATCCTTAACCGGCGAGCGTGTATGAAAACACTCATGAAAGTAGAAGAAGCGAAAGCTGTATGTCAGGATCGTAGCAAATGGAAAGCCATAGTATCTGCCTACCCCGATGGGAAACAGGCGTGATAATATGTATGTATGTATGTATACATACATATATACATACATACATATGTATACATTATGTATTTAGTGAAAAACTATCAAATTAAAATTACAAACACTGTAACTTTAATTGACACTGTAATTTTAATTATCACTATAGATTAGCATGTATGAAGCTATTAATTAATCTACAGGCAGCCAAAGAAGTATACATGGGTCGCGAACTCACTCTGACTCTGACCCCGTCAGGGATACAGTGTAAAAAAATAGTTGGCTTCTTTTACTTCATAAGTAATCAATAAATTGAAAAAGAATTTAGAGGAAGGCATCATTAAATGTTGATATTTTCTTGCACATAGTAATAATACATTAATTTTATTTTTATTGAATCAATGTTGTTCAATGGCGACCTGAGTGAGAGTTTTCTTCCAGCAAACCTTTAGGTGAAAGGAAAAAGGTCCGATGAAAGTTGAAATGAATATAAACATACATATAGGCATTTACAGACAGAGAGAGGCATTTTATACACCCACATTTAACCAAATGCAGTTTTGTCCCACGTAACAGGTGGCGAGCCCATTGCCGTGTTGAAATAGACAAGCGCAGGTTGTAGCGACTAGCTGTTAAAATTGTAAAATTTACAAGCCACCTTCGAAGACTTCGACTTGGCTTAACGACTGAATATAAAATAAAATTTATACCAATAATTTTTATAATGTCACATAGATTATATCTTTCACATTTAAAAGTCATAGGTTACTTTTATCTCGGAAAAGAGGCAATTCTCTTGAGAAAACCTGTTTGCACGGTTTTTAAATCCCACGCGGATTGAGTCTCGGCCATTCTCTAGGACTTAATATTTTAAATTCGAATTGACACCAATTTTTTTTTGTTGACTTATACATGGTATAATTTTTATTTATTACGTGACAATACAAGTCCTAAACCACTATACTTATCTCATAAAGATGAAATAATATTAAAAGGCTGTTTGTATATCTTAGTAAGATGTAAGAATTCGTTTCAACTCTTAAATGGGCTCACCATCTATTACGTGGGACCAAAATGCATACGATAGGCGTATAGTGTGTATCTGCCTACCTCTTCGGGGATAATGGAGTGACTGATAAGTAGTAAGAATTAAAGTATGAACATGAAATTTAAAATGGTGATAGTATTAGATCTTGAGAATAACACAGACTACAGCATTTTATTTCATGACAAAATGGGAAAACAAAATTTCACGAGAGGGCGGAGCCGCTGGCAGCGTCTAGTAAAATTGTATAGTGCTTTATTCTTACAGATCGTAATTCGAGAGAGTATCGTTGAGAAGTTAAAATTTTGAAGCTATTCTCGTTTATCAACGTACAGCTCAATCATGAACCCGCTTTTTTGTGACCGTTTTTTTAATAAAGGCATAAAAAATAAATTTCGCCACATTTGTTTATACATAGTTAAATAAAAAAGACGATTTCAAAAATTCTTATATTACAAACTATCGACTATTTCCCTTCCCTAAAGTCGTCTAACCAAACTGAAATCGATGATCGAACACCTGTTAAGGGCTCTTCAGCACTCTCATTGACTTATTTGCACTCGAGTGGGCTTTGCCCCGTCTCTGCACATCGGCTGCACTTCACTTCTTTTATCGAAGCCGAGAAAGTGCTTACACAGCAAAGTTAAAAACATTTGTGCAGATTGATGAGTTGAATATAAGGTGATTGTGTCTTGCGGCACAGCAAAGAAGCCTATGTCCAGCAATAGACTGGGCTGATTTGATTATGCATCTGCAAGAGTTTAGTAGTAGCACAGACAACATGATGTACTTTATTTTGTTGTAGTACCGTTACACAATTTGTATTAATTAAAATTATTACATAATATTAAATTAAACTAATTATTATTTGAATTTATTGACAGGTTCTTCCTCAGGCTCTACCTATTGCTTTGCGAATCTGGCAGTAAATGTAAATGTATAAGCAATAATCTTGACGTTCATAAGTACTTTAGAGCAATTAGTAATTTACGTAGAACTGAAAGCTGTAAGCCGTATTTTAAAAGTTATAGAATACTAACTATGCCATCCTTGTACGTGTTTGAATGTTGCATGTTTGTTAGACACAATATTGATAAGTTTTCTCAAGTTAAGAGTGCACGAAGAGCTGACAAACTAAATTTGGTTCCTAGTAGGACCAAATTGTATTACAGTAGCGTTTTTATAATGGCTCCAAAAATATATAATAAGCTGCCTAAATTTATCAGAGCAATGGATAATTATAATAATTATAAGAGGGCATTATTTTCATTTCTAGTGGAAAAAGTATACTATTCACTATCAGAGTTCTTCGATGATGTAAATTAGTCTTAGATATATGTAAATTGTGAAGAGGTGCTAATTTCCATAATATGCTGATATCTTTTATTTACTACGGATTTGGTTTAAATGAAAATATATCTTTTAATTATTAAGAATTTATTTATAATACCTATTGACATTTTGTATATTTGCTGACATGGAAATTTACATTATATTATATGACATTATAGCATCTGAACTTAAATTTATATAATCAAATTAATATGAATGATCTTATGTAGTTATTAATATTTGTACGCCATTTGTTGGCAAAACATAGAGGAACTGGACTTAGACTAAGAACATTTTACTGTACCTATGTTTACAAAATAAATAAATAAATAAATAAACTTTATGACCTAAATGAATAAAGATTTTTGATTTCAATAAAGATTTGTCATATAATTTCATATCAGTAGTATAGTAAGGATTAACAAATCGTTGATCCGTATTTTTGTTGGTTCGCTGAATTGGTTGGCGTGGAAGTTATAAGTAGTATCCGGTGTTTCTGCTACGTACGCTTAGGTTGTAAAATTAATTCTGTCTTGGATTCCCCATCCCGGGTGAGCGTTCTTCAAAAAAGACTTTGATGTATTTTACAGGGTCTGCAGCGCGGTGTAGTGCTTCTATTGGCACAAAAAAAACCTTCGTGATATAAAAAAAACATACAAAATTAATTTCTACTTTGTTTCTCGAAACTTAATCTCAGAACCAATTTCCTGTATCCATTGAGCAAAAAATATAAATCAATTCAGTCCTCTGATAAGAAAAACTTTATAACAAAATGGGGAGGAAAATGGGGCCGTGGTAACTTCTTAGGGGTTCAAATTATCCTTCCCTGCGCGTGGTGCCTTTTCTGTCCAACGGACAAGGTTCTTGCGCAGGTGCCTAAAAGACTGTATGGGGTTGGAGAGTCAGACAGCAGTCGCACTCAATTAAACCATGTAAGGACAACCTTTGCTCAGCTGAGGGCCTAGTTTCGGGACTTAGTGGGCCGTAGTTGACTCTATTATTTATAGGTTTAATATTTATTTTTGGAATTATACAGTTTTCGGTTGACGGTAATCCTACTGACATTATGTTACTCAACGCTCTATTCCTTGGACAAAGGCTAATTTTTCAACCGGGAAAACGGATCTGCAGGTAACGGTACGGAAAACTGCACAAAGCAGGACGAGCCGCGGGCAACAACTAGTTACAAAGAAGCTGTATTTATTATTTTCGTTTTTCTTAAAGTCTCTAGTTCTCTCGCGGGCCGGATCGAAGCTGGTGAAAGGTTGGGGCCAGCCCAGGTGCCGTGGATTGCCCATATATATGCTGTAACAAAAGACAAAGAAAAACTAGTACCTTTATGGCACTTTAGACGGATTATTTAAAAAAAATACTCACTAAGATCGAATAAGTTTATATTATCATCTAACGAATAATATTATCTAAGAATCCCCTCTATCAGAAGAATGCAAATGTATAACGCATTTGCGAGACGGCCAAAGTAGCTACGTAGGAGATTTCGTAGAGGCAATCGTAGCATTTGAATCTACCACATAGCCAACATAATAGGGTCTACGAAACTAAGAAATGGCATTAGTAAATTTCGTTGGTATATTAGTTTTATTAGGCTCGATTGACACATTTTAATTATGTTGTTACATGTTCTGATAGTAATTTATTAACAAGTTCCAAAATAAATTTACAAATTGAAATGTCACTTCATCTATTTTTCTTTTAAAGAAGTTGAATTGAAAACATAGCTAACAGATTGCACAAGTAAACGTATAGGTCTTTTTATAAAAAAAAATGCCTCTTTTATAGAAGTTATACGTTTCGTAGTCAGTTATGTTAGCTACACGCTAGATTCAATTGCTACGAGACCCTCTAGAATATCTGCTACGTCGCTACGTAGTTGCTACTGAGCTTTCATAAACAAGTTTACATACAGGGTAGGATGACATGTTATTAACGGTAAATAGTTCCGTTTACCCTCATAGAATTTAAATTTTAATCTAACCCCATAAAATAATGGCACTTCCCTGAAAATAATAGTGTTCAGTTCATTATGCAAAAAATTATAAAAAAAAATCTTGTATATACTTCTTTTCTCTTCTCTCTTCTTTCAATAACTCTTTGTAATGCGGTTGTAGATGAAAACCGAGTTATAAAGGGCTTAAGTGTGTGTGTTAAATTGTATATATTTGTCGCTACGATTATTAGAAAATAATAAAATGCAATACAAATAAATTACTTCTTCTGTAACTGCAACGCAATATTCACAATACACGTGAGACAGCCATTTTTATATTTATTTTCAAAAATAATACTGTACCTTTTATGAAACAGTAGGTATATATAAAATAAGCTTTATTATACCGAAATTGTTACATTTTTTTTAAAAATCTCCTATGACACTACTAGTAGTGTCACGCAGTAGTGTCAAGGGAAATGGACGAAAAATTGTAGAGGTATGTTCATAGAGTAACTTTGTTTTTTCCATAGAGTAATGTTAGATAAGTTTGGTAGGTACTATTGTATTGGTAAACAATTGACATGCAATAAGCTAATAGAAACTCAGCATTAGAGGTCCAAACTACGTGATTAACAGACCAACAGGTGTGAATCATACAACTAATTTGAGCGACTGGCCACCGGCGCCTCGCGGTCTCCCCTCCTACAACAAAGGTTTGTTTTCGAAGACAATGCCGGCCCAGTGACCGAGTGGGCCCAGTGGGCGATCGACCGGCGCATGCGTGAGGAGCGAAGCCTCCCGCCGGCTTCAGTGAGCCTCCGCGTCGCGAGCCACTCGCCCGTCAGTACCCACGCGACTCAACATCCTCTCGAACTAGCTTCTACTTTAACAGTTACCTGTATATACCGTTCTGTTTACAATAATTGCACATCACGTGGACCTGGATCTAATGGCTGCCGCTGGCCACACGTGAATTCATCACCCATTTTCTCGACAAACGTTTAAGGTATGTCTGTTTTATTGATAAGTACTTTAGTGGTTTCTATTTGCGAGCAAAAGGACAGCCTTTTGCTCGCAAATAGAAACGAAGTCTACAGAGACTTGAAGGATTATAGGTTTATGGGAGACTCAGCGTTGTTCTACGTGTAAAACACATTATATGATAAAAGATTCTTAAATATCTACGATTGTGTACATTCTGTACTGATCAGACTTGTATTCATAAATATATGAATGTTTAAAACTGATTTGATCGCGTTTTCCAAAGGGGAATGATCTATAAACTCATATTACAAGGAATAGTTATTGTTGTTCATGTATGGATTCAGTCGAACAGAGCGTTTTGTGTGCGTGTGTCTGCGTGCATTTGTGTGCCTGCGTGAGGTTTAAGAAACGTATTACAGTTGTGAGATTGATTTCAATACAATAACACTGAAATGTGTTCTTGAGATATTTTCTTAGTAAAATGGTTTTCCATCAGTTTTCTTTTACTCGACTGGGAATGACAAGAGGAAGGATAATTAATTCAGCAGTTTATGTACATATATTAATAACTATGTTTAATACGATAAGGAATTCATCAGATAAGGTACTTTTATAAGGGTCTTTATCATCTGCAAATTAAAGTCCTTTGACCAAAAATTTAAATTCTTTCAAATATAGCGTGATTCTTATCAAATAAAAGGTTTTAATTACCACACTTCATAAATATTATATTATATTACTACATTTCTCGTTAATTTGTTGGTTTTGTCCGTTCCAACATAGTAATGGGCTTAGAACATATTGCGTGTTATAAATAGGTATATAATCGGTGAAATATGGGCATTTTGTACGCCTCTGCCTACTACTTTGGGAAATAACGTTGTATGGTTTATTCTCATACTTTTAAGAGTTTTCACTCGTGGCCCCGCGGTCTCAGTGTTAAAACGTAACGTAAACGATCACTGAGTTACGCAACTTTCACTATGGATGGTCCTCGGATGGGTGACCACTTTGTGGCATTTACATTTGCGAGCGTTTCTGTGCTTCGGAAGGCACGTTAAGCCGTTGGTCCCGGTTGCCAGTAAAATGGCAGTCGTTAAGCCTGGTTGAATGTCTTACGGGCGGCATGAAAAATTTCAACAGCAGGTAGCCACAACCTGCGTCTGTCTATTTCAACACGGCAATGGGCTCACCACCTATTACGTGAGACAGGTAAATCCACACGGTGAAAAGTGGGCATATAATATGCCTCTGCCACCCCTTCGGGGGATAAGGCGTGATGGATATTTATTTTATTTATTTATTTATTTAAGAGTATGATTTTTAGTAGGGATTTTATTTTTTAGTTTTATATTATTCTAATATCGGATTCAGTTTCAAAATATTTATGTCCGATGCTTGGAGCGTAATAATTTTGAGTGTGTCAAAATTAAAATAATGTTCATTCACTTCATTTTGTGACTATTTTGTGAGCGGCTACTGTACAGTCTCATGCATCCCTACAAATAATTTTATATCAATACTTTATAACATAACAATTTTCACACTGTATCCCTAAAGGGGTAGTCAGAGAATACAGATTGCCAGATTACGCGTTCCATGTCTAATTCTTTCCCTTCTTGCAGATTTACTAATCGCCTTATACATTATTTATGTATTCAGTATAATTATTGTATTCCAATATAAAATGCTAATAATTTGACCATTATTAAGTTGACAATAATCGCTGTCATTTAAAATGATATCATTTTATTTTCAACTTTTAATAAACGTTACTTAACTTTGAGATTAAAATTAAAATTACTCATATTGTAACAAAGATACAAATTTTTGACAACCATTTAAATACTTTTATCTTTCCAGACCCATAAATTTTGTAGAACATAGCTGTTTATTAAGTGCTTTTTACTTTTTATGCCTATAAGGCATAAAAATTAGAAGGAACAACGCAAAAAGGAATCTTAACAATTAACCATCATTAAAAGTTGAGTTTACATTGACAAGCTTTAAGACTTTTATTTTATTAATGCTTTATTCCTTTATATTTCATCATCATCCGAGCGTCTGTCCCAGTTGCGTTTTGCGACGCCCGGGGTCCGCTTTCCTACATTTTCTCCTCCACTTCGCACGGTCGTCGGCATCCCCTTTAGTGAGACCATTGGCACGCATGTCATCCCTTACGACGTTGTGACGCATGTTATTCCTTCATATTTATTATACTTTTAACCTTCATGTTCATTAAAGTAAGCAGTATAAAGAAGAAAAGTATATAAATAAGGATGTCTAAACTTAGCTTCTATTTCAGACAATTTTCAATTTTAATCTACACTAATATATAGAGCTAAAGAATTCGTTTGTTGGTTTGATTAAACGCTCTAATCTCGGGAACTACTGTACGGATTTGAAAAAATATTTTTGTGTTGGATAACTCAATTCTCGAGTAAGGCTATAGGCTGTATATCATCACGATACTAACTAACTGGAGAGCGGGGCAGTGATCATAAATGTCGACAAATCGGGCAATTTTTTTTTACATTATTGTAGAATTTATAAGGGACGGGATTAAATATGTGCGACAGGAGCTCGAAGTATGTCACGAGCGAAACCAGGAGGGTCAACTAGTAATTTACTATAAACCAACTTAATTGATTGCCAATATATTTTTAACGATTGCAAAAATGGTTAAGACGTCGTTCAATTAATTAATTGGTGTCACCTATCAACAAACAAGAATAATAAATAAATTATTCAGACTACTGCAAACGTCAGCATTTGTTCAATGACTGTGTCTTCGATGGCGCCATGGTAGGGTAAGCGACTGCCGCGCTGACGTCCCGGATTCGATTCCCGGGTGGGAACAAATATTTGTGTGATCCACAAATTAATATTTTTAAACTTTCGCGATTTTCACTCATATTAAGGATAATTCAGGTCTTATTCGCGACGTATATTATTAGGTACAAAGCCTAACTTATACTTCCGACGTTTCGACCGGATTACACCAGCCGTGGTCACGGGTTGATAATAAACGCCGCGAATAAGACCCGAAATATCATAAATTTGATCTACAAATGTTGGTTTCGGAGTTTGGGTGTGTTTTGATTTTGTTTTTGTGTCCTATGTATAATATGTATGTATTTAGAAATATATAAGTATACTATAATTATTTTGTTTTTAAATGTTATTTTTGCAATATTCCGCTTTTTAGAATGTCGTACGATGTCGACACGTGTTTCGCCTCACACGAGGCATTATCAAGACTGTTTGGCAGCCCATAATGCCTCGTGTGTAGGCGAAACACGTTTCGACATCGTACGACTTCTAAAAAAAGCGGATAATTGCAAAAATAACATTTAAAAACAAAATAATTTTAGAGTTTTAAAATGGATTTCCGCCATGTAACGCCTGATTCAATTAGTTATTATAAGTATGTTTATCAGTTGTCTAGATCCTATAGTACAAGCTTATAGTTTAGTTTGAAAAAGTGTCCCACACTATTTATTTATTTATGTATTATTTTTTTATTTTAATTTATACGGTTCAAATATCTGATAAAATGTGTATCAAATATCATCTTAAATAATACTGTAGAACGAATCCAACAAAAATAAAGAATGTAACCAAATCTATAATACATTAGTAAGTAATACTTTATTGTACCCCAAGATTACATTTTAACAGACTTGGATATAAAAATATTTGATAATTTGATATTTTATTAGATGGGCAATCCTGGCCTAGCCCGTGATATACCTCCAACCCATGTCCGTAATTTGTAAGTTTAGAAATAATTGCTGAAACAGGATAAGGCCTCCTTCGAGGATAAGGCGTGATTGATAAACATAAAGTAATTTCTGAGGAATGAAGGCAGTATTGCGCACCATGAAACATTGGACAGGAGGATTCCGTGTCGGTGTATCGGTAAAGGTTCCGCTTTGGTCAAAGAATCATGGATTATTAATACTAAGGACTGTCATGAAGAGATACAGAACAAATAATGCGCCATTGCCTTTTTTTACAAAGTTCGTTTTTAAAACAAGTGACTCCCTAAAACGGAATCAACTGGGTCTCATTATTTTGTACTAGTTTACGCCCGCGGCTTCGCCCACGTGGAGATGTTTTCCTGTTCCCGTTTCCTACAGGAACATGTTCCCCGAATAAAAAGTAGTCTATGTGTTATTCTCGGCAATGGGCTCACCACCTATTACGTGGGACAGAAATCCACACGGTGAAAAGTGGGCATATAATATGCCTCTGCCACCCCTTCGGGGATAAAGCGTGATGGATATTTATTTATTTATTTTATATTTATTTATGTGTTATTCTGATGTATAAACTATATTATAGTAAAGTTTCATTAAAATTTATTCAGTAGTTTTTACCTGTAAGAGTAACAAACATCCATACAAACTTTCGCATTTATAATATTACTAGTTGACAAACGCGGATTCGCCCGCGTAGAGAAGTTTTCCCGTTCCCGTTTCCCACAGGTACTTGTTCCCCGGAAAGTAGCCTATGTGTTATTCTGATGTGTAAGCTATATTACTGTAAAGTTTCATTAAAATCCATTCAGTAGTTCTTACGTGAAAGAGTAACAAACATCCACACGAACTTTCGCATTTATAATATTATTGAGATTAAGATATAGTCACGCCTTTATTCCCGAAGGGGTAGACAGAGGCATACTATACGCCCACGTTTCACAGTATGTTTTTATGTCCTCCGTAACAGGTGGTCAGCCAATTATACGTGTTGAAATGAACAAGCGCAGGTTGTGACTGCTTGCTGTTGAAATTTTTTAAGCCGCTCTTAAGCCTTTAACTTAAAGACAGCGCTTTTTTTTCGTGTGGTAATTCTCATGGATGCTATACTCTTACCGACCAAAACCACACGTATACTTTCCATCTGTCTATGGCCGAGTGAGCCCTCTGAAGGATAGCCCCAGGGCTCCCGACAGACTTTGTCCGCTACCGCGGCCTCGTTCAGTGGGTGTTCGGGTGTTATTCTGTCTCTTTGGGGGGTTCGAGTGTTATCACGTTTCTTTGGGGGATGGGGTTTTATACCACTTCCTTGAGGGGGTGAAGGGCGTGCGTGTAGCTCTCACGCCGCGCCACTGACCGGGGCCTGCGTCCACCTGCCGTCCTCAGGCCCCCGTAAAGACTGCCCTGTTACCGACAATAGGGTCGAACAATTTAACATGCCTTCTGAAGGACGAAAATGCTTGTAAATGGAAATTTCACAAAGTGGTTACTCATCTGAAAACCAGTCATAGCGAAAGATGCTTAACGCAGCGATAGTTTACAGAACAATGAGTTAGCGGGGCTTTGAGCGTTTAATATTTGTACTTACGAATAAAATATTAAACACATAATCGTTCGTAATAAGTAAAGTAAGTTAGTAACACTTTATTGTACCCCAAGATTACAGTTTATCAGACTTAAAATAAAATAAATAAATATCCATCACGCCTTATCCCCGAAGGGGTGGCAGAGGCATATTATATGCCCACTTTTCACCGTGTGGATTCCTGTCCCACGTAATAGGTGGTGAGCCCATTGCCGTGTTGAAATAGACAGACGCAAGTTGTGGCTACCTGCTGTTGAAGTTTTCAAGCCGCCCATAAAGCCTTCAACCAGCCATTTTACTGGCAACCGGGACCAACGGCTTAACGTGCCTTCCGAAGCACGGAAACGCTCGCAAATGTAAATGCCACAAAGTGGTCACCCATCCGAGGACCAGCCATAGTGAAAGTTGCGTAACTCAGTGATCGTTTACAGAACACTGAGACCGCTAGGCCACGAGCGCTTCTTTATCAGACTTAGACATATAAAATGTACAGGTGATACAATTGGCGGCCTTATCGAGCAGTGGCAATTCCTTACAGGCAACCTTGGGATGAACACTGCGTTAAGGATGACGAGATGCGGCAGTATTGTGCATTTTTTTAAATTTATTTTTTATCACCATCAACTTAATCTTTTCTTATCATTTATTGACTTTTGTTGTTGTATATAAGATGTATTGATAAAACGATGCGTATGTGTGAGTGTGAAAATGTACAATGCGTCTATAAATATTGTCGGTCACTTTTCACACAGCGCCATCTAGCCCAAAGTAAGCTAATATTAGCTTGTGTTATGGGATCTAGATAACTGATAAACATACTTATATATTTCTAAATACATACATATTATAGATAAATAACACCCAGACACAGAATAAACCATCGTGCTCATCACACAAAGTTTTATCCTGGGTGGGAATCGAACCCACGACCTCATGCGTAGCAGTCGGATGCACTCCCACCGCGCCAAAGAGGCAGCTTCTCTGCTAAGTGCAGTCTTTGCATGGGTTTTTAATGCTACTATATTCTATAATATGCGTAGTGAAAGCAGTTTTATTTATATTCTTTATTATTTTAACCAGTACCTATATTGATAGACTTCAAAGAAATTACTTGAAAGAGTACGAGCGGTAACTGATTAGAATTATAATTGAAATGGGTATCGGATTTATTTTATTTGTAACAAAAGCCTTACTAACGGAGATTAACAGCATTAAGCTTTATCGCTATCTCGTTTTATATCAAAGGAAAGACAAAGAAAGGGAAGTATTATTTGATTCCACTTTCCTATCCTCGACGACTTTATGAAGTATAGGCGTAAGCGTACCCTTAATCTATATTATAAAGTAACCGATACATCTAGGCTTATTTATTTATTAAAAACAAATTAAAATATAGTAACTTTTTTGTACGATTTACGTGCTTCTATATTTAAAAATTAAAAAAATCTAAAATTAAATTGAAATTGAGAAATAAATGAATTTGAAACGTACCTATAACTAATAATTAGACTTACTTTGATATGTTATGAGACAGTATACAATGGACACATATAATCAGACTCAAGAGAACGAGGCTTCCGAGCTGAATTTACCCCCATTTATTTCTTTATCGTGTCGAAGTGTTCAAAAAATTATAATCCCCCATATTTTGTCTACTGATATTTTATTTATACCACTGAGGTGGCAGACAAGCATACGGGCCCACCTGATGGAAAGTGGTCACTTTGGGCTATGGACGTTTGCAACACTAGAGGTGCAGCACTTGCGCTGCCGACCCAAAAAACTGCAGGGGAGTTTGGCCAAATAAAGAACCGAAAGCTGGAGCTTAAGCACTGAGGGCATAAGGAAAGGTGCTGTTTAATCTGAGAAGCTGGTGCTTTGCAATCACAATCCATTAATCACATCAGCCTATAGCAGTGCCATCGCTGAACGTAGGCCTCTCCCAATTCATGTCTCAACGCTCGGTTCTGCGCCTTCCACATCCAGTCCCTCCCTGCGACCTTTTCTGGGTTTCTCCATCGGCTCGTTTGCTCCATCGGCCATTGGTTCTTTACAGATGTGGCCAGCCCATTGCTATTTTAACCTGCTTACTCTATGAGCTATGTCGACTACTCTGGTTCTCTGACCGATAACCTCATTTCGGAGTGTATCCCTCAAAAATGCTTCATGCTTCAGCTATGGAGCGTGCTATACGCTCGTTGTGCAACTTTGAGGGCATGCTATATTATTATGATTAGCCTCACTGTAAGTGTCCATGTCTCGTCTCGGCGTCGTAGGTAATGACCGGTAGAACGAAAAACTAAATAACACAATCACATTGTGTCAAATTGGCGTCCGAATATCGCAAATTTAGTTGTAGGTTTGGCAATGGGAGATCGGAAGACCCAAATGCTGTAAAATTTAAGTTAAAAAAGATTGAAGAAAAAAAAGAAGAAACCAATAGCATCGAAACTACCAACGTTTGATGTAGCTATGATGCTGTAAGTTGTAGGTATCGCAAACAATATTTAAAACAATAACGCCGAATGAAATTCATAAATCATGCACACAGTCAGCAGTAATACAATTACGACTTGTTTTTTGACAACAGAGCTGCCATTAAAGTGTTAATATCATAAAATAAAAATGTGACGAATGAAAAAAAAATGGTAACTGAAATATGATCCCATTTTCCCGTCCTTCAGTCATCTAACTGGTTCCAAACCTTGAACTTAGAGGTTCCGTTCGAAGTGGAGGAGAAAATGCAGGAAAGCAGACGCCGGGCGTCTCGCGCAGCTCGGATGATGATGATGAGCAGCGATCCTTTGACATTTGATTTTCGGCATTGTTAGGAGCAACTAGCCTCTGCCTTTCAACCTCGTAAGGGAGGATGCGTTAGAGCGTTAGCCGGTAGTCAGAATGCGTACTACTATAAGTTGGCATTGGTACTGCCTATACTGTCTCCAGAATACCAAATTATTATAATAAAAGGAAATACAGTAATTTAAAAAATAATTATCTGTGGCTGTGCATACAGATATTAGCCGGAACATACAGAAAGCTGGATGTTCCGGCTAATATCTAAAATGGATGGAACGATTTTCATGAGAGTAGTCGATGACGATGTTATAAGGAAAACCTTAGGCTACATTTTATTCCCTTGACGCGGGTGAAACCGCGAGGCGTCCGCTAACTTAAAAATAAAACATATATTCTCAATTTGACGCCATCAATATAAGGGCATCACTAAAAATGTCAGCTTTCTTTTATAAATTTTCCGATGTTCAAAGACACATCAACCAACTAATCGAATGATATTTTCAATAACCGCCCCTTACCCTGGCATGTTTGCCGAAACGCCGTAGAGCATTAAGCTATCAAATTTCGTAATACTGTTTGTCAAGGATAGGGTGACATTCCGGACTAACTTCCTCTTTGAGGGAAGAGGACTCTTAGGATATCAATTATCCTGACTAATGTTAACTGACGACTGAACTTTCTTATACTTTTTGGGCCGTCTCTTTGAATTTATTCTTACTGGACGGGTCGGGCCGTTGCAATGTCTATAATGGCACCCATTATTGACAACGGACATTCATTGAGTTGCGGGAAAGTAATATTTTTTTCATTGCACTAAGTCATTTTACATACATACCATAATGTAAATTATAATAAAAAGTGTTAATAATTTTACATACATATTGTCACGCCTTTTTCCCCGAAGGGGTAGGCAGAGGCATTTTGAACGCCCACGTTTGACCGTATGCATTTTTGTCCCACGTAACAGGTGGTGAGCCCATTGCCGTGTTGAAATGGACAGGCGCAGGCTGTATCGACCAGCTGTTAAAAATTTTAAGCCGCCCATAAGGCCTTCAACTTGGCTTAACGACTGCCATTTTATTGGCAACCGGGACCAACGGCTTAACTTGCCTTCCGAAGCACGGAACTAAAGTGGGTCTAAAGGGCCGAATAAATTTAATAAAATGTGTAATTTTAGATGTTATATTTGGAAGAAATTTTGAACCCATTGCCTTTTTAGCGAGGTGGTAATTAAAAGGCTATAAGTTCTTATGTGCTAGACACTAAGTAGCACGACCAATTAAAGTCCTGGTAGTCTCGGACTATTAATAATATTAACAAATGAATATATAGGTATGTTAAATAGTAAACATCGCTGTTGCGAGAAGATTTTGTAGTTGATACCAGCATTCGATTGTTTGACGTTACGCGTGTAATAAAAAGAAAATAAAAGAATATTATTCTTTTATTTGGATATACTAAATAATTGTGACGTTAAATCTCTATTTTTTTATAGATATATATATTTTTACCACAAATATTACATCTAGTGTTGGTGACTCTTTATATATAAGTCACATTACTTACTAGCGCAAGGACTATCTTTTTACCCTAGTAGTGAGACAAAAGTTAAAAATTCTTTCTCCATAAGTATTTTGTATATTGTCCAAACTTTATCTAAATAGTATTTGACCTTGATTTTTTATATGTATTCTTCAAGCTCGTTACTGTAAATTATTACAACTAAACTGAAATTCATGAATGAACCATTTTACTAGGTTAATGCTTCGTGTTTCTTATCTCGCATTAATTTTTTTAATGTTTATTTTAAATTTTCTGAATCTCTGTTCTTTTGAGATACAATCCATAGAAATCAATAGAAGTTGTGCGCTCAAACTGTCAGGAACATATTTGTTTATACATTAGATATTAACATTTGTTTTTACCGTATCTCTCACAACAACAACTGAAACGAAAAAACAGAATTATATATGGGCAGTAAGTACAATGTACATTGCGTAATGAACACCACTTGTACAGTTCAACAAAATTTACTTCAGAGAATCGGGTTTCGTCTCACGGTATTCAAAGGTTATAAAGATGACAAGCATTTTCTATTGTCATCGAAAATACCTTTGACATCTAGTATCAAAAACAGACTAATGTAATATCAAAAACAGAATAATGTAATTATCAAAAAGAGACTAATGATATATCAAAAACAGAATAATGTAAATATCAAAAAGAGAATAATGAAAAAAAACCAAAAATAATAATAATATAGTTTAAAAAATAAAATAAATTTATTCTATTTTTGTTAAAAATAAATATTGTGGGCACATTTGTATGTGCCCACAATGTTTATTATAGGTCACGATCTGTCAAAAAATTCAAACTAGTTCAAAACTCACTTAAAACGATTGAAAAGCAGTAAAGTGAATATAAAGATGATTTTTTGTGTGTTTACGAATTTTATCTACAAAATAAATATTGTGAGACATTTGCACAAGTGGCGTCTAGGCCAAAGTAAACTAATATAAGCATGTGTTATGGGATCTAGACGACTGATAAACATACTTATATATTTCTAAATACATACATATTATACATAGGAAACACCCAAACTCCGAAACAAACATTTGTGGATCTCACATATATTTTTTCCGGAATCGTACCCGGGACCTCAGTCGAGGCAGCCGCAAACACTACTACAGCGCCACCGAGACAGTCAAATTTTATTTACATAAAGTGTGCCGTACTCGAAGTTTTTTACTCGCATTACATATCCGTTGTATACGTACTCGTATTATAATTTGACCAAAACCGCTGTTAGACCAGTGCCGATAACTTTTGAACAAAAAGAAAATCGTAGAATGAAACAGGAGGAAAATTAAAGGGAAAATAATTTACGGGCGATCTTAGGTCGGGAAGGCCCTTCCCGGCCCTTTAATTTTTATAATATTCCCTTCCTTTTCCGATGGCTTCTGCACTGGTCTATGTACCGCTCACTGCATACAAAATTGTACGCAGTGAGCGGTATAGCGGTCGTGGTCAAACTATAGACAAAATTTTGTGCATGGGTTTCTTGCATGCTACGGTAACCTCAACCGGATTAAAACCAATTAACGTTCTGATCAACACTTATTATCATCAAAATACCATGATGTATTATTAAAGATTTATAAAATCACAAAAAAATTCATATTAATAATAATATACAACAAAACTATAACGCGAATTATAATTCGGTGACTTCAACCATTAACCACATATTAAAAAAAATATTTTCAACTATATATATGTCCTTTTAAAGTTCAATTTCCTAAATTGCACATATTATACTAAACTTATTATAATTATACTACAAATGTAAATGGAGCTATGTTGGTAAACAAGTATCTTGTCGACGTGGTTCATTTTATACCAGTTCGTAGTGACCTAACCCTGACCACCGAAATAGGTGTTTCGCGTGTTATATTTAATAGCTATAGAGGTTTAGTAGAGATGATAGGTTTCCTATAATTTAAAGAGCTTTACATGACTTGTTGGATCGCGTGCATCCACACGAACGACACAAAGCGACGAAGATCAAAGGAAAATCGTTACATTCCGATTGAAATAATTGATCAAATAGTCTTCCTTGACGTCATGTACCTTACAAGATCCGCAAATTTATCATTCTATATACATACACACTTTTAAGTCTTTGTGGTATGCAAAGTTACCACTTACTACGTCGCGGTAACTGTGCCTTCTTCCTTTATTTTTTTATTTTATACCACTTAGGTGGCAGACAAGAATAAGACCCACCTAATGGAAAGTGGTCACTGTAGCCTGTGGACGTTTGCAACACCCAAGTTGCAGCCACTCGCGCTGCGGACCCTTTCTTTCTTTCTTGTCTTTCTTGATACTTTATCAATTTTTCAACATTCATGAGCTGTTTCATACATACCCTTCGGTTTTTTATAAAACTAAGTACTGAGGTAGCAGGTAGACATACGTCACTGTACATATATTCGAGCGTAATAAAACTAGGCTCAATGAGAATTATTTCGAGCACCTAAATAGAGTCAAGACACTGCCTTCTAGCGGTTAGTGCGAGAGTATATAGCGTCTTGATGCAATTTCACGTAAACGAGCTTCAGAATGTGTAAGCCCATATAAGTACCTGATAAATCTCGCGCTAGGTAGAATCGTAAGTAAGCAGTCTATGGACGATTGCAACACCAGAGGTGTTTACACTTGTACTGCCAACTCTGTAAAGATATTCTAAGTCCTCCTTTGAAAAACCTGATACTGTACGACGTGTAGGAAACCCGAGCATCAGCTAGTATTTTATGAAAACGCCGATTTTGTCAATACATATTTTTGGACTGTTTACACTGGTGATTGATGGCACTTGGTGGAACTTGCTACACATCTTGAACTTAAACACTTGTACTTTTCCACTTATTTATTACTTAAACCTGACCGGTTTCGTTAATTGGTTACGTTAATTGGTTTATGCACTTAGAACAAGTATCTTTGTAAGTGTAATAATTAACTAATTTAAACCAAATGTTAATAAATGATAGATTAAGAAATCATGTAAAATATGTACTATATATCTATTTATATGTTGGAAATAAATTTATTCTTATTTTTATTCTTCTAATGATTCTCATCTCATATGAGTGGGTAATTAATAAACATATTAAGTCATCACAAAATAATAATGATTTGAATAATACATATTGTAGAACTTCTTAACGCAGCGCCATCTAGTCTAAACTAAGCTCTAAAAGTATGAGATCTAGACAACTGTATACATCTATACTTACTACTTACTAATAAGTACATATAGCAAAAGATTTTGTTTTTTGGCTGAACACGCTAATCTCAGAAACTACTGGTCGGACTTGACAAAAATTTGTTCGTGTTTTATACCCCATTATCGAGGAAAGCTATAGGCTATATATCATCACGCTGATACCCTGAAGAGCGGAGCAGTACTCATAAATGTTGACAAGTCAGACAATTTTTATGCATTTTTGTAGAAATTATAAGCGACAGGATTAAATAGGAGAGGGGAGTTCGAAGTAATTCACGGCCGAAGCCGTGGGGGTCACCTAGTACTTATATATTTCTAAATACATACAGTCATATTATACTTAGGAAACACCCATACTCCGAAACAAACATTTGCGGATCAGACAAATATTTAATCCAATTCGATTTCATCCGATTCATTTACTTCTAAACTTAATAACTAACTACTTCTTTAAAATTCATAACTTTCTTCACTACCCTATAATAAAGCAGCACACAAAACGCCTGATCAGGCTACGTTGCGTTTAAGGTTTAAAACCTTGTCTACCTTGTATTCAAGGTTTGATAGTCAGTTTGCGGTGAACAGTAATACATTCTACAGTGAGCCTGGGGCTTTCTATTTTGCATTTACTATCTGATAATAATTGAAACGTAGGAATGACAACGTGTTGTATTCATTTAAAGCATTTGCTTGATCTTTTAAATGTTATCATTACGTTACTCTATTTCGTGATCAGAGTGCTTAAAAACTGAAAAAGTCAAAAGTACTCGGATACCCAGACGTGCATGTATAAAGCGATTAATGAATCTACAGGAAGTCTGTTCTCTCTGACTACCCCGTCAGGGATATAGCGTGAAGATAGTTAATAGTTAAGTTACTTTGTTGACCTTCAAGTGAAATAATGGTGTGTCTATTGATATTTAGTTTTCTGTTCAATTTAATATTTAAATTTTTGAGACCATAGGAGAGTGTGCATTTTATATAATTTGTAAAAAGTGTTTAAACTTTGACTACCTCGGTGGCGTCAGTGGTAGTGTATGCCACTAAATAAAGCGATTATAGTTTATGAGCCAACAGACTTACAAAACATACACTAAGGTAGGCAAAGTTACATTGATAAACAAAATTACCCAGACGGGTAATACTGTTGGACTCAAAATTACGTTCTAGAAGTCTTTATTTTATAAATATTGTTAACCTGTAAAGTTTTGCACGGCAGAACCTTAACTCTGGCCCATTCAGCCGGTACAGCGGCCCCTTACATTTCGTGTAATGGAAACGTGCACGCTAATGTAATTGAGATTTTTTTTAGTTCCCCTTTTAAAATGAGAGAAAACGTGTATAAGTGAGGTTAGGCCGGGAGCCGACCGCTTTGCCCTCAGTAAACATGTTCTGAATGTATTTTTTGTGTCGATTGTATATGTTCGTATGTAGAAAAATGTTTTATAGAGGTATTTGGGTTCGTTATTTTTGTTTATGGTGAATTGTTTTTGACTTAATAGATATTTATGTAGGCATAGCTTTTGCAAACTTTTACGTAAAATCAAAGTACAAATAAGCAATGAAAGTTTACTAATTTAATCTTTATTTTAGCGACAACTCTGTTGCCTTCAAATTATATCTGGCTTCGCAGCATTTTAAAAAAAAAGAAAGAAAAAAAAAAGGTAAAAAGGTTGTTGCACAACGTAAATAATAAATAAATATCGTTGGGACAACTAACACGACGCCATCTGATTTCAAACTAAGCAGAGCTTGTACCATGGTAACCAGATAACTGATAAACATAGTTATATTTCTAAATACATACATATTATAGAAAAATAACACCCAGACACAGAATAAACCATCATGCACATCACACAAAGTTTTATCCTGGGCGGGAATCGGAACTCACGACCTCTTGCGTAGCAGTCGGAAACACTCCCAACGGGCCACAGAGGCAGTCTACGTACATTATATACTATAATTGTAACATAGGTTCCTTAAAAGTAAATAATAAATAAATAAATATCCATCACGCCTTATCCCCGAAGGGGTGGCAGAGGCATATTATATGCCCACTTTTCACCGTGTGGATTCCTGTCCCTCGTAATAGGTGGCTACCTGCTGTTGAAAATTTTCAAGCCGCCCATAAGGCCTTCAACCAGGCTTAACGACTGCTATTTTACTGGCAACCGGGACCAACGGCTTTACGTGCCTTCCGAAGCACGGAAACGCTCGCAAATATAAATGCCACTAAGTGGTCACCCATCCGCGGACCAGTCATAGTGAAATTTTCTTAACGCAGTGATCGTTTACAGAACACTACGTCCGCGGGGCCACGAGCGAATTATACCCATATTGGACTGTCGACTTAAAGTCAAAACTGTCAGCAGTTTATTTCCCAGTTTAACTGACAACGCAGATAAACATGACATTGAAGCCACTCTGATAGTAAACAAACAGCAAATTAAATTGATTTTAGTGTCCGTGTTCAAACCCGGCGTTTAGGGATAACCTCAGCTGCAAATATTTGTCCATTACAAATTACACTGAAATTCATTAGAATCAGTAAAAATTTATATTTAAACTTTCGCGTTGTATATACATAGACATATTGTCACGCCTCTATCCCCAAAAGGGTAGGTAGAGGCATACTATACGCCCACATTTCACCGAATGCACTTTTGTTCCAACAGGTGGTGAGCCCATTGATTCGCGATGTATGATATAAATAAAAAATACCCACTCGTATATACCTTGAATTTGATAAAAACATAGACTAAGTATTATTTCGTATTTAAGCTACCAGTTTTTATTCTTTAGATTTCTTTTTATTCTTTATTGCACATCAAAAATACAGTAAATATAAATATAGTACAATTATTATATATGGTCATTAATGTGTGGCTGGTGGCCCTGGTTCCCCTAATCAGGAATTCCTAGATCTCTGGTACACCGATGGCGCTTCTGAGGACACGTCTTCCTCTATGAAGTCCTACAATTTGCACATTAAAGTGAAAATATTTTTAATTTTCATCTTATTGGAAAGATTCGGCTTTCAGTTTTATTTGGTTACCAATATTTCACAAATTCGTAAAAACAGCTTTCAATAATAACAATTTTCTATTCATATAAAATTTACTTAAATACTCTTTAGTTAAGTCACAGAATAAATTAAAATAACTTATGCGGCACACTATAATTCTTTAGAATACATATCCTGGGTTACAGCAAGTAATACAGTGTTCCAACTGGTTGAAAAGCGTATCATTTATCAACCAGTTGGACTAATGATACATTTGTTTAATCAGCTGGACTAATCAGTTGTACTACTGTTCCGGAGGGTGATGAATGAAGTTGGATGAATTAGTTTGAGTTAAGTTTGATTGTCATCGTAACTCTATGCCCTTGTACCGCTAGCACTATGTTCTGGAATGCTGCGATCAATTCTGAGATGATAAACCACAAAGAGTGCAATCGGACTCTACCAAAACCCCTAATATCTTAGCAAACAATAATCGAAATCGCTAGTAAATATTTTCCATAATTCATTTTGATATCGTATTAAGACTTTAATCAAAAACTAAGCACCAAAAATCTTCTTAAGTCGTATGATTTGAATATCGGAATAGAAGTGAGAAATAGCGTCATTAACAAACAGACAGTCCCTCGATCGAGGCGATGACGTTTGTTCCGCCGGCACAGACGTCATCCCTCTATTTGAATATTGAAATTTAGATAGAACGTTATTTGATGTTTCTTCAACCGACTTCGAATTGGAAGAGGTTCTGAATTGTTTGTATTTTTCATGAGTTGTAACAATATATTTCTATATTTCAATGATTACTTTTTATTTTTTTAAAGCTAAGACTATTTTTTAAAACTAAGAGTATTAACTCTACTAATTCTTGCAGTTTTTCTATTAACTTATATATTGTTGGGACAACTCACACAACGCCATCTAATTCCACACTAAGCAGAGCTTGTACTATGGTAACCAGATAACTGATAAACATACTTATATGTTTCTAAATACATACATATTATAGATAAATAACACCCAGACACAGAATAAACCATCGTGGTCATCACACAAAGTTTTATCCTGGGTGGGAATCGAACCCACGACCTCATGCGTAGCAGTCGGATGCACTCCCATCGCGCCACAGAGGCAGCTTCTCTGCTAAGTGCAGTCTTTGCATGGGTTTTTAATGCTACTAAATTCTATAATATGCGTAGTGAAAGCACACATTAGCAAGACGCGTTATATATACTTTTTTATTTATATTCTTTATTATTTTACCCAGTACCGACAAATCTGTTGGCATTATTTATACCAGTAAGGAGGTAGACAAGGACACAGCCAATGATCAAAGGTGATCAGCATTGCTAGTAATTTTAACATCTTTGTACATTGCTAATAGCTTAAACTGGTTAAACATTTTAAACTTTGTTCAATCAAAGATAATGGATAAACTTAAAACCATTACAATAAGTTTAAATTAGATAAGTACTTATAACTGAACGACTTCCATGTTTTTGGTGAAACTTGAAACACATTTTGTGTTATTGAAATTTCAACAACCTCAGTGTTAATGATAAATATTGCGGGTAATTTTATTTTTTACACAGCGTCGTCTAGCTTAATGTAAGCTAATATTAGCTTGTGTTATGGGTTCTAGATGACTTATAAACATACTTATATATTCCTAAATACATACATATTTTTCATAGGAAACACCCAAACTCCCAAACAAACATTTGTGGATCACACAAATATTTGTTCCGATCCTGGAATTGAATAGTGACCCTTATGGTAATAGCCTAGTGTACTTTGAGATTACCCTCAATTCGCTAGAAGTCGCCACGACTTTCCATCAGGAGGGTGACGTCATTATGGCGCCCCGGTCCTGTTCTTTTCAACACTTTTGCCGATGTACACATGTTATCACAAAAATAAATTATCTTATCTTATCACAACACAGCAGCAGATCTGTCTATACCGTAGGGGAAATGTACATATGTAAGTCAAATTGGCTTGCAATCCAAAATCACAAACTTCCTCCCATCATTCTAACCTCAAATTAATTCTACCATACACTTAAGACAAGTTTCATTCGTATCACACAGAATAGCAACTTAAGCAACTTGTGTTATAACGCGCGTGTGTACAAATTGTAACATCAAGTTAGATTACTTACGCATAACTTAGACTTGTCTGCCACTAACATAATGAATGCCCCTCCCTTCGCGGAGGGATGTTGAAAATATCAGAACATTACCAACTTGATAAATGATACTTCTCGACATAGGAAGAAATATCATATATATGTTGACGAGATAACATAGTCTGCGACGAATAATTTTGTTGTGGAGGGAGCTTCGGGGCTTACTATTTCCTTGTTTGGGTAAGTAAAGCTGCGGTGTGTTGATATTTTTCTCATGCCATTTTTTTTATAAATATTGTAGCTCATTTTTTTACGCAGCGCTTTCTGTCTAAAATTAATATAAGCTTATGCTATGCATTTAGACAGTTTAGACTCAGACTATTTCTATTTAGAAATAAGCAGACCCTTTGTACTTCTTTTCTTTTACTTTATCACTGTGTACAATAAATAAATAAAATAAACTACTGAAAAACATAACGTATGATGTAACAATCTATATAATCTAAAATAGTGCAATGTATTTGTATTGCTTACCCCTAAAACTTGAGAACGACTGGACGGATTCGGTTAGTTATTGTTTTCAAATATTAGCTGTAAGCTAGGAAAGGTAATTATAAAAAAATGTAAAATATAGTTTAATTGTCGAGACAGAGAGAAAAACTAATGTCGACATATCGACCAGAAATCAATACATTATTACAGGGACAACTGGAGTTAGAAATAAGTAACGGGTGAAACCGCGGGACACAGTTTCTCTGATATATAAAAATCTCGTTTGGTCGAGATCGTCCAAAACAGTTTGATCGATTTTAAGAAAATTTTATTATTAGTAGTCACAGTTTTCATTCATGTCATACTTTGCACAATTTAGAGTCACATAATTCATGTTGAAGGGCTTATGGGCGGCTTGAAAAATTCCAACAGCAGGTCGCCACAACCTGCACCTGTCTATTTCAACACGGCAATGGTCTTACCACCTGTTACGTGGGACAAAAATGCATACGGTGAAATGTGGGCGTATAGTGTGCCTCTGCCTACCCCTTCGGGGCTAAAGGCGTGACAATGTGTGTGTGTACAACAAATAATTGTTGTTTACATACTGAGTTTGACTTACATTATGATTATAGACTGGTCTATGACTATGTGACTAACTATGTTGACAGTACTTTTTGTTTTTGTTATTTTTTCGGGTCTTTGTTTAATGACTGATATATTATCGAAATAACTGTAAAATTGTCGTAAGTATATAAATAAATTATTGACGTGGATAGTCAAACAATTTCTTGACTATAATATTACTTAAATTATAATTAAAAAAATTGTTGGACTATTATGTATGTTAGTTCAGACAGTCGGCAAGATACCCATCTAAGTACATACAACAGAACAGTTTCGGACCAAGATAATCACGCTTAGGTACTTACATCCGATGGAATAAGGAGTTTTTACTGTCAAATATACATACAATTGTTCCAAGCTTAGGAAACTCGGTCTCAAATGTTGCATTTTCAGACGTCGTTATGGGCATTTATCATTTTTCACTTTATGAAATTCGTTGCAGTGAAATTTTGAGCGTGCCATTTTGTGCTACATTTACTGGTGAACGTTTAACTTTAGTTATTTCTTTTGAATAGAATATTACGTGAATAAGGCAAACTGAATCGTGATTAGAATGAGGTTTATATTATGGAGTTTTGTTGCGAAATGTTGAGTTTTTAATTACTTGTTTTTGTACCTTCCCTATTTCTAGCCAAAATTAAAAAAAAATATTCAAAATATTACCTTTTAGTTTCTTTTTATTCTACAAGGGCAGATAAGGGTACAACCCATCTGGAGGAAAGTGCTTACCGTAGTTACCATAGGTATTACACGCGTGCTGCTGACCCCATTGACGTGTTGGATCGATGAAGAGTTGTGGTTATTTATTTAATGGTTTTGGTACACACAAATTATATTAAAAGAAAATAACAAAGAATACAATATTGTACAATACATACATACATATTTTTCCTTTATCCCCGAAGGGGTAGGCAGAGGCATATTAAACGCCCACACTTCACCGTACGCATCTTTGTCCCACGTAACATGTGGTGAGCCCATTGCCGTGTTGAAATGGACAGGCGCAGGCTGTGGCACCTGCTGTTGAAATTTTTCAAGCCGCCCATATTGTACAAAGGTATACTTATTTTCACAGATGTGTGGTATCCTGGTATTGAAAATTTTCAAGCCGCCCAAGGTCTTATACCTTCAATTTGACTTAACGCCAACCAAGAACAACGACTTAACGTGCCTTCTGGAATGCGGAAAAGTGAAAATTTTCCGGAATGCGTAAATGGAAATGTCACAAACGGTCGCCCATCTCAAGACTGACCGTATGGTGAAATGCTTAACACAGTGATTGTTTACAGAACAAAAAAATCCATAAGTACTAGACAGAGTATATGTTTTTTGATAAAGTGTAACAAAGTTATTTATATTAAAAAAGTTAATCTTTTTGAAAGAAAGTTATACTTTCTTTTGCATACCCATCGATCAGTATCCATTTATACGTCTGTATTGTAGCGTCTTAATATAACTTTGCTAAATTAATTCTGGTCCTTCAGAATACTGTTGTCGAGAGTTTATGAATAGAATATTTAATGAGTTTTATGAAGATCATCATCCTAGCGACAAATCCAGTAATTTCCAATGTTTTTAACCTCCAACGGAAAACGACGGGTGCTATAAGTTTAACTTGTGTATCTGTCTGTCTGTTCATCATAATTTCTTCGAAATTGAAAGGCTTTCGAATAAAAATCTGTCTTAAAAGGTGAGACAGATTTTTATTCGAAAGCCGATATGATCGAGTTGGTTCTTAGCTTTCTAGGTGATGAAGGGCCCTCACTATAATCCACAGGTCCGATTGATCTGATATTTAGAAGTATACCGTTACTTCGATGGTATTACCACGAGATGGTGATCTGGAACTTGTTGCTGTATAACATAGTCTTCGATATACCTAACTCCGCAGAAAAGTACAGCTTTATATCTTGTTGGGGACTATAAATACGGTCTCAAAGAGCAGTTTCCGTCCTCGATTCTGGGTTTTTAAAATTTTATGTTAATCTTTTATTATTTGTAATTCAAACATCAAACATTTCAATTTATAAATGAATAAAGTCCATATTATGATTAGACAACCACAAGTACACACGTTTACACACATAGCAGACAAATTTAACTGTTTTTGTGTTGGGGGTTAAAAAACAGAAAGCTTCCGGGTTTAAGGTTATCAACAAAATCTTATATCCGACGCGACGGTACATGAATGTTCCTCACTGCCTATTTGGAAATATTATTTAAATTAACATCACTCAAAGTTGACCGAATTTCCTTTATAAATAAAGGTGAAAATATGCTACGTTTCCCTTATGGCCACCCGTACCACCCTGTTTTACGAGCCAAGTCGTAAACCCGGTTGCGACGGCGAATTTATATTTTTGAAGTTTATATAACGCCGCGCAGTCGCTCCACGCATTTGAATCAGGAATCCCTTTGTTTAGAAATACGTAAAGCGAAATTAGTTGTTTCTTTTTTTTTAAAACATCTATATTGACAATGGATCAAAAGTGCTTGGCCAAACGTTTTAGTGTCTGTGTTAAGTCATGTTTGTGTAATAAATTACGCGAAATTGACGCGCTAAAATGCGTTGTTCATAGAACCATTTATTGTTTGCGTTTATTTAGCGAAAAAATGGCGAAACACAATAGGGAGAGTCTTGGTTAGATGTGAAAACTTTTACCGAGTTTCGGATCGCCTTATGAATTTAATATTCTTGTTTAAGTATGGGGTAACACTGGTTTTGCGAGTAAATCTAAACTGGTAACTTTGTAACAAATTACTAGAATTAGTTTGTTTGAATTATAAGTGTTACAAAATGAATAAAAGATTGAATTATCCAACAATAAATACGGCCCGTGCAATCTGAGAGGTCAGCTTATCTGCAAGTGATGTACCAACTGACTAACCTACGAGGTCCTGAAAACTCGATATAGAAACTTGTACCAACTCATCGGACCAGCGTGGTACCGGATGGACAAACATTAAATACTAAATTAGAAAGGGTCTATACCCAGCAGTGGACAAATAAAATCATAGTTACATACATACATATACATTTTGTAACGCCTTTATCCCCGAAAGGGTAGGCAGAGGCATACTATACGCCCACATTTCACCGTGTGTATTTTTGTCCCACGTAACAGGTGGCGAGCCCACTGCCGCATGCCGTGTTGAAATGGACAGGCACAGGCTGTGGCTACCTGCTGTTGATTTTTTTCAAGCCTTCAACTTGGCTTACCGACTTGCTCTTCGGGTATAAAGGCTTGTCAATATGTATATATGTATGTAGGAGGCCACATCACTACTCTGTAAAACTGGGCTGTCTGCTATAGGTATAGGCAGCCATTAAAGCATCGGTGCTGATGTAGTACCTACGTTAGCCCGAAGGAGGTGCTATTGCAGTGCCTTTTCAGTAAATCCATAATTTCTTGGATATGGAGCCTGGGCTCCACTTCTATTTGGTTGCTAAGACCAGCTATTGCTTGACTTTTGTGGCTCTGTAAGGGCGTCGTGGCCTCTTCCGTTGAGGTGAGATCACTTTGGCTCGAGAGATCTTAGTAGGGCCACTTACACCCAATCTATCATGACAAGTTTTATGATGCCAACAGTGGCGTGCCTTACACTTAGTTCTCTTTGACAACTCCTTCCACTCCACCATGATGGCATGGAGCTGCCTTTCGTCAAAGTTGCAAGCCTTCATAGTCTTGGAACAAAAACATTCTGATTACTCCGTTAAAGTTCCACTATTGTGAATTATTTAAATGCGTCGGTGGCAAAGTGTATGTGACTACCGCGCTGAGATCCCGGGTTCGATTCGGGTCGGAACAAATATTGTAAGATCCACAAATGTTGATTAAGAAGTTTGGGTATTTCCTATGTATAATATGTTTGTATTTAGAAATACCTAAGTCTGTATATCAGTAGATCCCGTAGTAAAATTTTGTAGCTTAGCTTGGGCTAGATTGCGCTGTGTAAAAAGTGTCCCACAATATTTAAAAATAGAACTGAAATTACCAAGCCTTATTATTTTCACTAACTTAGTCAGTATGTCGTATGTTTTTTGCAGGACATTTAATCACACATAATTGCCTTAGGTGCACATTTTCAAGTTAGCCCGGTTAAAGTTCGCGCACACTACAAATGCAATTAGGGAGGAACTCTCGTAATTACAGGCGCTTAGATAGTGATTGTGTGACGTCACTAATAGCTAGTCGCCGAACTATTAAGTTCTCCTATTATAATTTATACTTATACTACCTGACCCGGCGGGCTTCACTCGTGACGTACGTTGAACCCCATGGCACCCATTTAATCCCGTCGTTTATTAATTTCAGAATAATGTATAAACACTTTTCCAACTTAGTTGCTTACTTCTTCGCTCTCCAGTACGCTCGCACGGCCCGGTCGAATTATGGTTACACGAAATATAATTTCTTTGCGCATTATTTTGATTTTGCTATATCTCCTAAGAAATTTATTTATTTGCAAAGTGTAAAGGGACAAAATAATCTTCATGAAATGCTGAAGCCAACTAACGTATTGAAAATTATAAGAACAAATTAATAATTAGTAACGTTTTGTGTAAATAGCCTTCTAATTATTGCATTATAATTGCTGGTATTTTAAAGTATTAAAATGGATTTAGTATGTCATCCTTAAGAGATACATATTTACCATCACGGACTTTTTTGTAGACCTATACTAGATATTCAATTCCCACATACATTATTTTGTAATATCACAAAAGGTTTAGGCAGCGTTTTCGTTGAAAGCGGTATTTTTTTCCGACAGCTCCAACAAATATCGTTATAATTTAGTCAATGTTACTAATGCTTAACAAATTATACCTAAAAACTTTCCTTATGAATTACTCTAAAAAAAACCCGCATCGAAATTAGTTGCATAGTTTTAGGGATTTAAGCATACATAGGGATAGACAGCTGGAAGCGACTTTATTTTATAATATGTAGTGATAATATAAAGCTGAAGAGTTTGTTTGTTTGACTGAACGTGCCATTCAGAAACTACTTGTTCGAAAATTCCTATTGTATTGGATAGGCCATTTATATATCTTCATAAATGTCAATAAATCGGTAAAATTTTCGTACAGTAGGTATTGTAAAACAAATAAACCACAAAATTAAATGGGTGTCACGGGGTTCAAAGTACGTAACAGGCGAAGCCGCGGGCGTCAGATAGTACATTTTAGTCATGTTATTTTAGCAATACAAATGTATATATGTGTCACCGGAAAATAACAAGAACTGCAAATTTATAAATTTACAAAAAGTTTCTAGGAAATATATGAACTTTTGGTTAGGTTGGGTTAGGTTATTTATAAATTTCCTAGAAAATTTATAAATTTGCGGTTGTTGTTATTTTCCGGTTACATATGCATGTCTATATCTTAATAAACTCATTTGCAAAAAAAACGGGCACTTAAGCAAAGAACTATTTTATAGTTACTATTAGTTTGTTTGACAATTTTAGGTATTGTTATCCTCAGAATTTTATAAATTAATTAGGAAGGAATAGTTTTCATCAGTCTTATCATAACATTTTGATTAAATTATTGAGAAATAATGTTTAAGCCACTATTATTGTACCTACTCGCTAAATAAAAATGAAACGCGTTAATTTCTTTGTTTTTCTTGAATACATTAAAAGCAGATAAAAGTTTAGTATTGAGTGTGACCCCCTCTTGCTGAAATTACGGCTTGCATTCGTCTGGGCATGCTAGCGAGTATATCTTTTATGGTTTCTTGGGGAATACGTTCCCACTCCGCGGTAATTACATTCTTTAGCTCTCTAATGGTCTGCGGAGCCGGCTGCACTGATCTCACTCGTCGCTTCAGAACGTCCCAGACATGCTCTATGGGATTGAGGTCCGGACTTCTAGCTGGCCAGTCCAAACGACGAATTCTGACTTCTAGCATATACGCATCCACATCGCCAGACCGGTGGGCGCGAGCGTTGTCGTCCATAAAAATTGAGTTTTCGCCAAGGGAATTAGAACTTCCGTTATGTATCGGTGTCAGAAGACTAACTCCGTACGATCCATAGCATTTATTCCTGCCCAAAACATAACAGAGCCCCCTCCATAAGGTGTGATTTCTTCAAAACATGCCTCTGCAAAGCGTTCTCCTCGTCTACGCAGCACTCGCCGACGTCGGTCTTCACCATGCAGAGATATCCTGGCTTCATCGGAGAACAATACCCTATCCCAGTCTTCATGAATCCATGACACACAATTTCAAGCGAAGCTAAGCCTGGCAACTCGATGTCCACGGAGTAATCTAGGGATTGCGTGCCGGGCGATGACTGTGTATATTAGCAGCGAGAAGCCTCCTCCTGACCGTCCATAGACTAATTTCACATTTCTTACTTCTTCGAGGCTGTTCTTGAGGTCCACATAAGAAGATTTGCGATTTCTCAACGCTTGACTAACTAGAAAACGATCATCCCGTGGTTCGGTACATGTCTTTTTGCCAGAACCAGGCCTTCTCTTGACGGAACCGGTCTCTTGATAGCGCTGCCAGGTGCTTTGAACTGTCGACCGACTCACATTTAGCCTCTGAGCCACGAAGCATTGACTGCAACCTTCTTCAAGCAGCGCAATAATTTTGCTCGCTTTTATCACTGTATCTACCATTTTCGAGATTGCTAAACAGCAATAACAATACTTTTAAATGTCAAGGTAATCAGATAATTTAATAAAAATTGACAAAAAGTTAATTAGAGTCGATATTAACTGCAGGGAATTCGCGCCACAAAATGTAGTTAAAAGTTGTTTTCTTTAAAAACCAGGCTCAGGCAAAATTTGAATTTGGAATGTACTCTTATTAACATTATGGCACTTTTATAACAGGCCAGTAACATGTTCAAATGATTAAAATATTTGTGGTATTTTATTTTTTTCAGCCAGGACGAAAATCGAAACCGCCCGTTTTTTTTGCAAATGACTGTACTACAAAAGATCTAACTAATATTATAAATGCGAAAGTATGTAAGGGTGGTTGTGCTTCCAAGAAAAAACAACAAAAAAGTTTTAGACAAAATTTCGTAAACACGTGTTATATATACAGACAAAGATAAATATAAAGTAGAGGTTTTTAACCCAAATTATCTCGTAGTACTTTTTGTGTGTTTGTCTAGATATCTCGCTTCTCTCTCCATCTTATTGTATTCCCAGTTGTTTCCAAACTTGGATTTAAAACCTGGGGTCCACTTTTATTCAACTGAAAAGCAGTAATCATGGGTTTGACTTATTGAGCAACTGCCATCCGGCCTCCTGAGTCACCAAACCTCCAAACCTCTGGAGTTGCAAACTTCCTTAAACTATATTGATAGTATAGTAACCACATTCGTTCAACTAGGCTGTATGTTTGTCTACCGCTTTAGTGGTATAAATAATGACAATAAATTTGTAAGTACTGAGTAAAACAATAAATAAATTAATAGTATACATGGCTTGCTAATGTGTGCGTGCTCTACTCACATTATAAGAACGATTGTGTTGCCACAGTAAATAATAGATGTTCGTTCACCGTATCCCAGAGTGTTGTCTGATTTATAGCTATATTCAAGTGAATGAAAGAGAAAATTATATACTTTTTATTGTCATAGATACAATGAAGAATTATATATAAGAAAGAAGGGATATCATTTATTTTCTTGCTTTTCTGATGTAATTTTGCGTGTGAAATCTCATCTGTACTCAGTACTAACCAATCTACTTAGAAGTTTAACTCAAACATGTATTTTTTACTAACAAGAGGACTGAGACTAAAAATTATAAGATCATAACTAAGCAAAGGCTCGTAGCTCACTCAGTGTTCTGTATTTTAAGCCGTTGGTCTCGGTTGCCAGTAACATGACAGTCGTTAAGTCAAATTGAAAACTTATGGGCAATAATCAACAATAGATCGCCACAACCTGCGCCTGTCCATTTCAACAAGGCAATGGGCTCGCCACCTGATAGGTAGGACAAAAATGCATACAGTGAAATGTTGCGTATAGTATGGCCTTTGCCACTCCTTCGGGGATAAAGGCGTGAGTATAAATTAAGCTATTATCAGATTTACAAGCAAAATTGTTCAATAACAAAATTCCCCTGATACACATTGTAAATAGCGTAGCGGATATTTTTTTAAAACCCCGGCAAAGGAAGCAGGAAAGAGCATTTGGAACGTCCGGTAACAAAAGTGAAGTGCGTGCCGTTTGGGTTCTAGCCGTAATAATTTTCAATAAAGAATAATTTAAAGTTATAAAGGGCTATGTTACAAAGCTCAAGTTTATTTGGGTTGGCTTTTAGTATGAACCAGTACATTAATGCATGTTAGACACGTGAAATTGTACAACTGATCTCTTGATTTTGAAGTGAAAATTTCTTTTGGCGCGGTACGCTATTACGGTTACGGTACGCGGTATTCTTAGATGAGATAAAATGTCAGGACTCGCGGCACCGTTACGAGATGCAGCTATAGTGTGTACATATATGCATGTACATATAGACGACCGCGAACGCGTCTAGATAAATAAATCTATATATATAAAAATGAAACCCGTTTTCCGTTGTCACGACATAGCATGAAAACGGCTTGACCGATTTGAAAATTTTTTTTTGTATTGGATAGCCCATTTATTGAGGAAGGTTCTTAGCTGTATATTATCACGCTACTACACAGGAGAGCGGAGCAGTAATCATAAATATCAACAAATCGGGGAAACTCTCATACATTTTTAGAAAAGTAATAAGCGACGGGATTAAATGGGTGCCACGGGGTTAGAAGTATGTCCCGGACGAAGCCGGGCAGGTCAGCTAGTTATAAATAAATTAATTTTTATCTCCTGTCGACAGTCCCGGAGTGCAACACGTAATTTTTTGCAGGCGTTGTTGGTTGGTTGCTAGTTTAGAAACATTATTCAACATCGTAGGTAATCTTGATAACTAAAATGGTGCACGTTAAGCATGTTAAGTGCATTTTTATGTATTTCGGAACTCCTAAAGTTTATAACATGGCGGCAACAAATTTACTGACCATCTCCACATTATGCCCGTTACCTTTGGCGCTCGTTGATTGTAATGATTCTCATTCTCTTTATTAAAATTCACTTGGTTTAGAAATCGGACATTTTGCGGTATTGGGTTAGTTACTACCATTTTGTCAAATGAATATCGGTTTACGATGAAATGAATGAATGAAATATCTTCTTCTATATTAAAATTCACTTGGTTTAGAAATCGGACATTTTGCGGTCTTGGGTTAGTTACTACCATTTTGTCAAATGAATATCGGTTTACGATGAAATGAATGAATGAAATGTCTTCTTCTATATTAAAATTCACTTGGTTTAGAAATCGGACATTTTGCGGTCTTGGGTTAGTTACTACAATTTTGTCAAACGAATATCGGTTTACGATGAAATGAATTAATGAAATATCTTTATTCACGTAGGTCACAAAGTAACACTTTTGAACGTCAAGATTATTGCTTCTACATTTACAGTTACTGCCAGATTCGCAAAGCAATAGGTAGAGTCTGAGGAAGAACCTGGCAATAAAACTCATGGCCACTCTTTTCTAACCGCCAGTAATTACATTAGTTTGATGATGACATGATGTTTGACCAATTATATAGTAATGAATTTATACAAAACAAAAACAAAATCAATGTTGTGTTTAAAATCATATCAAAATTAGAGCTATTCTAGTTGCCAGTTCTAAGGGCAGCCTACACTTTAAGAAGAATCTATCAAGAAAGTCAATGGATGCTTTTAAAATGTAGGTGTGACTTACAACATTAAAATTACACTTACAATGATCCAAACCCAAGTGTGTTTTGATCGTGCTCCGATTGATTTAGTAGAGCACGCTACGGCAATATTTGTCACGTCAAACCATTAGTCCCGGTTGCCAATAACGTGGCAGTCGTTAAACTAAGTTGAAGGCCTTACGGCTGGCTTAAATCAATAGCAGTTAGCTAACCTGTTGTCACAACACGGTTATGGTATGCTTATAATGCTTACAACTGTTACGTGTTACAAAATGCATGCGCTGAGATATGGGCCTATAGTATGCCCCTGCCTTCCCCTTCGTCGATAAAAGCATGACTGATAAATACTATATAGGAAAAGGAACGTCAACTTAGGGCTTTCGTCGAAAACATTGCCTAAACCGTAAGAAGTACTTATAACAAAACAATTACAACGAATGTTAGTGAAGTGAATTTCTTTATCGACGTTGAGAGAAATTTTATAGATGTAAAAATATAACAATCGCAACGTTTTTCGGTTACGCGCCATGTTGTTTTGAAGTGAAACTTCTTTATCAACGTATGAGAGAAATTTTATGGCTATAAAAAAAATGTAAAGAAGTTTCACTTCTTACCTGTGTACTCTGGTACACACAAATACTTCTGGATAATACTATACTGTACTCTACTGTACTGTACTCTACTGTACTGTACTTTATGTAATGTATATATGATGTAATCTACTTTACTGTACTCTACTCTACTGAACAGTACTGTACTGTATGGTACTGTAATTTTTTAGGTGTAAAAAAATGTCGTAAAGAAATTTCACTTCTTACCTGTGTACTCTGGTACACACACATTTTTTTAAAGGTCTATAGAAAACCCTGCGGTAGCCTAAGCCTATCTTTTAAGGATAGCTAATTATACCATCTGGAGTACTGGAGAACTTCACTACGCGGGCGAAGCTGCGAACTTCACCTAATACCTTAGTAAATGAAGTCTCGACTTTAGTTAGGACGTCATTTACTTAGGTTGGTACAAATGGATAAAACTGAAACTAGACTTGATGGTACTCTTAAAAGCGCGGAATGTGTCAGTTAAACTCCATTTGAGTGAAAATGTAGTGAGTTCTACTGTTCTGAGTAAGATGTTGCCTCAGTTCAGACGAGTTATATCTTGTATACCTTAATAAGAGTTCATCCGCGTCAGACATATCTCCGTAAGAGGTTGTAAATGTGCCCCACATTTATACGGCCATTTTGTTATATTAAGAGGGAACTTTGACTTAGGAAATATATATGCTTTTTGAAATGTGGGATAATTTTAAGATATTTAAGAAAATTTTATTAAAAAAGAAGTTACTTTTTGTTGTTGTACAAATAGTTTTTTCTTATCGCATGATTCCCCTTGTTTATTACTTTTACAATAATGAATGGAAATTTGCCCGATTTGTTGTCATTTTCAATAACGCTCTGCTCTCCAAGGCCTTTCTCGATAAACGAGGTAATAAAAATATTTTTTTTCTATTGAAACCAGCACTTTCCAAGATTAGCGCGTTCAACCAAACAAACAAACTTTTTAGCTTTATATATTAGTATAGATTAATTGATAAACAGATATTACCTCTTTAGTATTCTACAAAACATGTGTGTTGCATTTCATACAGGATATTTTCAATAATACATTTTGCTCAACTATCAAATTGACTATCAAGGATTAACAGATGAGTGTTATACAATTGTAGAAATAAGGATACAGCTATCTCTTTCTATATAGTGGGTTCCGCATAGTATAGAAAGAGACATGTTTCATTTATCTCTTTGTCTTAAAAGCCTCGAGCTTGTGGCTTCAATTACGTGGTAAAGTTTTCCTGTACCCAATTGACACACAAAATTTGTTCCCGGGATAAAAAGCTTGTGTGTTAATCTAGGGTGCCAGTTATTTTTGTACCAGATAGTAGTCAAATTGGTTCAGGGGTCAGAGGGGTTAGACGTAATTGGGTAACAAAAATGGTCACAAGCATTTTTAATATTGGTAAGATTTTTAAATCGCTCGTGCCCCAGCTGACTTAGTCTTTTGTAAACGATCACTGCGTTAAGCAACTTTCACTGGACACGGATGGATGATCACATTGTGGCATTTACATTTGCGAGCGTTTTCGTGCTTCGGAAGGCACGTTAAGCCGTTAAATGCCTGTCAGTAACATAGCAGTCGTTGGGCGGCTTGAAAAATTTTAACGGCAGGTATTTACAACTTACATCTGTCTATTTCAACACGGAAATAAGCTTACTACCTATTCCGTGGGACAGGAACATAAACAGTGAAAAGTAGGCGAATAATATGCCTCTGCCGCCCTTTATGAAGCGTGATTGATACACATTAAGATTTAAAAACCAAACGACGTTTGAAGGAAACCTTTCTTCTCTACATCTTAGTGTATTCTCTGTTGCTTCCAAATCCACCTGAATCGGGTTTACATTTATTTGACTGCTAGTAGGAGCTGTAGTATATATATGAGATGACGGCCAATGGAGCCGAAAGGTTCTCGAATGGCGGCCACGTATTGGAAAATAAAAATTGGGTAGGCCTCCCGCAAGATGGTCAAATATGGATGCGGAAATAGTCTATCGGGAATCGGGAGCCCTTGGGCTATCCTTCCGAGGGCTCACCCGGGTCTTCTCCGGAAAACGTGAGGATTACTACACGAAAATAAAATGCTGTCTTGTGTAATTGCGTAGATATTATGAGTATTTGAAATTGCTATAAAAAAAAGTGTGTGAGTACTTATGTACACGCGTTAGAAGTTATACTGCTTTAGTTTAATAAGATTTTATCACATATACCACAACTCTTTGTTTGTAACGTAAAAATTAGAAAGACAAAAAATCATCATAAGAATGAAAACTACTTTGAATGTAGTTATAATTTGTCATGGAAACACTAGTCAGTTAACTTCAGGATGTTTATAAGTTGTCATGGAAACACTTGTCAGCTAACTTCATGGTGTCGGTTTTTCGTGACGGTCTGTGCGCGTATCAAGTGGAAAAATCTAGTGTATTCCAATGGAATTGAAGCGTAATTATAAATGTTGAAGAAAAATAAATAACTCTTATGTAAGTTACTCTTAAGATCTAGGCTAAAAACTAGTGTGTTAACTTGTATAAGGTTTTAAAAAAGGTACATAAAGTAAGGCATGAGCGTAAAACTGAACAGTAAACAATACTCAAGTAGTTTTGGCAAGCCACTTGGTTTTATTTAATTTTACGATGCACTAGATCTTGTTGTGAATTTGTAATAATATTTTCGTTTTGTGTCTTGCAATTTGTGGAACAGTTGGAAAGATACAAAAATGTATTCTGAGATTTTAGATTCTAGAACTCTAAACTATTTCATTAAAAAGTATAAAAAGGACATCTGATTTGTGTCGGGTTATCCTTTCCGGCCATAGGCAAGATGGAAGCCGCACGGTTCCTCTATGTCCCAGTGTTCCCGGCAGACTTTGGCTACCAACAAGGCATCACTTAAAGGTTCGAGTGTTAACCCACTTCCTTTAGGGGTTGGTTCGGGTGTAATCCTGCTTCTTGGGGCAACCTTTGCCAACAGGCAATAAGCGCTGGACGACTGTTCTTAGAATCCTAAGCCTGGAATGGAATAACGCTGATATAATGATGATGCTCCATGGTTATATTGTGGTAGTAATTTAGATTAAAATTACATATAGACATGGCCGTGAGTTAGGAAGTGTAACAGAAAATCTCAAATATTTTCGTATGGCTTATACAATAACTGAAAAATAACCTATAATTCTTGTCGGAGCTGACGGATATGCAGCGTCACTGTTATCAATGGGAAGCAGCAGTTCCTTGCCAAGAAATGGAGGGAGGGGGGGACTATCGATAGATTAGGTCTAGAGTTGGAAAACATAGTGTTTACTTGGATTAAACTTCATACGTTACAATGATATCGATCAACCTTAAGGCTATTATTTTTATTCCACTTTTATCTGTTAGTAAATTACATACATCCTACTAATATTATAAACGCGAAAGTTTGTAAGTACGGATGGATTTTTGTTACTCTTTCACGCAAAATCTACTAAATAGATTTTGATGAAACTTTACAATAATATAGCTTATACATCAGAATAACACATAGGCCACTTTTTATCCCGGGGACAAGTTCCTGTGAGAAACGGAGACATTTAAAGGTATAGTGAGAGTATACCATTTCGTCAATAGGATGATATGACGTAATTGGACTGAACTACCAGAGATGTCCCTGGTTTTTAGCAATCTTATCCGCACTAGCTCAGTGTTCTGTGGGTGCATGGGGCCCTACCAAGACCTTCGGGGCCCAAGTCAACCTCACGTGCTAGTTCGTGCAGCTACTGAATAACGAACGAGGCTCTGACGTCAGCTTTCTCAGACTTTATCAGTTTTTTTTTCTTTGTTTTTTGTCCTTTTGGAGTTGGGAGGTCTGAAGGCAGTCGCTACCCTAAAAGTTCATCTGCCGAAACAAAATGGGTTAAGCGGACCCCGAGCGTCACGAGACGCAACCGGGACAGACACTTGGATAGTAATGATAATGATTAGCACTAGCTCCGTGTTCTCTAAATGATCACTGCGTTAAGCTACTTAGGCTACGGTCGATACTAAGAAGGATGATTTGCAAGCGTTGCTATAGTTCGGAAGGCATGATAAGCCGCTGGTCCCCAGTACCAGTAACATGACTACCATACTTGAAAAATATCAACAGAAGGAAGGTAGTCACAACCTGTCTTTGTTCGATTTAAAACGGTAATAGGGTCGGACCCACGACCTCTTGCGTAGCAGTCGGATACACTCCCACCGCGCCACAGAGGCAGTCATAGTATGTCACAGGCGAAGCGGGGGTCAAGAATACAAATATTTTACAAACTGTGTCTTAAGCTCTTAAGCTCGTTCGTGTTGTTCTGAAAAAGAAAAAAGACAATGAATTTAATAGAAAGTCCCAGCCGTTCCATTATTTTTATTAAGTGGAGATTACAGCTAAGATGAGAGAGAGGTACATTATATGACATGACCTGGTTAATATTTGAGTCAAATGTAGCTAAGAAATATTTGAAATTAAAAGTTGGTTATAATTTTATTCGTTAGTTATGGAATTTAAGAAATACAAATAGTATGCAAACTTTTTGGAAATTTAAATTTAAAGTGGAAAAAATTTTCTGTCACGAGCTGGACTCGAACCAGCGTCTTCTATTTCAACGCACATTACGTCGGCTTAAGTCGTAAAGAGGTTGATTAATTCGTCAGTTTCGAGCAGGTCATGGTGGTGTAGTTGGTAAACGCATCTGGTACGTTGAAATACGTCGTCGTACGTACGTCTTCTGGAGACGCTGGGTTGAATCCAGATCTTGACGAAAAATATATTCCACTTTAAAATTTAAAATAAAATTTAAATTTAGAATAACATTATTTGGCAAAGAGCTAAAGTGGAATAAGGTCATGCCATGCAACCGTATGTGATCAGCTGTCTTCGCTAGTTTGATAAGTTATTTTTTGGATGAAGTGATATGAAATTTGTACATACATCTTACTAATATTGTAAACGCGAAAGTTTGTTAGTATTGATGGATGTTTGTTACTCTTTCACACAAAATCTACTGAATGGATTTTGATGAAACCTTACAATATTATTGCTTACACATGAACTGAAACGGAAGGGATAATGTGGGATGTACAAGCAGGATTTGTGAAAGGAAGGGGATGCACGGATCAGGTCTTTTCCTTACGATGCATAGCCGAAAATTTTTTGGCAAAATGTCAAAAGGTCTGTTGCATATTTGTCGACTTGGAAAAGGCCTATGGCCGAGTGGTGAGGCATGAACTATGGACAAAGTATGGAGTAAGCAGTCACTTGATATGAGCACTGAAATCTCTCTATGAGGGCTCCGTGGAAATGGAAATGAGGAGTACCCTTAACCGGCGTGTGTGTATGAAAACACTTATGAAAGTGGAAGAAGCGAAAGTTGTATGCCAGGATCGTAGCAAGTGGAAAGCCATAGTCTCTGCCTACCCCGATGGGAGACAGGCGTGACGATATGTATGTATATATGTATGTACACATCAAAATAACACATATGCTACTTTTACTACTTTTTAAGCAAGTTCCCGTGGGAAACGGGAACGGAAAAACTTCACCACGTGTGCGGGGCATCGACTAGTACACACATATCGTGTCGTCTTTATCCCCGAAGGGGTAGGCAGAGGCATACTATACGCCCACATTTCACCGTATGAATTTTTGTCCCACGTAACAGGTGGTGAGCCCATTGCCATGTTAAAATGGACAGGCGCAGGCTGTGGCGACCTGCTGTTGAACATTTTTAAGCCGCCCATAATGCCTTCAATTGGCGATCGTAGCGATATATTTATAAGACTAATTTTAATTCTTCTTTGTTTCAGGTAAATGGATTTTCCTCAAGCAATTTGTGATGTAAATGAAAATATAGGATTTAACCTCATAAGGTTTTATTTTGCAAACTATATAATCTTGTCCCTATTAGCTATGGCGACTATATAAGATTTACACATCAAAGCGCAGAATACATTTGAGTCGTATATTGTTATATGGGTTCTTGATTTTTTTTTGTGGGTTGTATATGGGGAGGATTAATGAAATAATTGTACTGACAGCCGTAACTTTAAGTTGAATGGACCAGTTCATTGCTAATATTCAAAATAATCTAAAAGGAAATAAATAATAATAATAATATTACCCTCGAGGACAGTCTTCTATAGGATTAACGCAACCCTATGAGGGCATAGTAAATTCGCTTTTTGAGTTATCCACTTTCTGATACCAACAAAAAATGTATCAGTAAGTTATTGAAAAGCTCACATCCGCAGGGCAGCTTGTGGAGAGTTAAATGTGCGTGGCTACACAGCGGTCCCGATTCCTCAGAGTTTTATTGCCCTTCTGCACCGGTTAGGATTTAATGGCCTAACGGGAGAGCAGTGAGAGTGCTACTCCCGGGAGTGCAGCAAATCTCAACTCTTGCCTTAATTGGCCGGTCAGAGGGAGGGAGCCAGAGCTATGTGCTCGGGGGTGGAAGTGTCATTTTCAAGGGCATAACTACGGGGAAGCCCGCTCCGGGCCTGTCCCGCGAAGGTGTAACCGACGCCGCACCGCTCGACACCCCTAGCCGCTCACACCGGTGTTGCTGCGAAATTAGATTTTACAAAATATTGTCTATAATTTTTGCTCCACAGCCGTGGTCTGTTGGCTTCCATCAAAAATATAATTAATTACTCGCCCCTTTGTAATCAAAACGCGCGGTGGCCTTTGAAGTTTACTCTGTGAAATCGGCCGCTTTTGATAAACGTTTACGGTACAAGTTGCGTTTAAAAAATGTACTTGTTAATATTTTTTTTTTAAATCTTTTTTATGGCATGGCCATAGGCATGGGATGGGAGGTATGAGAGAAAGCCTACTTTTTCATGGCATGAATTCTTTTAACGTCCGGAGTATAATACATTTTAAAGTTCACATCCGAATTAAAGGATCCGTATATAATGTGTTAAACTAACACGACTAACGCAATGCATTATGGTTTTCGGCTCGTTTTGCGTCGGGGCTTAAAAATACAGTAAAAGTAGGAACATGACAATGTCATTGTCAAACTAGTCCGTCTCGCATAGCTTTCAGCAAAAAAATTTATCGAGTGTTTTAATTTTTTTATATTATTTTTTTACCTAATGTACATTATTCTACTGTTCAAGACAAAAACAAATATCGAGTGTTTTAATTTTTTAATATTATTACCTATTGGACATTATTCTATTGTTCAAGACCTATCTATATTGAGGGGGTTGTAATAAAAGTATATGCTCCATCATTTTGTGGCGGCGGCCATCTTGGACCAATTTTCATCAAACATAGCTAAGAACACTCCCGACTAATTCACCTTTCAAACAAATAAAATCAAAATCGATTCCGTCCGGGAGCTACGATGCCACAGACAGATACACACAGACACGTCAAACTTATAACATCCCGTCGTAGTTGCGTCGGGGGTTAAAAAAGTAATAAATTTAACTTCAATACAAAATTATATTATAACTTGAAAACAAATGACCTGTAGTCCCGGATATAACACGATCCCCTCGTGCATGGAGGTCAGCTGACGGGAATTAGTACGACGTCAAACAGAGAGGCTACTTTTATCACTGCACTTAAAAGTCGTTCCAGGATGTACCATCGTTCCTGCTTGTTGCTGATTATTTGCTGATCACTGGGACCTGTAAATTTATACAAACTATTTATTAACTTGCAATTTGGGTATGTTTGTTGGAATGGAATTCGGACCAAGATTTTTTTTACGAGTTTTCACAGTATGCGTATCAAATGAAAAGACTTCCTAAAAATTATTATTTTGGTGATTTTAATATTTTTTTAAACTGTTTATACTGTTGATTAATGGTACTTGGTGGAACTAGCTACACATTTTGAATAAAACACATGAACTTTTCCACAAAATTGTACTTTTTAACCTGACCGGTTTCGCCTTACGGCATTTTCAAAGGTTGACTAATATTTTATATATTTCAAATGTCATTCAGTACAATATATTAAATGTGGGTAATAAAAAATAGTAAAATACCACTACATAAATTTTAAATGCCGTAAGGCGAAATCGTTCAGTTTATAAACTAAAATGTGGAAAAGTATTAAGCTATTGCATAGTTTTTATCGCGGGCTTTGGGTGGGCTTTAATCAAGAAATTCCGTAAGGAAAAAAACCTAAGACGAAGGTCGAGACGAGGTCACACGAAGTTTACCGAGCACGGCCGAGCGTTGGCTTAACGTGTATGTACATATATTATATGGTACGATTGTACGAAACTCGCACGGATCGAGACGTGATGATAGTAAGTGTGAGTGTGACGGTGAGGATGAGGGTGACTGTGAGAGTGAGGGTGGGGTGAGGGTGAGAATGAGGGGTGAGGGTGAGGGTGAGAATGAGGGGTGAGGGTGAGGGTGTTTTATTTCTGTTTTTTTAGTTTAACTTGAATTAATATCAAAGAAAAACAAAGTTATGCTATGCAATAGCTTTACCGCGGCAGTCTCCGAGTGCTACACGTCTTTTTTTTTAAGCTTTTTAAGCACTACTTTGTAATACATTATTGAAAATCGTTGTAAAGCTGATATAAAAGAAGCCAAAATGTGATAGTCATCAATTTTATTATCTCAATAGAGCATTTTATTAGTTCCATTGGAAACCCCAGAATCGTCATATTTTTCGTGAAACGTTTGGGTAGCCCGGGTAACCTCAAAAGCGGACATTTATTGTAACCACTATTCGAAGTGCCTAATTTGTACGTCAGTGTAATTGCAAAAAGGACAAAAAGACTTTTTCTTACAGACATTTTATTGAAGGAAATGTTGTCAGTATTCTTTAGCCAGTATTTTTTTAAGTAGGAGTTGTATTCTGTTTATGAATCAGTTAGGTTTTAGACTTCGTCTCTTATAACGGCTCAGTCTGTCCGTCCGTCTGTACGCATCTTTTCTTAGGAACCAATAGAGTTAGAGAGAAACGGTTTTCGGCATTTGATTCAGGACTCATACGTGCAGGCGATTTTGAAGTTTCGGATTTGTTAGAAGTGGTTTGATTACTTCGCTATAATAGTAAAGGGTGCGTTACTTGTTTCGCATGTTGTCGGTTCAAACTGTTGCAGTTTCAATCACATTATTCATCATCATTATTTATTCATAGATTTTATATAAAATAAAAATAAATAAATATCCATCATGCCTTATCCTCGAAGGGGTGGCAGAGGCATATTATATGCCCACTTTTCACCGTGTGGATTCCTGTCCCACGTAATAGGTGGTGAGCCCATTGCCGTGTTGAAATAGACAGACGCAGGTTGTGGCTACCTGCTGTTGAATTTTTTAAGCCGCCTATAAGGCCTTCAACCAGGCTTAACGACTGCCATTTTACTGGCAACCGGGACCAACGGCTTAACGTGCCTTCCGAAGCACGGAAACGCTCGCAAATGTAAATGCCACAAAGTGGTCACCCATCCGACGACCAGCCATAGTGAAAGTTGCGTACCTCAGTGATCGTTTACCGAACACTGAGACCGCGGGGCCACGAGCGAGACGATTTTATATTTAGGTTATATTCTATGGATGAGAACATAATCTATTGCAAGGGCGTGGACCCTGTATTCAAATGACATCAGTCCCCTGGCGAAGAGTCACATAAATATTAATGAACATTGTATGAAAATTTACCCATTAATAAAAGACAATCACATTTTCACAATATATACTCCGGGTTTTTAAGTGTATATTATAATACATTTTTATAAAATTTCATTATGGAATTATTTCATTAAATATCCAATAACACAAGATTAGATATAAAAAATATTGATAAAACTATTTAAACGTTAGGGTTTTTAGTTTATCTCGTTCATATGCTGTATCTAGTGCTGGCTTTATTTAATAAACAACTAGCTAAACTCTACGACTTTACCCGTGAGTTCGTCAACACCCGTTGCACGCCATCACCCCATGCCCGTAATTTATTAATTTTATAATAATATTTTGATTTCTAAGTAAATTTACGACATATTTTTTAACACGTTGTCACGGCGATTCATTTAAATCTTTCTAGTTTTCATAAAAATATTCCCCGACTTACAGCAAATATTTGAATGTCATAATTAACCAAATCAGTCCAGCCGATCTCTAGTTCTGGGCTTAGCAACATATTTTGCTTCAAACTTTCGACTCGATTGATTGAGATAAGATGATTATTTATGATCCTGTGCTTGAGAGTGGTGTTGAGCCCCGTCGCGACGTTAGAGACTTTGCACATGGTACAGGTAGTAGAATACGTCTGTGCTCTGAGGAATTCTTTCTACCGCTCGCAATAGACAGAATGTTCACCCTCACATATGTTGCGTCCGTTGTGCTCACAAGTGGCAAGGTCCGTAGAGGCTTTCTTTCGCTTCGATTGTAGAAGGAAGGCCCTGCTTGGGTATTCGCGAATGTCTGAAATGAAAGGTCGACAGCACGAACAACTCTGGTATTACAAACGTCCACGGACGTAGGCTACGGAGACCATTGTCATACTGCCATCTCAATAGTACAAAATAATTGCATTTCATTTTTAATATACAAGATGTTTGTTATTTATTTATAATATAAACATTATTTATAGTATACTGAAGTGATACCTATACAATCTGACTACTTCATACGGACTAGGGTACACCTGTCTCCCCAGCCGTTTACCCTGCATAAACCAAGGCCTAATCAAATTATATTTCAACGTATTCCTTGCAAACACCAAAAACATTATTTCAAACCAATTGGATTCATTGCACCGTAACTAGGATAACTTCTAAAAATAATTTCAAATTAAATTCTCGAAAAATTCTAAAAAAAGCGCTCGTGGCCTCGCGGTCTCAGTGTTCTGTAAACGATCACTGAGTTACGCAACTTTCACTATGGCTGGTCCTCGGATTGGTGACCACTTTGTGGCATTTACATTTGCGAGCGTTTCCGTGCTTCGGAAGGCACGTTAAGCCGTTGGTCCCGGTTGCCAGTAAAATGGCAGTCGTTAAGCCTGGTTGAAAGCCTTATGGGCGGCTTGAAAAAATTCAACAGCAGGTACCCACAACCTGCGTCTGTACATTTCAACACGGCAATGGGCTCACCACCTATTACGTGGTACAGGAATTCACACGGTGAAAAGTGGGCATATAATATGCCTCTGCCACCCCTTCGGGGATAAGGCGTGATGGATATTTATTTATTATTTTAAAAATTCTAATTATATTCTTTTTTTCTATTTTTGCAAAGATTCTTAAGGCACAGATGTTTCTATACGTTTATGGAATGTATGAGGTTTGTGATAATTGTGTACCCTTTTGAATGGGGCCCAATTACATTTTCAACTTTATTGGAGCACCGTGACGATATCAAGTTAGGTCAGTATAATGTATTTTAATGTAAGTAGGCTACATTGAGTATAATATGAAGAAAAACAGGTTTTCGGATATTTTTTACGTGTTGAAATCCTCATAGATGCTATGCCAGTGACATCGATTGCGACGTCAAGACACGCATTGCTGCCGCGTGGTCCAAGTGGCGGGAGATGACTGGTGTCATTTGTGACCCAAAAATGCCCGTCAGGTTGAAGGGACAGGTCTATAAAACCATCATTAGACCTGTCCTTTTACATGGCAGTGGGGCGTGGCCACTACTGGAGCAACACAAGCAGGAGCTGCGTGTCACAGAAATGAAGAAGCTACGGTGGATGTGTAGAGTCACGCGGATGGACCGCGTGAGGAACTCTCGCATCCGCGGCCGCTTTTACGTCCGTGACATTGCCGATAAGCTGCAAAAGTGTTGCCTTCGCTGGTATGGTTACGTCTTGCGGCAACTGCCGGGCTACGTGGGAAACAAATGTCTGGCCATGTCGGCCCCGCCGGGCCCTTGTAAGAAGGGAAGACCCAAGAAGTGCTAGCTTGACGTCGTAAGGGATGACGTGCGTGCCAATGGTCTTACTACAGGGGATGCCGACGACCGTGCGAAGTGGAGGAGAAAATGTAGGAAAGCGGACCCCGAGCATCGCGAGACGCAACTGGGACAGACGCTCGGATGATGATAGCTATGCCGGACTCCTATCGACTAAAACCACACGACTTTTACTTCGTATGTCTACTCGTAATTAGCCATACGGAGTCTTCTCCATCCTCAGGCCCCCGGTCATGGAGGCCATGGTCAGGCGACGATCAGTCTGCGTTGGGGGATTCTCTTCATTCATTCTTCGGAGGAAATGCTAGCAAAAAGACGCAGCAGCGTTCCACTGACTCTCTCCGGAGACCACCATGGTGAGAGCCATCTCACCATGGTGTCCAGCGTGAGGACGTCCACACACGTATTAGTAGGATAAGGCACCTATATTAGAGAGCGTGCGAGTGACATGATTCCATTCTTTGTGATAGTAACGTTCAGATTTCGACTGAAAGCTTAAGTATTAAATCAAGCCAGCAACTCTGCGAACAGTATGTATGAGTACTTCCAGAACTCTTATAATTAGGAGACCCACACATTAAATTCAACCATCTAAAAGAGAAAACATATTTTTGCAAGATTTCAAAGTACCTTACAACAGATTTATTAAGCGTAATCTCATTCCACAAGGATCTCTTACACAAATAGAGCCTAATATGCAAATGAGGGGCTTAACAATTCATTATCTGTTTGTTTGTAAAGAAATATACAGATTTTGAAACTGAGCCGGTAAGGACGTGTACATAATGTAAAAGTACATCCAGTTAAAAACGTTCTGAATTTAAAACAAATAAGGAAAATAATTAGAACGTCACATGCTGACCCTATTTAAAATACTCAAAACAAAGAAATAAGGTTGGGCTGTGGTACAACTACGAGCGATTTCAGACAATGAACAAAGAAAATCCTTGTTAGGGCTTTTTAGCGCATGCCTTGAAAAAGGCCAGTTTCCCAAGGTGTGGAAAACGGGGAAACTGGTCCTGATCCGAAAGGCGGGGCGGCCGGGCTGTGGTACAACTAAGAGCCATTTCAGCGGACTCACCATCTGGATACCGGCCGGTCGTGTTACTCGACAAGGTATGCTTACCCTGGAGCTGCGTTAGGGAGGCGCTCATTTACCACGGAGTGCCTTCCTACCTCCGTCGCATTGTCGAGGCATATCTTTCGAGAGAGCCATAGCTAACCCGAGTTGGTTAGGGCCGGGACGGCGAAAAGTATCGTGCAGGGTTCCACAGGGGTCGGTTCTAGAACCGCTCCTGTGGAACATCGGCTACGATTGGGTGCTGCGTGGTCCGTTGCTTAGAGGTGTCGACGTGACGTGTTACGCCGATGCCACTCTCGTCACGGTGCGAGGAGCAACGAACCGAGACGCAGCCCTAAGGGCCACGGCAGGTGAATACGGCGGCTGGGTCTAGAGGTGGCCATTCATAAATCCGAGGCTCTGTGCTTTCACGGACCTCGGAAGGGGCTGCCTACGGGATCCAGCATACAAGTAGGGGGCGTTAGCATCGGCATCGAGCCCTCGATGAAGTACCTGGGGCTCGTACTCGATAGCCGATGGAACTTCGGACACCATTTCCGAAGTTTGGTCCCTAAACTGGTGGCGGCAGCGCTCTCGCGACTATAAGGGGACCCAACGCTCCCTGCAGGAGACTCTACCTTGGGATCGTGTGGAGCATGGCCCTATATGGGGCCCCCGTATGGGCGAGAAACCTGACGGCCACCAACGTGGCTATTTTACGTAGTCCGCTGAAGACGATGGCTTTGCTCCGAGAAAACGAGGCTCAGTGATCCCTGCTCCGTCAGGAGCTCATGGAGATATGGAAGGTGCGACTTGAGCAACCTAAGTGGGGACATACCACAATTGAGGCGGTGAAGCCGGTCATGGAGGAGTGGCTGGAGAGGCAAAACGGCAGCGTCACCTACCGGATGTCACAGATACTTACCGGGCACGGGTGCTTCGGTAAGTTTCTGCGGCGTATACACCGGGAGGTAACACCAGAGTGCCAGCACTATACGGACTGCAGCGAGGATACAGCTCTGCATACACAGGCAGAGTGTTGCAATGCCGAGACCTCATTGCGGGTCTTTCGCGACATTCTCACGCTGGAGACCATGGTGAGAGCCATGATCTCCAGCGGGAGCAAGTGGGACGCCGCTGCGTCTTTTTGCGAGCAAGTCATGCTCGTAAAAGAGGCGGTGGAGAGAGAGCGAGAAAGAACTCTCCCTCCCGAGTTCCGCAGACTTGTCTTCACCCAAGACTACTGGCCTCCGTGACCGGGGGCCTAAGTACGGTAGGCGGGCTGTTCGCCGTGCTTACAGAAGCAGGCCAGGGAAGGTGGCGTAGCGTGAGGGTTACACGCACGTAGCTCACTCCCTCAAGGCAGGGGTATATCACCCGAACCCTCCAAAGAAACGAGATAACACTCGAACCCCCCAAAGAGGCAGGATACATATCCGAACCCCCCCTGAATGAGCCTGCGGTAGCGGACAAGGTCTGTCGGGAGCCCTGGGGCTATCCTTCCAAGGGATCTCCTGGGACTCCTGGACATAGGAATATAGAAAGGTAACGTGTGGTTTTAGTTGGTAGGAGTCCGGCATAGCATCCATGAGGATTTTCAAACGAAAAAATAAAAATGTATTATAAAAGCAATAGTTTGTAAATATTAATGTTTATTGACTCTATCACGCAAAATCTACAGAATGGATTTTAATGAAACTCTATAATATAGCTTACACATCAAAATAACACATAGGCTACTTTTTATTCCGGGAACAAGTTCCTGTGGGACACGGGAATGGGAAAACTTCACCACGCGTGCGGAGCCGTGGGCGTCAACTAATATATAATATTTATAAAAACAATGAAGAATCTGTCGCATTTAAGTTAAATAGTTTAGTTTATTAGTCATGCTTTTATTCGCGAAAGGATAGCAGAGGCATGATATGTGCCCACATTTCATCGTGACCATTTTCGTCCCACATAATAATGGTGATCTCATTGCCGTATTGAATTATACAGAAGCAGTTTTTGCCTACCTGCTGTTAAAATATTCAAGTCTTCTACTACAATAAATAATCTACACATTTTAGTGAATTATAGCGAATAAATCACAAAGCAAGGTGTATCAATATCACTCTCACTCATCACACGCAAATGGAAGTAAACAACATTCCTTGATCTGTGGACTAAAGTATTTTTGACCTATTTTGTTTAGTCGTTTTTACGTCGTAGCCCGATTTTGTTCCTTTTAATTTTTTTTTCCGGCCCATCAATAAGTTGTGTGACACATGTCAAAAATATTTGCTCTTAACGTGGGTCACTCGGAAGCGCAAGGAGCAGAATCAAAATAGTGTTTGATTTTGATTTTGAGAATCCTCTTATCACAGAATTGCCAGTACATGATAGAGCCTAAATATTAGTAGATGATCACAGTAGGGCGGACAAAAACACGTGAAAGATAGACACATTTTGACTTAAACTAACTAACTAACTATCTTCACGCTGTATCCCTGCCGGGGTGGTCAGAGAGAACAGATCGCCAGGCTTCGCGATCCATGCATACTTCTTTCGCTTCTTTAAGATTCATCAATCGCTTCATACGCGCACGTCTGGGTTTTCGAGTACTTTTGACCTTTCCGTTCTTGAGCAATCTGCTCAAGTGGTCTTCATATGTAAGTCTCGGCCTATCCTGACTTCTTCTACCCTCTACTTTCGCACAATATATATTCTTCGTCAATCGTTCCTCACTCATTCGTTGGACGTGTCCAAACCAACCGAGCACGCCCTTTTCCCGCTTAACGCTGACACTTTCATTCAAACCTGCCATATTGCGTATCACTTCGTTACGTATTCGGTCGGCCAAAGTAACGCAGCACAATTTTCGAAGTGATCGCATGTCCACAGCATTCAATTTACTTCATGCATCTGCTGACATACCCAGGTTTCGCTACCGTAAAGCAAAGTTCGCACTAGCACTGCGTTATGAATCGCCAGTCGTGCTTCTTTTACGATGCTTTGTCGCTTTACTAATTGGGACAAAGCACAGTTAACTTTGTTTACGGCAGCTACTCGCCGTTCTACATCCGAATCACATCTTCCATCCGCGCTAAACATACTCCCTAAATACACAATTTCATTCACTTGCTCTAGACGTTCCTGGTTTACCCTAATCTCGCATTTGGTCCTTACGTCATCTCTTACTACTAGAACCTTAGTTTTACTTGCATTAAGCCAGGTTATAATTTTTATGAAGCCCCCCTATAAAGTACCAACAATAATAAATAACATAATAAATAAATATTGTGGGACACTTTTCACACAGCGCCATCTTGCCCAAAGTAAGCTAATATAAGCTTGTGTTATGGGATCTAGACCTTCTAAATACTAAATACATACATATTATACATAGGAAACACCCAAACTCCGAAACACACATTTGTGGATCACACAAATATTTGTTCCGACCCAGGAATCGAACCCGGGACCTCTTTAGTAGCAGTCGGATACACTCCCACCGCGCCACAGAGGCAGTTTGCATCAGTATCATCGTAAAGATATATGAGGTTTCTCTTAGTACTTACATTACCAGTCTAAACAAGACCTTACGAAGGCCTTACGAAGCCGGTAAGTCTGTCTTATTGTTTAGCTCGTTTAAATAAAGAAAACACGAACTCGTTTATAAAGATTACGTATTTAGGTATGTTTTGTAATTTAGTTTTTACCTGGTTAAACATTGGCCCTTAATTTAGCGACAGATTTTCTTGAAATAGGTTTTAGAAGAAAAAGCAAAAGTAAATATCAACTGACAAATCTAAGACTGTACTAAACTTGATAATGTCCATCTTGCGTAATATTACAGTTTTCACTAAGCTAAATTAAAAACATATTATTAAAAAAATATATAATATTTTCATATATATATACATAAAAATTTAAATTTTCTACAATGGGCTAAGCAGTAGTAGCAGAGTACTTAACGTCCCCATTTTACTAAAATTTTCCAGCTCATTAGGCCTTCAACTAGCCTTAATGACTGTCGTGTTACAGGCAGGCGGGACCAATCCAAGACAAGTATGAGTCATAAACAGTAACCTTCTGGGCTGACAGGCCATAGCATACACCACTTACCATAGTTATCATTTGACGTGCACCATTTTCATTTAAAAATGTTATCGTACTCAGTGATATAAGCGATAACATTTTTTAATAAAATATGAACAGAATAAAAGTGTATTTGGCTGTGTATTTTTAACAATTCTGGGAACCTAGCCATTATGAGGGTTGGTTTTTAGTTGGTTATTTTGAATTATGTCAGTGTTTGCTTTATGATGTGTGATTTTTGTATAATGAAGCGATTGAAAATTAAATCTTCGTTTGTTCATTTGGCTTAAATATCTTATATTTTTCTTATTTTTTTTGAAGCGCTCGTGGCCCCGCGGTCTCAGTGTTCTGTAAACGATCACCGAGTTACGCAACTTTCACTATGGCTGGTCCTCGGATGGGTGACCACTTTGTGGCATTTACATTTGCGAGCGTTTCCGTGCTTCGGAAGGCACGTTAAGCCGTTGGTCCCGGTTGCCAGTAAAATGGCAGTCGTTAAGCCTGGTTGAATGCCTTATGGGCGGCATGAAAAATTTCAACAGCAGGTAGCCACAACCTGCGTCTGTCTATTTCAACATGGCAATGGGCTCACCACCTATTACGTGGGACAGGTAAATCCACACGGTGAAAAGTGGGCATATAATATGCCTCTGCCACCCCTTCGGGGATAAGGCGTGATGGATATTTTTTTTTTTTTTTTTTTTTTTTATATTTTTCTAAGTTACAATGACCACTTTCGACTGCCAGGTTTCACAGCATATAATTAACAAAAACTGCGTTTAAAAAACTGACTTCTGAAACTAAAAGCTAATATTTAATCTGAATCTATATGTATATAAATGGCAAAATCACTCACTGACTCATTGATCACGAAATCTCTGAAACTACCGTAGCTATAAAGCCCAAACTTCGAAAACACGTATATTGTTGGTGCTAAAGGGTCTACGGAGTTTAATCACTGAAGGTTGATTTGTTTTAAAGTTATTTATTCAAAGTTTGTACAAATGTTACTTAAACTAATGTTAACAAAGAAGTTGTCACTAGACTCAAGTTAATGTTATGTTAATTATTATTGAATGCACCCGGTCCGTACGGTGGCGACGAATACACAAAGTTAAAGACAGAGTTTGTCGTGCTGTAATAAAAACTGCCTAGTCGGCAGAGTGTTTGGTTGTTTCGACCGAACATATTTCAAGTTTTTGCAGTCCACATTTTCCAAACTTATTGTAAAGGACCGCATAGGATGTACCGCCGCCTCACAGCCCAGGTGCGTACCAAATCCCAGCTGATGTGTCCTCAAAAACTCAGACATCTGATCCCTCACGGTATGGCAAGCCAGCTTGGCAGTCAACCGGCGCGACACTATCAAAAGCGTTAGGCCTAATGCCTCCATCCTTTTTTTTAGTGCGCAAAGAGAATCACTGTAAATGTATGGACATACTATAGAGACCACTCAGCAGGAAAATTGACAGCCGGGCCTAGCACTCCAACAAGCGCTGCCCATTTTCTCCAACCGAAGAGGTAAGCTACTTGTAATGACCAGGAAGAAACCTGTCTAGACTCGCCACAGGCTCCGTAAGGGGCTGACTGACATCTTCGTCTGTTAGTTGTAAGTTCAATAACCACCCAGAGTGTGACAAGTACATTAATTTGTTCCGTATCGGCAAGCTTTGCACCGCCTTAGTGTCAGTCAGTTTTCATAGAAAATGTATGAGAAAAATAAAGTTTATTAAATAACACGCTAACAAAAAGCAGGTCTCAGCGAAAAACAAATAAAACCACATTCACGCGAATAATCCGTGTCTTTAAAAACCCGTAACTCACAAAATAAACTGTTCATCCTTGTGCTCGTTTGTTTGCGAGCGAACATTTTTTATATCCCGGGAAACTCGGGTCATTAATTCCCTCCCGAGCGCACCTGTCTGTAATCCTCCCGGGATTCCGAGATTTCAACGTAGCAAACACTTTCTCTAGTTATCGCGATTTCCCGGGGGGTTCCCGCATCAGATTGCGTCCACCTCGTCGGGTAATGGTTGGGTTATTTGTCATTGTGGCTTTCTTTGTCCCAATTTTTCGATAATTTAATTTACCTATTTTCATTTGCGTTAGAATACTGAAATGTTATAAGGACGTAAGCTTAAACTTGTCTTCCTTTTGGTATAAAAATTGTAATGTAAATACTGTATAAACTGTTGATTGATGGCACTTAGTGAAACTTGCTACACATTTTGAATAAAAACACCTGTACTATTCCACAAAAATTACTTTAAAAAACCTATTCTTTTTTGTTTTTGAAAATGCCGTAAGGCGAAACCGGGCAGGTTAAAATGTTATTTTTTTGTGGAACAGTACAATTAGTGTTTTTATTCAAAATCAAATGAAAAAAACTGAATATACATCAAACCTATAAATAAAATTACGTGTAGTAATATTTATTTATTATTTACACCTATGGTACTTGAACTTGACATAGGGTAAGCTACCCTTATAATGTAGGCATAGACTAAGACAAAATGATTCAAATTTATATCCCTAAGGGGTAAAATTAGGGTTAAACCGTTGTATGTAATTAAAGTTCGTCATTTTCCAAGTTAAAAACATGTAATTATGCACACATGTGTCTCACATCGAAGTAATTTGATCCCAAATAATGCGATGAGCCTATTGTCGATATGAGGTGGACTGAGACAATAAAATATTGCTACATCAACTGTGAGCTACAAAACAAATAGACTTAAGATGGAAAGAGATGGATAAATTTGTCAGTTTCGAGTACGTCTCGATAGCTTAGATGATAAAAGGGTATGGTATAAATAAGGGATGGTAAATGGTGCATTATGCCCAGTTTCGTATCCAGCTCAAGACTGATAAAAGATTCCATTTTAATTTTATATTTGTTCGTGTGGAAATCCTCATAGAAGCTATCCCGGACTCCTACCGACTAAAACCACACGTTACCCTTCCATCTGTCTATGGTCAGGAGTCCCAGGTGAGCCCTTGAAAGTATAGCCCCAGGGCTCCCGACACACTTTGTCTGCTACCGCAGGCTCGTTCAGGGGGGTTTAAGTGTGTATCCTGCCTCTTTGGGGGGGTTCGAGTGTTATCTCGCTTCTTTGGGGGGTTTGGGTGATATACCACTTCCTTGACCTTAACCCTCACGCTACGCTACCTTCCATGGCCTGCTTCTGTAAGTACGGCGAGCAGCCCTTTCTAGTTCTTAGGCCGGTAGTTTTGGGCGAAGACAAGAACATAGAGTTCGTATATTAATTACTTTTCAAAGTTGTTTCTAAAACAAATAGTTTTTTTTTTAATCCATCTAATATTAATAATGAAGTCGTAAATTTTATGAAGATTACAGAACCTCACTCTTTTAGAAGTCGGTTAGAAACTTGTTCACAAGTAATAATTGTAATCAAAATTCATTAGTAGGCATAGGGTAGCTCAGGCCTCCTTTGCGACAAACCCATAAAATTGTAATTGAGTAAAATTGCCGGTAACTACATTATCATAGTTATTAATTCAAATAAATTTGAATACATAATTTAGCAAATTACATAGCAACTACTTAATCCTATTAATATTACAAACGCAAAAGTTTATAAGAAAGTATGAATGTAAGTTTCTTATTCTTTCACGCAAACACTATTCAATGGATTTTGATGAAACTTTACAATAATATTGCTTACATATCAGAATAACATATAGGCTATTATTCATCCCGGGAACAAGCTTTTGAGGGAAACGAGAACGGGAAAACTTACCCACGCGGACAGAGCAAATGGTGTCAAATACTACGTTTTTATTTTGGTTAAATTTGAAAACAATAAAGTTGATACTACAGTTTGTTTGTCTTAAGAACGCATTGAGCATTTATATTTAAATTCCTATTATATGTAATTCTATACAAAAACATGTCTTTGATTAGTCAATGACACACACTTGCCACTCAAATAGGAGAATCTTATTGGTTGAAGAGGACTTAAATAGATAGACACTATTAAATCACTGCAATCTTAACGGAAACAAACTATAGATTATAATAACAACTATATTTTAACTGGAATATATAGGTACCCGGAAGTACTCGTGGCTCCACGGACTCAGGTCCGTATTCTAGAACGTTTCTCAATACTCAATCAACGCTTGAGGCTAGATTTTGCCTTATAAAATCTACTCTCAAGCGTCGATTGTGTACTGAGAAACGTACTGGAATACGGCCCTCAGTGTTCTGTAAACGATTACTGTGTTAAGCAGCTTTCGCTATAGCTAGTCCTTGGATGGGTCACCACTTTGTGGCATTAACATATGTGAGCGTTTCCGTGCTTCGGAAGGCATGTTAAGCCGTTGGTCCCGGTTGCCAGTAAAATGGCAGTCGTTAAGTCCAGTTGAAGGACTTATGGGCGGCTTAAAAAATTTTAACAGCAAGTCGCCTCAACTTGCACCAGTCCATTTCAACACGCTAATGGGCTCACTACCTGTTACGTGGGACAGAAATGCAAAAGGTGAAATGTGGGTGTACCTATAGTTTGCCTCTGCCTACCCCTTCGGGGATAAAGGCGTGACAATATGTATGTATGTATGTAGGTTTAGTAAAGTAAAGTAGCATATGATCATCTAATGAGCTGACGATTTAAATTTAGTACGGAAATGCCATACAAAATTTCAACGAAATTCCTTTAGAAAATGAAAAGACAGTTTCACATACGCCTTAAGCACATATAAATATGTATTTTCATGTTAAACATTGAAGCTAATTATACCGTCAGATTTAAAATGAGAGTAAAGTTATGATGTACACAACAGCCATCAGCAAATTATATGACAAATCTATGCTACTATAAAAAGTTGAAAAGTTTATTTCTTTTGAACGCTCTTATCTCGGGAACTACTGGTTCGAATTGAAGAATTATTTTTGTTTTGCATAGTCCATTTATTGTGGAAGGCTATATATAAATATAAATGTCAACAAATCAGGCAAATTTTCATACGTTATTGTTAAACGACGTGACGGGAATAAATGGTGGCCACGGGGATCAAAGTATGTCATGGGCGAAGCTGCGTGAGTCAGCTAGTATTCGTATAATTATGAGCAAACATGTAAACTGGCAAAGTGAGCAAATACAGGACGATGCCACATAAAGTTACACATTAAGGCCGTAGGATGTACGGTTTGCGGCTGAAGTACACAATTGTGTTGAATTTTTATGGTTATAGTAGAGGTTTCTACTGGACCTATTTGTTTAATGAATAAAGGTATATAATACTAGATGATACTTGCAGTTCCAACCGCGTTATGAAACTTTGTGTGTGTCTTTGCATATGCATATACACATGAATATAAGCTAATATTTGTGGATGCTTACGTGTATACAAGAAATGAAACATGTACCTTCTCTCTTTTACGTTTGTGTTGCACCAATAAACGATTTTTTCTTTCTTTTCTGTGTCCGTTTCCTACAAGAACTTGTTCCCGGAATTAAAAGTAGCCTATCTCCTATCTCGGCTGAACTATATTTCATTTAGATCGGTTCAGTACTTTTTGCGAGGTAGAGTTACTTTCATATATATAATAAAAGAAAATTAAACTTTACTATCTACACGCTGTATACCTGACGGGGTTGTCAGAGAGGACGGATCGCCGGGTATCGTGTTTCATGCATACTTCTTTTGCTTAATCGCTTAGACAGTTACGTTTTGTCTCTTATAAACGCGGGGGAGGGGATGATCTTATAACTTGAATATTTTCTCATTACACGATATTTCAGGTAAGAAAGTTTCAATGAAACTAAATAGATAGATCCAAATCGTTGGTCCCGATTGCCAGTAACATGATAGTCGTAGTAAGCCAAGTTGAAAACTTTATGCGCCGATTGAAAATTTTGCAGTAAGTAGCCACACTGTTCCTTATCTATCTAAATATATAAAATGAAACCCGTTTTCCGTTGTCACGACATCACGAGTAAACGGCTGGACCGATTTGAAAAAATATTTTTGTATTGGATAGCCCATTTATCGAGGAAGGTTCTTAGCTATATATCATCACGCCACTACACAGGAGAGCGAAGCAGTAATCATAAATGTCAACAAATCGGAAAATCTTTTATACATTTTTGGAAAAGTAATAAGCGACGGGATTAAATGGGCGCCACGGGGTTGGAAGTATGTCGCGGGCGAAGCCGCGCGGGTCAGCTAGTTTACAAATAAAAATAGATTAGGCAGCACGAGTGTAACAAATTTTGACAAATATTTCGTCTTTAAATACCATAACAGTTTAGTACAACGGAGTACAGATTCTTGATAAGTACTCGTATTAATAGTTTTTAAGTTACATTACTCCCGGACAGATTAATGGGGATGCGTGAAAGAAACCTATGAGATATCTTTTCTTTGTCAACGATAGAACTCTAAAAAACTTTCCTAATCTCTCACATAACTCTAAACAATGTTTCACCGAAAATAAAAATGCAAATGTGGAACATCAACAGCTTCTCAAATCGAGTTGAAAAGTAAATCTTATAAAAGTTTTATCGTACTTGAATGGCCTTACTCGTGAACACTAAGCATGTCTACGATATGTAAACGACTTACAAACTACATACTTACTACTCTTACTGAAAGTATTTTTCATGCAAAAGTATATTTTTCTTTCTTACGTGTTGTAGTGTCAATACATGCAAGATGACGTCTATACTCCGCTTGCGCTTGAAAGAAAAACTATCAACTTCATACATACAGTCACAACTTTTATCTCGAAGGTGTAGGCAGAGGTTATACTATACAACCACTTTTCATCTTTTGCATTTTATCTCCTGTAACATAAGGCCTTCAACTTGAACTGAATCAATTACATAAAGCGTCTTCCAAAGCACGGTAACGCTTGAGGCAGACTGCGGACGCATGAGTTTTATATACCGAAGGGCAAGCACTCGTTAGAAGCAGCAGTCGTCTTTCTACATGGTATAAGTTAGGTTATATCATATTGTCATCATCATCATCCGAGCGTATGTCCTAGTTACGTATCGCGACGCCCGGGGTCCGCTTTCCTACATTTTCACCTCCCCTCCGCGCGGTCGTCGGCATCCCCCGTAGTGAGACCATTGACACACATGTCATCCTTTACGACGTCAAGCCAGCACTTCTGGGGTCTTCCCCTCTTACCGGGACTCGGCGGAGCTGACATGGCCAGACATTTGTATCCCACGTAGCCCGGCGGTTGACGCAAGACGTGACCATACCAACGAAGGCGACACACTTGCAAACTCTCATATTGTAAGGATATATCATATTGTATCGTATATTTATTTTTATATGTGTGTGTAACAGATACATGCCAGTAAATTATATATTTATCAAGACATCGCTCTGTATGTTATTTGCCCTGACAACATAAGGAGATTCCTACATCGGTGCCCCTCTACGCGAACCCTACACGCTCGTAAATGCGGTCAGTGATCTCAGGATCAGTCATGGCAGAAAAATCTTTACGCAGTGATCGTTTACAGAACACTAGGTTCTACTCGTAAGAGGGTTAAACAATTACGTTTATCTATTTATAACCTGCCTGTGAATGCCGTAATTATAAGAGAAAAGAAAGAAAAAATGTTTTATTGCAAGCATGGCTAATAGACAAGTACCTTCTCTTTACAATTAGATACACTTCCTAAAAAGTCAAACAAGTTCACCTAATTATTGACACCAAGCCACAAAAAAGGGCCTCATAACAAAAAATGTATTTTCTTATCTTTATACCGGCTACTATCAAATCTCGTAACGTGAAGACTAAAAAAAACATTACTCAGATAATAAATTACTAATAATAAATTTCATTATAATATGTTTTTTACACCCCTGATGTTTCAGACGCCCATAGGCTACCGCCACTGTGATCACTTTTGATTAGATACGACATATGGTTGTAAATTCGGCATTTTTTTTACCACTAAGGCGGGATAGTGGGAAAAATAATAATAATAATGTTTAATTTAACATAAACGACAACTATAAACGGACCCAGCCATCGCGAGACGCATCTGCGTTTAACTCTCGTTATATATATATATATAAACCCGATATATTGGTTTTTTAATCACGCCTTATTCCTGAAGTGGTGGTAGTGGCAAATTATAGCCCCACATAATATATCGTCTTCAGAAAATATTCGTTTACACTCAAAGTAGTAAATTTTAGTAGTTTAATACAATAAAGGACATTGTTCAAATGTCGGATGCTCAACGGAACAACTCGTAGTTCCACCATCTTGACGTGTTCCGGCGCGCTATCAAGATTGCACCCCACCGCCATCTTGTCGTCGATGATGTATATTTTTAAAAATAAAGTTTAGTTTTTAAGATAGCAAATTTGGGTGAAATTTCTAGTGTCATAGATAAACATTTTTAAGAAATACTGGCTGTTGCACTTTCAGCATTCTTTTTTCAAACTTTGATTTTTATTTGATTTCTACCCAATATGTGATATTTTCAAGTAATTTGTTTGGTATTCTGGCAAGGTATTGTAACCTATATCTTAGGTTTTTTTGAAGAGTGCAGCGTACTATTTTTATACGATGGCACGCGTTAAATTACTGTGCTAGGATGGTAGAGCTAGGCTTGCTTGCGCAAACTACACACACCGGCATAATTAGCGGAACATAAAAAAGAGTGAAACCTTTTTCTATTAATGTTGCTGGCTGGTTTTAAGTCTATTTTATTTTCGAATAAAATATTTTAAAATCAGAACACTGTTGATCGTCACTTTTTTCTGTGATTGTTTTAATTTTAATCGACATTTTAATAATTTCGAGTAAGTGTTCCATATAACGGGTGCACAAGTTTGTTAAGTATCTTATTTTTTTATTTAGGTAATTCAAGACTTTTTGGACGTTTTATGTTCCTTAAATCTTACTGAAGGATAAGGGAATCATTATGCCTGATTTAACCCCGACTGAAATTGTCAGGGCACTTGAGATGAGAAGCAGTAATCAAACTTACAGAGATATCGCCAGGGAGCTTCGTCGATCTGTTTCAACAATTCATCGCAGTGTCCAGCGATACAGGGAGACTAATTCTCTCGTTAGACGTCGCGGGCAAGGCAGCAATAGGCGTACATCGAGGAGAGATGACCATTTTATTCAGCTGCGTTTTCGAAGGAATCCTTGTTTGATGGCTGTGCAAGCCAGAAATCTTGTTCAAGAAGTTCGAGGAGTAGCAGTAAGTGAACGCACGGTACGAAGACGGTTCGAAAAAAATGCATTTGCGTTCACGCGTGTCCGCCAAGGCTCCAAAACTCGAGGTACATCATCGCAGAAACAGACTCAATTTCGCTCGAGAGCATTGTCTTTGGACCACGGACCCATGGAGTATAGTTTTGTTCAGTGATGAGTGTAGAATTCTTTTAAATCAAATTGATGGACGTCAAAGATTATGGAGACGTGAAGGGGAACGATCAGTTAATCAGTTAAATTTTGAAACTACGGTAGCATACGGCGGAGGGTTCACAATGGTGGGGGGGGGGGGGGGGGATAAGTTTGGGAGCTCGCACGGACTTACTGATGTTCCGCTAATTGTGCCGGTGTGTGTAGAAAGGGAAGAGACAATAACTAAGAATCTGACAATATAAAACACTTATTTTTGCTGCGTAAAACCTAAGGGGAAGTACCCAGTGTTTAGGCGTGGTCCCCGGATGAGTCAAACCATTTGTACTCTCTAAATTAAGACAGCTATAATTACATTAACATAACATTACATAACACTCCATAATATTTTACCCCAAAATATTTGCCTAATGAAACCAAAGTCCTTTAATAATAGCCTCAAAACGTTATTCAGCAAAACACATATAAACTTTACATGAAATGACACAAAAGGGTTCATTTATTAGAGCTACCCTCAGTTTCCGACATGGGATCAAAATACAAACAAATATATCAAGAACGATGCATTATAATAGGAGACACTTTATAGGGGCAATAAGCAATAAATTTAGTGGCTTTGTTTTATTCGCATAGGTAACACTAGGCAAGCCGTGGGGAGCCGTTCGATAGTCACCGGCCACTGAAGGTGTCATGTTCTAATTAAGGTACGGTTATAAACGGCAAGTACAGATTCTGAAGTATTCAAGGTTTTTACGAGTGCACAGAAACTCCCATCGGGTTGTAAACCCGTTTTTAGGTACTTGCTGACCCCAGTGGCTTTGTCCTCTTAAGTTAAGTACTTCTAACCCCCGTCGTACACATTTATTCCCGGTCCGTATTATAAAAATGTATCAATATTTCTCCGATTTGTTGACATTTATAATTACTGCTCTGCTCTCCTGGGCAGTGGCGTGATTATATATAGCCTATAGTTTTCCACAATAAATGGACTTTCCAACAAAAATAGATTTTTCAATTCAGACCAGTAGTTCCTGAGATTAGCGCTTTCAACTTAACAAACAAACTCATCAACTTTATAAATTAGTATAGATATTTCAAGGCGAGGTAAAAGGTACTCGGACATTGATGCTGTATTTTCGAGTTTGGTAATAACACAGTAATACATACAACATGTCTCCCTGATGTTGTATGTATTACTGTGTTATACTACTATAATACATACAACATCAAGGAGACGATCATACGCAAAATATTACTATAGTGTTTTTTTTAAACTTATGACCGTTCAGGTCAAGGGAAGGAGACAGCACGGTGTAGTTTGATGAATGTAGCTTTTACTATTTATCAATCTATCAGGTTTAGACTTTTAAACCCTAAAGTGTGGAAAAGTCTTCTATAACGGCTCAGTCTGTCCATCCATCCGTGTGTACGCATCTATTTCTCAGGAGCCGAGGTAGGACAAACGGTTTGTGGCGTTCGATTCAGGACACTAAGAATTAGGCGATTTTAAAGTTTCTACCACTGAAGTTTAGAAGTCGTCTGATTCCTTAGCTACCGATAGTGAAGGGCGCGTTAGATTTTTATTTGTGTTTTTTTATGTTTGACGCATCAAAATGGCGCCGCCCGCCTGATGGAAAGCAGAGACGATGATCCGTGACTAAGGGCCACTATCTCAGCTGGTAGTACCCCGATAGCGACCCTCAGGTTGACTGCCCAGAAATATGCCTTTTCACGCTTCTCTTAAAGGACCCAGGATTGTCAGAGCAGGAAAACACGTGCGTTGGAAACTTTAAAAAATTATATTATGGTGCGACACAAGAATGACCTGCGGAATCTTTCGGTTCTGGGCACAATTGTATTCACAGTGTGAAGATGACATCAAAAACGGAAAGGTCAAAGGTACTCGGATACCCAGACGTGCGTGTATGAAGCGATTGATGAATCTCGAAAAAGCGAAAGAAGTATGCTTGGATCGCGAAGCCTGGTGATCTGTCCTCTCTGACTACCCCGTCAGGGATACAGCGTGAAGATAGTTAAGTTTTTTTTTAAGATGACATCTTTGCCCCGCTCGTGTTGTTCGGGAACGGAAAGGAGAGGGTGGGATCAAGTGGAAGAGTTCTTCAGTACACTAACCGAATATAAGTACCTACTGTTGCAATTACTGTTCCTACTGTAGTAAGTCACAAACAGACACAAAACAGTAATATGTAAAATGGCGCAGTGGTAGTGTATGCGACTGCCGCGACCGAGGTCCCGGGTTCGATTCCCGGGTCGGTAAAAATATTTGTGTGATTCACAAATGTTTGTTTCGGAGTTTGGGTGTTTCCTATGTAAAATATGTATATATTTAGAAATATATAAGTATGTTTTCAGTCATCTATATCCCATACCACAAGCTTATATTAACTTACTTTGGGCTAGACGGCGGTGTGGTAAAAAAAAATACCCAAAAATAATATATTTAGACACATTTATTTGATTTATTTGCTTAGATGTTTAGAAATGTCAAATGAAAATTTTTATCAGCCATAATGTCTTTATTTTTTGTTCTAAGTGTACTCAAATTCTGTAAACTGACTTGTAAGGGACGAGTTTATGAAACTAACCAGTTAACGAAATCTTAAAAATTGGCAAATACGGAAGCTGACAAATCACTTTATCCGACTGCTACGCAAGAGGGTTTGATTCCCACCCAGGATAAAACTTTGTGTGATGAGCACGATGGTTTATTCTGAGCCTGGGTCTTATTTATCTATAATATGTATGTATTTAAAAATATTTAAGTATGTTTATAAGTTATCTGGTCACTATAGTACAAGCTCTGCTTAGTTTGGAATCAGATGGCGTTGTGTGAGTTGTCCCAACGATATTTATATTTATTTATTAGTTATACTGACCAATTACAGAAAATGACGAGAGGCGACCTAATTCTTCAATGTATCTTGTTAATTTCAATGTCAATTTTGTTAGTTTCAGCCCCACTCAGAGAATGCTTTGGTTTCATAATAATATAAAAGATATGGTTTGGTATGGTTCATATCTTTAAATTATTAATAGCACACACATTAATTGAGCTATTAACGTTACCAATAGGTACATTAAAAATGTTTATGACAAAAACGGCTCATATATTTGCAAAATTATACTAATTAACTACTGGGGCTTTACCGTAGCGGTGGTCAACCTTTGTCATAAAATAATTTACATGAAATAAATTAGTTTTAATGTTATTCTACACGTCTGAACCATTATTACTCTTTCAAACCATTTAATGACGTCAGTTAAATAAACAATTCTTAATTGGTTCTGAATTGACCTGGGCTATGAATGAATTTATATACATATACATTTACATATTGTCACGCCTTTATCCCCGAACGGGTTAGCAGGGGGCCCATATTTTACCGTATGCATTTGTCCCACGTAACAGGTAGTGAGCCCATTGCCGTATTGAAATGGACAGGCGCAGGCTGTGGCGACCTGCTGTTGAAATTTTTCAAGCCTCTTGCCATTTAACTAACAACCTTGACAAACGGATTAACGTGCCTTCCGAGAAACGGGAAAGGCTGCAAATGTAAATGCCACAAATGGTCACCCATCCAAGGACCATCTATAGCGAAAGTTGCTTAGCGCAGTGATCGTTTACAGAACACTGAGTTAGCGGGCCACGAGCGCTTCAATATGAATAAATTAATATTATGATTATATATTATATATTCACGCTGTATCCCTGACGGAGTAGTCAGAGAGGACAGATCGCAAGGTTTCGCAATCCATGCATACTTCTATCTTTCTGCAAATTTAATAATCGCTTCATACATGCACGAATAGGTATCCATGTTTTTTAAATATTAAAAATGATATGGTATTTGAAAGAACTAAGAATCTTTTCGGTTGTGTTAACTAGAAAGTAGGTTGTGTAATAAGTATCTTATACTGTTGCGAGCTAGGCAAAGCACAAATCAGAGATGTTAGGTGGGTTTCAGTCATAGTGTGTACAAAACAGTACTTTGTAAATAAAGGTTTTGAAAAAATGTGTTGTTTTAAATTTAAATAGTTTTAAAATTCTGCCTCGGTGGCGCATTGGTAGCGTATGCGGCTGTTACGCTGCGGGTTCGATTCCTTGGTCGGAACAAAATATTTGTTAGGACAACAAATAGGTTTAAGTAGGTTTCAGAGTTTGGGTATTTCCTATGTATATGTAGATATTTAGAAATATATAAGTATGTATATCAGATGTCTAGATCCCATAGTAGAAGCTTATAGCTTAGTTTGGGGTAGATGGCGCTGTGTATAAAGTGTACCACAATATTTATACTACTATTTATTCTTTATGCGAGTTCGCTTCGATCTAGCCCAATTATTTAATTCTTATATCAGAAATATAAAAGATATTTACCTATTCACTATTAAAGATATTTACCTTTTAAATAAACTTTTAATAAATCAAAAGTCGATTAAAAATCTCTTCTAGTTTTAAATAAATAAATAAATATCCATCACGCCTTATCCCCGAAGGGGTGGCAGAGGCATATTATATGCCCACTTTTCACCGTGTGGATTCTTGTCCCACGTAATAGGTGGTGAGCCCATTGCCGTGTTGAAATAGACAGACGCAGGCTGTGGCTACCTGCTGTTGAAATTTTTTAAGCCGCCTATAAGGCCTTCAACCAGGCTTAACGACTGCCATTTTACTGGCAACCGGGACCAACGGCTTAACGTGCCTTCCGAAGCACGGAAACGCTCGCAAATGTAAATGCCACAAAGTGGTCACCCATCCGACGACCAGCCATAGTGAAAGTTGCGTACCTCAGTGATCGTTTACCGAACACTGAGACCGCGGGGCCACGAGCGACCACTAGTTTTAAAAGTATAATAAAGTTGTAAAGCGCCTTCCTTAAAGCCATAAGCCAACCAATTACCAACCCTTCCGTTGTACTTAAATATGCACTTTATGTTTTTAAATAAACAAAAGAATTTATCAAATTTATAACAGCTAAATTAAAACATATACTCTACTCCTCCCTCACAATTATTTTTATTTATGTGAAATGTATTTAATTAATCAATAGTTGCTTATTCGAACGTTACTAAACCAGCGACGCAAAATAAGGGGTAGGTATTATAAGTTTGACGTCGATGTCGTTGTGTGTGTCTCTGTCTGGCATTTTAGCTCTCAAACGGATTGACTGATTTCAATGTGTTATTTTTTTTCATTTGAAAGCCAATTTTCTTGTGGTGGTTCTTAGCTAAGTTTGGTTAATATCGGTCCAACAGTGTAAGATTATGAGCTCTTTTTCGAAATGACTTAAGACATCTTTGGCGTAGGATAATCGTTAAATGACAATTTATTGATAACTTCGAAATGATACAGGCTTAGGGAGATTCTTAAATTTTTAATTTAATTTTATAATTCAGTTTTACACTTCTAAACTCTAAAGTCTTATAAAACGGCTCAGTCTGTCTATCCGTTCGTGTGTACGCATCTATTTCTCAGGAACCATAAGAAAGGCTATTTTAAAGTTTCTACCACTTCCAGTTTTGAAACTGGATACAGTTTAGAAGTCGTCTGATGATAGTGAAAGGCGTTTTACTTGTATGATGCATAAATATTTTATTATACTGTAGTTATAGGTTATACTCCTTTCTTAATTATACTGTAAATATAAGATGTATATAATATAAATCAAATATGTCATTGGAAAAAGAAAATCAATTTATTTTTTTCATTTGTTGGTTGTCTACTAATAATTATATACAATATTTTGTGCCATTATTTATTTTTAATTTTCCCACTTTAACTACTTAAAACTTCCCTTTGCATGTAATAATTACATTCCTGGTTTTGTTTAAATCGCTGAAATATTCGTAGTCATTAGATCCATTGCCAAAACAATTTCGTATTCTTATCACCACAAAGATAAACCATGAAAACGGGCAACAAATTACCGAAACGAATTATTCTAACAAACATCTTGTTGCAAGACGGCTGTCTGTTTCTTCCTATTATCTCAAGCCGAGATAAGCTTCTGCGAGGTAGACGCTGCACGTTACGGGCTAAGGATGGTTACAAACGAACCGACCCACTTGTCATTTCATAAGATTTGAATTGCCCGGCAATTGATCACGATTACTTCTTTGTCATAAAAGTGATATAGTTTGTAAAAGTTAAGACGAAGACACGTCTTAACCTTTCTGAATATCAGTTTTTTGGCATCTACAAGAGTAGATATGATATTAAAAAGAAAAACAGTATTATAGCACGGGCTTGAGCATGTTGGTCTCCCGCAAAAGAGGGAATGGATTTACTGTATTTCCAACTTTTTAATTACGATGCGCTTTCGAAGACATTCTACATTTTCCTGCGATATTTTTCAGTGTTATTTTTCAGGTCTTTGTCATATCTATAGGTCCTTGTTTACAGGAATCAACAGAGTAAGGGTAGGATAAGTACCACTAAAATGTCAAAATGATTTAGACTGGTTACTAACAGTCACAGCTGTGATTACATTAGTGTTCCGTTAGTATATACACCTCTTACAATTTTGGGATGCACTTCATTGGGTCGTCAACTTGGGGGACATTATTAATTCTCTTATGATCTGTGAGAGTGACCTCAATTTGATAGATTTGATATATGTCAGTCAAGCGGCCTCATTTTGGCGAACTAAATTTGAAATAAATAAAATGAATCAACTGAGAGACAAAATGCGCTTAAATAACTTGAGAGCTGTCCTTGAGGTATACTTTTTCAACAAACAAACATTCAAATTAGTATAAATATGGATATGGCTTGTAATCTCTAAGAAGAATGTACAAATATAAATTAATAATTTCGTAAATAAGGAAAATTACTTCCAGTCTTTTAATGTTTACTTGTGCAGTTGGCTTTAATTAAGTTTATCTCTACGAACATCTGGCGATATTCCGCTGTTAAACATTGTGACAAAATTATCGCAACTCGAGATAATTGTGCAAAACCACCAACACCACATGGTGTGTACAATCTCTTGCAGTAGGCCCGAGGAATTGAGGAATGTTTAACAGAATTATTAGGTGTAAGCTGTTATAACTAATTGAGTCAGGCGTTACATGGCGGAAATCCATATTAAAAAACTATAATTATTTTGTGATAAATGTTATTTTTGCAATATTCGGCTTTTTTAAATTGTCGTACGATGTCGACACGTGTTTCGCCTACACACGAGCCATTATCAAGACTGTTTGGCAGCCATTGGCATCGCGACAATTTAAAAAAGCGGATTATTACAAAAATGCGACAGGAATCCACACGGTGAAAAGTGGGCATATAATATGCCTCTGCTACCCCTTCGGGGATAAGGCGTGATGGATATTTATTTATTTATTTTTATTACAAAAATAACATTAAAAACAAAATAATTATAGTTTTTTAAGCTCTTATACTTACTATGTATACAAACATAATATAATGAAGCGCTCGTGGCCCCGCGGTATGTGTTCTGTAAACGATCACTGCGTTAAGCAACTTTCGCTATGGCTGGTCACGGATGGGTGACCACTTTGTGGCATTTACATTTGCGAGCGTTTCCGTGCTTCGGAAGGCACGTTAAGCCGTTGGTCCCGGTTGCCAGTAACATGGCAGTCGTGAAGTCAAGTTGAAGGCCTTTTGGGCGACTTGAAAAATTTCAACAGCAGGTATTCAAAAGTATTTCGTCGACTTTTGACCTTACTGTTTTAAGCAATCTGATCACGGTCTCAGTATGTAAGTCTTAGTCTACCCTAACTCCTTCTACCCTCTACTTTCATACAATTTCATACATATATTCTTCGTCACGGTTTCTCCACTCATTCGTTTGACGTGTCCAAACCAACGAAGAACGCCAAAGACACATTGTTTATTTATCATAACTGTAGGAAGATTGACTCAATTTTAATTCTTATTACCGTTAAAATGCTACATTAGTAAAATATAGCTATACTGTTTTAAAAAATTAGGTCTAAAAGTTCCTTGAAGTTAAGAGACGAATGCCATACAACATTTTGACTGATTTGAAGCATAGGTAAAAAAATAGTTAGTGTACTTTTCGTTTTCATCTTGATGGCGCTGTGGTTGAGACTTGCTATGGTTTCAGATGCAAATCCTGTCAGATAATATTTGTGTGTAATTCGCAAATATTATTTTCTATGTTAGAGTGTTTTCTCTATCTGTATGATTGGTTATCAGTTGTTTAGATCCCATAGCACAAACTTATATTATCTTGAATTGGGGATGACGCTGAGTAAAAAAAAATGTTCAACAATATTTATTTGTATGGTGCAGTATTCCCGTTCCTGTCTTCCATGGGAAGTTGTTCCTGTAACTAAAAGTAGCGTATGTCCTTCTTATGAATAAGCTATACGAGTACTACTGCAAAGAATCATTAAAATCCATTCAGTAGTTTTTGTGTGAAAGAGTAACAAATATATTCATCCATACCACGCGTGCGGAGCCGCTGACGTCAACTAGTTTATAAAATTAATAGGATTCAGTCAGTAAAATGTATCGTGTATAGCAAACCTTTCGACTTCATACTTGACAAATTGAGACTTGGCCAGTACATCAGACGCTAAATTCTTAAAATTACACTTAAAATAAGATATTTTCATTGTGAAATTTTTGACAAGTAATACATTTGTGCTCAGTATTAGTTCATCTTACCGTTGTTATTTTTTTTATTGTGAATTATTGTAGGCTAGCAGAACTACGTAGTTGACCCACCTAGTACCTGTTCATCAATCACGCCTTATCCCCGAAGTGGTGGCAGAGACACATAATTACCATATAATACATTTCACCGAGTGCATTCCTGTGGTAGTGGTGGAGAGCCATTGCTGTGTTGAAATAGACAGACGGTTGCATAGATTGTGGCTACCTGCTGTTGAAAATTTTCAAGCCGCTAATAAGCTAATTGGATTAACGACTGCCATGTTACTGGCAACCAGGACCAACGGCCTAAAGTGCCTTTCGAAGCACGGAAACGCTCGTAAATGAAATTGTCTACTACCTAAGGCATTAAGTCCACTTTTGTACAAATGTGTGCATAAAGTTTTTAAATAAACAAATAAATATCAAAAAGCACTCACCCATCCGTAACCAGCCATAGCGAAAGTTGCTTAACAGTGATCGTTTACAAAACACTGAGTCATTGGGGCAACAATTGCCTGTTCTGGTAACATGACGAGGGTAAAATGTAGCCTACGTTACTTCTGATTACATCAGCCTGTGAAGGTGCAGGCATTTCCTAATATGCACATAAATTTTAAAATGTTGAGAAGCTGTCAATTTGTAATTTAAAACAGGAACTTCAATTTTATTTATCTGTAGAGACTTGTTAATGTCCGTACCACGAGGTACGGACATTAACGGAGTATGTCTACGAAGACAGAGAATACCCTGTTTGCCATAGAGTAAGTCATCTTTGAAAGTTCGACATATATGACATTGAAGACTTTTCTGTAGACATATAAATAAGAAAAATTATTGTGATATATTATTTTGTTGTATATTTAAAAGTATACCTTTATGACTGACTGAAATATTTGTGTGTATCGCCAAGATTTGTACATCTATATATAGTATGTTATTAGAAATTCATAAGTATGTTTATCAGTAGTCTAGAGTCAAGATGCATACCACTAGCTTAAATAAAAATATTTCTTTATTTATAATATAATAAACTCAGTATTTTCTATGGGAAATAATATTAAATTTCAATCATGAAATCCAATACCATCGATCAATCACAACAATAAATCGCACGAATTCCTTCGTCGCGCACAAAACGCTATCTGCCATCAGCCTCACGAACCGCCGCCCGCCTGTAAGAAATAATTAATGACTGTGCGTTGGACTTGACATTTCTTGTGATACCTTCTCGAGAAACGTGTCAATTGACGGCTATTGTAAGCGAGCTTATGTAAGCCTTACATAATTATATAAATAGGTTAAAAAATAGGCCATTTCAAAATGAGTGATGAAGTTTTTACAAGATGTGTAGACCTTATAACGGACTAATCTATCAATATAGCGCCGAAACAGTTTTGCAAAGTCACTGGAAAAATGTTAAGTTAAATTACTTTACTCCTTCTTCAACCTTGATAATGGGCTCACAACCCGTTCCGTGGGATGAAAATGCATACGGTGTAATGTGGGCGTTTACCTCTTCGGGGATAAAGGCGTGACAATAATGTATTTATGTACTCCTTCTTTCAGAAGCATTCGACCTAAAAAGTTGACAAAACCTAAAAATATATTTTAGAAGGCATGCATCTCTTCTGATATATATTTTTCAGGTTTTGTAAATTCTCGTCCTTAACTTTATTTTTGATATTATAGCTTATCATCTTCGTCTTCGCGACTTGAAGCTTTGGCTTTATTAATTTGAGAGTTAGTACACTTGTTTCGAAATATAGCTAAAATATATTTTTTTATACTACGTGGCAGATAAGCATACGGCCTGTTAAGAAATGGTCATCGTAGCCTATGGACGTTTGTAACACCAGAGGTTCAGCACTCGCGCTGCGGACCCTTTACTTTCTTTTATTTCTTTAATGTGTATAGTACCTCTTCATCCTGAAGCGCTCGAAACCCCGCTAATTCGGTGTTCTGTAAACGATCACTGCGTTAGGCAACTTTCGTTATAGCTGCTCGTTGGATGGGTGACTACGTTGTGGCATTTACATTTGCGGGCGTTTACTAGCTTCCGAAGGCACGTTAAGCAGATGGTCGTGGTTGCCAGTAGAATGGCAGTCGTAAAGCCCAGTTGAAGGCCTTTTGGCAGCTTGAAAAAGTTTAACAGCAGGTCGCCAGAGTCTGCGCCTGTCTATTTCAACACGGCAATAGGCTCACCACCTTTTACGTGGGACAAAAATGTATAAGCTGAAATGTAGGCGTATACTCGTAGTATGCCTCTGCTAACCCCATCGGGGATAAAGGCGTGATAATATGTATCCTAGTGCTTTCAAGCCCTACCTAGATTTGAAGCTTTTATTTGGCTGTAGCTATCGTTTGGTTATTAGAAGCGACTGACCTCTGACCTCGCAACCCCATAATGACGCTTGCTTCGTTGCCTCTTCAGTTAATCAGCAGGTAAGGTCACTTGAACATCGAATATCACTGTGAGGTTTCTTTTACCCTGGTAAACTGAATCTTTAAGGTGTAAATTGTCTTGTGAAAATACAATTTTAGTAGAATCAAAAATTACAAAATACTTTCAAAACCTTATTCTATCCGATAGTCGTCTAGAGACTCATAACAGCGAAAACTAACGAGTAGTCTATGACGGCTGACATAAAACAATTTGCTAGAGATACGATGTATTGCTGCTTCTCTCACGGGAAATATATGTCGACTAAAATATAAAATATACGTTGCATTCGACGCTGTATTTAACTCTATGTGCTATGAAGTGGATCGGTCATGCTTCCTACGTGGTAGTATATACGAGACGAAATTTGGGACAGGTACGTTTAACCGAGACTTGAATATTCATGTGATTAAAATCGTGTCATGAATGAATACGGAACGAATGGCAAATCAAGCAACGAACGAATATAAAGCTCGGGATACAGCTTCAAAATTTGCACAACATCCAAAAATCAAAATGGTGAAAAAGTAAAGGATTCAATTATTTTAAAAGCAGTTATTTATTGTCGTTTTACTGTATTAATATTCTAGAGATACCTATTATCCGACTTACCAAATATACACAAAAAAATTAAATAACATCATTTGCAGTTACGTAGAAATTCAATAACAAACATCTTGATACGAATATTTTACATATATTCGTATTGTTCGTATCGTAGTTCACATTCCCGTGGGAACACGGTAATAAACTGTAGTCTAAGTTTTTTTTTATGTAAGTTACTCCTTATACCATCAGCTATCAGTCGGTGAAAGTCTCTTTAAAATCGGTCTAGCGGTTTTCGTGATTAGCCGGAACAAACACACAGATAGACGGACTTGGCCCAAGCTCCCCTTACCCGACAGTGCTGCATGGTAAAGAGAAGGAAGAACTAGCAACAAAACCCCTGTGAGTGTTAAGAACTACAACTCGCCCTAAGGTAGTAACTAAGGCCAAGCTCCTTTCCAAAATCATGGTACACCGTGTTATGGCAAAACTCGGCGATGCCTACATCCAGCAGTCGAGTGGGATAAACTGGTTTGATAGATTGATTGAAAGCTTTACTAATAAAATTACCAAGTGACTCGGCTATCACCGTCTAAACGCAAAACCCTTACACCTATAAATTTACCTTGAAAATGTAGGCGCCCACTCAAATGTTATTTAAAGTTCAAGGGTTTCAGGAGAATGGAGTCACAGTTAGTAATAAAAAGAGAATCTATCATTTTGTCACTTAGTATGACAACTACGTTGTAATCAGCGGTTGAGCACGAATATAGATTTGGGTTGTCTATGGGCACAAGGGATGGTAATATTATAAAGTTAAAATAGTTTACTGATGGGATTTTTACATTGGACACCTGATGAGTTGAATAGCATAAACACGTAAGTAACAACAAGCCTTTAATTTAAACTCTTGTTTAATTGATATCGTAAAAGCTTTTATAACCGTATTGTAGGTTCTTTAACTATTTTAAATAAATAAATAAAATAAATATCCATCACGCCTTATCCCCGAAGGGGTGGCAGAGGCATATTATATACCCACTTTTCACCGTGTGGATTCCTGTCCTACGTAATAGGTGGTGAGCCCATTGCCGTGTTGAAATAGACAGACGCAGGTTGTGGCTACCTGCTATTGAAATTTTTCAAGATAAGACCTTTAACCAGGCTTAACGACTGTCATTTTACTGGCAACCGGGACCAACGGCTTAACGTGCCTTCCAAAGCACGGAAACGCTCGCAAATGTAAATACCACAAAGTGGTCACCCATCCGAGGACCAGCCATAGTGAAAGTTGCGTAACTCAGTGATCGTTTACAAAACACTGAGACCGCGGGGCCACGAGCGCTTCATCAACTATTTTAACTATGGTTGAACTATATATATATTCAAATTCGGCTGTAGTTAACACTCTTATGACTGCCCCAGTGGCCCAATGTATTCGACTGTTGTACCTACATTTTTTGTTGCTACTGGAAATGCCTTTAAGTGTCGTCATTACGCGTTTATGTACGAAGTGAGGGATTCCCGGACCTTTTTGGGTCGTCCTACCCACTAAATGCCGCGGTGTTCCGCCTTCTTCCCAACCAGTTCGCAGAATTAGCCTAAGGGTTATTCACGGCGACCTGGCTAAGGGAATGCCCCAATTTGAGTCTCTCAAGAGATTTGCCTGTGGCCAATAAACGAGCAAAGTACAGCATATAAAATATATGATATCATAATTTAGTTTCCTTTACATTAGCGCGTTGTTTATCATATAAACCAAAATCTTTAGCTATCGTTTCTTAACCTCCAAACTATTAGAGTTTGGCTATTACGAATCACTTTTTTAATTAATATACATGTTGCTTCCTAAGTATTCCTATATACATATTGTCACGCCTTTATCTCCGGATGCATTTTTATCCCACGTAAGGCGATGGGCCCATTGCAGTGTCGAAATGGACATGGAGCAGGTTGTGGCGACCTGCTGTTGAAATTTTTCGTACTTAATATAAGTCTCAATAAAAACGTTCCTGCACATAATAAGGGTCAGTATGTTTTCATAAAACGTAAACGTCGTGTGCAGACCACGCATTGCTTTAGGAATTCGGGACACCGTAAAACTCCGGAAGTTGGCGGAATTCAAGCAATTTCGGTACTGAAGAAGGAATTTGTTGGAGTCGTCGTTGTGAGCTCATTTTATTGCTTATACATCCCGTTTGTCACTGGCACAAAGAAAAGTGAGTGGTTCCTTGGTATTTTTTCACGATTTAAAGCTTATTATATTAAGTTACATTGTTTCAAATATATTTGATGAATATATAGTAGTTTTTTGAAAATATTTATTTAGTTGGAATATAAAAATACTTAATTTTTTATTGTTTGAACTCTAAGTGTTTTTGGGGGGACACACTTAAATAATTCTAATGTAAACATTGACAATCTTAATCATAATAATATTATAAATGCGAAAGTTTGTATGGATGTTTCTTACTCTTTCATGTAAAAACAGTAGTTTGAACTTATAATGAAACTTTACAATAATATAGCTTATACATCAGAATAACACATAGGCTACTTTTTATCCCGGGAACAAGTTCTTGTAGGAAACGAGAACGGGAAAACTTCTCTACGCGGGCGAAGCCACGGGCATCAACTAGTTTAATATAATTTGCTCTTTTAGTGATGCGAGCTATAATATTTTTTATAGTTAATATCTCTAATTTTTCAAATTAATATTAATCACTTCTATTATTGAGACCGAATTAAAAATCTTTAACTTCAAAACGACTATAAATTTAACTTGTATAATTGTTTATATTTTCGAAGGTATTTTGACAAATAGTTTTATTAAAGTCAAACTTCTTTAAAAATCATTACGTTTTTCGCTTACGCGCTATGTTGTTTTGAAGTGAAACTTCTTTATCGACGTATGAGAGAAATTTTATAGCTGTAAAAAAAATATCGTCTAGAATATTCACTTCTTACCTATTTACTCTGGTACACACAACATACTTTTTTACATGTTATGTTAGTAGTATGCGCATGACAACGGTTAACCTTGACTTATTTGCGATCCTTAATATTGTTCCTTCGACGTTTATGGTTAATTCATCGAATTTAAAACAGTCAAAAAGTATGCATGAATCGCGAATTGGCAATTTGTCCTCTTTACCGACCCAGTCTTCAACATGTTTCAACATGTAATAAAATTTTCGAGAATGTAATTTAGTACTTTCTGAACTTTGAAAAGCTCTCTGAGTTTTATACAAATTCCTTTAGAATTCGATTGTTACTAATAGATATCATAAGTAATCTAGAAAGTGTTTACGTTATTACTCAACACCGAGCCAGCCAGATAAGTAGGTACCGGGTTTTGATTAAAGTTTTATTTTGTCTTCCCTTGAATGCAAGTAAAACTAAGGTTCTAGTATTTGAAAGAGGTGACGTAAGAACTAAATGCGAGATTAGGGTAAACCAGGAACGTCTAGAGCAAGTGAATGAAATTGTGTATTTAGGAAGTATGTTTAGCGCGGATGGAAGATGTGATTCGGATGTAGAACGGCGAGTAGCTGCCGGAAACAAAGTTAACGGTGCTTTGTCCCAGTTAGTAAAGCGACAAAGCATCGTAAAAGAAGCACGCATGGCGATTCATAACGCAGTGCTAGTGCCAACTTTGCTTTACGGTAGTGAAACCTGGGTATGTTAGCAGATACATGAAAGTAAATTGAATGCTGTGGAGATGCGATCACTTCGAAAATTGTGCGGCGTTACCTTGGCCGACCGAATACGTAACGAAGTGATACGCAATATGGCAGGTTTGAATGAAAGTGTCAGCGTTAAGCTGGAAAAGGGCGTGCTTCGTTGGTTTGGACACGTCCAACGAATGAGTGAGGAACGATTGACGAAGAATATATATTGTTCAAAAGTAAAGGGGAAGAAGGAGTCAGGGTAGGCCGAGACTTACATATGAAGACCACGTGAGCAGATTGCTCAAAAACGAAAAGATCAAAAGTACTCGGATACCCAGACGTGCGTGTATGAAGCGATTGATGAATCTCGAAGAAGCGAAAGAAGTATGTATGGATCGCGAAGCCTGGCGATCTGTCCTCTCTGACTACCCCGTCAGGGATACAGCGTGAAGATAGTTAGTTAGTTAGTTTTTATTTTTTTATTTTTCTTAGCCACGACCGCGTCTGTTAGTCAGTAGTACACTACTTTGAGATAAAGCCGTTCTGAGCCTTGAGTGGTTTGTTGAATATTTTGAGAGTACAGTAGTACACTACTTCGAGATAAAGCCGTTCTGAGCCTTGAGTGGTTTGTTGAATATTTTGAGAGTAGAATGTCGTTGTTCGTTGACTGGTCTGAGCTCCTCTCAAAATTCATTGATGGTCTTTTACAGATTTGAGATGCAAATCGGGTAACTTCCACTTTATGTGTGGAAGTTCTCATGGATGCTATACCGAAATAAAAAACTAACTAACTATCTTTACGCTGTGTCCCTCCAAGAAAATACATCGCCAGGATTCGCGATCCATGCATACTTCTTTCGCTTCTTAAGATTCTTCTTAAATCCTACCGACTAAAACCACACGGTGCCCTTCCATCTGCCCATGACACGGAGTCTTGCATGAACCCTCGAAAGGATAGCCCAACGGCACCTGACAGACCACTGCGGCCTCGTCTTCGGGGTGTTCGGTTGTTATCCCACTTCTTTACAGGTGTAAAGGGTGTACGTATAGTTATCACGCCACGAAACCGTCAAGGGCCATCGGTAAGAACAGCGAGCAGCCCACTTACTGTCTTCAACTGGTCCGTATTGGGTTGCATAAATTTTAGAGGCATAACTTAAAACTGCATAACGTTTTTTGGCATACTCTTCGTTTCGCATAACGTTCAAACAGAATACGTCATTAGGCATACTTTATTTTCCCATAACTTTTTTATAATAATGATTTACCCGCATAAAATGTTTACGCATATTTTTTTTTACAATACCTATTACTAATCATTACATTTATTGGCATATCACTCACTCTCGCATAAAGATTACAGGCCATACATATAAAATACCATAATTTTAACGAGTACATATTTTTATTTTTATATCTAAGCTTGAACTGTCTAAGATTGAAATGCCCACTGATTAAAAATGTCGTTAGTCACTATACTGAAGTTTAAAATTTCAACACTTATATATAGAATATATAAATAAAATACAAAAAGAAAGTAGGTAGATTAAAACGAGCGATTCTATTCTGGCACATCGCCGGCCGCTACCGCGGCCCGCTCGCTTCGCTCGCTCGGCTCGCGCGTTGTGTTCACAAGTGACCTAACACTCCTCCTCGCTTCGCTCGTCGTCGTACCTATTTACGACATTGCACAAGACTAGTCTGAAAAAAAATAACACTTAAAATATCGTTTTATATGTTACAGCTTAAAAACTTGGCTATGAGTGAGATGATTATTTACAATGGTGTCTTATCATTTCTTAAATATTCTTAGTCAAATTATAATTCATTTATGATTTAAACGGTTATCCATACCTCCATTATGCGTTTTGTATTTTATGATAAATTATCTTTAGGCGTATAACAATTAAACCCTTTACATTTATGCTGATTAAAATTATGATAAAAAAATTAGAGTAAGTTAATGTTATGCTAATAAAACCATTATCCGTTTATAATACTCTGCTTATCATAATTTATGCGAGAAAACTTTATGCTGAAACTGTTATGCCAAACTACATTATGCTGAAAAAAATTATGCGATCGAAAGGGCACCCGTCTTCACCACCGGTAATGTAGGCCTGTAGTCATGGGCGAATAATGTCTGCGTCGCCTAAGGTGCGGAACTCGAGAGGAAAAATTTTCTTTCGCTCCGCCACCGCTGCTACTTTTGTAAGCATGATTTGCTCGCAAAAACATGCAGCGGCGTCCCATTTGCTGGTGTAAAGCTTAACGCTGCCCTTGAAAATCATCGTACAAATTCCTTGCAGCTAACCCCGTTGCATGAGAGCATCATTGTATGGTAGGCCAATCAAGGCCTGCCGAAGTACTACGCTCCCGGCGTGTTTGCGAAATCGTTGCTTTGAATGTAACTTAGCCGGCAAGTTTGGTCACGGTGCCCTTGTTGTTTTCACACTCGTCGGGGTGTTTCATCCCCGCCGTCTGTTTTGACTGGAGTGGCCGTTGTACTCCTTCCAGCAATATTTATATGGGATCTGTTACGGGCGTGCATTTTACCGCACGCTCAACCGCTTCCTACCGCCTTGAATCGCAGTGACTTAACTTCTCACCTATCCTGCGTTTCATAAAACAAAGTCACTCTGCTGCTTCCTGCAGCAAGTTAGTGAAGGGCCCTAATGCATTCCATCGTGTTGGAAAAATAATCTTCTAAAATCTGAACCTCTACCTAAGCTAGGCTATCCTTCCGAGGGCTCACCCGGGACTCCCGGCTATAGACAGATGGAAGGCATACGTGTGGTTTTAGTCGGTAAGAGTCCGGCATAGCATCCATGAGGATTTCCACACGGAAAAAAAAGGTAAGGCTAATTCAATGTAATAAAAAGCTTGAACTGGATTGAAAAAAATAAATATCAGAAAATAAAGTAATAACAACGAAACGATATTTATACCCAGCTCGTGGCCCCACTAACTCGGTATTTTATAAACGATTATTGTGTTAATCAACTTTCGCAATAGGTGACCACTTTGTTGCATTTACATTTGGGAGCGTTTCCGTGTTTCGAAAGGCACGTTAAACTGTTGGTCCCGGTTGCCAGTAAAATACCAGTCGTTAAGCCCAGTTAAAGACCTTATCGGTGGCTTGAAATGGTTTAACAGCAGCTCTCCACAGCCTGCGCCTGTCCATTTATACACGGCAATGGCCCCACCACCTGTTACGTGAGACAAAACTGCATACGGTGAAATGTGGGCGTATAGTATGCCTTTGCCTACCCCTTATTAAATAAATATTGTTTGAAACTTTTATGAATTGGATATATTAGCGTTTGACTATAACCTATAGTTAGGCACACACAAAACATACAATCACTAAATTATTCAAGGGATAAACAGAGGTATAAACCATACTCATAGATAACTATAATTTTAGATCCCTACACAGTGGTCGGCAACGCGAATTAATCTTTGGTTTTGCAAAACACAAATGTATGTAGGCTACGGTGAACATTTTTACTCGGGTAGCTTATATAAATTGGTTTCTTTAATTGAAAATGGTATATATCTGTTGATTATTATTAAAAAAAACTAACTTTACGCTGTATCCCTGACTGAGGGGTAGTCAGGGAGGACAGATCGCCAGACTTCGCGAATTATCATTCATTTGACATAAGCCGTTCCCAGTAAAATGGCAGTCGTTAAGCCCAGTTGAAGCCTTATGAGCGGCTTGAAAAATTTGAACAGCAGGTCGCCACAGCCTGCTCCTGTCCATTTTAACACAGCAATGGGTTCACTACCTCTTACGTGAGAAAAAAGGCATATTTATAGTAGGTATAGTATGCCTCTGCCTAAACTTTCGGAGATAAAGGCATGACAACATGTTTGTAAACATTACACATTAGTAGCAACTGCCTTTGACCCACCGACCTCCTGAGCTTTCCGAGGCACCTTCACCAGAACCTTTACCATCATTTAGCAGGTGCTGGTTAAGCAGGACTGGGCCAAGTGTGTGTTCCTTTAGTGCAAAAATATCACTGAAGTTGTTCTTAGATCGTCACCCATCCAAAAGTTGACCATGCTTAGATTACTTAACGTCACGGATCTTTTACCCACTAATGACCGAAACTTGTGATATGCATAACTGTAAGCAAAGTGTCTGCTGAAATGTGTTTCACATTCTTTCAAAGTGGTCACCCATCTAAAAGTAGAACGTGCATTTGGCGCTTAACTTCCCTGATATTTTACCCATTAGAGACTGTAACTGAAAGAAACGTATCTGTTGTCGTGTGATGTACCTACTTTTGAAGTGAAGTGGTCACTCATCTAAAATTTGAACGCACCTATATAACTTAGCTTAACTCATAGTTTAGTCATTAGTCAAGGCAACTCGATATGAGTACGTGCGTAACTGGAAACCAGCAAAAATGTGATAAAATGTGTTTTATGAAAAGCCAAACGCAATTACCAAAATACTTTGACCTCTCCAATGTATAGCGCGTCTAGTTAAATATAGTTCAACCTGTATTATTAAACCGATTTTGATGAAATATAGCGCAGTATTTAAGCTGGAAAAGTACCTACAATATTCTAATAATACATTTATGATCATCCGCCTGGATTTTGCTGCAACCCCGAACAAACAAACAAACAACACGGAGAAAAAAAATCACAGTTTCGGACTCAGAAAGAATCCCTTAATTAGTCGATTGCAATTCTTTTTATTTATTTATCATCAATGTACGTCACAGCTATTTTTACAATTTTATAATAGTATACATTAGAATATTCTAGCGAATTCCAAGTTCCTTTTCTTTTAGTGACAGATATCGTGCTGGTGGGCCATGAACGAATAGACAGTGTCTATCACTAGACTTCGTAAAAACGATATCCACAAAACTATCAGAGCGTTGTGGTGATTTTCTAGTAGCTGGTGTATAAGGCAAGTTATACATACATACATATTATCACACCTTAATCCCCGAAGCGGTAGGCAGAGGCATACTATATGCCCACATTTCTCCCTAAGGCAAGTTATGTCTTGAGCAAACTTCAGGACTTCAGGATTGTAAAACAAGATTAATGAAAGTAAGGTAAAAAGGATTATAGGAACGTCGAGGGAGTAGTTTAAAAATAATTGTACTAACAATGTTCATACTGGATCCCTGACGGGATAGTCAGAGAGGATAGATCGCCAAGTTTGCGATCTATGCATTTTATGCGATCTATACATTTGACTTCCTTGAAACATTCTAGACGTAAACTCCCTCAGCTGAATACAAGTGTTATAGATTACTAAATCAATTTAACAAAAGGCTCTCCTATTATAATTATTTCTTGAGAGGCCATTGGTTGTACTGTACTTTGCTGGTCAACAAGTTTATACATACATATTGTCACGCCTTTAAACCCTTGTGACACCCTTTAAATCCCGTCATTTATTAATTTACTAATAATATATGAAAACTTGACATTTATGATTACTGCTCCGCTCACCTGAGTAGAAGCGTGATGATATATAACCTTCCTCGATAAATCCAACAGAAGAGTTTTTCGATTCGATCCAAATAGTTACTTGGATTCAACCAAACAAACAAACTATACAGCACTAAAAAGATACGGGCTACAGTGACCACTTTCCATCACCGTGGAGCCGTACGGTCGTACGCTTGTCTGCCTCCTCGGTAGTATATAAAAAAATAATAAATGTCACGTAAGTAAATGTTAAATAGAAACCAAAAAGAACCGCTCTTTTAATATTTGCAAACATTCGTCACAGGTGAGAAATCACTTGTTTAATTATCTTTTTATCTTTACAGTGTGATAACAGTGACCCAGTACTCACTATCAGTAACAACTCCGTTATTACATGCTCACTAACAGTACTGGATCGCGTCGGCGCCATTTTGAGTTTTCAAACACGAAGTTCTGTTTTTTTAAAGAACACTAGATATTCAACCTTGAGTGTCAAATTTTTGTGTGTGAAAGTGATTTTAGTGGATACTTTAATGTGAATATCCTTAATGTGTTTTGGATTAACATTTCTATAAACTATACGTAAGTTTATATTTACACACATTCATGTTTACATTTAGTCAGAAAGAGTAAGCAGAGGTAGCCTATGTAGGCAACATTTCACTTATTGGGGTTTGACCCATGTTAGAGGTCATGAGGTGAGCCTATTTGCCGTGTTAAAGCGGATAGAAGTAAGTGCGGCAAAAATATTTGTGTGATCCACAAATGTTTGTTGTGGAGTTTGGGTGTTTCCTGTGTATAATAATGTATGTATTTATAAATATATAAGTATTTATATCAGTTGTCTAGACAGACAAGCATACGGCCTGCCTGATGTACAGTGGTCACTATAGCCTATGGGTTTGCAACACCAGAGGTGTTGTCGGCAACACCTCTGGGGTTGGGCCAAGGGTCGGCCCTTTAAAAACCTTCTACGACTTCTTTTGAAGAACCCCATACCGTAGACGTTCGGGAAAATCTAGGCAGGGAGTTCATTCCACAATTTAAGCGTGCGCGGAATAAATATAACTAAATACTATCAAATTATATTATCTTGCAGTCAAAGACAAATTTTATCGTCAATCAAATAGTTTTGATTAAAAATCAAAGTTAAAGCGGGCAGCTATAGATCAGAATTCATATTAATCTGTGATAAGGATAACTGAGTTTCGTTATAAATTAGGTATTTCGATTCATGTCTATACACAGCAAGGAATCAATGTCACTGGCGCGCTCCTTTCTAGAGACGCTTTTCTCTATGGTTTGGGCGCTTATACAATTTGGAGGTCTAGCTTAATTGGAATCTTATAACTTTTGGCTGCACCACTACCAGACTAACTGACGGCCAAATCTGTTATGTATTGGTAAAGAACTATTAATGTTATGATTATCAGTCGGTATCCAATTCCTTGTGAAAATTAAGGCTACCTCTCCTACTTCTAAATAATATATTTTATACAACCTGGCGTGTCAGGGGGCGTCACCACTTTCTAATACGTTTACTTTAATTACTACAGACGAATGTAGGCAAAAGACAAGTCGCATATGTGATTTTAGCATACAGTTTGATGTAAACTTGTGTGTAATTATTACTTTGTCTCTATTAAGCATTAGTTAGAGGAACTGAGCAATATTCCTTGCTATGTGGATATTTATTACTACACTGGATTGCATTGTCACGTTTTTCGGTTATGCGCCATGTTGTTTTGAAGTGAAACTTCTTTTAAATAAATAAATTTATCATAAGTGAAACTTCTTTATCGACGTATGAGAGAAATTTTTACCTATAAAAAATGTCATAAAGAAGTTTCACTTCATACCTGTGTACTCTGGTATACACACATATTTAATTTTATACCTTTGAGGTAGCAAAGAAGCATAGAGAAGCATAGCATCTGATGTCAAGTAAAAAAATATTTATGAGTTACAGTTAGTTGCTATTTTGTCATCTCGGCAAAATTAGAGTCCCATCAGATGTTTTTTTTACCACTGCGGTGGCAGACAAGAAATGTGGTCACCATGTCAGAGGTGCATAAAAATCGCGTTATAAACCTGTGAATGGTTTAAAAATACGTGCTTGTATTTTTTACCTACTAATAGACGAATACAATGTATGATCTGCTGATAAGATTATTTCTTATCTAATTCTACTGTGCATGTTAACACATTTTTAAATAATAGTTTGAGTCATCATCTTATAGTGAACATTTGAAAAATGAAAATAGATGCATTTTATAGTACGAAACGAGGATTTTTTTTTTTAAATTGCTATTAACGCAGCTTGAGGGGTAAAAGATCTCCCGACACGAAGGGGAGGAGGAAGGGACGATAAAGAGCGTCTTCTCGGAAGAAGAGCAAAATTTCATCCCATTGCTGAGACGCAATGCAATGACTTGGCCTGTACTGCGCTTCGGTAGAATTCGGTAGACTTTTAGTGGAAGTCTAGCCCCATTTGGGCTGCAAATCCCATACGAAATTTCTCGCAGCGGGCGGCTATATGGGTAAAGGTAATCTATCACGTCCAAAAAAAATGTTAAGCATTTTTACAAATCAACACGGTGTACTAAGGATCACGTCCTCCCAATCAATTAATTTATAGATTCCAGAATATTTGTGAAGTCATTCATCACACTAAACCATAGCTACTTAAAGTATTCCGCGATTTTGAGTGTATATTTAGCCTAAAAAAAGCGGCGAATTCACCTTTTGCGGTTACTAAAAGAACGATGGCCCTAAGATTCGGTTCACAAAACCCATATCACAATTAGACATATTGTCACGCCTTTATCCCCGACGGGGTAGGCACAGGCATACTATACGCCCACATTTCACGGTATGCACTTTTGTCCCACGTAACAGGTGGTGAGCCCCAGACAGACGCAGGTTGTGGCGACCTGATATTGTAATTTTTCAAGTCGCATATAAGGCCTTTAACTGAGCTTAACGACTGCCATATTACTGGCAACCGAGACCAAGGGTTTAAGGTGCCTTCCGAAGCACGGAAAGGCTCGCAAATGTAAATGCTACAAAGTGGTCATCCATTCGAGGACCAGCCATAGTTAAAGTTGCTTAACGCAGTGATCGTTTACAGAACACTGAGTCCGCGGGGCCACGAGCATTTAACATTTAATGCTTATTAAATTCACTTTAATTCATAGGATTACGTAAAATTATATCCTAAATAGTTTTGCTACTAGTCCATCACGCTTGTGTGACGTACCCACACATGCCGTGTGTAGACGCACTTATATTATAACCTAATTCTTGTTAACCTTGTGACAGTTCAAAGGGAAAATGGTGTTGCCATTAAACAAATTGATTATTATAGTGTTGCACTATTGACGAGGGGTAATTTTATGGTAGTAATTGATCGTTTTCATTGTTGAAATGTTCGTTTATCATATCAATTGTTGATAAAACATAAATTTCATGTCACTGTGTTTGTTACCTACGTAATCTATATACATAACATATAAATAATATTAAAGTGTCTGTTTGATATTTCAAATTAACGGCTTTTAACTAAATGTATATGAAAGTATACACGGTAATTTTTTTACATTAATTAAAAATACAAATCTTTCTGTCTGTCTGTGTAATTGTTCCGGCTAATCTCTGAAACGGCTGGATCAAATTTTTCAACGGGACTATCTCCGGCAGATACTTGTTGGTATAAGGTGTAATTAACGTCTACATTGTATTCCCACGGGAGCAGGAATTACGCGGGTGAACAGGGCGGCATCCGCTAGTATCTAATAAAACTGCAATAAAATTTTCTTTACGCAGAATAACATTACTCCATACTTCAATATTCATACTCAGTGATGTTTGATTTTTTTTTATGCTTATGCAGTAGCAAACAAGCATACGGGTCGTGGGTCATGAGCATCTGATCCAAGTTGGTTACGTAGACTATTAATAGACGATTGCATTGCAACACCAGAGATCTTACACTCAATCTGCCGACCCTATTGCTGTGTTGAAACGTACTTAACTTGACTTAATGACTAACATTACCCTTTAATAGTAACCGGGTCTAATGGCTTAAAGTCCGCAAATTGTTATCCATCTCTGGACCAGCCGTAGTGTAACATGATTATTTATTTAACATCGTAACAAAGCAAAGTATTGGCGTTGTGTATTTTTTTTATATTTGTCTTCGCCCATCTTGGCCATACAGCCTTGTCCTTAGTATTAACATTTTCTCATTATATAGTTTTAATTATGTCTAGTCCTTTATCGATGTCGAGTCTTCAGTCCTACGTCCTGTGTCCTTGCCCTAGTAAAGCAGTGGACCCTTGACTAGGGTTTTCTATGGAGATTTGGCACTAACGCATAGAACACCTCTATTCATTGCTATATTTCACTTTACTTAACTCATGCACATTTTCGAATACTATACGTATCATAATCCACCATTATTAAACACAAAATCACGAATTATAGTTTTGGAAAATAGAATACGGCAACCGTGCGTCATGTTCAAGAATTGGCGCCAAACCTCGTTGTCTATATAAGTGAGGGTTGTAGTCACCAACATAGAGTACTTTTTATCCAAGTAAAACAATTATTATTCCTGCTGGTTCTGTACCATTACCGGTACAACATTATATATAACCTTTTTCTTCTTCTTTGTCCAACCGTCCAACCCTTTTTCTAGGCTAATGTTTTACGGCCGGTTGCCACCCGACGCCAAGATTGTTCTTTGGATGCCATCATTGGTCCTCAATTGAACTGTTTCGCCACTAACCATTCTCTACGTCCTAACCGAAGCGCACAGCAATACTCGCAGCTTCAACTATTTCAGATAAACCTGCGGTGTATTTAATCTTTTTCATTATTTGACTGCCTCGGTGGCGCAGTGGTAGGATGTAGTGTGTTGGTTTGTGTTCCACAAATATTGTTGTTTGGGTGTTTCCTATGTTTAATATGAATCTATTTAGAAATATTGATGTTTTTATATCAGTTGTAGATCCCAAAGTACAAGTTTATAGCTTAGTTTGGGCTAGACGACGCTGTGTAAAAAGTGTCCCACAATATTTTTTATTTTATTATTTATATTCAAAGTTTTATGTTATTCGGGTCTTTTTCGTTTAATATTTTTAACTTAACGTCGAGAGGTGAGAAAAAGTTAAAAATATTACGCGAAAAAGACCCGAATAACATAAAATGTAAGTCGTGTGAGTTTAAAAACATTATATTCAAAGTGTTTAAAACTATTCTTTGAATATTTAACGCGTCTGTAGCCGTTATTAATATCAAGCAGAATACGACAAAAATAACACGTTTGTTGTTAAGTAGCCCTACTTAAATATTTATTTATTCTGTTTAGTATTTAATGATAAAGCGGCAATATAAATACATGATCTGTGAAAATGTCAACTTTCTATCACGGTTCATGAGATTAGCGGGTGACGGTCAAACAGAAACTAGGACGTAGAAGGACATAAAAGTGTAGGCTTAGTAATAGGATCTCGATTTTACTCTTTCGGTACGAAACCCTAATAATATGAATAGACTTATAGCGCGCACAAATAAAGGTATTAATTTTGTAAAGAGAAAAGTAAGTCGGGATAACTTTAAGCAGAGCCGCCCTATCGTGCGTCGTTTTGTGGCGTCTACCCTACATCTATACTAATATTATAAAGCTGAAGAGTTTGTTTGAACGTGTTTGTTTGTTTGGTTGAACGCGCTAATCTCAGGAAATACAGCTCAGATTTGAAAAAAAAATGTGTTAGGTAGCCTATTTATCGAGGAAGGCTATGTACCATCACGCTACTACCCTGGGGTGCAGAGCAGTTGTCATAAATGTCGACCAGTCGGAAATTTTTTTATGCAATATTTTAGAATTTATATGCGATGGGATTACATAGGTGCGACGGGAGTTCGCAAATGTCACGGGCAAAACCGGGGGAGTCAACTAGTGGTGGATAATGTGTCTCCTTCACAGAGTGAAGATAAAAGTAATAAACGCCAAAAGCCGTGACGTCGTCATAGAGACACCGTCAATCTATAACTATATATATAAAATATTAAATAACACCACTTGTACTGTTGTTTGTTTTGCAGAACAAATAGTAACAGAAAAGCATTGTTTTGACCCAAAAGCGAATTTTAAGGTGCTCCATTCTTGTGACAAAGGAAGGAAAATGAATGCTCTCGAAGCGCTCGAGATAGGTAGACATATAAGTGCAGACCCAAACATTATTCTAAATCAACAGTTGGATTTAAATCGTTCACCCTTATTACATTATTACAAGTGATGACATCTATATATTTATACTATTAACGCAGAATATGTAAATTTTAATTTTTAGTTAACCAAAAAATGTTTGTAATTTGTCTAGTTAATGACATAGTTCAATATGACAAATCATAGTAAAATAAAAATATCCATCACGCCTTATTTAATAATGGTGACAATTTAATATCCTGACATTTAATACTTTGACATTTTAATTTCTTGACATTGAATAATATGACACTTTGACATTTGCAATTCTAATATTTTAAATAGAATTATGATTCGTAGTATTTAATTTTTTTCAAATGTTAAACTGTATTCTCCCTAATTTTGGGGTAATTTTCTAAACTGGTAACTTGTTTTTTTTTTATTTTTTTTATTTTTATTGTGTACCTTTGAGAATGCCGTGAGGCGAAACCGGTCAGGTTTACAAAGTAAATGTTGTGGAACAGTACAAGTGGTGTTATTTAATATGTGTAGCAAGTTCCACCAAGCGCCATCAATCAACAGCATTAATAATATATATAAAAGACATAATCACTGACTGACTCATTGATCACGAAATCTCTGAAACTACCAAAGCTATGAAGCTCAAACTTCGTATGGAGATTCTTTCTAATACGTAGGTTTCCGCTAAGAAGGGATTTTGCGAAATTCTACCCCTAAGGAACTTAATAAACTATGAACGGTTGTGTGGAAGTTCGTCATTTTCAACGTTAGTAACATGCATTTACTTACACCGATTTCTGGTTACAAATTAATGGGCACGTATATCGCAGTTTTGCATAATTTTAGCTATAAGGGGGTAAAACAGTAGTGATTCATTGATTGATCACGAAATCTCTGAAGCTAACGGAGCTATGAAGCCCAAACTTAGCATGGGGTTCTTTTTAACATGTACTCGTAGGTACCCCCTAAGAAGGAAATTTGCGAAATTCTACACCTAAGGACGTAAATAAAGGATAAACGGTTGTATTAAGTTTGTCATTTTCGTTCGTCATTTTCATGAACTTTCGTACACCTATTTTTTGGTTACAAATAAATGGGTACGTGTATCGCGGTTTCGCTAACTTTCCATCTATAAGGGGGAAAACAGAATTGTAAGTTTATATGGGAAATTCTTAATTTTCAAACATAGCAACACAAAATTTCGTATACCTGCTTCTGTATCAAAGTAAAAAATCACGCTTAAAGGATTTTTTTATGAACTCTAACCCTACGGGTGTAAAATAGGGGATAAAAGTTTGTATGAAAGAAAAAATTTCAAAGCTGCTAAGGGGCATGGATTAAGTGTGTAGAGTGTAACGGGAGATCGATCGACGTCACGGGCAAATCCGGAGAGCTTCCTTATCTTATAATCCCTTAAAACCTAAAATCCTAACCTTAATCTATATCAAATAATATATCTATACTAATATTATAAAGAGGAAAGATTTGTAAGTTTGTTTGTAATGATAGGCTCAGAAACTACTGGGCTGATTTCACCATTAGAAAGCTACATTCTTCGTCAGTAACATAGACTATATTGTATTTTCAAAAGCTTAGGGTGCCGTACGAATTCTTGAATAGGTAAACTTCTCTACACAGGCGATGCTGCGGGCATCAGCTAGTACTTCATATAGCATTTGAAGTTATAAAGTATAAAGTTTGCGTATTATAAGGGTATCATGCCTAGGCTTCAAAGTATAACTAATAAAATCTGTATTCTATGCTTAGAAAACGAACATACAAACTTGTGTAGTTCTCCAAAGTTTGACAGGATTCTTGAGACACAAGTGCGTCTAGCAGCTTAGATGAAATTATTGATTACTAGATGACCCCACAGCTTCGCCCGTGGAATATTGCGACCTCCCGTCGCACCTATTTAAACCCGTCGCTTATAAATTCTACAATGATGCATAAAAAAATGCCCGATGTTGACATTTATGACTACTGCTCTGCTCCCCAGTGTAGTAGCGTAATGATATATAGCCTTCCTCGATAAATGGGCTGTCTAACACAAAAATATTTTTTCAAATCCAACCATTAGATCCTGAGATTAGCGCGTTTAACCAAACAAACAAACAAACTCTTCAGCTTTATAATATTATTATTGATTATAGTGAATAGAACTGTAGAACACTTTAATAAAAATAATCACCACTGACCTGACAGGCTTAACTATGGATTCATATTGCTATGATTGACAGCCAAGAACCATCTGGAATATTTTGGGTTAAGAAAAAAAAATCGCAGTCAAAATGTATCATTGGTTGATGTCATGATGCTACACACTAACCGTTAAATACATACATTCATATTTTCACGCCTTTATCCCCGAAGGGTTAGGCAGAGGCATACTATATGCCCACAATTCACCGTATGCATTTGTGTCCCACGTAACAGGTGGTGAGCCCATTGCTGTGATGAAATAGGAACGCGCAGGCTGTGGTGATTTGAAATCCTTCAATCAGGCGTTGCAGTTGCTTAATGCAGTGATCGTTTACAGAACATGAGTCAGCGGGGCCATCGCCACCTAGCCCAAATTAAGCTAATATAAGCTCGTGGTATGAGATCTAGGCAATTGATATAAGTTATATATATCTAAATACATACATAGGAAACACCCGAACTTCGAAACAAGCATTTGCGGATCACACAAATATTTGTTGAACCCTGGCCCAGGCCAAGTCTACGAATTCAATCGCGTCAGAAAAGAATCGTCGCTCAATAGAGAGCCGACAGAAAAAAATTACAGTTTTCATAGTCTACTATTACAATTGCGCTCCAATAGTATTCTATAGGCCGGCCGATAGAATGTTATTAATACGTGTAGCGCCGGTCAGTAGTTCTTAATTAGCATTTTTGGTAGTCTATATTAATATTTTAACTAACTAACTATCTTCACGCTGTATCCCTGACGGGGTAGTCAGAGAGGACAGATCGCCAGGCTTCGCGATCCATGCATACTTCTTTCGCTTCTTCGAGATTCATCAATCGCTTCATACACGCACGTCTGGGTATCCGAGTACTTTTGACCTTTCCGTTTTTGAGCAATCTGCTCACGTGGTCTTCATATTAAGTATATTAATATTTTGATAGCTAAAAACAGTTATTTTGTCAATCTAATTGAATCGGGCGTTACATGGCGGAAATCCTTCGTTTTCGATTTTGTCTCTATTCTGCAGCTTGAGAAGTTTAATTGTGAAATATATTTTTTAGTAGACTACCTAGTTTTGGATTAATCGCAACAGAACGGCTATAGAATAGAACTAGAACGACTTTCTATTGGACAATAATAGACTCGGCGCCCAGGACTCAGCGTTATAGTAACATATACTACCACTTTTGCTATCGAGACAGTCGTATAGATACACAGGTTAAACGTATAAAACCCTTCGTTTCCCGTCAGGTGTTAAAAAGAAGAAATTTCAAAGCATGACAGCAAATTAACATCATCGTCGTGGCAGCCGAATTAAAAAGTCAATTTAAATTTCACGAGGCGTTTAGTCTTTCAGTGATTTTCAGTTTATATAAAAGTCTAGCTCAATGTTGAGGATAATGAGAGAGATAATTTTGTTACTCAAAACAGATTGACCTACATTCACTTTCCTCTGCTCGTTTTAAATAATTGATTTAAACAAAATTAGTGTTTATCAGTCACTTTCTCATAGTCTATATTCGTACACAGTCGCTCTAATATTAAATAGTAACTGTGAGTCATGGCCTAGAATTTGTTGTGTTTTTGAACGAGTTTATTTGAAGTTCTTTATTTCGCAATAACTATCTCAATGAAACCATAAAAATACCTGGCAGAATAAAAAAGAATATCGTGGTTTAATTACAAACATTTTATTAAGAACTAGCTGTTGCTCGCAGTTTCGCCCGCATTTTTTTTATACCACTGAGTTGGAAGACAATCGTACGGCCCAACTGATGGAAAGTGGTATATTCATGTTGAAGTTTTTCCCTAGACGTTTCCCCAGTGTTATAGTACGTTAGTATGTTATCCCTAAGAGATAGACATATGCATCTGCTAACTTTTCTGTAGACCTATATAAGATACACAATTACACTAAACATTATTTTGTTATATCTCTATATGTAGACAACGTTTAAAATTAAATAAAAAAACATTTTTATACAACTAGATTTTATATAACACAGCTTCGCCCGTGGTATATTTCGACCTCCGAGAGTTTGTTTGTTTGTTTGTTTGGTTGAACGCGCTAATCGGACGGATAAGCGTCGCACCTATTGAATCCCGTCGCTTATAAATTCTACAATGATGCATAAAAAATTGCCCGATTTGTCGACATTTATGACTACTGCTCTGCTCCCCAGTATAGTAGCGTAATGATATATAGCCTATAGCCTTCCTCGATAAATCGGCTATTTAACACAAAAATATTTTTTCAAATCCGACCAGTAGTTCCTGAGATTAGCGCGTTCAACCAAACAAACAAACAAACTCTTCAGCTTTATAATATTAGTATAGATTTGTTGAGTTTTTGTATGCGCTGGCTAAAATGTAACGAAATTTATCGGATGTGTCGGAAGAAAATAAGCAGTCTGGGAACTTCCAACGAAAACGCTGCCTAAACTACTGCTAGGATTATTATCCTTGAGATCCATTGTATACATTAGTGCAATCAGCATGCAAATTGATACTGTAGTTTTTAAGTTTATCGCAAACAGACAGATAGACGCGGTTGAGGATTATAATATTTGTTTTATACATACATTGTTTTATAATATGACTGCCTATGTGGCGCGGTGGGAGTGCATCCGACTGCTACTCAAGAAGTCGTGGGTTCGATTCCCACCCAGGATAAAACTTTGTGTGATGAGCACGATGGTTTATTCTGTGTCTGGGTGTTATTTATCTATAATATGTATGTATTTAGAAATATATAAGTATGTTTATCAGTTATCTAGATCCCATAACACAAGCTAATATTAGCTTACTTTGGGCTAGATGGCGCTGTGTGAAAAGTGTCCCACAATATTTATTATTTATTATATATTATTAATATGCAGTGTTATTACAATAAGCTGACTTTAAATTAAATTTATATAATTGCTACTAACACAGTTCAGATATTGGTTTGGTATTCTAGTAAAGCAAGCAGATCATTTTCAGGCGTACCTGGTCTGCATAATATTCCTTAACCGCACTTTGGTCTGTTTGACAAATCTTTTTTGCCAACTGTTTGACAAAGGCTCTGTTAGAGAGACGCTGTTTTACACTATACAGAGATAAAAATAAATAAATAAATAATTATTGTGGGACACACAACGCCATCTAGCCCAAACTAAGTTTTAAGCTTGTGATATGGGATCTAGACAAATTCAAATCCAAATTTATTTCATTTTGTAAACATAGAAAACACATACTGGAAAATAAAATATAGTTTTACACAACCATTTACTCACCAGGCCGAAATAAATATTTGTGTCATCCACATATGTTTGTTTCGGAGTTTGGGTGCTTCTCATGCATAATATGTATGTATTTAGAAATTATATAAGTATATTTTATATACTACTCGGGACTTCACGCGAAAGAATTTTGTTCTTATATTCACCGACGTTTCGAGCGCGTTGCAGCGCCCGTGGTCGCGGCTGGACTGATGATGACCACGGGCGCTGCAACGCGCTCGAAACGTCCCGAGTAGTATATAAAATATGAGTATAAACCGCGAAAGTTTAAAAATAACATTATATAAGTATGTTTATCAGTTGTCTAGATCCCATAGCACAAGCTTAAAAGCTTAGTTTGGGCTAGATAACGCTGTTTGAAAAGTGTCCCACAATATTTAATTTACGAAACGTTACTTTCTCTCTTTATATCTTCACTAATTTATATCTCCCTCTCATTTTCTTTCGCGTTGCTCTATCACATCTTTCGTAACGCATTCACCAGCTTACTTCTCAAGCATAGGGTGCGTGAAGAAATTTTCTTCAAACATGTCACTGTGAAAATCTATTAAATGGTTATAGCCGTCATGTGAAATTCTACAAAAAAGGGCAAATGCTATAAAATTCAATTGCTATTAATGGGTAGTAAATTTCGAAGCCTTATAGCGATAGAGAAGAAAAACTCCAAGTAACAAGAATTTGAGATGAGAAACAGACTTCTTTATACGGCTGTACTCGAAACCAATCGGCACGTTATACTATTTTCATAAAATTCTCCGTTTGTTACTTCTGGAGAACACTTCAAAGTACAACATGAATATAAAAACGACATAAAATAGTCCACACGTCTACTGAATTGGTATAATATGTACAGTCATAACGATAATTCTAACATTGATAGGGTACGTAAAATATCCCGAACTAACTCCGAGTATTGGGCCGACACGTACGAACCAATCACGTGCCGACCACAAAACACGGTTATCTAATATGCATTTTATTGTTGACAGTACAAGGCGCGCGATGAAAACTGGAGCTATGAAATTTTCTTGGTAGCGTCTGCATGAGTAATTTTACGATATGCTTTTGTGATCATTACATGATTTTCTGTAATAATTACATATATAAAGTTATTCTTTATTGCACATAACAAATATAGTGTTACATAAAATAAGTACTAATATTATGATGTACAAAGGCGAGCTTAACTCAGAATTGAGTTCTCTTCCAGCAAACCTTGGGGTGAATGGGATAAAGCACAACGAAGGGCTGAAAAGTGCACAATTTTATTTAAATAAGAGAAGGTATTATAAAATAAATATACATACATACACAAATAGATATATACACACATATACACATACATACATACACACATACATAAATACAACAAATACATACATATAAATGCTTGAAATAGATACATAGTACATATAAATATATACATTGAGATATTTTTAAATAGATAATCAGATCTTAAACATTTTGAGATAGGTACAGTTCTTTAACTTTCCTCTTGAATACGCTCAGCGACAAGCTATCGCGTACAATGTGAGGCAGCGAATTCCACAAGCGCACTGCTCGAATAGTGAAGGACTCGTCATAACGGTTAGAAATGTGGGAAGGAGTTCGAAGAAGAAGAGAACAGGAAGTACGACAGGGTTTATCCCTGGGAACAAGAAACTCAAAACGTTCCTTCAGATAGGGAGGCGAATTTATATTATATAAAATAGAAAATAGAAGCGAGAGAATATGAAAGTTACGACGCTGCCGAATAGGTAACCACTTCAACTTTGCTCGAAATTCGGACACGTGGTCGTACTTACGTAGACCGAAAATGAAGCGGATGCACAGGTTTTGCATACGTTCAAGTTTATTAAGGTGTACCTCCTTTGCATCAAGGTAACAGACATCAGCATAGTCTAAAATCGGGAGCAAGAGGGACTGCGCAAGAGTAACTTTAGTGTCGAAAGGCAAGAATTTCTGGAGAAGTTTAAGGGATTGAAACGAGCAAAATATCTTCTTGCTTACCTCTGCAATTTGGACGTCCCAGTTGAGACAAGAATCAATGTGGACACCAAGATTTTTCGCGTGCTGAGCAAATCCAATCGGAATCGAGTCATACATTATTTGTGGGAGAGATTGATCATCTAGCAGATTTAGCATATATCTGCTACCAACAATGACTGCTTGCGACTTCGTAGGGTTAACCATAAGCCCGTAAGATTTTGCCCATAGATTTATGTTGTTCAGATCATTGTTAATAGCAGTTATAGCCTCGTCAGTTTCTTCAACTCTAAAGTGACGATATAACTGGAGGTCGTCAGCGTAGAGATGGTACTGTGAAGAAATTACTTTAGTGATTGCGTTAATAAAAACGGAGAAGAGAAGAGGAGACAAAACGCCACCTTGAGGGACTCCCGCAGTCAAATCACACCATTCCGAAAAGGCATCATCATAGCGGACAGACTGTGAACGACCCTGAAGATATGATTTGAACCACTCAATGACAGTAGACGAAATATTAAGAGAGGCCAGCATTCCCAGGAGAATATCAAAATCAACAGAATTAAAGGCACTGCTAAAGTCCAATAGAACCAGTATAGTTAATTGTTTATTTTCTATTGCCAGCCGCATGTCATCTGTAATTTTGACTAACGCAGTGGTAGTGCTGTGACCGCGACGAAAACCCGACTGGTATGGACTAAGCAGACTATTACAGGAGAAGAAAGAAGATAGTTGATTTTGAACTACACTTTCAAGAATTTTAGATAGTAATGGAAGAATGGAAATGGGACGATAGTGGGATAAGTTAGAAGGATTCGATACTTTAGGTAAAGGTATGACGTAAGCTTTTTTCCACGATGAGGGGAACAAATGGCTATGCAGAGAGTAATTAATAACGTGAGTAATGACAGGGACTATATGGTTAAAGATAGGAAGAAGCATTTGCAGCTGTAGGCCATCGTACCCAACAGCCTTCGTTGATATTGATTGTAAGCATCTCCTAATTTCCGCCTCCGTAACCGAGTGAAATGAGAAAGAAGTATTTAATGGCAAAGGAAGTTTAGAAAGAAAATGTAACGTGGAAGTTTTAGTGTCTCTGGGGATGGTGACTGGAGACCTTGAGAAATGGCTGTTAAGTTCATTGAGATCTATATTAAAATCACAGCTTTGTGAGGCCTTACCAACTCCCAGAGACCGAAGGAATTGCCATACTTGTGATGAGTTGAGGTTTTGTATGGAATTATGAATGTGGCGTCTTTTAGCATCCCTACACATACGACCGCAGCGATTACGTAACTTTTTATATCTGTCACTATTTTCAGTCGTAGGTGATTTATTATAAATTCGTTTAGCCTTATCTCGCTTTGACATCAACTTTTTAATGTCTATAGTAAGCCACGGAGCCGGCAAACGCTTTACTTTTACCTTTTTGAGAGGAGCATGCACATCATACAAGCCTAGAATTATAGTGGTAAATGCAGCAACCTTGACATCCAAATCATCACTGTTATATACCGGTGACCAATCAATGCCTCTCGCATCCTCACCCAAACGTTCCAGATCAATGCTCTTAAAACTACGAAGATAAAGAAATTTACTCTTGCGCTTAGGGGGACGAACTCTGTAAGAAAGATAGATGAGATCATGATAAGAAAAAGAAGCAGGAAGCTGACCATGGGTGGCCACTTTGCTGGAGTCAGAGACAAGAATCAAGTCTAGAAGTGAAGGCTTAGAATTAGGTGCTTTGTGAGTAGCATTAAGGCAGAGAATATGCATGTTGACAGAACGGACAACGGACTGAAGTTTATGACTGTGAGAATCATTCTTCAGCAGGCAGGTGTTAAAATCTCCAAGTATAATTACGTGGTTATAAACTGAATTTAGGTATTCCAACTTACTCTCAAACGAAGAATAGTAATCAATTTTACTAGATGGATTATAGTAGACTCCTAATAGAACTTTGTTATAATTTAAGTTAATTTCAATAAAAAGATGTTCTGCGAATGTGGAATATTCACCTGGAGATTGTTAATACTATTGAAGTTAATACCTATGCACATATTATTATGCTTAAAAATAAAGAAAAATAATGTATCATATTCATATATTTAAACTAATTGGGTCTCCTGGTCCAAATATTTCTATACTTACAAGGATGACACCATGATCAAAAAAAAAATTAAAGCTAATTATATAGGTTTCAAAATAAACAGTTATTATTATTCTGTTTTGAACTCGTCTGAGCGACATCACCTGATTGGAACGTAGTCATGACCCGTCTTTCTTAAAACTGAGGGCCACTAACAAAGATTTGTGAATAACAAGTCAGATGTATGTATACGTAAAAGTGAGGTCGCGCATAACTTTGCGTTGTATAGATACTATGGCTGTTCATGGCTTTACATAGAATAATCTTCAAATTCCTAAATTATAATGTAAGTACCATACTGTACTGCAAAAAGCAAGGTACTTCATTTGTCATGATACTGTAACGTTTTTTTGTGATATATCCCACGTAGCAGGTGGTGAGATCATTGCCGTGTAACTTGTGATAATAACAATAATATATATTTGCAAGAATATAGGCATGATACATGATTTTGATAAAATACTATTCTTAGGTCCATATAGTCTGCCTAATGAAAAGGCGTGCAAATTTTTGAATGCTTTTTTACAAATTGATACCACATGCTACAAATATTGAGCATACCAACACTTATATTAATATACTGTTAAAATATTATTTAAAAAACGAGAAACGAGATATAATACTAAAATCATGTCACACAAACAATGTCAATTACAAATTCAAATGTCAATTACAATAACTAAAAAAATCACGCATCGAGTAAAACGATCCGTCAATAACGCTGACATCGTTGAAAAAGAGAATTTTGAAATAAAATGTTATCTTTTTTATCTTTATTAAACTTTGGAATACAGTAAAATATGTTAGAATAAAATAATAAAAAGGTAAAACTTTTGTTGCGAACGATACACAACAAGTGGCATAACGTTCGTAGACCACAGCCGCGTAGTCGCGTAGAGGCCTACGAGCTACGAGCGTGCAACTTTGATGAGAGTCGTAGAGGCCACATGCCACCGGCTCGGCTTATTTGTTCTTTCAACTTTGCCGCCTCGGCCGTACTTAGCGCAGTTTTGTTCTTGTGTCAAGAACATTTCGTTGGACAAAGACTGTCATATTATACATAGCTACATGCAGCGTGTGTTATATGAGCTGATTTTCATTTAGATCTACGTTCTATGATATTGTAGTCTGGTTGCCGTGTTAACTGAAGAAAAAGGGGTTAGAAAATCTATATATATATAAAAGAAAGTCGTGGTATTTAGACCATTTATAACTCAACAACGGCTGTACCGATTTGGCTGAAAATTGGTGGGGAGATGGCTTAGAGCCAGGAGACAGACATAGGCTACTTTTTATCCCGGGAACAAGTTACTGTGGGAAACGGAAAACGTCTCTACGCGGGCGAATCTGCGGGCGTCAACTAATTTGATATAAACTAGAAAAATAAAATAATTATTAAGTGATGTACACATAGCTACGAGTACCTATGTATACATGCTTTAATAGAGATTACCGTTGCTTATTTAGAATACTTTTTAGATTTTATTAATAATAAAAGAATAATTTAGATTACTTTAGAATACTTTTGCTGGACCAACTACTTTTCCAAGTCACGAGTACCTGTTATTGGCCGAGTATACGTAGTGAGTCTCTATTTGACCGAAATTTAACACTAAGAGCTCTAAGATTGATGGATAAAGAAAGGAACAGCGTGATAAAGGAACATTGCGGTATGACAGAAGATGTAGTGACTAAGATTGAAAAAGGGATGCTTAGATGGTTCGGACATGTGGAGAGGGTGGATGAAAACAGACTGACAGCAGATGTTTGCGGCGAGAGTGAGTGGGCAAACTGGTAAGGGTTGACCTCGGCGTACGTATGTCAATCAAATAAAAGACCTTTTGGAAAAAGGCCAGGTCAAGAGTACCCTTAACCGGCGAGCGTATATGAAAACACTCATGAAAGTAGAAGAAGCGAAAGTTATATGTCAGGATCGTAGCAAGTGGAAAGCCAAAGTCCTGCCTACCCCGATGGGAAACAGACATGATAATATGTACATATGTATGTATGTACGTAAAAGCTCTAAGAGCCAAGTTAGCCAGTAGTTAGCAGTAGTGCTAACTAGAGTATGAATAAAAAAATCAAACCACCTAACAGATTTGGATCGACTTTTGTACCAAAATAGTTATTGGATCCACTAAAAAAGATTTTCATAATTTTCTCAGTTTAAAAAAAGTGCCGTTTCTTGACAATATGCCATCCAATTTTGAAAAATGTTCTTAACTTTTAATTGCACGATTTTTATTTTTTTATTTTTGCATTTGTGAAACAAAGTTTTATTGAAGTGAAACTTCTTAATCGACGATGAATAAATTTTATAACTGAAAAAAATAAGTCACGTTTTTCGGTTACGCGCCATGTCCAAATTCAAGTGAATTTACATTATAAGTGAGAGTGATATTATATTTAGTTTCATTAATTCAACACGCGTGATTTTAATAAATATTTGAGGTTAACCTCACTTTTTGTTTGTAAATATCAGTAAATGTAAATAAATCTGTCAAAATTTGCAAGTATGAAGAAATATGTATAGTAGAAAAATGATATATGTCGTAAAGAAGTTTCACTTCTTACCTGTGTACTCTGGTACACACACATTTTTTTTATTACTTATTATCATCGAAGCGCTCGTAGCTTCACTTACTCATTTTTTTTTAAACGTTCGATGCGTTTTGTAACTATCGCTGTGACTGATCATCAGATGGTTGACCACTTTGTCTCCATGCTTTGGAAGGCACAATAACTCGTTGGTTCCGGTTACCAGTAACATGGCAGTCGTTAAACGAAGTTGAATGCCTTATGGGCTTGAAAAATTTCAACAGCTGGTCGCCACAACTTACGCTTGTCCATTTAAACCAACCAATGCCCATTGGCGGACCTGTTCCATAAGATAAAAGTGCTCATGGAGAAATGTGGGCGTATAGTGACTGCCTCTGTGGCGCGGTGGGAGTGTATCCGACTGCTACGCAAGAGATCGTGAGATAGACCCAGGATAAAACTTTGTGTGATGAACACAATGGTTTGTTCTGTGTCTGGTTGTTATTTATATATAATATATATGTATTTAGAAATATATAAGTATGTTTATCAGTTATCTGGTTACCATAATACAAGCTCTACTTAGTTTGGAATCAAATGGCGTTGTTGAAGTTGTCCCAACGATATTTGCTTATTATTAGAATGGCTCTGCCAGCCCTTCGTGGTTAAAAACGTGAAGCTGATAAGTTAACATAATTATTATCCTCTTATCCTTGTCCCAATTTATTTGATATTTGCGCAGTTTCTTTTATTATTCTACAGAAAATAAATCGAACATTCACAGCAATCAAAAGTAACAAGACATTAAATATTATATTCCAACGACAACTGCTTACAGAATTCTTTGATATTTGAGTCCTCGCTTGAGTCATAGATTAGAGAGACAAATGGCGACGTGACGTGACAAGCCACCTTAAAAGCAACAACTGTTGAAGAGAATATTCTTGTTCTGTTCATTATTTATTGTCATTTAAAATTAAACACGGGCGGAGAGACTTTCGGAAATTAGATAAGTATTTGAAAAAACTATCGCTGTCGTTTTGGGAACTCAGACTCAAATTCGTGCGATAAAAGACAACATAGGTGAAGATCCGATCGAATAGTCTAAGTGTTTTCCGAAATGCTTCCAAACTCTACCTGGATTTAGAGCCAGGGGTCCATTTTCAATTGACTGCTAAGACCAGCTATACTTTGACTTTTTATTACCAGCATTATTGGGAGCGAATGCCGTGTGACCTCCTAACCCGTTAAGCGCGCCTGCGTCATTGCCTTGTCAGTTAGTCAGCTGGTGCACCGCTAGCAGGTGCTCGGAGATCTTGGTCTCTTTACACCCTACTCATATACAGGGTCATTTGTAAAACACCAGCAACCTGCTAGGAGTAGATAGCCAAGCACATAACCAACAATGTTTGTTTTACCACTTTTGGCAATTCGTTACACAGCGAGTACTATCGTACATTGAAACTTCGAGCTTCGACATAGGTGTTCGCTCTTGGATTCGCTTAAAAGAACTCATGGATCTCTTTTTCGTTGCGTATTGCATGCTTCCATGAACGATGGATGTGCGCGCGTCAATGCGGTTAAAAGAGGTCCAGGTCAAAGGAGTTATGACCGGTTCACCCCCATCCCCTGTGATTTTCACGAGTTCTAAATTACCATAATTCAATCAGTACATTAAATTAAAGTTAAATTTGAAAAAAATATTATTTACAAAACATTCATAAAAATATTTTCAAAATCGAAAAATAATTCGTAGAGCATGTTTTTATGATGTTAGCTACCAAGTCCTAATAGGTATTTGTGTTTTACAAATGACTCTGTATAAATAAATAAAATCACGGTATGGACTACCAGGTAAAATTTTTAATCCAAGGTTCGCTCATCTATTTTAGTCTTCAATTTAAAAGATATTTCATAAACTTAATAGAAAGGATAAAGAGGATATACATATTTGTACAATAGGCCTGAGAATGCTCTGTTCAAACATTTTCTGTGGGCTCTGTGCTTATAAAGATTTGATACTTTCAACAAAGAAAATTAGGGCAAGTACTTGATATTTATTTTACTGAGATATTTTTGCTATAACATCAACGAAAAAAAAATGGGTTAGGACGTTTAAAGAAAAATACAACATTTTCTGTCACAGATAAGGTTTTAAGTTCTACTTAATTGAGGAATGAGGAATGAGTACTGACCAGTCATTTAGAGTTCCCCTGATCTTACTTGAGGGCGTGAGTTCCAGTCACTACCAGCCGTCAAAATTTGCATATGAAATGTTTCCTTTTATTTCTCGAACACTAAGGTTCGTATTCCAGAACGTTTTTCAATACTCAATCAACGCTTGAGGCTAGATTTTGCCTTATAAATACTAACCTTAAGCGTTGATTAAGTATTGAGAAACGTTCTGGAATACGGCCCTAAGAATCCGTACAAGGCTAAGATACGTTTCTTCATTAAAGATATCAGACCTACGACTAAGATAAGGCATTTGTGGAACAGACAGCCTTTAAATCAACGGCAGCCTTTTTCAATATTTGTAATTTTATTTTATAAATTATGTCTAGACAACTGATAAATATATTTGTGTATTACTAATCTCCGAAAGAAAAAAATATTTAAAGACACGGTTATCGAGCTTAGATCTCATAATAAATATAATAAAATAAAATATCCATCACGCCTTATCCCCGAAGGGGTGGCCGAGGCATATTATATGCCCACTTTTCACCGTGTGGATTCCTGTCCCACGTAATAGGTGGTGAGCCCATTGCCGTGTTGAAATAGACAGACGCAGGTTGTGCCTACCTGCTGCTGAAATTTTTAAGCCGCCCATAAGGCCTTCAACCAGGCTTAACGACTGCCATTTTACTGGCAACCGGGACCAACGGCTTAACGTGCCTTCCGAAGCACGGAAACGCTCGCAAATGTAAATGCCACAAAGTGGTCACCCATCCGAGTACCAGCCATAGTGAAAGTTGCGTAACTCAGTGATCGTTTACAGAACACTGAGACAGCAACGTATATACTACCTCTGTGCCTTCGAGGCAGTCCTAAACACGAAGGTTGAAAAGCAATTCGTTTCCAGTATTTCTGTCGTTAAGAATCAAAAGAAAAAATAAACATAAAAGTAAAATAACTATGTCATGGAAATTACTATAGTAACATATTCTTTGAATACAACATATAACTTGACCGCTACCTCCATTTTACTTTTCTTGAGGAGTTCCTTTTCGCAACTCTTGACAGTTATACTTCCTGTTCCGTTCAAACCAATCCCTATTTTATCTCAGTTTGACATCCCTCCGGTCTGTACGTGGCACTTATTCACGTTCGTAAGTCGCGGCGTTTGAAGCCTCCCCACACTCACAGCAATCGATCATCGAGGAATTTTGTGTACGCATCCCTTGTTATTGACACCCAAACTAAATATATTTGTATATAAGATCCTCGACGTAAAGAAGAATCGTATGGGGTGAGGGGTTATGTTCGATAAATTGCTTTGTATGTTTCTTTTGAATAACAGGAAAATAAAGTTTTATTTCTACGACATTTTTTTATGTAGATACAACAAAAATAATTTCATTTGGAATTGTGTGATACTCTACAAAATGTCCATAGTAGTTGGGATGGAAAATTAAGATATTATAACAGTGCAGAGAGATGCTTAGTTATAAGATATTTGTGAAATGAACTAATATTTTTCAATGTACAGGAACTTCCTGATATTTTGATTATACTGTAATATATGAGTGACTTAACTATATGAGCCTAACGACAACAGAAAAAAAAACTGTAGGGATTGACGAACAGGGATGATATAAAACAACTTTACAATTGGGGGATGATTCGTTCCTGATTATAACGGGTCATTGGCAGCTTAAGTTGGCAACTACAGTCAGTAAAACAGCACAGCGACTTGACACATAGTAAAGGTTATTTTATATTACACATACGCACGATTTTTTGTTGTATGTGCATTAAATTGTAAATTGTAAATTAAATTGTAAATTAATTGAACTTCTATACTGAAGTCTCCACCAGCTCAAGGTCTCATCAGCTTTTTGCCGATTAAGACCGAACTTTCTTGCGCTTCAAAAGAAACGCGTTTTCGGTCCAATACACAGCTATGAATTCGCCGCTCAATCGAGTCCCATGTTGATCTTACGAAGATTGGTCGGACATCAAACGGACCCGTACCACCGTTACGCAAAGACTCTTAACCTCCGGTAGATAGCCTCCTGTGAAACGAGATCGCAGCGCTAGATTGGTTCTTTTTTTTTAATATCGTCGGCCATTTTTTTTACACTAGTAAAGTAAGCGTCTAGCCCAAAGTAAGCTAATATAAGCTTGTGTTATGGGATCTAGACGACTGATAAACATACTTATGTATTTCTAAATACATACATGTTATACATAGGAAACACCCAAACTTCCCACCCAAACACCCAAATATTTTTTCCAACAAGGAAATCAAACCCGGAACCTCAGTCGCGGCAGTCGCATTCACTACCACTGCGCCATCGAGGCAGTCAAAGTTCTTCTCACCAATTCTCACCTTCTTGACCAATCTTAAACCTGATCCGATAAACATTCACTACATTACCGGTAGGTTACGAGGTCACCTTGTAAAGTGTATGTTTGTTTGTTCCAGTGAACGCCACAGACTGCGGGGAGCGCGGGCGCGGGACGTGAGCGGCAATGCACGCTCGCAGCGGGTAGCCGGCAGCGTGGCGGGCTACGGGCGGCACACGTACGCGGGCGGCGCGGGAACGTACCACGCGCGTGCGCCCGCCGTGCCACTCAATGCCAGTGAGTACAGTTTAAGACATTTAGGGCCGTATTCCATAACGCTTATCAACACTCAAGAAATACTTAAGAGTAGATTTTATAAGGCAAAATCTAGTCTCAAGCGTTGGTCGAGTATTGAGAAACATTCTGGAATACGAGCCTAAACTCTAAAGTTCAGATAAGTCTTTTAAAAAGGCTCATTCTGTACGTCCATCCGTCTGTACACATCTATTTCTCAGAAACCATAAGAGATAGGGACAAACAATTTCAGGCATTCGATTTAGGCCATTATAAATACGTGTACAGGCAATTTTGAAATTTTTACCGAAAAGAAGTGTGACTTCTAAAGAAGTCGTCTGATTCCTTCGCTACGATAGTAAAGGGAGCGTTACTGGTCTATGATAATATGTAACATTTATAAAAAAAAAAAACTATACGTTATCTTGACTTAACTGACAAAGCTTACAGATAGTCTTGCTTTTTATGTGTTTGCTTGAAATTCAGAGGTTTTTATCTATGGCAATGACAACGATATGTCAGAGTTTGTGTACCTGTATGAGGTTAAAGTGTTTTAAAAACTGTGCAACATCGTAGTCTACTAACAAACAGGTCTGTACTTTTTTAGGTCAATGCTAATGGAATCAGGCGTGATCCAGTGTATTATATATGCACATTATTATAATATAAGTATTTGTTTTATTTTTATATTAGCCAGGAAAACTACTCCGCCCGCCTGATGTAATGCCATGGCAACATCTAACGAGTTGAGGGCCACTCTCACGGTCCGCCATATTTACAGCGGCTTTCAAGTTGGTGGCCCAATGATATGTTCGGTAGAATTCAGCTAAAGACGCTATAGTTTATTTTGCTACGTCAATGGCTAAAGCTCTCCCGTTACTTAAGGACATTGTCTAATGTGAATAGCACGTCGACGTATTGCAACGAGCGCGTATAATCAGTATTTATGCAAGCTATTTCAAAGGTGAAAGCAGTATTAGCAGGATCTATTATGCGTCTTGCACGTACTGCAGACACTTCTGGTGTGGCGTGAAGAAACGCTTTATTTTAGTCATGACTCCTTGTTGTCACGAAGCTAGCCCAATACAACTCTCAATATAGTTTTGTATATAGTTTGTATTCTCCAATTTCCACATTGACGTCATAAATATTATTAATTACGCCAGTATTAATGGTGTTGACTCTGAATCTGTGAATCAGGTTAATATGTATCGTAATCGATTATCCTAAAAGTATGGTCAGCCACCGTTCGTAGATTATCTATATTGGTTTGTTTGGCTGAACGCGTTAATGTCAGGAACTACTGGTCGGATTTGAAATATTATTTTTGTGTTGGATAGCCTATTTATCGAGGAAAGCTATAAGCTATATATTATCACGCTACTACCCTGAGGAGTGGAGTAGTAATCATAAATGTCGACAAACCGCGCAAATTTTATACATTTTTGCAAAATAGTAAGCGATGGGGTTATATGGAAGCGGTCAGCTGGTCACTATATATAACAGAATAGATTCAAAATCAACGCGCCGCGATAGTATTAGATTGTTATATACAGACTTTATATTATTTATTTATTTATCTATCACGCTTTATCCCCGAAGGGGTGGCAGAGGCATATTATATGACCACTTTTCACCCTGTGTATTCCTGTCCCACTTAATAGGTGAGCCTATTGCCAAACATACAGACACATACAGAATTCTTTGTTATTAAATATTTAAGTATATGTACACCGAATGTATTTAAGTTTTGTACTTACAATAATTGAATTAGCAAATTTTGCTGTTGATCGTATGTAGGAGTAGCAGACTCTCAACTCGATATAATTACTCACATTAATTACATTTTCCATTAATAATTAATTACTTTCCTCGCTTCAGCTTGGCGTGTCTAAAGTGTGAGGTGCTATTTGGGGCGTTATATGAATATTAAATCTACTATATGTATTTTTTTCCTATAGATCGTCTCGTTGGTGTGTATTGTAACGCTATATGCCTTTTGGTTTTATCAGACTCTATCCATTTATATATTATTTTAGTCAGGGTAGGCCGAGATTAACAAATGAAGACCACGTGAGCAGATTGCTCAAAAACGGAAAAGTCAAATGTACTCGGATACACAAACGTGCGTGTATGAAGCGATTGATGAATCTTGAAGAAGCGAAACAAGTATGCATGGGTCGAGAAGTCTGGCGATCTATCTTCTCTGACTACCCCGTCAGGGATACAGCGTGAAGATAGTTTAGATTAGTTTTTTTTATCTAATTTTAATTTTATTGTGATTGTAAATACTTATCCACTTAGACTTTCAGTTTTTTGATGAGCTGGTTTTTCGTAATTAATCATGACCTAATTAAATAAATATCTTGGGCACTAAAATACCTAAAAAAAATTAACTACTTATAAATAGTAAAATATATACAGACACTACCTATAGCTATAATAATTTTAATCCAAATTAACCAAAACATTGTAATAAACTCGTCAAAGTAGGTTAAATATTCAATCATGTTATTTTTCAAAAATTTTCTACTTACATGAAAAAACTAATATAAAACACTATTTTTGTTTTCACATATTAATATCCTGTAATTACACGATTGCAACGATATACGACACTAATAACTTATTATTATTCTACATACATACATATTTTCACACCTTTTTCCCCGAAGGGGTAGGCAGAGGCACACCATACGCCCACATTTCAACGTTTGCATTTTTGTCCCACTTAACAGGTGGTGAGCCCATTGCCGTGTATTATTATTATAATTCTAAATAACAATTAATTTAATATAAACAAAAAATAATTGCAACAACATATAAAATGGCGGAAAAATGAAAGCAGTCAATGTTTATATCGAGTTTACTTATTTTTTGCCACTGACGGATGTTGTTATAAAGGCTGCTATTCACGGTTATTCTAACGACGATTAAAGAAAATTTACCACCTCCATTTATATATTTTTTTATTTAAATGGTGCTTGATGAGCTTTCAGCATAGCCAAGTCGCATATCAAGCCATTACAGTTTTTTAACGCTTTCTAACTTTTGATGAAATATCTTACGGCTGATGGTTCTGTGGCATTTTGACTTATATTCGTTTCTAATAATTTAAAATATAAAGAACGTAAAGATATTGTGGCAATTTCTATTGAGCGTACTGCAGAATTTTCCTGTGTTGAGCTTGAGCAACTCATTTTTCACAGTTTGTTCACTAGTAGAAAACATGTTGTTGTATGTGGGGATTTTAATGTAGACGTACTTGTGCAGTCTTCGAAGTGTATTAGATTTATAAATTTGTATAAGTCTTTTGGCTTACAAAACTTATTTAGTGAGCCAACTAGAATCACCTCACATTCTGGAAAATGTATAGATAATATATTCTGCAACTGTGCATCAACAACAAGGGAGATACTAAGTAACTTTCCATCAGATCATCTTGGTCAGAAAGTGGCATTTCCTATTAATGTCACTTCTAAAGGGAATAAAATTGTATGTAGGCCAATGAGTGCATATCGACTTAAACATTTTAATGTTAATGTTTCAGCAAAAGTCAATAATATTGACTTTTATCAGGAAGATCCAAACGACTTATATGACTCCTTATTTAATACCATTAAAGCTGAGTACAATAACATTTCTAAATAAAAACATTTTATAAAAACAAAAACTTGCAATTTTGTGAGTGGGCAACTACAGGAATTTACAAAAGTAGGGCTAAGCTGTACGAACTATATGGTATGAAGCAATTTAATTTTGATCCTGCCTTTATTCAATATGTTAAAATTTATTCTAAAACCTTCAAAAAGGCCTGTGCTGCTGCCAAGTCGTTACATATAAGTAATAAAATTAAAGAGTCAAAAAATAAGATAAAAATTACTTGGAATGTAATCAATACTGAAACCGGCCGATCACTACCTCGTGATAATAACATTGAGTTAATTATGAATAACAAAGTGATTAATAATAAATTAGATGTAGCACAAACTTTTAACAACTATTTTACAGACATACCCGCGAAAACAACTAGCTCGTCAAATTCTTGTCCAATAAAAGCTCAACGTATGCTTGGGGGCAGCGTGGATCAGTGTAGTGTCTTATTTAGCTGTAAATATGTAAATCCCAACGATATCATTAAAGTATTCAAGTCGCTTAACTCAAAAAAGACAGCTGACTTGTGGGGTATTTCTGTAAAATTGATACAGTCTATTATTGTTAATATATCACCACATCTAGCTGAAATATTTAATAAATGTGTTGATAAAGGAGTGTTTCCGGATTTAATGAAACACAGTAAAGTAATACCTCTATTTAAATCTGGATCCAAAACCGACCCTGGTAATTTCAGACCAATTTCAATACTACCTGCCATTAGCCAAATTTTTGAAAAAAATATATTGCAACAATTACAAGCTCATTTTAATTCAAATATGCTGTTACATGAAGAGCAGTATGGGTTCACAAGGGGTCGTTCTACCATTCATGCAGGTGTGACACTTCTAAATCATATATATAACGCCTGGGAGAATAGACAAGATGCTATTGGTGTATTCTGCGATCTCTCCAAAGCATTTGATTGCGTTGACCATAAAACACTATTGCGAAAACTATATTATTATGGTGTCAAAGACTCTGCACTGGACCTTGTTGCCTCCTACCTAAATGATCGAATACAACATGTTGATGTCAATGGAATTAGCTCCTCTGGAGCCTCTGTAGCTATAGGCGTACCGCAGGGATCAATTCTAGGTCCATTTCTATTTTTAATTTATATTAACGATCTGCCATTCTATATACAGAACTTGTGCGACATTGTTCTATTTGCTGATGATACGTCACTTATTTTTAAAGTTGATCGCACGCTTACTGATTTTAACGGCGTAAATAGTTCACTTGCCCAAGTTGTAAATTGGTTTACGACAAATAATATGCTACTAAACGCTAAGAAGAAAATGTGTATCAGATTCAGCATGCCTAATGTCAGTAAATGCGGTACAAATATAACATTGAACAGTGATACCCTAAATCTTGTAGAATCAACTGTATTTTTGGGGATCACTTTAGATAGCAAACTGCAGTGGAACGCCCAAATAACGTGTCTTGCAGGTAAACTCAGCTCGGCAGCCTTTGCCGTTAGTAAAGTCAGGCAGCTCACTGATGTGGAAACTGCTAGGCTGGTATACTTCAGTTATTTTCATAGTGTCATGTCTAACTGTTTGCTGTGGGGCAAAGCAGCTGATATACAAGTAATTTTTGTACTCCAGAAGAGAGCTATACGTGCAATATATAAATTAACTGCTAGAGTGTCTCTTAGAGAGAAATTCAAAGAAATTGGCATTTTAACGGTTGCATCACAGTATATATTTGCAAATATCATGTTAGTTAGACACAGTGACATACGTTCGATAAATACTAGAAATAAGCATAAATTAATTGGAACGCATCATCGTTTACAAAAGGTTCACGACTCTTTTGCAGGAATTGGTGTACGCCTATGTAATAAAATTCCTTTAGACATTATGAACCTGCCGTTACATAAATTTAAGGTGGAAATTAAGACGCACCTTTTGTAAAGGGCCTATTACACAATTAATGATTATTTGAATGATAAAAATAAATGGAAATGAGTTGCTTGCTCTTCGCTCGAACTACTTTGTGTTATTTTGTACTTGTCTTGAATCAGCATATATATGTTTGTTGGGGAAGATTAGACCGCAAGGGTGGTTTTTCAATTTAAATAAAACTGTGCGACGTGGTTACGTAAAACAGGTAGATTTATTAGAGGACTAAAAAATGACAGCAGGTTAGGTACTTAACGCCTATACAAAGTGCATCGACTGCAGTTAATAATTATACACCGTTGCTGTATTCAAATTTTAAGGCGTCAACATGCCCCCGGGCGGTGAAAACCTTATTTTCACCCAGATTCAGAAGAAACAGGTAAAGGGCAAATTTTGCTAAAACAACGTCGAATGACACCACTTGACGTCCGTATATCAGCAACACGGCTAATACCGTCAGCTCCGGGATGCAAGGCCGCTATTCTTCCCAATTTCCACTTCAGTGGTGGTAAGTGATCCTCCTTAATAACAACTAATGTATTCAAACTGAGGCCGTCCTTGCAGGACCGCCATTTAACTCGTTGCTGCAACTCTGCGATATATTCTTTACTCCACCTCTTCCAAAAATGCTGTCGAAGCTGCTCAATTCGTTGATATCGTGATAAATGACTTGTGCAGCGATCTTGGTAATCTGGATGTGGTAGACATGTCAAAGGCCGACCAATAATAAAATGACCAGGCGTCAGCGGAGTGCAGTCTGCAGGATCGGATGACAATGGAGTCAACGGTCGGGAGTTTAATATAGCCTCGATTTGGATTAAAGTGGTGTTAAGTTCTTCATATACTAAATTACAATTGCCCAACACTCTTTGCAAATGATATTTAACTGACTTAACGCCAGCCTCCCAGAGTCCGCCCATATGTGGACTATAAGCCGGAATAAAGTGAAAATCAATACAATCCTGTGCTGTACTGGCACTTAAAGAATCGCAGTTACGTTTTAAAAAATTAGAAATGTCACTACATGCTCCGACAAACGAGGTACCATTATCAGAGTAAATATTAAGAGGCTTTCCTCTTCGAGAGATAAATCTGTATAGAGCCATTAAAAAGGTTTTGCTCGTCAAGTCACCAACTAATTCTAAATGAATGGCTTTAGTACTAAAGCAAACAAAAACGGCTATATACACCTTTACTAATTTGCAACCTCGGCCATGACGATTAGCACACATAACAGGGCCTGAATAATCTACGCCGACATTTTCAAATGGAAAGCTACTTGGTTGTACTCGTTGCCGAGGCAAGTTTCCCATTAACGGAGTGATCAGCCTACCTGCCATACGACAACAAAGAACGCATTGACGAAAACACGCTTTAGCTAATTTTCGACCACCGATAGGCCAATAGTGTTCTCTGATGGAAGCTAAAAGCAATTGTGGGCCTGCATGCATCAGCTTTCGATGCTCATAATTAAATAATAATTGTGTAAAAATATGTGTGGACTGTAAAAGTATAGGATGCTTCTTATTAAAATTAAAATCAGAATTATCTATTCGACCACCAACACGCATTATTTTATGCTCATCTAAATGAACATTAAACTTTAGCAGTGGACTCTTTTTAGGCAAACACTTATTGATTAATAATAATTTATATTCGGGAAAGGTTTCTTCTTGACATTTGATAATAATTAAATTAAGTGCTTCTTTGAGGTCACTATCAGTTAAAAAAGAAGAAGTTTTAACTTTCCGTTTACAGCGATGAATCCACCGTAATACATAAGCTACGGTTCTAACTAGCCGGGAGTAATTGGAAAAACGATTAAAATCTATGAAGTTCACAGATGGCTCGGTATCAACGGTAGCGGTTGCCAATGACACCTCTACTCGGGTTTCAGGTAATTTCGCTACTTGCTTAGGTTGAGAAGGTATTTGCATAGGTTCTCTGCTTAAAAAATGAGGCCCGGTCCACCAGAGCTCCGATGTTTGCAAAACACTAATATTTACACCACGAGATATTAGGTCTGCAGGATTAAGCTCAGTTGGGATGTGTCGCCAAATACAACTGCCTGCCTTATCTAAAACTTCAGCGACTCGGTTTCGCACGAAAGGTTGAAGTTTAGAAGGAAGCATCTGCAACCACCCCAACACAATGGTGGAATCCGACCAAAAGCAAACCTCATCAAATTTTAGTCGCAAAGATTGAACGATCTTTTCATAAAGTCGGCTTCCTATTAGCGCACCGCACAATTCCAACCTTGGAATAGTCGTTGGTTTGATTGGTGCTACACGACTTTTTGCTGAAAGTAAGCGAATCACAACATCACCGCTATCGTTAACACTTCGGATGTAAGCACACGCACCATACGCACGCTCTGATGCGTCTGTAAAAATGTGTAATTGTAACACTTTATATGAATTACAAACTACTATCCGAGGAATTCGTATTTTCTTTATTAATGGCAAGGTTTTCAAAATATCATACCACAGTTTATGAACTTCTGTAGGTAAAGGATCATCCCATGATATTTTTAGTAACCACAACCTTTGTAATAACATTTTCATTTTTACCACACCAGGAGCTAGTAAACCTAATGGGTCGAATATTTGTGCAATAACAGATAACACATCACGCTTGGTATTACCTTTTGATTGCAAAGAGCCTATCGGAAAGCAGAATTCGTCAGAATCTGCGTGCCAACCAAGCCCTAGTAACTTGCTGGACTCATGAGATCCGATATTTAAATCTACAAGGGTTTCCGAACTATCCGAAACCAATTGAGGCTCGTTAGATTGCCACTTTCTTAAATGCATACCAGCTGATGCAAGCGCATTCGTTATTTCCTTTCGCACGTTCATGACGTCAAATAAATTGTCCCCACCAGTTAACAAATCATCAACGTAAAAGTCATGTTGAATGATTTCTGAAATTTTATGGTTACTACAATCAAGCCCTATCTGTTTTAAACACCTTGTAGCAAGATATGGAGCGCTTGCTGTCCCGTAGGTAACCGTGTTTAACTGGAAGACTTTGAGGCATTCATGTGGTTTATTTCGCCAGAGTATTTGCTGTAGATGTCTGTCATCAGGATGGACGACTATCATACGATACATTTTTTCCACATCAGCTGAAAGAATGTATTTGTGTTGCCGAAAACGTAATAATATAGATAACAAATCATCTTGAACCGTTGGACCCACCATCTGAATGTCATTAAATGAAATTCCGGACGTTGTCGGACTACTCGCATTATACACCACTCTTAGCTTGGTCGTGGTGCTCTGCTCACGCTGAACGCCGTGATGTGGAATAAAATATGCGACGTTACTACCTCTTGTACCAGAATTATGATACTCAGACATGTGACCCAGAGATTGGTATTCTGACATAAATTCATAATATAACTTACTTACATCAGGTTTTGTTTTTAATCTACGCTCAAGCGAAAACAAACACTGGGAGGCCCTATTAAAAGAGTCTCCTAAAAGATCAGGGTCATGCTTCAAAGGAATACGAACACAAAATCGACCGTCACTAAGACGAGTCGTGTTTTTCACAAAATGTTCTTCACACTTTTTCTCTTCAGGAGAATAATGAGATGATGAGTGTGAATTGATTTCATCTAAATGCCAAAATCGCGTTAAATCAATTCCACATTCATTAGAGTAGTCATGTTGTGTATCTGACATTTTAACTAAATTACATTTAAAGTCACTACAAATTAAGGAGATTTGACTACTAGAAATTGGGCCTGAAATAATATAACCTAATTTAGTTTCACAGAGCATGGGCCTTTTGTTACCAAGCCTTATCCTGTGTGACCCTAACAAATCCCAAAAAAGATCGGCGCCTAGCAAAAGATTAATAGCAGCAGGCTTAAAAAAGGTAGGGTCAGCTAAACAAATATTTGATGGTATATTAAGACCACTGATGTCAATCTCACGACTGGGTACATTATTAGTAATTGAGGGTAAAACAAAACAATAAAAGTCGAAAGCATGCTTATTATCCAAAGACTTCATGCTTACCCGACAAGTTTTACCTACGTGCGAAATCACGTTATTGATACCCAATATGGATTTATTTATTTCAAATGGTTTCAAACTTAATTGATTATACAAACTTTCTGTCATCACGCAAGATGTGCTTCCACTGTCAAGGACTGCTCGTACGACATGCTCGCGATTATTATTGTCGTACAGTTTAACTAATGCAGTAGACAACAGAACATCCAACTGTTCTGAGGAATTCACATTGGCAGATAATGTGCACGCATTTTGCGCATCATTAGACGATGAAGAAGTCGCATTTTCAGATTGGTGAGCATTATTACTATTATTCTGTGTATTATTAGAATTAGGTTTGGGTTCAGCGACGTGTATAAGACTATTATGACGGCGTTTACATATATTACAACCTACCTTTCTGCAATGATTGGCGTAATGACCCGATTTAAAACAATTGAAACATATTTTAAAAGTGGGCAGTAACTTTAATCGGGCTTCATTGCTGAGCGCTAGAAATTGAGGACAGCTAGATAATGGGTGCTCACCCTTACACTTTGGGCACAATTTGGACGACACCGTCGACGGGTCTGAGCTACGCTTATTGTTTTGTTGTATTGTGACCATTGATTTAAACTTAATGTTCGATTTTGAAGAATGATTGTGGGAAAGTTCCAAGGTTTCTAATAAGTCAGCTCGATTTTGCAGAAATTTAGTAAATGCACAGAATTTGTTTGCATTTTCTTCATCTAACTTACCTTTGTATTCCTCCCACTCACGGTATGTCTTATGGTCTAGCTTTTTTGTAATTATATGTATCAATAAAGTGTCCCATTGATTGACAGGCTCACCGAGGGCTTCTAGCGCGCATAAATTCTTTTTTATTTGATCAATCAAACGCTTTAATAAGACAGATGATTCCTTACCTAACTGTTCAAGATTAAATAAAGCCGACACATGGTTTTGTATTAACAATCTTTTATTGTCATACCTCTCACACAACGTTTTCCAAGCTACAGCATAATTGCTGGCAGAAAATTCTGTGGATTGAATCACAACAGCAGCTGATGATTCTAAAGAGGTTCGTAGATAATGGAATTTATTTATGTCGTCTATGTTATCATTAGAGTGAATTAAACTAGCAAAGGTGTCTCTAAACTCGAGCCAATTCTCATAAGAACCGTTAAATTTAGGAAGCTGAATGGTTGGTAACTTGACGAGTTGACGGTTACTTACACTTGCTACACTTTTATAACAATTCGACTGCTGATCGTTTATTGAACCGAGCATATCCTGAGCGAATGCCAAAATTTTATAGTATTGTGTATCAAACTCTGAACGTACATTATGTTGTGATGAGTAGTCATCAACGAGACATTCAATCTTCAACTGTACCTCGTCAAATCGGTCATAAAGTAACTCAATCTTACCCAAACGCAATTGCAACTCCTTAGCATCAGTAGTAGATAGTGGCGTCTTTAGACCTTTACAATAATTAGCAAAGGATGTAACTTGACCTTTAAAACTACTTCTCCTTCTCTGCAGTTCTTTAATTTCAACGTCAGTATCGACAACAGACATTCTGGGAAGTTGGCGACTATCACCTTTTTTGTTGGAGTTACTTTTAATTATATACCTGTAAGAGTGCTGGGTTCGCATATATAAACCAATCCAGACTTAACACCAATAAATTATTCCACATTCCAACGTTGCACGTACTGATGATTTCAACCGAGCGGGCGACCTCCATATATCACGTATATCTTCCTTTAATTTTATATATTTTTGCTTGATAACGCTAATCCGTGATTATTATATCATCCGGTTCGTATCCAGGACCAATGTTGGGGAAGATTAGACCGCAAGGGTGGTTTTTCAATTTAAATAAAACTGTGCGACGTGGTTACGTAAAACAGGTAGATTTATTAGAGGACTAAAAAATGACAGCAGGTTAGGTACTTAACGCCTATACAAAGTGCATCGACTGCTGTTAATAATTATACACCGTTGCTGTATTCAAATTTTAAGGCGTCAACAATGTTGTATTTTTACATTTCTGCATATTGAATAATTTGAAACGTCTGACAACTAAAGGTTTCTAAATTGGCTGCGTTTAGTCCCAGTAATAACTAATATAAAAATATGTAATTTGAGTTTGTGTGAGCACCAAGTAGACTTATTTATTGTTTTGAAATTGACATGATAGTTGCTGTGCAGTTTTTGGGTATGTCATGCTCGCCTAAGTGTCCTGGCAGTGGTGGCGTATGTATCGGGTCGCCTTATTCCCTATAATACGGTTGAGTAGGGCGATGGCTGATATATACGTCATCCCCGTGAACGGGTGCCGTCTGTTGGGATTGGTCAGCTCATAGCTGTTATTGCAATTGTTCCAAATTAAAATATTATTTAAATTTAAGGCAAACTAAGTTTAGTCGACCGTTCTCACATAAATCCAAAGCAGCAATGTAAGTGTGATTTTAATGTTGTAAGCCATACCTACATTTTTGAAAAGAGCATCTATTGACTTTCTTGCTAGATTCTTCTTCTTAAAGTGTAGGCTGCCCTTAGAACTGGCAACTAGAATAGCTCTAATTTTGATATGATTTTAAACACAACATTGATTTTGATTTTTTTTGTTTTGTCTAAATTCATTTTACACACAACATTGATTTTGTTTTGTATAAATTCATTACTATGTAATTGGTCAAACATCATGTAACTCAAACTAATGTAATTACTGGCGTTTAGAAAAGAGCGGCCATGAGTTTTATTGCCAGGTTCTTCCTCAGCCTCTACCTATTGCTGTGCGAATCTGGCAGTAAATGTAGAAGCAGTAATCTTGACGTTCATAAGTGTTACTTTGTGACCTACATGAATAAAGATTTTTCATTTCATTTCATTTCACTGCCTCTGTGGCGCGGTGGGAGAGCACCCGACTGCTACGCAAGAGGTTGTGGGTTCGATTCCCACCCAGGATAAAACTTTGCGTGACGAGCACGATGGTTTATTCTGTGCCTGGGTGTTATTTATCTGTAATATGTATGTATTTAGAAATATATAAGTATGTTTATCAGTTATCTGGTTACCATAGCACAAGCTCTGCTTAGTTTGGAAAGTTTGTCCCAACAATATAATATACAACAATATATTGTTGGTTTCTCCGCACCTTTGCCATTTCGGTGATGTCGCCGACAGTCTTGGATACATTAGCTTGGAATATTCCAGTATCATCTAGTAGATACTATTGCATTTCAGCCTAAAATATCTTAATCTGGCGGCGTACTACCACCCGGTTTCGCAAGTGATGACTGGAAATTACTCTGTATACATTCTCGCCACTAGATGCAGTCTAACGTTTAGTACAGTAAAACTATTCTTTTTAGAATGTAGCAACAATAATAATTAATTTTAATTCTTTTAATTCTTTATAACTTCCAAGATTCACAGAGTTTCACATGCTCATAATACTGTTACACTACACGATTTATCACCATTAATAGCTATTATTATTTAAGTTTTAGTAAGTGTAAAGTAAGTAGGTAGCAACATACCAAGTAGTAGCATATCTTTATGCCAAAGTTGTAAAGTCTGTCTCCTAAACTAGAAGGACCTGTATGATTGGAGACAGTATATACAATGCTTCTTCCGCGTTCAGCATTTCTAAATTTCTTAAAACTTCAAGGCACTAATTGGTCTTCGTAAGGTTAAAAAAACACTTTTTTAAAAATTCGGCGATCATATGACTGATCGTAAATTACATATTTGATTAACACAGCTCAAAGAGTAATGGCCAAATATACGCCGATACTCCGTTTTTTCCACACATACTCGTAATTACAAGAAATAATTTATACAATACATATAATTTAATTCTTCTTGAAATTCCAAATGAAAGATATAAGAAGCGTGCGCTTTTTACTTATATGGGATTTCTCATAGACAGTATAATTTTCACTATAACTTATTAACTATATTCGATTTCTTAAATTTTTAAAGTAGAAACTTACCCTGAATTATTTTTTATCGAAAAATGTGAAGTCGTATTAAACTGTAAATTGATATTGCTCTATTGAATATGAAAATCTGTTTACACTGTTAATTGATGGCACTCGGTGGAACTTGCTACACATCTTGAATCTCATCAAATCATCAATATTTGACATATTGTACTCTATGACATCCGAAATACATAAAATATGTGCACATTTTGCAACCTTTAAAAATGCCGTAAGGCGAAACCGATCAAGTTTAAATAATAAATAAGTACAGGAACAGTACAAGTGTTTTAGTTCAAAAATATGAAAATCGTTTATAAAAGAATGTCCACGCCGATAGAAAACGACTGTGAGCTAGGTACTTTCATAAACAAGAGAGACTCATACAACGCCATTGCTTAAGCTTGTGAGTGTGAATGTGCTTTCTGAATACATTGCGTGTTCAGTTCCCCCTGAGGACTTGCATTGTAATACGGCGAGAGGAATGTAACGTACGTAATTGTGCTCGCTTTTGCGGCGTTTCAATTATCATCCATGATGTATGGAAGCTAATCGTTTGTATATTATTATTAATTATGATGTCGTTGGGATATTCCGATATGAGGTAGTGTTTGTTCAGGGAATTGGGACACACATTGTTGCAAGTCCGTATTATCTGAATACAATGCCCACTACAGAATAATCAGTTGGTTTCTGAACATTGAAAATAATTCCTTTTCATAAATACCTTACAATTTTTTGATTGCCACATTGGCGCAGTGGTATTGTATGCGACTGCCGCGCTGAGGTCCCAGGTTCGATTGCCGGGTCGGGACAAATATTTGTGTGATCCACAAATATTGTTTTCGAAGTTTAGGTGTTTTCTTTGCATAATATATTTTATGTATCCTACTAATATTATAAACGCGAATGTTTGTAAGTATGAATATATGTTTCAAACTCTTTCACGCAAAATCTACAGAATGAAACTTTACAATAATACAGCTTACACACCAGAATAACACATAGGCTACTTTGCGTCAACTAGTTTAGAAATATGTAAGACTGCCTCTGTGGCGCGGTGGGAGTGTATCCGACTGCTACGCAAGAGGTCCCGGGTTCGATTCCCGGGTCGGAACAAATATATGTGTGTGATACACAAATGTATGTTTCGGAGTTTGGGTGTTTCCTATGTATAATATGTATGTATTTATAAATATATAAGTATGTTTATCAGTTATCTACTTCCTATAACACAAGCTAATATTTGCTTACTTTGGACTTGATGGCGCTGTGTGAAAAGTGTCCCACAATATTTATTAAAAAAAAAAGTATGTTTATCAGTTGTCAAGATCTCATGCACAAGGTTAGGTTATATTACAATACTTTGGGCTAGATGGCGCTGAGTAAAAAAATGTTCCAAGTTTTTACTAATCTTTAGATACTTGCTACCATCGACTATAAAAACAAAAACTACTTTGTAACTAAGATAATATCCATTTTGACATCAGTGCCAACATAAAAAATAATAGGACTGACAGCATAACGTCTTTTATCAACGCTAATTAAAACCGCACCAACGAACTACTCACTGATCTTTCCCCATCTGTTATTCATCATGCTGTCCAAGGAGTCGCTTAACTGTGACACTTTAGCATAAATTTGCATCGGGCTTGCCTCTTTGCTTAAATATTTCGTGATTAAACGGCAGCAAATTGTTTGGGGGTTGGCTCAGGTGATTTTGTATACGACACCTGTTCACCCTGATAGCTGAATGCTGGTCAAGGTACATACCTATAAATTTGACAACTTTGAGCTTACATTTATGTAACACAATTTCTAGAGCAGCTACATGATTCAGTGAAGTGGTACTTACTATCTCTTACTGCTAGCTTGGGATGACAAGCAGCGGATCTACTTACGTTCTTTGTTTACTCAAAGGTCATCAAGGAGATAATCCTGAACCCCGAGTTCCACCGTAAGGGCTGGGTCATAAATGAGATTGGCGCTCAAATGACTATAGTGACTACCAAATGTAATCCCTAGTATTCCCATTTACTCCTCCAGCTTTTGTTTGTACATATTAGGAGTGGATTCAAGTCTGTAGTCAGTAGTAGTGTCCGGGGATCGAACTCAGGCGAGAGAATACCACTACCGCTTACTGGATGTTCAACGGTAATTACTGCGAAAGTGACTGAAATTATTGTTTGTTCCGTAAGAGGCATGTTATGAGGAAAATAACTGCACTAAATCCGCCTTTTCATATTATCAAACACAGAGGGGATCTGGCGTTCGGCGGCCGCTGCCGCTGCACAATCACTTCGCTCGCTCGCCGTTGTGAGTTAATGGTCACTGTTTTAACCTAACCTAGCCTAAGTTTAACAATAATTTCACATTACATATTGTGTGTGTGAAACGGTGTGCCTACCTTATTGTAAATTATCAACTTCTAAATAACTAAATTAACTATCTTCACACTGTATCCCTGACGGAGTAGTCAGAGAGGACAGATCGTCAGGCTTCACGATCCAAGGATACTTCTTTCGCTTGCTGCAGATTCATTAATCGTTTCATATATGCACGTCTCGGTATCCGAATACTTTTGACCATTCCGTTTTTAAGCATTCAGCTTACGTGGTCTTCATATGTAAGTCGCGGTCTACCCTGATTTCTTCTACCCTCTACTTTCGCACAATATAATGTTAATTTTTCGTCAATAATTCCTCAATCATTCGTTGGACGTGCACTTATGTTTCTGGTAAATAAATGATTATGATTCTGAACGTAAAACAATCTTACACGGTATTTTTTTCATCGTAAAATAAGTCTAGTCACATTTATAGCGTGTCTTAACGCAAGTGTACTAACAAATCAAGCCTAACTTATTATTAAAGATTTCGAAGCTAAAAACACATTGATCTGTCAAACAAAAATGTACCTTATGCATTTGACATAAAATACAATTACTGTTATAGGCACATTGTTTTTCTATGCTTACGTTGAAAGTTCAAAGTGTATAAATATTTTTCTACAACGTTTCGTTCGCAAAAGAACGACGTGTTTTTCATTAAATTTCACTCCAGTTTTATTAAGTGGAAATTGGCGTTAACTTTTTTCCCTTTTCTTTGATAATGATTTGGAATAGAAAGCAATGGCTGGAATAATTGGACCTTTTTTATAAAGTCAATGTCATACTTCGATTCAGTAGAAGCAAGCACTCGTAGCCCCGCAAACTCAGTGTTTTGCAAACGATAATGGTGTTCAACATTTTTCGCTATGACTGGTTCTCAGATGGGTTAACGCATTGTGATATTTCCATAATACACTCATAGTGTTTCCATCCTTCGGAAGGAATGTTAAGCCGTTCGTCTCGATTACCAGTACCATGACAGTATTCAAACCAAGTTGGAGGCCTTATGAAAAATTTCGTCAGCACTTGCGTCTGTCTGTTTCACCACGACCATGGGTCACCACTGGTTAAGTAGGAAAAATGGAAACGGTAAAATGTTGGCGTATAGTATTCCACTGCTTACCCCCTCGGGGATAAAGGTATATATATATCATATAATCACAATTATGTAAACTAATTTTAAAGGTTTTCGCGGCAATAAATGTAATTACAGTCAATAAAGTCCCTGGTTGAATAGGATTCTTGGATTTGCTTGGATTGCTCGGATCGGACTCTGATCAGGTTTCTGTAAGATAATACTAGTCTTATAGTAGTTAATAAAAACATTTACATAAGAGAAGTTTGAAATTTAGGTGGGGAAATGGCGGAGAAGTTCGAACCGAAGATGGTTTACATTAATAGCGAAAATTTTACAAGTAAAATGTCAGTTGTCTCAGTTATTTAGAAATAGCAAAACGTGACAATTCACTAGCTAATTTCCGTCTAAGCTTTAAGTCGTATGTAACAACTAGGTGACCCCGACGGCTTCGCCCGTAATTGTGAATATAACGAATCCTGTCGCTTAAATTGTACCAAAATGTATAAATAATTGCCCAATTTGTCAACATTTATGATTACTGCTCCGCTCTCCAGAGTAATAACGTGATGATATATAGCCTATAATCTTCCTCGATAAATGGGCTATCTAAAACAAAAATATTTTTCCAATCCGACCAGTAGTTCCTGAGATTAGCGCGTTCAACTAAACAAACAAACTCTTCAGCTTTATAAATTAGTATAGATACGAGTATAAGAGTGGCTACTTTTTCTAATCGTGTAGTCAAATAAAATTTCCCGTATCATTCGCTGCAATACTTTACGTCCGAAAGGTCATTAGTTGAGCGCGTCGGGCCGTGATAATTGAATTACTCGATGCTTATGCAACTAAGCGATTGCCATGCAATTGTGAACTCTATTGACATTGCAAATTGTATTATTTCGCGTGTCAGGGCGAAGATGCACGAGGCTCCGGTGCCAGTTGACGCTCTCATTGTACTTCCTTTGTTATGTACTTATTGCTATTATTTTTGAGACGAATTTGCTTTAGTTTTTCCGAGCTCGGAAAGCCTTTCGAAAGGCTCGTTAAGCCATTGGTAGCGGTTGCCAGTAACATAGCAGTCGTTAAGTCAAGGTAAAGACCTTATGCATGACTTGAAAATTGTAATATCTGGTCGCCGCAATCTGCGCCTGTTTATTTTAACACGATAATGTGCTCACCATTGGTTACGTAGGTCTAAATTGCATACGGTGAAATGTGAGCGTATGGTATACCTCTGCTTACCCCAATAGGGTTAGAAGATGAGACATAAGAAAGCTACTTCAGCAGCTATTATCATATATTATATCAGAGTGGAAAACAATGGTCTCTCAATCGGGGATGTCGACGACCGTGCGAACTGGAGGAGAAAATGTAGGGACCTCGGGCGTCGCGAGACTTAACTGGAACAGACGATCGGATGATGATTAGTGGCAAACAGTGCTAACGTGATAGAATGTGCTGATCGTGACTTAAGGAAGTTTGCAACAACAGGGACTCCTTTCTTAATCAAATCACAATCATATAATAAAGTGTCCATGCGACTATCTGCATATTAGGTTCTGTGGTTTCAGCTGTCGAGGGTACTTTAAAGATATGTTTCACTGAACCTAATACTTCACGCCTAGACAAGATGAGCCTCGCTTCTTTGCTAGCAACTTTCCAACTTTCGTAACAGTCAAATTAATAAATTATCAGCATCGCATAATATATTACTTTTACTACAATATTTTCCTAATCTCGTTCGAAATTCGACATCAGCTGTTCTGAAGATTCATTTAAACTTTTACAATTTTCGATTTACAGCGAGTATTTGAAACTGTTTATATTGTTGATTGATAGCACTTGGTGGAACTTGCTACACATTTTGAATGAAAACTTGTATTGTTTCTGTTTATTTACTCTTTAATTTGACCGATTTCGACTTATGACACTTTCAAAGGTTACATATTTTATGCATCTCAAATGTAATTGAGTACAATATTTTATGAATTACCTTTATTTAAAGAATTTGTATCCTAATGGACATGTCAATCCTATCGTGACTTATTACACAGAAAAGAGATTAAAAAAACATAAAATAATAGTAGATTATGGTACCTATAAGTGTGTAAAGTTGGTGATTACCGCTGAGGCGCTATTATACGACGTTTTTCAATACACTTATGAATTATTTAATACTAAATTATTTTCACGCTTCTCTTAAAGGACCCAGGATTGTAAGAGGAGGGAAACACGTGCGCCGGCAGAGAGTTCCATATTTTTATGGTACGACGAAAGAAGGACCTACGGAATCTTTCCGTTCTTGGCAAGATGGTGTCCACAGTGTAAGGATGACATCTCTGCCCAGCCCGTGTTGTTCGGGAACGAAAGGCGGAGGGTGGGGCTAGTTGGAAGAGCTCTTCAGAACACTCACCGTTGTAGATGCGGTAAAATGCAGCTAAGCTGGCCACCGTTCTGCGAATCTCCAACGGCTCAAGATTGCCAGTAACATCTGGATGCGGATGGCACGTCGCTGCAATGCGTCGAGAGCTTCAAGCAGGTATTTGGCGGTGCCATCCCAGAGATGTGAGCAGTATTCCACGCACGGACGAATCTGACACTTATATAATAAGCATCTCTGTTCCGGCGTGAAAAACCGCCTCACCCTGTTCAGGATTCCGAGCTTGCGAGAGGCCAAGCTGATGCACCCCTCGATGTAATGTTTATTGTTGAGCTCTCGACGAAAGTCCAACCCCAGAATGCTGAGGTAGTTTTGCAGCGGTAGGGTTGTGCTCTGAAGAGTTGGAAGGGGAAGGAAAGGGGAAGGAAAGGGGATAATTTTGCAGTAAATGCACACGCCTGCGTTTTCCTGGCATTGAACTCGACCAGATTATCGAGACCCCATCGAGAGATGCGGTCCAGACTCCGATCGAGTTCCGCCACAACTTGTCCCCTCATAGCCTCAACATCCGTCCGCTTTACCGCCGGGTGACTAATACATCCCCCACGTAGTGTACAATCGTCTGCATAGCAATGTATATTGCCCAGGGACAACATGTCATTGATATGCAGAAGAAAGAGAGTGGGCGACAAAACGGACCCCTGCGGCACGCCAGCATTTATCTGCAAGTAGTCGGAAGCCTGACCGTCGCATTAGACCCGAATACGGCGCTCATGCAGAAAGCTGGCGAGCCATGTGCATAGTTGAGGTGGCAGGCCATATGCCGGAAGCTTGGAAAGAAGTGATGCGTGCCAGATCTTATCGAAAGCCTTGGCGATGTCCAGACTGATAACCAAGGATTCGCCATGCCTATCCATAGCCTCACCCCAAAGGTGTGTAACGTATGCTAGAAGATCACCCATTGACCGTTTCGGCCTAAATCCGTATTGCCGGTCGTTTATAAAGGAGTGATCTTCCAGATAACGCATGAGCTGCGTGTTTATGATGAGCTCATAAACCTTACAGATAACTGAGGTGACGGCTATGGGGCGATAGTTGCCTGGGTCTGACCTATCCCCTTTCTTGGGGATCGGTTGCACGTTAGCCTCCCTCCACACATCCGGCACACTACCCGTAGAGTAGGATAGGCAAAACAGGCGTGTTAGCACTGGAGTCAACTCCGCTGCACACCTCTTAAGAACCACCGCAGGAATACCATCGGGGCCACTGGACTTACGGACGTCGAGCGACCGCAGTACCTTCCGGACGTCGCACTGCCTGATAATTATGTCTGGCATTGCACTGACACAACTAGCGACTGTTGGAAGCTGCTTGCCACGGTCGTCGATCCGGGAATTGGCCGCAAAGAGGTTGGCTAACAAGTCAGTCTTCTCTTGGACTTTCTGAGCCAGGGTTCCGTTAGGGTAGCGCAACGGTGGCAATGAAGGTCGGCAGAAGTTAGATTGCACGGCTTTGGCCAGTTGCCAATATCCTCGGCTACCCGTGGGATGTGAGGCAAGCTTCTGGCCAAGCCGCGCTATGCGCTGGGTATCCGCTCTTATGAAGGCCTTTTTGCTGGCCTTCGTCGCTCTGTTGTAAGCGGCTCTGAGGTTGGCCACTTTCGGGTCACCTGATGCCCTAGCCTTGGTCCAAGCGCGATACGCCGACTGCTTATGTCGAACTGCATCAGCGCATTCACGCCCGAACCAAGGACGGGCTTTGCGGATGCTGGCGACATCAGTGTAGGGGATGTAGTATTCCATTCCCAGACTGATCTCCCCAGCAACAGCGGCGGCGCTCTCCGATGGGGCCTTTCCTCTAAAGACACGCTGACCCCATGGAACGGACGCAAAAAAATCACGCAAACCGTCCCAATCTGCAGACGAGTAGTGCCACAGTCTGCGCGCCGCAACCGCAGGACATGCAGGAGATAACATCTGCATTTCGGCGTGCACTACGCAGTGATCGGAAGTACCCAACGGAGCACACCTACCTGCACCTACCGATACACTATACTGGGCTGGGCTATTGATCAGCAGAAGGTCCAACAGAGCAGGCGCATGACTTGCCACATCTGGTATCCTGGTGGTCTGGCGTACCAACTGTGTCAAGTCATGCGAAAGAGCTAATGCATGGGCGGTTCGTCCCGCATGGTCGGTTTTGAGGGAGCCCAACCTATCTGTATGGTGTGCATTAAAGTCCCCCAAAAACGCACTTGCGCATCATCTGCCGCCCTTCCGAGGTATTCAAAGAACCGAGTTGTTTCCATATCCCATTTATGGGAACGGTAAAGGCACACGTAGATCTGGCTAATAGAACCATGATCCACGTGAAGCCAAAGGACAGAGAAGGATGGGTCTTCCAGGCAGCGCAGACGGCGAACACAAACATCCGCCCTAACAAACACACCCACCCCGGCCCTTCTATCGAAGCAGTCCTCGACAAAATAGCCGGGGTAGCACAAATACGAGGTATGGTCAGGGCGGCATATTTGCGTCTCCGAAAGGAACAGCAATCCGGATCGAGCCGTCTCAAGATGGTGGTGGACGGCGTTAAGGTTTCTATGGAGTCCACGGATGTTTGTGAACTCCACCTCAAAAAGCGTACGTGTGGGATTTGTTTCGGCCGCTGTACAGATTTGCCTTTTATTTTGCACTGCCATGTTGATGGGGAAAGAATGAAGCGTGAAACGGAGCAGTATTTGATGCAGCAGTGAGTGACAAAGCATAGGTGCTCGTTTTGTCCAGGGACGTGTGGCTAGGCGGAAGCCAATCCACCGGACGGAAGGGCCCCCCTACCCCCCCGAGTGTAGTCGCCGGGACCACACATCCGGTCACCAACCGGCACGACGAACCACATCGGGATTATACACGACCTGGTGGGGCAGCCTTCCGAGATGGTTAGTCCCAGTTGGGCCTCTGTACTATGCCGCGGCGGCCAGCGGCACCACCGTTTCTACAGGTCTCCCTGGCCGGCGGGTCGACTCGCACCACCCACACTAGACGCCACTCACCACCCACACTAGACGCCACTCAGCACCCACTGGTCCCACACCTGCTGCATCAAATCTCGCACCAAGCCCTGCTTGCAGCCGCTGAACCCTGAACATAACCCAAAAGTTATTTGGGGGGTTTTCCGCGGGCTGCATGGTGGTACCGCCCGGACAAAAAAAAAGGAAAAAAAAATTTTTTAATTTTTTTGTGCAACCTGGATTTTGAGTGCCTGCGCGCCGTAGCCTCGTCCGTCGATCAGCAGGTGTACCACGTGCTGGTGAGGTCGGCTTGGGCCCAAAGCTGACGATAGGCCCCTTACACCCAAAAATATATATTATACACGTACAAGATGAAATTGTCTATTTGAATACGAAGTTGCATAAAATGAACAAGCAATAGTTATATAGGTATATTAATTTATTTGTTCTATTGAACGCGATCTTTTTTGTATCGATTTTTTTTAAGAATTATGCAACTCAACCAATATAATAAAAAAAAAACTATTATTCCACTCGTGATGTAATAACAATCAAAAAACCACAGTTTAATAATAGGTATCATTATGTGTCTAATTGCGGTGACATTAGAGCCATTTTATGAGTAAATGTATTGAAAAAACCTATTAAAATAATTCTTTTAATTTTATATTAGTGCAATATATGAGAGTCTCACATAATTATGAAACTCTCACTCTCTATGTGTCATTGAGAAGAATAAACTTATGTGAGACTCTAAAGATAAAAGATGAAGATAAAGAAGGAAGTATTTATAACCCTCTACTCGCAACCACAATCACTACACGTTGCTGGGTGCTAGGAGCGTCCGAGCAGCTGTGAATTGACTTTTTATTTTCGGTATTGGCAAACAATTTCCCGTTACAATCAACTTGGATGTACTACTAACCCGTCTGGACAGCGTGGTAAGATCAATAACCCTTCCAATAGGGCCTTATCCAGGATTGAACTGCGTTTGACTGATTTGATCGAAATATCGTTTATTAAAAGTTATGATTTGGGTAAACTAGGAACGTCTAGAGCAAATGAATGAAATTGTGTATTTAGGCAGGATGTTTAGATGCAGGATTTAAGATGTGATTCGGATGTAGACCGGCGAGTAGCTGCCGGATACAAAGTTAACGGTGCTTTGTCCCAATTAACAAAGCGACGAAGCATTGTAAAAGAAGCACGACTCGCGATTCATAACACAGTGCCGTTTATTACCCGTGGACCACCTGCGTGGTTCACCTGGGTGGACCACGGGCAATTATTTTTACCCGTGGATCACCAGAATGTCCATATGTTTATCACGTGCATATACGAAATCATAATGTGGATTACAAAAAAAACTCAAGGTGGTGTAGAAAATAATAGTTATGTAAAGATTTTATTAATAACTAGCTGATGCCCGCGGCTTCGCTCGCGTGAAATTCTATTATCACACAAAAAGTGTTTCCCGTAGGAATAAGTGCTAGTGCCAACGTTACTTTTCGGTGGTGAAACCGGTAGTGAAAAGTATGTCAGAAGATGCATGAAAGTAAGTTGATGCTGTGGAGATGCGATCACTCCGAAAATTGTGCGGCTGAACCTTGACCGGCCGAATACGTAACGAAGTGATACGCAATATGGCAGGTTTGAATGTAAGTGTCAGCATTAAGCTGGAAAAGGGTGTGCTCCGTTGGTTTGGACACGTCCAACGAATGAGTGAGGAACGATTGAACAAGAATATATAATGTGCGAAAGTAGAGGGTAGAAGGAGTCAGGGTAGGCCGAGACTTACATATAAAGACCACGTGTGCAGATTGCTCAAAAACGGAATAGTCAAAAGTACTCGGATACCCAGACGTGCAGGTATGAAGTGATTAATGAATCTATAGGAAGAAAAAGAAGTACGCATTGATCGCGAAGCCTGGCGATCTGTCCTCTCCGCATACCCCGTCAGGGATACAGCGTGAAGATAGTTAAGTTTAAGTTAAGTTAAAAGTTAGGTTGGTAAAATATAATAAATAAATAAACATTGTGGGCCATTTTTTTACACAGCGCCGTCTAGCCTAGCTAAAGTAAGCTAATATAAGCTTGTGTTATGGTATCTAGACCACTGATAAACATACTTATATATTTCTAAATATATTATACATAGGAAACATCTAAACTCTGAAACAAACATTTGTGGATCACACAAATATTTATCCCGACCCAGGAAAATTATATATATACTTACTATTATACACAATAATTATAATACACAAAATTAATTAAAAAACCTAAAAAAACATTAACTAAAATACCAACTGGCTGTTAATACGTCGCAATCATGCTAATAAGTCGAAAACTTTTTATAATACTGAAATTTTCCGAAGAGTTCGGTATTCCGCAGACTACCTACCTAATGCAGCAGCAAGTTCCAGGTTACCATGGCGTGGAATCTTAGTGGATTTTAGTGAGATTCCTTCATCACATAGAAAGTGATCTGATTTCACAATATATATCTAAGAAGGACCATCTCGATCACATCGGATTTCGAACAGTCGACTACATAAGATTGGCGATTCTTTCCAGGGTAACGTATACGCTTTAACAACAAGCTTCCCTATGACCTTAGAGATTTATCATTAAATAAATTTTAAAAGTTAATTTAAAATAGGCATTGTGAAAAAGGATATTTCGCGGTTAAAGACAGACGTAGTTCTGTAAATACAGGACAGGGACGCTTGGAAATGATCTGCTGGCTACGTAAAATAATATTGATTTGTAAATTGGCCATCAAATAAAGCATTACGACTTTCTTGCCGGTTCTTCTTAGGTTGGCCACGTTCCGAACCTGTAGTCACAGTAATAAAATAAAATTTATTCTTAGTTCTAGTGTATGACATTTAGTAAAAATTAAAATGGTCTTTGCAAAATAAAGACTTTTTTTTTCTTTTCAACAAAATATCCGCATCAAAGTCCGGTCCATCCGTTCAAAAACTATAATGCCACAGACAGTCTGTGTATTGGCACAGACAGACAGTAAGGTACGTAGACACATAGATACATAGTTTTCCGTCAGGAGAAAAACATAGGAATGTTTGCCTATAAACAGATTGAAAATGTAAAGTTTATCATTTAGAAGAATTGTTTTAGATTTATCTAAGAGGAAAAGTTGGTGTCTCACAATAGACAGACGAATGGGAGCTGTTTTATTCGATAACGCTAATTCCACAACGATCGCCGAAGCGATCTTAGCATAGTGAGTCTTTCTATCTGAAAGTGTGGAGTATAGCTAGACGCTTCTCTATAATTTATTAATTTAGCAACATTGAAAAAAAAATTGGCTCAAATCAAACTGTCATTTTAGTCTTAGTAAAAAATCAAAGTATTGTTACATATTTTCGTTCTTCATGTTATTATAGTTATTGCAAAAATACAGTTTTACTGGGATGTTAAACAACAAAAAGTTACTCTCCTTAAACATTTCCAGATTAATGATTTAGACCGAAAAAAGAAACCTTTATTAAACATAATTATGCTTAGAAATAAATTACACTGTATTGAAAGAATAGTTCCTTTCGTTAAGTATAATAAGATTAAAAAATATTTTTGGATCTTTTTAATGACTCTGTTATTTTTTCCTATGTTTTGCCTGTTTGTTATAGTGGCGTATACTAGACGAATCTTGTCGCGTATACTAGTCGGCTGGATGCGGGTGTGACAAAACTTAACGTTGTGACGGTCTTTGGGGTCGGCCCACGTCGTTGATTTGGTCAAAAATATCAAATTTTGATTAAAATTATCAACGATATAGAATTTATTTCTGCGTAAGGGACTGACCATGATATCCGGGGTCCAAGCGACCTGAATTTCTAATGATGTACCTTCTGATTACGTAGTCAGAAGGCAGTCGCCTCCAACAAAGCCGAATAATCTCAAACGATAGCCACCAAACCCAAGTAAAAGTTTACCCCAAGCTCCAAATATAGGTAGGGTTTGGAAGCAACTGGGAATGCACTATGATAAATAATGTTTCTTCACACTGTATCTCTAAAGAGGTAGTCAGATAGGACGGATCGACAGGCTTTGCGATCCATGCATACTTCTTTTGGTCTCTGCGGATTCATTAATAGTTTCATACATGCACGTCTGGGTATCTGAGTACTTTTGACCTTTTCGTTTTTGAGCAATCTACTCATGTAGTTTTCTTAGGTAAGTCTTGAATGAAGTAGTAAGTTTACCCTGACTCCTTTAAGGTCTGTATTCCAGAACGTTTCTCAATACTCAATCAACGCTTCAGGCTAGATTATGCCTTATAAAATCTACTCTCAAGCGTCGATTGAGTATTGAGAAACGTTCTGAATTACGAACCTTACCTTCTACATTCGCATAGTACAAATTCTTCGTCAATCGTTCGTCATACACTCGTTGGACGTGTCCAAACCAACGGAGCACCCTACAAAAAGATAGAATATACTTATTCAAAAATGGGATATTATTTTATGTTTGATACACCATACGAGCAAAACTCTCGACGGATATTAGTATTAAATATGAAAAAAAAAACTAACCCAAATGTATTATAGTTTACTAATTAGGTACATACGTATTCAAATGTAAATATTTTACTAAGATTACAATCAACCTTGTGATACCTAACTACAGTTGGAGATATTGTAAGATATGTTGAGCCAGATAAGTCTTTAAAAATTCCGGCCTTGGAAGACAATGATTTGTATCAAGGTAATACGAGAATAAATAAAACCTCTTTTACTATCACGCCTTTTCCCTTAAGGGGTAGGCAGAGAAATGATAAATTAGTGTTCTGTAAACGATCACTGTGTTAAGCGTATTTCGCTATGGTTAGTAGTGGGATCGTTTACGTGCTTCGGAAGGTACCTACGTAAGTTATGCCATTGGTCTTGGTTGCCAGTAACATTGTAGTCGTTAAGCCCTCTAGGTCTGGATATCAGAATTCCGGAGTCTACTCGAAAAAATAAAGAAGTTTCACTTCAAAAGTGAAACACATATATAATATATTTAACTTAACTTAACTATCTTCACGCTGTATACCTGACGGGGTAGTCAGATCGCAAGGCTTCAAGATCCATCCATACTTCTTTCATAATAAAATATTTAGTATAGATATTACATCAACGCTAAGTTATTATTATCCACAATAAGTATACCATACGTAGTAGTTATTTTCTAATTAACATAGTTAAAAGAAGGCATTTACTCTTACTATCTTAATATGTTGACCAAAGCAAACTTGTATATAGCGCCATCTATACAGTATTGTGGGACTAACATCAGTAAGAACATTTTTACCGACAGTGCCACACCGCGCAAGCGCAAACGTGTTCGGTTCTTCGAGGCCACGGTCACAACTACAATCATTTGAAGATTACACACACATTGCCGGGACAGCTGTCTCCCTTGTCAAACGCGTACGACGTTTTGTGTAATTTGTGAGATAATTTTTGTGTTTGTGCTATAGTAGTAATATCAACATGTAAGTAAAACTATATTATTGAATATTTCTGTTCATAAGAAGCAATATATGTTTACTTGTTCAGACAATGTACTTTGTACTACGTCTAACCTTAGCGCCGACTTCAGTGCGCATGCGTACATTAATAATTAATTTGTAGTGATAAAGCAGCTATTACAAAAGTATATTGTTCTACATAACGATTGTATATGATTTAATAATAATTAAAATATTAATACATACTTAAACACATATATATTTTCGACATCTACATTAACATCCGATATGGTCTAGTGGCTAGGATACCTGGCTCTCACCCAGGAGGCTCGGGTTCGATTCCCGGTATCGGAATAATCTTTTTGTAAATCGTTTAGTATGATTATGGCTATTTATTCAAAATAGTAGGAAAAAATACCTTTAATGTTGCTCGGAAAAGAAATTATATTTATATTTTTTCTTTTCAGATCAAAATGAATGTCAAAGCGGCTATGGCCATAACTATGGTCTTTGTTGGATGTTGTTCCAATGTGGTATTTTTAGAAATGGTCGTCAAAGAAGACCCGGGAGCTGGAAATCTCGCGACGTTCCTACAATTCTTGTTAATCGCTACAATTGGATTTTGTACTGTGGGAAAATTCGGAACAGCAAAACGTAACATACCATTTAAACAATATTTGTTATTGGTCGGATTTTTCTGGTCGAGTAGCGTCGCGAATAACTATGCCTTCGCTTTTAATATTTCAATGCCTCTACATATGATATTCAGAGCTGGTTCTTTGATGGCAAATATGGCTATGGGAGTGTGGATTCTAAAGAAGCAATACCCACCTTTGAAATATCTAGCAATATTCATGATATCTGCCGGCATTGCCATTTGCACAATTGTATCTAGCGGTGACGTGAAAGCCCCAAGAGAAACCCACGAAGATGCAGCTGAGGAAGAAAGATTAAAGTTTATTGATTGGCTATGGTGGTGTTTGGGAATCGCAATTCTGACTTTCGCTTTATTTGTGTCTGCTAGAATGGGGATCTTCCAAGAATCATTATACTCAAAACATGGAAAGCATCCTTGGGAAGCTTTATATTACACGCATCTTCTGCCGTTGATCTTCTGGTTACCAACGACTCCTAATCTGATAGGTCATGTAAAACTTGCCACAGAAACACCTCTAGTTGATTTCCTTGGTTTTACTTTACCAAGACAAGTGCTGTGGCTAATATTATATGTATTGACTCAAGGAATATGTATAAGTTCTGTATATGTTTTAACAACTGAATGCGCTTCTCTGATCGTAACGTTGACTGTGACTCTAAGGAAATTTGTGTCACTGATATTCTCAATTTTGTATTTTAGAAACCCATTTACAATGGGACATTGGTTTGGTACGCTTTTGGTATTTATAGGAACATTGATATTTACGGAAATATTACAAAAGACTGTATCATTATTCTTGCCAGCAAAGAAAGATAAAAAGAAGAAAATATAAGAGGATTTAAAGTATTGATGGGTAAAACCAATTACGTCTATTTAAAATATGAAATGTGTGACTTTAATTTGCAGTTTTGTTTGTGTTGAAAATCGTTTTTGGGAAAATAAATCAGATAATATAAGTTAAATAATTAATACAGTCATAAATTATGTAACATAGATTTTAACTAATAAATAATGGTGAAATATTAATATATTCTTAGATAAGAAGCCATACTCGTCGAAGTATTATTTGTGATATTGGCATGTTCCTTGTAAATAATTGCATTCAGACATGGTATTGTGTCTATATAGGTATCCGTGCAAATTATTGTCATTACTGCACGAGATTTAGTTATAATCATTAATAAGCATTTAATATGGTAATCAGTCATTTACATTTTAATTAAAGGCTTCTATTTATAGGAGCAGAATTGCTATGAAACAAAAAATTGCGTCATAGTGTCTGTGTTGGAAATTAGCCGATAAGAAAGTGCAGGAAGGAGAGGTCATACAATTTCAGTATCAAACAAGTACTATTGACCTTATTACATATTTTGGTGTGGCAAAATCCTCAAACCGAAAAAGGCCAAAAAGAAAATAAATACTCATGACATGTTACAGTTTTATACGACAAAATTAAAAGTTTTGTAAGAGTAATGTACAACTTAGTAATTATTAACAAAACTGTTACGTTGTATTTATTATTTCGTAAAGCCAGTCCGATACTATAAAAAGAAGATTTTGAATATAATAATATAATTAGTTTTTTAATATAATGGGATTTAAGACATAAGTACAAAATATTATTTACACTTAGGTTCTGGAATACGTCCAGAACGTTTCTCAATACTCAATCAACGCTTGAGGCTAGTTTTTGCCTTATAAAATCTACTCTCAAGCGTCGATTGAGTATTGAGAAACGATCTGGAATACGGCCTTTCGAGTTTTCTTCACAGTTATCATGTATTTTTTTCGTTTATTAAATTTTCATTTTTCTGAAATTTTGACAATATCATTGTAAGCGCCATGTTGATAAATGACTGAAAGAGTTTTTATCCCTGTTTATCATAACTACTCTGTCATTCATTACGATACCTTTTTATCTTAGGCAAAATTATTATTAAAAAAACGCTTGTTACATAACTTGCAATTTTTTTTCCAAATCGTTTTATAATAATAATAATAATAAATCTTTATTCATTTAGGTCACAAAGTAACACTTATGAACGTCAAGAATATTGCTTCTACATTTACATTTACTGCCAGATTCGCAAAGCAATAGGTAGAGCCCGAGGAAGAACCTGGCAATAAAACTCATGGCCACTCTTTTCTAAACGCCAGTAATTACATTAGTTGGATTAACATGATATTTGACCAATTATATAGTAATGAATTTATACAAACAAAAAAAACAAAATCAATGTTGTGTTTAAATCATATCAAAATTTGAGCGATTATAGTTGCCGGTTCTAAGGGCAGCCTACCCTTGAAGAAGAAGAATCTGGCAAGAAAGTCAATGGATGCCATTTTAAAATGTAGGAATGGCTTACAACATTAAAATTACACTTACATTGTTCCTTTGGATTTATGTGAGATACAATTAGAATAGCTTAGTTTATTCAAATGTAATAGGTATTTAGTATGTTATTTTTACGTACTGTCTGTCCTACACGTTTCTATTACTTCTGGATTAAGTTGCATAATTGAATCTTCGTTAAAATACTTATATACAACATTTAGACTAGGTGTGATGACGCTTAGTCGTTATGTATAAGTGTATGAATATGGAACGTTAGTATTTTGATTTTAATTTAATTATTTTTTATGGCATGACTACTAGGCCATATGCCATATATATTGATGAGTTTCTTAGGGGCCTACTGTGTAGTGTGACCCGCATTATATATAATGTTTTTGAATCCTACTTAAAGTCGGTCATCGTTATGAATAGTGTGTAGTTGACTTGCTGTTTTTTTTTTGCAATAGCTACTGTTTATGCAGATTCACCGTGACATAGTTGTTGCTAGTCTGTGAAACGTGTAATGTGGTAACATATACATGGAATATGTTATTAGTGTACTTTTTATCATCTACTTTATTGCGAACCTTATCTAAAACATTGAATATAAAATAAGCATTTATGTTTTTATGCCTAATACATAAGACTCAATAATCTTACCATTAATTATTGCGTGGATAAATACTTTGTATTACAATTGAACTGTATACCTTGTCAAGTTTAGTTGATAGTAGAGCTTTTTTGGTGTTGTGGCGATATTATTGCTCCGCCAATAATTCAGTGTGAATTTGGTAGGGGTTAAGAAAGTCTGCCCACACTTAGGTACGATCCACGTTTTGTGAGATATATTATGGGGTACATATATATATATATTATGGAGTACATAATGAAAGGGAGACGTCTGACGTATCTCGATATCATTGTATAATAGAGAATGACATATAAGAAAATAGTCTACATGTGACATTGACAAACATGACAGCACAGAAATGCAAATTAAAGTCTTCATTCAATGTTACGAAACTTATACACCTACTAATATTTATATGAATAAAACGTATATTGAGGTTTTAAACCTATAAGAGTAGTTTAGATTAGACCCTTTCGCAAATAATATGGTGTCTTTATCAAATAAAACGTTCTGATGGTATTCCTTAAACCACCAATTGAAATTTTTTAGTTAAGTTTTTAATGTAACCAAAAAGTAAATAAAATCATGAACTGTCGTTTTTGACTACAACTGACACTGTACAGTCAACATTATTTACATAGAGGCGACGGTCCTATTCAAAATAACCCTAGCAAATATGAAATTCAAACCTTGTCTCTTTAGGATAAAGGTTATATTCAGGATGACAGTTGTCTTTGCTTACTTTGTTTTATTTGTAAACATTTGTCATTAAGTAGCTTTTAATTTTTATATTTGTTAGGATAATATTGAACAGTCTGGTCACCTCTATGTTTATGACGCTGACTGCCACAAAATATTTGAGGAGTTCGATTGGTCACATATTTTAGTGTGCAGAAAGATTTTAATGAGGTCTTATCGCCATGATAATATCCCAGATAATATTATAACAACAGTGCATAGTGATATATATTTATGTTCGTATCTGTACGAAAAAGTAAAAATTTTAATTCTGCTCATGATCATGAAGGGAAGGGACTGTTATGAGTAGACCTAAATACACATTTGTTGGACACAGACCATTTTGATATCGAAAATGGTTTGAATCGCACTTTGTTTGCGCAATAAAGAAATGTTATTATCGCGATAACGCATAATGTATTAAAATATTGCAATTACGCTACAGTCTTCGTTCGGTAATTTAGAATTTAATGAACGCGAAGGATGATTTGTTCAAAAACGCCTATGTATGTAGGTCGGTACTTACCTCATTGATTATTATGAAAGATTTTTTTTTTGTAATACCTTCTGCTTATTATGTGTTTTAATTAAAAGTACTCGGATACCCAGATGTGCATGTATAAAAGGACGATCTGTCCTCTCTGACTACCCCGTTGGGGATACAGCGCGTAAATAAATAATATCATATAGATAGATATAACTCTACAAATGACTAGGGTGTTTGTTAACCGACTTATAAAAAGTAAGTTCTGAAAGTATGTTTTTTTTCATTAGTTCGTTTAGCGTAAATAATATGAAATGTAAATAAAATAATAAATATCCATCACGCCTTATCCCCGAAGGGGTGGCAGAGGCATATTATTTGCCCACTTTTCACCGTGTGGTTTCCTGTCCCACTTAATAGGTGGTGAGCCCATTACCGTGTTGAAAATAGACAGACGCAGGCTGTGGCTACCTGCTGTTGAAATTTTTTAAGCCGCCTATAAGGCCTTCAACCAGGCTTAACGACTGCCATTTTACTGGCAACCGGGACCAACGGCTTAACGTGCCTTCCGAAGCACGGAAACGCTCGCAAATGTAAATGCCACAAAGTGGTCACCCATCCGACGACCAGCCATAGTGAAAGTTGCGTACCTCAGTGATCGTTTACCGAACACTGAGACCGCGGGGCCACGAGCGCTTCATTTTCGATATTCTCAATTTCATATGCTCTATGAAGATAATACCTCTCTCTCTTCATCTTAGCGTATTTCCAGTTGTTTTCAAGCTCTACCTGGATTTTGAACCTGGGGTTTATTTGGCTGCTAGGAGCATCCCATACTTAGGCTTTTCTTTTTCAACATTGTTAAAACCGACTGCCGCTTGACTTTCCAACCCCCGTAAGGTCACCTGCGTCTTTGTCTTATCCGTTAGTCATGATAAAAAATAAAATAATAAAATAAAATAAAAATATCTTTATTTTGCATAGACCATTTTAACGGCGCTTACAAAATGTCATACACTATTTAAAATATTTAAAGCGACCACCGGTTCGGAACGCGGCCCACCTGAGAAGAACCGGCAAGAAACTTAGGAAGGCTTTTTTTTGATGGCCTATTTACAATTTAATATTATTTCATTTTGCCAGCAGATCATTTCCAGGCGTCCCTGTCCTGCAAATAGTCTGTAACGGAGTAAAAACCTTTTTCACAAAGCTTGTTTTTAATAAACTTTTTAAATTTATTTAAAGGTAAATTTCTCAGGTCACAGGGAAGCTTGTTGTAAAAGCGTATACAGTTACCCTGGAAAGAATCGCCAATCTTATGTAGTCGACTGTGGTGGACTGAAAGATTATTTTTATTTCTAGTGTTTATATTATGTTTATCACAGAGTTTAGAAAACTGTGATAGATTTTTCTGGACATACATAAGATTGGCAAAAATGTATTGTGATGGTACGGTTAGAATATTCACTTCTTTGAATTTTTCTCGGAGAGAAACTCTGGGGCCCAAATTATAAATAGCGCGTACAGCCCGCATTTGTAGAACAAAAATAATATTTAAATCTGCAGCACTCCCCCAAAGGAGAATACCGTAAGACATAATACTATGAAAATAGCTGAAGTAAACCATTCTAGCCGTATCCACATCTGTTAGAGTCCTGATCTTTTTTACAGCGTATGCAGCCGAACTTAATCTAGAGGCTGTCTTTTCTATGTGTGGGCCCCACTGCAAATTGGCATCAATAGTTATACCTAGGAACACAGTTGATTCTACAAACTCTAACACTTGTCCATTCAGTTGAACATTGGCCGCAACTTGTTTTACATTTGGTAGAGTAAATTTTATACATTTAGTTTTATTTTCATTAAGGCAAAGATTATTTGAGCTGAACCAATGAACTACTCTTGCAATTGCATTGTTTACATCGTCATGGTTATCTAATTGTCTTTTAATTTTAAAAATTAATGAGGTGTCATCTGCAAACAAAACAATCCTATTCCTGTCCCCTACATAAAATGGTAAATCATTAATATAAATGAGGAACAAGAATGGCCCAAGTATCGAGCCTTGCGGCACACCCATTGTAACCATGGATCCTACAGAACGTGTACCATTAATATCGACCCTCTGTATTCTATTGTTCAAATATGAAGACAGAAGGTCGAGAGCTTTGCCTCTTATTCCATAGTGGTGTAATTTTTTGCACAGCGTTTCATGTTGAACGCAATCAAAAGCCTTTGATAGATCGCAAAATATACCTAATGCATGCAATGTCTTCCCATGCTTCATGAATACATTTTAATAACTCAACACCAGCATCGGAAGTTGAGCGCCCTTTCGTAAACCCAAATTGATTCGCATGGAGTATTTTATGACTATTAAAATGGGATAGCATTTGATTCAAGATTATTTTTTCAAATACTTTGCTCAAAGTTGGCAGCACTGACACTGGTCGGAAATTAGACGGCTCTGTAGCGCTGCCAGCCTTGAACAAGGGAACGACTTTGCTGTGTTTCATTAAATCAGGAAATGTACCACTAGAAACACAGTCATTAAACACAGTTGCTAGATGGGGCGCAATTACCTCAATTATACATGATGCAGTTTTGACCGATAACCCCCAAATGTCCGCGGTTTTCTTAATTTCGATACATTTAAATGTTTTTACATGTCCTGAGCACAAATATCTATGAATACAAATGCATCCCTGCAACAAAGAACAGATTCTTCTAATAAAAGTTCAGCGGAACTGGAAGATGCTTGGAGAGATTTTGTTGTCAATATAGGTACATTCTTGAAAAAGTGTTCAAACTCCGTAGCCACTTCCAGGTCCCCTGTAACATGGCAACCATTTACTTTTAAGTGGAAATTCCTTTCAGTCACTAAAGATCTACCGCATTCAGAGTTAATGGTGTTCCAAGTCATTTTTATTTTATTTACAGAATTAGAAATTTTATTTTTAACGAAGTTTGACTTAGCAAGATGACACGTTTGTTTAAATATCTTTGAATAATTTTTAACATATTCCTGAAAGGTTTGCCTAAAATTATATGATTTTTATGAATATAATTCAAATAATTTATTTCTACTTTTAAAGATACCTGGTGTTGCCCAGTCACTGAAAACAGGACGACCACCAATCTGTAGAGTTTTTGAGGTAAAAACTTTGCCAAACTCATCATTAATCAAATTAAATAAGTGTTTATATGACTGGTCTACACAAGTGAAGTTAGGTAGATATGGTAATCTCTTTAATACATTTTCTTTAAAATTATTCAAACGACTTTGGTTAATTGGTACATTTTTAATTTGTTTTTTGCTGACTTTGTTACTACTTTTAGGAAATTTTATCCATTGGCCACGATGATCTGACTCCACAGGATCCACAATACCTTTATCTATAGGTTTAATATCAGTAAAAATATTATCAATACATTTTGCACTGGTGGCTGTAATACGAGTGGGTTCTAAGAATGTACTATGCAGATTAAAGGATTTAAATAAATTTTTCATTTTATTTCTCTCTGATGGAGTTATTGATGTATCTAATATATCAACATTAAAATCTCCACAAACTATTATAGATTTCTTAGAACATTGGCATTTGAACAGTGCTTCTTCAAGGTTTTCTTCAAATTTAATGTAAGAAGCATCAGGGGGACTGTATACGCTTAACAAGATGAAATGCTCAAACTCAATACTGGCAATCTCAATAACTCGCTCAATGGAGAGGGCTACTAAATCCTTACGTTCTTTAAATTTTAATTAATTAATATTAAAGAGCCTCCACGTTTAGAATGTTTTCTATTGAATGAGCTAGCAACCTGGTGATTTACGAAGTTCAACAATGTGATTTGATGATCTTTTAACCAGTGCTCTGTAGCACAAAAAATATTAATAGAATTTGCATTAATGTATAGCTCTAACTCTAAATCTTTACCATTTATTAAACCTCTAACATTATGGTGCACCAGGTTTATAAAAACAATATTTTTACTAAGATTATTCTCAGGGGCCAAAGTCAACTGGCCAGATTTATTATCCGTTGTCCTATAAACTAGTTTTTTGGAATTTCATTTTCCAAATGTGAAGTATCAAAACTATCCTGCTCAATAAAAGCAGTTGTACGTGCCAATAATTTGGCTTGAAAAATTAAAAAATTAGATAGCATCAGAGCTACCTTTCGTTGTAAAAATTTTGATAGAAAATATCTATCTAATGTCAACAAACTATTATTATTGAAGATTATGTTCCAATCGAACAATTCAATTTTTTTGGAATATGATACCATGGTATGTAGTTTCATATTTAATTTGTATCTTAAGTGATTTTCCTTGTGGCTCATAGCAGTGCTGTATGGCAAGGTGGACAAAATTACTTGTTTTACTTGCAGACTTGATAACTTATCAAAAATTTTTAAAAGTTTGTCACTATTAATATTGCCTCTTCTGCCAACCAGCACCACTATAGTAGACTGCATGCAGTGTGTACCAGTCAATATAAAATCTATAATTTGAGAGTATGAAGCTCCTGGATATGTATGATTTATTACAGAATGACTTAACTGTGATAAATAATGTCCAAAATTTTTACCTATTTCATCGCAATAGACTATGGTCTTTGCATCACTTTTTATTTGCAACTTTTCTATTATACTCGTAGATGCCTCGCAATTACTACTTGAACTTAATATACTATTATCCACACTGCACACAGTTTTAATTGGTGAAAATTCATCATTGCATCTAATTCTTTCACAACTTAAGGGTGAGGAGGGAACATGGCCTGCGGATGTCAATTGGTCATTTTGACAATGACATGAATTTACTAATTTACCTATGGCTAACACCTGTTCCCTACTCTGTTTCTCTGCTGTTTCATATTTATACGAAATTGATTTCAAAGAGTCTTGAAGTCGGTCAATCTGACATTGAAGGGCCTGTGTATCAGTTTTGTACTGTTGTGCAACAGTATCAAGTTCTAACATATACATATTTACCTGGTCAATCAGTTGCAATCTCTGTCTATTAAGTGACATGCTATTTATAAAAAACTTGTATTTATGTATCATTTTTTTAGATTTAGTAATAAACTTTTTAATTTTTAAATATTTCTTTAACTTATTCTTACTACACTTAATGATTTTTAATGATTTAGAACAGCCCCCGGTTTCATCATCAGAAGTGAGGTCTATGACAATGGAAGGGTGAGCTGTAGCAGTATCTAAGCTTGTAGCCATCAGTTCATCGAACAAACTCTGATTAGATTGAACCACTGTGCTCTGTTTCTTGTCTTCTAGTTGCGATATTTTGATTTCCGATCGTTGTAGCTCCTTTAGTATTCTAATTTGGTGCAGAGTTTGTTCATAATGTTCCCTACATGAGTCAAAACTGTCAACTATAAGTTGTAACCTATCCCGATCCTGTAAGGTATCAGTATACAGTGAATGCAACTGTGCCAGTTATTTTTTGAGTTGTCCGTTCTTACTTAAAATACCTAGCAGTTCTAACTCATTTTCGTCCCTTTCCTTGTTCAGTTTATCGCACTTCTCCCTAAAAATCTGTAATTCTTTCAACGTTAATTGAAGCCTTGTCTCTTGTTGACGAGCCAAGGCCTTACGCGTCATTATCATGTTATTAGTATTCGACATTTTGTTATAATTACGTGCTACAGAATCAGTAATTATTAGCAAAGTAGACTTAGAGCAAAGAAATGCGAAACAAAACGAGGTTATGTTTTATTCATAGAAAATTACAAAATCACACTATTAATGGACATATGAGGATGTAAAAGTAAATAAACTCACAAACCTTGATTGAAAAAACTATTAGTTTTATAAATCTTGCCAAATCCAAGTAATAATTTCAAATATTGAAAATTTTTCCGATGTTCTAACTGTCACTACACCGGTACAATTTTTAAGTTTATATTTATTTACTTTTAGCACAATAAATGGTGAAAATGATTATTTAACACTCAATATGGTATTATTTGGCAATGATGAATTGGTATTTAATTAAAATTATAATTATTTTTGCAATATTACAATATAAAATACGGAGCCAATTCAAATCAGCTGTTATACCTAGGGTTGCCACAAGCCCACAAGCCACAAGGATGGTTACTAGGGCCTTGGAAATCTTGGAAGGGCCATGAGGGTAACACCTCTATCCAGTATTTTTGGAGCGAAAAAGAAAGTACTCAGGGATAATACACTATATTAGATATTTTTTTTAGATACCTACTATATATAAGTATGTATATCAGTTCTCTAGAACTCATAGTACAAGCTAATAGCTTGTACTGTAGTTTGGGCTAGATGGCGTTGTATAAAAAAAATGTCCCACAATAATACACTTTCCTAATTATCAATTTGATCCAGTTCTGATTTGAGGTCTAAAATGAAATTAAAAGTTATACAAATTCCCCACTTACTTTGACTGCCACGCTGAGGTTTGATTTCCCGGGTCGGAACAAATATTTGTATGACACGTATTTTGGTTACGTACTTTGGGTGTTTCCTATGTGTAATATGTATATATTTAGATACTATATATAAGTATGTATATCAGTTTTCTATCAGGTGTCTATCTAGTACAAGCTTATAGCTTATTTAGGACTAGATGGTGTTGTGTAAAAAAATGACCCACAATAATACACTTTTCTAATAATAAATTTGATATAGTTCTGATTTGAGATCTAAAATGTAATTAAAAGTTTTCCAAATTCTACACTTATATGTGGGTATATATTTACCGCTATGATTATGGTTACTCAAATGTAACCTAATTACCATAAACCAAATATGGCGTTAATGGCTTTTTCTTCACCTACGAATCCTACGATTAATTGATGCTGCAGAAATATAAAATTTAATTTCATTAAAATAGAGTTTAAATTCATTCGTAGTACGTAAAACAGCATTCAACACATAAGTAAGTACCTATTAAATAAATTGTGATAGTATATTTGTCTATATAAGAAATTAATGACTAGGTATGTATGAATATGGGTATAACATAACTTAAAAACGTTTTTTGAACTATTTGACGCCCCTTTTCCCGTTCCCGTTGCCCACAGGTACTTGTTTCCCGGAGAAAAAGTAGCTTAGGTGTTATTCTGAAGTATAAGGTATATTATTGTAAAGTTTTATCAAAATTCATTCAATACTTTTTTCTGTGCTTCGGAAGGCACGTTAAGCCGTTGGTCCCGGTTGCCAGTAAAATGGCAGTCGTTAAGCCTGGTTGAAAGCCTTATAGGCGGCTTAAAAAATTTCAACTAAAGGTAGCCACAACCTGCGTCTGTCTATTTCAACACGGCAATGGGCTCACCACCTATTACGTGGGACAGGAATCCACACGGTGAAAAGTGGGCATATAATATGCCTCTGCCACCCCTTCGGGGATAAGGCGTGATGGATATTTATTTATTTTTAATACTTTTAACGTGAAAGAGTAACAAATCTACATCCATACAATCTTAAAAAATTCGCGTTTATAATACTAGTAGGATATAATTTAGGCTCATATTGTGTGAAAAGCAATTATAATGTAATTAAGCTGAAGAGTTGGTAAGGTCTCAGGGAGGGACTGGATGCGAAAAGCGCAGCACCAGTATTAGGAGAGGCCTAAGTTCATTAGTGGACTGCCACTGATTTGAAACTGAAGAGAAGCTACTAATAAATTGAAATTACCTAAACTTAGGTCTGAGGCATTTTACTAAATAATGCTACGTGCGACAAAATACAAATGGGGAAAGATGGGCGTTTAGTCTGCCTTTGTCTACCCCTTCGAAGACAAAGGCGTGTAATATTTACATGAATATGTTATACTAGTTATGAAATCTACAAAGTGTGGTCTTAGGATGGAGATAAATGTTTTAAATACATATTTTAAACACAGGTTATATTATGGAACATACAATAACCACATAAATACCAGCGTCCATTTCTACAATTTTTTGAAAGAAATTAGGCTTGGAGAACTGTGACTAAAAACTAAAAGAATGTCACCAATGTTATTCGTTACCCACGATTGGGTGCGAAATTAGCGAGCACTAGACCAAAAGCTTGGCTAGCGAGTTTCCTACATGCTATATGCCATACCAATTTCAGACGTCGTACCTACTACTGCAAGTCAAGCAAAAATGAGTCTTATATTTATTTCACATAGGGTTCAAATACAATAAGAGAACCTTTCAGTTAAATTTGCTGTCGCTACAGCGGACGGCGGCGGAATTTCAACAAGTTGGACTATTGCTTCAAATATATGATTATGAATGCGCTTATCCGAGTCTTTATTACTAAAGTCATAGAGTTGAATTTAGTATATTTTGGAAATGATATGGAGTGGTAATTCGGAAAGCAATGCCTCGCTGCCAGTGCAGACATTCTTGACGAATGCTGCCAAAAACCGGGCAGTTTTCACCTCGTTCACGGAGCGCTTATTGATTTATTTGCGCTTTAGTTCTGAACCGGATTTTTAGGCTTAGCTTTGAGGCGACATCGTACAAAATGTTGAGAACATGTATTTCTGATTGTCAGCTTGTTATTGCAATGCTGGCACTTGTTCGTTTATTGCTATCTAAATAGCTATGTTTATTGTTGGTGCAGAAACTAAATCAACTATCAACACGCAATTTGTTTATTTGTAGTACCTAATTGTTTTAGCGCAATTAGTATTGAGATTTTATGCCTACTTCAGAAGCTAATAGAATGAACATACATACATATTGTCCCGCCTTTATCCCCGAAGGGGTAGGCAGAGGCATACTGTCATTTTTGGCCAACGAAACAGGTGGTGAGCACATTGCCGTAACTTTATCGTATAAATAGAATTAAACTAGATTGATAATAAGTAAACTTGATCCAAAAGAATAAATCTATAAAATTGTATTGTACAATAGTATAATTTAAATAAATTACAGATTCTTTAAACCAATCTAAATGTGAGTGACACGTTCATAAACTACCTACCTTCTTATCTTGTTATTGGGGTTGGTTTTACCCCAGCACTTCGACCCTATTGGGTCTTTTGTGCTATACCCCTTACCCATTACACATCCCCCCAGCGCTCATGCAGCACCTTCATGAGTTTTAGTCTGCTGTTTGGAGGGATGTGCCTGTAGTCTTCCGGTGTCGGATATGCCATTCCCAGAAGACCCATTCTCCTTGCACCAAGTGCCACGCATTCACACAGTAGATGGTGCATGGATTCGTCAGCATCTTTACAGGTCCCACACGTCGGATCTTCCGCGAGTCCCATCTTGTGGAGCTGCTGCCTTGTAGCATAGTGCCCTGTGAGCGCTCCGGTGATTCTCCGGAGCTGCTCCCTGCTGTATGTCCACATCTTCTTGGACCATCCAGCCCTAATATCTCCCAGAAACATTTTTGCATGTTTCTGGCCTATTGTCGACTGCCACTGATTCCTATGCTCTTCAGTGGCCGCCTCCTGTAGCGCTCGTCTTATCACTCCGTATTCAAGTCCGACGAACGGCTCTGGTCCAGTAAACAGTTTCTCTGAGCCCTTTCTCGCGAGAGAGGAGGAGTACCTACCTTACTTTAGCTTATATCTTCTGTGATGGTAGAGGGAGATAATATCTAAGATCCATCTTGTTTTACAATTTGTCTTGCAGTTAACAAACGGGCAACTATATTACTAGACGGGATGCGACTGATCGTACCCACAGTAAGATTTAGCATTCAATAAATTTTGTCCAGCGCTGGGCACAAATTTATGTACGTCTGTAGAGAATTCCATACCTCCGTTTAGTGTGCGCATTGTTTGAATGTTTGTACGGGGTACTGTAAACTGGTACGTTTTGTTTCCAAGTCGAATTGTATTACTGGCGTTAATATAATTAAACTAATGTAGGTGATGTACATACTAGACAAAAAGTAAAGAACTTATTTAAATCTAGACAAATTGTGTTTTTTCATAAGAAATTGACGACCTACTGTCAATCAATTGTAATACATATAGGATCAATACTTGAGTACAGCATTCCAATAGAACAACAAAAATCGATTGAGCTTCGGTGTTCAGGTGTAAAAGATGCGGAGACACAAACAAAGAAAAGAAATAAAAAGATTTCAATAAAATATCCAAATCGAGAACCTCTTCGATGAATACTCCACTTATTTGTGCATTTTCTTTTTTTGAATCCCTCAAATTATCTTCTATTATTTTAATTTAAATCAAATAAAATAAAAACTAACTTAACCTGGGATTGCACTGGTCATTGATTCCGATATTAATACCGGACCACCGAGTACACATTTTTCATCCTAAATGACATAACCTAAGACCTACTACACAGATATAACCGTATGAAAGCAACTCTTATTGATGGTATGATGTTCAGTCCCAATCTAAGTAAAAATACAGTAGAAAACTAAAGCTTGAATTTATCTCTCCCCAGATGGCGAGCCAATCAAGTTACCGGAGAACCTGGAGAGCCTACCGAGAGCTGAACACTTCGCCGCTCAGAGACACAGGTGGAACACCAATGAGGTCAGTCACTGCCTTCATTTACAATAGACTACAGGATTGTATTGGGTAACAAATAATATTTACATCTCTCATACTTCACTCTTTCAAAAAGTTCGCGTACATCTAACTATCATACTGGCAATAGACATCATGCATTCAGTCCAATGACAAAAGAGGTCGCTTCGCTATTCAGCCTTGTCTTCGTATGACTATAATAGTCATCAATTTTAAATTTCGAACGGCGAAGCTCAATTTCGATCTTGAAAAAAATAATTTAAAAAAAGATGAAAAAAGGCGGGATTAGAAAACTTTTACTTTAATTATTGTTTGTTTTTGGGATTTTTTTATAATTACGTGCTAATTAGGAAAAAAACATGATTTCTGCAAGTGATGAAGATATGAGCTGCAATGATGTAAGCTCCCGATTCAATGAAAATGGAAGCTGAAGCAGCAATTAACATCTTTCTCAAGAGATGATCTGCAACCATCAATTTCTGCTGAAGAAAGCTTCATCCCGTCAGATTTTGTCCATGACCAACAAATATTACAATCTCAAACTATTAACATACCCAAAAAACACCTATCCCTAAAATTTGAAAATTGATCTCATATCACTATAAATTTTAATTAATAAAATGTTTTATTATTTGCTTCGTATCAATATCCGGAATCCATTTTGAGTCAAGCACCTGTCTTTTTACCTTAAATCAGTCACTTCCGCTTTCTCTCCGACGGTGGCGCCACCTATATTGCTGTTTTGCGTCCAGATCGAGAATGCACCGGTGTTGGTTTTTCATTATAGAGTCGTCTTTCGAGCCGGCATCAATGACATTTAAATGCAATATGTGGATATATCATTTTTTTCGATAACGGTATTCGCATTCCATGCACCGCTGATATACCCTAGCATAGAAATTACGGGTTCGTACAGAACAAAAATGCTTAAATCAGCATGTTCTTACCGCTTCTAATAATGAATCATCTCTGGCTACCAAACTTGTGTAGATTTGAGCAGTTTACTTCCATGTACCAGTCGAAAAACAATCTCGAACAACATCGCAAGTTTCGACAGCAACAACAGATCGCGTCTATGTCATCAAAATCAACAGAGAGCAGTTGATTTTTCCTCTCTTCGGAAAACCTAAACTATCTTCACGCCGTATCCCCCACAGGGTGGTCAGAGAGGACGGATCGCTAGACTTTGCGATCCATGCGTCTTTCGCTTCCTGCAGATTCATTAAGTTTCATAGATGCACGTCTGAGTATCAAAAAATATTTTACCTTTCTGTTTTGAACAATCTTAACCTCCGCTGCTATAACCAACTGGATGTCGGAATATTTGAGAACTCACGGCGTCAGATACGAAGCCTACTTAGATTTTCTCTTTTCAAACATGCCAAAGTATCAACTATGAGGAGATATAGCATTTCCAATGAAGATCTTACGACACAGCGGGAAAAACTCTTACAACACAGCGGGAAAAGCTATGGCCCTGACCTGGGAAACACATCACAACGCGATCGCTGTCGGAGCTGAAGTGCCTAACGCTACGAAGGGCACTTCAAGAGCAGCTCGGCAAGTGGTCCCCCAATACCAATAACTAATGGGGCGACTCAACTTTGCCACTTTCGAGAGTCGCAGAAGCCGGCGTAGTTGTCAAACGCTGCAATACTTGTGACCGAGACCGACCGACTGAGAGTGACCACGAAGCATACTTACACAACGTAGTTGCTGTCAAACGCTGCAATACTTCAGCCGACAGTTGCCGCAAAACCACCCATACCACAAAATTCAAGTTCGGGTACCAGTCCACTCAGAGGAGATAGTGTCCATACCACCATCTCCTCGATAATCTCAGAAGCCGGCGTAGTTGTCAAACGCTGCAATACTTCAGCCGACAGTTGCCGCAAAACCACCCATACCACAAAATTCAAGTTCGGGTACAAGTCCACTTAGAGGAGATGGTGTCCATACCATCTCCTCGATAATCGCAGAAGCCGGCGTAGTTGTCAAACGCTGCAATACTTGTGACCGAGACCGACCGACTGAGAGTGATCACGAAGCATACTTACACAACGTAGTTGCTTATACCGATTGCAATGCTAGTATGTTTTTCCACCGGGAAAAACACACTAGCATCGCTATTTCCTTCACCGAATCTCATCCCAAGAGTGCTGTTCCACAAAAACCTAGCGAACGGACAGTTTATCCTAATCGCTCCAAAAGTTAAAGACAGTTTTAATAGAAGCTCTGTCATCAATCACTATTGCCACCTTACCCGATTCCAGATCTCATCAACAGATCAGTGTACATTCTCCAAATCCAGGATCTAAAATCTTAAGCATGGTTGATGAAGAACATTACAGTTGGAGGCACTTTACTATTAATATATATATGAACCGACATAGGTCAGGTCGAAAAAGCATTCTATCAATTACTAGAGGACATGAGCATCTTTACCCGCGTGGTGTTGTCCCATACCTGTTTCTCGTCGGAACCTGTTAATCCAGGTTATCTGCTACATACACATCACATCTTATCGAAAATGGTCCAATCGTTTGTGTGTAGAAGTATCAAACATACACACTCATAAGCTTTCGCCTTTATTATTAGTACGGGTATAAAATAAGCCCCAGAGTTGTTGAAGTTACCGTTACTTAGTTCATATACATCATATACATTAACTTCTGATACAGATTTATTCTTAAATGTATTAAATCCGCATCAGGTTTCGCGACATACTGCTACACTTTTATTGTTGGCTTTGGTCGCAGATTTCATGATCTTACATTATTACCCGTGGATAGCAACAGCCACAAAGATGAGAAATATAGTATAATACTGTGCCCTTTTTAAAACTATAAAAAGCTGTGAATTTAAATAGGTATTAGGCAGTCTGGTGGGAGGCTTCGAAAGTACACAAAATTAAACATACTTAGTTGTTTGGATAAATATTATTGGAATTGTCCTTAAGTTGACGACAACATAATTGTGGAATAACTAGAGTGGAAGTGAAGCCTGTGTCCAGAACTATTATTGGGGATAGATGAAATCTATTCCCAAGGATGCTGGTATCGAGAAACCCCAGGTTAAACGTCGATCAGCAGTGGCGTCACTAAATTTTGTTGTAATGTTTCCTATATAACAAATTCCTGCTATATAGGATGCTATATATTAGAAAATGATGTAAAGAATTATTATCAGAGAAAATTGAATTAAGACTTAATTCTGTTAATTCTAATAGTCAACCAGTATCGCAGCCATATTATTTAGAACCAGTTAATCAAAACGATTAGAACTGTTTATTAATTCTCATCTTATAATAATAATTATGATTGATTTCGTTCTGTTTTTATTACAATGATTATAAAACTGTATTCATAAGAGTACATGTACATGTATGTTGCATCAGTGGTACGTTTGTTCCTAACTATCAACCATCAGAACTTTTACACATTATAGCGTCTAGGCTTACCAGCTCAGCACCAGGTGATAACAAACCCGTAAAATAAAACTTACCTTTTATTTTTTCTGAAATATCCGGAATCCAGGTAATGGCTACCTGGTGCATTATGAGTTCTATAATGACAAACCAACACCGGTTCATTCTCGATCTGTTCATTGTCGATCGACAGCAATATAAGTGGCGCCACCGTCGGAGAAAAAGCGGAAGTGACTGATTTAATGTAAAAAGACAGGTGCTTGACTCAAAATGGATTCCGGATATTTCAGAAAAAATAATAGGTAAGTTTTATTTTAGGTAAAACTCTCGTATTCTTGTAATGTCGGTTTTTTCTACTTACCTCACAATCGAGATGTAAAGCAGAGTAGTTAGCTCGGGTGTAAGCATCAATTGCACCCTCGATCTATAGGCCCCCTCGCTGCGCTCATGCGTCCAAATATCTCGGGCTGCAATTGATGCCTTGCCTTGGCTACTAATCTACTATATACATATTTAAGTCTGTACATATTCGAGCACGATTAACCGTTTGTGAACAGGAGATGTTTATTTAAGAAGAAATACGGGCGAAGGGACTTTTAAAAATTAGGTATTTGAGGAAACCATCACTGTCGCTCTGGGAGTGTTTGGCTTTGAATTAGTGCGATAAGGACAGCACAACTTATAGATGTAACCGAATATTCTAAGTTAAAGCTTACTCTCTAGTTCATCTCCTCCTAATTTTTTTCTCCAATATTGGATCAATTTAAAAGACATTTCACAAATTAAATAAGAAAGGTTTATTCTGTTTTCATTATTAGCTGTCCAGTTTTCTTTTTGTTTTTATGGCGATACTACGAGTATTCCTCCGCCAAAAAGTTGTCGAGTTTGTACAATAAATATCTGTTGACAGAGTTCTAAATTAAGTACTTAATTAAATATATTGAACTGCAATACCAACGAAATAGTTGTGTTCACTTTGACACTAAACATGACCGACTAGTAAGGTTTCCATACATTCTGTTTTTTGTGTCAAATACTTAGTTACATAATTTACAATATTACGAATCCTTGTCATACAGTTAAGAGTGTCTCTTACATAATTATTCTTATGTTTTTTTTTAAATTATATAAACTAATTAGAGTATATGTTTGACCTTGCTATTTTGAGTTTAGGAATTACTTACTGTTGTTTTCAACAACAGTTTTCGTTCAAGGTTTATAAGCCGATGGGTGTAGACAGAGATTTGTCAGAGAGTAACATTTCTCCTTGTATCTCTTTCGACAATATTTTTCTCATTACTATAAAGTGACGACACTATATTTTTCATTTTTTATTTTCATTCAGGTGTGCCCGATACCTTCCATTATCGTGGCTTAAGTTTGATCTGTCATTACACTACCGATGTGAACCCACTCTTAACACATGTAATTTAGCATATTTGAAAGGTTTAATGGCAATATTAGTAAGCACGGATACAAGTTGTAAATATACTATGCAAAATAAAAAAAAATGTGTGGAACTAGAGCGGTGAAACTTATAAAGCTCTATTTGGTGTCAGGGTTAGGATACTAACTAGACAACCTTTTTTTGCGAAACCTTGGTGCAAAGCACTCTTGTAAAGTGACTTTCACCGTCCCACGTCAAACACCGCCTTCCAGTGTCGTCCGTCAGCAATCTTTGAATTGGATGTCATGGACTGCGTTCACTGCTTGTTCACTGTGTTGATGCGAAACAATCCGTACGCTGTTGTGCATCTCACTCTAGCCTCTGATGTTTCAATGTGTAAGAAAGTGAAAAATAAAAATGTGAAAGCCGTCCATCAAAGTCGCGGCCTTAACTCCTCCCAAACACCTTTTAAATCAAACACAGCGATGACTCGTGTAATCGCTGTGCTAACGAGCCAGTTATTTTGCTTCAGCGCTTTATAAAGCAATTATTTTTCCACATGATTTTACCACCAACGTGTCCTATAAACGTTAGGGGACATTAGCATTAATTATACGCAACATCACTATACGCTGACGCGCTATCTCGCTGTATAAATCGCGCTGTAACAACATGTATAATGCAAACAGACGGGATGTCTCATATCTACGCAAAGCAATGTTTTAGTCTACTTAGCTCCGCGTAGATTAGCTTTTTAGCCCCTACCGTTGTTAATTTATTGTACTACGTATATAGAAAACTAGAACGTATTTAGAAGAAAATAAAATAGCTTAAGAAGAGCCAGTATAGTAGCAGAATTCAATTGTTGAAATCCCCCTTGAAACATAAACTAGATTTATGATTCGAGGTGAGAGTTCAGACTTTGGGCTACTGAAATGTTGTGAACTAGTTTTAGACAAAAAAATATTACCGAGGAGAAATGTAGATATAGTCGAGCTGCTGGCAGTTAATAGCATAGTACAGGGTCCCAATTCGGAGTAACTATCTCGTCACTAAGCTCCACCAGATCGCGTCTTAACCCCTCGACCGTCGATATGACTTACGACAGATTTTATCAGATGAGATGTATATCAGATGAGCTTGAAACGCCAGACTACACAATTGCCAGATTCTATATCAGCCAAATTCTAATAATATCAGCGAAAACTATCCAACATAATGACCCGTGTTCGATAGTATCACTTCTACCATCTGCTGCGTCTAAAATTAAGTCATGCGGCGTCAAAAATTAAGTCCTATACGGCTGAACGTACTATTGGGCCTGGAACGACTCTAGGCTGAATTCTGATGAGATCTCACTCCGAAATTCTCATACTGATATAGAGGTGAATTCATTTGTTGGTACGTGTAGCGTTTGTATATTAGGTTACCTAATGAAATGGGTTGTGTGGAGGTAACATTCACAGACCTTGTATAACTTTTAGTAGGTAGGTGCACTAAATGGGTATCTCTCGTAGAATTGATAGAAAAGTACTGTGTTCGTTGTACAACACACTAAGCTTTGAAATTGATGAGTTGTGTGTTACGACGGGTTATAACTTTTTTTAAAGTGTGGAAATCCCAGTCATGGAGAACGATAGCTTTATGTAATACCAGATATAATCTTCATAATTTACAATTTTTTCTTCTTCTTTATTAGTTAGTTCTTCTTATTTAGATTTTCTAGGGGGACTTTGAAGCCATACGTGTTTAGTAACCTGGTATCCACTATTATTGTTGTTGGAAGCAGCTATGAATTAGGATTTCTTTTTAGATATACGAAATTGGGCTACTGCTGTCTGACCTCTTAACCACGTCATGGTTCCTGCGTCGTAGTTGTTACTATCTCTCTCTCTTGTTAGGGCTTACGTTATAGGTTGTATCCGATGTAATAATTCGTGAGCCCTTTGCTGTATCAAAATAGACAGACGCAGGTTGTAGCTACTTGCTGTTGAAATTTGTTTTTAGTCGCGTACTGTCCAACACGCATAACGTCCAAGCCGCCCATAAGGCCTTCAAATTGGCTTAACGACTGCCACCGCAGCAACCGGGACTAACGGCTTAACGTGCCTTCTGAAGCATTTTAGTGATAACCTATGAATATCTTATTCACATTTCTCATTCACACTACACGTATGGATATAGATAGACAGTTAAAATAATCATCATAGGAGCCTTATTCCCGAAGGCATACGAAACCATTCTTCAAAACACGAGATCAAAACTTATCTGTACTTATTTTCTATGGATTGTGAGATTAAAATTACCTCTTTATATGTGGGAAGAGATAGAAGGCTTCTGATTATACATAAATCTTTTGTGCAACAATAGGTATAAACCTATTAGGGAATGTCATCAGCATTAATGAGATGCCAAGCGTCCAAGCCTTATTTGGGTATTACATATTCATAGAAAAGGTTTTACCTTGATATTAGGCAATGACGACATAAATTAGGTATCGCATGTAAATCATAGGTATACCTACACTCACGCTTTTGCTCCGTAGTTATGTATGTAGGCAGAGACATGAACTGTTGAAAAATTCCCTTACCAACGAAAATAGATTTTATTTTTAGGTGGGTAAATACTTTGCCTTTTTTAAATTGAAATTTCTTTATCGACGTTGAGAGAAAGATTTTAGATGTAAAAAAATCGTCACATTTTTCGGTTACGCGCCACGTTGTTTTAAAGTGAAACGTCTTTATCATAAGTGAAACTGATGACAGCAAAATTTTAAAAAAATGTAGTGAAGTTTTAGTTACGCGAAGAATTAGTTACGCGTCCTTGGCACTTTTTGTGTAACTTCAATAATGTATGCGAGTGTGAGTGCAGTTCTTGTAAGACAAATGAAATTTTGATAAAATAAATATCCATCACGCCTTATCCCCGAAGGGGTGGCAGAGGCATATTATATACCCACTTTTCACCGTGTGGATTCCTGTCCCACGTAATAGGTGGTGAGCCCATTGCCGTGTTGAAATAGACAGACGCAGGTTGTGGCTACCTGCTGTTGAAATTTCTGCCTTCAACCAGGCTTAACGACTGCCATTTTACTGGCAACCGGGACCAACGGCTTAACGTGCCTTCCGAAGCACGGAAACGCTTGCAAATGTAAATGCCACAAAGAGGTCACCCATCCGAGGTCCAGCCATAGTGAAAGTTGCGTAACTCAGTGATCGTTTACAGAACACTGAGACCGCGAGGCCACAAGCGCTTCTACTATTTTGATAAGATAAGATAATTATTTATTTGCGTGAAATATGGTAATACATTGATCTTAAATAGGTACATATTTATCCACAGCACATTTCGTCTAATTTAGACATGCAAATGTCAATTTTCCATTTGTAATTTGATGGAAAATCAATCTCAATTATTATAAATTCGATCTCAATTATACAATTCTATAAAATAAAATTAATTATATGTATTCCAACAAAAATTTAATCAATTACAACAAAAATAAAAAAAACAAAATAACAAATATCATCTAAAACATTGCCCACTTGCAGTTAAGAACTCCAATATCGTAACATTTGTCCACTAACCACTGATAAAATTGTTTTTTAAATCTTTCCAATGCCAAATCTTTAAAATTATAAGGTATCTTATTTTATATATTAATTGTCATAGGGTAACAATTTTTTTTGTAGTATGTGTTTTTTATTTTTGGTAGCACTAGTCTGTCAGGATATCTAGTATTGAAATTATAATGTTCTTTAAAAGCTTTATATAAACAATGATTCTTCCTTACAAATATGGCACATTCAAATATGTACATTGAAGGTACAATAAATATATTCAAATTTCGAAATAGAAATAAAAACATGAAGTTAAAGGCTTTGCATTGCATATCGCACGTATACATTGTTTTTGGGCTACAAATACTCTGTTTATATCGATGGAGTTCCCCCAAAGAGGCAAACAATAACTTATGTTGGAAGCGACATATCCATGGTACGCCTGTATGGCAGCGTTTACGTTACATACTTTTGTAAATCTCCAGAGTGCTTATAAAGTATAAACTATATACACAGTTATAAAGGGGAGCCCTTTTGATAGCATAATCTTTTTCAGCATAATGTAGTTTGGCATAACAACTTCAGCATAAAGTTTTCTCGCATAAATTGTGATAAGCAGAGTGTTATAAACGCATAATGGTTTTATTGGCATAACATTAACTTACTCTAATTTTTTTATCATAATTTTAATCAGCATAAATGTAAAGGGTATAAATGTTATACGCCTAAAGATAATTTATCATAAAATACAAAACGCATAATGGAGGTATGTATAACCGTTTAAATCATAAATGAATAATAATTTGACTAAGAATATTTAAGAAATGATAAGACACCATTGTAAATAATCATCTCACTCATAGCGAAGTTTTTAAGCTGTAACTTATAAAACGTTATTTTAAGTGTTATTTTTTTTAGACTAGTTTCGAGTAAATTCGTAAATAGGTACGACGACGAGCGAAGCGAGGAGGAGTGTTCGGTAACTTGTGACCACAACGCGCGTGCCGAGCGAGCGAAGCGAGCGGGCCGCCGCAGCGGCCGGCGATGCGCTAGATTAGAATCGCTCGTTTTAATCTACCTACTTTCTTTTTTTATTTTATTTATATATTCTATATATAAGTGTTTAAATTTTGAACTTCAGTAAAGTGACTATCGACATTTTTAATCAGTGGGCATTTCAATCTTAGACAGTTCAAGCTTAGATATAAAAAAAGACGTGTGGCATTTGGAGACTGCCGCGGTAAAGCTATTGCATAGCATACTTTTGTTTTTCTTTGATATTAATTCAAGTTACACTAAAAAAACCAAAAAAAAAACCCAAAAAAAAATACCCTCACACGACCCTCACTCTCACAGTCGCCCTCATCCTCAGCCTCACACTCACACTTACTATCATCACGTTTCGATCCGTGCGAGCTTCGTACAATCGTACCATATAATATATGTTCATATACGTTAAGCCAACGCTCGGCCGTGCTCGGTGAACTTCGTGTGACCTCGTCTCGACCTTCGTCTTAGGTTTTTTTCCTTACGTAATTTCTTGATTAAAGTCCACTCAAAGCCCGCGATAAAAACTATGCAATAGCTTAATAAATATATTTACTAGTTAACATTATGGTATTCCATGTGTAATCTTTATGCGAGAGTGAGTGATATGCCAATAAATGTTATGATTAGTAATCGATATTGTAAAAAAAAATATGCGTAAACATTTTATGCGGGTATATCATTATTATAAAAAAGTTATGGGAAAATAAAGTATGCCTAATGATTTATTCTGTTTGAACGTTATGCGAAACGAAGAGTATCCCGAAAAACGTTATGCAGTTTTAAGTTATGCCTCGAAAATTTATGCAACCCAATACGGACCCGTTATAAAGTCATGTCTTAGTAGTGTGACATTCATGTGATTTTTGATTTTCCATGTGATTAGTCATGCTGGTCAGTGCGATTATTCTAAAAATGGTAATGGCGCCTTGTCATGAAATAATAAATAATGCATTTTCAGTGAAATTTTAAAAGCATTCTCCATGCAAGTGGATAAACAGTATTTTTCACTTTAGTTTCGAAATAAACAATACCTTTTAAAGTGCGACTGAGTTAAGAAAAGTCTTATAATTCGGCTCAGTCTGTCTGTAATTTCGTCTTTACGCAAATCTATTTATTTCTCAGAGACCATAAGAGATAGAGATAAATGGTATGCGGCATTCGTCTTAGGACACCATGGATTTTGAAGTTTCTACCCCTTCCTTATTTGAAACTGCATTCGGTTTAAGAGTCGTCTGATTCCTTTGCTAGGACAGTACAAGGCGCGTTATATGTTTTTGTTCTTAATTTTGTATATAAAACTACTTTTCTCAAACATGCATGGAAATAATCTCATTATTTCGAAAAAATAATACGCAAAGTATCGCATTTACGGACAGAGAAAATGAAATCAATAGCAGGAGCGTTTTTTAAATTTGGAACATTATAACGCTCCAGCAATGTTGTGTGAAACGGCGTGCTGGGGTATTAGATACTCTTTGATTGGATTTCTTATAAGATTCTTCTTCAGCGGACGCTTACTATGGGTATATTATTTTCTAAATAAGTACATTTATCTTGTTTTATGTATGGGAGTGTTGGATTTTGAGACATAAAAGTTGTGTCAACGTGCTTTAAATAATAAATAAATATTCTGGGACACTTTTTCACACAGGACAATCTAGCCCAAACTAAGCTATAAGCTTGTGCTGATAAAGAAACTTAAATATTTCTAAATATATACGATACACATATCGCTCATTTACCAGAACAACGTGATATATCAAAAAAAAGTAAATTTTTTTTTATTTGTTCATTAAATCCGCCGTATTTCATTTGCAAAAACGTTATTTTAAGTGTTATTTTTTTTAGACTAGTTTCGAGTAAATTCGTAAATAGGTACGACGACGAGCGAAGCGAGGAGGAGTGTTCGGTAACTTGTGACCACAACGCGCGTGCCGAGCGAGCGAAGCGAGCGGGCCGCCGCAGCGGCCGGCGATGCGCTAGATTAGAATCGCTCGTTTTAATCTACCTACTTTCTTTTTTTATTTTATTTATATATTCTATATATAAGTGTTTAAATTTTGAACTTCAGTAAAGTGACTATCGACATTTTTAATCAGTGGGCATTTCAATCTTAGACAGTTCAAGCTTAGATATAAAAAAAGACGTGTGGCATTTGGAGACTGCCGCGGTAAAGCTATTGCATAGCATACTTTTGTTTTTCTTTGATATTAATTCAAGTTACACTAAAAAAACCAAAAAAAAAACCCAAAAAAAAATACCCTCACACGACCCTCACTCTCACAGTCGCCCTCATCCTCAGCCTCACACTCACACTTACTATCATCACGTTTCGATCCGTGCGAGCTTCGTACAATCGTACCATATAATATATGTTCATATACGTTAAGCCAACGCTCGGCCGTGCTCGGTGAACTTCGTGTGACCTCGTCTCGACCTTCGTCTTAGGTTTTTTTCCTTACGTAATTTCTTGATTAAAGTCCACTCAAAGCCCGCGATAAAAACTATGCAATAGCTTAATAAATATATTTACTAGTTAACATTATGGTATTCCATGTGTAATCTTTATGCGAGAGTGAGTGATATGCCAATAAATGTTATGATTAGTAATCGATATTGTAAAAAAAAATATGCGTAAACATTTTATGCGGGTATATCATTATTATAAAAAAGTTATGGGAAAATAAAGTATGCCTAATGATTTATTCTGTTTGAACGTTATGCGAAACGAAGAGTATCCCGAAAAACGTTATGCAGTTTTAAGTTATGCCTCGAAAATTTATGCAACCCAATACGGACCCGTTATAAAGTCATGTCTTAGTAGTGTGACATTCATGTGATTTTTGATTTTCCATGTGATTAGTCATGCTGGTCAGTGCGATTATTCTAAAAATGGTAATGGCGCCTTGTCATGAAATAATAAATAATGCATTTTCAGTGAAATTTTAAAAGCATTCTCCATGCAAGTGGATAAACAGTATTTTTCACTTTAGTTTCGAAATAAACAATACCTTTTAAAGTGCGAGTGCGTGAAAAAGTTTGAAGTCGGTAAAATTGTAACAAACTTTATTACATTTACAGGAACATAATTTAGCTCTAAAATTGCGGTTACAGCTATCATATCATGGATAAGTGCTTCAAAATTCCTGTTTTTATAATTTATTAGGCAACCATTATTCTTCTTAACCAATTCTTGAATATTACTACAGATATAAAAGTAAATCTTAAGTTGAATAAGTGCGTCGCCATTGGGCATAACGCGTTTAAATCGACACTTTAGCACAAGTTTGTAACTACTGCCATTCTGCCTACTCACTACCGAGATTTCATTCAATATTACATTTTGCTGGACAGTAATCGATTTATCTACCATTTTAGGTGGGGAAATGATATTATCAATATTGAGGCTGAAGGTAGAATCATAACTATTATTATAAATGCGAGAATTAGTTACTTTAAGGAGATTGCTGTCTTACTTTTAGACTTCTAAACCCTAAAAGTTAAGAAAAGTCTTATAATTCGGCTCAGTCTGTCTGTAATTTCGTCTTTACGCAAATCTATTTATTTCTCAGAGACCATAAGAGATAGAGATAAATGGTATGCGGCATTCGTCTTAGGACACCATGGATTTTGAAGTTTCTACCCCTTCCTTATTTGAAACTGCATTCGGTTTAAGAGTCGTCTGATTCCTTTGCTAGGACAGTACAAGGCGCGTTATATGTTTTTGTTCTTAATTTTGTATATAAAACTACTTTTCTCAAACATGCATGGAAATAATCTCATTATTTCGAAAAAATAATACGCAAAGTATCGCATTTACGGACAGAGAAAATGAAATCAATAGCAGGAGCGTTTTTTAAATTTGGAACATTATAACGCTCCAGCAATGTTGTGTGAAACGGCGTGCTGGGGTATTAGATACTCTTTGATTGGATTTCTTATAAGATTCTTCTTCAGCGGACGCTTACTATGGGTATATTATTTTCTAAATAAGTACATTTATCTTGTTTTATGTATGGGAGTGTTGGATTTTGAGACATAAAAGTTGTGTCAACGTGCTTTAAATAATAAATAAATATTCTGGGACACTTTTTCACACAGGACAATCTAGCCCAAACTAAGCTATAAGCTTGTGCTGATAAAGAAACTTAAATATTTCTAAATATATACGATACACATATCGCTCATTTACCAGAACAACGTGATATATCAAAAAAAAGTAAATTTTTTTTTATTTGTTCATTAAATCCGCCGTATTTCATTTGCAAAAACGCGGTAATTTTAAAGTAAATATAAGAGTATTTTATGACTGAAAGAGACAATTTATAAATGGCAAATTGTTTTATAGCGTTGTCTCTTTCATTCACCTTAGTAATTTCAACAGCGCGACATATTAGTTGTCATTCATATCGCGTAAGGTAAAGTGCTCCGCGTTTGACGAAACAACGTGACATTACGATTATACTACGTTGTCGCTGCAAAGGTAAGTATAACGTTATTATTTAAAGTTATTTCTAAACTGTAATAAATATATTTGAATCGCTTTTCTAGTAATAACGCAGTGATATGTGGTTTAGTCTTGACCTTGATGTCTCATTGTTGCAGTAAAAGCTTTATGTTTTCCAGGTGATATCTTGCGAGTAAACATCGTTGATGACGAATCGTTTACAAATGTTTTTGTTGAGTTTAGTATTATTTTTCTTGTACCAATTTTTCAGAAATAGTATATAATTTATTGATTGATTATGGTAATATATCGCGTTATTCACGTTAAGATGAATTTAAAATAAGTGTTATTTTCACAGATGGCGTCGCGAACTAACAACATACTTAGCTTGGCGTTGAAAAATGATGTAGTTGATGGTGACTTTCCTGCTCAGGAAGATGACATATCTAAGAAACCTGATACTGAAAAGGATTTTGGTCGGTTTTTTTTTTAATTTTCTATTCGTTATTAAAAATGATGTTAAATCAATTGGCTTTTATTATTTTTCAGAGCAAAAAAACGTTAACATCTATGAACGTAAAATAAAATAAATATCCATCACGCCTTATCCCCGAAGGGGTGGCAGAGGCATATTATATGCCCACTTTTCACCGTGTGGATTCCTGTCCCACGTAATAGGTGGTGAGCCCATTGCCGTGTTGAAATAGACAGACGCAGGTTGTGGCTACCTGCTGTTGAAATTTATTAAGCCGCCTATAAGGCCTTCAACAAGGCTTAACGACTGCCATTTTACTGGCAACCGGGACCAACGGCTTAACGTGCCTTCCGAAGCACGGAAACGCTCGCAAATGTAAATGCCACAAAGTGGTCACCCATCCGAGGACCAGCCATAGTGAAAGTTGCGTACCTCAGTGATCGTTTACCGAACACTGAGACCGCGGGGCCACGAGCGCTTCTCGTGCGTTCATCTATGAACGTGGTAGATGCAATTCGACTAGCAGCATTAGTTCGCCAAGCTCTTCAAGTAGCTCATCCAGCAAATCATTCTATAAAGGTAAGTATTTTAATAAATCTTGCAATAGGTCTTCTAAAATAGTAGTAAACTTACATTTAAAACGTTAGTTATAACTAAGTTTTGTACGTTTTGGTCCACCAACAATTTTTTTTTAGATAGTGACGGAATATTAAGGCACTAAAAACCCAGGGTCATCAATTGAGAGTTCTGAGATGATGAAGAATTTCGGACAGATATAACTCCTACTTCGGTCACTATTAATGCTTTAATTAGAGATGATCCTGATGTTACGAGACAGCGTAAACGACGAAAATCACATCACTCAAGTAACGTAAATTTAATAATAAATAAATATAATGTTAGTAATTGCTTTAAAGTTTATCAATACAAAGAGACTTAGTCAAAACTGATGTAAGTAACTGATACAAGTAAATTTCCAACCGTACCTACCTGTACTAGATATTCGTATTATTATGTGCCATAATTAAGATTTATTTTTTTAAATTATATTTATCAATGTTAATGCCGTAAAGCTGTATTGCAGATTTTTTTTATTTTGTAGAATTATTAGAGAAAAAGCATAGTTAGGATGAGAAACACTGACTGTGTACCCTTTGATTATTCGTAACTAGCTAAAACTATAGTTTATTAAGTTTGAGACACAAGAGACTGATTGATTAATTACTAATAAATAAGCATTTAGATTTTAGCTTTTAAGAAATATTTAGAAAATGTGCCTAAGTCCTGATCTCAATTTATAGCATTTCTTTAGACAAGTCATTTATGATGGATATTTTTGATATATTCAGGGCTCTGTTTTTTTTAGTTACTGTTACCTCAGTTTGTACTTAAAATTTTTAAACTTTCGAATAAATATATAAATATGAACAATGTGTTTTATTAAGATAATGTTACCTAAAAGAAAAAGAAATCTCATCTACAACGTTACTACCTAATTTATTACCTTACTTTTTTAAAATATTTACAGAGAAAATGTGACATAATTTCCAATTTTTTTTAAGGTCTTGATTTTAGACACTAAAAATTAAAATCTAGGTCTAATTTAAGGTTTTTATAAAAGATTCATAGTCAAACTCAACAATTATTACAAGTTTTACATAAATATTATAATCATTTTCACATTAGAATGATTTAAACATTAAAAGTGATCTCCTGTAAAATAGTGATTTTTGTGATATCACATTGTTCTGGTAAATGAGCGATATATTATACATAAGAAACACCCAAACTCCGGAAATTTTTTTTATGGATCACTCAAAAATTAGTTCTGACCCGGGAATCGAACCCTAGAGCTTAGCGCGGCAGTCGTATATTCATTTTTTTTAGATTTTCCATCTTGCTGTGTATAATCTACTGAAGGAGAATCTAAAATATTTTCTTCTTGTTCGTAATTGTCCAATATGGCTATTGTAACTTTTAATATGAATTAAATTAAATGTTAAAAATAAATAAATATCCATCACGCCGTATCCCCGAAGGGGTGGCAGAGGCATATTATATGCCCACTTTTCACCGTGTGGATTCCTGTCCCACGTAATAGGTGGTGAGCCCATTGCCGTGTTGAAAATGTACAGACGCAGGTTGTGGCTACCTGCTGTTGAAATTTTTCAAGCCGCCCATAAGGCCTTCAACCAGGCTTAACGACTGCCATTTTACTGGCAACCGGGACCAACGGCTAAACGTGCCTTCCGAAGCACGGAAACGCAAGCAATTGTAAATGCCACAAAGTGGTCACCCATCCGAGGACCAGCTATAGTCAAAGTTGCGTAACTCAGTGATCGTTTACAGAACACTGAGACCGCGGGGCCACGAGCGCTTCACTTTCTACAACGTTGTACAAATTAAATGTATAATACTTTTGTTATATTTCCATGCATTCTTTTGAGAAAACCACTATTTTTGCCTCGGCCGGAATGGCAATTGCCTGTCTCGTATTAATGATAACACTCATACTTGACCTGCAATTGCCTATTTCCCGGCCTTTGCAATAATGTACTATTTTGAATGTTTGAATTGGGGAGTAAGGGAGTAGGCTGGTGAATATCGACTTAAATAGAACGTTACGAAGAGTATGATCGGGCGAGTAGAACGGAGGTTGACAGACTTGAGAGAGAGTTATAAGTTAGTGGAGATAGAAAGAGACAGACTTATGTTTCTTATTGTAGGGGCAAGAGAGAAAGGTGCCAGTACACATTTCCTTTCTGTCTTTCTCTCATAGTTACAGTGTAGGTCTAATCTCAACAGTATTCACATTCTTTAACAAGATCAAAAAAATAGCAGTGATCTCGGAATCGACAATCTCAGGAAAAGCTTAAAGTTTTTTCAGATTTATTCTACTAATCTATCTATATATGTAAAAGAAAGTCGTGTTAGTTACACTATTTATAACTCAACAACGGCTGTACTGATTTGGCTGAAAATTGGTGGGGAGGTAGCTTAGAGCCAGGAGACGGACATAGGCTACTTTGATCCCGGGAACAAGTTCCTGTGGGAAGCGGGAACTGGAAAACTTCTCTACGCGGGCGAAGCCGTTTGAAATTAATGGTGCCACGGGGTTCGAATAATGTCACGGGCGAAGCCGGGCGGGACAGCTGGTCTATATATATAAAATAAAGTCGTGTTAGTTACACTATTTATAACTCAACAACGGCTGTACCTATTTGGCTGAAAATTGGTAGGGAGGTAGCTTAGAGCCAGGTAGCTTAGGAACGGACATAGGCTAATTTTTATCCCGGGAATAAGTTCCTGTGGGAAACAGGAACAGGAAAACTTCTCTACGCGGGCGAAGCCGCGGGCGTCAACTAGTATTATTATAAACGCAAAAGTAGCTTAAATAACACATAGGCTACTTTTATCCCGGGAAATAAGTTCCTGTGGGAAACGGGTACGGGAAAACTTCTCTAAGCGTGCCAAGCCGCGGGCATCAACTAGACTTTATATGTATTTATATAGGTCTACTGTACGTGTGTATGTCTCTGAACTCGCTAAATTGCTGGACTGATTTAAAGGATTTTTTTGTGTATGGGTGGTTAGCGCCCTGAATGCTTTAGATTTACAATTAAAGAAAGGCGCAGAAGTCGGTATACTGCACGACAATGTCTGTCAGTTTAGTTTGTATTTAAAGAAAACTAAAGTAAACCAAGACTAAAAATGTTATAACCCAAAATCACCAATTGAATCACAAATATTTGAACCTCGCTCTGTATTATTAGAAGCAATTCAATTTGGTAGTAAAATACTTAAAACAGACTATCAGAGCCTAAGTATAGGCTTTGGTAGATTTTATGTACGCACCGTCAACGTCACGCAACGTGGGTAGGCAGTATGGACTTCTTCCACGGTTTTATTGTTTTAACGTGCCCGTCGAAGCTTACGGCACAATATTTCAGGCTGTACATAAATTGAGAGTTATAAAATATGTCTAGACTTGTGGAACACTGTCTTGTGCTTGCAATTTATTACTTTCTTTTTTTTAGCGTCCTTCTAACTCAGTACCTATTCTACTGTACTTGTGTATGTCACTGCTGAACTCCTCCTTGACGGCTGGAGCGATTTCAAGGATTTTTTTGTATGCGTTTTGTTTGGTTAGCGCCCTGCATGGCTTAGATCCACAAATGAAACAAAAGGTGCAGAAGTAGATATACTGCAGGCCAAAAAAAAAACTATCACAGCGTTAAGCTTCTTAATACCAGGTCCAGGGATGGGTATCCATATTTGTCATTTACATTTTTAAGCAACTAGGTGACCCCTCCGGCTTCGCCCGTGACGTACTTCGAACTCCCGTGGCACCTATTTAATCCTGTCGCTTATAAATTCTACAATAATGCATTATTACAATATTGTGACACACCCAAAAATACCGAAAAGAACATTGCAAGATAATAAAAACTTGTAAAATCTATCAAAACTGAGGATGGTATGTTACGGTTAATTAAACAGGGCCTTAGAGTTTATGAACCGATTTGTCTCTATATATGCAGTTCCACTGAACCCAGAAAACTGTAAGTCGTATACTGCGACTTTTCTTCCCAAGGGCGTTAAGTTATGAAATACACCGAGTGAGTAAAACTTCTCTATAAAGTTTGCAACGATGATCATAAGTCTTGTAGTTAGTTAAGAATGGATATAACTTAATCTAACTTACCACTACTAGTCTAAAATTCTAAAAGTAGCCGTGTACTAGCGTGTACCCAGAATAAATATTATCAGATAAATAAGATAAAAAAGTTCTAAACCATCCCACTCATGTTGACTTCAATTACACCGACAGCCCCGTTTTTTTGGTTTACAGCCCTCATTTCAAAACCTTAAAAACTCCGTTGGTTTGGACACGTCCAACGAATGAATGAGGAACGATTGACGAAGAATATATATTGTCCGAAAGTTGAGGGGAGAAGGCGACAGGGTAGGCCGAGACTTACATATGAAGACGTGAGCAGATTGCTCAAAAACTGAAAAATCAAAAGTACTCAGATACCCTGACGTGAATGTATGAAGCGATTAATGAATCTACAGGAAGCGAAAGAAGTATGCATAGATAGTGAAGCCTGGCGGCGATCTGTCCTCTCTGACTACCCCGTCAGGGATACAGCGTGAAAATAGTGAAGTATTTTTAAAGTTTTTAAGATAAATATAATGAAAAATATTCTTAACCATCCCACTCATGTTGCCTTTACATCTTTACTCAACCGTTATGGCGACTAGGGCAGCCTCATTTTTATGTTGATAGCTCTCATTTCAAAACCTTTTTTAACCATGTTGTCTGTGGTTTCAATGAATTAATTGCACACACAGTAACTACAAGTGTCAATGTCAAAATTAAAAGTAACATAATATGTCACGCCTTTATCCCCGAATTGGTAGGCAGAGGCATACTATACGCCCACATTTCACCGTATGCATTTTTTACCCACGTAACAGATGATGAGCCCATTGCCGTGTTGAAATGGACAGGCGCAGGTTGTGGCAATTTGCTGTTAAAGTTTTTAAGGCCACAAGGCCTTTAACCAGGTTTAACGACTGCCATTTTACTGTCACTAAAGCGAAAGTTGCATAACGCAGTGATCGTTTACAGTTTTTTAATAATGTATTGTAATGTGATACTCCACAAAGATCTCCGGGACAATAGATACAATTTCTGTTACACCACAACTTTCCCCTCTACCATTGACAGGTTATTTTCTTATGCCGCTGTAAATCTTCGATAGATAAAGTTTCAAATGAAATAAATTGGTTTTCTTTTGCTCTGTGAAAACTGGCAAGGATTTCTATTCTAGACGAAGCACGCCGCGTATAGTGTACTTTGCGTATGTCGAATCTGTGTAAGGAAATGGATTCCTAGAGTGGGGCGACGGTACTAATATAAATAAGGCTTTTATCGCACAAAAACGCTGAATAACATAATTTTGACTGTATTAAATGGTAGTGTATGCGACTGCCGCGTTGAGGTCCCGGTTCGATTCCCGGGTCAAAACAAATATTTTTGGGTATTTTGTTTGTTTCAGAGTTTGGGTGTTTCCTACTGTTGGTACTTAGTACTTAAGAACTCAGTAATAAGTAAGCCTCTTTTAATGACTAAGCTGTTTAAAAACACATGACGAAAACATACATACATACATATTGTCACGCCTTTATCCCCGAAGGGGTAGGCAGAGGTATTACGCCACATTTCACCATATGCATTTTATCACATGTAACAGGTTGTGAGGCCATTGCCGTGTTGAAATGGACAGGCGCAGGCTGTGGCGACCAGCTGTTGAAAATTTTCAAGGCCTTTAACCAGGCTTAACAACTGCCAGTTTACTGGCAACCTTTAACCGACTTAACGTGCTTTCGTACGGAAACGCTCGCAAATGTAAATTCCACAAAGTGGTCACCCATCATAGGACCATCTATAGCGAATGTTGCTTAACGAAGTGATCGTTTACAGAACACTGAGTTATCGGGGCCACGAGCACTTCTTCTTTTAGCAATGACGAAAACATTCACTATAATTGACTACTGCATATTAAAACAACGTTTCTGCCAGCAATATTCAATAACTATTAGATACTTACTATAAAAATAATAGTAATTCATAAACTTTTCTGTAACAATAAGAAGAAAAATATATTGAGAACTGTTTTCGTTATATTTGATGTTGGAAGGACTCCCATTCCTCTTGGGGAAATTGCTAATTATTTAGACAAAAAGAGCTTGTTGGACACAATAGTCGGAGATGAACTAAAACAGAAACACGTAAGAGATAAAGAAAGAAAATATGTTTGTACTTACACATTACGTGTACCTCATTAAGCAATGTCTGCCTTCTAGAGGACTATCGTTAATGCTTGAAAAAATAAATATTATGCAGTGCTGGGCATAGATTAGCGGCGCGGGCAGCGGACTATCACTGGGATTTTATCCAACAGATTGAGTTTCAAAACGACAACACGCATGATATATTCATACACAATCAAATCAAAGTATAACAATCCCCTGCTGGACGTATTTCAATTTTATTTTGGGAGGGTGACGGGCCTCGCTGATCAAACGGGTTGTTACATTATTATTTCGAGTTATTTCTTTCGCCATGATCTCGTTCAAATATATGTAATAGCAATACGTACTATGAGTATGTAGTACATTTAATGTAATCTTTGATAAAAGTAGTACCAGATTAAAGAGTCAGGAATCGATGTCATATGACCGAGAGGAATCGAGCAACGGTGCTTGCTTGCTCTGTGTACTATATCACAGGGAGCCGAGTCTATTATTTTCCAATAGAAAGCCGCTCCCGTTCTATTCTACAGCGGTTCTATTGCGATTAGTTAAAAACCTGGTAGTCTACTAAAACTTATAAATACCTATATTTCACAATCACAATTCTCAAGCTCATAGATCACAGATACACTATAGCTGTTTTTAGCCATCAAAGTATTAATATAGACAACCAAAAATGCAAATTAAGAGCTACTTATATACTAGCGCTACACGTGTTAATAACATTCTATCGGCTGGCTCCAATAGAATTCTATTGGAGCGCATTGTCATAGTGGACTACGAAAACTGACAATTGTTTCTGTCGGCTCTCTATTAAGTGACGATTTCTATTCTGTTCTGACGCGATTGAATTAGTAGACTTGGCTCCCTGTGCATCAGGAAGCTTCGGGAACAATCGTGTAGCATTCGTATTTTTAAGTTTGTATCCTGTATAAATGTTATGTCTTTGTCTTTTCTATGAAATGTTACAAGAAATGTTTGAGAGAATCGTGTTGCACTCGTAATATCAATTCTTATACAATGTGTTAAGAAAACCCTGTCCGATCCGTGAAGAAAAATCTATAGAATAATTTCAAATTACGCTCTGTTTATAGAAATCGCTAAACAAACTGGATAGAATCATAGTCTTATGTCTATTACAGACTCGAGGGTACGGACCACATTCGACAAGGACAATTCGTATGAGCTGTAAACATATTTTAGGTTACAAATTGACTATTTCTGTAACGGTTTAAGTTTAAGATGATTGCCTATGAAAGGCAAGTAGCTTTCTCGTTGGCTATAATATCGTTACAAAATTCTAGCTTTGCAATTTCTGTGGCTATATTTGTTACTAGCGGTCACACTGCGGTGTTCCCCACTTAGTGCCAGTTCCTACGGGAATTTGAGATAAAATGTAGCGTACGTTACTTTTTATAACGTCAGCTATCTGTCAGTGAAAGTCCTGTTAAAATTTGATCAGCCTTTTCAGAAATTATCCGGAACAAGAAGACAGAGAAAATTGATAAAATTATGATAAAATTTAACGTACACACAAGTACCGTATATAGCTGCATTTGCATTTAGTGAAATGATTTGGAATTAAAAACTTAAATTTTATTTATCTGTTTAGATTAAGATTTTTAATGTGGCGAGAGTAAATGGGCAAACTGGTAAGGGTCGACCTCGACGTACATATGGCAATCAAATCTCTGATCTGAAGATCTTTTGACAAAAGGCAGGGTCAAGAGTACCCTTAATCGGCGAGCGTGTATGAAATAAATTATGAAAGTTGAAGTAGCGAAAGTTGTATGTCAGGATCGTAACAAGTGGAAAGCCATACTCTCTGCCTACCCCGATGGGAGACAGGCGTGATGATATGTATGTAGACTTCGATTTTTCAACACACTTGCTCGTAAAGTGGGTATTTTTTCATCGGTTTTAGATACATATCATATACATATACAGAGAAAGATATCACATATTTAGCTCATAACATCAATATTTCTTGGGTGAAAATCAAAAAATATTTTAATGGTGGATTTTTTATTCTGTTTGCTTACAAGTCTGTTCAAAAACCACGTACTATATACGTGCGTATATTGATTAAAATCACTCGGCTCTATTTACTACATTTATTAGGGTTCATAGTGACCAGAATGTGGCATTTTTATTTCCGTTTCCGTGCGTCGGAAGTCCCGGTTGCCATTTAAACGACAGAAAGGCAGGCGCCGGCTGTGGCGTCCATTTCAACACGGCAATGAGCTCACTACCTGCTACGTGGGACAAAAATGCAAACGGCAAAATAATTAAATAGGCATAAAATGTGGGCGTATAGTATGCCTCTGCCAACCCCTTCGGGGATAAAGGCGTGACAATATGTATGTATGTAGATTTTTTGAATATTGTGTTTTTAATTTTCTTCATTATTTATAACCATGCTTTTGAGTAATTCACCTTGTAATTAGCGAGAATGAGAGTTTGTTTCAAACAATTAAATAGCTATTAGCCGCTTTCTTGGTATCTGGTTTCCTTACAATGGTAATATGTGAAGATTAATATTTACCTACAAGCGTAATAGGTTTCTGGAAATATAATTAATGAGGTCTTACAAAATGTGGTTAAATGAATTTAGAGCACTTATTAACAATTGTTTAGTATAAAGTAGGTAAGAATAAAATAATAGAATTAAATAAATATTTTTGGTTGGTTTGGATATCGTTATAAAATCGTTGGTTTGGACACGTCCAACGAATGAATGAGAAACAATTGACGAAGAATATATATTGTGCGAAAGTAGAGGGTAGAAGGAGTCAGGGTAGGGCGAGACTTACATATGAAGACCACGTGAGCAGGTTGCTCAAAAACGAAAAAGTCAAAAGTACTCTGATACCCAGGAGTGCGTGTATGAAGCGATTGATGAATTGATGAAATTTACTTGAAGAAGCGAAAGAAGTATGCATGGATCGCGAAGCCTGGCAATCTGTCCTCTCTGACTACCCCGTTAGTTACCCGTCAGTAAAAGTCCTGTTACGAGTACTAAGTACCCGATAGTTAGATTTTTTAAAATAAATATTGGTGCTGAAACAGGCTTTAACCTAAATTTAACTTTTGGCAGAATATACTGTAACAACCCTTCATTATAATATCTTGTAACCTACCATATTCTTGAAAATAAAGACAAAAGAATATGAAAAAAAAAATATTACAAGGTTTTTAAATGCAAAAAGTAAACAAACTTTTTAATATTAGTCTCAGCAAGTTATTTAATTGGATACCTAACCATAGGTAAACTAATATTATAAAGAAGAAAAATTTGTAAGTTTGTTTGTAATGAATACGCTCAGAAACATGTGACCCTATTTTAAAAATTCTTTCACCATTAGAAAGCTAATATTCGTCATGAGTAACATAGGCTATATTGAATTTTACAATAAGTTTAGAGTTCCGTACGAAATCTCAAATAAAAAAACCTCACCACGCGGGCGAAGCTGCAGGCATCAGTTAGTTGTGACATAAATTTGAAGTGAAATGCATTAGAATCTGTTGCGAGAGTGTCACAGTATAAAGAGAGAAAACCTCAGCCTAAAGATATTTAATCTTTAGGCAGTGGTAATATGCTCTTGCATGTGACCAATTTTCCATCTATACATTCCAACTATACATATATGTTTACAATCCTGTCTTTTCCCCGAAGGGGTAGGCAAACTGTATTTCGTCTCATATGGTGGTAAGCCTATTAATGTAAAACTGGCTGGCTATTAACTACCTCAATGGCATAAGATGTAGTGTATATATGCGACTGCCGGATCAACAACTATTATGTTACTCGCAGCCAGGACTAGCAGCTTTACGTGCTTTCCGAAACATGGAAATGCTCGTAAATGAAAATTCCACAATCGGTCACCCATCTCAAGACTGTTTATGGCGGTGATCGGTTATAGAACACTAATCAGACGGGGCTAAAAACAGCTCAATCGATGAATGATTAAAGCTTTTCAAAATTCGAACAACTATGGCTTATGTCGTACAAAGAGTCCCATGCCCTTGGGGACCGTTTCCTTATTTATAACATTCTTAATCAACTGCCTCAATAGGTGTCATTCTGTTCAAACTTGGTCACGCAAAGAAATTTGTGTTACTTTTCGTGAATAGCTTTTCGCAACACAACACGCTGGTGACGCGGTTAAAACACTCTTTTCAAACTAATATAAAAGATTGTTTTGTTACGTTTTCGGTAATGGTTTTTAAAACTGAAACGGAAGTGAGGTAACTTGTGTAGCCAAGGCTTTTAACTTTTTGAAAACGTAATATTATAAATCTTTAACATAACTTTATGTATGTCACTGTTTGATTACCATCAAATGTTTAGTAACTTGAAACAAAATTTAGTAAATTAAAACTAAACTAAACTAAACTATCTTCACGCTGTATCCCTGACGGCTTAGTCAGTAACTTAAAAATAATAATTTTAATATTTCACCAAATCGGAACAAGATTCTTTACGCTAATAAAACTTTAAATCTAATGAATTATAAATTAAATTTAAATAAATAAATATCCATTACGCCTTATCCCCGAAGGGGTGGCAGAGGCATATTATATGCCCATTTTTCACCGTGTGGATTCCTGTCCCACGTAATAGGTGGTGAGCCCATTGCCGTGTTGAAATAGACAGACGCAGGTTGTGGCTACCTGCTGTTGAAATTTTTCATGCCGCCCATAAGGCATTCAACCAGGCTTAACGACTGCCATTTTACTGGCAACCGGGTCCAACGGCTTAACGTGCCTTCCGAAGCACGGAAACGCTCGCAAATGTAAATGCCACAAAGTGGTCACCCATCCGAGGACCAGCCATAGTGAAAGTTGCGTCACTCAGTGATCGTTTACAGAACACTGAGACCGCGGGGCCACGAGCGCTTAGAAATTTAATTTAATTGTAATAAATAAAATAAAAATATATAAAATAAATAAAAATATATAAAATAAATAAAAATATTAATAAATATTATAAAAAGAGACTGGAACAGAAAGAGACAGAAGGATAAACACATAGTTTACGGCATTGCGTTACGTGACACTACCCGAAAGCCGCGTTAAGGAACTTCATTTCAAAAAATACAGTAATATTTCTCGTAAATATTATTTAAAACATTTCTATAAAATAAGTAAAAGAAATGTTAACTGACGAGGTCAGTGAGCGAGACTACCAATTTCTTCATGGTCAAATATTGTGTGTATTGCGTTTACTCTTCTCTATAGGTCGCATTTTCACTTTATTTTCATGAAACTTGCGCCCACTGTAATGGCATTTTGACATCTTTATCTGTATGGTTTTGATCTTGTAAAACTAATTAAAGGTTGTGACGGATTTTCACACATTTTCCAGTGATGTACCTATGTTTTTTAAGGTTTACCTGTGTTGCCAGCAAATGCTTTTTTTTGCAATGCAACACGCGGAGCTTTGATGTTAAGCAAAATATACAATACAAAAACTGATATTATCTATATTAATAAGTGCTCGTGGCCTGCTGACTAAGTGTTCTGTAAACGATCACTGTGTTAAGCAACATTCGCTATAGGTGATCCTTGGATGTGTGATCACTTTGTGGAATTTACATTTACGAGCGTTTACAGCCTGCGCCTGTCCATTTCTACACAACAAGGGGCTCACCACCTGTTACGTGGGACTAAAATGCATACGGTGAAATGGGGGTGTGTAGCATGGCTCTGTCTACCCCTTCGGGGATAAAGGCGTTACAATATGTATGTATGTCTGTAATTACTAATATAGTTTTTCTAACTTTGATATTTTTTTGTTTGTCGTACATTTTAAGCTCTTCCACAACGAAAAGATCAAAATCAATCGATGCATCCTTCTGCCAAACAACCGTTATAATCTTTTACCAATTCGCATATCAAAATTTCGATAGCACCGCGTTAGCGTGTCCCGTATCAATTAATCGTATTTTGTTGCGCGCCAAAACAAATCCGCCATGTTTGTTTTACCCCCCGACCCCTTTTCCCGCGTGGTATACTATATTAATGGCCGCTGTCACGCCAACCGGTTAGAACCAGATTGATATGCGATGTCATTGTTTGGTTACGGTATGTTCATAGTTCGGTAATCTGAATAGGTTGAGTTTGCACTGTCTATCAAATTTGTTTGTGTATGATCCAACGGAAAGTTAACGTTGGACTATGTTTGTTTTGCCAAGCTTTTCGTTGAGATTCACACGCTTCGACTATTTACGTTATATCAATATATAGGTATGATAGAAAAGTGACAAAATCTAAATTCGTCTTCTAGAATTGGGGATTTGGGACGTAAAGAATAATATACCTACTTGAAAGATTTTAAAGACACGACTCAATAATCCTCTATATAGTCTTATCTTCGGTAAGCGTTAAAATATTGGTTCCGGGAACTGTTTGTAATCATAATGTGTCTCCATGTAATCCATACAGAAAAACAAAATTGAAGTGTCTGTTAAAAGTTCCAAATTAACTAAAAACTAACTAACTAACTAACTATCTTCAAGCTGTATCCCTGACGGGGTAAACAGAGAGGACAGATCGCCAGGCTTTGCGATCCATGCATACTTCTTTCGCTTCTTCAAGATTCACCAATCGCTTTTTCTGTTCCGTTGTCTGGGTATCTGAGTACTTTTGACCTTTCCGTTTTTGAGCAATCTGCTCACGTGGTCTTCACATGTAAGTTCCAAATTAACAGCTTCACTAAATGCATATGCCAGGGAAACTTCTTTATCTACGTTGAGAGAAATTTTATAGCTGTAAAAAAAGTCACGTTTTTCGGTTACGCGTCATATTGTTTTGAAGTGAAACTTCTTTATCGGAAGTGAAACGTATGAGAGAAATTTTATGGCTGTAGAAAAAAATGTCGTAAAGAAGTTTCACTTCTTACCTGTGTAGTGTACTCGGGTACACACACATTATAATTTTCTTTGTCTGTCTATCCATTTTTTCCGGCTAGTATCGAAAACTGCGTGACAGATTTTAACGGGAGTTTCAATGGCAGCATTTTATTTAGTATTCCCACGGGATCGGGAATTCGGCGTGTCCGCTAGTATTACATACAATACAGACAGACAAACTGATTCTTATGGTTCCCGGAATCAAAAGCAATAATGATCCGATATTTTGAATGGAATTAAGTCGTATCTAATATAAATATTGTGGGACATTTTGTAAAATTTTTTTTTAGACAGCGCCGTTTTGCCCAAAGTAAGGTAATATAAGCTTGTGTTATGGTATCTAGTCGACTGATAAACATACTTATATATTTCTAAATTCATACATATTATACATAGGAAACACCCAAACTCAGAAAAAAACATTTGTGGATGGAACTTTGGACCTCAGTCGCGGCAGTCGCATACACTACCACTGCGCCACCGAGGCAGTCTAAAGTCTTAGTTTAGTTAAGTCTATCTAAGGATACTAATAACCACAAGTTCACAGAGTTGCTAATACGAGTAAGTATCTATTTGAAGTTTAGTGACAGAACTTTTCGGCTCAATAGCCCGGAGAGAAGCGATAACACTCTTTTACATGCGAGTGAGAGAAGCAATATAAAGGGCTAGCGAATTAGTATGAAGATTTTGGGAAAAAAAGCTGACTAATTCCAGCTAGCGCCGCGTGATGTTCGTAGTACGTATTCTAATCTATGGTGTCGATATTTTTATGTTTGTTTTCATGACCGTTTCCGTAGAAATACGGAAATAAAATGTAGCCTAAGTACTCCTTTTAATATCAGGTATCTGTTGCCAGTGAAAGAAAAGTTAAAATAGGGTCAGCCATTTCAGAAATTACCCGGAATAACCAGACGGAGAGTTTTTTTTATTTAAGGACCATTTAGTAAAAAGCTGTTAATTTGGAATTAAAAACAAATAGAATTACCTTTTTTTTTACTCACGATCTGAATACGAGAGGAAAAATAAAGGCGTCCAAAGGTCTCCTTGTTTATTTTTTTCCCTTCAATACTACTTTAGTCAATAATACTTCTTGTAAAAGATATTTTAGGCACGCGATTTCTAAAACTACAGTCGGTTTCAAAAATAACGGGTCCGTTACATTAACCTGAATATCTCCCGAACTACGTATGATATCTTAATGAAACGAAAACTGTTCAATTGAGAATTTAATTATAAAGATAAAAAGTAAAAAAATAAACTTAGGTGCACCTAATCTCGAAATTGAAAAATAACTAAAGTAAGTCATATTTTTCTTAAAATTATTTTTTTATGTTTTTGCTGTTTTTCATAACTCTTTTCATTTCAGTACTTTTTACTGCCTCCTTTTTGTTCTATGATGTGTTTTGTACTGTATAGCATTTATTAGAAAGAGGAATGAAAGTAAAACAATAATTTAAGATTCAATTTAAAAACATACATACATTTCACTTTCACTTTCAAATATAGTACAAGCGCTACTATACAACCTTTTAAAACCAGTTATTTTGTTAAGTGGTTAAAAAGTTTCAGCATGTACTGGTATGCATGCTTCTTTAAAATATGTGTCCAATATTTGTTTTAGAACATAACTAACTTGTACGAATACGGATACTTAGTACTGTGAAATGTGTATTTTTACAAGCTTTTATTAACTTACCCTGTATGTTTGTACTGATGGAATATTTCAACTCAATTTTGAAGCTCATGTCTTTAACAGATTGAGCTGAAATTTTGTATACACGGATTCGGATGATAATCCAAATCAAACATCCAGGGTAACTGTATACGCTTTTACAACAAGCTGCCCTGTGACCTGAAAAATTAGCCATTAAATATATTTCAAAAATTAAATAAAAAAGATCTTTGTGAAAAGTGTTAAAGACTATTTGCAGGACAGCGACGCCTAAAAATGATCTCCTGGCAAAGTAAAATAATATTAAATTGTAAATAGGCCATCAACCCTATTGGAACTTTCCAATGGAACCAAAACTCCTAAACAAAAAAAAGCCGTCCTAAGAGTCTTGCCGGTTTTTCTCAGGTTGGCAGCGTTCCGAACAGTTGGTGGTCACATAAAATTTTTAAATTTATCCTAAGTTCTAGTGTATGACATTTTGTAAGCGCCTTTAAAATTGTCTATACAAAATAAAGACATTTTAATTATTTTAATTTATGCATGGCGTCTTCTAAATAAAACATGGTGGAATAACCAAGATGGCAGACTAATTATTTAAAATTCACTTCTACAAAAAAAGGGCTTATTTTAATCACTCGAAAAATAATGTGACGTCTCTCTAAATCCAAAATAGTGGACGAAGTTTTTATGATTTCCTATAATATGGGTATCAAATGAAAATACCTTTTTATTATTTTTGGTAAATTTTAAAAAAAGTTTGTTTTTAAAAAATATTTAAAACAATTAATTTATTTACACAACAAACCACCAAACACGATTACTTATCTTTTAAATCTTAATAGGTCAAACCCCTAAATATAATAATTTTGCGTCCAAGTCAACTCACTAACAGTATAATATTAAGTAACAGTAGTAGTAATATTAAGTGACGAGTACGTAATATTCAGGAATAAAAGTGCTAACGGAAATGTCAAAAGTACTCAGATAATCACATGTGCATTTATGAAGAGATTGATGAATTTGCAGGAAGCGAAAGAAGTATGCATGGATCGGGTAGCCTGGCGATCTATCCTCTCTGACTACCCCGTCAGGGATACAGCGTGAAGATAGTTAAGTTAAGTTAAATTTTAACTAACGAAATGGTAATACTGCATTTGCTAGTATTACAACGAGTTTAGGTAGGGATACTGTAAATTATGGAATAAACCTTAAATAATTGATAGTCCTTATTTATTTCAAGGAGTTTTGTCCAACAGATAAAGGCAAATTATTTGCCTACACTAAGAATGACAGATTTTAGAAATTTCGCTAATAAAGTAACTAAGTTAAACTTCAAAGTGTACTTGAAAAGTGGGAAAAGTATTATTTTTCAATTCACAAAACTCACTTGAACACATTCCCTGAATGTGACTAGAATATCGTTAAAATTGCCTGTCTTACCTCTTCCACGGTGACTTAAAAGCTACAAATGTAGGACAATAGAGCATTGATCTATGGATGTGGAACATAGCGGCCGAATGGAGCGTGATTTTCCTACAAAAGCTATGCCATAGTATAACATCATAGTCACCTTTAAAGTTCCGTATATTCGTTAGAACTTGTATTAAAATACTTGCATGTTTGTCCGTCTTTGCCAATCAATTGACTGCCTCGGTTGCTTAGTGTATGCGACTGCCGCGCTAAGGTCCCGGGTTCGATACTCGGGTCGGAATAAATATTTGTGTGTTCCACTAATATTAGTTTCAGAGTTTTGGGACTTTCCTATGTATAATCAGTAACTATGTATTTAAAAAAAATAAATTACTTTATCAGTTGTTTAGATCCCATTAATCCCTTTTCTATTCGGTCGTTCATTAATTATTATAATAGTGTGTAAAAATTTACTGGATTTGCGTGGATGGGACTAAGCCCACCCGCATTCTCATTACTGTGACTCCTGTTAACCAGGATCTACAGCAATGACCAAGACCACAAAAGTTACAGCGAGCTCGAGCTCGGTGTAATCCAGAATAATTTTTTTCCCACTTTTCAAGTACACTTTGAAGTTTAACTTAGTTACTTTATTAGCGAAATTTCTAAAATCTGTTAATCTTAGTGTAGGCAAATAATTTGCCATTATCTGTTTGACAAAACTCCTTGTAATAAATAAGGACTATCAATTATTTAAGGTTTATGCCATAATTTACAGTATCCCTACCTAAACTCGTTGTAATACAGGACTAGCAAATGCAGTATTACCATTTCGTTAGTTAAAACTAAACTTAACTTAACTATCCTCACGCTGTATCCCTGACGGGGTAGTCAGAGAGTATAGATCGCCAGGCTACCCGATCCATGCATACTTCTTTCGCTTCCTGCAGATTCATCAATCTCTTCATACATGCACGTCTGAGTATCGGAGTACTTTTGACATTTCCGTTAGCACTTTTATTACTTAATATTACGTACTCGTCACTTAATATTATTACTACTGTTACGTAATATTATACTTTTAGTGAGTTGACTTGGACGCAAAATTATTATATTTAGGGGTTTGACCTATTAAGAATTAAAAGATAAGTAATCGTGTTTGGTGGTTTGAGTGTGTAAATAAATTAATTGTTTTAAATATTTTTTAAAAACAAACTTTTATTTAAATTTACCAAAAAGAATAAAAATGTCTTTTCATTTGATACCCATATTATAGGAAATCATAAAAACTTTGTCCACTATTTTGGATTTAGAGTGACGTCACATTATTTTTTGAGTGATTTAAATAAGCCCTTTTTTTGTAGAAGTGAATTTTAAATAATTAGTCCGCCATCTTGGTTATTCCACCATGTTTTATTTAGAAGACGCCATGCATAAATTAAAATAATTAAAATGTCTTTATTTTGTATAGACAATTTTAAAGGCGCTTGTAAAATATCATACACTAGAACTTAGGATACATTTAATATTTTTAAAGTGACCACCATGGTTTGGAACGTGGCCAACCTGAGAAGAACCGGCAAGAGACTTAGGACGGCTTTTTTTTGGTTTAGGACTGTTGGTTCCATTGGAAAGTTCCAATGGAACTATTTACAATTTAATATAATTTTACTTTCCCAGGAGAAGTTATCATAGCATGTCTTGGAACCCGCAACCAAATTAATTAGAAGACTGTTTGAGTAAGTTGGAAAAAGAACGTAATGCCTCTTTCCTCCTTTGCAAAGCGGGAGACCTGGAAAGCAATTAGGTGTAAATCCTTATAGAAAAAGGGAAGCACCACGGTAATTGTATACTCTACGGGTCCTCTGTGAGCTATATTTGATTCCTGTAATATGTATGGCAGAAACGTTTAAAAGCGCGAAAATTTACCATTGATTTGCGTGCATGTTAATATTTATGATTAATGCCCCGCTTTTCTGGATAGTACCTTGATGATAGATAGCTTATATGCATAAATCCAACACAAAAAATCAAATTCAACTCGATCCGGTTCCGGAGATTAGGGCATTCAACCAAAGAAACAAAGTTTACAGCTTTAAACTGTTTATACTGTTGATTGTTGGCGCTTGGTGGAACTTGTATTTTGTGTAAAACGCACCTTTGAAAATGCCTTACGGCGAAACCGGTCAGGTTAAAAAGTAAATTTCGTGGAAAAGTACGTGTATTTATTCAAAAACATTTGCTTATGACTGCCTCCGTGGCGCAGTCGTAGTGTATGCGACTGCCGCGTCTGAGGTCCCGGGTTCAATTCCCAGCTCATAAAAAAATATTTATCTGATCCACAAATGTTTGTGAGTTTGAGTGTTTGCTATGTATTTAGAAATATATAAGTATGTTTATCAGTCGTCTAGATCCCATAACACAAACTTGGGCTTGACGGTATAGTGTAAAAAAACATGTCACACAATATTTATTTATTTATATATAAGTATAGAGCATAGATATGAATCTACAGTTAGCTAAAAGAATTAGCCCTCTGTGACTCACTTTGGTTCATTGTACTCGGGTACAGCAGACTTGAGACAAAAGTTGAGAGTTATAGCAGTCGTCATCTTTAGAAGTCGTAAAATTTACAAACTTACAATGTAACAAGTGTGAAACTTGAATGTGTTTGTTGAAAGTTTTGAGCTTTACAACTTACAACTGGCTGTTGATAAATACAGAAAAGGCTTTTAATTTTTCTGTACCTACTCGTATTTTCTATATATATATACATATTGTCATGCCTTTATCCCCGAAGGCGTAGGCAGAGGCATACTATACGCCCACATTTAACCGTATGCATTTTTGTCCCACGGAATTGGACAGGCGCAGGCTGTGGCGACCTGCTGTCGAAATTTTTCATGCCGCCCATAAGGCCTTCAACCAGGCTTAAGGTCTGCCATTTTACTGGTAACTGGGACAAACGGCTTAACGTGCCTTCCGAAGCACGGAAACGCTCGCAAATGTAAATTCCACAAAGTGGTTACCCATGCAAGGACCACCTATAGCGAAAGTTGCTTAACACAGTGATCTTTTACAGAACACTGAGTCAGAGGGGCCACGAGCACTTCTCGTTCTCTATATCTGTACTAATTTATAAAGCTGAAAAGTGTTTATGCATTATGGTTTTCGGGTTTTCTATATAGCAGTGGTCACAAGTAGACTCAGACAGTGTACTCATGACCACTGCTATTGCAATATAGCCGAAACGTCGAGAGTTGAGAAAAAGTTATGATATCAGGCTAAAAACCCGAAATCCTCAGTGTTGCTGTTAGTACTCGTAAGTCACTAAAGTGTTTGTTTGATTAAAAACACTTCTCAGAGACTAGTAGTTCAGATTGAAAAAATATTTTTGTGTTGGATAGAAATATGTCCGGCATAGCATCTAAGAAGATTTCCACACGAAAAAAATACTAGTTGACGTGGTGAAGTTTCCCCGTTCCCGTTTCTCACAGGAATTTGTTTCCGAGATAAAAAGTAGCCTATGTGTTATTTTTACAAAGCGTTATGTTAATAATCTTCTAGAAAATGGTTGTGTCACGTTGTACTGGGACCGATCTATTATCACTGACAGGACTATTGCAGCCAATAAACCTGATATAGTGGTAATAGATCGGTCAGAGCGCCTAGCATTAATCGTTGATATAACCATACCACATGACGAGAATCTTGTTAAAACAGGAAAGGACAAACCAATAAAATAGTTGGACCTGCTCACGAGGTTGTCGATATGTGGTATGTGGATTTAGCGATTATTGTTACGATAGTTGTGTCGGCACATGGCCTAATTGCCAAGAGCCTCGACCAACATCTCAAAAAGCTCGGGTTAGGCAGTTCAGCAAGGGCTTGATGCAAAACGCGGTTCTTCTGAGCACGGCACGTATTGTGCGGAAATTTCTATCTCTGCAGTCCTGACCACCACCGGTAGCTTGGTCCCTGTACCCGATACCGGTGGGATACTATTTTTCATATTTTTAAATAGAAATGTTTTATAATAATGTATTTGAAATTGTTATTAATAAGTGTATTTAATTAATAAAAGGAATAATAATAATATTGTGGGATATTTTTTACAAACCTCCGTCTAGGCCAAAGTAGGCTAATTTAAGCGTGTTATGGGATCTAGACGACTGATAAACATACTTATATATTTCTAAATACATATATATTATACCTAGAAGACTACATATATATTATACCTAGAAGCGCTCGTGGCCTCGCGGTCTCAGTGTTCTGTAAACGATCACTGAGTTACGCAACTTTCACTATGGCTGGTCCTCGGATGGGTGACCACTTTGTGGCATTTACATTTGCGAGCGTTTCCGTGCTTCGGAAGGCACGTTAAGCCGTTGGTCCCGGTTGCCAGTAAAATGGCAGTCGTTAAGCCTGGTTGAAGGCCTTATGGGCGGCTTGAAAATTTCAACAGCAGGTAGCCACAACCTGCGTCTGTCTATTTAACACGGCAATGGGCTCACCACCTATTACGTGGGACAGGAATCCATACGGTGAAAAGTGGGCATATAATATGCCTCTGCCACCCCTTCGGGGATAAGGCGTGATGGATATTTATTTATTTATTTATTTATACCTAGGAACACCCATACCGTGACACAAACATTTGTGGATCATACAAATATTTTTTTCGACCCGGGAATCGAACCCGTGACCTCAGTCGCGGCACTATTGATGTATGAACACAAACTTTTATGAGAAAGTTACTCCACTTAACCTTGACAATATTGAATCAACCTTTCTCTTAAAGAACTACCCCGAGTTCCCAACAGGGAAAATGAAAAATACTACTGCTTTTTTTTCGTCAAGGCTCATTAGGCACGATGGCTCCAGAACCTTTTTTTGTCAAAGGACAAAACCTCACGCAGGAAATACCACCTTAGTCATAGGAAATAAGTTTTAATTTCGCATATCCGCAACAGTTACTCTGTATCCGCGAATTGGGGCGAGAATTTTTGTACAAAAAGTGTAATAGTGTTTTGTTTGTCGTGTCGCGTTTGAAAAACATATGCTTTTCGCAAATGGAGGTTAGGGGTCGCTTTAGTGAATGTGAGGTTTTAATTTGGCTTTGGAACCTGTTAATCAATACTATAGGTAAACAAAAGTACATCTTGATTTTTATACTGATGAAGAAATATTTCAAAAACATAAGCTTTTCGCAAATGGAGGTTAGGGGTCGCTTTAGTGAATGTGAGGTTTTAATTTGGCTTTTGAACCTGTTAATCAATACTATAGGTAAACAAAAGTAAATCTTGATTTTTATACTAATGAAGAAATATTTCTAAAACATAAGCTTTTCGCAAATGGAGGTTAGGGGTCGCTTTAGTGAATGTGAGGTTTTAATTTGGCTCTGGAACCTGTTAATCAATACTATAGGTAAAGAAAAGTAAATCTTGTTTTTTCTACTGATGAAGATATATTTCTAAAACATAAGCTTTTCGCAAATGGAGGTTAGGGGTCGCTTTAGTAAATGTGAGGTTTTAATTTGGCTTTGGAACCTGTTAATCAATACTATAGGTAAACAAAAGTAAATCTTGATTTATATACTGATGAAGAAATATTTCTAAAACATAAGCTTTTCGCAAATGGAGGTGGTAGGAGGGGTAATGTAGGGGTCGCTTTAGTGAATGTGAGGTTTTAATTTGGCTTGGGAACCTGTGAAACAATACTATAAGTAAACAAAAGTACAGGTTGAGTTTTATACTGATGAAGAAATATTTCTACAAAATGGGCTTTCGAAAGTTTTAATGGGTTAATATGCGATCATAAAACTCATGTTAGAAGTTATACTTTTTTGGCGTAACAAGAAGAATATATTTTAAAAAATGATATCTTTCGCCTTATCCTATGTTTGTTGAAAAAACTAAAATGTTGACTATAGCTAACTTCAAGGTGTTTGAAAACGACTTTGAATGTAGTTATAAGTTGTCATGGAAACACTTATCAGTTAACTTCATGGTGTCGGTTTTTCGTGATGGTGTGCGCACGCAATGTATAAATTTACTATCGTCGTTTTCCCTAACACGCCAAAAGAAGTACAAAATCAAAAATACAGCCTTTCCACGTTTTCATGTTAGCAACATCAGTAACTTCATGGTGTCGGTTTTTCGTGAAAACGTGTAACGGCTGCGCGCGCACACCATGATAACATTTTTGAAAATATTGTCTTCTTGTTACGCCAAAAAAATATAACTTCTAACGCACAACATACCTTACTCAACATAACATTTTGTAACGTAAGATGACACACACACTTTTTTAATGTATCTTAACAAGAATAAAAATTAATCCATGAAGAAATTAATGAAAAATCAAGTAATAAAATAATTTTCTTATCAGGCTGATGCAACCTGACCGAAACGTCATGTGCAACAAAATTCCCATTTCACCTTTCACTCTTTGAAATGCCTTCAGAGCTTGCTACCCATAAGAACTAAGATTACCCTAGCTCAGACTCTCATACAGCCCATTATTGACTACGCCGACGCTTGCTATTTAGATGCCACTGAGGAGCTCCTAAATAAACTTGAGAGACTTAAAAATTTATGCATTCGTTTTATATTTAATCTCAAAAAATATGATAATGTTTCACATCTTCGCCAGGAACTCAAGTGGCTCCCTATCCGTCTTCGTAGGAACACTCGTATTCTCTGTCTTCTCTTTAATATACTTTATAACCCCACTTCTCCAACTTACCTCAGGGATCGATTTTCCTTTACTCGTGATCCTGGTGCTCCCTGTAGGTCCCATCTACGTTCCATCCTAAAATTTCCTGCCCACAAATCTGACTTCTACTCATATTCCTTTTCGGTTCATGCGGTTAGACTGTGGAATTCCCTGCCGCCTAATAAACGAGACTCCAAGTCCATATTTTATTTTAAAAAACAAGTTCGTCTACACTACCTCTCCTCTATTTTGTGATCTTTTCTGTCTTTTATACATTTCGGTCATTTGTGCATATTATTATGCATTAATTCGTGTTTTAATTTGTGTAACTACAGGAACAAAGAGCGAGTACTTATATATGAATTATTGTATTATGTGTGAATATTATTATTATTATATATCTCTTCTTTTCTCGGGCATCTTCTTTTTTTTTTCTTGAAGATACCCGGGCTTTTGGTAGGCTTACATGGAGACATAGGTCCAACACGCAGAGGCCCTTTGAGAATTTTAATCTAATAGGGAATGGGACCCTCACTGCAGATAGTCCACGCCCGCCTTATGTAGAAGAACGGTAATGGATCACCTCCAATGGGAGTTAAACTATTGTGAAATGTTCTAACTATGAAATTGGCTATTGGGTTGGGTGTTAAATGGATTGGGTGATTTAAGCTATTGATGAAAACGACGTCTGCCTTTTTAATATATTATTATTAAACTATTGGCAGACGGTGACTCGCCAACTCACTAGATGGGCCCCCTATACAATCACCATAGGCATGATAAGCCTGTAAGGCGACAGAGGGCAACACCGGTGTGAGCGGCTTGGGGTGTCGAGCGGTGCGGCGCCGGTTTCACCTTCGCGGGACAGGCCCGGAGCGGGCTTCCCCGTAGTTATGCCCTTGAAAATGACACTTCCACCCCCGAGTATATAGCTCTGGCTCCCTCCCTCAGACCGGCCAATCAAGGCAAGCCATAGTTGAGATTTGCTGCACTCCCGGGAGAAGCACTCTCACTGCTCTCCCGTTAGGCCATTAAATCCTAACCGGTGCAGAAGGGCAACAAAACTCTGAGGAATCGGGACCGATGTGTAGCCACGCACATTCAGCTCGCCACAAGCTGCCCTGCGGATGTGAGCTTTTCAATAACTTTCTGATACACTTTTTGTTGATGTCAGAAAGTGGATGACTCAAAAAGCGAATCTACTATGCCCTCAAAGGGTTGCGTTAATCCTATAAAAGATAACGACTGTCCTCGAGGGGTTAATATAATAATAATATATTATTATATTATTATTATTATTGTATATTATTATATATATAATAATATATATTATTATTTATATTATTATTATTGTATTATGTGTGAATATATTTCTAACACACTTCTACCTTTGATCTACTTCTTCAAGCTATCCTCTCACTGGACTGCTGGAAGAAATTTCTTTTTCTAGAAATAAGCAGTACCTTTGTACTCTTCTTCTTCTAAATATTTGTTATATATTTCAATAAGCTATGTGTGTACATAAATGTTAAATAAATTAATAAATAAAATTTACACATAAAAACGTGTAAAACCTCAATAAAAATTAATAGGATTAAGCAAATTGTTATCGAATCAATAAAATAGCCACATCACTTGTCTGGGGAGTTGGTTCATTTCAATATTACGGTAATACAATTAATACTAACAAGGCGTATCCTAGTAGTAAGTTCGTAGTTCGTATTGGGAAAATGTTGTTGTTCCTTACTACTGGTACGGGTTCTACTGGTACTAAAGAGTATCCACTGATCAATAAGCTAATGCCTTACCATCACTCTGAAAGTAAATATACAGGGTGGCCCATTTAAAACGGTCAGTAAGGGCAACTATAAGACATAGAAAGATCTGTTCTAAGGAACCATGTCACCGATTTTGATGAAAAGAAAAACTGCATTTATAGACTTAATAAACGATACTTGTACTGGAGTTGAGAATCAAACCTAAAATTATCGAAAAAAAAATTGTATTATTTTTATTTGAATATCGATTGTGTAGACGCACCTAAATGAGATGAATGTACTGAGAAAATAAGGATGGTTAATTCGAACACCTACTAAATTAAATTAAATATTATGAAAAAATATTTCTTTGACATAATAAAATCTTGCATTATTTTTATTTGAATCCATCACGCCTTATCCCCGAAGGGGTGGCAGAGGCATATTATATGCCCACTTTTCACCGTGTGGATTCCTGTCCCACGTAATAGGTGGTGAGCCCATTGCCGTGTTGAAATAGACAGACGCAGGTTGTGGCTACCTGCTGTTGAAATTTTCAAGCCGTCCATAAGGCCTTCAACCAGGCTTAACGACTGCCATTTTACTGGCAACCTGGACCAACGGCTTAACGTGCCTTCCGAAGCACGGAAACGCTCGCAAATGTAAATGCCACAAAGTGGTCACCCATCCGAGGACCAGCCATAGTGAAAGTTGCGTAATTCAGTGATCGTTTACAGAACACTGAGACCGCGAGGCCACGAGCGCTTCTTTTTTTATTTGAATCGATATTCAAATAAAAATAATGCAAGTTTTTTTCTTTGATAATTTTGGGCTCGATTCCAAACTCGACTATAAGTATTATTTTAACTTCTTTTCATCAAAATCGGTGACATGACTCCTTAGAACAGATCTTTCTATGTCTTATAGTTTCAGAGTTGCCCATACTGACCGTTTTAAATGGGCCACTCTGTATAGTAAGTAACATCACTTAACTTCTATAAAAAAATAAATTGAAAACAGCTTGTGCCAAGCACTGAGTTAGTAACACAAAACAAACACTACACGAGGCAAACAGTATTATGATACTAAATCTAAATAATGACGAAAAATAAACTTTCCACATTATAAAAGATAAGGCAAAAGATAAAGGCAATAAAAGCGAGTAAGGCGGAAACTGCACAAAGCAAAAAGAAAACGGCGCTGAGTGTAAAGTTTGCGTCGAAAGTTCGCACTGGACTTAGCAAAACCAACTAATAGGATATAATTACGTGTCATAGAAATTACATAGTAATATACAATAATAAAGAACGCGCTCATTTTATTTAATCATCAGTCACGTATTTATTTTCGAAGAGGTGGCAGAGGTATATTTTTCGTCAACGGTTCATATTTCACCGCGTGCATTTTTTGTGTCCCACGTAATATCCCATAACCGGGTAGAAATAGACGAGTGCAGATTATGGCGACCTGCTGTTGAAAATTTTCAAGCCGGGCGGCTTATTTTAAGGTCAATAAATCAACTTAAAAATTAAGTAAAATTTATATAAAAAATTTGATATAAATGCCAATTACATAAAAATTTGAATTTACACCAACGCAGTTTACTCATTCCGACAGGAAAATGCCCTAGATTTTCTAAGTTGCTGAAAAATATCTGAAATGAGGTTTTTGGCCGCGGAAATTCTACTGTTCGGTACAGATTCTACTGCAACGACAGCAAAATGATTGTGACTATAAAGTGGTGTATTTTTACTCACTTTCATTGCATTGCCGGAGAATGTAGTGAATGGGCTTTTGACCTCGCAGACCATTTTGCACGTTTTAAGTTACTATAGCAATTGAAGTAAAGTGATACTGTGCCTCCAAAGTAGCATATTTTAAATCTGCTAGACTTGGGATTTTTGGAAATTATATAAAATATGCCCACATTAATAGTAATAAGGTTTATATCTATCTCTCTTTGTAGTAAAGTTTAATACAGTAAAGAAGGAGACATATCGCATTCTTCTAATCATAGTTTTTTAAAGCTATATCATTAGATTTTGCACAAAAACATTACAGCCAGTAAACAAACACATATTTTATTTAACTGGTTTTAATAGAAATAGAAATGAATTACCATTGATGTTACGTAAATGGAGCCTAAGGCAGTCAATTAGGCTGCTTGGCATGTAGGTCATCTAGATTAGTATTTCAGCAGACATATGAGTGGGCTAATACTTAATATAGGGAACTGCCTCCTTGGCATTAAGGCTTTGATCCTGAAAGAGACATATTATTTCTAGTGTTCGATATTGTTTTCAAAAGTTATAGAATTTTTCGTAATTTAGTAGTCCTTAGTTGTTAATGACCGTAAAAGATAAACATTATGTTGTTAGCTAATACAACGTAAAAAATGTATTTTATATAGATTAAAAATAAAATTCGAATACAATTAAATATGATGCTAACTTCAAAATGATTGTGTAGGTATCCACATTTAAAACCAAACTATACCTATATTATAAATATCTTAAAGAAGATTAAGGGACGTTTTGAATATTTTCACAGAAATAATCTACAAATATATAATATACATTGTAAGAAGGTAGTTATTTATTAACTGGAGCACCTCTATAAGGTAAACACGATGTATATTATAAACGTTGTTGGATATATTATATATAAGCATTATTCCTTTTATAAACTTAGAAATATTTTCCAGACGAACAACCACTTACGTAAGTTATTTTTGTGCACACAAGAACTTGAAGATAAACTTAAAGCTTGTGATTTTTTAATAATTAAATTTGAATTTATGAAAATATTATGCTTTTAAACTCTTAATACTCTTCCGTTTTAAGTTATTTATTCTTAAAGTATTATTTAAGTGTTATTAGACCATTTATTTATACATACAAACATATTGTCACGCCTACTCTTACTACGCATACTAGACGCCCGCATTTCACCGAATGCATTTTTTTCCCACTTAACTTGTGGTGAAGCCATTGCCGTGTTAAAATAGACAGGCGCATACAGTGGCGACTTGTTCTTGAAATTTTTCAAGCCGCCTGTAATGCCTTCAACTGAGCTTAACGACTGCCATTTTAGTGGCAAACGGGACCAACGGCTTAACGTGCCTTTTGAAGCACGGAAAACGGAAACAGAAGCGGACTAAGGACCGAACCTTGGTGTACCCCGACGGTAATGGGGAAGGATCATCAGCAGTGCCCACCAGATCATCGCGCATGGAACACAGTCGAAGGCCTAAACGCCCGCAACGATCGTAACACCCAAAGTATCGTTCCAACCAAGGCTCGAGGTCGTTGCGAGCGATCGAATGACGTCATGCATGACGTCACTGTTCACGACCGCTTCGCCTTCAAAATATAGGTGGGTCCAAGTGGGCCACTTATAAATTTCAACCACAACGCCTGTGTCCCTTTTACGTTAGTGGAACGGCAATTTCAGCGGTTGCCGTCGTGGGCGTTGTGGGCGAAAAGTGGAACGTGCTCATGATGTCGATCGCCGAGATCTTTGACAGGTATGTATTGAACAATAATGACAGAGGTGCCCTTGCGGCCCAACCCCGCACAGGGCACCTGTGTCATTATTGTTCTTGGGAGGTTAGAGGAAACTCGTTCCTAATAATGCCAAACATTGAAAGCTATACGATAGCTGCTTCAAGAAGCCAAATGAAAGAGAACCCCAGGCTTACGTAAGTTATTTTTGTGCACACAAGAACTTGAAGATAAACTTAAAGCTTGTGATTTTTTAATAATTAAATTTGAATTTATGAAAATATTATGCTTTTAAACTCTTAATACTCTTCCGTTTTAAGTTATTTATTCTTAAAGTATTATGACATATTGGTAAAGAAAAGTCTATTGTCTTAATTCTGAATTTTAAGGTTTTAGCACGAAGCGGGTTCGTAAGTACCCAATTTTTTGAGGTGTTATGAAATGTATGAGAACTTCACTTAGGTATTATATTTTTAGTATTATTATTTTAATCGTGGCAGGACAGAATCAAAACTTTTTTTTCGTGAGCACGGCTATTATAATTAAGACAAAACTTTGAGAGGTGCAAAGCTAAAAACATAATATAACGCGGTTTTGTACAAGTTATGTGAGTTTAAAAACATTAACTTTACCTTTAGCTATATGTTATTATACACTGCCGACTGCCTCAGTGGTGCAGTGGGAGGGTATGCGACTGCCGCGATTGAGGTCCCGGGTTCAATTCCCCGGTCGGAACAAATGATCTCCTTTGACAGGTATTTCAATACATGTCTCTTCTACACCATAAGTGTTATTTCGATTGCTTCCAAACCAAAAAGAAGAAGAAGAAAGAGCCTGGGGTTCTCTTTCATTTGGCTTCTTGAAACAGCTATCGTATAGCTTTCAATGTTTGGCATTATTAGGAACGAGTTTCCTCTAACCTCCCAAGAACAATAATGACACAGGTGCCCTGTGCGGGGTTGGGCCGCAAGGGCACCTCTGTCATTATTGTTCAATACATACCTGTCAAAGATCTCGGCGATCGACATCATGAGCACGTTCCACTTTTCGCCCACAACGCCCACGACGGCAACCGCTGAAATTGCCGTTCCACTAACGTAAAAGGGACACAGGCGTTGTGGTTGAAATTTATAAGTGGCCCACTTGGACCCACCTATATTTTGAAGGCGAAGCGGTCGTGAACAGTGACGTCATGCATGACGTCATTCGATCGCTCGCAACGACCTCGAGCCTTGGTTGGAACGATACTTTGGGTGTTACGATCGTTGCGGGCGTTTAGGCCTTCGACTGTGTTCCATGCGCGATGATCTGGTGGGCACTGCTGATGATCCTTCCCCATTACCGTCGGGGTACACCAAGGTTCGGTCCTTAGTCCGCTTCTGTTCAGCGTAATATTAGACGAATTATCGGACAGCATCAGGATCTGAAGGTGTGGAAGGAGGCGCTTGAGAACGGCGGTCTGAAACTAAATGAGGCGAAGACCGAGTATTTGGCACTAAACTCGACAGATCCCATATCTTTCCGCATAGGCGGTGATTTTGGTCGAGCGGACGGACCAGGTTAAATACTCGGAATATGTTTTTCACACGTCCAGTGACATCGATTGCGATGTCAAGTCGCATTTCTGCCGCGTGGGCCAAATGGCGGGAGATGACCGGTGTCATTTGTGATCCTAAAATGCTGATCCGGTTGAAGGGACAGGTCCACAAAACCATCATTAGACCTGTCCTTTTACATGGTAGTGAGACGTGGCCAATATTGGAGCGACACAAGCAGGAGCTGCGTGTCAAGAAAATGAAGATGCTGCGGTGGATGTGTGGAGTCACGCGGATGGACCGCGTTAGGAACTCTCGCATCTGCGGCAGCCTTCATGTCCGTGACATTGCAGACAAGTTGCAATAGTGTCGCCTTCGTTGGTATGGTCACGTCTTGTGGCAACCGCCGGGCTACGTAGGAAACAAATGTCTGGCCATGTGAGCCCCGCCGGGTCCCGGTAAGAGGGGAAGAGTGCTGGCTTGACGTCGTAAGGGATGACATGCTTGCCAATGGTCTCACTACAGGGGATGCCGACGACCGTGCGAAGTGGAGGAGAAAATGTAGGAAAGCGGACCCCGGGCGTCGCGAGACGCAACTGGGACAGACGCTCGGATGATGATGATGATCGTGGCAGGCGTTTAGTGGAACGTAGCCTATGTGACAGTTAAAAATAACTGTCAACATATCGTAAAATTATTGATCCGAGATGCAGCCAAATTCGCCCATCGCTGTCCACAGCTAAAAGCACTGTCAATCACAAGTTTTGCCTTAATCCTTGGTAATCCGCCTGTAACACTCATTGCCTCTCAGCAATCTTTTCTAAATCATCATCACCACTTCTTCTAGCTTGAGGTGAGGAAACTTACGTTGGGATAGTAGTTAGAAAATTGCAATAAATGTGTGAAATAATTTAGTTGAAAGACCATTTATTTATACATACAAACATATTGTCACGCCTACTCTTACTACGCATACTAGACGCCCGCATTTCACCGAATGCATTTTTTTCCCACTTAACTTGTGGTGAAGCCATTGCCGTGTTAAAATAGACAGGCGCATACAGTGGCGACTTGTTCTTGAAATTTTTCAAGCCGCCTGTAATGCCTTCAACTGAGCTTAACGACTGCCATTTTAGTGGCATTAACGTGCCTTTTGAAGCACGGAAAACGGAAACGCTCGCAAATGAAAATGCCACAAAGTAGTTATCCATCCAAGGAATAGCTACAGCGAAAGTTGCTTAACGCAATGATCGTTTACAGAACACTAAGTTAGCGGAGCCACGAGCGCTTTATTCCCTTTCATTTATTTTTAAATTGAACAATTTCAGCTTTAACAGCTGATATCAAAATTGCCATAACGTTCAATATTCCCATAAAACGGGCACTCTCAGCGTATATAAATAAGGCAGGATGGTGCGGCCCTTGAGGTGAGTTCATACGATATCGTGTGGGGTCAAGTGGGTCGCGTGGCAATATTGGACAGGTTTGGGGTAAAATCGGGTACCAATTAGAAGCTGAGAGTGGTTCTCGTTGCTTGCAAAACATTTAGTATTATGGTAGTTTAAACCACACAAAAAGTGGTACCTACAGCGCCACCTAGCCCATGGAAAGCTTAAGGCTTGTGCTATGGGATCTAGACAACTGATAATGTATTTAGAAATATATAAACATAGTTATATATTTTTAATACATTCATATTATACATAAAAAATACCCAAACTCCGAAAAAAGACATCTGTGGATCACACAAATATTTAATCCGACCTGGATATCGAACACGGGACCTCAACGCCGCAGCCGTATACACTACTACTTACGCCACTGAGGCAGTAAAATCCAATGTTGCTATATTTGAATAATCTTGCGTATTTTAGTAGTTTATAGTTACGGCTGTGAGTTTTACAGATAAAATACGTGAGTTTTAGAGATAAAATGTAAAACATTATTACTAAAGTCAGAAAAGACAACTTGGTTCCGAACGGTGCTCCCTCCCTTTTGCCGTTTTAGGCAAAGGTCACGAGTTATATAAATAAATATAAATAAAAGAGGGACAACTCACACAACGCCACCTGATTCCACACTAAGCAGAGCTTGTACTGTGGTAACCAGATAACTGATAAACATACTTAGGTATATATTTCCAAATACATACATATTATAGATAAATAACACCCAGACACAGAATAAACCATGGTGCTCATCACACAAAGTTTTATCCTGGGTGGGAATCGAACCCACGACCTTTTGCGTAGCAGTCGGATGCACTCCCACCGCGCCACAGAGGCAGTCAATAAAGTTTACATACTCATTACTTTAAAAATGTATCCAAAAGTTATATCGATGTTCGAATTTATTAATGTGTTGATCATTTGCTGCCAAGCAGTCTTGAGGATGCCTTTTGTGTAGGTGAAACACATGTCGACATATTTTTAACAATCTAGAGGAAAAGATTACGTATTACCTGTCCTACATCCCTTTCCTTAAGGAGTTCGGTTTGCCATTACTCCGTTACAATTAGAAGAGGTTATCCTTTACCTTTGTGCATTAGGATTGACGAATCGAGGGTGTGTGGTGGGGATCCTCCTCTTCTTTTCTATTATCGTTCCTAATCTGTTGATCCTAGGTAATTATAGTAAAAGTCCTGAACAAGATTACTTTAGAATAATAGTCCCATGTAAACTTCTAAACCATACCTGAGGGCCGAGTCAGCTATTTCAATCGTGCCGAAATAGAATCGAAATAATCGAAATAAATCGTCACTCAATAGAAAGTCACCGGTACAATTTTGATAGTTTTCCGTAGTCTCCTATTACAATCGTACTCTAATAGACTTCTATCGGTTGGCCGATAGAATTTTACTAGCACGTACCGCGCCAGTGGCCGCTAGTCTGCCACATTATTTGATAGTCTACTAACATTTTGACAGCTAAAAACATCGATTCTGGTTCTATTCTTTGAGACTGTGGAACAATTTTTTGACAGCTAGGGGCAGCGATCGTTTGACGTTTGATTTTCAGCTTTGTAAAGAGTTACTGCCATTTGTTTTCCCCCTCGCCCTAAGTAAAGAAAGGTTATTCAGCGGGTGATCCAATGTAGTGAGCTCGCTTGGGTCAATAACATTTTGGTGAGACCCTTTAAACTCAGAAGACTGCTACTCAATGAAGTCACTCTTGAGCGTACATTACCTCTCCTCAAGCGTTCGTAGGTTTGCTCGTTCAATTCTCTGTAAATTTTCACTGCGTCCTTTCTGAGATAGATGTCTGGTATTTTTATATCCCAGACATCTATCTTGACCAACGCTAAACCGTTGGTCCCTCCCTATAACATGTTAGTTGTAAAGCGAATTTGAGAGCTTTATGGGTGTTTGGAAATCCGATCCGTTGCAACACTACGGCAATCACCACCTATTAAGTGCGACAAATTATAAATGCTTCTGCTATCCCTTCCGAAAAAAGAGAGCGTGAATCAAAAAACGAACAGTGGTTATGGGAAAATATTTTTTTTGTGTTTATTATTTAGCTGGCAATCTTTCAAATGTTCCACCTTTCAAACTTCCACAAATATTCCCTTACCACAATAGACTAAATATTCGGTTCAATACCAAGAATTCCACCAACATTCCTGTAACAAAATTGACTAAACAATCGGTATAAAAATCTCGGTAAAAAGCGACAATTCCTTTTTTTATAAAAGATGTAGGTACGAGTATTTAATCATTTAAAACTTACGAGTACGAGTATAAGCAGTGAAGGGAGTCTATGGTTGGGAAGGTTATTCTATTTTTCTTTGTACTCATTGGTCTAAATACTATATCTACTACCGCTCAGAAGATTTAAAGATGTAGAAGCAATGTTGCTACTTAAGCAACTCTAAAAGCAAATATTGCTAAATCAAATTTACAGGACAATTTTGCTCCTACAGGGTAGGTTGTTACACAGTTATACCGTCATCAATCAATTTTAATGTATGTATCCATTCATTCGCAAGGACAGTTCATGTAACAGTTAATCTTGCATTCCTCGCAAAAACATGTATAAATTAACCATATTTAACTGATAATTAATACAAAACTTATTTCTAGAATCAGTTGGCACATTTACATCATATTTATCGCCATGGGACACGCGAACCGCGAATTGGCTAAATGCCTTATAAACAGTGAAATTTTGTCTGAAAATAAAACGGGATTATATTTTACTTGGGTTTAGTTTGTACCTATAATTGTTAGCAATATTTAAAAAGGAAATAAGTTTAATTTTTTGAAGCGCTCGTGGCTGGTCTGCCGATGGGTGACCACTTTGTAGCGTTTACATTTGCGAGCGTTTTCGTGCTTCGGAAGGCACGTTAAGCCGTTGGTCCCGGTTGCCAGTAACAAGGTAGTTGTTCAACCCAGTTTAAGGCCTTATGGGCGGCTTGAAAAATTTTGCCTGCAGGTCGCCACAACCTGCACCTGTCCATTTCAACACGGCAATGAGCTCACCACCTGTTACGTGGGACAAAATGCATACGGTAAAATGTGGGCGTATAATATACCTTTGTCTACCCCTTCGGAGATAAAGGCGTGACAATATGTATGTAAATTGATATAAATGTGTTAGAGGTAAGATAAATATTTCCAGGAGGTGGACATTTTTAATGTGAAAACAGATGAAATTAAATTTATTTGACAAAATACGAAGTTAAATAAATTTGAAAGTTCAATTTATTATAATGTGTAAAAAGAAAATAAACATTTACGTGTAACGAACATTTCAGAGTTGTAGAAAACGAATGGTTTAAAATTACGTAACTTAACAAATAATTATCATTAAATTCATCTTAAATTTTATTGTATGAGTTTGCTTTTTTGTTTTTCCTCTACTAAGTAAAGTTAATAGGAAGGGTACCTAACTTAATACCTGTTCAACAGATTTTGACCTAATGGGTTCTCATAACCCTTCACCATCTCTATCCATACTAGTAAGTATCTAATATAAAATATATTTTCTATCTACACTAGAGATAGATCATTAACAAGAATGTAATCATGTGCTAACTTAACCACCAAACATTTAATTTCCCATCGTCATATTAATACAAAAAGTCAAAAAAATAAAGATACAAAACGATTATCCAAATACCCTTAAATCTTTTTGAAATAGGTAAATAAAATAAGTTTCTTCTCAAATTTCCTTTACTCAGAAAACGAATAATTCACAGGCAATAACAACACTTCCCTTCACTACCATTTCAGCTTCAAACGAGCACAATCTGTAATCCTATTCGAGATTCGAGATCCAAGGCTTGAGCATCTAAATCAGGTACATTGATACGAATGCCGTCTACAGGTAGCTAAACCTTTTTTCATTGAACACACCTGTTCCTGAACGTAAATAAATAATGTACGAGTAGGTACTACAACGGTGGCACACGATTTAGAAAATACTACCTTTATTTTTTTGGAGAGTTTTATGTTTATATTTCTCATGTCTGCTTGGAAGAACTTGTATTATAATTTTTTCTTATTTAATATACGTAGCGTTTTGAATTTCTCGTGTAGGCAAAGACAATGATTTTCCACTTGCTAGAATACTGGCATAGAGGATTTTCATACACGCCCGCCGATTAAGAATAGTCTTGAACGTAGTTCCGAATAGGGCTTCGATTTCATTGAATATTATTGGTGGCCATGGTATCGTTTTAATGTATATTTTTTTTAATATACTGTATATGCTTAAAATATTTGATTTCGCAAGTTTTATCATATTATTATGTTTATCAGTCACGCCTTCATCCGATAAGAGGTTGCAGAGCCATATATGATATGGCCACATGTAACCGTATTCATTTTTGTCCCATATAACAAGTGGTAAGACCGTTGAAATGGACACGCGTAGGTTGTAGCGACCTGCCATTGAAAATATTCAAGCCACCCGTAATTTTTTCAACTTGGTTTAACGACTGCCATGTAACTGGTAACAAGGTCCAATAACTTAATGTGCACGTAGCACGGAAGGACGTTAAGCCAAATTATAACTCATGATATTGGCGAGATCAAAAAGGTATTAATCTAGGACGATTTAACCACTTGACCACTTTGGTTAAATCGTCCTAGGTATTAATAGATAGTAAATTAATCAAGTCATTATCATTCTGTAAATGACATAAGTGAGTCTAAAATTTAATTATTTATGAAATAATGTTCCATTTTTTTGTTACAGGTAATTTCGTGTAAACAGTGACACACAGCGATATTATTCGTAAGTTATAGGTAAAGGTATCTGTACAGTGTTCTGTAATATAGGAAATTCGAACTGGCGGTTAACCTAAGTGTAAATATCCCACACATGAGCTCTAGTCTCTCGGTCAGTAATTCATTTCTAGCTTAATTCAGGTTATTCTGCTTTATAGTCGTTTTATCAGACACAAAAAATACGCAGTATCCTAAATCGAAGGTACTGAATACATCCAGGGCAGATTTCAGCGACGTTATAAAGAAGCTAAGAATTTAATAAATTTATTTAAATTTTCACAAACGAATTTTCCAATACATAAACATACATCCATACATATCGTCACGCCTGTCTCCCATCGGGGTAAGCAGAGACTATGGCTTTTCACTTGCTACGATCCTGTGGCATACAACTTTCGCTTCTTCCACTTTCATAAGTGTTTTCATACACACACGCTGGTTAAGGGTACTCTCGACCTGACCTTTTTCCAAAATGTCTTCTATTTGATTGACATATAGTATGTACGTCGAGGTCGCCCCTTACCAGTTTGCCTATTTATACTCTCTTCTGATAAATCTGTTTCGTTAGTCTACTTTCATCCATCCTCTCCACATGTCCGAACCATCTAAGCATACCTTTTTCTATCTTACTCTGCAGACTTCTCATTTCCACATGAACTAATTTAATAAATTTTCAAATATGTTTGAATTTATGCTGTAGAAAATTTAAATAAGTTGAACTTGTTGAACAATTCAACAGCATAATTTCTATTATTGTAATATTTTGTGATATTGGGCTATAGTGGAGCCTTGGGGAGTTCCATGAATCTATATTATTAAAAAATGAATTACAAAATATGTTGCTAAGCACGAAACTCAAAGATGGCAGAACTAATTAGTATTTAACGAGATTTTTTTTATTTATTCCATGTACTCTAGGTGTTATGGAGAGAAAAATTTGAAAAATAGCAACGGCAACGGGAAATGTTCATTACACGGGTGGAGCCGCGGTCATCAACTAGTATCAAATACAATAGAGGCTTGATATGTAAAATTGGCAGCCATTGTCGCTAAAGTATTTCTAAAACCTTGGGATGTACTTATATTTAATTAACCCCACAATATAGCAATTGTATCATTTATTACTTATATCAAACTCCTGCCAATCCTTAAATATTTCAATAGCTTTTTTATACAATTGCAGAATGGGTATATAATTTACATTTTACGCTAAATCGCAAGGGTAAAATGTATTCTCCGTATAAAGATATTATAATTTATCGCCATTCCAAAGAAAATTAATGATAATAAACGCTACTATTTCCTACCGACAAGGTACTATTAATTTTTTACTCAAAATCGCATGTCCGAAACCTAAACAGCCCACGAAATGCGAATTTTGAAATAACAGTCTTTAATAGTTCTGCTATTATTATAATAAGGCTCCCGTACAAGGCAATGGTCGGTTTCACTTCGTTTTGACTAAGGCGTGTTCAGATGTAGATGTTCAGGGAATTTATTTAAGTATTTTGGGCACAGTACTTGTAAATTTGTTTTAAATTCTTTAAATAACTTTAGTTATGGTTTATTACCACCTTTTTTTTTTAAATAATTTTCTTATGTTATTTATTTTTTAAATATTTCGATAAGTATGTATATAAATTATATTAATATGTTCACTTACACTGTTCATTTATGAACAAATGAATAAATAATTATAATAAAATATCATTGGTAAGTTCAAATATTTAAGGTAAATTTATAAAACTCCACCTTACCGACGTACAAGAAAGCGAATAAACAAAAATTTGACACACACATTAGACACACATTTAAAATTGACACTTTGATTTCTAAGTTAACCATCATCGCTATTAGTGTACTTTCAATATTTATTAGAAAGAAACCACAGATATAAGTATCAAAAATTCATAACCGGATTAAAGGTTAAATGCTCTACTTTCTACCACAAACGACCAATACACATTATTTAACCAAGTATGTATCGCAATATCACATCGTTAGCGGCTAACCGCGCCTGAGCGCGCCTTTATTGACCTAACTCATTACTAATATACGGATATTTGCATATAATGAGCGAAGCCAAAATACTCAGGTTATTCCTGTCGTTATACGAAATGCCCAAAACCTGGTTTCTGTTTAATTCTGTTTTATTCCCTATTTAATTATTTTTCAGTTTTTTGACGTGATTATTTGAACATAAATCGTAATGAAGATGTTGAAACTTAATTTAGTTTGCATTTAATTAGGAGGTCTGCAAGAGAAACATCTCCGGTATCTGGTTTAGTAGGGTCTCGGACGATTTAAGGGAATTTCGTTGTTAATTTCAGTTTGTAGTTTCAAAATTCGACTGCCTCTGTGGCGCGGTGGGAGTGTATCCGACTGCTACGCAAGAGGTCCGGGGTTCGATTCCCGGGTCGGAATAAATATTTGTGTGATCCACAAATGTGTGTTTCGGAGTTTGGGTGTTTCCTATGTATAATATGTATGTATTTAGAAATATATAAGTATGTTTATCATTTAACTAGATCCCATAACACAAGCTAATATAAGCTTACTTTGGGCTAGATGGCGCTGTGTGAAAAGTGTCCCACAAGTTTTATTTAAAAAAAATGAATTCTATAATGTACTACCAAAAGCCTCGGAACACTTTTATCAAAAGGCGTAATATCTAACAGTTTTTCTCAGTAAGTGATGGAAGATGACTTGTTTTAGGATTATTGTGATACACATTTTTTTACGGGGCATCGAACTTTAACAGTAAAATACGTACGTTAAGCTGATCCAACCTGCTACTGTTCAACGCCTGATTCCACATGATCAAAGCGCCCGTCACACAATGTGGCGACGATTTAATATGCTAAATAGTTTTCAAGTAACATCGGGTTGTTGTTTATTATGCGGATCTCGTGTCATCTGGGGTGAGTTTTTGAAATTTAAGGCGGTTCTGCCATATACATTATTGGAATTAAATTGGAACACAGGAACTAATAGGTAACGATGTGATACGTAATTTTCAGGTTTGAATAGAAGTGTCAGCATTAAGCTGGAAAAGGCTGTGCTCTATTATATTTGAACACGTCCAAGGAATGAGTGTGGAACTAGGACGATTTAACCAATGGATGCGCTATCATACCGTTTGCGTCTATACCCCGCTTGCCATTTGCTAAGCATTTTTAGCTAAGTCGCTGTTCCGCGGAATCAGTCTATCGTACAGGTTCGGAGGTTAATTAATAAAGAAAAAATGACGAAATGTGCTGTGAAATAGTGTAAAAGCTGTAGCGGTCGAACAATTAATGTTGGATTTCATTCGTAAGTAAAAATGTATTTCATTTACATAACTATTTTCAACAAAAAACCATTAATTATTGAAACATACCAACAACTTAATCGGCCTATATTCAATATATTTTAATTTTTTACGAGTTACCATCTCAAATTAGCCGAATAATAGTGTGTTAAATTCGTATTGCATACCTACATTTTTCTATTTGTAGTTGTATTTTATTGGTTGTTTGACAGTGACAACACTTCATGCAAGAGTATGAAAACAATATGTGTGTAGTTTCCCCCCCGCACGAAAGTTGGTTGAATGTGATTTCATACTTTATTGAGTACATTACGCGTCCATTGGTTAAATCGTCCTAGGTGTGGAACGATTTACGAATAATATTTATTGTGCGAAAATAAAGGGTGGATGAAGTCTTAGACGTAGACACAAACTACGAGTAACATACAAAGACCACAAAATCAGGCGTCGCGATCCATACTTCTTCCGCTTCCTTCAGATATATGATTTATGTCATACCTTTTTTGGGGGGCCTTCTTAATGTACGCTTATGTATAGAATAGCTTAGACTTTTCAATTTTCAAATTTCGGATTATTTATACTGTTGATTGATGGCGCTTGGTGGAACTTGCTACACATATTAAATAACACCACTTGTACTGTTCGACAACATTTACTTTGTAAACCTGACCGGTTTCGCCTCACGGCATTCTCAAAGGTGCACAAGTTTCCAGTCGTCATATTGTGTACCTTTGAGAATGCCGTGAGGCGAAACCGGTCAGGTTTACAAAGTAAATGTTGTGGAACAGTACAAGTGGTGTTATTTAATATGTTTCAAATTTCAATAAAGGAATTAATTATGCAGGCCGATTGTCTATTGTGTTACAATAGAGATGTGGACACTTTGAACCCCTTTTTAAGACAATGCGCGAATGGATGAATATATAGTTAAACATAGTTATAGGTTGTGAGAAGAAGTACATAAAGCAATTTTAATGCATTAGTTTAAACTTTAAAGTCAAATACTTTTTAGTCGATTTTCGACCAATGGGCGACAACTACTTGATATAAAATAAACTTTCGTATTTTTTCTCATTTTTTATTAGGTATTCCATTAAACTACAATTTTACCTTTTCAAATCAATGCGGGTCTGTCAGACCCGAGCGTAAGTGTAATTTTACAACACAACCGAATAGTCTGATAGCTCTTGAAAACCGTTTCATAAGTTAACCACTAAACATCTTGCATGTATACTTTTATCGAAAGCGATCTCTTTGAGCGCGCGTGTTCAAGTACCTTAAGCCGAGAGCTCCTAGGACACTCCACTATCAATGGCTTAAGGCTAGATAGTACTTATTTGTTCTACGGACCTTGGAAGAGAAGCTAATAGCATTTTACTAGTAAGGCTACTTTTCCTGTATTTGGTAGGTTGATTATTTGAGGTATACAGTGGTATCTGATGTTTCTTCAACCACAAGAAAGGAATAGTTAATACAAAAGGCGTACAATTGACGTAACTTAGCCATTTAAAAAAAATATCTTATAAGGTTACTTAAATATTGAATATTAGGTAACAATTCAAAGGTTTCTGAAATATGTTTTAAATCAGAATTGATTTATTAAAAGATTATAAAAAAAGTGGCCACATCTGTTTAGAAAATATACAGTCTGATGGTACGATATAGCTCAACCATGGATAACTTCGATTTCACGTAAAGAACAAGTTCGAGTGTTTCAAAGCTTCCGATTTGTCAATGAAATTCAGTATAATACATCAAGATGATAAGTTAGTAGTATCAAATCGAACACCTTTTGGAAAAAGGCCAGGTCAAGAGTACCCTTAACCGGCGAGCGTGTATGAAAACACTCATGAAAATAGAAGAAGCGATAATGGTATGTCAGGATCGTAGCAAGTGGGAAACCATAGCCTCTGCCTACCCCAATGGAAAACAGGCATCATAATATGTATGTATGTATCACTGACACGGTAATCAGAGAGAACAGATCGCCAAGCTTTACCATCCTAGGCACACTTTTTTTCAGATTCATTAAGCATTTCATACATGCACATTTGGGTATCCCAGTACTTTTGATCTTTCCGTTTTTGAACAATCTGCTCGCGTGGTCTTCTTAAAAAAGTTTCTATCTACCGTGACCCCTTGTACCTTTTACTTGCGCACAAAAAATATTCTTCGTCAATGGTTCCTTTTCAATTCGTTGGACGTGTCCTATCCAAACCAACGGGGTACGCTCTTTGCCAGATAAATGCCGACACTTTTATTCAAACCTTTTCACTTCGTTACATAGAGTACAAAGTACAGAAGCGATCCTTAGTATTCAAATTCTCAATCCATTAAACAATAATCCTTGAAAGATAAAACTGAGAACGTAGATGCGTCTAAGAACTTAGAACAAGACCGTATCGCGACATCCATTTCAAAGCGTCTAAACTTGTAGTTCGAACACCAAGTTGTTCACAACTAGCGAGACGCACCACAGATAACATGCAAATCTGTTGTTTGTTGATAGCACGCACTCTGTATATTTATATCTGTTTTTACGTTGTATGGATGGGAAACCCAGTATTATCATCATCGGAACGTTATTTCTGGTTGTGCATTGTCGAGCAAAGTTAATATGATATGGTTCGCTTCATGTTTTTTTTGTCACATTCTCTAGAATCACTCTTCTTTTTATTTATTTCCAACTAGTGTCAACTAGGCTAGGGTCCGCCCGCGTGGTGAAGTTTTTTCATTCCCGTTTCCCACAAGAACTTTTTCCCGGGATAAAAAGTAGCCTATGTGTAATTCTGATGTATAAGCTATATTATTGTAAAGTTTCATGAAAATCCATTTAGTAGATTTTGCATGAAAGAGTTACAAACATCCATCCATACTTACAAACTCTCGCGTTTATAATATTTGTAGGATATACATTGAATTTAGGATAAAATATAAAATAAAAATATCTTTATTTTGCATAGACCATTTTAACGGCACTTGCAAAATGTCATACACTATTTAAAATATTTAAGGTGACCACCGGTTCGGAACGCGGCCCCCCTAAGAAGAGCCGGCAAGAAACTTAGGAAGGCTTTTTTTGATGGTCTAGTTATTTATTTATTTATTATACACTTTATTGTAAGCCAAGTACATAAATTTGGGACTAATACATGCGGCACAATTAGCAGTACAATGGGCGGCCTTATTGCTAACAGCAATCTCTACCAGGCAACCTTTTGATGGAGAAAGTTGGTTGAAGGTTATGAGTGGTAGTTGAGTGGCGTACTTAATTTACATATATATATATATATATATATATATAAATTAAGTACGCCACTCAATTGATCATTTCCAGGCGTCCCAGTCCTGCAAATAGTCTGTAACGGAGTAATAACCTCTTTCACAAAGCTTTTTTTTATTAACTTTTAAAATTTATTTAATGGTAAATTTCTCAGGTCCCAGGGAAGCTTGGTGTTAAAGCGTATACAGTTACTCTGGAAAGAATCGCCAATCTTATGTCGACTGTGGTGGATTTAGTCCACAGATTATTTTTATATCTAGTGTTTATATTTTGTTTATCACACAGTTTAGAAAACTGTGATAGATTTTTCTGGACATACATAAGATTGGCAAACATGTATTGTGATGGCACGGTTAGAATATTTACTTTTTTGAATTTTTCTCGGAGAGAAACTCTACAGCGCAAATTATAAATGCCGCGTTTGTTCTACAAAAACGGGCTGCTTTTGTAGAACAAAAACAATATTTAAATCTGCAGCACTCCCCCAAAGGAGAATACCGTAAGACATAATACTATGAAAATAGTTGAAGTATACCATTCTAGCCGTATCCACATCTGTTAGAGTCCTGATACAAAAGTCTTGTACTACGAATACCTCACAGGGTCTATCTATTAGAGTCTATGTCGTATAATAATACGGCAAAGTCTCTAAACCAACTGTACTCGTTGGCTTCTCTTTATCACCAGCAGTACCCTTACCCCTGGGAAGTCAAAACCCCAATGTTCCGTAAACGGTCACTGCGTTGGGGTCCGTATTGGGTTGCATAAATTTTAGAGGCATAACTTAAAACTGGATAACGTTTTTTGGCATACTCTTCGTTTCGCATAACGTTCAAACAGAATAAATCATTAGGCATACTTTCTTTTCCGATAACTTCTTTATAATAATGATATACCCGCATAAAATGTTTACGCATTTTTTTTACAACAACGATTACTAATCATAACATTTATTGGCATCTCACTCACTCTCGCATAAAGATTACAAGTCATACATATAGAATACCATAATGTTAACAGGTACATATTTTTATTTTTATATCTAAGCTTGAACTGTCTAAGATTGAAATTGATTAAAAATGTCGACCCACTAATTAAAAATGTCGATAGTCACTATACTGAAGTCCAAAATGTCAATGTCTATTGCTATAAATGCTTAATGTCTATATTGAATATATAAATAAAATACAAAAAGAAGTAGGTAGATTAAAACGAGCGATTCAGTTCTGGCGCGTTACCGGCCGCGTCCCGCTCGCTTTGCTCGCTCGGCTCGCGCTTTGTGGTCACAAGTGACCTAACACTCCTCCTCGCTTCGCTCGTCGTCGTACCTATTTACGACTTTGCTCGAGACTAGTCTAAAATTAATAACACTTAAAATATCGTTTCATATGTAACAGCTTACAAACTTGGCTATGAGTGAGATGATTATTTACAATGGTGTCTTATCATTTCTTAAGTATTCTTGGTCAAAAATATTATTTTTGATTTTAACAGTTATTCATACCTCCATTATGCGTTTTGTATTTTATGATAAATTATCTTTAGGCGTATAACAATTATGTCCTTTACATGTATGCTGATCAAAATTATAAAAAAAAATTAAAGAAAGTTAAAGTTATGCCAATAAAACCATTCTGCGTTCATAACACTCTTCTTATCATAATTTATGCGGGAAAACTTTATGCTGAAGCTGTTATGCCAAACTACATTAAGCTGAAAAAGATTATGCGATCGAAAGAGCTCCCACTGCGTTGAACATTTTATTTTTCACAATTGTGAGACATTTACGAATGTATTCTAAATTCAATTCTATAATAATATCATGTCATATCACGTCATCATTCTCATTCCTATAATAATATAATGACGTCAACAGCTTAGATATTCTAATGCAATATTTGAATTTGATTCCGACTACGGCAAAGCTAGAAGAAAGGGTAACGAACCTTACTGCCTAAACTGCTCAACTTAATTTGAGAATGAAATAAATTTTAGTAGAAATATTTTAGTTATCTGTGTGTTGTATGAGGTGTTAGACAAGCATACGTCCCACCTGATGGAAATTGGTTACCGTAGCCTTTGCGTTTGCAACACTAGATGTGCAGCATTCAGATGCCGACCTTATAAAAACCTTCTAAGACACCTTTTGAGGAGACCCCATACTGTAGACGTTTGGGAAAACCCAGGTAGACTAATGTGCGTCCTAAATAATCGATTTTCTTTCTTTCTACGAGTGTCTTGAATTTTTATTTTACAACTAGTAGCTACCTGCCCCTGTCGGCAATAGTACACGGCAATAGTCTCACCACTTATCACGTGAAATAAATACAATTAGTGAAATGTCGGCGTATAGTTTACCTACCCTTAAAAGCGTGAGTTGTGTGTTACAAGCTATGATGACGTTATCCTGTTTATGGAACAATCGAGTAAAAATCAATCATAACTGTCAAACAACTAAGATTAAGTGCAGAAGAGCACAGTCAAAGTTGTGTAACGTCACAGTCTTCTTTTGATGATTTATTGTGACATAATCTGTAACAGAAGGTTAGTTGCCGACCTCAGCACACTTGGCATGCCACCAACGTGTATTTCACAATAATAATTATTGTGGTACTAGTTCAGTTCTACTGTGTTATTATTGTGGGCCTCGAAAAGGCTTAAATATGTACCTACACTTACGAATGTGTCAGGAAAATAATAATAGTTTACATTTTCTTAAACTCTATGATGATTCTGTTCTTCATTTTGACTGCATCGGTAGCACGGTGGTATGTATATGCGACTACCGTAGTTGTGGTCTCGGGTTCAAATCTCGGGTCGGAACAAAAGCTAAAAGCTAACCATTTCTTGTACCTTCAGTGAAAAAATATACACGCTATAAACGCTAGTATTCCCTTAGTCTTCTGTAAACGGTCACTGCGTTAAGAAATATTCGCTATGATTCATCCTCAGTTGGGTGACTGCATTGGTGGCATAACTATTTACGAGCGTTTTCGTGTTTGGGAAGGCACATTATTAGTAAAATGGCAGTCGTTAAGCCAAGTTGAAGGCCTTATGGGCGGTTTGAAAATGTTCAACAGTAGGTTGCCACAACTTCCGCTAGCGCTTTGAGGATGAAGGCGTTATTGAAAAGAAAAAAAAAATGTTACTTAGATTTTATACAAATACAAAAAAAAAACTATCATCACGCTGTATCCCTGACGGGGTAGTCAGAGAGGACAGATCGCCAGGCTACGCAATCCATGCATACTTCTTTATTTATTTCAAGATTCATCAATCGCTTCATACACGCACGTCGGGGTATCCGAGTATTTTTGACCTTTCCGTTGTTGAACAATCTGCTCACATGGTCTTCGTATATTACGGGAAAAATATTTACGATAGGAAATACTCTATCTCAAAAATAACTAAAAATGATCCGTAAATCGTCATAGTATGATAACTGAACTCCTATCAGGTTTCAACGATCACATCACTGAAACTCAAAGCTCAATATACTGTCAATTTTTCTAGCAAGACAAGTTTAACATCCAATTTCCTTAATGGTCATGTCGTTGCCAATTTGTGCCCACTTTTCTACGATCTGATCCGGACACAACGATACAAACACTGCCCCTAAATATTGATTAAACCTTTCCTTATTTAGCATTCTTCGCTTCACAAAAACTTGGCAATGGCAATACGCAGTTTGGGGACGCATTCTTCTTATTTATGCACAGAATGAGTCCCCAAATTGTGTCTAAATTCGTTTTGTATTGCGAATTCTGATGTCCAGTGTTGCCCATGAGGGATTTAAAATTTACGTTAAAAGGCACAGAGTGTTTCGGAATGTACATAGTGACGATGTATTTGAGGGCTGGGTACTATTTGATGGGGCAGTTTGGATTGTTTACTAAGCATTAATAGGTAAGTAGACTATAGATCGATTTTATTCTGTTAGAAGTTATTTTCAGTGAGAGAATTTGGTATACAAGCTTTATATTTGGAACCAACAGTTTTGATGAAAATTTCGTATCCAGATTACAAATAGGGTACTTATATTAACATTTTAAAAGTATAGGTTCGTTGCTAGAAGTTTTTTTACAGAGACGTTAATTTATTCACCCTTAATGTGTGTGATGATATTAAAAATTGAGATACCATAATATAACTAAGCGTTCGTGGCCCCGCTGATTCAGTTTTCTGTAACCGATCACTGCGTTAAGCAACTATCGCTATAGCTGGTTATGGATGAACGCTTTATAGTATTTCCATTTAAGAACGTTGGTCCCGGTTATCAGAAAAATGGCTGTCGTTTAGTCAAGTTAACGGCCTTATGGGCGGCTTAAAAAATTTCAGCAGCAGGCAGCCACCTGCCTCTGTCTATTTCAACACCTCAATAGGCTCATCAACTTTTAAGTGGGGCAAAAATACACATGGTAAAATGTGGGCGTGTGATATATATCTGTCACCCCTTTGGGGATAAAAGCGTGATTGATACCTAGGATAAAAATTCTATCTGTCAAAAATTCAGCGGGTACCATAGAATTTTCAGGCTAGTCTGGTGTCAGTGAACTAAGACTGTAGTATGATTTATGGGAGTTGCCAACTCCACATCTGTTGCGGTCCGTACATGTTGCCTATTGTATTTCGTGATTTAGGAGACTATTTTTGTTCTATTTTTGTACTCTACTGTAGTTAAAATTTGTGTAATATATTGTGAGCTGCGTAAAGTGGGTGAGTACATATCACAGAGCAAGGAATCAATGTCACTCGCGCAATATTAGAGACGCCTTACAGCCGGCATCGATAACCTATCTGTCTTTTAGTATTGTCTAATGGCCGGTTTCAATATTATATCTTCAGTTAAACATAGATCGCTACCACAGATAAACAGATGAATTTTTTACTTTTGTGACAGATAGTTCAATGTCACTGGTAAGTATTTCTATCAATCTTTAGTTATTGCAGCAGAAATTTTCGTATATCTATATGGTATCTATTTATGACATATATGGTATCTATTTTGACATTATTTTAGACAATAGTAAAAGATAGATAGGTTATTGAGACCGGCCGTAAATAACTGAAGATAGTACGAGTATATAGAAACCGGCCATGTCTTTATATTTCTTCTTTTGTTATATATTTTCTGCGTCGTCAAAATGAGGAACCCTGCGTGCGGGTTGAGATAGCGGCCCTCATTTAAGGGTTGTCGTCTTTGCTTACCACAGGAGGGTAACGCTATTTTGACGTGAAAAAAAAAAACATACCACTTATATACCACAAACCAGCCATAGCGTTGTTTAAAGCAATGATATTTTACGGGACACTTTTTAAGTTGTACTTCTTTTTGCGCGTTAGGAAAAAATTATTAGAATAAATTTTTACGATGCGCGCACACACCGTCTCGAAAAACGGACTCCCTGAAGTTAGCTGATAAGTGTTTCCATGACAACTTATAACTACAATTAAAGTAGTTTTCCAACACCCTAAAGTTGGCTATAGTCAACATTTTAGTTTTCTCTACAAACGTTGAATAAGGCCTAAGATAAAATTAATAAAAAGATTTTTAACTTCTTACGCCAAAGAAGTATAACTTCTAACGCGTGTACATAACTACACACATTTTTGTCTTAGTATTTTAAATGAAAGCACTATTTAATATACTAAGAAAAAATATTACCCTTACATTAAAAGGTCCTTTCATAAAACAGACTAAAGATAATTGGTATACACGTCTATGTATAATAATTAAGATGTTTCTTTAGCGTTGAGTTTTATCAAGAAGGTAAACATGTGAAATGTATAATTCTCAAAGAGCTTTTAATCTGTAAAGGCTAGGGTAAACAAAAAGCTAGGAAATATACAAAAGTAGATAAAAGATAGAAACTTAAATATAACTTATACGATCGAAGCGACCGGAATCTTACCTTAATCCTTTTTAGCTTCAGTTGGATAGGGATTTATTTAATGCTCTCACACCACTGCATTTCTAGCTACTAAATATTTATATTAATAAGTGTGATCAATGATTTGTATATAATGTAATGCACTGAATTTATAATAAACTAGATGACCCCCACAGCTTCTCCCGTGGAATATTTCGACCTCCCGTCGCACCTATTTAATCCCGTCGCTTATAAATTCTACAATGATGCATACAAATTTGCCCGATTTTTTTTGACATTTTTGACTACTACTCTGCTCCCCAGTGTAGTAGCGTAATGATATATAGCCTATAGCCTTCATCGATAAATGGGCTATCTAATACAAAGATTTTTTTTTCCAGAGCATTCAATTAAACAAACAAACTCTTCAGCTTTATAATATTAGTATAGATTCACGTTACATTAATTTATGTCTAGTACCTACATAAAAAAAAACATGGAGTTACTTGTTTGTTATTGAAATTCTGAAAAGGTTTGACCGATTTTTATGAAACTTTAGTTATTTATTTATTTTACACTTTATTGTACGCTGGAAAATACAATTGTACATTGAGATTGTAAGCTGTGGGAATAGTTCAACGGGTGGCCTTATCGCATAAAGCGATTTCTACCAGGCAACCTTTAAAAACTTTCTTTGCTTTATTCGTGTTGTATGATAATAGGTCATAGACTATTGACTGAGTCCAGATATGTTCATTTACGCCTAAGTGATAAGGGTCGCAATTATAAAGGATTTGTTATAATTACGTTTTGAATTGTGTAAAAATTGAGAACCGTTACTAAAGAAAACTAAAAGTCATTTAAAAAAAAAGCAAATCTGTTCCTTTTTAAGTAACTTTTGTCATTTATAGCTCAGCATCATTAGTGTGATGTGGCCTTTATACTTGTTAAGAAATATACCGATTTATGCTCAACGACCTAAATTTTGATACTTGGGATAATCTTTAATATTACTCAGCTTGCTATAATATTGATATTCGTAGTACATTTTAACAAGAAATCTCTGTATAATATCATTTTATTTATCTATTAAGCCTTATCACCGAAGGGGTGGCAGAGGCATATTATATATATATATATCCACTTTTCATCATGTGTATTCCTGTGCCACTTAATAAGTGGTGGGATGAGCCCAAAGCCGTGTTGAAATTGACAGACGCAGGCTGTAGCTACCTGCTGTTGAAATTTTTTAAGCCGCCCATAAGGCATTCAACTTGACTTAACGACTGCCATGTTACTGGCAATTGGGATCAACTGCTTAACGTGCCTTCGGAAGCCGGAAACGCTCGCAAAAGTAAATACCACAAAGTGGTCACCCATCCGTGAACAGCCATAGTGAAATTTACTTAACTCAATGATCGTTTACAGAACACTGAGTACGCGGGACCAAGAGTGCTTCTCTCTTTTATGATTCTCTAATTCTTTTATATAATTTCCTATTTTAATATCAGTAACAGGATACTAATACTATCCTGTTACTGATATAGAACTGATGATGAACAGTCTACAAAAATATGACAAATTCGGAGTAATAGCGGACCTTTACAATTATTTTCGAAAAGATTCCACTAAACTGACTCTTATGAAACTTTGCACACAATAAATGTTGAGTTTATCGTCTATTCAGATATCTATACTAATATTATAAACAGGAAAGATTTCTCAGTTTGTTTGTAATAAATAGACTTAGAAACTACTGGGCCGATTATAAAAATTCTTTGTTTGTTCCGGCTAATCTCAGAAACGGCTACACCGATTTAACGACATTTTATCTCCGTATTCCCACGAAAATGGCCACACATTATACCTTGGAAACACTTAAACTTCGAAATAAACATTTGTAGATCACACAAATATTTGTTCTAACCAATTTGAACCCAGAAGCCTCAACAGCGACAGTCAAATACACTACCTCTAAGCCACCGAGACACTTTAATACAATTAAAACTATTTTACTATAACTTGCGCGTTTTACTTTAGTATTCCACGTTCCACAGAAATAATAGAACTACAATACGTTCCATACAAGTTAAGCGGTGGCCCTTGTTTCGTTCGGCGCGTTACGTGAGCCACATTCGTGAATGTAATTTAGCAATGTTTTATTCCCCCTCGCGTGACTTCGCCTTCCTTGTCTCCTAGGCCAAAACTCACTAGTACATAAAATCCTAGGCACTAATGCAATTCGGGATAACTATCTTGAATGCTAACATTACGAAGGAAATAGGTACTGTTTTCGGCTTTTCCGTTCGTTATTATTTGGATTTGAAGCGTTTAGTAGTATTGTTTTTATTTACTATCCTTACCCTGTATCCCTGACGGGGTAGTCAGAGAGGTCCGATTGCCAGGCTTCGAGTGCCACGCATACTTCTTTTGTTTCCTGCAGATTCATTAATCGCTTCATACATACATGTCTCGGTATCTAACTATTTCTGACCTTTCCGTTTTTGAGCAATCTGCTCACGTGGTATTCATAAGTAAGTCTCGGCCTACCCTGACTCCTTCTGTCCTCTAATTTTGCAGAATATAATATTATTATTTATCTATCACGCCTTATCCCCGAAGGGGTGGCAGAGGCATTTATATGACATGCCCACTTTTCACAATGTGTATTCCTGTCCCACGTAATAGATGGTGTGAGCCCATTGTCGTGTTGAAATAAACAGACGCAGGTTGTTGCTACCTGCTGTTGAAATTTTTAAGCCCCCCCAATAGGCCTTCAACTTGGCTTAACGACTGCCATTTTATTGGCCATGGGGACCAATGGCTTAACGTGCCTTCCGAAGCACGGAACTGGGGTGGGTCTAAAGGGCCGAATAAATTTAGTAAAATGTGTCTATTTTAGATGTTAAATTTGGAAGAAATTTTAAATTATTTTTTGTATTATATTCTTTGTCTTATTTATCGGTCTTCTTCTTATATATTGTTTTTATTACATTTATACAATGAGATAATTGTTGAAAGTAGTAGATATAGCTTTTATCTATCAGTAACAGTCACCCTCAATAATGCCAAAAATTTCTTAGCAGACTAATATAAGTTGAGCCTAGCCTCCAGATCCCGGTAAGGTTTGAAAGCAACGAAGAATACACTAAGATAAAGGAAGAGGCAATATTCCAGGAAACTATTAATGGAATTTGTAAAAAAAACGATTATACGACTTCTATACCAAAACCAGTTCCAATACGGGAAGTTGTAGATACTTCAACAGCGCTGGTGGTATTCATGGTGTCCTGTATCGAATGCCGCAAACCGTTTGACTCTATCTCATAGTGGTTTCTGATAAATAGATGATTACAGACGGACGGGCAGACTAATAGACAGTCTGAGCCGTTTTATAAATCTTTTCTAAGCTTCATGGTTTAGAAGTCTAAAATATTAAGTTCTACATTCAAATATTCAGCTTTTGATTATACTAAAGCTGTGTATGATATTAAAATATACATTATTTTAGTTTAGTTTAAACATTAGTCCGATATTTTGAACCGGTCTTCCAGCGCAACAATCTCATTATCAAACTTCTATAATACAAGTCATCACCCAATAACCAAAGTGGTTCAGATTCTTATCAGGCAACATTAATAAAATAATCTGAATATACCCGCAAATAATGCGCCATTAAACTTCCATTAATCACTGAGGATTGAAAGTTTATGGCTAAGTGTGCCAAGTCGCTTTTGTTCCAAGCCTTGACGGTAGTTGGAACTTGTGAAGATTACTGTGAAGATTTGCGAAGTGAGCAAAGTGATAATGTACAAGTTAATGTATTTTAACTACATATTTTGAGACTTTAGGATTTAGGAGAGTTTTGATAAAATCCATGTGGCTCAAGTAGGCTGGCAACCGACAGGGAAATGTATGTACAATGTCTGACTATGTGAATAAATCATTTGTTCAAATTTATTTATCTATTACGCCTTATCCCCGAAGGGGTGACAGAGGCATACATATTGTATGCCCACTTTTCACCATGTGTATTCCTGTCCCACGTAATAGGTGGTGAGCCCATTGCCATTTTGAAATGGACAGGCGCAGGCTGTAGCGACCTGCTTTTAAAAGTTTTTAAGCCGCCCATAAGGCCTTCTTAACGACTTCTTGGCTTAACGACTGCCATTTTATTGCCATTTTTTTTTTGTTCAAATTTAGGCTTGGTAAAAGCTGAGAACTTGACTTGTAACTACAATAGTCCCTCCTCAGTCTGCAAAGGTGAAATTGTTGTACGAGTATACCCAACAGATCGTAATTCACCCATCTAGAGAAAGGTTAGCCTGAGATGGTGATTTTCAAATATAATATATACATTCCTACTTCAACTGCACTATATTTACGCTGTATCTGATGGAGTATACAATGAATATTTAAGATTATTTAATTTTAGATATTTTAAAACTGTTATTAAGCATGGTCTATTCTTTATTTCTGGATTATGGTTCTTGCTTGAGAGACACAAACAGGAGCTGCAGATGACATGCCTTGATACTAATTGGCTATCAAACATGAACCACTGAACTGATTCTGAAAAAAAATGGTACAGAGAGACTAGACCTAGAGAAATGACATGAGCTATTTTTATTTTGAAAAAAGTCTTCAAGAAGTTGAAATAGGGGAGAGCATGATTTTTTGTATGGAATTTCTTTACTGCCAAAGTGTAAACCTTAAAAAAGCTCTGTATTAGGCACTGGATGAGAAATAAAATTTTGTTCTAGCGTTTCGCGTAGATACTGAAGCAGATTGAAATTGCAAATTAAATTTTATAAAAAACAGTCCAAATGCCATGCGAACAAATTCACGAACAAAGGTAGAACGCGTTTTAAATTTTATTTCAAATAAAACAAACATATATTCACACTACAAATAAAACCAGTAAAAAAATTGCCGCAAAAAATTAAGACGAAGGGTCGGCGACGTCTGGAGTATTAATGTTTTCTTGTTGTTCGTCAATATCAAGAGAGTCGCTCTCTTTATATATAACCCAGATATTGACCCATGTAAGACATGCCGGGAAGCACTATGATTGATTATATTTGTCCCCTTATCTACGAGGCTATCGGAATTTTCGGTTCTTGTCGATCCGGGTCACTATCGCCTCAAATTTTGAAGTCATTTTATTGATAGCCCATAATATGACGTCTAAGAAAATTATAGGTTTATTTTTTTTTATAAAAAGTGTTCGAGGCCACTCAGTAGTGATTACTTTGATAATAGTGTACAATTTTTAAGAAAACTCATTATTTAATAGTCTCAAATTATTATTTTCAAAGGTATTTGTATGAAATTAATAATTTTGAATAGAAAAAATATTCACTCCTCTGGTCTCAGACTTGGAGAGTGAAAAAGATAAACTTAGCTTAATATGATGTCTAAGAAACTTCTCAGTTTATTTTTATAATAAAAAGTGATTGAGGCCACGTAGTAGTGATTATCTACTTTGATAATAGTGCAAAATGTTTAAGTAAATTCATCATTGTAGTCTAAAATCGTTCTTTTTAAAGCTTTTTGTATGTTGCTACAAAATAGCTTTGAATCGTATAAATATTCACTCCTAAGGTATCAGACTTGGAAAGTAGCAAAGATAAAATTTAAAAAAAACTAAACTAAACTATCTTCACGCTATATGCTGTACGGCCTGACGGAGTAGTCAGAGAGGAAAGATCGCCTGGCTTCGCGATCCATGCATACTTCTTTCGCTTCTTCAACACGCACGTCTGGGTATCCGAGTACTTTTGACTTTTCCGTTTTTGAGCAATCTGCTCACGTGGTCTTCATATGTAAGTCTCGGCCTACTCTGACTCCTTCTACCCTCTACTTTCGCACAATATATATTCCTCGTCAATCGTTCCTCACTCATTCGGTGGACGTGTCCAAACCAACGGAGCACGCCCTTTTCCAGCTTAACACTGACACTTTCTTCAATGAAATTCTTCAGTAAGCTTTACTTTTTCCGATATCTTGAACAATTATCGTCATATTCCAACTATTGTGCGGAATCTAAATCTTTAAAAAAATATATACTTAAATCTTCCTCATGATTCACTCTTTCTATTGCTCGAACTTGCTTAATAATCCCTTCAGACCTTTTTTATTTACCAATCACACCTTACCCTCAAAGGGGTGGCATAGGCATATTATACGCCCACTTTTCACCGTGTGTATTTCTGTCCCACGTAATAAATAGGTGGTGAGCCAATTGCCGTGTTTTAAGGTTATCGTGAACAGACAGACAGATGCGGCGGGTGACTCAGTTTTATAATAATCATGTAAAAAAGTATGCGACGTTTTATTAATAGTATTAGATCGCATTTAAATATCCCTCTACAAGGAAAGGAAATTGCTACAGAAATTTCTATTTCAATTCATCACCGAGTAAGAATTTGCTAGGACGTGTATATTAATAAGAAAAAGCAAGCAAAGCAGGTGGCGATGTTGAAACAAGTGGAGTTCGTTTAATTTCCGGTTGGTTGCCATGACGACGGCCCAATAGCACCGATTCCGGGGTTTTTTGCTCGGACCCGTTTAATTGCATTTCTATCCCTTGGGTATTAGTTTTATTATAGATGAAAAATTAACTTTTTAAATTATTATCTCAACTACAGCCGCAACGAGAGAGTGTAGTAGAAAATAATATTAAGAAGCAATAATACACTGAAGCACTCGTGGCCCCACTATTTCAATGTTCTGTAAACAATCACTGCTAATGAGTTTACAAGTAACATCGGGAGTAGTTTACTATCCTCGTTGCATCTATGGAAAATTTTCGTGCTTTTAGACGTGTCTGCCATACATATTACTGGAATCAAACATAGCTCACATAGGACCCGTAATTTACTACCGTGGTGCTTCCCTTTTTCTATAGGATGTACACCTAGCACTCCCGCTTTGCAAAGGAGGAAAGAGGCGTTAATTCCTTTTTCATACTCCTTCAAATTACTTGTTATTAAATTCGATGCGGGTTCCAAGACATTTTAACTTCTTTGGGGACTTCACCGAAATCGAGCTCGGCGTAACTTTTTTTGATCTTGGTCATTGCTTTAGATCCTGGTTTGGATGAGTCCCTTAAAAAAAATAGCGTCCATTTCAACACGACAATGGGCTCACCACCGGTTACGTGGGACATAAATGTATGTAATATGACATAAATACAATGAAGGTAAACATACAAATATACTAGAAAAAGACCAGGGACTTTATCACAAAGAGGCTCTATATATGCCTGGACAATGGGCAAAAGTTGACCGAACTTCCCACTGGCAAATAGGTAAGGTCAAGCGCCATTGCGAACCCGCTATAGTGTTAATGACATTGATTTATGAAGTAGGAAGGCAGCAGTGCTAAAAGTTTTGCATAGAACTAGACCTCCTTTCACACCCCGCCAGTAAATCGGAATGAACAATTTACCTGGTAGTGGTGGTCGCCCGTTATCCAAATTAATCCAAATTTAAGAGATAAAAATGTTTTAGTGTACTTATGTACGCACAAAAGAAGTTATACTGCTTTAGTCTAATAAGATTTCATCACATATACCCACAACTCTTTGTTTGTAACAGGAGTGAAAAATTAGTAAGAGAAAAAACATCAAAATGATGAAAACTACTTTGAATGTAGTTATAAGTTGTTATGAAAACACTTATCAGCTAACTTCAGGGTATCGGTTTTTTGAGACGGTCTGCGTGCGCATCGTAAAAAATTACTCTCATATTTTTTCCGTAACGCGCCAAAAGACGTATAACTTAAAAAATAGAAAATAGCTTTTTCCAAATACACTCAGTTAAATTTGTCATTCATCTGGTCTCAAAATTTTCTTAAAAAGGGGTACAGAGATTTCGTTTCACCTATTTATTTCTATATATAAATAGGTGAAACGAAATATCTGTACCCCTGTTTACCCAGTTTATCAGTAAATATACGGGATTACTTATTAATCTATGATTAATAAGTAAACCCGTATATGTACTGATAAACTGCTCCGAAAGGGATAAGATATGTAATATAAGTTTAGCTTGCCAAAGTGACTCCGTCCGCCTGACGGAAAGCCATAATGAATCTAGCGAATTGAGCGCCAGTATCGCAGTCCACAAGGCTATTGACAGTAGCCCTCATGTTGGCGGCTCAACGATGTGTCTCAATGTAGTTGTCGAATGTTTTCTACATTCCATGAATAAAAAAATATAAATACAAAATGACAATATTGAACAAAATCACAACTTTAAAATGGCTTTTTTAATTTTATTTGAAAATAATTTATTGTTATATTATGTGTCATTACTTTGTTTAAAAAGTAATACCAACAAATAAATTAATAATAGAAACCATTGTTTAATAATAAGTCCTTTAATTTTCACGCTGTATCCCTGACGGGGTAATCAGAGGGAACAGACCGCCAGGCTTCGCGGTCCGCGCATACTTCTTTGCTTCCTGTAGCATCTTCCTTTAGCTTCCTGACATCAATCGCTTCATACACGCACATCTGGTTAACCGAGTCCTTTAATTAATCCGCCATTTTGAGTGTACCACCATATTGGGTATAAAGCGCCGTCATATGGCATACCATGCCAATGTTTTTTCTATACTAGTCGACGCCCGCGGCTGTGAAGTTTTCTCGTTCCCGTTTCACACATGAACTTGTTGCCAGAATAAAAAGTAGCCTATGTGTTATTCTGATTTGTAAGCTGTATTATTATAAAGTTTCATCACAATCCATTTGGTAGATTTTGCGTTAAACCGTAACAAACATCCATCGATACTTACAAACTTTTGCGTTTATAATATTAGTAGGATTACAGCTCAATCGTTTTAATATATCTGCTTCTAAATTGATCTGCAAGATTACACTCAATCAAACTTAAATACAAAGCACGGTAATAGAAAGTTCCTAAAAAATTTGAAAATATAAAAAAAGCTCTGAAAATATTATCTGTACTCTTAAGGCTACTAGCGGCACGCTATGATTGCCCTTTATGACATATTACAATAGTGATGATATTTTACTTGTTTTACATAAGTACTCTGTTTTCTACCGTAGTATAAATACCCTCTAATGTGGTCGACTATTCACATATTTCTACAAATAAAATGTAATTAAAATTAATATGAAACTTCATGAAAAGATCAACGTCAAAACGGTCAACATAGCGTGCCGCTAGTATAGTATTATGTGTTCTAACTTAGCTGTCCTATAGATAGCAAGACGCAAAAACACTCCGACAATCATGTCTCCCATTTATTGTAGGAAAAGCATAGCAACTATGCACTTTACTCTGGACATAACACATTTAACTGCACCTAAAGTATGCTTACAAACTACAGCGCGACAATTTTCACTTAAAAGGAATTTTGTTGGTTAAATTTATAAGTAGATTCTATAGTAATAAGAATACGGGACTATATATTTATGTTTATATGTGTAGATGAGTATATTAGTTTATTTATGCCTGTATTAAACGAAACAAAATAATTTTCGCTACAACTGAAACTTACAGATAATATTGTTTATTGTTTATCAATCACGCCTTATTCCTAAATAAACGGTTTTACTCGGGTGTAAATTTCGGGATAGCCCGACTAGTTTCGGACCTAACGGAGGTACTGTTTCAAGAGGAGCGCCAAGCTACGTCGAAAGTAGCGCCGGCACTACAATGTATGTAATATATTTAGAAATCCCATAACACAAGCTTATATTAGCTTACTTTGGACTCGACGACGGTGTTAAAAAATAAGATGTCCCATAATATTTATTTATTTACACTTGTTATAACATTCATACCCACTTAACCTGGGTTAAGTTCTGACATCTATACAGTATAAATAAAATTGAAGTGTCTTTTAGTCATTCCAAATGAATAGGTTTTGCTAAACGCAAAGAAATCAAATTTTAATTTTCGGTTTGTTCTGTCCAATCTCAAAAACTGCTGGACCGATTTTAATGACGCTTTCACTGGCAATAGCTGAAGATATAAGGAGTAACTTAGACTTAGACTTAGACATTTTCCTCAAATTCCCCTGGAAACAGGCACAACGTGACTAAAACCGCGTGGCTTTCCCTAGCGCCTAATAAATTGTATTAAGAAATAAATACTGTTAGTTAAAAAAAACACTACGGTTGGGCTGAATACCAAGTAACCGATAAGAATATCGATTTAGCTACCCTATTTACCAACCACCTAGTTTTTACGCATATTTATTACAGCTTACCAAACTAATATGAACACAAATTGTCACTGAATAGAGCTGATTTTAGCTTGTACTTAGTAAAAGGAGTTTGGGAAATTCAGCATAAGAACGTAATCATTCGATTATTCAGTGTGGTAATCGATACTGGTTAATGAATGTTTTTTTGAATGGTTAAAACGCGGTTGGTTAACTGAATTGAATAAGGGTTTATAGTTCTTCATGAATGAGTGGCTATGCTTTTACATTCGTTTAATAAAAAAAAAACTAATAAAACAATTCAATTTTGTTAATTTGAAAGAAATTTGCTAGTTTGAAATTCGGGTGTATTTGTGATTATAAGTAACTAACTATCTGCACGCTGTGACGGGGTAGTCAGAGAGGACAGATCGCTAGGCTTCGCGATCCCTGCATACTTCTTTCGCTTCTTCAAGATTCATCAATCGCTTCATACACTCACGTTTTGGGTATCTGAGTACTTTAATCTTTCCGTTTTTGAGCAATCTGCTCACTTGGTCTTCATATGTAAGTCTCGGCCTACCCTGATTTCTTCTACCCTCTACTTTCGCACAATATATATTCCTCGTCAATCGTTCCTCAATCATTCGTTGGACGTGTCCAAACCAACGCAGCACGCCCTTTTCTAGCTTAACGCTGATACTTTCATAAACCTGCCAAAGTAACGCCGTACAATTTTCGAAGTGATCGCATCTCCACAGCATTCAAATTACTTTCATGCATCTGCTGACATACCCAGGTTTTGCTACCGTAAAGCAAAGTTGGCACTAGGACTGCGTTATGAATCGCCAGTCGTGCATCTTTTACGATGCTTTATCGCTTTACTAATTGGGACAAAGCACCGTTAACTCTGTTTCCGGCAGCTACTCGCCGTTCTACGAATCGCATTACATCTTCCATCCGCGCGAAACATACCTACTCCTTAAATACACAATTTCATTCACTTGTACATATAATAATTAAGTGTTATACTAACCCCGAGAAAGGCCGGGAGTCCCATACCTTTTCTGCTGCCCCTGCAGTAGGAATGACGGCGCTCAAACGCATAAATAGCGTTAAAAACATGTTATAATTTTTTTTACAGAAATTGTAGTAATCACATTCTCAAATATGTTATATTGAAAATTCATGAAAAAATTAATAGCCTATCTAGCACACATACATGTATTGTCACGCTATTATGCCCCACATATTCGCCCACATTTTACAGTATGCATTTTTGTCCTACGTAACAGGTGGTGAGCCCATTGCCGTGTTGAGATGGACAGGCGCAGGCTGTGGCGACGTGCTGTTGAAATTTTTCAAGCCGCTTTACCCAGGCTTAACGACTGCCACTTTACTGGCAACCGGGACCAACGGCTTAACGTGCCTTCCGAAGCACGGAAAGGCTCGTAAATGTAAATTCCACAAAGTAGTCACAAATCCAAGGACCAGTAATAGCGAATGTTGCTTAACACAGTTATCGTTTACAAAACACTGATTTAGCGAGGTGGCCACGAGCGCTTTTATCCTATCGATCAACCCCAAAAATAAACCCTAATAGTCGTATAAGTGTGAGTCGGAATCGCCGCGATGGTTCCGTAAAAATAAGTTTTCGCATCATAAACTGCCATAACTTTTTTAACATTAACCTTTAAGCTACCCAATACCCACTTGATACCTATTGATTAACCAGGTGCTCTTGCCGTCCCCGGTAAGTCTAAATGGAGCGAAGCGTTTTGTCGTCACCATTTCCGAACACCAACTTTCGGTGACTATACCTCCATGGTTTGTCCGATTTTTCGATTTTATTTTTTCTATACCATCTATGGCTAGATATCGTATTATGGGTCAAATGTGATCAAAGAGTGTTGAGTACTTTGGGAGGAGTTCGAGGACAAAGCGAAAATCCGAATCGGAAAAGATTGGAGCTAAGTTCACTTCGTTAATAAATATTCGGCTTTGCTGGTTAATTACTTGATAAGTCCTAAAAGTTAATATTCTCATGGCACTGATTGGAAGACTCCATCATACTACAATTATATCTTTTACCTGTAGGCGGAACATACAAGAAAAATATATGCTCAACACCTGTTTTACCTATATGAATGCCTCGGTAGCGCAGTGGTAGTGTATGGGACAGCCGCGCCGATATCCCTGGTTCGATTCTTGGAACAGATATTTGTGTGGTCCACCAATTGAAGGATCAGCTCAGGTTTAAATAAAATACCTTGCGATTGCAAAAATACAAACGGATTTATTACCACTTTTACAGACGTCTGTTTAACATGTGATTATCGACTGCCCTCATGTTGGAATGACTTATCACAATGACAATTTAAAAAATGACCGACGAACGTTCACATTTGTTACTATCACTAAGTATTGCCATACTAGAAAATTAATTATGGAATAAATATGGTTCTTACACAATGTTGGTTTGGGAACTTGGGTGTTTCCTATGTACAATATGTATGTATTTAGAAATATATAAGTATGAATATTAGTTGTCTAAGCTTATAACTCAGTTTGGGCTAGATGGCGCTGCGTAAAAGGTGTCCAACAATATTTTTTTATTTATAGAAAAACAGATATCTATTTAAAAAATTTTAAAGCAATTATTTGCCAAATTTCTCATAAATATAAAAAATATAAAAATTTATGAGAAATTTAGCAAATAATTGCTTTAAAAATTTTCAATATACTGAGTGGAGTTCATTGCATCAATGTTTAAAAACTGTTCATTGGTATCGAGTTGTTCATTAGCTCGATAGATGGCTCTGGTCATACTCTTAAAATGACGATATAAATATAGTGGAGAATTTCAACTTGATTCGATACGGTTCGGGTAGTTCAGGTGGCTAGAACATTGCCCTGGTTAGGCAAAGGTCACAGGTTCAATCCCTGTCTCGAATCAAATTGTCTTTTTCCACTTTATTAAAAAATTATGAGATATCTATTTAATTAAGCTTTTTAGTAACTTCTAATAACACTTATTTATACCTAATATCTGGTATAGAAAACTTGTCAGCGTTCCCTTCAGAACAGCTCAACAACCTACTCTAATATCAATTAATTACAGTAAATTAAGGTTTCAATGGTGTCTAATTATAAAGGCATTTTGAAGCATGCTAATAGATTGCAGCTAATTGTATGTTTCTGATTTTTAATTTCTGTTTTATCGACTTATTGATGATCGTGTTATATCTATACTTCTAAAAGATCTATCTATAAGAAAGGCTGTAGATTATTTATTATATATTTTACAAGCCGCCCATAAGGCCTTCATCTAGTCTTAACGACATGTTACTGGCAACCGGGACCAACGGTTTAACGTGCCTTTCGAAGTATGGAAACGCTCGCAAATGTAAATGCTACAAAGTGGTCACCCATCCGTGGACCAGCCATAGTGAAAGTTGCTTAACGCAGTGATCGTTCACAGAACACTAAGTTCGCCGGGCCACGATCACTTTATGTACATTCTTTACTTCATTCGTTTATCATAAAGACTCGATTTTGTGGGATTATATTATATCCTCAATGTATATTATTGAAAGTTGAGTAGCAAACTGTTTGCTACAATGACTTAGCCGAATTAGATTTTCCACTAACCTTAGGATAATCAAGAAGTAATTAATATCAGACGGTTTAACACAAACCTAATTGCTTTCAAAGTAACACAACTAAACTCCGACTCTTATACTAATTAGATAGTATTGCAAGCTCGTGTATGTTTACTTTAATTAGAAATTCACACTTATTGTTCAGAAAATGAGATAGCAATATGTAAGAACTGTAAGAGTGAAGGAGTAAGGATGTTTTAGATAAAGCCGGCTTTTTATTGACAGACTTTCATTGAACTTCGTGTTTGATTCAATACTTAATTCAGTTTTTATATACATAAATAACTAGTAGACCCCCGGGGCTTCGCCCGTGACATACTTCGCAACGCTTATATATTCTACAAGAATGAAAGTTTGCCCGATTTGTCGACATTTATGGCTCCGCTTCCAGGGAAGTAGTGTGATGCTGTATAGCCTATAGCCTTCCCCGATAAATGGACTATCTAACACAATAATATTTTTTCAAATCCGACCAGTAATTCCTGAGATTAGCGCGTTCAACCAAACAAACAAACTCTTCAGCTTTTGATATTAGTATAGATTTTTAAAAATTACTCTATATTTTAGTAGGTAATATGGATCTAGTTAGATATTTTTCCAAGTGCCTTAATAGTCAGTTTTAAATTAATCTACAACCATATAAACTATCTAACTACGAGTATCATGACGCGGTATCACCGAAAAACATTTGTAACAGTAGAGATCATATTTGAGATACTTTTGAGTTTAGTTACAAAACATCTTTCACATTTACTCATGAAAATATTTTACCATTTCCCCAGTTTACTAGTATTTTATTCCTCCTCATAAAATCACCTTATATTTTTATTGGATCATTTCCTCTGGCGTTCCTTCCGATAGGCCAATCAATATTTACTCAGGTAAGTGTATTTGAGATGTTCCAACCCTTTTTACTGTTAAAACAATGATTTTAGGGCAAAATGATTATATAGAAACTTGTGTAAATGTGTACTTGTGAATAAAAAAAATAAATATCCATCACGCCTTATCCCCGAAGGGGTGGCAGAGGCATTTTATATGCCCACTTTTCACCGTGTGTACATATGCAAATAAGAAATAGGCACTTTGCATTATTTTTTTAAGACAAGCTTACGACTTCATGAGTCATGACTTAACCAGTTATTTACAACTTGTTTTAGGACGGAATTTTAACCCGTGACCTTTGCCTAACCAGGGCTATGCTCAAAACCATTGAGCTACCATAACCTTACAGAAATAAGCTGAAATTTTTAACTGTATTGTAATTATCATTTATGAAAGATTTTTCTCATCTTTTAATGAGTATTTGATCTCATTTTTTTCATCAATCAACTGCGAAGTTGATAAATTTATAACAGTTAAAAAAATTACCGCAAACAATAAAACAAAGATTTATCAGATCATTAAGGTCACTGATTTGTTTTAATTTTAAGCCAAATGCCATTATTCACTGTTCCAAAGGTCACCCAATTTTAATGCAAAAAAATGTTACCCGAATTCCATACTCGTCGTTGAAAAAACCCATCAAAATGTACTCAGATGAAACCAGTGTCCTATAAATGTTAACATAATTAACCCTAATTATGAGGCAAAGGGAGAAGGGAGGGAGGGCTGTGACGTCACTTTATGACGTCGTTAGCGTTACAACTGACAGCGAGCTTTTAGAGCTTTGCCAATAAAAGGCTGAATGAACTCTTTGGGTATCCGGCGGACGGCAGTTAGGTGAAGACCATTGTATAAGCGATAGCGATTTGTAAGTGTAATATAACAATTCTAGCTACTTTATATATTATTTTAAATCAATAATTGTTCTTTTTTTAAGTAACTAGACAAATATAAGTATGAAAAAATGCTATTAAAAAACAACAACAAAAATTTTTTTACGCAGTTTTGGTCATAAAATGAAATTTAAATCAAAATCTACACTTATGTTTTATATGTAAAATTATACAGGGATAGTTTTAGATCTGGAGAGTGCCATTATGCTACTATTTTATCCCGGAATAACAGTTTAAACCCGCGGGAGGCACAATTCAGCGATATCAAAATTTCACGCAGTAGATCCGGGGGAAATGCCCTCGTCATTTTTATATATTTGTTTTTATTTTTATTTAAGATACTAGCTGATGCCCGCTGCTTACCCCACGTGGTGAAGTTTTTCCGTACCCGTTTTCTCCAGTGTTATAGTAAGCTATTATATTATCGTTAAGAGATAGACTTATGTCATCGCAGACTTTTCTGTTGTTATATTTCAAAGAGTTTAGGCTGAGTTTTGCTGAAAGCTCCCGGATGGTTTATTTTTTCCCGACATTTCCAACAATTTTATTTTAGCCAATGTTAACAAAAACTTATCGAATTATTTATTAAAACTTTTCTCGAGAACCACTTTATCCACTAGCGAAAACACCATAAAAATCGATGCAGTAGTTTTTGAGATTATGGCAAACCGACAGCCATATGTTTTATAATATGTAGTGAAATCATTTACAGTAGTAGCTACACAATCTTCTTCTGCATCGTATATTGTATTCCCAGTTGCTTTCAACCTGGATTTGGTGCCTGGAGTCCTCTATTATTTATTTATTTTAATTATCTATCATGCCTTATCCCCAAAGGGGTGGCAGAGGCATATTATATGCCCACTTTTCACCGGTGTGTATTCCTGTCCCATGTAATACATGGTGAGCCCTTTGCCGTGTTGAAATTGACAGACGCAGGTTGTGGCTACCTGCTGTTAAAATTTTTCAAGCCGCCCATAAGGCCTTCAACTAGACTTAACGACTGCCATGTTACTGGCAACCGGGATCTACGGTTAACGTGCCTTCCGAAGCACGGAAACGCTTGCAAATGTAAATGCCACAAAGTGGTCACGCATTCGTGACCAGCCATAGCGAATGTTGCTTAACGCAGTGCTCGTTTACAGAACACTGAGTAAGCGGGGCCACGAGCGCTTCGCCACTATTATTTGAAGCCAAAAAGTCACTAATTTGGCTAATCGTGTTAAATTTTTCAAAAATGCATAGGGTGGCCTTATCAAAAGTGCAATTTCTTACAGGCAACCTTTGAACAGGCAATATTGTTATTGTGGCTAGAACATTGCCCTGGTTTGGAAAAGGTCGCGGGTTCAATCCCCGTCTCGAATCAAATTGTCTATTTTCACTTTATTAAAAGTTTTATGAGAAATTTAGCATAATAATTGCTTTAAAAATTAATCAATATTGTTATTTTCTGTATTTTCAGTCTCCGCCTCTTTGTATATGCAATCGGGTAATAACAATTGTAAAGATGTGATAAGTGAGGACTATGGTGCTTAAGCAATATTGTAATTTTTTGTTTAATTGGGTACTCCTTGTCTTTAATTTGTACCATTACCTGGAACACTGTTTTCCAGAATAAATTTAAAAAAATAAAGATTATCTCTAAATGTTTATCACTTGATCCGCTGCCATATCGTTCATTGAAGAGAAAATGTGAACCCCTTGAGGCGAGAATTGTAATGACCGCGCCCTAATTTTTATTTATTAGACCCTTCGACAAAAAATTTACTTCCGTAATATTTTAGTCATGTTAATGTTTTTTTTTTCGCTGTTAATTTGATAATGGGTAAGCGAATTGAGAGTTCGATATTTATGGTTTTAAAAAGATACCTGATAGATTTTCTTTGATAAAGTCTTCAATAATTTAAATATCTTGACTGATAGATAGACTTATAAAAAGATAGGAGAGTGCCATATGAATAAAGATATACGAGTTTAATATAAAACAATAAATTTAATCACCTCTAAAATAAGTAAATTTTTCTCTACACTGATTAAAATAAAATACTATAATTATATAGACGGAGTCAAGGTAGACCGAGACTTACGATATGAAGACCACGTGAGCGGATTGCTCAAAAACGGAAAGGTCAAAAGTACTCGGATACCCAGACGTGCCTGTGTGAAGCGATTAATGAATCTGCAGGAAGCGAAAGAAATATGCATAAATCGTGAAGCGCGATTTCTTCTACTCCGTCTGGGAAAGCGTGAAGATAGTTATTTTGCTTGTTTTTAAAGATAACGCCATATAATATATACCGCAGTACACGGAAAGTGCAGCATTATAGTCAGCTTAAGAGTTTCTTTCTAAGATTTAAACTACAAATTTAAAAATGCGGTCACGATTTTTTTGAAACTGTGGCGACCAGCGCACCATAGCGTAAAGCTATTGAACTACCTACATCGTTACTAAGAATCCTACATCACGTTATAAGAGCTCTCTCGCTGAAGAATTATATATGCAACAGCCCAACATCAACCGTTGGACCGCGGCCCGACAGGCGTGATCACCTTGGTCGCAGGATCCTCCCTTTGTTTCGGAGGAACATTTCCAACCGTTTCTCCACAAAATAAAATATTTTCTAAATGATAATTTTATAACATAGAAGTATATACGATCCAATCATACAGGGTCACAAAAAATCATAAAATATTCAACACTAGTACCGGGCGTGTAATTCAAATAAACGGCTATGTGCGTATACATTCTCTTTATGAGAAATTGGGTAAATTTATATTTGGAAACACGTCAGTGAGCGTTTACCTATGTTTTTTTTTATAAAGTTTTCTGGTTAAATTGCAGATGTTGCCTGTAAGATATTTATATGTTAATATGATTTTAAACCCAACATTGATTTTGTTTTATTTTTGGATATATTTATTACTATATAATTGGTTATACATCATGTAAATCAAACTAATGTAATTACTGGCGGTTAGAAAAGAGTGGCCATAAGTTTTATTGCCAGGTTCTTCCTCAGGCTCTGCCTATTTCTTTGCGAATCTGGCAGTAAATGTAGATGCAATAATCTTGACGTTCATAAGTGTTACTTTGTGACCTGCATGAATAAAGGTATTTCATTTCATTAAACTTGTTGGTATAACAATTGGCAACCTTATTGCGCAAGGCAATCTCTTACAGGCAACCTTTGAATGGAGACTGTAGAGTGGGGAATATTTTAGGGCAGTGTACATATTTATTTACTTATTTTATATGTACACTGTATCTATCTATGTTGTGTAGGTACCATGTACACTTTTATTCGCGAGTATCCGGTTCGATCCGATTTCGGTGTTGGCAACAGTGCTACATGAAGCGATGTGATTATAGTGCTTGCAACAGTGCTGAATTATCGGATACTCGCGAATAAAAGTGGACATGTGGTAAAAATCCTGATAAACATCATCTTAATTAATTTACAAATGCATTGCCGATTGATTGATGTTCTATTTAAATATATGTGTGAATTTGAAAACATTCAATGTTTCTTAGTTGTTTGCAAGAATTAGCTTAAAATGACTGCGTCGGTGGCGCAGTGGTAGTGTATGCGACTGCCACGCTGAGGTCTGATTCTGGGGTCGGAATAAATATTTGTGTACTCCAGAAATGTTGGTTTCGGAGTTTGGGTATTTTCTATGTATAATATATGTATGTATTTGGAAATAAATAACTTTGTATATCAGTTGTCTAGATTCCATAGTACAAACTTATAACTTAGTTTGGGTTATAATATGTATGCAGATCGGGTGGGTACAATAGAAACGAACGGCGGTCTGTAGAACACTGACGTTTAATCTCGTTTTTCAAAATGATATCTACTCAGATAAATGATCATAGGACAGAGCCACTCACACATTGACATTCATATACTTACTAGGTTAGATGGCGCTGAGTAAAAAGTGTTCCACAATATTCATAAAAAATGAAAAACATATGGTATCTAGATATTATGTCAAGCTAGTTATAACTTCAATTAGGGTTGATGGCACTATGTAAAAATAATCGAAAATAATTATTTATTTTATGAAAATACTTGACTTAGGCGTAAAATAAAATATCCATCACGTCTTCTCCCCGAAGGGGTGGCAGAGGCATATTAAATGCCCACTTTTCACCGTGTGGATTCCTGTCCCACGTAATAGGTGGTGAGCCCATTGCCGTTTTAAAATAGACAGACGCAGGTTCTGGCTACAGGTAGGCGGCTTGAAAATTTCAACAGCAGGCTGTTGAAATTTTCAAGCCGCCCATAAGTCCTTCAACCAGGCTTAACGACTGCCATTTTACTGGCAACCGGGACCAACGGCTTAACGTGCCTTCCGAAGCACGGAAACGCTCGCAAATATAAATGCCACAAAGTGGTCACCCATCCGAGGACCAGCCATAGTGTAAGTTGCGTAACTCAGTGATCGTTTACAGAAAACTGGGACCGCGGGGCCACGAGCGCTTCAACTACTTAGGCGTGCTATATAATATTCACCCACGTGTGCTCTGCTAAGTAATTAGTCGAATTAGACGCAAGAGTTTGAAAATTTACTGGATGTCCAAGCATTCAACATGATATTTCAAAGAATCGAATGATTATGAGAAAAAGGAGGCCATTGTACAGATATCGATAAAAGTATGTTGTGTTCGACAAAGTTTGCAGGTCTAAGATTCCATCAAAAAGTGATTGAGTGGAAATGGCTTCGACAACCCTTATTACTCGAAGAATTGATATATTTATTACCTAGCGTACATTTGAAGTGCTCACTTTAACTGATGTCTTTTTCTGAATTGGAACAAATTTACAAACAAAAATTTGTTGACACAAAAAGCACAAATAGTTTATGACGCAAAAAAAATTTTTTTATCCACTCAACATACTCCGATGAGTGAAAAAAACCGTTGGAAATCTCGTCTGTATTTTGTTGTACAAAATGAATTGACCCTAAATTTCAACTAAAAAACAGACTGGCAGATATTTCCTCGGTGGAAACAGCACTTTCCTTAGTGATTCATTACTTTAGTGTTCCGTGCCGTATATGAAGTATATTTGTTATATAAATTAGGTAGATAAATCTATGGCATATGTTGTAAAATTGTATTTAGATTTGGAACATGGCGACTGGTCTACACAATAATGTTAGCAGTCCATCCTTTTTTATACGTGTGGGAATCCTCATGTATGCTAACCTAACCGACTGAAACCACACGGCACCGTTCTATTTGTCTATGGCATTGACAGTTATTCTCGGATAAGCCCTCGAAAGGATAGCCCCAGGGCTCCTGACAGACTTTAACTGCCACCACATTCTTATCTTCGGGAAATCGGGTTTTATCCCGATTATTTGGAGGATTCGGGTGTTTTACCGCTGCTTTGGGGAGGGGTTCAGGTGCCGACTCACTTCGTTGAGGGGGTGAAAGGCGTACCTTGCGTGCATAACATTCTATGATTTACGAAATATTTGACAATGAAAGTGATCGTATCGAGTAACTTTGCTAAATATTAGTAGACAACATAATACAACGCCTTAAGACGGAAATAGGTGGATTGATTTGTCAGTTATAAGTGAGTCTCGGTAGCTTAGTAGGTTAACCGTCTGACCAGGCAAGTCCAAAGACGCTGGTTCCAGTCCAGCTCGATACTCGAGACAAATGATTGTATTGTCTTTAATCGTCGGTTAGGTCTGATAGAGGCTTAATTGTCTGTCTGGGTTTTCCGAAACGTCTAGAGTATAGGGTTCTTTAAAAGGGGTCTTAGAAGGTTTTTAAAGGGCCGGCAGAGCGAGTGCTGCACCTCTGGTGTTGCAAACCTCCATAGGCTACAGTGTTTTTTTTTTTCTTTTCTTCAGGTAAGCTTGTCTGCCATCTCAGTGGTATAAAAAAAATGAAGTCTTGTTTTTCAGTAAATCCCTGTACCAGAAGACCACATATTTAATTGCCCGTGTTATATCTACTAGCCTTTTGCAACCCCCTATCTCTGAAAGTCTGAGCTTCTATCGTCTATCAATAACTACCATGGTCGTGGAATAAATCAAGTAAGACAATGCAAGTATCCAGGACAGAATTTATTCTAATGTGTAAAAAACTTGAGTGAAAATACGAAACGTCTCTACCTATACGAAAATTAACTCATATTATAAGTACAATTATAAAATACATTAGACAGATAAATTAAGGCAAAATATGTAAACGTATTGTCTACTCTGTATGGCCTGTGAAAAGTGTTCTCGACATCCAGTTCTCAACCGCTTACGACTACGTACGGCTTGAAAGAGTAGACGAAAATCCTAATGAACATTGTTGAAAAGTCTTTAAATTTCAGTTTTAGAAACTGCAAAATTATAAAAAATATATTTTGCAGTTTATACCTAGAGTGAACTTCATGGATAAAGAAAGGAACAGCGCGATAAGGGAACATTGCGGTATGACAGAAGATGTAGTGACTAAGATGCGATGATTAGATGGTTCGGACACGTGGAGATGATGGATGAAAATAGACTGACGAAGCAGATATATGTGGCGAGAGTGAATTGGCAAACAGGTAGGGGTAGATCTCGGCGTACGTATGTCAATCAAATCAAAGACCATTTGGAAAAAGGTCAGGTCAAAAGTACCCTTAACCGGCGAGCGTGTATAAAAACACTTATAAAAGTAGAAGAAGCGAAAGTGGTATATCAGGATCGTAGCAAGTGGAAAACCGTGCAGTTTACAAGTCGTAAAGTGCAGAATGACAATTCTACTATTATAGGGGTCTTAGAAGGTTTTTAAAGGGCTGGCAGAGCGAGTGCTGCACCTCTGGTGAAACAACATATCGAACCAGGGTGACACTGCATATGGATATTTGCAACACTAGAATTGCCACCCGTCGCGCTGCAGATCCAAAATATCTTTTAGTTCCAATTTTTTTATCATCTCAAGTAAACGAGAAAGTGCCTACTCAAAAAGCTTTGAATATCAAACGGAAATTATACATTAATTTCACTAAAACAGCTTTTAAAGATAAATACTCTCGATCAAAGAGAAAAAGTTTGTAAGCTTCTGACATTAAATTTACAAAGGGATTAAATTATTTTTTACTCTCAAAAGCGTTGTTAATATACGAGAATATTTAGAATTAAGAATATTTTTTTTATGAAAAAGTATATTTGACTGATATTTCTCAGTCTCATATCATTGAAGTCAATATTTTAAATTTGGAATTACCTTTTTAACCTCGTTGACCTCTTCGACAGTCGTTAGTAAGAAGTCAGTCAGGGCATTAGTTCCCTCCACGAATTTACGACATGAGTTTATCAGAAGGATGCAAGTACTAAACGCATCATGGTGCTACGTCATAGCTATGTGTGACTAAGAAACCTGATATGCAGCCTTGTCAGTTAAACTTGACGACCTTTGCCAATCATATTTTTTGTCGAGTCCAGCCGCGACCACGGGCGCTGCAACGCGCTTGAAACGTCGATGAATGTAAGTTCAAAATTGTTTCGCGTGAAGTCAACCTTGCCTATCGTTTAGGTGTTGATTTTCTCTTCTCCATATAGCACGTGGGACAAGACCTAAATCGGCGTCCCTAAGTCCGCTGTTATGATAACCCTTATTATACAATACTTGAAGCGCGCGTAAGTCCACAAGCTCTGGGTTCTGCTAACATTCATTGCTTTAAGCATCATATAATAGTTAAACTTCTTTATCGACGTGGAGAGAAATATAGCTGTAAAAAATCAGAAACACGTTTTCTGGTTACGCGCCATGTTGTTTTGAAGTGAAACTTCTTTATCATAAATGAAACTTCTTTATCGACGTTGAGAGTGAAATTTTATAGCTGTAAAACGTAATGTGTATTCACAGGAATACACATAGTGAAAAGTGGGTACATAATATGCCTATGCCACATATTTTTTTAGGGTCGGTCTTGAGATAGGTGCCCGTTTTATAGCACATTAATTTATGAGCGTTTTGGTGCTTCAGAAGGCATCGTTAATATTTTGGTCCCGGTTAATAGTAACATGGTAATCGTTGAGTCAAGTTGTTCCCACTGTTTGTGGGGACAACTTGAATCAACGATTACCATGTTACTCGTGGCTATTTTATTTAACACTGTAACCACGGGCGCCCACGTTTAATAACTAATTATCTTCACACTACATACCTGCAAGGTAGTCAGAGACAACTAGACTGTATTCTCTGACTACCTATCGATCTGTATAGAGCCGTATGAAGATCAATAGGTAATAGTATAATATCTAACGAAATGTATCATCAAATTCAAAGTAAAATTCGGAGTGAAAGTCTTGTAAATTAATCATTCTTCATTCATCCGACACACTCTAATCTTCAGGGATATTAAACATTTTTACGATTACATTGTGTAACTTTTTATTCCGCGCCTATTTCGTTCCGTGAAGTATTTGGTTTATTTATTAGAATACTAGAGACACCCGCGGTTCCACCAACGTAATGGAGGTTTTCCGTACCTGTTTTCCAAAGAATCCTCTTCTGGTTGCAAGTGGTCACCATACTTTTATTTTTCACATTCAAAGGATTTCTTGCGGCGCTATATTATAATAAGAAAATGCTCAAACTTAATATTATAGTATAGTGCCGCGCAAAATTCTTGTCACCGTAGTCATGGACATACGGAGAATTGATTTGTTGCATTTGTGATATACGTTATGCCCCCGTGACGGGGGCATAACGTATATCACGTCGCTAAACACATTGGTTGTATTTGAAAATATCGATGTGTGTAATTTCATTTCATATTTTGTTCTTTTTGTTGCAGGAAATTGCAGCTATTCTCATCAGTTTTGATAAGCACAGCGAATGGCAGTCCAAGGAAGTCAAAATACGGTAAGTCAATTGTATTATTTTTATATACTCTCATACGAAATATCGAGATTCTAAAAATAAAATTTTGACTGTAATGATAGTATTTACGTACATGCAATCGAAATATATTAAAAAAATAATTATGATATACTGCTTCTATGGACGCCATTGTTTACGCCAATTTTCGACCATGGTACACGATTGCCGTATATTATTTTCCAAAACTACTGTTAAATTCCTGCTTTTGTGTTTAGTAAGTGTGGTTTCTTAGACATTAGGATGCTAAAAATGTGCATGAGTGAAGGAAAGTGAATGCTGCAGTAAACAGCGGTGTTCTTTATGTTAGTGCCAAATATCCATAGAAAGCTTCAGAAAAGGTTCCACTGCTTTACTGGAGTAAGGACAGAGGACTGAGATTGACATCAATAAAAGTATGAACCTGACTAAATACTAAAAAAATTGAATGCTAATGGTAAAGCTGTATTGATCCGGTTGCAAGTGACATGGGAGTCGCTATGTCAACTCGAAGACTTATTTATTTTTCAAGCATAATTGATGAAAACTTTCAATAGAAATCTGCCAGGTTGCACTTTACCATGATCAACACGGCAATGAGCTAATCACATGTTATACACAACAAAAATGCATACGGTAAAAGCGTGACTGTCCAAAGAAGACAATACTGCTGCATTGGGAATGTTTAGATTGGGAATAATAATAATAAATATCGTGGGACCCTCTTCACACAGCGTCATCTAGCCCAAACTAAGCTATAAGCTTGTACTATGGGATCTAGACTACTGATATACATACTTATAAATTTCTAAATACATACATATTATACATAGGAAACACCCAAACTCCGAAACCAACATTATTATTATTATAGCAACATTTGTGGATCACACAAATTTTTGTTTCGACCCGGGAATCGAACACGGGAGTTCATGCGCGGCAGTAGCATACACAATCACCGCGCCACCGAGGCAGTCAAAGAGGCATGTATGAATGAGATGACTTAAGAAAAATTTAGTAGAATGTAAATATTCTGTTAGCCACCATTGCAGCTTTACCTTAAACTGGTTATTCAACCAAACAGTTCCCTGTCGCTGTTTTACACAAAAATAATACTACTTTAAACATAATCGAAGTCATAATGGTGTGGTAAATTATAAAAGAGCTGCCGTTCTGGGAAAGGTGGCTTCCCACCTTTCCCAGAACGAATTTAATACTACTGAAGGAATTTAATAGATATAATTGAAGCACTACCCTCGTAAAGGTTTTCTACGAACTCGCAATTATTTTACAGGTTTAAGGTTAAGTCAGTAATAACATCAAAAGAAATAAGACTCATCTTAGTACTTATCCTGTAGTTATACTACTTGTATTAAAAATATGAAAGTATGTTAGAATGTATGGATATAGGTTTGTTTCTCTTTTACTCTAAAACTTACCGAATGAATTTTGATCAAACTTTACAATAATATAGCTTTAAGGGTCGGCAGCGCGAATATAAAACCTCTGGGGTTGCAAACGTTTATAGACTACGGTGACCACATTCCATCAGGTGGGCCGTATGCTTGTCTGCCACTTTAGTGGTATAAAATAAAAAGTTTACACAACAGAATAACACATAGGCTTATTTTTACCCCGGGAATTAGTTCCTGTGGGAAACTAGAACAGTAAAACTTCTCTACGCGGGCATAGCAACTAGCCGGTGTCAACTAGTCTATAATAAAACAAAGTCGTGATATGTACACGATTTATAAGTCAAGAACGGGTGGGCTGTCTTTAATTGTCCTTGGTATGTTGGATTTATCTCTACCCCGAATAGCCGAATAAATAAAATTTCGTCAGTCTATGTGTCAATTTGGCAGTGTAATATAAATAAATCCGTCGGTCGAAATATCGGAAAGTAAAAGATAAGATCGGCATTTTTTTCGCGTGGAAATCCTCATGGATGCCATGCCAGACTCCTTACGACTAAAACCACACGTTTACATCTAATTGTAGCCGACAGTCCCGGTAATCCTTCGGAATGATAGCCTCCCGGCAGACTTTGTATGCTACCGCAGGCTCGTTCAGGAGGGTTCGGGTGTTATCCTGGCTCTTTGGGGGTTCGGGTGTTATACCACTTCCTTGATGGGGACAAACTTTGTATATTATATAATCGCGAATAAGACCCAAAATAAATATAATTATTTAGAACAAAGTTGCTCCTTTTGTCGGTCGAGAAGCTTAAGTTTTGTTTTGACGTTTTAACATAAAATACAAACTAAAAGTAAGCTACTTATATTTATTAATTTTATTAATAATATTTTTTGAAATAGTAAAAAGTTAAAGACTTAATAATAATCTTTGGTATGATTGTTTTTTTTAACGGTTAGAAGTGACTACCATGACAGGCTCTATTATAATAATTATATAATGAAACTAACTATCTTCACGCTGTATCCCGGACGGGGTAGTCAGAGAGAACAGATAGCCAGGCTTGGCGACTCATGCATACTTCTTTCGCTTCCTGGGTATCCGAGTACTTGTGACCTTTCAGTTTTTGAGCAGTTTTCAAACATGGTCTTTATTTGTAAGTCTTGGCCTACTTTGAGTCCCTGACTCCATCTACTTTTGTACAATATATATTCTTCGTCAATCGCTGCTCACTCATTCATTGTACGTGTGTGATATGTAGAAACAAATTTGTTAATCTGCAACAATTTTGTTGTTCGTAAGAATGTTAATTTAATGTTTTTTCAGTGTAATTAAAAATTAAAGAAAGCCAGTGTAGTCATTATTTCCAACAAATTTTCGTCTCTAGGTACTACGTTGAACTAAATTACCTAACTTCTAGTTCTGTACTAATGAGATTCTGAACTTAACTAAAGCCTTGTTTTCTGTAAGATAGTAAGGTTGACTAACCATCCTTAGTATTTTGTGTCAAGTGCACTAAACAGCATTTTAAGAAATTCTTGTTTCCAATGAAATTACTATACATGAAATTAGCTTATAAAACGATGCTTGTTACAGCCAAGATGTTAATTTTCCTCATAAAATTTCACTTTTACTTTTGACTTTTCCGTTTTTGAGCAATCTGCTCACATGATCTTCATATATAAGTCTCAGCCTACCCTGACTCCTTCTGCCCTCTACTTCCGCACAATAAAAATTCTTCGTCAATCGTTCCTCACTTATTTTTTTTCCAATTAAACATTTAAGTGGCTTTGCCTACCTCGTGAGATGATTTAACTAAGCATTACAATCACTATACAATCTAATATTTTATAAAACCAATCGTGGCATTTGGCCTCTCCCTTTTTATACGATTACACTAATTACTACAGACGAATGGCATGCAACCGACAGGCCGCGTATGCGATTTTAACCTACAGCCCGACATAAACTTGGCACGCGTTTATTATTATTACTTTTGTATCTATTAGGGTGCAAGCAGGAGGGAGCGATTAATATTCCTTGCTCTGTGATCAGAAATCATCACGTTTTGTAAATACAACATAGTCATTTGTTGAGCCCGACTTTGACTCAATACCTTGCCACCTCCTCACTGTGGCCAAGACACCTTTAGCCATCTTTGATCAGTCGTGTGAGTCTGTGCGACTGACAGTGAGTTATCTCTCCGCATCCTGGGCATCCCATCAACTATCCGTCTGGCACCTTAGGTCGCATGGTGCAGGCATCCCGGCATTGTCTATTTGTGTATTTATTTATCACATACTATATGGTAGGATAGGGCCTGAGGGTATTAGGAACACTAGTGTTCAGTAGGGCTTTGGGGTGTTAGGTAGGTACGTTAGGGTTAAGTAGAGTTTTACTATATAATTGTGCGCATACGAGTACAGTCTGGTAACAGTATTGCAACTGTACATACCATTTCGCCTTTCACAAAATGTAAAAAGTGAAAGGGTTTCCACTTGCTCCACTTTGCACGGACACAGATATAATATATTTTCTTTTAAAAACAAAAACCATTTTGCATAATAAAAATATGTGTAATAGCTAAAGGTAGGCGACCATCTTTTATTAAATGGAAGCTATAAAAGCCATCTGATGGTAAATGGTCACCGTAACTCATCGATAATGCGCATTTCAGCACTTTAAAAAGGTCCCTGATGCATTGCGTGGCTGAAACTGACTCGGTTCCTATTGAATGGGTTTGAATGAAAATATGTGTTTGGTTTTGTGATTAACAGCGCAATGGTAAAATAGTTAACCTCGGTTTGAATTATAAATCCAGTAATGTAATAAATTAATAAAAATTAAAACTTTATTTAAGTGATTCAAGTCAACTTCAACTACTTCTCAAGCTATAAATCAAAAATTCTTACGAATGTAATGTAATAATTTTATTATTGCTATCTCTTTTTAAAGTATTTCCGATTCATTTTATGTTATTCGGGTCTTTTTCGCGTAATATTTTAACTTTTTCTCACCTCTCGACGTTTCGGCTATATTGCAATAGCCGTGGTCACGAGAAGACTGGGGAAAGCGACGGGCGTCATCATCTTGTACGTTCGTCAGGTACCCACATCTTATTCACAAAAAGTCATTAGGGCCGCGACACACCACACTCACGACGTCCGAACGTCCATTAGGCGGTTTGTCTCGACACTTGCAATTTTTGACTACTGGATTCCAAGTGGAGGAAAGCTGAGGTGAGAAAAAGTTAAAATATTACGCGAAAAAGACCCGAATAACATAAAATGAATAGTATAAGTCGTGTGAGTTTAAAAACAGTATTTCCGATTGTCAATCGTTCTGCTCTTCCGATTGTTAATTGTTCATGAATGTGCTCACCTACACAGGTTTTCAAACCGTTTTGGGAGCACATTCCGGTTCTTTAAAAGAGGGTGCATGCTAGTTGTATAACATTGCAATATCCAGGTAGTAAATTACTTATTTAATTTCTTGCTAGACTGTGAACTGACAAAGTCTCAAGACAATTACTTGTTGAAGTTAAATTGCAAACTAAATGTAAGTATTCTTAGACAAAAAAAATAGTAGAACCAAACGTATTAAAGTATCAGTGGAATAACGTTACCGTTACTTTTATACTTTAGTCTGTGACTGTACCTAATTTGGCGCCCAACGAGGGACCCGTTCCAACTAGTAACAAGTTTAAGCAAATTAAAACTTGGTTCTTGACTACTGCTGGGTTTGTGTGCTCCGTTGAAATATTAACTCTTTATGGGTGCGCAGTGTACTAGGGGAGTTGTGGTGCGGTCGGCAAATCCGTGTCGTTACATAAAAATTTAATAATGGTCTTGATACTGGCAAGTTTTATACGTGATCAAGTTTAGTTACATTATTTAAGTCAGCAACCAAAGCGGCTTGAATATTGTATGTTAAGAAAAATCAATGACAAGTTCTGATTTTGTTTATTAATATTTTAACTTGGGCAAATGGACTTTGACATTTTGGGCCTATGATTGCCTCTCTTACAACTAATGCTCTTAGAGGTATCGATAGACACTAAACCCTGATGAAAAAATCGGGACTTTACATAAAGTAAGATGAGGTTAGAAAACAAGTCTTGAAAAAAAATCCTGTCAGAATAAAGAGTATATTTGCTTTCAATCGTAACTTTAGTTTGACCATCTTAACCACAGAACATATAAAATTTTTTAGAACAGTCAACGAGCAATAAATAGCACACAACTATTATACTTAAAGTTAGAACTAAAACAAATTTGCAACATGATGTTATTTATTTCTTTAAATATATGTGCGTTGCGCAACGCTCATAATATCGTGAAATTAGTACGCTGGACGTTTAGGATACAGTGCAAATGCCCAGCTGTTATTTCATCTCATCATGGAGAAGAACTTTTGACGATAAATATACACACACATTTTGGACCGTATTCCAGAACGTTTATCAATACTCAAGAAACACTTGAGAGTAGTATTTATAAGGAAAAATCTAGTCTCAAGCGTCGATTGAGCAGTGAGAAACGTTCTGGAATACGGACCTTAGTGTCGGAGTAAATGTCAACTAACAAAATTTTATATGAAGCGCTCGTGGCCCCGCGTTCTCTGTGTTCTGTAAACGATCACTGAGTTACGCAACTTTCATTGTGGCTGGTCCTCGGATGGGTGACCACTTTGTGGCATTTACATTTGCGAGCGTTTCCGTGCTTCGGAAGGCACGTTAAGCCGTTGGTCCCGGTTGCCAGTAAAATGGCAGTCGTTAAGCCTGGTTGAAGGCCTTATGGGCGGCTTGAAAAAGTTCAACAGCAGGTAGCCACAACCTGCGTCTGTCTATTTCAACACGGCAATGGGCTCACCACCTATTACGTGGGACAGGAATCCACACGGTGAAAAGTGGGCATATAATATGCCTCTGCCACCCCTTCGGGGATAAGGCGTGATGGATATTTATTTTTATTATTTTAATAAAATTTTAAGATATCATTATGTATTAACCACGTTTGTATATAATTAATCCCACAAGCATATTATATATCCTTTCACGTGCACTGTGATTTAAACACAGCATGACCAATATCTCAGTGATAAGCAGCGATTAGAATTATATCTACCGAATAATCTCTAGTTATATATAGCCAAGCAATCTCGTTAATAATAAGGTGCCATTATACAGTCACATGAAGCGATTATGTTAGTTGTTGACCAACGCATTAGCGCTCAGTGTAACGTCAATATCAAGTGTGCTTTAGCATTAATCGTTGTGTGGTTTCAAGATTGATAGACCTACTACACTTTAATCCGTGTCTTACTCTATGATTGTGTAAAACAGATGTTTCGTCTCAAGTGACAAATGTTGACAAGTCATAATGGTGTCGCCCGCCTGTGGATAAGCAAAGATGATAACCAGTGATTGAGTTCCGCTATCTCAACCTTATTTTGACGTTCCAGAAATATGCCTTTTCATGCTTCTCTTAAAGTGCCTAGGATTGTAAGAGAAGGGAAACGCGGGCGCATATTTGATTACTGAAATAACACGCTCTAAAATTAAAAAAAAATTCAAAGTGACGATCTTTCTGTACCCATAAACGCCCTTAAGAACTCATCCCACCGCTTCTAGAGCTCACGATGAGATGCACTTATCGAACTAGAAACGACATAAACTATACTATTCTCACTCTCGCCTGTATGTAACCAGTAAACTTGGTATACCGTCTAACAGAATTTTGGGACCCTGACTGGCCATGATAATAACTTCTTCTATAAATCCTTGCCTGATGTTTGAGGGTACGTTCTCCCATTCCCTGCAAAGACAAATCATTCGTTGACATTTTTTTTTGTAATGTTGTAATCAAACTTTTTAATTGAAATCTAAACACATTATGGGCCATATCGAGCGCAGTATTACGATTTAATTATTAAGCAGTATGACGACACCTCAGTCTTAATTTCAGGGAAACCAGTTATAGTGGATCTAATTTGAATTGGATTTACCCACCATTATTGATGGGTAATCATTAGTTATTACTACGATTGACATATCCTTGTACTACACTACTATTGAGCTTACGTTTGTGGTATTGGGGAAAAGTCATAGAAGTTATATTTCAATAGTTAAATGTTGGATTTCTGAAACTATAATACAACATGTTAAGAAAACCCTGTACGATACTTGAAGGGATTGGTAGGTGTCGAGGTGTGATTGTCTTTTTAAATTAAATTGCTTGTATTTTCCTTAATCTGTGTGAATGTGCTCTCTCCTTTAATCCTGGTTGCGCCGGTATACGATTCAAAAGTAGCCGCGTTTCAATTTACACGCGGTTGTCGACGAAAAAGAATGGAAACAGGAATGGGCACACTGCCTTGCTGCTGATGCGAGATGCTGAGTTGGAGGCTGCCGGGGACGTCCCTGGACTTGGATCCCTAGTTCCATTGCATGAAAACACTATTTATCCATGGAAAACACAATTATTGCGAAAGGTTGATGCGAACGCGCGCGCGGCCATTGAAGTACTAATACAGCGAGCCCTCAATCCATCCTCGCTGCCCGTGAGTGGCGTTTTAGAGGGTGCGTAATACAGCTGTCTCGCTCTTATTTTATGCGAGACAAGGAAGGTGCGAAAGAGAAATGGAATAAAGGGAAGCGGGGTGGGAGTGTCGACACCTAATTAATTAAAAACAAATGTAGATCGGCGATGCAACATATAAATAATAACGCGGCTACGTTTGAATCGTATACCGGCGCAACCATTTCCCCCGGCTTGAAGGGTTACCTTCGAAAAAGGAACAACTGACTATACAGTTGCCACTAAGCTTTAGCTGCTAACTAAACAACATGCTATCGAACTAAACTAAACTAAACCTAATCGAACAAGCTAAATTTGTTATTGAAGTTACTGTTGATTAGGCAAAGGACAAAGACGAATAACTGGTCGCAAGTACGAACCAGTTGCGGTGATCCCATTTGACCCAGGGAAAACTTCTGCTACTACCCCAAGAGGCCAATGTAATGGAGGCATATTTTCAGTTACAATAACTACGACAGTACCGACAGTAATATGGAGTATTCCATTTCTGACGTGACTGTAGCGTATGCGAATAGTCTGTTCTCCAACGCTTCCAAAACGATTGAACGAGTTCATCCAATAAGACATGACGCGAGAGAAGATGAAGTCGATCTTCCTCTATTTAAAAAGCGGGTAAGTATTTTAACGGTGTAACATTCAAAAAGTGCACTGGAGTCAGTGCAAGCGGCTCCGAGGGATCACTAGACAAGGTCCTACAAAAAGGACGCGTATTTATTACGGCCTCGACTTGAGTGAGCACGGTGCTCAGCTCTTCAAATGTAAAGTGTTTGGAACGCAAAAAATTATGTAGTTCGGAAAGGTTACGACGAGCTCCGACGTAATTCGCACCGTTGTCCGAATACATTCGAGATACGGAACCCCGACGCGACAAAAATATTTTAAATGCAGCCATGAAGCATGGCGTGCTCAAATCACCAGCTAACTCTATATGAACGGCGCGAGTCGTCATACAAAAAAAAAGACAAACATAAGCTTTCGTGGAGCGTATACCACGACCACGAGAAATTGTTACCCTGAAGGGGCCAGCGCAATCGGTACCCGTGTGTACGAACGGTTTGGCAGCCTGAACAACACAAGGACGATGATCGGCCATTTCGGGCGCGATTGACTTCAGGCGAAGTTTGAAACACGGAATACATCTATGAACTATCGAACGAATCAAATTGCGTGCGGGGAGAATCCAGTATTTCTGGCGCAAAATCAATCGACATCAATAAATCTGGACCAACGTGACAATTCACCCTATGGTATTTTATTCAAATAAAAGATCAAGATATGATCCTTACGCGGGAGAACTATAGGATGCATTTGATCGTACTCTAATGCGGACTGGCTCAAACAAATACCAACTCGAATGAGGCCATCCTTCAAAAAAGGTGTCAAATGTTGAAAAGCGCGACTACAAGGTTTATTTAATTCCAAATTTCTAATTTCAGATGAAAAATAAAATCGCTGAAGTTCACGAAGCACGATTAACTTTTTTGTTCACTCCCAACTATACACATATCTCAATAAAAATAACCTCTAAAACCCTTTACAATCAGGCTTTCGGCCAGGTCACAGTAAGACCAGCGCATTGATAAAGGTCACTGACGATATTCGTCTAGGCATGGAAAGTGGGAATCTCACGGTGCTTACATTGCTGGATTTCAGCAATGCTTTTAACACTGTGGATTTTCGCATCCTGCTAGACATATTACGCTCAATTAACATATCTCCACTAGTGATTGATTGGTTTCGTAGTTACCTTTTTGGACGCCGACAGCGTGTTCGAGTAGAGGATTCCTTTTCCACATGGTGTAGTACTTCTGTCGGTGTTCCACAGGGTGGCGTGCTTTCTCCCATGCTCTTTACAATTTTTATTAATTCTATATCTAAGTATTTATTTTCTTCTTACCACCTTTATGCAGATGATCTTCAAATTTACAATCAAGCTCCATTATCTGAGTTGTCGACAGCTTTTACAATAATAAATACAGACCTGGCGCATATCTGTCAATGGAGCAAGCAATATGGCTTGGAGGTCAATCCCTCTAAGACTAAAGTCATTGTGGTGGGCAGCTCTCGAATGCTAAGTCAAGTTCAATGGTCAACCCTTCCAGATATCAAATTCGATGGAGTTGCCCTGCAAATTAACAGTGAAGTAAAGGATTTGGGTATCATAATCGACAGCACACTATCTTGGCGTCCACAAATGAGGGAAGTCAGCCGTAAGCTATTTGCTTCTGCAGGCTCTTTGCGTAGATTGCGAAACTTTCTTCCAACAGCAACTAAAAGGGCGCTTGCAGAATCCCTTCTCCTTCCTATACTCGATTATGCAGATGTCAGCTATCTTGATGTCACCGAGGAGCAGCTAGACAAGCTTGAGCGACTTCAAAATTTTTGCATTAGATTTATATTTGGGTTACGCAAATATGATCACGTATCACAATTTCGCAAATTGCTCAGGTGGCTCCCGATTCGCCTTCGACGGAACGCTCATATTCTCTCTTTGCTTTACAGCACCCTTTTCAATCCCACTACTCCCATTTATTTGAAAGAACGATTTATGTTTCTTAATGACACACATTTAAGATCCTTACGGTCATCAGAGTCACTGGAATTAGAGGTTCCTAGACATTCCACATCGTTTTACGACAAATCCTTCACTGTACAGGCTGTACGGTTGTGGAATGGGCTACCTTTAAACTTAAGGCGAGCGCAGTCGTTGACTATTTTTAAGAAACGAATAAAAGAGCACTACTTGGCGTCGTAGTATCTGTGTATGTACGCATAATATTTGTGTGGATGTGAATTTATTTATGTTTGTGTATGAATTTATGTATGTGTATGTATTTATGTATGTGTTTGTATTTATGTATGTATATGTATTTATGTATGTATATTTATTTTTGTGTATGTATGTGATATAAGTTCTTAGTAAGTTTTTAGGTAAACTACATTATAATTATTAGTTAATCGTCTTTCTTTATTAAAAACACCAATTGCTACCCATTTCCCTTAAGGTCCTTGACAACTTCTCCATCCAAAGGTTGCCTGTAAGAGATTGCTCTTTAGCGATAAGGCCGCCCTTTGTACATTTATGAAACTGTAATCTCTTTATGTGAGTGTTTTATATTTGTGTGCAATAAAGTTTATTCTATTCTATTCTATTCTATTCTATTAACTCAGCCTTGTTTAAGTCAAAGGCGGTAACATGCTCGCGACCAGGAAGGATTTTCAAAAATCGACAAATAAAACATCACTACTCCCCATCGCGACTCAACGGCGCGGGCGGCTGTGACGTCACAGCGGATGGACGGTTAGGCACTGAGTTCGCGCAGCTGGAATCAACGGACGAACTACCGGACATGGCGTTATTGTTTTCGAAGTGTAATAATGAATGGTGTTTACCATTACACTTGCGACAAAAATTATTCGAATTACAGAATGAAACATGATGTTTCTTACTGAGACAATTGATACATAAATTACTAGAACGAACAAATTTATAGCGATCGCTAGGAGTGAGTTTATTGAACTCCGAACAATAATAAAGTTGGTCATGGTGACCTTGACAAAAAGAACCATTTTTCGAATGCAACACTTGCGATTGCGAAGTTGTGGGTTCAAAATTAACAAAAGAATGCTTAGACTTCGTGGGCTTACTACGATTAGTCGGACTATTTTTCGCTACTCCGTGGTTTAACGAAGTTCGTTGCAAAATTCGAATATGTTGACGAACGAAAGTTTCTAAATCGTCGAACTTAGGTATTTGATGGCCACGTCTATCCATTTCAAATAAGCGAACGGTTTCGGAATTTAATTTCTTTAAACGGATATACAAAAACAAAAAGTCACAGAGGTCATTGACATTCTTTAGGGTGCGAACAGCTGATGCAAAAATATCTAAGAACTTTTCTAAGTCGTGTTCATTACACGATGAGCTATTTTTCAAATTAAATGACCTTCAAAGTATCCAAAATCAAACTATAATTTTCGGCGCAAAGCGTTATTCTGGCGTAAACGGTTTTTGCTTTCCCGGTTAGTTTACTAACTAAGTAATGTAATTTTTCGTAATCCGATAACGAATTATTATTATGGATCGTATTTTCGAAACTAGCGAAAATCAAAGGCCAATTTTTAATATCGCCATCAAATTCGGGTATTTGTATGGGCGGTTATTTAGGTCGGTCCCGTTTCAGCAAATCAAAACCGGCTGGCCCGGGTTTCGAATCGGTGACTACTACGGGCACGGGCGCTTGCAATGACTTAGCGACACGTTTTATGCGACAAATTTAATCTTCGAAATTTGTCATGGCGTCGTAACTTAATAAGAAATCGGGATTTAATTCTAATTCAACCAAGTTAATTTTATCGAGAACATTTTCGAAATCTAAGCGCAAAGTATCTACGGTTGCGATCGAGGATAAAAATAATTCTTTTATTGATTCATCTGCGATCCTCGATGAATAATCACAAATTAATTGCATACGCTTAAAAAGGCTAGCCTTCTTAGCGTGTAATCGTTTTAGCTGTAGATCCGGAATCTCTTTCGGAGGCATTGCTAAAACAAACAACTATACACCTATATACCTACAGTGCAAAACTAACGAACGACCAAAATGGAAGCGGTGTAATCAGCGAGACTCGGCGCAAACGGGTGAAGGTACTTGCGCGCGCGGGCCTAGGTACCTGCCCGCGTGGTCTACCTATTACTATGCACTGCAGTCGAAATTACCAACTATTTAGTACCTACCTATGCGAAAGACGGTAGATAAGTATGCGTTTATTCCCTAATGGAATAAAACTATTATCTATGCGTTTATTCCCTATAGAATAAAAACCATTACCTAATCTATGCGTTTATTCCGAATGGAGTAAAAACTATAACCTATACCTATGCGTTTATTCCATATAGAATAAAAACTATTACCTAATCTATGCGTTTATTCCGTGGTGGAAAAAAACTATAACCTATACCTATGCGTTTATTCCCTATATCCCTAAAACTATTGTGTTTCTATTGGCAAACTACTAAAGCGAATGGATCAAAAATTCGGATCGTAGGACCACAAAATGGTTGAGCGTAAATCGTTTGAGATAAATAAATTCGAAGTGGACTGTATTTGCGGGGAAAGACAATAATGAAATTTACACGCGGTTGTCGACGAAAAAGAATGGAAACAGCGCATTATTGTCTTTCCCCGAAACACAGTCCACTTCGAATTTATTTATCTCGCCCGCTCAACCAAATCCTTTGTAGAAAAAACGTAAAATAATACCCCAAAAATTTTCCCCGAATAATATTAATTAAAATATAATAAAATATTGTAGATTACATGGCAACACAGGGAAAGGGCTATTCGGAAATGGGGTAGACAGAGGCATACTATACGCCCACATTTCACCGTATGCATTTTTGTCCCACGTAACAGGTGGTGAGCCCATTGCCGCGACTACTAAATTAGTAACTATTTTATACCTATAAATAATATGACTTTTATGTTATTGGAGTGCCCATGTGCCCCTTTCGGGTCGGACAGGGTTTTCTTAACATATTTTATAAAATAGTATTCGTACATAATGTGCCCTGATCGTTGCAAATAGTGTATTTAACTGGGCATTCAATCAAACCAGCCTTTCACAGTCTACTGGTGGAAGTGAGCATCTCCTACTTTCCACTAAGTCGTCCAGGACAATAAAGCCCCTACATACGAGTAATAACGCCATTAAATAAACCACAATTGGTTTTTTAAATTTGAGACTTCCTTCTTATCGCCAAAACCACATTTAGTAGCCGGCAGGTGCACCACTTGCAGGTGAAGCTTGGGCCCTGAAGTTATCAGTAGAGTCTTTTTGTCTATTACATTTCTGTAATGATGTCAAAAAGTGGTTTCAAGTCTTAACAATGCAAAGTAATACATAAATTTCATAAATTTCCTTTTTGTCTTTATCAAAACTTGTAAAGTAAACGATCTAACTTTCAACAGCAATAATTTGCATCTTAACACTTAAGGTTAATAAAAAATCGGCTAAGTGCGAGTCGGACTCGCCAATGGAGGGTTCCGTAGCAGCAAATAACATCATCTAAAAGTTCTTGTATGGTTTTGATATATTTTTTTTCAGTTTCTTTTCTAAGTATGGGAAACCCCCAAAATTTTATTATTTTTTTTTCTATTTTTGTGTGAAAATCTTAATGCAGTTCACAAAATATATCTACTTACCAAGTTTCAACAGTATAGTTCTTATAGTTTCGGAAAAGGTAGCCGTGACATACGGACAGACAGATATGACGAATCCAATAGGGTTCAGTTTTTTGCCATTTGGCTACGGAACCCTAAAAATGAACACCCAATGAATTATTAAAAACGCTACGTCGCCTATCGAAACTTTATTGAAACTCCGATTATTCTAAACTTGGAAATTATACTTGTACCATGAACACACTAGAGTCAAAAGTACTGTCGTAAATCGCGAACGTTACGACTGCCATAAAGTTGGGCCACGAAACAAGCTGTAACTGCTATCGGCACGATACTTAATAGTTTTTATTTGGAAATTAATAACTAAGTACCGGTATTAACAATGACACAATTTATGACCGTCCTCCTCGCTGTAAGTTGTGGTGCATTTGATTCGTATATTTTTACTGGGTCAATCTACAGCTTTATATATCTTCAATTTGTTATCCTTATCCTCGAAGGCACAAGGCAATGGGTTCACCAACTACGTGGGACAGAAATGCACATGGTGAAATTGGGCGTATAGTATGCCTCTGTCTACCCCTTCGGGGATAAAGGCGTGACAACATGTGTGTATGTATCCTCGAAGGGCTGGCAGGGACGCCGAAATAATAGGTGATGAGCCCATTGCCATTGTGGCTACCTATTGTTGAAATTTTTCAAGATTTCAACTTGGCTTACCGACTAACGTGTTACTGGCAACCGGGATCAACGGCTTAACGTGCCTTATTTAGCACAGAAACGCTCACTGATTTATATTCCACAATGTGGGCACCCATTCGGGACAAGCCATACTGATAGTTGCTTAACGCAGTGATCGTTTACAGAACACAAGCGCGACCACGAGCAATTTGCATCAAAATCGTTAATTAGATAATATAATTATGGAATTTAATGCTAATAACAATGAACTCAAATGTATCCTTTTAAATCATAATTTTACGTGTTTTAAGTCCACAGTATGCGTATATCGCCCAAAAACAAAATTATACATTACAAAGCTACATATGGAATTTATGAACGGGAAATAAAATTAATATTTGTAAAATCGGTTGTTGGGGTATTCGAAGAGGACAAGTTGCCAGGCTTTGCAATCCATGCATACCTATTTCTTATAGAAATAAGGGGATAGGAGTAAAATTACAAGACCGTTAAAACCGTGTGGAGTACGGATATATTCCTCCTCTTTGTAGTTGATTGGTAAGTTTCCCATAAGGCTGGCTGCATTGCCACTTTGGAGAAAAATGCATATCTTTTGTGTGAGGAAAAGGCTATAAAATATCATACCTCTGATAACAGGTCACAACCTGCTGTATAATTATAATGGACTCACTAATTGTGGGAATTTTTATTTTTTTACACAGCGCCGTCTTGCCCAAATTAATTTAATATAAGCTTGTGTTATGGGATCTAGACGACTGATAAACATACATCTAAATACATACATATTATACATATGAAATACCCAAACTCCGAAACAAACATTTGTGCACCACACAAATATTTATTCCGACCCGGAAATCGAACCGTGGACCTCAGTCGCGGCAGTCGCATACACTACCACCGCGCCACCGAAGCAGTCAAAGTTATATTTATGTCTACAAAAAGTTAAGTAATTTCTCCTTAGACGGAAGTTTTTTTGTAGAATCCCAAAGGTTGGTTTGGATGATTTAGTAAAATTTTGCGTCGTAGTAAATTTTCGTGGTTTAAAAGTGAGTTGCTAACTTTATGACCTAAAACTGCTTTGGAAAGAATGTTCTCCGTAAATTTTGTAAGCGGTATCGCTTTAATAGTATAAATGAATGTGCCACCATTTGCCTTCGGGATAAGCTTTAAAAGTATGGACTATGCAAACTATTTAGCAGACAGTAATTGAGCTTTGAACTGAAAAAAGTTTAAGTCAGAACTGAATTTTTTTTTGCTGTAATAGATTGTTCAGTCCACTTGGAAAAATATATTACTGCTGAAATGTAGGTGTAATGAGTTATCCCTCAAATATGCATAGATACTATTGGCAGGCACCTACTATGGTGTTATTTTGGCTTTTTATTAATCATCGGAAAACTTTCACAGCATTGTTTTTTATTTGGGACTAATCCCACCCGCATTCCCATTACTGTGACTCCTGTAAATCAGGATCTACAGCAATGACCAAAACACCAGAAAAGTTACACCGAGCTTAATCTCGGTGAAGTCCCAGGAGAAGTTAGCATGTCTTGGAACCCGCAACGAAATTAATCAGAAAATAATGTGAGTAAGTAGGAAAAGAACGTAATGCCTCTTCCCTCCTTTGCAAAGCGGGAGACCTGGAAAGCATCTAGGTGTAAATCCTATAGAACTAAGGAAGCACCACGGTAATAGTATTTTATGGGTCCTATGTGAGCTATGTTTGATTCCAGTAAAAGCTCAGCATTAATCGATTTTTATCAAGCCTACTTGTTGACTGGTCGCTAATTTAAAACTTGGTCAAACGATTCCCTAATTTGTGCCATTACCCAGCACCATCGCTTAAGCGCGTAAATTACATTTGAACAAATCACCGTATCCAATTAACATGACCGGGTGTAATTTTCGATTAAATCACTCGATTTGCGAAGCGATTCGATTTATCGCAGCGATTAGTCTGATCGAGACAGAAGACACGTATTAGTGCTGACGGATCGTCAGAAGCGCTTTGGCAAGTGTGTGAAGTTCTCTGTTGTGATCATTTCATCGTTTATCTCGAGTTAACTGACGATTTTATTGAGTAGTCTAGATTTTATGCTTGATTTAGTGAGTGTACTTCGTTGAAGATGAGATTGTTGATGAGAGCGACTTTGTTGAAGTGTAGCCTTATTCTTCTAAGGTTATAGCTTCATAATGTCTTACACAGGTACATTTAGCCCAAATTAAGCTAATTTAAACTTGTGGCCTTAGGATTAAGACAACTAATGAATACATTTATATATTATAAGTACGTATACAAAATAGATAGGAACATTATCATACTAATATTATAAACGCCAAAGTTTGTAAGTGTGGATGGATGTTTGTTATTCTTCCACGCAAAATCTACTGAATGGATTTTTTTGAAATTTTATAATAATATAGCTTACGCATCAGAATATCGCATAGGCTACTTTTTATCTCGGGAACAAGTTGCTGTGGGAAACGGGAACGGGAAAACTTCATCACGCGTGCGGAGCCGCGGGCGTCAAATAGTATATTATACATTTAAAAAACACTCAACTTTGAAAGATATACTCGCATTACATAAATATTTGTTTCGATTCGAGATTGAAATACAAGTCCTCATATCCCCGAGTTATTATTAAGGTTGTTAGATAGAGGGAAACTTAATACTATAATAATAATTATATTATTTTATCTGTGACTATAGTAAGAAGTAATTATGTTCGTACTAAATAGATATATTGACGTTTATGATTATTTAAAAATGACGAAAAAATAGTACAATGCAATGGCATTACGTTCTATCTGTAATTAATAATGTCTCCGTGCTTCGGAAACGCTGCACGTTAAGCCGTTATTCCCGGTTGCCAGTAACATGGCAGTCGTTAAGTCAAGTTGAAGGCCTTATGGGCGGCTTGAAAAATTTCAACAGCTGATAGCCACAACCTGCGTGTCTATTTCAACACGGCAATGGGCTCACCATCTATTACGTGGGACAGGAATACACATGGTGAAAAAGTGGGCATATAATATGCCTCTGACACCCCTTCGGGGATAAGGCGTGATAGATAAAATCGATTGAAGAATATAAACGAATTCTCATGTTAATTTTAATTTCGTATTATGCTGTTGTCGCTCTCATTGTTGCAAACCTTTATGATAGTTAGCAGTTGATACAAGGTGGCGTGTGAGAATTTGTTTAATGAAGGACATCCAGGTCTGGGACATGGATATAATAATATTTTACAATGAAAATGCTGATATTTAGTAGCTTAACTGTATTTTATAGAAGTAATTATGGCTACCTTTTATCATCGCACCGCTCGCCATAGACAGGGTGTTCACCCTCACACTTTGCGTCCGGAGCTTACGCACATGGTTAGGTCCAATAGAGACTTTATTACATGTACGCTTAGATTGTGGAATGAACTCTCTGCCTGGGTTTTCCCGAACTTCTACAGTATGGGGTTCTTCAAAAGAGGTCTTAAAAGGTTTATAAAAGGTCGGCAGCGCGAGTGCTGCACCTCTGGTGTTGCAAACGTCCATAGGTTACGGTGACCACTTTCCATCAGGTGGGCCATACGCTTGTCTGCCACCTCAGTGGTATAAAAAAATATATTACAACTTCACCGTGTCACATAGATTTTGAAAGAGAGAGAAATAAATGTTGCTATTACACATATTTAGTATAAATACAACGTTTAGAAATATATGTAGTCGATTCGACTGAATCATTTATGGTTAAGATATTTCTCGAAAAAATGTAATGATTATCAAAATTCAGATCTGAATATAGGATGTACCCTAAAATGTGTCACAAAAAAATATCCTTCTGAGTTGAAATAAAAAGTGGCGCATAAACTTCATATTCCAAAATAATATAATAATAATACTATTACAACTATAACACTAAACGCATAAATCGTGACGCTAGCTTTACGAGTAGAAAACGGGATAAATCCAAGCATGCTTTAGTCACTCGGTGTTTTTAATTGAGATCGGATCGATTCCCGCCATTTGAATTGCGACCGTGTCGACGCCATTTGCTTTTATAATTTTGACACACTTCCAATATTCGATAACGATATCTGTCAATTAAAATTTCAATTTTATCCAAGGATAACATGAGAGTTGCTGTTTGCATTTGGAAAAATAAATGGTTTGTAACAGTTTTTTTAAATTGGAACTATTAGCAATTTAGTTCAAAGCTTCACTTAGATTTAATTTCTTATGTTGAATAATGGACCTTAAATAATTGTCGTAATATGGGCTGGTATTGATCTAGCGCTACATAACGGAATGCAGAATAAATATGAATAGAAATGCCTCTATGGCGCGGTGGGAGTATATCCGACTGCTACGCAAGAGGTCGTGGGTTCGATTCCCACCCAGGATAAAACTATGTGTGATGAGCACGATGATTTATTTCTGTGTCTGGGTGTTATTTATCTATAATATGTTCGTATTTAGAAATATATAAGTATGTTTATCAGTTATCTGGTTACCATATTACAAGCTTTGCTTAGCTTGAAATCAGATGACGTTGTGTGAGTTGTCCTAACGATATTTATTTATTTATTTAAATAGAGGGTGAAATGTTAACCAATGATTTGATATACCGGAGACGCTAAATACCATGTATTAATTCTAGAAAAAAATTGAGCAGTTTGACTGTATATGTTCACGTTCAATGTACAAATTATAAAGTGTTTATGTGTATAGTTATTACCTACGCTCTTTATTATTCTGTGTACTTTGGTCCAGCTTGAATACAGATCGGTTTGATATTAAAGTAGAAGAGGAGAATCCTATCACACATCCATTTGATTTGTCAATCCTAACTCACGACGGTCAAGGATAACCTCTACTAGTTGTAGCGGAGCAATAACGAACTGAACTCGTCAAAAAAGTGGCATAAGACAGGTAATACCTTCAAGATTGTTAGCAATAAGCAAAACTATGCTTTACAACGTGGTGTTACGTGAATTGCCCCCATGTAACGTCTTATTCAAGTATTTATCACAGATCGGTTCATCAGTTGCCATCAAAATCAGACATAGTTGGAAACTTTGCTTCGCATTTTATGATACTCAACATTCGCATTAGATTAATCAATTATTTATAGAAGTATAAAACGCATCTGCGTACTGTACTAAATGAGACTAGTTTACACATATGAAAACGAAATATTGTCGTCGGTTTAATTCCGTATTCAACAGACATCCGATCCCCCAATGGATGTGCTGAGTCGTAGTCCCGGAATTATTTAGAAGATTTGAAATTTATCCCACTTTTAATACCGATTACTACTAAGAGATTTTTTTTTATTCGATTCTAAAAAAAATATAATATTTGACATCATCCGAGTGTCGGTTGCTTTTTTTATCAACGTGTCATGTCTTACTCCAATCTTTTTAAGAAACGATTTTAAAAATCAAATTACTTTTATGTTAATTCTAATCAAATGGAGTACTCATCTTTTATAGCTATAAGTAACGTTATATAAATCATTAATTTCTGTGCTGACATGAGTACTGCACGTAAGTAGGTTCAAAGTGCGCATTCTGATTTATGTATAAAAATGACACGTCAATGACACTTGTGTGTGACAGTGACTTTTTGTTTGATAACCAAAGCCATGGATCGGAATGCGTACTACGCAGAATATACTGGTGTTGTTATTTATTTATTTTTCATTTTTTACTTATTTTTAATTTTTAATTCTAGTTGTGTATGTTTTATTATAAGTTCATTTTTTATTCTGTGTGTGTTTGGAAAAATAAATGTTTCTTTCTTTCTTACCAAATCTGTCTTTTATATAATTTTGATATTATTATTATATTATGTTGTAGGGCATGTTTTTATACAGCACCATCTATCCCAAATTAATTTACTATAATATTATGCTATGGGCGCTCGAAAAACATACTTATATCTTCCTAAAAACATATAAATTATATACAGAAAAATAAAATTAATGTGGATCACACAAATATTTGTTAGACCCGGGATTCGAATCGAAGACCTCCACACTGCAGTCGCATACACTAATACTACTACTACTCTACCGATACCGCTGAACGAGAAATAAGAGCTCAGTCCACAAACAAATTCATCGATGCTACAATAATTTACTAAACCCACACTATCTCAATCGAATCGTACAAAATCGTTCATATATCCCGGGATATCCACAAACATTGCACAACACTAGCCTATAATTTGTAGGGTCATTGAGGCTATAAGCTGACTGGCTGTTTGGTTACGTCACAACCCTAGATCGCTCGGCTTATTTGAGTAGCTTGATTTATGTAGCGCTAGAACGAGCTAGAGCGCTTTCTATTAACGATAGTGTTTGCGCTTAATCTGCACGGAATTGATTTGGTGTGTTCAGATTTTGAGACTGAATTTTGAAAATGCATTTTAGTCTTGGTAGTAATATCTACTAGTTCTTTTTTAAAGTTATATGGCACAACCTCGGGTCTAAGGGTCAGTTATGACGATGTTTGATGTAATTCATTTTCCGGATAGCCAGATTGATAATTTGATACATTTTTAACACAGAATCATAACAGAAATTAGAAACGTTTACGAAGGTTCAGGACTGTTGGTTCTATTGAAAATTTCCAATGATGAATTCAACGGGATTTTTTAATCCATTTGTCTCCATTAATGTGAGAATGGGTCCAACAAGATTTTGGATGTACTCATGTCTTCATTGTACAAAATAAGTAAAACTATCAGGATTCATGAGTATTATTGTATCCAAAACAATTTTTAAGCATGAAGTTCACCGAGCACGGCCGAGCGTTGGTTTAACGTGTATGTACGAAGTATGAAGCTCGCACGGATCGAGACGTGATGATAGTGAGTGTGAGTGTGAGGGTGAGGATGAGGGTGACTGTGAGAGTGAGTGTGGGGTGAGGGTGAGGGTGAGAGTGAGGGTGAGGGTGAGGGCGAGGGCGAGGGCGAGGGCGAGGGCGAGGGCGAGGGCGAGGGCGAGGGCGAGGGCGAGGGCGAGGGCGAGGGCGAGGGCGAGGGCGAGGGCGAGGGCGAGGGCGAGGGCGAGGGCGAGGGCGAGGGCGAGGGCGAGGGCGAGGGCGAGGGCGAGGGCGAGGGCGAGGGCGAGGGCGAGGGCGAGGGCGAGGGCGAGGGCGAGGGCGAGGGCGAGGGCGAGGGTGAGGTTGAGGGTTTTTTTTTATTTTATTTTTTTAGTGTAACTTGGTAAACTAAACAAAGGTATGCTATGCAATAGCTTTACCGCGGCAGTCTCCGTGTGCCACACGTCTTTTTTTTTTGTAATAATAATTTGTTTAGTTGAGCTTATAATACAATTTAAGAACCAACAATGTAATTTAACATCGATAAAGAAGGGATTAAAAGCAATTACATGACAAACAAATTACCATATTTAAATAACTAATAGGTACATACAATGACTCCAGTTTCAATATAATATTTTGTAAACCATTATAAATAAAAATTCTTCCACCCATAGAACATGCTTAGATAAAATTTTTAATAAAGTGGAAAAACACAATTCGACTCGAGACAGGGATTGAACCTGTGACCTTTGCCTAACCAGGGCAATGTTCTAGTCAATGGGCAGGGCAATGCAATCAAGTTGAAATTCTCCACCATTATTTAATCGTCATTTTTAAGAGTATGACTAGATGCTTTGATTAGTTTATTTTCATCACAACTCTGTGTAAATAAACATAGCTATTAAAAAAAAAGGAGCACTAAATTTGTTGCCATTTTAATTACAATTTAAATAACCATTATACTGTCGCAACGCATTTAGTAATTATTATAGAGACCTATTAGGTAAAATGTCAATTTAGTATCTTAACAGTGGATACAATAATACTCATAAATCCTGATAGCTTCAATTATTTTGTACAGTATAGTCATGAGTACTTCCAAAATCCTGTTGGACCCATTCTCACAATAGAGGAGACAAAAGGCTTAAAAATCTTGTTGGTCCCATCAATGGAATTTTCCAATGAAACCCACAGTCCTGAACCTTTACAATAAATTTTTCCGTATAGATTTTATGCTCATTTAAACACCATATGACACTCGGAAGATTTCATTTGTATCGCACTTCGCTGCCAGAAACATTCTTAAATTCATTACCCTTATAGGAATCAGCAGTAAACTCTAATCATTTAGGTGAACACAATAGACTTGTCTGGGTCGCAGTTGCTAGAGAACTTTCTATCCTGTAACGGCCCCTTGATTATCCGACCTATTGAAATCCACCCAGTCGTTAGGCCATATAGAAGAAAAGAAAAAGGAAAAATAAATACATAAAAACATACATTCATCCGCGCGTAAAACATCACTCTCGGTGGACCACGTAAAAAACAAAATTTCAATAAAATAACTAACTAACTATCTTCACGCAGTATCCCTGATGGGGTAGTCAGAGAGGACTGGACAGGCAGATTCATCAATCGCTTCATACATGCTCGTCTGAGTATCCGAGTACTCTTGACTTTTCCGTTTTTGAGCAATCTGCTCAAAATTACAATTTACGGAAAATTATAATATCTAATCTCATTTAGTAACATCTTGACAAATTGTAATTGGTAGCACTCACGTTTCCAATTCGGGGATAAATCCGTTAGAGGTCAAAGGTCTCAGTGTCGCTCAGATGTAATTCATTGCGATCAGATTACAGTGTCGTGAGCCCATAAATTGGGCAACGGATACCTTATGATAACAAGTTTCTTTGAATTTATCAAACTACTTTAAAAGGTTTAGGGATTTAAGCTCGAATAATGACGATAATTATGAAATAGGAAGTATTTAAAAAGTTTTTAAATTTTATTTTTAATTGTATTGAAAAAAGACAAATTTCGGTTCGAGTCGGAATTGAACCCGAAATGTCTGAACCGTTCAGTGGCTAGAACATTGCCCTGGTAAGGCAAAGGTCACGGGTTCAATTCCCGTCTCGAACCAAGTTGTCTTTTTTCATTTTAATAAAAAAAATGTGATAGTTAGCATATTAATTGCTATAAATAATCCAAGTTGTTTTGGTTGAAAATTATATTATCTTACTGATTGTATTTTTTTGTACTACTAAGGTAAATCAATAAATATTGTGGGACACTTTTCATATAGCGCCATCTAGTCCAAACTAAGCTATAAGCTTGCACTATGTGATCTAGATAACCGATAAACATACTTATATATTTTCAAATACAACCTCGGAAATATCCAACAGCAAAACTAAACATTTGTGAATCACAAAAATATTTATTCCGGCCCGGGACCAACGCGTGTCAGCCGCATACACTACAACTTATGCAGCCGAGGCAGTAAAAAAAAATTAGCTGAAGTCGTATGTATACGTTACGAGTTTATACTCAGCATTATTGTCCCTTGAATCTGTGAAAACGAACAGACGGACAGACAACAAAGTTATCCTATAAAGGTTCTGATTTTTTAAGTGAAACTTCTTTATCAAGTCAAAAAGTTTCACATCTTACCTGTGTACTTTGGTAAACACACATTTTTTTATTGAATGTACTTAAACATGTTTTTAATAAAAATAAATGTACTTTGAATAAAAAAACCTGGTAAAATTAATACCTACTAATTTAACCTGCCTACTTAATCAGACCTTTTTACAAAATAGTCTTACAGAAATCGTATTTTATTAAGCACTACACGGTTATTAATATTTTATAGCGGTTCTACCGGAAATGAAAATAACACACGGGGAGTGTTAATTCAATAACTCTTTGTTAGGTCAAATATATGTTTGTAATGAATAAAGCTGTAGGTCAGTTATTAAGAGAGATTTTAGATAGAGTTTTCATGGTTAACATAATTACATAATTATATAATATCTTCACGCTGTATCACTGACGAGGTAGTCAGATAGGACAGATCGCCAGGCTTCGCGATCCATACAAACTTCATTCGCTTTCTGCAGATTCATTAATCGTTTCATACATGCACATCTGTGTAGTCAAGTACTTTTGATTTTTCCGTTTTTATTTATGTTTAAAAACAATTATATAGGTAAATAGATAGTATTTTAAATACAAGTTGAAGGTTTATGGGCAACTTAAAAAATTTCAACAGCAGGTAGCCACAACCTGCGTTTGTCTGTTTCAACACGACAATGGGCTCAGCACCTATTACGTGGGACAGGAATACACATAGTGACAAAGTGGGAGTATAATATGCTTCTGCCACCCCTTCGAGGATAAAGTGTGATTGATTTACTAAGTTCTTTAAATACACTATAAATAATAATTATGAGCAAGTCCTTTCATTTCATATCCATATTGTAGCGGCGCATTAAACATAACTATTCGGTCATTTTGGGTGATCCACCATGTTCGATTTAGAATGACGCCAAGAGCTTACGCTTTTTTTAAGCTTTAACCTGTCTACGAAATTTCATCTCCATATGTTGAAGATATCTATATATTTCACAATTGAGTTGCAAAATTCCACCCAAACAAATCATATAGGTCACAGGATATATATCTCATCTTATCTGTTCAAGGATTAGTTTGCTCATTCACACCACGGTAATAATGTAATGAAAATATCTTTATTCATGTAGGTCACAATGTAACTTATAAAAGTCAAGATTACTGCATTTACATTTAGAAAAATTCGCATAGCAATAAGAGTAGTTAAAGTGTGAGAAAGAACCTGGCAATAAAATTCATGGCCATACTTTTATAAAGAGGGACCTCTCGTTATAAATTCCAAAATCTTAAGAAGTGAAACTTCTTTACATTTTATTTACAGCTATAAAATTTCTTTCATACGTCGGTAAAGAAGTTTCACTTCAAAGCAACATGGCGCTTAACCGAAAAACGTGACGACTTTTTTTACAGCTATAAAATTTCTCTCAACGTCGATAAAAAAGTTTCACTTCATAAATTTCTGTACTGTTTAGTAATTTCATTAACAATGCAGAAGAATATATATTGATTTTGAAGTTACAACTAACGTTAAAATTCCCTCTATCGCCTGTTACGAAACTTTAGTAGCACTTAATTCAATTCTTGTGCCGACATTAAAATTCCAAACACGGGCCCACTTGGCCGGTGGCAATTAAACCGCTGAGCCAGCACAACTCCTAATTGATTCGAGATAGTACTCCACAGTAGCATTTTTTTTATTTCAGCAGTTGTACCGAGGAGCTAATATAATAGAAATCTATGTAATTTATCTTATAATATTTTAATCGGTAATTATTAATATATTTTTGAGCCGTTTGGGGTCGAAACACTGGGCTCGTGGGGCCCAAGTGATCGTTCGCTATACAGTGATATCGCAAAGCGAGTGGTCGACTCTTCTCGTGACCATAGGGCTGGCCTCTTTCTCGCTCACAGAATAAGTATTACTATACAACGTGGCAATGCGGCCAGCCTTATGGGAACCTTACCGGTTGATTTTGATGACTGACAACCCCGACTAGGTGTCGAAGAGGAATTCTTCGACACCTAGTCGGGGCATTATTGTCAGTCTTGTAATTATCCCCACCACCTCTTTTTATTGTACTGATTTCTGTAAATATGTTAAACTTTAATAAGTGAAATGTTCACGCTATTTAAAATAATTATAGGTATTAAGAAATATGAAATGTAATTTATTTTCGATCTTATTACACTAACTGTTGAACTCCCACAATGGCTGTAGATTGTATAGAAAGGCTTTGCAGGGCTGTGAGTTCGAATAAAAATCTTCATGCATAAAAACTTTACTTTAATATGCATAGATTCGGAGCTAACATTTGGCTTGTATACAGTAGGCGTGTTGGTGACAAAGAAAAAGAAAAGTGTTGCCACACTAACAATTTTGTGTACTTTATGAGGATTGCTGCACTACTTTACAATAGCTTTTATCCTGTGGTTTCACCCATAAGTTACGTCGAACCGTTCTAAGCAGGACCTTCCTAAAATACTTTATATTAGTTTATGCAATCAACATCGTAATGACACTAATATTATAAACGTAAAAGTTTAATAGCCCCATGTTTATTTTGTACTCTTTCACTTAAAAACTATTATTTATTTTATGAAAGACTATTTTGTTTTACAGAATTGTGCCAAACAACTACAATTATCTTTTAATTTCAAATTTAATTAATCATGATCGATTAATACTTTTATTCGATTTTAATGGAAATTTCTAATGGCAAAGCAACGGTTGCCAAAACAGCGAGCATATTATTATAAAATATAATCTGAGAACAATAAACACGGTACAGTAAAAGTGTTAGTAACATAAATCGGCAATAATGACATCTGTTTAGTGTTTCATGAAACTATATAAGTGCAGACATTTGTCTTAACTCAGACTCGTAAAAATCTGTGCATGAACACAAAAGGAACATCTGGTTATGAGATATTATTTGAAACCTTAAAGATATTTTAAAAAGTGTTTGTGAACACGCGTTAGAAATGATTCTTCTTTAGGGTAACAAGATAAAAATCTTTTTAAAAAATTCATCTTTCGCTTTATCTCTATGTTTATAGAAAAATATTCTGTAATAATGTATTTGTAGTTATGCGGCCGTTACTTCTCTTCTTACCCCTTTCGGAAGTAAGGCGTGAATTTATGTTATAATCGTCGTCGTATGGCTAAAATTTGGTTTGATGTAATACTCTTGCCTCAGTCCAAAAACCGTAAGCTTGGCATTCATAGCGATGATATCAATTAGTGAGCGCAGAGCAAGTTCTCTCGTAAAATGCATACTGATGACGTCATCGATCTTTGGCCCATCGTTAAATACTAAGCGACTATTTGTTAGCGGTAGTGGAAATAAATTGTGTGAACCGATGTATTTAAAATTGAAATCGACTTTGATTTGACAAGCCACTTGTTCATCCAACAAGATAATATAGCAGAATGTTTTCTTATTTGATACTAATCAAAGTGTAGTAAAAATACTGAGAAGATAGCAATTTAGATTAATCTTTAAAATTAAACACAAAAGGTTAGAAATGTCTTGCTGTCAAATTCCTGAATTCGGAAGGAATTTTATCTATCACAGTATTTGCAAATTTTGTCTTTCTCATTATCTTTATTTTCTGGTGTGCTCTTCAGGTTTGTAGTGAAGTGTTTTTCGTCCTGGAAAAGTAAACAAGTAATAATTAAAGTAATTTTTACTGTGTTAACTGAAGTTTAGCCAAAAACGTTTCTTTTGATTTTTTTTAGAAAACAATATTCTTTCTTGTCATTCAATTTTTCGTTATTTTGTAACGAAATATGCTTATTATTATTAAGATATAAATTTATCACAACGTTTTAAAATAAGATACATAGCAACAATAATTTCTATAAAAAAAACTTTCATTTTTAAAATCCTGTTTAGCATTATTGTTAGAGATCATTAGAAAAACATTCCGAGGTGTCGTTAACATTTTTATAGTTGTTGGTAAGTTGTAAACATCAATTACTTTGCTAAATGACCTTTTAATTTTACAGTTTTCATTTACAACGTTCGTAGCATAAAGTTTGACTTTCTGCCTAGAATATTTTTTTTCTAATTACATACATACATAATTTCAGAAATTTTCAATACATTTTCCGGTTCTGTTACTTTGTCCACTCTTTTTTTACATTAGGAATTTCTTACAGACTTTATTCATTTAGAGTAAATAGGAAGGTAAGATAGTACTCCCTCATAGAGATGACCGTTGAATTTATGTAAACCGTTTATATGGCACGAACCGATGAACCAATTTACCGTCGAATACTAAACTAGTTTTTTCGTAACGTCATTTTCGTTTCATTTCGATGCATGTTCACTTCAATGCACAGATTAGAAAAATTATGTCTTTTAATGTACGTTCAATGTATATCAACGTAGTCAACTAGTTTTGGGAATAACGACCTTCGGTTAGTCAATCTGTTCTTCTGTTCTGTTCTCTTTCATGCCCAGAACTAAGCGAACTTTGTGCACTGAGCAAGTGCAGTCATAATATGATAATGATCTCTAATACCGTGAATTTTGATATTATTCTTCTTTGTTCTTAATCGGTACAGGCTATTTATTTGTTTGTTTACAAAAGGTTTTAGTCTCATTTGAAATAATTTGCGTACATAATGCAATGCGCTTGAGTTAAATATTTTTATGCATTTATATAATTACTGCAGTGCAAAGACTAATCAAAACTGAAATATTAGAAGTTGCCTGCCAGCCTGTCCCCAGCCTGTAAAAAGTATGACGAAAGTTCATTTAAAATGTACAAACTACAAGCAAGTAAAATACATCGGGGGCAAGCGATAACAACATTTGTAGGCCTAACATTAAAATCATAATCCAGTTGCCATAAACCAGTAGTAAGACAGTAGTTTGAATCGTCCATTGAATGTAAATGTAATGTAAACTTAAATTAAACTGTCTCATATCGTTGACAAACCGTCGTCGTACCACCACTATGTCCCTCAAGTGAATGCCTTGGTGGCGCCGTGGTAGTGTATGCTACTGCCGCAACTGAGGTCCAGGGTTCGATTCCCGGGTCGAAAAAATAATTGTGTGATCCACAAAAATGTTTGTTTCGGAGTTAAGGTGTTTTCTATGTAATATGTATGTATTTAAAAATTTATAAGTATGTTTATCAGTCGTCTAAATCCCATAACACAAGCCTATATTAGCTTACTTTGGGGTAGACAGCACTGTATAGAAAAAAATGTCCCACAATATTTATCTAGTCCTCGGATGTGTGTGTTCAGGGAATTGGATATTTACTTAAAGTAAACTACTAGGACTCTGTTTTTTAACGTAAATCCATAGTTTTTAGCTTTTATTCTTAATCCAAAACTACAATTTATAAATCTTTTCTGTGTCGTGTAACAGAGGCTTAACATTTATTACCATTGTAAGTGTATTTAGAGATAAGTGACTTTTAAACTATCACGTAAATTCATTATAGTTCACAGAACTTTTATTTTAATCCCGGGTCTCATAACAAACATACATACATACCGTCACGCCTGTCTACCATCGGGGTAGGCAGAGACTATATCTTTCCACTTGCTACGATTCTGGCATACAACTTTCGCTTTTTCCACTTTAATAAGTGTTTTCATACACACACGCCGGTTATGGGTACTCTTGACCTGACCGTTCTCCAAAATGTCTTCTATTTGAAAACAGGGACTTAAAATCTTTGCACCTTGAATGCAGAATATTTAATCCAAATCAGATCATATGGAGATAAATCAAAGTTTGTTTCCCAAACGGAAAAAATATTTGCAGATTGCACAACTATTATATTATAGAACGGAGAATCGAACCTGATTAAAACATAAGACCATCAACTGAACTACCGAAGCAGTTCGCTAATAAAATATTTTTATCATTTGGATATTCTTCCGCAATCAAATTAACATTTGTATCGCGTTAGCAAAAAGCAGAAGCTAGAAATACATTTTTCATAATTAAATCAGTATAGAAGCGGCAAAGTTAAGTAATTTTACGTTGAAAAGAAAAAGTGACTGTTCTCAACTAATGGGCTTTCTTTGACTAATGATCTTACTTTTTAATACAGGTACAAATTGGTAAATTAATTCAAGCTTTCGAGGACTGACCGACAGTTATGCTAATGATGAAACAATTACTGATATTATATTACAGTTCTATTCTGAAGTAATTTGTTTCGAAATTGTGTACGAAAGAGATGCAAATTATGGCTACGGCTTATGCTACGTCGTAGACTATACGTAGGCATCGTAGTACAATAGTGCTACGAAAATACATGTGTTCCAGAATTCTATTATCAAAACAAAACTCCATTTAATCACTTACGAAATTTTAAAAACATTAAACCAACTTAGGCAATTTGATTGTATTTCACATTTCTCATTTCTTACAGCTTTTAAGGCAAATTTCTTGTATGCTCTAATAATTAACTCTTCTAATAAATCATTTTATCTCAACCCCTGCCCCTTTTCTTTCGTTTTGCTACCAACAGATGAACAAGAGGTCTATTTTAATATTATGAGTCTGAAAAATGCTAAGTCGGTAGGAAGAGATAATATCTCTGGCTATTTCTTAAAACGATATCATCAGGTTTTAACGGCTCCTTTAACATATATTTTTAATCTTATGTTTTTAACTGGTATATTTCCGGAGGAGTTTAAACTAGCTGAGGTTATTCCTATTTTCAAGAGCGGTGACAGAGGCTGTGTCAACAACTATAGACCCATCTCTATTCTTTCGACCTTATCTAAATTAGCTGAAAAACTTTTGAACAAGCGACTTACGAGCTATCTTGAATCAAAACATCTTTTGTCGAATGCGCAGTTTGAGTTCAGAGCAGGTACTTCGACTAATGATGCAGTGCATGAACTTGTTGATCATATAGTTCGCAAACTGGACAAGAAGAACAAGGTCTTGGCAATCTTTTTGGACCTAGCAAAAGCATTTGACACAGTCTCTGTGCCACTCCTTCTCGATAAACTGGAGAGGATGGGAATTCGCGGTACTCAGCTTAGATTATTCAGGGATTACCTCACTAATAGAAAGCAAAGAGTTAGAGTGGGTGAATTTGTTAGTGATGATCTACCCATCGTTTTCGGTGTGCCCCAGGGTAGTGTATTAGGTCCTACGTTGTTTGTAACCTATATCAACGATCTATGCAACCTTAACCTAAAAAATGGCAAAATTGTGACTTACGCAGACGACACCGCGCTAATTTTTCACGGAGACACATGGGATGACGTTTATTACTTCGCACAGACCGGCTTCAATTTAGTGATCGGGTGGCTAATGGATAATGGATTGACACTTAATGTTGATAAAACTAAATACATACCATTTTCAATTAGAAATCTATCTAACCCGGTACATGATGAATATACTATCGTGGCGCAATCTTGTTTACCCAATCAACGTTTTTCCTGCAGCCATGTAGAATTAACTTTCAATATTAAGTATTTAGGAGTCATGATTGATAATAGGCTGAACTTTAGTTTTCATTTGGACTTACTTTCATCCAGAACTCGTAAGCTAATTTCTGTTTTTAGGAACTTAAGATATATTGCTAATGAAAACATTTTTCGACTGGTGTACTTAGCTTTATGTGAGTCTATATTGATCTATTGTATTACAGTGTGGGGTGGCGCATGTAAGAGTACCTTGATTATGTTAGAAAGAGCTCAAAGAGCTGTATTAAAAGTGAGTCACTTCCTACCCTTTCTATTTCCCACTACAGATCTTTATCAAATTGTGGATGTACTTACAGTACGTCAATTATTTATTATCAACACTGTCTTAAAACAACACTCACTTATTAAATATGACCCTCAGCATATAAATAACAGACGGCTGAAATATAAAATTTGTTCTTCATTGGACTATAGATGGAACACAGTATTCTCTGGTAGGTTCTTCGGTTTCTAAGGACAATTCCTCTAAAACAAAGTCAATAAGATAGTTTTAATAACCCCACTAACAAAATTTCATTGTAAAAAAGTAACCACGGCCTGGCTAAAGACTCTCACCTATGATGACACCGAAAATCTCTTATATATCCCATCATAAATGTGAAAACACACACACACTTACTCACACACACTCACACACACTCACACACACATACACACACACACACACCTACGCTAATGTCCACTAATTTAATCTAGATAATGTATACGTACTAGAAACAGTTGTCCAGACTGGAGAGGCTGGTAATTCTGTCATACAGGTCTCCTAGTACAGATGCCAGTCTCTCACATAGATGTCAAAATTTGAACTAATAGATTAAGTTTTAAATATTGTAAAAACTTTCTGTGTGAGAGAACAAATAAATAAATACATTATTATTTGTTTCTTCTTCACGGGTATCTTCTTTTTTTTTTCTTACGAAGATACCCGGTCTTTTGGGAGGCTTACATGGGGACATAGAGGTCCAACATGCAGAGGCCTTTTGAGAATTTTAATGTAACAGGGAATGGGACTCCCACTGCAGACAATCCACGTCCGCCTTATGTAGAAGAACGGTAATGGATCATCTCCAATGGGAGTTAAACTATTGTACAATATGTTAACTACTATTGGGCTATTGAGTTGGAGGTTAAATGAACTGAGTGATTAGAACTATGGATGAAGACGGCGTCTGCCATTTTAATATATTATAATCAAAATACTGGCAGACGGTGACTTACCAACTCACTAGATGGGCCCCCTATACAATCGCCATAGGCATGATAAGCCTGTAAGGCGACAGGGGGCAACACCGGTGTGAGCGGCTTAGGGTGGCGAGTGGTGCGGCGCCGGTTTCACCTTCGCGGGACTGGCCCGGAGCGGGCTTCCCCGTAGTTATGCCCTTGAAAATGACACTTCCACCCCCGAGCATATAGCTCTGGCTCCCTCCCTCTGACCGGCCAATTAAGGCAAGCTAGAGTTGAGATTTGCTGCACTCCCGGGAGTAGCACTCTCACTGCTCTCCCGTTAGGCCATTAAATCCTAACCGGTGCAGAAGGGCAACAAAACTCTGAGGAATCGGGACCGATGTGTAGCCACGCATATTCAACTCGCCACAAGCTGCCCTGCGGATGTGAGCTTTTCAATAACTTACTGATACATTTTATTGTTGGTATCAGAAAGTAGTTAACTCAAAAAGCGAATCTACTATGCCCTCATAGGGTTGCGTTAATCCTATAAAAGATAACGACTGTCCTCGAGGGGTACACATTATTATTATTATTATTAATTGTTGTCTCATTTTATACTGTTATATAGTATTAAAACTGTTTGTATAAGATACGTGATTGTATATATGTATGAAAAGATAAATCTCGTAACAGATACAATCTCAATATATTATTGAGATTTCAGTCCACGTATTCCCAAATGGACTTCAGATACCTACATAACACAATACTTAGAAAAGACCATTGTTTTTCAGAATAGAAGAAAGAAAGAAACAAAGTATGGAAAATCCAAAAGTGCACGCCTCACACGCTTTTATTATAATATAAAAAAAAAGTAAAGTAAACAAAAAAATATTTAATCACTACATATTATAAAACAAAGTCGTTTTTCGCAGTCTGTCCCTATGTATGCTTAGATCTTTAAAACTACGCAACGAATTTCGATGCAGTTTTTTTAAATAGATAGAGTGATTCTTATAGAAGGTTTTTATGTATATTTTGTTAAGTTTTTGTATACATTAACTTAATTATAACGATAAATGTTGGCGGTGTCAGAAAAAATGAGCCGTCTGGGAGCTTTTAACGAAAACGCTGCCTAAACCCTTTGAGATATAACAAAATAATGTACTGTGGAATTGTTTATCTAGTATAGGTCTACAAAAAAGTCTGGGACCGTATATGTCTATCTCTTAAGGATACCGTACTATATCCATTTTAATACTTTAAAAAAAGCGGTAATTTAAAGGCTTTTTACACAAATTCATTATTAATCCTTATCATTTTTTATATGTTAGTTGGTTTCAGCATTTTAGGAAGATTATTTTGTTCCTTCACACTTTGCAAATTAAATGAATATCTTAGGCGATATGGCAATATCAAAAAAATTCGCAAAGAAATTAATTTCGTGTAACAAAAAATCCACCGAGCCGTGCGGGTGCGGGCGCGGCACTTGAGAGCGGAGAAGTAATCAAGTAATTTGGAAAATGTTCATACATTATCGTGAAATTAATAAACGACGGGATTAAATGGGTGCCACGGGGTTCGAAGTACGTCACGGGCGAAGCCGGGCGGGTCAGCTAGTTATATATATAAGGAAGATGTAAAAAATATCGACAGTCGGTATTAAATATTGTTCAATACGTAATACATTTATCTCCCGTGGCGTTGTTTGAGGAAAAGTGACAAATACAGTATATGCAGAAAAGAAAAAATATAGATATACTAAAACTATGAAGAAGTATGAGTCGATATTTTGTATTTGTTTATTTAATAACAATTAAACCACATCGAATCAGACCGTGAAAATTAAAAGGGTTCTATTCCTAATTATACTGAAGCGTAAGAGAAAAAAAAAAGACTCGATTAGTAAAGTATTTCGGTCGTTATCGTGATAACAAAAAAATAATACGCACATACAGACACACGGAAGTCCAAGACAAAACTTTTTTAAACAGTTTTTAACTAGAATACATAACAAAAAGTGCATCAAAAATATCATGAGTGTTAAAAATAGTGTTTTTTCTTGATATGTGTGTGTATATATTATTTTACAAGTGCAATATATGATAAATAGATACATTTTAAGTTTGAAAAATCAGATGTTTTGCGCGAAGTGACAGTAGTACCCACCTCAACGCTTCGCTTATTTTTTTTTTGTTCTCAAACAGAGGCATTATAATACAATACGATATACAGTATTCGAAACATATTAATGTTTTACGAGTATTCGAGATCAAAGTAGTCTGTTGTGAGTATATATCAATATAACCTTAAAATCAACTCGATATTTATTTTTTATTTATTTATTCACTAACAATGGAACATTGTATTTGAATTTGATTACATCTACTACTTAGCTTTAAAAATATTGACAAAAAAAACATTGACTTTACTATTTTAAAAATATTACAACTTCTATAATTTTTAAACTAAACTATACTGAGTCTGTCCGTTTCGATAAGGCAATAGAATTACCACCTATTTCAAGTACCATAATGCAACGACAAGAAGTTGAATATCTTCAAGGAACACAGCGTAATTATACGTATATAAACAAACACGGACGGAAAAACCAAAAAAAGTCTTTAGTGTAAAAATACTATGAAAGTAAAAAGTTCAGCCTATTTTAAAATAATATTCATTTTATTATATTCATTTTAATGTATTTGAAACTAAGTGTATCTTTGTGCTGACACAATTGGGTTCCGGTCCCCGTTTTTATTAGGTCCATTAAAACCATATTATATGGATTTTGTTTCGTCTAAACTTCAACTTCATTATTCTATCCAACACATATATTATTAAACAGTCCTATTAGTACCTTATCAGGTTCTCAACAGGCCCATCTAATTCACGTCAGACGATCCAACCTGAGCCGCAATAAGTCTTATATTACTATTCAAAGTATTCCATTAAGGGTAAAAAGTTCATATTGGGGCAAAGTACCTAAATGTGTATAAAATAGTGTATTTTATATGAATATTTATTCAGTATAAAATTAGCTAAACATAATTTTTTATAAGTTCATCATTTTATTCATCAAAACTTAGGCAATTTCTTAGTTTTTTTACCAAAATAAATTAACTTTTCTTTGTTTCAAAGATTTTTGTGTTCTTAACCCTAAGCAAAGCGCTCGTGGCCCCGCGGTCTCAGTGTTCTGTAAACGATCACTGAGTTACTCAACTTTCACTATGGCTGGTACTCGGATGGGTGACCACTTTGTGGCATTTACATTTGCGAGCGTTTCCGTGCTTCGGAAGGCACGTTAAGCAAGTATAAGTAGGTCCCGGTTACCAGTAAAATGGCAGTCGTTAAGCCTGGTTGAAGGCCTTATAGGCGGCATACAACCTGCATCTGTCTATTTCAACACGGCAATAGGCTCACCACCTATTAGTTGGGACAGGAATCCACACGGTAAAAAGTGGGCATATAATATGCCTCTGCCACCCCTTCGGGGATAAGGCGTGATGGATATTTTTATTATTTTTATAACCCTAAGCGAATTGTTTGTACAAGTTTGCTCAAGGTTCACAAATTAATTATGTAATGAAAAAATACATTTTTATTTGCTTAAAGTTCAGTGGTATATAAATCAATAGCACACAGAGTAAACTAGTACATTTTGAGAAGACCAGTTTTACTTCTATTAAATATTAATACTTAATAACTCTGAAATGATAAGTACTATATGAATTTATTTATTGTCATGATGCAACCCCATTTTACATAAAAGGATTATAGTACAAGGTTTATGGTAAACCCGACAAATACAGAATGAAATGAATGAATTAAGATTTATATTAGTCACTAGGTGACCCCCCCGGCTTCATCCGTGACATATGTCTAACTCCCGTAGCACCTATTTAATCCCGTCGCTTATAGTACCGTAATGATATATAGTCTATACTCTTCCTCGATAAATGGACTATTTATAACAATAATTATTTTTCAAATCCGACCAGTAGTTCCTGAGATTAGCGCGTTCAACCAAACAAACAAACAAACTATTCGACTTTATTATATTCTAAATAGATATTAGTCATATCTTTAAATTATTAATATTTATTTCGGGTCCTATTCGCGACGTATCGTTATCGATTCTAGACTCAACGCGTGACCGGCCGGCCGGTATAATTTAGTCGGACCATCGAGAACTACAAGATAGGCTTTGTACCGAATAATATACGTCGCGAATAAGACCTAACATATATATTTTATTTTATTTTAAGGATTTTGGATAACTTACAGCTAACAAAATACAATTATTAGATAAGTAACATAATGAAGGCCAATTAAAAGTTTTCACTACTAACATTAATATTATTTTAGAAAAGTCAGAAAAATGCCACAAACTCAATCCATACACACCTAATACAACCACAAATGTATTCATTCAACAATATACTGATCACATAAGACTTGATGAAGCGCTCGTGGCCCCGCGGTCTCAGTGTTCTGTAAACGATCACTGAGTTACGCAACTTTCACTATGGCTGGTCCTCGGATAGGTGACCACTTTGTGGCATTTACATTTGCGAGCGTTTCACGCACGTTAAGCCGTTGGTCCCGGTTGCCAGTAAAATGGCAGTCGTTAAGCCTGGTTGAATGCCTTATGGGCGGCATGAAAAATTTCAACAGCAGGTAGCCACAACCTGCGTCTGTCTATTTCAACACGGCAATGGGCTCACCACCTATTACGTGGGACAGGAAACTACACGGTGAAAAGTGGGCATATAATATGCCTCTGCCACCCCTTCGGGGATAAGGCGTGATGGATATTTATTTATTTATTTATTTTACATAAGACTTTCTTTACTTTAGAAATACTACTGAAAAATATATCTATATCAACATCCCGACATGCTACATTGTACGCACGGCATGCTCGTAGTAAATAAGAGTTTTGCCTAAAAGTTGTTCTTGCCATAGGAATGTGCAGTAGGTTCAGCCTACGCAGAAACAATGGCGGTGCGTACAAGCCTACCTTACACACCATCTCCAGCGAATCCGCAGATCCGTTAAAGATAGACATTAAAAATGCTAAATCTGCTATTTTACGACGTACTACCAGATGTAAAATGTGATTTTTTTTACAGCGGGTATGGTAATCAGGCAGAAAACAGTTTGATCGGAATTGAATGTACCTTAAGAACTTTCGTTGTATACTTTCTAGTACCACAGTCTGGCACCTATTCTCTACGTACGACGTAAACCATCTAAAGAGATTGCCCCGGATACCCTTAGATGATAACTTGACCATAAGTATGTTATGGTCTATTTTATCAAAACATTTGCTGTAGTCTGTGTATATACATCTACCTGGGATCTCTGCGACATGGAATAAGAAAGGAAATCACTACATAGGATAAGATGTGATGTAGTCGAACGACCTCTTAAGAAACCGTGCTGGTGTTCACTAAAGTTCTGCTTTAGTGCCGAATACACCTGCCTATAAACCATTTTTTCTAAGATTTTAGCGAACACACAGCTTGGAAATTGGTCTGTAATTTTCTACGACGATTATTGAGCCTTTTTTTGAAATAGGTGTTATATACGCAGACTTCCAGTAACTGGGCACCACTCCAGTTGTAAGTGAGCATTGGAACAAAATTGAGAGCGGTACAGTGAGACTATCAGCGCAGTTTACAATAAAAACTGGGGAAATGTTGTCTGGCCCCGAAGACCAGTTCAAGTCTACTTGATTCAATAATCTACTGACCTCCTCTCTGTCTATCTCAATGGACCCAATATCTGAGCCTACGCAACCCGCGAACGTATTCCGCAGTGAGAAGCGATGTGCTGTTATGGTTAGTGATTAGTTCTAAAAAGTTCGAGTAAAAGTAGTCACTAAACATGTTGCATATATCATCTCCATCACCAGAGGAACGCTGTCCATATTGTAGAAAAGAGGGATAGCAACTGGAGTGCTGTTTCGATTTGACATAACCCCAATAAGCACAAGGGTTACGATTTATATTTGATTCTATTTTGGAAATGTAATTTTTAAATAACTCCTTTTCTAAATATTTTACTCGCTGACGTAAAATAACAAATGAATGATAATCCGAAACATTTCTATATTTTTTGAATTTGTAAGATATTTTGATTTTTCCTTGATTATCTTAATTAATGAGGTATTAAACCAGATAAGATATTTTGAATTTACGGTTACAGTTTTTGATTGTATATAAGTGTTACGCAACTCATTAATAACCTCATAAAGATATACTACGGCATCGTGGAGGGTTCTAGAGTTTAGCTCATAGTCCCAATTCTTGGAATCCAACTCGTACTTTATAGCATCATAATTAGCCTTATTATACAGGTACTGTATACGAGGACGAAGTGGCAGGCTGTGCAATTGAACAAAGTCGACCGAAACGCAGAGTACTTTGTGTTGGGGATCCTCGGGTACGAGAGGATCATCACAGCAAGTAACGGAGATATCATTATTACATAGGACAAGATCCAATAACCTATTTTTAATATTATGGAAGCTATTATATTGCGATACATTACAAATATTCAAATTGTCAATAAAATTACATTGTACATCACCCTCTAGGTTACTTGTAATGTAATATATAAATATGATTGAAAATTTAAAAACTTTAATCTCTAAACCATGTAAATCTTTGATACCTTTATAATAATAATAATATAATCGTTTATTTCAGGTCACAAGTACCCATACAAAAAAAAAACAAATAAAATAAATCAAATTAAATGAATACACTGCAACAAAAAAAAAATAAAAAAATTGTCAAATACATGCATACATACAATTATAATAAACAATAAAATTAATATAAAATAAAATTAGATGAAAATAGCTAGCTGGAATATTGAAGATCATATAAGAAGTAGAGTTTAGCTTCATGTATAGCCCACAATATTTCATTGTCAAAATTATAATAGGTAATTATTATTTTATAATGTATAAAAAAATTACATAGGACATTTCTTGTAAAGTTTGTACCATAAAATGTTGAACTCACCCTAATGTCCCCTGATGAATGATAATAAACGGTGACTTCGCTAATGTATAACTTCCGAAGTTGGCTTTTAAGGGCTCTCTTATCATTAAGGTCGTCGCTGCTGTTATTAATCTGTTTACTCTCGTGATTGCAGCGGGAAAAGGTCGAATTTGACACAGGGCCTTTGAATATTTAAATAATTTTGTTAAAATTTCACTAAGGTAGAAAAAAATTAAACACCTTTTGTTTTTGTTGATTTTGTATTCTTACAACTTAAAAAAAATTTCAAAAACAAGACAACGAGTAACTCGTTTCTTATTTTTCGACATTTTTAAATCATATTTAAGTGCTTTATTTATTATTTTATGTTATAAGACCCTTTTCAATTAAAGAACAGTTGATCGAAAGCATCGATAGTCAACAGAAAAATTTACGTTAGATGATACAACAATCGATGAATTATACATACAACAATGGTTAGTGATCTGAGAAAATTTTTGAAATGATTTGGGTACTATGATCATCACATTGTGTCGTTTGCAAGATTGGCAACGTGAAAATAGCACCTCTGGTGTTTCAAATGACCACATGCCACAGTGATTACTTTCGTTCAGATGGGTCATATATGATTATCTGTCACATTAAGGATGTGGAAGAAAGGGTGGGATGTACCTCCGACACAAAAGGAGGATCATCCGACCAAGAAAGGTGACGCCAGAAGAGCCACGGTTCGTCGTTGATGTTCGTGGCTTTTGTATATATCATTTTTTAGCATGAAAACTCATATCGCGCGATCTAGGATTGGTACTTAGAAGAACTTTCATATCGCAATGCAGGACTCTTATAGCTCTTAACTATGTAGCTGTTGTCGCCATAGTACTATAAAAACCGCCATAACTTATACGCGTAAGGCTACTAGCCCTTCAAAACCAAAAACGTTCTGCCCTTTAAATGTTCTGTAAACAGTTTAATTTGCTCTATCGTATACCGCCACACGGCATTTAATTATTATAAATAGGATCATATAACTAACAATCTCTAAATCATACCTGTTACAGTCCATCCACGATCTTTCAGTAAATTAAAATTTATAATATGCTAACATTTTATCTCCATTCATAACACTCGTATAATATTATTTATAACTTCCCTTCACATACTGAGCTTCAAACTATAACCATTCATATTTCATCTATAACTATTTAAATTAAAGAAAATAATCGTAAAGTGTTGGCACCTTATCTATACCCTTACTGGGTAATATGACCCAACTTTACCCTTCAACCGTCCAACATAATTACACAGTAACATAACTGAGCAGTTCCGACAAGGTTTTATAGCTGAAGAAATGTCCACTCAATTATGATTTGTGAGCGTTGAGTTCAACTCAATTATAAGTAATGGTTATTGAAGGTATGTCAGAACTACATGGAAAGGGTCGATTATGAGTGAGTTATAAGCTAGTCACCTTAATTGTTATTAGATTGATTGAATGCTAAATACTTGGTTTCTACGTTATGATTTCTACATTTAAATTAAGTAGTAGCGAAAATCTCTTGGTTATTCGCGTAGTGCTGGTTCTCGTGCGAATATAGGGATAAAATGTAGCCTTAAGTACTCCTTGTAACATCAGCTATTAGCTTGTGATGTCTTGATAAAATTAATTCAGCCTTTTCGGATATAACCGGAATAGACAGGCAGAAATAATTAAAAAAAAAGGATTTCTTATGTATATTTTATTTATTTATTTAAAGTCAGATGCTTGATGCGCTTGCAGCATAACTAAGTCGCACATCAAGCCATTACAGTTATGATATTCTATTTTATTAAATATGTATACAATTACAAATTGTTAGTAAAGTATCTAATACAAATTTGAATGTACAAACCAATCCCAATACAAAAAATGTATATGTATCGATATTTAGTGAAATTATATTATAGATAGTATAATTATATTATAGAAGCGCTCGTGGCCCCGCGGTCTCAGTGTTCTGTAAACGATCACTGAGTTACGCAACTTTCACTATGGCTGGTCCTCGGATGGGTGACCACTTTGTGGCATTTACATTTGCGAGCGTTTCCGTGCTTCGGAAGGCACGTTAAGCCGTTGGTCCCGGTTGCCAGTAAAACGGCAGTCGTTAAGCCTGGTTGAATGCCTTATGGGCGGCATGAAAAATTTCAACAGCAGGTAGCCACAACCTGCGTCTGTCTATTTCAACACGGCAATGGGCTCACCACCTATTACGTGGGACAGGTAAATCCACACGGTGAAAAGTGGGCATATAATATGCCTCTGCCACCCCTTCGGGGATAAGGCGTGATGGATATTTATTTATTTATTTATATTATAGATGTTTAGATTAAAATTTATGTACAAGTAACAACTTCGACATCTAAAAGATTAAGCATGCAATTTTTGTATCGGTAAGATAGGTCTTGTAATATTAATTTAACATCATAATTTTGTCACAGTACTAGTTTATCAGTGATTATATTAAAAGTAAACTAACTAGCTTAACGCTGCATCCTTGAGCCTGTATTCCTGTGATGCTTAAATACTTCTTTAAACAATATGGCAACACAGCCTTGGGGATTCATATGTTATTTACTTATTTATTATTCTATAATAATAATATAATTATAGTAATTGATAATTTTAATTATTGATTTATTAATCGTTTCATATATGTACGTTTTGGGTATCTGAGTATATTTGACCTATCCGTTTTTTTAACAAGCTGCTCACGTGGTCTTTGTATGCACATCCCCATCAGTGATTATACACACAGTGTGTATGAAGGTAAGTTAGTATTGTAGGCAACGTAAAAATTCGTCATAATGGTACACTGTGACGAATTTTTATCACTATCTATCCTGGATTCGGATTTCTTTAAAGTACTACGGTTTTAAAATATGCTTTACCGATGTTCAGTGTATAATCATAAACTAATGAAAAATCGCAACAAGACGCCATAATAACAATTGCAACTTCATAGGACTTTATAAAACAAAAACAATGCATGTCTGTTCCTTACAAAAGTTTGTAAAAAAAGTTAATTTGAAAAGTTCATTAGAGAGAACGTTTTCAACACAAACTTGAGCTTTTTCAACGATTATGATACACGAGTACTTTGAATCGCAATTTCTTTGTCAAAACATTTATTTTTTGGAAACGAATTTAAAATTACATGATTGCAACACTCTTTATAGATTATTTTATGTTTAGGGTTCCAAAAAAATCATAAGGTATTTTTTTTCAACTTATTTTTAAATAGTTTTTTTAGAAATAAACATTGCTATCTTCACGCATTTACCTGACGGGTTAGTCAAAGAGGACAGACCGTCAGGCATCGCGATCCATGCATACTTCTTTCGCTTCCAGTAGATTCATTAATCGCTTCATACTGCACGTCTTGGTATCCGAGTACTTTTGACTTTTCCGTTTTTAAGCAATCTGCTCACGCGGTCTTCATAAATAAGAAATAGGTGCCTTTATTAAAATTATTTATAACACCTAACCTATTACGTTGAATAAAAATGATTACGGTGAAATGTGGGAGCCTCTACCACCTCTATGGGGAAAAAAGGCGTAAATGAAATTATTATGTGACGTTGAGGATGAGGCTAGGGGTGAATTTGGAGAGAGTTACGCACAGAGATGAAGAAAAGATGCACTTGCAAGAACATAAACATTTACTGTGCAAGTTAAACATTATACAAAGCAAGAAGAAGATATTTAGAATTTGGAGTTTAATTTAGCTAAGATGAAAGTAGAAAAGGGGTGGGGTTCAGTAGGTGTGATGTTGAGATACGTCCCAAGGTAAAGTGGGAGACGTTACCTCATGAGCATGGAAGTGGTAGAAACTTCAAAATTGCCTAAGCACGTATTCATGGTATCCTGAATCAAATGCCGCAAACCGTGGGTCTCTATCTCTTATGGTTCCTGGGAAATTGATGCGTACAGACGGACGGACAGACTGAGCCGTTTTATATAATTTTTCTAAACTTTAGAGTTTAGAAGTCTAAAAACTGCATACCCAAGTAACTTAAACGTCAACTTCTTAGTTAGAGTACCTAATGGATACATCCCAGCCAAAACTCAAATCCACTCTTCTTCAATTGGAAAAACATAAAAAATTTAGTGGACTTACACTGCAAGTAGTATATTTGAAGGGACATATTGCTGACGCACTTGACTTCAAAATCAACTTCAGAATCCATCCCTTCAACTGAATTACAGCCCTAATTTAATGTCTGCCACGCAAGAGTAGCGTCTGAGTGAAATGTGGAGAAAACATGTAAGGGCTAGCGAAATTCACTTTTATGTTACCATCACATAACTATGCTATGTGCATGTGATGAGAAGGGATGGTAGTCATGTCACTAAAAGAACTATGAATATGAAAGTTGATGGATGAGCCAGAGGAAGGCCAAAGAAAAAATAGATGGATTGTGTAAGGAGTGATATAAATATGAAAGGAGTGAATGATCAGATGACGAATAACAGGGATGAATGAAAGAGGTAGACATACTGCGCCGACCACAAATAAAATGGGACAAGGGCAAGAGGATGATCACATAACTATGCTATTTAACAATATACAATATCTAGGATATATTTATATATCCATCTAATATGTGTAATATCTTGATGAAGAGTATTACGATGACTAGTAGGTACCTACCTAAAAATAAAGTTTAAGTTCAAAAATATAATTATGAAATACATAATGGTATTTCGTAGCAGGACTTTAAAGCTACTTCTAGAATTAGAGTTAGAGTTATCTACTTCTTCTTTAGAGATTAACTACACTTTTAATAGCGTCGAAATTTTTAAGTTAAAATTATGTTTAAGTTATAAATATAAATATGTACCTATATAATTTCTATTGTTATTTTGTAGGAGGACTTTCGAGAGTGTTTACGTCAATAACCAAAATGACTACATTTTCGCATTACAAGGACCTTACCATAATCACTATTGTTTATTTTTATTTGATATTTTGTGAGTGCATTAAAATATCAATATTCTAGAACAGTCAAATATTTCTAATTTTCGCCATTGTAAGTCTTTACCATCTACAATATAGGATAGAACATTAACTGTAAATACCTCAATTTAAATAAAATTCAATAAATAATTGCAATGAACACGAAGCATTATGCTAAACACAACAGTTAGTGCACTTATGGCATAAATCCTTCTTTTATATACTAGTAATGCTTGCATAATTCACAAACAGCTTATCATTGGCTTTTCGAGGTAATTTTTAGAAGTATTTTTTTTTGAAAATTGTCGGCTGAAAACTGATCGGATATTATTCGTAAACAATGATTTACTGCCGACCGTATTGATAGCTATGTAACATGCTGGAATGTAAATCAGCATTGCATTAACTGTTCGCATGTTTTTGGACTCGTATTTGCTCCGTTAATGAGCCGCACTTATAACACGATATTGGAAAATCGGGTCATAATTTCGTATGATTTATTCCATAATCTGATTTGTGGTAACGCGAAGTAATACCAAAATATATTCGATATTTTTGATGCAAGCAACAAACAATTTTATTCTAATTTTGACTGTGTGAGCCCTTTTTTTTTAACGTGTGGAGGTCCACACGGTCCCTGCCTAACTGTCTGTTGCCAGACGCCCCGAGTAGCTCCTCGGAAAGATGTCCCAGTGCTCCCGGCAGACTTTGGCTACCACCGCGGCTTCATCTAGGGTTCAGGTGTTATCCCGCCTCTTTGGGGGTCGGTTCGGGTTTTATCCCGCTTCTTGGAGCATGAGGCGTGCGTGAAATTTCCACGTCACGCCGACGTCTTGGGTCTGCTTCTGTAAGGACGGCGATTGATTGTGGCCCTAATATTTTTTGTACTACTTTAGCAGCAAATAGGTTTAATGATCCTCCTGATACGGAATGGTCACCATAGCCTGGAAATATATAGTAACTACCTATTGTAGCTACTACACAAACCAAGCTATGGTGCCCATATCTAATCTGTGGTCGAAACCTGGCAAGCCCGTGTTATGCTCGGGCTACTGTCTCTTTAAAACTAATAAGGCCTCTTTTGCAAACCTTTATACTGATAATAGATTTTACGAATAATATATGTGATGGCAAAGTTTTTACAATGTTGAGGCTATGATAACATTTCTTTGCACTGACTAGGTTTTTATCCCCGAAGGGGTAGACAAAGGTATACTATATGCCCACATTAGACCGCATGCATTTTTGTCTTACGTAACAGATAATAAGCCCATTGCCGCGTTAAAATAGACAAGTGCAGGATGTGGCGACATGCTGTTGAAAGTTTTCAAACCGATGCGCGGCTTAAAAAATTTTTTGTCCTTCAACTTGGCTTAACGACTGCCATGTTACTCGCAACCGAGATCAACGGCTTAACGTGCCTTACGAAGCACGGAAACGCTCGCAAATGTAAATGCCACAATGTGGTAACACATCCATGAACAGCCATAGCGAAAGTTGCTCTACGCAGTGATCGTTTACAGAACACTGAGTTAGCAGGGCCACGAACGCTTCCATATTTATCTTGTGTTCCTTTTTCCTCTTAAAAGATTTTAAAATACATCAATGAAATATTAGCAGTAACAAAGTAAGCATCGGAACTCAATTTTAAACTGCATTTGTAGAAAGTGAAAGAAAATAACTTAAAAGTAAGCGAAGGGTTAGCGAAAAATTATTTGGAAAATCACGAGCCACGAGCGCTCTTGACAAATAGCTTGCGGTTAAACCAGGGTTGCCACTACACTTGTTTTTTGCATAGATAAAAATCTTTCATCAAAGGATTATCTTCATATTTATAACACGTGCTAAAACCTTTTTGTTAACAAAAAGTGATACTAAAGTTATGAGAAACTCGGAAACATCATGTTAAATTTGAAGTTACAATACACTAAGAGCGGGAGAGAACTACATGTATTCAAAACTTATACCGCGTTTTTGACTACCTCTGTAGCGGGGATGTGTATGCGATTGCCGTGTCGTGGTCTCAGGTTCGGATCCTGAGTTGGAAGGAATATTTGTGTAATCCGAAAATGTTTGTTTCGGAGATTGCATGTTTCATTAGTATAATATGTGTGTATTATACATTTTTATGAGTCAGTATGCACTGTTAAATAAAATGTCTAACAATATTTATTATAATACCATTTCAAAACCAGGAATGTTTTTGGTTTTGAAATAGTATGTAATTGGTTTTATGAAAACAATGTCGTTGTTTCGGCAGTGTTCAACAACATCATCATCATCATCCGAGCGTTTGTCCCAGTTGTGTTGCACGACTCCTGGGATCCGCTTTCAAACTTTCTTTCATTGTCAAGCATATCAAACCCTATGACGCCAAGCTAGCATTTATTGGGTCTTTCTTCCCTTTTTACCGGGACCCGACGGAGGTAGCATGACTAAACATTTGTAAATATATTATTATAAAATTTCATTAAAATCCATTCAGTACATTTTGCGTAAAAAAGGAATAACCATCCATCCATACTTACAAACTTTGGCGTTTATAACATTAGTAGGATTAGCTGACGCTCTGCAGCTTCACCCGCGTTGTGCTTGTTCCCGTAGAAACACGAGGTCTAAAACAAAACGTTGCCAAAGTTATTCATCATCTACCAGTGAAAGTTTTGTTAAAATCGGTCTAATCGTTTTTGTGGTTATGTATTTGATCTATGTTAAGTATCGTGATGAAAAATTGTTAATAGGAATTACAAACATACACTACTTAGAGAATAGCTCTTGTAGAAAATATCATAAATATCTTTTCATCAGTCTCATAAGGGGTTTTATTTATTTACCCAAAACTGAATTTTGGGCAACCCTAGCTGTCTCTTACAGCCGCCTATTTGTCTGGTTTAAGTCGGTTAAAAACCGTCACTTGTAATACCTAGTGTCCCGCGCTCCCGGTATGTTTACAAATAAATTTCAGTGTCTTATCCTCGATTAATTAACAGTGTCCACAGTAAACCACTGTATACTGTTAATATTTTTAAATTAAAGCCTGCTACCGGCTTACACTTGTCAATTAAGGATAATAACGAAATATTTTGTGAAAATGTCCGTGGTTACGTATAAGCGTAGTTTATTGTTAGTATTTTTTCAGTTTTAAAATTTTTCTTGTTTTATAGAAATACTAGTTGTCGCCCGCGGCTTTGTCCGCGAAGAGTAGTTTTCCCATTACCGTTTCCCTCAGGAACTTGTTCCCGGGATAAAAAGTAGCCTATGTGTTATTCTGATGTATAAGCTATATTATTGTCATTCAAATGCTTTCAGTAGTTTTTACGTCAAAGAGTTACAAACATCCACACAAACTTTCGCATTTATAATATTATTAAGATAATGATAGGTGGCCTTTTGGTTTAGGTCTCGTACAAATAATAAGATATTTACAATAAAAACTATTAAAACCTAAAATCGATGCACCTAGATAATTATATGGAAGCTTGTAGACTGTATACCATATTCCATTTTTAGATTTAAACTTGAGAATTTAAAATATAGTAATACCTATACATATAGATGTCAAATTAAGTAAGCGCTCTGTTATCTATTTTTAATTTAGCATCCTAATAATTATAATATCGTTGCGACAACTCACACAACGCCATCTGATTCCAAACTTCAGAAAAACTATAACATTTATCTATAATATGTATTTATTTAGAAATATATAAGTATGTTTATCAGTTATCTAGATCCCATAACACAAGCTAATATTGGCTTACTTTGGGCTAGATGACGCTGTGTGACAAGTGTCCCACAATATTTAAAAAAACAAAAAAAAGAAAAAAAAACTAAGCAGAGCTTGTACTATGGGAACCAGATAACTGATAAACATATTTAGAATAAACTATCGTGCTCGACACACAAAGTTTTATCCTGGGTGGGAATCGAAATTGTATTACAAAAAATTACGGGTTGCACTCCGGGAGTGCCAACGAAAGTGAAAACTAAATGTATTAATAATTTATTTATGAGTCTAGAGATTTTATCTCATTTAAAAATATGCGTACAGCGCTAAAAGAAGTTTTCACTTCAAAAAAGTAAGTCTATTACGACTGCTTTGGTAAGCTGTGGTGAACGTGGTTGGTGGTAAGTTTACTTATACTACTAGTTAAGTCTATAAAATGTAACCAACTTACAACTTATCACTGTTTGTTTACCCAAATAAATGAAAGAATCGTAGGGATATGCTAGAGTGTACACATAAATTCATTATCAGATAAAACAACTCAATAAAAATAAAGGTCGCCATTCCAATCATTTCGTGCGCATTGTAAATTGATTCCGAAATAAATCAAGTAAGCAGTAATAATTAACATGGACAACAAAAAAAATATATATATATCACCACAGATAACACATAAAAAACGAGAAATTGATCCAAAACGCGATGAACAATCTAAATGTGCGACCAGCGCCACATTTACATTGCGACAAAAAAATCGCAACTAACATAGATCGTTGAGATTTATGCGTCCTATAACGATTTATTAGTCAGTGCACTCATGAATTTGACGCGAAGCTTGTTTTTGTCTCGATATAACGCATGACTATGACGTCACACGCGAAATATCGGCGAGCTCCACCATCGCGATTTTATTGCTTAAAATAAATAAAATTGCACCAATGAAATGTTATCAGTGTTATATAGGTATGGTGCTATATACACTGCGTATTATATAAGTAAGTTTCAGTTACTGTGTGTGTGTGTGTAGGTGTGTGTGTGTGTGTGTGTGTGTAAGTGTGTGCGTACGTGTTCGCGTATGTTTGTATGTGTCAGTTATTTATTTATGTCCTCTCTATTTGGGGACGTATAGAAGTTGTTCTGTCTCATCGTAAGTCAGTTTTTGCAGGTATGCAATTAGTTCACTTTTGCATTTCTCCCTAGTTAGTGGATATATGTTTAGGTGTTTATTTACCCTATTATACAGCAAGGGCCCTGCATAGTCAGAAAATTGTGTACTAAATTTGGTTTTACAACCCACTGATTTTTCACAAACAGCATGTCTCCGGCGCTTGTTAAGCATTTGAGGATCAAATTTTAATTTGCCATGTCGTTGAAGAATTAAATTTAGAATATACAGCTGCCTCACTGTTAGAACTTCAAAAATGTTATACTAGATGATACCTGCGGCTCCGCACGTGTAATTAATATTTCCGGTTCCCTACAGGAACTTGTACCCGGGACCGAATTAAATGAAATTGAAATTTGGTACAGTGATAGTCTATATCCTGAGAAAGGACCTATGCTACTTTTTTTTCCAGCTAAAGGCTTGAGTGAGGATAGTGGGTTCAGTTTAGTAATCATCGGGAATTTAATTCAAGTTTTGAAAAACGCAAGTTTCACAAATTAACCACTATGTTATTGCCGTTTAAATAGCTTGGGCTTTCAAGTAAAAGATTTTTTTTTCGTTCTATATCACCATTTATCATTATATCAAATATGATATCATTATATATTATCAAATATAATAAATAATATTATTGAAATTTAAGGCAAACTAAGTTTGGTCGACTGTTCTTGCGATTAAAAGAGTGGCCATGAGTTTTATTGCCAGGTTCTTCTTCAGGCTCTACTATTCTTCTTTTATGGTTTGCAAATCTGGCAGTAAATGTAAAAGCAATAATCTTGACGTTCATAAGTGCTACTTTGTGACCTACATGAATAAAGATATTTTCACTTCATTATTAATTTCATCGATTTCTTCGTATCCTTGACATAGTAAACAGAGGTAACGTGTCGTTTCCAACAATTTTTTCCTATTAATCTTCCTTTGAAGCTGTATGATCTATTTAATTTGTGATAAATCTGGACCAAATTACTAATAAGGTTGGTCCGTTCACAGCATAAGCATTTGGCATAGCCTGAGGGTCGAAGAATTACCTTGAACACCATCCAATTTGGAATAATTCAAGAAACGGAGGAAATTGTTAGGTAGTTATTCTATGACTCTCTAACTTTTATATTATATTATAGAATGACGGTAAAACCTTTTGGATAGTTTAAACCATATAGATTAAACAATAAGATATTTTTGAAGGAGGGTAGGCAGAGACATCCTCTATGTTGATATTTCACCATATGCATATTGTGTGCCTATTATCGTGTTGAAATGGACAGGCGCAGGATGTGACGTTTTTTAAGCAACCTATTAGGCGTTCCACTTAGCTTATCGACTTTAATGTTATTAACAACCGGGATCAATGACTTATCGTATCTTCCAGAACACACGTTTCTGCGCAAATGGAAATGCATTAAAGTCATCTCAAAACAAGCCAAAGCCTAAGTTGCTTAACGCAGTGGTAGTTACCAAAACACTTTAAGCGAATTCAACTTCATCAGTAATAATGAAAATACACTTCGAATACAAAACGATCTAACCACCTCACAGTGTCTAAAGTGAAGTGACTTGATCATAGGAATGACATCATATTGCCATGGAGCAGCATTTGGAGTGATATCTCGGGTGTTTTGTGGCCACACTACTCTGACACTACCAATTTATACTACCTGAGTCAGATTTCATGGCCACATTGACATCTTTCTTGTGGGTTTTCTTTCCATAATAGATAGATTATTTATGTCTCACAATAAAAGTGATCTTACAATATATAAATGTTTTCGCAGTATATAGAACAAAATATAACTGTGATTTAAATAATTGTGGGAGTCAGGAACTCAAACTAGAGTACCCTGTGCTATGAGCTCTTGGTCCGCCCCTCCTATATAGTTGTACATAATTAATTACGATGATAAAGATTAAAAACGAAAAGGATCAATAGGAAAATAAATTTTGTACATGTGTGAAAAATTTTGTGTTTGGGTTTGTGAAAGAGCGTGGGTTCTTCAAGAGCATAATTTGAAAGACAATGTCTTTCTCTCTCTGATTTAAGAAGTTTCAATCTTTGGATCTCGCTCAGATTTAATATAAAAAAAATGGCCAGTGTCTGATTCATCACGTCACTTTTTTTTTTTGTTTTGGCGATGTCCGGCTTGGACTTAGCCACGACGTATATTATATTAACTTTTTTCTTATAGTGATAATTTTCAAGTAGATAATGAATATTCTTCATTCTTAAGTAGTAAATTATTCTTATTGATGGCAGCGTATTCATGTATAGGTTTGTTACAAAGTTCTAATTTCTAGGTGACGCGATTGCCAACAACAAAATTTATTGAACTTCCATCTTCCATTAATTATGTCACTTATAGTACCAATGTTGGATTGTTCGCAGGCCCAAAAGCGGTTCAATGCTATTATACAGCCGCAAGAAGGTCCGTTACCGGCGCGACGGCTACTGTTGGAAGAAGAGGAAGGATGGGAAGACCACAAGAGAAGACCATATGAAGCTCAAGGTCCAAGGGACGGAGGTGAGTTTAGTTAAATAGAAAATACGAATAGTGTGTGCATGCGTTTTCTGATAATGAAATCGATTCCACGTAATAAGACCCTGAACTTTACTTTTTTGGTCTTGAGCAGCTTGATGTATTGACCACGTTGCACTACCTGGTCTTAAGAAATCTATGACCTGGTCAGAGAAATCAAATTTCGTCGAACATTTTAGTCAACCTCTCAGGAACTTTAAGTCACAATTTTAGTGACGTAACATTGATGAACTATTTGACATCTTTAACAAAATATAAATTGTCAATTGATGTTGTTATATAAATTACCTTAATTTGCAGCAGTAAAAGAGAATAAGGAAGCGCTCGTGGCCCCGCGGTCTCAGTGTTCTGTAAACGATCACTGAGTTAAGCAACTTTCACTATGGCTGGTACTCGGATGGGTGACCACTTTGTGGCATTTACATTTGCGAGCGTTTCCGTGCTTGGGAAGGCACGTTAAGCCGTTGGTCCCGGTTGCCAGAAAATGGCAGTCGTTAGCCTGGTTGAAGGCCTTATGGGCGGCTTAAAAATTTCAACAGCAGGTAGCCACAACCTGCGTTTGTCTATTTCAACACGGCAATGGGCTCACCACCTATTACGTGGGACAGGAATCCACACGGTGAAAAGTGGGCATATAATATGCCTCTGCCACCCCTTCGGGGATAAGGCATGATGGATATTTATTTATTTATTTTTATTTAAAAGAGAATAACCTGTGTGACTATTTACTTACTTTGATAATTACCGATATGAATTTTATGGCGCAAAATAAGGATTAGTATATCCCATTTCGATTATTTTATTAGTCCATTAGGCTGGTACAATTAAAAAATAAATGTTTTTTTTCTATTAATAAACCGCAACAAAATCAGATGTCTTTAGTTCGCCGAATTTATTATTTTATAAGTTTTTCATACTACAAAATTTTTGTTCATAAATTCCACAGCCAAAACAATAATTTATGAAACACAATTAATAGATTTCTTTCATTCGAAATGGTTTCGCAGGTCACGCCAAAAGACAGACAGTATGAGCGATAGTTGAAAGGGAATCAAAGAAAGCTAAATTGTGGTTGTGGTTTACTTGTGTATTTGGAAACTAGCTTTTGAATTTTTGGGGTTTTTAGACTTGTAGTTACAGAGAGAGAACTAGGTCAATGTAAAAGACGTATTTATTACCTAAAAATGTAGTACCTCTCTTGTAATATTGTACAAAAGAAATAGAAAGAAACATTTCTAGTGATTGGTAGGTAGGTTTCGTAAGAAAAACCAGGTTTTTAAACCAATGAGAGGTGCCATAAGTATAACCCGTGTAATCTCCTGAACGGATGGGACCAATTTTCATGCGGAATTTTTTGTTCGAAATCAGTTGTGATCGAGATACTGACTATAATTTTTTACACTATATAGGGAAAGAAGGAATTTTATTAAAATCTATAAATACAATTAGGTAATATGTAAAAGTCCAATTAGTCTGAAATTTGGTATACTTATTGATATATGATTTGAAGATATTTCCATGACATGGCAACCGTGGAACTTGCTGCTCCTTCAAGTATTCTGCAGGAAACCCAACTAATTGGATTACCTACAGTATTATTTCATGATTGAAATTTTACGACAGAAGAGGGTAGAAGGATTCAGGGTAGGCCGAGACTTACACATGAAGACCACGTGAGAAGATTGCTCAAAAACGGAAAAGTCAAAAGTATCTGTCGCTGCATACATGCACGTCTGGGTGTCCAAGCCAGACGTGCATGTATGCAGCGATTAATGAATCTGCAGGAAGCGAAAGAAGTTTGCATAGATCGCGAAGCCTGGCGATCTGTCCTCTCTGACTACCCCGTAAGGGTTACAGCGTGAAGATAGATAAAATTTTAGGCTGGTCTCAACAAGTCGTCATTGTTCTTGGTTTTGGGGATCTTTAATTTTTAAATTAATGTTGATGTAACATAAAGAGAGTTAGTGGCTACGTAGATTGGTACATGGGATTGCATATCTGGGATCAAAAGTATATACACTATTGATCCTTCCATTTTTGAGCAATCTACTCTGGTTACCATAGTACAAGATCTGCTTATTTTGAAATCAGATGGCATTGTGTGAGTTGTCCCAACGATATATTTTTTTTTTATTATTTAGTTCGATCTACCCTGACTCCTTTTATATTCGTTCAAAATTTACTACGATTCAAATATTGAACCTATTTCGTTCACTATAAACGGAATAGGGATCATAACCAGGGTAACTGTATACGCTTTTACAACAAGCTTCCCTGTGACCTGAGAAATTTACCATTAAATAAATTTAAAAAATTAATTAAATACATGCTTTTTGAAAAAGGTTATTACTCCGTTAAAGACTATTTGCAGGACAGGGACGCCTGGAAATGATCTGCTGGCTAAGTGAAATAATATTAAATTGTAAACAGGCCATCAAAAAAAAAGCCTTCCTAAGTTTCTTGCCGGTTCTTCTCAGGTGGGCCGCGTTCCGAACCGGTGGTGGCTTTAAATATTTTAAATAGTGTATGACATTTTGTAAGCGCCGTTAAAATGGTCTATGCAAAATAGAGATATTTTTATTTTATTTATTTTTTTATTTTATATTAAAACACTGTAAGGGAGCGTCAATTTTATAAAAAATATAGGATCATAAAACTAAATATTTTAGTAGATAACATGAATTTTAATATAATTAAAAGTTGCAAATCCTATTGTGAAACTAGCTCATAAAACTTTTGGAGCAATTACTTTCAGAGTACTTTGCTATTTCGTACAAAATATAAATTATAGAGTAGTTATGAAACCGAGGTGTTTCTGTTATTCATACGCCAACCTTGAGGGGTGAAAAATGAATATAGCTAAGTAATTACAGCACAGTTTCGTGGGCCGCGCTCAATCAACCTGAACGTTTTAAGTTTTTGTCAGATTATTTCTGTTTGGCGCTAGTTTTCATTTAAGTTACAAACAAAACCTAGCCTCGTTCAAATAAGCACGAAATTTTCTGCTGAATTTTTGTGGTTTTATTCGTTTTGAGCAATATTGAGGCGAGGTACTGACTAGGCCCTAGAATCGGCAGTCTATGTTGGCATTATGTTATAACTATTTAACGCCCATGGCTCCGCACGCGTGGCGAAGTTTTCCCGTTCTCGTTTCCTACAGAAACTTGTTTCCGGAATAAAAAGTATGTTGGTGTTATTCTGATGTGTATGCTATAGTATTGTAAAGTTTCATCAAAATCCATTCAGAACATTTTGCGTGAAAGAGTAACAAACTTCCATCCATACTTACACGTTTATAATATTAGGTCTTTACCTACGAAATTGCCGTTTGGTATGAAAAATTTAAACGAAAAATTTTTTATATTTATATTTAAAGATTTTTTCATGTATTTTTTATTTGTATTAATCGAAATAATCACTCATGCAAGCTTTAATTCGTCATTGTCGACCAAAGTCTTCGGACGACCGCGAGGTTCATTTTTCAGGTCGAAATTTCCAGAACGAAAGCGAGCAAACCAATAACAGGTTGTGCGTTGGTTTGTTGTGTTAGCTCCGTAAACGTGTCGTTGATGTTGCGTGCCGCTTGTGTTGCGTTGCTGCCACGACGGTACTCATATTCCATAATTACTCGAATTTTTAACGTATCCATGCTGACGAAAAAGATTGAAATGCGATGAAAATGTAACATTAATCAATAAACAAATGACTATTATGGAAAAATAATTCCATGTTTTTAAAATAAAATTAATTTGAAATTAGAATTCTTAGCCAAACAAAAATTATTTTGATTTGAAATGGCCAGTACTGCAGAACGGCAATTTCATAGGTAAAGACCTATTATTAGTAGGATTATAATGAATTTCACGACAAATTAGTGTATTTTGACTGCCTCGGTGGCGCAGTGTTCGATGTGTTCAGTTCGATTCCCGGGTCGGATCAAATATTTATGTGATCCACAAATGTTTGTTTCGGAATTTGGGTGTTTCCTATGTATAATATGTATATATTTAGAAATATATATGTATGTATATCAGTTGTCTAGATCCCATAACACAAGCTTATATTAGCTTACTTTGGGCTAGACGGCGCTGTGTAAAAAAAAGCGTCCCACAATATTAAATTATTTACATCAAAACTCCAATTTAATTCGGCTACTAAGAGCAGATATCGTTTGGCTTTGACCGCGACTGCCGTCTGATCTTCCAACTTCGTAATAGAGCCTGCATCACGTCAAGAGAGGCCACTTGGACCCAGAGGTCTTGGATGTCCCCTCACACCAGATAAGGAAGAATATAGATGGAAAATATTATGTATACTGAATTTTTAACTACCAAGATCCTGACATTTTCTTTTAATTCGCTTTCATGAATATAGCTCAGCCAGTTTTATAAGTAAATACTGATTATTTTTCTTCATTAATACCCACTGTACTTGAACAAATTAGAGACCAGTCTACTAAATCCTACTAATATGATAAACGCGAAAGTTCGTAAGGCACGTTAAGCCGTTGGTCCCGGTTGTCAATAAAATGGCAGTCGTAAAGCCAAGTTGAAGGCCTTATTAATTAGGCTTAAAAAAATTCAACAGGTCGCCGCAGCCTGCGCCTGTCCATTTCAACACGGCAATGGGCCAAAAGTGCATACGGTGAAATGTGGGCGTTTAATATGCCTCTGCCTACCCCTTCGGGGATAAAGGCGTGACAATATGTATGTATGTACAATAATATAGCTTATACATCAGGGTAACAGATGGGCTACTTTTATCCCGGGAACGTGGTAAAATGTGGTTTGTTAATCCAGGGTGTCAGCTATCTGTTCAACAAATTTCAGCTAAATGGTCCAAGGGTTAGAACTTGTATAAGTAGCAAACTTTTACATTGAAAATATTGAGTAGGATATATTAAAAACCATCTTGGGGGAAGCTCCACGCGATTCGCACTATGAACCTGGTAGCTTCAGAAGTAGACATATTCTGTTGTACTCTGAATGAATTCACAAAAGTAGCATTATTTATAATATGTTATAGGCATAACTTAGAAGGAAATTATTAAACAGTATATACCTAACTACACTATTGTATTGGGTAAATCCTGTATTATTAGATGGGGCTAGACGGCGCTGTGTAAAAAAAAGCGTCCCACAATATTAAATTATTTACATCAAAACTCCAATTTAATTCGGCTACTAAGAGCAGATATCGTTTGGCTTTGACCGCGACTGCCGTCTGATCTTCCAACTTCGTAATAGAGCCTGCATCACGTCAAGAGAGGCCACTTGGACCCAGAGGTCTTGGATGTCCCCTCACACCAGATAAGGAAGAATATAGATGGAAAATATTATGTATACTGAATTTTTAACTACCAAGATCCTGACATTTTCTTTTAATTCGCTTTCATGAATATAGCTCAGCCAGTTTTATAAGTAAATACTGATTATTTTTCTTCATTAATACCCACTGTACTTGAACAAATTAGAGACCAGTCTACTAAATCCTACTAATATGATAAACGCGAAAGTTCGTAAGGCACGTTAAGCCGTTGGTCCCGGTTGTCAATAAAATGGCAGTCGTAAAGCCAAGTTGAAGGCCTTATTAATTAGGCTTAAAAAAATTCAACAGGTCGCCGCAGCCTGCGCCTGTCCATTTCAACACGGCAATGGGCCAAAAGTGCATACGGTGAAATGTGGGCGTTTAATATGCCTCTGCCTACCCCTTCGGGGATAAAGGCGTGACAATATGTATGTATGTACAATAATATAGCTTATACATCAGGGTAACAGATGGGCTACTTTTATCCCGGGAACGTGGTAAAATGTGGTTTGTTAATCCAGGGTGTCAGCTATCTGTTCAACAAATTTCAGCTAAATGGTCCAAGGGTTAGAACTTGTATAAGTAGCAAACTTTTACATTGAAAATATTGAGTAGGATATATTAAAAACCATCTTGGGGGAAGCTCCACGCGATTCGCACTATGAACCTGGTAGCTTCAGAAGTAGACATATTCTGTTGTACTCTGAATGAATTCACAAAAGTAGCATTATTTATAATATGTTATAGGCATAACTTAGAAGGAAATTATTAAACAGTATATACCTAACTACACTATTGTATTGGGTAAATCCTGTATTATTAGATGGGGCTAGACGGCGCTGTGTAAAAAAAAGCGTCCCACAATATTAAATTATTTACATCAAAACTCCAATTTAATTCGGCTACTAAGAGCAGATATCGTTTGGCTTTGACCGCGACTGCCGTCTGATCTTCCAACTTCGTAATAGAGCCTGCATCACGTCAAGAGAGGCCACTTGGACCCAGAGGTCTTGGATGTCCCCTCACACCAGATAAGGAAGAATATAGATGGAAAATATTATGTATACTGAATTTTTAACTACCAAGATCCTGACATTTTCTTTTAATTCGCTTTCATGAATATAGCTCAGCCAGTTTTATAAGTAAATACTGATTATTTTTCTTCATTAATACCCACTGTACTTGAACAAATTAGAGACCAGTCTACTAAATCCTACTAATATGATAAACGCGAAAGTTCGTAAGGCACGTTAAGCCGTTGGTCCCGGTTGTCAATAAAATGGCAGTCGTAAAGCCAAGTTGAAGGCCTTATTAATTAGGCTTAAAAAAATTCAACAGGTCGCCGCAGCCTGCGCCTGTCCATTTCAACACGGCAATGGGCCAAAAGTGCATACGGTGAAATGTGGGCGTTTAATATGCCTCTGCCTACCCCTTCGGGGATAAAGGCGTGACAATATGTATGTATGTACAATAATATAGCTTATACATCAGGGTAACAGATGGGCTACTTTTATCCCGGGAACGTGGTAAAATGTGGTTTGTTAATCCAGGGTGTCAGCTATCTGTTCAACAAATTTCAGCTAAATGGTCCAAGGGTTAGAACTTGTATAAGTAGCAAACTTTTACATTGAAAATATTGAGTAGGATATATTAAAAACCATCTTGGGGGAAGCTCCACGCGATTCGCACTATGAACCTGGTAGCTTCAGAAGTAGACATATTCTGTTGTACTCTGAATGAATTCACAAAAGTAGCATTATTTATAATATGTTATAGGCATAACTTAGAAGGAAATTATTAAACAGTATATACCTAACTACACTATTGTATTGGGTAAATCCTGTATTATTAGATGTATAGAGATAAATAAATTTAATTAGCGGGATAAATTATCAATATAAGCACTTATACCTACCATTAAGCTGCCATATTACCAACAATGTTGGTTGGGTCAAACATTCCCTGGGCCCAAAATATCCAGAAAGGAAGCGATATTCATAAAACCGACGCATTGACATAAGCAGATGAATAACTAAATGGATCCGAAGCAATTAAACCCGGACAAAGGCCCATTGCTAATTGCCGCAGTATCTGGTCTGTTGTTCGTTTTTTCTTTTATTTTTTTAGGTTTTGCTTAAGTAATAAATAGGGAAACGTTGTTTTTGTGGATGTAATTTGAAAGTTAGATTAATTTGCTGTAAGGATGACGTTCAAAAAGGTTTTATCGCGGTTGGAATACGGACGTATTTTTTTAAATTTAATTCCCATGTATTATTCTAGCCGTCTGATGTATCTAAAGTCATAGTCAAATGTCACAGTCCACATGATTATAAACAGTAACTTACAAGTTGATAGCTCAATAATTTGCCGCTTTATGATCCACTTGAAGAACCCAGTGTTGTAAGAGAACTCAAACACGTGGGCTGGCAACAACAATTAGTATTCACACCCGGGGGTCAAGACTACTAATTCATTTGAGTCAGAAGAGAATAGAAATCGTAGCTCAATAGAGAGCCGACAGAAAAAATAGTTTTTTTTCGTAGTCTACTATTACAATTGCGCTCCAATAGAATTCTATCGGCCGGCCGATAGAATGTTATTAACACGTGTTGCGCCTGCTAGCAGCTCTTAATTTGCATTTTTGGTATCTATATTAATATTTTGATAGATAAAAACAGCTATTTCGTCTATATTCTGCAGCTTGAGAAGTTTAATTGCAAAATTTATAAAACCTAGTTTTGGACTAATCGCAATAGAACCGCTATAGAATCGAACTAGAACCGCTTTCTATTGGAAAATAGTAGACCCCCGTTTCCTTTCTGTTTTAACATGACAATTGCGCTGCAGTGTAGCACCTGTGGTGTTGCAAACGTCCATAGGTTTCGGTGACCACTTTCATTTACGTGGGCTATAAGCTTAACTGCCACATTAGTAATTAAAAAAACAAATGTATAAAAATCAAATACTAAACTCACTTTTGAATTTGTAACATGAGTTTAGATTACGTTTATATCTGAAACATCCCCTTAACATCCCAACGCACCCTCAAATATGATTCCATTGCAGACACTCGTATGTAGGCATTTGTATGATCTAATTTATGAAGTGTAAACATATTTGGCTAATATACTTAAATGGATGCCGGCGTGCCCAAGGGAAATCAACCAGTTGGATTTTACAGACCAGCCGGTTAATGGACACGGCATAAGCACATTAAAATAGTTTAGTAATTGAGATATTGATCGACAGTGTGACTGCCTAATATGTCACGTCATTGTACAAAACGTGTTATTTGGACATTTCGACACACAATAGTCATAGAAGTACTAACATTCAGTTTAGGAGCCCGGAGTCTACTTTGTGGCTATTACTTATTTCGGGGCCCAAGCGACTTAAACTGGTACCTTTAGGAGGTTGGGAGATGAGGGGGCCGAGTCTACTATTAACAAGTAGAATAGAACCATAATCGCTGTTTTTAGCTGTCAAAATGTTAGTAGACTATCAAAAATGCAACTGACTAGCGGCCACTAGCATGGTACGTGTTAGTAGAATTCTATCAGCTGACCGATAGAAGTCTATTGGAGTACGATTGTAATAGTAGACTACTAAAACCTGTCAGAATTGTACTGCTGGCTTTCTATTGAGCGACGATTTCGATTCTATTTCGACACGATTGAAATAGCAGACTCGGCCCCCAGATGGTAGTTGCTTCTAACAATACCAAAAACAAAAGCCTAACGATAACTGCTCCTATTAGCAGTATCAATTTGGAATGCACTAATATGATGAGGAAAGAAGAGATTTTAGAGATAGCCATCGATATTACTACTATTTTTATACACCTGCACTTGCAATAGGAAAAGAGATGAACCTGATGAACTCCTCAAGAATGCACAAATTTTAACTGATCAATGATTGATACAATACTGTAAACTACCTGATGCCCGCAGCTTTACCCGCGTCGTGATGTTTTCCTATTCGAGAATTCGTACGGACCCTAAACTTTTGAAAATCCAATAAAACCTATGTTACTCTAGCTTTCTTATGGTAAAAGATTTTTTTTAAAATCGTCCCAGCAGTTTCTTATCTTATTCATTACAAACATACTTGCAAATATTTCCTCTTTACAATATATTAGTATAATTTTAATAAATTACTTTCGACCGTAGTGCTCACAATCGAAATAATTATTTTTTAAGCACTGTTAAGTAAATTCTGTTAAGAATATTTCCAAACAATATTTTACTAAATGTAGGTCATACTTATATTAATTGTAGGTGATGACTCCAATATTCGTTATAACATAATCTTTAAAGATTAAACTCAAGTCCAGGTACACTATTGCCCTAGTGCTTTTTGCCCATAAACTAGTGACAGTCTTGCGTGCCTGCTTGCCATGTGGTCCAAACGACAATAATAAGAGGTTTAATGATTACGTGTGGCACAAAAACAATATATTAAGTAGGAATTGTTACTTTGCTAAAAGCAACCTGACAAAAATATACAGACAAGAAAGGAAAAAGATTAAAATAATAATATAGTTAATTTTGTAATGACACTTGAGGTTCTGCGTGTTTTGCACCGCCTAAGAATTAGGTTGCATAGAACATTGTAAAGAAGGTTTTATATTTCTTTTTGGAAATTTGAACCCTTATTTGATTGGTTTTTACTTATTCTACTATTTGAGGTTGAGAAAAATTAACCAACACAATATCGTGTTAATATGTGATACTCATTCATTACATATACCGTCATCACCTCACATCATCGTCAGACCACATTTTTAGTAGCGTATTGATTTCTTGATAAAAAAATAATAATTAGCCTGATACAAAAGTCAAACTCAACATTTTTGGGACTGCATGAGAGCCGAAAACACACTGGCATTAAAAAAGAGAGTAAGAATTTAACACAAAAGGGAGATCTTTGTCTATAAATAAAAAATAACTAAGTAAGGTGCAAATGTGGCTTGCAGAAACAACTCCAATTCACTAGGAATTATTTACATTTCACTTCCAATATCACACACAGAATGCGATTAGTTAGAGGTCAATAAACACAGTCGAATCGATTAAAAGTTGAATCGGTTCTTAATCTAACCCCTTCTGTTGGAAAGGTTAGTTGCCGATGGAGACCACGTCCTTACGCGTTGATGTTAGGTCCTCTTTAAGTTCAAGACGTGACATTGTAAATGAACGAATAATCTATATACCTAAACGCTACTCTCATAACTTACACCATACAATATTGGCACGAGTCCAAGCATGGTTGTGGGACTACAAAACATTGTGTGCCGGCTCTAGATATCATTGCGAGAAGTCCAGTTTAGGCGTGAATTAGTGTTTATTAGGTTTAAAAAGCGTTCGTCCAGGGTCCCAGGTTGTATGCTAATGTGATGGCAGCACGAATTCCGAATAGTATAGACAGAAATGGCTTAATGAGAAACAACAATAGAATATTGGAATTTACATGTCTAGGTTGTTTTGTTTCTACATAAAACAACTTGCTTTACTGAAAACATGTAAGATTTACAAATCTAATCGACTCTAATAATAAAAAATAAATAATTGAATTTGTAAGCAGCTTAGTATAGTGGTATCAATCAAGTACAAGAATCAGACCCTGCTTACTTATGTAGATCCTATAAAATTAACTATCAAGAAGAATGGTTATTGTGTTTCAAATACCAAACAACCGTATCTTTTATACCTTATTTACGATCTCGCGCGAGCCACGAAACGAGCCGCGAGCACACACAGTAATTATTATGTATCGGGGCTTGTGCGAGTGTGTAAATGGGATATGAGTATTTTCGATGATTCTTAATATAAGTAAGTAGTCAATAATATAAGTAATTTTTTTCATTATTTTAAAACCTTTAGGTGTATTTAGCATTTATTATTCTATTTAAGAAGTATATATTTGTAGGACTATCTACAACATCTGGACCCATACTTAAAGAAAGAGTTAGTCACCGGTAAATTGACTATTGAGTAGGTAGAAGGGCCCCAACAAGATCTCCGGGCTCAATTTTTTTTTGTAAATATTTAATGGCCTGGTTACTAAGACATTTTAGCCAAATCATAATTCATATTTTCTTCAATCTTATTTCTTATTATCTAAAATGTCCCCGTCCTCTACGTCTTAGTCAAGTCTAGTCTTAAGTCAACGTCAGTCTCACCTCAGTATATGGTGGTCGTTATACTGAGGTCTTCAGTGGATTTTACGCGGCAAGATAGAAAATAGCACTTCACTGCAAATATATCATAGTCTTTTACTATAACACGTTAACACAACTTTTATGTCCAAGAAACCACCACTCCCGCACTTAAAACAAGATATATGCAGTAGTTATAGAAAATCATATACAGCAAGCATCCTTGTCAATTTTCCCGCATAGAATTCGCGACCGGCGACCTCGTCTGCTAGAGGTGCACCTGCTTTTTAACAGAAGAGGCAGCGATGCATGCCCTTTCCGCGTTGGGACATCAGACGGCGGTCGCCCCAAACAATGTCGAAAAACAAAAGTCAAACAATAGCTGCCAAATAAAGAAGGATCCCAGGCCCAAATCCATTCAGGGCTTGGAAGCAACTGGGAATTCACTAAGACGAATAAAAGAGATATTTTAGGCACAAGTACTGCCAGATACAGTTTGTGTATGACAAAACGTCAGAAGCAACCGAATCGCAATGTAATTCCGACTACAATGTAATAAATAAATGCTTTTGTCATTTCTTTCTAACGCTCACCATTATTATTCAACGTGGCAATGCTGCCAGCATTCTGGGTACGGTTGTGGCTGACACCGATGTGGAAGAGGTTTTTTATGCCTAAATATTTTTTTTTTTGATATTTGTAAATGTAAATATTCCTTACCTTCCTTTTTTAATATGTTTATATTAGCTGAAAGTTGTTAATATATTTATTGGTCCTACGGTTAAAATTAATTTTAAAACCAAAGTTTTATTTAAATAGACAAATAATGGCGATTATAGAAACATCTGAAACAATTAATATAATTCAATTTAATTAATATAAAACATTGCAAACAACCGTGTCTTATTTCAACTTTGTGTTTATTTATTGAAATGCCTCGAATTAATTAAAATTGTCACGTACAAAGAATGAATGTAGAACATTTGATGAAAAATTATTGACTGTGCGAAAATAGAGGGTCAAAAGAGTAAGGGTAGACCGAGATTTAGGGCCGTATTCGAGAACGTTTCTCAATACTTAATTGACACTTGAGGCTAGTTTTTGCCATATAAATACTACTCTCAAGTGTTTCTTGAGTATTGATAAACGTTCTGGAATACGGCCCTTACACATGAAAACAACTCTCAAAAACGTAAATGTCAAAAGTACTCGAATATCCAGTCGTGTATGTAAGAAACGATTCTGCAGGAAGCGGAAGAAATATTCATAGATCGCAAAGCCATCTGTCATCTGTCAAGATCAGTCTTCTGGGACTACTCTGTCAGGGAAACAGCTTAATGTTAGATATAATTATAATGTTTCTCTTAGAACAACAAAAAAAATCAGGAGAAAATACCAGTACTTTAATTGGTCGTGCTAATTAGTGTCTAGCACATAAGACCTTTCAGCCATTTTGTTACCTCCTAGCTAAAAAGGCAACGGGTTCAAAATTTTCTTCCAAATTTAATAACTAAAATTGACACATTGTATCTTATTTTATTAAATTTATTCGGCTCTTTAGGCCCACCCCGGGACCAACGGCTTAACGTGCATTCAAAAGGCACGTTAAGCCGTTGGTCCCGGTTGCCAATCAAATGGCAGTCGTTAAGCCAAGTTGAAGGCCTGAAAGAGCCTGAAAGGCCTGAGTTAAGGATGAAACATGAAAGATCTAATTATAGGACAGCTTAATTTACACAACGATAGGGCAGCCACGGCGGAACTGGACCGCCTAGTAATAGAGAACAAATTAGACATTGTCCTCTTATAGGAACAATATCAGAGCGCCCACCTGCGTAACAGAGTGGTACAATTACATGCCAAGGCACGAGCTGGGATTTATGTTTCTAGTACAAATTTTACTGTAACATCTTTGAGCAACCTCATGACATCTCATTGTGCTGTTGCTGAGGTTACTTCCTCGGCCTATAGGGTGTTTGTTGTGAGCTGCTACTTTCAATATTCACATCATATCGATCCTCACTTACACCATCTTCGTCACGTCCTGCAGTCTCTTGCGGGTCAAAGAATAATCATAGACGCTGATGTCAATGCCTCTTCTAAATGATGGTATGGCAAACTACGTGTATTCGATAGGGACCGGCGCTGTGCCGTCGAAGAATTCGTTGCAGAAATGAATTTATGTATACACAATTGTCCCAATGCACCACCTACTTTTTGCGGCCCTATGGGTGAGTCTTCTATTGACGTGACGCTTTCACGCAGCGACGTCTCGATATCCGAATGGCGTGTCCTCCCGGATGCGTCCTGTAGTGACCATCGTCTAATCGTTTACAAGCTCTTACCCGGTGATGCACGAGATGCGCAAAGTACTACTTGTAATTTCAAATATAAAAGTAAGGGCGCAAACTGGGAGCTCTTTGGTTCTCTGTATGCGGCTCACGCTAAAGATTTTGGTCGTGGTAACCTGTCTGTCGAAGAGAGTGCTTCGTTAATGTCAGAAACTTTTACCTACTGTGCCGACGAGGCCATTGGTCGTGGATCTATTAACAACACTCGGAGATGCGAATGGTGGAGTGATCGTTTAGCTGAGCTTCGAAGGCGTTTCCGGAGAGCTCGTGGAAAATTAAATTATTTTAAAAAGCATAAAATTTGTGCCGGTGCGGAATACAATAGCGCTTTACTTGCTCTTAGAGTTGCCAGGTCCCATTACAGGGCGGCTGTTGAAAAATCAAAGGGTAATTTGCTACGTAAACTAGTGCATGGGCTGGAAGCTGAGGGTCCGTGGTCGCCTATATACCATGAGTTTAGGGCTAACCGTTCTGTTGATCTTGCCTATGTACGTAATATCAAAATTAACAACTCGCATACTATAGGTCTGAAGGAAACCGCGCTTTACCTCTTGGATTCTCTTATACCCGACGACTGCTCGGAGAACGATAGTGATTATCACCGACAGATAAGACAGTGGGCTCTTGAGCCACCATACTCACTCCAGTCAGACCTACCATCTTCTGATAAGTTCCTCGAAATTGTTAGGTCGTTGTCCATAGGTAAGGCGGACGATAAAATATCTAACAAAATGATAAAGGAGGCTTGCAAGCTGTCGGTTGAAGTAATATTAAATGTTTTTAACCGGTGTATTTACGAGGGAGTGTTCCCCCGTATTTGGCGATGTGGCTATATTCGGATTATTCCTAAAAAAGGCGACAAGCCGCCAGATGACCCTAAGTCGTACCGACCGATCACATTGTTGCCCTCCTTGGGAAAGCTTTTAGAGCGTCTCATAGTACCCCGGCTCCTGCCGGGCGGTATTAAGTTTCACGAAAATTAATTTGGATTTACAGTAGGAAAATCTACTATTGACGTAGCGATATCAGTGCGAAAGACTGTAACTTCATCGGTTTCTCAATATGTGCTGGCCATCTTCCTAGATATTTCCGGGGCTTTCGATAACGCTTGGTGGCCAATGCTGTTAATGAAATTAAAGTCTCGCGGTTGCTATAGAAATATTTACTCTCTTATTTATTCATATTTTTCACAAGGTACAACAACTTTAAAATTAGGTCATTATTCTGCTACCAAAACGTTAACAATAGGCTGTCCTCAGGGGTCTGTGCTAGGCCCACACTTGTGGAACTTAGGATTTGATAACTTTTTCAGTTTACCATTACCGGAGGGCTGTTCAATGACAGGATACGCCGATGACGGTATGTTGCTCGTTCAGTCGAATACTCGTGCGGGACTCGAGAGCTTGGCCCACACGTGATTGCGCGTCGTTGCGGAGTGGGGCGTATGAAACAGGTTATTTTTTGCACCCAACCAAACATTTCAGTTGCTTTTGAAAGGAAGTGGACATTCCCAGACGTTCGTGAACGCCTGGGAATGTCCAGACTGGAGGTTGATCACTGTGTTGCTCAATTTCTCACGGGACATGGTAACTTTAGGAGCAAATTACATTCGTTTAAGCTGGTTGAGTCATCGTTCTGTCAGTGTTCAACTGCTGACGCCAAATATGATCAGACCGCCCATCATATACTTTGGGAGTGTAGCATTTTTCAAAAGCGATGTAATATGCTTAATTGGTTACAAGTAACGTCGGGAGTAGTTTACTATGTGGATCTCGTGGCATCGAGGATAAATTTTCGTGCTTTTAAACGTTTCTGCCATACATATTACTGGAATCAAACATAGCTCACATAGGACCCGTAATATACTATTACCGTGGTGCTTCCCTATTTCTATAGGATTTACATCTAGTTGCTTTCCAGGTCTCCCGCTTTGCAAAGGAGGGAAGAGGCATTACGTTCTTTTCTTACTTCCTCACATTATCTTCTGATTAATTTCGTTGCGGGTTCCAAGACATGCTAACTTCTCCTGGGACATCACCGAGATCGAGCTCGGTGTAACTTTTCTGGTGTTTTGGTCATTGCTGTAGATCCTGGTTTACAGGAGTCACAGTAATAGGAATGTGGATGGGATTAGTCCCATTAAAAAAAAAAGTTGAAGCTTAATAAATTTCAACATCAGGTCATTACAGCCTGCGCCTGTCCATTTTAATACGGTAATGGTTTCAACATCTGTTACGTGGGACAAAAATGCATACGTTGAAATGTGGGCGTTTATTATGCCTCTGCCTAACCCTTCGGGGATAAAAGCGCTACAATATGTATGTATGTATAGAAGTAGAACTGTACTGTACCTATACCGTCCATTGAATTCTTACATCACATATTATTTGATTCACGAACAGAAATTCCAAAATACAATAAAATCCGAACATTGCTGTATTTAAAATAAAATAAAAATCAGTGAGCGACACTTGAACAATTTTACTCAGTTACGTTCCAGTTCGTTACGCCATACAGACGATAATGCGTACAATATTCTTTTACAAAATACTTTAGTACATTTTTCCTACGCTTTGTTCGATTAGGTGAAAGATTTCGACTTCAATAATGTCAGAATACTTTTATGTGTATACTCGTATACTTAAGTGCCTTCTATCATGTAAAAGAAAGGCAAAGATAGCAGGTATTACCTTATTACCTACGAACGTCTAGATTTCAGTAGCAATTTTTTTTTTATTTTTATTCCTCTATTATTTTGATCTAATTGAGTTTTGCTGTCGTACTAAAAAATTACGCCAAAAATAAACTTTTGAAATAACTCGGTTATATTAAGGTTCATACCTTATTTTGCCTGAAGTTGTGACCAGGTAACTCCGGTTATGTTCACAGGCTGTCCGAGTCGGCTGATATTAGATAGATAGTTGTGAGTGCATGATTGTAAGCCATCTTGTTTCTGAATAAAAAACTGAAATACAATTGTTATTTTGAGGAATATAATCGTTATTTGAAAAGAAGAAAAGTGAAGAAAAGAAAAGTAATGAAGAAAGAAAAGAGAAATATAATTGTTATTTTATCACCAATTGTTATTATAAGCTACCAATTTCAAGTAAATTAGATCGTTCAATAAGTCCCGAGACTAACTTGGAAATGACATATATATTAAAAACTCTTTTGATTTTTAAAAAGTACTGGCCTTCAATAAAAGATATGTGTCAATTTTTAAAAAATGGAACATTAAAATGTTGATTTTGCAGACATTTAAGTGACGCTACTACGCTTGTAGTTTCGATACAATGGAAAAAAACGAGTTTTGCGTGTTGATAAAACATTGTTTTTAATGGGAAAAAATACCGTAGAAGCACAGCAATGGCTTATAAAATGTTATGCTGGATCAGCTCCCTCTAAAGCAACCATTGGTCGGTGGTATGCCGACTTCAAACGCGGTCGCATGGACACAAATGATGAGGAACGCTCAGGTCGTCCAAATGAAGCAGTGACTCAACAAAATTTTAACCAAGTTCTCAAAATCGTAATGGAATATCGGAAGATAAAAATGCGCTAGATAGCCGAGATAGTGAAGATTTCAGCGGTAGTGTTTTCACTATTTTACATAAAAATTTGGCCATGAAAAAGCTTTTTTCCAAATGGGTGCCGCGTTTGCTTACAACTGATCGAAAGGAACAACGTATCAATGATTCAGAGCGATGTTTGGCGCTGATAAATCGTAATAAAAAGGATTTTTTACGTCGGTATGTGACATTAGATGAAACATGGATACACCATTTTACTCCGGAATCCAATCGGCAGTCAGCGGAGTGGAGAGCGGCTGGTGAAATCCGTACGAAGCGGCCAAAGACTCAGAAATCGGCCGGTAAGGTTATGGCGTCTATATTTTGGGATGCGCATGGAATACTTTTCATCGACTACCTTGAAAAGAGGCAAAATATAAATAGTGACTATTACATGTGCTTATTGGAGCGATTGAAGTATGAAACTGCGAATAAACGGCATAAAATGAACAAAAAGAAAGTGGTGTTTCACCAGGACGACGCGCATTGTCCCAATCTGTGAGAACGATGGCCAAAATTAATGAATTAGGCTTTGAATTGCTTACTCATCCCCCTTATTCGCCAGACTTGGCCTTCAGCTATTACTGGCTGTTTGCAGATCTCAAAAAAATGCTCCAGGTTAAGAAATTTGACTCAAATAGTGAAGTTATCACAGCAACGGAGGCTTATTTTGAAGCCAAACACAAATCGTTCTACACGCATGGAATAGAAAAGTTAGAAAAGCGTTGGAGGGACTGTATCGCTCTTGGAGGAGACTACGTTGATGGATAAAAAATAATTTTATAAAAAAACCCTTTTTTTAGTACTTAGTCTCGGGACTTATTTGTTACATGTAAAATAAATTTAAAATAAAATAATTTATTACAACAATAAGACTTAAAATATAAGTGTTAGTAAAACCCCTTATACCCCATTATATATTCCTTTATACCTCTTTAACTATTTGTTTCACAAAACAATCTCTTTCACTTGTCAGAACTGAAAGATGACGTGAAAATTTTTTATTTTGCATAAAATCGGCTTAGGAACTTAAAACATTCTAATTAAATTAGCAAATAATTTTCTACTGCAATTTACATACTAAAAGAGGCGAATAACTGGCAATATTAAATTATTTCAACACCCACTATAGACATAGGTTACTTATTACTAGACAGTTCCTCAACTTTGTACAAACGCGCTGACTCGGCATACTCACACAGATACGCAATTTTAACGGGAATCTCACAGCTCTCGCAGGGCCTTACATGGGTAAGGATGCGTTTCCACTGACGCGTAACTAGTCGGAGACAAGCGGACCGTGTATTGACCGTAGTATGGTCCGCTCCTTTCCACCGACCAACTCAGCGTTATTGGAGACGCACCTTAAGTAATCAACTGACTTAGTGACTGTCCTGGGGGCCGAGTCTACTATTGACAAGCCGTAGAATAGAAACAGAATCGCTGTTTTTAGCTGTCAAAATGTAAGTAGATTATCAAAAATACAACTGACTAGTGGCCACTGGCGCGGTACGTGTTAGTAGAATTCTATCGGCTAACCGAGTCTATTGGAGTACGATTGTAATAGTAGACTACAAAAAACTGTCAAAACTGTACCGGTACTTTCTATTGAGCGACGATTTACGAAATAGCAGACTCGGTCCCCAGAACTGTGCTGTCGTTGACGCTGTCAGTTTTGGGTGTAGCGATGGAGCCACTCATACCAGACTAATATAGAAGGAGCTTATCAGTACCGAACGATCCAATCATCTAAGTAAACACGCGTTATGTATGGCGTAGATGCCAGCTTCATGATAGCATAGGAATGCATATGTGTAGGTAATTTAAAGTCCCCTTCAACTTTAATTGTAGGTCTTTACAAAAACGATAAGAAATTGGGATTAATAAACAAAATTAAAGAGGTAGGTAAGCTCCTTTGCATAATTTTGAAATAAAAGTTATAAATGATACGAATAAAATTTTATATAAACTAAACCTTATCGTACCCCATTTAAGGTTCAAAATACTTTGTACCAAAATAAAAAGTAAAGCTGCAGCCGCACATGCAACGCACGCCAATTTGCGTTTTGTTTATACGACCGCAAGGCCGTAGACAGACATGCAAAACAGACCATCAAGCTTGAGCTGGCCTTTGTATATAGGCCAATATTTTCTCTACACTCGTGTGCACGAGACTTTATTTTAAAAGGAGCCATTTTGTAGTGATGTTAAATATATGGGGTAAAAGAATTTTGTGGCTGTTCGTTCTTCTCTACTTTTAATTTTAAATGAGCACGGAGAACAGGTTGTTTTGGTGTGTTTAGTTTCTCTGAAACTTACAACTACTAATAAAATTACTTTGTTGCAAGGCGTATAAGGAATTCCAGTACAAAGTTTCCCATGAAAACGGATCGGTCTTTCAATTAACTAACTATTGTAAGAAATAACACTAGCCGACCTCAGCCGAGCTTAATGGTGGTCGTTTTCTCACGAGATTGTTATTTCTTGTGTACTTTTTATAACCTCAGTTGAGACAAAAATTATGATATGTTATTTTTAAATTTATATTTATACATATAAATAAAATTAAAGTGTCTGTTTGTTATTGCAAATTAACAGCTTCTCAGTAAACACATTTAAACGTAGGTATCTACGCATATGAATGTAGGTACCTACATAATAAATACAATCAATTTTCAATTTTTTCCCCTGTATGTGTGTCTGTATGATCTGCATAATCTCTGAAACAGCTGTAACGATTTTAACGGGACTAAGCAAGTGTTCCACTAACTTATTACTTTGACCGTCACCTGTTCCTAGCCCCGTTTCTCAATTTTGTTTTTGGTCTGTCACAGATTTGGGCTTATTTAAGAATTCTGGGACTATATACAAATTTTATCAGAGAGTAACTTTTGAATTTGACATATATTACAGTTAATTTACAGTTCATAGAAAAGACGTACTTACATTTTTTATTTTTATATTCTTTATTAGAAAGAACTAAGTTCCTTATAATCAATTACAATCTAGCCCTATGTACGTCTATCAGACTAAAAAGTAATTTAAATCTAACTTAATTTACTAGGTATATAGTTTTTCACTAAAGAGTCGTGTTCATTGCACTTCCTTAGAGTCTGATAAGTATGAAAACCAATAAAAACAGTTTGTTAACGTGTTTTATATTATACCACTTCACTATTGTTTGCTTACTACACAGATTACTCCCAGGAGATGACCCGTGGTTCACTATTACTACACTAACTCGAAAGGCTTAGTTCTATTAGTCTATTAGTTCGTCTCACTATGTTCGTGGTATCAAGCAATTGAAGGTACTTACATAAGTAAAAAATAAAAAGTTCTTTTAAATTTTTTTTTCTCTTTTTAACATTTAGAGCATATAAACACAATCAGGGCAAATTCCTGCTGGCATTAACTCAAAAAACACTTCATGCTAATGATGTTTGATGGGCTTACTCACACAAATGTGATAAACTTTTTAATTCATCCAATTTACGGATGCATTCATGTGAAATGCACTTTGATAAACTATAAAGTATAGATCCCACGTCGATTGGTCGCACATAACCGGGTTTTACTGGTTCTAGCCAGACGTTTCCAGTGCCGTCTAGTTTTCACCAGTAAAATTCAAGTGGGATTTATCATGATTTATTTTATTATAAAGTTTGTGGAGTGAAATTTGTTTATAGTTTAAAATCAATTTGTTCTTATTACTCACTGTGATTTGGTCACAGAAATAAGTAGTTAAAGTTTTTTAATTTAGTTTCTGCTTGTAGTTTTTTACTACTAGAGTAAAAGCAAATGAGGTACTAAATCTGTGCATTTTGGCTATGGCTTTTAATATATGTAGTTACTTAATAGTCTGTATAATATGATCTCTAAACTAAATAGATAAGTTGGTAAGGCATTTCATTATGAGTTTTTGTGGTTCCTCGATAGATGACGTTGTCTTTCTCATTCACTCATCATAGATGATACCATCTATGATGTCATCTGTTTAGTAACTGTAATTTTCACACATCACATATTGTCACGCCTACGGTAGGCAGAGGCATATTAAACGCCCACATTTGTTGAAATTTTTCAAGCCGGCCTCGAGGCCTTTATCTTGCCTTAACGACTGCCATTTTATTGGCGACCGGGACCAACGGCTTAACATGCCTTCCGAAGCACGATTAACATAATGTATTCGTAGGTACTTAAATTTTCAGATAGAATATCAGAAAACGTATTATGTTTAGTTAAAATATAGAACTTGGTACGCTTACGTGGACTCTTTTCATTACTACCTTCGATATGGCGGCATGGATTCGGCAGCGCTCGTAAAAGTCTAATTCACTCACTAGCTAGTCTTCGTACGAATATTAAGCAGCGGTACAAGTGACAAACGAAGTTTTACATGCTCAACCGACTTGATCAATTTGGATGTAATTGGTGATGCCTTGTATTAAAACTAAAACTACTTTTTATGTCAGGAACAAGTTCTTATCGAAACGGGTACGGGAAACATTCAAAATGCGGGTGGAGCCGCGGGTGTCCACTATATTTTTTTTAATTATTTGAAACTGTCGTGGTCCCGTGGACTCAGACTTCTGTGAAGCCTTCGTAGTCCCCCGCACTCAGTGTTCTGTAAACGATCACTGCGTTACTACTTTCGCTATGACTGGTCCTCGGATGGGTGACCGCTTCGTGGCATATACATTTGCGAGCCTTTCGGTACTTCGGAAGACACTTTAAGCATTTGGTCCCGGTTGCCAGTAACATTGCAATCGTTAAGTCAAGTTGAAGGCCTTATGGGCGGCTAGAAAAATTTCAACAGCAGGTAGCCACAACCTGCGTCTGCCTATTTCAACACGGCAATGGACTCCAGCACCTATTACTTGGAACAGAAATACACATGGTGAAAAGTGGGCATATAATATGCCTCTGCCACCCCTTCGGGGATAAGGCGTGATAGATAAATAAATTAAAAATATTCGTAGCGCCATGAATTTAAAATAATGCACTCTAATAGTATTTGTGCCAACCAAGAAGATCGTTATCGTAACTTTTCCCTAAAGCAAAAAATAATGTGTCGGGAAATATTCAATGTCACAGTTTGAATTAAGTGATTGCGGCAGAATTCCAAAATGTAGTAGTCTACTTTGTCTCCCGTCTCACCGTCTCTAGTTGAAATTCTGCCGCAAGGTCTTTTTACTTCTATTGTATTGAAGTACTAAGCTTCAACCTTCTATAATAACAATCGCACATGACAACAAAAAATTAAATTAGCAATTTTAGATGAATAATGACATTGTTGCATTTCTCTCATTCTTTTTTGACTTCCGCTCTTCGGACAAACTTAATTATCAAAGCAATGAAAAACCTAATCACATAAAATCGCTTAAAGGTTTTTCTTGGGACACTTTTTCTTGAAATCCGGATACTCCCTTGAAAAACCCACTTCAGAGCCGGTTATTAGATCGAAAATCTTGGAAAATACGATTTGACTGTACGACTACGATTTAGAGCTAAATGCCCATTCCCCAAGCTCACGCTTGTCCGGATATTTGATTGCGAATAAAAGCGAGCTTGTCAATGGATTGCTGATAGTAACATTCATAGTTTACTAGCCAATGTCCGTCATTGCTTGCAATACCACAGAGCAATAACCGACATATAAAAGGGAGGAAATCTCAATCACCACAATATTTACGATTTTGTATATTTACCTTTTAATGTTGTAATTTGAAACTTCTATATTTACACTGGTGATTGATGGCACTTGGTGGAACTTGCTACACATCTTGAAACTACTTCTTGTACTCAATGACATCCGAAATACAAATAATATGTGCTAACCTTTGAAAATGCCGTAAGGCGAAACCGGTCAGGTTTAAGTAATAAATAAATGGAACAGTACAAGTGTTTTAGTTCAAGACTTCTATATTTGTTGGATTAAAAAAATAGAAGCATAAATACATACAGTCAGTTATTTCCTATACTAGCTTACCTAAAAGAAACTAAAAATCAGTCACTCATTTCACTTTACCATGATCCTGACATGTATAAATACCACTTATTTTACTTTATGTCATATTCCTTTATTTTTGTCATACGAGCACGACGGTTACTGGTTAGCTCCTAACCTGGCCTTTTATTCCCATAAGGCAGAAAAGGTATTTCGGTTTTGGTAGATTCATAATAATCTAAAGAACTAATGAATTATATATACTTGCCCATTATTTTGATAAATCTATAGGACCGTATGTCGGGAGGGAGGGGGCGAGGGCTTTGTCTAGCAGTAGAGGGGGGCGTCAATATTTTGAGGTGGGTATGATGACATAACTGATAAATGGAACAAGTTTGAACTATATTTTAACAAATTATAAGCACAATTGGGCACATTACACAAAAATAATACTACACACTACAATACGTAAAAAGAACGGTGGAATCAAGAATTCCCATAATTTATTTAAATTAAAATTCATAAACTGTCAAAATTTTAGTTACGATAAGAAAATAAGGCAGTAATATTAGACAGGACACTAAAATAAAAACCACTTCAGCTTTATGTTTGCGTTAGACACAGGCCACTAGAGAACACTAACTTACTTAATGGCGTCTGCTAATGTACCGACGTTTTATGCAAACGACTTCCCGTTGAAAGTAGCATGACAAAATGATTATTAAACTCCAAGAACTTGAAGGTATTAATAATGACAAGTAATTAGAGATCTTGAACAAAAACACTTGTACTGTTCCACTTATTTATTATTTTATTTTGTATTCAATGACATCCGAAATACATTAAATATGTGCTAATCTTTGAAAATGCCGTAAGGCGAAACCGGTCAGGTTAAAATAATAAATAAGTGGAACAGTACAAGTGTTTTTGTTTAAGATGTGTAGCAAGTTCCACCAAGTGCCATCAATCAACAGTGTAATAATAATAAATAATAATAAATATCGTTGGGACAACTCACACAACGCCATCTGATTCCAAACTAAGCAGAGCTTGTACTATGGTAACCAGATAGCTGATAAACATACTTATATATTTCTAAATACATACATATTATAGATAAATAACACCCAGAAAAAAAAATTACAGAAAAAAGTAATTACAGATCTTTATTTTAATTGTTGAGTAGTCTTAATATTATTTTGAGGAACGAATAGTAAAATATCCATCGACAAAATTACTAAATAAATGGGTCTATTTTCAATCGAAAAACATAGTGCATTGCTAGCCACTTAATTTGCTAAGTACGAGTATCACGATACCAATAAAAAAATATTTCGTATATTAATAATATTATAAATGCGAAAGTTTGTGTGGATGTTTGTTACTCTTTCACGTAAAAACTACTGAATGGATTTTAATGAAACTTTACAATAATATAGCACATATACGTCAGAATAACGTAGACTACTTTATATCCCGGGAACAAGTTCCTGTGAGAAACGGGAACGGGAACACTTCACCACGCGTGCGGAGCCGCGGGCGTCAACTAGTAATATTATAAATGCGAAAGTTTGTGTGGATGTTTGTTACTCTTTCACGTAAAAACTACTGAATGGATTTTAATGAAACTTTACAATAATATAGCTTATACATCAGAATAACATATAGGCTACTTTTTATCTCGGAAACAAGTTCCTGTGGGAAACGGGAACGGGAAAACTTTTATACGCGGGCGAAACCGCGGGTGTCAACTAGTACTTAATTAAAATTAAGTTTTTATATATATTTTTTCGTTGAACGTAAAAATATGATTTCGAAAACATTCAAATAAAATCTAGTATGAAATTCAACATTTTCAGTGTAGTAGATTTCAGTAAAATCACGCGTTGCTTGTTTTTATATACTGTAAATAAAAATTATAGCAACAAGCATTTGTAGCAGTTGCAACAACCAGCAGCAGAAGCATAGCGTCCCACGTGCTTTGCAAGGAACGCTGAATAATACATTTTGCACAACTGTGACCGTTGAGTATGGCTATGTGGGATGTTAAGTCATAAGCGGAAGCGATAATGATAACATAACACGAATGGTGATAATGATAACACGTTGTGTTTGTAATGTATCAATCCCTAAGTTAAATTTCGTTTTTTTTAATGAAATGTCCTATCTAAGTGCGAAAGTTTGTAGGGATGGATGTTTGTTACTCTTTCACGCAAAATCTTGATGAAACTTTACAATAATATAGCTTACACATCAAAATAATACATAGGCTACTTTTTATCCCGGGAACAAGTTCCTGAGGAAACGGGAAAATTTTACCACGCGTGCAGAGTCGCGGGCGTCAACTAGTTGTACAAGTAATTGGTAGATCTTTATTGTAAAAAAAATCTATACTATTGTACTCTGACCTATTTTATCACTCACTATGTGTTGCCGGTGTCTACGGGTGGCTCAGGGTTGCTTGTAGCTGGAGAGAACAGTAATTTTAATTATTTGACTTACCATTTTAGTGTTATTAGGGTTTAAAGATTAATTTCCAAAGGTTTTTAACAATTGAATCAGTCAAATTCTAGCACAAGTAAATTTATGTTCTATTTAAAAAGATATATAATTTTAAGCAAAAAAACATATTAATATGTATTACCGTGTTTTGGTAAAAATATCAGAGATCAATTAAAGTATAATAACCACATATATTTAAACCCCAACGAAAAAAACGACGGGGTGCTATAAGTTTGACGTGTCTGTCTGTGGCGTCGTAGCTCCCGAACGGGTGAATCGATTTTGATTTTGTTTGTTTGAAAGGTGAATTAGTCGAGAGTGTTGTAAGCTATGTTTGACGATAATTGGTGGCGCCGTTTAAAAGTTGTGGTGGGTGAAACTGGGGAAGAATAACCGAGTGGTTTCTTATATGAAAGTGCAGCACGTGCACATTACAAAATAATATATTCAAAAAAAATTGGTTGAGCCGTGGAAAAGCTCTGGGGGTAAAAGTAGGGAAAATACCCAATATCTGCAAATATTATGTGAATGGAGAAGAAAATTTTTAAAAGAAGCTTCGTATTTACAACTTAACAAAATCTATAATATAATAAGTACTCGTATGTACCTTTAAAAATATGAAATAAAAAGATTTTTAAAATTTAAATTAAACAAAACACCGACGTAAAAACCTAAGTTCCCTTTAAAAAGAAAAAAAATGTAAAAGAAATTCAATCTTTATATTTATTAATAGTCCAGTCATTACGTCGGAAAAATCGGGATATAAATGCAAAAAAACCGAGAAAGCCAAATTTTCTCTTTCAAAATTTGGCTTTCTCGGTTCATTTGCAGTTCCAAATGTGTAGTCGTATAATGACTGGACTATAATAATTAAAATAAATGACATGTTGGGGACTGCGATGAGATTTACCGAAAAGGGTCTTAGTACGCTTTTTGGTGGAACCAAACCTTGGGTGTCAGAAACTTGCATGACTACATTTACCACTTTTAAGCAGGTGAGCCGTCTTGATCAAGTGGGTGGTCTTATAAAATTCGTGCCTACTGATTTACTGGAAGTTTTATCTATACATCAATTTTCAGTACGCGTTAATCAACAACAATTGAATAAAAAAATATCCTTATATTAGGTACATTAAGTAGATAAGCAAACATTATTACAAAAAGAAAGAAGAATGTGTTAAGATCTCTGTGGCGCAAAAAAAAAACATTAGAATGTGCAAATAAATAAGTCTATGGTACAGGCGCTCCAACGAGCTTGGCTAGTCTGACGGCAATTGCTCCTATTAATGCCAAAAATAGAAAATGATTCAAATCATAGCTGCTCCTTTGCTTCAAATTAAGTAAGGGTTTAGAAGCAAACTAGAAAAAGGATTTTTTTACATGTTATAATATTATCAACCATGCCTTTATTTCCGAAGGGGTAGCAGAGGCATATTATACGCCCACATTGTACCATTTGTATTTTTGTACCACGTAACAGGTGATGAGCCCATTGCCGTGTTGTAATTGAACAGCGAAAGTTGTGGTGACCCGCTTTTGAAATTTTTCAAACCGCCCATAAGATCTTCAACTTGGCTCAACGACTGTCATTTTACTGGCGACTGGGATCAACTTCTTATTAGTAGCTTGACATGCCTTTTGAAGCACGGAAACGCTCGTAAATGCAAATGCCACCAAGCGGTTACCCATCCATGACCAGCCATAGAGAAAGATGCTTTGCGTAGTGATAGTTTACAGAATACTGAGAGACTACTAGCGCTTCTGGCTTAATATTTTGTTCAACTAAATTAGAAACCGTTCCATTTTTGAAATACGTCAAAAGGAGTTTTCGTCTAACCTTCATTGAACCCACAGTAGAGTAAAAATGTTTATTCTCTCAAGTAGAAGTAATAAAGGTATTGCCGAGTTTTCTCCCAAACGGATCAAAGGCACGACATCTCACTAAAATGTAATAAAAATATTCTGAAGTTATATTGCCTTTTCAGAAGAGCTTTTAATATAATATAATCTGATTTCTTATCCCAAAATAGGCATTTCAATCCGTAGCACCGTCTCAAGATAGTTAATCTTTATTTTGTTTTACCATATATTACTTATAGTTGTCTTTACTACAACGTTACGCATCACTTTAAACTTTAAAATTGACTTAATATTTTTCCATTATGCATTTTTCACTTAAAACTTAAAACTTTAAAATTGACTTTACAATTTTCCATTATGCATTTTTATGCATAGCATTGCATTGCATTTATATTTATATGTTATTGTTTTTATTTTTGAATTTCTATATTGTCTTTCTATCTTCTACAGTAATGAAAATGTTTGAATATTGTTGTATAGCATTTATAACTATCGATATGACGTTTCTTTTCAAAACATAAATTCAAAATACCGATCAAATTAAACTACATAATATTAACAAAAATAGACTAGCGACTCAAATTTAGTTTTTACTCGCTACCATCCTATCACTTGTCCCGCCATACAGAGGCTTTCCTAGAAAACGAAGTTAGTTCAGGTGCCAACTCTAGGTCGAGCTTGGTTAGGCTTGTTTTACGACATATGTACCATGCTTTTTAGAATACGATACAGAAAATTTGCAATGGAAACGTAACCATTTAAATTTAATATACATTTCAAATTTTTGAAGTGATCGCATCTCCACAGCATTCAATTTACTTTCATGCATCTGCTGACATACCCAGGTTTCGCTACCGTAAAGCAACGTTTGCACTAGCACTGCCAAAAAAAAACATCGTAAAAGGCACGTTAAGCCGTTGGTCCCGGTTGCCAGTAAAATGGCAGTCGTTAAGCCTGGTTGAAGGCCAAGAAAAATTTCAACAGCAGGTAGCCACAACCTGCGTCTGTCTATTTCAACACGGCAATGGGCTCACCACTTATTACGTGGGACAGGAATCCACATGGTGAAAAGTGGGCATAAATAATATGCCTCTGCCACCCCTTCGGGGATAAGGCGTGATGGATATTTATGTTTTATTTATGATTTAGGTATGATACCTAGTCACCGTCATCCCTCCGATGGAACATTTTTGTTAAAACTACGAATATCCTTACAGAAAAATCCATGTTTGGTGTTTCGTTTGTTATCAAGGACTCTAGCCATATCACTATGACAATTGACATATTTTAACATATTTATTTCTGTAACTCTCTCTCTCTCTCTGTAACATTTCTTTTACTTTTAAAATTTGAGTTACATGGGGTTGTATAACAATGTTCCAATATTCGAAAGAAGCCACTATATGATTCTGACATCATGAATATTGTTCACAGTGCATCTACGGCTGCTATGTCCACTCTGCCATTTTGCCCACATTCCATCGAAGATGTTACTGGCTGCTACAGGTAAGTTTATGACTTCGTTTATTTACTGAAATTTTCTACTTGTAAAACCAAAATTTTAGGTATTAGGTCTTTTTTCTTGCATTTGGTGCCCCTATAAATAATGTAGTCTACTCGAAATTAAACTTCAGTAATGGACATTATTTCAGTTCCTTTCTTCTTTAATACTCTTTCTAGGATTGTTCATTTTTGAATCAGCATCGAAACTTCGTCTCTTTCATCACTGGCTATTGAAATGATTGTGAACAAGAATTTTTTTGTTTAGAAATTTATAAAAAGTGGAGGCAATTCATCTATCTGCTGATATGTCGCAAACGTTGAAGTAGAGTAACATTTGTACAACAGATTTAGTTACTGAGTACAATAAAATATAATTTGACCAAAAAACAAACAATTTTGGATGGGATTTGAACCTGCGTCTTTACTCATTCCGACAGAACCACTTTAGTCCGCTATGCCACCGAGACACGCTTGCACCTAATAAAATATCTCAAACTCAACGAACGAGCTATAAATATTCGATTTATAACGACACTCCCAAACTTTTGAAATAATTTTGTAAAGCAATTATCATTCTGACCTACATGATACTACAATTCAAAGTGGAAAAAAATTCACGACCTCCTTAAACTTTCAGAAAACATGAAGTTAAACCTGTGTCTGTCAACCTGTGGCATCAAAACTTCCGAACTATCGACTAATTTTGATGTAAATTTTTTGTTCGAAAGCTGATGTTATCGAAATTATATTTGGCTAAAAAGTTTGAAGATATTTAGCACAATTACAAGGTGATGAAGAGATCTCACTAAATTCCACAAGTCCAATTGTTCTGAAATTATATAAGCACTGTTCTTTTGATGATAATTTCAGGACATGGTACCCTAAAACTTTCTGCTGCATCATGTAGTCTTCAAGGTACTTAACTCGCTAGAAAATTATATTTGGGCTTATCAACTGGAATTTACGCTTTTATCTTTTTTGTCATCTCATTAGAAAAAGCTTTCTGTTTTAAAACAAACAAATCAGATGAATAGAGCCTTCAAATTGAATCTAACATATAACAATTTGAAATAAATTATTTAAAAATCAACCCCAGGGTTTATTAAGCCTTGGATGCTATCAATAGTAACCTAGATAACATTTGAAAACAATACATTAAATATACATTAATATAAAAACAAATCGTTGGGACTTCTGGTGAATCCTACAATATCACAAGCTATCACTATTGGTAGTAGAGACATGCTGGATCTGTTAAATGAGCAATCTCTTTCACAAATATTGTATCGATTCCGATTCGTTTACTAATTTCATAAAAAAATACGCAAAAATCTGAGGTAATTGAAAAGGTCTTTTGCTCGTTTCAGTCACTAAAACGTTTTCAGAAATTCTTGCCTTTTGAAGCTAAAGTTACTCTTGCGCAATTATTTTTTACTCCCAATTTTAGACTATGCCGATGTCTGCTATCTTGATTTAAAGGAGGAACACTAATTTACCATCTTTGAATTAAATATAAAATATTTTTAGTTCGGTCAAAGAACTATAAACTGTTTAATTTTATAAATAAGTTGAACCAAAAAATCATATTTACAAATATTTTAAAATTGATCAAAACCTACTTAAAAATAACAAAAGTATAAAAGCTGGCGAAGCTTTTAGCTTAAAATGTTATTGAAACATATATCTGCTTTTCAAATCCGTACATTCCATTTCTCGCCTCTTGAAAGTATGATATATTTTTGTACCCGGTAATCTCTCAGTGGCTGAAAACATTTTTCAGACTTTGGAAGCATCGGGCACTGTGAACTGTATAGGATATTGAATCGTGTCTTTGATATCCGCGGTAATGATGAAACCACGAATTGGGGGCGCCGCTTTCGATATTCCTGAAAATCTTTTTGAGGAAAATTCCTCATATTAATCGATCCTCTTACGAATATGTACTTATAGATTAAGTTTTGAGATTACGGTTTGGATTATTTTGAATATGAGTAGTCTGTTAACTGATTAATTATTTCTCATTTCCTATTTAATCTCTGATAGCATTATGCGAATCTACATTAAACCTTTCAATTTCTGTCCTTCAGAAGGCACGTTAAGCCGTTGGTCCTGGTTGCCAGTCACACGGCAGTCATCAAGCCAAGTTAAAAGCCTTATGGGAGGCAACCGGAATCAATGGCTTAACGTGCCTTCCAAAGCAGAGAAACGTTCACAAATGTAATCATCACATAGTTGTCACCCATCTGTGACCAGCCATAGCGAAAATTTCTTAACGTTGTTATCGTTTAAGGAACACCAAGTTAGAATGGTCACGAGCGCTTTACACTCAAACGTTCTCTTCAAACGTTTTTCATGTTATGGGCTTCTGTTAATAGTCTTATTAACTGTATGAATGGCTCCTAATTCCCTACATGTCTTTCCTTTCTACTATATGTTGTCATGGCTTTCCATCAGGCGAGCGGCGTAATTTTGTCAAGTTAAATATAAAAATATAACAAAGCATCCAATACCATATTGACAAAAATCTACTCAGAGAAATGTTTCGTGTCTTTGGGGACAGTCAATAAAACTCACGAAATCCACACTAAAATAGATATTTTATCTTTTCAATATTATTACGTTCACAGTGCAAACAGTCAAGAGTAGAACACAGTGAAGGCTACCGAATGAAAATTTAATATTTAATCATTTTAATTTCATTAAAGGAACGTGTTCCGAATAACATTAAGTAAAGGTATATAAGGGAGGTTTGCTTACGTTCGTTACCAATCTCAATAAATTATTTACTAGTTGATGCCCGCGGCTCCACCCGCGTATTTAAGCTTTCCCATTCCTGTTTCCCATCCATGCAACTTTTCTAAATTTACTCTCTAAAAAAACATCCTTAGAGTTCAGGGAATAAATAAAAACAAAAATATTCGAATTGGTCCAGCCGTCTTCGAGTTTTGCGCTTAGCAACATATTTTACGATTCATTTTTATTTACTAGTGATTCTGTGAACCGTAGACTTCGGAGTATTTTTTTTTCTATATTTTTTTTATTAATTTATAAAAAAATAATCAATTCTTTTTTTCGTTTTGAGCTCTCTTGCCAACTACTACGGGACTATTTCCCCTCCCCTGCCTCCATTTCCCCCCCGATCAAAAAACACCCTCGCTGAAAGTTTTTGTCTACATCAAGGATTGTCCATGCAAAGTTGCAAGCAAATCTGATGAAAAAAGCGACCTTTGGACTGAATGGACGGACGGACGACGGTCGGATATAAATAGCATTTTTCCCGTACCAGTGGAGTTAAAACGAAGACTTTAGTCGGCTCGCTTCGCTCGCCTCCTCAGTCTATAAAAAATTATCATATATATTTTGAAGTGACATACGCTTTGATAATTAAGCACATGCATACACTTTACTCCCATTTATTTGGTATACTACTTAAATTTGTCTTAAAAGTCTAATGGTTTCACAAACGCCTTTTCTAATCGTCACATTTATCAAAGCTACTCGACATTTTCCATTGAAAGTATAGATAGAACCTTTCATAATATTTCAACGCCATGTTGACGATTATCAAATGCCATCAAACCCGCAGCGAAAATGCCACAGATAATTGAATTTCTGATTGTTTGTTGGTACACTGTTTGGCCACGTACGTAACAGGTGTCAAGTTCTATTGACGTATTAGTTAATTAGTTCATTGAAACACGTTCAAAAAGTAGCGGTATTTTGTAATGAATTTCAATAAAAGACTACGTAAGCCGATTGCTCAAAAACAAAAAAGTCTAAAGTACTCGTTCTTTTCTCTCTACTTCATTTATCGCTTCATACATGCACGTCTGGCTATAGACGTGCATGTATGAAGATTTCTTCAAAATGAATCTGCAGGAAGCGAAAGAAGTATGCATGGATAGCAATGCCCTGCGATCTACCCTCTCTGACCCCGTCAGGGAAACAGCGTGAAATTAGTAAGCTTTTTTAAAGTTAAATTCAATTTTTTAAGTTTAGGCATACACATAGAGCTATCGGCTTACATCGATACAATGATTACCACATCGCGATATGAATATTCTGCTGACTACAAATCCTGTATCGTGATAGAGTTCGCGATATATACAACACTTGACTTACTTGCAATTGTTTTTTTTTTGTATTGTTATCTCAATATTCACTTTGTAGATGCTGTTGTTTTCAAAAAACGACGATATTGCGTAACGTGTACGGCGAATATAGAAGGATAAATTAAGATTTTAACAGACAATGAAAAACTGAAATAAACAAAACACCTCAACACCAATCGTTAACACGCTGCCCGCCAGGTGTGATCATTTTGCCAAATCAGATCCCCTGGATCTGACTTCCCCTTTGTGTTAGAGGAACATTTCCACCCATTACTGATATTTGTATTTGTATCATGCTATTTACCATGCTTCATTTTGTCATGCTTAACAGAAATAGACATGAGTCTATGGAGTCTCATTATAATTCCATTTACATTTATCGAAATATACAAATTACAAAATTCACTTTAATAAAACCACTTCGAAAATCCTGCGGATATCCCGGGATATCGGGTATGCCGCGGACTACGTGATGAAGCAGTAGGTAAGTTTTAGATTAAAATTGCCGTGGAAATATCATCAAAGTAACTGTATACTAAATTTCAGATCGATCGAACTTGCGGATTTTAGTAACATCCATCACCTAGGAACTGAGCTGATGCTCTTCAAAAACCATCTCGAAGACATTGACTTTCTAAAAAAAAACTCAATCAAATTTAGACCTTCCTTTCATGCCACAGACAGACTGACAGATACATATTGCTCGTTTTTTGTCAGGGCTTAAAAATCTAATGGAACTTTCATGCTGCCTTGCCGGCCCTGTCGTTAAAGGGCTTTGATTTACAAATCTAAAGTTAATATTGAACTCGATAATTGAGTTTATTTAAGATGCTTGTGTTGCTTTAAAGGCCGTAGAGATGTTATCAAAGGTTGAACAAAGATTGTATAGCCCATTAAGAAACAATAGACAGTTTCTTGGTCCTTTTTGGGATAAATGTGCAATAGCAGATGTAGATAAGCACTTGAGGTTTGTTAGGAACTAGGCATATTCATACATAAATCAGTGTCGCCTTAATTTGTGAAATTACGCAGAGCCACATTTCTTCAATTCTATTTTGTCTTACGTATTAGGTAGACAGCCTAGTGCACAGTCCGACAGGTGCAGGTTGTGACTATCTGCTGGTGGAAACTGCTCATATAAGGTTTCAACTAGGCTTTACACCTACCATACCATGTTACTGGCAGCTAGGAATTATAGTTTTACACACCTCCTAAAGCACGAAAGCGCTTGTAAATTGTAAATGGAAATACCACAAATATTCACCATTCTCTGTACTGACTATAGCGGAAAATGCTTAACCTTTTATTTCATGTGGAAATCCTCATCGATTAGCTGGACTATTACCGACTAAAATCACACACATTTCCCTTTCATCTGTCTATATCCGGGATTCCCGGGTGAGCTCTCTGGAGGGTAGCCTCATGGCTCCCGACAGACTTTGTCCGCTACAGCGATCACGTGGAGTTCTGGTGTTATCCTGTCCCTTTAGGGGATTCGAGTGTTATCTCGCTTCTTTGGGGGTTTTGGGTTGAGTAAACGAAGCTTTTTTTATTGTGTGGAAATCACTAGAACTTCTATATAGTGTTATAAATTATACTCTTGACTTTTAGATATGACTTCATTCGACTGTAAAACGAGTTCGTTCGCTATCAAATATCGTGGACAGCGTCATTTTAACTTTCTTTTTTCTTTCTCCTTAATCTTATTGGATTGTCAGTTGCTTCATTTGCATTGTCGAGGGTGACTGCCTACTGACCTCCCAACCTTGTAAGGACGCTTGCATTATTGCCTCGTCCGTTGGTCAGAGTGCACCGCTAACAGTTGAGATCCCAAAAGCCGCGGAGATCTTAACATGGCTCTTTACACCAAACCTTCATTACTTTAAAAACCTGGATTTAAAAGCAGGTCTCCGTTTTATTGATTATTAAAAGCCGTAAAAAATGCCGTATTTCATTTGCATCACCATAAAAAGCAAAATTTAATTGTATTGTTTCCTAAACAATTCCTAAAAAAAATTATTATAACCTATGTTTAACTTAAGCAATTGTCTATACTATCATTCCCACATTCCTATTTACGATTATATCTAAACTGTTTGCAAAATGTACTTATTCAAAGTGTTTATTGTATTTTCTAGTATCTGTTTTATTAAACAGTACATTATATTTTTATTTCATGTCGCCAGACCGACTGCTACTGTGTGCTAAGCTCATAGAGCTGCGACTAACTTTCGACTTTTGGGCAAGAGAAATCTAGGGTTGTCAGTATAAATAAATATATTTCTTTTACATTTTTCACTTTTTGATATATTTTATATATTGTTTTTTTAGTCTCAGTTAGGTAAGTCTATAGATTATTATAAATAAATAAATAAATATCCATCATGCCTTATCCCCGAAGAGGTGGCAGAGGCATATTATATGCCCACTTTTCACCGTGTGGATTCCTGTCCCACGTAATAGGTGGTGAGCCCATTGCCGTGTTAAAATAGACAGACGCAGGTTGTGGCTACCTGCTCTGAAATTTTTCAAGCCGCCCATAAGGCCATCAACCAGACTTAACGACTGCCATTTTACTGGCAACCGGGACCAACGGCTTAACGTGCCTTCCGAAGCACGGAAACGCTCGCAAATGTAAATGCTACAAAGTGGTCACCCATCCGAGGACCAGCCATAGTGAATAACTCAGTGCGTAACTCAGTGATCGTTTACAGAACACTGAGACCGCGGGTGATACACTATTCTTATTACAATATATCCTAATGTAATAAAAGATTTGTACGGTATCTACTACTAATTACAGTGAACAAACTTGAAGAATAAAATGTAAATACCATCCAAGAGTACTTTAAATAAACAAAATTGATATGCAAATATTTTCTTAAAAAAAAATATTTCTTACATTACTTATATATAGCTAAATAATCCAGATAAAAATGTAAATTTTTTGAAAGGAAAATGGAGTGCAAAAATGTATTTTCCTTTGAAGAAATTTACATTTTATTACATAACATATAAAATTAACGATATTTTACTTCTTTATAAAAGTTTATATTAATCGCATTATAAAATGAATACCGTTTGAACCGAACGAAATGAAGTTCATTCACGGTTACCGCTTTCTCTTGATTCTCTATTTTAATTAGTTTTGTATCTTATGGGTGTTTCTTTATCCCGCTCGTCTATTTTATGTATGCCAGTAGTGCTACAGTTCTTCTGGACTTCCTGGTTGATAATCTGAAATTATCAACGCAACAATGAAATAACAGAAGGCATCATACTTGCGAATTTTACTTCTTCTTAAACAGATTAAAATCAAATCTTCCTATATTATATTGACCATCATTTATATTTTTTAATTAATTTAAATTTTTATTAATTAAATCTATTATGTTTACGAAACGTAAATCCCGTAACTAAAAATTCACTTTACAATCTCTCACAACATATAACATTCAAAGTTGACAGAAAATGTATTATTACAAGCATAAAACGATACACTGGAGTATTGTTATAGCATACACTATGTTAACAACGTGCTAATGAAAAACCACAACAATAATCAAGTATACAAGTGTCGAGTGCCATCCCTAGCGTAGCGGCCATTACATAAATAATGACGCCATGTTTATTGCCACCATTTTGAAGACAAATGGTTAGTTATTACAGCGCACTCGGTTTTACATTCGCTAGTCGGGTTGGTAAAATTAAAATATTGTGTATTACTTATTTTTATTCCGAGCTTAACTGCGCTGGAGTCGATTTACTGGCAGTTTCGGATGTTTGGCTATGTTTATACCGTACTGAGTGCAATACATTGTTGCATTTTTTTTATTTATCTACTCATTAACCTCTCCTTGCAACGTGTTTTATATTGCTGTTATAAATTTTCACATTTCACTTAACGTTTACAAATGCGTTTCGTTTATATCTTTTTATTTATTGTAACTAGCTGCAGTGTTAATGGGTAGCGTTGGAACTGTTAAGTGCTACTTGTTAATTCCTAGACAGACTATATTTTCTAAACAATCTCAGGAAATTTATGTTTAATTTAAAATGTTTAAACAAGATTGTGTTTTTATATACTAGCAGTTTTCAGTTTATTCATTCAAGCAACAATTAATCACCTCAGTTATGTACTCCATACACGTAGAGTACGTTAGTGCCACAAGTGACAGATTTCAAACAACGTAAAGGGCCCAACCAAAACTCTTTGGAGCCCAAGTGACCTCACCTGCTAGTGTTGCACCTGCTGACCACAGGACGATGCAAGTGCGGAATTTAGGGGTTGGGAAGTATGATGGCAGTCGCTCCTAACAATGCTAAAAAACAGAAATCAAACCATAGCTGCTCTTAGCAGCTAATTAAGAAATACTGAGTCTAGAAGCAGTTGGAAATACACTAAGATGACGGGACTTCTGATAAAAAATAATTTTGCTAAATGTTTATTTTGCAATTATGGTTTGGTTTTCAAAATATGGCATAATTTCATACATATGCTAATACTATGGGGGTTTAATTGACCTTTCTGTAGCAACCTGGACAGACAGGTTGGTACAGGGTTTGAGCTTCCCTAGTGGCTTACTATATCCGGCCTCTACCTAAGTTCACACGTACATACACGTACCTCTGTAGGCAAAGAGTATGGCGCAACGCAGGAAGATTTGTTACCCCTGCGTTACCAAAAATACTTTCGTAACCTCGTCAGTTAACCAATTGGTGTAACACTTATTGGTGAAATTGTCTTAGGTTGCAATCCATGTTGACATAAAAAAGGGAATGCAACGCATATATGAGTATGACGTGCCTGAAGGAACAAACAACATTGTGATCTTAACCTCAATCTCTGTTCTGATTTTGATAAAATACACTGGTTTCTTCTTGCTTGTTGACGAAGTATAGGCACAAACTCAGTATATTAAATTTCAATAGCTAGGTTGTAAATTTATTATTATCCATAATCTATATGCTAATATACAGTTTTACCTTTCATTCAGAACAAATTTCGCGGATTACAGAATCCAGACATCGTGCTGGTACACTACCTCAATGTGCCGTATCCCGACGACAACAAGTTAGCAACGGTAGCACCAAGCCTGGCGCTATGGGCTGACAAGAAGGAATGGACAAAAGATGAACTCGTCAGCCAACTCAAGCCTATGTGTAAGTATTTGATTTTCCTCTTTAATTCTACATAAAACAGAAAAGCAAGCAAGCACACTCCTGCAAGTAATCCACCCATAAGCCTTCAACTTGCATTAATTACCATGTTACTGAGAACTAAAATCAACGACTTTACGTGCCTTTCAAAACAAGCAAACGCTCGTAAAAGTAAATGCCACAGACAATCACCCATCTCGAGACTAACCGTATTGTAAGTTGCTTAATGTAGTGATTGCTTAGGAAACACTGAACAAGCAGGGCTATAAGCGCTTGAAGTACTGTAAAGTTACCAAACTGCACCTCAAGAGGAACCTTTTGATTAATTAGACAAACTCTAATCCAGAAACAATTTATATGCATACTTAGTATACTCATTTACAAACAACAACAAAAACAAAAAAATGTTTATGTTGAAAAATATTTTCTACAGACATGGCTATTTTGGATACTTCTTATGTGCCTTCTCATCTGTCTTATCTTTGAAATATCTCATTTGCTCGAAATGTTTAACTTATCTTTTTAGTACACTGGGTTGAATGAGGGCGTAATAATACGCCTTTATTCAACCCATGTTCCTCTTTGATATAGAAGGGCAACATAGATTGAAAAAGGGTTTTTAGTCCTCTTTTAACTAATTACTGGATTTTAACTAAACCATAATATAAATTGGTATTCGGACTTTATTTTGACTTTCAGTCTCTGAAGTTTAGCATATTTTAGGCAAATGTCGAGATTTTGCCGAACTTGCAAATGAAAGAAAACATCATAGTTGTGTTTTATAAACTCAACTAAACTCAACAGATATTTAGTACTCACTGACCGTTTTTAAAAATATGTGATGCTCCTTTCTATTTTTTTTTTCAAATTATTATTATGTTGATATTATAATACGAGTACATATTACAAACTCAAATACTCACTACATTTTCTTTCACTATATTCACAAAATAATGATATTAGGTATTCCGAAATTGATAACCTATATTACAAAACATCTTAATAAATATACAAGATGTTTAAAGGCATACCTAATTTATCTATATCTAAATAACTTATGAATAAAATTAGAACAACAGTAAATGAGAAAGATGCCAGCACCTTCATCTTGACTGTGAATCAACATAAATTTGAATAATTCTTTAGATAAGAACGCAATCAAAGATTTTGCCCTAAATTTCAGGAATATGAAAGTATTTACAACAAATTATTAAATAACCTTAAAATATGAAAATTTAAAATATATTAATATAAGGAGTCCCTTTAGGCAAGGTTCCTAAGCTACTGGCAGCGTTCCCCCTTTGAATAGCTAAACTAATTCTTTGGCCGAGGTAGCTGCCAGCTCTTCGGTCTCCTGTGATGTCGACTAACCTTTTTGCTATTTCTTTAAAAAGCCTTGTAGCCCTAGGACCCCACGGACCAAGGGTCTCGACACCGAATGGGACAAAACAAAAGAGCGTTTCTTTTTATTGATGTGTTTCACGAAAATCTCTCTTATAGGATTATCTGTAGATTAATTTTTTTTATAACATTATATTATTAGGTAACTTTTCGCAACAGGTTAAATAGGAAGAAAACAATAAAACAAGGTACCTTAAACTCTAGTAGGGTCTGACAAAATCACAATCGTAAAAGTAAGAAAAATAAATAAAAAAAAACTAAATTGATGAAATTATTTAATGTTGGGTATCAACTAATCTAATATAATTGGCACATTTTACACTATTTATACAATTGAATTGATGTTTATATATTTAGTACTTACTTTTGAATTATGTGGTAGTGGTAGAAAATGAAAGAATCAAGTATATATTCTCCATCAGTAATATATTCTTTCAGAAACTGTTTACGGGCTTACATTATTCATTCCAATTAAAGACTTGTGAAAATTAAATTGCAAAAATCGACATTCTTAAAATTGGACAATTTAAAATACTGACACAAAATTCAAATATAAAAACTTTCTGTTGTGAGATTGAATATTTATGAAACGGTGGCAAATATCAATTATGCACCGCAGTATTAATCCTATCTGATCGGAATAACGATGCTTTTGTTAATTTAGGGGCTTGGTGGTATTGATTTTGTATCGCAAATTAATTTTATAGGCGTTATTGTGTGAAATCGTTCTGACATTAAAATGGCCATAAAATAAATGGATTAGCAAAATTTTATATAAAGTAACTTTAAAACATCGCTTTGCTGGATGCAGTATGAAATTTAATAATATCATAATTTTATTTGTTTCAGTCTTCAGTGAGGATGACCCAGATATCAACAACGAACTCGAAATATCGGTGAGTTTAAATTCAGAAGTTGTCTGAAAGTAACAAGTTGTCTTTATAGTAAATATTAGGGCAAAATGTTTCAGACGGCGGAAACTGTGGAAGCAATTGTCGGGCAACTCATGGAGAAGCAACGTGCAGCTAGAGCCGCAGCGCTAGCTAGACAGTTAGAATGTGGCTGCCCGGACTCCACATGTCAAGATTCAAGAACTTGTGCCCACCCTCTACGAAGAATTCAAGCTGCAAAACCACCTCCTTCTGATCATCAAGTATCATCGACTACAGGTCCATCACCGCGGCCTATGTCTCATCCACCGCGACAATATACTCGGGATCATAGACCTACACCACCACCAGCATCTCCATTACTTTTATCTTTAGGCCAAATCCAAGGAGGTGGTGGTCTTTTAATATTAAACGGAACGAGTAATGGCTCCCAGCAGAGTTCATCTTTAGTATCACCTCTGTCTGTGACATCATTCGTATGTGAAGAACCCCGCGATAGATATAGGCAACAGTACAAACCAACATTTGTGTTAAAACGAGAAATCCCGGATAATCAGCCGTCTTCATGTATTCAAAACTCGGACTCAACGTTCGAAATTGAGACTCAAGAAGAAAAAATTAATATTAATTTTGATAGGAAAATTAAAATGGAGCCAAGATGTAGAAATCAAGTAGTGGCAAGCGCGCCAGCAACTCCATCAAGATACCCAGATTTAGTAGAACGATTAGAAAGTAAAATACTGACGGATAACTGTGATGATACTTTAGTGTTACTTGGTACTGATGGAAATTTGACTGCCAGTGGATTTTTTGATGAAACTCTCGAATTATCACACGAAGATATACAGAAGACGTTGTCAGCAAATATGCCAACCTGTGATTTGGACAGAAATGGTGTAAGGTCTACTGATACCGCCAATGTTATGGTATCAGGAATAGACACTATGGACTTTATAGAAAGTTGTGAAGCTGTAGCATCGCCAACGCATGGAGTTGATGATAATGTTTTTGTAAATTTAGATGCTTTTGACATGCTTGGTGATTTTCCTGAACTGGAGGTCCTAGATCCTAGTGCAATATCAACAAACCCTGTGGTGAGATTCATGCTTTGATTTTTGAAATGTGTAGTAGGTTTAGAGTTATAATATTTAGTAAATAGAGTTTTTATTTCTCTAATTTCCAGACTATATGTGATAAATCACCACCAGCATTAGAAGATAGCACTGAAAAAATGCAAACGGAGTCTAGTAGCGAAGGCACTCTGAGCATCACTGATTATTCTCCCGAATGGGCGTATCCTGAAGGAGGAGCTAAGGTGTTAGTGGCTGGACCTTGGACAGATACTTCGGATCAGTATACTGTTCTATTTGACAACTTTCCAGTACCTTCAATACTGGTTCAGAATGGTCTTCTCAGGTGTTATTGTCCAGGTACTATTCACTATATGGATTTTTTACAGTTTTCTTTGTATTGTACGAACATTCTTAAGATTGAAAATTTTTTAAGACTCGCATTTCAGTTATTGTACTTTTAAATACATTATTTTTATCATCTTTATATTCCAGTGCAAGTAATTATTATATAAGAATTTTTAGGGTCGGAAAAAAAATTGTGTGATCCATAAATGTTAGTTTCGGAGTTTGAATGTTTCCTATATATAATTCATATGTATTTAGAAATATATGATTATTAGTTGTCTTGATCCCATAACACATGCTTATATTAGCTTACTTTGAGCTAGGCGACGCTGTGTAAAAATATGTCCGTCTATATTTATTAATTTAGATAAAAAAAAACATAATAATTTATTTATTATTTTTATTTAAATTTATTTATCTATCACACCGTATCCCCGAAAGGGTGGCAGAGGCATATTATATAATATGCCTCTGCCGCCCATGTTTCACCATGTATATTCCTGTCCCACGTAATAGGTGGTGAGCCCATTGCCGTGTTGAAATAGACAGATGCGCCATGTTACTGACAACCGGGGCCAACGGCTTAACGTGCCTTCCGAAGTACGGAAACGCTCGCAAATGTAAATGCCACAAAGTGGTCACACATCCGTGACCAGCCATAGCGAAACCTGCTTAACGCAGTGATCGTATACAGAACACTGTATCCTCGGGACCACGAGCGCGTCATAATAATTAATTCTTTAAATTTCAGCTCACGAAGCAGGTTTGGCTGCATTGCAAGTAGCTCGCGGGGGGCGAGTAGTTTCAGACACAGTGGTGTTTGAATACAAAGCGGGTCCAGCTCCTACTCCATCTTCTCCTGCATCAGCACCACTACCATCGTTGGATTTTAGACGATTTTCGCTCCTGCAGCGGTTGCAGCGGCTGCAGGGGCGTCTTCAATTGAAAATAGAACCAACAGATGATAATAGCCAGGTAATCGAAATTAACTTAATCTATACTAATACTAGCCGACTTGCCCGGCTTCGTCCGTGACATACTTCCTACCCTGTGGCACCCATTTAATCCGGTCGCTTATTACTTTTCCTAAAGTGTATGAAAGTTTCACCGATTTGTTGACATTTATGATTACTGCTCCGCTCTCCTGTGTACTGGCGTGCTGATATATAGCTAATAATCTTCCTCAATAAATGTGCTATGCAATACAAAAAGAATGGTGATGGTGTGACCAAGGGAAATAGGGTCATCTAGTATTACTATATTAATGAAGCATTGTTTGGCAGATAAAACATTCAGTAGAAATATAAACATTTGATTTAGTGGCGGCTGTCCATTTTAACACGGCAATGGGGTCACCACTTTTACAGCCTCCGTGGCGCGGTGGGAGTGTATCCGACTGCTACACAAGAGGTCGTGGGTTCGATTCCCACCCACGATTAAACGATGGTTTAATAAACACGTATAAGAAGAATATTCACACCTTTAGCTCCCTTATAATTCAAAGAGGTAAACTCTCTTATTAAAGAGTTTTCCCAGTAAGTATTCTTGGACCAGAATGAATTTGGTATCAAAATCTTTTAAATTGGTTCATTGGCTTAAAGTTTTAAACCGATAAACTATCACATTTTAATTAGAAATGCTTGTAACAAACTTATATTAAATACAAGGTCCAATAAAAGTAAATAGTATATCGCTCATTGGGATTCATCACTTTGATTCCAGGTTGAAGATGTACAGTTATACTCCAATCCAAAATTTGAAGATCGTTTGGTCTCTTTCTGCCGCACGATGAGCTCCAGATCTAGAGGCATGTCTGAAGGATTTACCACGGAACCTGCAGAAGACGGATCTACTATCCTACATTTAGCAGCTGCTTTAGGTTACACCAAGCTCACTACTGTACTCTTGAGGTGGAGACAAGATGACAGCAGTTTGGCACTGGAGAAGGAAGTAAATATAGGTGCAAGAGATAGTGATAATTGTACACCCCTGGTGAGTGCTTACTAATCATATATTCTATCAAACTGTAGTTTTTTTGTTTTTTTTTATTATATTTTTGAGCCGTTTGGGGTCGAGACACTGGGCTCGTGGGGCCCAAGTGCTCGTTCACTGTATAGTGATATCGCAAAGCGACTGGTCGATTCTTCTCGTGACCATAGGGCTGGCCTCTTTCTTGCTCAGAGAATAAGCATTGCCATACAACGTGGCAATGCGGCCAGCCTTATGGGAACCTTACCGGTTGATTTTGATGGGGAGGAATTCTTCGACACCTAGTCGGGGCATCATTGTCAGTCTTGTAATAATTCCCACCACCTTCTTTTTGTATTGTTCTTCCTTCCCGCCCCCTTCTTTTTGTATTGTTTTCTGTAAATATGTTAAATTTTAATTTGTTAATAACCATGTAATTATTTAAATATCTTTATAAATATTGAATTAGATATTTTAAATCAGTTCATAGTTCTCTAAATATAAAGAAACCAATCTAGTTTATATCTAGTAATTCAAAATATTAACAAACTGGATTTGAGAACGACCTTCTTCCATTCACGTTACTGATTTTTTTGTCAAAATAAAGAGCGCTAAGTACAATTTTAAATTAACCTGCTTAATTATCTGTGCCATAATCTTAATTTTTTATAAACTAACCTAATTAACTAGTGGTTCTGCGAACCGCAGACGCCGGCGTTTTATTTTTTAATTTTTTTATATGTTTTTTTCATTTTTTATATTGATTTAAATAAAAACAAAATTATTTTTTTTCGTTTTGAGCGCTCTTGCCAACCACTACGGGACAATTTCCCCTCCCCTGCCTACATTCCCCCCCCCCATCCAAAAACGAAAAAGTTGTTGTCTACATCAAGGATTGTCCATGTCAGTCAATTATCTGTGCCATAATCTTAAACTTGTTAACCCATTTTCGTTTGGAATATAAGCACATAACAGACATAACAAATTTATATTCAGGGTCGCTTCTGATGGTTAATCTCATTGTGGATCGAGCTTGTGAGGTTTTCTTCAACTCTCCTGTTTACCACCAAGTCCAGTGCACTTGCCGTACCGATAGTGCCGTCGACGTGACTTTTGTATCTCGTCTTACCCTTAACCATGTCGAAATTCGTACTGCAGTTAATTTTTTTCGCGAGGTTACTTTCTCACTACCCCTTCACGTGTTCCAGGCATTACCTTCTCCACCCATGATATCCATCAAAATACATGGTCTTGAAAATTACCGGTGTAAATAAAAAAAATGATTTTTTTATGTTGGTACTGTATATACTTTCATATGCATTTAGTGAAAAGCTGTTAATATGGAATTACAAATAGCCAATTCAATTTAATTATTTATATGCTAATATGGGTTAACCGTATGTGGTGATATTACATTGAATGAACATAAAGTTACCTACAGCCACATTCTACCTTGCAGCATGCAAATAATTATATGTATAATATAAAATGAAAAGCACTGATTTGAATAAACAATGAAAATAAAAATGCAGTACAATTACAATTGCGAATATTTTTTATAAAATACACTGATCCTGCAATTGTATTTATCCATATAGATTTATTATGCACGATACTTGACTTGCCCTTTGCAGATGGTAGCAAGTGCAGCGGGGCACACAGAGACGGCTGTGGTGCTAGCTCGCTGGAGCGCGGGCACGCGGCGCGAGGCGGGTGCGGGCGCTGCCGCCGCCGCCGCGCGTCGTGCAGGCCACGCGCACCTCGCCGCTCTGCTCGACCGCATCCACCCACCCACCACCTCTGACTCTGGAATCTTTCGTACACCAGTTACCTACAGGTCTGGCTTTTTTTTATACTAGATAAACACAAATGACGAACTAAAAAGTTTACGACGCCTAAGGCACGTTTGACTGATTAATTAAATTTTTAATGTCACTGAAGTAGCAGATAAGCATAGGTCCACCTGATCTAAGTAGTCAACGTAGTTTAAAGACGTTTGCAACACCAAAAGTCTTTCGTCACGGTAAAATCCTTCTAAAACTAACTTTGTAAAAATCTTCTAAGACCAAGAGAAAAATTATACAGATACATTAAAAGACTCCTGATTGCAAAGACACCATTAAAAATTATTTGCGATTAGCTTCTTTGAAAAGAGCTAAGAGTTACATTTTACCCCGATCAGGGGATATAAGATACTTCATCACGAGGCTGACGCAACACCCGGAGGGCACAGTTAAATTAGCTTCTTCAATTAGAAACCCTAAGATCCAATATCTTTGGGACCGACAAAAAGCACACATGAGGAGGGATGGGCATTAACGGTACCCCGTTCGCAGAGCAGCCCGCCTGGCGCTGTACCTCCACCCTGCAGAAGAGCGCGGTAATAGTAACCTGGACCTGCTAGGGTAAGTTCTCCGTCGGTGAGCAGAGTCCCAGAACTCGTTAGGCCGGTGACGGCAAGACCGGAGGTTTATCTGCCTCCATTAGCCGGTATAGGCGCGGAAAGTTGGTACAGCGGTCAGGGAGACCCGGTGAAACGGATATACACTGGCCGCCGGCTGGATTCCCGCAGGGGTCAAAAAACGACCGTGGTTTAATCGGCTTTGCAAGGACCACGGCTCGTGCAAATAATGATATCAACAGCTCTGAAGTGAAACGTCAACTAAATGCCGCCTCAAGGGCCAGCAAAAGAGCAATGTCGGCAGAATTAATGAACGGTTAGCAGGCTACCCTTCTGAGAGTAGTGGCTCAGAGTGCGAATGAGAAATCCGACCTTCTGGGTTTTCTCTTCTCCTCTAACTCGACAATGGGCGAAGGGGGCGCTTTGCCGCCTGGCATCCCGGGGTGTGGAACTTCCATGCCGGAAATTACATTTACACAGTGGGAGGTCCAGCGAGAGCTTCAGTCTCTCGACGTTCATAAGTCGAGTGGGCCAGACGGTATATCCGCGGTTGTAATCAAGCAGTGTGGTCCCGAGTTATGTCCGGTACTTACACTTCAAATTCCATGAAACAAGTCCCGGCCTTAATGGACGACCGCGAGTGTGCTTCCTGTACCTAAGAACCGATCCGTTCAATTACAAGCCGATAGCCGTAACCTCCCTTTTATCTAAGATGATGGAGCGTGTAATTAATACACAGCTCCAGAGGTACCTGCAAAGGACACGAACTGCACATTGACCGGCAGTACGGTTTCCGTCACGGTCGCTCGACTAGCGATTTTATTGTGTACCTCACACACCCCTGGGCGACGGCTTTCGAGAGTAAGGGAGAAGCTCTAGCAGTGAGTCTCGATATCTCTAAGGCCTTTGACTGGGTCTTGCACCGTGTTCTTCTATCGAAATTGCCCTCCTATGGACTGCTCGGGGGACTTTGGGAATGAATTTCTAGCTTTTTGACCGGTAGAACTATTAGAGCCGTAGTTGACGGCTGTTGTTCGGACTACATAGCCATAATTGCTTGTTGTCACCCACTCTGTTTTTGCTGCAAATCAATGACGTGCTACCCGTTGATGGCATCAATTGCTATGCGGATGACAGTACGGGTGACACGTATTACACGGGTCGCTCTAAAATCTCCCGATCTGCAACAAAGGAAGAAAGTCGTGAACATTTTGAGTCTGTAAGACTAGTGTCCGATTGGGGTAGACAAAGTCTGGTCCAATTTGACCCAACCAAGACTCACGTTTGTGCATTCACCGCTAAAAAAGATGCATTTTAAGGGCACATCTTTCTCCATCTCCATTAGTATTGGGATCCTTGGTGATTAGATCTCTAGTGACGTCCAATACCGTAGTCATTTAGAGTACAGGGCGAAACTAGGCTTCTAAAAAGCTCGGCGTGCTCAACAGGGCGCAGCAGTACTTTACTGCGGAGCAAACACTGCTCCTCTATAAGTGGAAAGTGCGGCTACATTATTGAGTGCTGCTGTAACCTTTGTGCTGATGCACCTAATTACCAGCTTCGACCTTTTGACTCAGTAGAAGGGCGTGCTATGAGGATTATCAACGATCCTCTACTAGCAGGCGGTGTTGAGCTCCTTGGTGATAGGAGAGACTTCGCCTCCTTATGTGTGTTCTATCGCCTGTACAACGGTCTGTGCTCTGAGGAATTATTTGATATGATGCCCACGGCTAACTTCTATCATCGCACCGCTCGCCATAAACAGGGTGTTCACCCTCACACTTTGCGTCCGGAGCGCTCGCATACAGTTAGATACGATAGAGGCATAATTCCGCGTACGCTTAGATTGTGGAATGAGCGCCTGCCTGGATTTTCCCGAACGTCTACAGTATGGGGTTCTTCAAAAGGGGCGTTAGAAGGTTTTTAAAGGGTCGGCAGCGCGAGTGATGCACCTCTGTTGTTGCAAACGTCCATAGGCAAACGTTACCACTTTTTCCTTAGGTGGGCCGAATACTTGTCTGCAACCTCTATGGTATAAAAAAAACTAACAATTAAAGTGACAATTTTAATCAGGTATTTTCGATTATCATTATCAATTTTAACGTGAAATTTTAATAGTGCAATAAAAATAATAACTTTGGTGTTTAGAAATACATATTTTTTTTATATTATCCCAAATTTGAAAAATGTCTTTAACATTGAGGTTTTCCATATATTTATAGCTTGTCGCAAAAAAGTCGTGTTGGCAGTTTAGAGAGCAACTTAGTTAAGAGACCATCGATTGACTCCGGTATCAACATGGCTGACGCTTTTAGATCTAGTTCTGCTATCGATAAATCAGAAAGCAGTCAATCATCTGCAAGGTGAGATACTTTACTTCATTTTTAGTACTAACAGATCTAAGCTTGTTGACTGTAAACATAATGAATTAGACATCTTAATATGAATTTATAATCGATTGTCAGTTAGAACTTCAACGACAAATTTCTTCTTATTCGTAGGTTTATTCATTTGAAAGAATATTTTTAGCACTTAAATGAGGCCCACTTGCACGATCTTGGGTTAACGTGTATAACTCGGAGGTACGGACTAACCCCGAGTTAAATCATTAATTTGTTTTGCATCACCCCGAGTTAAGGGTAAACCTAGGGTTAAATCGCTAAAATTTTATCTCACCGATTTCTGAGGGTTAATTCGTCTAACCTTGGATTAGCAGCTGGCAGACAATGCAGTGGCACTGACACGGACTCCTCAAAGTGACACATCGCGCAATCATAAGACGACAAAATTAAAATGTACTCGGCTGTCATGTTACATTCATTCGTGTAAGAAAAAGTCTTGTAGCAAACTGTAGTGTAAAAGAGATAGACATACATGTTTCATTCTTTATTCAATCATTAATGTTTGGTTGGATGACATAGAGTGACATAAAACTCTGGGTTAGTGGACCCGATGATATTTTTCTATCGTGTAAGACATGATTAGGGTTAAAAGTTATTTACTTAATTCCGAGTTAACTAATTCTTTAAAAAAAAATTTAAGCCCAGTAAGCACATTCATGCAATTGGCCCTTAGTTGACTAAGTTGTAATGAAATTCAAATAGTAAAAGTACTACCCTATCAATAATAAAATTTCAGCCGAGTCTCGTTCCTTGCCTTAGACAGTAGTTTTAAACATACGTCTATTATGAAGATTTAAAATGAATACGGGTAAAAAATATCTAAAACAAAAGAAAAAATACCTAGCTGGATTTTAAAATTGGAACAAATATAACCACATACTGAAATTACTGGAGGTCGCATATTTCCCACTAAAAGAATAAAGCTAATAAATGAAACTGTAAATGATCTGCCCATAACAAGAGCTTTGAACAACGAAAACTGACTTATAGTTAACCTTACGATTTATGGCCAACCTCTATTTCAAACTGTTTTCTTTAATAACTACGAAATAATATTAACTTGTCTGAATTAAAAAAAAAATGTTATTAGTATAATATAATTTGAAAATTTTAATCAACTACTTACAGATGGGAACGCAGTATGTCACTGCCTCTAGATTCAGACACCTCTGAAGACAGTTTTGGTGATTCTAAAATTGGGAGACGAATGGACTTAGCTCTTTGTAAGTTTTCAGACTATTTCACCTTATTTATAGTCGATTCGATTTTCATTTGCTGGTTATTTTATATATCGGCACAGCTGCTGATGACATCCGGAAGGTCCTAACCGTGGTTCTGGTTAGAATTGTTTATTGTTTAATATGGTGATGGTTTTGTTCGGCGAATTAACTGGTCAAACGTGTTGGTTTAAATTGCGATGCTGTTCACCCTTTACATATTATATCAAACGCTTATTTCAAATAATAGTGCTAAATTGTATAAATGGTAGGACAAATAAACAAAAATAGGCGTTTATGCAACTTTTACTATTGAATAAACTTTTACAGATGCACAAGTAAGATAAATGCTTTCAAAGATTTGCATATTGATTTTTTTCTTGAACATGTTCACATTTTTCATTTCCTCGTCTATACTCTTCAGCTTTATATAATCTAGAGTAAAATATAGGGGGTTGTAGTCGCTTGTAGGCTGACTCGTTTGACCAGTCCCGTTGTGTCGTCGCGGAGTAGTAGAGCGGGTGTTCCGCAGGCGAGACGGCGGCGCGGCGCGCGGCCAGCCCGCTCATAGACGTGGAGGCGCTCTCCGACCACACGCCGCCGCTCTCGCCCACGCCACAGCCAGGTCAGTCATTGTCCCCCACACCCGTCTCCTGATCCTATATCCTCAGATTCAGTTCCCCTTGCACGCTCGAACGGTATAGACATTACTAACTACGCTAAATTTATATCCCAAGACAAAATGAAACACATCTAAGTAAAACAAATAATTGGTTTTGTAAAAGTGGTCTGGTTTGTATTAATATTTGAACCAAAGTTCTTATACAACAACATCTTCAAAATTCATATCTATTATCATTTTTAATATAGTTACAATTTGATTCATTTTCTAACAAATTTTATAATTCTTTCCTATATTTTGTCTTCTTATTGGCACATTTTTCTACCCGTGGAACGTTCTATACCATTTCGAACGCAGAATCGAGCTCCGCTCGTCTTGTCTGTCAATGTTGTTTTATGTAGTAGTTGCATTGCCTCCCTCTTCTTCTAACAAACGTTGACGTATATCTTTGTCGCCCTCTTTGTCGCCAGTCTGTAGCCCTTGTAACACTGTATGTTGTTAGTCCACTTGTAGTTTCTTCTGTATCGATATGAGCGGAGTTTCCCTTGAGTGTTTGTTGTCTGTAGTAATAATAATTAAACCGAATTTTATTGCATTCCAAAATATTTAATTTTTATGAGTTTTTAAGAAGAGTTTGGTTTTTAGAATAAAGTTCGGTTTAGTTTAGTCGATGTTGTTCTCGATGTCGCTTTCCGTGGTTCGTATTGGTCTGTCCACTATCACTTTATCACAAATAAACTACTTGACTTTCTATTTCCAAGTTCACAAGACGACGTTGCTCAGTCAGTACACTTGTTTTAAACAATAACTACCTATTTACTATACTATAACGTGACAATAAAACACAGCATGGTCGCTATTATGCTTGCATGATTTTCTAAATGCTTTTTATGTGTAGAAATAAATATATTCCCACATATCAAGGTAAGTATTTTGGCACCAACTGTAACGAGCACGTTAATATTTAATTCCCAGTCCTTAATAAGTAATCTCAATGTTACTTGTATTAAAATACAAGTAACAAAGTAAAAGACATAAATGTCTTAATTTTGAAAATAGAACAATAGAACATTTTATGGTCAACAAATTCATAATATTGCAAAATATTGAGAAATTATTTATATTAATTGGATTTTAGAATACTGAAAACATTATGAACTACTCTTAAATTTTCATTGAACTAAATGTCAAATTTATAAAAAAAGGACGTAGATTCTAAAGGAAGCAAAAACTACAGGCAATTTAAAAGTATTTGAATAAGTGTTTTGTAGTTATTTAGGTCTGATAGCCAGGGTACCAGGTTGTCATTTAATAAGAATTGTTTGAATGAATGAATTGTTTATTGAAATGAATACTTATTTTGTTAAGAATCCTTTTAATTATTTTTTTTTTGTAAAACATTTTCATGTTTATTTAAATTTTACTCAAACCATTAAAATATTAATTTTATTGTCTAATATTTACTAATATTGATATATTAATTCTCCTGTAATTAAATCATTATCAATTGAATAATCATTTTAAATATCTATAAATTAAAAAATCTAATACTATTAGTTTATTATCACTAAATATCAAGTTTCAAATTGTTACCAATAGTGAATTTGAGATTTTCATAATTATCTCAAAACGAAAATGAATATTTAAAGACTATTAATAAATATACAAATGCAATAAATAAATATGTATTTATCTTATTTTTCTTAATTTATTGTGATTCCACTTCATACAACATGTTTCAGGGGAGCAGGATGACCGTGTGTTTACACTGGCAGAGCAAATAATTGCTGCCATGCCAGAAAGGATAAAGGTATGAATATTTAGCATGGTTAATACTAAGTAAATTAATGTTTTACGAAAGAGATGTAGATTTATAAAATTAACTAGTTGACCCCCACGCCTTCGCCCGTGACTTACTTTGAATCCCCGTTGCATCCATCTAATCACGTCACTTATTATTATAACAATATGTATAAAATTTCCCCAACACAAAGAGAATTTTTCAATTCAGACCAGTAGTTCTTGACATTAGCGCGTTCAACCATACAAACAAATAAATAAACAAACAAACCAACTTTTCAGATTTATACATTAGTATAGATTACAAGATTAATAACAATGCAGAAAAAGTGGTTTATTGTAGCATGAGTTGAAAATATGACTGAAATATTTAGGGCAAAGCTTTAGCATAAAAACATGTCAATGAAGCTATGTGCAACATTATTAAGCAGATATCTCCGATGGCAAAACTGGCCGTTGGCACTGTGCAATACGTGTTATCAAATTTATATAAATAGGTGCTAAGAGACGCCAGCTATTCCACACATGTAGTGTAGGGTTTCGCACCCATTTCCCTCGAAACCCGTTTTCGGGATAAAAGAAGCTATGAACTTTGTGCTTCAAATTTTATCTAAGTTTCTCCAGTTGTTTGAAACTTACATACACATTCACAAAGATTAGATATTTTAGAATTTTGAGGATGGGTAAAGAAGTTGGGCATAACTTTTTTCTGAAGTTTAAAAGTAAAATTAAATGAATGAAAATGATAATAAAATACGTTTGCAAGTTATTGTAAGAGTAGTTTTGATGGTCAGAGATAAAAATAAAATTATATAGGTACGTTATACTGTGATAGGAGACCACAGACTCTGTTTTGACCTGAGGGTTGTCACGGAGAAATACAAGACGAAGAACACGCCTCTGCACTGTCTGTTACTAGACATGCAGAAGGTCTTCGACTGTGTTCATCGAGCGATGATCTGGTGGGCACTGCGATCCAAAGGGTTTACAGAGATTTATATTGACACTATCCGGGACATGTACCGCGACTCCGATTCCGTGGTTTGGACTGCTGTTGGCGATACGAATCCCTTCCCCATCAACGTCAGGGTACACCAGGGTTCGGTCCTTAGTCCGCTTCTGTTCAATGTGATATTAGTAATATTAGACGTATTGTTAGACAGCATGAGGGACTCGCATGAGCAGCCTCCACGGTTGCTCATGTATGCTGACGATATTGCGCTGGCAGACCGGTGCGACGTGTGAAGGCGTGGAAGGAGACGTTTGACAACGGCGGTCTGAAACTTATTGTGGCGATGAACGAGTACTTGGCACTAAGCTCTATACATCCCACATCCGTCCGCATAGGCGGTGATTTGGTCGAGCGCACAGACCAGGTTAAATACCTGGGACCTGTATTTCACACGTCCAGTGACATCGATTGCGATGTCAAGTCACTCATTGCAACCGCGTGGGCCAAGTTGGCGGGAGATGACCGGCGCCATTTGTGACCCAAAAATGCCGATCTGGTTGAAGGGACAGGTCTTTATAACCATCATTAGACCTGTCCTTTTACATGGCAGTGAGACGTGGTCAATATTGGAAAGACATAAGCAGGAGCTACGTGTCACGAAAATGTAGATGCTGCGGTGGACGTGGATGGACCGCGTGAGGAAATCAGCAGGAAACCGCAGATAAGTACAAGAGTGTCACCTTCGTTGGTTTTGCGGCAACCGCCGGGCTACGTGGGAAAAAAAATTATGGCCATGTCAGCACCGCCGGGTCCCGGTAAGAGAGGAAGACCTATAAGTACTGGCTTGACGTCGTAAAGGAGGACATGCGTGCACCATTGGCACGCATGTCCTCCCTTACGACGTAAGTGTGTACTCACTACAGAAGATGCCGACGACCATGCAAAGTGGAGAAGAAAAAGTTGGAATGCGGACCCCGGGCATCTCGTGACGCAACTGGGACAGATGCTCGGATGATGATGATACTGTAATAGAAGAAATACGGTAAAAATATACAACTGATGAAGTAAATAAATATAATTTAGACACCATAGTTGCAAATTAACCGTACGCGAAGATAAAAAAATGTAATATAATAAACCGATTTGTTTATTTCAGAACGAAAGTTCTTCTTTATTGTCGGGCTGCGGACTCGACAGCAGCCACGGAGAGGACACCCTTATGGCACCACTTCTCGATGACACCAACACTTTTACTACTGAATTTAGTTTTGAGTTCTGCGATAACACTTATAGGTAAGGTGGCATACTTTTTAGATATTAATTTTTCCAAGTTTGCAAGAGTCTTCGATGGCTAACGTATGTATTTACTAACAGTACCGAATGTAACTAAGGATTTTTTTCTATCGTCTAATCTGGATAGTATATTATATCTGGAACAAGAAGGTTGCTAAGATGTCTTGCATGTATGTGCGTTTTATGGTGTACTTTTGTAAAAGCGTAAACTGTTTAACGATTTTATATGTGAGCAGTCAATTTTGTTTTTGATTGTGGAGCATGTCATGACGACACACGAGTGTTCCTATAAGTCACTTCTGCTGTATGAGTATGGCAGTGAGTAGTGTGATAGCCCTAACACACGTTCGATTTGGTACGGCCCGATCACGGATTTGGTTCGCCTCGATACCAAATCTTACCGTCTGTAGAGAAGGCTGTCGGACATAACTATTATTGAGTCCGCCTCGGTCAGTTTGCTCGCACATCGGACATTCATACCAAATCTAGACCTGTGGAAGGTCGGGCCGGCCAATGTTGCCGTATATATCTTATAACCTACTTTTCATTTCCCCAAAATTTTCATTTTACCTCAGAACAGTGAAAAGAACCCCCAATCTAACCTTGTCCGGTCATCTGCTGTCCGGTGCGGTCTGATCCGGGGGCAAAGTCTACAGTTTTCGTATTCTACTATTACAATCGCACTCCAAAAGTCTTCTATCGGTCGGCCGATAGAAATCTACTAACACGTGATGCCCTAGTGGCCGCTAGTCAGTTAAATTGTTGACAGTCTACTAACATTTTGACAGCTAAAACAGCGATTCTGGTTCTATTCTGCAGCTTGTCAAAAGTAAACTCGGACCCCGATTTATCGTCATACCGCACACAGCTTTTTCAGTATCCGCAACCGGCGACTTAGTAGCTTTGTGGAAGTGAGATGCATCGAGGGAGCGCGACGCAGTATCGACACAGTCTCATAAGTCGCCGGTTGCGGATATTAAACTAGTGGTTCTGTATACCGTAGACTTCGGAATATTTTTTTTTTTATAAATTTGCAAAAAAATTTAACATTGTTTTTTTTTGTTTTGATCGCTCTTGCCAACGACTACAGGACCATTTCCGCTCCCCTGCCACCATATCCACCGCGATCGAAAAACCCCCTCGCAAAAAGTTGTTGTCTACATCAATGATTGTCCATGTCAAGTTGCATGCAAATCCGATGAAAAATGTGACCTGTACACTGAATGGACGGACGGACTGTCGGACATCAAAAGCATTTTTCCCGTACCAGTGGAGTTAAAACGGAGACTTCGCCTCCTCAGTCAAATAAGCTAGTGTGCGGTGGCTCTATGAGTGTGTGTGGTAGGTACTGCGGCGGGTCGACGCCGTGCTCGTCGGGCTCGGTGTCGCCGGGCTCGGCGCTGTCGCCGCCCGCGCCCGCGCCGCCCCCCTCCCCGCACTGCGCCACGCCCTCCGCCACGCTGCAGGAGTTCCTGCACGCCACCACGCACTTCTCCAACCTCACGCTTAACGGTACTCTACCTACTTACTCTCAACTTGCTATTCTACTTAATATGGAAATGTTATAACTGCAACGTAATATTAGTGGTGCTGCAATCATAAGATTCTAAAACATATCTCCGACAAATGTTTCTCCTTCGTAATACATATTATACATAGAAAACACCCTAACTCCGAAAGAAACTTTTGTGGATCGCACAAATATTTTTTCCGATTCGGGTATCATCGCACCCGGGACCTCAGTCGCGGCAGTCGCATACACTATCACTGCCACCGAGGCAGTCAAACTAAAATCAAGTAAATTTCAGAAATTCATAATATTACCAAAATAAAAACAACAAATATAAGTAGATGAAAGAAAAACAGTTTTAAAGATCATACGAGACCACATTGTTTTGTATTAATTAAATAGGTAGCTTTTTAAGTAGATTTCTAAATCTACATCATCCATTCATTTCAGTCTAATTCTGAGTTATTTTTGTTTGCGTAGACGACGTAATTTTAGTTTGCGTAACATTTAGGAGTTTACATTTAGATTGATTATATATTATTGTTAACCCTATAAGAGGGGGCTAATCTTAGGCTACCTGCATTGATGCGGAGCGAACGTTTTTATATAATTGTTAGTACCGAATACAAGTTATTTTTATTTTCACACACTTTCCATTGAACCTTTCAGACAATATTTAAAATCTTTATATATTTAATAGTCACCAGTAGTGTGACATCATACCAAAATAACCTTTGTAGAAGAATACTTCTTTGATGAAATATTCTATCGATGATACATTCAAGAATTAATCGTTCTGTCGACTATACTATCGTAGTACAAAACCTTATGTCGTCGATATGCAGATTCATGAATCCTTTGTCAGCGAATCGTTCGTAGTTGAAAGTTTATGTCGGTGATCAACTTATAAACGAAACATTCTGTCGGCAACTTAATAAGCGGAGAAACTGTGTCGAAACATATCTGTTTCAGAATCCAATCATAAAAAGCTCTGTTTCGAAGTAACTAAACCACTAATTTTAAATAAATACTAATTAAGTAATACTAAATAAATATCCATCACGCCTTATCCCCGAAGGGGTGGCAGAGGCATATTATATGCCCACTTTTCACCGTGTAGATTCCTGTCCCACGTAATAGGTGGTGAGCCCATTGCCGTGTTGAAATAGACAGACGCAGGTTGTGGCTACCTGCTGTTGAAATTTTCAAGCCGCCCATAAGGCCTTCAACCAGGCTTAACGACTGCCATTTTACTGGCAACCGGGACCAACGGCTTAACGTGCCTTCCGAAGCACGGAAACGCTCGCAAATGTAAATACCACAAAGTGGTCACCCATCCGAGGACCAGCCATAGTGAAAGTTGCGTAACTCCGTGATCGTTTACAGAACACTGAGACCGCGGGGCCACGAGCGCTTCAAGTAATACTACTTACATTTAAGGATTGTCGAGTATATCTTCCTTGATTAAAATTTTCATTAAATGTGTGCCAGACCGAGAACAACGGGAGCTGTATTCAGCAGCCATCACGATCCAGAAGGCGTACCGCCAGTACCGCGGCCGGCAGCTGCAACGTCGAGCTGCTGCTGCCGCCATCACCATACAGAACTGCTACAGGCGGTACAAGCAGGTCAGTAAGCACACCCTATACAGATCAGATACAGATAGATGTCTCTAATGGCTAAGAAAGCGACTACCGCCTGCATAACTGCAAGATGTATTCACAAACATACAAATTGTCACGCCTATATCCCAGAAGGGGTAGGCAGAGGCATACTATACGCCCACATTTCAATTTGTGCAGTTTTGTCCCTCGTAACAGGTGGTGAGTGTTGAAACAGACTGGCGCAAGCTGTGGCGACCTGCTGTTGAAATTTTCACTCGCAAATGTAAATGCCACAAAGTGGTCACCCATCCAACGTATATATTTTATTAAAGGAATATGATAATGGATAAAGAGTTAAAGAAACTGGTTGTACCAGACGACGGCAGGATATTCATTGTGTTCCGCGATTCGAGTAGGTAAAGTCCCTTCTAACCTACAGAGTAAATGTTCTCTATGTTTATGGATCATCTCATGTTAGTTCTCCTTTGTTTCTTTTTGACATATTATAGTGTCCATACACTATAATATGTCAAAAAGAAACAAAGGAGAACTAACATATTCTAATCATAAATACGAAGACAATCATTTTACTACGTTATTGTAACTTCATAATTGGCCAAGAACTATTTATAACAAAGGTCAAGACAAATCGTGTAATTTAGATTCAACCAAAAATTAAAATTGTAATGAAAACTTTTACCGATTTTGCTTGCAGTTTGCGTACTTGAAGCAAATGCACGCGGCTGCCACAGTGATACAGCGTGGGTACCGCTCTATGTGCGCGCGGAGAATGGCCAACAATCCCATCAAGTAAGTTACATAAACTTATATTATCGTTGTATATGTTCATTATGTTCTCGGATTCGTAGGTTTTCGTCGCTAGAAAGAGATAGGCTGGTATTCTGTCAAAATGTAAAACCAGAAATAAGTATAAAACATGGCCTACACCCTGTTTGGGTAGCTACTCCTCAAATATTAAATTATTTTATGTAGCTTCATCAAATAAAAAATTAGTTACTTCATTTTACATCACAAAATTGGCATATTATTACAATTATAACGAAATCTTAATAATATTATAAATGTGAAAGTTTGTATGGATGTTTGTTACTCTTTCGCGTAAAAACAACTGAACAGATTTTAATGAAACATTACGATAATATAGCTTACACATAAGAATAACCCATAGGCTACTTTTTATCCCGGGAACAAGTTCCTGTGGAAAACAGGAACGGGAAAACTTCAAGTAGTGTCTTATATTTTAATCTCAATGAACGATAAACTCAAGAGCTAAGCTTCAGTCCTAACTTAACTCTGGAGAATCTATTTCATTAGGTACCTTATTTTATTCCAGAAGGACATATTCACAAAGACGTCAGAATCAAGCGGCTAGAAAGATTCAACAATTCATGAGGCAATCGAAAATTAAGTAAGTTCGATCCGTCAGACCTAATAATCTTCCATGTCTAAATTATTGAATTATGTTCAACAAAAATCAACCGTTAACAGTATCTGCATCTGGTATAGTATTGATATAATTATGTCTTCTACATCCTAAGCAAAATAACATGCCATAATATAAACTCTTTTGCAAAAAAAAACGGGCACTTAAGTAAAGAACTATTTTATTGTTACTATTAGTTTGTTTGACAATTTTAGGTATTGTTATCCTCAGAATTTTATAAATTAATTAGGAAGGAATAGTTTTCATCAGTCTTATCGTAACATTTTGATTAAATTATTGAAAAACAATGTTTAAGCTCAAATCACTATTATTGTACCTACTCACTAAATAAAAATGAAACGCTTTAATTTCTTTGTTTTTCTAGAATACATTAAAAGCAGATAAAAGTTTAGTATTGAGTGTGACCCCCTCTTGCTGAAATCACGGCTTGCATTGGTCTGGGCATGCTAGCGAGTATATCTTTTATGGTTTCTTGGGGAATACGTTCCCACTCCGCGGTAATCACATTCTTTAGCTCTCTGATGGTCTGCGGAGCCGGCTGCACTGATCTCACTCGTCGCTTCAGAACATCCCAGACATGCTCTATGGGATTGAGGTCCGGACTTCTAGCTGGCCAGTCCAAACGACGAATTCTGACTTCTAGCATATACGCTTCCACATCGCCAGACCGGTGGGCACGAGCGTTGTCGTCCATAAAATTTAGTTTTCGCCAAGAACGGTTAAAGCGGGTTGTGCATATGGAATTAGAACTTCCGTTTTTTTTTATTTATTTTTTTTTATTTATTTATTTATTTCATGAATACACAGTACAATTTTATAGTTACATAATAAGGCTACATTGTGTTTTTCTTTATGTAAAATGAAATAGCCTCTGTAGTCGAACTAGGCAATGCCTGTATTTCGACTATCAGCGCCCATCCCTCTATGTGAAACTTAATAATATTAGCCCACTATAATAATAATAACATTATATGATGCTTATACAATCTATGATAATAATAAAAATAATATAAAATAAAAAACCCAACACCGTGTACTAGAAAGATGTGAGTATGTATATGCAGGTGTGTGTGTGTAGGTGTGTGTGTGTGTGTGTATGTGTAAGTGTGTGCGTACGTGTTCGCGTATGTTTGTACGTGTCAGTTATTTATTTATGTCCTCTCTATTTGGGGACGTATAGAAGTTGTTCTGTCTCATCGTAAGTCAGTTTTTGCAGGTATGCAATTAGTTCACTTTTGCATTTCTCCCTAGTTAGTGGATATATGTTTAGGTGTTTATTTACCCTATTATACAGCAAGGGCCCTGCATAGTCAGAAAATTGTGTACTATATTTGGTTTTACAACCCACTGATTTTTCACAAACAGCATGTCTCCGGCGCTTGTTAAGCATTTGAGGATCAAATTTTAATTTGCCATGTCGTTGAAGACACATTTCTTACTTCTTCGAGGTTGTTCTTGAGGTCCACATAAGAAGATTTGCGATTTCTCAACGCTTGACTAACTAGAAAACGATCATCCCGTGGTTCGGTACATGTCTTTCTGCCAGAACCAGGCCTTCTCTTGACGGAACCGGCCTCTTGATAGCGCTGCCACTTCTTCAAGCAGTGCAATAATTTTGCACGCTTTTATCATTATATCTACCATTTTCGAGATTGCTAAACAGCAATAACAATACTTTTAAATGTTAAGGACATCAGATAATTTAATAAAAATTAACAAAAAGTTAATTAGAGTTGATATGAACTATAGGGAATTCGCGCCACAAAATGTAGTAAAAAGTTGTTTTCTTTGAAAACCAGGCTCAGTCAAAAATTTGAATTTGGAATGTACTCTTATAAACATTATGGCACTTTTATAACTGGCCAGTAACATGTTCAAATGATTAAAACCTTTTTGGTATTTTATTTTTTTCAGCCAGAAAGATAATCGAAACCGCCCGTTTTTTTTGCAAATGATTGTATATCATGTTAACCAGAGAAGTATAAAGTTTAAATAGGGCTTATTGCAATATTGTAAGATATTTGGAAGCGCTCGTGGCCCCGCGGTCTCAGTGTTCGGTAAACGATCACTGAGGTACGCAACTTTCACTATGGCTGGTCGTCGGATGGGTGACCACTTTGTGGCATTTACATTTGCGAGCGTTTCCGTGCTTCGGAAGGCACGTTAAGCCGTTGGTCCCGGTTGCCAGTAAAATGGCAGTCGTTAAGCCTGGTTGAAGCCTTATAGGCGGCTTAATAAATTTCAACAGCAGGTAGCCACAACCTGCGTCTGTCTATTTCAACACGGCAATGGGCTCACCACCTATTACGTGGGACAGGAATCCACACGGTGAAAAGTGGGCATATAATATGCCTCTGCCACCCCTTCGGGGATAAGGCGTGATGGATATTTATTTATTTATTTTGTAAGATACAAAATACACTGAAGATTCCATATAATTGTTTATTATATCCCATATAATATAATTAGACCTAGTTAATTATAAATACTTTAATTCTACTATGTAAGCATCTCGGTTGCTACCAATATAAGTTACTTTTTATAGATAGATTAGAGGACAGAGACATTTGGTTTCCCGGCCACAGATACTAAAACTACCAAACAAAGAGGTCCAGCAAATTGCATCTATATTTACTGAATTTTTTATTGAAATATTTATTTTCGTTAACGTTGACAGTAGGTAGTAGTGGATGGATAAATGAACTGTAGAAAGTGTCGTCCACTGTACACACTGTCACCTGGACCGCCTTTCCTACTCTTCGGGAGACGCACCGTAGCCTTAAAAGGAAGCAAACGAGTGTAGAATGTCGAATTACCGTTGTTCGATAAATTAAGCATATCCTTCGTCCTGAGGTAACAAGAAGACTTTAACCGCTAGCGGAGCGTAGAACAATATCTTCATAGCCTGCATTTTATATCTTCATAGGCTGCATTTTACCGTATCTTACGGCGAGTGTTTTGAAGAGCTCTTTAACCTAATCCCACTCTCTCTTATTCGATTCTGAACAACGCGGCCGTGCAGAGGTGCCACTCTCATACAGTGGGAAGAGTTTTCGCCAGAACTGAGCGGTTCAAAGATCGTTTCTCTGTCCAACAATAGAAATCTGGAATGCTCTGCCAGTACACGTGTTTCCCTCCTCTTATAATCCTGGGTTCTTCAAGCAGAGCTTGAAGAGGCACATCATGAGGCCGCCGAGTTGAGAGCCATCGTTAATAGGCTAGTGTATTGTGAGTGGCTTTCAATTCGCTGGATGTCGCTATGGCTTTCCATCAGGCGGGCGGGTTTTTGAAAGTTAATGCCGGAGTATCACAGGGACTGTTTTGTTAAGTAACTCACTCTATTTTAATATATTTTAATCTTTGGCTATTCGTTATTTAACCCTCTGCGGCTTTATTTTCACGCAGCATTTGGGAGGAATTCACAACTAGCGTAAGTTCTCATCGTAGTTGAATAATAGTTTCCTTTATATGTTGTTTTTGGACCTTTTGTAAAATCTAAATCTTTGGGGAATTATATTTTAATTTTGTACAAGCTCTTATTTTACTAGTGGCGTTCTTTATCTATTATCTTTATTTTGATGCTCATATGTTAAGATAGGATAAAAAAGGCAAATTTGTTAATAACTGTATCAGAAACTGACTTTTACCTTATAGAAGCTTCGCTTAGTTTCGGAAGGAGACTAATTAGCAAATATACCTACTTTTTTTATATTTTGTAGATCTAACTAGTTGAAATACCAGCAACATACGCAAATAGTTAAATATCGTCCTCAATTTACAACCAGTAATTAAAGTAAGTATAGATCGATCTATAGCACTACTCGGCAAATAATAAATCCCGTTAAATATAAATGGTATATTATAACAATAGAAACTAAGTTATACAAGCCAAGAATCATTTTATTTTTTTTGTTTCTCGTTATGACATCTTTTTACCGTCTCATGGTTGACTCAGGTTGCAGAGCGCACAAGCCGAAAACGGGAGGGTGGTCCGGCTATCGCCGGATGCCCGCCAAAGCTCATCGCAGCGCATCACCAATACAACAACCATTCCCAATAGGTGAGCTTAGCATACAGATATTTAAATTATGAGACTAGAATGGTAAGATGGAAAGATGTTAAATGACTTTATTTTATATTTTATTTTATATTTGCATCAATAAACGATAGGTCTAAAACCATTCTTGCTCATAACCATGCAAGAATGATCATTCCCACTATCTGTAGTAGCCAATCACGGTTAACTTAGCTTGCAAACAACACACCTTGGATTAAATTATACATTTCGGACACTAAAATGACCAAAATGTCAAACGCTGATAACGTTACTAAGACTCTTCTCTTTAGTAAAGGGTAAGCGACTTACACGGGTACATGTACCAACTCGCTGATAAGGGTAGTAAAATATTATGATGTGGTGGTATTGATTTTTACTCATTGCTTGTTTTCCGCCTGTTTGAAACAGAATAAAATATCGAACTATTGTCTAGACTAATAATTTAGGAAGTTTAGTATTTCTAGAATGAATGAGGAGCGATTAACGAAGAATATATATTGTGCGAAAATAGAGGGTAGAAGGAGTCAGGGTAGGCCGAAACTTACATATAAAGACCACGTGAGCTGATTGCTCAGAAACGAAAAAGTCAAAAGTACTCGGATACTCAGACGTATGAAGCGATTGATTAATCTACAAGAAGCGGAGCCTGGCAATTTGTCCTCTCTGACTACTCCGTCAAGGATACGGCGTGACGATAGTTAGTTAAAGTTATTTCTCATAAACTTCTCAGTGATGTTAATAATATTATGTCTGCTATTTTCTTTTTTAGAATCGTTGATTACCTTGCACCTGAATCGCCAATGAACGTCGACGATGACCTTCTTCTTGAGCTTCTGTTTAAAATATAACGTTACTTTGAAACTAGTACTAGCCATTGTAAACTATGTTTCGTATTTTAGTTCATACTGTTCTGTTAGTTGGGTTTGTTGAATGTTGTTTTATATCGAGTAGTTTATATTACACGTTAAAATCCACTGCCTTTCATATTAGCAAATTATACAACTCATGTATAACTAAGCTAATTTTATGAAACAGGTTTACTATCGGAGTTGTGAACTTAATCAGGCCTTGACTCTAACAAAATTTTTTAGCATTTTTTTACAGTCATGTGAATAAGGTAGGTTTACACAAAATATTATTTTTATCACTATTCACTGTTTAGTTTCATTCTGCTGTTATCTTTACCAAGTTAAAGATCATTGGTAACATTCATGTTTTGAAATCTTACTAATGAGGTTTGACTATCATATCTGTATAATTATTAACAGGTCGATAGAACGACAGATTCCTGTGAACTATTTCTTTTCCTTAGAAATGACTTGTTCAGAGTTTAGATTTCGATTAATTCTTTATTTTAAACTCTTCAGGTCATAGACAGGGTTATATTTAGTATAAATCGTATCGTATGTGTATTATATTTTCATAACGTATTTTTGAGACATTTGTTTAGAACATTTATTGGAATCATATTTTTGAAAACTCTAAATTGGATGTAAAGTATTAAACCTAGATCATCAAACGTATTGGCTGATAATTTTCATCGTAACATGAATATTTGAAATTTCGTAAAATGTCTTTCTAAATGAATGTATAATGTTTGGTATTTGCATGTGTTTGCAAATGTTTTCGATATGAATTTTAATGTGATCAAATCTTTTCATTTACTTGTTGCATACTATAGATACATTCCAACTTAAATTCTATTGTACGAATGATTTCCGCGATGGAGTTTAAATATGTAGGTTAAGTACAAATTCAAAATATTAAAAAGCCACTGTTCTTATAAAGTAGCTGCACTTAGAGTATAATACAATAAACCCGACGAGCTGTGAGTATTTTGAGATTTTATCGTATTTAAGAAATATAAAGTGAGAACGCAGTTAGTTTCGGTCGAAAGTTTACAATAGGTTTCATTCCAGCCTAAATAGTTTTAACTCTTTTAGTCTACGCAGTGAATTTAAAGCCTTAGATATCATCGAAAATGATCTACTACGATTTTCAAGACTCCTTTTAGATTAGATCTTTTAGTATGAAATATACCTTCGACCGGTTTTATTAATATTTTCACTTCTTATGTTACATTTTCCTCTTTCTCTCGTAGTTTCATGACAGCCTCGTTGAGTTTATGTTCCTCATCCCCTAGTTCCTATTCCAATAAGTGCGGATATTTACTTAAAGTTTCATCGACTATATTAGTTTATTTATTAGATAGTAACTTTTTTTTTAAATCCTCATTAATGCTAATCGCCATACTTACCTAGCGTTCATGAAGAAATAAGGTTGTGCACCATTAATATAGAAAACAAAACCTAAATATTCCCTTTTTCTGAATTCTCTGATATTTTAACGTAGCAAATATAGTGAAGTTTTATAGAATAAGAACTAATAGAATAATCATAGCTTAACCTTAAGAAGACGTGCTACAGTCGAGATATTTTCGATTCGTATTTTTATAAAGCAAAAGTTTCGAAACGATTAAGGACGCTTTGCTTGAGCAGGGCCCAGATATATTAAGTTAAAAAATTACCTATTTCAACATTAACTTTTTCATTTTAACGTTTCTAGTTTTATGATATTTGGATATTTCATTTTTTTTTCTTTTTTGTGTTCTGTAAATTTTTCATTGTAATTATTTTGTAACATTCCAATATATTCCTGTTTAGTTTATTTCAATCTTAGAGGCCCAGTGTTGAAGAATTGTAGGTAAAAATTGATAAATTCGCAACAAAAATAAAATTTTACCATGCCATTCCATATCGAGTGGAACAATGTTGGGAATTTCTTTTCGATAGTTGAAAGTTTAATAAATTAAACCACGCGACGAGGGTTAAGAAAAACCGTCCAAATGTGGCGGCTTTTGCACCCTCCGGTGACGTACGACTTTGATTAAAAAAATCACAACTACTGCAAATTTAGTACTACTGTGTTACGACATCTTAGCGCATTAAGCGTAAGGCGACCGGGGGCGCATTAATACAACACGTATATTTCATATTTTTGGATCGCTAATTTTAAGATGTTATATTTATATATGTATATGTAGTAATGGCGGGTACAATACCAGTATTTCAAGATGTATTGCGCCAAAAGTTTTGATGTATTAATTTTCCATAAAAGTTATTCTATCCTTTTAGTTTTTATTTTCGAACAAATATAGTTCATTTAGCTTGTGGTCATGCGTATACTTATATTTTAGATAGCGTGCACGATTGCTTCTGGAGCGCTGATAGATGGAATTGTGAAAAAAAAGTAAATTATTTTAAAATAATATTTTTCACAGTAACGCAGAACCTCTGAAAGCAATAATATTTTTATGGTGAAATTAAAATCTGGCGATACGAAAAGAAAGAGTATTTTAATATCCACGCAATCGTCATAACACAGTAACAATAGACGCTTGGTAGTGCCACCGATAATTATGCCCTTTTTATTATCTTTACTTATTAAAATAAATTTTAGATATAAATATTTAAAAATTATTTATTTATTAGTTTTTATTTTTGCTTTCAAATTTATTTTATCTTTAATAAATATTAGTAAAACGATTTTAAGTTATTATTAGTTGATTTTAAGATTATTTAGTAACGTTCATATTTCTTAATATAGTAAATGTCAATTACAAAAACTTTGATATTTTAATTATTTACTGATTGTCTTTGATTATTAATGTTATTATTATAATTATTAATATTATATAAATTTATCAATCTATCAACGAAAGCAATAATAATAATATACATATTTTTCAAAATAATCTATGAGTAATAAAAGTGGCATTTTAGCGGTGGGGCTTAGTAATTGACCACAGCTAAAAGATAGTGCACTAGAATAGTTATAGTTAGATAAAATTACTATTATTATATATATAATAATAATAAAAAAACTTGAAAATCTATACATAGTATTTAAACTAAAAGTTTAACTAATACTTTTTATTATCTTATTATAAGAAGCTTGTTCACACATTTTAACTTCATATTTAGTAAGTATTCCTAAGACTAAAATCATAGAAATTGTTACTTACTGGTACTGGAATGAGATTTAGTGAGATTATGGTTGGATTCTAATTTGTTTTTAAGTTGGGGCCATAAGCACTGCCTCGTTTGAATTTTTATGCCAAAGGCACGATTTTTTCAATTGCAATGTGATATAAATCGCAAATAAATTTGTTTTAAATTGTCATTGGTTAAAATTCAATTTTAAATATTTTTATTAAAACTAATACGGCTTGCTTACACTTGTTGTAGCATTATATTATTGATATTTTAAAGGATAACTAAAAAATATTAACATTAGTATTTTTAAGTGGCTGCGTACAGAATGATTAATAAATTTTAGTCAAAATGAGCCTGCCTAACGTGTATTGCATATCACTTAGATTTATAAATTTGACTCTTATTTATCACTCGCTATGATATTAATTGTATTTTTTTTTTAATTAATGCTTGATCACAAAATTAGAGTAATAATGCTTTATAAGCAAACCGTTTATAAATATTTTTTTAGTACAAGATATTAATTTATGCTATAGGTTTATTCATTAAAAGCTGTTTATTAGCTGTATCCTGTTATGCGTTATCGTTATGATCAACATCAGCTAGTCATTATAGAGTAGAAAATTTAGTCGTTGTTTTCAAGAATAATTAGAATCCTAAATATTAATTTATTTCATGCAATCATTGCTAGTTATTGCTTTGCAAATAATTTAAACACATTTATGCCTGTTTCAGAGCCAATTTTTGAGATGTTATTTTATTTATTAAATTAACTAGTATTAAAAATGCAAACTTAAGCATTATTATAGATAAAAATTTCTTTAATTATAGTGATGGTAAGACATTGTTACGTACTGCCAGTATCAAGGTTTCTAAAACACCAATTGGAGGGATGTATGATTGTTGAATGTCCAGTTGAATCTATGTATTTCATTAATTTATTATAATTTTGGATTACTGATTTTTTTATTGAAACATTTTATTTTTGTAACGTATATCATATTTATTGACTAAGCACATTATGCTTAGGATGCATTATGCAATGGATAAGCATTTTGTACTTAGTGTATAATAACAGGTATTTTTTCTATTTTCAATGAATTTGTTTGTACCCAAAAATTTTTTGTTTATAGAATTTATAAATAGTTTTGGTTTACCATTCAAATGTTTAAGGGCCGTATTACAGGACGTATCTCAAAACTCAAGAAACACTTGAGAGTAGTATTATAAGATGAAAACGAGCCTTAAGCGGTTCTTGAGTATTGAGAAACGTTCTGTAATACGGCCCTACGACTATTGTTTTTTTAAATATAATTTTATAGTAGGTAGTTTATATTGCAAAAAATAAGGGTTTTAAACATTATTAAGATTGTATTATTCTGAGCTATTGGACAAGAGAGTATATGATGATGATTGTTGGTAAAGTGTACTTTGAATAAAAAAAATAATCTTCCTTTGTAATTATTATAATCTATAAACACTACAAAATTGTGATTCAAAGCAATTTAAAATATTACCGCTGATTATATTTGGTGTTTTATTTATTCCTTTACCATATAGCTAATATATGCTGTCCCGAAACACTTGTACGAGCCGTCGTTTTGCCCAAAAAGGTAGTCGAAGAGTTTTAGTGGGTATTCCCAGTGCAAATACGATCAATAACGGTACTAGGTGATCACACAAACCCATTCCCTAGCCAGCAGTGGGTAATCTGTAAACTGATCACTCCTGGTAAAAAAAATGTTTATCTATGCTAAATACATGTCAGTTGAAATGAGCCACTGTTGTTGTTTCAGTGGATATATGCCTACTATATATTGACGGTGAATATCAACACTATGACAAAAATTGATTCGATGAAACGTGAGCGTATAGTTTACCTATCCTTGGATAAGGTGTGACCGATGAGAAAGTAAGTAAGCCAACACCAGAGTGCCACAGTACTACGGCAGCTGTCACGCCTCTTAAATGGGCACCAAGGTTACCTTTGTATATAAGCATGACGATTCTGCTTTACAGTTTTTACTTCTACTTTCACTAGTGATTTCATACACGCTCGCTGGTTACACTTTACATGACCCATTCTAAAAATGTCTACGATTTAATCGACACCGAACTATACCCATGGCCATGACTGCTTCAGAAATCTGTTTGGTCAATCTACTTTTATCTATCCTTTCCGCGTAAACGTACCATATGAGCATCCCATTTATTCCATAATTATCTCAGTTACTGCAACTTCTGTGATACCGTAATATTCATTTTATTATGCTATAATATCACTCCAGATGTAGTTCGGCGTATCCAAATTTCACTGCCATATCGATAAGTACAAGGGCCAATGTGAAACATCGTAACTATCTTACTAATACTAGTGGTTCTGTAAACCGTAGACTATGAACTATTTTTTGTTTATCAGTAAAAAAAAATCAACATTCCTTTTTTTTATTTTGAGAGCTATTGCCAACCATTACGGGACCATTTCTCCTCCCCTGCCTCCATTCCCCCCCCCCCCCCAGATCGAAAAACCCCCTTGTTAAAAGTTGTTGTCTACATCAAGGATTGTCCATGCCAAGTTGCATGCAAATCCGATAAAAATGCGGCCTGTAGACTGAATGGACGGACGGACAGACGGTCGGAAATCAATAGCATTTTTCCCGTACCAGTGGAGTTAAAACGGAGACATTTGTCGGCTCGCTTCGCTCGCCTCCTTAGTCAATTAAACACGTGAAAGTTTATAATGTATGGATGTATGTTTACAATAATATAGCTTACACATCAGAATAACACATAGGCTACTTATTATCCTAGTGTCAAGATCCTGTGAGAAACAGAAACAGGAAAACTTTTCTACGCGATCGAAGCCGCGAGGCGTCAAGTAGTATATTATATAGACGTATAAAAACACGCCTTCAAATTAAGTAAGTTTCTACTAATCATTTATTGGCATCTCACTCACTCTCGCATAAAGATTTCAAGCCATACATATAGAATACCATAAAGGTTGCCTGTAAGAGATTGCTTTTTAGCGATAAGGCCGCCCTCTGTACATTTATAAAATTGTTCTCTCTTTGTATGATTTACTTTTATAATGGTGTGCAATAAAGTTTATTCTGTTCTATTCTATTCTACCATAATGTTAACGAGTACATATTTTTATTTTTATATCTAAGCTTGAACTGTCTAAGATTGAAATGCCCATTGATTAAAACGAGCCATTCTATACTGGCGCATCGCCGGTCGCTGCCGCGGCCGGCTCGCTTCGCTCGCTCGGCTCGCGCGTTGTGGTCACAAGTGACCTAACACTCCTCCTCGCTTCGCTCGTCGTCGTACCTATTTACGACTTTGCTCAAGACTAGTCTAAAAAAATAACACTTAAAAAATCTTTTATATGTTACAGCTTAAAAATTTGGCTATGAGTGAGATGATTATTACAATGGTGTCTTATCATTTCTTAAATATTCTTAGTCAAATTATTATTCATTTATGATTTAAACGGTTATCCATACCTCCATTATGCGTTTTGTATTTTATGATAAATTATCTTTAGGCGTATAACAATTATACCATTTATGCTGATTAAAATTAGAGTAAGTTAATGTAATAAGACCATTATGCGTTTATAACACTCTGCTTATCATAGTTTATGCGAGAAAACTTTATGCCGCAACTGTTATGCCAAACTACATTATACTGGAAAAAAATATGCGATCGAAAGGGCACCCCTTCTAAATTTGTATTTTACAATGGCGATGTATGAGGTAGTATATCACGGGCGGAGGCGAAGGGGGTCACCTAGTATAATATAATTCTCAGCAAGTCCTTTTATTTGATACTCATACTGTAGGAAAGCATAAAATCTTAATTTATCATATAATCTTATATTGGAATTGGAGTAAAATGACTGTATTTTCCGAGTTATTCTCAGCAGGCCTTTTCATTTGAATACTGTGGGTATATTGTTGCAGTGCATTGACCATAACTAGCTCCCTATCTTAGGCGTTCCACTATCTGTCAGGAGCCCTGGGGCTATCCTTCCGGGGGCTCAGCCGGGACTGCCGGCTATAGACAGATGAAAGGGATACGTGTGGTTGTAGTCGGTAAGAGTCCGGCATAGCATCCATGAGGATTTCCATACGAAAAATAAATAAATAGGCGTTCCACTATGTTGGATTTATAATGACATCACAAAACTAACATACACATACGTTATAATCCAAACTAAACGTCTACACAAAATTTCAGCTTAATAAGTTAAAGAAATCTGCTTAAAAATTGAGTTGCAAGATTCCATTCGAACATTTATACATACTTTACATACATACATATTGAACACACAAAAGGTAATGTGTGTGATATAAGACAGACAGATAAGAAGTGAAACTATTTTACGACATTTATTACAGCTTAATTTTTTCTCATTCGTCGATAAAGAATTTCAATTATGATAAAGAAGTTTCACTTTGAAACAACATGGCGCGTAACCAAAAAACATGACGATTTATTTTTAACCCTATAAAGTTTCTCGCTATGTTGATAAAGAAGTTTCACTTCAATAAATTTACCTTTTATGCTAATATTTCTTTATTATTCCATTAATCCTAAGAACCTACAATCCAGACGGTAAACTAAACAGATTGGTCGTACAATTTTACTCTAAAGCACGTAAAATTTTAATAGCCGCATAGCATATTTTATTGGCATTGAGCCCCAGCTTTGACTAAAAACCTTTTCAGATTACCCCGTCGTTAATACGTGATCATCCTTTGTAATTAAATGAAAATACGCATATTGTAATGGTCAATAGTTAAGATATTATTGCCATCCAACATGTTTCTAACTAGCTGTGACCCGTGATTTAGTCCGTGATAATCATTGAAAGCTATTCCACACCATTAAGAAGTGTACATTCTTGTGTGAACGGGGCCCCTAAGAGGACCAAGACCTTCGGAGCTTCATTGACCTCATCTGCAAGTTTTTTTTTATTTATACCTCTGAGGTGGCAGACAAGCATACGGTCCACCTGATGGAAAGTAGTAGCCTATGGACGTTTGCTATACCAGAGGTACAACACTCGCGCTGCCGACCCTTAAAGTAACGTGATACCTAAACTGACGTTCGGTCGAGGCAACAAGCAAGTCCGAGACTACCAGGACTTTAATTGGTCGTGCTAATTAGTGTCTAGCACATAAGACCTTTTAGCCCTTTTTTTACCACCTCACTATAATGGCAACGGGTTCAAAATTTCTTGCAAATTTAACATCTAAAATAGACACATTTTATTAAATTAATTTGGGTCTTTAGACCCACCCTACTTCCGTGCTTCGGAAGGCACGTTAAGCCGTTGGTCCCGGGTGCCAATAAAATGGCAGTCGTTAAGCCAAGTTGAAGGCTTTATGGGCGGCTTAAAAATTTCAACAGCAGGTCGCCGCAGCTTGCGCCTGTCCATTTCAACACGGCAATAGGCTCACCACCTGTTACGTGGGACAAAAATGCATACGGTGAAATGTGGGCTATTAATATGCCTCTGCCTACCCCTTCGGGGATAAAGGCGTGACAATATGTATGTATGTACGAGATCCTACATATATATAGTATGGAATTAACAAAGAGAACGTAAATTAAAAGACGATGGTGATTTTTTAGTGGATGCCTAAGTCATAATAACTAGCTATGTAAAAAAATATTAGGTGTATTAAAGCACGTTACTGCGACTCATTGTGAGATACCTAGCCCTCGAAAGGTGTGCTCAAGTGCTCTCGGAATTGCCAATATATCACCTCTAATGAATCGCGTGATAGGTTAGAGGTAGATTATGCGTATTTACTAAACTTAGGTTGTGTTTTCAAAATAATAGTCAAAATAAATTATTATAACGTAAATATAGGGCTTATTGGGGCCGGAAAATCAAACAGTGGACATAATCCTGGCAGAAATAATGGACGTACAAGAAAACATGCGGATTTGTGTGTTTCTAGCCCGGTCCGCAATTTATAGTCCAACCGGACCGGATTAATACGGTCTCTTTTAGCCCCAGCAAACATATTCACGGGTAAAAGGACTTTTGAGTAGGTATGTTTTTCCCCTTTGTTGCCATTCAAGGTCTAAATTTAGATCCTTTTTAAGGGATTAACCCTGAAACATGACGTTATGCAGCTTAAGTTATATTAGGGTTTGTTATATGAAATGAAGAATTCGTATATTTGTTATTAATAGTATTATTACTGATATAATGATACTATGCGTTTCTGAAGAACATCATCATCATCCGAGCGTCTGTCCCAGTTGCGTCTCGCGACGCCCGGGGTCCGCTTTCCTACATTTTCTCCTCCACTTCGCACGGTCGTCGGCATCCCCTGTGGTGAGACCATTGGCACGCATGTCATCCCTTACGACGTCAAGCCAGCACTTCTTGGGTCTTCCCCTCTTACCGGGACCCGGCGGGGCTGACATGGCCAGACATTTGTTACCTACGTAGCCCGGCGGTTGCCGCAAGACGTGACCATACCAACGAAGGCGACACTCTTGCAACTTGTCTGCAATGTCACGGACGTGAAGGCTGCCGCGGATGCGAGAGTTCCTCACGCGGTCCATCCGCGTGACTCCACACATCCACCGCAGCATCTTCATTTCCGTGACACGCAGCTCCTGCTTGTGTCGCTCCAATATCGGCCACGTCTCACTGCCATGTAAAAGGACAGGTCTAATAATGGTTTTGTAGACCTGTCCCTTCAACCGGATCGGCATTTTAGGGTCACAAATGACACCGGTCATCTCCCGCCATTTGGCCTACGCGGCAGCAATTCGTGACTTGACATCGCAATCGATGTCACTGGACGTGTGAAAAACAGATCCCAAGTATTTAACCCTTTCTGAAGAACAATGTAATTCAATTTAAAAAGCCGAAAGTTACTGTGGATCATCAATGTAAGGAAACAAAATAGTAAATCGTAATCATGCCATAGTAAATCCAAGACAGTCCAGCACAGTCATAGCATAATAAAAATAAAAAATTGTTAGCGATGTACAGTTAGCCCCAGAAGTAGATTACGCAATCTCCAGTTACAGAATAGATTTATCTCAATAAATAAAATCAGCCTACAACAGTCGACGCTTATATATCTTCTGCTGCTCCTCTTCCCATGAGAGATAAAAAGAGATTTAAATGAGAAAAAGTTCAAACAGTGAAACAGCAAAGAAATGAAAATGGGGTAACGTATTTTGAAACAGAGCACACATGCTGACTACAAATTATCTTTACGTACCTCTTTGGCTTTACGGCTGTATTCTAGGATTCTCCGTCCCGTAGGTAATTTATCCCGTAAGTAAGTATAGAAGTGGCTGAACTTCGTAACTGACTTAGCAGGTATTCGATATTAACGAGCATAGATCTTGTAAAGTTAAGAACATTAAAAAAATCACATAAAGGTTAATTTTATTTTTAACGCCAATGGTAACGCTCAGTCATAAAATTACTTATTTATTTATAGGGGCACAACTTGTAAATAAATAAAATTCAAAATCGTTTAGTAATCAGATAACATGAAAGCCATCTAAATTATAGTCTTAAATAAATACGCGGATGCAGTAACATAAGCCACTGCCAGTTAGTCCATAACATAAAAGCCATTTATTTATCCTACTAAAAACGCGAAAGTTTGTAAGAATGGATGTTTGTTACTCTTTCACGCAAAAGTAGATTTTGCGTGAAAGAGTAACAAACATGGATAAATGAAATGGATTTTAATGAAACTATACAATAATATAGCTTACACATCAGAATAACCCATAGGCTACTTTTTATCTCGGGAACAAGTTCCTGTAGGAAACGGGAACGGAAAAACTTCACCATGCGTGCGGAGCCGCGGGCGTCAACTAGTATATCATAAGGCTAGTCTAGTCATAAGGTGTTATTAAAGGAGGAGAAGGGGGTTCAGTAACGTGAATTTATTGCTTTCTTCCCTGATATAAGATAAACTATACCAGTTAGCGCTTACGCTATCATTCAAAATGAATGGTTGGTTATGAGATAATAATAGTTTCACGTAGTCTGCGAAGAAAATAGGCAGATAAAGAACGATAAAAAGATTGAACTTCGTCATTTTAACCTTATTAATTATTAAAACTTTTAATTTCAGGTAACGTAACCCATATAACATGAAATACAAATAAATATGTCGCAGTACTTATATATGTATAGAGATAAAATTGAATGATATAAAATTAAATTCAATCAAAATCAAACAGTAAATTAAAAATAAATAATAGTATACAATTCAATAAAAGATTACAATACAATGAAGTCACAAAAATAAAAGAGTGCAGGTACCCAACTGTATGAAACATTATAATCAGCTGATGCCCCCGTGTGCAACTCGACAACATCTATTGGTGTAGCCACAATCCAGCCGTCCTTCCAATACCTTCAGCATGCTGTTAGCACTCCCCCGCACACGCCGCAAGAAAGAAGCACACCTTTTACGCATTGTTGCGTAAAAGCAATTAACGCGCGCATCCGCAAACATGCCAGATGCGCTACAGTATCGAGGGAGTCCCACCAGCATCCTAAATGCATTGTTAAACTGGACACGGAGAGCACTGTAAGATTTTGCTGTGTAACAGGCCCACAGACTGCACGTGTAGAATGAAGTACAAAAGGCTCTAAAGAGTGTGATTTTAACATTAAATGAGCAGCGTCTGCGAACCACCATATTAGCTCGTATTGCCAGGGCCCTCCGCTCCCTCTCAATGTCATCGTCATCCCTCAAGGTATGTGTTACTAAATGCCCCAAGTACTTAAACACTGTTACCTGTGCCAGTGGCGATCCATTCAATGTAACAGGTGGTATCTCTGTTACTTTTCTAGTTCCTCCCTGAAAAACCATATACTGACTCTTTGTGGGATTATACAACAGTCCGTGTTGCGCTGTATACCTCTCACAAATATTTAATAACTTCCTTAAACCACACACCGAGGCGCTAAGCAGCACCATGTCATCCGCGTAACTTATGTTATTAAAACAGACGCCTATATGACAACCGATATGTTGCCCACCTAGCGCCTCGATTAGTCCATTAATATATAAATTAAAAATAGAAGGGGAGCTCAACCCCCCCTGCCGTATACCGCAATCCAGCCTGTAAGGTTCTGATAGCGCACCCGCCCATTTCACATAGTTTACCTGGTGTTCATACCAATATTTAAAAACATTGATGAGTTCACCAGGCATGCGCAACTGTTCCATCTTCTCCCACAGGATATCATAAGACACCAGATCCAAGGCCCTGGAAAGGTCGAGGAAGCAAGCATAAACAGGTGTATTCCTATCTGTGTAGTATTTGACAGCACTCTTCAGACAGAATATCGCAGACTCTGTGGACAGTTCTGATCTAAAACCAAACTGATTATCATGCAACCTCAGGTACCTATTTAACTGAGTATTCAGAATGCTGTCAAACACCTTTGCTATTATTGTAGCCCGAGATATCAGTCTGTAGTTCAAGTTTGCAAATGGAAAAAAAAAATCAACAGCAAGTTCCACAGTCAGTTCCTGTCCGTTTCAATACAGCAGTAGTGTTAGCAGAAATTACACAAGCCTCGTTAACCACTTTCAATCAGGTGAACCGTATGCTTGTCAGCCATCTCAGTAGTATAAAAATTTTTATAACTATTTGTTTATATGAGATATTGTCACAAACTCTCAGATTTAATAACGTTGGAGATATGTGATGGTGTTATTTTTATACTGTTAATATGACCAAATATAGTTTGACCACGACCACTGTACCGCTCACTGCGTACAATTTTGTATGCAGTGAGCAGTACAGCAGTCGTGGTTAAACTATAAGACAATGATTGTTGCACTTTTTCTGTTAATTAACCTAACTGCGGAATGCACCTATTATTTTTTTTTAAATCTCATCTTTCAAGACAGGTTATTTAGTTGAAATTCTAATCGTACCCTTCGCATGCTGACGTTTACAATAGCAGAAGCGTATACTCGCGATGACGAACTCTTGCCGTATTGGAAGGAATATGATCAGGGCCTCAAGTCTACTAATTTACATTAAAGATATGCCATTGACATAGAACAAAAATCGGTAATCTACCAACGTAAACACACGGAATGACAATGGCTCAACAGTGGCGCTGTCAACAACATTGCCATTTTTAAAAAATCAAATACCCAGATTTCTTATAATATCAATATCCATTACGTTTTCTATAATTTTGATTCGAATAATTGTTCATTTTATAAAGACTTATCATATTTAATGATTTAAGTATATAAATGAGGCAATCAACACAAATTAAGCATAATTAAACTAAAAAAATAAATGATATCTTAGGCTGTTTCTGCGTGCCTGTGCTACATGAAAAAAGGTTACGAGTATTGACATTAGTGCCAAAAAAAATTCAGAACTTCGGCGCGGTAATACAAACAATTTATTCATATTATAATATATTATTACTGAACTGAACTACCCGAACCGTATCAAATCAAGTTGAAATTCTCCACCATATTTATATCGTCATTTTAAGAGTATGACCAGAGCCATCTATCGAGCTAATAATATTACTTTTTCAGAAAAATGACAATTGTGGACCTGGCCTTGAGATGCTCTCTATCCATGGAAGAATTTTGTGAAGTGTTTAGTTTGAGAGTAGTAGCTAATCATTATAGTTAACTTGTTCAAAGTATTGGGTACTTTGTATTTTTAAAAGATTCTCCACATCTCTACTAGAGATATGGAGAATCTTTTAAAAATCGAATCGAATCGACTTTACACAAGTGGAAACTGAGAACTTAATGAAGCAAATATTTCTTAAGTTGTCCTTAATATATGCCTTGCAATAGCTTGGAAATGTTTAAGGAGAGACTATCTAAGTCTAAGCTGCCAGCAAAAGGTATTAAACTATTAAATCTTCATATTGATATTCGTGTTGAGGTTAAGTTTTATCAACATTATTAAGGCACAATCCACCGGCAAGTGCTGTACCTACTGACGTATACCAAAAGATGAGGCAGGCAACTCGAAATAAACATGTGCATAACTGAAAACTAGAGGGCATTGAAAAATGTTATATATAGCGTATCTAGTACTATGTAGTTTAAGCTGTATTATTACTTCTGCTGAACCAATTTTAATGAAACATAGCGCATTATTTAAGCTGGAATGTTTTCTAATAGTAAAGTTGTGATCAACTGGCTGGATTTTGCTCCAACTCCGAACACATGAACAAACAGGCACGAAAAAAAATAATTACAGTTTCAGACTCAGAATCCCTGAAGGAGTTGATTGGTACAATTATATATTTTTATTTATTTGGAATGTAGTCACAGCTAATTATACAATTTTATAATAGTATAGATTATTACTAATAAATACTTAGGCATATACGTTTAATGAATATTATTTAATAAATTATTGTATTTTCCTTTCAGAGACAAAGAGCCAGGATAGTATGGCTTTCAGATTTACACCCAAACTAATAAGAAAACAGGCATATTAACTCTAGAAGCAATAGTATATTTTAAGAAATTTCTCTCTGCCCACCACACGTCCAACTATAGATTGAGGAACGATTGAAAAAGAGAAAGAGTCAGGGTTGGCTGAGACTTATATATGAAGACCATGTGAGCAGATTGCTCAAAAACGGAATAGTCAAAAGTACTCTAATACCCAGATACCCAATATGAAGCGATTGATGATTCTTCAAGAAGCGAAAGAAGTATGCATGGATTGCGATGCCTGGCAATCTGTCCTCTCTGACTACCTTGTAGTAGTACCTGATAGTTAGTTAGTTCTCTCTGACCAAAATTTGTTCTCCAGCGCATGCGGCATGGCACAACCTTCCATGAGGAAAACAAAACAAATTTTTTCACATACATATTCATCATTGCTAAGCTGATATTAAGTTTTAAAAAAATATTTAAATATTTGTTATAAATTCTATTCAAATATACAACAATAAACATTTTCTAATAGACTATTTTTTTTGTTACCTTAACAACTTAGATCACATATGAAACTATGTATGTGTGTAGGGTGTAAAGGGCCCCACCAATTTTTCTAGGGCCTAAGTGACACCCGCTAGCGGTGCACCAGCAGACCAACGCGTGAGATGATGCAAGTACCGCTATAAGGTTAGGGGATGTAGGGTAAGACAGTGATGACATGAACTAAAGCTGCTCCTGTACTCACAATAAGTAAACACCAGTTTTAGGAATCCACTTAGAAAGCAAGCCACTGGATATATGTCACAAATATAACTGTGCTGAAGTGTGCTATGAGCTGATTCTGATGCATGAGGTACCTAAATATTTGTATAAGACACCCAAACCTAGCCTTTGGCCATACGTAGAGGGAAGGGCATTTTCTTATGTAGAAATTTCTGTCGCCTTATGTAGAAGAACGATAATGGACCACCTCCAATGGGAGTTAAACTATTGTAAAATATGCTAACTAAGAAATGGGCTATTGGGTTGGGGGTTTGATGAACTAGGTGATTATAACTATGGATGAAGGCGGCGTCTGCCATTTTAATATCTGATTATCAAAAATTTGGCAGACGGTGACTCGCCAACTCACTAGATGGGCCCCCTATACAATCGCCATAGGCATGATAAGCCTGTAAGGCGACAGAGGGCAACACCGGTGTGAGCGGCTTGGGGTGTCGAGCGGTGCGGCGCCGGTTTCACCTTCGCGGGACAGGCCCGGAGCGGGCTTTCCCGTAGTTATGCCCTTGAAAATGACACTTCCACCCCCGAGCATATAGCTCTGGCTCCCTGCCTCTGATAGATGGGGCGCAATGAACTCAATTATACATGATGCAGTTTTGACCGATAATCCTCAAAGGTCCGCGGTTTTCTTAATTTCGATACATTTAAATGTCTTTACAATGTCCTGAGCGCAAATATCTGTGAATACAAATGCATCCCTGCAACAAAGAACAGATTCTTCTAATAAATGTTCAGCGGAACTTGAAGACGTTTGGAGAGATTTTGTTGTCAATATAGGTACATTTTTGAAAAAATGTTCTAACTCCGTCGCCGCTTCCAGGTCCCTTGTAACATGGTAATCATTCACTTTTAAGTGGAAATCCCTTTCAGTCACCAAAGATCTACCGCATTCAGAGTTAATGATGTTCCAAGTCATTTTTATTTTATTCACAGAATTAGAAATTTTATTTTTAATGAAGTTTGACTTAGCAAGATAACACGTTTGTTTAAATATCTTTAAATAATTTTTAACATATTCCTGAAAGGTTTGCCTAAAATTCTATGATTTTTCTAAATATAATTCAAATAATTTATTTCTACTTTTAAATATACCTGGTGTTGCCCAGTCACTGAAAACGACCACCAATCTGTAGTGTTTTTGAGGTAAAAACTTTGCCAAACTCATCATTAATCGAATTAAATGAGTGTTTATATGACTGGTCTACACAAGTGAAGTTAGGTAGATATGGTAATCTCTTTAATACATTTTCTTTAAAATTATTCAAACGACTTTGGTTAATTGGTACATATTTAATTTGTTTTTTGCAGACTTTGTTACTACTTTTAGGAAACTTTATCCATTGGCCACGATGATCTGACTCTACAGGATCTACAATACCTTTATCTATAGGTTTAATATCAGTAAAAATATTATCAATACATTTTGCACTGGTGGCTGTAATACGAGTGGGTTCTAAGAATGTACTATGCAGATTAAAGGATTTAAATAAATTTTTCATTTTAGTTCTCTCTGATGGAGTTAATGATGTTTCTAATATATAAACATTAAAATCTCCACAAACTATTATAGATTTCTTAGAACATTGGCATTTGAACAGTGCTTCTTCAAGCTTTTCTTCAAATTTAATATAAGAAGCATCAGGGGGACTGTATACGCTTAACAAGATGAAATGCTCAAACTCAATACTGGCAATCTCAATAACTCGTTCAATGGAGAGGGCTACTAAGACTTTACGTTCTTTAAATTTTAAGTTTTTATTAATTAATATTAAAGAGCCTCCACGTTTAGAATGTTTTCTATTGAACGAGCTAGCAACCTGGTGATTTACGAAGTTCAACAATGTGATTTCATGATCTTTTAACCAGTGCTCTGTAGCACAAAAAATATTAATAGAATTTGCATTAATGTACTGCTCTAACTCTAAATCTTTGCCATTTATTAAACCTTTAACATTATGGTGCACCAGGTTTAAAAAAACAATATTTTTACTAAGATTATTCTCAGGCGCCAAAGTCAACTGGCCAGATTTATTATCTGTAGTCCTATTAACTAGTTTTTTGGAATTTCAATTTCCAAATGTGAAGTATCAAAACTATCCTGCTCAATAAAAGCAGTTGTACTTGCCAATAATTCGGCTTGACAAATTAAAAAAATAGATAGCAACAGAGCTACCTTTCGTTGTAAAAATTTTGATAGAAAATATCTATCTAATGTCAACAAACTATTATTATTGAAAATTGTGTTCCAATTGAACAATTCAATTTTTTTGGAATATGATACCATGGTATGTAGTTTCATATTTAATTTGTATCTTAAGTGATTTTCCTTGTGGCTCATAGCAGTGCTGTATGGCAAGGTGGACAAAATTACTTGCTTTACATGCAGACTTGATAATTTATAAAAATTTTTTTAAAGTTTGTCACTATTAATATTGCCTCTTCTACCAACCAGCACCACTATAGAAGACTGCATGCAGTGTGTACCAGTCAATATAAAATCTATAATTTGAGAGTATGAAGCTCCTGGATATGTATGATTTATTACATAATGACCTAACTATGATAAATAATGTCCAAAATTTTTACCTATTTCATCGCAATAGACTATGGTCTTTGCATCACTTTTTATTTGCAACTTTTCTATTATAGATGCCTCGCAAGTACTACTTGAACTTAATATACTATTATTCACACTGCACACAGTTTTATTTGGTGAAAATTCATCATTGCATCTAATTCCTTCACAACTAAAGGGTGAGGAGGGAGCATGGCCTGCGGATATCAATTGGTCATTTTGACAATGACATGAATTTACTAATTTACCTATGGCTGTTCCCTACTCTGTTTCTCGGCTGTTTCATATTTATATGAAATTGATTTCAAAGAGTCTTGAAGTCGGTCAATCTGACATTGAAGGGCCTGTGTATCAGTTTTGTACTGTTGTGTGACAGTATCAAGTTCTAACATATACATATTTACCTGGTCAATCAGTTGCAATCTCTGTCTATTAAGTGACATGCTATTTATAAAAAACTTGTATTTATGTATCATTTTTTTAGATTTAGTAATAAACTTTTTAATTTTTAAATATTTCTTTAACTTATGCTTACTACACTTAATAATTTTTAATGATTTAGAACAGCCCCCGGTTTCATCATCAGAAGTGAGGTTTATGACAATGGAAGGGTGAGCTGTAGCAGTATTTAAGCTTATAGCCATCAGTTCATCGAATAAACTCTGATTAGATTGAACCACTGTGCTCTGTTTCTCGTCTTCTAGTTGCGATATTTTGATCTCCGATCGTTCTTGTTCCTTTAGTAGGTCCTTTAGTATTCTAATTTTGTGCAGAGTTTGTTCATAATGATCCCTACATGAGTCATAACTGTCAACTATAAGTTGTAACCTATCCCGATCCTGTAAGGTATCAGTATACAGCGAATGCAACTGTGCCAGTTCTTTCTTGAGTTGTCCGTTCTTACTTAAAATACCTAGCAGTTCTAACTCATTTTTGTCCCTTTCCTTGTTCAGTTTATCGCACTTCTCACTCAAAATCCGTAACTCTTTCAACGTTAATTGAAGCCTCGTCTCTTGCTGATGAGCCAAGGCCTTACGCGTCATTATCATATTAATAGTATTCGACATTTTGTTATAATTACGTACTACAGAATCAGTAATTATTAGCAAAGTAAACTCAGAGCAAAGAAATGCGAAACAAAACAAGGTTATGTTTAATTCATAGAAAATTACAAAATCGCACTATTAATGGACATATGAGGATGTAAAAGTAAATAAACTCACAAACCTTGATTGAAAAAACTATTAGTTTTATAAATCTTGCCAAATCCAAGTAATAATTTCAAATATTGAAAATTTTTCCGATGTTCTAACTGTCACTACACCGGTACAATTTTTAAGTTTATATTTATCTACTTTTAGCACAATAAATAGTGAAAATGATTATTTAACACTCAATATGGTATTATTTGGCAATGATGAATTGGTTTTTAGTTAAAATTATAATTATTTTTGCAATAATACAATATTAAATACGGAGCCAATTAAAATCAGCTGTTATGCCTGGGGTTGCCACAAGGAGCGCCATCTCCTCGGCCATCGTCTTACTATTTACAACTATCTCTCTCTAAGATTATTTTTTTCTATTCTGCCAAACTATTGGAAAGACACCGAGACGTCATTGATTAGTAGAATACAGATTTGTATGAGTGGCAGGTTAATGACAAGTCAGTGAGAAGCCATTGGTCTTAAATAGTTAGCGGACTACGAAAAATGCAAAACTGCGCCATTGTCAGGCTATCGACACTCCATTGATACACTATTTAAATAGCAGACTTCGGGCTCAGGTTGCTAACAGATGTTGAAATTTGTCAAGCCGCTGGTATAGCCTCGAATTTGGATTGACATTTGTCATGTTACTGGTAAACGTGATCAATGACAGAAAACATCGGAATCAATTTTTAATTAGAGTACCTAAATCTTCTTTATCAAATCATATTTTACTTCTTTATTGACGGCTAGCAGTTATAAAATGTTTTTTTTTTTCGTTTTATAAATCGTTTTGTATCTAACATTCGTATGATAAACTAGGTGACCCCACGGCTTCGCCCGTGACATAATGCGAACTCCTGTCGCACCTTTTTTTATCCCGTCGCCGTCGTTTGTAAATACCAATAAAAATGCATAAAAATTTACACTATTTGTCGTCTATGATTACGGCTCCGCTTTCCAAAGCAATAGCGTAATGATATATAGCCTTCCTTAATAAATGGGCTATCCAACACAAAAAATTTTTTTCAAATCCGACCAGTCAGTAGTTCTTGAGATTAGTGCGTTCAACCAAACAAATAAACTTTTTAGCTTTATATATTAGTATTGATTTACGAAGGTATCTTACTCATCTAATAACATCCAGCCGAAATCGTACACCAAGAAAATTATTTTTCTAGGGTAAGCTAACCTTATAAAGTAGGTCTAAGAAGGATATTTTACCTAAATAAGGAATAAACTGTTGTATGAGAGTTCGTCATTTTCAAAGTTAGAAACATTAAATTACGTAAGTACCTATACCGTTTTCTGATTATACTTAAATGGATACTTTTTTTTTATACCACTGAGGTAGCAGACAAGCGTACCACCCACCTTATGAAAAGTGGACACCGTAGCATATTGACGTGTTCAACACCAGAGGTGCAGCACTCGCGCTGCCGACCCTTTAAAAACCTTCTACGACCCCTTTTGAAGAACCCCATACTGTAGACGTTCCGGAAAACTCAGGCAGACAAACTCAGGCTCATTTCACATTCTGATTATCACAGTTTTACAAAATTTTAGCTATAAAGGGGTAGATAGTAGTTGTCTATGTTTTGAAGTGCTTTTAGCCCCGCTAACATAATGTTCTGTAAAGGATCACTGGGTTAAGCAACTTTTTCTAAGCTGATTCGATAGGTGACGGCTTATTATTATTATTTTCTTGTTGGGGACGCCGGCACCGCCGAGCGAACGATCCGACCGCATGTCTTGCCGCCCACTTCGCTCATTTCCCCGAAATCTCCTCCTTGCGGTTTGGATTGGTTATCCCAGCAGTCTTCACGGCACCCCGTCGAACCTTCTTGTTTCCTTGCAGAAGCTTACTATCTGATCCACCTTCAGATGTTCTATATCTTCTTCTCCTAGTCTGTTTGTGCCCATAATTTCCCATCTTGTTAACGAATACATGGGGCACTCAGCTAGTAGGTGGAAGCTGGTTTCTTCTTCCTCCATGCATTCCGGGCATAATGGGTCATCCATTACTCCTATCACTGTTAGGTGCCTGTTGAGGCGACAGTGTCCTGTGATGATCTCTATGAAAAGCCTCATATTTGCTCTGGTAAGTTTGACCAGTCGGCTTGTCCTTTTCGCATCCATTCCTTTGATAAAGATCTTCGACTGTCTCATGCCTATCGAGGACCTCTATCTAAGGTTGGTTTCTACTGTTATGCTTCTGCTAATTACTCCTTTCGTGATCTTATGAGCGATTGGAAGCCATGGCTCCGGTCCGATCACGCATTCGTCGGCCCCTTCCCGGGCTAGTTTGTCCGCTAGTTCATTGCCCGGGACTCCCTCATGTCTGGGGACCCAGGCAACGTAGACTTCAGTTCTTTCCGCCAGCTTTTTGAGTGATTTTTTGCACTCCTTGACTGTTGCTGACATTGTCTCTACTTTATTTAGGGCTTTCGTGGGTGACCGCTTTGTGAATTTCCATTTACGAGCATTTTCGTGCTTCGGAAGGCACGTTAAGCCGTTTATTTTGGTTACCAGTAACGTGGCACTCGTTAAACCATGCTAAAAATTACGGCTAAATTTTAAGGCTCACCACCAGTTTCGTGTGACAGACAACGTTTACGGTGAAATGCGGGCGTATAAAAAGGCCTCTGCCACCTCTTGGGGGATAAACAGAGAAAAGAAACCTTGAATTTCAAAATGATTGTGACGTTACTGCTAGATTTTTAGGTATATCTAAATTTATTCTAAGCTCGTGGCCCCGCGGACTCAGTGTTGTGTAAACGATCACTAAGTTTCGCAACTTTCACTATGGCTGGTCTCGGATAGAAGACCACTTTGTGGCATTTACATTTGCGAGCGTTTCCGTACTTCGGAAGGCACGTTAAGCCGTTGGTCCCGGTTGCCAGTAAAATGGCAGTCGTTGGGCCCGATTGAAGGCCTTATGGGCGGTTTGGTAAATTTCAACAGCAGGTCGCCACAGTCTGCGCCTGTCCATTTCAACACGGCAATGGGCTCACCACCTATTACTTGAGATAAAAATTTATACGGTGAAACGTGGGCGTATAATATGCCTATGTCGACGCCTTCAGGTATAAAGACGTGACTATATGTATGTATGTACTCTCAGACAAATCATCAAAGTTACATAAAATTTACTTTTTTAATTTCTCATTATCTAATTACATTAATTATTATATAATTAATGTAATTAGTTAGTAATAATTAACGTTATTTTATTTTATGGTAATATACACTTGTATCTGGATAATTATCTGTCTATTTGTTAAGCACGTCTTTATGATAAATAAATACGATAATTTGTTAAACGATTAATTTTGCCTTAAATAGGAAATAAGGAATACATTTTTCTTTTATTTCTGCATTACTCTTTAACAGATACGTAACAAAAGTACAAAACTCAAATTATTTTAAAATGGATCCGCCATGTTGTTATAAGATGTTCGGAGTCTTTTGTAATAACTGTACAAGGGTAAGTATACAAGACTTTTCATGTTTTTTTTTTAACATTTTTGTTTATTTTTTTTACAAATTTACAGAGATCTTTTTAAATTTTTAGTTCATTTTTACTGAGTGTCATCTATTTCAAATTATGCTTATGTAGATATTGAGATAAAATTTACTAGCCTCTTTGTGGGTTTCCATGATAAATATCCACGAGATCTCTTTTCGTATTACGAACATTGATTAGCTATGCAACTAGATGTAAACTATTTATAATATGTATGTAATATAAAATAAAAAATAAATAAAATATTATAAATAAGTAAACGGGATTACTCACGTTTAACGACCAGTTATAGACCGACCGGTTTCAGCTGTATTTAGACAGCCTTTTTCAGAGGTGCAACATGTAAAGGGTGTGTTGTGCGGCAACGGATATAACTGGAGACAGAGTTGGCGGGTGGCAGATACGTGTACATGGACTCGCCCTGCATCGGTGTAGAGAGCGGTAGCTTTCCTTCCATATGTCAAAGGGGTGACGGATGTGGTAGGACACTTGCTACGCCGAAGATACAGCATCAAGACGATCTTCCGTCCCTTTACACAACTTCGACATCTACTGCGCTCTCCTAAGGACAGAGGAGACCCTCTTGGTGTTCCCGGTGTTTATGAGATTTCCTGCGATTGCGGAAAAAGTTACGTCGGGGAGACAAAACGGAACGTTTCCACGAGACTAAGCGAGCACATACGTTCCATGAAGAACCACGATATCAACGGATCCGCGGTGGTGGAGCATGCACTGAGCTCTGATACGCGTCATTTCATCCGTTTTGATAAGGTGAAGGTCTTGTCGCGGGAGAAGCACTTTGTGCCCCGAAAAATTCGAGAAGCAATAGAGATAGGAAGGCGGCCGAATTTCAATAGAGATGGGGGCTGAAGTTTACCTCCTACATGGAAGCCATGCCTTCGTGGTGCTCGTTGTGATGTGGAAAGCGATTCTGTTGAAGAAACAGTGAGCTATGCATGCAGAGACGCTCGGAATAGTCAGGATGGGAGCGATAGTGAAGCGGATCTCCTGTGTGCCTCGGCGCAACCCTACGTCCATCGGATACCCCTACAACAGGAAGCGCTCAGCGCGCGAGCGGCGAGAGCTAATGCGCGCAGTGCGCGTAAAGAGCCCTCGGCGAACGGTTCGCACCTCTGAAAAAGGCTGTCTAAATACAGCTGAAACCGGTCGGTCTATAACTGGTCGTTAAACGTGAGTAATCCCGTTTACTTATTTATAATGTGTAATAATAACGTTAGTTTTCTAGTTAAAATAAAATATTATTTAGAAATATTTAAGTATGTTTATCAGTTTTCTAAATCTATAAAACTAAAAGCAAAGGGTTTCCACAATATTTATTTATTTACCATTTTTTTTTTTGGACCTAGGTTTGCTATTTTGGTTGGGTACCTTGATACCTGACTATAAAGATATATCAATATGTAATTCTTTTTGGGAATAAGCAATATATTAATCATAGGTTGTCCTACCTATTATTTTTATCTCTAGAGGGCCCGGAGGAATGAAACATCTGCAACTTTAATTTCAGACTGCCCGTTCATCATCTGTCATATCTAGATCTATACGAGTACAAGGTATAGCGTACTTAAGGTCATTTTTTTACGAGTTTATTCACCACGTTGGCGGTTAAAAAAGTTATACAGTCAAGTGAAATTATTACAGTCTACCACACACTCCTGCAGGTATACATAAGTATTAACTGATATTTTTTATTACAGGTCTCTTCTTGGCTGGAGGATTATGAGAAGTATTTCGGCGAAATACGTGCATTGGCTAAGGCGTTGTCAGAATGTCGCAAAGCGCTCCTCAAAAGCACCATTGCACATCCAGCGCGTAAAAGCATTTATAAAAGACTTAAAAATATGTTGCAAGAGGAAAGACCTATTGTCCTCAAATATGTTACGTTCTGTAAAAATACTGATTTAACATCAATATTCGAATTAATAGCTCAAGCAATCAAATTTTATATATACAGTTCAGAAAAGGATATTAGAGGAGAAAGGCTCATCGTTCATAAAAATGTTATACATTGTAATAATAGTGATACTGATATGTCAACTATGTACTTCTTGATAGTTCAATCACTTTCGTGTATTGAAATAGAAAGTAGCGGCCGCCGCAGCTCCAGCAGAAGAAGTTCTGACGATGTTGTAGATGAAGGCGTCTCTTTCCATTAAAATAAATGACAATCTACAAAATGTATCGGTTTGACGATTATTTCATAGTTTAAAAATCATATTCCAAAATTATGTGTTTTATCAGGCTAAAATGGCTATGCACTCATTTGTGGCGAATTAAAGCAAAATCCAATATTTTCAAATATCTTAAATCTTTAATTTTGATAAATCTTGATCTTGATGATCTTGAACGGAGTTTGTAAAAATATGATTTGTTAAAGGCAATAATGGCTATGCACTTGTGTTAAATTTGAGTAATTCGTTTATAATTTTGTTTGAATGTCAGTGAGTCATATTTTTGAACAATTTTATACAGATTTAGAGTATGCTTAATTGGAATGTGAATTCGTGAAATAAACTATTTTAAAGTATTTGAAGCGCTTTTAAATTTGATGAAACTATTTTGACGAGTTTTGGTCAGCACATCAATGTTTTAGAGTCAGGGAGGGTTGACAACATTATTTACTAATGATTTGAATGTTGATAGTACTTATTCGAACTTACTAAAAATATTGAAAAACACTTGCTACAATATTAGTAGACCTGATAGTCTGATCAAAATACATTAATTTGCACACAGCTGATTTGTATGAATGTTGGGAAAACAAAAATATATAAGGTAAAATGTAAAATGTCGGTTTTTTGCATTTTTCATCTCAACGGTAACATTTATCATAACATAAAAAATATATAAAAAAATTGTAATCATGCAATTATCTATAAAATTATGGATTTTATATATTTATTCGGAAACTTAACTTGTATTTTACATTTCTCATGGGTAAATTCACATGTATAAACACTTAGCCAATAACAAAGTTTCACGACGTGCTTTGTTATTCTTGCCTTTTTTTCTCTCATAATTAGCAGTCCGGAGATATAGCGATGCCAAACCTAAATATAACCCATTTACTGTAGCAATGAATGCTACCGAGGGACAGCATGTCATTGATGTCCAGAAGAAAGAGAGTTAGTGATATTATAGATGATGACACCCCGGCATTAATTTGTAAAAAGCTTGACCATCACAGAGGACCGTATAGATCGACACCCCTGTAGGAAGCTATGCCAGAAGCTTGAAAAAGAAGCGACGCATGCTATACTACATCAAAGGCTATGGCAAGATCTAGACTTACAGCCAGGGACTCACCGTCTCCCTAAATATGTGGAACAAACTCTAAAAGATCACCCGTTGATCTTTTTGGCCCAAACTATCTGATGCAATCATAAGGGAGCGTAATCTTCTAGAGATTTAAACTATGGGAAGATTACTTACGCTAACTCTGTCGACTACTTTCCCTCGTAAGTGATTGGCCCTCGCAATGCAAGTACAATAGTTTTTGTTTATCATTCACGCCTTATCTACGAAGGGATGATTTTAACCGGAATTATTCCTGTCCTACGTAATAGGTAGTAAGCTCATTGTCGTATTGAAATAGACAGCCGCAGGCTATCTGCTATTGAAAATTTTGAATGAAGAATAAAGCGTTTAACTTGGCTTAACGACTACTGGCAACCGGAACCAACGGCGTAACGTACCTTCCGAAGTACGGAAATGCTTCCAAATGTAAATGCCATAAAGTGGTCAATAATCCAAGATCAGTCATAGCGAAAGTGGCTTAACGCAGTGATCGTTTACAGAACACTGAGTCAATGGGAACACGAGCGCTTCTCGTACAATAGTCAATTCTAAGTACAATAGTCAGCCGATTGTTAGCTGTAGTAAGGCTAAAGAAGCAGATTGCATCTAAAATCATCTCTTTACAGACCAGCCGCAACTGTATTCAGTTTATTTTTATTCGTATTAGCTCAATGGGAGCGGTTGTCGTTTAATTTTATTTCTAGTTTGTGCCCTATTAAGAATCTAAATCAAAGTGCTTATCGTAGAAATGTAAACTTTTTTATCTGCTTATTATTGTGACTTTATTGCTCTATTCTATGTATCAATATTTGTACAGAAATAGCCCATCGTAATCACAAGCTTTCACTTTTCAATAAGTCATTAACTAATTCCTTCCATTAAATCAATATTAAATTAACTGTTAAAGTACACTTGTCTCGTGTTAATTATCTGTCAATTAGTTAAGCAAGCAACCCGTGCTAATGGCAATAATTTGGTCTTATATAGATTATACGGAATGTATTTTTCTTATATTCCTGTATTACTCTTCAATAGTGACGCAACAAAAGTGCAGACCTAGTACTGCACTAAAATGGATCCGCCATGTTGTTCCAAGATGTCTGGATTTCTTTGTGCTAACTGTACAAAAGTAAGTACATCATTATTTCTATTGTCTTTAGAGTTTTTATTTTACTAGGTCGATGCTTTTTAAAACAAAAAGCTACGCTAGCACCATATATATATCTAGGCGACGCGTACGCAATTTCAAAAACGTTTTTTGGTAATAAGTTTATTATTTTTGTGTAATTCAAACTGGAAAAGGGCGTGCTCCGTTGGTTTGGACACGTCCAACGAATGAGTGAGGAACGATTGACGAAGAATATATATTGTTCAAAAGTAGAGGCCGAGACTTACATATGAAGACCACGTGAGCAGATTGCTCAAAAACGGAAAGGTCAAAAGTACTCGGATACCCAGACGTGCGTGTATGAAGCGATTGATGAATCTCGAAGAAGCGAAAGAAGTATGCATGGATCGCGAAGCCTGGCGATCTGTCCTCTCTGACTACCCCGTCAGGGATACAGCGTGAAGATAGTTAGTTAGTTTTTTTTTAGTTAGTGTAATTCAAAATTTGGGGTTTATCACATTCTGATCCTTGTCTTAACTAAAGTATCTTCACGGTGTATCCCTGACGGGGTAGTCAGGGTAGTATGATCCTTGTCTTGTTGATTCGGGGTTCCACTTTTATGGTTCCACTATTAAATAAAAATGGAACCCCTAGGAGCAGCTATAGTTTTTTTGTAATTATTTTATAGCCTGGTTACTAAGACCTTATAGCCAAATCTTATTTATATCAAATCTTAAATATAATGTTAATCTTAAATATTATGTTCTAATAATTTGTCCTGTCTAGTATTTTGTGTATTTTTCCAGTCCTAGGTCCTGTGTCCTTGCCCCATTAACATTTAGCGTTATTGAGGATATACAGCAGGTCACCGCAGCCTGCGCCTGTCCATTTCAACACGGCAATGGACTCACCACCTGTTACGTGGGACAAAAATGCATACGGTGAAATGTGGGCGTTTAATTTGCCTCTGCCTACCCCTTCGGGGATAAAGGCGTGACAATATGTATGTATGTATGTATGTATGTTATTGAGGATTTCAGTGGAATTTGCACGACAAGTTGTAGAATAGCTCTTCACTGCAATATATCACTGTCTTTCACTATAGCACACCATTTTTATGCCTAAGAAACTACCATTTTTACACATAAAACAAGGTAAATATTGTTAGGAGCGACTGCCGTCTGACCTACCAATCCCATAAGGGCGCCTGCGTCATTGCCTTGTACGTTAATCAGCAAATACGCCGCTAACAGATGAGCTCTTACACTCAAAACCTACGAAATACATATAATTTTGAAACATTTTTCACATTACAGGTTGCTTCTTGGTTGGAGAATTATGACAAATATTTCAGCAAAATACGTGACCCTGCTGAGGCATTTGCTGAATATCGCAAAGCACTCGCCGCTCAAGAGATTCGCAGCAAAAATGCCATTCAGCACCCACTACGAAGAACCATTTACAAAATGCTAACGTTATTTTGTTGCAAATAATCCCATTGTCCTTCAATATGACACGTTCTGTAAAAATACCGATCTAACAGATATTCGCATTATGAGCTAAAGCTATAAAGCTCTTGTATTTTATAAAAACAGCGCAGAAAAGAATTTTAGCGGGGAAAGACTAATGTTGCAACCCCAGTAGAAGAGGTTTTTAATATGTTATAGACGAAACCGTCTCTTTCCATTAAAATATTTGCACTAAAATTTTCGCTTTGAAGGTTCTCTGATGTTTAAAAGTCATATTGTAAAATTATGATTTGCTGAAAGCTTGTATTTGTATGTACCAAGTTTGAGCGAAAGCCGTTTAGATGTTAGACAGCATAGACGATGAAGTTTTTATGTTTAATTGGAATTTGTAAAAACATGTACAGATTGTTTATAATAAATAAATTATTTTAATGTATTTAAGCAAGTTTATTTTTTATTTGACGCGTGAAGTAATGCGGTTTCAAACTATTTTGTCTAGTTTAAGATATGCACAAATTGTGGTTTTTAAGTCGTAGAGAGTTGCCAAACACCAAAATTTCATTTGTAACATGTGGTACCCCATCAGGCTTTACGCTCGCAGCCCCGATAACTCAGTTTTAGAAAACGATCATTGCGTTATACATCTTTCACTATGGCTGGTAGTCAGATGCGTGACCGCTTTGTGGTATTAACATTTACGAGCGTTGCCGTGCTTTGGAAAGCACATTAAACCATTGGTCTAGGTTGCTTAGTAGTTGTTAAGATAAGTGGTAAGCTGCTTAAAAAAGTCAACAACTGCGCCTGTCTTTATCAACACACCGCCTGTTATGTGAGACAATAATTCATACAGTGAAACATGGACTTATATTATGCCTCTGCTACCCCTTCGGGGATAAAGGCGTAACTGACAAGTTCAGAACTAAATAAAAGATTTTTAATAAAACTTTATTTAATCAAGAATTGATAAGAGCTTTTACCGATAGTGTAGTTCTGACTGAGCTTGTCTGATTTAGGCATTCATGCCTAAATATAGAACTATCATTAAAATTTTAACCAACCAAATTTAGTTAGGCATTTAATCTATATATATGAATAAATATTGCGGGATACTTTTTACACAGCGCCGTCTAGCGCAAATTCAGCTATAGGCTTGTGCCATGGGATCTATACAACTGATAAACATGCTTAAATATTTCTAATTACATACATATTAAACATAGGAAACACTCAAACTCCAAAACCAACATTTGTGAATGACACACCGACCAGGGAATCGAATCCGGCACCACTGAATGGCTGTCGCATACAGTACCACTGCGCCACCGAGGTAGTCGATTTCGAATATATAATTAAAATGTTTATTTATTCGCATAAAACAAGCCAAAAGACTCACCCACTCGCCTCAAATTCTAAATTTTAAAACCAATGGGATTAAGAGTAAAGTTATTTGTCTTGTGGTATCAATGGCGAACTAAATATTCAAAAGTGCACGTAAGCTCTATGAATATTGCGTGCGCTTCTAGTTAATGGCGTATGACCAGCTTCTAGCCATACACCATTAATTGGATTATGCTGCCTTTCCACCAAGTCTCCTGAAGAGTTTCTCTATTATGAGCTCACTGCCTGGGTTTTCCCGAACATCTACAGTATGGGGTTCTTCAAAAAAGGTTCTAGATGGTTTATAAAGGGTCGGCAGCGCGAGTGCTGCACCTCTGGTTGCTTGCAAATGTCCATAGGTCCCCCTCAGTGGTATACAAAAAAACTACATACAAAATACAATGATTAACTAAAAAAATATTGTAAAAATATTAACATATTTAATTGTTAAATTCTTGCATATTTACAGAAAACAGTACGGTTACAGTTACAGTAAAAAAGGGGGGTTGGGGACTATTACAAGACTGACAATGGTACCCCGACTAGGTGTCAAAGAATTCCTCCCCATAAAAATCAACCGGTAAGGTTCTCATAACGCTGCTAACTGCATTACCACGATTAACATGATCACAAGTTGGGAGTCAAGTAGACGAAGGGGCTATGAATACCTAAATATTATTAGTAAAATAATACTTTTTTATGTGCCTAATTATCTTTATTATAAAAACATAAATTTTGCTATCAGATATGAAACAATTAATGAATCTGTAGGAAGCCATACAAGTATATCGCGAAACCTGGTAGTCTGTCCTCTGATTACTTCGTCAGGGGTACAGCGTGAAGTTAGTAAGTAAGTTAAAAAGACAATATAGTGGATGCTAATGACAACTCCGTCCAGGTTTCTTTCTCAAAAGACCCTCAGGCATTCCATTTACAAAGAACACGGGTAGTTCATTGTAGTAGTGATAGTTTATTTTCGACTTAGACAAGGCACCTTCGCCTTCACTCTTCTGCTGTGGATTAGGCTTAGACTGAGGAGTATCCTGCAATAAAAGATTTCTACTATACAAACAACTTTTAAATACTATTCCTAAATATTTTTTATCTAAGCTTCCTTCATTTTATTGATTGCTAGAAGCAGCAATAATTTATCATGCATGTAATATCAAATATTTAAGCATGTTTACAAGAAATAGCTAGAAGGACCAAATTAGGTTTGAAGTGTTCAGTTTAATTCAGCAAATTACATTGAGTTTCGTTTAGACTAAACCTCAATACCTGAAGACGAAAGCTTGCAACCAGTGCGTTCTTAGACCTGCCGAAACGATAATATGTACGGTGTTTCTAATCTACAGAAAGTCGCGCGGCGATTTATGGAGCAAGCTAGACATGCAGTCCGTTTATGTCAAATTAGCAGGGGAAACAGTAACTGTGAAAACCCTGTACCAATCTGTCTCACCAGCGTTACATACTTAGGTCAATCACCAAATGATATCACACGTGAGTGTTATAGCGAAAATTGTAACAGGATTAAGATCAGTGGCTACTTATACAAATATCTCATCTAATCTCAAGTCAAATAGTTACTGTGCTATTTTTTTTTGTATGAATTTTGTTCTTCCCAGTTCAGTTAAAGTGATACGCAACTTATATGTTAGCGAGCATACAAAAAAATATTAATACTCACGTTGTCACGCAGAGGCTTATGGCCAGTGTTTTCAGGAGTTTGAGGATCCATATTGATCAGAGAATACTCCACTTTAAAACAATCAATGTTGAAGAGTAACTTAAGACTGAAAGTAAATGTTCTATTGTGACTAAAAAAACATCAAATTACATACAAGCAATTGCAATAAAATGAGACGTCTTAGAGGATAATTTTGCGTGTCTAAAGTCTCATTGTCATCTACGCGATAGACCAAGATAAATAAACATAATTCAATTCAATTCAATTTATTTTTTGTACATGATGTACATGAGTCTTGAGTTCCAAAACGATTGATTTCTAATTACGTATCTGTTGTAAAATAGATCATCAAAATTACAAAGCTTTCACTTTACAATTACTCATTAACTGATTATTTCAATTATATCAATATTAAACTAATTGCTAAAATTTACTTTTGTCTGGTGATAATATTACTGTCTATTAGCTAAGCACTTCTTAATGATAAATATGTGCTTAAACACCTTGCTAATGGGAATAATTTGGTCTTAAATAGATAATACGAAATGCATTTTTCTTGTATTCCTGTGTTATTCTTCAATTGTAACGCAACAAAATTGCAAACCTCGTACTGTTCTAAAATGGATCCGCCATGTTGTTCCAAGAAGTCTGGATTCCTTTGTTCTAGCTGTACTAAAGTAAGTACCTAGATCATTTAACTGTGTGTTCTAAGAATCTGCCCCAGCACAAAGAGATTTGATCTAGGTGGGAATTGAATCTACGATCTCCGTTTTGTAATCCCACTAGAACTAGTCAGTCGATTTTCATCATTTGTATCTCGATACTTTTTGTAACTGGAACTATAACTATTGTTATGTGTCATTCTTACAGTATAGTGTGAAATTCTACTGCCATTTATTGCCCAGATACATTATTCCTTTTGGGATTCTTGAAAGTAACTGTTATCTGACTTGCAATTTGTCTTTAAGCAAGTGATTGTGCTATAGTTCATTTTTCTTGTGAGTAACTGTTTGATTATCTTTCTGGGATGTTATAGGTGCGTTGACAACCCCTGCTAAGATATAAACCGTTGATAATTCATATTACTATATACTATCTTTAAGGACAAGGTTAAAAACCAGTTTCTGTCCTCTAAATAAGTTTTACTTTTTTTTAACTATTTCTTGTTTCTTTTATTTCTATATTTCTTTATTTAGTACAACTTAACTATTATCCTCGCTATCATACTAATCTGTAGTTATATATTATGTATGTAAGCCATCAACTACCTCTTTCTTTGTTTTCCTGATCATCTCTTTCCATACTACGGTTGTCTGGAAGAGATCGCTTCTAGCGATAAGACCGCCCATTGTACTCTCACTTGTAGTTTTAGGTCCTGTAAATACTGTATGTAATGGTGTGCAATAAAGAATTATCTATCTATCTAATACAGACAAAGGCCTTGTATAATGAACTAGGTGACCCCCCGTATTTAATCCCCGTATTTTCCCGTATTTAGATATTACTACTACTATTACCAGTAGATCCTGACATTAGCGCGTTCAACCGAACAACCAAACAAACAAACTCTTCAGCTTTATATATTAGTATAGATTAGAGTTGAACTGTCATAAAATACTAATCCATTATCATGTCATTGTCATTTAGTTTTTTTATTCTAGCTCCCTCTATTATTGTAGACTTTATTTAACTTTATTAAGTACTATTTTTGTTGTTACAGGTCGCTTCTTGGTTAGATGATTATGACAAGTATTTCAGCAAAATATGTGCCACCTCTGAGGCGTTTGCTGAATGTCGCAAAGCGCTCGCCAAAAGCTCCATTCCACACCCTGCACGAGGAATCATTTATAATAAACTGCTGGGTTTGTTTCACGAAGAAAGGCCCATTCACCTTAAATATGTTACGTTCTGTAAGAATACCGATCTAAAATCAATGTTCACATTAATAACTCAAGCATTTAAATTTTATAAACACAGGCCAGAAAAGGATATTAGCGGAGAAAGGCTCATCATTCATAAAAATGTTATAAACTGTAATAATAGCGATACTGATATGTCTACAATGTACTTCTTGATAGTTCAATCACTATCATTTGTTAGAATAGAAAGCAGTGGCCACCGCCGCTCCAGAAGAGATCACTTTGTTCTAGATGAAGGTGTTTCTTTCCATTAAAAATGTGTAAAGGAATTTATTGGTTTGGAAGACGCCTGCGGCTTCGCCCTACAGGAACTTGTTCCCGGGATAAAAAGTAGCCTATGTGTTATTTTGATGTATAAGCTATATTATTGTAAAGTTTTAATAAAATCTATTTAGAAGTTTTAATAAAATCTATTTAGAAGTTTTTACGTGAAAGAGTAAGAAACATCCATACAAACTTTCGCATTTATAAAAATAATATTATAAATGCGAAAGTTTGTATGGATGTTTGTTCATAGCTATTTTAATCTTAATCTGAATAATAAGATTAAGATTAAAATAGCTATGAACTCGTATGTACTAAATTTAAGCATTTTGTAGCAGTTTACATTTCAGTCATAATTTTATATGTGAGAAGATTATGATAAAATTGAATGTGTTGAAACGTGTACAGAAGTTGTATAGTAAATAAATTATATTAAATTATTTATAGCACTTTCAATTTTGGTTCCACGTATAATGATATATATAATGATGTTTTGTTGAGTTTTAGTCATCACAACCTCTAAAGCATCGGTTTTTCTGTCAGCGAATGTTGATAACTACATTAAACTTTTTTTTACCATATACTGTAGATACTTTTAATGTTTTCTGTCTTTTAGTAACTGAGTATGTAGAATATATAAAATACGTAATAACTACTCAAACGTTCAAGCTGCTAAAGCAGCTGACTTTTTTTGCCTTTTCTTTTTTAGAACTGACCTCATTTCAAAAATTTTTAAAAAAATGTTGTCTGTGGTTTTAATGAATGAATTTTATACCATTAGAATCGTGGATAAAAAGCCCGTGTATTAGAGGTTTAATATCTATATGTCACAATATCAAAATTCAAAGTAAATGCGGTATAAACATTGCCGGCGGCCATTTTCCCGCGATTTTTTTAGTTTTGCGTTATTATTTAATGGGTTAACAAATTTTTAGTTTTTTTTAGAATAATTATAAGTTATTAGTGTCATATATCGTTTTAATCGTTATAATTCCAAGAATTTAATTATGTAAAAAAAATAATAGTGTTTTATATTAGTTTTTCGTGTGAGTGGCAAATTTTTGAAAAATAACGTTTATTTATTTTTTTACCGACTTTTTCGTGTTTATACCAATATATCAAACAATATCCGTAGAGAATTCGAAAGTAATTAAAAATTCACTCACGTTTGTTTCATGAAAAATTTAATTTGAGAGGGTTTAACGGCCTTTTTTACAAACGAGTTATGTGTATCATTGCATTAGACGTAAAACTCTTTTATCTTATGACATCTAAAATGAGCACAATCTTCTTAAGTGCACGCAATCCCCATGAACATTGCTTACGCCAACTTGCCACCACCCTTCCTCGCGTATCCCTCATCATTTCTCCTTTCTGTACATTTGTATATCGGTTTTCCCTTGCAAGTACATGAGTCAGTCGACTATTAGCTGTAATAAGATCATGATATAACTGCTGGAAGCGGTTACATTTACCAGTTAGTGTCTACATTCAAGTTATATTCATCATAACTGTGGTCTTACTAGGAGCGGTTGATTTAGAATTTTATTTCTAATTTGTGGCCTATACTTCCGATAATCCGACATGGTATTTAATAGTGAATAATAATTTATTTGTACTAAAGTGATTGTAGTCAATCACTTTAGTACAAATAAAACAATCAACAATCCAGTGGGTGTAGATCTGTTACCCTTGATAGGTCAATTATTAACCTGTAATAAGGATGAACAGATCCCTTCCTCCGGTATAGTTACATGGTTGCTGCTGGAACGGCAGTTCTTCACAGAAACTTCCTTAAAAGAGTGACTTAGTCCTTTTTTGGAAAAAGCCTGCGGCTGCACTTTTATATTTTGCTCATTGTACTCGTAATTTCATTTCATTTGCATTTGTCAAGTTGCGGTTTGTTGCGGTTCTAGGAAAAACAAAGAAAAGATGTACGGTCGATATATCATACATTACACACTTACTCAATATTTTTATAACAATATTCTTAAACTATGATATTTTATAATATCAGTTCCTGCGCTTAATTCTAATAAATTTGGATTAATACAGCAAGATAAAGTAATTTCCAAGAAGCGAAATATGAAAAAAACATGAACTTATTACCTAATCCACGCCCTATGACATGATTTACTGTTCAAAGTTTTAAGTTAAATCTCAAAATGATCATCGATTTATCAGTCAAGCCCTTCTCTAATGTTTTCTAATTCCCTTCAATTGTAAGTGTTTCGGTCCAAAATTGATTGTTGTATTCGAACTGCAAAGGAGACCAGCGCCTTTAAAAACAATCTGTAATTAACACGAATCAACCGAAAATAATTAAATCTACCCACCTACTTACTATAAAATGATACGTTGAATAAAGAATAAGATACCTACATTTAGTGTAAATTTAAAATTCATACATACTGCTGCGGTATACTGTACTATATTCTTGATTTGTATTTTGGGAACCTCATGTGCATTTCTAAAAATCATCATCACGTCGTTGTGTTTTGGATTTGGTAATAACGATATCACATACATAAAAAAACTGGATAACGTACGTGCAGCAAGTAAATAGCTTATAATAGAAGAGACGACGGCGCGCGTTAATGTGTATGTATCCACTAGTTCGACTTAACTTATATAGGCGTATTTTTATTCTTTCTGTGTTTATTTACATACATTAGCATTTCTTAAGTATGTGTTGTATTATTATTCATTATTATATTATCATTATATATTTTATTAATTTATTTCAATATACGAGCAGTTAATTTTATGCAATCCACAACACAGTATAGCACATAAGTAAAATAAGAACATGACTGATGATATATATGCGAACGGACAATTTTGGGCGCAGTCCGAAAGTATATTTAAAATACCATTAATATGATTTTACGCTATTAAGTTAGTATAGGTATTGAATAAATTATGTATTAAAAACACAATATAGATAAGTACACATTAGACAACGCTGCAGCAATTGTTTCACATTGAAACAAAATAACACATACGGACTTGCTGTAGGCGTTATTGCATTATGGTTTTAGAATATTTTGTGTTACAACGGCATATTTCAGCAGCGGTGTTAAAGCGCTCGTGGCCGTGGCAGTGTTCTATAAACGATCACTGAGTTACGCAACTTTCACTATGGCTGGTTCTCGGATGGGCGACCACTTTGTGGCATTTACATTTGCGAGCGTTTCCGTGCTTCGGAAGGCACGTTAAGCCATTGGTCCCGGTTGCCAGTAAAATGGCAGTTGTTAGCGTGGTTGAAGGCCTAATGGCGGTTTGAAAAAAATTCAATAGCAGGTAGCCACAACCTGCATCTGTCTATTTCAACACGGCAATGGGCTCACCACCTATTACGTGGGACAGGAATCCACACGATGAAAAGTGGGCATATAATATGCCTCTGCCACCCCTTCGGGCATAAGGCGTGATGGATATTTATTTATTTTTATTTTATTTATTAAAACAAGCGAAATGTAACAGTTTAAATATACCTCTGCCAACCCCTCCGGGGATAAAGGCGCGACAGTATGTATGTATTAAATTTACTTTTAAGTATTATTTAATGTTTCGTCTGTACTCATGTAAGACATTTTAATAAGTAAAAAGAAACAATTTTGAAAAGCAATTAGTATGCTATGCTAACTTTTTCTAAATTTAAATATTAAAGTTGGAAAAAATTTTCGGTCACGAGTTGGACTCGAACCAGCGTCTTCTGGTTCATCGCACCAGACGTGCTACCAACTACACCACCGTGACCCACTCGTAACTGACGAATTAATCCACCTCTTTACGTCTTATGGCGACGTAAGGCGCCATCTACCGGCACTTAGCAAAGTTGCGCGGTACGAATGTATAGAATTGCATCTATAATCATTCGATTCTTTTATCTATAATATGTATGTATTTAGAAATATATAAGTATGTTTATCAGTTATCTGGTTACCATAGTACAAGCTCTGCTTAGTTTGGAATCAGATGGCGTTGTGTGGGTTGTCCCAAAAATATTATTAAAATATTATTATTTATTATTTGTGATGACACCAACCTAAACATTAGAAACAATTTTGAAAAGCAATTAGTATGCTAACTTTTTCTAAATATAAATAATAAAGTGGAAAAAAAATTCGATCATGCGTTGGATTTCGATCAGCGTCTTCTGGTTCAACGCACCAGACGCGTTACTAACTCCACCACCGTGACCGTTACGTTACGTTAAACTGACGAATTAATCCATTCTTTTTTAGAAAATAAAAAACCCTCTCCCTCTCCCTCTCCCTCTCCCTCTCCCTCTCCCTCTCCCTCTCCCTCTCCCTCTCCCTCTCCCTCTCCCTCTCCCTCTCCCTCTCCCTCTCCCTCTCCCTCTCCCTCTCCCTCTCCCTCTCCCTCTCCCTCTCCCTCTCCCTCTCCCTCTCCCTCTCCCTCTCCCTCTCCCTCTCCCTCTCCCTCTCCCTCTCCCTCTCCCTCTCCCTCTCCCTCTCCCTCTCCCTCTCCCTCTCCCTCTCCCTCTCCCTCTCCCTCTCCCTCTCCCTCTCCCTCTCCCTCTCCCTCTCCCTCTCCCTCTCCCTCTCCCTCTCCCTCTCCCTCTCCCTCTCCCTCTCCCTCTCCCTCTCCCTCTCCCTCTCCCTCTCCCTCTCCCTCTCCCTCTCCCTCTCCCTCTCCCTCTCCCTCTCCCTCTCCCTCTCCCTCTCCCTCTCCCTCTCCCTCTCCCTCTCCCTCTCCCTCTCCTTTTCTTACGGTTTTATTCTTACGGTTTTACGATCACATTTTTTTCAGTTCGGTGGCGCAGCAAAATCCCTATCTCCTCCAAGCGTGCCGTAAGGAACTTCGTTCCAATAAATATAATACTTGTAATAATACTTGTAATATGTGTCTCTCCCCTTCGGGGATATAGGCATGGCTATATGTATTAATGAATACAAAAAAGTGTCGTGACAACTTTTCGTAAGAATTTTTTCCGTCTAGCCCCTTTTCACAACGCGCGATAAGGAACTTCGTTCCAAAATCTGCTAAAATCACGCGTGTACTCTGATTCGCTTCCTGATGAACACTTATCCGTCGGCAGATGTGTGGAGGCACCGCTCGCTGCCGCGCTGGATCCCTTTGATGTGTGCTACAAAAACCGACAACTTACGGATAGTGGCGGATGCATCTGCCGACGTCAAATACCTACCACAGATGAGCAAATCACCCCCTCTACATGACATCTGCAAATGAATCTGTCTAGGTGTAGAGGAGGCATTAGACGAAGTCAAAACAGGTAAAATCCTACGATTCGTCCAGTTCAACGTCAAACACTGTCAAATACAAATGCTTTGAGAGAACTCTCACAAAAATGTATTCGATACAATTTGTTATGACCGATTTTAATTATGGCTCAATGTGGATAAAATTAGTGGTGGCAAGATATAATCTGCTCAGTGTTTCTTAAATAAATTTAGACATGGCTTGATGCGTTTTAGTTGTATGTTCATGTCTCATGTATAACATTTTATTAGTTTCTTTTAGTGTGTAACGTTTATCAACTTTATCCCCGAAAGAGTTGCAGAGGCATTTATACGCCCATTTTTCACTGTGTGTATTCAATATACACACTATAACATATGCGATGCCTTTAGTAATCCTTGATATTCTTTTTTTTTTTATAGTTGTCAATAAAATGCAAAAACTCCCTTTTTCATTCCAGATCTTAGTCCAATTTTAAAACAATGTTTAGATTTGACTGCCTCTGTGGCGCGGTGGGAGTGCATCCGAATGCTACGCAAGAGGTCGTGGGTTCGATTCCCACCCAGGATAAAACATTGTGTGATGAGCACGATGATTTATTCTGTGTCTGGGTGTTATTTATCTATAATTCGTATGTATTTAGAAATATTTAAGTATGTTTATCAGTTATCTAGATCCCATAACACAAGCTAATATTTAGCTTACTTTGGGCTAGATGGCGCTGTGTGAAAAGTGTCCCACAATATTTATTTATTTATTTAGTGTATCTCAGGTGAATACTCATTTTTCAAATTACCTTAATATAATGTCATGTATAAATTATTCGATGAGTTCGTTATTTCGTTAGTTTCATTTTGTTGTTGATAGTAATCAACAAAGTTTAAAAACAACCAGGTTCAGTACAGATGGTAGTCCTACTTTTAATCAAAGTTTGGATTTAGTGCATTTTAGGAGAATATTCGTGTTTCAAATTAATATAATGTCATGTATAACATATTTGTGTTGGCCTCGCGGACTCAGTGTTCTGTAAACGATCACTGCGTTAAGCAACTTTCACTATGCCTGGTCCTCGGATGGGTGACCACTTTGTGGCATTTACAATTGCGAGCGTTTTCGTGCTTCGGAAGGCACGTTAAGCCGTTGGTCCCGGTTGCCAGTGACATGGCAGTCGTTAAGCCCAGTTGAAGTCGCACAACCTGCGCCTGTCTATTTCAACACGGCAATGGACTCACTACCTGTTACGTAGGACAAAAGTGCATACGGTGAAATGTGGGCGTATAGTATGCTTCTGCCTACCTCTTCGGGGATAAAGGCGTGACAATGTTTAACGTATCTGATGGGTTTGTTATTGGGTTAGTTTCTTTTTGTTAGTGATCGACAAATTGCAAAAACTACCAGATTCAGTCCGGATGGTAGTTCTACTTTCAAACGAAGTTTAAACAAGTATTGTTGGAAATTTTCCTCGCTGTCTATCTACTCGTTATGAAAAAAAAAAAGAAATGTCTGAATTAAGGATGTGTGTTGAAGGTAATTTGAAAAAAATTGTTAGTTAGATATTTTTTTTTGAATCTGAATAATAATTCATTATCTTAGATTTTCATTGTATCAAAAGAAATAAAAAAACGAAACTATCTTCACGCTGTATCCCTGACCACCCACCCAACCAAACACACAAACTCTTCAGTTTTATACATTAGTAAGGAAATGGATCATAACTTTCGTGAGCGATGTTCATTGTTTAAATTTTACTCTCACATAAATTTCGGGATAGCCCAACTAGTTATCCCAAAATTACAAGTGAGTAAAACCGTTTAGTTAGTAGTAAAATATTTTATTTGACTGCCTCGTTGACGCAGTGGTAGTGTATGCGTCTGCCGCGTTGAAGTCCCAGGTTCGATTACCGCGTCGGAACAAGTATTCATGTGATCCAAATATGTTGGTTTCGAAATATGGGTGTTATGTATTTAGAAATATATAAGTATGTTTATCAGTCGTCTAGATCCCATAACACAAGCTTATATTAGCTTTGGTACTTTGGACTAGACGGCGCTGTGTAAAAAAACCCACAATATTTGTTTATTATTATTATTTATTATTTGTCTATTTGTATGCACGCTCAGTTACTTCCGTGCTAAAAGGGATATTACAGTAAAGTTGGCAAAATATTAGTTTTAAATCTTGTCGTCGTTTGTTATTTATTTTTCATAAAAAAGTAGTTGTAAACACAATCCCTGTTGATTTTGCTTCTCCAAAGATAGCTGTCATCAAATTCATGATATATGCCATTGGCTGTCCGCCCTATGGCCGAGTAGTAGCCGGAACTTGACGAAGGCCGTACGTGTTTTGTCCCCTAGTCACCCCTTTTTATTAACTTGTGGAAATTCCTGACCGACCTTTGAGGGTTGGTGTAAACTTCACAATGTACACAGCAGCCTTCGTACACTTGCTACAGGTATCGAGCTAGGATACTGCGCGCCCTATGAGAGCCCCTTTGATCCATCTTTTACTTAGCAACAGTACTTTTATGATCTTACATTTATTTGTTATGGCAGGCCTTTAAGATAGCGAAAAATTACCCGAATCTTTCACATCAGACGAGTCGTGCCAATGGTTATAGTACAGATGCTATATGTTTCACCAATTTACAAGCTGTTGCTTCTTATTGCAATATAGCCGAAACGCCAAGAAATGTTCTAAATTGTTAATGTGCTAAAAATACCCGAAAACCGAAATAGCTGCGTTGTAGTTGAGTAATATTTACTGTTACTTGTATCTAAACGAACAATGCAATAAAAGTAGGAATTCAATGAAATAAAATTTTATAAATTTTGGTAAAACTTATCCTTTATATTTATGTACAAATACTTACAGGTAATTTACAGGATAAAATTTAAAAATTTTTGTAAAAGGTAAATATAATTATAAAGGTATATGACACGAACACTACTATATATAGACTTATACTACTATATGTACATATAAACTTTATACTTATTGGCGATATTAACATTGATTTAAAAACTTCAAGGTTATACAAGGATTCCTATTTGGGAGTACTAAGCGAGCGCGGACTTATGTGGAATATCGGACTATACTAAAAAATATATATTGTTCAAAAGTAGAGGGTAGAAGGAGTCAGGGAAGGATTGATGAATCTCGAAGAAGCGAAAGAAGTATGCATGGATCGCGAAGCCTGGCGATCTGTCCTCTCTGACTACCCCGTCAGGGATACAGCGTGAAGATAGTTGTAGTTGTTGAATATTACAGCTGGGATTTTTAATCTGTTGAATAACTAGTTGAAGACTACTAGATAAACTGTTCTTTAATTAAGAATTAATGCAAAATGATTTCAAACTGTACGGTCAAAAATGGCGTAGGGCATAGCTAGTTTGTTTGTAAAAAAACATCCTGATTATGATGTGAAACATTACCTTATTGGGCTCCAGTGTTGCCAAAGGCACTGAGGTGGTACCCACAACCTCCGCGTGTACGGGAGCCTCTTTGTGTCAAAGTTTTCTTGGTGGTACACCACCGGAATTATCGGAATGATGTATTCCGGTGGATCTGATTCCACAATACAAGGCGGCTCCACGTACGCTGAGTCTGTGACTGGCTTGTAAGCAAAGTACTTGGCATTCGCTTCTAGCCAGTCTAAAACCTGTAAAAAGGAAATAGTTATATGAAACGATCGTCATAATTAATTAAAATATAAAAAGAATTATTTAAAAACAAAAACACCCACCTTCTTTCCATATTTATGTTGGTACTTGGCTCCCGCCACCATGGGGGCCAACTCTTTTGTATAGGGTTTGGTATCGAGACACATCTTTTTCTAGAATTTGCACATCTGTTTCACTTGTAACGTGAGTGGAAAATCTAGTCTGGCACTGAATTCACTGCCGTTAGTGATCGCCAAGTTGTACTTTGAGAGTGAGTACGGGCGTTTGTCTAAGTGTTTTTAAATAATCCCCTCCTGTAATGTCGTTACCTGCAAGTTTCGTAGTAATTCAATCAATTTACAGACTGATGTGATCACCTTTCGCAGGTAAAACTGCTTTATAACTAATTAATAAAGGAAATATAGTAGGTATATCATCAGTAAGATGACATACCTACTATATTTCCATAATACTCCGGCCTTTACTTCGAGAAACACTTTCATGATTATTGCTGATAAGTATTAGAATTTTTGGATTTGTTCCTGATTCGTCTCACATAAAAAAATGTTTTTGAACCCAGGTTTTATACCTGTTTAGCCCCATAAATTATTTTATTATTTTTGTCTTGTCTCACTATTTGTTCTTGATTCGCCTCGAGTTGTAGGTCATATATTTAAAAACGGATTTTGTACAGACAGCCTAAATTACATGTTTGTGGAAAAATGTTTCTAAATACAAGAAATTTATAACAAGCAAAAAAAGCTTTTTTTCATCTACAATTCCTACTAAAATTTATAGACATAATAGTTTAATTAGAGTTATTTTATATATGTAAGTATACCACCTAATATACATAATGGTTGAGGCCATATTCACTTAGAAGTGGGATAGCACGTAATCAAGTGACTCCACAAGCACGTAGTCAACTCCTTTTTGACATTGTTATTTTTTTTTGGCTCACATTTAACTTGAAAGGATCTACCTTACCTAAGTTACTAATAATACAAACAGTGCCATAAAAATGGGTACTCAACTTAATAAAACTAAATTTATATTGTTAAAACTTCTCTTTATTTATATACAAATACGTAATTATACTACTATTTACAAGAAAGTTAAAAAGGAAATTATACATTATAATACTTATTGTAGTTACATGATTATGGTTAAAATAAAATATTTAATAGAAAATTATAGAAAGTAAGTAGGTCATAATCTAAAATTTAAATTCCATAAAATAATACGTGGATGGTATCTGGATAAATCTCCATCCAAGTATCTCCAAGAATTTTAACATAACTCTGACGTCTCTGTGCTCATTGGCTATTTGCAGTTTCGTTTCTGCCATGTCTTCTATAAAGCTTGACGGAGACAAGAACGTAGAACGACTTCAGTTGCAATATCGTTTCCTAAGGAACCCCTCGGAACCTCCTTGTTGGGGGTTCCGAGCTTCAAATGTCGTAAGCCACTAGAAGCAGCGTTCAACAGGTCGATGGCCTGTAATATAAAGAAATATTTATAATTACTTGCGGTGCTGGTCTGTGTGTCAATATTGATAAGAAGTTGCTCTTGGTGGATGAAGAGTAGAAGCGTGCACGTCGCCATCCCTGCCAGCTACGGCTGCAATTCTACTCCAACACGAGTGCCACCAGGGCGAATACTGCTAGGGCGTGCCCCCGAGGCGACGCGCACCAGTTCGTCCCCGCTGGTGCGAAAAGTCTGAGCCAGAGCGGCGTAGGGGACCGCCACCCTACACGCGCGGCCCGACACGGCGGGAAGTGGAGGATGGAGTGCAGGGTAGCTGCGTGGAATGTTAGGGGAAGAATGACAGATAAGATGAATGAGTTGATGGATGTTATGAATGAGAGTAAGTTAGATGCAGTGTGCTTGACAGAGACCAAGCGCAAGGGCAGCGAAGTCTTGGAGCTCCCGGGTGGGATGCTCGCGCTTTGGTCTGGAGTACCAGAGAGCGAGCATGGCAGTCGGGGGGTTGGAATTTTGCTGTCCTCGCGATTGGCCTCCGGTATGTATGAGTACAAACTGGTAGGTCCTAGAATCCTCTGGATCCGTGTAAAACAGTATCTTCGTCGAACGAGAGTGAGCTAGAGGATTTCTGGGAGAGTATGAGAGAAGCTCTAAATGTGATAGAAGGAAATGAAAGACTTATAGTATGTGGAGACTTGAATGGATGGGTGTGTACCGCTCGCCATGGTTTTGAGTCGGTACTCGGGAAGTATGGGGATAAAAGGGTGAACGACGCTGGCAAGCTAATACTGGCATTTTGTAAGGAAATGGATTTGTTTGTGGCGAACACAATGTTCAACCACAAACAAATTCATATGTATACGAGGAGATGTAAGTCAAAGAGAAGCATGATAGATCTATTCCTAATGGATAGTCGGCTCCGTAAACAGGTGATGGACACAAGGGTTTATCGAGGCGCTGAGCTGGGATCAGACCACTACCTAGTCATAACTAGGATAAGGGGTCTGTTCGCGGGTTGGCGTCATCGTACCGAATGTCCTGAGCTTGAGCCGACTTATAGCATCAAAAGCTGAAAGCTGCAGGATGCATCCATTAGGGATAAATATAATGAAAGGGTAGCCGAAAAGCTTGGCGACGTCAATGTAAGCAGTGAGAATGTGGAAAGTGTATGGCAGAACCATAGGGATAGTATGATAAATACCGCTGTGGAAGTGTGTGGAGAAACGAAAAGAGGCAGTAGTAATAAGCGTAATGCATGGTGGAATGAGGAAGTGAAAGAAGCAGTTCGAATAAAGAAGAAAGCATGGCTAGACTACTTAGCCTCGCGAAATGATTTTAATTTGAAAGAGAGATACAAGCTGCAGAAAGTTAACACGAAGGCACTGATGGAAGAAGCTCGTGAAAGGTGCAGAATGAAAGCGGATGAAAGGTTGTCGTCCAATTTCCGGGATAATGCCAAGCTCTTCTGGAAAGATGTAGGCAAGACCCGGAGTTGTTCGGCAATCTGCAGTATGAATAAAGTGCTTAGTGTTAACAATGACGTCCTAACAGACCAAACTGACATCCTGCAGAGATGGAGTGAATATTATGGAAAGTACATCTTTCCATTGCAAGAAAAGACAGAGATGCCACATCGGGAAGTGGAGCTCACTTCGATGCTCCGGATCCCGATGTCACTTAACTCATTAGTATGAAAGAAATAGAACAAGCGATAAGAAGTATGAAATGTGGTAAGGCTGCGGGAAAAGACAGAGTTACTGCTGAGATGATCAAGTACGGTGAGTCGCGTGTCTGGGACACACTATGTCTGTTATGCAACTTGTGCTGGCGGACGGGCTAGGTCCCGGATGACTGGCGAGTAGCAGTTGTAGAACCTATTTACAAAGGGAAAGGCTCGCGCCTAAACTGCTCCAGCTACAGGGCGATCAGCTTGGTCAGCTTAGCTAGTAAGGTGTATGCAAAGGTTATAACGGCACGAATACAAGAAAAGTCTGAAAGGTATTTATGGGAGGCTCAATGCGGATTCCGACGTGGAAGAGGTTGCATGGATCAAGTGTTTTCTCTCCGCATGATCGCGGAAAAGTTTCTGGCTGTTAGCCAGAAGGTTTTCTGCGCTTTTGTGGTTCTAGAGAAAGCATTTGATAACGTTGTGAGAGAAACGCTGTGGGACTCGCTGCCCGGATATGGTGTGGACGGCTCGCTACTGCGGGCAATACAGTCTCTTTATAGGGACTGTAAGGCTTGCGTGCGAGTAGGGGGCGATGTGTCACCTCTTTTTGATGTCATGTCCGCCTGGCTGTTCATAGTGTATCTGGACAGTTGCCTGCAGAAGTTGAAAGATTTTAATATGAGTGTGAATTTGGGTGACTTTACAGTAAACTGTCTGCTGTACGCTGATGATGCGGTGCTCATGGCCTCATCAGAAGCCGACCTTCAGGCATTAGTCACTAATATGAAAGAGGAGTGTGAAAGTAAGTGTCTTCGCTTGAATGCAAGTAAAACTAAGGTTCTAGTATTTGAAAGAGGTGACGTAAGAACTAAATGCGAGATTAGGGTAAACCAGGAACGTCTAGAGCAAGTGATGAAATTGTGTATTTAGGAAGTATGTTTAGCGCGGATGGAAGATGTGATTCGGATGAAGAACGGCGAGTAGCTGCCGGAAACAAAGTTAACGGTGTTTTGTCCCAGTTAGTATAGCGACAAAGCATCGTAAAAGAAGCACGCATGGCGATTCATAACGCAGTGCTAGTGCCAACTTTGCTCTACGGTAGTGAAACCTGGGTATGTCAGCAGATGCATGAAAGTAAATTGAATGCTGTGGAGATGCGATCACTTCGAAAATTGTGCGGCGTTACCTTGGCCGACCGAATACGTAACGAAGTGATACGCAATATGGCAGGTTTGAATGAAAGTGTCAGCGTTAAGCTGGAAAAGGGCGTGCTCCGTTGGTTTGGACACGTCCAACGAATGAGTGAGGAACGATTGACGAAGAATATATATTGTTCAAAAGTAGAGGGTAGAAGGAGTCAGGGTAGGCCGAGACTTACATATGAAGACCACGTGAGCAGATTGCTCAAAAACGGAAAGGTCAAAAGCACTCGGATACCCAGACGTGCGTGTATGAAGCGATTGATGAATCTCGAAGAAGCGAAAGAAGTATGTATGGATCGCGAAGCCTGGCGATCTGTCCTCTCTGACTACCCCGTCAGGGATACAGCGTGAAGATAGTTAGTTAGTTAGTTAGTTAGTAAGTTACTCTTATTTGGGCGAAATGCATTAATTAGGCACGGTGAAAATTCATTTCAACAAAGCAGGAAGATATTCGATATTTAAAATCTATTTAGCAATTGTTAAGTACATCAATCTATACCTATTCATATTATAAAGAGGAATATTACAGTAGGGATTTTTAATCTGTTAAATAGCTTGTTGAAGACTACTAGATGGCGCTACCATCTGAGTAATCGTGCTTACGAGTCACTGTGTATAAATAAAATAATTAAAAATATTAAGTACATTTATTAAAGTAACAAACATTATTAGAAAGTGACATAATGTATCAGTGATTGAAAAAATAAACATTTAACCTTCAGTGTTGTGTATATATTAGAATTGTTTAGCTTGGAAACCAAGGTCTTTTTATCTTAGTTTAAACCAAGAAACATTACAAAGTAAATAAAAACAGTGTTTGTGTGTGGATATTCTATTTCAAGTTATTGTGTAATATACTTTTTTTGCTCCTTTATTAGAACTTATATAAAAACATTTTCTAATTTGTGCATCGGTGGGTGTATAAATATAATTATTTCTCGATATACCTAAGCTGATTTCAGCTGGTCAGGATCAATTTGGGCGCCTGGCGACATCTCCCGCAAGGCGAGAGCAACTTACAGCGGCGCCATCTATCTATTACTGCACTAACTAGATTTAAACAAACAACAATGAAGTGTGGAGGATGTTGTCGCTTTGTCTCACCGACAGATGTCGCAAAGTGTGCTAAATGTGAGCCATGGAGCAAATTGCTCCATGATGTGAGCAGTGTTTAGAAACATTTCATAAGGCTTGTGTAACTTTGCCGGCTAAGGGAAATGTGCCTGCGAATTATTGCTGCCCTGAATGCTGGCGTGGAGTCAAGAGGAAGAATAAAAATGATGATACGCCGGTCCGAGCGTCGCAATACGAATCTGGGTGCGACAGGGAGTCAATACATGCCTCACCGGTTGATGCGTTGTTGCGGACGGCTACACCTACGCCTACGCCTAGAGAGCCCAACTCACATCGTAAGGGCAATAGGGGCAAAGCTGGGCATCCCCGTGGATGAGCGTGATATTGTTAGCGTGGAGCGGGTCGGCAGGCGCCACCTGAATACCACTAACGCCCAGGGGGCCAGAGAGGTGCGCCCGCGCCTGCTCGTGGTACGCCTTGCGCGCCGTGACCTTCGTGACCGGCTGCTGAGGGAGGCGCGTGTGCGCCGCGCCGTCACCACAGGGGGTATCGGGACGGGCGATTCGTCTTCCGGGTATGGCCGTTTCTATGTCAACGAACGTTTGACAAAAGTGAACCGGCAGTTGTTTCGTCGCGCCCGCGAGGCTGCAGTTGCCGCTGGATGGAGGTTTGTGTGGACGAGACGCGGTCACGTTCTTGCCTGTAAGAAGCCCGGGGATCCAACTCATCGACTACGATCAGAGGCGGACCTCTCCGCACTTTTTGGAAACCATGTTACTTCGACGTAATCTGTGCTTGTATTTCTGGTCATATATGTGTGTTATTGCTTTTCTTTGCATGTATCACTATGTAATCATAATTAACAATGTGAAGTTCTTGTTTAGGTTTATGTTTAATAGTACAAGAGGCAGTACCGGGGATCTGATCTCGCCACATGTATTTGCCCCGGATCTGCTGACAAATATATTAGTGAACATGTATTTAATAAAAACCGTACGGGAAATTTTGGCACATAACATTTTCAGCGGTAAATATTGTGGGGAATCCCGTAACAGACAAACACTTGCAGTTGTGAATGACAGACTACAAAGAATCTGCTATTTATTTGTGGGACAAGTTTATACATATATTATAAATGAAGTTATATTATATTACAAAGAACGCAATCTTTCTGGTCTGTTATCCAGTGTTTTTTTAATAGACAGAATAACTATATGGATCCATGAAGTGATAAAGTCAATTCAAATAAATATTACTAGCATTTTACATATCAATACAAAGAAGTATTACATGTTGTCTTATTGCGCTGATATACATATGTATGGTCATGTCAGATTAATTGCAATTATCCTGCAAAAAAATAAAATTTGTTTCGCTAATGCTAATGCAGGATGTTACAGTATTTCTAAAATTAACACATTGTTTTGTCACAGCTATATAGTTTTGATATTAAATTATTGCAATGATTCATACTAGATGTTTGAAGTTTGGACTTTACAATGCAGGCTCGCTTGGCACCAAGCACGATGAATTTAGACTGGCTATGTGTGAACATTCAGCTGACATCATGGCGATAAATGAAACTTGGCTTAAGATGGATGAGGGTGGGAAGGCGCCTCAAGTACCGGGCTATAGGCTGAGACATACTCCAAGACCCATCTCTATTAAAAAAGGTAGGGGTGGCGGTGTTGGTTTTTATGTTAGGGAGGGAATTAGTGTCAGAACCAGGAGACATCCAATAAATCCACAGTTTGGGGAGTATTTGATGTCTTTAAATTGTATGGGTAAAACTATTCTGATTGGTACGGCATACAAGCCACCCTGGCAAAATCTTGGTAAATTTCTGGACTGTTTGACTGAAAGTATTTGTGCACTGGCTCCATATGATAATATTATTTTCTTGGGTGACTTAAACACAAATATGCTAAAACCAGAAGAAGTAAATACAAGAAAGTTGCAACAATTTATGAACCATACAAACTTGCGTCAAGTTGTAAATACACCAACACATTTTATTGATGATCGTAGTACTCTAATAGATATAATATGTACGGATATTGATGTTTATAATGTTATAGTAAAACATGTCCCTGAGCTGGGAAATCATGCTACGATCACTTGCGAATCCAAATTTAGGAAGCCCAGGTGGTTAACGTATAGACCGTATACGGATATTTTATTGGATCTCTTTAATTGCGACTTGGATAGAATCCCGTGGCACTTATTGGAATCACAGACAAATGTTTATGATATAGTAGAAGGTCTGTCCTTTTGGGTCAGATATTTGTTTGATTTGCATGCACCTCAAAAACGGAAACTTCTCAAGTCTAAGTACACCCCATGGCTTACAGACAATGTTAGGTTACTTTTCAGATTACGTGACAAAGCTAGGCTCATATATAAAAAAACTAAATTAGAAACAAAAAAGCACTACTATTTGGATTTAAAACATCAAGCTGTTGTGGCTTTGCATAATGAAAAGACTGCATATTTTACGAAAAAAATAAATGAAAATATGCATGATCCCAAACTAATATGGAGAAACCTGAAAACCAGATTCTCCCATCACATAAAGAATCCTGCTTGCCTGACCATTTCAATGACCCAGAAATGATAAATAAAGATTTTCTGGATGTACCAGAAGAATGTGGGGCAAGTATATTAAATCTATCATATTATGAGTATCATAGACATAATTCTAATATGTTTGAACTTAAGCCTGTGGACCCAGATGCAATCCGGAAGATCCTAAATAGTATAAAGACTTCTGCACAGGGTACTGATAAAATTTGTATTCAAATGCTAATGTTGACACTTACTAATTCATTAGATGCCATCACAGGGATTGTTAATACATCCATAACCACCCATATTTTTCCTGATCAGTGGAAATGCGCTTTAGTAAGACCTATTCCAAAAGTTTGCCAACCAACTACTACTAGAGAACTGAGACCAATCAGTATTTTACCTTGCATATCTAAAGTGCTTGAGAAGGTGGTACATATGCAGGTCATGGAGTTTCTTGAGGAAAATAATATTATCCCTAATAGGCAATCGGGCTTTAGAAAGGGTAGGGGCACATCAACTGCTTTGTCTGACGTTGTAGGCAACATATTGGAAGCAAGAGACCGTGGCGAGGGAACAATGCTTGTTCTCTTGGACTATTCACGCGCTTTTGATGTCCTGGATCCGACCCTTCTATTATCTAAGTTGGCTTATTATGGGTTTACATCAGATACTATTAAATGGTTCAATAGTTATCTGACAAATAGGTCGCAATATGTGGAAATGCATAGAGAGGATGGCACAGAAATGTCATCCACTATTCTTAAGGTAAATAGAGGAGTACCTCAGGGCTCAATTTTGTGGCCACTTCTTTTTATTTTATATGCCGCTGACATAACTAGGTGCTTTGAGAAATGTAATTTTCATATGTATGCAGATGACTTACAATTGTATCTATCTTTTAAGCCAACTGATACAATAACATCTATATTAAAAGTCAATGAGGACCTACTAAAGATAAACCAATGGTCAAAAGAACATGGTTTGCTTTTAAACCCATCAAAGTCGAAGTGTATGGTGCTAGTAGTCAGTCACAGATACAAAATATATTGGCATATGATCCTGCAATTACAATAAATGGGCAAAGAATCCAAAGAGTAGAGGAAACTACAAACCTGGGCCTCAGGATGGATCCTGAGCTGCGATTTGAGAGCCATATAAACAGGATTGTTAAAAATTGTTTCTACAGACTAAAAGTTTTATACAACATTCGCAATTATCTTAGTGTAACAATAAGGCAGAAACTGGTAGATAGTCTCATACTGTCCAGGTTTAATTATTGTGACACAGTTTCTGGACCATGCTTACTGACTCGTACTAGGTACTTGATACAAAGGGTACAAAATGCATGTGCTAGATTTTGCTTTAGCATACCCAGACGCCATCATGTAACGCCATATATTAATGATCACAATATACTGAAGATGGAAGCCAGAAGAAAGTTACACTTGGCTGTCCTATTATTTGGTTTGATGAAAAGTAAGAGGCCATCCTTTTTGTATGAAAAAATTGTAATGAGGCAGAATTATTATAGGTACCCAATAAGGTCTTCTTCAACTGTCTTGTCTGTACCACATTATAGAACTGCAGCTTTCAAGGGGTGTCTTAAATATGCAGCGATGTGGATCTGGAATGATCTGCCACCTTCTATTAGGAATTTGAGAACAAAATTTAATTTAAAAAAAATGTATTGAACATATCTGCATTCAGAGCAAAAATCAATAATATAGTTTATTTTTATTTACAAAATTTACCTTGTTTACAATTCTTGATGTTATGGTGGTTGGTCGTTCTTAGGGATGTAAACTAGTCTACTGATCCATGTCTCGGCACCATAGGTGATGATCGACCTTCGTTTTCATGTTTGATCATGTTGGGTACTGTCCATCGCAATGTGGGTCCTGTGGTCTATACTCGGTTTTTCACGTTCCATCTCTTTGGCTGTGTGTGGAAACAGGGAAACTAAAACAAAAATCATTATTAGGCTTACCTACTTGGTGGTGGAACGACGCAGTCCTGAGGGAGACCAGGGAGAAGAAAGCCCTCTTTAAAAAGTGGCAAGCGACCGGATCTTCCGAAGACCGCGACGCGTACAGGGCTGCCAAGCGCGCCACAAAGAGAGCTGTAGCCAGAGCCAGACGAGACCACTTACAACCTTTGTATGATAAGCTGGAATCGTCTGAGGGGCAGAAGCTCATCTATAAGCTGGCGCGCTCCAGGGTCAAAGCGGCACAGGATATATCCAAGTGTCGCTGTGTAAAAGACCCTGAGGGCAACCTGTTAAGCGAAGACCTCGCGGTAAAGGAGAGATGGCGCTCGTACTTCCACGAGCTGCTTAATAAGCAGCATAAAGAGGTGCAGCCTCCGGACCTCCCTCCGAATCAAGGACTAGTGCCACCGGTAACGCCTGGAGAAGTCCTGACTGCGCTTCGCCGCATGAAGAATCGGAAAGCTGTCGGACCCGATGGAGTCCCCATCGAAGCCTGGAAGGCGATGGGTCCTCGCGGTGTGGGCATCTTAGTAAACCTTTTTAACCGCATACTCCTCAGCGGGCAGATCCCAAACCAATGGAGACTAAGTATTATTACTCCAGTCTTCAAAGGTAAGGGGTCAGTGCAGGAGTGCGGGAGCTACCGCGGTATTAAGGTGATGTCCCACACCATGAAGATCTTCGAGAGGATTATAGACTCTCGGATCCGGCAGGAGTGTACTCTCTCGGAGTGTCAATATGGGTTTCGCCCTGGTCATGGGACCACGGACCCTGTTTTTGCCCTGAGGGTTGTCGCAGAGAAATACAGGTCGAAGAACACGCCTCTGCACTGTTTGTTCCTAGATATGCAGAAGGCCTTCGACTGTGTTCCTCGTGCGATGATCTGGTGGGCACTGCGGTCCAAAGGAGTTCCAGAGGTCTATATTGACACTATCCGGGACATGTACTGTGACTCCGACTCAATGGTTCGGACTGCCGTTGGCGACACGAAACCCTTCCCCATCACCGTCGGGGTACACCAGGGTTCTGTCCTTAGTCCGCTTCTGTTCAGTGTAATATTAGACGAATTGTCGGACAGCATCAGAAACCCGCATGAGCAGCCTCCATGGTTGCTCATGTATGCTGACGATATTGCGCTGGCAGACGCGGACAGGGGCAGATTGGTGCGACGTGTAAAGGCGTGGAAGGAGACGCTTGAGAACGGCGGTCTGAAACTAAATGTGGCGAAGACCGAGTACTTGGCACTAAACTCGACAGATCCCACATCCGTCCGCATAGGCGGTGATTTGGTCGAGCGCACGGACCAGGTTAAATACTTGGGATCTGTTTTTCACACGTCCAGTGACATCGATTGCGATGTCAAGTCACGCATTGCTGCCGCGTGGGCCAAATGGCGGGAGATGACCGGTGTCATTTGTGACCCTAAAATGCCGATCCGGTTGAAGGGACAGGTCTACAAAACCATTATTAGACCTGTCCTTTTACATGGCAGTGAGACGTGGCCGATATTGGAGCGACACAAGCAGGAGCTGCGTGTCACGGAAATGAAGATGCTGCGGTGGATGTGTGGAGTCACGCGGATGGACCGCGTGAGGAACTCTCGCATCCGCGGCAGCCTTCACGTCCGTGACATTGCAGACAAGTTGCAAGAGTGTCGCCTTCGTTGGTATGGTCACGTCTTGCGGCAACCGCCGGGCTACGTAGGTAACAAATGTCTGGCCATGTCAGCCCCGCCGGGTCCCGGTAAGAGGGGAAGACCCAAGAAGTGCTGGCTTGACGTCGTAAGGGATGACATGCGTGCCAATGGTCTCACCACAGGGGATGCCGACGACCGTGCGAAGTGGAGGAGAAAATGTAGGAAAGCGGACCCCGGGCGTCGCGAGACGCAACTGGGACAGACGCTCGGATGATGATGAGGCTTACCTACATAGTGGTTTATATTGTTGTGACTGCTCTTTGAGTGATACGGATTCTGCGTGCTTGGGGTATAATTTGAGCTTCTGTGTGCTGTGTGAGAGACGCGGGTGCACAGCGTAGATATAGGATGTATGAGATATTATATAACTGTTTTTCGCTTACCTGTATGTGAATGGATGATGGCTTCATGGTCTTCGTGTAATTGAATGATTGTTAGTAATGATAGTATTAAGTAGTGTTAGTAATATAGTAATGATGAAAAACATAATGGGAACTGGTAATTTAAGTAGCAGATTTCTCAGACGGCGTCAGGTTCTCCATTTTTTGGGTGGCACTGAAAAACAATACCTACTGAGAAGGGTGTCCATCTCGGTAAAAGCTGAGTGTCATCCTATATTTGTAACTTAGCACATTTTTCCATAATTTTGTTGATAATTGTTAGTTTAAGTAGGGCAAAAAGAAAAAGTTATATATACACGTGTTTGCCAGTCGCCACGTATTTGGTTTGTTGAATGGCCTGACAGATTTCTGTGAGCTGTCTTGTCAGTGTCAGCTGTCATGTCATTCTACGGTTAATTTCGGCGCGGCGGCACAGAGTGATGACGGTTCGGTGTTTTTTGTTTTTTTTTGTTTATGCTTCGTAGAATAGATTTTTAAAAATAAAAAATGTTATGTACCTAGTTAATTTTTGTCTGTAAAGTGTAGCGATTTACAAATAAATAAATAAAATAAAATCTTTCTTTCTAGATAAACTGTTCTATATTTAGGAATTGATGCAAATAATTTCAAACTGTACGGTCAAAAATGGCGTAGGGCATAGCTAGTTTGTTTTGTAAAAAATCATCCTGATTATGATGTGAAACATTACCTTATTGGGCTCCAGTGTTGCCAAAGGCACTGAGGTGGTACCCACAACCTCCGCGTGTACGGGAGCCTCTTTGTGCCAAAGTTTTCTTGGTGGTACACCACCGGAATGATCGGAATGATGTATTCCGGTGGATCTGATTCCATAATACAAGGCGGATCCACGTACGCTGAGTCTGTGAGTGGCTTGTAAGCAAAGTACTTGGCATTCGCTTCTAGCCAGTCTAAAACCTTTAAAAAGGAAATAGTCATATGAAACTATTGTCATAGATGTTAGTTCAAGTATTTATACATATACAAGGAGCGGGTAAACGTGTAGTGAAATAATATCTAGTTACTAAAATATTATACTCAAAAATAAGAAACAAACTAAATCAACCATACTTTAATTAAAATAGAAAAAGAATTATTGAAAAAAAAAAAACACCGACCTTCTTTCCATATTTATGTTGGTACTTGGCTCCCGCCACCATGGGGGCCCACACTTTTGTATCGGGTTTAGTATCGAGACTCATCTTTTTCTAGAATTTGCACGTCTGTTTCACTTGTAACGTGAGTGGCAAATCTAGTCTGGCACTGAATTCACTGCCGTTAATAATCGCCAAGTTGTACTTTGAGAGTGAGTACGGGCGTTTGTCTAAGTGTTTTTAAATAATCCCCTCCTGGAATTTCGTTACCTGCAAGTTTCGTAGTAATTCAATCAATTTACAGACTGATGTGATCACCTTTCGCAGGTAAAAACTGCTTTTTACTGATAATATACCTACTATATTTCCACAATACTCCGCCCTTTACTACGAGAAACACTTTCATGATTATTGCTGATAAGTATTAGAATTTTTGGATTTGTTCCTGATTCGTCTCACATAAAAAAAATGTTTTTGAACCCAGGTTTTATACCTGTTTAGCCCCATAAATTATTTTATTATATTTGTCTTGTCTCACTTTTTGGTCTTGATTCGCCTCGAGTTGTAGGTCATATATTTAAAAATGGATTTTGTACAGACAGCCTAAATTACATGTTTGTAGAAACATGTTTCTAAATACAAGAAATATATAACAAGCAAGAAAAGCTTTTTTTCATCTACAATTTCTACTAAAATTTATAGACATAATAGTTTAAAAAATTATAAAGTTTAATTAGAGTTATTTTATAAATGTAAGTATACCACCTAATTTACAAAATGGTTGAGGCAATATTCACTTAGAAGTGGGACAGCACGTAATCAACTGTCTCCACAAGCACGTAGTCAACTCCTTTTTGACATTGTTATTTTTTTTGTCTCACGTCTAACTTGAAAGGATCTACCTGACCTAAGTTACTAATAATACAAACAGTGCCATAAAAATGGGAACTCAATGTAATAAAACTAAATTTATAATGTTAAAACTTCTCTTTATTTATATACAAATACGTAATTATATTACTATTTACAAGAAAGTTAAAAAGGAAATTATACATAGTTACATGATTATGGTTAAAATAAAATATTTAATAGAAAATTATAGAAAGTAAGTAGGTCAAAATCTAAAATTTAAATTCCATAAAATAATACGTGGATGGTATCTGGATAAATCTCCATCCAAGTATCTCCAAGAATTTTAACATAACAATGACATCTCTGCGCTCATTGGCTATAGTATTTGCAGTTTCGTTTCTGCCATGTCTTCGATCAAGCTTGACGGAGACAAGAACGTAGAACGACTTCAGTTGCAATATCGTTTCCTAAGGAACCCCTAGGAACCTCCTTATTGCGGGTTCCGAGCTTCAAATGTCGTAAGCCACTAGAAGCAGCGTTCAACAGGTCGATGGCCTGTAATATAAAGAAATATTTATAATTACTTGCGGTGCTGGTCTGTGTGTCAATATTGATAAGAAGTTACTCTTTTTTGGGCGAAATGCATTAATTGGGCAAGGTGAAAATTCATTTCGACAAAGCAGGAAGATATTCGATATTTAAAATCTATTTAGCAATTGTTAAGTACATCAATCTATACCTATTTATATTATAAAGAGGAATATTACAGCAGGGATTTTTAATCTGTTGAATAGCTAGTTGAAGACTACAAGATATACTATTCTGTAATTAATAATTGATGCAAAATGATTTCAAACTGTACAGTCAAAAATGGCGTAGGGCATAGCTAGTTTGTTTTGTAAAAAAAACATCCTGATTATGATGTGAAACATTACCTTATTGGGCTCCAGTGTTGCCAAAGGCACTGAGGTGGTACCCACAACCTCCGCGTGTACGGGAGCCTCTTTGTGCCAAAGTTTTCTTGGTGGTACACCACCGGAACGATCGGAATGATGAATTCCGGTGGATCTCATTCCACAATACAAGGCGGCTCCACGTACGCTGAGTCTGTGAGTGGCTTGTAAGCAAAGTACTTGGCATTCGCTTCTAGCCAGTCTAAAACCTGTAAAAAGGAAATAGTCATATGAAACGATTGTCCTAGATGTTAGTTCAAGTATTTATACATATACAAGGAGCGGGTAAACGTGAAATGAAATAATATCTAGTTACTAAAATAATATACTCAAAAATAAGAAACAAACTAAATCAACCATACTTTAATTAAAATAGAAAAAGAATTATTGAAAAAAAAAAACACCCACCTTCTTTCCATATTTATGTTGGTACTTGGCTCCCGTCACCATGGGGGCCCACACTTTTGTATCGGGTTTGGTATCGAGACACATCTTTTTTTAGAATTTGCACCTCTGTTTCGCTAGTAACGTGAGCAACAGCAAATCTAGTCTGGCACTGAATTCACTGCCGTTAGTGATCGCCAAGTTGTACTTTGGGAGTTAGTACGGGCGTTTGACTAAGTGTTTTTAAATAACTAATTGAATCAGGCGTTACATGGCGGAAAACCATTTTAAAAAACTATAATTATTTTGTTTTTAATGTTATTTTTGCAATATTCCGCTTTTTTAGAATGTCGTACAATGTCGAAACGTGTTTCGCCTACACACGAGGCTTTATCAAGACTGTTTGGCAGCAAAAGTACTTACGCGTTCACCTCAACCTTTTGTAGTTCGAACGCAACCAAACGATAGCGCCATGTAGACTTCTAGTTGTTTTGTCTATTTTTGAATAAACCAAGCAAAACTAAAGTGTGGAAGTCTGTTTGTTCGTTCAGCAAAGTACACCCGTCCCGTTTCGTAATTTCTAACTGCTCTAATACGGACATTTTTAGACCCTTTTTACATAAATGTAAAATTTCAAAACTGTTGTTATCATTCAAAATATGCTCGGTGTCCAGCAAATGCTTCGCGAAATGTGATTTATCTGTGTGACCGTTTCGGAATGCTCCTAAGTGTTCCTTATATCTGGTATCAAATGAACGACCTGTTTGACCTATATAAACATTGCTACAACTATCACATTTCAACTTATAAATAACGGATTTTTTGCTATTACTAATACTATCTTTACCATTACATAATGTTTTTAAGGTATTTTGAGGTCTATAGGCCGAGAAAACATTATTTTCCGTAAGTACCCTCGCCACACGATGTGTGATACGCCCAAAGTATGGGAGACTAGAAGTATAATTTTTAGTTTCTTTAGTTGATGTGTACAAAAGGAGTTTAACCATATTATTTTGCTTCTTTAATAAAAGTGAATGTATTAATTTTGAGCTATAGCCGTTAGATTGTGCAATGCAACAAATAATATTCAATTCCTTGTCAAATGCCTCTCCGCTTAATGGAACATTTAATAGCCTATGAATCATACTATGGAAAGCCACCATTTTCTGAAGCCATGGGTGGCAAGAATTAAAAGGATTTGCAGTATCTGTATAAGTTGGTTTACGGAATATTTCAAAACTATGCTTTGTGCCATTTTTTGAAATTGAGAGGTCTAGAAATTTACAGACTGATGTGATCACCTTTCGCAGTAAAAACTGCTTTTTACTGATGATATACCTACTATATTTCCACAATACTCTGCCCTTTACTTCGAGAAAAACTTTCATGATTATCGCTGATAAGTATTAGAATTTTTGGATTTGTTCCTGTTTCGTCTCACTTAAAAAAATGTTTTTGAACCCAGGTTTTATACCTGTTTCGCCCCATAAATTGTTTTATTATTTTTGTATTGTCTCACTTTTTGTTCTTGATTCGCCTCGAGTTGTAGGTCATATATTTAAAAATGGATTTTGTACAGACAGCCTAAATTACATGTTTGTAGAAACATGTTTCTAACTACAAGAAATTAATAACAAGCAAAAAAAGCTTTTTTTCATCTACAATTTCTACTAAAATTTATAGACATAATAGTTTAATTAGTAAAGTAGTAGTAGTTTAAGTAGTAGTATGTAAGTATACCACCTAATATACAAAATGGTTGAGGCCATATTCACTTAGAAGTGGGATAGCACGTAATCAAGTGACTCCACAAGCACGTAGTCAACTCCTTTTTGACATTGTTATTTTTTTTTGGCTCACATTTAACTTGAAAGGATCTACCTGACCTAAGTTACTAATAATACAAACAGTGCCATAAAAATGGGAAGTCAATGTAATAAAACTAAATTTATAATGTTAAAACTTCTCTTTATTTATATACAAATACGTAATTATATTACTATTTACAAGAAAGTTAAAAAGGAAATTATACATAGTTACATGATTATGGTTAAAATAAAATATTTAATAGAAAATTATAGAAAGTACTAACGCAACTGGGACAGACGCTCGGATGATGATGAGAAAATTATAGAAAGTAAGTAGGTCAAAATCTAAAATTTAAATTCCATAAAATAAAACGTGGATGGAATCTGGATAAATCTAGTAAGCCACTAGAAGCAGCGTTCAACAGGTCGATGGCCTGTAATATAAAGAAATATTTATAATTACTTGCGGTGCTGGTCTGTGTGTCAATATTGATAAGAAGTTCCCCTTATTTGGGAGAAATGCATTAATTGGGCAAGGTGAAAATTCATTTCGACAAAGCAGGAAGATATTCGATATTTAAAATCTAGTTAGCAATTGTTAAGTACATCAATCTATACCTATTCATATTATAAAGAGGAATATTACAGCAGGGATTTTTAATCTGTTGAATAGCTAGTTGAAAACTTCTAAATAAACTGTTCTTTAATTAAGAATTGATGCAAATAATTTCAAACTGTACGGTCAAAAATGGCGTAGGGCATAGCTAGTTTGTTTTGTAAAAAATCATCCTGATTATGATATGAAACATTACCTTATTGGGATCCAGTGTTGCCAAAGGCACTGAGGTGGTACCCACAACCACCGCGTGTACGGGAGCCTCTTTGTGCCAAAGTTGTCTTGGTGGTACACCACCGGAATGATCGGAATGATGTTTTCCGGTGGATCTGATTTCACAATACAAGGCGGCTCCACGTACGCTGAGTCTCTGAGTGGCTTGTAAGCAAAGTACTTGGCATTCGCTTCTAGCCAGTCTAAAACCTGTAAAAAGGAAATAGATGTTACTTCAAGTATATATACATATACAAGGAGTGGGTAAACGTGTAGTGAAATAATATCTAGTTACTAAAAAAATATACTCAAAAATAAGAAACAAACTAAATCAACCATACTGTAATTAAAATAGAAAAAGAATTATTAAAAAAAAAAAACACCCACCTTCTTTCCATATTTATGTTGGTACTTGGCTCCCGCCACCATGGGGGCCCACACTTTTGTATCGGGTATAGTATCGAGACACATCTTTTTCTAGAATTTGCACCTCTGTTTCACTTGTAACGTGAATGGCAAATCTAGTCTGGCACTGAATTCACTGCCGTCAGTGTTCGCCAAGTTGTACTTTGAGAGTGAGTACGGGTGTTTGACTAAGTGATTTCAAAAATAATCCCCTCCTGTAATGTCGTTAACTGCAAGTTTCGTAGTAATTCAATCAATTTACAGACTGATGTGATCACCTTTCGCAGGTAAAATCTGCTTTTTACTGATGATATACCTACTATATTTCCACAATACTCCGGCCTTTACTTCGAGAAACACTTTCATGATTATTGCTGATAAGTATTAGAATTTTTGGATTTGTTCCTGATTTGTCTCACATATAAAAAATGTTTTTGAACCCAGGTTTTATACCTGTTTCGCCCCATAAATTATTTTATTATTTTTGTCTAGTCCCACTTTTTGTTCTTGATTCGCCTCGAGTTGTAGGTCATATATTTAAAAATGGATTTTGTACAGACAGCCTAAATTACATGTTTGTAGAAACATGTTTCTAACTACAAGAAATTAATAACAAGCAAAAAAAGCTTTTTTTCTTCTACTATTTCTACTAAAATTTAGAGACATAATAGTTTAATTAGAGTTATTTTATATATGTAAGTATACCACCTACTATACAAAATGGTTGAGGCCATATTCACTTAGAAGTGGGATAGCACGTAATTAAGTGACTCCACAAGCGTAAAACGTAGTCAACTCCTTTTTGACATTGATTTTTTTTTTGTCTCACATCTAACTTGAAAGGATCTACCTGACCTAAGTTACTAATAATACAAACAGTGATCACTAACGGCAGTGAATTCAGTGCCAGACTAGATTTGTCACTCACGTTACAAGTGAAACAGAGGTGCAAATTCTAGAAAAAGATGTGTCTCGATACCAAACCCGATACAAAAGTGTGGGCTCCCATGGCGGCGGGAGCCAAGTACCAACATAAATATGGAAAGAAGGTGTAGTATTAATTTTTAGTAACTATATATTATTTCACTACACGTTTACGCACTTCTTGTATATGTAAATATACTTGAACTAACATCTATTTCCTTTTTACAGGTTTTAGACTGGCTAGAAGCGAATGCCAAGTACTTTGCTTACAAGCCACTCAGAGACTCAGAGTACGTGGAGCCGCCTTGTATTGTGGAATTAGATCCACCGGAATACATCATTCCGATCATTCCGGTGGTGTACCACCAAGAAAACTTTGGCACAAAGAGGCTCCCGTACACGCGGATGGTACCACCTCAGTGCCTTTGGCAACACTGGAGCCCAATAAGGTAATGTTTCACATCATAATCAGGATGATTTTTTACAAAACAAACGAGCTATGCCCTACGCCATTTTTGACCGTACAGTTTGAAATCATTTTGAATCAATACTTAATAAAAAGCAGTTTTTACCTGCGAAAGGTGATCACATCAGTCCGTTAATTGATTGAATTACTACGAAACTTGCAGGTAACGACATTACAGGAGGAGATTATTTAAAAACACTTAGACAAACGCCCGTACTCACTCTCAAATTACAACTTGGCGATCACTAACGGCAGCGAATTCAGTGCCAGACTAGATTTGCCACTCACGTTACAAGTGAAACAGAGGTGCAAATTCTAGAAAAAGATATGTCTCGATACCAAACCCGATACAAAAGTGTGGGCCCCCATGGTGGCGGGAGCCAAGTACCAACATAAATATGGAAAGAAGGTGGGTGTTTTTTTTTTTAAATAATTATTTTTCTATTTTAATTACAGTATGGTTGATTTAGTTTGTTTCTTATTTTTGAGTATAATTTTTTAGTAACTAGATATTATTTCACTACATGTTTACCCACTCCTTGTATATGTATATATACTTGAACTAACATCTTTGACAATCGTTTCATATGACTATTTCCTTTTTACAGGTTTTAGACTGGCTAGAAGCGAATGCCAAGTACTTTGCTTACAAGCCACTCACAGATTCAGCGTACGTGGAGCCGCCTTGTATTGTGGAATCAGATCCACCGGAATACATCATTCCGATCATTCCGGTGGTGTACCACCAAGAAAACTTCGGCACAAAGAGGCTCCCGTACACGCGTAGGTTGTGGGTACCACCTCAGTGCCTTTGGCAACACTGGAGCCCAATAAGGTAATGTTTCACATTATATTCATGATTATATTTTACCAAACAAACCTTTTTAACACACTTAAGTAACAATGACTTATTTATGAATCTGCAGAAAGCGAAAGAAGTATGCCTAGATCGCGAAGCCTGGCAATCTGTCCTCTCTGATCTAAACTAGTTTATTGGTTAGTGTTTATTTAAGTCTTCTTTTTGCAAACTATCTATTCAACGGATTAAATGTCCCTGTATGTAGGTATAGATTGAACTACTTAACTATTGCCAACAATTTTTTAATTGTCGACTTCCTGCATTGTCAAAATCAAAGATTACCTTGTGTCTTTACCAAGTAATATACTTTGCCCAAAAGAGAGTTACTTTGTTTTAATTGTCACACAAAATTTTGTTTTTTATAAATATTTTTTACAGGCAGTCTTTATATGTATTTCAGGCCATCTACCTGTTGAACGCTGCTTCTAGTGGCTTACGAATTCGAAGCTCGGAACTGCCAACAATGAGAAACAATTTTGTATTGGGACTTAAGTCGTTCACCGTTCTTGCCTCGGTTAAGCTTGGCTTGCCCGATTTGTTGATATATTTAATATGATTACTGCTCCGCTCTCATGGGTTGTGTATGCAGAGCAGTACTTTATGTGCGTGATGTAACATAGTCTATAGCCTTCCTTAATAAATGGTCTATCCAATGCAAAACTATTTTTTAATTCGAACCAGTTCCTGAGATTAACACGTTCAACCAAACAAACAAACACTTCAGCTTTATATATTTGTTTGGATATCAGAGGTTAGGACGGCACATTTTTTTAAATTTCGAGCTCTTTCGTATTTTTTAGTCCTCATTTGAATAGTCTAGAAAAAATACGATAAAATCTGGTTTTAGTACAAATTGATGAAGTACATCTCTCGACACACGTAGAGGTTTGCCTACCCCATTAGTAATATCGGCTATAATTACCTTTTGTGCATTACCACAACCTTTTTACGTCTTTGTATTATCGAATAGCTCATTCAAAGTCTTATAATCGGTTCATTGAGCACCATTAGTAAATTATTTTTATCTAGTCATTAGGAATTTGGCAGTCATAATTAGTTTTTGAATTAGAATAAGAATCTGGCTTTAAGTAAAAGCCATTTTTCTTAAATCTTCATGAACGGACGTAGCCGTCTTGCAAAGACCATTGCTCCTGTTTGTCTTAGTTATATAGTAGAGGATATACATAGTAGAACGAGGATAAGCGAAAAAGGGCTGCATCAAATTTTGTTGCCGCTCATTTTTGCTATACAGCTTTAGACTCTGTAGGTTTTAAGACCGAGAAAATGCGGCAGCGATTTTTTTCATTACTTTTTTTTCGAAACATTTTTTTCATTTATAATTTCATGCATATGTTTGTACATATTATATTAGTTTATAATATATACAAGACATATTATAGATATGTATACTTTATATGTACGTATTTATGTAGTGTTTACGTAAATTTATGTTAGCGCGTAATTCCATAGTAGTCTTATTGTACCTAGTGTTACGTTGAAGGTACACCATACTGCCCCAAATCCATCCAAAGGTTGCCTGTAAGAGATTGCCTTGTGCGATAAGGCCGCCAATTGTATTACCGATAAGTATTTAATTGTAATCCAATACTGTTATATTTTTGGTGTACAATAAACAGATAAATCAATCAATCAAGACATCTTTTTAAAATAGAAAATACTTGTGCCAGGAGACTTTCACTGTTGAAATCTTATGCATGACTTATAATACAGTGGCTTGTTTATTTATCAGCAGATATATTAACTTAGTAAAAATATGTAGTTATCGGTCGACCTAACGAAAGTGAAACTAGGAACTTTAGACACAATATATTGTGTGCCTTTGAGAATGCCGTAAGGCGAAACCGGTTAGGTTTATCAAGTAAATGTTGTGGAATAGTAAAAGTGGTGTTATTAAAATGTGTGGCAAGTTGCACCAAGTACCATCAATCAACAGTATAAATTATCCTTAGACCTGTACTTTGAGGGATCGAAGAGCCGTTATTTTGTATAGTGTAAAACCATTGTTGCCTAATAAAATGGTCGTTTGGGTCAATTTCTTTTTGACATTGTAGTCGACTGCTTTCACACATATTGTGAAAAGAACCTGGCAGATGTTACTATTTATACGAACTGTGCAATAAAAATAGGTAATCAATGTAATAAATCTAAAATTATATTGGTAAAATTTATCTTTATTTATATACAAACACTAATACTTCTATATACAAGAGATTGAAAAAGGAAATTATACATAGTTACATAATCATAAATAAAATATTAAATAAATTAGCAAAATAATTTTAAAAAAGTAGGTTAGTGTAAATTCAAAGAATAAAATTCAAGAAAATACGGAGTCTGGGATCTAGGTAAAACTCCATCTAATTATTTCATTCCAGGGGATTTAACGTAGCTCTGACATCTCGACGCTCAGTTTAGTTTCCTTCATGTCTTCGACCAGGCTTAACCGAGGCAAGAACGGTGAACGACTTAAGTCCCAATACAAAATTGTTTCTCATTGTTGGCAGTTCCGAGCTTCAAATTCGTAAGCCACTAGAAGCAGCGTTCAACAGGTAGATGGCCTGAAATACATATAAAGACTGCCTGTAAAAAATATTTATAAAAAACAAAATTTTGTGTGACAATTAAAACAAAGTAACTCTCTTTTGGGCAAAGTATATTACTTGGTAAAGACACAAGGTAATCTTTGATTTTGACAATGCAGGAAGTCGACAATTAAAAAATTGTTGGCAATAGTTAAGTAGTTCAATCTATACCTACATACAGGGACATTTAATCCGTTGAATAGATAGTTTGCAAAAGGAAGACTTAAATAAACACTAACCAATAAACTAGTTTAGGATTAATCAGAGAGGACAGATTGCCAGGCTTCGCGATCTAGGCATACTTCTTTCGCTTTCTGCAGATTCATAAATAAGTCATTGTTATTTAAGTGTGTTAAAAAGGTTTGTTTGGTAAAATATAATCATGAATATAATGTGAAACATTACCTTATTGGGCTCCAGTGTTGCCAAAGGCACTGAGGTGGTACCCACAACCTCCGCGTGTACGGGAGCCTCTTTGTGCCAAAGTTTTCTTGGTGGTACACCACCGGAATGATCGGAATGATGTATTCCGGTGGATCTGATTCCACAATACAAGGCGGCTCCACGTACGCTGAATCTGTGAGTGGCTTGTAAGCAAAGTACTTGGCATTCGCTTCTAACCAGTCTAAAACCTGTAAAAAGGAAATAGTCATATGAAACAATTGTCATAGATGTTAGTTCACATATACAAGGAGTGGGTAAACGTGTAGTGAAATAATATCTAGATACTAAAAAAATATACTCAAAAATAAGAAACAAACTGAATCAACCATACTGTAATGAAAATAGAAAAATAATTATATTTAAAAAGAAAACACCCACCTTCTTTCCATATTTATGTTGGTACTTGGCTCCCGCCACCATGGGGGCCCACACTTTTGTATCGGGTTTGGTATCGAGACACATCTTTTTATAGAATTTGCACCTCTGTTTCACTTGTAACGTGAGTGGCAAATCTAGTCTTGCACTGAATTCACTGCCGTTAGTGATCGCCAAGGTGTACTTTGAGAGTGAGTACGGGCGTTGACTAAGTGTTTTTATATAATCCCCTCTTGTAATGTCGTTACCTACAAGTTTCGTAGTAATTCAATCAATTTACAGACTAATGTAATCACCTTTCGCAGGTAAAAACTGCTTTTTACTGATGATAACCTACTATATTTTCACAATACTCCGCCCTTTACTTCGAGAAACACTTTCATGATTATTGCTGATAAGTATTAGAATTTATGGATTTGTTCCTGATTCGTCTCACATAAAAAAAATGTTTTTGAACCCAGGTTTTATACCTGTTTTGCCCCAAAAATTATTTTATTATTTTTGTCTAATCTCACTTTTAATTCTTGATTCGTCTCAAGTTGTAGGTCATATATTTAAAAATGGATTTTGTACAGACAGCCTAAATTACATGTTTGCAGAAACTTGTTACTAAATACAAGAAATTCATAACAAGCAAAAAAAGCTTTTTTTCATCTACAATTTCTACTAAAATTAATAGGCATAATTTTATATATGTAAGTATACCACCTAATATAAAAAAAGGGTTGAGGCCATATTCACTTAGAAGTGGGATAGCACGTAATCAAGTGACTCGGGCATGCTTGCTTGCCTAATAAAAGGGTTGCCCGGGTCAACACCTTTTTGACATAGTAATTTTTTTTGTCTTACATCTAACTTGAAAGGATCTACCTGACCTAAGTTACTAATTATACAAACAGTGCGTTAAAAATGGGTACTCAATGTAATAGAACTAAATTTATATTGTTAAAACTTCTCTTTATTTATATACAAATACGTAATTATATTACTATTTACAAGAAAGTTAAAAAGGAAATTATACATAGTTACATGACTATGGATAAAATAAAATATTTAATAGAAAATTATAGAAAGTAAGTAGGTCAAACTCTAAAATATTGATATACGTGGATGGTATCTGGATAAATCTCCATCCAATTATCTCCAAGAATTTCAACATAAACTCATTGGGTGTAGTATTTGCTGTTTTGTATCCTCCATATGTATCCAAATGCTCCAGACAAGCCGTAAAATAGAACCAGAATCGCTGTTTGTAGCTGTCAAAATGTTAGTAGACTATCAAAAATGTAACTGACTAGCGGCAACTGGCGCGCAAAGTGTTAGTAGAATTCTATCGGCCGACCGACAGAAGTCTATTGGAGATTCTATTGTAATAGTAGACTATGAAAAACTGTCAAAATTGTACCGGTGGCTTTCTATTAAACGACAAGATTTAGAAAATTACTGGCTGATATACTTTAAATTCCCGTTGCCTCCATTTAACCTTCAGTTACCGACTCTAATTTTCAGTAGGTACTTAATTACCGGCTTAGGTCATGGTGACACCCTATTTGAGTGACGTTTTAAATTAAATGTTTATAAAAAATATGTTATAATCATATATTTTCTGAATGATTTCTCGATAAATATTAGGATGAAATCATAAAAACAATAAAACTAAATTGTGTAAACTTTTAATAGCAATAATAAAAAATGGCACATTTTAGGGACATAGTTTTGAGACTTTGGAAAAAATCTAAGTAAGTCATAAAATATTTTGACCAAATTAACTTTTTTTCTTACAATGAATAAAAACAAAGTCTAATCAACAAGTTACAATCAAAATTTCAAAGGTCTGAAAATTTGAGGCACAATTCTGGCAAATTTTGTGGGCCCATTGTAGAGATAATGTATATATCATGCCCGACGCACTGATGAGAGATCTTCCTTTTGAGTTTAGATGTACAAATCTTACACAACTTCCTTTTTTGACTGGTTTCAACTTCCTCATGGTCCTCTGGTTCTTTAGTTGTCAAATCTTTGCCAAGAATAGCTTTATTGTAATTGTAAACTCCCTTGGCAAGTGAGTGTTATAGGTACGTCGATTCTAACACGGCACAACAAACTCTCTAGAAAGATTTTGCTAGAATCCCCCTCGTTCCATCGGTGGTTCATTTGTATATGATGATTACATAGTATATGTATTTATACCACTCAAATCATTCTAACTATAATATGATTTTTCTGTGACCAACACCTGAAGTTTCTGTAGGTATTTCCGGTTTATTTTGCAGCTCACCCAACGGCTCAACTTGCTCTGGATCATGCATGCTGAGTTGATTAAAATCCAGGTCAACCAACTCATCATCACAATCACTAAAATCTTGCAACTCTTCGTCTAACCAGCTCCTTAGAATATTTTGATCACTATGGCTATTCAAATTAAATTGTCTTTTTCTATTACTTCCGATTCCTGATGGACTTACTCCAGTCATTTAAAAGATTACTACAAAATAAGCATATGTCAAGTCTATCACCAAATCATAAAATAGTACATTAACACCGACCTTACGTCACGGTGACACCGGGGGTCCAATTGCGGGCACACCTGTGAACGTGTCGCGTGTTCACCACCGAAAAACTAAAGATCAAGTAAAGACAAGCAGCTACTAAAAAAGAGATCTTTATAACTCTGTTGGATGTCAAAATATTCCTGTTTTAACTTGCGCGGTGTCATGGTGACGCCAGCTCGGAATTAAAGGTTAATCCCGTTGTACTTTTATAAAAAAGTATGAAAATTTGCCCGATTTGTTGATATATTTAATATGATTACTGCTCCGCTCTCATGGGTTGTGTATGCAGTGCAGTACTTTCTGTGCGTGATGTAACATAGTCTATAGCCTTCCTGAATAAATGGTCTATCCAATGCAAAACTATTTTTTAATTCGAACCAGTTCCTGAGATTAACACGTTCAACCAAACAAACAAACACTTCAGCTTTATATATTTGTTTGGATATCAGAGGTGAGGACGGCACATTATTTTAAATTTCGAGCACTTTCGTATTTTTTAGTCCTCATTTGAATAGTCTAGAAAAAATACGATAAATATCTGGTTTTAGTACAAATTGATGAAGTACATCTCTCGACACACGTAGAGGTTTGCCTACCCCATTAGTAATATCGGCTATAATTACCTTTTGTGCATTACCACAACCTTTTTACGTCTTTGTATTATCGAATAGCTCATTCAAAGTCTTATAATCGGTTCATTGAGCACCATTAGTAAATTATTTTTATCTAGTCATTAGGAATTTGGCAGTCATAATTAGTTTTTGAATTAGAATAAGAATCTGGCTTTAAGTAAAAGCCATTTTTCTTAAATCTTCATGAACGGACGTAGCCGTCTTGCAAAGACCATTGCTCCTGTTTGTTTTAGTTATATAGTAGAGGATATACATAGTAGAACGAGGATAAGCAAAAAAGGGCTGCATCAAATTTTGTTGCCGCTCATTTTTGCTTTACAGCTTTAGACTCTGTAGGTTTTAAGACCGAGAAAATGCGGCAGCGATTTTTTTCATTACTTTTTTTTCGAAACCTTTTTTTTTCATTTATAATTTCATGCATATGTTTGTACATATTATATTAGTTTATAATATATACAAGACATATTATAGATATGTATACTTTATATGTACGTAATTATGTTTAGTGTTTACGTAAATTTATGTTAGCGCGTAATTCTATAGCTATTCGTCTTATTGTACCTAGTGTTACGTTGAAGGTACACCATACTGCCCCAAATCCATCCAAAGGTTGCCTGTAAGAGATTGCCTTGTGCGATAAGGCCGCCAATTGTATTACCGATAAGTATTTAATTGTAATCCAATACTGTTATATTTTTGGTGTACAATAAACAGATAAATCAATCATCTTTTTAACATCTTTTTAAAATAGAAAATACTTGTGCCAGGAGACTTTCACTGTTGAAATCTTATGCATGACTTATAATACAGTGGCTTGTTTATTTATCAGCAGATATATTAACTTAGTAAAAATATGTAGTTATCGGTCGACCTAACGAAAGTGAAACTAGGAACTTTAGACACAATATATTGTGTGCCTTTGAGAATGCCGTAAGGCGAAACCGGTTAGGTTTATCAAGTAAATGTTGTGGAATAGTACAAGTGTTGTTATTGAAAATGTGTAGCAAGTTCCACCAAGTAATGGTACTTGGTGAAACTTGCTACACAAGTTCCACCAAATACCATCAATCAATAGTATAAATTATCTTTAGACCTGTACTTTGAGGAATCGAAGAGCCGTTATTTTTGATAGTTATTTTGTATAGTGTAAAACCATTGTTGCCTAATAAAATGGTCGTTTGGGTCAATTTCTTTTTGACATTGTAGTCGACTGCTTTCACACATATTGTGAAAAGAACCTGGCAGATGTTACTATTTATACGAACTGTGCAATAAAAATAGGTAATCAATGTAATAAATCTAAAATTATATTGGTAAAATTTATCTTTATTTATATACAAACACTAATACTTCTATGTACAAGAGATTGAAAAAGGAAATTATACATAGTTACATAATCATAAATAAAATATTAAATTAATTAGCAAAATAATTTTAAAAAAGTAGGTTAGTGTAAATTCAAAGAATAAAATTCAAGAAAATACGGAGTCTGGGATCTAGGTAAAACTCCATCAAATTATTTCATTCCAGGGGATTTAACGTAGCTCTGACATCTCGACGCTCAGTTTAGTTTTCTTCATGTCTTCGACCAAGCTTAACCGAGGCAAGAACGGTGAACGACTTAATTCCCAATACAAAATTGTTTCTCATTGTTGGCAGTTCCGAGCTTTAAATTCGTAAGCCACTAGAAGCAGCGTTCAACAGGTAGATGGCCTGAAATACATATAAAGAAGGCCTGTAAAAAATATTTTTAAATAAACAAAATTTTGTATGACAATTAAAACAAAGTAACTCTCTTTTGGGCAAAGTATATTACTTGGTAAATACACAAGGTAATCTTTAATTTTGACAATGCAGGAAGTAGACAATTAAAAAATTGTTGGCAATAGTTAAGTAGTTTAATCTATACCTACATACAAGGACATTTAATCCGTTGAATAGATAGTTTACAAGAGTAAGTCTTAAAAAAACTAACTAATCAAAAAACTAGTTCAGGATTAATCAGACAGGACAGATTGCCAGGCTTCGCAATCTAGGCATACTTCTTTTGCTTTCTGCAGATTCATAAATAAGTCATTATTATTTAAGTGTTTTAAAAAGGTTTATTTGGTAAAATATAATCATGAATATAATGTGAAACATTACCTTATTGGGCTCCAGTGTTGCCAAAGGCACTGAGGTGGTACCCACAACCTCCGCGTGTACGGAAGCCTCTTTGTGCCAAAGTTTTCTTGGTGGTACACCACCGGAATGATCGGAATGATGTATTCCGGTGGATCTGATTCCACAATACAAGGAGGCTCCACGTACGCTGAGTCTGTGAGCGGCTTGTAAGCGAAGTACTTGGCATTCGCTTCTAGCCAGTCTAAAACCTGTAACGAAAAAGTATTTTCATAAAACCATTGTCATAGATATAAGTGCAAGTATAGTGAGCTCAAGGAGTGGGTAAAGGTGTACGGACATAATATCTAATTACTTCAACGACTAAAGAAATCTTGGCAAACGAAAATAAGAAAAAATCTATAAAAAGCATACTATAATTAAAATAGGTAAAGAAACCACTTACCTTCTTTTCATATTTATGTTGGTACTTGGCTCCCGCCACCATGGGGGCCCACACTTTTGTATCGGTTTTGGTATCGAGACACATCTTAGTCTAGAATTCGCTCCTCTGTTTCTCTTGGAACGTGAGTGGCAAAGTCAGTTTTGGACTTAAGATGAATATTCATAGTATATATTTATATGTAACAAATGTCAGTTAATTATCTTTAGACCTGTACTTTGAGGGATCGAAGAGCCGTTATTTTTAATAGTTATTTTGTACAGTGTAAAACCATTGTTGCCTAATAAAATGGTCGTTTGGGTCAATTTCTTTTTGACAATGTAGTCGACTGCTTTCACACATATTGTGAAAAGAACCTGGCAGATGTTACTATTTATACGAACTGTGCAATAAAAATAGGTAATCAATGTAATAAATCTAAAATTATATTGGTAAAATTTATCTTTATTTATATACAAACACTAATACTTCTATGTACAAGAGATTGAAAAAGGAAATTATACATAGTTACATAATCATAAATAAAATATTAAATTAATTAGCAAAATAATTTTAAAAAAGTAGGTTAGTGTAAATTCAAAGAATAAAATTCAAGAAAATACGGAGTCTCGGATCTAGGTAAAACTCCATCTAATTATTTCATTCCAGGGAATTTAACGTAGCTCTGACATCTCGACGCTTAGTTTAGTTTCCTTCATGTCTTCGACCAAGCTTAACCGAGGCAAGAACGGTGAACGACTTAAGTCCCAATACAAAATTGTTTCGCATTGTTGGCAGATCCGAGCTTCAAATTCGTAAGCCACTAGAAGCAGCGTTCAACAGGTAGATGGCCTGAAATACATAAAAAGAAGGCCTGTAAAAAATATTTTTAAATAAACAAAATTTTGAGTGACAATTAAAACAAAGTAACTCTTTTTTGGGCAAAGTATATTACTTGGTAAAGGCACAAGGTAATCTTTGATTTTGACAACGCAGGAAGTCGACAATTAAAAAATTGTTGGCAATAGTTAAGTAGTTCAATCTATACCTACACACAAGGACATTAAATCCGTTGAATAGATAGTTTGCAAAAGGAAGACTTAAATAAAAACTAACCAAAAAACTAGTTTAGGATTAATCAGAGAGGACAGATTGCCAGGCTTCGCGATCTAGGCATACTTCTTTCGCTTTCTGCAGATTCATAAATAAGTCATTATTATTTAAGTGTGTTAAAAAGGTTTGTTTGGTAAAATATAATCATGAATATAATGTGAAACATTACCTTATTGGGCTCCAGTGTTGCCAAAGGCACTGAGGTGGTACCCACAACCTACGCGTGTACGGGAGCCTCTTTGTGCCAAAGTTTTCTTGGTGGTACACCACCGGAATGATCGGAATGATGTATTCCGGTGGATCTGATTCCACAATACAAGGCGGCTCCACGTACGCTGAATCTGTGAGTGGCTTGTAAGCAAAGTACTTGGCATTCGCTTCTAGCCAGTCTAAAACCTGTAAAAAGGAAATAGTCATATGAAACGTTTGTCATAGATGTTCGTTCAAGTATATATACATATACAAGGAGTGGGTAAACGTGTAGTGAAACAATATCTAGTTACTAAAAAATTATACTCAAAAATAAGAAATAAACTAAATCAACCATACTGTAATTAAAATAGAAAAATAATTATATTTAAAAAAAAACACCCACCTTCTTTCCATATTTATGTTGGTACTTGGCTCCCGCCACCATGGGGGCCCACACTTTTGTATCGGGTTTGGTATCGAGACACATCTTTTTCTAGAATTTGCACCTCTGTTTCACTTGTATTGTGAGTGGCAAATCTAGTCTTGCACTGAATTCACTGCCGTTAGTGATCGCCAAGGTGTACTTTGAGAGTGAGTACGGGCGTTGACTAAGTGTTTTTATATAATCCCCTCTTGTAATGTCGTTACCTGCAAGTTTCGTAGTAATTCAATCAATTTACAGACTAATGTAATCACCATTCGCAGGTAAAAACTGCTTTTTACTGATGATAACCTACTATATTTTCACAATACTCCGCCCTTTACTTCGAGAAACACTTTCATGATTATTGCTGATAAGTATTAGAATTTATGGATTTGTTCCTGATTCGTCTCACATAAAAAACATGTTTTTGAACCCAGGTTTTATACCTGTTACGCCTCAAAAATTATTTTATTTTTTTGTCTTTTCTCACTTTTTGTTCTTGATTCGCCTCAAGTTGTAGGTCATATATTTAAAAATGGATTTTGTACAGATAGCCTAAATTACATGTTTGCAGAAACTTGTTACTAAATACAAGAAATTCATAACAAGCAAAAAAAGCTTTTTTTCATCTACAATTTCTACTAAAATTTATAGGCATAATTTTATATATGTACTAAATATATAATATACAAAATGGTTGAGGCCATATTCACTTAGAAGTGGGATAGCACGTAATCAAGTGACTCGGGCATGCTTGCTTGCCTAATAAAAGGGTTGCCCGGGTCAACACCTTTTTGACATAGTAATTTTTTTTTGTCTTACATCTAACTTGAAAGGATCTACCTGACCTAAGTTACTAATAATAAAAACAGTGCCATAAAAATGGGTACTCAATGTAATAGAACTAAATTTATGTTGTTAAAACTTCTCTTTATTTATATACAAATACGTAATTATGTTACTATTTACAAGAAAGTTAAAAAGGAAATTATACATAGTAACATGACTATGGATAAAATAAAATATTTAATAGAAAATGATAGAAAGTAAGTAGGTCAAACTCTAAAATTTAAATTCCATATATATTGATATACGTGGATGGTATCTGGATAAATCTCCATCCAATTATCTCCAAGAATTTCAACATAAACTCATTGGGTGTAGTATTTGCTGTTTTGTATCCTCCATATGTATCCAAATGCTTCAGACAAGCCGTAAAATAGAACCAGAATCGCTGTTTGTAGCTGTCAAAATGTTAGTAGACTATCAAAAATGTAACTGACTAGCGGCCACTGGCGCGGAAAGTGTTAGTAGAATTCTATCGGCCGACCGATAGAAGTCTATTGTAGATTCTATTGTAATAGTAGACTACGAAAAACTGTCAAAATTGTACCGGTGGCTTTCTATTAAACGACAAGATTTAGAAAATTACTGGCTGATATGCTTTAAATTCCCGTTGCCTCCATTTAACTTTCAGTTACCGACTCCAATTTTCAGTAGGTACTTAATTACCGGGTTAGGTCATGGTGACACCCTATTTGAGTGACGTTTTAAATTAAATGTTTATAAAAAATATGTTATAATCATATATTTTCTGAATGATTTCTCGATAAATATTGGGATGAAATCATAAAAACAATAAAACTAAATTGTGTAAACTTTTAATAGCAATAATAAAAAATGGCACATTTTAGGGACATAGTTTTGAGTCTTTGGAAAAAATCTAAGTAAGTCATAAAATATTTTGACCAAATTAACTGTTTTTCTTACAATGAATAAATACAAAGTCTAATCAACAAGTTACAATCAAAATTTCAAAGGTCTGAAAATTTGAGGCACAATTCTGGCAAATTTTTGTGGGCCCATTGTAGAGATAATGTATATTTCATGCCCGACGCACTGATGAGAGATCTTCCTTTTGAGTTTAGATATACAAATCTTACACAACTTACTTTTTTGACTGGTTTCAACTTCCTCATGGTCCTCTAATTCTTTAGTTGTCAAATCTTTGCCAAGAATAGCTTTATTGTAATTGTAAACTCCCTTGGCAAGTGAATGTTATAGGTACGTCGATTCTAACACGGCACAACAAACTCTCTAGAAAGATTTTGCTAGAATCCCCCTCGTTCCATCGGTGGTTAATTTTATATGATGATTACATAGTATATGTATTTATACCACTCAAATCATTCTAACTATAATATGATTTTTCTGTTCATTATTCGAAGAAGAGTCTTGCTACGATGTCTCACCAACACCTGAAGTTTCTGTAGGTATTTCCGGTTGATTTTGCAGCTCACCCAACGGCTCAGCTTGCTCTGGATCATGCTTGCTGAGTTGATTAAAATCCAGGTCAACCAACTCATCATCACAATCACTAAAATCTTGCAACTCTTCGTCTAACCAGCTCTCTAGAATATTTTGATCACTATGGCTATTCAAATCAAATTGTCTTTTTCTATTACTTCCGATTCCTGATGGACTTACTCCAGTCATTTAAAAGATTACTACAAAATAAGCATATGTCAAGTCTATCACCAAATCATAAAATAGTACATTAACACCAACCTTACGTCACGGTGACACCGGGGGTCCAATTGCGGGCACACCTGTGAACGTGTCGCGTGTTCACCACCGAAAAACTAAAGATCAAGTAAAGACAAGCAGCTACTAAAATAGAGACCTTTATAACTCTATTGGATGTCAAAATATTCCTGTTTTAACTTGCGCGGTGGTGGTCGTGGTGACGCCAGCTCAGCAATTAAAGGTTAATCCCGTTGTACTTTTATAAAAAAGTATGAAAATTTGCTCGATTTGTTGATATATTTAATATGATTACAACTCCGCTCTCATGGGTTGTGTATGCAGTGCAGTACTTTCTGTGCGTGATGTAACATAGTCTATAGCCTTCCTGAATAAATGGTCTATCCAATGCAAAACTATTTTTTAATTCGAACCAGTTCCTGAGATTAACACGTTCAACCAAACAAACAAACACTTCAGCTTTATATATTTGTTTGGATATCAGAGGTTAGGACGGCACATTTTTTTAAATTTCGAGCACTTTCGTATTTTTTAGTCCTCATTTGAATAGTCTAGAAAAAATACGATAAATATCTTGTTTTAGTACAAATTGATGAAGTACATCTCTCGACACACGTAGAGGTTTGCCTACCCCATTAGTAATATCGGCTATAATTACCTTTTGTGCATTACCACAACCTTTTTACGTCTTTGTATTATCGAATAGCTCATTCAAAGTCTTATAATCGGTTCATTGAGCACCATTAGTAAATTATTTTTATCTAGTCATTAGGAATTTGGCAGTCATAATTAGTTTTTGAATTAGAATAAGAATCTGGCTTTAAGTAAAAGCCATTTTTCTTAAATCTTCATGAACGGACGTAGCCGTCTTGCAAAGACCATTGCTCCTGTTTGTCTTAGTTATATAGTAGAGGATATACATAGTAGAACGAGGATAAGCAAAAAAGGGCTGCATCAAATTTTGTTGCCGCTCATTTTTGCTTTACAGCTTTAGACTCTGTAGGTTTTAAAACCGAGAAAATGCGGCAGCGATTTTTTTCATTACTTTTTTTCGAAACCTTTTTTTTTTCATTTATAATTTCATGCATATGTTTGTACATATTATATTAGTTTATAATATATACAAGACATATTATAGATATGTATACTTTATATGTACGTATTTATGTAGTGTTTACGTAAATTTATGTTAGCGCGTAATTCTATAGCTATTAGTCTTATTGTACCCAGTGTTACGTTGAAGGTACACCATACTGCCCCAAATCCATCCAAAGGTTGCCTGTAAGAGATTGCCTTGTGCGATAAGGCCGCCAATTGTATTACCGATAAGTATTTAATTGTAATCCAATACTGTTATATTTTTGGTGTACAATAAACAGATAAATCAATCAATCAAGATATCTTTTTAAAATAGAAAATACTAGTGCCAGGAGACTTTCACTGTTGAAATCTTATGCATGACTTAAAATACAGTGGCTTGTTTATTTATCAGCAGATATATTAACTTAGTAATCATATGCAGTTATCGGTCGACCTAACGAAAGTGAAGCTAGGAACTTTAGACACAATATATTGTGTGCCTTTGAGAATGCCGTAAGGCGAAACCGGTTAGGTTTATCAAGTAAATGTTGTGGAATAGTAAAAGTGTTGTTATTAAAATGTGTGGCAAGTTGCACCAAGTACCATCAATCAACAGTATAAATTATCTTTAGACCTGTACTTTGAGGGATCGAAGAGCCGTTATTTTTAATAGTTATTTTGTACAGTGTAAAACCATTGTTGCCTAATAAAATGGTCGTTTGGGTCAATTTCTTTTTGACAATGTAGTCGACTGCTTTCACACATATTGTGAAAAGAACCTGGCAGATGTTACTATTTATACGAACTGTGCAATAAAAATAGGTAATCAATGTAATAAATCTAAAATTATATTGGTAAAATTTATCTTTATTTATATACAAACACTAATACTTCTATGTACAAGAGATTGAAAAAGGAAATTATACATAGTTACATAATCATAAATAAAATATTAAATTAATTAGCAAAATAATTTTAAAAAAGTAGGTTAGTGTAAATTCAAAGAATAAAATTCAAGAAAATACGGAGTCTCGGATCTAGGTAAAACTCCATCTAATTATTTCATTCCAGGGAATTTAACGTAGCTCTGACATCTCGACGCTTAGTTTAGTTTCCTTCATGTCTTCGACCAAGCTTAACCGAGGCAAGAACGGTGAACGACTTAAGTCCCAATACAAAATTGTTTCGCATTGTTGGCAGTTCCGAGCTTCAAATTCGTAAGCCACTAGAAGCAGCGTTCAACAGGTAGATGGCCTGAAATACATATAAAGTCTGCCTGTAAAAAATATTTATAAAAAACAAAATTTTGTGTGACAATTAAAACAAAGTAACTCTCTTTTGGGCAAAGTATATTACTTGGTAAAGACACAAGGTAATCTTTGATTTTGACAATGCAGGACGTCGACAATTAAAAAATTGTTGGCAATAGTTAAGTAGTTCAATCTATACCTACATACAGGGACATTTAATCCGTTGAATAGATAGTTTGCAAAAGGAAGACTTAAATAAACACTAACCAATAAACTAGTTTAGGATTAATCAGAGAGGACAGATTGCCAGGCTTCGCGATCTAGGCATACTTCTTTCGCTTTCTGCAGATTCATAAATAAGTCATTGTTATTTAAGTGTGTTAAAAAGGTTTGTTTGGTAAAGTATAATCGTAAATATAATTTGAAACATTACCTTATTGGGCTCCAGTATTGCCAAAGGCACTGAGGTGGTACCCACAACCTCCGCGTGTACGGGAGCCTCTTTGTGCCAAAGTTTTCTTGGTGGTACACCACCGGAATGATCGGAATGATGTATTCCGGTGGATCTGATTCCACAATACAAGGCGGCTCCACGTACGCTGAATCTGTGAGTGGCTTGTAAGCAAAGTACTTGGCATTCGCTTCTAACCAGTCTAAAACCTGTAAAAACAAAATAGTCATATGAAACGATTGTCATAGATGTTAGTTCAAGTATATATACATATACAAGGAGTGGGTAAACGTGTAGTGAAATAATATCTAGTTACTAAAAAAATATACTCAAAAATAAGAAACAAGCTAAATCAACCATACTGTAATGAAAATAGAAAAATAATTATATTTAAAAAGAAAACACCCACCTTCTTTCCATATTTATGTTGGTACTTGGCTCCTGCCACCATGGGGGCCCACACTTTTGTATCGGGTTTGGTATCGAGACACATCTTTTTATAGAATTTGCACCTCTGTTTCACTTGTAACGTGAGTGGCAAATCTAGTCTTGCACTGAATTCACTGCCGTTAGTGATCGCCAAGGTGTACTTTGAGAGTGAGTACGGGCGTTGACTAAGTGTTTTTATATAATCCCCTCTTGTAATGTCGTTACCTGCAAGTTTCGTAGTAATTCAATCAATTTACAGACTAATGTAATCATCTTTCGCAGGTAAAAACTGCTTTTTACTGATTATAACCTACTATATTTTCACAATACTCCGCCCTTTACTTCGAGAAACACTTTCATGATTATTGCTGATAAGTATTAGAATTTATGTGATTTGTCTCACATAAAAGACATGTTTTTGAACCCAGGTTTTATACCTGTTACGCCCCAAAAATTATTTTATATTTTTGTCTTATCTCACTTTTTGTTCTTGATTCGCCTCAAGTTGTAGGTCATATATTTAAAAATGGATTTTGTACAGATAGCCTAAATTACATGTTTGCAGAAACTTGTTACTAAATACAAGAAATTCATAACAAGCAAAAAAAGCTTTTTTTCATCTACAATTTCTATTAAAATTTATAGGCATAATTTTATATATGTAAGTATACCATATATAATATACAAAATGGTTGAGGCCATATTCACTTAGAAGTGGGATAGCACGTAATCAAGTGACTCGGGCATGCTTGCTTGCCTAATAAAAGGGTTGCCCGGGTCAACACCTTTTTGACATAGTCATTTTTTTTTGTCTTATATCTAACTTGAAAGGATCTACCTGACCTAAGTTACTAATAATAAAAACAGTGCCATAAAAATGGGTACTCAATGTAATAGAACTAAATTTATGTTGTTAAAACTTCTCTTTATTTATATACAAATACGTAATTATATTACTATTTACGAGAAAGTTAAAAAGGAAATTATACATAGTTACATGATTATGGATAAAATAAAATATTTAATAGAAAATTATAGAAAGTAAGTAGGTCAAACTCTAAAATTTAAATTATATATATATTGATATACGTGGATGGTATCTGGATAAATCTCCATCCAATTATCTCCAAGAATTTCAACATAAACTCATTGGGTGTAGTATTAGCTGTTTTGTGTCCTCCATATGTATCCAAAAGCCGTAAAATAGAACCAGAATCGCTGTTTGTAGCTGTCAAAATGTTAGTAGACTATCAAAAATGTAACTGACTAGCGGCCACTGGCGCGGAAAGTGTTAGTAGAATTCTATCGGCCGACCGATAGAAGTCTATTGGAGATTCTATTGTAATAGTAGACTACAAAAAACTGTCAAAATTGTACCGGTGGCTTTCTATTAAACGACAAGATTTAGAAAATTACTGGCTGATATGCTTTAAATTCCCGTTGCCTCCATTTAACCTTCAGTTACCGACTCTAATTTTCAGTAGGTACTTAATTACCGGGTTAGGTCATGGTGACACCCTATTTGAGTGACGTTTTAAATTAAATGTTTATAAAAAATATGTTATAATCATATATTTTCTGAATGATTTCTCGATAAATATTGGGATGAAATCATAAAAACAATAAAACTAAATTGTGTAAACTTTTAATAGCAATAATAAAAAATGGCACATTTTAGGGACATAGTTTTGAGTCTTTGGAAAAAATCTAAGTAAGTCATAAAATATTTTGACCAAATTAACTTTTTTTCTTATAATGAATAAAAACAAAGTCTAATCAACAAGTCACAATCAAAATTTCAAAGGTCTGAAAATTTGAGGCACAATTCTGGCAAATTTTTGTGGGCCCATTGTAGAGATAATGTATATTTCATGCCCGACGCACTGATGAGAGATCTTCCTTTTGAGTTTAGATGTACAAATCTTACACAACTTCCTTTTTTGACTGGTTTCAACTTCCTCATGGTCCTCTAATTCTTTAGTTGTCAAATCTTTGCCAAGAATAGCTTTATTGTAATTGTAAACTCCCTTGGCAAGTGAGTGTTATAGGTACGTCGATTCTAACACGGCACAACAAACTCTCTAGAAAGATTTTGCTAGAATCCCCCTCGTTCCATCGGTGGTTCATTTGTATATGATGATTACATAGTATATGTATTTATACCACTCAAATCATTCTAACTATAATATGATTTTTCTGTTCATTATTCGAAGAAGAGTCTTGCTACGATGTCTCACCAACACCTGAAGTTTCTGTAGGTATTTCCGGTTGCTTTTGCAGCTCACCCAAAGGCTCAGCTTGCTCTGTATCTGTATCAGCTTGCTGAGTTGATTAAAATCCAGGTCAACCAACTCATCATCACAGTCACTAAAATCTTGCAACTCTTCGTCTAACCAGTTCTCTAGAATATTTTGAACACTATGGCTGTGCAAATTAAGTTGTCTTTTTCTTTTACTTCCGATTTCTGATGGACTTACTCCAGCCATTAAAAAGATACTGAAAAATAAGCATATGATGTCAAGTCTATCACAAAATAGTACATTAACACCGACCTTACGTCACGGTGACACCAGGGGTCCAATTGCGGGCACACCTGTGAACGTGTCGCGTGTTCACCACCGAAAAACTAAAGATCAAGTAAAGACAAGCAGCTACTAAAAAAGAGACCTTTATAACTCTGTTGGATGTCAAAATATTCCTGTTTTAACTTGCGCGGTGTCATGATGACACCAGCTTGGCAATTAAAGGTTAATCCTGTTGTTGATTTGTTGATATATATATGATTACTGCTACGCTCTCATGGGTTGTATATGCAGTGCAGTACTCTTTGTGTGCGTGATGTAACTTAGTCTATAGCCTTCCTGAATAAATGGTCTATCCAATGCAAAACTATTTTTGGAACGAAGTTCCTTACGGCAGGCTTGGAGAAGATAGGGATTTTGCTGCGCGACCGAACTGAAAAATATGTGATAGTAAAACCGTAAGAAAATAAGCGTACGAAAAAGTCCGTGGAATAAAACTTTTAAATGAGACGTGCGTAGGCGCGACAGTCGTTTGTTTTGCAAATTGTGTCGATTTTCAAACTGTCTATTTAACTCAGAGAAGTGAACACTAATTTGGAAATTGTAGTAACGTAGCTGTGTGGTTTGGGTGGTATGCTGCTCGGCTGAGACGCAAGAGGCCCGAGTTCGAATCCTAGTACAAACAGTGACTTTCTGTATGATTATTTTCAAGTTTTTAAATAGACGCCCATATCTTTTTGTATACCATCGGAAGGCCCCTGACGTCCTCTGTCGATTGGTACCCATTTGGTCGACCCCATTAGTAATATCGGCTATAATTACCTTTTGTGCATTACCACAACCTTTCTACGTCTCTGTATTATCGAATAGCTCATTCAAAGTCTTATAATCGGTTCATTGAGCACCATTAGTAAATTATTTTTATCTAGTCATTAGGAGCTTGGCAGTCATAATTAGTTTTTGAATTAGAATAAGAATCTGGCTTTAAGTAAAAGCCTTTTTTCTTAAATCTTCATGGACGGACGTCGCCGTCTTGCAAAGACCATTGCTCCGGTTTGTCTTAGTTATATAGTAGAGGATATACATAGTAGAACGAGGATAAGCAAAAAAGGGCTGCATCAAATTTTGTTGCCGCTCTTTTTTGCTTTACAGCTTTAGACTCTGTAGGTTTTAAGATCGAGAAAATGCGGCAGCGATTTTTTTAATTACTTTTTTTTCATAACATTTTTTTTCATTTATTTATTTCATGCATATGTTTGTACATATTATTTTAGTTTATAATATATACAAGACATATTATAGATATGTATACTTTATATGTACGTATTTATGTAGTGTTTACGTAAATTTATGTTAGCGCGTAATTCTATAGTAGTCTTATTATACCTAGTGTTACGTTGAAGGTACACCCATACTGCCCCAAATCCATCCAAAGGTTGCCTGTAAGAGATTGTCTTGTGCGATAAGGCCACCAATTGTATTACCGATAAGTATTTAATTGTAATCCAATACTGTTATATTTTTGGTGTACAATAAACAGATAAATCAATCAATCAAGACATCTTTTTAAAATAGAAAATACTTGTGCCAGGAGACTTTCACTGTTGAAATCTTATGCATGACTTATAATACAGTGGCTTGTTTATTTATCAGCAGATATATTAACTTAGTAAAAATATGTAGTTATCTGTCGACCTAACGAAAGTTAAACTAGGAACTTTAGACACAATATATTGTGTGCCTTTGAGAATGCCGTAAGGCGAAACCGGTTAGGTTTATCAAGTAAATGTTGTGGAATAGTACAAGTGTTGTTATTGAAAATGTGTAGCAAGTTCCACCAAGTACCATCAATCAACAGTATAAATTATTTTTAGACCTGTACTTTGAGGGATCGAAGAGCCGTTATTTTTGATAGTTATTTTGTATAGTGTAAAACCATTGTTGCCTAATAAAATGGTTGTCTGGGTCAATTTCTTTTTGACATTGTAGTCGACTGCTTTCACACATATTGTGAAAAGAACCTGGCAGATGTTACTATTTATACGAACTGTGCTATAAAAATAGGTATTCAATGTAATAAATCTAAAATTATATTGGTTTTATTTATCTTTATTTATATACAAACACTAATACTTCTATGTACAAGAGATTGAAAAAGGAAATTATACATAGTTACATAATCATAAATAAAATATTAAATTAATTAGCAAAATAATTTTAAAAAAGTAGGTTAGTGTAAATTCAAAGAATAAAATTCAAGGAAAATCGGAGACTGGGATCTAGGTAAAACTCCATCTAATTATTTCATTCCAGGGGATTTAACGTAGCTCTGATATCTCGACGCTCAGTTTAGTTTCCTTCATGTCTTCGACCAAGCTTAACCGAGGCAAGAACGGTGAACGACTTAAGTCCCAATACAAAATTGTTTCTCATTGTTGGCAGTTCCGAGCTTCAAATTCGTAAGCCACTAGAAGCAGCGTTTAACAGGTAGATGGCCTGAAATACATAAAAAGAAGGCCTGTAAAAAATATTTTTAAATAAACAAAATTTTGTGTGACAATTAAAACAAAGTAACTCTCTTTTGGGCAAAGTATATTACTTGGTAAAGACACTAGGTAATCTTTGATTTTGACAACGCAGGAAGTCGACAAAAAAAATTGTTGGGAACAGTTAAGTAGTTCAATCTATACTTACATACAAGTACATTTAATCCGTTGAATAGATAGTTTACAAAAGGAAGACTTAAATAAACACTAACCAAAAAACTAGTTTAGTATTAATCAGAGAGGACAGACATACTTCTTTCGCTTTCTGCAGATTCATAAATAAGTCATTATTATTAAAGTGTGTTAAAAAGGTTTGTTTGGTAAAATATAATCATGAATATAATGTGAAACATTACCTTATTGGGCTCCAGTGTTGCCAAAGGCACTGAGGTGGTACCCACAACCTCCGCGTGTACGGGAGCCTCTTTGTGCCAAAGTTTTCTTGGTGGTACACCACCGGAATGATCGGAATGATGTATTCCGGTGGATCTGATTCCACAATACAAGGCGGCTCCACGTACGCTGAATCTGTGAGTGGCTTGTAAGCAAAGTACTTGGCATTCGCTTCTAGCCAGTCTAAAACCTGTAAAAAGGAAATAGTCATATGAAACGTTTGTCATAGATGTTAGTTCAAGTATATATACATATACAAGGAGTGGGTAAAAGTGTAGTGAAACAATATCTAGTTACTAAAAAAATATACTCAAAAATAAGAAATAAACTAAATCAACCATACTGTAATTAAAATAGAAAAATAAATTATATTTAAAAAAAAAACCAACCTTCTTTCCATATTTATGTTGGTACTTGGCTCCCGCCACCATGGGGGCCCACACTTTTGTATCGGGTTTGGTATCGAGACACATCTTTTTCTAGAATTTGCACCTCTGTTTCACTTGTAACGTGAGTGGCAAATCTAGTCTTGCACTGAATTCATTACCGTTAGTGATCGCCAAGGTGGTACTTTGGGAGTGAGTACGGGCGTTTGACTAAGTGTTTTTAAATAATCCCCTCCTGTAATGTCGTTACCTGCAAGTTTCGTAGTAATTCAATCAATTTACAGACTGATGTGATCACCTTTCGCAGGTAAAAACTGCTTTTTATTGATGATATACCTTCTATATTTTCACAATACTCCGCCCTGTACTTCGAGAAACACTTTCACGATTATTGCTGAAAAGAATTAGAATTTATGGATTTGTTCCTGATTCGTCTCACATAAAAAAAAGTTTTTAAACACAGGTTTTATACCTGTTTCGCCCCAAAAATTATTTTATTATTTTTGTCTTATCTCACTTTTTGTTCTTGATTCGCCTCGAGTTGTAGGTCATATATTTAAAAATGGATTTTGTACAGACAGCCTAAATTACATGTTTGTAGAAACTTGTTACTAAATACAAGAAATTCATAACAAGCAAAAAAAGCTTTTTTTCATCTACAATTTCTACTAAAATTTATAGGCATAATTTTATATATGTAAGTATACCACATTGTCATTTTTTTTTTGTCTTACATCTATGAGTAACTTGAAAGGATCTACCTGACCTAAGTTACTAATTATACAAACAGTGCCATAAAAATGGGTACTCAATGTAATAGAACTAAATTTATGTTGTTAAAACTTCTCTTTATTTATAAACAAATACGTAATTATATTACTATTTACAAGAAAGTTAAGTTAAAATAAATTATACACAGTTACATGATTATGGATAAAATAAAATATTTAATAGTAAATTATAGAAAGTAAGTAGGTCAAACTCTAAAATATAAATTCCATATATATTGATATACGTGGATGGTATCTGGATAAATCTCCATCCAATTATCTCCAAGAATTTCAACATAAACTCATTGGGTGTAGTATTTGCTGTTTTGTATCCTCCATATGTATCCAAATGCTCCAGACAAGCCGTAAAATAGAACCAAAATCGCTGTTTGTAGCTGTCAAAATGTTAGTAGACTATCAAAAATGTAACTGACTAGCGGCCACTGGCGCGGAAAGTGTTAGTAGAATTCTATCGGCCGACCGATAGAAGTCTATTGGAGATTCTATTGTAATAGTAGACTACGAAAAACTGTCAAATTTGTACCGGTGGCTTTCTATTAAACGACAAGATTTAGAAAATTACTGGCTGATATACTTTAAATTCCCGTTGCCTCCATTTAACCTTCAGTTACCTATTCTAATTTTCAGTAGGTACTTAATTACCGGCTTAGGTCATGGTGACACCCTATTTGAGTGACGTTTTAAATTAAATGTTTATAAAAAATATGTTATAATCATATATTTTCTGAATGATTTCTCGATAAATATTGGGATGAAATCATAAAAACAATAAAACTAAATTGTGTAAACTTTTAATAGCAATAATAAAAAATGGCACATTTTAGGGACATAGTTTTGAGTCTTTGGAAAAAATCTAAGTAAGTCATAAAATATTTTGACCAAATTAACTTTTTTTCTTACAATGAATAAAAACAAAGTCTAATCAACAAGTTACAATCAAAATTTCAAAGGTCTGAAAATTTGAGGCACAATTCTGGCAAATTTTTGTGGGCCCATTGTAGAGATAATGTATATATCATGCCCGACGCACTGATGAGAGATCTTCCTTTTGAGTTTAGATGTACAAATCTTACACAACTTCCTTTTTTGACTGGTTTCAACTTCCTCATGGTCCTCTGGTTCTTTAGTTGTCAAATCTTTGCCAAGAATAGCTTTATTGTAATTGTAAACTCCCTTGGCAAGTGAGTGTTATAGGTACGTCGATTCTAACACGGCACAACAAACTCTCTAGAAAGATTTTGCTAGAATCCCCCTAGTTCCATCGGTGGTTCATTTGTATATGATGATTACATAGTATATGTATTTATACCACTCAAATCATTCTAACTATAATATGATTTTTCTGTTCATTATTCGAAGAAGAGTCTTGCTACGATGTCTCACCAACACCTGAAGTTTCTGTAGGTATTTCCGGTTGATTTTGCAGCTCACCCAACGGCTCAGCTTGCTCTGGATCATGCTTGCTGAGTTGATTAAAATCCAGGTCAACCAACTCATCATCACAATCACTAAAATCTTGCAACTCTTCGTCTAACCAGCTCTCTAGAATATTTTGATCACTATGGCTATTCAAATTAAATTGTCTTTTCTATTACTTCCGATTCCTGATGGACTTACTCCAGTCATTTAAAAGATTACTACAAAATAAGCATATGTCAAGTCTATCACAAAATCATAAAATAGTACATTAATACCGACCTTACGTCACGGTGACACCGGGGGTCCAGTTGCGGGCACACCTGTGAACGTGTCGCGTGTTCACCACCGAAAAACTAAAGATCAAGTAAAGACAAGCAGCTACTAAAAAAGAGACCTTTATAACTCTGTTGGATTTCAAAATAATCCTGTTTTAACTTGCGCGGTGTCATGTTGACGCCAGCTCGGCAATTAAAGGTTAATCCCGTTGTACTTTTATAAAAAAGTATGAAAATTTGCCCGATTTGTTGATATATTTAATACGATTACTGCTCCGCTCTCATGGGTTGTTTATGCAGTGCAGTACTTTCTGTGCGTGATGTAACATAGTCTATAGCCTTCCTGAATAAATGGTCTATCCAATGCAAAACTATTTTTTAATTCGAACCAGTTCCTGAGATTAACACGTTCAACCAAACAAACAAACACTTCAGCTTTATATATTTGTTTGGATATCAGAGGTTAGGACGGCATTATTTTAAATTTCGAGCACTTTCGTATTTCTTAGCCCTCATTTGAATAGTCTAGAAAAAATACGATAAATATCTGGTTTTAGTACAAATTGATGAAGTACATCTCTCGACACACGTAGAGGTTTGCCTACCCCATTAGTAATATCGGCTATAATTACCTTTTGTGCATTACCACAACCTTTCTACGTCTTTGTATTATCGAATAGCTCATTCAAAGTCTTATAATCGGTTACATTGAGCACCATTAGTAAATTATTTTTATCTAGTCATTAGGAATGTGGCAGTCATAATTAGTTTTTGAATTAGAATAAGAATCTGGCTTTAAGTAAAAGCCTTTTTTCTTAAATCTTCATGAACGGACGTAGCCGTCTTGCAAAGACCATTGCTCCTGTTTGTCTTAGTTATATAGTAGAGGATATACATAGTAGAACGAGGATAAGCAAAAAAGGGCAGCATCAAATTTTGTTGCCGCTCTTTTTTGCTTTACAGCTTTAGACTCTGTAGGTTTTAAGATCGAGAAAATGCGGCAGCGATTTTTTTCATCACTTTTTTTCATAACATTTTTTTCATTTATTTATTTCATGCAAATGTTTGTACATATTATATTAGTTTATAATACATACAAGACATATTATAGATATGTATACTTTATATGTACGTATTTATGTAGTGTTTACGTAAATTTATGTTAGCGCGTAATTCTATAGTAGTCTTATTGTACCTAGTGTTACGTTGAAGGTACACTATACTGCCCCAAATCCATCCAAAGGTTGCCTGTAAGAGAGTGCGATAAGGCCGCCAATTGTATTACCGATAAGTATTTAATTGTAATCCAATACTGTGATATTTTTGGTGTACAATAAACAGATAAATCAATCAATCAAGACATCTTTTTAAAATAGAAAATACTTGTGCCAGGAGACTTTCACTGTTGAAATATTATGCATGACTTATAATACAGTGGCTTGTTTATTTATCAGCAGATATATTAACTTAGTAAAAATATGTAGTTAACTGTCGACCTAACGAAAGTTAAACTAGGAACTTTAGACACAATATATTGTGTGCCTTTGAGAATGCCGTAAGGCGAAACCGGTTAGGTTTAGCAAGTAAATGTTGTGGAATAGTACAAGTGTTGTTATTGAAAATGTGTAGCAAGTTCCACCAAGTAATGGTACTTGGAGGAACTTGCTACACAAGTTCCACCAAATACCATCAATCAACAGTATAATTTATCTTTAGACCTGTACTTTGAGGGATCGAAGAGCCGTTATTTTTGATAGTTATTTTGAATAGTGTAAAACCATTGTTGCCTAATAAAATGGTCGTTTGGGTCAATTTCTTTTTGACATTGTAGTCGACTGCTTTCACACATATTGTGAAAAGAACCTGGCAGATGTTACTATTTATACGAACTGTGCAATAAAAATAGGTAATCAATGTAATAAATCTAAAATTATATTGGTAAAATTTATCTTTATTTATATACAAACACTAATACTTCTATGTACAAGAGATTGAAAAAGGAAATTATACATAGTTACATAATCATAAATAAAATATTAAATTAATTAGCAAAATAATTTTAAAAAAGTAGGTTAGTGTAAATTCAAAGAATAAAATTCAAGAAAATACGGAGTCTGGGATCTAGGTAAAACTCCATCTAATTATTTCATTCCAGGGGATTTAACGTAGCTCTGACATCTCGACGCTCAGTTTAGTTTTCTTCATGTCTTCGACCAAGCTTAACCGAGGCAAGAACGGTGAACGACTTAATTCCCAATACAAAATTGTTTCTCATTGTTGGCAGTTCCGAGCTTCAAATTCGTAATGCACTAGAAGCAGCGTTCAACAGGTAGATGGCCTGAAATACATATAAAGAAGGCCTGTAAAAAATATTTTTAAATAAACAAAATTTTGTGTGACAATTAAAACAAAGTAACTCTCTTTTGGGCAAAGTATATTACTTGGTAAATACACAAGGTAATCTTTGATTTTGACAATGCAGGAAGTCGACATTTAAAAAATTGTTGGCAATAGTTAAGTAGTTCAATCTATACCTACATACAAGGACATTTAATCCGTTGAATAGATAGTTTACAAGAGTAAGACTTAAATAAACTAACTAACCAAAAAACTAGTTCAGGATTAATCAGAGAGGACAGATTGCCGGGCTTCGCAATCTAGGCATACTTCTTTTGCTTTCTGCAGATTCATAAATAAGTCATTATTATTTAAGTGTGTTAAAAAGGTTTGTTTGGTAAAATATAATCATGAATATAATGTGAAACATTACCTTATTGGGCTCCAGTGTTGCCAAAGGCACTGAGGTGGTACCCACAACCTCCGCGTGTACGGAAGCCTCTTTGTGCCAAAATTTTCTTGGTGGTACACCACCGGAATGATCGGAATGATGTATTCCGGTGGATCTGATTCCACAATACAAGGAGGCTCCACGTACGCTGAGTCTGTGAGCGGCTTGTAAGCGAAGTACTTGGCATTCGCTTCTAGCCAGTCTAAAACCTGTAACGAAAAAGTATTTTCATAAAACCATTGTCATAGATATAAGTGCAAGTATAGTGAGCTCAAGGAGTGGGTAAAGGTGTACGGACATAATATCTAATTACTTCAACGGCTAAAGAAATCTTGGCAAACGAAAATAAGAAAAAATCTATAAAAAGCATACTATAATTAAAATAGGTAAAGAAACCACTTACCTTCTTTTCATATTTATGTTGGTACTTGGCTCCCGCCACCATGGGGGCCCACACTTTTGTATCGGTTTTGGTATCGAGACACATCTTAGTCTAGAATTCGCACCTCTGTTTCTCTTGGAACGTGAGTGGCAAAGTCAGTTTTGGACTGAAGATGAATATTCATAGTATATATTTATATGTAACAAATGTCAGTTAACGTTTTAGATAATTACAATTTATCGATAATTACAAGATAATAGATTTATTCATTAGAAAAGGGTTACAAGTTTAAGAAAATACGTAATTAATTACTCATTAGTGTACTCAATTCTATTTAGCCGCCCTTCTATACGTTTGGAACTTCAGAACTTTAAACTTATAGCCCAATAGCGCTTAGAAATAGTATTTTCGCATACTGAAAATTCTTTTGTCATTTTCTTTAAGTTTATCAAGTATGTTCAAAGAGACAACTTTTATCATATCTATGATGCCAATGTCTCTCTTACAGGTAAACGTAAATACATAACATCACGCCCTTAAATCTCCCCTCAAAGTAGACAGATGCTTTCCTATGATAAAACTTTCGCTTTTTCTACTGTCATATGTGTTTCCACATACGTGCTCGACTGTAGAGGGTACTTTTAATCTGGCTTCTTTCTAATAGGTCTTCGTTTTTTAATTGATATAATAGGTAGCCTCTAGCACTATATTTAGTTCAAATTTTTACAAGAATCTATAGCTGAAAATCAAAATGAACTCCCAAAATAATATAATTCTTTTAATTACAAATATAATGTTTTTAAATTTTATCAGAAATAAGAAAGATATTTTTTTCATTTCGAGACCTTTTCATCTTATGAGCACTCATTTGACTTGATATCAATTGTGAGTCAAATTCTTCCGAAACTGTTCGAACTTAGCGGCTACACATTTAAATTTCCTGTTTTCTAGATTTGTGTTGTAGTTTGATGCATTCCTCGAATGTATTCCATTCTTTGTAATCAAACGTATACCAATTTTAACTTATCGAAAGACCTCTCAAGTGTAAGAATACCATTTTCGAACCTACTAGAATCAAATGATAGATTTTTTAGATTACAATAATACTACGACTTAAATTATTTTTTTTTGGAAATCCTCATGGATGCTATGCCGGACTCCTACCGACTAAAACCACACGTTACCTAAAGCCAGGAGTCCCGGGTGAGCCCTCGGAAGGATAGCCCCAGGGCTCCTGACAGACTTTGTCCGCTACCGCAGGCTCGTTCAGGGGGGGTTCGGGTGTTAACCCACCTCTTTGTGGGGTTCGAGTGTTATCTCGCTTCTTTGTGGGGTGTAGGTGTTATACCACTATTGAGAGTGTGAAGGGTGTGCATGTAAACCACACGCTGCGTCACTTTCCATGGCCTGCTTCTGTAAGAACTGCGTGGAGCCCACCCGCCGTACTCAGGCCCCCGGTCACGGAGGCCGGTAGTCTTGGGATAAATTCTACGCTAATATGAAGACGTAAGTTTTTAGAATATTCTAGAAAAAGACGATAAATATCTGGTTTTCGTACAATTGATGAAGTACATCCCTCGACACATGCAGAGGTGTGCCTACCCTATTAGTGTTATCGGCTATAATTACCTTTTGTGCATTATCACAACCTTTCTACTTCTTAGTATTATAGAATAGCTCATTCAAAGTATTATAACCGGTTTATTGATTGAGCACCATTAGTGAATAACTTTAATCTAGTCATTAGGAGCTTAGCAGTCATAATTAGTATTGAATTAAAATATGAGTATGGCTTTATTTTGAGTAAAAACATTATAAAAATGGGAATTTTTGATACTATGCCGTCTTCTATCTATCTAGACAAGGGATAAACATACTAATACATTTGTTAATATTTACCTTTTTTTCAAAGCAAACACCCAATTATCGAAACGAACGATTCTAACACGGCACAACAACCTCTCTGGAAAGATTTTGCTAGAATCTCCCTCGTTCCATCGGTGGTTCATTTGTATATGATGATTACATAGTATATGTATTTATACCACTCAAATCATTCTAACTATAATATGATTTTTCTGTTCATTATTCGAAGACGACTTGCGACGATGTCTCACCAACACCTAAGTTTCTGTAGGTATTTCCGGTTGATTTTACAGCTCACCCAACGGCTTGCTCTGGATCATGCTTGCTGAGTTGATTAAAATCCAGGTCAACCAACCATAATCATAATCACTAAAATCTTGCAACTCCTTGTCTAACCAGCTCTCTAGAATATTTTGATCACTATGGCTATTCAAATTAATTTGTCTGTTTCTATTACTTCCGATTCCTGATGGACTTAATCCAGTCATTTAAAAAATTACTACAAAATAAGCATATGTCAAGTCTATCACAAAATCATAAAATAGTACATTAACACCGACCTTACGTCACGGTGACACCGGGGGTCCAATTGCGGGCACACCTGTGAACGTGTCGCGTGTTCACCACCGAAAAACTAAAGATCAAGTAAAGACAAGCAGCTACTAAAAAAGAGACATTTATAACTCTGTTGGATGTCAAAATATTCCTGTTTTAACTTGCGCGGTGACGCCAGCTCGGCAATTAAAGGTTAATCCCGTTGTACTTTTATAAAAAAGTACGAAAATTTGCCCGATTTGTTGATATATTTAATATGATTACTGCTCCGCTCTCATGGGTTGTGTATGCAGTGCAGTACTTTCTGTGCGTGATGTAACATAGTCTATAGCCTTCCTGAATAAATGGTCTATCCAATGCAAAACTATTTTTTAATTCGAACCAGTTCCTGAGATTAACACGTTCAACCAAACAAAAAAAAACTTCAGCTTTATATATTTGTTTGGATATCAGAGGTTAGGACGGCACATTATTTTAAATTTCGAGCACTTTCGTATTTTTTAGCCCTCATTTGAATAGTCTAGAAAAAATACGATAAATATCTGGTTTTAGTACAAATTGATGAAGTACATCTCTCGACACACGTAGAGGTTTGCCTACCCCATTAGTAATATCGGCTATAATTACCTTTTGTGCATTACTACAACCTTTCTACGTCTTTGTATTATCGAACAGCTCATTAAAAGTCTTATAATCGGTTCATTGAGCACCATTAGTAAATTATTTTTATCTAGTCATTAGGAATTTGGCAGTCATAATTAGTTTTTGAATTAGAATAAGAATCTGGCTTTAAGTAAAAGCCTCTTAAATCTTCATGAACGGACGTAGCCGTCTTGCAAAGACCATTGCTCCTGTTTGTCTTAGTTATATAGTAGAGGATATACATAGTAGAACGAGGATAAGCAAAAAAGGGCTGCATCAAATTTTGTTGCCGCTCTTTTTTGCTTTACAGCTTTAGACTCTGTAGGTTTTAAGATCGAGAAAATGCGGCAGCGATTTTTTTCATTTCATTCATGCAAATGTTTGTACATATTATATTAGTTTATAATATATACAAGACATATTATAGATATGTATACTTTATATGTACGTATTTATGTAGTGTTTACGTAAATTTATGTTAGCGCGTAATTCTATAGTAGTCTTATTGTACCTAGTGTTACGTTGAAGGTACACCATACTGCCCCAAATCCATCCAAAGGTTGCCTGTAAGAGATTGCCTTGTGCGATAAGGCCGCCAATTGTATTACCGATAAGTATTTAATTGTAATCCAAAACTGTTATATTTTTGGTGTACAATAAACAGATAAATCAATCAATCAAGACATCTTTTTAAAATAGAAAATACTTGTGCCAGGAGACTTTCACTGTTGAAATCTTATGCATGACTTATAATACAGTGGCTTGTTTATTTATCAGCAGATATATTAACTTAGTAAAAATATGTAGTTATCTGTCGACCTAACGAAAGTTAAACTAGGAACTTTAGACACAATATATTGTGTGCCTTTGAGAATGCCGTAAGGCGAAACCGGTTAGGTTTATCAAGTAAATGTTGTGGAATAATACAAGTGTTGTTATTGAAAATGTGTAGCGAGTTCCACCAAGTAATGGTACTTGGTGGAACTTGCTACACAAGTTCCACCAAATACCATCAATCAACAGTATAAATTATCTTTAGACCTGTACTTTGAGGGATCGAAGAGCCGTTATTTTTGATAGTTATTTTGTATAGTGTAAAACCATTGTTGCCTAATAAAATGGTCGTCTGGGTTAATTTCTTTTTGACATTGTAGTCGACTGCTTTCACACATATTGTGAAAAGAACCTGGCAGATGTTACTATTTATACGAACTGTGCAATAAAAATAGGTAATCAATGTAATAAATCTAAAATTATATTGGTAAAATTTAATTTTTGGAACGCTCGTGGCCCCGCGGTCTCAGTGTTCGGTAAACGATCACTGAGGTACGCAACTTTCACTATGGCTAGTCGTCGGATGGGTGACCACTTTGTGGCATTTACATTTGCGAGCGTTTCCGTGCTTCGGAAGGCACGCTAAGCCGTTGGTCCCGGTTGCCAGTAAAATGGCAGTCGTTAAGCCTGGTTGAAGGCCTTATAGGCCCACGTAATAGGTGGTATTACGTGGGACAGGAATCCACACGGTGAAAAGTGGGCATATAATATGCCTCTGCCACCCCTTCGGGGATAAGGCGTGATGGATATTTATTTATTTAATACTAATACTTCTATGTACAAGAGATTGAAAAAGGAAATTATACATAGTTACATAATCATAAATAAAATATTAAATTAATTAGCAAAATAATTTTAAAAAAGTAGGTTAGTGTAAATTCTAAGAATAAAATTCAAGGAAAATCGGAGTCTGAGATCTAGATAAAACTCCATCTAATTATTTCATTCCAGGGGATTTAACGTAGCTCTGACATCTCGACGCTCAGTTTAGTTTCCTTCATGTCTTCGACCAAGCTTAACCGAGGCAAGAACGGTGAACGACTTAAGTCCCAATACAAAATTGTTTCTCATTGTTGGCAGTTCCGAGCTTCAAATTCGTAAGCCACTAGAAGCAGCGTTCAACAGGTAGATGGCCTGAAATACATATAAAGACTGCCTGTAAAAAATATTTATAAAAAACAAAATTTTGTGTGACAATTAAAACAAAGTAACTCTCTTTTGGGCAAAGTATATTACTTGGTAAAGACACAAGGTAATCTTTGATTTTGACAATGCAGGAAGTCGACAATTAAAAAATTGTTGGCAATAGTTAAGTAGTTCAATCTATACCTACATACAGGGACATTTAATCCGTTGAATAGATAGTTTGCAAAAGGAAGACTTAAATAAACACTAACCAAAAAACTAGTTTAGGATTAATCAGAGAGGACAGATTGCCAGGCTTCGCGATCTAGGCATACTTCTTTCGCTTTCTGCAGATTCATAAATAAGTCATTATTATTTAAGTGTGTTAAAAAGGTTTGTTTGGTAAAATATAATCATGAATATAATGTGAAACATTACCTTATTGGGCTCCAGTGTTGCCAAAGGCACTGAGGTTGTACCCACAACCTACGCGTGTACGGGAGCCTCTTTGTGCCAAAGTTTTCTTGGTGGTACACCACCGGAATGATCGGAATGATGTATTCCGGTGGATCTGATTCCACAATACAAGGCGGCTCCACGTACGCTGAATCTGTGAGTGGCTTGTAAGCAAAGTACTTGGCATTCGCTTCTAACCAGTCTAAAACCTGTAAAAAGGAAATAGTCATATGAAACGATTGTCATAGATGTTAGTTCAAGTATATATACATATACAAGGAGTGGGTAAACGTGTAGTGAAATAATATCTAGTTACTAAAAAAATATACTCAAAAATAAGAAACAAACTAAATCAACCATACTGTAATGAAAATAGAAAAATAATTATATTTAAAAAGAAAACACCCACCTTCTTTCCATATTTATGTTGGTACTTGGCTCCCGCCACCATGGGGGCCCACACTTTTGTATCGGGTTTGGTATCGAGACACATCTTTTTATAGAATTTGCACCTCTGTTTCACTTGTAACGTAAGTGGCAAATCTAGTCTTGCATTGAATTCACTGCCGTTAGTGATCGCCAAGGTGTACTTTGAGAGTGAGTACGGGCGTTGACTAAGTGTTTTTATATAATCCCCTCTTGTAATGTCGTTACCTGCAAGTTTCGTAGTAATTCAATCAATTTACAGACTAATGTAATCACCTTTCACAGGTAAAAACTGCTTTTTACTGATGATAACCTACTATATTTTCACAATACTCCGCCGTTTACTTCGAGAAACACTTTCATGATTATTGCTGATAAGTATTAGAATTTATGGATTTGTTCCTGATTCGTCTCACATAAAAAAAATGTTTTTGAACCCAGGTTTTATACCTGTTTCGCCCCAAAAATTATCTTATTATTTTTGTCTAATCTCACTTTTTGTTCTTGATTCGCCTCAAGTTGTAGGTCATATATTTAAAAATGGATTTTGTACAGACAGCCTAAATTACATGTTTGCAGAAACTTGTTACTAAATACAAGAAATTCATAACAAGCAAAAAAAGCTTTTTTTCGTCTACAATTTCTACTAAAATTTATAGGCATAATTTTATATATGTAAGTATACCACCTAATATACAAAATGGTTGAGGCCATATTCACTTAGAAGTGGGATAGCACGTAATCAAGTGACTCGGGCATGCTTGCTTGCCTAATAAAAGGGTTGCCCGGGTCAACACCTTTTTGACATAGTCATTTTTTTTTGTCTTACATCTAACTTGAAAGGATCTACCTGACCTAAGTTACTAATAATACAAACAGTGCCATAAAAATGGGTACTCAATGTAATAGAACTAAATTTATGTCGTTAAAACTTCTCTTTATTTATATACAAATACGTAATTATATTACTATTTACAAGAAAGTTAAAAAGGAAATTATACATAGTTACATGACTATGGATAAAATAAAATATTTAATAGAAAATTATAGAAAGTAAGTAGGTCAAACTCTAAAATTTAAATTCCATATATATTGATATACGTGGATGGTATCTGGATAAATCTCCATTCAATTATCTCCAAGAATTTCAACATAAACTCATTGGGTGTAGTATTTGCTGTTTTGTATCCTCCATATGTATCCAAATGCTCCAGGCAAGCCGTAAAATAGAACCAGAATCGCTGTTTGTAGCTGTCAAAATGTTAGTAGACTATCAAAAATGTAACTGACTAGCGGCCACTGGCGCGGAAAGTGTTAGTAGAATTCTATCGGCCGACCGATAGAAGTCTATTGGAGATTCTATTGTAATAGTAGACTACGAAAAACTGTCAAAATTGTACCGGTGGCTTTCTATTAAACGACAAGATTTAGAAAATTACTGGCTGATATACTTTAAATTCCCGTTGCCTCCATTTAACCTTCAGTTACCTATTCTAATTTTCAGTAGGTACTTAATTACCGGGTTAGGTCATGGTGACACCCTATTTGAGTGACGTTTTAAATTAAATGTTTATAAAAAATATGTTATAATCATATATTTTCTGAATGATTTCTCGATAAATATTATGATGAAATCATAAAAACAATAAAACTAAATTGTGTAAACTTTTAATAGCAATAATAAAAAATGGCACATTTTAGGGACATAGTTTTGAGTCTTTGGAAAAAATCTAAGTAAGTCATAAAATATTTTGACCAAATTAACTTTTGTTTTTTATAATGAATAAAAACAAAGTCTAATCAACAAGTTACAATCAAAATTTCAAAGGTCTGAAAATTTGAGGCACAATTCTGGCAAATTTTTGTGGGCCCATTGTAGAGAAAATGTATATTTCATGCCCGACGCACTGATGAGGGATCTTCCTTTTGAGTTTAGATGTACAAATCTTACACAACTTCCTTTTTTGACTGGTTTCAACTTCCTCATGGTCCTCTGGTTCTTTAGTTGTCAAATCTTTGCCAAGAATAGTTTTATTGTAATTGTAAACTCCCTTGGCAAGTGAGTGTTATAGGTACGTCGATTCTAACACGGCACAACAAACTGTCTAGAAAGATTTTGCTAGAATCCCTCTCGTTCCATCGGTGGTTCATTTGTATATGATGATTACATAGTATATGTATTTATACCACTCAAATCATTCTAACTATAATATGATTTTTCTGTTCATTATTCGAAGAAGAGTCTTGCTACGATGTCTCACCAACACCTGAAGTTTCTGTAGGTATTTCCGGTTGATTTTGCAGCTCACCCTACGGCTCAGCTTGGTCTGGATCATGCTTGCTGAGTTGATTAAAATCTAGGTCAACCAACTGATCATCACAATCACTAAAATCTTGCAACCCTTCGTCTAACCAGCTCTCTAGAATATTTTGATCACTATGGCTATTAAAATTAAATTGTATTTTTCTATTACTTCCGATTCCTGATGGACTTACTCCAGTCATTTAAAAGATTACTACAAAATAAGCATATGTCAAGTCTATCACCAAATCATAAAATAGTACATTAACACCAACCTTACGTCACGGTGACACCGGGGGTCCAATTGCGGGCACGCCTGTGAACGTGTCGCGTGTTCACCACCGAAAAACTAAAGATCAAGTAAAGACAAGCAGCTACTAAAAAAGAGACCTTTATAACTCTGTTGGATGTCAAAATATTCCTGTTTTAACTTGCGCGGTGTCATGGTGACGCCAACTCGGCAATTAAAGGTTAATCCCGTTGTACTTTTATAAAAAAATATGAAAATTTGCCCGATTTGTTGATATATTTAATATGATTACTGCTCCGCTCTCATGGGTTGTGTATGCAGTGCAGTACTTTCTGTGCGTGATGTAACATAGTCTATAGCCTTCCTGAATAAATGGTATGCTATCCAATGCAAAACTATTTTTTAATTCGAACCAGTTCCTGAGATTAACACGTTCAACCAAACAAACAAACACTTCAGCTTTATATATTTGTTTGGATATCAGAGGTTAGGACGGCACATTATTTTAAATTTCGAGCACTTTCGTATTTTTAGTCCTCATTTGAATAGTCTAGAAAAAATACGATAAATATCTGGATTTAGTACAAATTGATGAAGTACATCTCTCGACACACGTAGAGGTTTGCCTACCCCATTAGTAATATCGGCTATAATTACCCTTTGTGCATTACCACAACCTTTTTACGTCTTTGTATTATCGAATAGCTCATTCAAAGTCTTATAATCGGTTACATTGAGCACCATTAGTAAATTATTTTTATCTAGTCATTAGGAATTTGGCAGTCATAATTAGTTTTTGAATTAGAATAAGAATCTGGCTTTAAGTAAAAGCCTTTTTTCTTAAATCTTCATGAACGGACGTAGCCGTCTTGCAAAGACCATTGCTCCTGTTTGTCTTGGTTATTTAGTAGAGGATATACATAGTAGAACGAGGATAAGCAAAAAAGGGCAGCATCAAATTTTGTTGCCGCTCTTTATTGCTTTACAGCTTTAGACTCTGTAGGTTTTAAGACCGAGAAAATGCGGCAGCGATTTTTTTCATCACTTTTTTTAATAACATTTTTTTTCATTTATTTATTTCATGCAAATGTTTGTACATATTATATTAGTTTATAATATATACAAGACATATTATAGATATGTATACTTTATATGTACGTATTTATGTAGTGTTTACGTAAATTTATGTTAGCGCGTAATTCTATGGTAGTCTTATTGTACCTAGTGTTACGTTGAAGGTACACCATACTGCCCCAAATCCATCCAAAGGTTGCCTGTAAGAGATTGCCTTGTGCGATAAGGCCGCCAATTGTATTACCGATAAGTATTTAATTGTAATCCAATACTGTTATATTTTTGGTGTACAATAAACAGATAAATCAATCAATCAAGACATCTTTTTAAAATAGAAAATACTTGTGCCAGGAGACTTTCACTGTTGAAATCTTATGCATGACTTATAATACAGTGGCTTGTTTATTTATCAGCAGATATATTAACTTAGTAAAAATATGTAGTTAACTGTCGACCTAACGAAAGTTAAACTAGGAACTTTAGACACAATATATTGTGTGCCTTTGAGAATGCCGTAAGGCGAAACCGGTTAGGTTTATCAAGTAAATGTTGTGGAATAGTACAAGTGTTGATATTGAAAATGTGTAGCAAGTTCCACCAAATACCATCAATCAACAGTATAAATTATCTTTAGACCTGTACTTTGAGTGATCGAAGAGCCGTTATTTTTGATAGTTATTTTGTATAGTGTAAAACCATTGTTGCCTAATAAAATGGTAGTTTGGGTCAATTTCTTTTTGACATTGTAGTCGACTGCTTTCACACATATTGTGAAAAGAACCTGGCAGATGTTACTATTTATACGAACTGTGCAATAAAAATAGGTAATCAATGTAATAAATCTAAAATTATATTGGTAAAATTTATCTTTATTTATATACAAACACTAATACTTCTATGTACAAGAGATTGAAAAAGGAAATTATACATAGTTACATAATCATAAATAAAATATTAAATTAATTAGCAAAATAATTTTTAAAAAGTAGGTTAGTGTAAATTCAAAGAATAAAATTCAAGAAAATACGGAGTCTGGGATCTAGGTAAAACTCCATCTCATTATTTCATTCCAGGGGATTTAACGTAGCTCTGACATCTCGACGCTCAGTTTAGTTTCCTTCATGTCTTCGACCAAGCTTAACCGAGGCAAGAACGGTGAACGACTTAAGTCCCAATACAAAATTGTTTCTCATTGTTGGCAGTTCCGAGCTTCAAATACGTAAGCCACTACAAGCAGCGTTCAACAGGTAGATGGCCTGAAATACATATAAAGAAGGCCTGTAAAAAATATTTTTTAAATAAACAAAATTTTGTGTGACAATTAAAACAAAGTAACTCTCTTTTGGGCAAAGTATATTACTTGGTAAATACACAAGGTAATCTTTGATTTTGACAACGCAGGAAGTACCAATTAAAAAATTGTTGGCTATAGTTAAGTAGTTCAATCTATACCTACATACAAGGACATTTAATCCGTTGAATAGATAGTTTGCAAAAGGAAGACTTAAATAAAAACTAACCAATAAACTAGTTTAGGATTAATCAGAGAGGACAGATTGCCAGGCTTCGCGATCTAGGCATACTTCTTTCGCTTTCTGCAGATTCATAAATAAGTCATTATTATTTAAGTGTGTTAAAAAGGTTTGTTTGGTAAAATATAATCATGAATATAATGTGAAACATTACCTTATTGGGCTCCAGTGTTGCCAAAGGCACTGAGGTGGTACCCACAACCTCCGCGTGTACGGGAGCCTCTTTGTGCCAAAGTTTTCTTGGTGGTACACCACCGGAATGATCGGAATGATGTATTCCAGTGGATCTGATTCCACAATACAAGGCGGCTCCACGTACGCTGAATCTGTGACTGGCTTGTAAGCAAAGTACTTGGCATTCGCTTCTAGCCAGTCTAAAACCTGTAAAAAGGAAATAGATAAAAATAAGAAACAGACTAATTCAACCATACTGTAATGAAAATAGAAAAATAATTATATTTAAAAAAAAAACACCCACCTTCTTTCCATATTAATGTTGGTACTTGGCTCCCGCCACCATGGGGGCCCACACTTTTGTATCGGGTTTGGTATCGAGACACATCTTTTTCTAGAATTTGCACCTCTGTTTGACTTGTAATGTGAGTGGCAAATCTAGTCTTGCACTGAATTCACTGCCGTTAGTGATCGCCAAGGTGTACTTTGAGAGTGAGTACGGGCGTTGACTAAGTGTTTTTATATAATCTCCTCTTGTAATGTCGTTACCTGCATGTTTCGTAGTAATTCAATCAATTTACAGACTGATGTGATCACCTTTCGCAGGTAAAAACTGCTTTTTACTGATGATAACCTACTATATTTTCACAATACTCCGCATGCAATACTTTACTTCTAAAAAACACTTTCATGATTATTGTTTATAAGTATTATAATTTATGGATTTGTTCCTGATTCGTCTCACATAAAAAAAAATGTTTTTGAACCCAGGTTTTATACCTGTTTCGCCCCAAAAATTATTTTTTTATTTATGTCTTATCTCACTTTTTGTTCTTGATTTGCCTCGAGTTGTAGGTCATATATTTAAAAATGGATTATGTACAGACAGCCTAAATTACATGTTTGTAGAAACTTGTTACTAAATACGAGAAATTCATAACAAGCAAAAAAAAATTTTTTTTATCTACAATTTCTACTAAAATTTATAGGCATAATTTTATATATGTAAGTATACCACCTAATATACAAAATGGTTGAGGCCATATTCACTTAGAAGTGGGATAGCACGTAATCAAGTGACTCGGGCATTCTTGCTTGCCTAATAAAAGGGTTGCCCGGGTCAACTCCTTTTTGACATAGTCATTTTTTTTTGTCTTACATCTAACTTGAAAGGATCTACCTGACCTAAGTTACTAATTATACAAACAGTGCCATAAAAATGGGTACTCAATGTAATAGAACTAAATTTATGTTGTTAAAACTTCTCTTTATTTATATACAAATACGTAATTATATTACTATTTACAAGACAGATAAAAAGGAAATTATACATAGTTACATGACTATGGATAAAATAAAATATTTAATAGAAAATTATAGAAAGTAAGTAGGTCAAACTCTAAAATATAAATTCCATATATATTGATATACGTGGATGGTATCTGGATAAATCTCCATCCAATTATCTCCAAGAATTTCAACATAAACTCATTGGGTGTAGTATTTGCTGTTTTGTATCCTCCACAAAACAAATGCTCCAGACAAGCCGTAAAATAGAACCAGAATCGCTGTTTGTAGCTGTCAAAATGTTAGTAGACTATCAAAAATGTAACTGACTAGCGGCAACTGGCGCGCAAAGTGTTAGTAGAATTCTATCGGCCGACCGATAGAAGTCTATTGGAGATTCTATTGTAATAGTAGACTACGAAAAACTGTCAAAATTGTACCGGTGGCTTTCTATTAAATGACAAGATTTAGAAAATTACAGGCTGATATACTTTAAATTCCCGTTGCCTCCATTTAACCTTCAGTTACCGACTCTAATTTTCAGTAGGTACTTAATTACCGAGTTAGGTCATGGTGACACCCTTTTAGAAGTGACGTTTTAAATTAAATGTTTATAAAAAATATGTTATAATCATATATTTTCTGAATGATTTCTCGATAAATATTGGGATGAAATCATAAAAACAATAAAACTAAATTGTGTAACTTTTTTTTGTTAACTTTTTTTCTTATAATGAATAAAAACAACGTCTAATCAACAAGTTACAATCAAAATTTCAAAGGTCTGAAAATTTGAGACACAATTCTGGCAAATTTTTGTGGGCCCATTGTAGAGATAATGTATATTTCATGCCCGACGCACTGATGAGGGATCTTCCTTTTGAGTTTAGATGTACAAATCTTACACAACTTCCTTTTTTGACTGGTTTCAACTTCCTCATGGTCCTCTGGTTCTTTGGTTGTCAAATCTTTGCCAAGAATAGCTTTATTGTAATTGTAAACTCCTTTGGCAAGTGAGTGTTATAGGTACGTCGATTCTAACACGGCACAACAAACTCTCTGGAAAGATTTTGCTAGAATCCCCCTCGTTCCATCGGTGGTTCATTTGTATATGATGATTACATAGTATATGTATTTATACCACTCAAATCATTCTAACTATAATATGATTTTTCTGTTCATTATTCGAAGAAGAGTCTTGCTACGATGTCTCACCAACACCTGAAGTTTCTGTAGGTATTTCCGGTTGATTTTGCAGCTCACCCAACGGCTCAGCTTGCTCTGTATCAGCTTGCTGAGTTGATTAAAATCCAGGTCAACCAACTCATCATCACAGTCACTAAAATCTTGCAACTCTTCGTCTAACCAGCTCTCTAGAATATTTTGATCACTATGGCTGTGCAAATTAAGTTGTCTTTATCTTTTACTTCCGATTCCTGATGGACTTACTCCAGCCATTAAAAAAATACTGAAAAATAAGCATATGATGTCAAGTCTATTTATCTATTTTTGGAACGAAGTTCCTTACGGCAGGATTGAAGAAGATAGGGATTTTGCTGCGCGACCGAACTGAAAAATATGTGATAGTAAAACCGTAAGAAAATAAGCGTACGAAAAAGTCCGTGGAATAAAACTGTTAAATGAGACGTGCGTAGGCGCGACAGTCGTTTGTTTTGCAAATTGTGTCGATTTTCAAACTGTTTATTTAACTCAGAGAAGTGAACACTAATTTGGAAATTGTAGTAACGTTACTACAATTTACTCGGCTGAGACGCAAGAGGCCCGAGTTCGAATCCTAGTACAAACGGTGACTTTCTGTATGATTATTTTCAAGTTTTTAAATAGACGCCCATATCTTTTTGTATAACATTGGAAGGCCCCTGACGTCCTCTGTCGATTGGTACCCATTTGGTCGACCCCATTAGTAATATCGGCTATAATTACCTTTTGTGCATTACCACAACCTTTCTACGTCTCTGTATTATCGAATAGCTCATTCAAAGTCTTATAATCGGTTCATTGAGCACCATTAGTAAATTATTTTTATCTAGTCATTAGGAGCTTGGCAGTCATAATTAGTTTTTGAATTAGAATAAGAATCTGGCTTTAAGTAAAAGCCTTTTTTCTTAAATCTTCATGGACGGACGTCGCCGTCTTGCAAAGACCATTGCTCCTGTTTGTCTTAGTTATATAGTAGAGGATATACATAGTAGAACGAGGATAAGCAAAAAAGGGCAGCATCAAATTTTGTTGCCGCTCTTTTTTGCTTTACAGCTCTAGACTCTGTAGGTTTTAAGACCGAGAAAATGCGGCAGCGATTTTTTTAATTACTTTTTTTTTTCATAACATTTTTTTTCATTTATTTATTTCATGCATATGTTTGTACATATTATTTTAGTTTATAATATATACAAGACATATTATAGATATGTATACTTTATATGTACGTATTTATGTAGTGTTTACGTAAATTTATGTTAGCGCGTAATTCTATAGTAGTCTTATTATACCTAGTGTTACGTTGAAGGTACACCCATACTGCCCCAAATCCATCCAAAGGTTGCCTGTAAGAGATTGCCTTGTGCGATAAGGCCGCCAATTGTATTACCGATAAGTATTTAATTGTAATCCAATACTGTTATATTTTTGGTGTACAATAAACAGATAAATCAATCAATCAAGACATATTTTTAAAATAGATAATACTTGTGCCAGGAGACTTTCACTGTTGAAATCTTATGCATGACTTATAATACAGTGGCTTGTTTATTTATCAGCAGATATATTAACTTAGTAAAAATATGTAGTTATCTGTCGACCTAACGAAAGTTAAACTAGGAACTTTAGACACAATATATTGTGTGCCTTTGAGAATGCCGTAAGGCGAAACCGGTTAGGTTTATCAAGTAAATGTTGTGGAATAGTACAAGTGTTGTTATTGAAAATGTGTAGCAAGTTCCACCAAGTACCATCAATCAACAGTATAAATTATTTTTAGACCTGTACTTTGAGGGATCGAAGAGCCGTTATTTTTGATAGTTATTTTGTATAGTGTAAAACCATTGTTGCCTAATAAAATGGTTGTCTGGGTCAATTTCTTTTTGACATTGTAGTCGACTGCTTTCACACATATTGTGAAAAGAACCTGGCAGATGTTACTATTTATACGAACTGTGCTATAAAAATAGGTAATCAATGTAATAAATCTAAAATTATATTGGTTTTATTTATCCTTATTTATATACAAACACTAATACTTCTATGTACAAGAGATTGAAAAAGGAAATTATACATAGTTACATAATCATAAATAAAATATTAAATTAATTAGCAAAATAATTTTAAAAAAGTAGGTTAGTGTAAATTCAAAGAATAAAATTCAAGGAAAATCGGAGACTGAGATCTAGGTAAAACTCCATCTAATTATTTCATTCCAGGGGATTTAACGTAGCTCTGATATCTCGACGCTCAGTTTAGTTTCCTTCATGTCTTCGACCAAGCTTAACCGAGGCAAGAACGGTGAACGACTTAAGTCCCAATACAAAATTGTTTCTCATTGTTGGCAGTTCCGAGCTTCAAATTCGTAAGCCACTAGAAGCAGCGTTTAACAGGTAGATGGCCTGAAATACATAAAAAGAAGGCCTGTAAAAAATATTTATAAATAAACAAAATTTTTTGTGACAATTAAAACAAAGTAACTCTTTTTTGGGCAAAGTATATTACTTGGTAAAGACACAAGGTAATCTTTGATTTTGACAACGCAGGAAGTCGACAAAAAAAAATTGTTGGGAATAGTTAAGTAGTTCAATCTATACTTACATACAAGTACATTTATTCCGTTGAATAGATAGTTTACAAAAGGAAGACTTAAATAAACACTAACCAAAAATCTAGTTTAGGATTAATCAGAGAGGACAGACATACTTCTTTCGCTTTCTGCAGATTCATAAATAAGTCATTATTATTAAAGTGTGTTTAAAAGGTTTGTTTGGTAAAATATAATCATGAATATAATGTGAAACATTACCTTATTGGGCTCCAGTGTTGCCAAAGGCACTGAAGTGGTACCCACAACCTCCGCGTGTACGGGAGCCTCTTTGTGCCAAAGTTTTCTTGGTGGTACACCACCGGAATGATCGGAATGATGTATTCCGGTGGATCTGATTCCACAATACAAGGCGGCTCCACGTACGCTGAATCTGTGAGTGGCTTGTAAGCAAAGTACTTGGCATTCGCTTCTAGCCAGTCTAAAACCTGTAAAAAGGAAATAGTCATATGAAACGTTTGTCATAGATGTTAGTTCAAGTATATATACATATACAAGGAGTGGGTAAACGTGTAGTGAAACAATATCTAGTTACTAAAAAATTATACTCAAAAATAAGAAATAAACTAAATCAACCATACTGTAATTAAAATAGAAAAATAATTATATTTAAAAAAAAAAACCAACCTTCTTTCCATATTTATGTTGGTACTTGGCTCCCGCCACCATGGAGGCCCACACTTTTGTATCGGTTTTGGTATCGAGACACATCTTTTTCTAGAATTTGCACCTCTGTTTCACTTGTAACGTGAGTGGAAAATCTAGTCTTGCACTGAATTCATTACCGTTAGTGATCGCCAAGGTGTACTTTGACTAAGTGTTTTTAAATAATCCCCTCCTGTAATGTCGTTACCTGCAAGTTTCGTAGTAATTCAATCAATTTACAGACTGATGTGATCACCTTTCGCAGGTAAAAACTGCTTTTTATTGATGATAAACCTTCTATATTTTCACAATACTCCGCCCTTTACTTCGAGAAACACTTTCACGATTATTGCTGATAAGTATTAGAATTTATGGATTTGTTCCTGATTCGTCTCACATAAAAAAAAAGTTTTTAAACACAGGTTTTATACCTGTTTCGCCCCAAAAATTATTTTATTATTTTTGTCTTATCTCACTTTTTGTTCTTGATTCGCCTCGAGTTGTAGGTCATATACTTAAAAATGGATTTTGTACAGACAGCCTAAATTACATGTTTGTAGAAACATGTTACTAAATACAAGAAATTCATAACAAGCAAAAAAAGCTTTTTTTCATCTACAATTTCTACTAAAATTTATAGGCATAATTTTATATATGTAAGTATACCACATTGTCATTTTATTTTGTCTTACATCTACGAGTAACTTGAAAGGATCTACCTGACCTAAGTACTAATTATACAAACAGTGCCATAAAAATGGGTACTCAATGTAATAGAACTAAATTTATGTTGTTAAAACTTCTCTTTATTTATAAACAAATACGTAATTATATTACTATTTACAAGAAAGTTAAGTTAAAATAAATTATACATAGTTACATGATTATGGATAAAATAAAATATTTAATAGTAAATTATAGAAAGTAAGTAGGTCAAACTCTAAAATTTAAATTCCATATATATTGATATACGTGGATGGTATCTGGATAAATCTCCATCCAATTATCTCCAAGAATTTCAACATAAACTCATTGGGTGTAGTATTTGCTGTTTTGTATCCTCCATATGTATCCAAATGCTCCAGGCAAGCCGTAAAATAGAACCAGAATCGCTGTTTGTAGCTGTCAAAATGTTAGTAGACTATCAAAAATGTAACTGACTAGCGGCCACTGGCGCGGAAAGTGTTAGTAGAATTCTATCGGCCGACCGATAGAAGTCTATTGGAGATTCTATTGTAATACTAGACTACGAAAAACTGTCAAAATTGTACCGGTGGCTTTCTATTAAACGACAAAATTTAGAAAATTACAGGCTGATATACTTTAAATTCCCGTTGCGTCCATTTAACCTTCAGTTACCTATTCTAATTTTCAGTAGGTACTTAATTACCGGGTTAGGTCATGGTGACACCCTATTTGAGTGACGTTTTAAATTAAATGTTTATAAAAAATATGTTATAATCATATATTTTCTGAATGATTACTCGATAAATATTGGGATGAAATCATAAAAACAATAAAACAAAAACTAACTTTTTTTCTTATAATGAATATAAACAAAGTCTAATCAACAAGTTACAATCAAAATTTCAAAGGTCTAAAAAGTGAGGCACAATTCTGGCAAATTTTTGTGGGCCCATTGTAGAGATAATGTATATTTCATGCCCGACGCACTGATGAGGGGTCTTCCTTTTGAATTTAGATGTACAAATCTTACACACTTCCTTTTTTGACTGGTTTCAACTTCCTCATGGTCCTCTGGTTCTTTGGTTGTCAAATCTTTGCCAAGAATAGCTTTATTGTAATTGTAAACTCCCTTGGCAAGTGAGTGTTATAGGTACGTCGATTCTAACACGGCACAACAAACTCTCTGGAAAGATTTTGCTAGAATCCCCCTCGTTCCATCGGTGGTTCATTTGTATATGATGATTACATAGTATATGTATTTATACCACTCAAATCATTCTAACTATAACATGATTTTTGTGTTCATAATTCGAAGAAGAGTCTTGCAACGATGTTTTACCAACACCTGAAGTTTCTGTAGGTAATTCCGGTTGATTTTGCAGCTCACCCAACGGCTCAGCTTGCTCTGTATCATGCTTGCTGAGTTGATTAAAATCCAGGTCAACCAACTCATCATCACAATCACTAAAATCTTGCAACTCTTCGTCTAACCAGCTCTCTAGAATATTTTGATCACTATGGCTATTCAAATTAAATTGTCTTTTTCTATTACTTCCGATTCCTGATGGAGTTACTCCAGCCATTAAAAAAATACTGAAAAATAAGCATATGATGTCAAGTCTATCACAAAATAGTACATTAACACCGACCTTACGTCACGGTGACACCGGGGGTCCAATTGCGGGCACACCTGTGAACGTGTGGCGTGTTCACCACCGAAAAACTTAAGATCAAATACAGACAAGCAGCTACTAAAAAAGAGACTTTTATAACTCTGTTGGATGTCAAAATATTCCTGTTTTAACTTGCGCGATGTCATGGTGACACCAGCTCGGCAGTTAAAGGTTAATCCCGTTGTTGATTTGTTGATATATATATGATTACTGCTCCGCTCTCATGGGTTGTGTATGCAGTGCAGTATTCTTTGTGTGCGTGATGTAACATAGTCTATAGCCTTCCTGAATAAATGGTCTATCCAATGCAAAACTATTTTCCGAAGTTCCTTACGGCAGGCTTGGAGAAGATAGGGATTTTGCTGCGCGACCTAAGCTTCAAATTCGTAAGCCACTAGAAGCAGCGTTCAACAGGTAGATGGCCTGAAATACATATAAAGAAGGCCTGTAAAAAATATTTATAAATAAACAAACTTTTGTGTGACAATTAAAACGAAGTAACTCTCTTTTGGGCAATGTATATTACTTGGTAAAGACACAAAGTAATCTTTGATTTTGACAATGCAGGAAGTCGACAATTAAAAAATTGTTGGCAATAGTTAAGTAGTTCAATCTATACCTACATACAGGGACATTTAATCCGTTGAATAGATAGTTTACAAGAGGAAGACTTAAATAAACTAACTAACCAGAAAACTAGTTTAGGATTAATCAGAGAGGACAGATTGCCAGGCTTCGCAATCTAGGCATACTTCTTTCGCTTTCTGCAGATTCATAAATAAGTCATTATTATTTAAGTGTGTTAAAAAGGTTTGTTTGGTAAAATATAATCATGAATATAATGTGAAACATTACCTTATTGGGCTCCAGTGTTGCCAAAGGCACTGAGGTGGTACCCACAACCTCCGCGTGTACGGAAGCCTCTTTGTGCCAAAGTTTTCTTGGTGGTACACCACCGGAATGATCGGAATGATGTATTCCGGTGGATCTGATTCCACAATACAAGGAGGCTCCACGTACGCTGAGTCTGTGAGCGGCTTGTAAGCGAAGTACTGGGAATTCGCTTCTAGCCAGTCTAAAACCTGTAACGAGAAAGTATTTTCATAAAACCATTATCATAGATATAAGTGCAAGTATAGTGAGCTCAAGGAGTGGGTAAAGGTGTACGGACATAATATCTAATTACTTCAACGGCTAAAGAAATCTTGGCAATCGAAAATAAGAAAAAAGCTATAAAAAGCATACTGTAATTAAAATAGGTAAAGAAACCACTTACCTTCTTTTCATATTTATGTTGGTACTTGGCTCCCGCCACCATGGGGGCCCACACTTTTGTATCGGTTTTGGTATCGAGACACATCTTGGTCTAGAATTCGCACCTCTGTTTCGCTTGTAACGTGAGTGGCAAAGTCAGTTTTGAACTGAAGATGAATATTCATAGTATATATTTATATGTAACAAATGTCAATTACCGTTTTAGATAATTACAATTTATCGATAATTACAAGATAATAGATTTATTCATTAGAAAAGGGTTACAAGTTTAAGAAAATACGTAATTATATACTCATTAGTGTACTCAATTCTATTTAGCCGCCCTTTTATACGTTTGGAACTTCAGAACTTTAAACTTTAAAGGGGATACGCCCAATAGCGCTTAGAAATAGTATTTTCGCAAACTGAAAATTCTTTTGTCATTTTCTTTAAGTTTATCAAGTATGTTCAAAGAGACAACTTTTATCTTATCTATGATGCCAATGTCTCTCTTACAGGTAAACGTAAATACATAACATCACGCCCTTAAATCTCCCCTCAAAGTAGACAGATGCTTTCCTATGATAAAACTTTCGCTTTTTCTACTGTCATATGTGTTTTCACATACGTGCTCGACTGTAGAGAGTACTCTTAATCCGGCTTCTTCCTAATAGGTCTTCGTTTTTTAATTGATATAATAGGTAGCCTCTAGCACTATATTTAGTTTAAATTTTTACAAGAATACAGTCTATCTATAGCTGAAAATCAAAATGAACTCCCAAAATAATATATTTCTTTTAATTACAAATATAATCTTTTTAAATTTAATCAGAAATAAGAAAGATATTTTTTTCATTTCAAGACCTTTTCAACTTATGAGCACTCATTTGACTTGATATCAATTGTGAGTCAAATTCTTCCGAAACTGTTCGAACTTCGCGGCTACGTACGTACGTTTAAATTTCCTGTTTTCTAGATTTGTGTTGTAGTTTGATGCATTCCTCGAATGTATTCAATTCTTTGTAATCAAACGTATACCAATTTTAACTTATCGAAAGACCTCTCAAGTGAAAGAATACCATTTTCGAACCTACTAGAATCAAATGATAGATTTTTTAGATTACAATAATACTACGACTTAAATTTTCTTTTTCTTTTGGAAATCCTCATGGATGCTATGCCGGACTCCTACCGACTAAAACCACACGTTACCCTTCATCTGTCTATAGCCAGGAGTCCCGGGTGTGCCCTCGGAAGGATAGCCCCAGGGCTTCTGACAGACTTTGTCCGCTACCGGATGCTCGTTCAGGGAGGGTTCGGGTGTTAACCCACCTCTTTGTTGGGGTTCGAGTGTTATCTCGCTTCTTTGTGGGGTGTAGGTGTTTTACCACTATTGAGAGTGTGAAGAGTGTGCATGTAAACCTCACGCTGCGCCACTTTCCATGGCCTGCTTCTGTAAGAACTGCGTGGAGCCCACCCGCCGTACTCAGGCCCCCGGTCACGGAGGCCGGTAGTCTTGGGATAAATTCTACGCTAATATGAAGACGTAAGTTTTTAGAATATTCTAGAAAAAGACGATAAATATCTGGTTTTTGTACAATTGATGAAGTACATCCCTCGACACATGCAGAGGTGTGCCTACCCTATTAGTGTAATCGGCTATAATTACCTTTTGTGCATTATCACAACCTTTCTACTTCTTAGTATTATAGAATAGCTCATTCAAAGTATTATAACCGGTTTATTGATTGAGCACCTTTAGTGAATAACTTTAATCTAGTCATTAGGAGCTTAGCAGTCATAATTAGTATTGAATTAAAATATTAGTATGGCTTTATTTTGAGTAAAAACATTATATAAATGAGAATTTTTGATACTATGCCGTCTTCTATCTATCTAGACAAGGGATAAACATACTAATACATTTGTTAATATTTACCCTTTTTTCAAAGCAAACACCCAATTATCGAAACGAACGATTCTAACACGGCACAACAACCTCTCTGAAAAGATTTTGCTAGAATCTCCCTCGTTCCATCGGTGGTTCATTTGTATATGATGATTACATAGTATATGTATTTATACCACTCAAATCATTCTAACTATAATATGATTTTTCTGTTCATTATTCGAAGACGACTTGCGACGATGTCTCACCAACACCTGAAGTTTCTGTAGGTATTTCCGGTTGATTTTGCAGCTCACCCAATGGCTCAGCTTGCTCTGTATCATGCTTCCTGAGTTGATTAAAATCCAGGTCAACCAACTCATCATCACAATCACTAAAATCTTGCAACTCTTCGTCTAACCAGCTCTCTAGAATATTTTGATCACTATGGCTATTCAAATTAAATTATATTTTTCTATTACTTCCGATTCCTGATGGACTTACTCCAGTCATTTAAAAGATTACTACAAAATAAGCATATGTCAAGTCTATCACAAAATCATAAAATAGTACATTAACACCGACACCGGGGGTCCAATTGCGGGCACACCTGTGAACGTGTCGCGTGTTCACCACCGAAAAACTAAAGATCAAGTAAAGACAAGCAGCTACTAAAAAAGAGACCTTTATAACTCTGTTGGATGTCAAAATATTCCTGTTTTAACTTGCGCGGTGTCATGGTGACGCAAGCTCGGCAATTAAAGGTTAATCCCGTTGTACTTTTATAAAAAAGTATGAAAATTTGCCCGATTTGTTGATATATTTAATATGATTACTGCTCCGCTCTCATGGGTTGTGTATGCAGTGCAGTACTTTCTGTGCGTGATGTAACATAGTCTATAGCCTTCCTGAATAAATGGTCTATCCAATGCAAAACTATTTTTTAATTCGAACCAGTTCCTGAGATTAACACGTTCAACCAAACAAACAAACACCTCAGCTTCATATATTTGTTTGGATATCAGAGGTTAGGACGGCACATTATTTTAAATTTCGAGCACTTTCGTATTTTTTAGTCCTCATTTGAATAGTCTAGAAAAAATACGATAAATATCTGGTTTTAGTACAAATTGATGAAGTACATCTCTCGACACACGTAGAGGTTTGCCTACCCCATTAGTAATATCGGCTATAATTACCTTTTGTGCATTACCACAACCTTTCTACGTCTTTGTATTATCGAATAGCTCATTCAAAGTCTTATAATCGGTTCATTGAGCACCATTAGTAAATTATTTTTGTCTAGTCATTAGGAATGTGGCAGTCATAATTAGTTTTTGAATTAGAATAAGAATCTGGCTTTAAGTAAAAGCCTTTTTTCTTAAATCTTCATGAACGGACGTAGCCGTCTTGCAAAGACCATTGCTCCTGTTTGTCTTAGTTATATAGTAGAGGATATACATAGTAGAACGAGGATAAGCAAAAAAGGGCAGCATCAAATTTTGTTGCCGCTCTTTTTTGCTTTACAGCTTTAGACTCTGTAGGTTTTAAGACCGAGAAAATGCGGCAGCGATTTTTATCATCACTTTTTTTCATAACATTTTTTTTCATTTATTTATTTCATGCAAATGTTTGTACATATTATATTAGTTTATAATATATACAAGACATATTATAGATATGTATACTTTATATGTACGTATTTATGTAGTGTTTAAGTAAATTTATGTTAGCGCGTAATTCTATAGTAGTCTTATTGTACCTAGTGTTACGTTGAAGGTACACCATACTGCCCCAAATCCATCCAAAGGTTGCCTGTAAGAGATTGCCTTGTGCGATAAGGCCGCCAATTGTATTACCGATAAGTATTTAATTGTAATCCAATACTGTTATATTTTTGGTGTACAATAAACAGATAAATCAATCAATCAAGACATCTTTTTAAAATAGAAAATACTTGTGCCAGGAGACTTTCCCTGTTGAAATCTTATGCATGACTTATAATATAGTGGCTTGTTTATTTATCAGCAGATATATTAACTTAGTAAAAATATGTAGTTATCTGTCGACCTAACGAAAGTTAAACTAGGAACTTTAGACACAATATATTGTGTGCCTTTGAGAATGCCGTAAGGCGAAAGCGGTTAGGTTTATCAAGTAAATGTTGTGGAATAGTACAAGTGTTGTTATTGAAAAGGTGTAGCAAGTTCCACCAAATACCATCAATCAACAGTATAAATTATCTTTAGACCTGTACTTTGAGGGATCGAAGAGCCGTTATTTTTGATAGTTATTTTGTATAGTGTAAAACCATTGTTGCCTAATAAAATGGTCGTCTGGGTCAATTTTTTTTTGACATTGTATTCGACTGCTTTCACACATATTGTGAAAAGAACCTGGCAGATGTTACTATTTATACGAACTGTGCAATAAAAATAGGTAATCAATGTAATAAATCTTAAATTATATTGGTAAAATTTATCTTTATTTATATACAAACACTAATACTTCTATGTACAAGAGATTGAAAAAGGAAATTATACATAGTTACATAATCATAAATAAAATATTAAATTAATTAGCAAAATAATTTTAAAAAAGTAGGTTATTGTAAATTCAAAGAATAAAATTCAAGGAAAATCGGAGTCTGAGATCTAGGTAAAACTCCATCTAATTATTTCATTCCAGGGGATTTAACGTAGCTCTGACATCTCGACGCTCAGTTTAGTTTCCTTCATGTCTTCGACCAAGCTTAACCGAGGCAAGAACGGTGAACGACTTAAGTCCCAATACAAAATTGTTTCTCATTGTTGGCAGTTCCGAGCTTCAAATTCGTAAGCCACTAGAAGCAGCGTTCAACAGGTAGATGGCCTGAAATACATAAAAAGAAGGCATGTAAAAAATATTTATAAATAAACAAAATTTTGTGTGACAATTAAAACAAAGTAACTCTCTTTTGGGCAAAGTATATTACTTGGTAAAGACACAAGGTAATCTTTGATTGTGACAATGCAGGAAGTCGACAATTAAAAAATTGTTGGCAATAGTTAAGTAGTTCAATCTATACCTACATACAAGGACATTTAATCCGTTGAATAGATAGTTTACAAGAGGAAGACTTAAATAAACTAACTAACCAAAAAACTAGTTTAGGATTAATCAGAGAGGACAGATTGCCAGGTTTCGCAATCTAGGCATACTTCTTTCGCTTTCTGCAGATTCATAAATAAGTCATTATTATTTAAGTGTGTTAAAAAGGTTTGTTTGGTAAAATATAATCATGAATATAATGTGAAACATTACCTTATTGGGCTCCAGTGTTGCCAAAGGCACTGAGGTGGTACCCACAACCTCCGCGTGTACGGGAGCCTCTTTGTGCCAAAGTTTTCTTGGTGGTACACCACCGGAATGATCGGAATGATGTATTCCGGTGGATCTGATTCCACAATACAAGGAGGCTCCACGTACGCTGAGTCTGTGAGCGGCTTGTAAGCGAAGTACTTGGCATTCGCTTCTAGCCAGTCTAAAACCTGTAACGAGAAAGTATTTTCATAAAACCATTGTCATAGATATAAGTGCAAGTATAGTGAGCTCAAGGAGTGGGTAAAGGTGTACGGACATAATATCTAATTACTTCAACGGCTAAAGAAATCTTGGCAATCGAAAATAAGAAAAAAGGCTATAAAAAGCATACTGTAATTAAAATAGGTAAAGAAACCACTTACCTTCTTTTCATATTTATGTTGGTACTTGGCTCCCGCCACCATGGGGGCCCACACTTTTGTATCGGTTTTGGTATCGAGACACATCTTGGTCTAGAATTCGCACCTCTGTTTCGCTTGTAACGTGAGTGGCAAAGTCAGTTTTGGACTGAAGATGAATATTCATAGTATATATTTATATGTAACAAATGGCAATTAACGTTTTAGATAATTACAATTTATCGATAATTACAAGATAATAGATTTATTCATTAGAAAAGGGATACAAGTTTAAGAAAATACGTAATTATATACTCATTAGTGTACTCAATTCTATTTAGCCGCCCTTCTATACGTTTGGAACTTCAGAACTTTAAACTTTAAAGGGGATACGCCCAATAGCGCTTAGAAATAGTATTTACGCATACTGAAAATTCTTTTGTCATTTTCTTTAAGTTTATCAAGTATGTTCAAAGAGACAACTTTTATCATATCTATGATGCCAATGTCTCTCTTACAGGTAAACGTAAATACATAACATCACGCCCTCAAATCTCCCCTCAAAGTAGACAGATGCTTTCCTATGATGAAACTTTCGCTTTTTCTACTGTCATATGTGTTTTCACATACGTGCTCGACTGTAGAGGGTACTCTTAATCTGGCTTCTTCCTAATAGGTCTTCGTTTTGTATGTATATATATCGTTTGGTAGTCTCTAGCACTATACTTCGTTCAAATTTTTACAAGAATACATTCTATCTATAACTGAATATAATAAAATTATTTTAATTACAAATATAATCTTTTTAAATTTTATCAGAAATAAGAAAGATTTTTTTTTTATTTCAAGACCTTTTCAACTTATGAGCACTCATTTGACTTGATATCAATTGTGAGTCAAATTCTTCCGAAACTGTTCGAACTTCGCGGCTACGCGTTTAAATTTCCCGTTTTCTAGATTTGTGTTGTAGTTTGATGCATTCCTCGAATGTATTCCATTCTTTGTAAACAAACGTATACCAATTTTAACTTATCGAAAGACCTCTCAAGTGAAAGAATACCATTTTCGAACCTACTAGAATCAAATAATAGATTTTTTAGATTACATAAATACTACGACTAAAATTTTATTTTTCTTTTGGAAATCCTCATGGATGCTATGCCGGACTCCTACCGACTAAAACCACACGTTTCCCTTCATCTGTCTATAGCCAGGAGTCCCGGGTGAGCTCTCGGAAGGATAGCCCCAGGGCTCCTGACAGACTTTGTCCGCTACCGCAGGCTCGTTCAGGGGGGGTTCGGGTGTTAACCTGCCTCTTTGTGGGGTTCGAGTGTTATCTCGCTTCTTTGTGGGGTGTAGGTGTTATACCACTATGGAGAGGGTGAAGGGTGTGCATGTAAACCTCATGCTGCGCCACTTTCCATGGCCTGCTTCTGTAAGAACTGCGTGGAGCCCACCCGCCGTACTCAGGCCCCCGGTCACGGAGGCCGGTAGTCTTAGGATAAATTCTACGCTAATATGAAGACGTAAGTTTTTAGAATATTCTAGAAAAAGACGATAAATATCTGGTTTTCGTACAATTGATGCAGTACATCCCACGACACATGCAGAGGTGTGCCTACCCCATTAGTGTTATCGGCTATAATTACCTTTTGTGCATTATCACAACCTTTCTACTTCTTAGTATTATAGAATAGCTCATTCAAATTATTATAACCGGTTCATTGATTGAGCACCATTAGTGAATAACTTTGATCTAGTCATTAGGAGCTTAGCAGCCATAATTAGTTTTGAATTAAAATATGAGTATGGCTTCATGTTGAGTAAAAACATTATAAAAATGGGAATTTTTGATACTATGCCGTCTTCCATCTATCTAGACAAGGGAGAAACATACTAATACATTTGTTAATATTTACCTTTTTTTCAAAGCAAACACTCAATTTTCGAAACGAACATTTTCAGATCACAAAAATATTTGTTCCGACCCGAAATTCGAATCCGAGACCTCAGAGTGGAAGTCGCATTCACTACCACTTCACCTCGGAGGCAGTCTTTTGAGGTTTCTCTTCATCCTTGGAACAGGTTTCTTAAGGAACTTCACCACGCGGCTTTGCAGGTGGAACCACGAACATTTTATTAATGCAAATAAACTAGTTGACGCCGCCAGCGAGTCCGCACGCGTAGTGAAGTTTACCCGATCCCGTTTCTCACAGGAACTTGTTCCCAGGATAAAAAGCAGCCTATGTGTTATTCTGATGTGTGAAGCTAAATTGTTGTAAAGTTTCTTAAAAATTTATTCAGTAGATTTTGCGTAAAAGAGTAACAAACATCCATTCTTACAAACTTTCGCGTTTATGATAATTAGTAGGATTGTAATGCGAAATATACTAATTAACAACCAGTTTGTAGCTTCGTGATTATGTTCATTTTTAAATAATAGTATCGTTATTTCATAATAATTGTGATAGTAGTAATTTGTAAATCGTTAAGGTGGACATAAATTGGAATGAATACTGCGTTCTGAAGCTTACACTACCACAGTCAGATTACAACGTCGCAATAACATAATTGGAAAATGCAAGACAAAGAAACTGGTGAACATATTGTGCCTTTGTGTTGTAACGACAGTTATACTAATGTAAGTGATTTTTGATGTTTTACTTCTTTTGGCGCGTTAGGGAAAAAATATGAGAGTAAATTTTTACGATGCTGCGTTGGCATTTTGCGAAGTTGGCATTACGAGAAGTTGGCATTTCGCGAAGTGGGCAATGTGAGAAGATAAAATGTGCCAATATGTGCCAACTTCTCAAAATGCCAACCGCTCGCAAATATTCAACTTCTCACATTGCCAACTTTGCAAAATGCCAACTTCTCACATTGCAAACTTCGCGAAATGCCAACTTACTGTTACGAAAAACCGACACCATGAAGTTAGCTGATAAGTGTTTCCATAACAACTTCTAACTATTAAGTACACGCACACTTATAATAGTCGGAACAAATATTTGTGTGTTCCACAAATGTGTGTTTTCGGAGTTTGGGTGTTTCCTATGTATAATATGTATGTATTTAGAAATATATAAGTGTGTTTATCGGTTATCTAGATCCAATAACACAAGCTAATATTAGCTTAATTTGGGCTAGATGACGTTGTGTGAAAAGTGTCCCACAATATTTAATATTTATTTAATATTTAGTACTTTTTTTATTTAATTTATTAGACACTAAGGCAGCTTAATATCTGTTCCGTCCATCAGATCGAAAGTGTGACACGGAGTGTGATAAGGACGTTTACATTTTTTTTTTTGCAAATGTTGTGTGTTGAGGTGCAAAATATATTTTTCTAGCTTAGTATAACATATTGTTTTAAAATTTTTTTTTTTTTGCTTTAATGATAAGCACGTGTCAAACTAATATCATATTACAATACGGTATAGTATGCTTTTGCCATTACGCCATACAATTATTGTAGAGTTTAATCAAAATCCATTTAGTAGATTTTGCGTGAAAGAGTAACAAACATTCATTCATCCTTACAAACTTTCGCGTTTATGATATTAGTAGGATTTGCTAGGATGAATTTGCAGCGCATTAAAAGTTCTTTGCCCCATCTTTAATTAATCAATCAAACCAGCCTATGGCAGTCCACTGCTGGATGTATGTATCTCCCTATTCACGCCACAACACACGGTCCTATCTACAATTCAGGCCCTCACGGCGACCTTTTCCAAGTTGTCGGTCCATCAGCTGGCATAGGGTCGTCCGTACGCGTACGTACCGTACATCTGCCGAGTCGGTCAGTCTCCACTTCAGGTGGGCCAAATCTACTAATTCAATTGCGTCAGAAGAGAATAGAAATCGTCGCTCAATGAGAGCCGATAGAAAAATTGACAGTTTTCGTAGTTTACTACTGCAATTGCGCTTCAATAGAATTCGATTGGCCGGCCGATAGAATGTTATTAACACGTGTAGCGCCTGTACGTAGCTGTTAATTTGCAATAGTATAGTTTGACCACGATCGCTGTTCCGCTCACTGTGTACAATTTAGTACGTAATGAGCGGTACAGCGGTCGTGGTATAACTATAGTCTATATTAATATTTTGATAACTTAAAACAGTTACTTTGTCTCTATTCTGTAGCTTGAGAAGTGTGATTGTGAAATATATAATAGTTTTAGTAGGCTACCTTTTAGGTTTTGGACTGATCGCAATAGAACTGCTATAGAATTGAACTAGAACGGCTTTCTAATGGAAAATAGTAGATTCGGCCTCCAGAACTTGTTGCTCCAACGGCCAATCGTTCTTCTACTGATGCGGTCAACACGTTACCCTATTAACGTACCATTTTAATGTGTTACTTTTTATATTGAATTTAGAATGTCGTCATACAGCCTACCCAGCATTGTCATTACATACATACATACATATTGTTACGCCTTTATCCCCGAAGGGGTAGGCAGAGGCATATTAAACGCCCACATTTCACCGTATGCATTTTCGTCCCACGTAACAGGTGGTGAGCCCATTGCCGCGTTGAAATGGACAGGTGCAGGCTATAGCGACCTGTTGTTGTATTTTTTTAAGCCGCCCATAAGGCCTTCAACTTCACTTCACTTCAACAACGACTGCTATTTTATTGGCAACCGGGACCAACGGCTTAACGCGCCTTCCGAAGCACGGAACTGGGGTGGGTCTAAAAACCGAATAAATTTAATAAAATGTGTCTATTTTAGATGTTAAATTTGGAAGAAATTTTAAACCCGTTGCCTTTTTAGTGAGGTGGAAGCAAAGAGGCTAAAAGGTCTTATGTGCTAGACACTAATAAGCACGACCAATTAAAGTCCTGGTAGTCTCGGACTTAACGGTAGCATTGTCATTAGAATAGAATATAATAGAATAGAATAATATTTATTGCACACCAATATAAAAATATATCATACAAAAAGATAAAAATTTTATAAATGTACAGAGGGCTAATTATGCTAAAAATCGCTTATCGCTAAAAATTCATTCATGTCATTAGGTGTACACAAAATTTTTGGCTCAATCGGTTGAAGTTATCTACTTTAAATACGTTTTTAAAAAAAATGACTTATTTCACTCATTTCACTCCAACTCTGAATAATTGATAACAATCTTACAAACATCGTTTTCTTATGTACATTTTTTTATTAAGATGTCTTTTCTTTCTACAGGTCCTCCGCTGGTTACAAACACGAGCTCCAGGCCAGTTCCATGATTCGCCGCCACCTGCTCAACCTACTCCATCAAGGCTACTGCCTCCACCTAGCTCATCGCCGCCTTTTGTAATTGTGAAACCCAAAATTACTACAATCCTCACTTATTCGCCCAAATATTTGGAACAGAAATGTATCTGGGTATTTAAAATGGATGCCTAGACTATTTAACTTTAATCATACCGATCTTTTAGCTACTCAGTACAATTTGAAATAAATAAATACCTGCCCGCGGCTTCGCCTGCGTATTTAAGCTTTCTCGTTCCCGTCTCTAATCTGTGCAATTTTTTCAATTTTTCTGTCCATAAAAACCTACCATAGAATTCAAGGAATAAACAAAAACATTACTGATATTGGTCCAGTCGTCTTCAAGTTTTGCGCTTAGCAACATATTTAGGTATTCATTTTTATTTAAATAGAATTATCAGTTTTTCAAAAATTACAGACTAATTCAACTGGACTTGCTTTCTTTTATTTAATTAATAAATACTTAGATATTCTAATATGTATTCAATTATTTTGAATAGTAAGACTTATGAACTTACATTTAATGCACTAATCTATTCTTTTTTAAATTTGGTCGAAATTTGACCAATGGGCGATTACTAGTTTATTAGTATTAGAGTAAATGAAATATACACATGGTAAAGTAAATATCCCGTATATAACGGGATATTTAATTTACTCTGTGTACAATCATGGAGCTTGCAATATCATGCGTCATGCACTTCCATTATTCTAATACCTAAAACATTTCAAGACAAAGCTAGCTCCTGCGCTTTGTCACTCACTGCTGCAACGAATGTCGCCTCGTCTTCATGCTTTCTTCTTCTTACAAATCATGGCAGCGCATAAAATAAGAAAGAGAGTCACAGCGGCCGTCCAAAACCCCGCAAAATCTACATTCGAGGTGGAGTTCACAAACATTCGTGGACTCCATGCAAACCTCGATGCCGTCCACCACCACCTCGAGACGGCTCGGCCAGCTGTGATGTTCCTCACGGAGACACAAATACACCGCCCTGACGATCCGTCTTATCTGTGTTATCCTGGCTATTTCATCGAAGAGCACTTTCGAGATAAAGCCGGGGTGTGCGTTTTCGTTAGGGCGGATGTTTGCTGTCGCCGGTTGCGCTGCCTTGAGAATACCTCCTATTCTGTCCTCTGGCTGCACGTGGATCATGGCTCCACGAGTCAGATTTACGTGTGCGTTTACCGTTCCCACACAGGGGATGCTGAGACAGTAAGGCTATTTCAGTACCACAGCGAGGGTGCCGATGATGCGCAGGTGCGGTTCCCGAAAGCTGATCTGGTGTTTCTGGGGGACTTGAATCCTCTAAATGACCCTCAAGACCGATCACTCAGGTAGAGCTGCCCACACATTTGCTCTCTCTCATGGTCTGACCCAGATGGTACGCGAGATCACGCGGATACCAGACCGGTCAAATAACACTCTCGCTCTGTTGGACCTACTGCTGACGAGTCGCCCAGCCCTGTATAGTGTGTCGGTGGGCGCCCCACTGGGTACCTCCGATCACTGTATGGTACATGCCAGCATGCAGGTGCCACCTCCTGCACGTGCAGTAGAAATGGGATGAGGACTGGGATGGGTTTCGCAACTATTTTGCGTTTGTCAGATAAGGCTCCTTCGGACAGCGCTTCTGCCATTGTTGGCGAGATCAGTTTAGGTATGGAATACCACATTCCTTACACTGATGTCGCCAACATCTGCAAAGCTCGCCCCTGGTTTGGACGTGAGTGCATACAATAAAGCCACCAGGGCCAGTAAGAGCGCCTTCAAGAGAACGGATGCCCAGCGCATCGCACGGCTTGGCCAGGAACTTGCGTCACATCTAACAGGTAGCCGTGGATACTGGCAACTGGCCAAAGCCGTGCAGGCCAACTTCTGCCAACCGTCGCTGCCACCGCTGCGTTACTCAGATGGGTCACTAGCTCACAAAGCCCAAGTACAGTACAAGACATGCGTTGAATACTGCTCTCACCTTTGGGATGATTCCGCGAGGTACCTGTTGGACGCACTTGACGCTATGCAAAGACGTGCTATTCGTATTATTTGATTGTCCTGAGGTAACAAGAACTCTTGAACCGCTGGCGCAGGTAGAATGATAGGTTCACTGGCTGCGTTTTACCGTATATACCACGGCGAGTGTTCAGAAGAGATTTTCCACCTAATCCCACCCTCTCCTTTTCGATCCCGAACAACGCGTGCCGGGCAGAGGTGCCACTCGCATACAGTGGAAAGAATTTTCGCCAGAACTGAGCGGTTTAAATGATCGTTTTTCTGTCGCACAATAAAAATTTGGAATGCTTTGCCAGCGCACGTGTTTCCCTCCTCTTATAATTCCGGGTTCTGCAAGCGGAGCGTGAAGAGGCACATCATTGGGGCGTCAACGTGAGAGCCACTGTTATTAGCCCTTTTTTGAACTGCGACAGTGGCTTTCAATTCGTTAGATGTCGCTATGGCTTTCCATCAGGAGGGCGGCGCCTAGGCGGCGCCTAGGCGAGATAAAAAAAAATATTTACCATAAAAATGTAGATACTTATCACTTACTTGAGTTTTCCTTTAAGTATTGGAGTACTACTATAGGAAGTATTTAAGTAGTATCCTGTATACGGCACATGTTCTTAAACAATGTTGGTTCCTGAAGAAGTTTTAAGCCGTTCGACTGGGACAGACAGGGCGTGAATATTAACGCCGAGTGCATGTCACATCTTCATTATGCTATCTGTATGATATTAGTTGAATGCTGCATAGCCTAAATAAAGCGTCTCATTGGAAATTTCAACTGAACGAAACTAAGCTTAATTTAACTAAACTTAACTAACTATCTTCATGCTGTATCCCTGACGGGGTAGTCAGAGACGACAGATCGCCAGGCTTCCCGATCCATGCATACTTCTTTCGCTTCGTGCAGATACAAAACGGCCCTGCAATCAATCACTTCATACATGCACGTCTGGGTATCCAAGTACTTTTTACTCCGTTTTTTGAGGTGGTGATCTTCATACTTAAGTCTCGACCTAACGTGATTCCTTCTACCCTCTACTTTCACACAATATATATTCTTCGTCAATCGTTCATCGCTCATTAGTTGGACGTGTCCAAACCAACGGACCACTAAACTGACTATACTTAAATAAACTTAACTATCTATACTTAACAAAACTTAAACAGAAATTACTAAACTAAAATCTTTTAGTTAAGATTTCTATAGTTTTGCATACATACATATTGTCAAACCTTTATCCCCGAAGTCGTGGGCAGAGGCATACTATACGCCCACATTTCACCGTATGCATTTTTGTCCCAAATGACAGGTGGTGAACCCATTGCCGTGTTGAAAATGGACAGGCGCAGGTTGTGTAACTGTATACGCTTTTACAACAAGCTTCCCTGTGACCTGAGAAATTTACCATCAAAAAAAATAAATTAAAAAGTTTATTAAAGAAAGCTTTGTGAAAAAGGTTATTACTCTATTTAAGACTATTTACAGGACAGGGATGCCTGGAAATGATCTGCTGCAAATAAAATATTATAGTCAAAATATATTAAATTGTAAATAGGCCATCAAAAAAAAAGCCTTCCTAAGTTTCTTGCCGGTTCTTCTCAGGTGGGCCGCGTTCCGAACCGGTGGTCACTTTAAATATACAATTTTTTTCTTTAGTTTTAGTGTATGACATTTTGTAAGCGCCGTTGAAATGGTCTATGCAAAATAAAGACATTTTTATTTTATTATTTTTATTTATTTGACAACCTGCTGTTGAAATTTTTAAAGCCTTTAAGGCCCTCGACTAGGCTTAACGACTGCCATTTTACTTACAACCAGGATCAACGGCTTAACATGTCTTCCGAAACACGGAAACGCTTGCAAATGTAAATGCCACAAAGTGGTCACCCATCCGTGACCAGCCATAGCGAAATTTGCTTAACGCAGTGATCGTTCACAGAACACTGAATCCGCGGGACTACGAGCGGTTCTATGTGTTTTGAATTTTCTATGGCACCGTTCGCGCTTTCATCTCTGTCTGGCAACTTCGGTGCGACTGAGATGAAAACATTTCAAGGTTGTTTGCTCGTGTAGGTACACGAGCAAACAACAACATTACAGCTTTTATAAAAATATTGCCATATTTTTTACACAACATCAATCATAATGCAATTTCCTATCATTGTCACAACACAGCCTAAACCCATTTCAAACAACAAAATAACATGTTATTTGATATTACCAAAACATATTGTTATCGCATCCTTTCAACCCTTTCAACGCAACAAAAATGCTCGTGCGTCATTTAACAGAGGCGAATTTTTTTTTTGCTTTATCTAAAGCTTATACCTGCCTACTTTATTATGTCATGGAGGGACAAAGGGGAAAGCTATCAACAGTATGGAAAAATCTAAAACCATGTTAGAAAGTCATGAAGACAAGTAGCCCTTACGTCCCCATCTGTCGGCGTACTTGCGGCCTAAGTCATAAGAATAAACAGTTGATACTTTCTATAGCCTTTTGTTTAAGCAGGTTCAATTGTAAAAACACCAGCTACCTGCTAGGACTAAGAAGCTAATATAATAAAAAAAATTCTATAAGTTATTTTTAAATTTTTGTTTCCGAAGGTGGAGCACAGTCGAGCACGAGCCGATAGCTCGAAGCGCGCTCGTTCTACGCACGTAAGTCGGTCAACACTACAAGAAATTTTGGTTAGCGTAGACCTTTACGTCCCTTTTCCGAATTAATTCAAATTTAAAGGCGAGTAGATAGCTACTTTTGTGTGTGTGTTACTGTCATGACACACACAGTTCATACCTATCTTCATCCAAGGGTTAGAATGAATTACTTTTTTTTTCTACTTTTTCGGGCATTCACTACAATATTTACATTAATCGTTTACTATCTTTTTCTCTATCTAGAAGCGCTCGTGGCCTAGCGGTCTCAGTGTTCTGTAAACGATCACTGAGTTACGCAACTTTCACTATGGCTGGTCCTCGGATGGGTGACCACTTTGTGGCATTTACATTTGCGAGCGTTTCCGTGCTTCGGAAGGCACGTTAAGCCGTTGGTCCCGGTTGCCAGTAAAATGGCAGTCGTTAAGCCTGGTTGAAGGCCTTATGGGCGGCTTGAAAACTTCAACAGCAGGTAGCCACAACTTGCGTCTGTCTATTTCAACACGGCAATGGGCTCACCACCTATTACGTGGGACAGGAATCCACACGGTGAAAAGTGGGCATATAATATGCCTCTGCCACCCCTTCGGGGATAAGGCGTGATGGATATTTATTTATTTATCTTTTTCTCCTTCTTCTTTTCTATCTTTTTCTTAGCGACTTCCCAGTTACTTATTCTACTTGACTTTAGTACCTAAGGCTATTATGGAGTGCTAAGTGCTTTGCTAAGTGACGACTTAGCACATGACATACTTCGAACTCCCGTTGCACTTATTCAATCTTGTCGCTTATAAATTCTACCAAAATGTATTGCCCGATTGGTCGACATTTATGATAACTGGTCTGCTCTCCAGAGTAGTAGCGTGATGATATATAGTCTATAGCCTTCTTCAATAAATGGGCTATATAACACAAAAAGATTTTTTAAATGCGACTAGTAGTTCCTGAGATTAGCGCGTTCAAAAACCACATCATAGGTACATATTAGCTTAAAAAAAGAATGAATGGTATTACATCTGATGTGGATGACTATGGACGATGGACGATTTGGTTTGTTATTATTGCAACGCTTGCCATCTGACCTCCTAATCCCGTAACCTGCCTGCGTCGTCAAGACCTGCCGCGTACGGGCGACTCTATTCTAAAAATATATAGATTGCAAGCATCGTAATCGATTTTTTTGTGAATTAGTGTCTCCTACCTACTTCTCTTCTAATATGAACCAAACACAAAAAAGCTATCAAGCGAAAAATTTGCCCGAACCCTTTTCAACAAAATCGGCTATTAAAACACGAACTTTATGCATATGGGGCCCTGATCTTTTTGACACAGAGGACGATATATTGCCCTAAAAATAGGGCTGTAGATTGGTAGTCACCTAAATGAACCGTTCTTAGCCTTTAATTTTTATCCTTTGTGTTTACTTAATTTTAAGTGAGTTTAAATTATATATTTAAAGTTAATTATAAGTTTAAATTATATCACGCCTTATCCCCGGACGGGTTGCTGATGCATATTATATGCCCACTTTTCACCATGTGTATTCCAGTCCCACGTAACAGGTGGTGAGCCCATTGCCGTGTTGAAATGGACAGTCGCAGGCTGTGGCGACCCACTGTTGAATTTTTTTAAGCCGCCCATAAGGCCTTCAACTTGGCTTAACGACTGCCATTGTATTGGCAACTGGGACCAACGGATTAACGTGCCTTCCGAAGCACGGAACTGGGATGGGTCTAAAGGGTCTAATGGGTCTAAGGGTCCATCCGCGTGATTCCACACATCCACCGCAGTATCTTCATTTCCGTGACACGCAGCTCCTGCTTGTGTCGCTCCAATATTGGCCACGTCTCACTGCCATGTAAAAGGACAGGTCTAATGATGGTTTTTTGTAGACCCGTCCCTTCAACCGGATCGGCATTTTTGGGTCACAAATGACACCGGTCATCTCCGGCCATTTGGCCCACGTGGCAGCAATGCGTGACTTGACATCGCAATCGATGTCACTGGACGTGTGAAAGACAGATCCCAGATATTTAACCTGGTCCTTGCGCTCGACCAAATCACCGCCTATGCGGACGGATGTAGGATCTGTCGAGTTTAGTGCCAAGTACTCGGTCTTAGCCACATTTAGTTTCAGACCGCCGTTCTCAAGCGTCTCCTTCCACGCCATCACACGTCGCACCAATCTGCCCCTGTCCGCGTCTGCCAGCGCAATATCGTCAGCATACATGAACAACCATGGAGGCTGCTCATGCGAGTTCCTGATGCTGTCCGACAATTCGTCTAATATCACAAAGAACAAAAATGGACTAAGGACCGAACCCTGGTGTACCCCGACGGTGATGAGGAAGGGTTTCTTGTCGCCAACAGCAGTCCGAACCATGAAATCGGAGGCGCGGTACATGTCCCAGATAGTGTGAATATAATATAAAGGGCCGAATAAATTGAATATAATAAAATGTGCCTATTTTAGATGGTAAATTTGGAAGAAATTTTGAACCCGTTGCCTTTTTAGTGAGGTGGTAACAAAAAGGCTAAAAGGTCTTATGTGCTAGACACTAATTAGCACGACCAATTAAAGTCCTGGTAGTCTCGGACTTAATAGTATTTTTTTAAAACAAGTATTAAAATTTTACAGAAGAATTATTAAAATTGAAAAAAATAGTTTTATAGTAAGTCCTTTCATTTGATATCCATATTGGGTATATTATTATCACGGATACAACGTGAAGATAGTTATAAAAAACTTAAACTGGCATCTATAGTATACTGCCGTAGTAGATTTAATTACAGTGATATCACTTTATACTCGGGAAGCCGTTTCATTTCATATACATAATTAAAAATAATTAGTCTATCATCTTGGGTGGTACTCGTATATTTTCCACGCAGTGGGTCAGACTCGAGATAACGACATATAGGAAGGATTAGTTATATGAGTCTGGTCCTCTAAAAGATCCTGTACACCACTTTTATAAGGTCATAGATTGTCAGAGAAGGATTGTACGTGGGCGATGGGTTGAAGTTCGGAAAGTCTCACAATATCCGTGTGAGTTTTAGCGTCTTCCGGCCAACCACTTAGTGCCGCAATCGATTGACAGATGGTGCTACTGGTCCAACACCGGGCCACCATCACGTTACATCCTCTTGGTGCAATAAGGACCATAGCCTTAAGAATTCATAAATAAAATGTTAATTTCGTATCACAAATTTTGTTACAATATGTTTCAGTTTGGCTTTCAAACGGAAACAGGTCATACATTTATGTAATATCTTCTTTACTCCCTTTAAACCATTAAAATCCAAAATCGGGCAGATAAATTGAAGAATGTCATTTTGGCACCAGCATGCAACAAATGCAGGTGCTCTTGTTGGACAATTAAATCAATAATATGACATTTTTTGGGCAGTAGAATTGGATGCTTTTGATCAAACGGAATATCAGCATTGAACGAGGTTCCTCTATTACTGGTAACGCCTGCCCCAGTTGATTCAAATGAAACACTAGACATTCTAAATTCACTGTATATTTAAACCCACAACATCGGGTTATTACTTATTACAATGATACCAAACTAAATTTTAATATGTTTATTTTAATCCTCACACAAATGCATTAACCGGCCACCGGTATATAATGTATAGGAAATAACTTATAATGCGATGTAACAAAATGCGTCAGCGCCAGCTATTGAGGCATGTGAACAATTTATGCCTCGAACATACCGCCCATCAAGGACATAATGCAAAATGTCCTTAACATACACAGGACCGCCAACCATGCAACATGGTAAATGCTCAAAAAATATTTTACAACATACAATAGATGGCCGGATCGATAAGTTATAACACATTTATGTTCTTAACTAATATTAAAATTTTACTTATTCTAATTAATCTTATTCAAAGATCGATTTGTAAACAAAACAATCGAAATATTTTCTTATGCTAAACCTTATTCTACTCAGTTTGTTACTGGAAGGACACTCACTTTAGAAATGGGTCTTTTTATCACCGAGTTTTTTGTACGCAAAGTAATAACGCGCGTGATGCCATCAGGCCCAGGATGTTTACTCTCTATTCGTCCTAACAACCATCTGCCAGGTGGCAAATCGTCCTCCTTAATCAACACCACGTCACCTACAGCCGGTTCTGGTGTATGATTAGTACATTTGTGTCTTTGCAGAAACTGGTTTAGATAATCCTGCGACCAACGCCGCCAAAAATCCTGTGTCATCTTCTGAGTGAGGTGCCAACGTTTGAGAGTAGATACGTTGGAATTTTCAAAATTTCTGTCGGGGACTATAAAAAGAGGTTCTCCAACCAGAAAATGACCAGGAGTTAAAACCTGAAGTTCTTGTTGGTCTTCTACATAAGAGAGTGGTCTCGAGTTGAGACAAGCCTCGATTTGGGCTAGCACTGTAGTTAACTCTTCGAAAGTTAACGTAGAGTTGCCAGCGACGCGCTTAAGGTGGTGTTTTGTTGACTTAATACCCGATTCCCATAAACCACCTTGATTTGGAGCGTGTGGTGTTATAAAAGTCCACTGAGTGCCGTTATTTGCAAGAAATTGTGATATTTCGGGTATGAAGTTGGACTTTTCTTCGTCAAACAACTCAGCTAATTCCCTTGCAGCTCCCACGAAATTCGTGCCATTGTCACTGTATAATCGAGCGAACGAACACGAACCTTTTGAATGCTGCCAAGAAACTCTTTGACGTCAAGTCACTGACGACCTCCAAATGAATGGCTCGTGTCGACATACAAATGAATAATGCAATATAGCCTTTATACGATCTGTTACCTCGCCCTAGTGATACCCTGATATTGATGGGACCAGCATAATCAACCCCACTGTTTAAAAAAACTTTTCATCATGATGGGTCGCGGTATGATCAACAGTTTGCCAACCTCTGCAACCAGATTGAAATAACGATCCTCGAGTTCATCTGCTACAAAATCTTCGTACTATGTTTTATCTTGTAAAATACATAATTGCAGTTGGATGTTCTTATATAGTCTACTAATACCTTATCTAGGGCTTGGCGCCGTAGGATGGGTACATCGTCGCTGCAAGTCCTCTTGGCCTTCTCCTGGCGTATTAGGTTTTCGAAGCGCGTGAACTGCGCCTTACATTGGCCAGAACCTGCTTTAAGACGCTTTAACTCTGCTAATCCGTCATGTTCCGTCATGTTGCTTGCGTAATTAGGTACTAAAATATTTTATTCTTAACAATAATAGAAGCCGCATCCACATAAAATAACTTGAAACATTCGAAGCACTAATGGCGGCGGCGGCGCTATTTCGGCGGTACTGCGCTTGGGCCGGGCGTTTGCTCTGTCCCTGTTGCACGCACAAATACTTCCACTTGTGCGAACGGGATGGATTGTTCGCACTCCTCGTAGGTACTCAATGATTCGACAAATAAGTTCGGCTCGAAGGACCACTTAGACGGGAGGTCGGTAAATGAAACGTTATTTTATCGAGTTTACACTGAATTTCATTAAGGAATAATGCGACGCATACAAAATGAGTCGGCAGCCATGCGAGTTGCCATACTAAAACATTATAAAAATTACTTACTTTCTAATTTTATATTATTTTTAGTTGTACTCATTGTTTAATTATTTGTAGATATAGGTCACTACAGTTTTCTAGCATAGCATTGGATAGGTTAGGCCATAGCCGAAAATAAAATTTTGTTGGACATTTTTACACAGCGTCGTCTAGTAAGCTATTATAATCTTGTGGTATGGGATCTAGACAACTGATAAACATACTTATATATTTCTAAATACGTACATAAATATTATCCCACCTAAACTCCAAAAGTGCAGATCACACAAGTTTTTGTTCCGACCCGGCAATCAAATTTGTGTCCACCTTTGAAAATGCCGTAAAGCGAAACCGCTCAAGTAAATAATGTGGAATAGTACAAGTGTTTATATTCAAAATTTATATATGACTTCAGTTGATGATTGTACGTGCTAAGTATGTACAATCAAGAACGTTCCAGAATAAAAAAATCAATATCATTACAGAGGATTTTTGTGCACAAAGCCGTCGAGTACAATAAATTTGCGGTGAATCTCGTCCGCCGTTATTTAAAGCAAATGCCTTTGCACTCAGGATTTATTCGCTTTACGGTCATTGGTTTAGATATCATCAAGAATTTCTTTCATTTGTCTTCAAAATTTTTGTCTTACTGTCATATTTTGTGCAGTCATTTCACGCATATTGTTTAAGAATTTTATTTGTCTAATAAATATATAAAAGCTTTATGACGCGGGCGAAGCCGCGGGCATGAACTAGTAATGCCAGAAAACTTTCCCGTTCCTGTTTCCCATTCGTGCTTTTCTCTCCATAGATACCTTCATTATAGTTTAGAAAAAAAAAACTGGAATTGGTTCAGTCGTCTTCGAGTTATGCGCTTAACAACATATTTTGCGATTCATTTTTTATATAGATTGTATTGCGTGTGGCGTAATCTATTTATATTTATATAAAAGTAGAAACTGACTACCTGGCACATCAACGCACAGCTCAAACAGTTAAATCTAGAGCCATGAAATTTTGCACAACTATTGCTTCTTTACCATCAGGCCAGTGTCACTCTGGCATGCTAAATATATATAAACATTAAAAAGTAACTTTAGCGTGCACTAGGAAAGACTTTCTTTTTATATATAACAACGCGTGTTCTTTTGAAAATTTTGAATTGTCGTGTAGCTGACATACGTAGTAACCCTCAGCCTACTTTTTAATCTGGGATTAGGTTCCTGTGGTAAACGGGTACAGGAAAACTTAACCACTTTTAACCACGGGAGTCATCTAGTATTTAATATTGCTATTGCTCAAAATTTAATAATTGACAGATATACTTTAAGCACCCTAACAAAATTCTGATAAGAATATCAATTTTAAACCGTAACTTATGAAAGAATATGTATAAAAATATAGTACTAAAACTAATACTTAAAAAAAGAACCTATTAACACATGAACAATTTTACAACGTAAAAGTATTCTTGTGTTAAAAGGTTCTTTATTTTATATTTGTACCGTTTCTGCCATACTTTGTAACTTTGTTGTTGAGTAAGGTAGGTACATTTTCAATTTTATTTTGGAATAGTTCAAACGAAATCAATACTTTCCATTAGTAATGTAACTATTTAAAAAATAATCTAGAAATTCACGGTCACTGACGCCGTTACAAACATTAGACACGAAATCAATAAAATTATATTATGATTGTCAATGGCTGAATCCAAGCACATTAATGCGAGTTCTCTTTATCTGTTCACAGCAACGATTGGGGAGGTTTAACAGATAAAATATTGCTAACATTTAAACCACAAAATTGATAGAAGTGGAGCCATCGGATATAGTTTATTGTGTGTTTATTGCTGTTATAATACACTAGTTAACGCCTGCGGCTCCGCACGCGTGGTAAAGTTTTCCCGTTCCCGTTTCTCACAGGATTCTGATGTGTAAACTATATTACTGAAAAAAAAAACATCAAAATCCATTCGATTGATTTTGCGTGAAAGAGTTACAAATATTCATCCATACTTACAAAATTTCGCGTTAATAATATTAATAGCATATAACAAACCATGTATAGATTTCTTCTTTTCTACATCTTTACGTATTATGCCGTATCTTTACGTCTTACGCTCATGGCCCTACTAACTCAGTGGTCTGTAAATGGACGGGTGACCACTTAAGCACGTTAGGCCGTTGGTCTCGGTTGCCAGTAACATGGCAGACGTTAAGCCAAGTTCAAGGCCTTATGGCTTGGAAATTTCAACAGCGGGCAGCTATAACCTTCGTCTGTCTATTCCAACCTATTACATAGAAACAGAAATACACACGGTGAAAAGTGGACGTATAATGTCCATCTGCCACCACTTCGGGGATAGGGCGTGATTGATACATTTACTTTCAAATCCTACCTGGTTTGGGGGTACACCTTTTTTAGCAACTAAGATCGGCTTTATATTATTACGGGCCGCACTGGTGGTCCTCGCCCTTCTCTGCTGCAGCTGTTCGACAAGGTGAAGTCTCCTACTTTATCTTGGGACGCGTCTCAATGATCTCGCTTACCGAACCCACCCATCTTCTATTATCTTTGTAGCTTACTTACTTTCTAAACTACTACCTTCTCATTGCTTTGTAAAACGTTAAATTTGCTCAAACGCTCATGTTCTTGTAAATGCACTTTTCCTTCATTTCTGTGCGCAACTTTTTGTTTTTGTGGATCAATGTTATCAGTATTTTGGTAGGTTTGCCGTATTGTTTAAATTAAGTGGTGTGTGATTAGAGTCGTTTAGAACAATAGTCTTGTGAATGGTACTGGTGTCAGCTTTTTTGTGAAAAAATGTTCTTAATCCATTTATTTGTTTTTGCCAAAGGTGTTGAATGTCTATCAGGCCTCTCCCTCCGTTCTGCCTTTTAATGGTTAGTCTTTCAATTGCTGACTTTGGGTGAAGGTTGTTGTATTTTGTGAGTGTTGTGCGTGTGGTTCTCTCTAGCTGCTCTATGTCAGTTTTAGACCATTTTATTACTCCAAACGAATAAGTTAGTATAGGTATTGCAAACGTATTCAAAGCTTTTATAAGATGTTTACTAGATAACTGTGTTTTACATAGTGTGGTTATTCTTCTGTGGTATTCTGCTTTTAGTGTATTTTTTATTACTGTGTGGTCGAGTCCCTTAAGTTGCTGGTATCCTATTATTATTATTATTATTCTCTTTTTATTTATTTATACAACATATCAATTACATTTTTAAATATATCTATAAAATAAAAAATACATTTAAAAATATAAAAAATAGTGACCCACTGGTATCGGGTACAGGGACCAAGCTACCGGTGGTTAGGGCTCCAGAGAAAGGAATTTCCTCACAATACGTGCCGTGTCGAGAAGAACTGCTTTTTGTATCAGGCCCTTGATCCAGCTGTTTAACGCGAGCCCCTGTAGGTGTTGGTCAAGGCTCTTGGCTATAAGTCCATGGACAGATATGACTATCGGTACCATGATCGCTGAATCCACACCCCACACGTCGACAACCTCATGAGCCAAGTCTAAATATTTCTTTTGTGTGTCTACCTCGGCTTTCATGAGGTTTTCGTCGTGAGGTATGGTGATGTCAACAATAATTGCACGGCGTTCTAATCGATCTATTACCACTATGTCAGGCTTATTGGCGACAATAGTCCTGTCCGTGATAATAGATCGATCCCAGTATAATGTGACATGACCATTTTCGAGAACTGGGTCGGGCACATATCTATAGTATGGTACCTCTAAATCAACAAGATTGTACTTAAGAGCAAGTTGTTGGTGAATGATCTTGGCTACTTGGTTGTGTCGATGCAAATACTCACCGTTTGCAAGACTCGAACAACCAGAAATAATATGCCTAAGAGATTCTCCGGGACGATGACATGCCCGACAGATGTCCACCGTACCATCCTTCAGGATATACTTCCTGTAGTTCTTGGTCATTACAACTTCGTCAGTAATTGCAAAAACAAACCCTTCAGTCTCTCCAAAGAGATCACCAAATCGTAGCCAAGATACTGATGCATTGAAGTCTATATCAGGCCTGTGTAAGGCCTGATAAAAACGACCATGCAGCTCCATTCTTTTCCATACCTCCTTGCGATCAGTAACACCAAGTACTATAGGTTTATGCCTATTCTCTTTAGCCAACGTGAGCGGGATATGTCCATTATCCACTGCAACCACATCGCGATGCAACCTCGTGTCAGCATTGAGAAAATATTCTCTGAGGTTGCATATCTCACGGTTATGGAGGGTCTTGACATTTAAAAAGCCTCGACCTCCACACTTCCGAGGGATATACAACCTCATTACTGATGAACGAGGATGATGCATTCGAAATGTGGTCAACAAGGACCGCACTCTCCTATCCAGGGCATCTAATTCAGTCTGAGTCCATCTAAGTATACCGAAGGAATACATTAGGACCGGTATGACCCACCTATTGAAGGCACGCACCTTATTACCGCCTGATAAAAGACTTTTCAGTACTTTTTCAGACGGCCAAAGAATCGCTCCTTCAATGTTTGTTTCACACCAGATTCGTTTATTCCTAATGCCTGCGATATACCCAGATACTTATAGGTCTCAGTGGCGGAGAGAGATCTGAGTATTATGGAATCTGAAAGCTCAACACCTTCAGACTCCACAATCCCATCTTTCTTTACATGCATGACTGCACATTTGTCAACGCCATATTCCATTCTAATAGAACTACTAAACGATTTTGTTAACTTCAAAATATTTCTATCAGTTCCAATTTGGTGGTGGCAAATAGCTTAAGGTCGTCCATGTAAAGCAGGTGGGATATAACTCGACCTTCTCTTCGCAACTGAAAGCCTAGCCCTGAACTTTCTAGTATAGTACTAAGAGGGTTCAGTGCTAGACAAAACCATAAAGGACTGAGACTGTCGCCCTGGAATATGCCCCGCTCAATAGGCAAACCATTTGTTACAGTCTGACGACATCCTGGATAGCAAAGGTCTGTTCTCCATTGCCTCATACATGACTGCAGGAGAGTACAAAGAGTTGCATCCACTTTGTACAGCTCCAGCACCCTCAGAAGCCACGTATGAGGCACAGAGTCAAAAGCCTTTTTATAATCAATCCAACATGTCGTCAGACTGCGACGATTACGGCGTACCTGTTGGTTAATTGTCATGTCAATAATAAGGAGCTCTTTGGTGCCTCGGGTCCCACTTCTACATCCATTTTGAGACAAAGACAAGACTGATTTTTTATCTAAATGTGAAGTAATTTTGATTCTCAAAATGTTAGAAGATGTTAGAAGTTTATAGACTGTTGGTAAACATGTGATAGGTCTATAATTTTTGGGATCCAAGGCATCGCCAGATTTATAGAGAAGGTGGGTTATTTCAGTTGTTATAAAATCGGGCAGAGAGCCCGACTCTACACATGACTGGAATTGAGCTGCTAAACGAGAATGTGAACTACGGAGCCACTTAAGCCAGAAATTATGCAGTCCGTCCGGTCCCGCTGATTTCCAGTTGGGCAAAGAACGGACTGCATTTGCTACATCCTGTTCTGATATATTAATTGACTCCATTGCCTGTATAGATTCACATTCCCGTTCAACATCTCTCATCCATTCACCTTCAATATGACTAACGGGCCTCGACCAAATACCACGCCAAAATGCATTTGTAATATCAGCATTTGGTCGCGGTCCGTTATCCACACCTGAATTGGGTTTTTCCCACCGTCGATAAACCCACCTCTCATCCTTTTGGAACATGCGGTTCTGGGTATATAGCTCTACGCGTTTCTTATAACGACGAATCCGGTTTGCCCATGCACAAACTTTCTGCTTCAGAAAGTCAATGCGCTCCGTGATACATGACGTTCCCACATATTCTTGAGGCGTGATGTTAGTGCCTGAAAACGCCTGCTTCACAAAGCGCATGACCCTCGGACGAGTGTTTCCCGATCTAAAGCAGATTAGCTTCCCAATGAGTGCCCTAGCCCGAGCGATACGACGCTCAATTTTACACTGCCAAGCTGGTACAGCAGGTTTAGGAGAAGAAGCAAGTTTCTTTTCAAAAAACTTTACTTCAGCTACTCTACATGCTGCAACGGCCGCACAGTATAGGATCGAGTGCGTATCACCAAGGTCTTCACTATTATCCAAATAATCAGGTAATAGCGAATCTAGAGCACACACCAAGGCCATATTCCGTTTATGCATAGGCAAACGCGGTAGGCTAGGTCTACAGCCTGGACTCATAGATCGATATTCCAGAATCGCATCCTCCAATGCACTCCTTAAGTTATTATTACACTGGATACTTACGGATATAGCCTCAACTGCAACAACTTCATCATTGTGTGTTGTGTTTGTTACCGATGAATTTGTAACCTGTGATAAAGTTGGACAGTCAAGGCTATTTCGTACCTCAGAACGTAGCCGCTCAAGTACAGCACTATCCAACATGTTACAACGTTGAATAGCCCGCACCTGATCCGATAATCGTTGTGCCGAGACGTTAACAGCTGGTTCAAGACCCTGAAACACAGTTAACAGCCGATCACGGTATGCAGTAAGGTTAATTCCCCCCTCTGTAGCCACAAAATATGCCCGCATGACGTTCTCATTCATAGAATCAGTCCATCGCATGCGGCGCACATTACCACCGGTAGCGGGAGCCCTATTCGAAGCCGGAGGGCCTCGGGACTCCAAGCGTGTCGGTGGCCGGCCTCTTCCACGCCGCCGCGCTGGTGGTGGTGACGACGGCGGGGAGAAATATTCGCCGCTTGAGCTCGAGCTCAACGCCTCAACTGCAGTTGATGTAGCGGATATGCCCACCGTGGACTGCGAGGCGGAGCAATGCGGCGAATCCGGAGATGGATCTTGTGCATTCCTTTTAGCCCTGGATCTTGTAAGCATTTAGCAAAGATATCGTTCATGTTTCATGTTTGTGAAATTAGTTCTGATATGTCACATGACATCTAATGTCACGCATATCCATAATTATAGTATCTTGTATATTTCCGTATATAAGTTTTTAATAAAGTGGAAAAAGACAATTCGATTCGAGACAGGGATTGAACCTGTGACCTTTGCCTAACCAGGGCAATGTTCTAGCCACCTGAACTACCCGAACCGTATCGAATCAAGTTGAAATTCTCCACCATATTTATATCGTCATTTTAAGAGTATGACCAGAGTCATCTATCGAGCTAATGAACAACTCGATACCAATGAACAGTGTTACAACTATTTTTAAACATTGATGCAATGGACTCCACTCAGTATATTGATAATTTTTTTAAAGCAATAATTTGCTATGCAAATTATTGCTTTAAAAAAAATTTACTATGCAAATTATTGCTTTAAAAAAAATATAATTTTTTTTTTTTGCTATGCAAATTTTTTTTTAAAATTATTGCTTTGAAAAAAAAATTATCAATATACTGAGTGGAGTCCATTGCATCAATGTTTAAAAATAGTTGTAAAACTGTTCATTGGTATCGAGTTGTTCATTAGCTCGATAGATGACTCTGGTCATACTCTTAAAATGACGATATAAATATGGTGGAGAATTTCAACTTGATTCGATACGGTTCGGGTTGTTCAGGTGGCTAGAACATTGCCCTGGTTAGGCAAAGGTCACAGGTTCAATCCCTGTCTCGAATCGAATTGTCTTTTTCCACTTTATTAAAAAATTATGAGAAATTTAGCAAATTATTGCTTTAAAAAAAAATTATCAATATACTGAGTGGAGTCCATTGCATCAATGTTTAAAAATAGTTGTAACACTGTTCATTGGTATCGAGTTGTTCATTAGCTCGATAGATGGCTCTGGTCATACTCTTAAAATGACGATATAAATATGGTGGAGAATTTCAACTTGATTCGATACGGTTCGGGTAGTTCAGGTGGCTAGAACATTGCCCTGGTTAGGCAAAGGTCACAGGTTCAATCCCTGTCTCGAATCGAATTGTCTTTTTCCACTTTATTAAAAATTTATGAGAAATTTAGCAAATTATTGCTTTAAAAAAAATTATCAATATACTGAGTGGAGTCCATTGCATCAATGTTTAAAAATAGTTGTAACACTGTTCATTGGTATCGAGTTGTTCATTAGCTCGATAGATGGCTCTGGTCATACTCTTAAAATGACGATATAAATATGGTGGAGAATTTCAGAGGCATATTATATGCCCACTTTTCACCGTGTGGATTCCTGTCCCACGTAATAGGTGGTGAGCCCACCCACCCCTTCGGGGATAAGGCGTGATGGATATTTTTTTTTAATTTCAACTTGATTCGATACGGTTCGGGTAGTTCAGGTGGCTAGAACATTGCCCTGGTTAGGCAAAGGTCACAGGTTCAATCCCTATCTCGAATCGAATTGTCTTTTTCCACTTTATTAAAAATTTATGAGAAATTTAGCAAATTATTGCTTTAAAAAATTTTTTCCGTATATAAGGTTTGTTTGTTATTTCTTGATTTTCATATTTTATATTCATTTTTCCTTTACTGGAAATACGGTTTATAAGCTTTCCGGCTATGGTAATATTATTTTAAATATTTTAAGATTATATAAACGACATTTGCTATGTAGTGTTGCCAGGTGTATTATTATTATTATTGTTGCTATGCCAAACTGGGTCCATAATGATTCTTTTCATTTGTTATAAAACCTGATTTACATTGTGGAATCGCAATAAAGAATACAATAGCACCATTTTTTTCATTTTTTCAACTGAGTGAAAAGTGTCCCACAATATTTATATTTTTTTATATATATTTATACACATTAGCCTACTATTTGTAGCTTGTAAACTATTACAAAAATAGCCTAGCACTACTTTTATTATTTTCGTCATGATTTTTTTATACCTACCATGACATTCTGACCATACTGTCACTCTGTAAACTAAAAACTAATACCATAAACCAAATTATAGGCTCAAATTCTTTCGGGGAAACAAAACTCATAAATCATTTTAAACTTTCCCGTTTATAAACAGTCCGTTATAATTTTTTTTCTACGCTTATTACGATTATTGCGAAAGGTTTGATCCGGGCGCGCGCGGTGTTTTAGGAACAGACTGCCCGCCCTCAAACGTGGCCGCTGCCGTGAGGCTAGCGCGCAATACAGCTGTCTCGCTCCTCGTTTATGCGAGACAAGGTAGGTGCGAAAGAGAAATGGAATTAAGGGAAGCGGGGAGAGCGTCGACAACTAATTAATTAAAAACAATGTAGATCGGCGATGCAACATAGAAAAAATAACGCGGCTAATCATTCGCTTATTACGATTATTGCGAAAGGTTTGATCCGGGCGCGCGCGGTGTTTTAGGAACAGACTGCCCGCCCTCAAACGTGGCCGCTGCCGTGAGGCTAGCGCGCAATACAGCTGTCTCGCTCCTCGTTTATGCGAGACAAGGTAGGTGCGAAAGAGAAATGGAATTAAGGGAAGCGGGGAGAGCGTCGACAACTAATTAATTAAAAACAATGTAGATCGGCGATGCAACATAGAAAAAATAACGCGGCTAATCATTTATCATATACCGGCGCAACCATCAGCTATTTTCATAGTATTATGTCTTGCGGTATTCTCCTTTGGGGGAGTGCTGCAGATTTAAATATTATTTTTGTTCTACAAAAGCGGGCTGTACGCGCTATTTATAATTTGGGCCCCAGAGTTTCTCTCCGAGAAAAATTCAAAGAAGTAAATATTCTAACCGTACCATCACAATGTATTTTTGCCAATCTTATGTATGTCCAGAAAAATCTATCACAATTTTCTAAACTCTGTGATAAACATAATATAAACACTAGAAACAAAAATAATCTTTCAGTTCACCACAGTCGACTACATAAGATTGGAGATTCTTTCCAGGGTAACTGTATACGCTAGCCAGAGTTGAGATTTGCTGCACTCCCGGGAGAAGCACTTTCACTGCTCTCCCGTTAGGCCATTAAATCCTAACCGGTGCAGAAGGGCAACAAACCTCTGAGGAATCGGGACCGATGTGTAGCCACGCACATTCAGCCCTGCAGATGTGAGCTTTTCATTAACTGTCTGATACATTTTTTGTTGATATCAGAAAGTGGATTTCAAAAAGCGAATCTACTATGCCGTCATAGGGTTGCGTTAATCCTATAAAAGTTAACGACTGTCCTCGCGTCTTAATCCAATCAACTCTAAGAAATGCGTGCTCGATTTGACTACGTACGGATGTGTCCTGCTTCTTGTTAACTAAGTTGTTATTACTATTATTTATACGCAGATTTTTCTACTTCCTTAGTCCCTACTTGTATAATAGACTTCATCAAAAGTCAAATCTGCACTCCATCCACTTGTACAACTGCAAATTGAGAGTTAAAGCATGGCTTCTCCAACTAAACTTTTTAGAAACTGAGGATATGATAGCTGTACCGTCTTCATTTTCAACCTAATCTTTGGTCTATATGTATGTATAAAAAAGACAGCTGCTCTTTTTCACTCCTCATTCACACACACACACACACACACACACACACACACACAGTGAGCAACTATGAAATATCAAAAACTTTATGTCAGTGGGTACTGGTGACCTGTAATTCAGGTTTCGCTACCTACCATAGGCACCAGTAATCCACGTTCTAACATTATTCATAGTATTTCATTGTTTTAGCTTATATGAAATAAGTTATGTAATAAGTTATTACCTTATATAAATAAATCTTATTATTATTATTAGTAATCTTATCAGTCACGCCGTTATCCCCGTCGCTCCCATTTAATCCCGCCGTTTATTATATACTTTTACAATTGTGTATGAATATTTGCCCGATTGGTTGATTACTGCCCTGCTCTTCAGGGTAGTAGCGTGATGATATATAGCCTATAGCCTTCCTCGATAAATTGACTATTCAACACAAAAAGAATTTTGCAAATAGAACCTGTAGTCCCTGAGATTAGCGCGTTCAATAAAACAAACAAACAAACAAACTCTTCAGCTTTATATTATCCCCTTCGGGGATATAATATGTTATATGCCCACCCCTTCGGGGATAAGGCGTGATAGATAAATAGACTAAAACAAATAACAAGTTAATTTAAATATCTGCATTAAATTAAACTTTGACTTCATACTGAGACCAATTTCAAATTCAGCTGAAAGTTTTGGCTCTTATTTTTTTACTCACAATCTTACTACGGACGCTAATTAGAAGGCAACCAGAATCTCGGTCACCGTCTTCGGTATTAAGATATCGCTAAAACGATAAAATTTATATCTCGGACCTGTGCATTTAATTGAGAATTGCAGATTAACTACTTTTGAGACTATTGTAAAAAATTACGTTATGTTCTGCCGGTGCTATTAATATGTATAAGTATACATATGCCTGTGCCACCTCTTCGGGGATAAGGTGTTAGTGATAAACAGTTTTTTAATAAGAAGTAAAAGTGATAAGAAATTTATTTAAACAAGAAAGCAATGACATCGTGTTCATGAATAATGATATGAAAACAAAATTTCGCTCACCAGAACTTATCTTTGCCGTTCGTTTAAGTGAAAATATTAAACTTACCTTGTGGAATGCTTAGCAAGTTTACCTTCAAAGAAACGCTGTTGATATTCGAAAATTGGAAGGTATCAAAGTAAATATTAATTTACTAAAATATGTTTAGTTTTTTTTATCAAGAGACTATCGGATGACCCACCAGATCACCTGCGTAGTGCTCGTTTCCGCGGTAATACGAGGATAAAAGGTAAGCTTGTTATTGTGTTAAGTTACTCCTTATAACATCTGCAATCTGCGAGTGAAAGTCCCGTTAAAATCGGTCCAGCAGTTTCAGTGAGTAGCTATAACAAACAGGTAGGCCGATAAATAGACATACAGAGATTATTTAAAAATTAATTCTTTATTTTAAGTATCGTAAATATATATAGTAAATATGCTTTTAGTAAGAAACAATTTAAAATTACAAATAGATACTTTACTAATTTAACTTGATTTTTCTTGTGCTATCCTCATGAATGCTATGCCGGACTCCTACCGACTAATAGCACACGGTGCTCTTCCATCTGTCTATGGCTAGGAGTCCCGGGTGAGCCCTCGGAAGGATAGCCCCAGGGCTCCCTGTCATAGGTACTTTATTATTACATTTAATTAAAGTATGATAATAGCACAGTATCGTAACGCACACTCAACAAAACAATATATTTTGCAAGAAACAAAACAACAATGATTTGAAGCATTTATACATAATAAGCTAAAAATATCACTATACAAGAGGGAGTTCGAATCAAAATTAAAAGACTTTTTGATCAAAGGTAGTTTCAATTTAATCAATGAATTGACATTAATTCAATTCATATCTTATGACATTAAATTCTTAATTATTATCATCTTGTATGTTGAATGATGATGATGGCTATTACTTTGTATTTTGAGACTGTTGTTTTGTTTTTGTATCTGTTGCTTATCAAAATTAGGGCATTTATGTATCCTACACAATGTGAAAATTGTTTGTAATCAATAAATAAATAAATAAATATTAATTACACTTTTAAACATAATATGTATTTGTAATTCAATATTCTGTCCTTTGGAAGGCAAGTGAAGCTGTTGGTTTTGGTTGCCAGTAAAATGCCAGTAAGACAAGTTGAAGGTCTTATGGTTTTAAAAATTTCAACAGCAGGTCGCCACAACCTGCTCCTGTCCATTACAACACGGCAACAGACTCACCACCTGTTACGTGGGACAAGAATACGTACAATGAAATGTAGGTATACAAAATGCATCTGTCACCCGTTCGAAAATTACGGCGTGAAGGATAAGTATAAGTAACTAGGTGATCCCCCGTCGTCGCCCGTGACATACTTTGAACTCCCGTCGTACCTATTTAATCCCGTCGCTTATAAATTCTACCAAAATGCTTAAAAATTTCCCCTTTTTTCGAGATTTATGATTACTGCTTCGCTCTTCAGGGTAGTAACGTGATGATATATAGCCAATAGCCTTCCTCAATAAATGGCCTATCCAACACTAAAAGATTTTTTCAAATTCGACCAGTAGTTAATGAGATCGACCAGTAGTTCAACCAAACAAACAAACTCTTTAGCTTTATAATATTAAGTATAGATATGTATTATGTACGTGTGTTTAAACGCATCGCAATTTCACTTACGCGAACAATGTGGAGAGAGTAAACAGAACAATTTTGCTGAGTGTACTATATTACTACCAACATTTACTTTACTAAATTATTTGAGGATATAAACCTCGATACTGTTTGAGTAATAAAGAATTATAGCCCATGAGTTCACAGCGGCCAAACCTTCGTTATTTTATAAAAGCTGAAATTTTCTCTGAGCATATCTCCAACATAAATATAAATAACCAGTGACGTGATACTTATCAGGCATCAAAGATCCACGTAGTAAACTACTCCCGGTGTAACTTAAAAACTGCTAAGCATATTATACTGCTCATTTCACCAAATGCGACACTCACAAAGTACACACAGTCTTTGATTTTGGAATTGTTTATCAATCACGCCTTAATCACGAAGCGGTGGCAGAGGCATAATATACACCTACTATTCACCGTGTGTATTCATGTCCCACGTAATAGCTGGTGAACCCATTGCCGTGTTGAAATAGACAGACGCAGGTTGTGGCCACCTGCTGTTGAATTTTTCAAAACCTTCAACTTGGCTTGACGAATGCCATGTAACTAGAAATCGGAACTAACGTTCTCACAAAGTGGTCATCCACCCGTGACTAGCCATAGCGAATGTTACCTAACGCAGTGATCGGTTACAGAACACTGAGTCAGCAGGGCCACAAGCGCTTCTTATTTGGAATTAGAGCTGTTGAAAAACGGTGATTCGACCATCCACATCGATTAAAGCGCCAATAAAGTGTTTTGTCCCGGAAAGTGTCTAAAAGATCTTTGAGGGGTTGATGGGACTTCAATTACTATGTAATGCATTTTTAAGTTAACGACATTTTCATTTTACAGTTCTCATGAAAAACTTAAGCACCAATAAATTTTCAAACGCCTAATAACTTAAAGCGCTGTTTAATTAATTTGAGACTTTTACTGTAAATTGGAAAAAGTTATAGTTTACAGTCTGACTCTTTCTTTAATAATAAAATAATCAGCAAAGAGCAGGTGCACCGCTAGTCGGTGTAATTGTTTGGGTCCCGGAGAGCTTGGTGGGGCCCTTATACCCCAATATCCAAATTACTTAAAGATAAATGTTTGGAATTCATCATTGAATTTTTGTCCTTGAGATCTCAATCATATAAACTCTCATCTAATCTCATATTTATACTTTTATGTGTCACAGACTTTAGACATGATTCAGTTAATTCTGACAAGCGTAGATTACCAAGTGGGTTAAAGTTAAAACTTAAATGTTTAGCTTGCAAAGTGTTGAAGAGCATCCATAAGAAGTGTATCCATACTATACTCATGTAACTCTTAAACCAAATACTTTATCACTTACTGACTAAACCATCTGATTTAAATGGGGTTTAAAAATCCTATAAACTCAACTCAACAATAACAACTTTGCAAAAACGTCTTAAAATAATATTTTTGAATGTTAGCGAGATTGTCATAACACTGCCAAAATGACACTGTCCACTTACACTTGAATAAAGATAAGGCATAGAGAGACTCTGGGACATCTTTCCGAGAAGTTACCCGGGGCGTCCGGCAATAGACAGTTAGGCGGGGACTGTGTGGTTTTAGCCGGTTCGAGTCCGGCATGACATCCGAGGGGTTCTCCACACGTTAAAAAAAAGGCATAGAGAGACAAATTCACGTATTCACGTGTATAGTTTTATAATAAAATTTTACAAAAGAAGAATAAAATTCTTATAACTTTTTTCTAATTTCTTGTAATTGTTTTAAGGGTGTGTTTAAATGGTAGTGACTTAATCACACCTTAAAACAATAGTAGCATTATCCCTATTTTCAGTTATATCGATATATTTCTAAGTTTTAATTCATGTATTAAAAATGCAAACATGATATAGGTAGTATACCTTAGCTTGTATGTTATTAAATCAGGCAGCCAAGTAGATCGTCGATGAAGAGGTAGACCACGGGTATTCAAAATCAGCATTTAATAAGACTACTTACACGAATTTCAAATTAATAATTTACTGATTATGTCCGGGGTATGTGCGCATAATGCAGGCAGAAAATTTATCTTTTATTAAAATCTTATAGTGTCACTTGCAGCAGTGTGAGCAGTTTCATAACGAAACGAAATAAAGCGACTTATTCACGAGTTTACATGCGAGGTAAACAAAATATTTATTTTAACTGGGATAAATTTCACATCAACCATTCAATATAAAGCAGGAAGCGAAAGAAGCATGCATGAATCGCAAAGCCTGGCGATCTACCGTCTTTAACTATCTCATTAGGTATACAGCGTAAAGATAGTTAGTTATTCAATAAAAGAAGACTGTCAGCGTGGATCATTTGAAGTTGATAGACACTGAAATTAAAATTGACTATATTATTAAAGTATTGTTTGTGTGGCAACTGTGAGTTTGAGTGACAAAATTTGATATAATTCTTTGTATTAATTTGTGTATAATTACGTATTTCCATTTGCTTTCAAGCTCTTCCTCTATTTGGAGATATATTTATTTGGCTGTTACGAGCAGCTGTGATTTGGCTTTTGATTTTCGGCATTGTTGGCAGTAACGTTGGAAAGTAAAGTTGGAAAAGATCAGGTCAAGGGTACACTTAACCGGCGTGTGTGTAGGAAACAATTATGAAAGTGGAAGAAGCGAAAGTTGTATGCCAGGATCGTAGCAAGTGGAAAGCCATAGTCTCTGCCTACCCCGATGGGAGACAGGCGTGACGATATGTATGTATGTATGGCAGTAACGGCTGTCTCACATTCTTACTACATAAGGGAGTGTAAGTGTTACATAATATTTTCTGAGATACATATCACTTCAATTATTCACTGTATTGTTATTTACCATATTGTTTTGTCGCCAAGCTTTATTAATTCTACCTACCTATAGCAATGTCGGAAGAAATAACTCTTTTTCTTTAATTTGTAAATTATTTTCTTCCGTTTACTTGCATACTTATGATCCTCAATTTAGAGTAACGACATGTTCGACAAGCATGAAAATGCTCGGAAAACTTAAAAAAAAAACTTCATATTAAAACTATTTTAAAGTTGTAGTGTTCAATAATTTTGTACCGGGTATGGCTAGCTTTAAATGCAGCATATGCTTGACAATGTTAATAAATTTTAGATTTAGCAAAGATAATTTGGATTGAATCCAAAACCATTTCTCTTTTATTTTCTTTCAAGAGCGGTTTATACGAAGCAAATCTGTAAGAAACGTTTAGATATGTTGTAACAATACATTATTAATTGCTTTTCAACATGTAAATTTACTTGTCCATATCCTTGTCCAAATTATAAAGAAGCGCATTATACCCTCGGCGCAAGTTCGATAAAGTCATTACCATCCTCGCCTGCAGATATTTTTCCTTACAAAAACTTAATCTCAACTTTTTCGATTTAGGGCACCGACATTTACAAATATTTGCCATCTCATTGCTTGCCCGAAGTAGCCCCAAGCCACCATTTTGGGAAGGCTACTCATATACCTAAACAACAAAATGTAACAGTAAAATGTACTAAAAGCCACTTAAAGATTGTAAATTTATTACAATTGCTGTAAAAGTATATAAATATTGGTTGGACGAGACCACCGTTCGTTTTCTACCTCATCGGAAGTCAAATAACCCACCTCAGACAGATTTATAGTCTCCATATCGCCGGTAGGGTGCGTAATTTTACGCATGTCGACCGACAGTGTATTGATCTATTAATATTGGACTAGAAGAGATACTATGGGTACTATTTGTGTCACTGCAGTAATATACGACTACGATACTATATATCAGCTTTATTTAGTACAAAATGTATCTAGTAAAAAGAAATAGACTGGTGTACGGTGACGCCTTTCTGGAATCAACGGTAACAGGAGTACGAGGTGTGGGCTTGCATCTTTCATTATGCTGCTAGGTCACGCCTATTCCATAGCTAGGCACGTGGGATACACTGGCATTTAAAGATAAATACAAATATACGACTATAACGATATTTATTATTTGAGTTTACACTGAACTTTTTAAGCGGAAGCGCTCGTGGCCTCGCGGTCTCAGTGTTCTGTAAACGATCACTGAGTTACGCAACTTTCACTATGGCTGGTCCTCGGATGGGTGACCACTTTGTGGCATTTACATTTGCGAGCGTTTCCGTGCTTCGGAAGGCACGTTAAGCCGTTGGTCCCGGTAGCCAGTAAAATGGCAGTCGTTAAGCCTGGTTGAAGGCCTTATGGGCGGCTTGAAAATTTCAACAGCAGGTAGCCACAACCTGCGTCTGTCTATTTCAACACGGCAATGGGCTCACCACCTATTACGTGGGACAGGAATCCACACGGTGAAAAGTGGGCATATAATATGCCTCTGCCACCCCTTCGGGGATAAGGCGTGATGGATATTTATTTATTTATTTATTTATTTTATTATTTGAGTTTACACTGAACTTTTTCTATCGGATCACAAACGCGACTGCAAATTCTATGTAGTATCTAAACTGAATTTTATATATTTTTTGTGATGACAATCAGCAGCGAAGTCCTCGCCATGAAGTTCTTCCAACCAATCTCCGAAAAAGTGTCATCAAACTTTCTATCTTTTATTTTTCGTTCATTCTTAATACAATCATTATTTATTTACCTAATGGCTATCGCTGCCCCAAGCCAGCACGCTGGACATCATACCGCGGTATGCGTCCTCAATACGGAATATAGGGTAAAATACCACAGTACCTACCTATGACTCTCATACTTTTCGGTAAGTAGCAGTAGAAAAGCGGGCATAAGCAGTTGACGTGATAATTCCTTGTAAAAGTGATTGAAGAAATGTTTGCTTACTCGTACATCGTTGTGATCACGACACCACATCCAGATGCGGTGAAAATAGTCTGGCAACATCTTGATGATGTTGGCATTTTAGTGCTTCATGACTTAAAACATGCGCTCATGGAACCGCGGACTCACTGTTGTGTAAACGATCAGTGCGTTAAGCAACTTTCGCTATAGCTGGTCCTTGGATGGGTGACCACTTTGTGGCATTTACATTTGCGAGCATTCGTGCTTCGGAAGGAACGTTAAGCCGTTTGTCCCGGTTGCCAATAAAATGGCAGTCGTTAAGCCAAGTTGAAGGCCTTATGGGCGATTTGAAAAATTTCAACAGCAGGACACCACAGCCTGTGCCTCTCCATTTCAACACGGCGATGGGCTCACCACCTATTACGTGGGAGAAAAATGCATACGGTGGAATGTGGGCGTTTAATATGCCTCTGCCTATCCCTTCGGGAATAAAGGCGTGACAATATGTAGGTATATATGTATGACTTAAAAAGAATAGAAAAAAATTAAAGGGAACATTCCATAATAAAACTTTTTAATTTTATACCTACATGTATAGATAAGGCTGAAAATTCAATAATTATGCTTCCTCACATCGGGGATTATGAGTTAATCAGTGCGGATAGATTAGATTATCCGAGATTGATTAAATTCATCGATTACCGTAGCCGGTAATTATAGAGCCCCAAAAGTTTGTTTGGATTTTTATAGTTCATTCATGACTATTTTGTCCATAAAAAAAATCATTTTTGATTAAAGCAGTTAGGTAGGTACTTTTTTCGTTAGTATTTCGGGCCGATAAAAAGTTTAAAATCTATTTTTCTCAAACAAGCATGGAAATATTGTAATTATTTCAAAAAAAAAATACGGTTAAGTATCGCATATAAGGACATAGAAAATGAATTTCATTCCTGGAGCGTTTTTTTGAGTTTACACTCTTTAATGTTCAATTTTGAAAGTATGCTTTATTTGCCTGCATTCTTTTGAGAAAAGCACTATATATGCCCCGGCAAGCAATTGCTATTCCGGGCATTTTTGCCATTCTGCTATGCCAAAAAATAAAGGTCAAGGGTCGCCAGGGATCTGCGGTCAGACTAGTTAGGGTTTCTGGGGTATTATTTCGAGGATACCGGGTTTTTGGCTACATACAGTCGGGAAGGAAAGAAAAAATAGGTCTATTCAAACTTAAATATGAAAATTATTATCTTTTTTTATAAAAATTTTAAATCTGAATAGTTGTTTAAATATCCAACATTTTACATTATTTTTCTATAGACTTTATTTGTTCTAAACTTTAAATGAATCAAACAAAGTTATATAAATCTTCAAACAACGTTTCACATGCACTCTGCACCATGAAAAGCATTTTTAGCATAAAAAAAAATATTAATAAATATATATTTCACTTCTATTGGCACTCCCGAAGTGCAACCCGTATTTTTTTTAGTTCTTTCAAATGCACTGATGTAGTACCACAATTTTAAAGTATAGGTACTTTATTTGAATGGTCTAAGCAATATTGCCCTATAATATTCGTACCTCCTATCTATTAAGTGGTCAAGTTTGAAGTCAACTGACTCATGAGGTTAATCTAGAATGGCAGGCTTTTAACTACCGACCTTTCTCAACCGACGCTGGTTGGTTCTGGATATTCTTTGTAATTTTTTTTGCAATATTAAGTAAGGAATAAAAACTGGTATAAAATTTTAATATGGTCTAAGTGTATTCCGATATTACAATTTATCTGCTTAATTACAGTTTCAAAGATCCAAGACCACTTTGTGGCATTTACATTTGCGAGCGTTTCTGTGCTTCGGAAGGCACGTTTAGCCCTTGGTCCCGTGGTTGCCAGTAACATGGCAGTCGTTAAGCTAAGTTGAAGGCCTTAAGAGCGGCTTGAAAAATTTGATAAGGTACCCACATTCTGCGTTTGTCTATTTCAACAGGCAATGGTTTAAATACCTGTTACGTGGAACAAAACTGAATACGGTGAAATTTTTTTTTTATTTATATCTTTTACAAATACGACACATATAACTTTTAATTAATTTTGAAATACCATATAGTTAAAGAGCGACATATTTCAGTAAACTCAGAATTATGTCCAGAGACTCTCTTATGTCTACTGTATATGAGATGGAGATTAACTTTGCCCGATTCCGGTTGGTTAAGCGGTACGCGGGAGTAGCAGGTACAAAATTTAAAATAAATATCCATCACGCCTTATCCCCGAAGGGGTGGCAGAGGCATATTATATGCCCACTTTTCACCGTGTGGATTCCTGTCCCACGTAATAGGTGGTGAGCCCATTGCCGTGTTGAAATAGACAGACGCAGGTTGTGGCTACCTGCTGTCAGGCCTTCAACCAGGCCTAACGACTGCCATTTTACTGGCAACCGGGACCAAAATTTAATGAATCACAAACATATTTCAGTAAAGCTGCCATTTGTATATCTTGTTTATATTGATAAATTAATTACAAATTCAAAAGGGCAGACAGTTTGGAAACCTTTAAAAAATTAAAATTTTAAAAGTATTTCAGTAAGCCTGAAATTGATATATGGTATGCTTGTTACTATCATTAGCTTATATTTTTAAAGGTGAGCGTTTTCTCCGGTTGAAAGTATCCGGCATATATTTTTTTTTATATATAAATAAATAAATAAATAAATATTGTGGGACACTTGTCACACAGCGTCATCTAGCCCAAAGTAAGCTAATATTAGCTTGTGTTATGGGATCTAGATAACTGATAAACATACTTATATATTTCTAAAAACATACATATTATAGATAAATAACACCCAGACACAGAATAAACCATCGTGCTCATCACACAAAGTTTTCTCCTGGGTGGGAATCGAACCCACGACCTCTTGCGTAGCAGTCGGATGCACTCCCACCGCGCCACAGAGGCAGTCAAAGTATAATATTATTATAGATATATATCTAGATATTTTTTCTTTCTCGATCTGCTTGTTAGTTTTAACCGAAGAAAACGTCTGCCTTTAAAATTTTACGCTTATGACAGTATAAAGAATAGCATATATAAGTTTCAAACTTACTAATATGGATGTACCGGATAGTATTTTCTTACTGTCTGCCGGATAGTTTTATCTGGATAAAATGTCTGCCTTTACAAATATAAGTCATCTTTTCAATTTCTCGATGAACACAGGCTGTTTTCCTAGTGCTTGGAAACAAGCACTTATAATTCCATTGCCTAAGACCACGAATCCTACATTTCTGTCCCATTTTCGCACAATATCCATTCTTCCCTTTTTCTCCAAAGTTCTTGAGCATTTAGTACATCGACAAATAACTAATTAGTTAGCTAACCCAGAATAATCTTCTTAACCCTCTACAATCTGGCCAGGACCAGGTCAAAGATACTGACGATATCCGTTTAGCCATGGAGAATAAATCCTAGTGCTGCTTAACTTTAGCAGCGCTTTCAACTCCGTGGATCTAGATGTTCTTCTAGGTATTCTTAAAACGCTAAATTACTCCTCGGAGGCTGTGACCTGGTTCGACTCTTATCTTCGGGGGCGCTCTCAATGTGTTCGCCTTAACGAGTCTTACTCCGAATGGCGTAATCTCATTGCTGGCGTACCTCAGGGTGGTGTACTTTCTCCTTTACTCTTTTCCATTTTCATCAACTCTGCTGTACAAGTCATATCTTCCAACTTCCATCTCTATGCAGACGATTTGCAGCTGTACCGCCATTTTACTTTAAACGAATATAGAAGCGCCATTGCTAATATGAATCGTGACCTGGATGTTATTAGTGAATGGGCTAGGACGTTTGGGCTTCAAATGAATCCCAAAAAGTCTCAGGCGATGGTTATCGGTAGTAGGCAAATGCGATCCGGACTAGATATGACTTTGCTTCCACCTCTCCTACTTGATGCTGTCCCAATTTCTTACTGATATAGTCAAGGATCTTGGCATTATCCTAGATTGCAATTTGTCCTGGGAAGCTCATGTCGGAGAGGTCAGCAAAAAGGTTTACTACACATTCCATACACTCAAATGTCTCCAACCGTTTTTACCCGTAGATATCAAAATTACACTTTCTCAAACTATAATACAACCCATAATTGACTATGCGGACTGCTGCTACTTGGATGCTACTGAGGAGTTTTTAAATAAACTTGAGCGATTGCAAAATTTATGTATACGATTTATTTTCAATCTTCGCAAGTATGACCATGTCTCGGAATTACGTAAGAAACTCAAGTGGCTTCCAATCTGACTTCGTAGGAATACTCGGATATTGTGTGTTCTATTTAATGTCCTCCACAATCCTTTATGTCCTTCCTACCTACGGGAGCGTTTCTCTTATATGCATACACCCGATGCTCCTTGTAGATCGCACCTTAAACATCGCCTAACTTTTCCTTCTCACAAAACAGATTTTTATTCCCATTCCTTCACTGTTCATGCGGTGACGCTGTGGAACTCTCTCCCCACGAAGATACAATCTTGCCAAACTGTTTCGCTATTCAAAAAGAATGTAAAAGAACATTACCTCTCTTCTTTGCCTTCTTAAATATTATATAATATCTTTTCTTAATATCAATCAAATTAATCTTATATATTACTTATCTATGTATGTATATATAAATAGAGTATGTATGTATATATCTGTATGTATATGTGTACGTTTTTATATCTATTTTGAAAAACTTATTATGTATGTATTTGAATATGTATGCTATTATTATTTGTGTATGAAACATTATTTATATTAACCTGCACACACATATAAATTCTTTCTTACCTTAACATCTCCTATCTCAGGCCTACTGGAAAAAATTTCTGTGGAAATAAGTAGGCCTTTGTACATTGTTTTCTTCTTATTTGTTTTTCTTTTATTATCATTTGTGTGTACATAAATAAATAAAAAATAAATAAATATAAGCTTATATTACTATTAAGAATAACATGTATAAATTTCAGACTTACTGCAGTGGATGTAATGATTTTTTTTTCTTTCTCGATCTGCTTGTTAGTTTTACCGGACAAACCGTCTGCCTTTAAAATTTTACGCTTATGATAGTATAATGAACAGCATATATAAGTTTCAAACTTACTAAAGTGGATGTACTGAATAATATTTTCTTACTGTCTGCCGGATAGTTTTATCCGGAGAAAACGTCTGCCTTTACAAATATAAGCTTATATTACTTTTAAGAATAACATGTATAAATTTCAGACTTACTGAAGTGGATGTATAGATTTTTTTTTCTCGTTTTTCTTGTTACTTTTAACCGGAGGATCCGTCTGCCTTTAAAATTTTACGCTAATGATAGTATAAAGAACAGCATATATAAGTTTCAAACTTACTAAAGTGAAGTTACCTGAATAATATTTTCTTACTGTCTGCCGGATAGTTTTATCCGGAGAAAACGTCTGCCTTTACAAATATAAGCTTATAATATATTTTATTTATAGTATTAAGAGTTGCATGTGTAAATTTTACGCTAATGATAGTATAAAGAATAGCATATATAAGTTTCAAAATTTACTATAGTGGATGTACTGAATATTTTATTCTTACTGTCTGCCGGATACTTTCAACCGGAGAAAACGCTTGTACGCTTGTTTTTAAAAATATAAGCTAATAATAGTAACAAGCATAACATATATCAATTTCAGGCTTGCTGAAATACTTTTAAAATTTTAATTTTTTCAAGGTTTCCAAAGTGTCTGCCATGATGTAACCGCTATAACTGTCTGCCCTTTTGAATTTGTAATTAATTTATCAATATAAACAAGATATACAAATGGCAGCTTTACTAAAATATGTTTGAAATTCATTAAAATCTGTACCTCCTACTTCCGCGTACCGCTTAACCAACCGGAATCGGGCAAAGTTAATGTCCATCTTATATACAGTAGACATAAGAGAGTCTCTGGACAAAATTCTAAGTTTACTGAAATATGTCATGTCTGCCGTTCACTCGCTCTCTAACTAATAGGGTTTGTCTCGACATTATTACATCCGTTTTGCGTACCAATATTTAATGAATACAATTAATATAATAATAACTACCCAGAACTATGCGAACTCTAAAGCAAGCACCTATTTGTTTCACTGTTAGAGGCGCGCGTGGACCGAGCCGTAAACTGGTTCTGGCGAGCCAGCTGTTCCAATCCACGCCCCTCAATACAGGATGATGTCTTTCCTTCGAAATTCAAATATAAATTTATCATAATATATACATACAAAATAGTGTAACAGAATGAGGAACGTAGTTAAATTTTATTATTTGTATTAAATTTAAGGGGTGTGCCTTAGTTTCATTTTCTCATAGAAATATATCTTACATATTTGTTTGTAATTCGTGTTGTTGATACTAAGCTTTGTTTTTTGGGGTAAACTATTCATAAGGATAGGAATTAGATATGCAACAGTTCTTCTTCCGTTGTAATTATTTTGTCTTGGTATTTTTAGCATATTTTTTGTAATTATTTTGTTCAATTAGGATGGACATATGCACTTTATCATGTACTGGCAGAATGTTACAATATTCAAAAATATCGATGTCATTTTCTTTGTATTGCTTTTTGACCTTACTTGGGACTATAAGCTTTAAAAATCTTACTTGTAAGTTTAGTATTATATCAATATATGTTTTGAAAGTTCGTCCGTAACTTGTAATGTATAACATACGATATAATAGATTCCACCATTGCCACATACATATTCAGTAGAACCTTGAACGGTACTTTTGGTTTAATTATATAAAATTTTGCTAGTAAGGCTCTAATTGATGATTACTCCAGTTAAATCTGTAGTCTACTATCAACCCAAGGTACGTATGATGGGTTACTTGTTCTATCTCATCACAAGTACAGCTATTTAAATATGTAAGCAATTGTGATTATGTACAAAACAAAAAAACAAAACAATTGAAAAAATTCTTTAGAATAAATGTGACTTGACCTAATATGTATTATTTATGTTTTGGACGCATTCAAAACCAGACCTGCGTCATACGACCATTTTGCAACCTGTGTGAAATTTTCGTAACTGTCGTGAAGTTTTGAGATCTTTACTAGTAGCCATAAGGCAAGTATCATCTGCATACTGGTAGATTACAATGCAACAGTGATTAATAGCACGATTCTCTCTAACAATGACCTAATCAAGAAGGAGAGGGTTTTTGACAAAAAGTATAGAATACATATAGGACAAAGAGAGAGCTGGCAGATGGAAGACACTGAAAGTGTCATCTGCTATACTGACGGCTCTAGAAAGGAATCTACTAAGCTCTCTGGCTCCGGAGTGCATATACAATGTGTAAATGGAACGGAGAATAACAGATCAATACGGTTAGGCAATTACTCAAGTGTCTTTCAGGCGGAAATATGCGCCATCACAGAATGTGCGCAAATTATACACCGCCATGCAGACATAAATAAGGTGACTATCTACAGTGACAGTCAAGCAGCATTGAAAGCCCTAAATAAAGTAGAGACAATGTCGGCGACAGTCAAGGAGTGCAAGAAATCACTTGAAAAGCTGGCGGAAAGAAATGAAGTCTACGTTGCCTGGGTCCCCGGACATGAAGGAGTCCCGGGCAATGAACTAGCGGACAAACTAGCCCGGGAAGGGGCCGACGAATGCGTGATCGGACCGGAGCCATGGCTTCCAATCGCTCATAAGATCATGAAAGAAGTAATCAGCAGAAGCATAACAGTAGAAACCAACCTTAAATGGAGGTCCTCGATAGGCATGAGACAGTCGAAGATCGTCATCAGGGGAATGGATGCGAAAAGGACAAGCCGACTGGTCAAACTTACCAGAGCAAATATGAGGCTTGTCATAGAGATCATCACAGGATACTGTCGCCTCAACAGGCATCTAACAGTGATAGGAGTAATGGATGACCCACTATGCCCGGAATGCATGGAGGAAGAAGAAACCAGCTTCCACCTACTAGCTGAGTGCCCCGTGTTTTCGTTAACAAGATGGGAAATTACGGGCAAAGACAAACTAGGAAAAGAAGTTATAGAACATCTGAAGGTAGATCAGATAGTAAGCTTTTGCAAGGAAACAAGAAGGTTCGACGGGCGCCGTGAAGACTGCTGGGATACCCAATCCAAATCGCAAGGAGGAGATCCGGGGAAATGAGCGGAGTGGGCGGCAAGACATGCGGTCGGATCGTTCGCTCGGCGGTGCCGGCGTCTCCAACAAGAAAATAATTATGATAGTGTATTTCTAGTTGCTTCTGAACCCTAACTGGTATTAGAGCCAGGGTTCCAATTCAAAATTCAAACAATAAATGATTAAATAAAAATAAATATCGTTGGGACAACTCACACAACGCCATCTGATAACAAACTTAGCAGAGCTTGTACTATGGTAACCAGATATATATAATGATAGTTGGCTGCGTCGTTGGCGCAGTGGCAGTATATGCGACTGCCGCAACTGAGATCCAGGATTCGATTCTCGGTTCGGAAAAAATATTTATGTGAGCCACAAAGTTTGTTTCGGAGTTTGGGTGTTTCCTGTGTATAATATGTATGTATTTAGAAATATATAAGTGTGTTTATCAGTCGTCTAGATCCCATAACAAGCATATATTAGCTTACTTTGGGGTAGACGGCACTTTGTGAAAAAAAAAGAAATTCAATGTCCTACAATATTAATTAAAAGATAAAAATTATTAAAAGAACACTCTGAGAAAGATAGGTACATTATAATTAATAATACCTACTATTTTGTGTCGGGGCTTAAAATATTGTAACCTCATATCCGAATTCGGTACTTCTTACTAACATTAAAATGTCAATGTGCGTTTATTTGTCCTTTCATATCCTTATATTGTTTCAATTTATTGTATGAGAATAGTTTCAAGTCATACAAATAGATATATAGTAGTCATACATTTAGATATAGTCATAGTATATAGAGCACAAAACTACCTTCTCTTTCCTTAATCTAGATGTTTGGAGCAGCAGGCTTATTCCAAATTTCAAACCAAATATCACAAGGGTGAATAAATGTAGACCTGTTTTAGTAATATAATTGTTTTTTATAAACCTATGTAATAATTTCAAACAACTTTTTCTACATAAAACTGTTTCTCTAACTAAATCATTAAATGTAAAAATTATAACATAAAATACCTGTAGTCACGTATTTTAAAGACACATGTTGAAAATCCTCATCGCATCATACGTGACCTGAATGCCACAGAATATTTTCTGGGGCAAGAAAGTCACATATTTTTCACATAATATGAGAAAACCATTACTTAAACAATACAATTCGTGAATAAAAGAGTTGGTTATGCAGTGAAAATGTAGCACAAAACGCAATCAAAAAGAACATGAAAGGATATTTATACTAATTTTATACATGCCTTTATTATAACCAACTTCCAGTACGGCTATATGTAAGCAGGCAATGCCCCACAATTTTTATTGGACCTTTTTCCAGCACTTTGTCACGTATTTCAGAGAGGACCCGTATTGGGTTGCATAAATTAAAGAGGAATAATTTAAAACTACATAACGTCTTTTTGCCATACTCTTCGTTTCGCATAACTCTCAAACAAATTAAATCATTAAGCAAACTTTATTTTTCCATAACTTCATTTATAATTTTACCAGCATAAAATGTACACGCATATTTTTTTTACAATAACGATTTTAATCATAACATTTATTGGCATCTCACTCTATGGCATAAAGATTACAAGTAATACATATAGAATACCATAATGTTAACGATTACATATTTTTATTTTTATATCTAAGCTTGAACTGTCTAAGACTGAAATGCCGACCGATTTGATTGATTGAAATGTCGAAAGTCACTATACTGAAGTTCAAAATGTCAACACTATATAGAATGCAGATTATAATATTCTATATTTAGAATATAAATAAAATACAAAAAGAAGTAGGTAACTAGTAAGATATTTTGCGATTAATTTTTAAAACTATTAACAAATAATTTAAAAAACAAAATGTCTAGAAATTGTTATAAACAGTTTTTTTCTTGATTTACAAATTATACTCAAATAACTAATTGAATAAGGCATTACATGGCGGAAATCCATTTTAAAAAATCTATAATTATTTTGTTTTTAATGTTATTTTTTCAATATTCCGCCTTTACACGAGACATTATCAAGACTGTTGCTATATGTGCAAAAATAACATTTTAAACAAAATAATTAAAGTTTTTTAAATTATACTCAGATAATACTTGCAACATTTAATTTCATACATTGTTCAGATTAATATCACATCTAATTTACTGAAGGTTTAAAATAGAATTCATAATTTCTTGGCGTACGGCTTTATTCACAGATTTCAAGTTACATTCAAATAAATACATTGTGAGATGAAAATATAATTATATTTTCAAGTAACAAAGTTACCACTCAATTTCCGTCTGAAGTGATGAAAGAAATTATATTCTACTTTGTATTTCAAAGGAACGGTATAATCATTTAATTTGATAAGCTCGGAGGTTTATTTGTAATAAATCCAAACGCTATTGTTTGCCTTGTACTTGTGTCTATATGACATGAATAGAAGATTATCTTATTAGAGATGTATATTTAGAATATATTCTTACGCTGAAGCACTCGTGGCTCCGCTGACTCAGTGTTACGTAAACGATCACTGCGTTAAGCAACTTTCGCTATGACTTGTTAAGAATGGGTACCTATTTGTGGTATTACTATTTACGAAGCAAAGCAATGCAAACATGGAATGGTTTGAAAAGTGTCAATAGCAGGTAGATACAACCTGCTTCTGTCATTTTCAAAACGGCAACTCGATCAAAGTGGAAAGGGTTGTTCACCACCTATTACGTGGAATAGGAATGCACACGTATAATATGGCTTTTACCACTAATTTAGGATAAAGCGTGATTAATTAATTAATATTAAGATAATATTGAATAAACCTGGTCATCGTTGGAAGCATCAATCTTATTTTCGAGTGTAGCCGGATTGGTGGTCTATTCTACATGGTCGCAGATTGCCCTAATGGAACAGATGATTTGATTGATACTTGGCGTTTGCCGCTTGTTATATATGTACTAACTAACTAACTATCTTCACGCTGTATCCCTGACGGGGTAGTCAGAGAGGACAGATCGCCAGGCTTCGCGATCCATACATACTTCTTTCGCTTCTTCGAGATTCATCAATTGCTTCATACACGCACGTCTGGGTATCCGAGTACTTTTGACCTTTCCGTTTTTGAGCAATCTGCTCACGTGGTCTTCATATGTAAGTCTCGGCCTTCCCTGACTCCTTCTACCCTCTACTTTTGAACAATATATATTCTTCGTCAATCGTTCCTCACTCATTCGTTGGACGTGTCCAAACCAACGGAGCACGCCCTTTTCCAGCTTAACGCTGACACTTTCATTCAAACCTGCCATATTGCGTATCACTTCGTTACGTATTTAGTCGGCCAAGGTAACGCCGCACAATTTTCGAAGTGATCGCATCTCCACAGCATTCAATTTACTTTCATGCATCTGCTGACATACCCAGGTTTCACTACCGTAAAGCAAAGTTGGCACTAGCACTGCGTTATGAATCGCCATTCGTGCTTCTTTTACGATGCTTTGTCGCTTTACTAACTGGGACAAAGCACCGTTAACTTTTGTTAACTTTGTTTTCCGGCAGCTACTCGCCGTTCTACATCCGAATCACATCTTCCATCCGCGCTAAACATACTTCCTAAATACACAATTTCATTCACTTGCTCTAGACGTTCCTGGTTTACCCTAATCTCGCATTTAGTTCTTACGTCACCTCTTTCAAATACTAGAACCTTAGTTTTACTTGCATTCAAGCGAAGACCCTTACTTTCACACCCCTCTTTCATATTAGTGACTAATGCCTGTAGGTCGGCTTCTGATGAGGCCATGAGCACCGCATCATCAGCGTACAGCAGACAGTTTACTGTAAAGTCACCCAAATTCACACCCATATTAACATCTTTCAACTTCTACAGGCAACTGTCCAGATACACTATGAACAGCCAGGCGGACATGACACTTCCCTGTTTGACGCCTGTACAGACATCAAAAAGAGGTGACACATCCCCCCCTACTCGCACGCAAGCCTTACAGTCCCTATAAAGCGACTGTATTACCCGCAGTAGCGAGCCGTCCACACCATATCCTGGCAGCAAGTCCCACAGCGTTTCTCTCACAACGTTATCAAATGCTTTCTCTAGATCCACAAAAGCGCAGAAAACCTTCTGGCTAAGAGCCAGAAACTTTTCCGCGATCATGCGGAGAGAAAACACTTGATCCATGCAACCTCTTCCACGTCGGAATCCGCATTGAGCCTCCCATAAATAACTTTCAGACTTTTCTTGCATTCGTGCCGTTATAACCTTTACATACACCTTACTAGCTAAGCTGACCAAGCTGATCGCCCTGTAGCTGGAGCAGTTTAGGCGCGAGCCTTTCCCCTTGTAAATAGGTACTACAACTGCTATTTGCCAGTCATCTGGGACCTCACCCGTCCGCCAGCACAAGTTGCATAACAGACATAGTGTGTCCCAGACACGCGACCCACCGTACTTGATCATCTCAGCAGTAACTCTGTCTTTTCCCGCAGCCTTACCACATTTCATACTTCTTATCGCTTGTTCTATTTCTTTCATACTAATGACTTCAATGACATCGGGATCCGGAGCATCGAAGTGAGCTCCACTTCCCGATGTGGCATCTCTGTCTTTTCTTGCATACATCTTTCCATAATATTCACTCCATCTCTTATATAGTTATATATGTATAATTAAGAATGCATAGGTAGATATAGCTACTTATAGCTACAACTAAGCGGGCTGCGTCCTGCGTTCGGCGTTCGCTTTCCGTAATTAAACCAGTGTGCAAATGACTATTGAGTTTGTTTGACGTCGCATCGCTCCTTATCTCAATACATATCAAGTGGCGACGAGGACGCTTACAAGTAACCCGGTATTTTTTTACGATGCGTGCAGCAGCTGGAGCAACGTACGGCGTGCTATCCACCTTTGATCACCAATCGCAAGAGTGGAATAGCTTCAAACAACGTTTGAGTCAGTGGCTCATTACCAATGATATAACCGCGGAAACTGACAAAGCAGCCATCAAGCGGCGGGCGATATTGCTAACCTCGTTATGCGAATCAACCTTCAAACTTACTAGTGACGCCATTACCCAACAAAGTGGATGAATTGGACTACGAGGTCATACTGAAACTCCTCGACGACCACTTTACACCAAAAAGGTTCGGGTTTGCAGAAAAATCTATATTATCTTATGCTTCCCGGACACTATCCTCGGCAGAGAAAAATTATGCACAGATTCAAAGGGAAGCAACTGCGATAATATTTGGAGTAAGACGGTTCCACCAATATTTATACGGTCGGTCGGTACCCTTCGTTTTAAGAACAGACCATAAGCCTTTGTTAACTATTCTAGGGCCACACAAGGGTATCCCCGAAGTGACTACTAATCGTTTACAGAGGTATGCTATATTTTTAGCAGCATACAACTATACTATTGAGTATATTGACAGTAAACGGAACAGCGCCGACTATTTGTCCCGGGCATGGGGGCAGAAGAATGCGTCAGAAGCGCCACTACCTGATGAACTCGCTGAGTGTGAGGATCGCGCGGCTTATATTAACTTCGTACTGGACGGCGACCTACCCGTGACACTAACCGACGTGCGTCGTGAGACTGCGCGCGACACACATTTGCCGGCAATCAAACGTTACGTTTTAAACGGCTGGCCTAGAAAGTTAAATGATGAAGGCTTAAAACCCTTTTTCAACTGTCGGACACAGTTATCTTTTGAAAATGGTGTCCTAATGCGCGGTCATAAAGTTTTAATCTTCTTAAAAAAAAAACCCTCACGTCTGCAAGAAAAAGTGTGTAGGGAACTGCATAGTTCACATTTCGGGGTGGTGAAGATGAAGGCCTAAGCCCGTAAACGGCTATGGTTTCCTGGCGTGGACATGGCACTGGAGCGGATAGCGGTGGCTTGCAGCGTGTGCTGTGCACTGCGCCACGCACCACCGCACGCGCCCCTCGCGCCATGGCCGCTACCGCCTCATGCTTTTTATCGCGTTCACATAGATCTATTAGGCCCTTTCCATGATTATATGTTTTTGATAATAGTCGACGCGTATAGTAAATGGATTGAATGTTATTATGTCTCTTCGACTCACAGTTCAAAGGCCGTTTTAAATGAACTATATGATTACATATCTCGCTTCGGTATTCCACACACGTTGGTGAGTGACAATGGCACATCATTTACATCTTCGGATTTTAAAAGTTTTTGTAATCTTACGGCATCGAACATTTTCTTTCACCGGTATTTCACGCTATGAGTAACGGTCAGGCGGAAAGTTTTGTAAAAATTGTGAACAAAGGACTTAAGGGTATACTTTTGGAGGGTTGCAACAAAAAAACAATACACGAAAAGATTGCATATTTTTTATTTGACTATAGAAATTCTAAACATAGCACCACTGATATGTCAACGGCGGAAATAGTATTTGGACGCCCGCTACGCTCACGTTTGGACCTTTTAAATCCCGCTACGTCACCACCGTCCTCCACAGACCTGACTCGAACGGTCGAACACAAACAGTCCTTGCAGGCTAAATACTACCGCGGCACCCAAAGAGACAATTTTACAGTAAATGATACCGTTTGGATTGCTAAATATACTAATAATAAAAAAATGTACTGGATTAAACGAATTATTAAAAAAAAAGGGAACATTATGTATTTGGTGTATGTGCCAGAGGATGATTGCGAGGTCACCAGACGCCTTAACCAAATAAGGAGAAGACAGTGTTTATCACCGAGTGAAACCCAGGAATGGGACCCCGATATAACACCTGATGTGACACCACCTACAGAAACTCATACCGACTCTGGTGTTCAACCGGGAGAAGAAGGGATATTGACAGATATTGAAAACCGATCACCATTGTCTGATTCCATGAGGACACCACCAAGCACCAATGCTACGGTTGGCAGAAGACGGGCCATTGGTCCCATCTTTTCAACACCTTCTTTGGATAGGAGCCTCAGCGACGATGAACCTGTATGCTTAGAATAGTTAAAAATAAGTTACGTAGATTAAAAATATTAGCATAAAAAATATTAAATGGATTAAGTAGTATAGTTCTTAGCTTGTGGGGAAGGGATGTTATATATGTATAATTAAGAATGCATAGGTAGATATAGCTACTTATAGCTACAACTAAGCGGACTGCGTCATGCGTTCGGCGTTCGCTTTCCGTAATTAAACCAGTGTGCAAAAATGACTATTGAGTTTGTTTGACGTCGCATCGCTCTTTATCTCAATACATATCACCGCTGAAACCCAGTCCAGTAACCAAATCAGGACTGTTTGTAAAATTTCCTTTTACACGTTTAGGAAGGCATGTGAAGTCACGACTACTAGTTATATGATACTAGTAAGGCGAAAACTTTTAAAAAATCATTTGCTGGTTGCCATTACCAGCCCCTGTTGCAATAAACTCACCACTTATTGCTACTGAGTATTAGTACTGAGTTTGTGAGGTGTGCGAACGAACGTATAATATGCCTCAGCCTACTTTTTGTGCCAAGAGGTGTGACTTTATGTATGTATTTAAGTGTATTTATAATACATTTTTTTTAAAAATACACAGTAAAAACTCTTCACAAAAGAGTATCTTTATCCTAATGGTTAACATACAATGCCCCTCAACGACTTCTTCTTAAAGTTTTAACAGATTGGACTCAATACCATCTTCATGAGTTTGGGTTTTTATGAGTATTACGATCCGATAAGGTTATTAAAGTTTAAAAATGTTAGGACCAATGAAAGTATATTAAAAAGGAAATGAAACTGTATGCTGCAACATTGTAGTTTGCTGTCCTTCTTTTGTCAGCAATTATAAGGTTTGACGATGCATTTCGATCACAAGCTGGAGCGAGTGATTGAAATTGTGTCTTGAGGGAGTATGTTTAGCGTGGATGGAAGATGTGATTCGGATGTAGAATGGCGAGTAGCTGCCGGAAATAGAGTTAACGGTTCTTTGTCCCAGTTAATAAAACGACAAATAAATATTGTGGGGTATTTCTTTTTATTTATCTATCACGCCGTATCCTCGAAGGGGTGGCAGAGGCATACATATTGTATGCCCACTTTTCACCATATGAATTCCTGTCCCATGAAATAGGTGGCGAGCCCATTGCCGTGTTGAAATGGACAGGCGCAGGTTGTGGCTACATACTGTTGAAATTTTTCAGGCCGCCCATAAGGCCTTCAACTTGGCTTAACGGCTGCCATCTTGCTGGCAAACCGGTACCAACGGCTTAACGTGCCTTCCGAAGCACGGAAACGCTCGCATATGTAAATACCACAAAGTGGTCACCCATCCGAGGACCAACCATAGTGAAAGTTGCGTAACTCAGTGATCGTTTACAGAACACTAAGGCCGCGGGACCACAAGCGCTTTTTTACACAGCGCCGTCTAGCCCAAAGTAAGCTAATATAAGCGTTGTGTTATGGGATCTAGACAGTCGTCTAGATCTCATAATAATTCGCTTATATTAGCTTATTTCAGTCTATAAACATACATATATATTTCTAAATACATACATATTATACATAGGAAACACCCAAACGCCGAAACAAAAATTTGTGGATCACACAAAATATTTCTCCAACCCGGGAATAGCATACACTACCACTGCGCCACCGATGCAGTCAATAAAAATAAAATCATTGTTAAATAAGCACGCCTTGGTATTCACAACGCAGTGCCAGTGCTAACATTGTTTTTCTGTTTGTCAGAAGCCGCAAAATTCTGCGGCGTAATATTGCCATCTTTTTTCTGCCATTTTTACGTTCACCTTTTATGAAGTAACCTTGATTAATTATGTTGGGTGGCATCATAATTATTTGAGATTATTTCATTAAAGGTTTTTTTTTTATAGAATTTCTGAGTTTTAACTTTTATACTTCAAGACACAATTCGGAGTTATAAATTCTTGATCATTTAGAATTTATTCTGTATTCATGTGGGTATTACTACTTAGTACTTACTAATGGACATAAAATGTTCTGAAACTGAGGTAGGTAAATACAATAGTTTTACTAGCTTTTCACATTCGATTATCTCTCAAAACAGTAAATATTTAATTCGATTAATGTCTGTCTGTCACTTAATGATGTCCAAACTCCATCCATTTTCGACAAGTGATAAATTATCAACGTGTCTGTTTGTTAATTGAAAGAACAAGGTTGGATTTTCGTGTTGAATTTTAGATGAAATTTATTCGAGTATGGAGCGGACTATCGAGAATTTTTATTCATTCTTTTTTAGATTTAACGCTATATTAAGGCCGGTGTACTCAAAGAGGACAGATTGCCAGGTTTCGCTATACTAACAGACTGCTTTAGCTTTCTGCAAATTCAATATTTCAGATTTAGTTTCTACAATGCCTGAAATAAAAATAAGTTAGGCTGTCAATACTTTTTCAAATTGTTTCGTTCAATATAAATTCACAGGACAGATTTTGTAGTTAATAATTAAAATCAGAAAAGAAAAAAATGGAATAGAATAAACTTTAGTGCACGCAAATATTAAACACTCATAAAAAAAGCTAACAGTTATAATTATATGAGCTAATGTGGTGATCGCACAAAGGAGTATAATATACTAGCTGACTTGCCCGGCTTCGTCCGTGACATACTTCCAACCCTGTGGCACCATTTAATCCCGTCGCTTATTACTTTTCCAAAAATGTATGTAAGTTTCCCCGATTTGTTGACATTTATGATTACTGCTTTGCTCTCCTGTGTAGTGGCGTGATGATATATAGCTAATAACCTTCCTCAATAAATGGGCTATACAATACAAAAATAATTTTTCAAATCGGTCCAGCCGTTCACGCGTTATGGCGTGACCAAGGGAAATAGGGATTCATTTTTATATATTTAGATTCTGGATAGAAATAGAATCCACAACCCCCAGTACTGCAGTCACCTACTCTAACCACTAAATTAACAGGTCAGTTTAAAAAAAATCAGTCAAACGATACTTCAAAAATGAAACCTTTCAATGATTAATTGGTACAGCGTAGAACAAAGCCTGTCTTAACTGTATCAACAGAATCCAGTAAAGTCCTATATAGAGCTTGAGAAATTGTTCTGAGCTGCACTAGATAGCTGCTAGCCGCCATGTCCAGTACAAATTGCAGTCCCGCAAATTAATCGGCGTCACTGGCGTGGTGAGCACAATATTACACTGTTACCGCATGTAGAAATTGTCCAGAGACACAAGTTTCTAATGAAAACACGTAAATGTTTTCATGTTGTGAGAAGAGTAGACAAGAGCTATTTAATTAAAAACAAGTTTGAACATACAAACATAAATACATATTATATTGTCATGCCTTTATCCCCGAAAGGGTAGGCAGAGGCATACTGTACACCCACATTTCACATACGGTGAAATGTGGGTGAGATCAGGCGCAGGCTGTGGCAACCAGCTGTTGAAATTGTTTTAAGACGCCCATAAGACCTTTTCAACCAGGATTAACGACTGCCATTTTACGTGCAACCGGGACCAACGGCTTAACGAGCCGCTAAGTACGGAAACGCTAGTAAATGTAAATTACACAAAGTGGTCACCCATGCAAGGACCACCTATAGCAAATGTTGCTTAACGCAAAGATTATATGAGCGTTTACAGAACACTGCAACGCTTCAATAAGAGCTCTTCAAATAAGTTTGTATTTTGTTAATTTCCTTTTTGTCTTAAAGTTGAAACGCACTTGTGGTCTCGTAAGTTTAATGTTCTATATCGAACGCTTATTCTCAGATGGGTGGATTGTAGTATTCCCTTTTACGAGCATTTCAGTGCTTTGGATGATACGTTAAGCGCTTAATCCCGGGTGTATCATGGTGGATTTTAAGTCAAGTTAAAGGTCCAGGGTGAGGCGGTTTTTCACGCCGGAACAGAGATGTTTATAATATAAGTATCAGATTCGTTCGTGCGTGGAATACTGCTTACATCTCTGGGATGACTCCACCAAGTGCCTACTTGAAGCTTTCGACGCGTTGCAGCGACGTGCCATCCGTATCATAGACTATCCAGAGGTTACTGGCAATCTTGAGCCGTTGGAGATGCGCAGAAAGATCGTCAGCTTAGCTGCATTTTACCGCATCTACCACGGTGAGGGTTCCGAAGAACTCTTCCAATTGGTCCCACCCTCCCCCTTCCGTTCCCGAACAACACGGGTGGGGCAGAGGTGTCATCCTTACACTGTGGACACCATCGTGCCTAGGTGCCAGCAAACGTGTTTCCCTCCTCTACAATCCTGGGTCCTTTAAGAGAATCGTGACATGTCATATTTCTGGGCTGTCTAGATGGGAGCGCTATCAGAGCGCTGCGGGTTGTTATAGCGGCCCCAATCACGGGTCGTCGTCTTTGCTTACCATCAGGTGGGCGACGCCATTTTAAAAAAATATACCACATATTAAAAAAAAGGCGTAAAAAGAAACATATATTTTCTTAATTACTAAAAAAAAAAGAAAAAAAAAAGATATGCAAGAGACACGATTATTGTGAGACTTGTGAATTTTTTTAATGGCCGTAAACGAACATAATTACAATATGCAAAATGCCAAAAATTTCAAATACCCACAATGTCATAATTACACGACAACAAAACCTTTATCAAAATATTAAGACTGAATATTACACAGCACACTCTTGTTATCTTATCTATTACTAGATATTATTTTGTAACAGAAAATTCAAGGATAACACAACATAACATATTGTCACGCCTTTATTCCCTAAGGGATAGGCAGAGGCATATTAAACGCCCACATTTTACCGTATGCATTTTTGTCCCACGTAACAGGTGAGCCCATTGCCGTGTTGAAATAGACAAGAGCAGGCGACCTGCTGTTCATAAGGCCGCTCATAAGGCCTTAAACTTGGTTTAAAGACTGCCATTTTATTATCAACCGGGACCAACGGCTTAACGTCCCTTCCGAAGCACGGAACTGGGGTGGGTCTAAAGGGACGAATAAATTTAAAAAAATAAAATGTGTCTATTTTAGATGTTAAATTTGGAAGAAATTTTGAACCTGTTGCCTTTTTAGTTTAACAAAAAGGCTAAAAGGTCTTATTATATATATATTATAATAAGACACTAATTAGCACGACCAATTAAAGTCCTGGTAGTCTTGGACTATTAGTATCGGAAAATTCAAGGATGCAATGCATGCAAAATCAAATATTTTGCATGCAACTAAGACCTGGTATTTGGATAATAATTACAAGTAACATACTTACTGATAATGATTTTTCTCCATCGATTTATCTTCGAAGAGCGGATATTTATTTATTACCCCTAATAAAAACCACCATGAACGGTGTCTAGAACTATGATATAAATTTTCAAGAAGATGGTTCCCAGATTTTACATTTCCTTTCAAAACAGCAAGCTTCTATCTATCACAAATCCATATAAAGCCTAACTAGGATATTTCGAGTCTATCGTTCTAGTTGAGACGCCAGGAAATGGATTCTACTGAAACCTTCTCTGAATAATACTCTCTACAAAATAGACACGGGCTTTACGTGAAGAAATATTCTTTTAAAATAAGCTAATAATGTATTTTCATCTATATTGCTCAGGTTATAGTGTTCAATTTCGTAAATCATGAGGTAAGTCTCAAAGTCTCGATAGCACTAGTAACGAAATTAGATCCTAAAACAGTGAAAACAAGGTTTAAAATTCTATAAAATGTTTTAACTTGTTGAAAATGTAAAAGGAAATAAGTATCTACTTTTCACAAATACATGTAATCTGTAAAATTGTTTAACACTAGAGTTTGTAGAGCACTAAGGCCCACTTGCATGAATGCTGGGGTTAAATAAATAAATATCGAGTTAGTTAACTCGATATTTATTTAAAAGATTAAAAAGTTATTTACTTAAATAACTTTTTAACCCTAATCATGTCTAGCACCATTGAAAAATATCATCGGGTTAACTAACCCAGTGTTTTATGTCACTCTATTTCATCCAACCAAACATTAATGATGGAACAAAGAATGAAACAGGTATGTCTATTTCTTTTACACTACAGCTTGCCACATAAGACTTTTTCTTACACGAATGAATGTAACATGACAGCCGACTTTATTTTTATCGACTTTATCTTTATTATGTGTGCGCGGCGTGTCACTTTGAGGAGTCCGTGTCACGCATGTGTCACGTGCCATTTCATTGTCTGTCAGCTGCTAACCCAACGTTTGACGAATTAACCCTCAGAAGTCTGTGAGTTAAAATTTTAGCGATTTAACCCTAGGTTATACTCTTAGCTCGGGGTCATGCGAGACAAATTAATGATTTAACTCCGGGTTAGTCCATACCTCCGAGTTATACACATTAACCTAAGATCGCGCAAGTGGGCCTAAGGTTTGTATTTTACTTTACACTTAAGTATATCTAGTCGTAAATGGTTGCGGTCAACCTGTTTGTACCAGTGCGGTGCGACTCATTAGGTACCCACTCACAGGTATTTACAGAATTTGAAAGAAAAAGGAACGATAAACATAATTTTTTTTTTCCATCTTAGAATTTAAACATTACGCCAAAATTAACAACTGATTTGTTTTTTTGGTTAGAATTAATCTCAAGAACCACTGACTCGAATAGATTTTTTTTAATTTCGGATGGCCTATTAATCGAGGAAGGCCAAAGCTATGTATATAATTACACTACAACCCAGGAGAGCGGCGAGTAACCAAAAAAGCCATCATATCGGACTAATTTTTGTACAGTGTTTATAAATTAATAAACGACGGGATTAAATGGGTGCCATGGGGTTAAGGCGTACTCGCGTGGGTCTAATAGTATTTTTTTTAGTACTTTAGATGCCAATATGTTATTTTCAAAGTAATATAAAAACTTAAAACTAAAAGCCTAATAAATTATGATAAGGTATGCAATGCACATAGATTCACGTATTTTTTACAGTTAAAATGGTATATTTATTACCTGTACTTTTACACTAAAAACTAGATAACGCTTTAGATGCTTAAGTTATTGGAATTTAAAGTTTCTAGTTTTGATAACCAAAGTTATGGCAGCCATTTCGTTTCGCTTGTAACCTTTTCGATATTTTTCATTGAAAGTATGGTAGAATGAACCAATGAGAAGTGTTTTTGATATCTCTTCAAATTATTCCGTATCTCTCTTATTCATTCTCGAAAAACGCTTTGATAGGTGCGTATCCCAAACCATACAATTCAACGAAAGAAGATTAAATTTAAAAGATCTTTTCTCTGCAGTTACAAAAACTTGAAACTTTCTGCCAGCACAGAGGTTTCGGCTATGAAAGTAACCCCCAATTGCCAGTCTTATTTTCAACGAAACGAGTAATTTAAGTATATAACTGGAATCAAACGTTACATGGCAGAAATTTACCCTAGAATGATAATAAAGGCAGAGAAAGAAGGGAAATTCAACAACACTCTCGACCTGTTAATTGGAACGCATTGCAGTTAAAGGCTTAAAATAAAATATATTATTATTTAAATTAAAATGATGAAGATAAGTCAAACTTGCTACAAAATCTTGTATCAACCCCTTTGGCCAACAAGGCCAGGCCAATCACCCTCTCAAAAAGATCGGGAGAGGCTAAGTTCAACAGTGAATTGCGATAGGTTAATTTGATTTATATAAAACAATGAGGGTCGCCCATGTTGTAAGGTTTGATGGCACTCAATAGTCATGTTTCCCATGAGTGTAAGTGTTATTTCCGGGATGTTTATGGCACTCCAAATCTACAACCATTGTAAAAAGAACTTGCCACGTGAAAGAAGGTTTAATGAACACACTTTCCTATGATATTTTTGAAACTGGAAGCCTGGAAGAAATTACTTTTTAACGAAACGGCCGCCAATTATACATTATTTTTCAAAAATTAAACACGCTTTAACTTGGGTAAAAATAAAATTTTATTCAATACTTTTATAAGTAAGTAAATATATAAAAATATAATATTTTCTAGAAGCGCTCGTGGCCCCGCGGACTTAGAGTCCTGTAAACGATCACTGAGTTACGAAACTTGCACTATGGCTGGTCCTCGGATGGGTGACCACTTTGTGGCATTTACCTTTGCGAGCGTTTCCGTGCTTCGGAAGGCACGTTAAGCCGTTGGTCCCGGTTGCCAGTAACTTGGCAGTCGTTAAGTCATATTGAAGGCCTTATGGGCGGCTTGAAAATTTTCAACAGTAGGTAGCCACAACCTGCGTCTGTCTATTTCAATATAGCAATGGGCTCACTATCTATTACGTGGGATAGGAATACACATGGTTAAAAGTGGGCATATAATATGCCTCTACCACCCCTTCGGGGATAAGGCGTGATAGATATATAATAAAATTTTCTAAAAGAATAAGTTTTCATTACTCGAAGATTGTTTTGATGAACTTCTTAGTCATTCTGGAACCTTATAGTAAGTATCAAGACTGTTTTCTCTATGCCTTTGATGTTAATGCACAACAATTTAGGAGTAAAAGTACCAAGTGCACTAATCGTGATTAGCAATTTAGTTTAGTATGAGGGAAAGCTATTAACTAAGAAAGGTTTAAGTAATATTGCCGGTTTATTTCCCGATAAAAAAACAACAAAGAAAAGATCAGCTTACCTAAGTTATAAAAGTAGGAAAATCACCTTCATTTTGCGCTTCAGTTATTTAACTCCTTGAATATACAGATTTAGTAAGAAGACTAAAAAGGACAAAACCCTTCGAATTTGTTTAGTAAAGTGTCAGTGTAACATAGTGTCATAAGTGTAACTTTTAAATAACACATGAACAAAGTGACTTAAGTGTAATTACTTATTAGTCTTTTGGCTAGACTGTAATTTAATATAACTGTAATAAATAAATTTAATTTAATTTTAATTTAATTTAATTTAATTTAATTTAATTTAATTTTAATTTTGACTCTTACTGACTAAAACCACACGATGCCTTCCCATCTACCAATGGCCGGCAGTCCTGGGTGGGACCTCGGAAGAATAACCTTAGAACTCCCGACTTTGACCATCACCGTGATCTCGCCTCAGGAGTATATGGGTATTATCCCATTTCTTTAGGAAGTTTGGATCTTGTCTCGCTTCTTAGGCGGGATTCGACTGTTATCCCACTTGTATGAAGTGTTAAATTGCTTGCGTGTTACTCTCACGGAACGTCATCGTCTATATAGGGCCTGGTTCAGTCAGAACTTCGAGTGAGGCATAATTATAGTAAGAAACAAAGAAAAAACGTTTATTTATCACAAAGTGTAAAATCAAAATCAAAAATATTTTTATTTATGAAGACCATTTTAGGCACTTACGAATAGTCATGACAATCATTAAAATGAGAGTGATTCTAGTTGCCAGTTCTAAGGGCAGCCTACCCTTCATGGAGCAGAAAGTGGCAAAAAACTCCATGGATGCTCTTTTAAAATATATGTATGGTATACAATAATTAATTTACATTGTTCCTTGGAGTTATGTTGACTATACTTAGTTTGCCTTAAATTTAAATAAAGTAATTTTAATACTTAATTATTTTAATGGGCACACCAAAAAAAAACAAAAGAACAACAATGCGGTAGTAGGTTAGTAGCGATAAGGTTCGTGAGTCGCAGTACTGCAGTGTAGCCATGTGATCAGGCGGTACTGTACACTTGTTTTCCACACTTATTTTCTTTTCATCTTAGTGTATTCCAGTTCATTTAATCCTTACCTGGATTTAGAGCCCGGAATTCACTACTTGAAGATTCAAATCCTGATGCTTCTTGGAGTGGACCTACCTATAATTAGCGTAATGATTTTTAGCATTGCTTAAAGTGACTGCCGTCTGACCTTCTAATCTCGTAATTGTGTCAGTATCATTGCTTTCTCTGTTACTCAACAGGTGTACCGCTAAAAGCTGAAGCTACTTGGGTTCCGGTGATCTTGGTCTCTTAAACTTCTTACAGTCAAAAATGTTGATGTAAAATAATATTCTCGTCAAATTAATGCCTGAAGTCATGAATTTATTAAATTTTGACCTCAATGTAAACGAAAGTATCTAAGTTAAACATAAAACAATACAGCCCAAACAATATTTAAGTCGCTTAAGCGGAGCATCAAAAACTAAAACAATATAAAGCGAGGGTATTCTCGTGATTTAACTTAAGGCTATTTCGTGGAGATTTATTACGGTAACAAGGTTTGTCAGTGTGCCTACTAAGTAGTGAGAATGACGTCATTGTGTTGTTCTTTTTTGTTTGTTTTTGGAGCTTAACTAATAAAAGGCGGGCAGCTACCACTTTTAGAAACATTTTGGTAGCAGTTATACGAACTGCATTATTTATATTACATAGGGAGTTTTCCTTCATTTTAATTTGGTTTTCTCTTGTTAAAGATAACTTAAATTATTGAGCACTTTTATGTTGTACCTAGTATAGAGAGTTACTGCAACAACATAGAGTCAAAGAGTGCTATTATTTTTAACTTACTTATCTTTCAGCCTCTGCCGAGAATCAAACGTGAGCAATAACAGGGTTTCTTTCTTAATTTTACACTGGAGTAATTTTTTGTAGGCGCGTCCACGTGGCAAATGACCTTGACCTTGCACCTCAGTAGGCCGAGGTGTCAGAGTGACAAAGTTCGAGAAGCTACCTAGATCGGCAGAGTTCAACGCGGAGACCGTGTCCAGGTAAATGGGGAAACACCTTAGCGGCAGCTACGCCGGAGAAGATAGACTTTGGTCGAATCTGGAGTACAGTAGGCGACAGTATGGTTCAATTCAATCTATCACAGTTTACTAAACTCTGTGATATACATAAAATAAACACTAGACATAAAAACAATCTTTTAGTTCACCACAGTCGGCTGCATAAGATTGGCGATTCTTCCCAGGGTAACTGTATACGCTTTTACAACAGGCTGCCCTGTGACCTGAGAAATTTACCATTAAATAAATTTAAAAAGTTTATTAAAAGAAAGCTTTGTGAAAAAGGTTATTACTCTATTCAAGACTATTTACAGGACAGGGATGCCTGGAAATGATCTGCTGGCAAATAAAATATTCTAGTCAAAATATATTAAATTGTAAATAGGCCATCAAAAAAAAAAGCCTTTCTAAGTTTCTTGCCGGTTCTTCTCAGGTGGGCCGCGTTCCGAACCGGTGGTCACTTTAAATATACAATTTTTTTCTTTAGTTTTAGTGTATGACATTTTGTAAGCGCCGTTGAAATGGTCTATGCAAAATAAAGACATTTTTATTTTTATTTATTTAATAAGACCAAGACAGAATATCCTGCAACCAATCCGACACTCGACATTACAGTTAGTGACCCGTCACTCCCATTGATCACGTGGTCTATTCCGGAGTACAGAAACGCTTGTCATTCATCGGACAACCAGCCATAGGGAAAGATACCAGAACACTGAGTCAACAGGGTTATGAGCGCTTCGACTTCTATTAACCTATTTGTTTGAAAATAGTCAAATTACTTTCATACTAGTTGACGCCCGCGGCTTCCACACGTGATGAAGTTTTCCCGTTCCTGTTTCCTACAGGAACTTGTTCCCGGGATAAAAAGAAGCCTATGTGTTATTCTGATGTGTAAGCTATATAATTGTAAAGTTTCATCAAAATTCATTCCGTAGATTTTGCGTGAAAGAGTAACAAACATCTATACTTACAAACTTTCGCGTTTATAATATTTGTAGGATAATCTCGGCAAAAAGACGCTCCTGACAAGATGGACCGACAAAACAAGATAACGTAAAGGATATAGTTGCGGCAGGAGGTATGTTACAACAAAATTTCTGGAAGTCTTTCAAGCATAGGACTGCAATAGACAGATATGATTGATTAATTCTCATGCTTTAAGGGTGTGACGCTACCCTATATGCAGTCCAATGTTTTAACAAAATAGGGTAATTATATAACACGAGTAATACCATGCATATTAATATTTAAAAAGCGAGGAATTTGTTTGATTGAACACGCTAATCTCAAGAAATACAAGCTCGAATCTAATATAAAATTTAGTGTAAAATGACCAATTTATCGAAAAAGACTAAAAATATAACTTTAGGCTATATATGTCTTTACGCTACTGTCCATAAAGGTCCATAAAAACGGAGCAGAAATAATAAATGTCAACAAATCGGATAAAATTTCCATACACCATTAAAAATTAATAAATGACGACTGGTTGGCGGGGATTCAAAGTATTTCACGGACGAAGCCGTGGGGTTTCTCAAATAATAATAGATGAACAAGTTATAAGCTAAGTTTAATCGTCATGTGGATTACTAAGTGAAAACAAACAGTAGTTAAGGACTTGTCAGGAACTTTGTCAGTTAGTTTAGTAACCATTTAAATAAACGTACTTCGTCAATTAATACGACTGACTTAACTAATTCCTTTAGATTGGAAGATTAGTTAAATTAGCACCTATATTAGTAGACATGTTAAATTCACTTCGTTATTGAATCTTCCAATTAAGGGGTGAAAGCGTAATAAAATGTAATGACAGATTTACTTTCGCATTTACAATATTAAGTACGGATAACCCAACCAAGACTCAAGTTCGTGTATTTCTTACGCTCAAAGATCAAAAACGCTCAGTGAGCGGAAAAATAGTTCACAACGCGTTGTGGCAATCACAGAAAGATCAAATAGCGAAATTTGTGTCGTGGCTCTAATGAAAACGCGCACGACGCGTTGTGGCAATCACAGAAAGACCAAATAGCGAATTTTTGAACAAATACAGAGGGGACGTGACGCTAGGCGGCCGCTGCCGCGGCCCGCTCGCTACGCTCGCTCGCCGTATCGCGTTAATGGTCACTGTTCTAACATAACCTAACCTAGAGGTGCACACAACGCATTGAGATCGAACCTCTAGGTTAGGTTATGTTAGAACAGTTACCTTTAACGCGCGACAGCGAGCGGGCCGCGGCAGCGGCCGCCTAGCGTCACGTCCCCTCTGTATTTGTTCAACAATCATTTCGATTTTGCGTTTTGGTCTTTCTGTGATTGACACAACGCTGCGTGCGCGTTTTCATTAGAGCCATAACACGAATTTGGCCATGTAGATATTTTTCTGTGATCACAACGCGTTGTGAACTATTTTTCCGCTCACTGAGTGTTTTCGATCTTTGAGCGTAACATATTCACCACTAAAAAGGCCCTATTTACTGTAGTGCCGCAATTTCAGGACAAAACTCTTTCCATCTCCACTAGTATTGGGATAGTGGTGTTGAGATTTCTAGTGACGTCCAATACGGTAGTAATTTAGAGGATAAGACCAAGCTGGAGTGGATCAACAGAATAAATAGTCCATAAGCTACGGTTACCACTTTCCATCCAGTGGGCCGTATGTTTGTCTGCCCCATAGTATAAAGAAACAATCCTAGCGCAAAACTTAGATTGTATTACAGGAGATTGTGTCGTAATGATAATATGTTCCGTCATTTGATCCCTAAACGACTCATCATTGCGATTGTCCCTTAAAGCTTCGGCAGATGGGGCGCAATCTCCGTCAGAACAAGTTAGGGGTTTTATGAGGCCGACAATCAATAAGGATACATACATACATACATACATACATATTGTCACGCCTTTATCCCCGAAGGGGTAGGCAGAGGCATATTAAACGCCCACATTTCACCGGATGCATTTTTGTCCCACGTAACAGGTGGTGAGCCCATTGCCGTGTTGAAATGGAAAGGTGCAGGCTGCGTCGAACTGCTGTTGAAATTTTTTAAGCCGCCCATAAGGCCTACAACTTGGCTTAACGACTGCCATTTTATTGGCAACCGGGACCAACGGCTTAACCTGCCTTCCGAAGCACGGAACTGGGGTGGGTCTAAAAGGCACAATAAATTAAATTAAATAAAATGTGTCTATTTTAGATGTTTAATTTGGAAGAAATTTTGAACCCATTGCCTTTTTAGTAAGGTGGTAACAAAAAGGCTAAGGCTGCTAGACACTAATTAGCACGACCAATTTAAGTCCTGGTAGTCTCGGACTATTAAGGATAAGGATAAGGACTCAATAAGGATAGTTTAAAATATAAGGGCTTAAAAGATACCACGAAATATTGTACAGATAAAAATTTAATTCTCTTTTGCACACATGGAATTTTGAACCAACTAACTATCTTTACGCTATATCACTAACGGAGTAGTCAGAGAGGACAGACCGACAAGCTTCGCGATACATGCATACTGCTTTCGTTTCCTTCAGATTCATTAATCACTTCATACATGCACGTCCAGGTATCCGAGTACTTTTGAGCTTAAATAAATATATATTTATTTAAACTGCCTGTGAGGTGTGTATCAGAACCGTAGGTGATGACAGAACCGTAAAACTATGTCCTAGGTGTACAAAGCTCATAAAAAGAGACAGTATGCGGAAGGCTCAGTAGATAGCATGCCGTATAGGAGGAGTAGTGTAGCATCTAGCAGTGGACTGCCAATACACTAGATAATTACGTTGCATAGGAACATCAGAGTCAAGTAGTGCAAGTGTATGACACTACAAAATCTTTAATTTTGTGATCCTAATATTAGAATAGAATATAATAGAATAGAATACAATAGAATATTCTTTATTGTCCAATGACCAATCACAATATTACAGTAAAGGATTACACAGCTATATTGATATGTACCATCGGCGGCCTTATCGCTAAAAGCACTTTCTTACAGGCAACCTTTGGATGGACACATATTAAAAAAAAACCAATAATATAGTGGGTAGTCGTTAGTGTAAGAAATAATGAACAATAAATTAATAATATACAAATATATACCAATATATAAAAAAACAAGTAAAAAAAAAGAAAATATACATCAAACTAAAACTTTAAGAGAATCCAAAGTACAGACACATAAACATACCTACATCTATCCAATACATACAATATTCTATAATAATAGTGCATTAGTAGACTATACAGGGATATTATAACATCATAAAATAAACACATATACCCACACATCAATAAATATACAAATTCAAACTCATTCAGGAACGAAATATAACGGCAAATACTGACAGGAAATTGGCAGTCAAGACATAAGATAAAATTCTTTGACCATATTCTTAAACACAGTCAGTGATTGCGCACGCCTAATAGACACAGGTAATGCATTCCACATTTTACTTACAGCTTGTACAGTAAAAGATTTATCATAAAATTTTGTGGAATGCATAGGTATTGCCAATTCCAATGAATCCGACGACCCCATGGATCTTGTATGAGTGTCATGAAGGAACGTAAAACGTTCTTTTAAATATCTAGGGGTACAGGGATTAAAGAGAATGCCATAGAGAATTGCAAGAATATGAGTATTCCGACGAAGGCGAATTGGGAGCCACCTGTGCAAGCTGCGGAATTCTGAAACGTGATCATATTTGCGCAAGCCAAATATAAATCTTATGCAAACATTTTGAAGGCGCTCAAGTTTATCGAGTTGCTCCTCCGTGACATCAAGATAGCTGACATCGGCATAGTCGAGTAAAGGAAGAAGCAGAGGCTGTGCCAGCGCAATTATAGTGGCGGTTGGTAAAAATTTTCGCAATCTTGGCATGGAACCTGCCGATGCATATAATTTACGACTAACTTCACGTAGTTAGCTAGCTCCATGATAATGTACTAACCATTATTATACCCAAATTCTTTACGTCAGTGCTTACAGGTAATGGCACTCCATTAAAAATAATACTTGGAAGAAGTGACCAATCAATTCTAGAAGTCATCCAGGAACTACCCACCACAACAATCTGTGTATTAGAGGGATTCACTTCTAATCCATGTAGCCTACTCCAGTTTGACAAACGTGTCAAATCACTGTTAATATCTGAGAATGCTTCGGATAGAGCAGACCGTGGCGCTTGCGTATAGATTTGAAGATCATCTGCATAAAGGTGGTAGGATGAAGTTAATAAGTTGGAGATAGAATTAATAAAAATCGCGAAGAGTAAAGGAGAAAGCACGCCGCCCTGCGGAACACCGACAGAAGTATTAGACCACGATGAATAAGTGTCTTCAAGATGAATACGCTGCCGGCGCCCAAACAGGTAACTACGAAACCAATCAATTACTGTCGGAGATATGTTAATAGAGCATAGAATGCTGAGAAGGAGATCGAAATCAACAGTGTTAAAGGCATTGCTAAAATCAAGTAAGCAGAGTACAGTGAGATTTCCATTCTCCATTCCCAGCCTAATATCATCAGTAATCTTGGTCAATGCAGTGACCGTGCTGTGGCCAGGACAAAAGCCTGATTGGTAAGGATTTAGTAAATAATTTTTGGTAAGATATGAGGTTATCTTAGGCTGTATGAACGAGCCGTTTTAGGATTTTGGACAACAAAGGAAATATAGCGATGGGACGATATTTGGACAAGGAATTAGGATTAGACTTTTTAGGCAACGGTATAATATGGGCCTCTTTCCAAACTTTGGGGAACACGCTACAAGAAAGGGAACAATTCAGTAAATGACTAATTATAGGGAGGATTTGGTCCAGAATCGGAAGTATCATATTTCGACTTATGTTATCACTGCCCACAGCATTTGAGTTTACCGACAATATACGTCTCTTAACATCACAATCAGATAATTGATTAAATGAGAACGGTAGATAGTTAGGAGTTGGAAGCGTTAAAAGTGAAAGTAACGCAATATCTTTATTGGTCTGATCAAATTTAGACTAAGACATGAAATGTTGATTTAGCTACTCAATATCAACTTGCTTATGAAAAAAATCATGTTGTGCCTTTCCAACTCCTAGGGTTTTAAGAAACTTCCATATCTTTGTTGAATCGCCATTTTCGATTGAATTATGGATATGTTGACGTTGTGCTTTTCTACACACTTTACTGCAGATATTACGTATTGCGATATATTTTTGTACCTTCATTTAGCTGCCGCCTTCCTCACCAGTAAAGCCATGTCATTTGTGAGCCATGGTTTAGGCAAATGCCTCACTCTCATAGCATGGATAGGTGTATGCTTGTCAAACAGTTGAATAAGCTTGTTATTGAATGCACCAACCTTGCAGTCAATAGATTCCATGGCCAGAAGCGGGCTCCAATCAATATTATCGGCATCAACACGCAGTTGATCAAGATTCATACCCCTAAAATTGCGTTGCATGAGAATTTTGGATCGTTGTTTAGAAGGACGAAGTTTATAGGATAGAAAGAGTAAGTCATGGTACGAAAATGCATCAGCAGGATACTGCCCGTGCTTAGCTACTAGATCGATAGATGAGACAAGGATGAGATCAAGGAGTGATGGAGCACAGTTGGGCACATGATGTGTGGTATTAGAAGGTAAGACAGTTAAATTCCAAGATTCTATAGTATTAAGAAAGATAGAAGAGCGAGTATCTTGTTTTAATAGGCATGTATTAAAATCTCCCATTACGATAGTATGACTATAAGTTGGACAAAGGCGTTCTAGAAGATTTTCAAAAGATTGGAAAAAGTCAATAGTAAGCGATGGACAGTAGTACACACCAAGCGTGTGCGAGAGTTCTACCTCGAGAAACAAATGCTCACCAGCATTTGATGGAGGAGGCTGCGATGACATATCTATGGTACGAAAAGGAATACACTTGCGTAAATAAATAGCAACGCCACCACAATGTCCATCCACGCGATCATTCCTGAGAAGGTTAAGCCCAGGAAGAGCATAAGAGGTTGATAGGAGAGAAGGCTTTAGAAATGACTCAGAAATAAGAAAAGCATGTATATCTTTGCAATCAAATGTAGTCAGCTTATCTGGGAAATGACATGGAATACTTTGTGCATTAATATGGACTACATTAAAATTCTTGTGTACGTAAGCGAAGTGCGCTTGAAGAGTTTCCGCCAATGACGGCATACTTGTAAAACTGTCATTTACTGCTGATTGACAGAAAACTTTCATCACCACTGTCACTGTAATTTAACATTTGAATTTTAAATTAATATATCTGAAATATATATATATATATATATATATATATATATATATATAATTGTAAGTAATATAATTATATAAGTATGTATAACCAATAGAAAAGAAGGAACCATTTACAGTTACACTTTAATGCAAGTGTAGCTTCTAAAATTAAATACAGTGTCAACCCGCCTGCTGTGTGTTATAATAATTATGTAAGAATTTCACTAATTTGATAAGAATTTAGAAAAACAATAATTTTAATCACAGCAATCAATTATTTTCTAATAAAAAAAATAATAATAGACAAACATTAAACAAAAAATAAACCACAGTGTATAACTGCAATGCACATTAAGCTGTTTGAAGTACGAGTACAATGCTCTTCCTGCCCAATACCAAGAAACAAATAGAGAAAAAAAAAAACAAAAAAAAATGCAAATTGTCACTGTCAGTGTCACACTAGTAGCTACCAAGCACCTACAAACAATATCGGCTGTCATCCGGAGTGTTTTTTGGATTGCACGTGTGTTCAGCTTCTGGTTTGAGTTTTTTTAAATTTATTTGTGTTTCTTCCTTTGATTCGGTTTGTATTGGTGTTGTGTAGTTTCCAGTTAACTATTAATTTGATTTAAATGGTTCTTACTTGCCTCCCAGCCATTATGGCTGCTAAACCTCCTGATCCCCCTGACCCACCGGATCGTCATACTCCAGTGTTTTATTCTCCTTCTACTTCCCCTTCCATGAGTTCGAGTTCATCTAGCCCGCTCTCGCAATTAGCTACAGCCGCGCTCTCCGACTCTTCCACAGATTTACGTGAGCCCCCAATTATTTCGCGTAAACGCCCCGTTGTTGACGACAACCTACCTATTCACCCTTTAAAACAACTAAAGAGTCCCGTGTCTAGAAATAAGTACACTAGTGATGATAAAAGCCCATTTGTCATTCATGTGAGTAGAACTGAAACTCAACAGACCACAGGCTCCACTCTACATCCAGTTACTTTTGGAACTTTGCTTTTTAAAAACAACATAGTGAATATTGTTAAAGATGGAGTGAAAAGAGTTGGTAGGAATCGTGTGTCCGTCGAGTTTTTAACATACCGGGATGCTAATGCTTTCCTTGCGAACCCTTGTCTCAGTAGATAGCTACAGTTCCATCCTTTAATGTATCCCGTATGGGAGTTGTATCTGGTGTCCCAACAGACATGTCAGAAGAAGAGGCGAGGGCTTATATGTCTGTGCCCCAGGGCTGTGGTGAATTCCTTAAAATTAGACGCATTAATAGAAAGGTAGTTACTGATGGCTCTGCAGAATGGAGACCTATGGAGACGTGTGTCCTCACATTTGATGGCCAAACTTTACCAAAGAGGATTTATCTATGTTACACGTCACTTTTAGTGGCACAATATGTCTACCCTACAATCCAGTGTAGAAAGTGTTGTCGGTTTGGACATATAGAATCCCTTTGCAGATCGAAGCCTAGGTGTTTAAGATGTGGGCAGGAACATCCGGGTAATGGTTGTGATACGCCCTTTAATGACGCTTTCTGTGTTCTGTGCTCGGGCAGTCATTTTGCTAACAGCAAAGATTGTCCAGAGTATAGAAGACAGAGAGCGATCAAAACTGCAATGGCTGAAAAAGCCGTCTCATATGCAGAGGCATCTAAATCAGTTCCTCTTAGACCAAATAATGCCACCTATGCCACGGTTACCAAATCTAATCTACCAAACCAATCGTCCCGTAAAACAGTACTTCTAAAACCCAAGCCCCGTATACCTCTTTCCCCATCCTATGATAAAATTTCACACAGCCAAATCACAGTTTCCCCTTCTCCACCTAACCTAATGGACATGCCCTGCAATCCTTAGACAACAGATCCACAATAAGTGACCTCTTAATACAACTATTATCATCCTACATCTCTTCTAACAATTCCCAGTCCCCCTCTTCTAGATCTAATAACTATAATTCACTGTCCAACGCTGCCTTAAATCTGATATCTCTTCTCTCTAATAATAAGGACGGCTCCAAACTTGATCTTCCTTCAGTGGAAGGTGAGGAGTGTGTTCTATAAGAAGCACGACCTCTCATTCTTACTAAATAAATACAAGCCCACCATCTGTTCGGTTACTGAGACTTGGTTGGAGCCAAGTCTCAATTTCCGTATGCCACTTTATAGAATTATTAGGTGTGACAGATTTGATGGATATGGCGGATCTGCCCTCATTATCAAAAATAATGTTCCTGCGTCCCCTTTTCTACTACCACCTCTGGTAGGCGATTTAAATGTAGTGGCTACTATAGTTCAGAAAATTACAGTTCTCTCTATTTATCTTGCACACCCTAATCTGAATTCCATCTCAGTAATAGAAGAAATAATAAAATCTCTGAATGGCCCACTATTTGTTATGGGAGATTTGAATTGTCATCACTATAGATGGGGCTCTGAGCCTTGTAGTCCTGAAGGAATGGCCTTAGTGGACGTTCTGGATAACCTCGGCCTCTGTGTTCTTAACAACGGTAGCCCTACGCGTAGAGGCAATCCTGGTGAACGGAAGAGCTGTGTCGATATTACATTATGTACTCCTGACCTTGCGGCCTCAGCCCACTGGCAATGCACAGATCTTACACATGGTAGTGACCATTATCCTATCAATATTTCCCTTTCAGAGAGACTCTCCTTACAGAAGATCCCTCCTCCCCTGCTTAAATATAATCTTACCCAACCAGATTGGCTAAAATATAGAATTGAACTGGAATCTAAAATAGAATCCCTACCGAGACTAGATCAACATTCTTCTTCTCACAGTGTTCACTGCCATTCAAATCTGTTGCGAAGGTCTTGTTTCTGTTATTAATGCTGCTGCAGAGTTATCATTTCCAGTTAAGAGCAGTGCTCGAGGCAAAATCCCTTCTCCACCATGGTGGGATCAAGACAGCACAGTGGCAATTAAAGAAAGAAAGGTGGTAGAGAGAAGATACAACTTAGCTATGACCACCGAAAACTTCATTGAATATAAAAGAGTGTTTGCAAAAACTAAGCGATTACTCCGTAAGAAAAAGCGCCAGAGTTGGAAAACATTTTGCTCTTCCCTGGCTCCTACCACTCCACCATCACTGGTGTGGAAGAAAATTAATCGATTTCGTACTGGTTGCTCACCTGCTCCCGCCTCCCCAATTTCAGAGGAGATAGCCGATGCCTTCTTCAACAGACTGACGCCTCCCTATGTCCCTACACTAGATGAAATTCAACTTCCCCCAAGCCCCTTATCAGAGGACCCCCTAGATGCTCCATTTTCAGACTATGAATTGGAGATGGTTCTCAGCAGGGTTAAGGATTCAGCACCGGGAATTGACGGGATCCCATATTCATTTATTGTTCATGCAGGTAACAAAGCTAAAATGTATTATCTGGACATATTAAATTTTTGTTTTCTAACTGGTTGGATGCCAGAACAATGGAAGACGCAGATTATTATACCGATCCTAAAGCCAGGCAAAACTGTCGATGACCCTAATAGCTACCGCCCCATAGCTTTATCCTCTGTTCTGCTGAAGATATTTGAGCACTTAATTAAAAACAGACTGGAATGGGTGGTGGAGTCTCGCGACATACTGCCTAAATTTCAGTTTGGGTTTAGGAAGGGCTTAGGAACTATGGATAGTATCTCTATCTTAATGTCAGACATCAGAATATCTTTGTCAAAAAAGATTCGGTGGTAGCATCGTTTTTGGATATTTCTTCAGCATATGACAACGTCCTTCTCCCAATCCTCAGGCAGAAGTTATTGCTTCTGAGAATCCCGGCGAAAATAGTTCAATGCATATGCGGTATTATGATGTCTCGCTCCCTGGTACTACGTGCTCAGGGCGGGGAATTCCAAAAGAGGCGGACGTGGAGGGGATTGCCTCAGGGTTCCGTCCTCAGTCCTCTTCTATATAATGTGTATACTCATTATATTGGGACATGTCTCAATATTAACTGCAGTATGCTCCAGTACGCTGACGACCTGGCAGTATATGTGACTAATAACTCCATCAGCGATGCTGCCTCCTCTTTGTCCATCTCTCTGGACTCTTTGAATCAGTGGCTACTGAGTCATGGCCTAAACATCTCTGCTCAAAAGAGTTGCTTAGTGGTATTCACTCGCAGGTACAACACGCCCCCAATTCGTGTCCAAATACAGGGACAGGCAATTCCTGTTGTACAAAAAGTTAAATTTTTAGGTGTTTACTTGGATCGCAGGCTCTCTGGTAGTTTTCATATAAACTACCTTATCCAGAGGTGTGAGAGAGTAATACCCATACTACAAGTTCTGACAGGGGTGTGGTGGGGTGCCCACCCTTTCACAATGAAATTGGTGTATAATGCTCTTATTCGGAGCATTATGGATTATGGTACATTTCTCCTTCCCCCATGCAATAAGGGAGCTCTAGTTAACTTAGACAAGATACAGTACAGGTGTCTTCGGATTGTTCTGGGGGGCATGAAATCTACTCCCACAAATGCCCTTCAGGTAGAATCTGCGGATCCGAAGTGTGTAGGCATATCAACCCATCCACTTATGATTAGACTGAGAATATTGAATGATTTGTGCTCTAACCACGTTGATTATTGGCGCCACAAAGAACTTCCCCACATCATAAAAGCCTTCCGATTCATTCAAAACCTCGAATGTGAGATCATATCCCTCCCTAGACTCCCAATGTTCAATACTAAATATGAAAACCTATGTTTTAAGCCTAATGTCATCTTAGATATTGGAATTTCTAAGAGATCCCCAGCCGCAAATGCCGTTTTTAATGCTCTGGTGAACGAGCACTGGGGTGACTACCAAAGATTTTACACACATGCGTCGAAGAGTCCCAACGAATGTCCGGTGTCGCAGTCTACTTCCAAAATTCTAAAATAGCCCTACAGTTTAGATCCCCTAGTGAATCATCAATCTACACTGGCGAATGTATTGGTATCCTTGAGGCTTGTCGGTATGTAGAGTCCCGTTAGCATACAAAAGGCAGTAATATTCACTGATTCTCATAGCTGCCTCAAAGCACTACAACGAAGCCATTGTGGAAGTAAAAAGCAGGACTTTCTCCTGATTGAAATTAAAGAATCCCTTTTTAAATGTAACCAGAATCAAAAGATTGTCATTCTTGTTTGGATCCCTGGTCACCGTGGCATTGTAGGAAACGAGTATGCTGACTCCTTAGCTAAAAATGCTGTCACTTCAGATATAGCTGACCATAAGCATTTCTCAATCCAGAACCGTGACCTGATGAACCTTCACCATCAACACCTTAGGAGGTCATGGCAAGAATACTGGAATAAAAGCAGCACCCAAAAAGGAAAGTTCTACTATGCTATACAGCGTGACATTCCCCTGAGACCCTGGTTCTACCATTATAAAAAGGTTCTTGTTCCGTTTACAACAGGTTTGGACCTGTTGTATCAGTGATCTGCAGGATTCGTCTGGGCCACTGTTGTACTCCAATATTTCTGCACAAAATCCATGTTCGGGATACATCTCTATGTGAGTGTGGTATAGACGAGGGTTCCCTGGAGCATATTTTTTTCTGCTGTCCAATTAATAACAGTTTTGACCTTTACAGCCGCCTTCCTAAACTGAATGTACCCGTTCCTACCAACATTCTACAAACTTCTAACAGACTCATCTCCAGAACTCCTTGAGGTCATGATTAGCTTTGTCCGAACTAATTCTATCAGATTGTAAACTTTAGAGAGCTTCGTAATCTCTGTGTTTTAACTTAATCAGGAAGATACACAATATCATTTAATTTGAGAATTATCAAAATTCTTTCTTTTTACTATCTTTATACACACGAGTGTCCATAACACATCTGATTTTGGCAGTAGTCGTCGGTGGACATCACTACCGATACCGTTTGCCATTCAAGAAAAATTGAATTGAATTACAAACAATATCAATACAAAACATTTTAAGTATTATAGGGTAACTTGGTAACTTATTATAGTTGTTGTATAAAGTTTAATGTGTAGAAATAAATAATAAGAAGTGTAACACAAAAAAAACAATTACAAAAGGCAAAAGGTAAACCTGGCTGTGATGTAACGAAGCAATGAAATTACCTAATTTACTTCTTACTCACTACTCGTCTCGACTTAGATGTTAATTTTGTAGCCGGGACAGTCTTCTGTGCATCCCAATCCAGTTGACTCAACTGGGCATGAGTAGACACACGATGCCGCAATCCATCTGGGTTAGGAACATACACATGACACTCTCTTGTCCAGCACTTTACTTGAGAGTCGGCCCATCCTATGGCAACGCCGAATATCATCTACTGTGAAGTGCTCGAGCTTTAAGTGAACCTTGACAGCATTCACAAGAGCCTGCGAGGTCTCCTTAGCATTCTGTTCTGGAACACCATGAAGCAGCAGAATCTTCTGACGACTACGCTGTTCAAGATTGTTCACCTGATGGTCCAGAAGTGCCATTTGCTGGCGGAATGCAGCTAAGGTACTGACAACAAAACCCTTGAAGGAAGCGAAGTCTGATGACAAAGAAGCAATAGTTGGTGCACTGCCAGGATTCTTTACATTATTTTTAAGCTCTGCCTCAAATTGCGCCATCCGCTCCTCAAGACCAGTCATGATGGAAGCAAACGAGTCCTTCATTGCGTCCATATTGGTGAAGATAGATGTAGTGAGCAAGTGTGTAGTGCAATAGTTTGAAGTTCCTCACCTTGGATATAAAGAGTGGAAAATAACATCCAGCTGGTAGATGAATTAACTCAGTATGTCATTCATCTAATTTAAACTTAAATAAATATAAGTTTTATATTTTATTTTATAAATTAAACAGGAGCTAAAATTTTAAAATGTCACTTGTTAACTACCCACCTCCCCATATTGTATATAGAATGTCTATAATAATAGCTAACAATCTATTGACATCTAAACTAGACGTCTAAACAAAATTGTAGCTCAATCGGTTAAAGACTATCTGCTTCAAAATTGAATTGCAAGATTCTCTTGAACAAACATATAAAAGAGTACATTGCATACATTGCAATCCAAGTTTCACTTTTACACTTACACTCATTTCTAATAAATATTGTGGGAAAATCAATACACAATACAATATGACACAGCGTCATCTAGCCCAAACTAAACTTGTAGTTTGTGCTTTAAGATCTAGACCAAGACGGTTTTAACAACATTATACATACGAAACACCCGAATTTCAAAAGATATTATTATTATTATTAAGCTTATTAGTGGATCACACAAATATTTTATTCAACGCAGAAATTTAACCCATGATACCAGTGCGGCAGTCGCATACATTACCATTTATGCGACCGGGGCAGTCAATGTATGATGTATCTGGAAAAGCTAAACATATATACGTTTTTTCATTGTCAAAATAATGAGGAATTTGACTGATGTTTAATTAATCTTTATATGGGAAAATGTACTGAAATGTTTAGGATTTAATTCAATGCAATTTTAGGGTCGGCAGCGCAAGTGCTGCACCTCTGGTGTTTCAAACTTCCATAGGCTATGGTGACCACTTTCTATCAGATAGGCTTGCTTGTCTGCCAGTCAGTCGTTTAAAAAACTGCCCAATTCTTTATATTTCGAAACGACTTTAATTTAAACTCGTGGCCGCACTAACTCAGTGTTCTGTAAACAATCACTGCGTTAAGCAAATTTCGCTATAACTGGTCCTTGGGTGGGTGACCAATTTGTGACATTTACATTTGCAAGCGTTTCTGTGTTGCGGAAACCACGATAAGTCGTAGTTGCCAGTAAAATGACAGACGTTAACAGATTTTGACAAGTGAGGTATCAATAAAAAACGTTTTAATCAGTAAAATGACAGACTTTAGTCAAGTTGAAAGCTTTATGAGCGGCTTAAAAAAATTTACGCTCGTGGCCCCGCGGTCTCAGTGTTCGGTAAACGATCACTGAGGTACGCAAAATCTCTGTGGCTGGTCGTCGGATGGGTGACCACTTTGTGGCATTTACATTTGCGAGCGTTTCCGTGCTTCGGAAGGCACGTTCAGCCGTTGGTCCCGGTTGCCAGTAAAATGGCAGTCGTTAAGCCTGGTTGAAGGCCTTATAGGCGGCTTAAAAATTTCAACAGCAGGTAGCCACAGCCTGCGTCTGTCTATTTCAACACGGCAATGGGCTCACCACCTATTACGTGGGACAGGAATCCACACGGTGAAAGGTGGGCATATAATATGCCTCTGCCACCCCTTCGGGGATAAGGCGTGATAGATATATATAAAAAAAATTAACAGCAGGTCGTCACAGCCTGCGCCTGTGCATTTTCAACACGGCAATGGGCTCAATACCTGTTACGTGGGACAAATATGCCTCTGCCTATCCCTTCGGGAATAAAGGCGTGAAAATATGTATATAAGGATGTATTTAAACACAAAAAGAAAAAATAATTACTTAAGGTTAACTGATGCTTAGTTAGAAATACTAGCCTTTTATAAAATAATTTCTTCGTTAACAGTTCTTCTTGTACAATTACTTCTGCTGCATAAAGTATAGGTACTTTAACAGCATTCATCTAGTTTATTCGAAAATTTTTCAAAGTAACTCAAGTGTCTTGGTCGATGAGTCTTCCATATAATCGAGCTTCGTAATCAGGGAGGCTATTCTGTGAGCTATTAAATCAGAAGCGGTTTTCTTGGTAAAAAGCTTATGAGAAAATTGGAGTAAGACTTGAATCTATTCACTGGATGTCTTAATTTTTTTTTATATGATACGAAGAAGAAACACTCGTGGCCCCGCTGACTCAGTATTTTATATACGCTCACTGCGTTAAGCAACTTTCGATGTGGCTGGTCATGGATGGGTGACCATTTTGTAGCATTAACATTTGCGAGCGTTTCTATGCTTCGTAAGGCACGTTAAGCCGTATGTCCCGGTTGCCAGTAACATGTCAGTTAAGTTGAAGGCCTTATGGCAGGCTTGAAAAATTTCAACAACAGGTAGCCACAACTTACGTCTGACTATTTAAACACGGCAATTTGCTCAACACCTATAACGTGGGACAGGAATACATGAAAAGTGGGCGTATAATATGTCTCTGCTACCTTTTGGGCATAAGGTGTTATTATAAACGAATTTTTTTTTTAACATTCTTAAAATAATGTTTTTTATGCACCAAAAATACATCATTGGTTTTAGGGTAAAATCACATAACGCTATTTAAAACTTATATTGTCACGCAGACGACTAAAAACCCTTCTAATGATACCTCACGTGCCAAAATCTGTTGACTAGTTCAGACACTAAAGCGGAAATACACATAAATACAAAAATACACAGAATGCTAAAGTTCATAACCCTCCCAACATTTCTCATTGTTCATATTCAAATTATATAAAAGGAGATTTACTGAAAGAAATTTCGTTGTATCATAACTTTTTTGTAATACCGTTGATAAATAATAATCGTAATAAAAAACGGATTTCATTTCATGAATGGTAATGTAGCTTTAACGCGTAATTCTCGAAATAAAATTACCTGCCGCGTATGACGGGTTGCGTAAGTATAAATATATTTGTCGCACCTGTTGCCACTCGGGCAATGTTATCCGCGGCTATACTCGTATTTACAAAATGTTAAATGGAAAGCTCTTAAAACAAAATAGAATTTTATATGATGGTATTTTATGCCTTACGTTATTCCGAGGGTTGTATTACAAAAATGTTTTATTGTAAATAACTTTTAAATCCTACTAATATTATAAACATCATGATCCTCTTGCCCTAGTCCCAATTTACTTGGGGTCGGCACAGTATGTCTTCTTTTCGCATTCATCCCTGTTATTCGTCATCTGATCATTAACTTTTTTTATATTCATATCACTCCTTACACAGTCCATAATTTTTTTCTTTGGCGTTGCTCTGACTCTCCATCTATCAACTTTCATATTCGTAGTTCTTTTAGTGACGACTTTCATCCCTTGTCATCACATTCCCATTCCAAGACAGACGGTTCCTTCTCATTTTTTCAGTCACAGGCGCTACTTTCAAACTCCGTCTAATATACTCATTTCGTATTTTATCCATTCTAGTCGTACTACACAACCAACCTAACATTCTCATTTCAGTTACATGCACTTTTCTTTCATCCAAATTCTTAACGGCCCAATATTCTAATGCATATAATACCACAGGTCTTATAGTGGTCTTATATATTTTGCCCTTCAGCTTGAGGGGCAATCGCCATTTCATCCATCCAGTTTCGATCCGATGTGTAATGTCACAGTTGATTACCTCTTTGCTCTGGACAAGTGATCCCAGGTACCTAAACTGGGAGCACACCGGTAAAGGTCTACCGTCAGGTATCAGATACGGCTACAGAACTGGAGAGACCGCCAAAATCGCAAAACAGATTCAGTCTTGGACTTTCTTATTTTAAGGCCAACACTGTCCAGTCTATGTCGCCACATCTCGAGTCTGCTCTGAGCTCAATATTATAAACTCAGATACTTTTATGTCGAGGACAAGTTCTTGTGTCATAATTATGACTACCCGTATTCTAAGATAAAGAAAATAGTGATTTACAAATACAACGCCGTCTAGAAATTTCTTTTGCAATTATATATTATGTTCAAGGGGGGGTTCGGGTGTTATCCTGCCTCTTTGGGGGGGTTCGAGTGTTATATCGCTTCTTTGGGGGGTGTGGGTGTTATACCACTATTGAGAGGGTGAAGAGCGTGCCTGTAACCCTCACGCTGCGCCACTTTCCATGGCCTGCTTCTGTAAGAACGGCGAGGAGCCCACCCGCCGTACTCAGGCCCCCGGTCACGGAAGCCGGTAGTCTTGGGCGAAGACAAGTCTGCGGCGTCTTCGCCGCAGACTGGAACTCGGGGGAAGAGTTCTCTCTCGCTCTCTCTTCGCCGCCTCTTTTGCGAGCATGAATTGCTCGCAAAAAGAGCCAGCGGCGTCCCACTTGCTGCCGCTGGAGGTCATGGCTTTCAACATGGTCTCCAGCGTGAGAATGTCCACGCCCAGACCCGCAACGAGGTCCCGACGTTGCAGCTCCCACGCTAAACACTCCGCCAGTGTATGCAGCGCCGTATCCTTGCTGCAGTCCGTACAGTGCTGGCACTATAGTTACCTCCCGGTGTATACGCCACAGAAACTTACCGAAGCACCCGTGCCCGGTAAGTATCTGTGACATCCGGTAGGTGATGCTGCCGTGTTGCCTCTCCAGCCACTCCTCCATGACCGGCTTCACCGCCTCAATTTTGATATGTCCCCACTTAGGTTGCTCAAGTATGTCTCCATGAGCGGAGCGGAGCAGGGATCGCTGAGCCTCGATTTCTTGGGGCACAGGCCTGTAGCTCCACTCCAGTACCTCCTTGCGCCATTGGTACAACACCGCAAGGGCCCTCGCTTCCAGGTCCCATGGAGGGGTTCCGCCTAGGAGACAATATATTATGTAACCTAAGTTTTGCAATTGCATTTTATATAACCTAAATTTTCTTACAGTTACTGACCTGATATCAATAGAAACACAAACTTGATGATGCCATTTTATTTTATTTAACTATCTTCACGCTGTATCCCTGACGGGGTAGTCAGAGAGGACAGATCGCCAGGCTTCGCGATCCATGCATACTTCTTTCGCTTCTTCGAGATTCATCAATCGCTTCATACACGCACGTCTGGGTATCCGAGTACTTTTGACCTTTCCGTTTTTGAGCAATCTGCTCACGTGGTCTTCATATGTAAGTCTCGGCCTTCCCTGACTCCTTCTACCCTCTACTTTTGAACAATATATATTCTTCGTCAATCGTTCCTCACTCATTCGTTGGACGTGTCCAAACCAACGGAGCACGCCTTTTTCCAGCTTAACGCTGACACTTTCATTCAAACCTGCCATATTGCGTATCACTTCGTTACGTATTCGGTCGGCCAAGGTAACGCCGCACAATTTTCGAAGTGATCGCATCTCCACAGCATTCAATTTACTTTCATGCATCTGCTGACATACCCAGGTTTCACTACCGTAAAGCAAAGTTGGCACTAGCACTGCGTTATGAATCGCCAGTCGTGCTTCTTTTACGATGCTTTGTCGCTTTACTAACTGGGACAAAGCACCGTTAACTTTGTTTCCGGCAGCTAATAAATAAGTTACTTTGTTTCATAAGTTAATAAATAATATTAACTCAATTGTGATTAAAAAGGGATTACCTTTGTATACGAGTATCTAGCTGATTCTGTATATTAGTGTTTACCCATTTCAAACCAGTCAAACAATACTATCTATTTTATAAAATAATTCCCTAGAAATGAAAAATTTATGACTTAACCTGATTTTTGAATGTGAGGGGTGAGGGCTGAACCGCATACTCATGTGTTCTGTAAATACGTTAGGTACCTTCACATCATTTTTTGTTCATATTGGTCTAGTCATTAGAGCGTGTAGATGTAAAAACGAACACTCTCACAATGTTTCATATTTATAATATTTTAATAGAGATGCTTATTAATAGTGCTCATATATAAACGTGAACCTTTCACGAAGATCTATTATAATTTATGTTCCAAAAATGATTGTCCAGCAATTTTTGTAATACATTTCATTTGTCCTCAAACTTTTTACATTTGATAGACTTTTATTAATATAAAGTTGAGTTGTGAGTTGAAGAATAGGGTGACAGCCCTGAATACCTTTTTTCACTTCAGAACACAAAATTGGCTTAGAAAAATTGCTAATTTGAGAGGAATTCGTAATTGAACCTCTCTAGACATAAGGAAAGTACTTAAGTGAATATCTTCACGTTTTCAAGGATGCAAAGATATTTTGAAATGTAATCAAATGTTTCTGGAATACTTTACTCTACGTTTCTCGGTATTGCGGGCCTTTCCAGTGGTGACGTCATGATCCTTATTGAACTTTGCTACTAGAAATATATTTTTAATGACATCATTACTTATTTGTATTTATTATTTGTATATAACATTTTTAATCACATAAAATTATGCATTTTTCGTATATAATACTTATTTGTTTTATTATTAAGCTTATATTAAACTTCAATAGCTTGAAGGCCTTGTGGCTTGAACAATTTTAACAGCAGGTCGCCACAACCTACGCCTGTCCATTCAACACGGCAATGGGCTCACCACCTATTACGTGAGACAGGTAAATCCACATGGTGAAATGCTGGCGTATAGTATGCCTCTGCCTACCCCTTCGGGGATAAAGGCGTGCCGATATGTCTATGTCACATCAGTCACCACACGGGCGAGTCAATCAGTCATCATTTCATTTAAATTATTATTTATAACGAAACACTATAGGTTATTAAAGTTAATAGAAATCTAAAACTACAGTTAAATCTTAAAAAGTAAAACGTATATTCTGCTACAAATATCAAACTTCAATACCTATTTGTCAAAAGCATCAATATTAATTCCCGTATGTAGTTGCATTTATAGTTAGACTCAAATTTACTCTTTAGCAAACGAAGTGTTGCAAAACGTGATTTTGCTAGCAATAATTTAGAATTAAACACCCACTTGACTCGGCAGTCACTTGAAAGGCTAAAACTGAGCAAAACATTCTATATATTCGCAGCTTTCAGTTAGTATTTGTAGAAATAAGCTTGGAACGAAGTTTGTTCTATCTGTACTCGTGTTTTTGTTTATTTATTTTGCGAGCGTTTCCGTGCTTCGGAAGGCACGTTCAGCCGTTGGTCCCGGTTGCCAGAAACATGGCAGTCGTTAAGTCAAGTTGAAGGTCTTATAAAATGGGCGGCTTGAAATATTTCAACAGCGGGTAGCCACAACCTGCGTCTGTTTATTTCAACACGGCTATGGGCTCACACCCTACTACGTGACACTGGAATACTGCCACTGCCACCCCATCGGGGATAAGGCGTGATAGATAAATAAATATAAATTATATGGTGAAGTTATATACTGAAAGTAGTTACCATAAAACCATACATAATCTACTCTTCGTTATTTTTACCTGTTAAAGGAAAGGTAGAGAAAGACGTCAGAGGCATAGGAAGTAACCATTAAGAAGTACCTGTATAGCAATATAATGGTATTATGTATATACTTATGTCAAAATAATGACAGGATTTTAATCTACGTATATATATATATATATATATATCCATGCCTTATCCCCGAAGGGGGATTGACAAACATATACAAATACATACCCACGTATTACCAGTTATATACGCAAATATTTCTTAACTTAAATTGACTCAGAAAAACTAAATATACCTTAAAGTTCTCAATGTTCTTTTGTATTCAATACAATTACAGAAAGAATAACTCGCCGGTACTACTATTCTATACAAAATTGACAATTTAAAGTGTAACATATTCCAGTGAAATACGCATCAATGGTAATTTATTTCATTTAGCAAAGTGAAGAGCGGTCGTCTATGAATAATGCAACGAATTCTTTAGCGAACCAACCTTCGTCCACTTGTTATATATTGAGTTCACAGTACCACTGTTCAGCTTGAAAAGACTGGAGCTTTGCCACTTCACGGTTTTGCTAAAGGAATTGAAAATGTGATATCGTTATTTTTGGAGCGCTCATTTTATAAACGAGTACATTGTCCAAATTGTTTTTATGTTAAATTTTGTCATGTGTTTGTGGTTACATAGAAAACAAAAGTATGAAAATAATTATATCAAAAACACCGATTCTATACCAGAAAATAATCTTTTTAGTTGTAATAAATAAACATACGGCAATTTTGTGAAGCTATAACACACTAAGAGTATTGTGTAATAGAAAATTAGCTTATAATAAACTGTTTACGGTTAGATTGTATCTTAAAACCTTATAACACAACTTGTTGCCAGCATGTGAGACCAGCCCTGATCATTGACCTCCCTAATCATTGTCTTCGAGCAGCCCGCCAAAGGCACTGTAAGGAGGACGAAAATACTTAAAAAAGGAGCCTCCACCTTGAGCGTACCTCTGTAAGGGCGACAGCTAGCCCGGAGTGTCGCTCCCAGGCCCACGCTTATATATAAGGACCCCTAACCAGGCTAGACTATTGTAATGATGCGTTGCCAAGCTGCGCCATCATACGACTAACGCCATCTATCGTACTAATGCGGTATTAAAGTAACGGCCGTATTAGCATGGAGTCGGAGTTTCGAGGACCGTTTCGTCTCCCGCGCCTCGATCCACCCGCTGGGCCCTATATAAGCAGTTGACAGGAAGTTTTCGGAAACAACCTAGATTTGTCAATTACGATACTGTGTACTACAACACAACAGTTAGTCTTGACATAATTTGCAAATTAAATAGAATTTGCTCTTCTTAAAAGTACTTTCCTAAAACTATATTCATTTATAAAATATTTGAAAAAATATTGGACCCGGAATATCCCAGGTCCTTTGTTACGGTTGAACTTTACGGTTCCACCACTACTACCTACTACCTCTTGACTAAGAGCTGCTCCGAGGCTCCTCCTGGTTGCGCCTGGACCGGGAGTGGAAGCCGTCGCCAAGCCGGAGAACCTACTACGACTGCGAGAGGAACAAGATCCGACCCGTGGAAGATAACCTGGCCCTCCCTCAGATAAGTCCAGATTCCGCGGCCTCTCGCGGCAGAGTCCACCTTATGGTTGCCTATCGATATTCGACACCCGCGACCCTGACTAGACTACTTTTGGCCCTATCGGGAAATATATTTGGAAATACATCTATTGCGCTTATATTAAACATTGTCAATACCTAATATAAAATTTTAATTTCTATTACATTTTACCCAAACCTACATCGTGCAGTGCTGTACCTAAGTTTTAGTTATAGCTGATTAACAATCCCTACTACTTAGAAGTTGTTGGGGTAAGCAGAGAGCGTTGTTCCTTTGATATACTATATTAATTATTTTGTCACGTTTATCGACCTGTTCTCCTGAGTTTTTTTTAGTTGATAAATTAATATATCCAATACCTTGCTACTAAATAATATAATCATCATCATCATCTAACGTTGATCCCGGTCATCTAAAAGTCTTATTAAATAATATTGTGTAATCAATTAAGACACTTTCAGTGCAGAATTTAAATCATCATCATCAGTAACGTCGATCCCGGTCATTTTCGAGTTCGATAGGTTTTTTTTTTGCCTTATTGTTATCTTTTAACTTCCATAACACTTCAATCAATCTTAGCCGATATTCATACTTTTTAAATATTATAAGATGGCTTTTAAAATGATTTTTACGACACTTCCAAAGGCTGAATTAGCTTATGAGGTGAGATTGCGCAGGGAGGAGCCTGGATCAACCGTGTCAGTACTTCGCGCTCAAATCAAACAATTGAAGACTAGCGTGGACCCGGAGGATCTAGAGGTTTCCCCTTTCGACTTCGAAGAGGATATAGCTGGTTTGGAAGCTTCCTTGTTAGTGTTAGATCGTAATATTTTGTTACTTCAGGGGAACCTGAAGCTTTGGGTTTTGGCGAGCACGCGTTCTTTATGTGCACACATAGAACAACGTTACGCGCGTATAGTCCCCCCGACTGAAATTGACGACGCAGAACGGTATGATAGATTTCGGATAGCTTTTAAATCTTCCTATAAGAAACTAGTGACAATCACGACTCTCCGTCAGCTGGACATTTTGGAGTTTTTAATACTTACCACCGTATTAGACTCCGATACTATTGGCCTGGTCTTTATAAGGACACTGTGGAGTACGTCGCTGCTTGTGAGATGTGCAAAGCACACAAACACACTACTCAAGCGCCTATAGGGAAAATGGGACGCCCAAAGCAGTGTTCAAAGCCTTTCCAAACAATTTCTACTGACTTGTTAGGTCCGTTACCTGCGTCTAAGAAGCAACACATTTATATATTAGTTGTAACGTGTTGTTTTTGTAAGTATTGTCTTATTTTTCCGCTTCGTCGGGCGACAGAGGAACCAATTGCTAAAATATTAGAGGATAATGTTTTTATGGTTCACGGCATTCCACAAACCATTATTCTAGATAATGGAGTTCAATTCGTTAGTAAAGAATTGAATTCACTTTTTACTACATATAACATTCCACAAATACACTTCACTCCTAAATACACACCACAGGTGAACACGGTGGAGAGATATAACAGAACGATAATGACAGCGGTGTCCACCTTCATTGAGAGCGATCATCGTTCCTGGGATATACACTTACCGAAAATACAGTTCTCTAGAAATAATTCAATTAACGCCACTACTGGTTTCTCACCTTAATTTTTAGTTCACGGTCTAGAAATGGTCACGTGCGGGTCACACAACATGGAGGTTGCAGATCCCAGTGCATTAGTGTTCGCTCCTAGAGACCAATACGCCGAGAACCTGGGACACCTGGGTCGAGTGTTTGACTCGGTGCAGGAGAACTTGTGGCGTAGCCACCTAAAATACGCACACTCTTACAATACCAGACATAGAGACGCACAGTTCGAGGTAGGAGATATAGTGTGGAAGCGCTGCTATTTTCAGAGCGACAAAAACGCGTATTTTTCTAAGAAACTGGCACCTAAGTTCCTAAAGTGTCGTGTCAAGGAAAAGCGCTCCCCACTAGTGTACGTACTGGAGGACATGACAGGTCGAGACCTTGGCGTCTGGCACGTCAAAGACCTCAAGCAACACTCAGCGGTACCTGTATTTACCACTTCACACACTCACCACAGAATAATAGCCGAACACTACTAACACATATTAAATAACACCACTTGTACTGTTCCACAACATTTACTTTGTAAACCTGATCGGTTTCGCCTCACGGCATTCTCAAAGGTACACAATATGACGACTGGACCTAGAAAGTATACTAAAACTAATAACCGAACAATGTAGGTATATCGACATTACAAGTAACCAGTTTAGAAAATTACCCCAAAATTAGGGAGAATACAGTTTAACATTTGAAAAAAATTAAATACTACGAATCATAATTCTATTTAAAATATTAGAATTGCAAATGTCAAAGTGTCATATTATTCAATGTCAAGAAATTAAAATACGGTTATTAGATTTAGTATACTTTCTAGGTCCAGTCGTCATATTGTGTACCTTTGAGAATGCCGTGAGGCGAAACCGGTCAGGTTTACAAAGTAAATGTTGTGGAACAGTACAAGTGGTGTTATTTAATATGTGTGGCAAGTTCCACCAAGCGCCATCAATCAACAGTATAAATAAACTACTAACACACACACATGCAATCTAAACACACAGATTTTAATTATTTTCTTTTTTTAATACACAACAGTTCTTGTGATTCTATATTTAAGGTTGGCACACATATCATACAACGGGCGTAATCATTGAAACTAGCATACTCGTACATAGACTTTCATAGTAGTTTATGCACACTTATTCGACTGATCCCCGCTTGGATCTCAGAGGAGAGTAGATAAATAGCCTGCTCACCTCATGCAGGCACACACCTTGGTGTACCTGCCCTATGTCGGTCCGCCTTAGGACCAATGTAATAAACTTAATTATTACATAGTTTCGTGTTTCGCACAGCAATAATCCTAGAGCTAGCATGATTACACCAGAGCCATTTCAATAGTCCTTTCTTTCCGTCGTTCTCTTGAGTCCGGCTCGTCCGGAGTCTGACCCACTGCGTAGAAGGTTGAGCTTACTCGGAGTGGAGAGTACTTTTCTATAGTATAAAAGATTAATGAATGAAGATTTATGAATGATGAAGATTTATGAATGGTTGTGTGAAAAGGTATGGAGAGCGTCGGGGACGCTCTCCATACCTTTTCGCACGCATTTTGCCACGGCTTCACCATGGCAAAATGCTTTCTTATGGGGGGGGGGGGGGATACTGTAATGATGCGTTGCCAAGCTGCGCCATCATACGACTAACGCCATCTATCGGACTAATGCGGCATTAAAGTAACGGCCGTATTAGCATGAAGTGGGAGTTTCGGTGACCGTTTCGTCTCACGCGCCTCGATCCACTCCTGGGCCCTATATAAGCAGTTGACAGGAAGTTTTCGGAAACAACCTAGATTTGTCAATTACGATACTGTGTACTACAACACAACAGTTAGTCTTGACATAATTTGCAAATTAAATAGAATTTGCTCTTCTTAAAAGTACTTTCCTAAAACTATATTCATTTATAAAATATTTGAAAAAATATTGGACCCGGAATATACCGGGTCCTTTGTTACGGTTGAACCTTTACGGTTCCACCACTACTACCTACTACCTCTTGACTAAGAGCTGCTCCGAGGCTCCTCCTGGTTGCGCCTGGACCGGGAGTGGAAGCCGTCGCCAAGCCGGAGAACCTACTACGAATGCGAGAGGAACAAGATCCGACCCGTGGAAGATCACCTGGCCCTCCCTCAGATAAGTCCAGATTCCGCGGCCTCTCGCGGCAGAGTCCACCTTACGGTTGCCTATTCGACACCCGCGACCCTGACTTGACTACTTTTGGCCCTATCGGGAAATATATTTATATATTCTATCTACTACTAATTTTATTTATCTCCCGTAGGGTCCTGTACAACCTAAAGGTTTACACTATCCATTAAATCATCATCATGTTCCACCTCGCCTCTATTATGTTTCAGGCTCGGCGAAAGGAAGCCCTGAAATATAGCTCTGCTCATTAATTTAATTATCAGTACGCCCTCTTCAGTAAAGTAAATATAATTATTCCCTTCTCACCTCGGTTGGGTTTTAGCTCTAAGTAGTGAATCGGTAATGGTACCCAGCTGTAAGATTAGGCAACCAAAAGCACCGCTAACCCAACCCAATACCCCAAACTGGGCTTCTAGTTACGTAGACTTTTAACGAAACTAACATAATAAGTTTTGCTGCTTATAGCCCTTGATAATTCAAAGACAAAAATACATACGGTAAAATGTATAAATACAACCAGTTACATGTAGACGTTTCCTTCTGCCTACCCCTTCGGAGAAAATGATGTGACTATATATATGTGTACATGGGGTCAGTAATATGGCGTGTATTCGTTTCAAACGTTTATCAAAGTTTCCATACACAATCCACCTTAATTAAAATCCACCAGGTTCTACTTACATAATGTTAAGTGTAAATATTTGTCACAGGGTTGTGTACTCGGCAAGTGTACGGGGTGAATAACAAAACGTCTTTACAGCAATTCATATGCAGATGAATCGCTGGTAGACTGTTAAAGGGTTATTTGGGAAAGCAGTGTTCAAATCTGCAAGGCATATATTTTCTACAGAATAAAGAAATACTAGCATCTGTATTTACGTGTACAAAATAACGAAACAATCAATAACTGGCAATAGACAAGCTTACTTAAAGGAAAAGTTCATCCTCATCAGCTGTTTTATCTCACTTTTTAGGTTAAGCTAGTTACAAAACGCACCCTTAAATTCACTTAACAACCAGATTTGTAATTTCTTTTCCTCAAACATGCATGGAAATACTGTCTTTACTTCGAAAAAAGAATACGTGAAGTACTCGGCAAGTGTACATGTGTGTGTCGCATTGACGGACAATTAAAAAGAGATTCATTGCTGGAGCGTTTTTTGAATTTGGAACATTACAACGCTCCAGCAATGTTGTGTGAAACGGCGTGCTGGGGTTATTAAATACTTTTTGTTTGGATTTCTTTTATCATACCATTTATAATTTCTAAAATAAGTGCATTTATCTTGTTTTATGTGTGGGAGTGTTGGATTCTGGGACATATAAGTTGTGTCAACGTGCTATAAACAATAAATGAATATTCAAGGACACTTTCACACGGCACAATCTAGCCCAAACTAAGCTATAAGCTGGTGCTATGGGATCTAGACAACTGATAATAACTTAATAATATTTACACTGTTGAAATTTTTCAAGGCGCCCATAATTCCTTCAACTGGGTTTACTGACTGCCATGTTACTGGCAACCGGTACCAGCCATAGTTAAGGTTGCGTAAATCAGTGATCGTTTGCAGAACACTGAGTCCTCGGGGCCACGAGCGCTTTTCTGCTGCTTAGTAACTACACTCTTAAAAGGAAACGCCTGAAACCCGGACCAGCCTTGGTCAGTTGCTTGAGGGTCACTTCTCTCATACCATAGATAAAAACGTGAAAAGGTACACAACGCGATCTAGTCTGAACCGTCACCTCCTCGCCTATAGCTTACCATTCGGGAAACAGGCGTGATATACTTATATACTTTTATTTTAAATAGAAATTACAATTCATTTTAATAACAAAAAAAAATATTCAATCCCCTTTCTCAATGAAAATTATGTAGAAACCGTCCTGCCTTTATTGAATATGTGTTTCAAACTAATACGGTATTCACAAAATCAACCCAAAGATTAGTGAAACAATATTAACTTTTCATATTAATACAATATTGATATACCAGATTTTTAATAACAACAAAGGGTTTTCTGGTATTATTTTCAGATTATTAGTAGAATAATCTATATAAGACGCGAAAGTTTGTAAGTATGAAGGGAAGTTTATTACTCTTTTACGCAAAATCTACCAAATGGATTTTGATGAAACTTTACAATAATATAGCTTACACATTAGAATAACACAAAGGCTACTTTTTATCCTCGGAACAAGTTCCTGTGGGAAACGGGAACTGGAAAACTTCACCACGCGTGCGGAGTCGAGGGCGTCAACTAGTCTTGAATAAAGAAATGTTGTGGACTAATCAATAGCTAAATTATGGCCAGTTCTCAGATTGATGACCGATTTTCAGGCATTTTTATTTGCGAGCGGTTTTAAAAACCATTGATTTCGGTTGCCAATAACATGGCAGAAAATAAAGTCAAAATTAAGGCTTTATGGCTTAAAAATTTATAAAGGCGTGAGTTTCGAGAGTGCGGTTCGATGCCCGCTCGAAGCTGAAGATAAAAAAGTGAAGTAAGCACGTATATTTAGAACAACGAACGTAATCAAGATTTTTCACTTTAACACATTTTATTATTATTTTTATTATTTATCTATCACGCCTTATCCCAGAAGGGGTGGCCGAGGAACATATATTATATGCCCACTTTTCACCATGCGTGTTCCTGTCCCACGTAATAGGTGGTGAGCCCATTGCCGTATTGAAATAGACACGCAGGTTGTTGCTACCTACTGTTGAAATTTTTAATATTAAATTTAATATTATTTTTAATATTTTTATGAATATTTTAAATTTAGTCAACTTACAAATTATTAATTCAACGATAGTATGAAAAAGATAGACTTTCGCAAGTATGAAACAAAATGTCAACATGCATTATAACTATAGACTAGAGAATCACGCATGTCGTACAATACCACCTGTGGTGAGACGTGACAAAGTATATTGGATAATGGTGAGGATATTTTATATACAAATACAGGCTTTTATTAAAAATCTGCATTGTTAACGTTATGTATACTTTATCCTTAAGACAATCCTATGCGCCGTCGCGGACTTTCCTTTAGACCTTTATAAGATACACAATTCCACCATACATTATTTTGATACGAGTATATCTCAAAAGGTAGCAGTGTTTTCATTAAAAACTTCCAGACGGTATTTTTTTTCCATACCCTCTACAAATATCGTTATAATTTAGTCAATGTATGCAAAATCTTAACAAATTATACATAAAGACCTTCCTTTTGAATCACTCTATCTATTAAAAAAAACCGCATCGAAATTTGTTGCGTAGTTTTAAAGATCTAAGCATATATAGGGACAGACAGCGGGAAGCGACTTAGTTTTATAATACGGAGTGATGATGCTGATGTATTTAATTCTGCATGTAATATATGGCTTCTATTTGTCAATTCAAGCTTCAATTTGTCTCATAAAAAACTACGGTGGTTTTCAGAGACTTGGGCCCGCTTACCTAGCTGGGAAGACATAAAATGGTATTAATCGATAGTCTAAAAATATCTTCCTCATTATAATCGCGATAGTTTGTAAACATGGATGTTTGTTACTCTTTCACGCAAAATTAACTGAATGGATTTCGATGAAAGTTTACAATAATATAGCTTACACGTCAGAATAATACATTGGCTACATTTTATCCCGGGAACAAGTTCCTGTAGGAAACCGGAACGAAAAAACTTCACCACGCGTGCGGAGCCGCGGGCGTCAACTAGTGCTTTTATATATGGTTTATTAAAAACGCTTTTATCCCAAAGGGTATTTCTATAATATTAATTTGACTGATTCGGTGGCGTAAGTGGTAGTTTATGCGACTACCGCGCTGAAGTCTCAAATTCGATTCCCGGATCAGTTTCAGAGTTGGAGTGTTTACTATGTATAATATGTACGTATTTAGAAATATATATGTAAGATTTTCTATTGCCTAGGTCTTATTCTATAAGCATATTTATGTTAGCTTACTATGGGCTTGATAGCGCTGTGTAAAAAAGAATGTCCCACATTGGTTATTCCGTAAAATTATCCATTATGCCGATAGTACACAAAGAAACGAATATTAGTCATACTAATTACACTAGAGCTTTTTAACTTCTCCCTAAAGTAGGAGAGTCAAAATTTGAATAAATAAATAAAAAATAAATATCCATTACGACTTATCCCCGAAGGGGTGGCAGATGCATACTATATGCCCACTTTTCACCGTGTGGATTCCTGTCCCATGTAATAGGTCGTGAGCCCATTGCCGTGTTGAAATAGACAGACGCAGGTTGTGGCTACCTGCTGTTGAAATTTTCAAGGCCTTCAACCAGGCTTAACGACTGCCATTTTACTGGCAACCGGGATCAACGGCTTAACATGCCTTCCGAAGCACGGAAACACTCGCAAATGTAAATGCCACAAAGTGGTCACCCATCCGAGGACCAGCCATAGTGAAAGTTGCGTAACTCAGTGATCGTTTACAGAACAATGAGACCGCGGGGCCACGAGCGCTTCCAAAATTTGAACAAAAACGAAATGCTGTGGATCCATTTATTTCACAAAGAGGGATGGCTGTTGTCACATATTTTATTCAAGCTTCCGTCCAACGCGTAGTAAAACTCCTATTGATTGATTTCTAAATAGATTCGTAGTTCTGATAGTTATGTCGACTCAAATTCATACTTTCGATTATGATCTTTTAGTAAATTGTATACATTTTATCCGAGTGTGAGGGGCCCCACCAAGATCTCCGGGGCCCAAGCGACCTCACCTTCACCTGCTGATACGAGACAACGCAGGTGCTCTTAGTGTTAGAAGTTCAGACGGCAGTCGCTCCTGACAACATTTAAAATTAAATATGAATATCATTTTTGTTATTTTTTGTTTTTCGTATTTTGTCCTATTCTACCAAGACTTTAATTGGTCGTGATAATTAGTGTTTAGCAAATAAGACCTTTTAGACTTTTAGTTGCCACCTCATTAAAAACGCAAAATTTCAACAGCAGGTCGCCACAGCCTGCGCCTTCCCATTTCAACACGGCAATAGGCGGCTCTCCACCTGTTACGTGGGACAAAAATGCATACGGTGAAATGTGAGCGTTTAATATGCCTTTGCCTACCCCTTCGGGGATAAAGGCGTGACAATATGTATGTATGAATATCATACGATAGTTGCTCTTAGCAGCTAAATAACTAACCCAAGTAGGGTTTGGAAATATAATAATGTTACGAAGGCGACTAAAAAGTTTAGAGTCTAAGTTATTTAAAAATTCAAATAGAAATGTATAAAAAATCATATTTCAATATAATTAGTATTGCTACGAAAATGAGCACTTCTTGGGTGAAACCGAGGGGCGTCCGTTAGTTGCTAGTCTCTACAGATTTATAAAATTTGTGTCTGTATGTTATTCCAAATAAACAGTTTGCCACGAATTGCTGATAAAAGTATATAGAGTAATTACTTCTAGGTCTGTCTGTTTATTCCGGCTAAAATCTGAAACGACAGGACCGATTTTAGCAAGACTTTTTTAGACAAATAGCTGATGTTATAAGAAGTAACTTCGGCTACATTTTATTTCCCGTATTCCCATGAAAACGGGCAATATGCGAGTGAAACCGCAGAGCGTCCGCTAGTAAATACATAAAATTCTTTAATTTATTTACTAGCGAATAGATTTTAAGCGCCTTTACTAGCTCTCTCTACATATTATACGAGTACATACTATTGTAGAAACTGCATGTATCATAATATATGTGAGTGTCTACTGTCATTTTCTTCTACAGTAAAAGCAAATTCAGAAAAGAATTGTAGGGTCACCATGTCCAAAGTGTGGATTTCATTCTTCTTTCTCATTCTTATATAAAATATAATATATAACTAGCCATACTTTGAACCCCATCGCACACATTGAATCCCGTCGTTTATTACTTTTACAATAATGTAGCAAAATGTACCCGGTTTGTTGACATTTATGACTACTGTTCCGCTCTCCTGGGTATTACTCGTAGTGTGGTGATATATTACTTAAAGTCTTCCTCGATAAATGGGCTATTCAAAACGAAACGATTTTACTATTCGACCCAATAGTTCCTGAGATTAAATATAAATAAATATAAATATTGTGGGACACTTTTCACACAATGTTATCTAGCCCAAAGTCAGCTAATATTAGCTTGTGTTATGGGATCTAGATAACTGATAAACTTACTTATATATTTCTAAAAACATACATGTTATACATAGAAAACACCCAAGTTAGCGCGTTTATCTAAACAAACAAACAAACTCTTCAGCTTTATATATTAGTATAGATACATACATACATATTATCACGCCTGTTTCCCATCGAGTCAGGCAGAGACTATGGTTTTCCACTTGCTACGATCCTGACATACCACTTTCGCTTCTTCTACTTTCATGAGTGTTTTCATACACGCTCGCCAGTTAACGGTACTCTTGACCTGACCTTATTCCAAAAGGTCTTCGATTTGATTGAAATACTTACACCGAGGTCTACCCCTCACCAGTTTACCCATTCACTATCGCCACATAAATCTGCTTCGTCAGTCTATTTCATCCATCCTCTCCACGTGTCCAAACCATCTAAGCATGCCTTTTTCTATCTTAGTCACTACATCTTCTGTCATACCGCAATGGTCCCTTATCACGCTGTTCCTTTCTTTATCCATCAACTTCACTACCGCTATATTTACTTACTTAGTTTATAAAATATAAGTTATTACTGAATGGAAGGTAAAACGGCTCTTTAATTAATTTTCTTGGAAGCAGGGAAAAGAACTATAAAAGTTAATTAAAGAACTTTTATTGGTTAATTGCTACTGGCAATCAAAGTGAAGATTTTACAGAAATTTCCATAATCGTTACTCTGAGAATAGCATGTTATAATATTAGTTCATCTCGCTCTCTCATCGTAATAATACTAGATGGTAGACCCGTATGTAGGGTCGTCTGGGTAGGTACCACCGCCTGTCTTATTTCTGCCGTGAAGCAGTCCGCTGTGTTTCGGATAGAAGGGAAAGGTAGCCAGTGTAATTACTGGGCATGGAAGGCATATCATCTTAGGCCCCAGGATAGCAACGCACTTGCAGAGTTAACCTTAATATTGCAAGTGTCCATAGACGACGGTAACCACTTAACACCAGGTGGGCCGTAAGATTGTTTGCCATGTCGTAGTATAAAAAAATAAACATAAGTACAAGACGCGCACACTAAGGGTTTCGTAACATTTATACTCAATAATTATTTATTTTTATTTATATTCTCAAGGCCTTCAACTTGATTTAACGACAGCCATGTTACTGGCAACCGAGACCAACGACTTAACGTGCCTTTACGTGACTTTACATTTGCGAGCGCTTCCGTGCTTTACACGGAAGCGCTCGCAAATGTAAATGCTACAAATTGGTCATCCATCCGTGACCACTAAGCAGAGGCATACTATAGGCATATAATTATACATTTCATCGTATGCATTTTTTCCCCACGTAACAGGTGGTGAGCCCATTGCCTTAAATAAATATAAAAAATAAATAAAAAGATAGATAAAAAGATATATTTATTGAAGTGGAACTTCTTTTTCGATGTTAGGAGAAGTTTTATAGCTGTTAAAAAATGTCGTAAAGAACTTTATCTACTCTGATACTATAATACAAAGATTATAAAACTGATAACAAAATTCTTATGACAAACATTACGTACAGGCCAAAAATAATAAAAAAAAAGTTTAATTACGATACAGGTCTTGTATGGACACCTGAATCATAATATAACTTTTTAATCATAACGATACATGTATACAACCTCCAGCTGGCCCAAGGAGGTAGAACCTCTACTTAAAAAAAAAGGTTTCAATCATTGGTTTCAATGAACGAATCCGCGATGCAAGCGCGCATGCGCAATCAATGTTTGCGCCTTGGCGCCAACATTTGACATTTAAAAAATAAATTTGTTGTTATATTCATCATTTTATTTGCAATATTGTTTTACGTATAGTATGAGAGTAGATAAAGTAGTGTATGACACTGTACATAACTTGGCAATTACTTTTACAATTACAATATGTCAATGACAATATGTCAATTCTGTTGTTATAGCGGCAACAGAAATACATATGTGAAAATTTCAACTGTTTAGCTACCACGGTTCATGAGATGCAATCTGGTGACAAACAGACCGATAGTGGAGTCTGAATAAATATGAATTTTTTACCCTTTCAGTACGGAACCCTATAAAACATATTACATACTAGTTGACGCCCGCGACTTCGTACGCGTTGTGAAGTTTTTCTATTCCCGTTTCTCATAGGAACTTTTTCCCGAGATAAAAAGTAGCCTCTGTGTTATTCGGATGTGTAAGCTATATTATAGTAAAATTTTATCAAAATCTATTTTGTAGGGTTTGCGTAAAAGAGTAACAAACAACCATACTTACAAACTTTCGCGTTTATATTATTAGTAGCATTAACCAATTCAGCTTAAGAATGAGCTGCCTGCGGCATTCGTGGCCTACCGAGTGGCCTTAGCTTAATTTTCTTTCCGTGCTTGTTAAAATATATAGTACAATATTTCTTATATAATTAATAACACGTGGCCCAACATCTTGTTAATAATTTCATATTACAGAAGCGCTCGTGGCCCCGCGGACTCAGTGTTCTGTAAACGATCACTGCGTTAAGCAACTTTCACTATGGCTGGGCCTCGGATGGGTGACCACTTTGTGGCAATTACATATGCGAGCGTTACCGTGCTTTGGAACGCATGCTAAGCCGTTGGTCCCGGTTGACAGAAACATGGCACGCGTTAAGCCAAGTTAAAGCCCTTGAAAATTTTCAAAAACAGGTGGCCACAACCTGAGTCTTTCTATTTCAACACGGCAATGGGCTTACGTGGGACAGGAATACACACGATGAAAATGTGCATATAATTGTGCCTCTGCCATCCCATCGTGGATATGGGTTATTATTTGATTTTATTACAGTTAATTTTTTACAAAAATCTTATGATCTCAATGCAAACATATATTTTTGTTCGAAAAATACGAATACTGTCAAAATGAAATACCAAGGCCGCAATTGTAAATAGAATATTAGATTACAGTCTGGTGGCGCATTCTAAAAACGAAGCACTGTACCTACGTACTGTTCGTATTGGAATATTATTGCCGAATGTATTCAGAAAAATTTCAATTAGAATTCCAGAAAAGTTCAGCGCGACTTACATCGTCTGGTCCAATACTGTTGCTATTTTTGATATGTAAAGATTATCTCATTCATATTTTTATACATGCATTTTCAAACAAAATATAAACCATTTAAATCCATTCATAAACTGTACTTTAAAGCCGGTTGTCAGAAACATGGCAGTCGATAAGTCAAGTTGAAGGCCGGCTTGAAAAATTTCAACAGCAGGTAGCCACAACCTGTGTCTGTTTATTTAAACACGGCAATGGGCTCACTACCAATTACGTGGGACAGGAATACACATAGTGAAAAGTGGGCATATAATATGCCGCTACCACCCTTCGGGGATGAGACGTGATAGGTAAATAATAAAAGGAAAAATCAAAACCCTTTTAAGATCACTTTGTATTCCGTTCGTCTGTCTGTCAAACCTCATCATTACGGGAACGTGTGAAGGTTTTAAGTTGAAACTAAAACAATATACTCAAGTCTACAGTCCCTTAAAGCTGTGAAAAAAATAAACTTTTAAATCAACATAAAAAGTTATTGCCGTTTATGACGAAAAAACTTATTTTTACAGAGCCCTCTGTGGGAGTGTTCGACTCACACTTCTCCGGTTTTTAGTAACGCGAGTTTATTTAATAGATCGCGTTATATTATCTAGATCGCGGAGGAGCTGACTGTTCCATTGACACAGTTTCATTCTAGTTCAGGTTTACTCTTTTGACAAAAACAATATTTACATAATTAACTAATATAATGGCCAAGTCACAGTAAGGATTATATAAAATTATACAAGTTTTAAGAACCATCTATGTTAGTTAAATATTAAGTTTTATGGAGCCGAATTACATATTATTATTTTAAGACCCCTTCCAAAGAGCGAAGGTGATAGATGCAAAAAGTGGAGGGAGCGCTATATATCAAAAAGACCCAAGTAGATGGATAGCTTACAAATCATTGACAACGTGGAGTACTTATTACCTTAGGGAGAATCTTAATAGCGAGTTGCAGAAGCTCAATAACACTATCTACGATCTAGATTATGCTTATATTAACTAAAAACTAGCTAACTTAACTATCTTCACGCTGTATCCCTGACGGGGTAGTCAGAGAGGACAGATCGCCAGGCTTCGCGATCCATGCATACTTCTTTCGCTTCTTCGAGATACATCAATCGTTTCATACACGCACGTCTGGGTATCCGAGTACTTTTGACCTTTCCGTTTTTGAGCAATCTGCTCACGTGGTTTATATATGTAAGTCTCGGCCTACCCTGACCTCTACTACCCTCTGCTTTCGCACAAAATATATTCTTCGTCAATCGTTCCTCACTCATTCGTTGGACGTGTCCAAACCAACGGAGCACGCCCTTTTCCAGCTTAACGCTGGCACTTTCATTCAAACCTGCCATTCGTTACGTATTCGGTCGGCCAAGGTAACGCCGCACAATTTTCGAAGTGATCGCATCTCCACAGCATTCAATTTTCTTTCATGCATCTGCTGACATACCCAGGTTTCGCTACTGTAAAGCAAAGTTGGCACTAGCACTGCGTTATGAATCGCCAGTCGTGCTTCTTGTACGATGCTTTGTCGCTTTACAGCAGCTACTCGCCGTTCTACATCCGAATCACATCTTCCAACCGCGCTAAAATACTCCCTAAATACACAATTTCATTCACTTGCTCTAGACGTTCCTGGTTTACCCTAATCGCGCATTTAATTCTTACGTCATCTCTTTCAAATACAAGAACCTTAGTCTTACTTGCATTCAAGCGAAGACCCTTACTTTGTAACGATACTATTTTCCGGGAGGGGAAAAAGGTAAAGTTAAGGAGAAAGCTATCACCAGGACTGAAGGAGTCTTGGCTTAAAAGGAAAAGTTAAAGAAAAAGGAGAAAAGGTAAAGTTAATTTAATATAGATAATATAAAAATGTTAAAATAAAACCAGAGAAAGCCGGGAGTAAATTGAGGTCTTGATTCTTCAAGAACAGCCGCTAAGATATAGGTAGAGGGCTGAAACTCACGAGCGGTCGGCGTCTTTCACAGAGCCGGTTAATAGCACACAACACTGCAGACCATCACTTCACTATTTCTGGAGGGCACAACCCTCACACTCACCACTTATTCCAGCACCTCCTCTCAAGGTGAGCACCAAAAGTAGGCTGATTTGACGGCCCCGGCTTCCTTCTTTTACAGAGCATTTCAAAATTTAAACAATATTATTCTAGAGATATTTTAGAATATAAATTTATAACAAGGTCTAATATCTATACAACCTAACCTACTGGCAGCTCTAACATTAAATTAAATTAAAATCTAGGCTTGTCATTAACTCACATTAAAAATTACAAAAGGTAAACAAACATTATGAGAGCATAAAGACTTAAAATATAAAGGCCTAGGGATGCTACAGACAATGGCCATGCAGATAATTTGAGAGAACGTATAATAAAACATTTAAATAAAAAGTAAGTAAAAAATGTTACATTACAACTTTCACACTCCTCTTTCATATTAGTGACTAATGCCTGAAGGTCGGCTTCTGATGAGGCCATGAGCACCGCATCATCAGCGTACAGCAGACAGTTTACTAAAAAGTCACCCAAATTCACAGCCATATCACAATCTTTCAACTTCTGCAGGTAACTGTCCAGATATACTTTGAACAGCCAGGCGGACATGACACAACCCTGTTTGACGCCTGTACAGACATCAAAAAGAGGTGACACATCCCCCCCTACTCGCACGCAAGCCTTACAGTCCTTATAAAGCGACTGTATTGCCCGCAGCAGCGAGCCGTCCACACCATATCCGGGCAGCAAATCCCACAGAGTTTCCCTCACAACGTTATCAAATGCTTTCTCCAGATCCACAAAAGCGCAGAAAGCCCTCTGGCTAATAGCCAGAAACTTCTCCGCGATCATACGGAGAGAAAACACTTGATCCATGCAACCTCTTCCACGTCGGAATCCGCATTGAGCCTCCCATAAATACCTTTCAGACTTTTCTTGCATTCTTGCCGTTAAAATCTTTCGCTCGTGGCCCCGCGGTCTCAATGTTCGGTAAACGATCACTGAGGTACGCAACTTTCACTATGGCTGGTCGTCGGATGGGTGACCACTTTGTGGCATTTACATTTGCGAGCGTTTCCGTGCTTCGGAAGGCACGTTAAGCCGTTGGTCCCGGTTGCCAGTAAAATTACTGTCTTTAAGCCTGGTTGAAGGCCTTATGGGTGCTTAAAAATTTCAACAGCAGGTAGCCACAACCTGCGTCTGTCTATTTCAACACGGCAATGGGCTCACCACCTATTACGTGGGACAGGAATCCACACGGTGAAAAGTGGGCATATAATATGCCTCTGCTACCCCTTCGGGGATAAGGCGTGATGGATATAAATAAATAAATAAATAAAATCTTTGCATACACCTTACTAGCTAAGCTGACCAAGCTGATCGCCCTGTAGCTGGAGCAGTTTAGGCGCGAGCCTTTACCTTTGTAGATAGGTACTACAACTGCTATTCGCCAGTCATCTGGGACCTCACCCGTCCGCCAGCACAAGTTGCATAACAGACATAGAATGACCCAGACGCGCGACCCACCGTACTTGATCATCTCAGCAGTAACTCTGTCTTTTCCCTCAGCCTTACCACATTTCATACTTCTTATCGCTTGTTCAATTTCTTTCATACTAATGACTTCAATGACATCGGGATCCGGAGCATCGAAGTGAGCTCCACTTCCCGATGTGGCATCTCTGTCTTTTCTTGCATACATCTTTCCATAATGTTCACTCCATCTCTGCAGGACGTCGGTTTAGTCATGTTGTATGCTTATATTAATGAAGGTTATTAAAGTTACATAGTATACGACTATAAAAATTAACTGATAAATGATAACAGTTAACATTTACTCAATCTAATACTCGTACTGCCAGTTTTTTTATGCCCAAGGAAACACTAGTAAGTGGTAATGCTACTTAACTGTCACCCATTTTAGGACTGTCTGCAATGTTCTTACATGATGCCACACCACACCTCACACCAACACAATATATAAATAATAGTGTTATAAGATTTATACGCTAAAATTCAATAAAAATCTCCGCTCATGAATAGGTGTCACTTTTATAATATAATTATATGAAAAAAATCATTTTTGACACATTTCAGTATTAGAATTTGGGATGAAGCTATCAAAAAGCCTATGAATTACCGTTCACCACGTATATTTAAATAAACAATAGGTAAATTCCCATAATTATAATGTCATTTACGCCGTGACACGTAGAAACTATATCAAAACAAAATGAAAATTATAATACTTTACTAAAAGTTATCACGACAATTCGCTGGCTCACGTCATCTAATCCGGGACAAAATGGCGACGAAATTGTATCCGGTAGCCGGCACGGTTGGGTATTTACCGGATAGACTCAGTTTTAAATCGCACAAATCCGGTTCTAGTTCGAATATCCAGAGCTACGAGGACTGCGAATTTGCACCATTTCATTTTGTGTTTTGAACTGAAATTTTGTTCAGATCTTTTCAATGTTTTAGGTTTATTGGATTAAAAGAACGTTAAGCAGATTTGTGTAATGGTGCATTTTCTAAAGCAATGCACAGAATTGTGACAAAGATGTCTATTAAAGAAAAGATTTTCGAAAATTTGTAGGTAAAACATCAATGGTAAAAAAATGGTGAATTTTGAATATCTAAGTCTTATTATTATTAAGAGAATATTGTCAACAGCTTTTTTGTACGTGGGACAATCCCCATTTGGCTAACACCAGGGGGCCGAGTCTGCTATTTCAATCGTGTCGAAATCGTCGCTCAACAGAAAGCCACCGGTATAATTTTAACAGTTTTTCGAAGTCTACTATTACAATCGTACTCCAATAGACTTCTATCGGTCGGCCGATAGAATTCTACTAACACGTACCGCGCCAGTGGCCGCTATTCAGTTGCATTTTTGATAGTCTACTAACATTTTACAGTTAAAAAAAAGCGATTCTGGTTCTATTCTACGGCTTGTATTATTTTTACGACTTGTACACGGGGCACACTAAAAGTTTTGCACTTCTAGCTAATCGAAACTTTTTGAATTTTGAATGTTATATAGTTGCGCCGGCATGCGATAAAAGAGTAACCGCGTTATTTTTTCTATGTTGTATCGCTGATATACATTTGTTTTTAATTAATTAGTTGTCGACACTCCCCCCTTTCCCATTATTCCATTTCTATTTCACATCTACCTTGTCTCGCATAAAGGAGGAGCGAGACAGCTGTATTACGTGCGCATGTACCTACACTCGCGCCGCTAGACTCACGGGCAGCGACCACGATTGAAGGCTGGCAGTCTGCCCTACACCACGCGCGCGCGCCCGCTTCAATTATCGCAATACTTGTATTTTCCATGGATTAATAGTGTTTTCGTGCAAGGAAGCCAGGAATTCAAGTCCAGGGACGCCCCCGACAGCCTCCACCTCAGCATCTCGCAGCAAGCAGCAAGGTAGTGTGCCCATACCTGTTTTTCCATTTCTTTTTCCGTCGACAATCGCGTGTAAATTTCATTTTTGTCTTTAGAGCGATGATTTTTTTATGATTTTCAAAGTTCTCTCTCTCCGCAAGACTGTGTCGCTCGTCTCCTAAATGCTTTTCGGAGAGAAACACCTTGTATGAGCACTATGAGGAGATGGTTTTCTGAATTTGAGAGAGGGCGAGTTTCTTTACATGACGAATTTCATGAAGTGCGGTCTTCAACTGCCATCAACGAAAAAAAATGTGGCTACTGTTAAGCGGCTAATTGAAGAAAACCCGCGGATTACCTATGAGACAATTTGAGGACTATTGGGGATTGGTATGAGCCAAATTCAGAAAATTTTAAACAAAGAATTGTAAGTTCGGAAACTTTGTTCTCGTTGGATCCCTCATGAACTGACAGCGGAGCCGACGCGTGCTCGCGTGGAATGGTGCTCACAAATGCTACTGAAGTACGACCACGGACATTCTAATGCTGTTTATGACATTGTCACAGTAGACAAAATGTGTATTTAATGTTTTGAACCCAAAAAAAAACAGCAATCTTGTGAATGGGTGTTTGAAAATAAGAACAGACCAACAAAAGTGAGGCAGGCGAGAAACGTTGGTAAAAAAATGATCGCGTTTTTTTTCTAAGCTACGGGTCCCATCTGTACAATCCACTTGAAGATCAAAAGCGTGCTAATGCCGAGTGGTATTCTATCATTTGTTTACCCAGGTTGTTAGAAAAAGTTCGGGAAAGATGACCAAAAAGCCGCATTCTCCTACATACTGACAACGCTTCTTCACACACGGCCAACAAAACAAATTAATTTTTAGCTTCCGAAAAATTTCAAAAAGTACAACTCGTCACCCATCCTGCGCATAGCCCCGACCTAGCACCCTGTGATTTCTGTATTTTCCCCAAAATCAAAGATTTGATGAGAGGTTTTACTTTTTCCAACTCCGAAGAGGCAGTGATAGCGTTCAACGTAGAAAACATGCCTTGGTCCTCCTGTTTTTAAAAATGGTTAGGTCATAACATAATATTTTAGTTATAACATTTGGTTTTTTTAAGTTACGCATAACTAATAGTGTGACCTACGTATTGGCAATAGTAGACTCGGACCCCAGATAAGTTATACTGAGCTCGAGCTTGGTAAAGTCCCAAGAGCAGTTAAAGAACCTTGGAACCTGCGTAATTATATGTAAATTAAGTAGAGTAGTACCTGCAAGGTATTCCAAGATTTTTAACTTAGTGTTTTATAAATCATTATTGTAACAGTAAATTGTACAGTGTGTTTCTAGTTTACAAACTCGTACTGCATTGAGAGCGTACTTATAAAGTAGATACGTGAATTTCAAACGTAGGGCGACTTAAAAGTTTTGTATTCGTCTATCTGTGCCATTGTTTACTCTAAATAAACGTTATTTTGAAGATGCAACAAATCGATACAGATTAATTCTCGTATAATCGCCGTGAGGACTGCGATGCGGAGAAATTGACGATTTAATACACAATCGTCTAATACATTCTGCGACAAGTATATTCGCAATATATAATTATATGAGTCCTCAAATGAGATTGAGCATCCCTTTTTACGCTGACAATATCAAAACAAAACTTTCAATCTTTGAATTTGGCATTGACACCCTCCCATTACTTGAACACTTTAGGTAAGACATAATTAAACTTCTAAATTTAAGAACTTGGCCTCATAACTTTTTCCGTTTCATTTTGTAACCAAAATATTTTTATTTTAATGCTTAGCTATAGGCTTACATATCGTTAGCTTTTAGGATTATTTTTAACAAATACAAAAAGAAAGATAGATTACAGTGGTGGTGAATATATTTTTGCCAATTTCAAAAAGAAGGTATGGTTTGAAATTTTTGTTTTGGTTTAAAGGTTAAACAAAAATAGTTACTAATTATACTTTTAAGGTGAAACTGTATTAGTATCTTCTAAAGTCGCAGATTTTCTTATGGCTGTGCCTATACCTTTGCAGTCCTACTTGCTCCAAAACACGGACTTAGAGGGACTGTGCATACGTGCTAAGCATATTAAGGTTATACCTTTGCAGATCTACTTGGTCCAGAACACGGACTTAGAGGGACTGTGCATACGTGCTAAGCATATTAAGGTTATACCTTTGCAGTCCTACTTGCTCCAGAACACGGACTTAGAGGGACTGTGCATACGTGCTAAGCATATTAAGGTTATAACTTTGCAGATCTACTTGCTCCAGAACACGGACTTAGAAGGACTGTGCATACGTGCTAAGCATTTTAAGGTTATACATTTTGCAGATCTATTTGCTCCAGAACACGGACTTAGAGGGACTGTGCATACGTGCTAAGCATATTAAGGTTATACCTTTGCAGATCTACTTTCTCCAGAACACGAACTTAGAGGGTCTGTGCATACGTGCTAAGCATATTAAGGTTATACCTTTGCAGATCTACTTGCTCCAGAACACGGACTTAGAGGAACTGTGCATACGTGCTAAGCATATTAAGGTTATACCTTTGCAGATCTACTTGCTCCAGAACACGGACTTAGAGGGACTGTGCATACCGGTGATAAACATATTACTACTAAGGTATATGAATGACCATTTTTACCTTTCCATTAACGAGCGTTTTTGTACTTGTGTTGGTTCCGACTACCACTAATCATGGCAGTTGTTAAACCAAGTTAATGGCCTTATAGGTGGCCAACACAGTCCTGTCCGTTTCAACACATCAATAAGGAGACAACATATTTCTGGCGAACTGGTATAGTATACCTCTGCCTACCCTTTCAAGATCAAAAGGCGTGCGAATAAACAATGCATATTAAGTCAAGAGCTTTAGTTAAATCTACAGAATAGCGAACATAAATCGTAACTTAGTTTTAAGCTTAGCATCTGTACTTACCACATAATGGAATACAGTAAATTATATTGGCAATTGCGAAAGATTGATCGGTATAGTAAAATTATAGATGAACAAGGATAAACCTCCTATTTAACAACGTGATCAACTGTTGTACAAAGTTCGTTCAGGTAATTTTATAACATGATGATTATTCATCTATACTAATATTATAAAGCTGAAAGAGTTTGAGAATTTTTTTTTGTGTTAGATTGCCCATTTATTGAGAAAGGCTATAGGCTATATATCATTACGCTACTACACTGAGGAGCAGAGCAGTAGTCATAAATGTCGAAATATTGGGCAAATTTTTATGCATCATTGTAGAATTTATATGCGACGGAATTAAATAGGTGCGACGGGAGGTCTAAATATTGCACGGGCGTGGGCTGTGGGGCTCATGTAGTTAAAAACAAAAATCTTAATAATTACAAGTTGAATCTAGTCTAAACTGACATAAGTCTAAGAGTACAGTTCCCTTCTCTAAACTAATATTTCAACAATTCTCATAGATTTATTAGTTCTAAACAATAAGTCTGTTGCTGTACTAAAACTGATCATTGTACATAATTAATTAATGAAAACGCTAGCGTTTCTAAGTTCCAAGTTACTTGTTAGTATTTATCTATCACGCCTTATCCCCGAAGAGGTGGCAGAGGCATATTATATGCCCACTTTTCACCATGCGTATTCCTGTTCCACATAATAGGTGGTGAGCCCATTGACGTGTTGAAATAGACAGAAGCAGGTTGTGGCTACCTGCTGTTGAATTTTTCAAGCCGTCAACTTGACTTAACGACTGCCATGTTACAGACAAATTGCACCTGATTTTATTCTACTTTCCTCTTTACATGAAAGTCATCCATAAAGTCTGAAATCTAAAATCTAATCTAAAAGAGGTCCTTTAATCTGAAGCTTTCAAGTTCTGAACAACCTTTACAACTTTAAACAGATTACCGGAAGTTTTGTCGACATACAAAAAGTCAATTGGTAGTCAGACAGCCATGTAAACACATTAGCTACTGCAGTGTCGACTGAGCGACAAATATTGACTTCTCCATACAGTTCGTGCATACCTAATACGACTGGTTCTAAATATTTATTCATAACTAACTAACGAACTAACTATATTCACGCTGAATCCGTGGTAGTCTGAGAGGACAGATCGCTAGGCTTCGCGATCCATGCATACTTCTTTCGCTTCTTGTAGATTCATATATCGCTTCATACATGAACGTCTGGGTATCCGAGTACTTTTGACTTGGAATAATAAGTTTTCCAAAGTTCTTTTTAAATCCATATTTATACTAATATATTTAGCTGATTTTGCTTGTTTGGTTGAATGCGCTAATCTCAGGAACTACTAGATGGAATTGAAAAATTGCCTTTGCTTTGGATAGCCCATTTATTGAGGAAGGCTATAAGTTATAATATGTCATCACATTACTATTAAGGAAAGCAGAGCAATCATAACAAATGTCAAATGTAATTGATTTGTGCCATATGGTTTGAAGTATTTACACGCAAATTTAATAATCTTCACGTTGTATTCCTGACAGTGCAGATTATGTTATTTACCATTAAACATTGTACAAAATTTCAACTTCTTCATTTTACAGTTTCATTGGCTCAACAAGAAAAAAGACAAAAAAGAAATCTATCCTGCCGAAATCGTTATCCATCGTAAAACTTAGATCATCTAAACCATTACTTTGAGCAAATTCCTCAGTATTTGCGGGCTAGGTTCAATTGCTTCTAGAGCTCACTGTGAAACCAATCTAACTTTCTTCGCAAAGTCCTTGCCACACAAGTTCTCAAACGCTTGCAATTTTACTGAAAATAAATTCGTCACTTCCCTAAGCAGAAACCTTTTTGTGAAAAAAGGGACAAACGGGAGGAATATTTACAATGTATAAATTTTCCTTCATCATACCTTTAAAATTTAATCTGAACGGTGACCTGGCCCTTTTAATTCGAGAAGTTCAGAACGGTCCTATTTCTGGTCGCAAATTCGGCCCTTTGTAAAAAGGTGTCGGGTCTTTTTGATCGGGGACATCTTTATACAAACTTTGTGATGAAATTGTCCCTTTTTATAGAAAAAATAATGTGATTACGTCATAGATGTGAGATTGCTTTAGCCGTTTAGTGACTGGAAGCAAAAAGGCTTGTCTGCCATAAGGGTTGGATATTTTGCATAGTGTATTATCTCTCTGTCATTTCAATAAAAATGAAATCGAAAATTATTAGCTGTTACCTTTTTCATTTCTTTTGATCATTCCTCATCTGGGTTATTCACCATCTCGACACGAGAGGCTGGGCACACGTGTGTACAGTTGGTGAAACTCTAAATAATAATATTTATTATTTCGTCATCTGGACACGCCAGGTTTTTTACACGTGTCCATTTAGTGAAACTTAATTTAAATTAATTTTATGTCATCGTCGACTGGACATACCTAAGATTTTTGGGAAAAAAGGTACACTCATATTAAGAATAGTTTCATTCATCTTAATAATATAATAAATGCGAAAGTTTGTGTGGATGTTTATTACTCTTTCACGTAAAAACTACTGAATACATTTTAATAAAATCAAATAATATAGCTTATACAGCAGAATAGCACATATGCTACTTTTTATCACGGGAACAAGTTCCTGTGGCAAACAGGAACGGGAAAACTTCTCTACGCAGATGAAACCGCGGGCGTCAACTAATTGATTTCATAAATGAGGTGAATTCATGAAAAATATTACAAACGTCATCATTTTCAAAGTTGGAAACATGATATTACGCATATCTCATCCTGATTACAAAAAATGGATAAAAAGGTAAAAAGGTAGTCTTTATGTATAAAATTACTGGGTGACTTATTCTTTTACAAGCAACGCCCAGCCGAAGCCTTTGTTAAAATTTATAGGATAAGCTATATTTATAATATAGGCACTTACTAAAGGGGTAAAATTATTTTTAAATTTAACATTATTTAACATTATGAACGTTAGAAATATCAGATTATGTGCTCATGTTCCGTTTACGAATAAATTTATTCGTGCTTCGTGGTTTCGAATATTTTACCTATAAGAAGGTAAAATAGGGGTTCCTATTTCAATGAGAAATTCTACATTTTCAAAGAAACTAACATAAAAATTTGTATACCTGCTTCTAATAAACAAATAGAAATAAATATTTCTGAATTTTCAAAACTGTTGAAATATTTTAAGGTTGTTAACTAGGGCAGCAAAGTTTGTATGAAAATATGTAAAACCTTATTATATAAATTAGAAGTCTGGAAGATGCAACAGGTGTTTATTCCAGGTTACAAATAAATGTATCGAGGTTTTACGGGGAGGAAATAAAGCTTGTAAGTTTTTATAGGAAATTCTTCATTTTCAAAACTAACTAACTAACTAACTATCTTCACGCTATATCCCTGAAGGGGTAGTCAGAGAGGACAGATCGCCAGGCTTCGCGATCCATGCATACTTCTTTCGCTTCTTCGAGATTCATCAATCGCTTCATACACGCACGTCTGGGTATCCGAGTACTTTTGACCTTTCCGTTTTTGAGCAATCTGCTCACGTGGTCTTCATATGTAAGTCTCGGTCTACCTTGAATCCTTCTGCCCCTTTACTTTCGCACAATATATATTATTTTTCAATCGTTCCTCACTCAATCGTTGGACGTGTCCAAACCAACGGAGCACGCCCTTTTCCAGCTTAACGCTGACACTTTCATTCAAACCTGCCGTATGGCGTATCACTTCGTTACGTATTCGGTCGGCCAAAGTTACGCCGCACAATTTTCTAAGTGATACCCAGGTTTCACTACCGTAAAGCAAAGTTGGCACTAGCACTGCGTTATGAATCGCCATTCGTGCTTCTTTTACGATGCTTTGTCGCTTTACTAACTGGGACAAAGCACCGTTAACTTTGTTTCCGGTAGCTACTCGCCGTTCTACATCTGAATCACATCTTCCATCCGCGCTAAACATACTTCCTAAATACACAATTTCATTCACTTGCTCTAGACGTTCCTGGTTTACCCTAATCTCGCATTTAGTTCTAACGTCACCTCTTTCAAATAATAGAACCTTAGTTTTACTTGCATTCAAGCGAAGACCCTTACTTTCATATTAGTGACTAATGCCTAAAGGTCGGCTTCTGATGAGGCCATGAGTACCGCATCATCAGCGTACAGTAGACAGTTTACTGTAAAGTCACCCAAATTCACACCCATATTAAAATCTTTCAAATTCTGCAGGCAACTGTCCAGATACACTATGAACAGCCAGGCGGACATGACACATCCCTGTTTGACGCCTGTACAGACATCAAAAAGAGGTGACACATCCCCCCTACTCGCACGCAAGCCTTACAGTCCCTATAAAGCGACTGTATTGCCCGCAGTAGCGAGCCGTCCACACTATATCGGGGCAGCAAGTCCCACAGCGTTTCTCTCACAACGTTATCAAATGCTTTCTCTAGATCCACAAAAGCGCAGAAAACCTTCTGGCTAACAGCCAGAAACTTTTCCGCGATCATGCGGAGAGAAAACACTTGATCCATGCAACCTCTTCCACGTCGGAATCCGCATTTAGCCTCCCATAAATACCTTTCAGACTTTTCTTGCATTCGTGCCGTTATAACCTTTGTATACACCTTACTAGCTAAGTTGACCAAGCTGAACGCCCTGTAGCTGGAGCAGATTAGGCGCGAGCCTTTCCCTTTGTAAATAGGTACTACAACTGCTACTCGCCAGTCATCTGGGACCTCACCCGTTCGCCAGCACAAGTTGCAACAGACATAGAGTGTCCCAGACACGCGACCCACCGTACTTGATCATCTCAGCAGTAACTCTGTCTTTTCCCGCAGCGTTACCACATTTTATACTTCTTATCGCTTGTTCTATTTCTTTCATACTAATGACCTCAATGACATCGGGATCCGGAGCGTCGAAGTGAGCTCCACTTCCCGATGTTGCATCTCTGTCTTTTCTTGCATACATCTTTCCATAATATTCACTCCATTTCTGCAGGACGTCAGTTTGGTCTGTTAGTACGTCATTGTTAACACTAAGCACTTTATTCATACTGCAGATTGCCGAACGACTCCGGGTCTTGCCTATCTCTTTCCAGAAGAGCTTGGCATTATCCCGGAAATTGGACGACAACCTTTCATCCGCTTTCATTCTGCACCTTTCACGAGCTTTTTCTATCAGTGTCTTCGTGTTAACTTTCTGCAGCTTATATCTCGCTTTCATATTAAAATCATTCCGCGGGGCTAAGTAGTCTAGCCATGCTTTCTTCTTCATTCGAACTGCTTCTTTCACTTCCTCATTCTACCATGCAACACGCTTATTACTACTGCCTCTTTTCGTTTCTCCACACACTTCCACAGCGGCATTTATCATACTATCCCTAAGGTTCTGCCATACACTTTCCACATTCTCACTACTTACATTGAAGCCAAGCATTTCGGCTACCCTTTCATTATATTTATCCCTAATGGATGCATCCTGCAGCTTACAGCTTTTGATGCTATAAATCGGCTCAGGTTCAGGACACTCGGTACGATGACGCCAACCCGCGAACAGACCCCTAATCTTAGTTATGACTAGGTAGTGGTCTGATCCCAGCTCAGCGCCTCGATAAACCCTTGTGTCCATCACCTGTTTACGGAGCCGACTATCCAATAGGAATAGATCTATCATACTTCTCTTTGACTTACATCTCCTCGTATACATATGAATTTGTTTGTGGTTGAACATTGTGTTCGCCACAAACAAATCCTTTTCCTTACAAAATGCCAGTATTAGCTTGCCAGCGTCGTTCACCCTTTTATCCCCATACTTCCCGACTACCGACTTAAAACCATCGCAAGCGGTACCCACCCATCCATTCAAGTCTCCACATACTATAAGTTTTTCATTTCTTTCTATCACATTTAGAGCTTCTCTCATACTCTCCCAGAAGTCCTGTAGCTCACTCGCGTTCGACGAAGATACTGGCGCGTAAGCAGCTACCAGGAAAATCTTCGTCAAACCAAGTTTTAGACGGATCCAGAGGATTCTAGGACCTACCAGTTTGTACTCATACATACCGGAGGCCAATCGCGAGGACAGCAAAATTCCAACCCCCCGACTGCCATGCTCGCTCTCTGGTACTGCAGACCAAAGCGCGAGCATCCCACCCGGATGCTCCAAGACTTCGCTGCCCTTGCGCTTGGTCTCTGTCAAGCACACTGCATTTAACTTTCTCTCATTCATAACATCCATCAACTCATTCATCTTATCTGTCATTCCTCCCCTAATATTCCACGCAGCTACCCTGCACTCCATCCTCCACTTCCCACCGTGTCGGGCCGCGCGTGTAGGGTGGTGGTCCCCTACGCCGCTCTGGCTCACCCTTTTCGCACCAGCGGGGACGAACTGGTGCGCGTCGCCTCGGAGGCACCCCCTAGCATTATTCGCCCTGGTGGCACTCGTGTTGGAGTAGAATTGCAGCCGTAGCTGGCAGGGATGGCGACGTGCCCTGGTTAGGTAAAGGTCACAGGTTCAATCCCTGTCTCGAATCGAATTGTCTTTTTCCACTTTATTAAAAAATTATGAGAAATTTAGCAAAAAATTGATTTAAAAATTTATCAATATATTGAGTGGAGTCCATTGCATCAATGTTTAAAAATAGTTGTAACACTGTTCAATGGTATCGAGTTGTTCATTAGCTCGATAGATGGCTCTGGTCATACTCTTAAAATGACGATAAAAATATGGTGGAGAATTTCAACTTGATTCGATACGGTTCGGGTAGTTCAGGTGGCTAGAACATTGCCCTGGTTAGGCAAAGGTCACAGGTTCAATCCCTGTCTCGAATCGAATTGTCTTTTACCACTTTATTAAAAAATTATGAGAAATTTTGCAAAAAAATTGCTTTAAAAATTTATCAAAAAACAAACATATGTTTCAGGATTTATGATATATGACATATTTGAAAACAAAAACAAAATATTTGAAAACTAATGAGGGGCATAGGTCAGAGGGATGTAAAGGGAGTTTAAAGTAAGCCACGGGCAAAGCCGGAAGGTAAAACTAATATATAGATAAAATTATGAGGTGAATCACTCATTTTTCTACGCTCAGATGAAACCCTTACAGGTGTAAGATGTAGAAACTTGATTTTTTATACAAATATGCCCTTAAAAGAAGGCTAAGCCCTTTAAAAGTGTGTCCAAAAATATTTAAAAGTCTTCATTAAATGTACAGATGTTAAAAATTTAACATTATATAGACTAGCGAACGTAACGCGGTTTCAATCGCGGTTTCAATCGTCCCTTATAAATATTATGTATATTCCCGGAAAAATATTTCGTTGTATAGAGATTATAGAATGGTATATACAAAAATAAAAAAAAATGTGGGACGCTTTTTACACAGCGCCTCTAGCCCAAACTAAGCTACAAGCTTGTACTATGGGATCCAGACAACTGATATTCATACTTATATATTTCTAAATTCATACATATAATATATACACATAGGAAACACCCAAATTCCAAAATCAATATTTGTGGATCACAAAAATATTTGTACCGACCCGGGAATCGAACCCGGGACCTTATGCACGGCAGTCGCATACACTACCACCGCGCCATCGAAGCAGCCAATTAAACCTATTGAATATGTTATGATAACTAATAAACATGATACTATAAATGTATTCTCTAATCTAATCTAATAATATCTATGAAATAAATCAAATTGTGATATATAATATATATAGACTAGCGAACGTAACGCGGTTTCTTTCACTCGCGTATTTTATAAAAAATAAATCCCTGGAAAAATATTCAAATCAGATCTGAGTTTTTGAGAGTCTCTAGATACCTACATATAGTACAAATAAAAAAGCTCCTAAAGAGATAGTGTCTACACATTCCTATTTCAAAATTTATTTACTCTTCACTTACTCAAACGCACCGGGGATGCAGCCAGTTGCAAGTTGCCTTCGCTGGTATGGTCACGTCTTGCGGCAACCGCCGGGCTACGTAGAAAACAAATGTCTAGCCATGCCAGGACCGCCGAGTCCCAGTAAGAGGGGAAGACCCAAGATATGCTGGCTTGACATCGTTAGGGATGACATGCGTGCCAATGGTCTCACTACAGGGGATGCCGACGACCGTGCGAAGTGGAGGAGAAAATCGGAAAGCGGAACCCGGGCGTCGTAAGATGCAACTGGGACAGACGCTCAGATAATGATGATGATGATGATGACCGGGGGTGCGGCAAACTAAGGCGAATGTTAGTCTCTTATTCTGAAGTTCGCTACTTGTAGCTTGCGCTGTACCAACTTCTTGATCTTTTCTATTATTAATGTTTTTCCATTATTTCTAGGCATGGCGTCAGATTAGTCGCAGGTGACAACTGAAAAGAAGAAAATTATACACATTTTTACCTATTCTCAGAAGATAACATATTTCCAAAGCAACGTTTCCTCCATAATAAAGAGCGACATGGCACAAAATGGCCGCCATTGAGCAATAGGTAGGCAATAATTCATAATCAACTTATGACATTTATATCATTAGAAAAAGTCATTACAACTTATTATACGTATTTTTCATGTATAAGTTAAGTCGTTAACACGCATTATGTATGGTACATTACTTCGTGATGAGGTTTTTTGACAAGAGTAACTCCTCACCGCTATGATGGATGATCTTGGATGCAGATCAAACTCGATTATGTTAATAGGATTAGATGTTTATCATTTGCGAACGTCAGATATGTAGGAAAGTAATTTATGAATATAATTATGAGGGACATTGTGAATACATACATACATATATTCATACATATTGTCACGCCTTTATCCCCGAAAGGGTAGTCAGAGGCATGTTAAACGCCCACATTTCACCGTATGCATTTTTGTCCCAAGTAACAGGTGGTGAGCCCATTGCCGTGTTGAAATGGACAGGCACAGGCTATAGAAAGCTGCTGTTTTTTTAAGTAGCCCATAAGGCCTTTAACTTGGCTTAACGACTGCCATTTTATTAGCAACCGGGACCAACGGCTTAACGTGCCTTCCGAAGCACGGACGTAAGAATTATAATTACCTGTATTCATAATGAGTCGAGACTACCGAGACTACAGAGTCCGAGACTATCAGGACTTTAATTAGTCGTGCTTATTAGTGTCTAGCACATAAGACCTTTTAGCCGGTGGGACAAAAATGCATACGGTGAAATGTGGGAGCATAGTATACCTCTGCCTACCCCTTCGGGGATAAAGGCGTGACAATATGCATGTATGAATGTTTACGTTTTACGGAGACTACAAAGAAGCAATTGCAACCTCGCTAACTCAGTTTTTTTTGCATTAAGCAGGTTTTGCTATGGCTGATTATCTGATTCCGATGGGTGTATATTTTGTGGCCTTCCTATTCACGACCGTTTTTTTTTTGGCCTGAAATATCGAGCAGAATAAGCAAATATCGAGTATTTATTTACTGCATTAAGAGCACAGTAAAAACCGAAGTGTAAAATAAAACTAACTCTCTTTACGCTGTATCCCTGTCGGGTTAGCCAGAGAGGATAGATTGATTAGATTCGCTATCCATTCAAACTGCTTCAGCTTAATCGTTTCATACATGACCGTCTGAGTACTTTTCACCATTATTAGTGAGCAGTCTGATTGCGTGGTCTTCATATGTAAGTGTAAAATCGAAATACACAATGTTATTTTTAGCTAACATGTAAATAGACGAAGACATAATGCTATGGTATGAGCTGATGTTGGGTGTGGGCAGACTAATAGATAAACACATACCTACGTAATTGTGCAGTGTGCAATGTCAGTGTTGCAGTAATATGTATTTTGGGAATGAATTAAGGATAAGTTCAGATAACCTTAATAACATTATGAATGAACTCTTCAACCGGATTATTTTTATAATGGATGTCAATGGCAGGATTACAGCTATACAGCTAATTTGTTTTGGGGCCTTATCAAAATCTTCGGGGCCCAAGCCAACCTCACCTGTATCTACTGACCATCAGACGTAGTTTTGGAGTTGGACCCTTACGGTGTTAAGAATAACAAAGTCAGCGGTTCCCAGCAGTTAATAAAAGCGTACGCCTTTAAATCTAAGCAGGATTTATAAACTGGAATGACTCTAAGATAAAAAAAGAAGGTGTAAGCATAAGCTTATTTAAGCATGATAATATAAAAAAACAGAACCTTGATAATAGAAACAAAATACTCGTTATCATAAGGTGTTCAGACATTATGACATCACTCGTTTTAGAAAATAGATCAAATTTAAAATTATAAAATTATTCTCAATTTCAACTTTAATTCTAACTCACTCTTTTGCCTTTGATCCATATCAGTGGGTTACTTTATATGTTTCCACTTACTACGTTTAGCTATTCATGATAGATCTAAATTAAATCCTCTATCCTTAATTTCAAAAACGGTATATTTAAAAAAAATAAGTTTCGACATATTTTTTAATTAAACTCATAACGCGTTCAATTCAAGAATCAAAAAATCGTCAACATTATGACAGTAAAACTTCCATAAGAAACTATACGAAGGGACACCTCATTTTTTATTGAAAGAAAAAAAGCACTTTAGTACGATCGGATAAGTATTCCCGCACTCCGCACGAATGAGTGACCATCTTTTTTTAGAATTTAGCTAACGTTACGCGATGGGCTGAATAGAAGTAGTATCTCTGCGTTAAGCGTGCGCACTACTCAGTAAGTAGCCAATTAAAAAGTTCTTTAAAAATAGTTAGATTAGTTGCTTTTCCCGCCAAAAATTATGTCAGTAATAATAAGATATAAATATTTTTACGCGCGGAAATGTGTTAACAATTACTAATTAATAAATTATGTTTTATTAGATTTTAATGAAGTGTAAGTAACACGGTGACAATTAGTGTTAATTTTTCAACGTGACAGGTATTTCAATCATCTGTGAAATAAATGTCTGTAGATATGGAACGTCAATTTGCAGAACATTTTTTCTACTTTCAATGTATATTTTAGCTAACACACTAAATTGACTAGATTGTTGTGAAATTTAAGTTACAATAATTATTCACTACAAAGCTAATTACATTGTAATTAATGTTTGGTGTTCTTAAATGAAAGGATGAATTATATAAAAAAACATACCTATTTTAATTTATTACTCATTGTTTCTTAAAAATAAACAACGTACTTACGCAATGGAATATTGTCACCATAGCTAATACATGTCTTTAAAAAACTAGAAATATTTAAATAGACTGGGTCACAGAATAAAGAAAAAAACTCTTTATTGTACACCAGGAAACACAAAATGAACATGACAACTAGACTTAATGGTATAACAATTGGCGGCCTTATCGCGCGAGGCAATCTCTTACAGGCAACCTTTGGATGGAAACTACAGGGTGGGAAATATTATAGGGCAGTTTGGTGTACATAATTGATATATAGCTACATACAATAAACATATCCAGATATATACATAGTTTTCTTTAAAAAAAGAAAATAGTACGTTCACACACACACACACACACACAATCAGACACATGTTAATACTCAATCATTACATTTTGTATACATAAAATAAATACAATATATATATATATATATATATATATATACCTATATACATACTTTTTTTGGTATTTATGTAAGTAAAGTCAATAAATTATAAATTGTCAGCTGCACGCATAATAGTTTTTGACTAATGTCTTGAAGATGTTCGACGATTGTGTACGTCGAATTGTCACGGGTAGCGCATTCCACAAGCGAACCGCTTGGACAGTGAAAGAATTGTCCATAAAGTTAGTGGAGTGGCCAGGCATTTTCAACCTCAAATTCTCTGATGATCGCAAAGTTCTAGTGTGGGAGACATTCAAGAAATTGAAGCGTTTCTTTAGGTAAGTCGGAGTGTAAGGGTTAAAAAGAATACTAAACAATAAGGAGAGGATGTGAGCATTCCGGCGAAGGCGGATAGGTAACCACTTGAGTCTTTTGCGATACTCAGAAATGTGATCATATTTGCGTAATCCAAATATGAATCTAATGCAATAATTTTGAAGTCTCTCAAGTTTATTTAGTTGGTCTTCAGTGACATCTAGATAAATATATCTATATAAAGAATATATATAATTTAGATATATATAAAGAATAGCATAGTCTTTCATAACATAGTTATTCCTCCGTGCCGGATAAAAGTTTTTTTATGCCTATTTAATTTAAAAAACACAGTTTTTTGCGAAAGATCGCATTCCATATACCAAACATTCCTGGAAAGCAATCGACAATGTAATTTTCTGTACTTTTCTTTGAATAAACTAATTAAATATCTTCATGTTGTAACTCAGACGAGGTAATCTGAGAGGATAGATCACCAGGATTAGCAATCCATGCATACTTCTTTCACTTCCTGCAGATTCATAAATCGTTTCACGCACATGCACGTCTGGTTACTTTTTTTACCTTTCCGTTTTTTGGTCACACATTTCAAATGGGCTTCATATTATAAGTCGTGGTCTACACGACTCCTTCTTATTAGTGAAAAGTATGCTTCAATGTAAAGTTAAATTATTTGGAAAGGTTTGCTTATTCTGCTAAACTTCAAGTAAATACAACAATAAGATTTGTTTTTCAATTGGTTTAGCCAATTTGAACCACTAATGCATTCAATGACTTTCCCACATAGCAAAACTACTGGAATCTCAAATCGTATTAGTTTAAATTCCATTATGTTTACTAAATGTATGACTATGATGAGTTAAGTTAAGCACTTGACATGACATTTTGGCATGTTAAATCACGAAATAGGCTTAACTTATTAATGAATTTTGTAACTTACATTAATAATATTAAAACTGTTTTCAAATTACTATCAAAGTTGATTTTAACAGAGTTTATTTTGTTAGACAGTTTGATTCCTAGTCTAAATTAACATGACTATAACTATGTATAACTTGTTCCTGTTGTCAATCATAGCTCATATTAACTTTATTAAGACCAAAGTTCCTAGTTTGCCATAAACCTCAACCTCCTTGTGTGTCGATTGTGTAATATAGGATGTATAGGAATATCCCTCTGTCCTGTATGATGCACCATCCCGATCCACTTTTGGATCAAATAGCAAGCAGAAGTTTACTATGATCCACCACTGGTTTAGGTGGATCTCGTAATACTTTTATCTCGTAATATGATCCACCAGTGGATCCAACAGCAGTCAGGGAGTTTCGTAAGCCACCACAGGTTTTACCATCACTAGGCTATCCTCCCGAAGGGCTTACCCCGGACTCCTGGCCATAGACAAATGGAAGTGCACCGCGTGGTTTTAGTCGGTCAGAGTCCGGCATAGCATATATGAGGATTTCCACACAATAAAAAAAAATAAAAAAAACGTTTTACCATTACTAACATTAACCTCATTCTTTTGTTCCGAATCGAACAATTCTATTTGACTTAAGGTTATGGCAAATTTTCGTTCTTAACACAAATTTATTGATAACTTGTTGATGTCCGCGGCTCCGCTCGCTTAATGAAGCTTTCCTGATACCGTTGCAACTTTTAAATTTTACTCTCTATAAAAGTTTTCTTACAATTCAAGGAAAAGAAAAAATAAGAAATACTCGAACTCGAAAGTCCAACCGTCAATATGTTTTGTGTTTAACACAAATTTTGTGATTCATTTTATTTATTTCTCTCCGCATGATCGCGGAGAAGTTTCTGGCTGTTAGCCAGAAGGTTTTCTGCGCTTTTGTGGATCTAGAGAAAGCATTTGATAACGTTGTGAGAGAAACGCTGTGGGCCTTGCTGCCCGGATATGGTGTGGAAGGCTCGCTACTGCGGGCAATACAGTCGCTTTATAGGGACCTGTAAGGCTTTTGTGATTCATTTTATTTATTTCTCTGCGCATGATCGCGGAGAAGTTTCTGGCTGTTAGCCAGAAGGTTTTCTGCGCTTTTGTGGATCTAGAGAAAGCATTTGATAACGTTGTAAGAGAAACGCTGTGGGACTTGCTGCCCGGATATGGTGTGGACGGCTTGCTACTGCGGGCAATACAGTCGCTTTATAGGGACTGTAAGGCTTGCGTGCGAGTAGGAGGGGGATGTGACACCTCTTTTTGACGTCTGTACAGGCGTCAAACAGAGTTGTATCATGTGTGCCTGGTTGTTAATAGTGAATCTTTACAGTTGCCTGCAGAAGTTGAAAGATTGTGATATGGGTGTGAATTTTTGTGACTTAACAGTAAATTGTCTGTTGTACGCTAATGATGCGGTGCTCATGGCCTCAATTGGAGACGACCTTCAGGCATTAATCACTAATATGAAAGAGGAGTGTGAAAGAAAGGGTCTTCGCTTGAATGCACGTAAAACTAAGGTTCTGGTATTTGAAAGAGAAGACGTAAGAACTAAGTGCGAGATTTGGGTAAATCAGGAATGTCTAGAGCAAGTGAATGAAATTGTGTATTTAGGGAGTATGTTCAGCGCGGATGTAAGATGTGATTTGGATGCAAAACGGCGAGTAACTGCCGGAAACAAAGTTAACGGTGCTTTGTCCCAATTAGTAAAGCGACAAAGCATCGTAAAAGAAGCACGACTCGCGATTCATAACGCAGTGCTAGTGCCAACGTTGCTTTTCGGCAGCGAAACCTGGATATGTCAGAATATGCATACAAGTAAGCTGAATGCTGTGGAGATGCGATCACTTCGAAAATTGTGCGGCGTAACCTTGGCCGACTGAAAACGTAACGAAGTGATACGTAATATGGCAGGTTTGAGTGAAAGTGTTAGCGTTAAGCTGGAAAAGGGCGTGCTCCGTTGGTTTGGACACGTTCAACGAATGAGTGAGGAACAATTGAAAAAGAATATATATTGTGCGAAAGTAGAGGACAGAAGGATTCAAGGTAGACCGAGTCTTACATATGAAGACCAAGTGAGCGGATTGCTCAAGAATGGAAGAGTCAAAAGTACTCGGATACCCAGAAGTGCGTGTATGAAGCGATTAATGAATCTGCAGGAAGTGAAAGAAGTTTGCATAGATCGCGATGCCTGGCGATCTGTCCTCTCTGACGACCCCGACAGGGATGCAGAGTGAAGATAGTTAAGTTAAGTTAGTTTATTTTATTTATATAGATACTATTCAAAATAGGTTTTAGGTATTTACCCTTTTAGATTGTCCTGAGGTAACAAGAAGTCTTAAGCCGCTGTCTCAGCGTTTAGCACTACCGTCTTTGGCAGCATTCTACCGAATCTACCTCAGCGAGGGTTCTTAACAACTTTTTAACTAATTGTCCCAATTCGATACCAAACAACACCTACCGAGCAAAGTTGCTACTATCATACAGCAGAGAAAATCATCGCTAGAAGATGAGAGACTGAAAAGATGGTCACTAAATATTAAGGTTTTTTAAAAATCATATTTCGATTAAAGGATCCGTTAAAGCATTAAAGTTATTAGCATTAGTTGAAAGATTGTCTCCGCGCATGTGAAAAAAAACACAGTAGACAAACGAATATAACGAAGTTAAAGAAAAATAAAAACTGTCACGAAAAAGTTTGCTTTACAAGTTTGTGAGTAAGAAACTGGTACATTATAGATCTCAAAGCAAAAGTTTTGAAGAAAATATTTCGATTAAATTAGCAACTAACGAACCATACATTGCGCGTGATCCGCGCAACTTAGTAGATTTTCTTTCTTTCCGTCTTCTTTTAAAAGTTATACAATAACTAATAATCTATCAAAATATTCCGATATCTTCAAATTTTCTTTCCATTGGGTCCACAAAAAATTTGAGTAACTCAACCATGCTTTTCGCATTACCAAACCGTTATATCATGCCCTTTTCAACCTTTGCCATTAGATTCATTTTCTACCTACGTCAAATATTAAAACATGCCGAAAATGTAAACTTTGTTCTCTTCATATTGTTTAAAGTTAGTTCTTAGGTATTTTTGAACGGGCAAACGTCGAGATTTTCCTTTTTATTATATTTACCCTGACGGGGTAGTCAGAGAGACAGATCGCCAGGCTTCGCGATCCATGCTTACCTTTTGCTTATATTATATTTAGCACCTGAAAAATGGTGTCACCCATCTTATAAAAACCAAAACCGACTGTGAATGTGAATAAGGGCCAGTATCATAGACAGCTCGGCTCGATAGCGACCCTCAAGTTGAGGTACCAGAAATATTCATATGTATTCACAAAAGACCGGCCTGTAGTCTCTAATCACTGCAACGTCCGCTCAACGTTCGCGCAGTTCGTTTTTCGTAATTAATCTATGACCTAATTAACTGAAATTGTGATATCTTGGAAACTATAATATCTAGACAAAAATTTTAAAGTACTGAAAAATCGTGAAATATATAAAGATAGAACTTATAGCTATAATAATTTGGAATTTTAATCATAATTAACTGATATATTGGTCTAAACACGAAAAAGTAGGTTAAGAAATAAACAAAAGTTATTTTTCAGAAATTTGCCACTTACACGAAAAACTAATAATAAACACTATTATTTTTTTCACATAATCAAATTCCTGGAATTATACGATTAAAACGATATGTGACACTAATAACTTATAATTATTCTAACTAAACAAAAGTTATGCCACTCGTCAGATGATCAGCAGGTGCACAACGTGAAAAAGATGTTGATAGGGTGATACATCCTTTTTGTGTGTGTTTTACTTACCAGATTTTCAAGAAAGATTTGTTTGTAGTCAGTAATTTTGTTCTTGTAATGGAGGAACCTGGGGACAAATAGGGTAGTTTGCCGTAACTTCACTTATTAACTTATTCAAAATGGAAAAAAAATAGTTTTATATAATTAATTTTACACTTGATATATCAATTTTTTATAAAAAATTTGCACATTTTTTCAAAGAGTCGGTTTTATGGGATCGTTTCAACATAAATTACCTCTGTAATAAATACCTTCATATGGGTTGGTTACGTTAACAATGTTACCTTTTTAATATATAACTATAGCTTTTTTTTTAAAATCGAAGTAGATAAATTATATCTTTATATATATAATTCTCCTGTACGTGTGTACAGGAGAAATCTACTTCAGTTTTTATAAGTCAATTTGTCGATGTCTTTATAAAAAATCGCAAGTTATACCGCTCTCTCGGAGTCACTACTTGTAAAGAATTTTAATTATTCATCTGCGCGACAAGTTTCAGCTGCAATCTAAATGAACTTTAGAGTATGTGTCTATTGCTTGTATTGACTTGGCAATTGCAATCTACTTCTTTCTTAGTACGCTTTCCTTTGTAGCTCATAAATTGTGATAAAACATGATTGTACTGATCCCACTAATAAGATAATAATCCAATTTGTCTTACACTGGAAGTTAGGACACAGACAATGAATAGATTAATCTCAATACGCTGCAATAACAGTGATTACGTACAATGTATACATATAACTTTTTTTGTATATAAATATCTGTAGTATTCTGCTTGATGTATAATCCAGTACTGAGTACAGTAACAAGGTACATTTAAAAGGCAATTTAAAAGGGAAATAGCTAATAGCGTGTGATTAATTGCACTCTTTCAGTCGGATTATAAACTGTGGAGTTGAGAGCACTTTATACTACAATATTTTTTAGTATGTAATAAGAATACAGCGGATGTTATAATATAACCACGTGAAACGTTTTCAGAATACCGCAGCACATCAGTAGGTATCATGCCTTTAAACTATCAAATGTCAAACTAGGATGACCAAGTTTTGCATTTGCAAAACTGAAGCAGTTTTTAGTAAATAAAAATAAATAAATAAATATCCATCACGCCTTATCCCCGAAGGGGTGGCAGAGGCATATTATATGCCCACTTTTCACCGTGTGGATTCCTGTCCCACGTAATAGGTGGTGAGCCCATTGCCGTGTTGAAATAGACAGACGCAGGCTGTGGCTACCTGCTGTTGAAATTTTTTTAAGCCGCCTATAAGGCCTTCAACCAGGCTTAACGACTGCCATTTTACTGGCAACCGGGACCAACGGCTTAACGTGCCTTCCGAAGCACGGAAACGCTCGCAAATGTAAATGCCACAAAGTGGTCACCCATCCGACGACCAGCCATAGTGAAAGATGCGATGCATAATACAAATACATTTCAGTGAACCCGTAAGCTATAGGCGATTAAAGAGAGACGATGTTTAAACTCTATTAACTACTACAAACTACTGATCATCAAGCTTATTATACATTTATTCAATGATCATTTTAAGTCTTGTTAAATAAGTTTTTCTACTTTGGGTTATAACTTAGGGTTATTAAAAAAATACTTGAGAGATTCCAAAGCAAAACACTAAGAACCATGCTAAATATACCCTATTATGTGAGCAACAAATACATACACGAAGATTTAAACATCAGAACAGTCAAACAGGAGATCTCAATGCACAGTAGAAGCTATCAAGCTAGAATTTCAACACACGTTAATGCGCTGGCTTCAAAACTCCAGGGTACAGGAAGTGTATCACACGACCGATTGAGGCGGCATGATGTCCCTACGCTAATAGCAAGATTTAATTAAAGAATGTGAAGAGAACTTCAGACCATTCTTTCTGCTAATGATGACATACTTTTAAAATAAAACGACAAATGATTGGCTTATACAGATTGCTAAGTCGCAGAAAGAACACGAAAAAAGAAAAAAACTTTGGGTTATCGCGAGAGATGTATTTACTTTCTTCTAATATTTGTGAGATGCGATCACCTAGAAAATTCTGCAGCGTATTATTGGCTGAATTAATACGTAACAATGTGATAGTCACGACGCTTTCATTCAAACCTAAAAATTGAATGAAAGCTGGAAAACATGTTGTGTGGCCCCAACAAATGAGTGAGGAACGATAGACGAAGCATATCTATTGTGTGAAAGTAGAGGATACATAGAGTCATGGTAGACCGAGACATACATTCGAATACCACGTGAGTAGAGTGCTCAAAAACGTAAAGGTCAAATTACTCAAGTACCTAGACATGCATGTATGAAATGATTAATAAATCTCTAGAAAGCGAAAGAAATATGCATGGATCGCCGAGTCTGGTGAATTATCCTGTCTGACTAACCCATCAGGGAGACAGCGTGATCATAGAAAGAATACCAATAATTGATTCCAAAGTCGTTTATACATAATTCTGTATATGGAAATGTTTAAACCTTTGTATGAAAATGTAACGAAATCTTTGTTAAACAACATTATGAATAGTGTGACAGATACACGAAATGTTCTCAAGTCCTAACTTACACAATTCGTAAACATTACGTAAGCAAGTCTTGTTAATCTAAGCCCCTGCCTACTTGTTAAAATTATAATTCCAAGTACACGTATATGTACACAAATTAATTTACGGGAACTTTGAATGAAAAGCAATTAATTACGATATCTATAGGTATCTTAATTTTAACATGTTAATATTTCAAATTTTCATAATTGGAAGGTAATGTTCAATTTTTTATTCAATTTCAATTTTTAATCTAAGGAGTAAGCTGATGATCTTCATTTAATTTTATAGCTATAAATGTAAATAACAATTAATAAATAATCACAAAAACAGTATTACTCATACCTCTGAAGGTAATTGAGAGCTCAATTTTGTTATAATAGGTTAATATAATGTTCGCTATTAGACTTCTTCATAGTTAACCAAACAGAAAATTGAAATGTATTGTTATTCAAATATGTTAATTCAATATTAGCTCTGCGAAGTCAAATATCATAATTATTAAAACTAGTATTATTTTCATTTTCTCTGAAGCCTGCCAATTCTTTTTCAACTGTCTAACTGTACAAATATGATGTGAAACTAACTTTTATAATAATAAAATAATAAGTAGCCACGTGAAATGTTAGGGGAGGAATGGAAAATAAGATGAATGAATTCGAATCGGATGGATTGCGAAGTCTGGGATCTGTCATCTATGACTACCTCGTCAGGGATACAGCGTCAAGATAGATAGATAGATTTTTTTTTATAATGATACATAACAAACATCCCAGATTAGCTACATTTAGCATCGACGACCGGCGATTTACTCGCTTTTAGAAGCTATGTGCAGCGATCAAGCACTCCACACCGCACACTTAAAAACACTTACTGCGGCGACTGAGTTGCTACAACGCATGACTCCGATACCGCGTCCGAACGTTTGAGATTGCAAAACCATGGTGTGGCATCATGGCAGCCGCTAAAGCGCGCGTTTCCGAAGCTATATTTGGAGAGAGTCATGGTCACGGTCCCGGTTGCCAGTAAAAGGGCAACCGTTAAGCCTGGTTGAAGGCCTTATGGGGGCTTGAAAAATTTCAACAGCAGGTCACCACAGCCTACGAATGTCCATTTCAACACGGTAATGGGCTCACCACGTGTTACGTGGGGCAAAAATGGATACGGTGAAATTTGGGCCTCTGCCTACCCCTTCGGGGATAAAGGCGTGACAATATATATGCATGTATTTTACATACACATGTACATTTGTTCATTTTTATAAATTAAACTCAAATACCCTTAGCTGAGTAAGTGGTGATCAAGATCTTAGACGCCCCAACTGAACTTGCCTAAAAGTAGTGTTCCCGTTGACAGATGGACGAGTCTTTGACATTGATACTCGTAACGGTTTTGCGATTTCAGGTGAAGGTCTTGAAAAAGGCAAGACACAATTGCCTTTAACTCATTTGTTGTTATATTGGATGCCACCGAGATTTATACTTAGTTTAACAGGTTTTTTAACATATAAAGTAACAATAAACATCCAAAATATCACTACATATTATAAAACAAAGTCGATTTTCGCTGTCTGTCTGTCTCTATGTATGCTAAGATCTTTAAAACTACGCAACGAATTTCGATGCAGTTTTTTTTAATAGTTTGAATGATACATCGAAAAGGTTTTCATGTATAATTTGGTCAGGTTATGTATACATTAACTGAATTATAAACATATATTGTTGGAGGTGTCGGAAAAAATGAGCCGTTTGGGAGCTTTTAACGAAAACGCTGCCTAAACCCTTTGAGATAAAACAAAATAATGTATCGTGGAATGGTCTCTTCTTTTACACAAATACATTATTAATCCTTATCATTTTTAATATGTTAGTTGGCTTCAGCATTTCATGAAGATTATTTTTGGCCTGTACACCTTGCAAATTAAATGAATATCTTAGGAGATATGGCAGAATTGATCTGACTGCCTCTGTGGCGCGGTGGGAGTGCGTCCGACTGCTACGCAAAAGGTCGTGGGTTCGATTCCCACCCAGGATAAAACTTTGTGTGATGAGCACGATGGTTTATTCTGTGTCTGGGTGTTATTTATCTATAATATGTATGTATTTAGAAATATATAAGTATGTTTATCAGTTATCTAGATCCCATAACACAAGCTAATATTAGCTTACTTTGGGCTAGATGGCGCTGTGTGAAAGTGTCCCACAATATTTAAAAAAAAAAAGGATCAAAAAATAATAATTTCGTGTAACCAAATTCGACCGGGCCAACCGGGCCGTGTACGTGTGGCGTAGGTACTTGAGAGCGGAGAAGTAATCAAGTAATTTGGAAAATGTTGAAATTAATAAACAAAGGGATTTAAGTATGTCACGGGCGAAGCCGGGCGGGTCATCTAGTTCGTGTATATTTTTGTTATAAACTTTGATCTATTTTCGAAACAGTGTTTGAAAGAGTTTTCTTTAGTTTCAGGTGCGCGGGCATTTTTTACAAACATAGCTGTGGACGTGAGAATATACAATATGGCACCTCTTTTTTCGTCAAAAGGTAAGATTTATCGCCTCTTTTTGTCTACTTCCCTTTTTTCTTGTTTATTTTTCTTTGCTGAGATGATGTGTTGAGGTCTAATTTGGAATTTTTAATGTGGAATTTTTGGTGGATGTTTTTGAAAACAAATGGTTTGGTTTCTTCCTCTTGGGTTAAAAAAAAGGGATTATTAATTTTGAACTTTTACGCACAGGTAAAAACTAAGTATTTATTTTCATTTTAATATTTATCTATCTTTTCCAAAATGCTTCTTATGTAAAGATAATATTCATGTAAAGATGCTTATTTACATATAAGAGGGCAACGCTACACCACCAACAACCATAGAGTCGAATTAATTAGTACTTTCAAATTATAACCAAAGGATATTTTAATTTTCATAGAATACGATATTTGGATCGGATAATAGAAACCATTAATTCGGAAACAGAAAGTAGTAATTTTGGTTTACAAATTCAACGTAACGTAGACTTATTGAACTACTACTCTCAACTAACTGTGCCCTGCGACTTCACGCGTGACATGCTACGTTACCCCATTACCAGGTTTTGTGTCCGTATTGTCTTAATTTTACAATAGAGTAAGAAAGACTGGCTTATTTTAAACATTTATGATTACGCTTTGGTCCCTTGTGTATTATAGCGTGATGATCTCAGAGTAGAAATTATGTTTTTCGCGCGCTCAAGAGCAAGGAACATTGCTTGCTCTGTGGCGATGATTTATAGCATAAGCCTTTTATAAATAGGCTTTCCATAAATTGGAGCTACCCTCAATCAAATAAGACCAGTACTACGGATCTCCACTTCAAGTGAGATTTATCGTCCAGGTGTATTACGTCCTGGAATCATTACTACGGCCTTGTTAAAGTTTTAAAACGGAGCAGGCTCTAAAGGATCATGTTATAGAAATAATACATCAAACGCGTCCCGTTGTCAGTGCCAAATGTGCGTATGATTTCCTTTGAGGGCTATAAAGATAATAAAAAATGGTAGCTGCGATACGTGATCAAACTACTTAAAAGTTAGAAGGTTCGTTGCATATGAGCAAATAATTGTATTTTGTGATGTGTGTATGTCATGTAAATGAAAAGATCGTATCCCCGCTTGCTTAGTATAAAATAAATGAATATTTTAATACTCACAGCGGCATCTATCCCAAATTAAACTAAAATAAGTATATGCTACCCATAACATTTATAAAAATGTTTTTCAGTTGTCTAGATTTAAACAAGTGATAAATGTACTTGTATTTTTTTTCATGCCATGCATTTTTTATATACTATCGTTTCCATGTTTCCCGGCAATTTTGAATTTGGAACTGTTCTATATTCGAATTCGTGTGTTTAAATTTTGCACCGTCGATTAGAATCTGTCAGGTTACGTTCAAAACTCAGCACTCGTCAAAGGATTGAGTATTTGAAGCAGGGAAAAGTAGAAATATTGACCATCCTCCATACAACGACTTCTTTACATTTCCTAAAATTAAGAAAAGTCTACGTGGTCAAAGGTTCCAGTCCGGTGAAGAAGCAGTCGACGCTTTGAAGTCAGCCATTTTGAACACCCCTACTTTAGAGTGGAATAAATGTTATAATAACTGGTTTGAGCGGATGGTAAAGTGTATTAAGCTACGTCTTAGAAGCTACGTGTTGAATACTTTGAAAATCAATTAAAAGTACTTTAAGGTTCTAGTTGTGTTTTTTTCTTCAAACGATAATACTAAAAAGGCATGCCTCTTATTTAAGAGAAAACATCAAAACCCCAAAACAAACATTTCACGAATTGCACAAAGATCAGTTACAATCACTAATGTTACGGTTACTGCCGAGATGGAAATTTCTGTTTGAAATTTTCATTTACGAGCGTTTCCGTACTATGGAGGGACTGTTTAGTCAGTATATTCGTTAAGCCAAGTCAGGCGGGTTGAAACTTTCAATTGGAAATAGTCACAATCTGCTACTGTCCTACACGGCAAGTTGGACGTAATAAAATGGTATCCGTAATTTTGGACGGTGAAACTAGCCTCACCTGCAAGTGGTGTACATGCTGGTTCTTCATAACAAAAGGTCATTTAGTTATGAAGAAAAAGAGAAGGGACCTTCGGTGCCAACCCGTCTGGCCAGCTTGGCCAATCACATTCCCAAAATGATCGAGATAGGTCTACATCCAATAGTAAACTGCGTTATGCTGATTTCTCTGTATTATCTATCTTTATATCAATTCATCAGTCAGGGTTACATTTGGCGGGAAGAGTGACAAGTGCGACAAGGGAAACACAAAAGCCTTTTGCCCTAGCGACCTCACCTGCTAACAGTACACCTACTGACTGCCTCTGTGGCGCGGTGGGAGTGTATCCGACTGCTACGCAAGAGGTCGTGGGTTCGCTTCCCACCCAGGATAAAACTTTGTGTGATGAGCACGACGATTTATTCTGTGTCTGGGTGTTATATATGTATTACATGTATATTTAGAAATATATAAGTATGTTTATCAGTTATCTGGCTACCATAGTACAAGCTCTGCTTAGTTTGGAATCAGATGGCGTTGTGTGAGTTGTCCCAACGATATTTATTTATTTATTGACTAACTGATGAAGTAACAACCCAGGCGCCACTACGGAGTTTGGTCATCAGACAGCAGTCTCTCCCAAAAATGGCAAAAATATAAAACCTAAAAATAGCTGTTTTAGAAGTCAAATAAACGTGAACCCAGGCAATAAATCCAGGTAGGATTTGAAAGCAACTGGAAATGTATTTAAGGTGAGAAGAAAGATTTTTATTCTGCAGTCCTGTAGTTCGATTCTGTGCTTTGGAAGGCACGTACCGGTTGCCAGTAGCATGGCAGTCGTTAAGCCCATTTGAAGGCCTTATGAGCGGCTTGAAAAATTTCAACAGCAGGTCGCCACAACCTGCGCCTGTCATTTCAACACGTCAATGGGCTCACCACCTGTTACGTGGGACAAAAGTACATATGGTGAAATGTGGGCGTATAGTATGCCTATAGCCTACCTCTTCCGAAATAAAGGCGTGACAATATGTATGTAGTCCTGTAGTTAGATTTGACCTCTCTACCTTAGAACGTCGTCGGTGACTCATAGAGTATTTAGAGCTGGCATGAAACGCTTCCTACATTAACCTGTGCAGTATTTGTTGGCGTCATAAAAAAAAACATTTCGCTATTTATAGATTAGAGAGAGATGTTAGAGTATTTTCAGTTGAACTAAGCAAGAAAATGATATGCATTATGGAGTAGATTATATATTGTGTGTTACAAACAAATAAACTATAACTACATAGTTTAAATGGATTTATTGACAAAACATAGTAAAATGATTTTAATAATGTTCTAAATTTTTAAATAATTTTTAAGTTATATATTAGCTACAACTGTTAATTATTACTAGAAAATTATAATACAAACTAGAAAATTATCTATTTCATATTAATTCGCTTAGACATGCGTCAGTGTGAATTACTATAAAATAGTTTGTACACTGATAATAATTATTAATCTTTAAAATTCAGTAAAGTTTTGTTTCTAGGATTGCATCCGATTGTTGTTCCATAAAGTTTAATGTGAATATCAGGTCATAATAATCTATACTAATATGATAAAGCTAAAGAGTTTGTTTGTTTGGTTGAACGCGCTAATCTCAGGAAAAACTGGTCGGGTTTGAAAAATTATTTTTGTGTTAGATAGCCCATTTATCGAGGAAGGCTATAGGCTATATATTATCACGCTACTTCCCCGGAGAGCGGAGTAGTAGTCATAAATGTCGACAAATCGGGCAAATTGTAATGCATTATTGTAGAATGTATAACCGACGGGATTAAATAGGTGCGACGGGAGTTTGAATTATGTCACAGGCGAAGCCGGGGGAGTGGGAGGGTCACCTAGTTATAAATAAATTGTAAATTTAGAAATAAGTTAGCGTATTTATAATTTTGAAATTAGTACAAAACTTTTTGATGTGTAAATACACCGTATATATATTACTAGCCTACCCATCCGGCTTCGCCCGTGACATAGGTACTTCGAACCCCGTGGCACCCATTTAATGCCGTCATTTATTAATTTCACAATAATGTATGGACATTTTCCAAATTTGTTGATTATTTCTCCGCTCTCTAGTAGGCCGGCCCGGTCGAATTATGGTTACACGAAATTAATTTCTTTGCGCATTATTTTGATTTGCCATAACTCGTAAGATATTTATTTAAATTGCAAGGTGTTAAGGAACAAAATAATCTTCATGAAATATTAAAGTCAACTAATGCTGTAAAAATGATAAGGATTAATAGCATTTTTGTGTAAATAGTCTTCAAATTACCGCTTTATAATTGCTGGTTTTTAAAGTATTAAAATGGATATAGTATGTTATTCTATATAGACATATATCGTCGCGGATTTTTTTGTAGACCTACATTAGATACACAATTGCACCATACATTTTATGTTATATCTCAATGGGGTTAGGCAACGTTTTCGTTGTAAACTCCCAGACGGCTTATTTTTCCGATATCCCCAACAAAAATGGTTATAATTTACTCAATGTATACAAAAACTTATCAAATTATATATAAAAACCTTTCTTATGAACTACTTTAACTATTAAAAAAACCGCATCGTAATTCGTTGCATAGTTTTGAAGATCTAAGCATACATACGGACAGACAGCAAAAACGACTTTGTTTTATAATGTGTAGTAAAGTTCAAAAAAATAGAGTATACACAATTTACATCTGAAACAATGTTTTACATTGAGACAACATATTATAACTGCCAATATGTCGCAATGCTCTCCATAATATTTTTTCTCTATTAAACAGGTGTTTTTGGTAGTGTGCCAAATAGACAATACACAGACCTTGTAAATGTTAACAGTTCACAAATAATATTAAACTATGTAAGAATCTTGGCAAACAGAATGGGGATATAAATAGGTACTACTTTCCTAATACTAGTAGTAGGATGATGAAGTTTTTTAGTACGATGGTTCTCACAAAACTATTTAATAGTAATAATATATTATTACTAGCATTAAGTATAATGGCAGATATAACTACCACTATTCAGTCCGAGACTACCAGGTCTTTAATTGGTCGTGCTAATTAGTGTCTAGCATATAAGACCTTTTGCCTTTTTGTTACCACTTCACTAAAAAGACAACGAGTTCAAAATTTCTTCCAAATTTAACATCTAAAATAAACACATTTTACTAAATTTATGCGGCCCTTTAGACCCACCCCAGTTCCGTGCTTTGGAAGGCACGTTAAGCCGTTGGTCCCGGTTGCCAATAAAATGACAGTCGTTAAGATAAGTTGAAGGCCTTATGGGCGGCCCAATAATTTCAACAGCAGGTAACAACAACCTGCGTCTGTCTATTTCAACACGGCAATGGGCTCACCACCTATTACGTGGGACAGAAATACACATGGTGAAAAGTGGGCATATAATATATATGCCTATGCCACCACTTCGGGGATAAGGCGTGATAGATAAATACATAAATAATATTACTTCCATCCTCGATATCGTTAAAGGCATGTGCGCTGCGATGGGTGCCGGCGGAAAAATAAGAAGCCGCGATGGTCCTACATGCTTTAGTTCGTAGGCCGTCACGGTATCGGGATCGTGCTGAGCAAATGAGTCGTCAGACACGAGCAAGCAGACCCGCAGATCACCCTTAAATACCTTGGACTCTATAGACCTCTGAAGTGCTCAAGGTCCATGTCTCCTCTCGACATAGTCCAAGTGATCTCCCAATTGAACTGTGTGACAAGGCCCTATATTAGCCTTAACTTTGGATGTCATATTACCGAGCGCCTACCTCGACGGGACTCTCTATGTAGTGAATGAATGCAAAAGTAAGAGGAGCGGCTCCAGTCATCTTCTCTGTTACGGCTGATACATTTCTCGACAAATTCGCACAAGTTACCCTCGGCTAATTGTGCCGATGTGTGTACTAACTATAGTTTCGAAAATGTTGTGGTTAAAAATTCCAAAGAACCTTGGTTACGAGCAAGATCGTTATTAAGTACATAAAATTAATTATATTTTTTTTAGGGAGACTTGCTGCACGAATATTTTGTGCTTCTCCCTATTGAAATAGGATATTATTCTCCCTAACATAAAGACAAACAAACACATTTTCTTAATATTAGTGTACTAGTTAGTACTCACGTGGTCTTCATATGTAAGTCTCGGATTACCCTCACTCCTTTTACCCTTGTAATGTAACATTTTTTACTTACTTTTTTAATTAAATGTTTTATTATATGTTCTCTCAAATTATCTGCATGGCCATTGTCTGTAGCATTCCTAGGCCTTTATATTTCAAAATATTTAGATTTTCTAGTGATCTCTTAATGTTTGTTTACCTTTTGTAATTTGTAATGTCAGTTAATGACAAGCCTAGGTTTTATTTTTAATTTATTTATTACTACTGGAGCTGCTAGTAGGTTAGGTTGTATAGATATTAGACCTTGTTATAAATTTATATTCTTAAATTATGTTTAGAATAAACTTCTTTAAATTTTGAAATGCTCTGTAAAAGAAGGGAGCCGGGGCCGTCAATTCAGTCTACTTTTGGTGCTCGCCTTGTGATGAGGTTCTGAGGAATAGTGCTGAGTGAGAGGGTTGTGCCCTCTGAAATAATAAAGTGATTGTCTGCAGTGGCTTGTGACGCCGACGGCTGGTTACTTTCAGCCCTCTGCCTGCTTTGATTTACCGAGACCTGCTTCTCCGAAGTCGGCGACGTGGAGGCCTGACTGGAGGCCCCTTCATAGCGACGTGGAGGCCTTACTTGAGGCCCCTTCCTGGCAACGGGAGGCCTACTCGAGGCCACTGCGACGTGTGCTGATAACCTGCTCTTTTAAAGAAATCTTCAAGACTTCATTTACCCCCGGTTTCCCTGTCTTTAAATTTATATTTTTTAATATTTATTAAATTAACTTTATTTTTTCCTTTTTTTTTCTTTTACTTTTCCTTTTAAGCCGGGACTCCTCCAGTCCTGGTGATAGCTTTCTCCTAAACTTTACCTTTTTCCCCTCCCGGAAAATAGTAACGTTACACCCTCTACTATCACACAATATATATTCTTCGTCAATCGTCAGTCATTCATTCGTTGGACGTGTCCAAATTAACGGTGCAAGCCCTTTTCCAGCTTAACGCTGACACTTTCATTCAAACCTGCCATATTGTGAATCACTTCGTTATGTATTCGGTCGGCCAAAGTTACGCCGCACAATTTTCTTTACTTCCATGAATCTGCTGAAATATGCATGTGTATATGAGAATTTATTGAGTTCGTAAAATGTCTAAGCAATTATGACAAAGACAAAAAAAGAAAATTAAAGTAGCTTGCGTTGCCGAACTAGGTGTGAACCTGTACTTACTATGTGCAAAAATGCGTACTTAGTTTAAAAACCATTCCAGTTACATTCTATCAAACCTTACATTAATTTCATACCTGGGTTCCGCTTAATTTGGCTGCTAAGAGCAGCTTTCATCTGACTTTTGCTTCAAACTCTTGCACCGTTGCCGCGTTCCTTAGTCAGCTGACCACCTTGTAGCAGGTGCGGTCACTTGGACCCCGTAGCAGTTAGTATGAGAGAAATTTGGGAGAAAATCTTTTTTGATTTTTCCTTATTTTGCTATTTAGGATTTATTCAAATTCAAGGATTATTCAAAGCTAGTAAATTAAAGATTACATTTAAGCACAGACATACAAGAGTAAGTACTAAACTTAATGTCTTATATGTCTGTGGATTTAAGAGAAGAAGAAATCGGCTCATCTGTTTCTGTGTTATAATTAGCGCAACTAACAAACACCACTTTAATTTATATTATTTCCTATTATATTTCTAGAGAGTCTAGAGACACTTAATTACTATGATTCTAATATAAAATTATTCTACAACTCTTCTTGCACATAAATTCTCCCAATAAAATAATTTATTATTTTGCCAATGTTTCTTAAATACTTCGCAGGGTTTGATATAAACTTTCTTCCCGAACTTTCTTCAATAAGCTTATATCGTTCACCATCCTAAAAAAGACTCAGGCAGGAGTCGAATTAAGTGAAATGTATCACTCATCGAGTTACCACGCCGCCTTTGAGCGTTAACTTGCTACTAAGTTTGTGCGAGGTAATTGTATTATTGTCTGTGAGTAGGGTAGCCATGATGTTTTAAAATAATACGAAGATACCTTACTTTTTCATTGACAGTGGAGTAGGGAACAGGACCGTAGTCTCATAACTAAAAGGTTTTGGTCACTACCAGTCGCACTCAGGGCTATGTGACGGAGTTATAAATCCTCTTGTGACAAATAACATTTTTGATCTTGGTGACATAATTTAATTCTTATATCATTTAATTTTTTTATCAATTTACATACACAATTATGTGTGGTCGTGTAAAGCCCGTGAGAGTCACAGTACTTTTAAGAAGTAAATTTTTCACATATAGCAAGGTAACCTTGCTTTATGTAAAACTTTAAATCGATAATAAAAGTACGTAGATACTATTTGAGATAAAATAATTGAAACTATTTTTTAAAGCCATAAATTTAATCCGATACTTTAAAAATCAGAACTAACAAAATCTATTTGAAATCTATATTCTCTTTGCAGTGATATATTTTAATATTCCTAAGTAAAAGATTGTAACTCTTAGCAATTAACTTAATAGTATTATTAATATAACAAGTAATCGATTGTTTTCACAAAATCACAGACATCCTACTCAACTACGTGGAAGCAATGGTTCTCCGCTTAGTTCGTATTTCACATCGTATATGGTTCACTTCTCCCTAACTAGTTTCTTACACTCTACAAACTTAAGTGGTTGTAACATACAAATTGAGTTCCCAAGAACTGTTAGCAATATTAGGATAACGCTAGAGCTTATTTTTTTGTAATTCTATATACCTACTGGCATACCTATCAAATAAAAAGTCACAAAAAGTTTGTAACAGGAGGCGTTCGTGCAAAGAAAACTGATATTGTTAAAATTTGGTAGCACGATAATAAAGGAGGGCAGGAGGATCCCACCACAAACCCTCGATTCGTCAATCCTAACGCACAACGGTCAAGGATAACCTCTACTAATTGTAACGGAGGAATGACCTTACTCTTCAGATTGTCAAAAAATTTGCAATACTCCGCTTTACAAGTTTGGTAAGTACATACCTTACGACCTGGAAAAGGTCGCAGGGAGGAACTGGATGCAGAAGGCGCAGGATCATGTGTTGTGGTGTAAATTGGGAGAGGCTTTTGCCCAGCAGTAGACTGCCATAGGCTGATTTGATTGATATCTGATTATTTGGTATATTACATAGGATAGTTGAATTTACCAAAATGTACCCCTTATTATATATTTATTCAGGTCGTAAAATTTGAGAGAAAAATGCAATTCATTCTGAACTAAATTAATCTATGTATAAAGTACAAACACGTTAAAACTTTATAAAATTTAAAATAGGTATTGCAAAATGATTTCAGGCTTCAAGGGTTTCTGTAACATACATATGATTATTGTTTTATAGATATAGGTGTAAAGCACCTTGAAGTAAAAAAGAGTGTAATAATTTTTCATTAATATTTATTTTTTCATCAGCATCATTTTGGAAAAGGGCGTGCTCCGTTGGTTTGGTCATGCCCATCGAATGAGTGGAGAATAATTGTCAAAGAATATTTATTGTGCGAAAGTAGAGGGTAGAAGGAATCAGGGTAGACCAAGACTTACATACAAAAACAACGTGAGCAGATTTCTTAAAAATGGTAAGGTCAGAAATTCTTCAACCTAGACGTGCATGTATGAATCGATTAATGAATCTACATGAAGCGAAAGAAGAATACATAAGTCGCGAAGCCTGGCGATCTATCCTCATCACAGATAGTTAGATATAGAAAAATAACATGTTCATTTCTAGCAAATGATCATGTCTAACTTAATATAATTTAAGTCAAGAACAATAAGTTTCTAACTTAATGCAAACTAGAACGCATTGTAAATGTTCACCAAAGATCTAAATGTATAATTAAGGCGTCATATATTTTATCAAACTAAATACAGCTGAAATAGGTTCTTTGGCAACTGAACGTGTAAACTTCTCATCCCTAGCAAGAGTGTGAGGAACTAACAGGGCCGGATCTAGTCGGAAAGCAAACTTTGAATAATACATAGTTAATACAACCTTCCACTATGGTAACGAGACAACGTGGATAAACATACTTATACATTTCTGGAATTTCAAGTAAATATATTCAATGATAACAATTATTAGATAAATGTCAATGCGAATTAGTTTGAAAGTTTGAAATAGATATCTATAGTTTTAAACCATAAATGTATAATTTAGAGTAAAGTATATACATCATTAACAGATTGGTTTGGGCCCAAAATTGCTTATTAGGACCCCTAAGACCTAGAAAATCTATATATATAAAAGAAAGTCGTGTTAGTTACACTATTTATAACTCAACAACGGCTGCACCGATTTGGCTGAAAATTGGTGGGAAGGTAACTTAGAGCCGGGAGACGCACATAGGCTTTTTTATCCCGGGAACAAGTTCCTGTAGGAAACGGTAACGGGAAAACTTCTCTACGCGGGCGAAGCCGCGGGCGTCAACTAGTATCTTCATATATATATATAAATTCCTTGACAGTTACGTTTCTTTCGATATTTTTCAATTTAACTCTAACCTGCGAATGTAATTTCCTGCAAAGTCATTGGCCGCGAATAAAATCCTACCCTGACTCTATCTACAGTGAACTGTGCGGTGTTTCATGCCAGTTTTCAATGGAAATAATGAACATCGCGATTCCCGGCACGGGCGACTGCAACCGAAATACTAAAGTCAGTTGGCTGATTGTTGATGCGGTACAATTGTTCCCTTTTCTTTGCATCCTTCGATAGAACTTTAAACAAGGAAAATAAAAACGAAGTCTTTAGTAACATCTGTGGTTTGAAGCAATACTATCAAAATAAACTAAAAATAATTTATACTGTTGATTGATGGCACTTGGTGGAACTTGCTACACATTTTCAATAATAACACTTGTACTATTCCACAATATTTACTTGATAAACCTTACCGGTTTCGCCTCACGGCATTCTCAAAGGCACACAGAACGAAGGAGAAGGAAGAGAAGGTGTGCCTTTGAGAATGCCGTGAGGCGAAACCAGTAAGATTTATCAAGTAAATATTGTGGAATAGTACAAGTGTTATTATTGAAAAAAAAAAAAAAAAAAATCTTCCCCGTTGAAACGAAATATCACCTACGTCTTTTTTAACAAAGAGGAAGGCAGACGCATATAAGATATCCCACACAAACATGTTACACGACTAACATATTGCATTATTTCTCAGTAATAAAACAAAATATGGGTTTGAAACTTTTTTTTTCATAACTGGCTACTCCCGAAGCGCTTGTTGCCCCGCTAACTTTTGTAAACGATTACTATGTTAAGCAACTTTCGCTAATGGCTGGTCACAGATTGGTGACCGCTTTGTGGCATTTCCATTTATGAGCGTTTCCGTGCTTTGCAAAGAACATTAAGCTGTTAGTCCAGATTGCAAGTAAAAAATATTTATTTATGAGCGGCTTAAAAATTTCAACAACAGGTCACCACAAGCCGTGTTTGCCCATTTCAACATAGCAATAATCCTATTATGTGTAACAAAAATCCTAACGGTAAAATTTGGGCGTATAATATGCGTATAAAGACATGACTGAATAAACCAATTTTCTTACACGGATATTTATAAGACAAAATTCGTAATTTCATTGAAACTCAAGCCTGCCTCGAATTCGAGTTTTGTTCATATAATATCATTACAGCCTTTCAAATAACTTAATAATGCAATTTAGTAATACGACTCTGTCGCTTTCGAAGAAACCGATTCACAATATCTTGTTTTGTTAGTTGTAAATAGGCTTCAGCGTAGCTATAAATACTCTTGCTAATTCAATCACCAAACTAAACTTGTCCATTTCAACCGTAACACTACTTAGAAAGTAATACTTAGAAAAAAACGTATATGGACGTTTTTCTTTTAAGTATTATTTTCCACAATCTTGCCTCGGTAATGCTTGATTGACTAAACTAAACTTTCTAAAAAATCTATAATTGTAAATTAAGTTTGTTTGATCATACTTTTTAAATTTTAAGACTGTGCCAAGACTGAATATCATTATAAGTGGTAGACGTAATAGTGGTTTTGTGATTGACTGATTGACACCATTTGAACGAAGTAGAAGAGAAGAAGTCTTAAGTACCTATTTGTGATAGTCAAATGTGGGCATAATAATATACTTTATGGATATTATATTATAGATAAAAAAAATATTACCAAGGATAGGATAAGGAAAGGTAAATATTGATAAAACACACCAACGATACGTTTTGCACATAACATATTTTATCAACTGGCTGAAATTTTCAGTAATATTGTAAAACATCTTCGTTCAAAAAAGATAAATATAAAATTATCAATCCATAGAGCACAAACGCGACAACAGGTACTTTTTTCATTTAAAACTCCAGTATGCATGTCCTTCTTTCAGAGTAGCGTATGATGAAGATGATGATATTATTAGACTAGAGAAGGTCAATCTTATCTACTCTAGAATTCAGACCCAAGACATTCCTTTTTAACTTAAACATAATTAATGAGACTCCTGAACGTGTAAAGTTAAACTTAGGCGCTGATCATAAAATCCCCACAAGAGCTATAAATTGTTAACTGCTTGCTATAATAATAATGGACTTTAATTTCGTATCGAGCAAGTCTCCAACTTTCATCTCATGCTATAGTAGTATATTTACATTTGCAAGAAGTTAAGATTTTGACTACATAAAAATGTTTGATGATTGACTTTGTAAAAATTATGATTCATCATAATTTCATAGTATACCTACAATGAGTTTATATACTATTAAAGATTATCAAGTGAATTTCAGGGTCTAGCTTGTACTTTATATTGTCAAGCTAATTTGAGCTCATCTTAAGAGAAATAATTAAGAAAATCTCAGGATTTAGACGATAGGCATCTTATTACCTTGACTTACGAGTTTATTTTAACCTAATATACTTCGTTTGGTCTAAAACAAGCAGACTTCATTTTAATTTTCATTTCTTTACGCTAAGACATCTGGCAACCTGTGATAAAACTCGAATATAATGTGTAGTGTATTGGGTGAATGCAACCTCGAGGAGTTTGAAGCGAGCTTCTCAATTATGTAGTTACTTACGCTATCGAGTTTACATGTACTGACTAGATTTTTCTTTGTCATAGTATGTTTTTGGGTGCAAGGGGATCCACTAAGACATTCGATGCCCGAGCTTCGCAGTTTACGGGGTCAGGAGGTCAGACGACAATCGCTACCAACAACGCCGAATATTAAAAGTCAAAACATAACTGCTTCTAGCAACCAAAGGAGAGTAGACGTCAAATTCAAGTAGGGTTTGGAAACAGCTGGGAAAACACTCAGTTGAGAGAGATGGTATGAGAGGGATGGATGACTTACTGGGAACCATAACTTGCAACTTGTATTAGTAAAAATATTAATTCCGAAATAAAATTGTAAGAAATTACGAGTATATAATGAAACCAATTAAATAAAAGCCTTCAGTGTCATAAATGTTAACAGCCTTGGCTTGAATACTGACGCATGTAAAATATAGCTGATGTTCTTTCTTAAGACCGATATGAATAAGAAATAAAAGTAAAAAGACGTATTAGTCCATAAATGTTAACTCTATTTAGGCCCGATCTATATAGTATATCGAAAAGCGAATACAAAAGTAACAATAAAATTCTTTCAATGGTTTCACTATCTTTAATCTATCTATAAGCAATTTCCTACATAAGCTCCCTCCCTCCCACGCCGTATTTTATGAGCAGTTTTACAGCCGTCACACTTAAAACTTGTATCCGACGATAAGAAATGATTGCCTATTCGCTATTTTATTTCTTTTTGCATTTCTAGTATTGTACTCTTTGAGCAACGACTCCGCGTTTTGTTTAGTCTGAGTTGTTCATGCCCAAACCCTTGTATTTTTTCTTTTTTCCTTGAAAATGTCACATCTGTAAATATTGAAACGTTTGATGACTATAATATTAATTTAAATAGTTATTTGTATAAATATTTACATAAAAGTAAAGCATATTTAAATGTGGTATCAATTGTGGATTAGTCCCAAAGTGGTGTCAAATCATTTTCGCTATTGACATGTAAGAAAACGGTAAAATATTTTGAAACTAAAATAAATGACAAATATATTTACAACAGATGTAAGACATTTTGAAACACATATTTTTAATTTTTAAACCTAGTTAATTGATGGATAAAACTTTCAAATGGTAGATTTTACTTCAAAGCAATAGGTTCAAATTGACTGAAGTGACAAGCACCTAGCTTGCTCGTTAGAAATATCTAGTTCTGTTGGTGTGTCCGTCAATGTAGCGAGATCACTTCAATAACTTCTTTTTCTATTTTTAAATTTTTAATGCACATCTACTTAAATTTAGCTAACTGTAAGAAAAAAAAGACTGGATAATGGTTTTGAATGGGGTTGAGCCGACCTGCTGTTGAAAATTTTCAAGCTGGCGTGTTTTCAACTTGGCATAACGACTGCCACTATTACTGGCAACAGGGATTAATGACTTAACGTACCTTCCGAAGCATGGAAATGCTTTTGAATGGATGTGCCACAAAGCGGTCACCCATCCGAGTACAAGCCATAGCGAAAGTTTCTTAATGCAGTGATCGTTTACAGAACACTGAGATAGCAGGCCTACGAGCACTTCAAACGATTATTTATTAAAACTATTATGTAATATGTAGTTATTTTTATTTGGATTTTCATTTACCAGAAAGTTTCTTGAGAATATGTCAAATATAGATTATAAAAAGTTTTCACGTTTTCAAGTTTAAAGGGGTGATCCAATTCTATACATGGGCCTTTTCTCTTGCGTTTTGTAAAAAGCAATAATCATAAAAAAATTAAATTTTATCTTTTTAGGTGTAGTTTCTTTTTTAAAATCTTTGACAGTTTAAAAAGAGATCTCGCCGTTAGGACATACACTACAGAGTGGCGTAATTAGCGCAGTGGTGCTATTATCACTGCGACAGAAACGTCCACCGTATGCCTTTTATATCTGCACCCCAACTTTGAGAAAAAAAATGCTCAGTACCTTTTCTTTTTATGTAACGTGTGGAAATCCTCGTGGATGCTATTACTAGACTCTTACCGACTAAAACCACACGATGCCCTTGCATTTCTCTATGGCCAGGAGTCCCGGGTAAGTCCTTCGGGAGGTTAACCCCAGGGCTCCCAGCAGACTTTATCCGCAAGCGCGGTATCGTCTTCGGGTGTTATCCCGCTTCTTTGGGGAAGATTCGGGTGCTGTCCTACTTTCTTGAGGCAGTGAAAGATGTACGCGTATGTGCATGTTCTTGCTCTAAACGTTGTTTACGAGATCTGCCAACAATTCTGAAATTTTCGATAACTTATCGTACGAATCATATAAATTACCAGTTAAAGAGAGTGTATTGCTTTTAATTTTTTTAAATTTTTATGTGTTTTAAAACACTACATTACAACTTTATTTTTAACTTTAACTTTGTTTTTAACCAATAGTTATACACAACAAATTTACGTGTTCTTTTAATTAAATTTTAACATGGAATTTTGTCCAGGGCGGAGCTAAATCCACGAGCTCCAATGAGAAATTGTAACCAATTAAATAAGAGGCTAGTTAAATTGAATACAAAACCTTATACACTAAAAAATATTTGTATCTAAATTAATAAAAAAAATACGGCTAGTTTTTGCCTTATTAATACTACTCTCAAGCGTTGATTGAGTATTGAGAAACGTGCTGGAATACGGACCTTAGACTTAATTCTATCTCAAATACAGTTATACCGCACCAAAATAATATAACTCTTATCGATAATAAACTTAGTAGTGATATCAACTATTCATTGATTGACAATGTTCAGATCCGATAGATATTGAATATATGTATTATTATTTAGTTGCGTTTTAAGTACAGTCAGAATAAAACTACGAATCTACTTTCAAAAAAGAAATAGTCCTTTGCAAAGCTAGGCATGCTATTTACTACGACGTTGCATCGCGATATTACATAAAAATAGATTCTGTCTTAAACTCAACAGAAAATGTGTATGAAATTCAAAATTTCATTTACTCTTCTCTGATATAACTGTTCGTGAAGTTTGTTGGAACAATATTGAGCCTCACCAGTGGTGCTTTATGATTGTGATTCCTATAAGTAATTAGGATAGTCGCATGCGTATCTGTTGTGAGCTTACGGAAAACGGTAAAGTCCGCCCATTGTACTGCTTTAGTTGTAACAAACTACACGCTGTGATTATTTATGTTTTATTTTGGTGACAATTATGTATAAAATAAATATAAATAAATGAACAGTGTAGATTATATGAATGTCACAAATAAATTGGAATACATACATACATAAATAGGTTACATATATGAATGAAATCTTACATTCTGTATCATTGACTAAAACTTATATTTTAAAAATATATTATTGTTAAAGAATTTTGAACGTTATAAGACTTTTGCTCACAACTGTACAGAACGCGAACTGCTACAAATCAAGTTTCAATAAATGTCATGCCCCATTCAGAAACACTGCCAGTTCTGTCCATATTATTGTACAGTAACACACAATGTAATGTTTGCTGTTCACATCTATACATCATATAAGGAGTCTTGTATGTTTTCACCGATTCCGTAGTTATAATTTTTTTTCCGTAGTTATTAAAATAACATTAGTAACCTTAGCCATTACTTCAAATATGGTTTTGTAGTACAGCCTAGTAAAGCTGAAATAACTAATCTCACATGACTTTAAAGAACAATGGAAGTTAATTATTGTAAGCCATATCTACATTCTAAAAGAGCATACATGGAGGGAGATTCTTGCCAGATTTTTCATCCATGAAAGGTAGGCTGCCCTTGGAACTGGCAACTGAAATCACACTCATTTTAATTATTGTCATGTCTATTCATACATACATGCATACATATTGTCACGCCTTTATCCCGAAGGGGTAGGCAGAGTCTTATTAAACGCCCGCGTTTCACCATATGCATTTTTGTCCCACGTAACAGGTGGTGAGCCCATTGCCGTGTTGAAATGGCCAGGTGCAGGCTATATCGACCTGCTGTTAAAATAAGCCTGGTTGAAGGCCTTATGGGCGGCTTGAAAAATTTCAACAGCAGGTAGCCACAACCTGTGTCTGTCTATTTCAACACGGCAATGGGCTCACCACCTATTACGTGGGACAGGAATCCACATGGTGAAATGTGGGCATATAATATGCCTCTGCCACCCCTTCGGGGATAAGGCGTGATGGATATTTTTTTTATAAATTACGAGAACGTAACAAAATGTGTTTCGAATATTTCATTCTCCTTGTGGAAGTCCAGTTTTTATGATTCTTTCGAAGTTAAGCTCAATGGAGTATGACATTTTCCGTTTGAAAAGTGCTCGTAACAATTTCATATCAGAGGATAACGTTATAATCTCTTTCATACCTCCGACCGAAGGTTTTATCTCGTTTCTAAAACGGCATTAACCCGAAATAATGTCAAGACCATCCTTTTTTGAAAATATACGGAACAAAATTACGATCGAGTAATCCAAACATATAAAATATTTACATCATTATGGCATCATTATTCCAAATAAATTTGCTTTTATTTTTGTTTTGTAAAACCTTGTTGACATGCTAATTAAAAAGCATGGTTTATTGCAGATGGAGGACCACTATCAGAGTCGGAAAGGTCAATATTTAAAGTTGATGACTTATTAATATATGTACCTTTTTACACCTGTCTTAAAGTGTCAACTTTATTTTTAAATTATTAAACATTTGATTTTTTCTATATCGTAGTTACACTTCTTTATCGACGTAAGTGAAACTTGTTTATAGACGTATGCATATCTTATACCTTATCTACCCAAATTATGTGAAGTTGGAAGTAGTAGAAAAATTATATGTCGTAAAGAAGTTTCACTTCTTACTTGTGTACTCTGGTACACACACATTTTTTTATTCCTCTAAGCAAAGCTGCATACCTGATCAAAAGTAGTCAACATGGCGTTAGGACGTGAAGTAAGTAGAAGTGCGTTGTCGCCCTAAAAGTTTTAATAACATTTCCATAATTACCAAGTGCCTTTCTAGCAAAGAATGATATCCTAAACATATCCACTGGGATGGAAAATTCGGCTTCTGGAATAAATCTCCGAGTGTGGAACAGGAGAAATATTTCCGCATTATCCCTTTTACTAAAACTGCCTCGTGCGTAACTAAAGTGCTAACCTCACATAGTCGACGGGATCATTACTCGAACCAAGTGGCCAGAAAAATCTTTTAGAATCTTGGAATTCTTGACTGGTACATATAATGTCACAATTCTGAGTCCTTCAAGAAGATGGTAGAAGTTTTAGCAGGCCGTCAATTTAACCACTGGCATTGGTCTTTAGAACTGTGCTGGCCCTTAACCATTGGACTCACCATGACTTTTATCAGACAGTTTTTTTCAGACATTTGACAGGCTTTAAGAAAATGTTATATTACCGGTTCTGCTGAAAATATTGTTACCTATGTTTTATTACCTCTTTGCAAGTGGTTGCGTCGGTACCAAGTCAGCATATTGCGTGATTTGCGTGCAAAGCCATAAAGACTTCTTCGATAAATATTTCCAATTGTTAGTCTTTGTACTTTTAAAGGCAGCTTCCGCACTTTTATGAGTATATCGGATTTGCATTTATAAGTACCTGCTGTTACTAGTATTTTAGCACTAAATTAAACTAGAATATAAATATCAGCGATCATGCTGCTTTTGTGCCGTAGGTGGTAGTTTTTGCGTCTACCACACTGAAGTCCAGGGTTCGAGTCATGGATCGGAACAAACATTTGTGTAATCCATAAATGTTTGTTTTGGAGTTTAGGTGTTTAACTATGTAAGTAGAATATATATGTATATAGAAATATACATACATATAAGCATGTTTATTAGTTTTCTAGATCGCATAACACAAGCCTATATAAGCTTTGAGCTAGACAGCGATGTGTTAGAATGTCCCAAAATATTTATATTTATTCATAGGTTTATATTTATTTTAATCAATCAATCAAATCAGCCTTTGGCAGTCCACTTCAGGAAGACCTCTCCTAATTCACACTACAATACAAGGTCTTGCTCCTTCCGCATCCAGTCCCTCCCTGTGACCTTTTCCAGGTCATTGGTCCATCTGGCAAGGGGTGTCGTTCCACCGTAAGTTTGCCGATTCGCGGTCTCCATTCCAGAACTCGTTTGCTTCATCGGCTATCGGATCTTCTATTGGTGTGGCCAGCCCATTGCCACTGAAATGTGCGAGCTATATCGACCACTTTGGTTCCAGAGAACCTCCAAAATTAGGTTATCTATCAGAATAGATAACCTAATTTTGGAGTTTATCCCTCAAAGACACTTCAAGTGTTATACGTTCCATAGCTCGCTATGCAACTTTTAGAGCATGAACTAGCCCCACCGGAAGTGTCCACGTCTCGGCACCGTAGGTTGTAACCGGTTGAACACACTGGTCTCCTTCGTCTTCAGGCAATGTTGTGTGTGTGAAAACCCTTTTCTTAACCGTTTGCTATAATCTATATTTTCTTAATGTTTATACTATCAAATACGTTACAGTGCGCTCTCTCGCCAATAGAATTTGAACAAGCCCGGAGTTTATTAATTGATTTAAAATGTTAGACATTATAAATAACAAAGAGCCAAGTGGTAGATTAAAGTAAATACGGCGATATCGCGTTTACCAGACTTGAAGATTACTGTCCAAGTTATTTAAATGCTTACTTTAGGGCTGGCTATGTTTGTTTTCCAATAATATGGAAAACAAACATTTGAAATTGAATATGCTATGTTATGAATATTAAGTCCTCTTTTTTAAAATACTGTTTACACCTTTATATGAAAACCTAAGATCATTAGAGTATACAAAAAAATTTGTCTACCAAAAATTAACAACAAATATGGTGCTAGAACATGTAATTACCTTTTGCCATATATTTTGAATGGTTTGCCTACTGCCATCGTTTTGGGTATTTCGTAGTAGTGAGAAGTTCACGCGCAAACTTAATAATTTACTCAAAAAATATTATACAATAAATCCAGATTACACATTTATTGTATGTATATAGGGCCACACCGCTTGTTTGTGTGCTCACGCATAAGATCTCGAAATAAGCGTACACCTAAGTTATCCTAGTTCCGTGCGTTTGCACGCGAACACTGTTGTCTACCGGATACTACCTGCCCATACTGGGTATAGTCTAAGTATATTGCAATGTTTAGTATTAAATTTCAACTGAATATTGTAAAGCATATACTGCTCGCACACAAACCCTATAGTTTAAGCGAGTAGTTCTCATATAATAGGATGTAAAACTGCATGTTGTGAACATTTTTTAAATAAAAAAAAAAATATATTGCTAAAGTGTATTAAATTTATTGAAGAAACTGGTATAATATGATCTGTTTCTAATTACAGATTATAAAGAGTTGTAGGTATATGGGTTATTAGTGTAAAATACAGGCAATACAGGTTTTAACGCGATCATGCTTATTTACCTTAAATTAGCTTGACGTTTCGACTGGGTTGCACCAGCCGTGGTCACAAGCCCATTTATTGATAGTCTGCTAAAGCTAATTTAAGGTAAATAAGCATGATCGCGTTAATACCTGATTTTTACTCAATTTTTAATCATGCATCGCAAAAGTTTAAAAGTTAGTATTTAGGTTATATCAACAAATCTTAAAACTCTGAAATAAATGAATAAGAATACCTATTTATTAAATATTTTGAGACATTTTTCCATTGGCAACATTTTTTTATGTATAAGGTGAATAAATATTCAATATGAGCCTTTGACTGACAGTAATATTAAAAAAAAGGAGAATTTTAGAGAATGAATAAAAAGAAATTTAGAAAAAAAAACTTTGTGCATAGTGTTTGAAAAGTATGTGAATTTTTGATATGAAAAAACTTCTAGAAACCTTGTTCATTTTTACAAAGGAACAAAATGCCAAATAACAATCAATATGAATAAACCACATTTTGACAACCCCAGCAGGGTCAAAATTTATTTACAATTTTCCTTATGAAATACTTTGAAGTGTTTCGATAAAATTTATAGCGGGACTTTCTCAAGTAATGCCTAAAACTTTATTAAGTTTGAACCTCGTGTTTACTTCTGACCGGGTTTTGATACGATCTGTTGTGATGTTTAATACACCTCAAGCGGGTTTTTAGCTTTCAAATGGTGTACGAACATTTTGCGACTTTATAAATATAGAATAATGAATTTGGGTTGAACGACATTTGTCAAATTAAGTCGTCATATGGGAAATTTGTCAAAGATAATATTCAAATCGGTAAGTTTTTGTCCAATTATGAAATTGAACAATGGAAATACACACGGTGAAAAGTGGGCGTATAATATCATTTACAATATGTATAATACCACCCCTTTGGGGATAAGGCGTGATAGATAAATAAAAAATAAATAAACACTTTACTGGTATAGTAAAGTAATTTAATTTAAATATAATTGACTGTAAAAATTATAGTATTTCTCTAAAGCGATTACTGATAAGGAGAACATTAGGTGTTAGCAAAGCACTTACTACCTAAAAAGCAGGTATACTCGTAGGCAAATTAAAATTATGTCAATGTGAGTGCTTAAAAATCTTTTTTGTTGATAAGTTTTTAATAAATTTATATTTTTTTAGACACATTCTGTAAAAATAAAAAGCAAGATTTTCTCATAATAGGCAATCAGATTTATTTTACAACCACCCAACAGTCGCTATAAAACATGGATGATAATAAAATTGCTGGTTGACCACAATATCTTTTATGGTCTCCATTTTGTACAATGTTGAATGGTATGACCTTTTTTTTTGTATATCAAAACAAGTAAGTACTAGTTGGAGTGACCCATTGGTCACGTTCACTTGCGCATTAGTGCTTTAGATACAGTGTTTGAAAAACAACGAATTAGTTAAGTCGGGTGCATAGTTCCGTAGTATATCCGATGCGCTATTTTTTGTCAGATATTTCAATTCAGTATCTGTCAGAGATCATGGTAGTACAGTTAAAGAGCTAAAATGTCTGCCTTCCAAATACTGTTTTAATTTATTAATTATTCTACTCGTGGCCATAAGGTAACTCGTTTCGTTCGAGCTTTCTCGCTCAGAGAATAAGTATTGCTATTCAATATGGCAATGGCCTTATGGGAATATTACCAGTTGACTTCGGTAGGGAGGAATTCTCCGACGCCTAGACATGGTGTCGACAGTCATGTACTCCCCCCCCCCTTCTATTTTGTAAAAAATTCCTTAATTATTTTATACTAGCTAATGCCCGTTTAACATTAAACCTGTTCCCGGGATAAAAAGCAGCCTATAGTATGCAGGAATAATACACCTTCCTAAGTGTGAAATACCCCCTACAACCCCACAACCTCTCAAACTTTATAATATTAGTTCACAACACATTGGAAGTGATTTTAATTTCAATGTATACGTGTTACTAAACTAAAAATTCGTCCAATTATTAAATATTCAAAAATAGAAAATGGGTTAGTTTCAATTTACGTAATAAAAAAAATATTATAAATATATATATATATTTATAATATTTCGAAGATATATTCTTCGAAATATTATTCCAGTAATATGTGACCATGAAACTATCAATTTTATTAGTATTATCGAAGGTAAAAGCGGCAATAACATTCCATGAAAATAACATTCCACCAATTTAGGGATCAAAATTCCACGAAGGACGTCAAAGTGAATTTTCATGTTGACATTTTTCACGCGAAATGGGGTTGAATTGAACGTACAAGTATGTATGCGGTAAAGTGTGAAGAGTATACCATTATAGCATGTTATGTGAATAAATTGTATTAAAGTGTCTGTTTCTAATCTCTACTAATATTATAAAGCTAAAGTTTGTTTGTTGGTTTAGTTGAACGCGCTAATCTCAGGGCTAATCGCTTATCGCGCTAATCAGGGATTATAATTGATTTTTTTAGTAAAACTTTAAAACTTAACATGGCTGATAAATATTAATATTTAATAGTTACTTGTATATTTTTCATACTTATTATAAATAGACTAAAAAACTACCGAACTAACTATCTTCACGCTGTATCCTTGACGGGGTAATCATAGAGGACAGACCACTAGGCTTCACGATCCATGCATAAAAAAATGAATAATAAATAAAAAAATTACCAAAATAATTTGAAACAAACATTAAATATCTTATATTACAGAGACACAGAAAAGTATGATCCTAAACACTAACAGATATTTCAGCCCTTGTCTAATGAGTTTACACACTCATTAGACAACAGATCATTAGCTAAAGTGTTTTTGTAAGCACTGTGGGTAAAGCTTCAGTATATTTAATTGACGGAGAACTAATGAGGCATTATTAGCTCTGCCATTTCTTGAATCGGAATTTATTCTGAGATTTTGCTACGCCTATGAAATTAGATACTTTACTTTTATAAGGTCTTGACCTGTCTGTTTTCCAAACATCCCAGTCTATACACTTGCTGTTGTGTTATTGACAACTAAAAATCATGCTTTAAATCCAACGAAATTCTATTAATCTCCTCCGTTTTTTTAATCAGGTAAGTTCTATACAGGTTGGTAAATATTTTGATGGTAGGCACGCTCATTTATAATCTTAACAGGTGCCCAAATTTTGTTGTACGTACAATTACAGCATAGTAGTTGTAAGACTAATATTCCAATCAATATCAATACATCTTATATCTTTTATATGCTTTGACTTACCCTAAATATTATTTGTGTTTTTTTATAACATTCCCATTAAATATATCAGTACAGATAACCGAGAAAAAATCACAAAACTCAATTGGACTTGAAATTTAATAAATAATCTAAATTTGTTGACAACTATTTTTCTCTAACTAACCTATTACCAGGAAACAAAACACTGCGACTCACTGTAATAGTGTTCAACTTAAATACATTAATATTCTATTTATGTCCGAATCAGTCCGAGACTACCAGGACTCTAATTGGTCGTGCTAATTAGGTTCTAGCACATAAGACCTTTTAGCCTTTTTGTTAACATCTCACTAAAAAGGCAACGGGTTCAAAATTTCTTACAATTTTAACATCTAAAATAGACACATTTTATTTTAATAAATTTATTCGGCCCTTTACGGCCCACCCTAGTTCCGTGCTTCGGAAGGCCATTAAGCCGATGATCCCAGTTGCCAATAAAATGGCAGTCGTTAAGCCAAGTCCAAGGCCTTATGGAGCGGCTTTATAAATTTCAACGGCGGGTCGCCACGGCCTGCCCCTCTTTATTTCAACACGGCAATGGGCTCACCACCTGATACGTGGGACAAAAATGCATACGGTAAAATGTCGGCATTTAATATGCCTCTGCCTACCCCTTCGGGCATTAAGGCGTGACAATATGTGTGTATGTATGTATTCTATATTAATTCTTTGTTCAAATTTTGGGAGCCATGTATATAAATTTTCTTCTTGAACACCTCTAGTAGTTTATCAGTTTATTACATTCTGACAAAGAGTATGTAACTTTGCTCTAACAGATTTTTACAATACACTGTTTTTTCTTTTTAGTCTTGCAACCCTTTATATTGCAAGCGAAACTTTGTGATGCACTAAAGCCCAAGTTTGATTGAAGGTGCGCAGATGTTTATCAGTGTTGTCATCTGTTGGAGTTTTGCCAACTACGTCTGTATTTATATTAGTTTCAGAACTAATATACAAATGAGAGAAAGGGAAAATGACAGTAATTCTGGTGACCCTAGTAAATTTTTGTGCTTTTAAACAAATCGCTGACGCGAAACTTTATTTAAGTACTCAATCGAGGATGAGAGATGTTAGGCTGTCTACACACTTAAGCAGCCGGACCGCCGGCACTACCCTGGCGATGTGTAGACAGCTTTACAGCCTCTAACCAAATTATGCTAGTAAGACATTTTGGGTCGTATGCTATTATAACAAGTCTGCCAAATTTAAACTAGTAGTCATTTAACAGATAAATAATTAAAGAAACACGTTTTACGTTTCTTGTGTATTGTATTCATAACATCTAAATTATAATTGTAGTTTATTAGATTCTTAGTACAGTAATATATCACTAATTTATTACATTGAAACCGCCATAACTTCACTTTTTAAATGTATAAATTGGCTCCATTTCGGTAACAAAACAAAGCTATTTACGTAACAAATATGATAAAGTAGGGTATACTAAGAATCATATTTTGCAATAACATTCGCTGCAGGACGTTTCTGAATTTATCTTTCTGGAAAGAAAAAATCACATGAACGCCCTTCCCTTGGGAAATATAAGAAAAAGATAAATCGTCAGACGGTCAAGTTCCGCAGACACTTGAAAAATGACACTTTTTAGACTCCATTTATAGTGACTTTTGACATTTAACATGGACTCAGATTAGGTCGGAAGCTATGCAACATAATGATAGAGGAAAACCTTTGATAGTTGCTTAATATATGTTGTACGAACGAGAATGTAAAGTACGAAAACAAGAATATTTTTTAAGTGTGATGAATAATTTACGTGGTTTGCGGGTTGCTGCAAGTTTAGCGGGGCGACTTTATTTGAGACTCACGCAGGTGAGTGGCCACGTGTTCCGCCTTCAACCCTGATGAGTAGCAAGATAGGTCAAAGTATTTAAAAGTATATAAATCACTGCGATATTAACCTAAAGAATATGAAAACCTAACTTAATAGATTTTAAGAATACGTATGATATTTGTATGAATTGCAATTAACCTAAGTATTTTTGCGTCATTTTATTACTACATAATTATAAAACGAAATCGTGTGGCACTCGGGGACTGCTGCGGTAAAGCTATTGCATAGCATTTTTTATCACCTTATGCAATTATAATAATTTATTTATACTTGTACTAGCTGACCCGCACATCTTCGTTAGCGCCACTTAAGAGATTTGTTACAAATAAATGTACTCGTGGAACCGTTCGACCGATTTTGTTCTTCACATAAACTCAAACTTCACATAAACCATCTTCTAAATAGTCCGAACAAAGCCTAAACAGCCTGGACAGGTGAGCCCGTGCTCGAGTTATAAAATTACAACGAAAAGTGACATTGAATTTTATATATGTAGATTATTAATATATAAAATATATATGTATAAAATAAATAAATATATACGTGAGTGTATGAAGCGATTAATGAATCTCGAAGAAGCGAAAGAAGTATGCATGGATCGCGAAGTCTGGCGATCAATCCTCTCTGACTACCCCGTCAGGGATACAGCGTGAAGATAGTTAGTTTTAGTTTAAAATATACATTATTTCTACAGATCGTCTCGATCCGTGCGAGCTTCGTACAGTCGTATTATAAACATACACGTTAAGCAAACGATCGGCCGTGCTCGGTGAAGTTCGTGTGAGCACGGGTGTTAGGTTTTTATCGTTACGGAATTTCTTGATTCGGTCGCCGCGCTCACAGCCCGCGATAAAAGCTCTGCAATAGCTTAACAAAGTCGTTTTTCGGTGTCTGTCCCTGTATGCTTAGATCTTTAAAACTACGCAACGAATTTCGATGCAGTTTTTTTAATAGATAGAGTAATTCTTAAGGAAGGTTTTTATGTATAATTTTTAAAGTTTTTGTGTACATTAACTAAATTATAACGATATATTGTAACGTTGTAAAACGTTACATTAGAATGTCATTGTTAGTCTTGAGATTTAGAGAGAGAGGTGAGTAGATTGTTGACTCTTTCGCTCCGTGTGTCATCGATTTTAAACAAATTGCGATTTCTGTAAGGCTGTATGCCTGCCTTAGTTTCCATGCCATAGGGTACACTTGGAAAGAAAAAAAAAGAAAAAAATGTCTTTTGTCTGTACAAGCATTCGCCTAGCTACATCGACGACAAAAAGATGTCGATTGTAAATATATTTTTTAAACTTCGCTAAAAAGAAGTTATCTTTTATAAATTGTATATGTAAGTTCACGCCTGTGAATTCTTATAAATGGTTATTCCAAAATAACTATGTATTTCGGTAAGAACTTTTGATTTTTGAAACCACATTTCTAACCTTGGTGATCTTTAGTATTTTGACGAAAGATTATTTGCTTGTTTACAGCTTATTACGATGATTAGAGCGGCGTTAATGGAATATTTGCCTGCTCTTCAAGATTTATTGGTTTTTCTTTAAAAAAGTGGTAAGTTCTCTTTATATATTCGAATCACGAATATATAAAGAGAGATCACGAATAAAAAAGACCTCCAATTGTTTTTCCAAATCTAATGGAACTAATTTTTTTCTTTGCAGCTGAAAAAGCACTTTTTTATATTAACTTTATGGTTGGATAAAATTTGCCATAAATGCTGATCATGTGGTTTCGGGCTCGTCATTCTCGTGGAGACGGCACCTGTCTCGGTCTGCAGATGTGATTTCGAATCCCGTGGTAATGTAACCACGCTTCAGGTACCTAAAATGATACGACTCAATGATTAGGCCCATGTAATGACTCCATGATTAGACTCAACGATTTACGACTCAATGATTTGGCTCATGTTTTGAATCATGTTACGATATATATTTTGACTCATAAGCTGGCATTATGCTGGATCTCACTATTCTAAATTTCACAACCCTTTGAATAGTTAATCTTTAGCTTACTAAATCACTTGAATAGGTTATACCAATAGTGATAACGAATAAAATGTATTTTCAACCAATTCGCCTATAAGAATATAGAAACTTTCTTCTAGAGATGTATTCTATTGTTTTTGGTTCCTGCTCTTATGATTAGAAGCTCAATCTCTATCGCCGATATCCGTGTGCATAAAGTTGGTAGGACTTATCCTCCTGGCGCCTGAACCGAGTAATAACTTTTGTTTGTTCGTTAGTTCAAGTCTCCGTAATGAGACAATGCATAATTTCCTTTCATGATTAGATGTACTGTTGAGGTAAAATAAACTACATTTGCTGTATATAAATTCATTTATTTTATATACAGGGACCTAGTAGTCATCATCGCCATTAATTAACCATTATTATTATTACAATATTTTAGCGGTGTAATCAAGTTATTTGGAAAATGTTCATACATTATTGTGAAATTAATGAACAACTGGATTAAATGGGTGCGGGCGAAGAGCACGTGAACAAAAGTCCAACTTGAATTCATACTATCATTTTTAAAGCAATTACTATGCTAACTTTCACATTAATTTTTATTAAAGTGAAAAAAGACAACTTGGTTTGAGACGCGGATCGAACCCGTGGCCTTTGCCTATCCAGGACAATGTGCTTGTCATTGAACTACCCGAACCGTATCGAACAGGGATGACAGTGGCGTAACAATCGTGTCTCATCGATCCGATTCCAACCCTGGTTGATATAAGGTGATATTTTAACACACTTTCGCCGCCACAGTACAGTAGGTTGATTTGCTCCTGACCCCTTGAGACCAGAAGGAGCCAGGACGGCCAGACTATTAACTAAAATTCCACGATGTTCCTCTTTGTCTAAACCAGACCCCAGAAGGATCGGTCAGAAGATGAGTCACGGCGACCAGGCAAAGGGACGCCCCAGGGTGGAGTTATCGTTGAGGTAGGCTCCAAATTCGTGGTAGGACGCGAAGATAGAGAAGTAAAAACTAATACATATAGTATAAAGTAAATAAATTAAGGTGAATAACCTTAATATATCTACTTTAAAATACCACGAATATTATTTTTTTTTACATTTATTTAGTATCTAAATAAAATAATAAAATAAATATCCATCACGCCTTATCCCCGAAGGGGTAGCAGAGGCATATTATATGCCCACTTTTCACCGTGTGGATTCCTGTCCCACGTAATAGGTGGTGAGCCCATTGCCGTGTTGAAATAGACTGACGCAGGTTGTGGCTACCTGCTGTTGAAATTTTCAAGCCGCCCATAAGGCCTTCAACCAGGCTTAACGACTGCCATTTTACTGGCAACCTGGACCAACAGCTTAACGTGCCTTCCAAAGCACGGAAACGCTCGCAAATGTAAATGCCACAAATTGGTCACCCATCCGAGGACCAGCCATAGTGAAAGTTGCATAACTCAGTGATCGTTTACAGAACACTAATAACGCGAGCCCACGAGCTTTATTTATCTATCATGCCTTATCCCCAAAGGGGTGGTAAAGACATAATTATATGCCTATTTGTCACCATGTTACCAGTCCCACGTAATAGGTGGTGAGCCCACTGCCGTGTTGCAATAGACATACGCAGGTTGTGGTGCTCATATGGCCTTCAACTTAACTTAACAACTGCCATGTTACTGACCAACGGCTTAACGTGCCTTCCGGCACGGAAACGCTCGCATGTGTAAATGCCACAAAGTGGTCATCCATCCGTGACCAGCCATAGTGAAAGGTGCTTAACGCAGTGATCGTTTTCAGAACACTGAGTCCGCGGGACTACGAACGCCTCTTTCACAACAATATTTTTTTCACGTTATTTATTCAAATCGTGTGACTTACCCTAAAAATGAAGCTTGTAAACTGCCTTAAATAAAATACAGTTGGTCAATAAAGTGGCATAAAGACATTGAAAGAAAGAAGACACACCGAAGAAAGCCGGGCATAAAACTTAGTAATCCACAACCACTGCTGACTGCTAAGCCTAGTTCGAACGTGATCAGCATTAGCACCCAGTGTCTTATTTCCTGCCGTATCGTTGAAAAAACTGTATTGTGTGTTTTGATAATTCGATTAATTCGGAATTAATTAATAAATAAATTAATTAAATCGGAATTAATTCGGATTAAAAAGAGAATTCGGGTAGGCCGAGACTTACATATGAAGACCACGTGGGCAGATTGCTCAAAAACGGAAAGGTCAAAAGTACTCGGATACCCAGACGTGCGTGTATGAAGCGATTGATGAATCTTGAAGAAGCGAAAGAAGTATGCATGGATCGCAAAGCCTGGCGATCTGTCCTCTCTGACTACCCCGTCAGGGATACAGCGTGAAGATAGTTAGTTAGATAATTCGAAAAAAAGAAGTGTATTCATCTATATATATATATAAATCAATGCCACTTTTCATTCAGAATCAGAATCATTTATTTGCTAGAAACATGGTAAATAAGATGGTAAATTACAATATGGTAGGTCAAACATGTTTCACCGTACATGGACGGTGTGCAAAATTTATAAATAATAAAATATGCATGCGTCTGTTAATCACATAAATTTCGTCATGGTCTAACGTCTAAACAATTACAAAAAATTAAGAATCAAATAATCAGATACAAATAATAAAATAATCAGATTAATTAAATAATAATAATAATAATAATTTTAAATGTCAGGAAATATAAATCATGAGGCAATGTCAATTATACATAATAATAATAAGATGTCATAGGCACAGGATATAACATACTCGTATGGTTGTTGTGCATTTGTTAACTATTAAAGAGTGTCATCAAGAAAATCCTAGATTGAGTAATAACAGCTCGCAATTAATAAATCCTTGATCCGTTTTTTAAATAAGTGTAGGCTTAACATTTTATATTGATCAGGAAATTTGTTATATATCTTTGGTGCAAGGCAGAATACACTTTTCCACAAAAGTGTTGTGCTAGATTTTAGATTGCATAATTTATCTCTACTTCTACTACGAGTCGAGATGTCTGACAATTTAGGAAATAAGTGAAGGTTAGTTTTCACAAATAAAGCCACTTCAAAAATATATATAGAGGGAAGCGTAAGTATCTTATGTCTAATAAAGTGTGGCTTGCAGCTGTCTATTAGATTAAGTTTGAACATGGCTCTTATGCATCTCTTCTGGGACCTAAACACAATATCTTTATTCATAGAATTTCCCCAAAAAATAATGCCATATCTTAGTACAGACGCAACTATACCATGATAGGCAGTCAGTAGTGGTTCAGTGCTAACTACTGGGGCAAGCTTGTAAAGGGCATAGGAAGAGCTATTAATTCTTTTAGCTAGGACTTCTATATGAGCCTTCCAATTTAGTTGCCTATCAATGGTCAAACCAAGAAACTTCGTTATTTCTGTTTCTAAAAGTTCCTTATTGTGATATTTTACGTGTATACGTGTGTATACGTGTATACGTGTATACGTGTTTTACGTGTATTCAGTATGTGCAGTCATTCTTTGTCTAACGTGCATAATTTGAGTTTTGTCTAGATTTTTTTTTTTATTTATGATTCATTGTAATTTTATAACTCAAGAACGGGCTCACGTATCCAAACTAAATGTTTAGGCTTTGTTCGGACTATTTAGTAGATGGTTGATGTGAAGTGTGCACAAAATCGGTCGAGCGGTTCTTCATTTATCACATTTTTGGTGGCGCTAACCAAGTTGCGCGGGTTATCCAAGCTAGGTAAGCTAGTTATCCATAAAAATGTGTATTAGTTTTAATTTTATAACATAACACATTTTGTCTTCAAATAATTGACAAATTATATAATGGAACAATGTTTTTGAACAATAACGCCGCCGAACTCCTGGAAGTAATTTCTTTTTTTAGAAATAACTTATTAGAAATAACCATTACTTACTCTTTGTCTCCTTAAAATACGTAATTTATTTGTCTTAACGTCGTTAAGCCTGGTTGAAGGCCTTATGCCCATAAGGCCTTCAACTTGGCTTGAAAATTTCAACAGCAGTTAGCCACAACCTGCGTCTGTCTATTTCAACACGGCAATGGGCTCGCCACCTATTACGTTCGACAGGAATCCACACGGTGAAAAGTGGGCATATAATATGCCTCTGCCACCCCTTCGGGGATAAGGCACGATTCGGGGATAAACGACAGAATTACGTCTATTTGACGTTTGTTTTGCTTCTGTTTAAACTATACTATTATATAAAGTTATAGAATTTGTTTGTTTGTGTGGTTTAACGCGCTAATCTCAGAAACTACAGGCTCGAATTGAAAAAATGTTCTTGTGTTGGACAGCCCATCTATCGAGTAAGGCTATATGCTATAAATATCATCACGCTACTGCTCTCGAGAGTGGAGCAGTAAGCATAAATGTCAACAAATCAGGGAAATGTAAATACATTTAAAAAAATATTTTAATCGAGATGTTTAAATGGTGCGACGGGAGTTTGAAGTATTTCTGTGACGTATAGTCGATTGATAAAACTGTCATACTAACCTCTAAATAATTATGTTACTACGTATCATAGTGTGTGTTCATTCATGAAACGTATTCATAAATAAAGCACATATACCATGTTCAGCCTTAATCCTCTTGAGAAAATTACACAGATAATTAATTTCAAATATGCTACATCAACAGAACGTAACATACATAGTGACATTAGCGACATTACGAAATGAACAGCTACTTTAAATATCTCAAAGGAACGCAACATTTTCTTACTTTATGTCGACAGGGTGGGATGCTTATCTACCCTTGGTATTTCTTCACCCCGAAAAGCCTATTAAACGTCAATTCTTGTGAATATACTTAGCGTCGAGACCTTTGTAATTACAAATTCCTTAGCATATTTCGCCTTTTTTTACATAATGTAATGTAGGGCGTTTTTTATTTATTTATTTTTAGCGTGTCTATAAATGCTAGTTGTTAATGAATTTTAAAGCTAGGCTCACTACTCAGTTCTATATTAAAATTTTACCTTCTACATAATCTATAATGTATAATAAATCGGTAATATACAGTATTGATGGTCCTTTTATGTCGGCACTTATATCATAAACTAGTTGATGCCCGAGGCTCAACCAGTGTAATGAAGCTTTCTGTTGCAATTATTCCAACTTTCTCCACAAAATCCTTACTTAGAGTTCAAGGAATAAATACAGCTGGAATACAGAATATTATTTTATTTTTTTATATCACGGACGTGGCAGACAATCATACGGCCCACCTGATGGAAAGTGGTCACCGTAGCCTATGGATGTTTGCAACACCAGAGGTGCAGCACTCGCGCTGCCGACCCTTTTAAAACCTTCTAAGACCCCTATTGAAGAACCCCATACTGTAGACGTTCGGAAAAACCCAGGCAGGAAGCTCATTCCACAACCTAAGCGTACGCGAAATAAAGCCTCTATCGGACCAAACCGTAAAGTAGTAAAGTGTGAGGGTAAATACGCCATAGACAGTATGGCGAGTGGTGCGAGGATAGAAGGTAGCTTCCTCAGAGCACAGACCGTTGTACAGGTGATAAAACACACATAAGGAGGCGAAGTCTCTCCTATCACGAAGGAGCTCAACACCGTTTGCTATTAGAGGATCGTTGACTATTCTCAATGCACGCCCTTTTAGCGTGTCATAAGCTCGAAGCTAGTATTCAGGTGCACCAGCCCAAAGGTGACAGCATTACGACAAAATTTATTGAAACGTTCAAACTCTTTGACAAACCTACGACACGATATGTCTTCTCAAACGGCGATTATGAAGCTATAAAGTGTGAGCTTAAATTAGTAAATTGGTCTCAACTATTACAGACATCTAATTTGGAGGATGCTGTGACGAGATTCTATAGTTTATTGTATGAGCTACGTGACAAGCATATTCCTGTTAAGTCTTTTAAAAAATCCTCATATCCTCCTTGGTACACCCGCCCATTAATAAAAGTTATTAAAGAAAAGCATAAATTTCATAAAAAATATAAAAAATATAACAATATGGCTGATAATAATTCGTTCTCTGTGCTTCGTAGTAGAGCTGTTGACATGGAGAAAACATGCCATGATAAATATATGGAAAATATCGAAGCTTCTATTGTAAAAAATCCGAAATCATTCTGGACATACGTAAAGAACAAGCAAAGTACTATACTTTTCCTAAGGTAATGTACTACCGTGATACTACTGTGAATGCAGGAGAAGATATTAGCAACCTATTTGAGAATTTCAGTCCACCTTCTCAGTACCTGAACCGACTGTTGGCGACAGATACACTGCCGGTGAAACAGATAATAATACTGCTATGTCGGTTAGCACAGTTGATATAAATCATCCACGCATTTTGAACCTGCTCAAGTCATTGGACATCACCAAATCAGGTGGAACTGATTTAATACCTCCAATATTTATATTCAACTGTGCTGACAGTCATGCTGAACCTGTGTGTATGCTGTTTAGGCGATCTCTCTTTGAAGGCATAGTTCCGCAAATTTGGAAATCTGCATTCGTAACCCCGGTGTATAAAAAGGGTGAATGAGCTAATGTAGAAAATTATCAACCTATATCAAAAATATGCTTATTTTCGAAAGTACTAGAACGTATTGTTCACACTGATGTGTACATTACTCTCAGGTCCAGTATTGCTGACGAAAAGCATAGTTTTGTTAGAAATCGCTCCACAACGTCTAACTTACTACTGTCACTTGAATTCATCACAAATGGCATGACTTGGGGACAGACTGACGTAGTTTATACGGACTACAGCAAGTGTTTTGACCGTGTTGACCATCGAGTGCTTCTGGATAAGTTAATGCTTGCTGGAATACACGGAGACCTGTACCGATGGTTTTCTTCTTACATAGAAAATAGAACACAGGATGTGGTTCTTCAAGGCTATGCTTCCGGTTGGAGCACTGTTCCATCGGGTGTTCCCCAGGGCTCCATTCTCGGACCTATATTGTTTACTCTATTCATTGCAGATGTCAAACAGTGCTTCCATCACTCTTACATTTTGCTATATGCCGACAACATGAAAATTCACAAAGTCGTGCGAGGCATTTCTGATGCTCTTGAGCTACAAGATGATTTACGAAGGTTTGAAAGGTATTGTAATCGAAACAAGCTTCAATTAAATGTGTCTAAATGCTTTAAAGTAACATTTTCACGTTGCACATCCCTAATTAATTACAAATACACATTAAACAATGAAGTTATTAGAACAGAGAACAGCATTCGAGATTTGGGGATTGTTCTAGACAGTAAGCTTCTCTTCGATCAACACATTAACAATGTCGTTAAGAAAGCATCAAAGGCTTTGGGATTCATACTGCGAGCCACAGCCTGTTTTAAGTCTTTAAAGCCAGTTAAAATTCTGTTTTGTTCTTTTATACGCAGCCATTTGGAATACGCATCGCAGGTTTGGAATCCTCAATATGAGATTTATAAGTCACGTATTGAGGGTGTCCAAAGAAAATTTCTTCGTTGCCTTGACTATAGGGCACAGGTATTTTCGGTAGACTATGAACATCGCTGCAATAGATACCACTTCTTACCATTGGAAGTGAGACGCAATATTGGTGACATGTGCTACCTATTAAATATCGCAAACAGCAGGATTGACTGCCCGCAGCTCTTGACCAATGTGTCGCTGCGAACTAATGTATTGGGCCTTCCTCAGGGACCGATATTAGATATACCGGTGGTTACTACCAACTATAGCTCAAATGTTTTTTCAATTAGAAGTCGACCCCCCCGAACAATAAGTCGGTAATGTGCTATTATGGACTTTTTATTGTTATGCGAAATTCGGCATCTATGGGTTGGGACACATGTCTGTAATTTTTTTCAGAATTTTCCCACTGATATTAACGAAGATATTTTCAATTACCACTTTATTGTACGGAAACATGTCAACACAGGAATAACCAGAAAAACTACATCATACATTGATACAAAAGTGTTTTTCTTTTCGATATTCGGTAAGTTGCTATTACCCGTTAATTGTGGTGAAAATTATATAGTGATTGCCGGTAAACGCATATATGATATTTATTTCGTATTAAATTTATAGGACATAAATCGGTAATAGAAAGTAACAAACATTTTTAGGTAGAAAAACATTAACATAATATCTGTAATATGCACGTCACTTCAAGTATTTTCCTCCAGGACCTCATTTCCAGTGCTTCTATTTTCTTTTCCTCAATTTCTTGCAGCGTTCAGGTCTCGGTAGCGTACAGAAAAAAGAGTAATTCCAGTTTTCTGATAAGTCAAATATCTTCAAGTGCTGCTGTGTAAACAATCCTAATGGTAACCTGCTATGCTAAGCGATGGAACTTGGTCTTCGACGACGATGAATAAGCAATATTAAGAGGTGCAGTCTCAAAATCAGGGACTAATGTCAACTTATAAAATTATGCAGAATGCTAGACTGTTCTTCGCTGCACGATGATTTGAAAAGCTATCGGAGTCGATGAAGACTCTATCGATTATATCAAGTTAAACCACGTACTCTTCACCGAAGAGATTCCCAGCCAATGAAGGCTGAGTATTTATTACTCCAGATTTCAAATGGAAAGCGGTCGGTGTAGAAATGCGGTGCATGCTACCGTGGCATGAAGATTTAGAGAAGATTATTAACCTCCGTATGTATCTAGCAGAAGTGTACTCTCTTGGAGTATCAATATGGGTTTCACCCTGGTAATAAAACTACGGACCCTGTTTTTGTTTTAAGGATCCTATCATTAGAACAAAAACAGGACCCGTGTTCTCATTACTGGAGAAATACAGGACAAAGAGACAAAGAAATACTCATACAGGAAGAAGAGTCTGCAGTTTCTGTTCGTGGACGTAAAGAATGCCTTCGACTGTGTTCTTGGAACGATGATCTGGTGGGCACTGATGTCCAAAGGTTATAGGCGCTTGCACCACTATTCTGTGGCTCTGATCGCTTTGGCGCGCGGCTTTAACACTCTTTACCAAACGGACGGAGTACACCAGAGCACAGAGCATTCCACTTAGTTCATTTCTGTTTAAGAGATTCAAATATGCAGCATCCATGGCTTAATATGAATTTTAACGATACAGCGCTGGAAAACGTGGGCGAGGGTAGTTTGGAGCAACGTGTGAAAACGTAGACGGAGATGCCTGAGAGTGGTGGTTTTAAACTTAAGTAATACTTGGCGTTAAACTCTACAGATTCAACCTCCATAGACTCCATGGTCTAGGGCATGGACCACGTTAGGTACCTGGGATCTGTATTTCACACGTCACGTCACGCATTGCTACCTAATGGACTAAGTGGCGGTTGAGGGTTGATGTCATTTGGAACCCTAAAATGTCAGTGAGGTTGAAGGGACAGGTCTAATAAAGCATCATTAGGCACGTTACATTGCCATGCCAGTGGGTTGTAATCATTATTGAAGCAACACAAGCAGGAGCTGCGAATTACGGAATGAAAATGCTGGGGAGTATGTGTGGAATCATGCGGCTGGACCGCGTAAGAACTACCTCAAACGAGTCTTCATGTCCGTAACAATGCAGATAGGTCTTACGGCAAGCGCTGGGCATTGTGGGAACAAATTTATGGCCATGCCGTCCTCTCCGTGCCCCGGTAAGAGGGGAACACCCAAGAAGCACTGGCTTGATATCGTAAGGTTGGTATGTGTGAAAATAGTCTCTGCATGGGTTGCAAAGTGGACTTGTTGAGCAATAAAATGCATGAATATTTTTTTTAATAATAAGGAGTAGAAAAGTGGACTTCAGGTATCGTGAGAAGCATCTCGGATGATGATGATGGAACTGGACGTACAAACATAAAATATTTTTTGATTGACTAAAATTAATTGGTATTATTTCAGTAAAGTCTATTGAAAGACCACGTTTTTTAATATTCCTAATTCTTGTGCCATTAGTTAATTCCCTTAGAGTGTTTTTCAATTACGATGGGTAAAACGCAATTTCGGTGGTGTTTGAAATTTTCAAATGCTTTATTTCAATAACCAATAAATATTTTTTGATCCCTCAACACCAGATGTTATAGTACATCTAATTAGTCATATTTTATGTATCAAATAAATCCTTATATATCGAAATAAAATTTTGCCACTTCAATTAGGTAAAAATTGATTTAGGTGATTTTCACCCGTATATCTTAGGGTCTAGGTTTAGATCTAGGTTTAGCCTTAGGGGCTATAGAGCAATTTTGCTGGCATAGCTCTCGCTCCAACTTCTTCCTCGTATAGATTAAATTACGTGATTGTTTTTCTTAATTTGTTAAGCAGGTTATGTTTAAAATATGTGTAATATTTACTGAAATATTGTTTTGTGCAATAAAAACGAATAATCTATTTATTTTGAATTATTTTATTAAAAATACCTTAGTTTATTATACTCAAATGATTTTTGGGATTGAATGGTCACTGAAAAATGTTTCTGTCATATTTCTGGAAACAACCCTGTAATTTACTTGTACAGTATTTTTTGGCCTTTAATATTACTACAATAACTTGGTTATGGTATATTATGATCACTTGTTGCTTTACAAAATAACGTTGTAAAAGTCCGCAGTATGCTAGTACATATCAACACTCTTCAAAAAATTACCACAATAAGTTACTATTACAGGACAATAGAACTTTTTTAAAAACTGTAAGATCTTTCTTCTCAAATTGTAGCTTATTAGAAGCATGTAGTTTGAAACTGAGAACTAAATACTATTTCAAAAAAAATTAGCTTTCATTTCATGTATCAATGATGTCTATACTCCCACTGGTTGGAAAGTAATTTAACAAAAACAGTAAATCATTTTTCCTGTAAAATTTGCTTTTTGCGATTACCAACTTATTGCCCGGAGGGGTCGAAGTATATCTAATTTTAACAAACTTCCGCTGCAACTTGACATAGACCTATTCAACACCAGTGTAGCGACAGTCAGACGACAGTTGGCTGATTCTTACTTTAATGGGAAGGGTACCGACCCATTGATACGAATCCTACGCAACTAAAACCATTTTTAGTAGTTTGTTTAGACCTTTTGGTTTGTGTTACCTGATTATATTGGTATTATTCTATAAATAAATAATAATAAATATCCATCACGCCTTATCCCCGAAGGGGTGGCAGAGGCATATTATATGCCCACTTTTCACCGTGTGGATTCCTGTCCCACGTAATAGGTGGTGAACCCATTGCCGTGTTGAAATAGACAGACGCAGGTTGTGGCGACCTGCTGTTTCAACCAGGCTTAACGACTGCCATTTTACTGGCAACCGGGACCAACGGCTTAACGTGCCTTTCGAAGCACGGAAACGCTCGCAAATGTAAATGCCACAAAGTGGTCACCCATCCGAGGACCAGCCATAGTGAAAGTTGCGTAACTCAGTGATCGTTTACAGAACACTGAGACCGCGAGGCCACGAGCGCTTCATTATTATTGATAATTGGTATTATTCTAAATATACTTATATATGTATAACTTGTATTTGTTGTGAATCGAAATTATTCTATATATCTAAATGTGGAGGCTTGTAAATAGCGATTTGGTAATATTGATTGTTAACTAAAACTATTTTGTTTATTAGTCTGAAAGCCTTCTTTAATAATAAATAAATATAGGTCCGGGCAAAACCCAAGTAATCAACATGGTGACCGTCGAAGTCCCTCAGCATCACTATCTTTGCTGACAAAGTCATTGAGCAGTATAATTCCGATACAGAATGACTTTTGTCAGTCATGTTTTGCAGGTGGTAAAAGAGCTGACTGCTGCTGCGTCACCGCTGTGAGACCTGTAAATGCACGCGTAGATCCGGGTGTGGTCCCCGTGATCCACGCCATAGTGTAGACAGGTTTTCTTCGAGGCTCTTAAGACGGCGTCAGCAGATGTCATCCCGGACGTACATACATACCCCGGCTGGTCGCCTGAACTTATACTCCAGTTTGTAGCCGGGGTACATCAAGTAAGATGTATCGGCTGGGCATGATATTTTTGTCTCCGCCAAGAAAATAAGGTCGGCTGCGCGGTCTCAAGGTGGTGGTGGACTGCGTTGATGTTAGTGTGTATTCTCCTGATGTTGCAAAAGTCCACATGCTGTGTGGACGACGATTCCGATGGGTAACTATTTTTCTGCCTTTTCCGAGCCATGTTTTTAAAAAAGGGGAGTTACAAAGATGATGATAGAGTGTGATAGGGTGCCTGTGTACCGGTGACGCAGGAGACTAAGCGAGGCCCTAACTCTTCAACGTCAGGCAAAAATAATGCGGCTGGCACGGTGGGCGGATGTGCCCCCGGTCCCCCCTAAAGCAGGGGCCGGGTCCACCCCATTCTCCTCCTACAGCACGACCACAGCATTAGCGACGTTACACAGGCTGCTGGTTCAGCCTCCTGGGGCGGAGATTAGGTGATCCCCAGGTTCGGGTCCCGTACAGCTGGCGGGCGGCCAGTGGATAACCATTTCACCGGGTCTCCCTGACCGCCGTACCAACATTTCGCGCATGTACCTGCCATTGAAAGCAGATAAGCCTCTGGTCTCGCCACCACTGGCACATAGTTACCCCAGTGAGCTCGAGAACCCTGCTTACCGACGGAGAACATAACCCAGCAGGGTCAGGTTACTATTACCGCGGTCTTCTGCAGGCTGCAGGTAGTTTGCACGTCGAACGGACTACCGTTAATGCCCTCCCTCCTAATGTGTGCTTTTTCGTCGATCCCTAAGATATTGGATCTTAGGAATTAATTGAAGAAGCTAATTTCACTGTGCCCTTCTGGTGTTGCGGTAGCCTCATGATAAAGTAACGTATATCCCCGGAACCCCAAAGAAAAAAAAGTAGATCAATATATATATATAAAAATCAATGCCACTTATTGTTGTAATTTTATAACTCAAGAACGGGCAAATGTTTAGGCTTTGTTCGAACTATTTAGTAGATGGTTTATGTGAAGTTTGCACAAAATCGGTCTAGCAGTTCTTCATTTATCACATTTTTGATGGCGCTAACAAAGTTGTGCGGGTCAGCTAGTTGCTCACATATTTACGTATTTTATGCAAATTTCAACATAAAGTATTTATCGTATTATCGTTCTTTGAATATGTTCAAAATACACAGTTTGCATGCTAGCAATTTAGTAGTAACTAACAGCATAAATTATAATATAAGAAATTACACAACCTAAATCCTCATTTTACTACTGGAAAATGTTCTGAGCAGCGTAATGTCCACAAAAGGTTCACAAGACTTAGTTTGGATTGTTGCCAAACATCCACGTTATGCACTTGAGTAAAAACATTTTATTGTTAGTGTTACTTGTTCTCGTGTTTACGGCTTACGGAGTTTTCTTTATCCAATATCATGCATACATGACTCTGTTGACATCAACATACCTTTACAAACTTCTGTACGTATAATATGAAAGAGTAAGTAGAGATTGTAGTACTTGGTGAAAAGGACAGGATATTGCTGTGGCTACCTGCTGTTGACAATTTTCAAGCTGCCCAGTAAGAAGAAGCATTGGCTTAACGACTATCATATTACTAGCAACCGGGACTATGTACCTACCGAAACACAGAAACACTCGTGGATCGAATTGTCACAAACATGACGATTATCAAACAGAACTAAACTTATGCAGTGATTGTTCACGTAGCACTGGTACATTGGGACTATAGAAAATTAATAATTACAATACACAGTACAATATACAGTAAATATTCTGGGACATTTTTTTACACAGCGCCATCTAGCCCAAAATAAACTAATATAAGAATGTGGTATGGGATCTAGACTACTGATAGACATACTTATATATATCTAAATACATACATATTTTACATATGAAATACCCCAAACTCCGAAACAAACATTTATGGATCACATAAATATTTGTTCCGACTCGAGAATCGAAACCGGGACGTGCTGAGGTCCCGCAGTCGCATACACTATCACTTCGCCACCGAGGCAGTCAAATAACGCATAAGAAATAATTTTAAAAACTAAATAATAACCTAATTATAAAGAGTTTATTATTGTTTATTGTTTATTATTTTATTTTATTTTATTATAAAGAGACAGTTTTGAAGTATACACCCTACTTCACCCCTTTAGTTTAATTCATACGCCGACTAATATAGCTCATATTAACTTAAAATTAATTTAAGTCTTCAAGTAGATAAGTGGAGCGATATTTAGAACATCTGTTGTCAGCAGTTTACTGCTGGAAACTCCAACCAAGCTGTAACATTCATGGTGACTTAATGTTTAATATAGCACAAAAGGACTAGTCTATTTTCTATTATAGTAAAGTTACTTTATTCAGAAGAATTGTAATTATGACATGTCAAAAAAAACATATGTAGTCGCATATGATGTATATAGGTTAGACATGTTGAGATGAAATATAATATGTGTGAAGTCAATTTATTCGTAACTATCTGACCCGCGCGGCTTTGCCTGTGACATACTTCAAACTCCCGTCAGGTAGGCCTTTATTCCCGTCGCTCCCATTTAACCCCGTCGTTTATTACTTTTACAATAATGTGTGAAAATTTGCCCGATTTGTTGATAACTGCTCCGCTCCTCAGGGTAGTAGCGTGATGATATAGCCTTTTATTAGTCACGCCTTTATTCCCGTCACTCCTATTTAATCCCGTCGTTCATTATCTACTTTTACAATTATGTATGAATATTTGCCTGATTTGTTAATTACTACCCTGCTCTTCGGGTTAGTAGAGTGATGATGAAGCCTTTTATATATTTTACACGATAAATGCGCTATACAACACATATTAGTATAGTTAACTTTATATACATCCGTACGGAGCCGAATCGACCACGCGTTTGTTTGAGTATGGTTTGAGTTGAGTTGATTGAGACGCAAGGACTTCGCAGAGTTCGCTCGCTAGTCGCGACGTCGCGCATGCGTAAATCCTAACTCTTTTGCCATACTTTACACTTTCACTTTAAGAACAAATGTTATTACAATAAAATGATTATATATAGTGGTTCTTTCAAAAGAAATATTTTGTCCCCGATTTTGCCACATTTATCATTGCTGTTCCGCACCTATTGGTCGTAGCGTGATGCTATATAGCCTATTATCTTCCTCTATAAAAAGACTATTCAACACAAAAAGAATTTTGCAAATCGACTGAAAAAAGCTGTAGTTCCTGAGATTAGCGCGTTCAAGCAAACAAACAAACTCTTCAGCTTTATAATATTAGTAATGATATTATTAGTTGAATATTATTCTAAGCTTCGCTATCGCGTGAGCTCATTGACCGAATCAAATAATGTGCGCTTCGCCAATTCCCTGTAACACATTTCCGACCCTTTTCCAAAATCACTCTCACTTGGAATATCGAGCAACCGAGAGAAGAGATGTTATACATCTACAATTTTAAGAACCTTGTGAAATAATAAATAATAAATTATTTGGTATATTAGTACAAACTTATTTAATTTTGAACATTCACGGCAACCAGCTAAATTGAACTTTAAAAAAAGGATTTTTTTTTAAGCTATTTGAGAGCTTTAACAAAAGTTCCCAAAATTTCAATACTAGCCCGAACCAGATGTCGCCTTCTAACTATAATTAGTTTAGGTTACTTCGCTCGAGCCTACAACTTGAGCCGCTGCGGTTGGTTGGCAAAATGCCAGTTACCACAGCCTGCGGAAGCTGAGATACGACAAAAGAAATAAAACGTCCCATACGCTAGGGTGAGCAGCTAATTGTACTTTGAGATATATTTGCCGACATCTGGTTATTTAGCATAGTAATTAGAGGAATTAATTTACGGTAGGTACTAAATGTTTTTGCACTATTCAGAGTGTGTATATTAACTAAGTGCGCTTTCTACTTTAAACTGGTTAGTAAAGGCAAGTTTAAGACTTTTTAGCAGTATTGCCAACGGCGACAATCGGACATTCAAACTTTTTTTATGATTGTCTGTGTAAAGCATTTCTCGTCAGGTACCGAATATACTAACTCGCAGGTGAAAGTGCCTTAACCCTTTGCCTTACTTATATATACATGGAGAGGATAAACATCATTTAGACCCATTATTTGCTTTCATATATGCATCTACACTAATATTTTATAAATAATAGTATGTTTGGTGGTTTAATTGGACACATTAATTTGAGGAAGTACTGGTTTAATTAAAACTCTTTTTGAGGTGATAAGTCCAGTTATCAAGAAACTATATAAATGGTAATTGAATACGAGTACAATACAGGATCATTTCTTGTAATTTTGTCCTCTAATCTTCTAACGAATGGTTACCTTACACAAGACTACTCATTCACAAATGTTCATTCGCAAATGTTTGTTTTAGATAACTTAGTTTCCCTTTTCCCGTCGCTAGGAATTCTCTTGGTTGGAAGAATTGCTAATTTGGGCAGATATGTTACAATTAAAGTAACTCATTTTTATACTCGTGAGTTGATAATGTTTTTCAGAATATTCACAGCTAGCAGAACTTTTATATGAAGAATTTATATTTCTTTATGTACATACAAGGAAAGTAATTATGGCGGGTCCATATTGGCATACATGAAAATTGAATTCCAAGTTTACTTATCACTGATCATATTTTTATTAATAAGAACATACTTAACCATAACCCGTTTTTCATAACAGACATAATAATTTTCTGATTAGTGATGACTAACTAACTAACTATCTTCACGCTGTATCCCTGACGGGGTAGTCAGAGAGGACAGATCGCCAGGCTTCGCGATCCATGCATACTTCTTTCGCTTCTTCAAGGTTCATCAATCGCTTCCTACACGCACGTCTGGGTATCCGAGTACTTTTGACCTTTCCGTTTTTGAGCAATCTGCTCACGTGGTCTTCATATGTAAGTCTCGGCCTACCCTGACTTCTACTACCCTCTACTTTCGCACAATATATATTCTTCGTCAATCGTTTCTCACTCATTCATTGTACGTGTCTAAACCAACGGAGCACGCCCTTTTCCAGCTTAACGCTGACACTTTCATTCAAACCTGCCATATTGCGTATCACTTCGTTACGTATTCGGTCGGCCAAAGTAACGCCGCACAATTTTCGAAGTGATCGCATCTCCACAGCATTCAATTTACTTTCATGCATCTGCTGATATACCCAGGTTTCGCTACCGTAAGCAAAGTTGGCACTAGCACTGCGTTATGAATCGCCAGTCGTGCTTCTTTTACTATGCTTTCTCGCTTTACTAACTGGGACAAAGCACTGTTAACTTTGTTTCCGGCAGCTACTCGCCGTTCTACATCCGAATATCATCTTCCATCCGCGCTAATTTATTAAATCAGTGATGACATTACTAAGAAATAATTAAATATTATCATTTCTATTAAAGGTATGTTCGTAAACGGATTAACTTTAGTGTTCAATTGCGGATACGTGATCACTCATCGTTCAGTGCATGAATTAGCTAAAAAAATATGTTCTCCGGCCACTGCCGCGGCACTATAATAACAGTAGACAGATTCATAGTTACTTTTTATCCATATTTTATTTTGCTTTATCATTGTTATTTTTAAAACATTAACTTATGGGATTTTAAAAACTGAATCTATTCTTTCGTTGTCATAGCTTAAGATGTTAATAAATTTCATGTTTATATTTACTTTATGTACACAATACAACAACAAATAAGTTTCACAAGATAATATCGTATAATAAAAATAAATCTATGATCAAACAGTCTATCGCAGTCCCATGCTGAAATTTGGGAGGAATTTGGATTTTGGAAGATACTGAATAAAGCTGACTAGTTGGGTGACATTTTTATATACACTTCATGACTTTGTCCGTTACAGCTGATGTATCACTCGCAAGTGATGCTGACTTGGATCGCTAAGATCTCAATAAGATTTTATTGCAAAAACTACGGCAAGGCTATTGAAGTCGTTTTTTATAATAAAAAAAAAACATCTCTAATAACAACTTGTAATATATAGTATAAGTTTGTTTTCAAAATATGGTCACATAAATTACGCATTCAATTTAATTTATTAGAACCTTGCAAAGAAGTTTTGAAGGAAAGAAGTTTTTGACTTTATCATACGTATAGGAACTTTCAGTTCGGGTAATTCAGAAGCAAAATAGTTTTTAACTTTAACTTTCAAATCTGATTAAGATAGTCCTGAGATCGGAATGAAATATGCTGCCAACCGCAATGACTCCAGAAAATAAAGTTCTTAAGAAACTTCATGATAAGCTAACTTTATTGACCATTGGTAATAATTTGAAGGGTTTGTCCTACAAATTTAACTTTGTTAATTTTTTTGATGAATTATGAAAATTTAACTTTCTATAAATTTGATGCCGATTTACTTTAGGTACAATGAAGAAAAGTTTTAGTCTATTTTGTAGAGTTCTCCTTTTCACTTTCGATTCGACATTTGCAGCGTCTTCTGAAAAGGTTCAATAGATCAAGGAGTCATTTTATAGTCGCTCTTCTAAAAAGTATTTATTTTGTATAGACTATTTTAAAGGCGCTGACAAAATGTCGTATACTAAAGAAAAAAATAATATTATTAACACGAGTATGACCACCGGTTCGAGACGCGGCCCACCTTAGAAGTACTGACTTCTTAAGTTTCTTACTTAAGAAGGCTTTTTTTGATGGCCTATTTACAAAATTAATATTATTTTACGAAGCCAGCTGATAATTTCCTTATTACAATTTTTTTTATTACATTTATAAATTTATTTAATAGGAAATCTCAGTCGACTGTGGTGGACTGAATGATTGTTTTTATATCTAGTATTCATATTAAGTTTATCACACAGTTTAGAAAATCGTAAACGATTTTTCTGGTCTATATAAGATTGGCAAAAATGTACTGTGTACCTCTACAGTGTACTCTAGGACAACCTTTGGGGCCCAAATTATAAATTGTGCTATTCAAGAACAAAAATATTATTCAAATCCGCAGCATTTCCCCTAAGACTACCGTAAGACATAATAGGATCAATGGTGGGAGAATAAAGTCTTACGGATGCAATGGCTGGCAGACACCAACCAGCAGGGTGAGTTCTTCAGCGAGTTTAGACAACTAGTGGGTGGTTCACAAAAAGTAAATGTGCCCTTACGATCATCTGAAGGCACTCTTCTTACCAGTAAAGAAGATATTTTAAACCGCTCGGCGGAACATTACAATCATTTGCTTAATGTGGATCGTGCGGCAGACCTTCACTATATTCGATCCTTACCTGATTATCCTCAGGTGGCTACGCTTTACGATACTCCGTCTCTTCAGGAGGTAATCGATGCCATTAAAGCACAGAAGAACAACAAATCTGTTGGTGTTGATAGTATTCCTTGAGAATTGCTTAAATACGGAGGAATTTAGCTGCATACTAAAATCTGGCAGCTTTTCGGTCGAGTGTGGGAAACTGAGGAAGTTCCTCCTGACTTCAAAGTTTCACTTATATGTTCGCTATACAAAAAAAAGGGCGAACGATCCAACTGTGGCTCTTACAGAGGTATATCTCTTCTTTCGACCGCGGGGAAGTCTTTTGCACGAGTGCTTTTAAATCGTCTGATTAACTTATCTGAGGCTATTCTACCTGAAACTCAGTTTGGGTTTCGGCCTAACCGCGGCACAGGTGAAGCCATATTTTCCCTCAGGCAACTGCAGGAAAAGGGTAAGGAGCAAAATCAACACCATTACTTTTGCTTTGTGGATCTCGAAAAGGCATTCGACAGCGTGCCGCGGGATGCTTTGTGGATTGTGCTGACTAAGCTGGGTTGTCCGGACAAATTCATTCGGATGATTAGACTTCTTCATGACTCTATGACATGTTGTGTCACCGTTAATTGTGAACAGACAGACTACTTCCCTGTCACCTGTGGAGTGAAGCAAGGATGTGTGCTGGCACCAACTCTTTTTGCCTTGTACTTTTCTGTTGTTGTGAAGTTGTCCCTTAGGTTAAACAGCGAAGGTGTACGAATTCGTTATCGTACAGATGGCAGTATATTCAATCTATCTAGATTAAAAGCACATACAAAGGTATCATATGACCTTATCACTGAGCTGATGTACGCCAACGATCTCTGTTTTGTCGCCGAAACAATGGAGGGACTTCAGAACCTGATAACGAGGCTTGATACAGCATGTTCCAAATTTGGACTCAAAATCAATATCGCCAAGACCGAAGTGATGGCTCTGAATGTAACAGATCAGGCACCGATTAACTTGTGCATCGGTTCACAGCCCCTGAAACAGGTAGACTCGTTTAAGTATTTCGGAAGTCACATAACATCAAAGGGAGACCTTGACACTGAAATTAACAGCACACTCAGTGCTGCAATGGCAGTTTTTGGTAAATTTAGAACCAAGGTTTTCTGGACCCACTACTTAAAACTGAGTACAAAGATAAATGTGTATATGGCAGTCGTCCTGCCTAACATGTTGTACTCGGCTGAGACGTGGTGCCTGTATCGTAAGCATATAAGCATGTTGGACAGATTCCATCTGAAATGCCTCCGCGACATCATGATTATCAAGTGGTCGGATCGAGTCCGCAACACCACGGTACTGCGTAGAGCAAATGTTTGCGGTATGGAGGCATATCTGATGCGGCGTCAGCTGCGTTGGTGCGGGCACCTGTCTCGTATGGCAAACGAGAGAAAGGCAAAGCGCATCTTCTATTCTGAACTGGAACATGGTAAACGCAAAAGCGGTGGCCAGTTCTTGCGTTTCAAAGACGTTCAGAATAGACACATGAAGAGATACGAAATTGACTCTTCACGCTGGGAGTCTGTCGCTGCTCTAAGATCTGAATGGAGACAGTATGTCCAGAACCAGGTCTACAAATTCGAGGACGAGAGAAGGCGTGATCTGGATTTTAAACGTGACCATCTTAAGAGTAAACCGCCGTCTAACATCTACTATAACTTCATCAACGGCACTCTCACACGCCCTTACTGTGCGCGTACCTTCACAGCTAAAGTAGGATACTGCAGTCATATTCGGGCAAGGCACCCAAGCCCATAACGAAGTTAGGTCGCCGTAGCCGAAAACCGGTTAGGATACCATATATATATATATAAGACATAATACTATAAAACTAGCTGAAGTAAACCATTCTAGCTGTATCCAAATCTGTTAGAGTCCTAATCTATTTTATAACGTATGCCGAACTTTTTCTATTTCCACTTCATTTGTCAGAGTTAATTTAATACATTTACATCTCTCATATTCGGTAAGTAGGTCCTTATTACCCCCAAATGGGGCTTGTAGGTGACCAATTAGCGCTCTAGGGTAATAATGTAGCTAGAAAAACCCCCGCGCGGTAAGTAATTAAAAAAAAAACTTCACTCTTTCAAAAAGTTCGCGTACATCTAACCATCATACTGGCAATCGACATCATGCATTCAGCCCAATGACAAAAGAGGTCGCTTCGCTATTCAGCTTTGTCTTCATTTGAGTATAATAGTCATCAAATTTAAATATCGAACGGCGAAGCTCAATTTCGTTCTTGAAAATTGTTCTCATTTCACTATAAATTTTAACTAATAAAATGTTTTATTGTTGTAATGCCGGTTTTTTTCTACTTACCTCACAATCGAGATGCAAAGCAGAGTAGTTAACTCGGGTGTAAGCATCAATTGCACCCTCGAACTATAGGCGCCCTCGCGGGCTGCAATTGATGCCTTACAGCCCTTGGCTACTAATCTACTATTAATTTCATTCTCATTTGGACAACGATTATTTGAGCTTACCCAATCAACCACTTTTGTGATCGCATTATTTACATCGTCATTGTTATGTAGTTATCTTTTAATTTTAAAAATCAAGGAGGTATTCCTCTCCCCTACATAAAATCATTAATTTAAATGAGGAACAAGAATGGCCCAAGTATACACCCTTATAGCCCTGTGGTACACCCATTGTAATCATAGATCCTACAGAACGTGTACCATTAATATCGACCCTCTGTGTTTAAATAAGGAGCCAGACAGTCGAGAGCTTTGCCTCTTATTCCATAATATATTAAATAATACCACTTAAATAATAAAACTAATATAGTTTTAGTATACTTTCTAGGTCCAGTCGTCATATTGTGTACCTTTGAGAATGCCGTGAGGCGAAACCGGTCAGGTTTACAAAGTAAATGTTGTGGAACAGTACAAGTGGCGTTATTTAATATGTGTAGCAAGTTCCACCAAGCGCCATCAATCAACAGTATAAATAATCTTATTCCATAATGATGTAATTTTCAGAACAGCGTTTCATGCTGAACGCAAACAAAAGCCTTGGATAGATCGCAGAATATACGTAATGCTAAGCCTAGGCTTTATGAATTCATTTTAATAACTTAACACTAGCATCGAAAGTTGAGCGCTCTTTCGTAAACCCAAACTGTTTCGCATGAAATACTTTATGACTGTTAAAATCGAATAGCATTTGATTCAACATTATTTTTACTAATACGTTTCTCAAATATGGCAGCACCGACACTGGTCGGAATTTTGACGGGTCTGTAGCGCTGCCAGCTTTGAACAGGTATGACATTGCCGTGGTTCATTTAATCAGGAAATGTACGACTAGAAACATAGTCATTAAACACAGTTGCTAGATGGGGCGCAATTGATACATGATGCAGTTTTGATAGATAATCTCAAAGGTCCGCGGGCTTCTTAATTTCAATACTTTTAAATGCCTTTATTATGTCCTGAGCGCAAACATCTGTGACAACAAATACATTTCCAAAAATAGATTCTTCTAATAAATGTTCTGAGGAACTAGAAGACGCTTGGAGAGATTTAGTTGTCAATATTGGTACATTTTGGAAAAATTCAATCTCCGTCGGTCTTCCAGGTCCCCTATAACACGCATTCATTTACTTTTAAGTTGAAATCCCTTTCAGTCACCAAAGATCTGCCGTATTCCGAATTAATAATGTTCCAAGTCATTTTTATTTTATTAACAAAATTTGAAATTTTATTTTTAAAAATGTTGGACTTAGGAAGATTACAGGTTTGTTTAAATATCTTTGAATAATTTTTAACATATTCCTGAAAGGATTGATTAAAATTATACGATATTTCAGAATATAGTTTAAATAATTTGTTTCTACTTTTATAACTTTTTTTAACTTGTGTTACCCAGTCAAAAATAAATAAATTAAAATGTCTTAGAGTTATGTGTGTCTGCAGTTTACGCTATTTTGAATACAATGAAGCCAATGTGAACTTAAGGCATTGGCTCTAATTGCCTGGTTTTCAAATATTCCGCCGAAAAATGTTAGGTTTAAAAATATTAAATGGTTTTTATTTAACTCCCCAATCCAAAATATGTGAAAGATAAGAAAAGAAGAATATATATTTTAGTCACGAAACTCCAAGAACATATTGAATATAGCGGGCGTTGTTTATTCTTCATTTTGTAAGACGGGTCTGCGGCAGACCTGACTTTCTAAATTATTCAGTGTGACACTTGTGGTGGCGAATAAATATCATAATTTTCATGGACCAGTGTCGATGATGCCAACCCAATAAATATTATAAGGGATTGAGTAAATAGGAAGGTTCGTTTAGGTTTGAAAAATCCGTGGCCAAAGCATATAAAGACGTTAAATTAAAAAAATACACATAGAGAAGGCACCAGTTATTTATCATGCAAGGTAGTCGTATAAAAGTTGATTGTGGGGTAATATGTTCCAAATTGATTTAATCGCTAAATTACAAAGGAAATCTCTCTTATAAAAAGTAAAAAGTATACTCGGATACCCAGTGTATGAAGCGATTGATGAATCTTGAAGAAGCGAAAGAAGTATGCTTGGATCGCGAAGCCTAGCGATCTGTCCTCTCTGTCTACCCTGTCAGGGTTACAGCCTGAAGATAGTTAATAATAATAATAATAGCACCGTTGGTTACGGATTTTCTAGGGTTAGATGGAACATTAAAATAAGTTCAAGGAGGTAGATCTAGTCGTCCTTTGTTGTGCCATCAACTATTGTCTAGTGGAACAATCTAGATTTTGATACTTTTCTCGCAAACAGCTGCTCTGCTTCTATATCTCAGTATAATTTATGTAAAATATAATTAATAATTTATATAATTTAAGTCAAAAGTACTCGACTACCCAGTCCGTGTATGAAGCTATTGATAAATCTTAAAGAAGCGAAGGAAGTATGCTTGGATCGTGCAGCCTGGCTATCTGTCTTCTCTGACTACCTCGTCAGGGATACAGCGTGAAGATAGTTTTTTTTCTTTTTTTTATTTATGTATAATGAAGTTTTTATTCATAGAAAACATTTTTTTCATTTCAGGTGTCGGGATCTACTTTTAAAAAGAAGCCTCATTTTGGAAGGTCCGGCGGGCCCAGCTCAAGGCGGGCCCGCCAGTGCAATTGCTTAAAAATTTGCGGTAAGTTTACTTTCATTTAGTGGAGATTTTCATACTTCTCAAATTTGGAAATTAAATTTGAAAAAGTAATTTAAAAATATTGATTTAAAAATAAAACGATTTAAGTTTTTTAGAGGGCTCGGCTGGGCCGAGCCAAATTTATATAAAGTTAGAAAGGCATATGGTTTAAATATCTATTTTGCTTCACTGGATACTAAAGCCCGTATTCCAGAACGTTTTTCAATACTCGATCGACGCTTGAGACTAGACTTTGCCATATAAAATATACTCTCAAGTGTTTCTTGAGCGTTGATAAACGCTCTGAAATACGGACCTAAGTGTCCAAAATATTTAATATTTTTGAGTAAAAGAAATCATTTTATAATACTCTAGTATTATGAATGCAAATACGGCCAATTTTGTTTACTTACTTAGAAATTTATTAAGCCCAAATCTGTTCAATGTTATTTGCAAGTTATAAAACTTGCCATTCTTAGACGAATGATTTATAATTCTATTTGGTCTTTTTTATGTCGCATCGACTTATTTTGAAATTCTTTATTAAACGTTTCGCTGTTTTTGCTTTCTTTTGTTCCGTAGGGTCTATTTTAGCTTTCATATTAACAATTCAATAAATCAAATCAGCATACTGCAGTCCAATACTGAAGGTAGACCTCTGCTGATTCTTTTCTGCGCCTTCTGCATTCAGTCCCTCCCTACGACCTCGTCGTACGTAGTAGGAAAAAAAAATGGAACATGAAATATTTATCAACTACCAGTATACTAATACGGTTAGTTTTAGAGACAACTAGCACTAAGGCTAAATAAAAAACATTGTATCAGATAATCAACTCATAGATGACTATGAGTTGATGTCTAGTCGGGCCCAAACCAGTACTCGGGCAGTACTGGTTTGGGCCCCAAAGATCTGGATATAATATTAGAAACTTGAAATCAAACCTTCAACACAAAGCTCTATAGGACCTAATCTGGCTAGTGTGCATACAGTACATATTTATGTATGTTTATTTTCTTAAATTTATTTCGGGTTGCGTGTATCATTTTCTGTTGTATTTGTATTTTATAATCAAAACTGAAATTTTCTCCGTATTAAAAATTAGACCATGGCAATGTAACCATACAGATTATGGTTGTCGTGTTTTGTAACAGTAGTTTACATCTAAAACCTATAACATCTGACACCTGACCAAGAGTTTCAACATAGAAGACGTTGAAACTCTTGGTCACCCATTGGTTGAAATTCATTTGATTTATAGCTTTTCATGCTCTTCTTCTTCGTCTTGTCCAGTCCGCTCAATAATTTAAAAAAGAGTTTTAATCTACATGTTTCGAAGTTTTATCTACATGTTTTAACATAGCGAAAATGCATTATACATTGTAAAGTATGAACTCATACAATATAATGTACATTGGAAATCTTGTTTATGCCATATTTCTTTAATCACATAAGTATTTCAATAACAAAAACTTAAGATATACAACTCTTTTACAACTCTAACAATGTCGCTGAAATAAATTACGATGACAAGTTGAGAGTTGTGAATTATGTTTTCAACGAAGTTATTGCAAGACATCAAAACCGCACATTAATAATTTTATTCTCTCTGCAATATCTCCTAGTGGGCTATTACGGAAATACTGCTGTGTATGCACAGACAAAACGACTAAAAGTTGACGCACTATTTGCAAAGCCGACAATAATTATGAAAAAAAATTAAACTTTTTAAATGTTATTTCCTTATATCTCTCATAATACCCGATTCATACTTCAAATATATCTTGAGAATTATCTCTTCCAGATAATATTAGTATGGACATAGAAGAAAGAAAGATAGTTATTAATGACGCTCTTGCATAATTTAATACTATTACTAGAGATACATTAAATAAACTAGTAGAATATACTTTGACTGCCTCTGTGGCGCGGTGGGAGTGCATCCGACTGCTACGCAAGAGGTCGTGGGTTCGATTCCCACCCAGGATAAAACTTTGTGTGATGAGCACGACGGTTTATTCTGTGTCTGGGTGTTATTTATCTATAATATGTATGTATTTAGAAATATATAAGTATGTTTATCAGTCGTCTAGATCCCATAACACAAGCTAATATTAGCTTACTTTGGGCTAGATGGCGCTGTGTGAAAAGTGTCCCACAATATTTATTTAATTATACTAAATATTAATATGTTACTGAATAACTAACGAATACTAACTATTAATGAACAAAAGTAACTGAATACAGAGAATAAACAGAAGTAACGAATAATCATAAATTAAAAGAAATCATTACCAGTAAGAAATTAGAACTATTAAAAATCAAGATAATTTTAAACAAAATTAATAAGTAGAGCTATAGAAATCTTGTATTGCTTATTTAACAAGTGTCAGTCTCATATGTCAGTTTACATACAATAACAGGTGCAATATTTTTAGTAGCCTAATTAAATACTACATTTAAATTAACATTAGCTTTAGACAAGTTTACAGTTTTTGTCTTAATATAAATGAATACACCGACTATTATTCTGATATGGATAGAAATTGATAGAAGCATTGGTTATGAAAATGTATGTTTAGGTAAACTAAATAAACACTGTTCAGGTGAATCTGTACATACACATGTCTAAGTGAGTGGTTAATAAAAATATCTATTTAAGTACATAAAACAAAATTGTGATAATAGCACCATTAATAACTCGAGAACGGGTTGCCTGAGTTCATGATCCTTAGTTTGTTGGATTTGTCCCTATCCCGTATAGAATAAGTAAAAAAAAACATCAAAGTTACAGAAAAGAAAAAAATAAGTATAGACTGTTTTCTTTTTGGCATACATTTTCTGTAGAAAAATGCTGTGAAAAGCTATCCGCGACCATTAACTGTATAATAAGCTAAAGTGTCATGATTCATATGCAAGCAAGCAAAGGAAGGATATACTGAAATAAAACTAGCTTAGCACACACTCGACAGTTTATTATGTACGTAGTCTTTTAAAAGAGCCCAGGGAGCTTTAAATTGCTCATAATTTAGTTTCATTACAACGAAGTTTTGATTGTTTTATAAAGTAACTTTAATACGCTTACTTGTTTTAGGTTAACTTAAGCTGGGTAGTTATTCCTTGGAGAATATTAAAAATAAAATATTAATTAAATCATCATATTATGTGAGACTAGGTGGCTTCGCCCGTGACATTTTTAAAACTCCTGTCACACATATTTAATCTTGTCGCTTATGAATTCTACAATAATTTATGAAAAATTGCCCGATTTGACTTTATTTATGATTACTGCTCCGCTCTCTAGGGTAGTAGCGATTTAATATATAGCCTATAGCCTTCATAGGTAAATGGGCTATCTAACACAAAAAAGATCATCAAATCACATTGTTGAACTTCGTAAATCACCAGGTTGCTAGCTCGTTCAATAGAAAACATTCTAAACGTGGAGGCTCTTTAATATTAATTAATAAAAACTTAAAATTTAAAGAACGTAAGGATTTAGTAGCCCTCTCCATTGAGCGAGTTATTGAGATTGCCAGTATTGAGTTTGAGCATTTCATCTTGTTAAGCGTATACAGTCCCCCTGATGCTTCTTACATTAAATTTGAAGAAAAGCTTGAAGAAGCACTGTTCAAATGCCAATGTTCTAAGAAATCTATAATAGTTTGTGGAGATTTTAATGTTGATATATTAGATACATCATTAACTCCATCAGAGAGAAATAAAATGAAAAATTTATTTAAATCCTTTAATCTGCATAGTACATTCTTAGAACCCACTCGTATTACAGCCACCAGTGCAAAATGTATTGATAATATTTTTACTGATATTAAACCTATAGATAAAGGTATTGTGGATCCTGTGGAGTCAGATCATCGTGGCCAATGGATAAAATTTCCTACAAGTAGTAACAAAGTCAGCAAAATACAAATTAAATATGTACCAATTAACCAAAGTCGTTTGAATAATTTTAAAGAAAATGTATTAAAGAGATTACCATATCTACCTAACTTCACTTGTGTAGACCAGTCATATAAACACAAAGTAAACAACTAGTAACAAAGTCAGCAAAATACAAATTAAATATGTACCAATTAACCAAAGTCGTTTGAATAATTTTAAAGAAAATGTATTAAAGAGATTACCATATCTACCTAACTTCACTTGTGTAGACCAGTCATATAAACACTTATTTAATTTGATTAATGACGAGTTTGGCAAAGTTTTTACCTCAAAAACTCTACAGATTGGTGGTCGTCCTGTTTTCAGTGACTGGGCAACACCAGGTATCTTTAAAAGTAGAAATAAATTATTTGAATTATAATCAGAAAAATCATATAATTTTAGGCAAACAATTTCAGGAATATGTTAAAAATTATTCAAAGATATTTAAACAAACGTGTCATCTTGCTAAGTCAAACTTCATTAAAAATAAAATTTCTAATTCTGTAAATAAAATAAAAATGACTTGGAACATCATTAACTCTGAATGCGGTAGATCTTTAGTGACTGAAAGGGATTTCCACTTAAAAGTAAATGGTTGCCATGTTACAGGGGACCTGGAAGTGGCTACGGAGTTTGAACACTTTTTCAAAAATGTACCTATATTGACAACAAAATCTCTCCAAGCATCTTCCAGTTCCGCTGAACTTTTATTAGAAGAATCTGTTCTTTGTTGCAGGGATGCATTTGTATTCACAGATATTTGTGCTCAGGACATTGTAAAAACATTTAAATGTATCGAAATTAAGAAAACCGCGGACATTTGGGGGTTATCGGTCAAAACTGCATCATGTATAATTGAGGTAATTGCGCCCCATCTAGCAACTGTGTTTAATGACTGTGTTTCTAGTGGTACATTTCCTGATTTAATGAAACACAGCAAAGTCGTTCCCTTGTTCAAGGCTGGCAGCGCTACAGAGCCGTCTAATTTCCGACCAGTGTCAGTGCTGCCAACTTTGAGCAAAGTATTTGAAAAAATAATCTTGAATCAAATGCTATCCCATTTTAATAGTCATAAAATACTCCATGCGAATCAATTTGGGTTTACGAAAGGGCGCTCAACTTCCGATGCTGGTGTTGAATTATTAAAATGTATTCATGAAGCATGGGAAGACAAGCACGATGCATTAGGTATATTTTGCGATCTATCAAAGGCTTTTGATTGCGTTCAACATGAAACGCTGTGCAGGAAACTACACCACTATGGAATAAGAGGCAAAGCTCTCGACCTTCTGTCTTCATATTTGAACAATAGAATACAGAGGGTCGATATTAATGGTACACGTTCTGTAGGATCCATGGTTACAATGGGTGTGCTGCAAGGCTCGATACTTGGGCCATTCTTGTTCCTCATTTATATTAATGATTTACCATTTTATGTAGGAGACAGGAATAGAAATGTTTTGTTTGCAGATGACACCTCATTAATTTTTAAAATTAAAAGACAATTAGATAACTATGACGATGTAAACAATGCAATTGCAAGAGTAGTTCATTGGTTCAGCTCAAATAATCTTTGCCTTAATGAAAATAAAACTAAATGTATAAAATTTACTCTACCAAATGTAAAACAAGTTGCGGCCAATGTTCAACTGAATGGACAAGTGTTAGAGTTTGTAGAATCAACTGTGTTCCTAGGTATAACTATTGATGCCAATTTGCAGTGGGGCCCACACATAGAAAAGACAGCCTCTAGATTAAGTTCGGCTGCATACGCTGTAAAAAAGATCAGGACTCTAACAGATGTGGATACGGCTAGAATGGTTTACTTCAGCTATTTTCATAGTATTATGTCTTACGGTATTCTCCTTTGGGGGAGTGCTGCAGATTTAAATATTATTTTTGTTCTACAAAAGCGGGCTGTACGCGCTATTTATAATTTGGGCCCCAGAGTTTCTCTCCGAGAAAAATTCAAAGAAGTAAATATTCTAACCGTACCATCACAATACATTTTTGCCAATCTTATGTATGTCCAGAAAAATCTATCACAGTTTTCTAAACTCTGTGATAAACATAATATAAACACTAGAAATAAAAATAATCTTTCAGTCCACCACAGTCGACTACATAAGATTGGCGATTCTTTCCAGGGTAACTGTATACGCTTTTACAACAAGCTTCCCTGTGACCTGAGAAATTTACCTTTAAATAAATTTAAAAAATTTATTAAAAGCAAGCTTTGTGAAAAAGGTTTTTACTCCGTTACAGACTATTTGCAGGACAGGGACGCCTGGAAATGATCTGCTGGCAAAGTGAAATAATATTAAATTGTAAATAGGCCATCAAAAAAAAAGCCTTCCTAAGTTTCTTGCCGGTTCTTCTCAGGTGGGCCGCGTTCCGAACCGGTGGTCGCTTTAAATATTTTAAATAGAGTATGACATTTTGTAAGCGCCGTTAAAATGGTCTATGCAAAATAAAGATTTTTTTATTTTTTTATTTTATTTTAATCATATTTTTTCAAATCCAACCAGTAGTTCTTTAGATTAGCGCGTTCAACCAAACAAACTCTTCAGCTTTATAATATTAGTACAGATGTGTCAGTCCAAAGTGGTAACCAAAGTCCAGAGGGAACCCTACATTATCCTGACGAGCTAGTTACTCGTATCGCCAGGCGCTAGACAGAAAGACAGTGACCAGTGACAGGACTGTGTGGTTGATAGTTGTTTATTGATTTTTATGTTATCTTTAATCACACTCACGAAGTGTTATATGACAAAAAAAATAGGATACTATCTTTCAGTTTGAAGCGAAAGAGTCCATTTTGGGTGAAATGAGGGTCGGAAGCGGAGTGCTGAATCTCTGGTGTTACAAACGCCCATAGGCTACGGTGACCACTTTCCATCAGGTGGGCCGTATGCTTGTCTGCCACCAGAGCGGTATAAAAAAGAAAAAAAAGATGCTTATGTTAATAAAAAAAATTAACTTAAATTCTCCAAGTTCCTGATCAATACCATCTTAATAAATACAAAATGTCATAAACAGTGAATACTCACTCTGATATTGACTGTCCTCAGTTAAGCCTTTGAAACTTCCATACACACATAAGTATATCCACAAACAATCAAAATCAAATCTTCACGCTGTATCCCTGAGACGGGATAGTCAGAGAGGACAGATCGCCAGGCTTTGCGATGCATGCATACTTCTTCCGCTTCTTGCAGATTCATCAATCGCTTTATACACGCACGTCTGGGTATCCAAGTACTTTTGACTTTCCGATTTGAGCAATCTGCTCACTTATTCTTCATATGTAAGTCTCGGCCTACCCTCACTCCATATATACTCTTGTTATAACAGACATCCTTATAACCACATTTTTTTGAACTAGAGCGGTACCGCTATGCTGTCTCGGAAGCCCTTCACGTAATCACTGCGGGTTTTAGCGACTGCAGGCAGAGCTCTTTAAAAAACATATTTCTGAACCATCAACTTGACATAACACACTGTATCGGGCAAAGACAAATTTAATAGTAAGTCAAAATTTTGTAGGTAAACTTTGGTAAAGTTTAACCACACCTTTTTAAGCGTAAATGATTTACAAGTTGTCGAACTTAGTAAATGTTTTTCTCGCCTTATTTATAAGGCTTCAACTTAGTATAAATTTTACGAAGTTGATACAATACTTGATAACTTTATCCACCCATCTGTTTAATTAACCTGATGCTGTCACATAAACCGTGAAACAAACTAATTTACTTATGTATTCATTTCGTGTCAGCGAAAAATCTCTTCTTATTACTGCAAAAAATTTACATATTCTTAACGTTAAGGTAATTGTGTTGAAATTCATAAAGTTCTTGGAGAAAAACAATTAAGGGCTCCTAATCACGACCCCTATTACTTTTAACGAGATTTCTTGAATTTACTGCTTCTATTTTCAGACTATCCCACCTGAGCTAGTGATATTATCAAAGACGGTACACTGAATAAAAATATTATGTTAAAATTAAATAAATAATAAATAAATAAATATCCATCACGCCTTATCCCCGAAGGGGTGGCAGAGGCATATTATATGCCCACTTTTCACCGTGTGGATTTCTGTCCCACGTAATAGGTGGTGAGCCCATTGCCTTGTTGAAATAGACAGACGCAGGTTGTGGCTACCTGCTGTTGAAATTTTTCATGCCGCCCATAAGGCATTCAACCAGGCCAGGACCGACAGCTTAACGTGCCTTCCGAAGCACGGAAACGCTCGCAAATGTAAATGCCACAAAGTGGTCACCCATCTGAGGACCAGCCATAGTGAAAGTTGCGTAACTCAGTGATCGTTTACAGAACATTTAGACCGCGGGGCCACGAGCGCTTCTTAAATATAAATATTCTAAAAAAAACTAAAAATTTGTTAACCCATTAAATATTAACGCAAAACTAAAAAAATGGCGGGAAAATGGCCGCCGGCAATGTTTATACCGCATTTACTCTGAATTTTGATATTGTGACATATAGATATTAAACCTCTAATACACGGGCTTTTAATCCACGATTCTAATGGTATAAAATGTATTCATTAAAACCACAGACAACATTGTTTAAAAAGGTTTTGAAATGAGGTCAGTTCTAAAAAAGAAAAGGCAAAAAAAGTCAGATTGAACGTTTGAGTAGTTCGTATATATTTATAAGCATTTTAAATTCATACACACACTTACATTGTACATACATACATATTGTTACGCCTTTTTTCCCGAAGGGGTAGGCAGAGGCATCCTATAGGTACACCCATATTTCACCATATGCATTTTGTCCCACGTAACAGGTGGTGAGCTCATTGCCGTGTTAAAATGGACAGGCGCAGGCTGTGGCGACCTGCTGTTGAAATTTTCAAGCTGCCCATAAGGCCTTCAACCAGGCTTAACAACTGCCATTTTACTGGCAACCGGCATCAACGGCTTAACGTGCCTTCCGAAGCACGGAAACGCTGGCTAATGTAACTTCCACAAAGTGGTCACCCATCCAAGGCCCATTTATAGCAAATGTTGCTTAACGCAGTTATCGTTTACAGAACACTGAATCAGCGGGGCCACGAGCGCTTAAAATTACATAATTTTGTTATTTCTTAAGTAATTTCATAATCTTTCACCACAATTGCATCTGAAAATACAGTTATGAACAAACAGTTATACAAAGCAGGTTAATAGTACTAAAATGTGTAACCAGTACTTAGATAAGTTATCGAAAATAATATAAGTGCATTTGACAGTTCAAAAGGTACTCATAGCAGCAAACATTTATGTACCAATTTGGTAAGCTCTCTGTATATAAGGTCAGTACGGATAGGGTAATGACTCTACCATTAAAAACATTTACATTTCCAAACGGCACATTTAGCCATTGGTGGAATAACGCCACCATGTAAGGAAAGGGTGTAAATAAAAATGAAGTATATATAACACTAATACATGAAAGAAATTATATATACAAGGGCTTAAAAAAAATATTTTACGAAAAAAAAATAGCATTCTCCCTAAACATTTTTCTATTCAAAATATAATTATATTTATAAAGATTTTTGTGAGAGCCCTTATGGTGTAAAAGTTAATAAAAAGACTCCCAAATTTCCTGATGGAGTTTTAAGATCCAATATACATGGAAATAAAGACTTTAATAAAAAGAACCGGACTTTAATTGGTCGTGCTAAGGAGTGTCTAGCACATAAGACCTTTTGGCCTTTTTGTTACCACTTCATTATAAAGGTAACGGGTTCAAAATTTCTTCTAAATTTAACATCTAAAATAGACACATTTTATTAAATTTATTCGGCCCTTTAGACCCACCCCAGTTCCGTGCTTCGGAAGGCACGTTAAGCCGTTGGTCCCGGTTGCCAATAAAATGGCAGTCGTTAAGCCAAGTTAAAGGCCTTATGGTCGGCTTAAAAATTTCAACAGCAGGTAGCACCAACCTGCGTCTGTCTATTTCAACATGGCAATGGGCTCACCACCTATTACGTGGGACAGAAATACACACGGTGAAATGTGGGCATATAATGTATATCCCTCTGCCACCCCTTCGTGGATAAGGCGTGATAGATAAATAAACTATAGTATACTAAGTTAAATTGTGCATAACGTTGAACTGTCTTCTAATAATTATTGTATATAGTTTTTTTCGGCGACTGCTGTTCTACCTCCTAACCCCGTAACGGCGCATACGTCGTTGCCTCATTCATTAATCAGCAGTTGTATAACTAGCAGCTGAGATAGCTTGGACCTTGGAGACTAATGAGACCCCTTGCACCACATGAGCTGCCATGCTGTATTATAAAATATTACGATTTTTTTTATCTATCACGCCTTATTCCCGAAGGTGTGTCAGAGACATATAATAAGCCCACTATTCACCATGTGTATTCCTGTGACACGTAAAAGGTGGTGAGCCCATTGCCGTGTAGAAATGAAGGGGCATAGGCTGTGGCGACCTGCTGTTGAAATATTTCAAGCTGCCTATAGGGCCTTACTGGGACCAACGGCTTAACGTGCCTTCCTGCTTAACGGAAACGCTCGCAAATGTAAATTAAAAAAAATATGTATATACCGAAACTATAAAGGTTATGCTAACTTATTAACTGTAAGAATAATAGAAAATCACTGTAGATGTGGCTGCAATCATAAAAAAAATCTTATTATAAAAAAAAAAAAAAGTAAAAATGTGTTCTCAATTTGAATTACCAATCGAATTAGTGCACTTTATGCAAGCGATAAATATTTGACGATGGAGTATAAAATTTTTAAATATTTATCACCTAATTTGATGTGCATAAATCAAACATTTGAATTAAACAATTTAAAATAAGGCTTTTCTCTAAAATGATGACCACGTACACCTAGTGTGTTGTAGGTACATACTCGTATGTGCATTACAACCATTTATAAAACAATCTGTATAACATAGAATTTGTTTACTTTAAAACATGTGCTGCATTCAAGAACATTTTTTTTATGGACGGCATTGTGTAGGAAATATAACAAATAGTAGTAAAAATATATGGTTATGATGTTAGAGCAATATTAGCTCTGGTAACATGTTGCACACAGTGCACGTTCTTAGCAAGAAAATTGAATTTTGTTACATTCTAAACAAGAAGGTATAGGTGTATAAAAAAAGGTTTTTTATATAAAAAGTGAATTTAGAGGAAGCGTTGCAATTGGTTTTATTTAAATATTTTGTATGAAATCCATTATGGCATATTATAGAAAATGTTTTGATTTTTTATCCGATATTTTAATGTAACGTCAATCTTTTATATCTAGTCTAATTTATAATACTTTTTTAACATTAATTATAATGATAGTATTTATACCAACATAATTAATTTATAAATCTATGTGATAAATATGAGGTATCACTAAAATACTCAATCAATAAGTATCAAATTAAAAACAATTCTGGCATATACTACTCGCGATTTTTTTTACCCATATAAATAATTGTTTACCTATACCTACCGACGTTTCGTATGCGTTGTGGTCCAGCTGCGATAATGGGCGCCGCAACGACCAACGTATTCTATCAGAAAATTGTAATATATTATATTTTTTAGATAATTTGTCCTAAATCGACTGGTTTACTAACAATGAGGATAGCGACTTTTGGCAATAGTTAACTAATTGTCAAAAACGCTACAATTTAACATTCGTAATTTATAATTCGTTTTGTCAAGAAAAGTGCTATGAGGGCTGTAGGTATATTTAAAAGAATAATTTATTTATTGTACATACGATCTAACATAGTGATAATATAAAAGAAAAGAAGTACAAAGGGTCTCCTTATTTCTAAATAGAAATCTCTTCTAACAGACCCAAGAGAGGAGAAAGTTGTAAGTAGAAATAGGAAAACAAAAGGTAGGTAACAAACCAAAACTTGAGTAAGAAGGCCAATAGAGACATCAGACAAATAACATACGTACGTACATATTATTGCAAGATTCTAGAATACACAAACAAAAACATAAACACAAACATAAACGTACATACCTATATACATATAAGTATATGTACACATTGTAACATGCAGTTTTGACTAGCGAGGTAGTGCGAACATATTGCCGCCAGACGTCGCTAGTTATATTGATGGATGGGACGATAGTACCTAGCGTTTGCGTGTAGATGGCATTACCGGGTCTGATTTTCAACAGATCCCATTTTAATTAAAATATATAACATTAGAATTGAATAAACAGTTTTTTTTAAGGAATACTAGTTTAAATCAATAATTCAACATAAATATAAAATAACTTTAACTTGGTCTATGGTGATAGAAATTAGTATGTTGATTACTGAACGACAAGAAAAGGATATTTTTTTATTACTCACAAGGGAATTTTAGTACTCACAAGGGCCGCTGCTCACGGTCTCTGTGGGCTGTCATCGGCCTTCCTCAGCATTGGGCATTAGCGGGTCGACGCACGAAGGCTCGGCGTGAGCGGATTTGTCAGCTCGCTCCGCAAGTTTCGCACCCTAGCATAAAAGCTGAGTACCTTTTATTTTCTACTCCTGTATCTGCTGCATATTTTCTTGTGTGTGTGTGAAGAATATCTATCTATGAACATTATACCCTTAGCATAGCATTTATGTAATAATTGATATCTGTGATGAACTTTTATTGTTAAATATTTATATTTTTTATTGTGAGGTAGATTTTTTTCTTAAAATAAATCGAATTCCTTCTTTATTAAACCTTGTAAAGAACAATTGTTCAAGCATATTATTTATTTCCCAACCACACACACTCTTCATCAAGGCGCCCTGGGATTATTTCTTTTAGAGTCTCCTCATTGCTCTGCCCGGAGTGAAGCTGGTGGTAGCACCCATAAAAAAAAGTGTTACAACATAATCAAATAAAGTTTAAAATAAATGAGGATCTATCGGTGGCGCAATGGTACGAGAGAAGCATTATTCGCATTAAATGTTCTTGTTCAGAAGTACAGAGATATGCAAAAAGATATCTTCATATGCTTCATACATTATGAAATCTTAGATTTAGAAATATATAAGTATGTTTATCAGATGTCAAGATCCCATACCACAAGCTTATGTTAGCTTACTTTAGGCAAGATAACACTGTGAAAGTAAAAATGTCCCACGATATTTATTTATTAGTTAACTTTTGATTCAGTGTATTAAATATAGTTAAAACTGCCACATTTAACTACAAAAGCTTAGTCACTTCTAAATGTTGTTTTAAACAACAATCGGTATTAACTGTGCAGAATATTCTGATGGGAATGTTTACATAATGTCTAACTTGAAAATTGCATTTGTGAATTTGTATTCTTGATTGAAATTTCCATCCTAGTGTTGTGTTCTATCTCAGTCATCTGGATGAATCTGCTATTTGATTTGATGAATGATGCGTTCATTGAATGACGACATTAAATTGTAAGACTAAAGGACAACTCGCCAAGTAGTTTAATGTAACGTTCAACGTCTGAAACGGCACGTCATTTAGCATAGTCGTTGGATGGGTTTTGTTATTCAAGGCCTCGATGTTATTGATATTTATTACTCATACTCTGCTTGCTCTGCCAACTCTGCACCTTAAAGCCTGTAGTCGTCGCTCTAGAGTGCAAATCTTGCAAATTTAGGCTAGGTTAGGTTAGAACAGTGACCATTAACGCTCTGTGTTGGTATGCATTACTTCGATTTGATTTATTTTGGGAAACTTCTATCACCTGACTGATTTTACATTCGCTCTATTCAAAAGGCTATGTTACAATCCGCTAACTAGTTGGACGTTGAGTGACGCTTGTTCAATCAGCGTTCGGCCTAGTCATTCAATGAACGCGCTTCTTCTTCTTCTTGGAGTGCCTCTCCACTACTGGAGGTTGGCCGTCAGATCTGCGTATCGATTCTTATCTCTCTCGAGGCGAAAAAGTTCCTCTACGTTGGTGATACCGGTCCATTGCCTGATGTTGCGGAGCCAGGATAGCTTTCTTCTTCCGACGCGTCTTTTCCCCTCAATCTTACCCATCATAATTATCTGGAGAAGACGGTAGCGCTCATGTCTCAATACATGTCCCAGATAAGCTACCTTTCATCTCTTAACGTGTGTCATGAGTTCTCGCGATTTTTTGACACGTCGTAGTACTTCTTCGTTCATGACTTTTTGAACCCAGCTTATTCGAAGCATACGACGGTAAAGCCACATTTCTAAAGCCTCCAGTTTTTGGCGAATTTGTTCCTTGCAAGTCCACGCCTCACATCCATAGAAAATTATTAGCCAGATATAACATTGAAGAATTCTGACTCTAAGCTTCTTGTCTAGTTTTTTGTTACAAAGTACCTTTTTCATTTTGTTGAATGACCCACGAGCTATTTCAATCCGGGTCTTAATCTCATTGTCAGACTCCCAATTTACATTAACCCATGTGCCTAGGTATCTATTCTTCTTCCTATACTTGACTATGCTGACGTTAGCTATCTCGATATCACTGAGGAGCAACTTGATAAATTTGAGCGCCTCCAAAATGTATGTATTAGATTTATATTTGGTTTACGCAAATATGATCATGTATCTGAATATCGCAGTAAGCTCAATTGGCTCCCTATTCGCCTTCGCCGGAATGCTCACATTCTATCGCTTCTTTATAGCGTTTTGTTTAATCCCTGTACCCCTACTTATTTAAAAGAACGGTTTATGTTCCTTAATGACACACATTCTAGATCCTTGAGATCATCGGAGTCCTTGGAATTAACTGTCCCAGAACATTCAACTAAGTATGAACTTAAGACAAGTCCTTCACTGTGCAAGCAGTGCGATTGTGGAATGCTTTACCGGTGTCCATTAGGCGTGCCCAATCACTGCATGTCTTCAAGGGTATGGTCAAAGCACATTACTTAAATCATTAGTGTGTAGTATTATTATTTATTTATTTATCATATATATGTATGTCTCTGTTTATGCATTTGTTTATAGTAGATTTTTTATTTATGTATTTTTTATTTTTATTTATTTAAGCATATGTAATATATGGATAAAATATATATGTACATATTTGTTTATATACTTTAGGCTAGCGTAATCTATGACTGTGAAACTATCCTCTCATTTTATTCTCGTTGTTTTTTAACAACTGTTTTGTTTAATTTTTACACCAATAACTGCCCATTACTCACATTTTAGGAAATCATTTTTGTCCATTCAAAGGTTGCCTGTAAGAAATTGCTCTTAGCGATAAGGCCGCCATTTGTACAATTTCATGCAATTTATATTTGTGTCATTTGTTTCATATTGGTGTACAATAAAGTTTTACTTACTTACTTACTTTGTATTTTTGAACTCTTTCTAGTGGTGTTCCGGCTGCATCTTTAAGCACGGGTTAAGAGTTGGATCTCGCGATATCACCATGAATTTGGTCTTCGGTATGTTCATGGAAACACCAGCCTTTGAACTGCATTAATTAACGACATTCACTATATTCTGTAGATCTTCTGGTGTGGATGCAATTAGAGCTGTATCATCGGCATATCTCAGGTTGTTAATTACTTGACCATTGATTACGACACCCTACTCTCGATGCTCTAATGCTCCTGAGATAATTGCTTCGGAATATACGTTAAATAACAGCGGTGACAATATGCAACCCTGTCGCACACCTCGACATATAGCAACTTCGTCAGTCTCTTCTCCGTCGACTTTTACTGTACCTGTCAGATGCCAATAAAGATTTTGTATAATTCGCACATCCTTGCCGTCAAGTCCGATGTCCAGTAATTGCTGCAAAAGTACCTCGTGTCGAACACGGTCAAAAGCTTTTTCATAATCTATGAAGCATATGAAGATATCTTTTTGCATATCTCTGCACTTCTGAACAAGAACATTTAATGCGAATAATGCTTCTCTCGTACCAACGCCTGATCTGAAGCCTAACTGATTTTCACCTAATTGTTCATCACATTTCACTCTAATTCTCTCATGAATAATAGAAAGGAACAACTTTAAAACGTGACTCATGAGACTTATGGTTCGGTAGTCGGAGCATCTCTTGGCTGTGGGCTTTTTTGGAAGAGTTACAAAGGTCGACTTCAACCACTCCTTTGGTATATCTCCTGAGCTATATATCCTGTTAAATAAATTTCTTAGGGAATCTAAAAGATGTTTTTCAATAAGTTTAAGGATTTCTATCTGAATGTTGTCTGGTCCAGGTGCTTTCCCAGGTTTTGCTTTTTTAAGAGCTTGAATAACTTCAGATCCGATAATAGGAGGACCTGAATCATCTGCGATGTGAATGGTATTTCCCCTATTACTATCGCCAAACATACTTTCGATGTAAGATTTCCATGCTATCTTTATTGATTCTACATCTGAGAGCAATCTTCCACTGTCATCAACTATCAGGTGTTGTTTAGGTCGTTTTAACAGTCCAGTCATATCCTTAATTTCTTTATGGAGATCAAAGTTGTCAAATTTCTGGTATAATATTCCATTCTTTCACATTTGGTTTCATAGAATTTTGCACGCGTTTCTCGAATCTTCCTCCGAATCTCTTTATCTATCTTTTTACGCGAACGCGTACTTATGAACGCGCTTGTCATTCTATAAAATAACAGATTCAACCAGATGACAGCGACATGTCTAAGACAATGTTTGTACAATATCTAAATCTGAATTTCAGTTTAGCAAATAGCGTCTCATCAATTTTTTTTTTGGTGCTCAACTCGAACCATATTATTCATTACATACATACATACCTATTGTTCCCCGAACGGGTAGGCAGAGACATACTAAGCGCCCACATTTCACCGATTACATTTTTCTCCCACGTACCAGATGGACCGTACAAAATGGTGTGTGAATGGTGCGTGAAGCAATTGAAATCAAAAAACACACATATTTCAATAGAGAGGAGGGCTTCAAATTATCTACGACGTGGAATCCAGTCATTGATATCACACTACCTCGTTGTTTTGCACAGTCGGGTAACGCTCGGAATACGGACGGCCTACAGAATAGGGATATTGCCAGTGTTGTGTGTACTGGTGAGTGGATAGACAATATGAGGGTATATTCAGACGATTCTACCTCACAATTGGAGTGACGCCGCCTCTTCAGTCTGCTTGTGACCACGGCTGGTGCAACCCAGTCGAAACGTCAAGCTATTTAAGGTAAATAAGCAAGATCGCGTTAATACCTGTATTTTACACTTATTTTAATCATGCAACGCGAAAGTTTAAAAGATAGTATTTTCGCAATATTCCGCTTTTTTAAAATGTCGTACGATGTCGACACGTGTTTCACCTACACACGAGGCATTATCTAGACTGTTTGGCAGCAAACGTACTTATGCGTTCACCTCAACCTTTTGTAGTTCGAACGCCACCAAACGATAGCGCGATGTAGACTTCTAGTTGTTTCGTTATTTGTGAATAAACTAAGCAAAGCTGAAGTGAGGAAGCCTGTTTGTTCGTTCAGCATATAGATATATTCTAAGTTACATACTAAATCGATTGTAACCGAAAAAGAAAGGAACTGGTTTCCAACATACATCTCACGCTAGTTTGGAAATCATGGCTTACACTAAGATTGTAAATTACCTCTTGTCATAAATAAGTAAATAGAGTTTTTAAACCAGGCATTTTGTGCTTGAATGATAATGATTTTGTACTTAAAGGAAGCATCTATCGCAATAAACATGTACTTAACGTGCAATTTCATTATTTGGGGGTTACTCAGTTATTAAAGGCACTTACATACGGGTTTATAGTGTCATAAAATTGTCTCATGACTTTTTATTACTGGCTGGTAATTGTTAAAGTCGTTTAACGATCTGATTAAGACATCTCATCGATTATGATTAAATCGATATTAAGGTTGATAGTTTCCCAAAGTATTACTTTATTCAAAGAATACCTATGTTGATAATTTCATTTCACCAATAAAGCCTTTATAAAATGTTGTGACTGCGTCTTTTTGTGTCATGTTTTGCAAATATATCTCGCTTCCTATACTTTAGTGTCTACATATACATTTTTACTAAAGTGAAAAATTAAAAAAAAACATCTTGGTTCGAGATGGGGATCAAACCCGTGACCTTTGCCTAGCCAAGGCAATATTCTAGCCACTGAACTACCCGATCCGTACCTAAACAAGTTAAAATTCTTAACTATATTTCAGAGTATTACCTCTAGTCATTTAAGAGTATTACCAGTGCCATCTATCGAGCTACTTAACAACTCTGATACCAATGAACAGTGTTACAACAATTTTTAAACATTGATGCGATAGACTCCACTCAGTCAATGGAAATTTTGTTAAAGCAATTAGTAGGTATGCTAACTTTCACATACATTTTTATTAAAGTGACTCTTATTGTTGACGCGTCAATCGTGGGACAAAAGAACAGTTAATGAAAAATGGGCATAAAGTATACTTTATGCCCATTTTTCATTAACTTTAATCAACATTTCATTAACATTAACCCGACTAGATGTATACATCTAGTCGGGGATGAAACTTTTTGTTTATATTTATATATTTTAATTTCCTTTCATATTTTACAACAAAAACTTTAGGTCATATAAATAATAAATCTTTTTTTTTATAATTATTAAGCTTCAACGTTTTATTTAATTATTTGGCTTCTATGTCATGAATTTAGCTTCGCATCTAATTCAATGTACTTTCAGAAAATTGGAGTGATTGGGTTACACTTTCACGATGCGAGTGCCAGCTTATTCCCTAAGCCCTTTTTTACTCAATTTTTATCACTGTCCGACCTAATATATACCCGAAAATACTTCTGTTATATTATATTAATTCTCTCGGGTACGCTCAAAACCTTCATCTAAAGCTTTTGAGAACTAAATTGTTTGTTTGCTCTACATATTAATGTTTATCAACCACAGTGGTGGCAGTGGCATATTATACGCTCACTTATTACCGTGTGTATTCCTGTCCTATGTAATAGGTGAAGCCATTGCCGTGTTGAAATAAACAGACGCAGGTTGTGGCTACCTGCTGTTGAAATTTTGAAAGACCCATGGCCCGGAACTTGGCTTAACGACTGCCATATTATAGGCAACAGGGACCAACGGCTTAACGTGCCTTCCGAAGGACGGAAACGCTATCAAACGTAAATTTTACAAAGTTTGACTAAATGATACAAAGAGTGGTCAACAATGGGTGACCCATCCGTGATCAGTCATAGCGAAACCGAAAACAGTGTTTGTTTACAGAATAGCCTTTGGACATTTGCAATACCATAGGTATTTATTGTTTACGTGCTGCCGACCGATTGCCATGTTGAAATCGACAGAAACAGGCTGCGGCTATCGGCCGTTTAATTTTTAAGTCACACATAAGGCTTTCAAATTGGCTTAACGACTACCATGTTACTGGTACTGGAGATTAACGATTTACTTGCAGGAGACGAAACTATGAGAGAGACGGCTCTCATTAATAAAACCCAAGGCCAACAATCAACCTGTACCTGTTCGCTATTGGTTGCTAACCATAAATACCATTCACCTCTCGCAATTGGTGACATTTCTCTGTTTTTTTGCGTTCAGATTACTCCATGCGAGCAGCGCCTAATAAAGATATTGAATACTTATCGAATATAATAGAATTCTTTCCATAAAAATACGAACTTGAATATTACGTACCTACCACATCAAAGTGATCGTCACATATGTTGAGACATGACGCCTAAAATTGGAAAGGGAATGGATCTTCAATATATTTGTCAAATAAGCTCACAGCGAATATTATATCTGAAGTCTATACCTAATCAAAAGCACATCCATTGCTTTTCTAAGAATATTTTTGCATTCAGCATATTTATTCTTAATTATTACAAGTTCAATAATATAATTTATTTCGTGTCAATAATATAGAAGTGATCAGAATGTTCAATATTAAAATCAAATAAAAAATCTAACTCGATGAACAAAGTGTAATAAAATTGTTAAAATAGGTATTGCAATATTTCACCGTAGGTACAGTACCTATTGTATAGTAGTTAAATGTGCAAGAAATGGTTAGATATAGCGCTAACCTAACCATGTTAAGACTGGTGTTAGGTAAGATTTTTAAGTTATTTATGTTATTTATTATTATTTATTTTTAAATTAGTTAATTGATTTATTATAATATTCTAATTTTTTATGGTATTTAATTTAATTTAATTTGAGATTGTTGGTGAGATATGGAATATTAATTCTGAAATAAAGTGATATTATTATGTCTCTTCTTTTCACGGGTATCTTTTTTTTTTCTCATGAAGATACCCGGGCTTTTGGTAGGCTTACATGGAGACATAGGTCCAACACGCAGAGGCCCTTTGAGAATTTTAATCTAATAGGGTATGGGACCCCCACTGCAAATAGTCCACGCCCGCCTTATGCAGAAGAACGGTAATGGATCACCTCCAATGGGAGTTAAACTATTGTGAAATGTGCTAACTATGAAATGGGCTATTGGGTTGGGTGTTAAATGGATTGGGTGATTTAAGCTATTGATGAAAACGGCGTCTGCCTTTTTAATATATTATTATCAAAATACTGGCAGACGGTGACTTGCCAACTCACTAGATGGGCCCCCTATACAATCGCCATAGGCAAAATAAGCCCTTAAGGCGACAGAGGGCAACACCGGTGTGAGCGGCTTGGGGTGTCGAGCGGTGCTGCGCCGGTTTCACCTTCGCGGGACAGACCCGGAGCGGGCTTCCCCGTAGTTATGCCCTTGAAAATGACACTTCCACTCCCGAGCATATAGCTCTGGCTCCCTCCCTCTGACCGGCCAATTAAGGCAAGCCAGAGTTGAGATTTGCTGCACTCCCGGGAGTAGCACTCTCACTGCTCTCCCGTTAGGCCATTAAATCCTAACCGGTACAGAAGAGCAACAAAACTCGGAGGAATCGGGACCGATGTGTAGCCACGCACATTCAGCTCGCCACAAGCTGCCCTGCGGATGTGAGCTTTTCATTAACTTTCTGATACATTTTTTGTTGATATCAGAAAGTGGATCACAAAAAGCGAATCTACTATGTTATCATTATATCTATTATATCAAAGGGTTGCGTTAATCCTATAAAAGTTAACGACTGTCCTCGAGGGGTAACGATAACGGGAAAACGTGTGTACGTTATTATTATTATTATTATTCAAAATTGTAAACGTAGAAATGCAACGCGGCAATGGATTTACCATCTGTTACGTAGGACAAAAATGCATACAGTGAAATGTGGCCGTATAGTATGATGCAATATGATGTAAATTGATATATTATCATTTTGGAATGATTGTTTCAATATTATTGACGCTGACTGCACCATTAATCAAATTAACATCAATATTGGACAGTTAATTTCAATAACATGCAGGTTTTACTAACAAAAAAGATGCAAACGTACTTTAAGGCTGATAAGTGAGAAAACATGATTTTAGTATTTGTGAGTAGTGGAGAAAATGATGTACTTAGCTGTGGACACATGGCCTCGCTATCTCAGTAAGTAATAATTGCAGAAAATTAACACCCAGATTTAAAGATAGAGAAAAAAATCTACATCTAGATAAAAAAATGGTAAATCTAGGTAAGATAAAAAAATGTCCCATAACTGCTTTTTAACCATCGGACGGCCTTTTGAATCTTAATTCACTAAATGGCTCTTCAATATTCCAGAAATAGATCGCGCCTCTTATGTTATATACCTACAATTGATGAAAAGACATTTATGTCTGAAGAACTAGCTGTGTTTTTTATTCAATAAGCTTAATGTTTGATTGCACTTAACGCCATTTTGACTACTAAAATTTTTAGTAACTTGCTTTCTTGTATGTCTGTCGAGTAGGATTTTGTCATTAGTTTGTAAGTCTATCTATCTATCTATCTATCTTCACGCTGTATCCCTGACGGGGTAGTCAGAGAGGACAGATCGCCAGGCTTCGCGATCCATGCATACTTCTTTCGCTTCTTCGAGATTCATCAATCGCTTCATACACGCACGTCTGGGTATCCGAGTACTTTTGACCTTTCCGTTTTTGAGCAATCTGCTCACGTGGTCTTCATATGTAAGTCTCGGCCTACCCTGACACCTTCTACCCTCTACTTTTGAACAATATATATTCTTCGTCAATCGTTCCTCACTCATTCGTTGGACGTGTCCAAACCAACGGAGCACGCCCTTTTCCAGCTTAACGCTGACACTTTCATTCAAACCTGCCAAATTGCGTATCACTTCGTTACGTATTCGGCCAGCCAAGGTAACGCCGCACAACTTTCGAAGTGATTGCATCTCCACAGCATTCAATTTACTTTCATGCATCTGCTGACATACCCAGGTTTCACTACCGTAAAGCAAAGTTGGCACTAGCACTGCGTTATGAATCGCCAGTCGTGCTTCTTTTACGATGCTTTGTCGCTTTACTAACTGGGACAAAGCACCGTTAACTTTGTTTCCGGCAGCTACTCGCCGTTCCACATCCGAATCACATCTTCCATCCGCGCTAAACATACTTCCTAAATACACAATTTCATTCACTTGCTCTAGACGTTCCTGGTTTACCCTAATCTCGCATTTAGTTCTTACGTCACCTCTTTCAAATACTAGAACCTTAGTTTTACTTGCATTCAAGCGGAGACCCTTACTATAGTTTGTAAGTAACTTCTCTATTTAATTAAAAATGATTCTATAGTATTTATGTGGATAGGTTTTAGTAATATGGCTCTAACAAAAAAAAACCGCTGGATATGTCTAATACTTATTTACTCCTATTCCAAGATGACAGTAGTCTGTAATATTAGGGTTAAGTACACACACACGCACACACACACACACACACGCACGCAAACACGCGCACACACACGCACTCATACATTAATTGTTAACATTAGGATTAAGCACTAATTATGTTGTACTCGATTTGGAATAATGTAAAATGCCGGAGGTGGGCGTTATTAACTGCGACACAGTTATCAACTAATGTGGTTATTTTCGTTCACAATATTTATGTATCGTGTTTTTTTATTCTAATAATTATTATTATTAAAAAAAAGTTATGAGGTCACAATCACAATTCGTATTGTTTTATAAAAAAAAATAAAATAGAACTTTTGGAACGCTCACGAAACTGCCCACTCGGTGTTATGTAAACAATGCTTAATATTAATTATTAGACTAATTAATTATTATTTATTAATTATTACTTATATTAAAGTGATTTTTCATTTTAGAATATATTTATTACTTGTTGGCGCCTGCAGCTCCGCACGTTTTCCCGTTGTCGTTTTCCACGGAAACTTGTTCCCGGGATAAAAAGTAGCCTATGTCTTATACTGATGTGTAAGCTATATTATTGTAAAGGTTCATAATAAGCCATTCAGCGAATTTTGCGTAAAAGAGTAACAAACATCTATCCATACATACAAACTTTCGCGTTTATAATATTACTAGATGACCGACTTCGCCCGTGACATACTTTTGATCCCGTGGCACCCATTTAATCCCGTTGCCATATCTCCCAAGATATTTATTTAATTTGCAAGGTGCAAAGTGCCAAAATAAACTACTTAAAATGCAGAAGCCAAGAAACCTATTAAAAATGATAAGGATTAATAATGTATTTGTGGAAAAAGCTTGCGAATTACCGCTTTATAATTGATGTTTTTTAAAGTATTAAATTGGATATAGTACGTTATCCTTAAGAGATAGACATGTACCATTGCTGACTTTTTTGTAGACCTATATTAGATACACAATTCCACATTACATTATATTGTTATATTTTGAAATATAACAATGTAGAAAAAAAAACCGTTTGGGAGCTTTTAACGAAATCGCTGCCTAATTGCAGCGATTTCGTTAAAAGCTCCCAAACGGTTTTTTTTTCTGATGCCCCCAACATATATCGTTAAATTAAGTTAATGTATACAAAAACTTTACAAATGATACTTAAAAACCTTTCCTATGCATCATTTTAACTATTAAAAAAAACTGCATCGAATTTCGTTGCGTAGTTTTAAAGATCTAAGCATACATAGGGACAGACAGCAAAAACCGACTTTGATTTATATGTAGTGATGATGTAGTGAAGTAGTAGGATTTATCATGTAGTTACGTTAAGCCAATAATAACTCTTACCACTAACAAGACAAGACATATATAGATATTCAAAACTACTTTATTCAAAACTACTTTATTCAAAACTAAAGTTAAAATTCGACAGCGAAGGCAAAACGCTTCCTAAGTATCGTGAAAGTAGCAATCTCGAAAGGAAAATCAATGTTGAACTTGTTCTACAAATACAGTTTCTTTCACTACATCAAACTACGTTAGGTAATCTAAATAACAGCCAAAGAAGCGTCTAGCAAACAAATTCTATTAGCACTGGATCGCCAATGGAAGTACTGCCAACAACCGTTACTTGCTACTTTACGAGGCATGTTATGTGCAGTAGACTGAGCATTGGGAATGTGGATGACTATACTTGTAAGGGAAAAGCAGGTTTATACACATGCTTTACGATATTTTACTTCAGAGTGTGCCGTCATTGTGACGACTTTGAATTTAAGATAAAGGCTTGTAGTTTTTACAAGCGTTTTATCAACATATCCTTTATGTATGTTTGTTCAGATGGAATCTTGCAACTCAATTTTAAGCAGATTTCTTCAATTGATTGAGCTGATATTTTGTCATCATCATCATCCGAGCGTATGTCCCAGTTGCGTCTCGCGACGCCCGGGGTCCGCTTTCCTTTTCCTACATTTTTTCCTCTACTTCGCACGGTCGTCGGCATCCCCTGTAGTGAGACCATTGGCACGCATGTCATCCCTTACGACGTCAAGCCAGCACTTCTTGGGTCTTCACCTCTTACCGGGACTCGATGGGGCTGACATGGCCAGACATTTGTTACCTACGTAGCCCGGCGGTTGCCGCAAGACGTGACCACCCCAACGAAGGCGACACTCTTGCAACTTGTCTACAATGTCACGGACGTGAAGGCTGCCGCGGTTCGAGAGTTCCTCACGCGGTCCATCCGAGTCCATCCACACATCCACCGCAGCATCTTCATTTCCGTGACACACAGCTCCTGCTTGTATCGCTCCAATATTGGCCACGTCTCACTGCCATGTAAAAGGACAGGTCTAATAATGGTTTTGTAGACCTGTCCCTTCAACCGGATCGTCATTTTAGGGTCACAAATGACACCGGTCATCTCCCGCCATTTGACCAGCAATGCGTGACTTGACATCGCAATCGATGTCACTGGACGTGTGAAAAACAGATCCCAGGTATTTAATTGACCTGATATTTTGTATACACGTTTAATAGATGACAATGTATGGTTAACTGTAGGACGTCATTCTAAATTCAAAATACAAAACTGATTATTTTTATTGCACTACTGCAATAGGTATTGAAAAGGGCTTCCTTAGAGTAACTTGAAAATAATGAAACGTCGCTCCTAATCTAATTTGACTAACTACTGAAGGATAAATAACGCCGGAGTAAATTTCCTACTTGACGATTTGCTGAAAATTATTGTTTTTAGCACATTTAAATAAAATCTTGTCGGAATCGGAATGCCTCTGTGGCACGGTGGGAGTATATCCGAGTGCTACGCAAGAAGTCGTGGGTTCGAAACCCATCCAAGATAAAACTTTGTGTGATGAGCACGGTGGTTTATTGTGTCTGGATGTTATTTATCTATAATATGTGTGTATTTAGAAATATATAAGTATGTTTATCAGTTATTAGATTTCCATAGTACAAGCTCTGCTTAGTTTGGTTTGCTTTGGTTGGAGTTGTCTCTACGATAATTATTTATTTATTAATCTCAATAGAATCAAATAAATAGTGGAGGACATGCCGGGATGAGATGCAATAGACAAGTTTTGTCTTTCTTCAGTTTCTGTGCAAGTATGAAAAGTGCACTGGTCTATCGTTGCTAAAAGCAAGTGCGGCTGATTTGTGCCCAAACGATTTTACTAGAAACACTCAAATCAGAGTAGTCCGCAAATAACTTTAATGAAGTAGGTGGTTCAGACTTATTGTAGCAGAGTTTTAGGAACTTTTAGCATTGCTTGCTGTATCTTGTGGGTTTGAATCGGTAAATTTGAGTTCCAGAACAAGTTTTCAGTTTGCAGGTTAGATTTCAAAGCAAGACAAGTTTCTTTATACTTACAGCAGATATAATGAAATGCACAATCACCCCCACTTTTTACTTCGATGTAAATAATAGCTACTTATACGTATAAACGTGTGACTAAAATGAAGCGTCGTGTCGCTATCGTAGACTCGTAGTATAAAGAAGATTGATGTATTTGATCAAACTGAAGTAATGACGGAAATAAATGTAGCGGTACCTCACAAAATATGGCGTGAGGGTGACGTTAAATAACAGAGATGTAAATGAAATACAGTTATCGAAATAAGATGATTGAATTTCATGTGTAGAAGAATGAGCAATTTATTGACGTAGCATTTTTAAACCATATGTTAAAGAATTGGCAATGACCTGATATCAACTCTAACATAAGATTGTGTACCCTCGCTAATGGCAATCCAAATTTCAAATCAATTAAAAGCGAAAAAATATCAAGTAGTATGTGTAAAAGGTCACACAAAGATTGCTTTAGACTCTGGTGCAGACTCGTAAAGATTGCTAAAGACTGGTAGAGACTAGCAAAGATCGTTTTGGAGATCAGGCATCAGACACGCTTAAAAAAACGCTTTTCAAAAGGAACTTCCCATGCTTATAATTTACAAAGAAATGTTCTACTACGTAGAACTCGTATTATTATATTATCTTTGGTTCTTTGTAAAATTTTGTTTAATCTTAGATCTAGATAACGACGAGAAAAACCAGTATCTCACTTATTTTTGGCTTTACGTTATAATATAGTAAATTAATCAGTAGTAGTAATGAATTAAAATGACCGAGCGCGTTTCCTTACATTTCTATTCACAAGAATATTTATCTTGTATTTTATTATCCAATAAATAAAAAAATTAATATCCATCACGCCTTATCCCCGAAGGGGTGGCAGAGGCATATTATATGCCCACTTTTCACCGTGTGGATTCCTGTCCCACGTAATAGGTGGTGAGCCCATACATATTATACATATTATATATAATCACTTACACTGAAGCTTTGTATTAAATAATCACTTACGAGAAAAATAAAAAAAATAAAAATATCTTTATTTTGCATAGACCTAAAATGTCATACCCTATTTAAAATATTTAAAGCGACCATGCGAATCATTGTATTCATTAATTGTATTGTATATTCTATTTGTATCACACAAATGGGAGTATGACACAAAATGTGGTGTGTAACTAAGTGTTCGCGAGAGAAATGACGTGGCAGAATTAATTGGGAGGCGGAGAAGAGATGGGGAGGGAAAATTGCGGTTAAGATAACGTTTCAAAAGTTAATACTCTATCTTAAGCTTTTTCATGTGTGAAACAGATATCTGAAATTAATAGTCTCTTTGAGCATTAGAACTGCACCTAAAGAGTATTTATGTGACTAAGGTTTAGGAGTATTTATGTACGGTCAACAACGAAAGTCTACAAAATCTACAATTCTAATTATAGGAATTAGTATATCCAGGATCTGACTATTTTAAACAAGTATACACTATTCTTAAACAAATTTAATATCTTTGGCTTGTGTTATTCTACTTCTGTGACTTCTTTCTACTTGAGTTATTATACAAAATACAATTAATAAACTTTTGATTCGAATGTGAACCACAAGATTTCCATATAAGTTTTTTTAATAAAATTAATTAAATACAACTTGGTTCAGAACGGGGATTGAACCCGTGGCTTTTGCCTAACTAGGGCAATGCTCTGCGCCATTGAGCTCGCATCGTACCGAAATATGGTTAAATTTATAATACTGCTGCTAAAAGAGCCGATAAGTAAGTATGAATAAAGTGTACTTATCTTAGTACACTTTCCGTATAAAGTATTAATAAGGAGCTTTCATTAAGCACTTTTAAAATAAATTTGAAATTTATACTTATTACTCAATCTGTATTTTTAAGTCTTCAATTTTCTTTTACATCACGCTCAAAAGGTGAAAGGCAGTAATACGAATGTAATTACGTACACCTGTGACACTCCGTAATATTTATAGCATTGCAGCGTGTACATATTTTGAGACATGTCATATTTCTTTATACAAGTAAAATAATATACGTAAGTTGTTGTTGCAAATAAAATAAATTTCTAGGATACTAATACAGTCAATTATTGCTGCCATTTTGAATAATTATAGTTATGTCTCTGTTTGTTTAAAAATCATTCCCGAAGGGGTGGCAGAGGCATATTATATACCCACTTTTCACCATGTGAATTCCTGTCCCACATAATAGGTTGTGAGTCTATTGCCATGTTTAAAATAGACAGACACAGCGCTGCGGCTGCCGCAGGTTGAGGCTACCTACTGTTAAGTTTTTTTAAGCCGTGCGACTTTTGGCTTTGCTAAGGCCTTCAACTTTGCTTAACGACTGCCATTTGGTAACCAGGATTAATGGCTTAACGTGCACTTCGAAACACGGAAACGCTCGCCAAATAAAATGCTAAAAAGTGGTCACGTATCCGTGACCAGCCATAGCGAAATTGCTTAACGCGGTGATCGTTTACAGAACACAAAGTCAGCTTGGACACGAGCGCTTCTAATATTGTTTTAAGATAGATATTACAATTCTGTTGCACCAATGTAAAGACTTAAAAATGTTTGCATGTGTTTTTCAACAGAGAACAACTTGAACAGTCATGTTTAAAATTTTGTTTTCATTGTAGCTGTGACTGATACAGAAAATGCATACAAACCAATACAGAATATAGAAACCATATAAGAATTTAAACCCATTTTTTACAATTTTAACAAGGTCAAATGTATAAATAAATTCCAGTAACTCTGTAACCGGTTGACCGTAAAGTGCTTCACATAGACAAACTCTGGAGATAACCGCGATTAGGCGAGCATTCTATGGATCCAGTACAGTCGATAAACTACTTACAGTGTCTTTGAGTGACTTGAGAACTTTAGTAGTTTGGGCTTGTATATCTTACTAAAACTAAAACGCATTCAGCTGGCGTAGTGATAAGTCTTATAAGTTCTAGGGTCATATACAAAACTTTGAATCATTTTCTCTCTTTATAGTCCATATTAAATCATTTCCTTTTTAAGCCCTAAAAAGAAAAAAGAGAACGTTCATGGGATCAATTTTTTGTCTGTCTGTCCTTTCGTATGTATGTATATCAAGGCCCTTTGTCTTATAGGAACACGGATGCTATTGAATTGAAATTAAAATCTTATATTCAAATCTATAATCTCTTGAATTATGAAAAAATCAAACATCTTCATTGACATTAAAATATGTAGAGCTGTTTATGTCGCAAAAAACGTAGATTGCGATACTCCAAGGGCTTTAAAATTTATAGGGTATTTCCGTTGACCTAGAATCATGTAATTTTACTAGAATTATCACTTTAGATTGCTAAGATAAATGCTATAGTAGTAAAATGTGGGAGTAAAGGTGGGCCAATAGATATATATGTATTTACTAAATTCCATTTAACTATATCATTTATCTCATCAAACTAAAAGTCTAGGTAAACGTCAAGAAATCTTAAAGTAACCGTATATTATCCCCTAATAAAGATCGGGGCAAAATATCTCCAGCACCTTCTTGCAAACGCGGGAGATAGGTATAATGATAGTAAATAATACAGTGGAAATTATATTACCACTAGAATGGTATAATTTTGTTGACTAAGTCTAGTCGGCTTAAATCCTACAACTCAGTCCCGAGTTCGAGGGGACAGACTCTGACTTACTTGAATTTTGAACTTTGAGCGTGTTCCTGTAAGTTCATAATTATTTTAGTTAAGAAGTTCATCCAGTTTCTTTTTTTAAATTGAAAATTAGTTTAAGTCAAAAGTACTCGAATACCCAGTATGAAGCAATTGATGAATCTGCAAGAAGCGAAAAAAGGATACATGGATCGCGATGCCAGGCGATCTGTTGTCTCTGACTACCCCGTCGGGCATACAGCGCGAAAACAGTTAAGTTTTAAAAAAATCGTTATTTTTTGGACAAAAATAAATAAATTTCAGTTGAATATAAGTGGAGTTTATAATTTTTCTTTCAATTATTTAAAATTAGCTTTACCACAGATGTCGTTAAAGTATCGTAAAAATTAAATGAATGAAAAGGTTATGCTAACCTTAACTTTCAAATAATTTGATTAAATAATTTAACAGATCACTTTGATAACAAGTGGGGTCGTGGACACGGCGGAGCATACGCTCGCCGTGTGTGCGGCTTGGGACGGGCCTCGCAATGCCCTCAGGGGCATTGTTGGGATGGATTTGTCGCTGCCGGCCGTGGTGCAAGCCATGGCCGGCAGCCGACAATGCTGGGCCGCCGTCGCCTCCTTCGCCAGCGAGGTGATGGCGGCAAAAAGAGAGGAGCTGCGGGTTCGGGAGCGAGCAGGACGCACGCTCCCGTCCCACCGGCAATTGCGAGGGCGGCGCCGGGTGTAGTCCCGGATCGCCGCAGACTAGATAATGGCCGTGGACGGAAGGTCGGGGGACCCCGTTCACAATGGCCTTCAGGCGGCTGGCACCCCTCGTGTTCCGGGGTGCCTTCAAGTGCACGCTCGATCGCTCTCCACCGCTCTCTGTTCTCACGGGGACGTTTGGGGACGGCTAAAGCGGGCACAAACTAATCTCCTCCGGGAGATCGTGGGGGACAGCACATCTGACCCCCCGAGAAGAGCCTCATCTTGGGGCATTCCCTTAGCCGGGTCGAAGTGAATAGCCCTCAGGCCTATCCTGCGACCCGGTTGGGAAGAAGGTGGAACACCGCGGGGTTTAGTGGGTAGGACGGCCCCCAAAGGGCCGGGAGTCCCACACACCATCCGTGCTGCCCCCGAAGCAGGGTTGACGGCGCGTAAACGCATTCCCCGCGACAAAAAAAAAAAAAAAGATCACTTTCATAAATAAAATACGTACTTAAATATATTACTTTGTGCCAGTGAATGCTCATTTACGATCAAATTTTACCCTAGACGTTCATACCAATTTACAAAAACTATTTGAACTAGCCTATTGAATCAAATTAACTTGACCGTGAACTTATGACCTGCGTTATGAATATGACAAAATAAAATGTTTTCTACATCTAGTAAAATTTATAAATTGTTAAAAATTCTACTAGATTGTTATTTTATCAAGTCCTTTTATTTAGGGTCGGCAGCGCGAGTGCTGCACCTCTGGTGTTGCAGACGTCCACAGACTACGGTGATTATTTTCCACCAGGTGGGCTGTTTACTTGTTTGCCACCTCAATGGTATAAAAAAAATACTATCATAAAATATATTATAAAATATTTTAATTTTATATACGACTTTGAATGTAATGTAAAAGCGAAAGTGGCAGCTAAGATTCCTTAATTGCTACCTTCTTTATAAAAAATGGTTAGTTTAGATATTAATTTAAACTATAAATACAAATAAAGATACAAATTCTGTTAAGCTATAATATCTATTCTTTCTGGCTTTGGCACATTCGGGAAAAAATACATATAGTAAAATCATAACAAAATAAAAACTGTACATTGAATATTTTTATAAAAATGCTTGCTGTGTGTTTACCAAAGGATACCATAGCCAAAAATTTAGGTTTTAGAAATTTTGTCTCTCTGTCTGCAGTAGCTATGTCCGGGATAAACGCAGAAACTAGTGTTTATAATACAATTCTTTTTTTTTTACAAAACCAAAGAATAAGCGTGAGAAAATAGCGAAGAATCTCCAATGTAGAAGAATATAGATTAGCGAATAGATGAATCAAATATCATCAGATAAAAGATCAAAATTATGCTTAATGCAATAGAGAATTATAAATGGTAATAGAGAATTGTAAATGAATATGTATGAAAAGAACAAACAGTGAGATAAAAAACTATAATTATTTTGTTTTTAAATGTTATTTTTGCAATATTCCGCTTTTTTAGAATGTCGTACGATGTCGACACGTGTTTTGCCTACACACGAGGCATTATCAAGACTGTTTTGCAGCCGAACAATCTTGATAATGCATTATTAAAAAAAGTGGAATATTGCAAAAATAACATTTAAATACAAAAAAAAATATAGTTTTTAAAATGGATTTCCGCCATGTAACGCCTGATTCAATTAGTTAGTGAGATAAAAGTAATGAATATACACATAAATATTTATAGAAGAGCTAAGATTTACATTTACCAACACTACGTTGTAACCTAGAGCATGTTCCCGAGCTTTTCTCATATTAGAGCTGGTCCTGAACGAGTTTGACAAAATAATAGTGAATAAGTATTAGCTCTTTGAACTTTTTACTTTACGCGTAAGTCAAATTGAATGATTATTTGTAACTAACATGAAAAAAGTCGTTTCATTTCAAATATAAGTTTGTTTGTGCGCTTGTAAGACTTATAATAAGGTCTTAGACGTGTGTTGAAAGAAAGTTTGAATGAAAAGTATTGTTACAAATGTTATAGACAGAAAATCTATGAATAAATGATTTTGGGTCATGAGACGGAAAACAGTTTTCATTTGAATGTTTCCACATACCTAGAAACAAGCGTGTAGATGGTAGGAGAGGGCGAAGATATACTAGACCGACAATTAGCACTTGTATTTGATATTTAAATGTTTTTTTTTATTAGGGGATGAAGAGTAGAAGCGTGCACGTCGCCATCCCTGCCAGCTACGGCTGCAATTCTACTCCAACACGAGCCACCAGGACGAATGATGCTAGGGCGTGCCCCCGAGGCGACGCGCACCAGTTCCCCGCTGGTGCGAAAAGTGTGTGCCAGAGCGGCGTAGGGGACCGCCACCCTACACGCGCGGCCCGACACGGCGGAAAGTGGAGGATGGAGTGCAGGATAGCTGCGTGGAATGTTAGGGGAGGAATGACAGATAAGATGAATGAGTTGATGGATGTTATGAATGAGAGAAAGTTAGATGCAGTGTGCTTGACGGAGACCAAGCGCAAGGGCAGCGAAGTCTTGGAGCTCCCGGGTGGGATGCTCGCGCTTTGGTCTGGAGTACCAGAGAGCGAGCATGGCAGTCGGGGGGTTGGAATTTTGCTGTCCTCGCGATTGACCTCCGGTATGTATGAGTACAAACTGGTAGGTCCTAGAATCCTCTGGATCCGTGTAAAACTTGGTTTGACGAAGATTTTCCTGGTAGCTGCTTACGCGCCAGTATCTTCGTCGAACGCGAGTGAGCTAGAGGACTTCTGGGAGAGTATGAGAGAAGCTCTAAATGTGATAAAAGGAAATGAAAGACTTATAGTATGTGGATACTTGAATGGATGGGTGGGTACCGCTCACGATGATTTTAAGTCGGTACTCGGGAAGTATGGGGATAAAAGGATGAACGACGCTGGCAAGCTAATACTGGCATTTTGTAAGGAAAAGGATTTGTTTGTGGCGAACACAATGTTCAACCACAAACAAATTCATATGTATACGAGGAGATGTAAGTCAAAGAGAAGCATGATAGATCTATTCCTAATGGATAGTCGGCTCCGTAAACAGGTGATGGACACAAGGGTTTATCGAGGCGCTGAGCTGGGATCAGACCACTACCAAGTCATAACTAGGATTAGGGGTCTGTTCGCGGGTTGGCGTCATCGTACCGAGTGTCCTGAACCTGAGCCGACTTATAGCATCAAAAGCTGGAAGCTGCAGGATGCATCCATTAGGGATAAATATAATGAAAGGGTAGCCGAAAAGCTTGGCGACGTCAATGTAAGCGGTGAGAATGTGGAAAAGACAGAGTTACAGCTGAGATGATCAAGTACGGTGGGTCGCGTGTCTGGGACACACTATGTCTGTTATGCAACTTGTGCTGGCGGACGGGTGAGGTCCCAGATGACTGGCGAGTAGGAGTTGTAGTACCTATTTACAAAGGGAAAGGCTCGCGCCTAAACTGCTCCAGCTACAGGGCGATCAGCTTGGTCAGCTTAGCTAGTAAGGTGTATGCAAAGGTTATAACGGCACGAATGCAAGAAAAGTCTGAAAGGTATTTATGGGAGGCTCAATGCGGATTCCGACGTGGGAGAGGTTGCATGGATCAAGTGTTTTCTCTCCGCATTATCGCGGAAAAGTTTCTGGCTCTTAGCCAGAAGGTTTTCTGCGCTTTTGTGGATCTAGAGAAAGCATTTGATAACGTTGTGAGAGAAACGCTGTGGGACTTGCTGCCAGGATATGGTGTGGACGGCTCGCTACTGCGGGCAATACAGTCGCTTTATAGGGACTGTAAGGCTTGCGTGCGAGTAGGGGGGGATGTGTCACCTCTTTTGATGTCTGTACAAGCGTCAAACAGGGATGTGTCATGTCCGCCTGGCTGTTCATAGTGTATCTGGACAGTTGCCTGCAGAAGTTGAAAGATTTTAATATGGGTGTGAATTCGGGTGACTTTACAGTAAACTGTCTGCTGTACGCTGATGATGCGGTGCTCATGGCCTCATCAGAAGCCGACCTACAGGCATTAGTCACTAATATAAAAGAGGGGTGTGAAAGTAAGGGTCTCCGCTTGAATGCAAGTAAAACTAAGGTTCTAGTATTTAAAAGAGGTGACGTAAGAACTAAATGCGAGATTAGGGTAAACCAGGAACGTCTAGAGCAAGTGAATGAAATTGTGTATTTAGGAAGTATGTTTAGCGCGGATGGAAGATGTGATTCGGATGTAGAACGTAGTAGCTGCCGGAAACAAAGTTAACGGTGCTTTGTCCCAGTTAGTAAAGCGACAAAGCATCGTAAAAGAAGCACGAATGGCGATTCATAACGCAGTGCTAGTGCCAACTTTGCTTTACGGTAGTGAAACCTGGGTATGTCAGCAGATGCATGAAAGTAAATTGAATGCTGTGGAGATGCGATCACTTCGAAAATTGTGCGGCGTTACCTTGGCCGACCGAATACGTAACGAAGTGATACGCAATTTGGCAGGTTTGAATGAAAGTGTCAGCGTTAAGCTGGAAAAGGGCGTGCTCCGTTGGTTTGGACACGTCCAACGAATGAGTGAGGAACGATTGACGAAGAATATATATTGTTCAAAAGTAGAGGGTAGAAGGAGTCAGGGAAGGCCGAGACTTACATATGAAGACCACGTGAGCAGATTGCTCAAAAACGGAAAGGTCAAAAGTACTCGGATACCCAGACGTGCGTGTATGAAGCGATTGATGAATCTCGAAGAAGCGAAAGAAGTATGCATGGATCGCGAAGCCTGGCGATCTGTCCTCTCTGACTACCCCGTCAGGGATACAGCGTGAAGATAGTTAGTTAGTTAGTTTAGTTTATTTGATATTTTCAGAAAAGTATCCTTTAATACAAAAAAATATGTGTGTGTATAAGAGTACACAGGTAAGAAGTGAAACTTCTTTTCGACATTGTTTTTTACAGCTATAAAATTTTACCCATACGTCAAATAAGAAGTTTCACTTATGATAAAGAAGTTTCACTAAAAAAACCATGGCGCGTAACCGAAAAACGTGACGATTTTTTTACAGCTATAACATTTCTCTCAAAAACTTTATCCAACAATTTCCCACACCTAAGGACCAACTTTAGTAAAAGATACTTAGAGGCACTAATCGTTTACAGAACACTGAACTAGCTAACTACGAGCTTTTACTCTTTGCATATAGCGTCTAATTATGGACTGGAGTACCTGTTGCCATAAAGTTCAAAACTCAAGTGTGGGGGCAACCCTGGATTTCTGAGCTCTGGTTCATCGGCTAGAGGACATCACTAGAATCCGAAGTACATTACACCAGTGATTAATGAATTTGCGTTATGTTACTATCACTATGGCGCAGTGGGAGTGACTGTAACTAATGATGCATAGATTTCAGGTTTGAATTTCGAATAGAAACTAATATTTATGTATAGTTTGAGCACGACCGCTGTACTGCGTACAAAATTGTACGTATCCTAACTGTTTTTTTTTTGGAAAATGGTTATTTTCTATGTATGTATTTATATATGTATAGGCATGTTTATTAGTAGTCTAGAGAACACAAGCTCGTATAAACTTAGGGCTACATAGCGTTGCATAAAAATATCTCGAAATATAATGGTGGGACCCTTTACCCCCATTAGTCCTGCATTATTTTTAGTCACGGCAATGGGCTCACCACTTGTTACGTGGGATAAAAATGCATATGGTGAAATGTGGGCGTATAGCATGCCTCTGCTTACCCTTTCTGGGATAAAGGCGTGACAATATGTATGTATGTATTTTCAGTCAATTTCATTTTGGGTTGAGAAAATTTTATTTTCACCAAGTTTTATTACATTCATCTCGCCAATATACAGACCCTACTATTTTATAATGGTATAGATATTTTATAGATCAAATGGCTACCAACAATAATCCGAGTCATAATGTTTATACGCTATACTGGGAACGTGCAACACAATGTACTTATTCTTGTCCCATTGTACTGGAAAAGACCCGACAAAACATTGAAATTTATTTTACCCGCAGTACTAACTTACGTACATTATTTACTTGTATGAAGAATTACGTGACATGTCACAAAAATATGTCCACACTTACACGTGCGATGTTGGAATTATTAGGGAGTGGCGCAGGTGTATGTAATTACACTCGTATTGTTACGCCCTTTTAGCTTAGTGTAAAAAAGTACACAAGTATAAAAATAGTTCAAATATATTATATCTGTCTGGTTTTTGTGTTTAAGCAATCACTGTTGAACTTATTTTTGAAATGACTTCAAATCTGAAAAAGCAATGAAAGAGTCCACTATAATTTTTGAAGTGAAACTTCTTTATCGACGTTGAGATAAAATTTATAGCTGTGAAAAAATAGTCTCGATTTTCGAATACGCGCCATATTCTTTTGAAGAAACTTTTTTATCAGAAGTGAAACTTCTTTATCGACGTTGAGTGAAATTTTATAGCTGTAAAAAAATTTCGTAAAGAAGTTTCACTTCATATCTGTGTACTCTGGTACACACAAATTTTTATTATATTGAGGCTTCGGTCTTTGTCAGGAACCCTGGGGCTATGCTATTGAAGGCTTACCCGGGACTCCCGGCCACGATGGAAGGGAAACGTGTAGATTTAGTCGGCAGAAGTCCGGCATAGCATCCATGAGGATATTCACGGGAAAAAAAAGGCATCGGTATAAGATGTTAAATAAATAGTGCATATTGGCGAATTTATATCACACAAGAAATCCCGTTTTTAGGGGTTGTTTTATGCATCAATGGTAGAGTTTTATCGCATTAAGGTTAGGCAGCATATTGCTATTGTTAAGTGTTGCATATTGCTTTGCGAACGTCCATAGGTTACGGTGACCACTTTCGATCAAATTGGCCGTATGCTTGTCTGTCCCCGTTAGTTGTATAAAAAAGTACTTGGGCTGTTGGTTCCATTGGAAAGTTCCATTGATGAGTCCCACGGGATTATTTAATCCTTTTGTTTCCACTATTGCGAGAATGGGTCCATTAGGATTTTGACAGTACTCATGTCTTTATTGTTCAAAACAAGTGGAGCTATCAGGATTTATGAGTATTATTGTATCCACTATTAAGATACAGGATCGACAATTAAAATTTCCCACAATAATTATTTATCTTTATATTTGTACTAGAAATAATCTGCAGCTTTACTTTCAAGTTTCAAACTAACTTACACGGCGCTAAAACCACAATCAAATCAGCACTTTGATCTGATTACATGTTGAGTTTTACCCTTAAGTCGATAAGTATGAAGGGGTCGTCTAAGTTAGTAGACGCTTAATCCTCTCTAGTTTATAAACTAAACTATTCCTACATTTTGTACAGTCACTAAGCTAATTGGTCTTTGTCTTAATGTTTTATTTTACTTACTTACTTTTCGATACCTTTACTCCCGAAGGGTAAGCATTTTTGTCCTACATAACAGGTAGTGAGCCTATTGCCGTGTATAATGGACAGGCGCAGGTTGTGACGACTTGTTGTTGAAATTTCAAGATAGCCATATGCCTTCCATAGCACGGAAGTTTTATAACAGTCTTGTAAGTGAACAAAAGATGAATAAATTGAATTTAAATATTCGCAAAAAAAGTACCTAGTAGATACTTTTTATTTGAAAAGTTTAAATTCAACTTCATGAGACCTGTCAATCAATCGTACCACTAACATTATGTATTTACAAAAATTCATTTATCTGTTCATAACCGACGGAGAGGTGACGCAATAATTACAATAACGTCCGTGGCACAGATATATAAGAGTAAGCAGATCAAACATTTGCGAAAAATAGCGTAGCCTATTTCACACATATAAACAGGTAGCTTAATCCAGGGTCGCATTCAGCTATCATTTAATAAATAACCGTGTTGATAGGTTATTAGTAATGAAATGAGTCGGCAATAATGGAGTTTCAAATCGAACCAACAAGATGCTTTTTGACACATTATGACATAGATTTCGGAACCCGATTTTGAACAGCAATTTAATAAATAAATATTGAGGGACACTTGTGCTATGGAATCTCGATAACTGATAAACATACTTATATATTTATAAATACATAAATATTATCCATAAGAACACCCAAACTCCAAAATAAATATTTGTGGTTCACACAACTATTTGTTTTGACCCGGGTATTGATCCCGGGACCTCAGCACAGCAATCGCATACACCACCACTTACCGTGATAGACTATAATCGATGCAGTGAATCGCGGCATAGGTTTTAGTAGGTATATACAAAGTAGACCATTTGTAAAACTCCAGCAAAATGTCAAGATCAGGTAGCTACCAGCATAATCAATGACGATAAAGTTATACCATTCTTTTAATTTTAGGGTAGATACCTACTGCTTGAATTATAATACTATGCACCTCGTGAAAATCACAGGCGATGGGGGTGGGCCGGTGCTAGCTCCTTTGATCTTCACCTTTCCAACCGCATTAATGCGCACACGTACTTTGTCCATTGAGACATGCTATACTTGACGAAGAAGAGACCTAGGACTCCTTTGAAGCAAACCCATGGCGCAGCTCGACAGTATAATGCTGACAGAACCTACTCCGTAACAAATTGACAAAAATAAAAGACACGTCGATGATTAGGACCTTAGCTATCTACTCCTGGCTATTTCCTGGTGTATAAGACATACAAAGTATTCGTGAGTGATGGGATGCCAAATAATCCTGCAGTTGTGGTTGATAACGATCGCAAAAATATGACACCTGCATGCCCATATTTCTTATTATCTTCGCCAGGAAAAATACTGTCCTACAGTATCTAAAGATAAGTATTAAAATAAAAAACAGTAATTTAAAAAGTTATTTCTTTTTAATCAATACAATGATTACTTTACAGTTTTTAATTACCTAATTCTTACGAGCTCACAAATATTAACTAAAATATGAACTTAGTAAAATCTTTATTATCTTACGAAGAAACTCTGTCGTTTGGTAGGCTTAAATAGGGACATACTGGTTAATACGCAGAGACCCTTGAGAACTTTTGACCCTTGGGACTTATCTAATAGGAAATGGGACCCTCATTCGAACATATAGCTGTAGTTGGGAGAGGGAAGACTAACCGGTCAACAAAGGCAAGCCTGTTGTGAGATTTGCTGCACTCCTGAGATATAGACCCACGATTTGTACTACACCGAAAGCATCTTCACCAAACAGAAATAGAACAGAAATAGGGTCCACCAAACAGAAATAGGTAAGATAAAATTTAAACCATTATTGTACAAAGTTATTTAATTTTAATTAATACAATAACCTTTTATTTGACAATTTTTAACAGTTATTTATTGATTATATTATTGTAAACCTAAAACACGATTTCCATAACATTTAGATACACTGAGTATTGAAATACAACATTTTGTGGCCTCTGTACTAAATTCGTCCCTGATTACTTGAAATAGCATTACAGTACAAAGTGTAACTAAATTAACATAACACTTAGCTGTAGATGACGACAGCAACCAAACGATTTATGGAACAGATACTATGAACAGTTTGCAATAACCTTTTCAAGTGTTCACCAAGAAATTTCATCATTTTGGATACAAATCTTAGTGTAACAGTACGTAGTCGTAAGTGGTACATACATTGTCCATGAAATGTTATTCCTTGTGATTTCTTGTTCACCATTCTATGTTTTGTTTGCATAATTGAACTTTTAACATATTTTTTTACTACTTTTGTTACATTTTACAATAATTTTATGTAATATTTTCACTTCGATACATAAATCTTTGATTCAAAGATGACAGCAACGGTTGACATTAGTAGAAAAATTGGTTACACGCTGGTTCCTGTCAAAGTGTGAGTTCGATGTAGCTACACAGAAATAATAAAGATAGCTTTATACAACAAATGGGGAGTGAAAAGAATAAAGTATTACACCATAAACAAAGGAATATGTTGGTCTGCTTACTCTTCTACATCTGTGGTCCGTGGTCACAGAACTTCCTAATTTTTGGAAGTGGTTGACAAATTCAAATTTGATTCCCGGGTCTGAAAAAATTTTTGGGTGATCTACAAATGTTTGTTTCGGAGTTTGGTTGTTCCTATGTATAAGATGTAGATCTAGATCCCATAACACAAGCTTATATTAGCTTACTTTGGGCTAGACAGCGATGGGTGCTAAAAAAAATAAACAAAAAAATTGCAGCTGACAAATCAACTACACAGTTTGTCAGATACTTCTAAAAATTACTTTACTCAAAAGTAAAGTGATTATAACTCGGTATCATAATCATAGTAGGTATTATGAATTTAAAGTCGCACTTAACTTTTTAAATTTAAGTATTTACATTTACAAGTAGGTATTTAAATTGCCTTTAAAAGAAGCGCTCGTGGCCCCGCGGTCTCAGTGTTCTGTAAACGATCACTAAGTTACGCAACTTTCACTATGGCTGGTACTCGGATGGGTGACCACTTTGTGGCATTTACATTTACGAGCGTTTCCGTGCTTCGGAAGGCACGTTAAGCCGTTGGTCCCGGTTGCCAGAAAATGGCAGTCGTTAGCCTGGTTGAAGGCCTTATGGGCGGCTTAAAAATTTCAACAGCAGGTAGCCACAACCTGCGTCTGTCTATTTCAACACGGCAATGGGCTCACTACCTATTACGTGGGACAGGAATCCACACGGTGAAAAGTGGGCATATAATATGCCTCTGCCACCCCTTCGGGGATAAGGCGTGATGGATATTTATTTATTTATTTTATTTAAATTGTTTGGATATTCATAACAAAATATTAAAGCGCGATAGGTAGTAGAATGAGCAGGAATAATACGACCTCTATCGATCTATCAAATCTACCAAAAAAATATGAAATCGATCTAACTGTTTCAGAGGAGTGCGCCCACAAACATCGTGACACGAGATATTTATATAGATATGAAGAATATAGGCGCCAACAAATATGCGTAATCTACGTCATTCACACACAGACTACATTATATAATTCAGGAAAATATTTTATACCAACGGGAAAGCACATTTTATGAACCTCATTTTGTGAACACCTGGGTTTTCTTTTAGCTATCATATTTTTCACAATTTTATTACAGATATAAGTCTACTCGTAGCGGCAATCTAATTCTTGCTGTAATGTTAAAGCTAAAGTCATTTGCCATATGATGGTTTATACCGTCTCACCCTCATAACACCGAATAGGAGAAGAAAGTAATGAATTTTGTGTCAAAACGACCGTACTGGTTTTTCAAGACACAAAATAAAAAATAAAATAAAAATATCTTTATTTTGCATAGACCATTTTAACGGCGCTTACAAAATGCCATACACTATTTAAAATATTTAAAGCGACCACGACACACATTAGGTTACCTGTTTGGTCTGCTACAGACATTTTTATTTCATTCACACTTTTCTGGTAATGAAATTGATGTTCTTTGAAAGATCAACCTATAGTTATTTTGTTTTGTTCTCTGGATGGATACTGATTATGCTCATAGTACTACGACTGCCTCGGTGGCGCAGTGGTAGTATATGCGATTGCAGCGACTGTGGTCCCGGGTTCGATTTCTGGGTCGGAAAAAATATATGCGTGATCCACAAATATTTGTTTCGGAGTTTGGGTGTTTTCTATGTATAATATGTATTTGTGTATGTATTTTGAAATATATAAGTATGTTTATCAGTCGTCTAGATCCCATAACACAAGCTAATGTTAGCTTTATTTGGACTAGAGGGCGGCGGTGTGAAAAAAAAATTCCCACCATATAATATTTAATTATAATCTGAAATTATAACTGTAATAGGAATTGAGAATATTTGATCAAATTCCTGAATAATTGAGTGAATATAATTCATCAATTTAGATGTTTATAGATATTTTTTCTTCCGTCCACTTTTATAGGCTGCTAAGTGCAAATATAGTTTAATTTGAACTTTTGCCATAGTCTACCGTCTGATGTCCTAAGCCTGTAAGAGTACCTGCGCCAAAACCTCGTTCGTGTGTCAGTATGTTACTTAACAGACTACTGATGAGATTCTCTTGCGCCTCGATGATCTTAGTGCCTATATCATTTATGCTTCGGTGCTATACCGTTATCTACAAAATACCAGAAAAGTTTACAAAAGTAAAAAGTTTAACGTAGTATGGGGTTCTTCAAAAGGGGTCTTAGAAGGTTTTTAAAGGGTCGGCAGCATGAGTGCTGCACCTTTGGTGTTGCAAACGTCCATAGGCTACGATGACCACTTTCCATCAGGTGGGCTGTATGCTTGTCCTGCCACCTCAGTGGTATAAAAAAAATAAACAAAAGTTTATCATGATCACCTCGTGCAAAACTCTTTGTTGTTTAAATCATTCATCGTCATAACGATGGATCAATATTGTATTGCTTGCAGAGGGTAGCAGACTATGAATTAGGTGTGTCCGTGTGATGTTTACTCATATTTCGAAAAAGGGTTTATGGAATCATGACACAGATAACTAATTAGGATAGTGTTTAATGTATTTAAATTTTTTTTTTATATGACAACAAATACAGACATGTGTTGATTCAGCTTGTTATGTTACACAGAATAAGGATACTCATCTTTACGAATATTATAAAGCTGAAGAGTTTGTTTGTTTGTTTATTTCTTTGTATGGTTGTACGCGCTAATCTCAGGAACTACTGGTCAGATTTGAAAAAAAATGTTGTGTTAGATAGCCCATTTATCGAGGAAGGCTATAGGCTATATATCATCACGCTACTTCCCTGAAAAGTGGAGCAGTAGTCATAAATATCGACGAATCGGGCAAATTTTAATGCATTATTGCAGCATTTATAAGCGACGGTTTTAAAAAGATGCGACGGGAGCTCAAAGTATGTCACGGGCGAAACTGGGGCGGGTCGCCTAGTCATACATAAACTGATTACTCAAATCTGATCTAAGAAAATATATACTTGACTGATGATCAAATAACTAAGCAAAAACATATATGACATTTATATCTATATGTTTTTATATTCCTAGCAATTTAGAGGGTAAATATGACAAAAATTAATCATAATTTCGCTCTCAATCTACCTTCAATATATCTATCAACAAAACCAATTTATCACAACACTAGCAAGGATGGAACCGTAAGAAATAACCCCTTACAATTCACGTATCATGAGCCAGCCAACGTACCGTGCAAAACTCCAACATTAGGAGCGTTTCACCGCCTTGAATATGTAAAAGCCTCACCTTTATGTACACAATCTACTGTTGTAGAAATGTTATTTTATATGTAAATGGTGAGAAATACAAAGTAAACTAGTTGTACGCTTAATATTCATATAGAGCTTGTATTTTTATAATCTTAAAGGAACAAATATCTCCTTATAATTTTCTGAACTAAATATTCTAACAATACGTTAAAGCGGCTGCTAGTAGCCAGCCTTGGAAGAAGCGGCTGCTATACTCGCTGCAAATGCTGCCTGTAGCTATATGATCTAGGCCTGATTGGTAAAAAAATTGTTAATAGAAAGTTGATAATCTGATAATTTATAATGCCTAAAAATTCATCTTTTTTGTTATAAGCTGAACTTGTGTATTCATGTATTATTGCAACTGTTAGTGCCAGCCCCAGAGTTGTAATGTTAAGTAATACCAACTGGTCAATTTAGAGCATTCACATATGATTCTCTGTTCATTAAATCAAGCAATAAACATTACAAGTTGTTTTGCCTGTCGTTATATCATTTTTTTCTATTTACGCTGTATAATCGGTGTAGTAAATATTTACAAGTTTTTGAAAGACAATATATTCATAATTATGCAGTTCATTTGTCTCCAGAGTAAGACAGAATGCTGAAGGGCAGAAGAAGAAGAGAAGGCAGAATAAGACTAGATGCTATTAAATGCCGGAATAGGAATAATGCTTGGAAAACAAATTAAAAACACAAAAATGGTTTTATTGAGGGATAAATAAAATATTGAATATTGTCGAACACTTTTCACACAGCGCCATCTAACCTAAACTAAGCTATGATCTTGTGCTATGAAATCTAGACAGTTGATAAACATACTTATATATTAAAAAACTATAATTATTTTTGTTTTTAAATGTTATTTATATATTATACGATATCGACACGTGTTTCGCCTACACACGAGGCATTATTAAGACTGTTTGGCAGTCAAAAATAATTATAGTTTTTTTAAAATGGATTGCCGCCATGTAACGCCTGATTCAATTAGTTAAACTTATATATTTCTAAATACATACATATTTTACATAGAAAACACCTAAACTCCGAAACAAACATTTGTGGAGCACTTAAATATTTATTCCGACCGGAGAATCGAACCCGATCCCTCAGTTGCATACTCTACCACTTAGCCACCGAGCCAGTCAGAGGATCAGATGGAACCAAGAGTTATGCTTGGATGATGTTTTATGTAAGACATGAAAAAAATCCTACTAATATAATAAACGTGAAAGTTTATAAGAATGGATATTTGTTACTCTTTCACGCAAAATGTACTGAATGGATTTTGATAAAACTTTACAATAATTTAGCTTGTACATCCGAATAACACACAGGCTACTTTTTATCCAGTGAAAAAGTTCCTGTTGGAAACGGGAACGCGAAAATTTTACCACGCGTGCGGAGCCGCGGACGTCAACTAGTACCAAATTATTTTACTCTAAAATAGTGAAACAAAAATATCAATGAACACAACCAAACGTATTTATAAAATATATATTCAGCTTACACCCACTTACTTATAAATTTACCATCACGCTTTTCTCCACGTGTTTGGCATCTTCACTAGGTATTTCAAATTCCATCGTTTACACTATTTTATTATACGAAAGAGGCAATAATATTAGCTGTATAAAACAAAAATTTCACCTTCAAACAAAAAAAATGTACAAGCTAAAATAAACATTCCTTTTTGTTTTGCAAATAATTTTGGGTTTTAATTTTTGGGTGTGCGTTGTCAACGACATTTAAATTTATAGATGTTGCTTCCAACAAATTAATATTTGTATGAAAAATTTCAGGAAAATAAAGTAGAAAAGTACTATATCTGCACCTCAGTTTAATAACTGCCTCTGTGGCGCGGAGGGCGTGTATCCGACTGCTACGCAAGAGGTCGTGGGTTCGATTCACGATGTGATGAGCACGATGGTTTATTCTGTGTCTGGGTGTTTTTTATCTATAATTTGTATATATTTAGAAATATATAAGTATGTTTATCAGTTATCTGGTTACTTTTCTGTTACACTTAACAAGTTTTGCTTAGTTTGGAATCAGATGGCGTTGTGTGAGTGTCCCAACGATATTTATTACTAGCAGAAAAGTGTTTTAAATAGGTTGGACAGAGGCCTTTTGCTGTTATAGTAGTTAGAAGTCACTTAAGGACAAAATTTAATATTGTTTATCAATCACGCCCTATCCTCGAAGGGGTGGCAGAGGCATATTATATGTCCACTTTTCACCATGTGTATTCCTTTCCCATGTAATAGGTGGTGACCCCATTGTCGTGTCGAAATAGACAGATGCAGGTTATGGCTACCTGTTGTTGAATTTTATCAAGCCGTTCATAAGGCTTTCAACTTAGTTTAACGGCTGCCATGTTACTAGCAACCGGGACCAACGGCTTAATGAGCTTTCCGTTCGAGTCACGGAATCGCTCGCAAATGTAAATGCCACGGAGTGGTTATCCATCCAAGGACCAGCCATAGCGAAAGTTGCTTAATGCAGTGATCGTTTGCAGAGTCCGAGCCACGAGCGCTTCTACGTACCTTTGTAAGAACTTCCAAAATTTAACACGTTTGTTTATTTGATAAGGAATATTTATCACAGTACGATTTTAAATAAAATAAAGAAAATTCAGTGTGACTTCTGAAGAGCAAGGAAAGGTCATTGTTCAAATTTATTTCATGTTTACACTTCAGCTGCAATAACATTTTGAATAAGATCTCAATTAATATCAAGGTTGACATTTTACTGCATTTCAGACTTGTAGATATATTTGATTATTTTTAATTGACTACCTCGGTGGCGCTGTGGCGATATGCGACTGCCGCGACTAATATCCCCGGTTTGATTCCCGGGTCGGAACATATATTTGTGTGATCCACAAGTGTGTTTTGAGGTTTGGGTGTTTTCTACGTATAATATGTATGTAATTAAAAATTTATAAGTATGTTAATCAGTCGTCTAGATCCCATAACACAAGCTTATAATAAATAAATAAATGTTGTGGGACACTTTTCACACAGCGCCATCTATCCCAAAGTAAGCTAAACTTAGCTTGTGTTATGGTATCGAGATAACTGATAAACATACTTATATATTTCTAAATACATACATATTATAGATAAATAACACCCAGTCACAGAATAAACCATCGTGCTCATCACACAAAGAATCGATTCCCACCCAGGATAAAACTTTGTGTGATGAGCCACAACCTCTTGCATAGCAGTCGGATGCACTCCCACCGCGCCACCTAGGCAGTCAAAAGTAAGTATATTAGCTTACTTTGGGCTAGACTTGTTGTGTAAAAAAAATAAAAACAATATCCTACAATATTTATTTATTATACTATACTATACTACACTACACTACACTACACTACACTACACTACACTACACTACACTACACTACACTACACTACACTACACTACACTACACTACACTACACTACACTACACTACACTACACTACACTACACTACACTACACTACACTACACTACACTACACTACACTACACTACACTACACTACACTACACTACACTACACTACACTACACTACACTACACTACACTACACTACACTACACTACACTACACTACACTACACTACACTACACTACACTACACTACACTACACTACACTACACTACACTACACTACACTACACTACACTACACTACACTACACTACACTACACTACACTACACTACACTACACTACACTACACTACACTACACTACACTACACTACACTACACTACACTACACTACACTACACTACACTACACTACACTACACTACACTACACTACACTACACTACACTACACTACACTACACTACACTACACTACACTACACTACACTACACTACACTACACTACACTACACTACACTACACTACACTACACTACACTACACTACACTACACTACACTACACTACACTACACTACACTACACTACACTACACTACACTACACTACACTACACTACACTACACTACACTACACTACACTACACTACACTACACTACACTACACTACACTACACTACACTACACTACACTACACTACACTACACTACACTACACTACACTACACTACACTACACTACACTACACTACACTACACTACACTACACTACACTACACTACACTACACTACACTACACTACACTACACTACACTACACTACACTACACTACACTACACTACACTACACTACACTACACTACACTACACTACACTACACTACACTACACTACACTACACTACACTACACTACACTACACTACACTACACTACACTACACTACACTACACTACACTACACTACACTACACTACACTACACTACACTACACTACACTACACTACACTACACTACACTACACTACACTACACTACACTACACTACACTACACTACACTACACTACACTACACTACACTACACTACACTACACTACACTACACTACACTACACTACACTACACTACACTACACTACACTACACTACACTACACTACACTACACTACACTACACTACACTACACTACACTACACTACACTACACTACACTACACTACACTACACTACACTACACTACACTACACTACACTACACTACACTACACTACACTACACTACACTACACTACACTACACTACACTACACTACACTACACTACACTACACTACACTACACTACACTACACTACACTACACTACACTACACTACACTACACTACACTACACTACACTACACTACACTACACTACACTACACTACACTACACTACACTACACTACACTACACTACACTACACTACACTACACTACACTACACTACACTACACTACACTACACTACACTACACTACACTACACTACACTACACTACACTACACTACACTACACTACACTACACTACACTACACTACACTACACTACACTACACTACACTACACTACACTACACTACACTACACTACACTACACTACACTACACTACACTACACTACACTACACTACACTACACTACACTACACTACACTACACTACACTACACTACACTACACTACACTACACTACACTATACTATACTATGTAGGGGTAGTCAGAGAGGACAGATCGCCAGGCTTCGCGATCCATGCATACTTCTTTTCGCTTCTTCGAGATTCATCAATCGCTTCATACCACACATTACATACATACACATACATACATTTTGACCTTTCCGTTTTTGAGCAATCTGCTCACGTGGTCTTCATATGTAAGTCTCGGCCTACCCTGACTTTTACCCTCTACTTTTGAACAATATATATTCTTCGTCAATCGTTCCTCACTCATTCGTTGGACGCCCTATTCCAGCTTAACGCTGAAACCTGCCATATTGCGTATCACTTCGTTACGTATTCGGTCGGCTAAGGTAACGCCGCACCATTTTTGAAGTGATCACATCTCCACAGCATTCAATTTACTTTCATGCATCTGCTGACATACCCAGGTTTCACTACCGTAAAGCAAAGTTGGCACTAGCACTGCGTTATGAATCGCCATTCGTGCTTCTTTTACGATGCTTTGTCGCTTTACTAACTGGGACAAAGCACCGTTAACTTTGTTTCCGGCAGCTACTCGCCGTTCTACATCTGAATCACATCTTCCATCCGCGCTAAACATACTTCCTAAATACACAATTTCATTCACTTGCTCTAGACGTTCCTGGTTTACCCTAATCTCGCATTTAGTTCTTACGTCACCTCTTTCAAATACTAGAACCTTAGTTTTACTTGCATTCAAGCGAAGACCCTTACTTTCACACTCCTCTTTCAAATTAGTGACTAATGCCTGAAGGTCGGCTTCTGATGAGGCCATGAGCACCGCATCATCAGCGTACAGCAGACAGTTTACTATAAAGTCACCCAAATTCACACCCATATTAAAATCTTTCAACTTCCGCAGGCAACTGTCCAGATACACTATGAACAGCCAGGCGGACATGACACATCCCTGTTTGACGCCTGTACAGACATCAAAAAGAGGTGACACATCCCCCCCTACTCGCACGCAAGCCTTACAGTCCCTATAAAGCGACTGTATTGCCCCGCAGTAGCGAGCCGTCCACACCATATCCGGGCAGCAAGTCCCACAGCGTTTCTCTCACAACGTTATCAAATGCTTTCTCTAGATCTACAAAAGCGCAGAAAACCTTCTGGCTAACAGCCAGAAACTTTTCCGCGATCATGCGGAGAGAAAACACTTGATCCATGTAACCTCTTCCACATCAGAATCCGCATTGAGCCTCTCATAAATACCTTTCAGACTTTTCTTGTATTCGTGCCGTTATAACCTTTGCATACACCTTACTAGCTAAGCTGACCAAGCTGATCGCCCTGTAGCTGGAGCAGTTTAGGCGCGAGCCTTTCCCTTTGTAAATAGGTACTACAACTGCTACTCGCCAGTCAACCGGGACCTCACCCGTCCGCCAGCACAAGTTGCATAACAGACATAGTGTGTCCCAGACACGCGACCCACCGTACTTGATCATCTCAGCAGTAACTCTGTCTTTTCCCGCAGCCTTACCACATTTCATACTTCTTATCGCTTGTTCTATTTCTTTCATATTAATGACTTCAATGACATCGGGATCCGGAGCATCGAAGTGAGCTCAACTTCCCGATGTGGCATCTCTGTCTTTTTTTGCATACATCTTTCCATAATATTCACTCCATCTGACTGCAGGACGTCAGTTTGGTCTGTTAGGACGTCATTGTTAACACTAAGCACTTTATTCATACTGCAGATTGCCGAACAATTCAGGGTCTTGCCTACCTCTTTCCAGAAGAGCTTGGCAATATCCCAGAAATTGAACGACAACCTTTAATCCGCTTTTATTCTGCACCTTTCACGAGCTTCTTCTATCAGTGCCTTCGTGTTAACTTTCTGCAGCTTGTATCTCTCTTTTATATTAGGTCATTTCGCAAGGCTAAGTAGTCTAGCCATGTTTTCTTCTTCACTCGAACTGCTTCTTTCACTTCCTCATTCCACCATGCATCACGCTTATTACTACTGCCTCTTTTCGTTTCTCCACACACTTCCACAGCGGCATTTATCATACTATCCCTAAGGTTCTGCCATACACTTTCCACATTCTCACTGCTTACATTGACGTCGCCAAGCTTTTCGGCTACCCTTTCATTATATTTATCCCTAATGGATGCATCCTGCAGCTTCCAGCTTTTGATGCTAAAAGTCGGCTCAAGCTCAGGACACTCGGTACGATGACGCCAACCCGCGAACAGACCCCTAATCCTAGTTATGACTAGGTAGTGGTCTGATCCCAGCTCAGCGCCTCGATAAACCCTTGTGTCCATTACCTGTTTTCGGAGCCGACAATACATTAGGAATAGATCTATCATGCTTCTCTTTGACTTACATCTCCTCGTATACATATGAATTTGTTTGTGGTTGAACATTGTGTTCGCCACAAACAAATCCTTTTCCTTACAAAATGCCAGTATTAGCTTGCCAGCGTCGTTCACCCTTTTATCCCCATACTTCCCGAGTACCGACTCAAAACCATCGCAAGCGGTACCCACCCATCCATTCAAGTCTCCTCATACTATGTAATTCATTCATACTATGTAAGTCTTTTATTTCCTTCTATCACATTTAGAGCTTCTCTCATACTCTCCCAGAAGTCCTCTAGCTCACTCGCGTTCGACGAAGATACTGGCGCGTAAGCAGCTACCAGGAAAATCTTTGTCAAACCAAGTTTTACACGGATCCAGATGATTATAGGACCTACCAGTTTGTACTCATCCATACCGGAGGCCAATCGCGAGGACACCAAAATTCCAACCCCCGACTGCCATGCTCGCTCTCTGGTACTCCAGACCAAAGCGCGAGCATCCCACCCGGGAGCTCCAAGACAAGACAAGAGCTGCCCTTGCGCTTAGTCTCTGTCAAGCACACTGCACCTAACTTTCTCTCACTCATAACATCCATCAACTCATTCATCTTATCTGTCATTCCTCCCCTAACATTCCACGCAGCTACCCTGCACTCCATCCTCCACTTACCACCGTGTCGGGCCGCGCGTGTAGGGTGGCAGTCCCCTACGCCGCTCTGGCTTACACTTTTTGCACCCGCGGGGACGAACTGGTGCGCGTCGCCTCGGGGGCACGCCCTAGCAGTATTCGCCCTGGTGGCACTCGTGTTGGAGTAGAATTGCAGCCGTAGCTGGCAGGGATGGCGACGTGCACACTTCTACTCTTCATCCCCAATTATTTATTATTATCATTAATTTTATTTTGAAGTGTAGCAATAAAAGCTTAAGAAGATGACGTTGTCTGCCATCTAAAACAATAATAATAAAATATAATATTTCTACGCTTAATATAGATAGTTTCGGTAGAAAAAGCTCTCGAGTATTCCACACAGGTTTCTCGTAAATCAACTCATTAATTCTTAAGGCATATCACTTATCTTCGTAAGGGTAGGCGTTAAGCTAATGACAGTAGATAGCGCTGAAGCAAGTTGCTACACAAAAACGTAATGGTTTTTTCAACATAGGTTAACATAGCGCTATTTCAAAGATAAACTGGGTTTTAGCAAAATCTCTTTGCAGTTTATGTTATTATATATTTATTTATTTATCTATCACGCCTTATCCCCAATGGTGTGGCAGAGGCATACGGGCATATGGGCATTGTATGCCCACTTTTCACCATGTTTATTCCTGTCACAAGTAATAGATGGTGAGCCCATTGCCGTGTTAAATTAGACAGACGCAGGTTGTGGCAAAATTTTCAAACCGCCCATAAAGCCTTCAACTTAACTTAACGACTGCCATGTTACTGGCAACCGGGACTAACGCCTTAACGTTCCTTTCGCACGAAAACGCACGCAAATATAAATGCCACAAAGTGGTCACCCATCCGAGGACCAGCCCCAGTGAAAGTTGCGTAACTCAGTGATCGTTAACAGAACACTGAGTCCGCGGGGCCAAGAGCGCTTCACTACTTCTTTAGAGGTTATGACGAAGCTGGCGTCCAAAAAGCTCAGACTGCTCAACAGGGCGCGGCAGTACTTTACTACAGAGCAAATATTTCTTCTCTATAAGTCGCAAGTGCGGCCACACATGGAGATGCTGCTGTGACCTTTGGGCTGGTGCACCTGAATATCAGCTTTGACCTTTCAACTCAGTAGAAAGGCTTGCTATGAGGATAGTCAACGATCCTCTACTAACCGGTGCCGAGCCCCTTCGTGACAGGAGAAACTTCGCCTCCTTATACGTCTTCTATCGCCTGTTCAATGGTCTGTGCTCTGAAGAATTGTCTAATATTATGCTAACGGCTATTTTCTATCATCGCACTGCTCGCCATAGACAGGTTGTTCACCCTCACACTTTGCATCCGGAGCGCTCGCATACGGTTAGATCCGATAGGAGCTTTATTCCGCATAGGCTTAGATTGTGGAATGAGCTCCCTGGCTGGGTTTTCCCAAACATCCACAGTATGGGGTTCTTCAAAAGGGGTCTTATAAGGTTTTTACAGGGTCAGCAGCGCGAATGCTGTACCTCTGGTGTTGCAAACGTCCATAGGCTACGGTGACCACTTTCCATCGGGTAAGCCGTATGCTTGCACCTCAGTGGTATAAAAAAAAAAATGGTAAAGGCGTTAGAAGACCTGACCTGCTATTTCTACTAACTTTTTATTTTAGGTTATAACCTCTTTTCTCACATTTTTTATATTATTGTATTTCTCTTTGCTTCTAAACTTTACCTGGATTAGAGGTCTGGGATTCACTTTTATTTATTTGCTAGGAGCAGCTATCGGCTGGTTTTCGGGCATTGTAATCCTAAAGTAACGAACTAAGTATCTTGACGTTATATCCTTGACGGGTGTGTCAGAGAGAACAGATTGCCAGGCTTTGCGATCCATGCATAATTCTTTTGCTTATCGCTGATTCATCAATAGCTTCTTACACGCACGTCTGGGTATCCGAGTACTTCTGACCTTTCCATTTTTAAGCAATGGCTGGTCACGTGGTCTTTATATATAAGACTCGGCCTACCCTAATTCTGTAACCCGGTTTGTTCTCCCAGCCTGGGTCGTTGCTTAGAAACTCCATCCGCAGGAAATCCTTGATCACCCTAGTCTACTAATACTTGTAACACCAGAGGCATTATTACATTCATGATTCCATTTATTGCCGTATTCAAACGGAATAGGCCTTCAACTCGGCTTAGCACCTATTATGTTTATCTATTGAAATTATTATTTTTTCTAAATTTCGTAGATAGAAATGTTAGAAACGGTTACCCAACTGACTGACTGAGCTGTAAAAATAAAAGCGCTTTCAATCAATTGTATCATGTTAATCTATCTGAAGTAAAAGCTTAGCTAACTTTTGAATAGAATTTATCAAATAAATATTATTCCATTCGAGTTTCATTATTAATATTTTCATGTGGATATCATTTTATTACATTGTAATATTTTATTTTGACGAAATGAATGAAATTAAAAGCAAGCGTACCACAAATTTCATTATGCTTATGGATGAATTCTTTCACTACTTTTGTTAGCCTTTAAGAACTGATGTGCAATGTAAGTAAGGAGTAAGAACACGGGGTCTAAAGAACCGAAGCATTCCATTTGAAATGAATTTGCTATTACCAGTTGAAAAAAAGTATGAAAATTGTGTTTCATTTAATGTAAGTTTCATTATTATTTGATTTGTTTAGATTTCTTTATTGTTAGTAATTGCGTTTTAATGTTTATTCCAATTTTTAATTCTTAAGGTTCGCTTTTGTGCTGAAGTGTAAGAATTTTTAGAGCATGCTGTGTTCGCACTAAATAGGGTGCTCGGCCGAACTGAGTCCAAATGCAATATGTTTATGTAGTCTTGCAGAGGACCTAGTTTGCGAACCATTAAAAAAAAATCATCAAAACATTATGCTTCTTTAATTAGAGAGTTTAAATTAATGAGACTTGACTGCCTCGGTGGTCCAGTGGTAGTGAATGCGACTGTCGCGTAAAGGCTTCGGGTTTATTTTCTTCTTCGGGAATCTGCAGGAAGCAAAAGAAGTATGCATGGATCGCGAAGCCTGGCGATCTGTCCTCTCTGACTAACCCGTCAGGGATAAAGCGTGAAGATAGATAGATAATTAGTGAGCGTTAATACGAGCTTTATTTGACATGTTTATGTTTTTATCACACAATTCCTGAAAAATGTACCAAGGCACGTGATGCTTAGCGCAAGTACCTAAAATATCTACGAGGTGACATTGTAACAATTTTATTTTTACAAAAAATGCTTTGAAAAATAAACTCTATCTATACAACAAATTCCTTGTTAATCATTAGAGACAGTAAATCACCTAATTATTTACCAAATAAATAAACTGCCACTGAGACTAAACCCTCAATTAGTAGATATGTAATCCAACTGGTATCATTAAGTAGATACTTAGTACATAATACCCGAAGCTTTATTCTTTTGGGATGCTATGATAACAGAGCAAATAAGGTTTTTTTAAGTCATTTGAGAGTATAATATAAATTATCAATACTAGGTAGCCGCAGTTGCAAAGGTGTAACCTATGCTAGCGTAGCAGCATAAATATGAGCGAAGCGTTAAATCAAACTAAGTATTTTCCCATAGACAACATGATTTTTGCGGAATACTTTTTTATTAGATCGAATTTTGAAATTCGGTCATTTTGAAATGCGTCACGACCTGCATAGTTTGAATAGATTTCCATAACAGAAAATAATTCGGAAAACGGATAAGAAATGGCGAAGTTCTGCCCGGTGTTACAAAATCCATTGAAGTCGCTCCATGGGAGCTTCGCTCAATCATGGAAGAAAACCATGGTAGGTATGAATAAAAAAATGAAACATTTCATTTCAGTTTATTACATTTCATTTTTCACAATGGCGCCAGTTTTGTAATCGAACGCAGAGACGACGGCTCATGATAGGTTGATGACTCAGAAATATGCTTTTTCACAAAAGCCCAGCTTGCAGCTGAGCCCCAAAAACAGTTTGAGGGTTACTTGAGGCGCTTTCCGTGGCTGCATGGTTATACCGCTACGGTCTAAAAACTTGTTCCATCTGGTACATTTAGAGCGTATGCTCTGTTGCCTCGTCTATTGATCAGAAGGTGTACCTTGTACCGGTGAGGTAGGCTTGGCCCCAGAGATTTCAAAGCAGACGTAATATGTTACAAGCAGTTATCGATTAAAGAATCCAGTGAGCAAGCGTAGTCTCAAGCGCTTGAAAGCGTCACCTATGCTTATATTACAAACATTTGACGGCCTCTGTGGCGCGGTGGGATTGCATCCGACTGCTACGGAAGAGGTCGTGGGTTCGATTCCCACCCAGGATAAAACTTTGTGTAATGAGCACGATGGTTTATTCTGTGTCTGTGTTTATTGTGTGTATTTAGAAATATATATAAGTATGGATAAACGGTAACTTTTATTAAACGGGTTCAATCCCCGTCTCGAATCGAATTGTAATTTTTCACTTTATTAAAAAATTATATATAAGTATGTTTATCAGTTATCTGGTTACCATAGTACAAGCTGTGCTTAGTTTGGAATCAGATGGCGTTGTGTGAGTTGTACCAACAATATTTATTTATTTTTATTTTATTTTCCAAATACGCACAAAAAACGAATTACAGTTTCCATAAGCTTAGTATTTGTGTAAAATTATTGCCTGATACTGCATTGCATGATATCTTGAGGAGTAATTTATTAATTAAAAAAATCCGATCAGCAGATTTGAAGACCTGTCATTTTATATGAAGGCTGAATAATGAAGATAAATTAAACGCCATAGCCAAGTATCCAAAATCACCCGTGAAATCATCATCTTAGTACAATCCTTATTTATGCGTTGGGCGATGATCCAGCATGCACCACAAAAGAACGAGGACTAATTAATTTGAAACTTGATTCCGAATCCTGAACAAATCAAGCAACAACAAAGTACATACTCTGAATGAATAATTCCAATTTTGATTCTTTAAGCAAATTATACAGTAAAGAAAAGTTGGTTCCAAAACTCACAACTCGCCTTCAAAGCTTTTGTTCACAAAGCTTTTCAACACATAGTAATTACCGAACGAATGTTACGACCAACAACTTTGTTTCCGAATTTATAATTTTATTACTATTATTTTAATTAGCTTAAGGTTTCGTTCTGCTTACATAATATTTTAAGCAAGCCATGTTCTAAGTTTGTCGAAGTAAAATAACTTAATTACTTTTTAATTTGTGCCAAATTCGCACGATGAATGTTAATTTGTTGGTTAAATAAAAGCTTTGAAACCATACTTTGAGTAGATTCAGTTCAGAAATTTAATTAACAGAGATGAAATCCGGATTTGCAAGAGTTGTAAGTAGTATTTGAAACGTGTTTAACAAGTTCTTTATACCCTACTATAGTTAGATGGCTTGTGCAGACCTCAACCTAGAAGCATAGAATGCTAGTACTCAAATGAAAAAAAAATCCAATAATTACTATGTATTTACTGTATACTTTTGAAGTAACTACTGCCATTCAATCGGTAAGGTAATAATAGTTGTTGGGAACGTTCTTCGATATTTTATATGAAGTTGTAATTAAAAGCGGACTGTATTAATTTTAGATAGGTATAATAATAATTCGGCAATACAAAAATATATAACTGTAGGCGAGCGTCGCGGATGGTCTCGCTGCGTGAAGTAAATCCAAGTGGGGGCTGTACCACCACGCCCTCCACTCTTCGGTTGGTAGTGGTATGTTGTACCGTTGTTGTTGTGCTACTTGCGCATCAACAATAGTAATAGCGTATTATTTTCATTGCGTATTCAATTTTGGAATCGTCACTAAAACGTAACTTACGTAACGTAACGTCACTAAAACTAAGTAGAAAGTAGAGGGTAGAAGGAGTCAGGGTAGGCCGAGACTTACATATGAAGACCACGTGAGCAGATTGCTCAAAAACGGAAAGGTCAAAAGCACTCGGATACCCAGACGTGCGTGTATGAAGCGATTGATGAATCTCGAAGAAGCGAAAGAAGTATGTATGGATCGCGAAGCCTGGCGATCTGACCTCTCTGACTACCCCGTCAGGGATACAGCGTGAAGATAGTTAGTTAGTCACTAAAACGAGGCTCTCACACTTGAACGTTACTCTAAATATTTAATTTTTAAATAATTAGAAATTAAAGGTTCTATTGATTGCGTTTTAATTGGTTAGTCTAGCTAAAATATTGTTAAGTTTTGACGTGGTGTTGTTAAATGCAAGTTTTAAGTTTATTCCATGAACATTTTTGTGTATATTAATTAATTAATTACTTTTGTCTCTCTTCCTACATATTCAATTGCTAGACTGCCCAAGTTGGAATCTTGCTCTTTTGGATGTGTGAAAGTTAATTATTTTTGATTAGTTGTTTTATTTGCATTATTTTAGGCAAATAACCCGTTATTACATTTAATGTTTTAAAACTCACGCGACTTATATTATGCGTTTTATGTATCGGGTCTTTTTCGCGTATTATTTTAACGAGTCTACTCGTGACCACGGCTATTGCAATATAGCCGAAACGTCGAGAGGTGAGAAAAAGTTAAAATATTACGCGAAAAAGACCCGAATAACATAAAATGCACGTTATTATTTTTTGAACTTTTTAGTATTAGTACATTTGACTTACCTACAACTTTTTCCAAGATTGAAACAAGTAGCTAGTAGAGTAATCGGATTGTAAGAACCTCTTAAGTGCCAGGAAGCTGATTGTGATAAGAGAAGAATTTGCCTTGCAGCTTATCTAATCGCATAAACTTTAGCTCTTTATAAAAGAGGTAAAGTTGATGAGTTTTTGAGGTTGAAGGGGTAATATTTGAATATACTGTACCTACCGATTTAAAAAAATATTATCCTGTTATTTTTTTATCATTCACGCCTTTATCCCATAGAGATGGCAGATGTATATATACGCCCACATCGCACCGTAAGCATTTTTGTCCCACGTCTATTGCCTATTGCCGTCTATTGCCGTGTTAAAATTCATAGAGGTTGTGGCGACGCTGTAACATTTGTTTTTTTTTGTTAATTTACATTATAAATACCTGTCTATTTATTTATCCTCACGATCTATCTCTGATGCGAAGTCTGGCAATTTATCATTGCCAGGCTTCGAGATCATTTAAATAAATTAAATTAAATATCTAAGTAAATAAGGACACTATGCTACATATGCCATTAAATCGACAGAATTAACATCTCTAATGCCACTATCATTATCAAAACCGTCATTAATCTTCTGTAACGACCAATATATTTGAAACGTATAGCCTTTATAGCACGCAGTGAATAGTGACATAGTTGATAGTAGTCGCTATTCATTGCGTGCTTATTCAAATTAACATATAACACGCAATTTGAATGCAAGCAAATTGAATGGTTTGCCTACTGCCATCGTTTCGGTATTTCGTAGTAGTGAGAAGTTCACGCGCAAACTTAATAATTTACTCAAAAAATATTATATAATAAATCCAGATTACACATTTATTGTATGTATATAGGGCCACACTGCTTGTTTGTGTGCTCACGCATAAGATCTCGAAATAAGCGTACACCTAAGTTATCCTAGTTCCGTGCGTTTGCACGCGAACACTGTTGTCTACCGGATACTACCTGCCCATACTGGGTATAGTCTAAGTATATTGCAATGTTTAGTATTAAATTTCAACTGAATATTGTAAAGCATATACTGCTCGCACACAAACCTTATAGTTTAAGCGAGTAGTTCTCATATAATAGGATGTAAAACTGCATGTTGTGAACATTTTTAAATAAATAAATAAAACATAAAATAAACAGACACATTTTAGATGTCTAATGTAATATACTTGTCATGGCTAGCGAATATGCTCGAGTGGAACTTTTTCCGTTGCATAATGTAATATAGTATAGCTTATTTCCCACTAGTTGACGCCCGGGGCTCCGCACGCGATGTGAAGTTTCCCGCTCTCGTTTCCCACAGGAACTTGTTACCGGAACTAAAAGTAGCCTATGAGTTATTCTGATGTGTAAGCTATATTATTGTAGTAATTCATCAAAATCCATTCTGTAGATTTTGCGTGAAAGAGTAACATACATCCATTTTTACAAACTTTCGCCTTAGAATATTAGTAGGATTGTGATGTATAAGCTATATTGCTGTAAAGGTAAAGTTTAATTAAAATCCATCAAGTATTTTTGCGTAAAAGAGTAAGAAACATCCAAATAAAGTTTTACATATATAATATTACTGGATTAGAGGTTTCAGGACCTACGTCATTGAATCTTTTTCGTATTAGATATCTTCGTGTAGTCGCGTTTCTTTAATTAAGGGCCTCCGCAGACTAACTTCTTTTAGAACTCAGAACCGGCAATTTGTAGCTTTTTTGAAGTCAAATGCAGCGATCGAGCGCTTCAGAAGCGGTGACTGAATCACTTTTCAAATAGCACAACAGTATCCGCGCAATCAGCAAGATACCGATGCTGTGCTTGGATGCCAAAAAGTCGCCCAAACACGACACAGTATCGATATCGCAGTCATCTGGTTGAATCTGCTATTTGATTGAATGACTAGCGCGTTCATTGTATGACAACATTTAATTGTATGACTAAAGGACAACTCGTCTAGTTGTTTAATGTAACGTTCAACGTCTTGACTGAACGTCATTTAGCATTGTCGTTGGGTGGGATATAGCCAATGTTTGGTTAGCGTTTTGTTATTCAAGGCCTTAATATTATTAATATTTATTACTCATACTCTGCTTGCTCTGCCGACTCTGCACCTTTAAGCTTATAGTCGTCGGTCCAAGGTGTAGATCTTGCAAACTTAGGCTACGTTAGGTTAGGTTACAACAGTAACCATTAACGCGCGACGGCAAGCGAGCGAAGCCGAGCGCCAGAGACCTCTGTGTTTGTTTACATTATTTTGATTTGATCCATTTTGGTAAATTTCAATCACCTGACTGATTTTACGTCCGCTTTGTTCAAAGGGCTAAGTTACAATCCGCTAACTAGTTGGACGATGAGTGACGGTTGTTCAGTAAACGTTTGGCCTAGTCATTCAATTCATCATTATCATCCGAGCGTCTGTCCCAGTTGCGTCTCGCGACGCCCGGGGTCCGCTTTCCTATATTTTCTCCTCCACTTTGCACGGTCGTCGGCATCCCCTGTAGTGAGACCATTGGCACGCATGTCATCCCTTACGACGTCAAGCCAGCACTTCTTGGGTCTTCACCTCTTACCGGGACCCGGCGGGGCTGACATGGCCAGACATTTGTTTCCTACGTAGCCCGGCGGTTGCCGCAAGACGTGATCATACCAACGAAGGCGACACTCTTGCAACTTGTCTGCAATGTCACGGACGTGAAGGCTGCCGCGGATGCGAGAGTTCCTCACGCGGTCCACTCGCGGGAATCCACACATCCACCGCAGCATCTTCATTTCCGTGACTCACAGCTCCTGCTTGTGTCGCTCCAATATTGGCCACGTCTCACTGCCATGTAAAAGGATAGGTCTAGTGATGGTTTTGTAGACCTGTCCTTTCAACCGGATCGGCATTTTAGAGTCACAAATGACACGTGATCTCCCGCCATTTGGCCCACGCGGCAGCAATGCGTGACTTGACATCGCAATCGATGTCACTGGAAGTGTGAAAAACAGATCCCACGTATTTAACATGGACCAAATCACCGCCTATGCGGACGGATGTGGGATCTGTCGAATTTAGTGCCAAGTACTCGGTCTTCGCCACATTTAGGTTCAGACCGCCGTTCTCAAGCGTCTCCTTCCACGCCTTTACACGTCGCACCAATCTGCCCCTGTCCGTGTCTGCCAGCGCAATATCGTCAGCATACATGAGCAACCATGGAGGCTGCTCATGCGAGTTCCTGATGCTGTCCGACAATTCGTCTAATATTATACTGAACAGAAGCGGACTAAGGACCGAAGCCTAGTGTACCCCGATGGTGATAGGGAAGGGTTTCGTGTCGCTAACAGCAGTCCGAACCATGGAATCGGAGTAGCAGTACATGTCCCGGATAGTGTCAATACATACCTCTGGAACACCTTTGGACCGCAATGCCCACCAGATCATCGCACGAGGAACATACAGTGCAGAGGCGTGTTCTTCGACCTGTATTTTCCTGCGACAACCCTCATGGCAAAAACAGGGTCCGAGGTTCCATGACCAGGGCGAAACCCATATTGACACTCCTGAGACACTCTTGAGAGAGTACACTCTTGCCGGATAATCCTCTCGAAGATCTTCATGGTGTGGGACATCACCTTTATACCGCGGTAGCTCCCGCACTCCTGCACTGACCCCTTACCTTTGAAAACTGGAGTAATAATAAAAGAAAATTAAAAAAAAAACCGACAGTTTTCTGATTCTTCATGCGGCGAAGCGCAGTCAGGCCTAGTCATTCAATTAAATGTCGTAAATGTCGTCATTCAATGAACGCCCTAGTCATTCAATCAAATAGCAGATTCAACCAGATGACGGCGACATCGACACAGTCTCAAAATTGCCAGTTACGGCTACTAAAAGAATCCAGTGTGCGGTGGCTCGTAATGCGTAAAAACACAAAAATGCCTTCGCGAATAATGCGTGCGAAGTCAAGGTCCCTGTAAATATTCGAGAGTAGGGTCTAACTTTTTTTGGCGAATGCTGTTTATTTTATATTAGGGAACTTGTTTGTTTTTTATTAGGTTACTGATTTACCTGACGTCGTCTCTTAATTTAGATTAAAGTTATTTTACAGAGGTTTTCTTTTATATATTATTATGAGATATTACTTTAGATAAAATATTCTAGGGAAAATTCAAATTTCTTAAGGAAGATTAGCTATTTAATATATCTTACATTGTTCTAATTTCCATACTAATGTTTATGAATATTATTCTGCGTTCTTTTTCATTTCATCTTCGGAGTCCAAATGACATCCACATGCAAGCGGTGCACCTGTTGACAACGGATGAGGCAACGATGCCGATGCCCTTGCGAGGTTGGGAGGTATAACGATAGTCGTCAGAAGATAGACATCTTATACTTTTATAGTAATATATATAAAGTGGAAGAGATTGTTTAGTATGTTTGTTAGGTTGAACGCGGTAATCTCTGAATTGTCCGAACTGAAAAATTACTTTAGTGCTGGAGAGTCCATTTGTCAAGAAAGGCTATAAGCTATATAACATTACGCTACTACCCAGGAGAGTGGAGCAGTAATCATAAATGTCGACAAGTCGGGCAAATTTTCATACATTTATGTAAAAGTAATATGCGACGCGACGGGATTAAGTGGATGCGACAGGAATTCAAAGTATGTCTCGGGCGAAGCCGCGGGGGTCCACTTGTTAAATATAAACATTAACTGAATCTTATCTTTGTAAGGTTGCTAAACATGTTTCTTATAAACACACAATTATGTAGGAGTAAATTGCCGATTCTTGTCGTACCACGCACCACATCTAAGTAAAGTTAAGTAAAATCCATATAAAACAAGACCGCTGACTCATCTACATAAATTATGTAAGGTAGCACCCGAAATTTTCATACAAAAATAATCCTGACAGGAGTGAACTCGCATAAAAACCTCAGAATTACTCACGGTGACAATATCGCTATGAACTTTACCATTCAGGATTGTACTTCAACCCCATTTTTTTCACTGATAGATGGTACAAACCTCTTTCCATACACGTGAGTAAGGGTGTGTTCACACTGAGAGAAAATTTAGCGATAGTCTTTACAAATTATATATCATCATCCTAAAGGTGTGGTACGAAACCATCTTGATACGAACTAAATCTATCAATTGATTTCGTGTAAAAATAAAAATACGTTTTTCGACAATAGAAAGTGACTACAATGCCAGTATAAGTGATTCATAAAATAAAACTTAAATAATATCTTTATTTTGCATAGACCATTTTAGAGGCTACCATATTATTTTTACTAAAATGTCATATACTAGTACTAAAGATAAATTTGATGTGACCACCGGTTCAGAACGCGGCGCACATATAAAAATATTAAAATAACAAAATATTTTTATTTCACGCAATCAGCTGATCATTTCCTGGCATCCCTGTCCGATATATAATAGTCACTAAAAGCGTAAAAGCCTTTTCGGCAAGTGATTTTTAAATTAACATTTTATATTTATTTAATGGCTTTAAGGTCACAGGGAAGTTTATTGTAAAAGTGTATAAAAAAAAACCACCAATCTTATATAGTCGACTGCAGTGGACTGAAAGATTGTTTTTATATCTAGTATATATATTATATTTATCACACAGTTTAGAAAACTGTTATAGATTTTTTTTGCACACACATAAGATTGGCAAAAATGTACTGTGATGCTACGGTTAGAATATTTATTTCTATTTCTGAGGCCCAAATTATAATTTTTCTGCAAATCAATTGTTTGGTTTTTAATACATGGTATGCATTAGCAGCTCGCTGTGGTTTTTTCAGAGCAGGTATGTGTGGGACTCCAAACTTTAGAGACGGGCTAGACTACCCAGCATACCACCACGGTGTTCTGTCTTGTATCTAATGAGTCACAGGATAAACAGTACACTCTTTGAACTCTTGAACAAGGCTTCCAGCTTTAACACTACCGATCGGGACTGGAAACTGCCACATATCGTACAATGGGGTGAGCTATTCCTTAAAAGGCTGTCGGGAATTGGAACGGTGCACTGCACTGCAACTACCGTTAAAATGAAATTGACGACTGATTATGAGACGAACATGAGGTAGAAACTATGCTTACGCTGGGAGCAGCAAACACTGCGTTACCGTGCTTCGTGTGTTGGATCTCAGCGATAAGCTTAAGTCCAGCTATTTGTAGGCGGCTCTGTGATGCATCTCGGTGGGTATAATGGAACGCTTTCTTTAAAACGGAGATATGTTTCCTTACTTTTATTACATTTTTTTTTACGATTAGCTCGACAAAATGAGCCACACGCCTATCGGAATTCTGAAATTCATAGTGTCCGCTGAGGTTAAGACATAATATCCCATAAACTGTCTTTAAAATATGCCTTATACGTTGTGGCATGCAGTGTTGACAAACATAATGACACACAGAAAATTTGAAAACTGACAAAAGTATAAGACATAAAATATATAAAACATGCAGACAATAACAAAACACACAAAGAAGAACATGTCATTCGCATTTCTTAACTACTCAAAACAAAAGTGGAAATGTATTTTTCATATAATACGAAAATAGCTCATGTATAAACAGCTTTACTTTTTATTTGAAACCAAGATTTATCTCGGTTATTTTCATATTCAACCCTATAGCGGAATAAAGAATGAATATAGTTGAATATTTTGAAGTTTATTACAGTGAAATAGTTTTTTTCTATTGATCATCACTCAAATTTAAAAAAGGGATATATTATAGACGCTCAATTAACATGTGTGATAATGTAGTTTTTAATGTCTGCTAGTGGCCCATCAAGCTTATCACCAATTCAGATTCAGGTTTTATTGAAAAAGTATGAGAAAATAAACATTATTTTTTGAAGATATGCTTCGTTTGGCGCGTTAGGGCAAATGATGAGAGTATTTTTTTACGATGCGCGCGCAGTCCGTCACAAAAAACCGATACCATGAAGTTAGTTGATAAGTGATTTTGGAGGTTAAAGAACGAAGTTCCTTACGGCAGGCTTGGAGGAGATAGGGATTTTACTGCGCGACCGAACTGAAAAATGTGTGATAGAAAAACAGTAATAAAAAAAATCGTAAGAAAAAGTCCGTGGAATAAAACCGTTAAATGAGACGTGCGCAGGCGCGACAGTCGTATACACAAGCGAGTAGTGTATAATACCTTTCTCTTTCTCCCTCTCTCAGTGAGGGTGGGGTGAGGGTAAGGGTGAGGGTGAGGGTGAGGGGTGAGGGTCCTTACCTATCAAAATAAAAAAAAAGTGTGTAAGTCTCCCTCACCCTCACTCCTTAGTGAGGGTGAGGGAGAGGGTGGTTTTTTCTTGTTTTTTTTTTGAACTTCGTTCCTACCTGGTGTCCCACGACACCACATCTTTATGTACTAATTTATCATTCCTGTTGCATACAAATGGTTGTGATGTATGTGATGAAATCTTATTAGACTAAGGCAGTATAACTTCTAACGCGTGTACATAAGTACTTACACACTTTTTTTTTATTTTGACACATCTTACAGATCAAGGATCATAAAATCGGCCCATCCGTTCGAGATTTATAAATGGTGTAACAAACGCGACTTTGTTATTTGTTTACCCATATAATTGTAAGTCTTAATCACAACTTTGTTAAAGTATAACATAATATATCTTCTCTCTTCATCTCAATGTATTTTCAGATGCTTCCAAGTCTTGTCTAATCTTGGAGTATGGACTCCACTTTTATTTGGCTTCTACGAAGGAGTATAAATAGCTGGAGTGAAATCGATGACTAAGAAAGGAAAAGTGCGATAAGGGAACACTGCGATGTGACAGAAGATGTAGTGACTAATATAGAAAAAGGGATGCTTAGATGGTTTGAATACGTGGAGAGTATGGATTAAAATAGACTAATGAAGCAGATTTTTGTGGCGAACGTGAATGGGCAAATTGGTAAGGGTCAACCTCGGCGTACGTAGATATGTCTATCAAATCGAAGACCTTCTGGAAAAAGGTCAGGTCAAGAGTACCCTTAACCGGCGAGCGTGTATAAAAACACTCATGAAAGTAAAAGAAGCGAAAGTTGTATGTCAGGATCGTATCAAGTGGAAAGTCTCTGTCTACTTCGATGGGAGATAGACGTGATAATATGTATGTATGTATGTACGACTAGGAGCTGCATTAGTTAGACATTTAAAGTCTTATTGGCAGCGACTGCCGTCTGAACTCACAACCCCATAAGGGCGCCTGTGTCGTTGCCTAGTCAGTCACTAGTAGGTGAGGTCACTTATGGATCGAATAACTTGGTGGGGCCCCTTACACCTCTAATGTACAACATATAAATATCGTGAGATTTTCATGTCTTTGTTGCCATCAAGATTATAAAACAGAAGCCGGAAAAAGGCACATAAAATCAAGTAAGAAGTTATTTAACATTTTAATAATATTAATTATTAAATTGATTTATGATTTAATTATTAAATGTTTATCGACAGTTGCAACTCTCAGTCATCCACAGACAACTCGGGTACGTTTACTGAACTTTGACAGCAATTCGCAAGAATTGAACAAAGACTTTGTCAGGTCTGTTTCCAATTCCCAATTTACAATTTTCGATTCTCTTGTAATAAAGAAAAGACTCAAATGCTCCCTTTAAATTGAAAGATGTCAATGCATAAGAATGAGACGATTATTCCTGTTTTATTTTCTGTCTTTACTTTAACAGAAAAATTGGTAAATGTTTGAAACTAAAATAAACCAAATCTCTGGAGTAGTGCACTGTATTTAAAATAAAGGTAGTGAATGTTTCCAACTTTTGACAAACCCACTTCTCAGAAAGACAAATATCAGTCACGCCGTTATCGTCAAAGGGGTGGCAGAGGACACATTTCACCAGAAAGTTTTTCTGCACACATAGGTAGTGAACCAATTGCCGTGTTGAAATGGACAGGCGTGGTTTTTAGGGACCTGCTGTTGAAATTTTCAAGCCACCCATAAATTCCTTCATCTTGGCTAAACAACTGCAATGTTCCTGGTAACTGAGAAAAACGGCGTAACGTGCCTTCCGAAGGACGGAAACGCTAGTAATAGAAATGCCACAAAGCAGTCACTCATCCGGGGACCAGCCATAGCGAAAGTTGCTTAACGCAGTGATCGTTTACAGAACACTTAGTCTGCGGGGCCACGAACGCTTCAACGTAGCCTAGAACCCTTATTTTACCTTCTAACAGGAAAAAATACGCAAAACTGCAAAACACATTTCAATTTATAAATTTAAACTGACATGGTCGTAAACATTACTAAAATATTCTTATATATATAATATAAGAATATTTTAGTAATGTTTATATATTTTAACCTCAGTGTCTTCAGTTACTCCGCTTGCAACAGTGCCGAAATATCGAATATTCGCGGATGAAAGTAGGTATGGTAAAAATCCCGACAATCAACATTTAAATTTATTTGTAACCAGAGACATAAGAACGTAATTTTATATTTGGAACTTTGAAAAAAATGAACTAGGATGCAAGTTAATTTTTTTCAAAGTTCCAAATATATCATCACTCATCCCTTATTTTATCTCTCTAGGGATGGTTTTTGAAAAACCCTTTCTTAGTGGGTGGTCACACTATAAGGGTAGCAAAATAAAAATAAAATATATTTGTTGGTCCAAGGCCAAAGCTAAAGCTGGACGTTGATTATAAGAATGTGTCTCCCAGTAAAGTAATTAGTAAATAAACCCTCTTTATAGATAAAATTTAGCGAAACCGTGATACAGGTGTCCATTTATTTGTAACCAGGAATAGAAGATATATGACAAACTTTCATGCAACTGTTTTATACCCTTATTTTTGCCTAACAAAATTCATGTTTCTAGGTGGTGGGGTTTCGTCTGGGTGTTGATAGAAGAGTTAGTCACCCCGTAATTATATTAATTTAGATGTAGTGTATAATTAGCCAACCCTCGCTTTTTTTGCTGCCTCGGTGCGCTGGGGTAGTGTATGCTACTGGCGCTCTTAAGGTTCGATTCCCGGGTCGGAACAAATATTTGTGTGATCCACAAATGTTTGTTTCGGGTGTTTCTTACGTATAATATGTATGTCTTTATAAATAAATAAGTATGTTTATCAGTTATCTAGATCCCATAACACAAGCTTATATTAGCGTAGTTTGTTCTAGGTGGCGCTGTGTGAAAAGTGTCCCACACAGTATCCCTCAGAGAGCCACCAAAAATAAAAATACTTGAAAAGTACCCTATTACTGTGAAATTGTGGCTAAAGTAAAACCAATTAGGTACAAACCTCATATCTCAATGTCAGTGTAACCCCACCGAGGTTCGTCAAATTAATTTTTCCTCTTCAGCTCTCTATTGTTTACGAAAATCAGTATTACCTTTCTGAAAACAAAATAATTCCCGCTGTATTTTGACTTCTCAAAATTGCGTTCTAAATATATTGTAAAGTATTAATTAGTATTAGGAATGGTTGCTATTAAAATTAAGTGTGCATTTTATTTATTTTTATGTCCTATTTCTTGAAGGTAAAGACATGTTATGTTATAGTAGACTATAATAAATAAAATATTTTTTTTTTTATTTTGCATAGACCATTTTAACGGCGCTTACAAAATGTCATACACTATTTAAAATATTTAAAGCGACCACCGGTTCGAAACGCGGCCCACCTGAGAAAAACCGGCAAGAAACTTAGGAAGGCTTTTTTTTTGATGGCCTATAAACAATTTAATATTATTTCACTTTGCCAGCAGATCATTTCCAGGCGTCCCTGTCCTGCAAATAGTCTTTAACGGAGTAATAACCTTTTTTACAAAGCTTGTATTTAATTAACTTTTTAAATTTATTTAATGGTAAATTTCTCAGGTCACAGGGAAGTTTGTTGTAAAAGCGTATACAGTTACCCTGGAAAGAATCGCCAATCTTATGTAGTCGACTGTGGTGGACTGAAAGATTATTTTTATTTCTAGTGTTTATATTATGTTAGTCACAGAGTTTAGAAAATTGTGATAGATTTTTCTGGACATACATAAGATTGGCAAAAATGTATTGTGATGGTACGGTTAGAATATTTACTTCTTTGAATTTTTCTCGGCGAAAAACTCTGGGGCCCTAATTATAAATAGCGCGTACAGTCCGCTTTTGTAGAACAAAAATAATATTTAAATCTGCAGCACTCCCCCAAAGTAAGAACGTAAGACATAATACTATGAAAATAGCTGAAGTAAACCATTCTAGCCGTATCCACATCTGTTAGAGTCCTGATCTTTTTTACAGCGTATGCAGTCGAACTTAACCTAGAGGCTGTCTTTTCAATGTGTGGGCCCCACTGCAAATTGGCATCAATAGTTATACCGAGAAACACAGTTGATTCTACAAACTCTAACACTTGTCCATTCAGTTGAACGTTGGCCGCAACTTGTTTTACATTTGGTAGAGTAAATTTTATACATTTAGTTTTATTTTATTTTATTAAGGCAAAGATTATTTGAGCTGAACCAATGAACTACTCCTGTCTTGCATTGTTTACATCGTCATAGTTATCTAATTGTCTTTTAATTTCAAAAATTAATGAGGTGTCATCTGCAAACAAAACAATCCTATTCCTGTCCCCTACATAAAATGGTAAATCATTAATATAAATGAGGAACAAGAATGGCCCAAGTATCGAGCCTTGCGGTACACCCATAGTAACCATGGATCCTACAGAACGTGTACCATTAATATCGACCCTCTGTATTGTATTGTTCAAATATGAAGACAGAAGGTCGAGAGCTTTGCCTCTTATTCCATAGTGGTGTAATTTTTTACACAGCGTTTCACGTTGAAAGCAATCAAAAGCCTTTGATAGATCGCAAAATATACCTAATGCATCGAGCTTGTCTTCCCAGGCTTCATGAATACATTTAATAACTCAACACCAGCATCGGGTGTTGAGCGCCCTTTCGTAAACCCAAATTGATTCGCATGAAATATTTTATGAATATTAAAATGGGTTAGCATTTGATTCAAGATTATTTTTTCAAATACTTTGCTCAAAGTTGGCAGCACCGACACTGGCCGGAAATTAGACGGCTCTGTAGCGCTGCCAGCCTTGAACAAGGGAACGACTTTGCTGTGTTTCATTAAATCTGGAAATGTACCACTAGAATCACAGTCATTAAACACAGTTGCTAGATAGGGCGCAATGACCTCAATTATACATGATGCAGTTTTGACCGATAATCCCCAAAGGTACGCGGTTTTCTTAATTTCGATACATTTAAATGGCTTTACAATGTCCTGAGCGCAAATATCTGTGAATACAAATGCATCCCTGCAACAAAGAACAGATTCTTCTAATAAATGTTCAGCGGAACTGGAAGAAGCTTGGAGAGATTTTGTTGTCAATATAGGTACATTTTTGAAAAAAATTTGAAACTCCTTCGCCACTTCCAGGTCCCCTATAACATGGTAACTATTTACTTTTAAATGGAAATTCCTTTCAGTCACCAAAGATCTACCGCATTCAGAGTTAATGATGTTCCAAGTCATTTTTATTTTATTCATAGAATTAGAAATTTAATTTTTAATGAAGTTTGACTTAGCAAGATAACACCTTTGCTTAAATATTTTTGAAAATTTTTTTTACAAATTCCTGAAAGGTTTGCCTAATATTATATGATTTTTCTGAATATAATTCAAATAATTTATTTCTACTTTTAAAGTCCATCGATCAGTGCACTCAGGAAGCTCATAAAAGTATGTGAGACCTATGCTGAGGCTCAGGGATTGAGGTACAAAGCCAAGAAAAGCAAGCTACTCATTTTCAAAGCTGAAAATAAAACATATGAAATAGTGCCACCAGTAACATTATGTGGTTGTAATATAGAAATAGTTCAGCAATTTAGGTACCTTGGTCATTGGGTCACAGAGAGTGGATCAGATGACAGTGATATAGAAAGGGAGCGTAGGGCACTAACTGTAAGGTGCAATATGTTAGCTCGTAGGTTTGCAGGATGTGACTGTCATGTAAAAATTTCCTTATTTAAGGCATACTGCCAATCTTTTTACACATGTAGTCTATGGACACACTATACTCAAAGAGCGTACAATGCGATTAGAGTTCAGTATAATAATGCATTTAGAGTACTGTTGTCATTGCCGCGTTTCTGTAGTGCTTCAACTATGTTTGCTGTAGCGCATACAGACGATTTCTATGCAATTATAAGAAAAAGGGCAGCATCTCTAATGCGACGAGTGCGTGCCAGCAGCAACAGTCTTTTGTATATTATTGCCAGTAAGCCCGAGGGACATGTTATGAAGCAACTCTTTAATATACACGTGATGTCATAATGTTATTCTCATTTATTAATATCCAATAATTATTTATTCATCTTATTCAATTTATTTTTTAAATGATTTAGTTTAAATGATTATATTCTATAGACATTGACAAAGTGATTTTAGAGTATGTAATAAAAAAAGAAATTAATTAATTAATATTATTTACTTCTTGTAGTTAATATCATTGATTTTTAATTGTTTTTGTGTTCACATTTATTATGGATTTTATCTGAAATAAAGGATTATTATTATTATTATTATGTCTCTTCTTTTCTCGGGTATCTTCTTTTTTTTTCTTGAAGATACCCGGGCTTTTGGTAGGCTTACATGGAGACATAGGTCCAACACGCAGAGGCCCTTTGAGAATTTTAATCTAAAAGGGAATGGCACCCTCACTGCAGATAGTCCACGCCCGCCTTATGTAGAAGAACGGTAATGGATCACCTCCAATGGGAGTTAAACTATTGTGAAATGTGCTAACTATGAAATGGGCTATTGGGTTGGGTGTTAAATGGATTGGGTGATTTAAGCTATTGATGAAAACGGCGTCTGCCTTTTTAATATATTATTATTAAACTATTGGCAGACGGTGACTCGCCAACTCACTAGATGGGCCCCCTATACAATCACCATAGGCATGATAAGCCTGTAAGGCGACAGAGGGCAACACCGGTGTGAGCGGCTTAGGGTGTCGAGCGGTGCGGCGCCGGTTTCACCTTCGTGGGACAGGCCCGGAGCGGGCTTCCCCGTAGTTATGCCCTTGAAAATGACACTTCCACCCCCGAGCATATAGCTCTGGCTCCCTCTCTCAGACCGGCCAATTAAGGCAAGCCAGAGTTGAGATTTACTGAAAAAATATAAAAAAGAAAAATATATATATATAAAATGATAATAATAAAATAAAAAAAAATAATAATAATATATATAATAATAAAATAATAATAATAAATAATAATAATATATATATATATTTTATTATTATTATTATGTGTCTTCTTCTTCACGGGTATCTTCTTTTTTTTTCTTATGAAGATACCCGGTCTTTTGGTAGGCTTACATGGTAGGCTTTGAGAATTTTAATCTAATAGGAAATGGGACCCCCACTAAAGACAATCCACGCCCGCCTTATGTAGAAGAACGGTAATGGACTACCTCCAATGGGAGTTAAACTATTGTGAAATATTCTAACTACAAAATGGGCTATTAAGTTGGGTGTTAGATGTACTAGGTGATATGAACTATTGATTAAGACGGCGTTTATTATTATTATTATTATTTAAAGATACCTGGTGTTGCCCAGTCACTGAAAACAGGACGACCACCAATCTGTAGTGTTTTTGAGGTAAAAACTTTGCCAAACTCATCATTAATCAAATTAAATAAGTGTTTATATGACTGGTCTACACAAGTGAAGTTAGGTAGATATGGTAATTTCTTTAATACATTTTCTTTAAAATTATTCAAACGACTTCGGTTAATTGGTACATATTTAATTTGTTTTTTTTTTTCAGACTTTGTTACTACTTGAAACTTTATCCATTGGCCACGATGATCTGATTTACTGTTAAAATATATCTCAACAACTCAACGACAACTATTGTTTAATAATTATTGTCAACTAGTTTGACCTTAATATAGAAAAACGAAGAGAAAAACTTCTGTTTATCTTCCTCGGTAAGTTGTAAACAAGTCGACTGAAGAACAATAGGACCTAGCAAGTCAGTAAGGTGAACAGGAAATGAGCGGGAAAGCTGGTAATACTGGCGCGCTGATGCACTATGCATTTTTAGTCTGATGTGGCAGAGAAAGTGATGCACAAGTGATATCATCGGTTGAGAGTGGTCGCTTTGTGTTGTGCTATCATCCTAAACACTACTGTGGTCGCTGCTTACGCCTTGCTAGCTGCTTTTCTACAGAATTCGATCTAACTCCTAAGGTAACTCCTTCCCCGAGTTGCTTAACATTCGTTCCTAGGTAAGCACGTAAACAATAACTAACTATCTTCACGCTGTATCCCTGGCGGGGTAGTCAGAGAGGACAGATCGCCAAACTTGGCGATCCATACATACTTCTTTCGCTTCTTGCAGATTTATCAATCGCTTCATACGTCTGGCTATCCGAAACTTTTGAATTTTCCGTTTTTGAGCTATCTGCTCACGTGGTCTTCATATGTAAGTCTCGGCCTACTCTGTCTTCTTCTACCCTCTACTTTCGTACGATATATATTCTTCGTCAATCGTAGAAAAATAAACAATGAGTCGGGAAACATATAATGTCTAGTTGGTTACACGGACCAAGCAATTTTTCGGTGCCACAGACCACCATTGTGTATGTTTCGCCCACCACAGTGATTCAGGATTGTTTAAGGTACTTTCCCTTTGCAAATAATAAGCAACAGAATATTCTATGTTCTATTCTAGTTCCTTAGACATCACGAAAACGCTTCTTCAACTTATGTATTTCTAGTTGCTTACAAATCAGACCTGGTTTTGGAGTATGGGGTCCACTATCATTTGACTAGAGGGGCAGCTCTATTGATTGGTTTTTGATTTTCGACATTTTTCAGAGTGCCTGTCGGCTGAATTCCCAACCTGCATCTGCGTCGTTGCCTCGTTTCTTAGTCGCAGGTGCACCGCTAGCAGGTGAGGCCACTTGAGCCTCGAGAATTTTAGTAGGGCCTTTGTATAAAAGTATTTCTGAAAACAAAATTACGACTATGAGCATAAAAAACAAGTTTAGTTGGTTGACACGGCGCACACCTTCATTCCTACTTCATAAAGATCAAAGCCCCGAATACCATTGCTGCACATAATTTTGGCACATCGCACATCTATTTATAAAGAGTCATTGGCATTTATATTGATAAGGACGGATAGACAGATCAATTTATTTATAAAGTGAAAGTTATTCGGTCAAGCTATTTATTGAAGTGAAACTCTTTTATCGAAGTTGAGAAAAAAATTATAACTGTATAAAAAAACGTCACTTTTTCAGTTACGCGCCATGTTGTTTTGAAGTGAAACTTCTTTATCATAAGTGAATAAACTTCTTTACCATAAGTGAAACTTTATAATCGACGTATGAGAGAAATTTTATAGCTGTAATTAAAAGCTGACTTTTCCTATATCCTCATATTATCTTCTGATTAATTTCGTTGCGGGTTCCAAGACATGCTAACTTCTCCTGAGACTTCACCAAAATGTGTGTGTAACTTTTCTGGTTTTGGTCATTGCTGTAGATCCTGGTTTACAGGAGTCACAGTAATGGAAATGCGAGTGGGAGTCCCAATTAAAATAGTTTAAAAAAATGTCGTAAAGAAGTTTTACTTCTTATTTGTGTCAGACTACACAGATAAGAACAAGGGACTCCCACCAGCATTGTTATTACTGTACTGTAATAAGGTAAAGCCTGTAAATTTTCTTCAAATATTTTAAAATCTACATTTTTGTTTTAGCTCAATTTCCACCTTCAACTATATTGCTTCTTCTTTTGGGATAGCCTGCCGCCATGATCCCACAATCAGACTATATTCTATTAGTTAGTAGAATCAGATGACCCAGCTGGCAAGTAAAGTTGACATATGCATTTCCGGTCTCAATAGCGTCCTAAAAAAATCATAAAGCACACTTAGAGATTTAAAAGGCATTAGAAATTGAGGTATCAATCGAAGTACCAAATAGAATTGTATGTGATTCTTCAGCAAAAGAGCTTTCCAGGTCTTTGAATTGTTCGATTGGAACACAATTTTCAATAATAATAGTTTGTTGACATTAGATAGATATTTTCTATCAAAATTTTTACAACGAATGGTAGCTCTGTTGCTATCTAATTTTTTTTTGAAAAATCTATCGCAATTTTCTAAACTCTGTGACTAACATAATATAAACACTAGAAATAAAAATAATCTTTCAGTCCACCACAGTCGACTACATAAGATTGGCGATTCTTTCCAGGGTAACTGTATACGCTTTTACAACAGGCTTCCCTGTGACCTGAGAAATTTACCATTAAATAAATTTAAAAAGTTTATTAAAAACAAGCTTTGTGAAAAAGGTTTTTATTCCGTTACAGACTATTTGCAGGACAGGGACGCCTGGAAATGATCTGCTGGCAAAGTGAAATAATATTTAATTCTAAATAGGCCATCAAAAAAAAGCCTTCCTAAGTTTCTTGCCGGTTCTTCTCAGGTGGGCCGTGTTCCGAACCGGTGGTCGCTTTAAATATTTTAAATAGTGTATGACATTTTGTAAGCGCCGTTAAAATGGTCTATGCAAAATAAAGATATTTTTTTTTTTTTTTTATTTATTATTTCAAGAACTGTATGAAAGGCCCATGAGGCATTCAAATGTCGAGTATATGTATGAACTTATAGAAAAGGCTCGACTGATATGAGTCCTCGTTAAAACTTTTTTACCAACAGCATTTCTCCAGTGAATAACTTCGAACTTTTTCCTTATGAACTTTTTCAAATTAACAAAAGTCTGACAAAAATAAAAGAAACGGTAAAGGTGTATAACTTGAAGCAAAATAAAAGTTTGTTTTGAAAGAAAAAATACGTGTTTGTGTTTTTTTTTTTTGTCTTTTTTAACATTCTCTATCAAAAAGCTTGTTGGCTTTAAATTGAAAGGTTGTGGCTTTAAATAGCAAGATGGTTTCAACTTCCAGGGGTATAGAAAAGGTAGTCTATAATATAGGGTTAAAAGATAGTTGTGCTACTCATAGAGCTTTTATAGTTTTATAGTTTTCTTCTGTATTATGAACTGTAACCCGTTAGATGCGTACCGCAATTAGCGTTTACTGAACATTGAGCCACATGGGAAACGCTCGTGGACCCGCTGACTCAGTGTTCTGTAAACGATCACTGCGTTAAGCAACTTTCGCTATAGGTGGTCCTTAGACAGGTGACCACTTTGTGAAATTTACATTTGTGAGCGTTTCCGTGCTTCAGAAGGCACGTTAAGCCGTTGGTCTCGGTTGCCAGTAAAATGGCAGTTGTTAAGCCTAGTTGAAGTCCTTTCGGGCGGCTTGAAAATTTTCAACAGCAGGTCGTCACAGCCTGCGCCTGTCCATTTCAACACGGCAATGGGTTCACTATCTGTTACGTGGGACAAAATGCATACGTTGAAATGTGGGCGTATAGTATGCCTCTGCCTACCCCTTCGGCGATAAAGGCGTGACAATATGTATGTATGTATGAGCCAGATGGGCTACGTGCGCTTGTTAAAGATTAGATGAAATGAGTTGTTGGTTATTTACACAATCATACCAAAAAGGTCAACTACCATTCTCTGTCATGTCTCGGTCAGGCTCGGTCTGTCCTCCCGAATCTGTAATTAATGGTCTGTTCATAATTATTATTTCTTTTCTTTTAAGCCTCATGAATAATAAACTGTGGAATAAATATTCAATAGTATTATTACAAAAATGAATCATTCGTTATCTATGAAATTATTTATGCAAAACAATTTCGGTGATGTTTATATTTTAGTCACGATTAAAAAAAAAATGATAACAGCCAATCTAACAAGGCCGCTGTCATCTAAATTGAAAATTTCTGATTCAGATCACGCTTACCAATGAAAGATCAAAAATCTGCGACACCCAGTGCGTATTCTGCGTTAAATTTGAATACTAGTTTTTACTGTATCATTTCTATCGCCTCTTTTGTGCACTTCACTGTCTTATAGATTATGCTCAATAATTCCATGTACATTTATTTCTAATCATGGCCTGCACACATGGTGCACAGTGAGATCCATTCCGTCTCTACAGTTGTCATATGCTGAACAGTGATGATTATAATGAGACACCAAGTTTCTGTCCATTTGTGCCCTACCAAGTAAGTCCGAGATTGGTACAACCTTCTCGAGTGAGCCTTTGCTTTCAGGTCCCACAGAGACGCCATTGCAATGGATGGGACTTACTACTTCAAAAGAAATCGTGCATTATCACCTTTATGATTGGCAGCAAGCTAGCCAAGTTGTAATAATTTAAATATAATTTTTACTTTATGTAACTTTGCTTACTATTTTTTTGTACAAAATGTTATAAATAACTCCTCTTTAAACAGTAGCACAATGATATTGCGCTTTGTTTATTCAAAATAAAGCACTCTTGTATCTTAAAATATCCGGTTGTAAATACGACGGAGAAAGATGGCATTAAATCACCCACGTACATATACGCTTTGTGACGTTCCAAGAAGAAACATAAAGGAACGTACTCTTGTTGATGAAATTCTTACAATCTCGACATTGATTTTCATGTTCCCATTTTGAGAGTATACGGAACCAAAATTATAAATAGCTCAGTAATATAGTTTAAATATGTACTGCAATCGCCAGTTGCTATAAATAGCTGTTGGTGTGTAATTATTGTTCTTTCATCGTCAATTATAGAAGAAATTTCTTTTCTTATTTTTTTTTTAAAGAGTTTTAAGAATGGGTTTTACACAATTCGTCACTTTCTTTATTAGTAACTTAATACCATCTACCTACAGCAGTTAACTGTACAGTTTTTGTAGTACATATCTGATTATTTTATACTTAAAAAACCTTTTAGGAGAGATTCTAAGACACCTATCTCTATCTGAAGATAAACTGATTTCCAAAATCTGTTAGGTACAAAATCGTTCTATACTACACCAAAGAGTTTGTGTATCAGTAACGTAAGGAATACGATCTTTCAAAGATAGTTTATATCGATGCTGCCATCTTGTTTAACTTTGATCAAGATTGTACTTCTTCGTGCAGTCGTGCGCACGTCGCCAGAAGCAAGTGTTGCAATAAAGAATTCGCTTTACGGTGTAGTTCTCGGCAAAAGTGACGCATTCGTTGAGAGTTCCGCTTTCCTTGAAACATATATTTGTTTGTGGTTTGTGATCAACTCTTTGTCAGAATATTTTGTTGGTCTTAGTATTCTGAGATCAACTCCACCTGTCTTCCTCAAACTATTATTAGATTTGACGACATTACCTACAATAAATGTAAACACTTCTTGACTAAACCGGCGACATTCATACGTTTGTTTTTAGTGCGCGTACACAAGGAAGTCTTCGTACTTAGTTCGCGTACGCAAAGTGTGAAGGTGTACACCCTGTCTACGGCAAGCGGTGAAATCATAGAAAGTAGCCTCATCATATCAAAAAATTACTTAGAGCACAGACCGTTTTATGTGTTAAGTTCGAATTATCAGCATATATTAGATCTTAAGAAACTTTTGTCAAAACTGGTGGATAACTTTTTCTGTTTCATAGAATAGTTTTCAAAAACAAGCCTCTGAAACATATGAAGAACTATGTCACACTTTTCTTCAATGGACTGTAGACGACAGAGAGTTGTAGACAGCAACAAAAAATTTTCACTAGGATAGGTACATACATACTTAGATATAGCTGGATCTAAGTCAGCTATTCCTCACACACATTACGTTCAACGTTCTCTTGAACAAGACTGAAAGTAATTTCTTCTCATATGAATGAAACACAATCTTGTAAGTGATTCACATACAATAGAGAAAAACAGCAGTAAGAGTAATTTAGGAATTTATATTGAAACCTATGTGAAAATTAAAAACCAAAATATCAAACACACTTTTTTCCTCTGTGATGTTTTGCTTAAAATAAATAAAATAATAAATATCCATCACGCCTTATCCCCGAAGGGGTGGCAGAGGCATATTATATGCCCACTTTTCACCGTGTGGATTCCTGTCCCACGTAATATGTGGTGATCCCATTGCCGTGTTGAAATAGACAGACGCAAGTTGTGGCTACCTGCTGTTGAAATTTTTAAGCCGCCCATAAGGCCTTCAACCAGGCTTAACGACTGCCATTTTACTGGCAACCGGGACCAACGGCTTAACGTGCCTTCCGAAGCATGGAAACGTTCGCAAATGTAAATGCCACATAGTGGTCACCCATCCGAGTACCAGCCATAGTGAAAGTTGCGTAACTCAGTGATCGTTTACAGAACACTGAGACCGCGGAGCCACGAGCGCTTTTTTAATGTTTTACTTAAGTTTCTATAAATATTATTATTCGATGAATAAATAACACCGGTTAAGTATAATGAAACTCTGAAGTTATTAAGTCTTTATTTCTTACCATAATGTACTATTTACTATTTTATATAAATATTTTATTCAATAAAATGCGAATAATTAATCGAAAGGCCTATCGAGTACGCGTGTATTTTAAAATAAATGTATTAAGACAATAAGTTTTATAATGACCTACTTCTCAGAAAATCGGTCAAAAACAATTCTCTTTTACATCCACTGTGAATCGAATAATAAGTTTCTATAAATCTTATAATTCGATGTATAATAACACTAGTTAAATACAATAAAACGATGAAGTAATTAAGTCTTTATTAGAATAATAACTTCCGTGAGCGTTGTTCATTATTACAAACTACGGTTATACTCACGTGTGAATTTCGGGATAGCCCGACTAGTTTAGCGATAGCTAGCGCAGCTTCCGACGTAGCTTAATGCGCCTCTTGAAAAAGGACCGACGTTAGGTCCGAAACTAGTCGGGCTATCCCGAAATTAACACATGAGTTAAACCGTACTGTGTAATTAGTCTTTATTTCTTCACAAAATGTAATACTCAGTTTTTGGATAAATATTTTATTCCTATAAATGCGAAAAATGAGTCGAAAGGCCTACTGAGTCCAGGCACTCGTGTGTATCAAAACAAATGTATTATGACAATAAGTCTTATATTGACCTACTTCTCAGAAAATCGGTCAAGTGCGATTCTCTTTTACATTCACTTTGCGTATTTTGAGATCGTATGTTCAAGTTTACGATTACATGTCGGTTTTTTCATCGTTCCCTACCTCAAAAGGAAAATTAGAACTCTTTTAAGATCAGTTTGTTGTCTATTCGTCCCTCTGTTTGTCAATATCCTTTTTCTTAAAAACGCGTAAAGGAATCCACTTGGAATGGAAGTACAGGCGGAGTTAAGAGCTCATTATATCGATCTACCCTTCTTCGCAATCGTTTGTGACACGTAACTACTCGCGTATCAAGTTCGAATATGTATAAAAGCCATTACTACCTGCTGGCGTCAATATAAAATCTGAACTCGATCACTTTTAAAATCACAATGTGATTGATGAGAGATTACCATATAAAGAATATATAAATACTAATATATTGTGGTTCACTATAAAAAAGCAAGTTAACGTAAAGAAATTTGGATCTGGTGATCCTTACACCACCAAAAACCGTTTTGCGTAAGTGCACGCCGATACTAGCCGTTCTCTACCTCCCTGCTTTGAGACCGGTGGAGTTGCGGGCTACTTTCAGCTCCTTAGGGAGCGCCAGGAGGGAACCCCATTCGGCCCTCCAAGATGAGCCCCAACATCCTGAAGCATCGGCTTGCAGTGACTTAGCCTCTGGCCTACCCTGGGACCCGGTTTAAAGTGAGGCGGAATACGTGCGCTGGTTTAGTCGGTAAGACTCTCTTTCGGGTTTGGGAGTCCCTCACACCGTCTCTGCTGCCACCGCATCAGGGATGACACTGCGTAAATGCATTCCCCATGATAACAAAAAATGGTTATGCTGCAGCTGGTTGCGTCGAAAACATATTTAATATCTTAAAGCCGTCAATTGTTCATAGCTTTTACGGATGCGACCGTGACGCTATTATATCTTTGGATGACGTCATGAGATGTGCGGCATCATTATGACGACTAAATATTTAATATGTCTATGAGTGGATTTAATTTCCTGAAAGCTCTCTTTTAGATACCTATACATACATACATCTCTATAATCTGACTGGATATATTTATGTATTGGACTTAAAATAACAACGGTAATAGTAAAAGCGTGAAAGGTTACTTCCTATGACGAATGGTGATATAGAGTTATTTAAAGTCAACACATAATATCAATTAGCATATTAAAGGTTAAACTGATACAAGTCTAATTTAAACGGGTAGTGAAAACAATCAAATCCAACCTGTCCAATGACCTTTCGACGTCCAAAAGTAAACCGTGACGAGAGAAAAATAAATCTTATATGCGCACGCGCCGACTAACGTCCCAAAATAAAGTCCCGCGCACGAGGTATCGAGTTCCCGCCAGTATCTACCAAAGAGTGCTACGAAGCACACCTTTCCTGTGATAAATCTCTAGTCCAAAAGTGCCACAAACTTCAACAATATGACAAGTAATGCAGTGTTTGAATAAACCATACTGATCATTATTACCCCCATAACCTCCTTTTTGTGTGACTTGGATTACCCTCAAGTGTGTTTTATGTGGCTATAATTAAGCTGTAAGTATTTGCTTTGTTTTCAGTAGAACATTTATTTTCTCCAAAGATATTTCACAAAGGAGTATGAGTAACAAAGAGTTTTATTAAATTTATGATCAACCGTTTCACTGACAACCCTGTGTGTTTATATTGTAATCGTACTTAATTATAAAAATAATATTAACATCTTTCCATCAAACCCTTTGTAAAATGGTTACCCTTTGCTTACCAACTAATATCCATAACTAAGCAAGTTTCTTGCATGACGCACATAAAAGAAGAGTTATAAAATTATAACACGTGCAAAAATGCGCTATTTTGGAGAATGGTTTGGAAACTATGGTTTTCATGAAGTTTCTTAACATAACAGTTTATGTTATAACACATTTAAATAAAATTAATAAATAAATATTGTTGGGACAACTCACACAACGCCATCTGATTCCAAACTAAGCAGAGCTTGTACTATGGTAACCAGATAACTGATAAACATACTTATATATTCGAGATCTCATAAAAATTTTCAATCGGAATAAAAAATATTTATATGTTTTTTCAAGTTACGATGAAGTTAAATCCAATTTTAAGTCAATAGGAACCTCCATTGTAGCGTTATTGAGTAGACGTCTATACATATCTCTACTATTATAAAATTCTAAGAAATATTTTTTATCCGAAATAAGGATAGTTAAAAAATACATATTAAAGTTTTTTTTTATTTGTCCGTATATCTATATGTTTTATATTTGCATGAACTATTGAATGAGGTTTGATTCAGTTTTTTATAAAGCTCTTTGTATGATTTAAAAATGTCAAATGTTTGGTTGTAATTGGTTAAGGGAAACAATAGATATGATCAAAAGTATCAAATGTTGATGAAATTTGTCCATAAAAGTATAGAACAAATTTGCAATAAAGTACCTAAAATATTATATTCGACGAGACATTAATGAGACGGGAGACATTCAAGATACTCAATACTAAAAATTAATGGCATTCTTTTATCATACTTTCATCCACTCATCTTTCAGATGAGTGGAAGGCAAAAAGCTGTCAGTTGTTTTGAACGAACCTATTGCTATTTTTACGTGAAAACTGTTTCACAATGTTTAGGTATTTTAAAGTACCTAATTTATTGTTGAATACAAAGAAAATTATAATAATACGATGTATATTATGTTTATATATTATTTATATTTGACTAACAATAAAAGAAAATTAACACCCTCATGGACACAGAGTGAAGATAGTTGAGATTATTTAAAGTAAATTAAAACAAAACATTACAATGACAATAAGGTTACTTTATTAATTTTAATAAACTTTAGAATTTTGTATATTGATCACATTTACATAAAACTAAAAGGTTGTCATTATTTTTTGTAACCTCGTCTGTCTATTCTCAAAATTATGTCTGATACTCTTTTGCCCGTATTCCAGAACGCTTCTCAATACTCAATCGACGCTTGAGACTAATTTTTGCTTTATAAATTCTACTCTCAAGTGTTTCTTGAGTATTGATAAACGTTCTGGAATACGGCCCTTTATATCTAATTCTAAATATATACGCAATGAACTGCTACCTACCAATATCAAAAAACTATCAGCTATTATACCATGAAATTTTTTTTAATAAAATAAGAAAAGAAAATTTGTTTCGAGGCGGGTATTGAACCCGTAACATGTATGTAAAGGCAAAGGTCACGGGTTTAATCCCTGTCTCGAAACAAATTGTCTTTTTTCACTTTATTAAAAAATATATGAGAAATTTAATTTATTATATAATTATTTAATTTATCCATGACACATATATTATGTTATGAATTTACCCAAAACATCTTTTAAAATAATCATTTCCTAGTAATTCTACGATAACATCATTATTTTGTCAATTTCTCCGTATTTTCCTACGAGTAAATGAGACAATCAGCCTTGAACACAAAAATTGGAAATGACTCATCTTGCTTGAAAAATGTACTTACTATAATACCGATTAGTTTTCACCACATTCTTTTTGATTTCTTAACCCTAAAGCTTAGAAAAGTCTTATAAAACGGCTTAGTCTGTCCATCTGTCTGTTTGTACGCATCTATTTCTCAAATACCGTAAGAGACCGAGATAAACGGCTTGCGATCGGCATTCGATTCTGGACACCATCATATGTACATAGGCAATTCTGAAGTTTCTACCACTTCCTGATTTGGAACTGGTTTCGGTTTAGAAGTCACCTGGTTCCTTTAATACGATAGTTAATTGCGCGTTACTTGTTTAATCTCACGTTATTAGAAGCAGCCATATTGACTTCCACTGGAAGCTTGGATGCTTTAAAGAATCATCAATAACATTTCTTTCGTTAAATTTAATACAAAAAACTACTAATATCATAAATGTAAACAATTTGTGAAAATATTTAGATGTTTGTAACTTATACACGTTCTAACATCTGAAACAACTTGGCTCAAACTTGGTATACAAATAGTTGACTCACATAGGCTACTTTAAATCTCAATAACTTTAGATTCCAAAGACCTTTGGAAAACGGGCACGGGAAAATCTTCACCAAACAGGTGGAGACACGGATATCAACTAATAATTCGTAACACGTACACATAAGCTCAAAGTAATAATGCAAATATTTCAGAAAGTCATAAAATAAAGGTAAGATCCTATCATACTCTCTTTCGCGGCATTGCTACTTACATTATTCCAATCTGTCAACACAATTTGACAGAATTTCCCAAAACATCGTATTACTCGAAGTAAAAGAACACGTATACCAAACCCTTTTACACATTTGTTTGATATTTAAACCAAACATGTCTGGAGGTTTTGTCTAGTATCAAGGTTTAAACTCTGGTTACTTGAATGTAGTTTCTACAGCTTAGACGAATTTTTCGACTTACCAGAACTGTGACTTAAAATGTATATAATCAAATCTGTGATATAACATTAGAAAGATGACCACTTTCCATCTTTCCATGCTTGTCTGCCACCTCAGTGGTATAAAAAAAATATAATTAAAACAAGATAATATTTGAAAGTATAAAAATAAAGTAATGACCAAATTATCTGAGATGACAGTCATCATCCCAGTTCACCTGTGAAGATCGACTAACAAATTACTTTCACAAAAGTAGCTATTTGAAAAAGAAGGAAAACTCAAAATGAAATCTTGTTGCCCGCGTTGTTTAAAGAAGGCCAAACATAAATATCCCACTGTGTTGATAGCTTAAGAAAAGACTACGCTTAGCAGTAATTCTGTCAGATAAATGAATGAGACTCTGAAGACGATGGTGATATTATAGATTAGATTTGGATAAAATAGATACCTAACATGAAATTCATTCTACTTACAAATTAATATAAATTATCATACGCTATGGCAGTAATAACTTTTCAAATAAGGCGTTTTATGCAAACTGAATACAACGAAAAGTGATTGAAACTGAGAAAGAAAAAAAAAAGCATCTCAAAGTCATGGAATTCAATCTTCAATATTATTTATAATAGCTATAACATCTTAAAATATAAATGACAAATATTTAGAAGAAAGTAACCGTTTTTAGTACAACCCACGCAAATTAAATATTTCGTACGTCGTCAGTGCGTTTTATTATTTGAGGAAATTTCGTTCGTAATGACAAAAAAAATGTGATACAAATAAACATGATGGAAAGTACGTATTGTACTTTACTATATTCAAAAGGTCCAGTTAATAAATCTTTCAGTGAATACATTTAAGCCTGGCCTTTAGTTACTTCGCAACATATCAATGAACTGATATGATTTTTATATGAGAGTAATTATTTATCTGGGTAATGCCATAATATTACTGATGACACATGAAAAAAGATGAACTTTATTCACGCCTTATATTCCCTAAGAAAATTTATGCAACATAAGAAACCAGTTCAGATTATAAAGGTGTAGTCCATCAAATTCATCAAAAATAAAAAAATAAAATTACATTAGACAAGTACTTAACTCTCAATTCTCTAAGTTAAAATTCCCATCATTTATTTGGCAACGAATACACCAGTTATAGGCTAGTAATAGTAGCAATCTCTTTACATCACTAAACAACATTTAACTATTTCTAAATAGTCAAATCCTTATTTGACTTTGAAAGAATTTAATTGATAAGTGATACAAATAAGGTCTTTGAAATAATTTAATTGATAAGTGATACAGTTCTATACGAGATCATAAGGCACAACAAAAATATTTTTGACGTCATTGTATCAATGACTCAAAATCTAAAGAAAATAAAATGGGAAAAACAGCTGATTTAGCTAAGTCTATAACAAATGAAATCATCTACAATCACGCCAATACTTCAGTACCGACAGGTGACGTAGATTGTGACGTTTATCTACCAACTCTAAAATTAATTCTTTAGTCAGAACTATTTATAACGCCCGACTGGAAAAATAAATATCAGTTTCTGGATGCGTAGCAAATGATGAAAAAGAAATATTGTGCAATACTTCATATCAAAGTAAAGAAAATAAACTTGCAAAAAAAAACATAAAATTATGCGTGTAAGTGAGAAAAGCTAACATGCGCCGTTGCTCTTACTCATTTTAAAAAGTACTGATACAGACTCCGATATTAATTACGCTATATATATATAAATATTTAATGTAATACTACATTTTAATCCTAAGTTTGCGCAATTGAGTCCGAGACTACCAATAGTCCGAGAATACCAGGACTTTAATTGGTCGTGCTAATTAGTGTCTAGCATATAAGACCTTTTAACCTTTTTGTTACCACCTCACTAAAAAGGCAACGGGTTCAAAATTTCTTACAAATTTAACATCTAAAATAGACACATTTTACTAAATTTATTCGGCCCTTTAGACCCACCCCAGTTCCGTGCTTCAGAAGCCACGTTAAGTCGTTGGTTGAAGGCCTTATGGGCGGCTTAAAAATTTCAACAGCAGGTAGCAACAACCTGCGTCTGTCTATTTCAACACGTCAATGGGCTCACCACCTATTACGTGGAACAGGAATACACATGGTGACAAGTGGGCATTTAATATATATGCCTCTGCCACCGCTTCAGGGATAAGGCGTGATAGATAAATATAATATAAAAATCCTAGTTTTGCAAATACCGCATGTGTTAGGTTAGGTACCTCTTAAGCCTAGATGGCATTGAATTCCTTCAAAATTTAACATTAAGTTAAATCAAAATCCAGATGACTAAGGGATGTTTTGGATAATCTTATGCATGTATGATTACCCGCGTAACCAGATGGTGGTTACAAATATTCACAGTAGGCTGATAAATATATAGAGGTTTTTGACACAGGTCTTCCTCTTATTTTACCATGTTTTTCCTAGGTCACTTTTTTGTATTGTCAGGGTGAAATTTTAAAGTTACTTCCCGACGAGCCAACTATTTGAAATTCGTAGATGACAGAGCACGAAAATATATAAAAAAAATTACACTGTTTTTTTTTTATTTTGAGGTGGTTGCAAATAAGTATATACTTTTATCATGCCTGAAAACTCAAGGTTTGTTTAACTCAAGCTTGGATTACATGCCAACTCATTACGTAATCACCCACCTCCGAAATTACCCTATAGAAAAAAGGTGTCTTTACATTAGTGTTGCCGTGTTTTTTTTTTGTTATTGAAATTTTGTAGGACGTTGAAAGATGTAAAAAGCATTAGTGTAACTCAGTGTCAAGAACTGCGTAGGTTGTACTTATGTAAACTCACCTGGGATTGACTCATGATTTTTATTATGAAGCTTTCTCAAGCCTGTATAACCTTATTAGATTAGGATATTTTCTATTATAATGTATTTAATATTAATAGGCGTATAGTTTATCCCTAATGAACTCTTCGTAACCTACAAAAACAATTTATAAATATTAATCTGTTTCAAATTTTATGATAGAACTTCGCAGATGTTCATCAGAACGTTATTTTTTATATATTTGGCATGTCGAAATAACATCGCCCGTCTGATGGGAAGCAAAAACGAAGACCCATTAATGAGGGCCGCTATCTCAACCCACAGGACTCAAATTCAAATCCAAATTCAAATTTCTTTATTTGCTATAAATGAGGTAAATAGGTAGGTACATTGTGGTATTAATATGTCCAAAAAAAATAAAAAAAATAAATGCGTGCCCATTTAGCCATTATAATAATAGCATGCAAATTTTACTTATTTACTATTAGATTATTAATTTTACATAATATTTAAGACAAGTGTCAACATTAGATTAAAAAAGAACAAAAAACGTTACATAATATATCTTTATCAAACCGACTGTTTAAAATGTTATTTTAAAACTTTCGCGGTTTATACTCATATTTTATATTAAAGTAAGTAAGTACAAAATTGTTTCGCGTGAAGTCCCGAGTAGTATATACAATACGACTGTTTAAAAAATCTGTTATGGAGTAGAAACATTTTTCCACAAGCCAATTATTAAGCCGCGATACAAACCTATTCATCGGTAGTTCTTTAAGTCCTGTGGGAATTTTATTGTAAATTTTGATACACATGGCATAGCAATTTTTTTGAAATTTAGTGGTCTTTGGAACGATTTCCAAAACAAGACGGTTAGGATTTCTAATATTCTCTCTCAGACTTAAACCTTCGCTTTTTTAAAAATACTAGGATGCTGTTTAACAAATCTACCAACATCAATAATGTATAGGGAGGGCAGTGTAAGTATACTCAGAGTTTTGAAATAAGGACGACAGGAAATATAAGGTGCGATGTCACATATAGTCATTATGCACCGCTTTTGTGCAATAAAAACCTTATCACTATTTGTACCATTTCCCCAAATTAGTAAACCATATCTAAGCACAGATTCAACATATGCAAAGTAGGCTGTACATGCAGTATGTCTTAGCTAACTTGTACAAAGCAAATGAGAAACTATTAATTTTATTGCATACCCTGTCTATCTGTTCCTTCCAATTAAATTTATTATTAATTATTATACCTAGAAATGTCACATTATTAGCGCTGCTTAAAATTTGTCCACTGTAATTAATATCCATTATATTATTATTTTTAAAATTATTGAAATTTATGTATTTAGTCTTTAATAGATTAATTTGCAAATTATTTTTTGTTAACCACTCTACTACTAATGTTAAAGTATTTTTAATATCACTTTCATGTTGTGAGAGAGTCATATCTTTATTAGAATGAACTATAAATATAAATATCATCAGCAATTAATATTGTTTTATATTGAGTTACTTCAGGCAGATCATTAATAAATACAAGAATCAACAAGGGGCCCAAAACGCTACCTTGTGGTACCCCAGCTTGTATTCTTTCGTAACTAGACCTATATCCCTGAACATAATTTTTGGAGCCTATTTGTGTGACATCTACACATTGGTGTCTATTAACTATATGTATATGATTCTAGCCAATTTAGAGCTTGTCCTCTAATACCGTTTTGCTCCAGCTTTGTAAGGAGAAGGCTATGTGAAACTAAGTCAAAAGCTTTAGACATATCTAGGATCATAACAGTTGTGTAATGACCGGAGTTGACATTCTGTAATACTTCTCTAACTAGATAAAAAGTAGCATCTCTAGTGAATTTGTTTTTCTGAAATCCAAATTGGCATTTTGTTATAATGTCTGAAGTGCTGAAGAAAGATGTGAGTTTTTCATGCATGACCTTCTCAAACAATTTAGACATTATCGGTATGAGTGTAATAGGTCTATAGTTATTGATGTCAGTCTTATCACCCCGCTTATATACCGGTTTCACTATAGAGTACTTCAGCTTATCTGGAAATATACCAGTTTCCAAAGATAAGTTTATCAGGTATGTGAAAATAGGTGAAAGTTATTTACTACAGGCCTTTATAACTCGTGTCCACATATCATCATAACCTTCAGAAGTAGTATTCGTGAGAGATAGGATTGTTTTATTTATGTACATCTCATTCACTGGGGTTATGAATATTGAATAAGTTTGTTTAGGTATTTTTTGTTATTACAAACAAAATTTGTTTTATTTGTGGACTTAATAAAATGTTCATTAAAGCTTGTTGCTATGGTAAAAGGATCTGTGATTTCTATATTATCTTGAAAGATTTTTGGTATATATTTTTTTACGTGGGCGATAGCGACCCTCATTTTGACGGCCCAGAAATTGGCCTGTTCACGCTTCTCTTAAAGAACCCAGGATTGTAAGAGGAAGGAAACACGTGCACCGGCAGAGAGTTCCATGTTTTTATGGTGCGACATAAGAAAGACCTATGGACTCTTTCGGTTCTAGGCACGATTGTCTCCATAGTGTAAGGATGATATCTCTGCCCTGCTCGTGTTGTTCTTTCTTTCATAATGTCTATAACACTATCTATCGAAATAAGGTACTTCTAATTTATTATCATACTTCGTACTTATAACTTAAACTTTCGAATGTTACAAAAGCAAGGCAAATTAAAAGTTTTATTGTATTTTAAAATATGTAAAAAAGAAGGTAAGTATTTAAAAATAAAATATGATTTTTATATTATGTTTATTATTTTTTTTATTTTATTCTTGACTGCTTACTATTTGTATTATTTATGGGATTTTATAATCAATCAAGTATGTATATATTTGCTTTTGTTTCAACACTTACTAACTTATATAGTATTATAAATTTCTTCTCTATACCGTTAGGTATAGGATTCATAATTGCTTAGTAAAACGTCGGTAATTCAAGTGATCGGCTGAATTCACGGGAAATACCATGTCTCTATTTATAACATCAGCCGTTTTTCAGAGGATGCGAATACTAAAATAAACATTTCGGTTCTAGTTCACAACTAAAACAACCAACCACACTACTTAATTGTATATTAATAAAGGGCACTAAATCGGAAAAGGTTATTTAAAACAAACTTAATGCTAAATTACTGAATATAGCATTCAATATACAGTATTTTGGCGTGCAAACAAATATTTTAATCGCTTTCTCATAAATAGATTCATTTTCCGCATACCCACTGAATATTCCGAGAGCTCAGCATCAAAATTCTCTCTCAGAGTGAATTTTAAAGGAAATTGCACCTTCTCAGAGAATACGACTTTGATCAATATTAAATCACTGTGTTCGTCCGGCCAAAAGAATATTAATGTCAATCGCATCGAATTCTATCCAGCATCAGTTATATTTTGAGGATAAGCCCTTGAATGCAAGTTTACTAATTCTGGAATTTATTTTTTAAATAATTAAGTGGTCTTTCTTTGAAATAATATTTGTTCGTTACATATTTGTTAATATTTATTACTGTTACATAATAATTTAAACTTTTACGAATACTTTGAGAGAACTATTAATTTCTCACATTGTTAGAGAATATTACAACATTTTAATGTTGAGATTAAGAAGTTTCGTAATTTATCGAGGACTAACTTTAGGCTGATGTGATTTAAAAATTCGATGAAAACAAAAAAGAGAAAATCATATTTATTAATACGAATTCAGTTGCAATGGGCCTCACCACCTGTTACGTGGGACAAAAATACATACGGTGAAAGGTAAGCGTATAGCATGCCACTGCCTTCAGGGATAAAGGTGTGACAACATGTATGTTATTAATAAGAATTAGTAAGATAATTGAGATAGAATACCGGTACAGACTAAAAAGAGACAAAAAAAACATTAATACTAAAAATGAAATAGAACATAATTATACAGTGTTTCTTAACGTCTTTGCACCTGTGTATGTGTTGTGAATACAACTTTCAATAAATGCTAGTCAATGTATATCAATCACGTATATCATTTTTATATATTTTTATTGAACAAACAATAAGAAGTATGAAATGTGGTAAGGCTGCGGGAAAAGACAGATTTACTGCTGAGATGATCAAGTACGGTGGGTCCAGATGACCGGCGAATAGCAGTTGTAGTATACCTATTTACAAAGGGAAAGGCTCGCGCCTAAACTGCTCCTGCTACAGGGCGATCAGCTTGGTCAGCTTAGCTAGTAAGGTGTATGCAAAGGTTATAACGGCAAGAATGCAAGAAAAGTCGGAAAGGTATGTATGGGAGGCTCAATGCGGATTCCGACGTAGAAGAGGTTGCATGGATCAGGTGTTTTCTCCCCGCGTGATCGCGGAGAAGTTTCTGGCTATTAGCCAGAAGGTTTTCTGCGCTTTTGTGGATCTGGAGAAAGCATTTGATAAAGGTGTGACAACATGTATGTCATTAATAAGAATTAGTAAGATAATTGAGATAGAATACCGGTACAGACTAAAAAGAGACAAAAAAAACATTAATACTAAAAATGAAATAGAACATAATTATACAGTGTTTCTTAACGTCTTTGCACCTGTGTATGTGTTGTGAATACAACTTTCAATAAATGCTAGTCAATGTATATCAATCACGTATATCATTTTATATATTTTTATTGAACAAACAATAAGAAGTATGAAATGTGGTAAGGCTGCGGGAAAAGACAGATTTACTGCTGAGATGATCAAGTACGGTGGGTCGCGCGTCTGGGATACACTATGTCTGTTATGCAACTTGTGCGCCGCGGTCGGGTGAGGTTCCAGATGACCGGCAAATAGCAGTTGTAGTACCTACTTACAAAGGGAAAGGCTCGCGCCTAAACTGCTCCAGCTACAGGGCGATTAGCTTGGTCAGCTTAGCTAGTAAGGTGTATGCAAAGGTTATAACGGCAAGAATGCAAGAAAAGTCTGAAAGGTATTTATGGGAGGCTCAATGCGGATTCCGACGTAGAAGAGGTTGCATGGATCAGGTGTTTTCTCTCCGCGTGATCGCGGAGAAGTTTCTGGCTATTAGCCAGAAGGTTTTCTGCGCTTTTGTGGATCTGGAGAAAGCATTTGATAACGTTGTGAGAGAAACTCTGTGGGACTTGCTGCCCGGATATGGTGTGGACGGCTCGCTACTGCGGGCAATACAATCGCTTTACAGGGACTGTAAGGCTTGCGTGCGAGTAGGGGGGGATGTGTCACCTCTTTTTGATGTCTGTACAGGCGTCAAAAAGGGTTGTGTCATGTCCGCCTGGCTGTTCATAGTGTATCTGGACAGTTGCCTGCAGAAATTGAAAGATTGTGATATGGGTGTGAATTTGGGTAACTTTAAAGTAAACTGCCTGCTGTACGCTGATGATGCAGTGCTCATGGCCTCATCAGAAGCCGACCTTCAGGCATTAGTCACTAATATGAAAGAGGAGTGTGAAAGTAAGAGTCTCCGCTTGAATGCAAGAAAAACTAAGATTCTAGTATTTGAAAAAGATGACGTAAGAACCAAATGTGAGATTAGGGTAAACCAGGAACGACTAGAGCAAGTGAATGAAATTATGTATTTAGGGAGTATGTTTAGTGCGAATGGAAGATGTGATTCGGATGTAGAACGGCGGGTAGCTGCCGGTAACAGAGTTAACGGTGCTTTGTCCCAATTAGTAAAGCGACAAAGCAGCATAACGCAGTGCTAGTGCCAACTTTGCTTTACGGTAGCGAAACCTGGGTATGTCAGCAGATGCATGAAATTAAATTGAATGCTGTGGAGATGCGATCACTTTGAAAATTGTGCGGCATTACTTTAGCCGAGCGGATACGTAAAGAAGTGATACGCAATATGGCAGATTTGAATGAAAGTGCCAGCGTTAAGCTGGAAAAGGGCGTGCTCCGTTGGTTTGGACACGTCCAACGAATGAGTGAGGAACGATTGACGAAGAATATATATTGTGTGAAAGTAGAGGGCAGAAGAAGTCAGGGTAGGCCGAGACTTACATATGAAGACCACGTGAGCAGATTGCTTAAAAACGGAAAGGTCAAAAGTACTCGGATACCCAGACGTGCGTGTATGAAGCGATTGATGAATCTTGAAGAAGCGAAAGAAGTATGCATGGATCGCGAAGCCTGGCAATCTGTCCTCTCTGACTACCCCGTCAGGGATACAGCGTGAAGATAGTTAGTTAGTTATTGGATATAAAAAATAATTGATTTAATAAAATCAGAATAATAAACGAAGAATATATATTGTTCAAAAGTAGAGGGTAGAAGGAGTCAGGGTAGGCCGAGACTTACATATGAAGACCACGTGAGCAGATTGCTCAAAAACGGAAAAGTCAAAAGTACTCGGATACCCAGACGTGCGTGTATGAAGCGATTGATGAATCTCGAAGAAGCGAAAGAAGTATGCATGGATCGCGAAGCCTGGCGATCTGTCCTCTCTGACTACCCCGTCAGGGATACAGCGTGAAGATAGTTAGTTAGTTTAGTTTTAATAATAAACCTTATAATTATACTAATACTCCTGATACTTTATTTATTTCATTTTGTCGAAGAATACTTTTCGGAATATTCACTTCTAGTGTCAATTGCACATACACGTATTTTGTTTTAAATATTAATGTATATTTAAATCGAACTTTTCTTTACCAGGTACTTAAAGAATAAAGATATAAAATGGAGCAGTTTGAGTCGTTGTTAACGTGCTGCGTCTGTCTGGATCGGTTTAGAAATCCAAAGCTCTTGCCATGCCAGCACAGTTACTGCATGGAGCCGTGCATGGACGGCCTTGTCGATTACGTCAGACGACAGGTAAATTGCAGCCTTAACCTAATATTCTGGATTTCTGCCAACTAATTATATTATTTTTTTGTTTTTTTAGGTTATGAAATGGTACTCCTGATACGAGTTTTCGTAATGTAGAGTAAAAAAATAAATAAAATAAGCAAACCCTGTGTCCCATTTTTACATAATAATTTTTACATCTCTTGACATCTATTTTAGACAAGGATGAACGTAAATGAAAACATAATTGGCATAAATTCAATTAAATTCTTTTACAGGTCAAATGTCCAGAATGCCGAGCCGAGCACCGAATTCCATACCAAGGAGTACAAGGATTTCCAACAAATGTGACTCTTCAGCGATTCTTAGAGCTCCACGCTCAAATAGCTGGAGAGCTACCGGATCCTACAGCTGGTCAAGTCATGGAGAGATGCAATGTATGCTCAGAAAAGGCATACTGTGCAATTTGTGCTCATTGTGATAAAAAAGTATGTGAAGACTGTAAGTCAGCGCATATGGAAGTCCTACGTAGAGAAATTTCAAGAATTAACAATCAAGTACGCCGAGGTATAAACAGGCTACAGGACATTCTTCTCATAGTTGAGCGAAATACATCAAATCTCCAAACAAATTGTGCAGCCGTTGCCGGGGAAGTTGATGAAATACACAAGAGATTGGCAAAGGCACTGAAAGATAGAACTGACTTCTTAAGAAATGAAGTTGATCGCTACTTAGCAACAGAACTGAGAAATCTCACTCACCTTAAAGATAATCTAGAGTTAGAGTTAAGTAATATACAAAGCAACTGTGATCTCGCGGATAAATATATGAACGATGATGTTGAGTGGGAAGATACTGAATTAGTAGATACCAAAGAAATATTCCTTAAAACGGTCGAGTTCCTCAGAAATTTCGATTACGAAGCTGGTGATTATAACCGTAGAATACGGTTTATTATGACACATGATCCAAATCAACTAGTTATGCATGTTGCAAGTTATGGTGAACTTAATATCACTCAACCTAATGCATATGCTGGAGGCATGCAGCAGAATCAAGGTCTAACAAGATCTAAGAGCGACCACCGACTGGCTACACAGTTTCGGCAGCAGGAAGAGGCTAAGGGCTGGCAAGAAAACGATGAACCTATTTTAGGAGGGCGCAAGTTTGGTGAACGCCGACCACCTCCACCTGAAAAACATACCAGGGATCCATATGCGGCCAGTGATGATTATAGTGGATATGAATCTGAACATAGACCAACTCGAGCAAGGTTCCGCTCAAGATTCGTGAAAAGTCATTTAGATAACGATTCCGATTCGGAACAGCCTAGTCGGACAGTAAAAACTGAACAGAAAGAGAAAGAAAAGGAAAAAGTCGCTGACACTGAAGATGCTACTCGAGGACCTTTAAGTGGAATATTTAGATTAAGCGATTGTACGCGTGTCATGCAGAGAATATTAGATGTAGATAGTGGAAAGAAAAAGGAAAAGAAAGAACCTCCACCACCTCCAAAACCAGTTCAGCCAACACCTCAGCCACGTCGTCCGCCCACACAGAGGCAAGAAAGTGAGGATGAAATCTCACGGCTTAAAAAGCAAAATAAAGGTGCAGCTTCTTCTCAAGAACCCGAACGTGCCCCTGCACGTCCAGCAGATGAAGAGCGCCTTTCTGTAAATCGTAAACCGCCTACTCCGGCCCGGGAGGTGAGTTGGGAAGAAGAAAGAGAATGAAACAATAAAAAATGACAACAGTACAACGTAGAAATTAGAAAAAAATCATCGATACTAACAAGATAAATCGCGAGACAACTAACGGCATTCCATAAAATACACTCCATGTCTAACTTTATACATACACAACACCAAACAAAAACATCTACCTACCGTTAAGGTATCCATACAGATTTAAATGTAATTTCTCAGGCGTCCAGTGACGGCGAATCCGACGATGAATCTGTTGCATCCCTGCAGCGCAACCAGCGTAAACCTGTTCCTCAAGTACCAAAGCCAACTGTAACTGCTAGGAGACCTTCTGCCTCCGAGACTCCAACACCTCACCGACCAGCTGCTCGTGCGCCAAGTACGGAATCAAGCGCATCCACAGAAAGTTCCGGCTCGGCGGTGAAACATACAGGTGCTATTCTTACTATAGCAGAATTAAAAGCAAAATACGGCAATAGTACTCCATCATCAAAACCAGAATCTCGTTTGTGTTCCACAGGAAACGAGAGAACAACGCCGGCGGCGGCGACAAACGGTACTGCTGGTGGTGCGCAACGTGTCCAGAGTCGCTTTATTGGCTCTCAAAGACCTGCACCAGCACCCGCACCCGCCGAGCCGGCTCACGAAGACTCCGATACAAGTTCCGAAGAAGAAACCGACTCGTCAGAGGAGAGCGATGAGGAGCCTGCAACGCAAAGAAAGCCCGAGAGCCAGACGATGGCTCGTAGTGATATTGGTCCCCTCCTTGCACGTAGTACAAACGCACGTAATGATGCCAACGATAATAAAACGAAAGAAACTCCTACCCAGTCACGCTACCGTTCGAGACAAACACCTCAAGCTGAAGAAGAAACAATACCTAGATATGGTACATCTTCTGGTGGTGGGTCTACATATAGTAATCGATACGGAAGTAAACCCAGGGAAGCTGAACGAGAGTTAGAAACTCAATCATCGATAGATGACGAGTCAAAATATCCTACAGCTAGATCGAGGTACCTCGCCCTGAAAGAACGACGTAACCGCCTTGCTAGAAGCAAAAGTAGTCACACTGGTTTCGGTGTAGGAGACGACGATGATCAGGACGATCCGGTATCCCCGACAACAGCATCACCCTCCGCGTATCTTGCGGCTCGATACGGCTCCGGCACTGGTGGTACGGAGTTGTCTCGTAGCCGATCTTCGCATGCACTTAAATCTAGAGAAAACTCGCCTGAACGACCTCCTACGGGTGAAAAAGATGGAGCTGCGCTCAGCTCCTGGGCGAGATATTTAAAAAGTAAATATGGATCGCGAGGAAAAGATCGCGACCCAACTAGTACATCGTCGAGCACGTCCCGTCGCTTGTCTCTCGGGCTACCTTTACGCTCGGCAAACGAGCTTGCCAGTTCTGATGACGATTCAAAAAACGCGGCAGGCTCCCCCATCTCCCCTACGGCGGCTACAGCAGCGGTAGCAGGTTAGAATGAGGAGTGGCGTGTATATAGTGTTATGCTTAGGTGTGTCTGATTTTATAACTCATTAATACTGTTTTACTAATATTTCTTTTCATTTTCTAATGATAGGTTTCGCAGCAGCCGGTTCCTCCCCTAGGAGCCAGTACATGCAGAAACGCCGTTTACAATTCAGTGTGGGGAGTCGGGGGAGCGAGCCCGGGTGTTTTACATGGCCTCGTGGTATCGCTGTTGGCCCGGACAATACAATGGTTGTTGCCGATTCTTCTAACCACCGAGTACAGGTACCTAATATTTTTCATTAGTATTAATGTGTTTCACATTTTTTATTAGTAAATAACCAAGAAAGCAAATTTCAAGTTAAAATTTGTTAAAATGTGTTAAAACAAGTGAATCAAAGATATATTTGAAACATTACGAGGAAAAAATTATGATTTTTTTTAAATAGCTGTTTAGTTCAATCCATTGTGGTAGAATTAATTCAACAGCTACTAATTTTTAACTAATTAAATTAAAATTATAGTTTTATTTTAATATTGGGAAGATAAATAAAAATCGCAGGTTTATCTACTTATTTATTATCTCTCGTTATTTTGATTGCTTGGGGACGAGTTTAAACACACAGCGGCAACCTTTAGCAGGCGTACATTACTTGCAGGTGAGCCTGGCTGGGCCCCCGCTAATGGTGGAAGTAGTAGAACTCCATTACACCTACAGATCTTTATGTTTACGCTGTATCCCTGACGGGGTAGTCAGAAAGGACAAATCGCCAGGATTCGCGATACTATTTTCGCTTTCTGCGGGTTCATTAATTTATAATATAAGAATTATCTGTTTCGTTACATTCAACATTGCACTGTACTCAATACAGTCATATGTGGAATTATCAGTTTAGTTAAGAATGTAGCCAGACAACAGAAGAATAATATATTTAACCACTAACATTATTGATATCACAATTTCTGAACAAGGTCAAAGTAATTGAACAAAACCGATTTTATTCGGCTATTAAACATTGGCTGACTAATTTCATCGATGTTATGACTAGCTGTTTTGACCATGAATACGACCCCAACAACTTTTTAGATATTATATATGCCTTATTAAAATATTTGATCCATTTCAACTCAGTCAAACATGATATTTTTATAGGGATAAAAAAAATAAGTTACTATGACATATTGAAGCTGGATTGAAACTGCGCCATCTCTTTTGCGAGCATGACTAGCTCGCAGAAAGACGTAGCAGCGTCCTGCTTGCTCCCGTTGTAAACAACGACTTGCAATGTGGTCTCCAAAGAGAGAATGTCCATATTCAGACTCGCCCCGAGCCCTTGACGCTACCGCACTTACGCTGGGCACTTCACCAAAAGTATGCAGCGACAATATTAAACCTCTATAAACAAATAACTCTCGAAAACTGAAACAGTTTCGCTACAAGTGTGTGAAAGATAGAACATATTAGTCTTTTAATATCACAAGCACTCGTGGTCCCGCTAACACAGTGTTCTGTAAACGATAGCTGGTACTTGAATGGGTGACCACTTTGTGGCATTTACATTTGCGAGCGTTTCCGTGCTTCAAAAGGCACGTAAAGCCGTTGGTCTCGGTTGCCAGTAAAATGGCATTTCAAAACACTGAAGGTCGTTTACGGGGCTACTTATCTAGGCTGTATGTGTTACAGGGCGCCGGTATGGGCAGATGAGGCTACTATTGGTGCTGCACGTTTAAAGTTACTGCAAAGTCAACGCCTTGCATTGATATTTTTGAAGAGGCATTACGTTCTTTTCTTACTTCCTCACATTATCTTCTGATTAATTTCGTTGCGGGTTCCAAGACATGCTAACTTCTCCTGGGACATCACCGAGATCGAGCTCGGTGTAACTTTTCTGGTGTTTTGGTCATTGCTGTAGATCCTGGTTTACAGGAGTCACAGAAATGGGAATGTGGGTAAGATTAGTATAATGGCAGTCGTTGAGTCAAGTTGAATACCTTATAAGCTTAAAAATTTTCAATAGCAGGTCTCCACAGCCTGTGCCTGTCCATTTTAACATGGCCATGGGCTCACCACCTGTTACATGGGACAAAAAACCATACGGTAAAATGTGGGAGTTTAGTATGCCTCTGCATTCGGGGATAACGGCGTGAGAATATGTATGTATGTATGTTAAATATCAGATATAATTCATACAAATTGTATTTCAGGTGTTTGACTCAAATGGAATATTCGTTAAAGAATTCGGACAATACGGTAGCGGTGAGGGTGAATTTGATTGTCTTGCCGGTGTGGCCGTCAATCGCATTGGGCAATACATCATAGCAGATAGATATAACCATCGTATCCAAGTAAGTCACACACATTATATATTAATATTACAATTTATTTATAAATGGAAGCGCTCGTGGCCCCGCAGACTCAGTGTTTTGTAAACGATTAATGAGTTACGCAACTTTCACTATGGCTGGTCCTCGGTTGGGTGAACACTTTGTGGCATTTACATTTGCGAGCGTTTTCAGGCTTCGGAAAGCACGTTAAACCGTTGGTCCCGGTTGCCAGTAACATGGCAGTCGTTAGGTCTAGTTGAAGGCTTTATAAGGCTTGAAAATTTTCAAGAGCAGGTAGCCACAACCTGCGTCTGTCTATTTCAACACAGCAATGGGCTCAGCACCTATTACGTGGGACAGGAATACACATGGTGACAAGTGGGCATATAATGTGCCTCTGCTACCCCTTCGGGGATAAGGCGTGATAGATAAGTAAAATATTTATAAATGATGTGTGATCACAGTCTTGATTTGGACCAATAGGACCAATCACACCTTGATAAAACAGTTTTTAAATCTATAATCTAAGCCAATGTTCTGTAAACGATCATTGCGTTAAGCAACTTTAGCGCTGGACTAGATGGGTTACCGCTTTTTTGCATTTCCATTTACGATCCTTTTTCGTGCTTCTGAAGGCATTTTGAGCATTTAGTCACGGTTGCCACTAAAATGGCAGCTGTTAATGCCAAGGCTATATCTGCCTGTCCTTTCAACATGGTAATGGGCTCAGCACTTGATATATGGGACAAAAATGCATCCTGTGAAATGCGTATAGTAAGTCAAAGGATAAAACCACCATTTATTTCGTGATTTCACTATAAAATTTATTTCAAATAAAGTGGCACATAAAATAGAAGTACTTGGCCTAAATATTTGGCACTCATCTGCAATGCATGATCTTGATTTCAAATAAAAGATACAAGGTCATCGTTTTGTACCAGTTCAAAAACCTACGCAGATTTTATAATAGAATATTCAAATGGCATTCTGAAGGTCATTCGAAATGGGTTGAATTTGATTTTGGGTTATGTTGAATGGCTAACACGTGGACTCATGTCAAGAGTAAAAATAATTTAAAAAAACCGGTTAAAGGCGAGCCGAACTCGTGCGCCTTCCGTAAAAATTAGAACCTTGCCTATTTGAGGTAGGTCCCAATTAAGCTGGACCACCCAATTGAGGGCTTATACAAATCAGAGATCTATATGAATTTTACTATGTATGTATGGAGACACCCCTTCGTTTTCAACATTTTTTACTTTTTAGATTTTGCTCTTTATTTGTGTTTTTTTGCCAAATTTCGTGATTCTAGGTCAACGGTCACCAAAATCTATAGGGGTAGGTACTTCCAATTGACCTGGAATTGTCAATTTTCGTTAGAACTTGCTTCTAACTAAAATTGACTTATAGCACAAGTGAATTTCATCTACCACTCTTTATAATAATTCAACTGTACAGCGTAATTTATACCGCCTAAAAGAACAATTATAGGTATGTAACTAAACTTATGTCAACCGACATTTTAAATGTAAACATAATTTTCGTATTATAATGGAGAGAAGGTACTTATATTCCGCAAATTACCGGGGTGGTTGTTTCGAAATATTTCCTGTACATTTCCCACGTTACAGTTTCTAAACTAAAACAGATCTCCAACTCTGAAATTGTGTTTTATAAACTTACTTCCGCTAGTACAATTTTCTGTATAAGTATTTCAATTTCAAGGCACTGCGATAATGGGAAAACGGATTTTGTTCTTAATGAAGTTGTCATTATTTTAATAATGGATTTCTTATGCCTATTTTCTTTCTATGTTGCCTTTGATGAATTACATTGTACTGATTTTAAGGTGACATGTTTAGAGATGGTCTTTTGTAATTGATTAATAGTCCAAATGTATTGAACTAAGGTTTCATTTCAATAAATGTAAATTCTGGATACATTTTACAACCAACTAGAGAAACTATAATCATTAACTTGTCTTCCAATACTTCGTCAGTCTGATAAAATAAATTACTGTCTAAAAACTTTCCAAAAGTCGTAAAACGGTATCGTCGCTGTAAGTTAAAATACTCATGGAGCACTCAATGAAATTACTTCCAACTAAAGACTGAAAATAGACTTCTAAAGCGTAACAACTCACCGGGTGATCCCATTTCGGCATATTTCCCGAGAGATCAGAATTTGTATTCCACTCGTCTATTTGTCCAGTCAGTAATTCATTAGTGTCAGTCAGCTTACTGACCGACTCGTGAGACAGCGTGGCGACGATGTGGGTTCGAGGAAATGATAGTTGGGGACCAAACTACTTACTTTTGGAAATCATTTCTGCAACAATATACTCGTACAAACATATTTGAAGATTTTATGATAATTGCGGGTATAGCTATTTAAAATTTTATCATCTTTATAATATGTTAAACTAATTTAGATTTTTGAAAACCATGGGCAAGTTTTTTTTATACCACTGGGTTGACAGACAAGCATACCTGATGGAAAGAGTCACCATAGCCAATGGACGTTTGCAACACCAGAGGTGCGACAGTCGCGTTTTCGAACCTTAATATTGGCAAAGACGCTGTGCTGTATAAGGGCCAACCCAAGAATGGAAGGAAACATAAATGCCTGCTGCTTGTAATTCTGGTTCCTGTCGTCATGGTTAAGGGAGCATAAAGGAGTTAAAGCAATTTTGAAATCCTCTCCTAATCAATCACGCCTCATCACGGGTATCAGAGGCATATTATACGCCCATTTTCCTTTGTGTGTATTCATGTCCCACTTAACAGGTTTTGAGCCCACCTCCGTCATAAAATAAACAGAAGCAGGTTCATTAAAGGATATAACCGTGAGGTACAACTAATATCTTTAAGATAAAAATTAAAGGGTTGGTTATCCATTACATTTGACTCAATTTTATGATATTATAATAAAGTTCTCGATTGTAATTTGTCTGCCTCTGTGGCGCGGTGGGAGTGCATCCGACTGCTACGCAAGAGGTCGTGGGTTCGCTTCCCACCCAGAATAAAACTTTGTGTGATGAGCACGATGGTTTATTCTGTGTCTGGGTGTTATTTATCTATAATATGTATGTATTTAGAAATATATAAATATATGAAGCGCTCGTGGCCCCGCGGTCTCAGTGTTCGGTAAACGATCACAGAGATACGCATCTTTCACTATGGCTGGTCGTCGGATGGGTGACCACTTTGTGGCATTTACATTTGCGAGCGTTTCCGTGCTTCGGAAGGCACGTTAAGCCGTTGGTCCCGGTTGCCAGTAAAATGGCAGTCGTTAAGCTTGGTTGAAGGCCTTATAGGCGGCTTAAAAAAAAATTTCAACAGCAGGTAGCCACAGCCTGCGTCTGTCTATTTCAACACGGCAATGGGCTCACCACCTATTACGTGGGACAGGAATCCACACGGTGAAAAGTGGGCATATAATATGCCTCTGCCACCCCTTCGGGGATAAGGCGTGATGGATATTTAGAAATATATAAGTATGTTTATCAGTTATCTAGATCCCATAACAAAAGCTAATATTAGCGCTAATATAGTGTGAAAAGTGTCCCACAATATTTAATATTTATTTAATTTGGTCTTCAGGTATTTGACCCTCAAGGCCGGTTCCTAAGAGCCTTTGGAAGCCAAGGTACTGGTGACGGCAAATTCAACTACCCGTGGGGTATCACAACAGACGCTCTTGGATTTATATATGTCTGTGACAAGGAAAACCATAGAGTACAGGTACGTTTTATTTAATTATTAGCACGAATATTATCGATTTCTATAATTAACGATAACTTATATTATGTTTTACTCCGATACCCAGACGTGTATGAAATGCCCATGTATGAAACGATTAATGAAAGCGAAAGAAGTAAGTATGCAATTATTGCGTAACCTGACTATCCACAAACTACCCCGTCAGGGATACAGTGTGTATTTATTCATATTAATATTGTTTAGGTAATAAAGATTTGCAAAACACTGTAAGGCCACAAGAAATTGCATTGTTTTTGTACCGTTTAAATTTCAGTTGCTTACGCAGATAATCCAAATCTCCTTTGTTTTATAAACCAGAACCTAATTACCTAAATAGAAATTTGCAAAGGTTAAGGATTTACTTGATTATAATGTACTGAATTGGTGCGCCAGTGAAATAGAATTTATAACTAAAGAACATTGTACGAGAATGAAAAACATTAAATCTTAGTGCTTACAAATATATTAATAATCTTTTGTAATTCAGTGAAAGTCTTAAAGTATCAACAGTAATTTCTTGTTATTTTAAGCGCTATTATGTTAAATTTTGTCGACGAATATTATGTCAAAGATTTCTATGTCAGTTGTTAAAGCTATTATAATTACGTAACATAATTTTAATAGCTTTTCAGCTTCAGTAACTGTTAGAATATATTTCCAATAGCTGTAAAATTATTTATTATTGATGAAAATGTATAAAACAAGTACATTTAGCATTACTCTTTCTTCAACAAATCAAATAAAATAAATTATTAATTTAATTTAAATAATTTATTAAATTGTAAAATACTTTAGTATTGCACGTAGTTCTATTACTTATTCTGTGGTATTGCTACAAAAATTTCGATGCGATTTCAACTTACTTATTTGTCCTGTAGACTTTTTTCCATTCCACTAAGGTGTCAGACAAGCATACCTACACCTGAGGGTAAGCGTTTGCAACACCAGTGGTGTGGCACTAGCGCTGCCGACCGAGTACAAATATTTAAAGACCCCTTTTATAAACCCCGTTCGGAAAAATTCAGGCAGTGAGTTCATTCCACAATCTAAGCGTAGTCAAGTGTTTAAGAGCACATTTTATTGCATCTTTTCTGGCATTGTCGTATCGTTAAAAATAATTTCAAAATGCTTACCTTCCTCTCCCTTTATAGGTACGTATCACAGCCTTAGTCGTCATTCAGCAAGTGCTAATCGTGTAAGTAAGGCTACTGTAGGCTCTCGACATCATTTTTTTTTATTTTCATCCAGGTATTCCAATCCGATGGCACTTTTGTGGGCAAGTTTGGTTCCTTCGGCTCAAAACTTGGTCAACTGGAACACCCACACTACATCGCCGTCTCCAGCACCAACAGAGTACTGGTGTCTGATTCCAACAATCACAGGATCCAGGTGTTTGACGTCAATGGAAGAGTTCTATCATCATTTGGCGAGGAAGGGTCTGAAGATGGACAGTTTAAGTTCCCAAGGTAATTACTTTATGTATTTGAACTATACCTAACTGTACCCTAAACATGAAGGCAGAAGAAGGCCTTCATGTAGCTAATGCAGATCTTTTTTAGGATTATCCCAACAACTGACTTTATTATCACATACAGTATTTTCTTCCCTAATATGTGTTTAAAGAATTGTATAAAAAAAATAGTATTTTAAGTCTTTAAAGTCACACAATATCGTATAACTGTTACGAGTAGACATAGATTCAAAATTATAGATTACTTGTGACTATGGCAATTACAAGCCGTAAAGTCGAGAGTTAAATAAAGATAAAAAAAATAATTGGTTCAAAAATACCTGAGAACAATAATGTAGTACTTACTTACATATAAGTACGCATTTATTCCTTAGGGGTAGATAAAGGTGAATTACGCATTCACACGTTACCATTTGGTTTTGTAGGTCCTACTGGGGCAATCCTATTGCTGTCTCGGGGCACTTATTCAGGAGAAAATCTATAGCGATTACTTAATCCAACCAAAATTCAAAGAGCCAGAACAAATGTTACATCTCCACAATATATGCACTTCCAGCATATTAAGTAAAATAAATTAAAAAACCTGTTCAGTAAAATATTATCAAACTACATTTTAGACAACTATTTTTTAGGTAATTTAATGTTTTTAAACTTTCTTCATTTAAGAGAAAGATTTCCTTTAGCAGAAACTCACAGGTCTGGAAATATATAGAATTTAGCTAACTTTTCGCTAAATTGACTAATAAAGCCTAGATACTTCCTTTATAGCCGTTCAAGCTGAACCCGATCTGATCTTAACGTGTGCTTTCAATAGCTCTATAAACTGCGGTTCGCTGAACTTCTAATTTAGCTTTACGGGCGCTTAAATTCTCAACTTGCGACCAAATATTTACTTAAACTGGTAACCCAAGTACATTATGCTGACTTGTTTGAGTTGCGGATGCTTTTGAAACGTAGGTATACATAGAATATTTGAGATAAATTTATGTCTTATCTATACAGATAAATGATATTTAAGTGTTTTTTTGTAAATCCAAATTAATAGGTTTCACTAAGTTCATACGAAGGTATACCCCAGTAATTACATTAAAAATCCTTAAAAAAAAATTTGCTTTTCTGTCTGTTTGCCCAGGCTAATTTCTGAAACGGCTGGACCACTGACAGATATCTGATGTTATAACTTGGATTATATTTTATATCCGTATGCCCACAAGAACGGCTACTACGCAGGTGACACCACGGAGTATCCGTTTGTTAGAGACCTAATAATTATTTATTTATTCATTGATGATCACAAAAAAATATATTATAAATATATATCTAAGGTGTAAGATGATAGCAATATCCATGTTCCGCCCACTCAGGTCTGTGTAACATTCGAACGGTAGGTAACTATGTACTGTATTTTGGATCTATTTTTATTTGGAAACTATATAAGCCGTCTCAAAATAAACTCTTCAAATTTTGTGAAGTTACGTAGTATCGGTAAATTCGGTAAAAAAAAAAGAATTAATAAAGTAAAAACATAATCATAGTACGAATACATTAACCAAAATTCCGTTTAAAAGATATTGCACATTTTCTTTATTGTCCTTCTTAAAGCTACCAGTGCGCCCGGATGCCCGGTGTAATACCTATTTACATTTTGGCTTTTAAGTCATTGCGGAACCGCTGCAGTCGGATGTGTAGAGATGCAAGGAGACGCCACATTTATGATTCTCTTAACTATAAAAATTCTGCTGGTACCTGGAGGTTCCTTAGATCTGTTGGTATAGGTAAGTCCCCTGTCTCGGATAGTAGGGATATTGCACACATCAATGCGCTAAATATTTATTATTCATGGCCACCTGTTTCCTTAGATGTAGATGTCAAAAGACCCACCTTACTAGGACTTTCAGCTAGTAAGCAGCCAGCAACCCAACTGCCACAGATTACTCCCTTTCAGTTTAATTCGGTCTCCGAGTCCGATGTTAAAAAATCTATCTTGTCTATTTTTTCGTCGGCTTCGGGAAATGATGGTATATGCTCAAGAATGATTCTTCCTATTCTCCCTATTCTACTTCCTGTTATCACTCATATTTTCAATTTCTCGCTATCCTTTGACTCTTTTCGCTCCCAGTGTGTTCGTATTGGTCGGACATCCTCTGATTGGTCTGGGCTATCTGCGGGGGTTCCTCAGGGTGGCGTTTTGTCTCCTCTTTTATTTTCTGTCTTTATCAACTTTGCTACGAGTCTTATTTTCAGTAACTTCCATCTCTATGCTGATGATCTGCAGCTGTATCGTCACTTAACACCCCCCGATGCCGTTTCAGCGATTTCATCTATAAACCTAGATTTGGAAAACAAAGCAGCTGGGCTAGTTCGGTCGGATTACGTATTAACCCTTTAAAGTCACAAGCCATTGTCATTGGTAGTAAATACCAATGTGGTATTCTTTCGGTGTCAGAGATGAGTCCTGTTGTCTTAACTGGTACTCGAATACCTTTTTCGGAGAGTGTGAGGAACCTGGGTGTGACTATGGACACTTCGCTATCTTGGAGCGCTCATCTTAGCGACGTCAGCTAGAAGGTACATTTTTCGTTTCACTTCTTGAAAAGTCTCCAGAGCTTTCTGCCTTTGGGGACGAAAATTGGTCTTGCTCAAACTCTTATTCAACCAATTATTGACTACGCTGATACCTGCTATTTAGACGCCACTGAGGAGCTTCTAGATAAACTTAAGAGGTTGCAAAATTTATGTATACGCTTCATATTTAATCTTAAAAAGTATGATCATGTTTACCACCATCTTCGCAAACAACTCAAGTGGCTCCCAATCCGCCTTCACCGTAACACTCGAATTCTCTGCCTCCTTTTCAATATCCTTTACAATCCTTCACGTTTGTTCACTCTCCCGATGCTACTTGCAGATCAAATCTACGTTCCAACCTCAAATTTCCAAACCATAGAACCAATTTCTGCTCCTACTCCTTTACTGTGCATGCGGTCAGATTGTGGAACTCAATTCCATTTGTTATCAGAGACAGCAAATCTGTTACTACTTTTAAAAGGAAAGTCCATGAACGCTATCTCTTTACACTGTAAATCTATTTTATTTACATGTTTATGTATATTTAATTAGTATTTATTTATATGTGTAAGTATATTTATTTGGTATTTATTTATCTTATTTTATATTTATTTGCTGTTATATATTAAATAGTGTTATTTAGTTACGCTCTTTTGTATGTGTGTTAATTTTATTTTCTATGTTTGCTCTCTTACAATCACACTTTTACTTTTTATTTTCCCACTTCACGTTCTCCTATCGTCGGAATGCTGGGAGATATTTCTTTTAGCAGTACCTATGTGTCCTTCAACTGTTGATATCTGTTACCTAGTGTGTACATAAATAAATAAATACGAGCTACATAATTTACAAAAACTGTAGTAGAGCAAGTTGTCTAAATTGTTTAGCAGTAGTGTTAATTTTGAAATCAGTAATTTCATATTTAACATTACAGTAAAATAAATTGCGGAAAATTACAAAAATAATACTTTGAATAGAATTTTACGAACAAAAATGTGTATACATAACCAATCTCATTTCGCCAGACATCCCGCAATTAAATAAAGACTGCGCAGATGTACCTTGACCGAAATTCTCGTGTTTATAAATACGTGGTCATCTTTCCGACATAATTTACAGTTTTCGAGTTTCAACTGTAAGTAACCTGACATTCCAGAACTTGAATTTTTTTACAGTTTATGTACAAAATCCTAATGACATCGGCAAACAGTTAAGTATATTATAGAGCTGACACAGTGACAGGAGGCGGAACAGTAACCGAAAACTAAACTACAAATTATGGAAACAGGGAATAAATAAAATTTCGATACATCTTTTGTGAATAAAAAAAAATTCTAAAAGAATGACCTTACGTTTCTAATCCGGTAGTGATGGCAGGGTTTGGAAGCACTAAGATTAAGAAGAAGAAGCGTGAGTCTGTGATCAATGGAAAGGAAGCAAGACCTCAGGGACAGCTCACTGCGTTCAATGAATCAAAAACCAAGTAAACCCGCAAGCACTGTCATCACAGTCAATCGGAGTAATGAGAAACAAAAGTGCTAAAGATACCGTATGATTCCAATAGGGTTTATAACAACTTGCCTACCCTACCACTGGGTTAAATAAAGTAAAGATCGTGGTACTTTAACCACTCTAACGTCCCAGTTTGACAGTAACATAATTTCCCCAATTAACCTTTGACCTAATTGACGAAAATCGAGATATCTTATCTAATATAAATCTTGGCAACAACTAAAGCTACACGATTGAAACTCTTGGTCCGTGGGATTCTAGTACAAAGCTTCTTTTCAGAGCTCTATCTAAGCTTTTGGTCGATGGTTCTCATGATCAGAAAGCTGGCTTTTACTTTGGTCAAAGGCTCAGCATTACAATTCAACGTGGCAATGCTGCCAGCATTCTGGGTACGGTTGCGGCTGACAGCGATGTGGATGAGATTTTTGATGCCTAAATATTTCATTTTTTTATTTTTTCATTAAAGTATGTAAATATTCCTTACCTTCCTTTTGTAATATGTGTAAAGTTTATAGTAGCTGTAAGTTGTAAATTTAAAGCTAAACCAAAACTATAAGGTACTTAAAATAGGCAGTAATCTACAAATTCTATGTATAGCTATACAATTCGAATTTCAACACAAATTCCTATTGTTAAACTCGTCCTAGTTCGTTATACTTTTAAACATAAAAAATCATAGCTGCCCATATTTTATTGATGTTTTTAATAGCTAAATATTTGTCTTATGTCGAATAAAATCTAAAACACGCCACGGCCGCAAATCTAAGCGCTACATAATCCTAACTACCGTATTGCTCAAGAAAAATTTACTAAAACTTGTCAAAAAATATCCCATTTTTTACGACTCGTTCTATATTTTTTTCTGTATAACAATCTTACTTAAGCAATTTGTTTCTTTATCCCGACGTAAATCGCCTTATGAACAAGGACGGTAATAATTTTTACGATCAACGACCAAGGCGTACCTCCATATTTTATTGGTAAAAAAATTGGGTGGTGATTCTGATATTAATTGTTATGCCGTAAATAAAATTATGGTGAATGTTTTCGACTTTTACAAGATACTAAACTGCAAAATGACATTTAGTGAATGGGGCTTACTGGCTAACTAGCTGTGCCCCATGGTTTTACTTCAGAAATCCTTAGAACCTTGATTACAAAGCTCTGACCCGAATTTATAAAATATATAAGAATATTTATAAAAAAATTACGATAATGTTGCCCTACTTTTAAACATTTGATGTTATTGCTACCTTATTGCTGTCTTTTTTTGACTATAGCGTGATGGTAATCTTATGCCCAGTTCTTTAAAAGTAAAATCATTGACTATTGTATTACAGGGAGATTGTCTGAGATTCTGTTTTTGCTCAGCAATGACTAGCATATTTCGTTTATGTTTTTGTTTTAGCCCCAGAACGTTGTCTAGATTTTTCGTTCTACTTTTTTATTACTTACTGTTAAAATGGCACAAGCCTACGACTCCCTTATCGAAATATGACTACACTGATGTAGCCAGTGTTATACTAGCGCTGCCGATCTTATTTTAAAGTTGAACTATTTTTTTTTATACGTGGCACGTCAATATGGCATCGCCCTCCTGATGGTAAGCAAAGACGACGACCCATGATTGGGGCCGCTATCTCAACCCGCGCAGGGCTCCGATAACGACCTACATCTTGACGGCCCAGAAATATGCCATTTTACGTTTCTCTTAAAGGACCTAGGATTGTAGGAGGATGGAAACACGTGCGCTGGCAGAGAGTTAGTTCTATGTTTTTATATGAAAGATCTAAGGAATCTTTTGGTTTTAGGCACGATGGTGTCCACAGTGTAAGGATGACATCTCTGCCCCGCCCGTGTTGTGCGGCCTTCTAGACCCTTTGTTCTGGGACCTAACTGATATTTCTACCTTTCAGGGGTGTAGCAGTAGACGATCAAGGGTACATTGTGGTAGCTGACTCTGGAAACAATCGTATACAGATCTTCCATCCTGATGGGAACTTCTTGAGAGCATTCGGATCCTGGGGCTCTGGCGATGGAGAGTTTAAGGGTCTAGAAGGCATCGCTGTCATGTCAGGAGGCAATATCATTGTGTGTGATCGTGAAAATCATAGAGTTCAGGTATTCTAAGGTGAGTGAAGATAGGACGGTGCATTATAAGTTTCTGAATAAAGGAACAAAGTTTTTAGTATAACATTTCTCAATATTTACACAGATTAAAAACCAACTTTGGTAATTAATTCTATTTTTGTTCAATGAGGAGATTTCAGAGTTAAATCGATTAATTTTTTTTTATTATCAACTCATAGATTTAAATTAGTTTTAGGTAAGTGATTAAATATAACAAAGAAACCATCAATAATATTTTTTAATGTTATCATTTTCAGATGAATAAACTCTTCAACACGAAACAGCTTAGCAAACAGCAAAACACACTTCTACTAATACTATATTAATATATTATACTATGATGTCATAATCACGAAATATTAAATATGTATTTATTTAAAAATAAACACACTTTTCAACTATTTTATTCGTTTGGTCAGAAAATATTCTGCTCCAGAATGGGAGTAATTGAATTTACGAACAATAGGTATAACGCTACGGTTCATAGAAAAACCGATGCCAGCACGAAAAATTGTAGCCATTATTCTCTCAAAAAATGATATTTGGATGTTTTTTTGAGATTCAGAATAATACTAATGATAGGACCTACAAACATTTGAATTTGACTATTAGCAAATGCTGTATTTAGATGAAAAAAAAAATAGCTGTTATCGTAATGCATACTATATTTAGTATTGTAACCACAATGATAAAATACTAATACTATTTACTTAAAAAACATCAATTACAAGAGATTTTAATACGTCTTTAGACATCAATTTAATTTATCCAATAAACCTATTTTATTTATTAAACAAGGAATAATCCATAATAATAAAATGAAATTGTCTTTTCTACCAACTAATCAAGGTTCTTATTTCAATAGCTTCATAACGACTTTTTTTTTAGACTATAACCTAATTTCTCCAACCCAAACTAAATTTTACCCTAATTGTAGAGTAAACCTACTTTCATATATTGTCCATTGTTCATTTGCAGGTAGGTATTTTGGATAATGTAGATGTAGACAACTGTAATTACTAATATAACAGCATTTAAATATTTTTTTCAACTACCCACAGAACGAAACCAAACTTCAATGCATTAAAAAAGAGCATTTTATAATAAACATGGACAAAACAGTACTATGCTATAATTTAAAACTTTGACTCATTACGGCATAATGTACTAATACAATAAGCGAATGCATCTAATTTCTGTTAAAATATAAATATAAATAATATTTATGAGCTCTGAAAAATGTAGAACTTTGTGCCTGGAGGCTCAAGTTATATATTATGTCCCTGATCTTCATCAAAAAAGTACACTGGGTTGCATATTCTCTATGACAGTTATTTAAGTGCTTCGAAAGAATTGATGTATGTTATTCAGTACAAAAAAAACAGCCACTGTACTCTAAATTGCATAAAATTGTCTTTTTGTCAAACTTCCTTACTTACCACTATAATTTGTGTTATTTTATAATTTAAAAGAATAAAATAAATATCCATCACGCCTTATCCCCGAAGGGGTGGCAGAGGCATATTATATGCCCACTTTTCACCGTGTGGATTCCTGTCCCACGTAATAGGTGGTGAGCCCATTGCCGTGTTGAAATAGACAGACGCAGGTTGTGGCTACCTGCTGTTGAAATTTTTTAAGCCGCCTATAAGGCCTTCAACCAGGCTTAGCGACCGCCATTTTACTGGCAACCGGGACCAACGGCTTAACGTGCCTTCCGAAGCACGGAAACGCTCGCAAATGTAAATGCCACAAAGTGGTCACCCATCCGACGACCAGCCATAGTGAAAGTTGCGTACCTCAGTGATCGTTTACCGAACACTGAGACCGCGGGGCCACGAGCGCTTCCTATCCGCGATTTTAAAAGAAGGTTAATATATATCAAAAAGAAATTAAAAACCATAAATAAATTATTCATTTCATAGTATACGCGAAAGTAAGTTGTGTTCAGGCTAACATCAACAGCATAATGCCCAGAGTACTACAATAATAGAGCCACTGGCTTCTAGTATAGCAGAGGCAGGTGAATTTTGCATATTATATTTATACGCTTGTATGCATATCTATGAGTATGAAGGTAGTCGAAAACTTTTATTACTTAGACTACTCGCGTCAAGTCACTGGCGCTAGAACTTAATACATTAAAGCAAGTAGTAAATACTAAACATTAGTTAAATATCATATTTATGCATCTTATCATTACATTTTAATTAAAAACTTTACTAGTCACTTAAAATAAATTCATCTAATAATATAAATTTATCTTTTTTATGAATTAAAGTCAAAACTCTCATAAAACTAATAAATACTATTAATTAAAACAATGTAAAGTTGACAAAAAATATAATTTCAAGATTTAAAGTTTTAGTAAATATTTTTTTAAGGCATGGCGTTAATTCGAACTCGAAGTAAAGTTCAAAACACTCTAACTCATTTTAAGTAAAGTATATTCGTATCATAAAATTTATAGTATAATAATAATATAAGAATATCGAAATAGGTCTAGTCGTAGTCGTAAATAATTTCCCTGCGAAATGTAATGCTTACAGAATAAGGTGTCCAAATAATATTTTATGCTGAAAAGAAATGCTTTATGTGAATTTATGTGACTAACATTGTGATAGGCTACGCGATTATGTACCTACCGGTTAGAGATTCTTTTATATGTATTGCATTTGAAACCCTAGTACTCATTTTTTATAGAATTTTATCATTTCATTTTATTCCAGTGTTTATTTGTATGAGTCTCGTAATTAACTAGTGAGGCGTTTACTCTACTCCAATTTAATTTTTTGAGCTTTTTATACATATTAGTTTTATTTGCTTATTGATACTTAAGTTTGATGGGGATTTTAAGTTATTTTACCTCTTCTGAAACATTGCCGTGTAATTTAAGCACGGCATTTTTTTAATGTAGCGTATTTTTGTAGATTTATGAGTATTATACAGCCGTAGATGTGCTACAATAACCCCAGTTAATGTTTTATTGAAATCTGTTTTGAAGAAACATAAGAATCCATTTTTATCAATCACGCCCTTATCCCTGAAGGAGTGTTCCTTTCGATCGCATAATCTTTTTCAGCATAATGTAGTTTGGCATAACAGCTTCAGCATAAAATTTTCTTGCTATATTATGATAATCAGAGTGTTATAAACGCATTTTACTGGCATAACTTTAACTTACTCTAATTTTTTTATCATAATTTTAATCAGCATACATGTAAAGGGCATAATTGTTATACGCCTAAAGATAATTTATCATAAAATACAAAACGCATATTGGAGGTATCATCATCATCATCCGAGCGTCTGTCCCAGTTGCGTCTCGCGACGCCCGGGGTCCGCTTTCCTACATTTTCTCCTCCACTTCGCACGGTCTTCGGCATCCCCTGTAGTGAGACCATTGGCACGCATGTCATCCCTTACGACGTCAAGCCAGCACTTCTTGGGTCTTCCCCTCTTACCGGGACCCGGCGGGGCTGACATGGCCAGACATTTGTTACCTACGTAGCCCGGCGGTTGCCGCAAGACGTGACCATACCAACGAAGGCGACACTCTTGCAACTTGTCTGCAATGTCACGGACGTGAAGGCTGCCGCGGATGCGAGAGTTTCCCACGCGGTCCATCCGCGTGACCCCACACATCCACCGCAGCATCTTCATTTCCGTGACACGTAGCTCCTGCTTGTGTCGCTCCAATATCGGCCACGTCTCACTGCCATGTAAAAGGACAGGTCTAATAATGGTTTTGTAGACCTGTCCCTTCAACCGGATCGGCATTTTAGGGTCACAAATGACACCGGTCATCTCCCGCCATTTGGCCCACGCGGCAGCAATGCGTGACTTGACATCGCAATCGATGTCACTGGACGCGTGAAAAACAGATCCCAGGTATTTAACCTGGTCCGTGCGCTCGACCAAATCACCGCCTATGCGGACGGATGTGGGATCTGTCGAGTTTATTGCCAAGTACTCGGTCTTCGCCACATTTAGTTTCAGACCGCCGTTCTCAAGCGTCTCCTTCCACGCCTTTACACGTCGCACCAATCTGCCCCTGTCCGCGTCTGCCAGCGCAATATCGTCAGCATACATGAGCAACCATGGAGGCTGCTCATGTGCATATTGCTGCATATTGGAGGTATGGATAACTGTTAAAATCAAATATGAATAAGAATTTTGACTAAGAATACTTAAAAAATGAAAAGACAACATTGGAAATAATCATCTCACTCATAGCCAAGTTTGTAATCTGTAACATATGAAACGATATTTTAAGTGTTATTAATTTTAGACTAGTCTCGAGCTTGTCACCACAAAGAACTGAATCGCTCGTTTTAATCTACCTACTTCTTTTTGTATTTTATTTATATGTTCAATATATAAGTGTTGACATTTTGAACTTCAATATAGTGACTATCGACATTTTTAATCAGTGGGTCGACGTTTTTAATCAATTTCAATCTTAGACAGTTCAAGCTTAGATATAAAAATATGTACTTGTTAACAGTATGGTATTCTATATGTATGACTTGTTATCTTTATGCGAGAGTGAGTGAGATGCCAATAAATGTTATGATTAGTAATCGTTATTGTAAAAAAAAATATGCGTAAACATTTTATGCGGGTATATCATTATTATAAAGAAGTTATGGGAAAAGAAAGTATGCCTAATGATTTATTCTGTATGAACGTTAAGCGAAACGAAGAGTATGCCAAAAAACGTTATGCAGTTTTAAGTTATGCCTCTAAAATTTATGCAACCCAATACGGACCTGTGTTAAAAGCATATTATATTTAGATACGTACTTTCTGAATCAGAAATTGTACAACGTATCCATCTGTCATTGATACTAACATTATCTTGGTAAAAAGGTAGAAAAACAAAATCGCTCCTGCTTTCACAATGTCATTAACAGTATAAAAAAGTAACGATGTTATATACTTCATAAGATATATGTCTACATTACTTATATCTATCATAAGTTTCAGTCGATGTTCATTTTTTGTTGCGGAGAATTGGAATGACATAGCTAATAATATTACGTCATGAATTAAATCTATATTGTGATTTGTTTTAACTAACGCAATCTTCTTAGCAAATAAGTTTATGAAATTCAAAAATAAAAAAACTAACAGATTATTAATAAAATTGCTAATTGTCATTGTTTTTTTAGTACCAAAATCGAAAATTATCAGTTTTAATTAAAAATGTCTTGTCATTAGCTCAAATACATGAAATGTATATGGATGGATTACATTTAAACAATTATGAATAACATGCAAAGCTTTGCTTTTGTTTTTAATAAACATAAATTGTGTATAATATTATGTATGTATCTAGTACCTACTGAAGTATTAATATGACAATGTTGAAAAGCGTGTGGTATGGTTTTTGAAGTTTTAAATAAAGATTTGTTACTTGAATGTTTTTTTTTTACTTGTCTGCATAGCTCTTAATGTGCTTTTATGTTCTTTTAAGTTGTTATTAATAGAAGGTGGTAATCTTAACATATTTTGATGCATTTTTGACTATTGGATTACATTTATGAACATTAGGCCATGGTTAAATTATGAAAGTAGAGACATATTTCCAATCATGAACTGAATAATTACCTATGTTTGGTTACAATTAGTATACATTTTCTTAAATTTGGGTGATTTTTGTTGATCTTTTATGAAAATGTAAAATGAAAAATCTTTATTCACGTAGGTCACAAAGTAACACTTAGGAACGTCAAGATTATTGCTTCTACATTTACATTTACTACCAGATTCCCAACGCAACAGGTAGAGCCTGAGGAAGAACCTGGCAATAAAACTCATGGCCACTCTTTTCTATAAATATAAAAATGTGTTATATTTATAAATGAACACCAAAAATCACAATATAATTAATAAAATTAATGACTGGTTCTCTTATCTACTTTTAAACAAGTCTCGATTGACTTATCTCACTCACTCACTCTCTTTCTCATGCTCTGTTATGTTGAAGAATTTAATTCGCAAGGAGTGAGCAGCTTGCAGCTCATTTAGATAAAACATTCTTGCTAAAAGATAACTATCGTGCATATACATTACCCAGTTCGTTGAAATGTTTATCTAACAAATCAACAAGAAAAATCTTCTGACAAGTAATTGATAATAAAATTTAAACGTAGGTATATCAATTGAATTTACAGAAAATATATCCAAACTCTTAAACAAACATTATTTTGTAGATCACACAAATATTTACTCCGACCCAAGATTTAGACCCGATTATCTCAGCAGTCACGGTTGTACACCACTGCGCCACTTAGTCACTTTTAATTACACAGGTCATATATACATGGGTTATAAAAATAAATAATAAATAAAATAAAAATATCTTTATTTTGCATAGACCATTTTAACGGCGCTTACAAAATGTCATACACTATTTAAAATATTTAAAGCGACCACCGGTTCGGAACGCGGCCCACCTGAGAAGAACCGGCAAGAAATTTAGGAAGGCTTTTTTTTTGATGACATATTTACAATTTAATATTATTTCACTTTGCCAGCAGATCATTTCCAGACGTCCCTGTCCTGCAAATAGTCTTTAACGGAGTAATAACCTTTTTCACAAAGCTTGTATTTAATTAACTTTTTAAATTTAAGTAATGGTAAATTTCTCAGGTCACAGGGAAGCTTGTTGTAAAAGCGTATACATTTACCCTGTATATGCACCTGAAAGAAAGATATTTACAGCCAAGAAGCAGACCTAGATCTTCGGAGGTACCTAAGCCTATTTCACTTGCAGTTTGACAGTGGTGACCTATGACTACCAGTATAGTCAGAAGGTTAGAAGGTAGCTGCTTTCAAAGTCAAATCTTGGTAAACACACACACAAATCTCTAAGCGAATATTATCATTCATCAATTATAATATCATTATTAGCTTGGTATCTATTTATGTAAAGTAATCTTTGAACGTGCTTTCACCACTTTGAAAATGACGGATTGGTTTGAAACTTTGTACACTTATCGAGGAACAATAACAATGCAATAATAAAAAAAATATGTTTTGTAGGCTTTTTATAATGGTTTAAATTAACAATAATTTTTTTATATTTGGAAAAGGAAAGGATACTAATTTATTTTGCTAATCACATTATCCAGGCGTGCAAGTAAGAAGAGATTAATGAATGTGCAGAAAGCGAAAGAAGTCGAGATGCCAGGCATTCTGTCTTCTCAAAAATAATTTTCAATTTAAACTGACGATAGTATTTTTGATATAAAAGTGTTTTTATAATTGGAATAGGAAAGAATAGTAATTTGTTTTGCAAATTACATTAGCCCTTATTTAAATTTATTAAAAAATATTTTTACCTTTTACTTTGATTTTCTATAAAACCGGGTTTTTTTTACTATTAGGTATTTATTTTTAAATAAATAAAATAAATAAATATCCATCACGCCTTATCCCCGAAGGGGTGGCAGAGGCATATCATATGCCCACTTTTCACCGTATGGATTCCTGTCCCATGTAATAGGTGGTGAGCCCATTGCCGTGTTGAAATAGACAGACGCAGGTTGTGGCTACCTGCTGTTGAAATTTTCAAGCCGCCCATAAGGCCTTCAACCAGGCTTAACGACTGCCATTTTACTGGCAACCGGGACCAACGGCTTAACGTGCCTTCCGAAGCACGGAAACGCTCGCAAATGTAAATGCCACAAAGTGGTCACCCATCCGAGGACCAGCCATAGTGAAAGTTGCGTAACTCAGTGATCGTTTACAGAACACTGAGACCGCGAGGCCACGAGGCCACGATTTATTTTTCGATTTTACGCAGATTTGTCAAAAAATCAAATGTCTCTGGATACCCAGACGTGCATGTGTAAAGCGATTAATGAATGTGCAGAAAGCGAAAGAAGTATGCATGGATCACGATTGCAGGCGATCTGTCCTCTCTGGTTACCCCGTCAGGAATACAGCGTCTTCATGTGTAAGTATATTTTTAACTAATTAGTTTTAAGGCAACTGATTCCGTTCGGCAATACTAGTCAGTATGTAAGTGATACTGATTTGACTGCTTTTGTGGCGCGGTGGGAGTGTATCCGATTGCGTAGCACGCAAAAGGTCGTGGGTTCGATTCCCACTCAGAATATAACTTTGTGTGATGAGCACTACTGTTTATTCTGTGTCTGGGTGTTATTTATTTATAATATGTATGTATTTAGAAATATATAAGTATGTTTATCAGTTATCTGCTTATATAGTACAAGCTCTGCTTAGTTTGGAATCAGATGGCGTTGTGTGAGTTGTCCCAAGAATATTTATTGTTTATTATTATTAATAAATACACCTTATAGCCAGCGCTACGATACCGCTACCTCATAATTTCCGATACGATCCGTTTCCAGTCGGAATTCATTAATCATATCATGATATACATGGTTAGTTTTCTTGGACTTCGCTCGCGTTTCACGCTTAATTGTGCGCCACATTTCGTTAATGATCTACATGAGAAATAGCTTTGATTCTGTACTTATAATTTTTTTTAACATAACTTATAGTTTGTATTAATGTCTTCTTCATCATAGTGTATAACCAGTTACTTTCAAACTCTGGGAGTGACCGTGATCAGGCCTGCCAACCCCATAAGGACGTAGTAGATGTCTTGTCTTTTGGTCAGTTGGTGAGGTCGCTTTGGCCCCTTGGCAGCTTGGTAGGGACTCTTAAATTATTGTAAAACTAGTTTACTATAAGGTTTTTTATAATTCTTTGACTGTAATGTCAAAGTATTATAAAAACCTTACATACATACATATATTGTCACGCCTTAATCCCCAAAGGGGTAGACAAAGGTATACTATACACCCACATTTCACCGTTTGCATTTTTTTCCCACGTAACAGGTGGTGAGAGCCCATTGCTGTGTTGAAATGGACAGGAACAGGTTGTGGCGACCCGCTGCTGATATGTTTCAAGCAGCCCATTAGGCCTTCAACCAGGTTTAATGACTGCGATTCTACTGGAAACCAGGACCAACGGCTTAACGTGCCTTCCGAAGCAGGGAAACGATCGCAAATTTAAATCCCACTAAGTCACTCATCCAAAGAGCAACTATAGCGAAAGTTGCGTAAAACAGAACACTAAGTTAGCAGGGCCACGAGTGCTTTAGTAACATTACATTAATAAAAATAAAAATTTATTAATTTATTTATTTATTTACACTTTATTGTACGCGGGAAAATACAATTGTACATTGAGATTGTAAGTTAGGGGAATAGTACAATGGGCGGCCTTATCACATAAAGAAATTTCTACCAGGCAACCTTTGGATGGAGAAATTTGGTAGCAGGTAATGAGTGGTAGCATCATGGCGTACTAATTATAACAATATTCATTATATATTACATAATATAACTACAAGAAGATAATATATTTAACTGAAAAATATTAAAAACAGTACATTCTATAAATAATATAAAACAAATATGCCATTGTAATTCTGACAATTTCAAAGATAACCTAAAATTTTATACATTTATGCATGATAAAGAAAAATATGTGTAAGTACCGACTATAGAAACTATCACGATAAGTAGTGCTCCTTTAACATTGCCTTAAATTTGAATAGGGTTTGAGCTCGTCTCACCTCAATTGGAAGTTTATTCCACAGACGTATTGCTGTAATAGTGAACGATTTGTCGTAGAATGCCGTTGAGTGTGATGGCATCCTTAGGCTTAAGCTCTCCGATGATCTAAGACATCTAGTATGCGTTTCATGTAGGAAATCAAAACGTTTCCTAAGATAGGAAGGAGTTGAAGGGTTAAATAATATATTATACAGTAAGGAAAGTATGTGAGCATCCCGGCGAAGTCTAATCGGTAACCACTTGAGTTGCGTTCTGAATTGTGAAACATGGTCATATTTGCAATTGACATTACATTAAAAAAAATAATTACATTACATAAATAAAAATAAATACTTAGTTGAAATCATTTACTTAGGAAAATTCTAAGAATGAGACCGTTATGGTCATAAATTTTCTGTATACAGGTTATGGTCATACATTCCTTACATACCTTTACCACATTGGTAGTAAATACCAATGTGGTATTCTTACGGTGTCCCAGATCATTCCTGTTGTGTTGGCTGGTACTGGAATACCTTTATCAGATAGTGTGAGGAACCTGGCTGTGACTATGGATACTTCGCTTTCTTGGAGCGTTCATCTTAGTGACGTCAGCAAGAAGGTACATTTTTCATTTCACTCCTTGAAAAGTCTCCAGAGCTTTTTGCCTTTTGCTCAAACTCTTATTGAACACATTATTGACTACGCTGATGCCTGCTATTTAGACGCCATTGAGGAGTTTCTAGATAAACTTGAGAGGTTGCAAAATTTATGTATACGCTTTATATTTAATCTTAGAAAGTATGATCATGTTTCGCATCTTCGCAAACAACTCAAGTGGCTCATCCGCCTTCGCCGTAACACTCGAATTCTCTGCCTCCTTTACAATATCCTTTACAATCCTTCCTCACCTGCCAATCTAAGGGAGCGGTTCACGTTTGTTCGCTCTCCCGATGCTTCTTGCAGATCAAATCTACGTTCCAACCTCAAGTTTCCAAACCATAGAACCAATTTCTGCTACTACACCTTTACTGTGCATGCGGTCAGATTGTAGAACTCAATTCCACCTGTTAACAGAGACAGAAAATGTGTTACTACTTTTAAAAGGAAAGTCCGTGAACACTATCTCTCTACACTTTAAATCTATTTTATTTACATGTTTATGTATATTTCATTAGTATTTATTTATATGTGTAGTATATTTATTTATATTATTATATATTTATTTAACTCTAACTTAACTATCTTCACTCTGTATCCCTGACGGGGTAGTCAGAGAGGACGGATCGCCAGGCTTCGCGATCCATGCATACTTCTTTCGCTTCAAGATTCATCAATCGCTTCATACACGCACGTCTGGGTATCCGAGTACTTTTAACCTTTTCGTTTTTGAGCAATCTGCTCACGTGGTCTTCATATGTAAGTCTCAGCCTACCCTGACTTCTTCTACCCCCTAATTTCGCACAATATATATTCTTCGTCAATCGTTACTTACTCATTCGTTGGACGTGTCCCAACCAACGGAGCACGCCCTTTTCCAGCTTATCGCTGACACTTTCATTCAAACCTGCCATATTGCGTATCACTTCGTTACGTATTCGGTCGGCCAAAGTAACGCCGCACAATTTTCGAAGTGATCGCATCTCCACAGCATTCAATTTACTTTCCTGCATCTGCTGACATACCCAGGTTTCGCTACCGTAAAGCAAAGTTGGCACTAGCACTGCGTTATGAATCGCCAGACGTGCTTCTTTTACGATGTTTTGTCGCTATACTAATTGGGACAAAGCACCGTTAACTCTGTTTCTGGCAGCTACTCGCCGTTCTACATCCGAATCACATCTTCCATCCGCGCTAAACATATACTCGTACTAGTCGTTCCTTGTTTACCCTAATCTCGCATTTAGTTTTTACGTCATCTCTTTCAAATACTAGAACCTTAGTTTTACTTGCATTCAAACGAAGACCCTTACTTTCACACTCCTCTTTCACATTAGTGACTAATGCCTGAAGGTCGGCTTCTGATGAGACCATGAGCACTGCATCATCAGCGTACAGCAGACAGTTTACTTTAAAGTCACCTAAATTCATACCCATATCACAATCTTTCAACTTCTGCAGGCAACTGTCCAGGTACACTACGATCAATCAGGCGGACATGACACAACCCTGTTTGACGCCTGTTCAGACATCAAAAAGAGGTGACACATCCCCCCCTACTCGCACGCAAGACTTACAGTCCCTATAAAGCGACTGTATTGTCCGCAGTAGCGAACCGACCAGACCATATCCGGGCAGCAAATCCCACAGAGTTTCTCTCACAACGTTATCAAATGCTTTCTCCAGATCCACGAAAGCACAGAAAACATTCTGGCTAATAGCCAGAAACTTCTCCGCAATCATGCGGAGAGAAAACACTTGATCCATGCAACCTCTTCCACGTCGGAATTCGCATTGAGCCTCCCATAAATACCTTTCGGACTTTTCTTGCATTCTTGCCGTTATAACCTTTGCATACACCTTACTAGCTAAGCTGACCAAGCTGATTGCCCTGTAGCTGGAGCAGTTTAGGCGCGAGCCTTTCCCTTTGTAAATAGTACTACAACTGCTATTCGCCAGTCATCTGGGACCTCACCCATCCGCCAGCATAAGTTGCATAACAAATAATTTATAATAAAATAATTTATTTGATGTTATAAATTATATAGTGTTATTTAATTACGCTCTGTTGTATGTGTGTTAATTTTTTCTATCTTTGTTCTCTTACTTACATACGTTGTTCTTTTACTTGTTATTTTCCTACTTCACGTTCTCCTATGGACGGTCTGCTGGGAGATATTTCTTTCAGAAATAAGCAGTACCATTGTATTTATGTGTCCTTCAACTGTTGCTATCTGTTATCTAGTGTGTACATAAATAAATAAACTATTTTACCGAATTGTAACATTGTTTAAATTTAAAAATTAAATTTTCTAATCAGCCGACCACATTAGAGGGTATTTATACTACGGTAGAAAAAAGAAGTACTTATTTAAAACAAATAAAATATCATCACCATTGTAATATGTCAAAACGGCCATCATTGCGTGCCGCTAGTATAGTATTAAATAATACCATAAGAATATCAAATCCTATTATCATTAGCACGTAAATATAACAAGATATATTTCTCGTGTTGATTATGCTTATTGTTTTATTTTCAGATGAGAAAACGAGAAATATTTCATATCAGTGAAAGTAATTACAATATCTGGACTAGTTATGTTGTTATTGTACGGTAAATTGCTTTTGGAACCAAGACAGAAGATGAAATACATTCTGTGATATTCTGTTATCGTTATTACATATCAGTTTACTGACAGCGAGGATGTTATAATACAATATTGTAGGATTAGAAGATTAGTACGTTAGCTAAGAGATTTTTTTCTTCGTCTACGGAAAGTTTATGTGGTTATATTATATGTATTACATTTATCGAGGAAAGCTATAGGCTATATATCACCACTCTACTACGCTGGAGAGCGGAGCAGTAGTAATAAATATCAAGAAATCGGGCAAATTTTATACTGTTTATGCTGTTGATTGATGGCACATGTAAAAACTTGCTACACATTTTGAATATAGGCACTGGTACTGTTCCGCTTATTTACTATTTAAAGTCAACCCGATCGGTTTCGCCTTATGGTATTTTCAATGGTTAGCACATATTTTTAATGTATTTCGGATGTCAATTTTGTCACAAACCCGTAATGCAAAACCGGTCAGGTTTAAATAGTAAATAGGTGTAAAAGTACAAGTGTATTTATTCAAGAAATTTTTATACATTACTAGTTGACGCCCGCGGCTTTGCCCGCGTATAGAAGTTTTCCCGTTCCCGGGATAAAAAGTAGCCTTTGTTCGTCTCCTGGCTCTAAGCTACCTCCACACAAATTTTCAGCCAAATCGGTACAGCCGTTGTTGAGTTATAAACAGTGTAATTAACACGACTTTCATTTATATGATGACTTTCTTCTTTAAGATGTAAAATTAAAAACGACGGGATCGAATGGGTGTGACGGGAGTTCGAAATATGTCACGACCATAGCCGCGGGGGTCAGCTAGTATTTTATACAAAACAAGCGTGTCAGGGGGCGTCATCATTATCTTATATGATTACACTAATTACTACAGGCGAATGACAGGCAACTGACAGGCAGCGTATGCGATTTCGCCTACAGCTGGAAGTAAACTTGACTCGCAGCTTTTAACTCAGATTTTTTTTTAATTTTTTTTATTTACTTATTGAAAGGTACTTCACAGCTTACAGTAAACTTATAAGACAATGGTCCAAACAATACGCCAATAAAGAAGTACACATTAATATTAACACATAGTGTAACACATGTACATTAAGTAACATTAAGTAACAAAAGCAAACATTACATTAAACATTACTATTACCTATTATTATTATTTATAAATTTATTTTATATAATTATTATTTCGACATTTACAAAAAGAAACAAAAAAATACATTCACTACTTAAAAAAATTAATTAAATATATATGATACATATGAAATAATTTAGTCTGACCTAATGAAAGGCGCGTAGGTGTGTGTGTGTGTGTGTGTGTGTGTTTGTGATATAATGTATTATTAAGGTTGTTACTGTCGTGCCATATTTGTGTACTGGTTACTAATTTAATTAAAGTCGCTTTGTACGAGTCACGAGAGGTGTTAAATATGTCTAAGGATGAGAATTTCTTATTGTATGTGTCTGGTAAACGAATGGTTGGTGACCGTTTTATGTAATTTCTGGAAACAGGTGCAGTGATCAGTAATGTCTGGATCGTCTCAGAGGCACATAAAAACTTATTTCCTCTTCTAATGACACACAGTCAAACTTGTTGTTGAGTATATCATATAAATGTAGGGCATATAAAGGGCTCCAAACGATGCTGGCGGATTCCAAGATACTTCTCACATAGTTATAATAAGAATTTTCATGCAATGTAAATCATTGAATGGTTTACTATTACGTATAACAAATCCCAATGACTTATAAGCCTTACTAACAATGCTATCTATATGTGCATAGAAACTGAGTTAACTATCTAGAAGCACGCCCAAATCTCTGACTTGCGACACTTTGGGGATAATATCAACACATATATTATAATCGAAGGTGATTGGATTTTTTTTACGAGAAAAAGTAATAGATGTGCACTTCTGAATATTCACACTTATCTTATTACGTTGATAATACTGTGTAAGCCTATCTAAATCTCATTGTAGTAATAAACAGTCAGCGAGCGTCGAAATTTTCCTGTATACTTTCTTGTCATCAGCGTATAAAAGATGACCCGAAAATTGGATACAGTTTGGGATATCGTAAAGGTAAATATTGTATAATAAAGGGGATATTAGAGAGCCTTGGGGTACACCAGAAGTTACGTCAACAAAGTCTGATCTGAACCCCCCAATCACGACACGACGCCTTCTGTTTCTTAGATACGATTCTAACCAACGCATAAGATTGCCTTTTATTCTGATAGCATGTAACTTCGAAATTAGGATACTATAATTTACGCGATTAAAAGCCTTTTTAAAATCAGTATAAATTACGTCTATTTGCGCGCCATGAAAATTAGATGTTATGTAATTACTAAAAACCAAAAGATTCGTATTTACAGAACGACCCTTTTATAAATCCGTACTGTGTGTGCGGTATGCTAGTTCGTGCGACAAAGGATATTTGTTCATAAACTACCCTCTCCAACATTTTACCAAAATTATTCAATGAGGATACTGGCCTATAATTTACTATGTATAATTTAGAGCCTTTATTGTGAATAGGCACAATCTGAGCGTCTTTCCATCAGGGAATCTTTGGGAATACACCGTCGGTTAGGGATTTTTGGAATATTATTTCCAATGGTTTTAATAGACCAGGTTCGCATTTTTTTATAAATACAGCCGGTAACCCGTCTAGACCAGCTCCTTTTTTTATATCAAGTCTACTAAAATGCTTTTTAGGGTTTTTTAGTGACTATAACCTAGTGAACAGTATTTCCCAAAGGCGACTCCAGGGAGGCTGGATACACCTCATCCGCATCAGGTGTTGTGAATAAGCTTTAAAAAAATTATTAAAAGCATTGCATATGTCTTCACCATTTGATAATGTGTTATCCTCATAGTTCATTACGTTTGGGTACCCTGATTTCTTACGCCTACTTTTGATGAATTTCCAAACATCTTGTGGAGATTTTTTCAACTGCTTTTCGCAGTTTGTTATATATTTTAAATAATATTCATTTTGAAGGTCTTTAACTCTTTTTTGTAGTAATGAAAATTCCAAATAATCACGCGGGTTTTTATATATTTTCCATTTCTTATGTAATTTGGATTTTTCTTTAATAGCAGAGATTAACGAAGGTGGGTACCATTTAGGGTAACTATATCTACCGGTCGATTTCACAGATGGAGCAAAACGTTCTATCAACAAATTTAATTTCGAATATAATTTATCTGCCATTAAGTCAACGTCACAATCACCCAAAAACAACTTCCAGTTCTCATTACATAGCTCTTTATTAATACCGTCATAATTAGCTTTAAAAAATCTCCTAGTTATTCGTGGCTGGCAGCGAAGGAACCCAAAAACGCAACTTTGCAAACTAATTACAAGAGGAATGTGGGGGTTGTCAATAGGAACCAAGGATGAGTCAGTCTGTTTACAGTCCAATAAAGCGTTCTATATTATAAAATCTAGTACATTACCATAACAGTTAGGAGTTAAATTAAATTGAGTCATACCCATATAGTCTAAGGAGTCAACAAATTCATTGGCCACAATACCCAAATCAGCATAAGGTGCACCCCCAACATCATGATCGGCCTCCTTTCACCTTATAAAAGGCAAATTGAAATCCCCCACAATCAAAAATGTATCATTAGGGCAAGCTGTATTTAACATTGAAAGCGATTTGTTAAAATCATTGAATATACGATGAGCGACATGTGATTTGTCATAGGGAGGAATGTAAACGGTAGCCAGCTGTAGTGTACTTACAGCATCAGCCGATGCATAAGAATTGGAACTATAACAAGTATCCCTTTTTTAAATTTAAGATATCCAAAGGAGCTCATAATACACTACATAAATACTGCATAAAAAGTATTATAGACGCAAATAGTAAAGTTATATTCTACAACCGAACAAGTATCCCTTATTGTAATCCATACCGCTTCCGCGCATCCTGTATTTATAACTGGCCTCGCTATAGCCGAAAGATTTCGTTTAATACATAATAGCACTCCACCTCCCATCTCAGAACAATGGCGATCCGATTTAAACACCTCACACAAAACGATCGTCACACAACTCGGCGTCAAAAATTCCCTCACATAGCCAACTCTCAATCACCACAATTTCATCATAAGAATTTGATTCAATGGACCGGTAAAACAGATTTAATTTAGTCCTGAGCCCGCGCGTATTTTGATAATAAATACTTAAATTACGTAAAGACATTAACAATTATTATAAAATTTATGTGGGTGAAAATTAATTATCTTCACGTCGTATCCCTGACAGGGTAGTCAGAGAGTACATATCGCAAGGCTTGGCGATTCATGCTTACTTCTTTCGCTTCCTGTAGATTTAATAATCGCTTCATACATGCACGTCTGGGTATCCGAGTACTTTTGACATTTCCGTTTTTTTAGGCAATCTGCTCACATTGTCTTCTTATGTAAGTCTCGGTGACTCCATCTACCCTCTACTTTCACACAATATATATTCTTCGTTAATCGTTCCTCATTCATTCGTTGGACGTGTCCAAACAAACGGAGCACGCCCTTCTCCAGCTTAACGCTGACATTTTTTTTAATAAAGTGGTAAAAGACAATTTGATTCGAGACTGGGATTGAACCTGTGACCTTTGCCTAACCAGGGCAATGTTCTAGCCACCTGAACTACACGAACCGTATCGAATCTAGTTGAAGTTCTCCACCATATTTATATCGTCATTTTAAGAGTATGACCAGAGCCATCTATCGACCTAATGAACAACTCGATGCCAATGAACAGTGTTACAACTATTTTTAAACATTGATGCAATGGACTCCACTCTCGATAGATGGCTCTGGTCATACTCTTAAAATGACGATATAAATATGGTGGAGAATTTCAACTTGATTCGATACGGTTCGGGTAGTTCAGGTGGCTAGAACATTGCCCTGGTTAGGCAAAGGTCACAGGTTCAATCCAGGTCTCGAATCGAATTGTCTATTTCCACTTTATTAAAAAAATTATGAGAAATTTAGCAAATAATTGCTTTAAAAATTTATTAACGCTGACACTTTCATTCGCTTTCATTTCAGAATGAGCTTGCAAATTTCCTTGATTTGTGGGTATTCTTTTTCGTAAATGTTTCTACCAACATTCCACCTAATCTTTTTATTATAATACATTTATTTTTATTTTTAGCACCTATCTACTAAAGCTGCAATTTTTATTTAACTTATTTTTATTTAACCAGAGAGGTTTCCCACCTTTCATAATTTTGTTGTTGCCGAAGTCCCTTAAATAATTAAGTAATTAAAGATGTAGAATTACCAAACGCCGAGGTCCATTATATTTTGTAGCCTGTAAAACAAGAAAATCAGTCGCTGTAAACTACTTAAAACGTTAAATCTAAAATAATGTCTTTATTATAGAAGCATTGAAAAGTGATAATTGTTGTTGTAAGACTTACAATATTAAATTATTTCAAAGCGATTTAAGATTATTGTGACTATACCTACCATATTAAAGCAATATTTTTTGTTTGATATAGTTAAAACAAAGTTTATGACATAACGAGCTAGTAGGATTAATATAGAAAAGGAAGCGGCCCGCCCTGTACCATTTTAATTAAGTTGGTTTAGACCCGACTTACCAGTTCACTAGATTTACCTACTATACAAAATTCATGACATAATAATCTAGCAGAATACAATAAAATATATTTACACTAGAAACAATTTTAAAAAGCAATAAGTAATGCTAACTTTTAATAATTAAAATTTATTTTTAAAAAAATCTAATTTTTGGGATTTAGTGTGAATATATCCTATTATATACATATTTACACTATATTCCTAACGGGGTAATCAAAGAGTACAGCTCGCCAGGCATCACGATCTATGTCAACTTCTTTCCGTTGGTATCCGATTACTTTTAACCTTTCCGTTTTTCAGCAATCGGCTTACGTGGTCTTCGTATTTAGGTCTCGGTAGACCGAGGATAGATCCTGACTCCATCTATTTTTGCACAATGGATACTCTTCATCAATCATTTTTCAAGCATTAGTTGAACGCGTCCAAGGCAACGTAGCACGCCTTTTTCCAGCTTTATGCTAATCAAATGTGGGCACAATAAAATGCATTACCATATGCTGTATGGGCAAAATTAAGTCTTAATAGAATAAAATTAGAATTCAGTGTCCTCTCAATAAATTAACAAACCCTTAACAGCGTCTGGTGCAAAAGTCCCCATCACAAGTGGTAATTTTTTTCATCCTCGATTTGATTATCTTCGACAAAATATAGATAAATATGTGCAAAATCTCTCCGCAGTCCGTAAGATGGTAACTCAAATCGAATTCAACTCAAGTGTCGAATTGCCGGAAAATTAGTAGTTATACTTAAGTATAAGCGGAAATTTCAGGAAAGCATGTTTTCTGGACGCCCGACGTGGACAAGTAGGAAGGATCACGTAGCTTTAGCCTGTTCGAGTCCGGCACGACCGCCGTAGAGATTTGCACACGAGAAAAAAGACATCTTCTCTAAGTACCGCGCATCGGGAAGCTCATAGCGACCTGTATCCTCCTCTACACCTTGGGGTGATGATTTGGGCAAATTGACAGTCTAACAGATGCTAACCGCGATATAGCCACGGGCTGCTACAGAGAAATTTGAAATTCAACTGTGTAAGTCTAGTCATAATTTCCAAACTATTTTATCAAATCCATATCAATGAATTCATAGAAGTACATAAGCTATATGAGAAAAGGCGGTGGACCGTAAACGATTCAGTCATTACGAAGCGGAAGCAACAACATCGGAAACGGATCTTGATCCTGTGGCGTGCTGTGATTTATTAACTGTCATTTTTATGTTTGGTATGATTAAGGTGGTATTTATATGTATTTAAAAGTACCATAATAAATGAAATGGACAGCATAAAAATAAATATCGAAAGGCTTCGTCTACTTAGTGTTCTGTAAAGATTGCTACGTCATTTTTATTTTGTAGTGTTTCTCTGCTTTGAAGATTACGTGAATTAAAATTAAAATGGTCAGCAACATGATAAAGCCACTTCCCTCCTATGCAAAGCGGGAGACCTAGAAAACATCTAGGTGTAAATCCTATAGAAATAGGAAAGCACCACGGTAATAGTATACTACGGGTCCTATGTGAGCTATGTTTGATTCCAGTAATATGTATCGTTTAAAAGCACGAAAATTCAAACCACGAGACCCGGATAGTAAACTACTCCTGATGTAACTTGTAAACAATTAAGTATATTATATCGCTCGTTTTGCCAAATGCTACACTCCCAAAGCAAAATGGTAGGCGAGAGTGAACGTTTTAACGGCGCTTACAAAATGCCATACACTATTTAAAATATTTAAAGTGAGTATTTTGTTATTTATGTATTACCTATATATATTCTTATAGTAATGTACTTAAATTTGTATTATATTAGGTTATAACGGTTGACGGGCTTGGTAGGGGTGGTGCGCACTAGGGAGCAACAACACACCTACAGACACCCATCAGGTACGGTTGGTAATCCCTGGTGATGTGTAAGTAACATTATCTCAAAGAATCACCGGTGCACCAGCTAGCAGAGCATGTGTATAGGGAGTGAGTATGGACCAACCTGGAGCAGAGAAATACCAGAATTTATAAAAAGAGGGCGCCAGGTATCTCTCCATCAAACGAATGATGCAATTAAAAAACTCAAGTATCTACTTATTAAGTATATTTATTTAAACTATATCCATATGTAGACATGAAAATACATATATGAAAGTAAAAAGAAATGGCTTAGTCATGCATAGTGGGATCCATATATATATGGTCACTTAAAAATAAGTTTATATTTAGTACAAATAAAATTTAAACCAAAGTATGGAAATGGGCGTGGCCTAAAATGACAAATATTAAAGCAGTTGTCAGATGCCTTAATAATATCTAAATTATATACAGACGTACATTTAAACTATCTCTGAATTTTGTTAACACACAACACCGCTTCCTATCATCATCATCATCATCATACACTACAACATAACAAGGTAAAAATAAAGTTTCACATTAATATTCCTTTGAGATAATAAAAAGATTATAAAATATGTGTAACTGGGACGTCACATCGGTAGTCCAGTATATTAAAGTAGTTGAAAGCTACATGTGTAATAGAAAAATAAATATTTAAAGTTAAAAGTTATTCCTTTTAAACTATTAACATCATTCGGCCTTTACCGGGTTATTATACAGAGAAACTAATTAAAGGTTACTACTTATCTGGATATAAGGTTGAGGTACATCCAAATCCTTCACATCTCTTCCTATTCTAGAAGTCCATGTAGTAGGTAACCAGAGTAGAGAAAAATATCCTCTTTGCACATTGTCTCGGCTTACTTTAAGTCTTCTTACAGACTTTCACCAGGAGTAAAGAATGTAGAATGCAGAGAACGTGAAACACGTTAAACTATCAAATATTATTTTAAGAAACCAAAAACATAAAACCTCAAAACCGAAAACCCCTGTATCAACAGAAAAGTTACAGACATTAGTAATTTGTAATAAAAAATCACGATCACCCTCAACATTATGTTAAGGAATTCAGTCTAAGAGATTATATAGTTTTAACTTACCACTTATTTCAGTGGGGTTTTAATTAGATCCTTCTACCATCAATCTTCTTCATATTATTTGCTAAGTCTCTTGAAAAGCAGACTCATAACAAAAATCATTGTGTATACATATTTGATATAAAGACTCTCCGGATATTAATCCGAATTAAATCACCATGACAGGCATATTCCCATGACGCCATGTCGTAGCAAAAAAGGACGAGCTCCTTTCTTTTCCTTCCGCTAGATTACGGCAGGCTAAAGTCATACGGCCTATGCAGCCTTGACAAAACTTTAACAAAATAAACAAAACCAACATGAAAACCTTACTATTCCAGTTTGTCACATCTCACGCAATACATTATGGGTGGATATGAGTCAGGACAGCCAATCTATCTAAGTTCAATGGCCAGCACCAAACTGAAAGACACCATAGACGCACGCGTTAATTTTAGAACGCGCCAAAAGAGTCGAAACGATCGTGACGGTTTTGACAACGTCAAACTCATGTCGTTCAGAATATAAACAACTAGAATGAAATGTTTTAACATATTAAATAATTAGACAAATAAGTTGAGAGTTATTACTAAAGTATTGTAAAAATTGAGTTTGTTTCCACAAAAGGGATGTATATAACAATAAGGTTAGTAAATCAAATCTTATGAATATGTAACCGACACTCAGAAGTGTTACAAGGTACTTGTACTTCTATCAGTTTTAATTTTCTCAGTTTCGCTAATACACGTTAATGCGCCTACTTTGTTTATCTCTGCATCACCTTTGGTTGACTGGTAGAGAATGCCTATGGCATTAAGTCCGCCTATGTACATAATTGTGCATGAAGTTTCAAATAAATATATTATGTCTTACGGTAATCTCCTTTGAATGCTGTAGATTTAAATATTATTTTTGTTCTACAAAAGCGGGCTGAACGCGCTATTTATAATTTGGGCACCAGAGTTTCTCTCCGAGAAAAATTCAAAGAAGTAAATATTCTAACCGGTAGTCACCTGCCATGCCTGCCATTTTTTATTAACATTTAAATTTATTTAATGGTAAATTTCTCAGGTCACAGGGAAGCTTGTTGTAAAAGCGTATACAGTTACCCTGGAAAGAATCGCCAATCTTATGTAGTCGACTGTGGTGGACTGAAAGATTTTTTTTATATCTAGTGTTTATATTATGTTTTTCACAGAGTTTAGAAAACTGTGATAGATTTTTCTGGACATTCATAAGATTGGCAAAAATGTATTGTAATGGTACGGTTAGAATATTTACTTCTTTGAATTTTTCTCGGAGAGAAACTCTGGTGCCCAAATTATAAATAGCGCGTTCAGCCCGCTTTTGCAGAACAAAAATAATATTTAAATCTACAGCATTCAAAGGAGATTACCGTAAGACATAATATATTTATTTAAAACTTCATGCACAATTATGTACATAGGCGGACTTAATGCCATAGGCATTCTCTACCAGTCAACCAAAGGTGATGCAGAGATAAACAAAGTAGGTGCATTAACGTGTATTAGCGAAACTGAGAAAATTAAAACTGATAGAAATACAAGTACCTTGTAACACTTCTGAGTGTCGGTTACATATTCATAAGATTTGATTTACTAACCTTATTGTTATATACATCCCTTTTGTGGAAACAAACTCAATTTTTACAATACTTTAGTTATAACTCTAAACTTATTTGTCTAATTATTTAATATGTTAAAACATTTCATTCTAGTTGTTTATATTCTGAACGACATGAGTTTGACGTTGTCAAAACTGTCACGGTCGTTTCGACTCTTTTGGCGCGTTCTAAAATTAACCCGTGCGTCTATGGTGTCTTTCAGTTTGGTGCTGGACATTGAACTTAGATAGATTGGCTGTCCGGACTCATATCCACCCATAATGTATTGCGTGAGGTGTGACAAACTGGAATAGTAAGGTTTTCATGTTGGTTTTGTTTATTTTGTTAAAGTTTTGTCAAGGCTGCATAGGCCGTATGACTTTAGCCTGCCGTAATCTAGCGGAAGGAAAAGAAAGGAGCTCGTCCTTTTTTGCTACGACATGGCGTCATGAGAATATGCCTGTCATGGTGATTTAATTCGGATTAATATCCGGAGAGTCTTTATATCAAATATGTATACACAATGATTTTTGTTATGAGTCTGCTTTTCAAGATACTTAGCAAATAATATGAAGAAGATTGATGGTAGAAGGATCTAGTTAAAACCCCACTGAAATAAGTGGTAAGTTAAAACTATATAATCTCTTAGACTGAATTCCTTAACATAATGTTGAGGGTGATCGTGATTTTTTATTACAAATTACTAATGTCTGTAACTTTTCTGTTGATACAGGGGTTTTCGGTTTTGAGGTTTTATGTTTTTGGTTTCTTAAAATAATATTTGATAGTTTAACGTGTTTCACGTTCTCTGCATTCTACATTCTTTACTCCTGGTGAAAGTCTGTAAGAAGACTTAAAGTAAGCTGAGACAATGTGCAAAGAGGATATTTTTCTCTACTCTGGTTACCTACTACATGGACTTCTAGAATAGGAAGAGATGTGAAGGATTTGGATGTACCTCAACCTTATATCCAGATAAGTAGTAACCTTTAATTAGTTTCTCTGTATAATAACCCGATAAAGGCCGAATGATGTTAATAGTTTAAAAGGAATAACTTTTAACTTTAAATATTTATTTTTCTATTACATATGTAGCTTTCAACTACTTTAATATACTAGACTACCGATGTGACGTTCCAGTTACACATATTTTATAATCTTTTTATTATCACAAAGGAATATTAATGTGAAACTTTATTTTTACCTTGTTATGTTGTAGTGTATGATGATGATGATGATAGGAAGCGGTGTTGTGTGTTAAAAAATTCAGAGATAGTTTAAATGTACGTCTGTATATAATTTAGATATTATTAAGGCATCTGACAACTGCTTTAATATATGTCATTTTAGATGGTCCATACTCACTCCCTATACACATGCTCTGCTAGCTGGTGCACCGGTGATTCTTTGAGATAGTGTTACTTACACATCCCCAGTGATTACCAACCGTACCTGATGGGTGTATGTAGGTGTGTTGTTGCTACCTAGTGCGCACCACCCCTACCAAGCCCGTCAACCGTTATAACCTAATATAATACAAATTTAAGTACATTACTATAAGAATATATATAGGTAATACATAAATAACAAAAGTAATATTCACTTATAAAATATACTAATACATAAATAACAAAAATAATACATACTTATAAATAAATACTAAATAAATAAAGAAAGCTAAAGGTTAGGGAATATAAGGAGACGTATTTTTTATTAAATCATGTGAATACATTAAAATAAAAATAAAATAAAAATATCTTTATTTTGCATAGACCATTTTAACGGCGCTTACAAAATGTCATACACTATTTAAAATATTTAAAGCGACCACCGGTTCGGAACGCGGCCCACCTGAGAAGAACCGGCAAGAAACTTAGGAAGGCTTTTTTTTTGATGGCCTGATTACAATTTAATATTATTTCACTTTGCCAGCAGATCATTTCCAGGCGTCCCTGTCCTGCAAATAGTCTGTAACGGAGTAAAAACCTTTTTCACAAAGCATACAAGCTTTGTGAAAAAGGTTTTTACTCCGTTACAGACTATTTGCAGGACAGGGACGCCTTAAATTTATTTAATGGTAAATTTCTCAGGTCACAGGGAAGCCTGTTGTAAAAGCGTACACAGTTACCCTGGAAAGAATCGCCAATCTTATGTAGTCGACTGTGGTGGACTGAAAGATTATTTTTATTTCTAGTGTTTATATTATGTTTATCACAGAGTTTAGAAAACTGTGATAGATTTTTCTGGACATACATAAGATTGGCAAAAATGTATTGTGATGGTACGGTTAGAATATTTACTTCTTTGAATTTTTCTCGGAGAGAAACTCAGGGGCCCAAATTATAAATAGCGCGTACAGTCCGCTTTTGTAGAACAAAAATAATATTTAAATCTGCAGCACTCCCCCAAAGGAGAATACCGTAAGACATAATACTATGAAAATAGCTGAAGTAAACCATTCTAGCCGTATCCACATCTGTTAGAGTCCTGATCTTTTTTACAGCGTATGCAGCCGAACTTAATCTAGAGGCTGTCTTTTCTATGTGTGGGCCCCACTGCAAATTGGCATCAATAGTTATACCGAGGAACACAGTTGATTCTACAAACTCTAACACTTGTCCATTCAGTTGAACATTGGCCGCAACTTGTTTTACATTTGGTAGAGTAAATTTTATACATTTAGTTTTATTTTCATTTAATTTTTATTAAATAAAATTCAATGAACTACTCTTGCAATTGCATTGTTTACATCGTCATAGTTATCTAATTGTCTTTTAATTTTAAAAATTAATGAGGTGTCATCTGCAAACAAAACAATCCTATTCCTGTCCCCTACATAAAATGGTAAATCATTAATATAAATGAGGAACAAGAATGGCCCAAGTATCGAGCATTGCGGCACACCCATTGTAACCATGGATCCTACAGAACGTGTACTATTAATATCGACCCTCTGTATTCTATTGTTCAAATATGAAGACAGAAGGTCGAGAGCTTTGCCTCTAATTCCATAGTGGTGTAATTTTTTGCACAGCGTTTCTTGGAATTGGGTTTACATTTGGGGTTACTGCTATGATCCTGCCAATCCATTCCAATAAAATTCTCGAACTTTCTTCTTAAAGGTATAACGGCTAGTGGCCACCCTGATCTTGAGCGGTAGCGAATTCCAGAGTAAGACAGATTGAACCGTAAACGTAATTCATTTGCTTTGGTTTACGGTAGTGAAACCTGGGTATGTCAGCAGATGCATGAAAGTAAATTGAATGCTGTGGAGATGCGATCACTTCGAAAATTGTGCGGCGTTACCTTGGCCGACCGAATACGTAACGAAGTGATACGCAATATGGCAGGTTTGAATGAAAGTGTCAGCGTTAAGCTGGAAAAGGGCGTGCTCCGTTGGTTTGGACACGTCCAACGAATGAGTGAGGAACGATTGACGAAGAATATATATTGTTCAAAAGTAGAGGGTAGAAGGAGTCAGGGTAGGCCGAGACTTACATATGAAGACCACGTGAGCAGATTGCTCAAAAACGGAAAGGTCGAAAGTACTCGGATACCCAGACGTGCGTGTATGAAGCGATTGATGAATCTCGAAGAAGCGAAAGAAGTATGTATGGATCGCGAAGCCTGGCGATCTGTCCTCTCTGACTACCCCGTCAGGGATACAGCGTGAAGATAGTTAGTTAGTTAGTTAGTTAGAACCGTAAACGAAGAGTGTACAAAGCCGGTGTTATGAGAAGGGCAAAGCAGAAGCATGTTATTTTGAGTGTGATTATTGCAAAGATATTGAAATTGAGAAGAGAGATAGGTAGGAGAATTGGGAGATGTAAGGATAGAAAAGAGTGTGGTAAGCGCACGCAGATCACGCCTTTGGGGATGGGTAACCATTTCAGCTTAGCACGGCATTTAGACACATGATCGTACTTGCGGAGGCTGAATACAAACCGAATACAATTATTTAAAAGACGATCAAGTTTATTAAGGTGTTCTGCATTCAGATCAAAGTAACAAACATCACCATAATCCAATAAAGGAAACAGTAGGGTCTGCATGAGATTTTTTTTCGTATCTGTGGGAAGAATATTTCTTAAGGGATATAAAGAACGTAGAGTACCCATTACTCGACTACTAACATGAACCACCTGATCTTTCCAGCTCAAAGTCGAATCAATAATCAATAATATTCATTAACCTAAGAACAAAAAGGAATGGTGGATCCATTAAATGTAACAGGTGGAAGTGAAACCATATCCACTCTATTCATTAAGCGCTGACTGCCCACTACAATTGCCTGACACTTACATGGATTTACGGCCAATCCGAATTTACTCGACCAGTTGTAAATGCAGTCCAAATCCCGATTCACTATATCCACGGCGTCCACTAAATCCTCCACTTGTGCTTGAGCGTATAACTGCAAATCATTGGCATATAAGTGATACGCACATAGAAGATCTTGAGTTAGAAGATTATTAAAAATAGAAAAGATTAAAGGAGAGAGAATTCCGCCTTGAGGGACACCAGCATGCACGTCGCACCAGCTCGATAGCCTCTCACCAACACGAACAGCCTGCTGACGGCCCTGAAGATAACCAGAGAACTATTCCAGTACGTCTTGCGAGATCATGGAGTAAGATAAGACAGCTAAATGAACGTCATGGCTCACAGTATTAAAAGCATTAGAGAAATCTATCAATACTAAAACAGTAAGTTTACTTTCATCCATGCCAGTCCTAATATCTCCAGTAACTTTAAATGCCATCCATGCCAGTCCTAATATCTCCAGTAACTTTAAAAAGCGCTGAGGTAGTGCTGTGTTCGGGTCTAAGTCCCGACTGCAGAGGACTTAATAACTTGTTTTGAAATATAAAACGGGATAGCTGTTTATGTACACAAGACTCGAGCACTTTAGATAAGAAAGGTAAAATGCTTATTGGACGAAAATGATTACATAGGTTGGATTTATGATTTTAGGAAGAGGAATAACATAAGCTTTGCGCCATTGAGACGGAAATTGTCCAGAGTCCAATGAAAAATTAATTATATGTGTAATTGCCAGTAGCAAATGATCCAAAATCAATGTAATCATACGGCGACTTATGCTATCATATCCCACAGCACTAGATTTGATGGACAGAATAATCTTCTTGATCGGAATGAGGTAAATTAGCAATATACTCTAAAGTGCAACGCTTGGTCTGATGATCAAGTTCGGAAAGAGTGGTGAATAGTTTATTGATATCATCCAAACCAATCGCTGCCCGAATTCAGAGCTACGATGTTTACCTATACCAAGAGTTTCTAAGAACTTCCAGATATTAGCAGAAGAGGAATCAGAAATGTTATTATGAATATAACGGCGTTTAGCATTGCGTATCACTTGGTTACACCGATTCCTAGCAGCTTTATAGACTGACCACGTTTCCTCACCCCGTGCTCTCCGAAACATGCAAAAAGCTCGATATTCAGTTATCCACGGTGCAGGAGGACGTTTTAATTTCACTCTTCTAATCGGGGCATTTTTATCATACAATTTAATGACCGAATCATTAAAAATGTGAATTTTCTCGTCTACGGATGTGGTCTCAATCAAACGGTCTCAATCAAACGGTCCCAATTGACTTCCGACGCATTCCTACATAAATTCTCAACATTCATTTGTCTAAAATTAAAACGAGGTTGTACCTTTGATGGTTTAAGAAAATATTTCATAAAAATTAGGTCATGTCGAGAAAATGCCGGCGCAGGGTGCTGACCATGGCAGGAAACAAGTGACGGGACAGAGGTGAAAATCAAATCCAGCCAAGTGTCGTCGGTATCCGTATTATGGTGATTAGCTTGAAGAGGGAAGACATGTAAGCTGGCCGATTCAAGAACTTGAAGGAGCTTATGGGCAAGTGAAGTATGTGGCAAAATGAGATTTGTATTGAGATCACCCATAATAATGTGATGTTGATATTCTGACTCTAAAGATTCCAAAATCGGTTCAAGACTGGAGAAGTAGTTCAATCCCGGAGCACAGTAGATAACGCCGAGAATAGATTTTATACTCTTGACAATAACCTCTAAAAAAATAAACTCTGCCGTAGTGGCCAAGTTAGAAGGTGAAATAGCTATAACTTTGTAAGGAAAATCTGAGCGAAGGTATATCGCTACACCACCACCCCGCCTCTGATCCTCATCCACACGATCATTACGGATTAATATAAAAACCCGGAAGAGCGTACGTGGTGCTAAAGTGATACGGTTTGAACGAGCTCTCAGAGATGAGAACAGCGTCTACACAAGAGCACCCGCGAATGCCTCAAGGAACTCACCATAGTGAAAAGGCACGCTCTGTGCATTGATATGACATACGTTCATAAGATGGCGGGACTGTTTATCAAACGTCGACTTCACCCAGTCACCAAGCGTACCAGTAACCGATTCAAAACTCTCATCGCTGAAAAATGTAAAAGAATCATTGGCAGAACGATACAATTCATCATCATCAGAATACATAAATATATATAATAATATCTATATAATTAATAAGTTAATTAAAAAAAATATTTAATTAAATTAAGTTTGGCCCGCATTCCAAAGAGCTGCCGTGCTTTAGCAAACACCATCCGCCGGGCTTTGGTGAGGAATTCTTTAATGGACACCGATGAGCCTTTTAGTTTCATCTTTGACCTCCATGCCGCTGACCGAAGGGTAATATTTGAAAACCTCACCAGTATGGGACGATGATGATCAGGACTGATGGCTCCAATTCTATGGCAACCAGTGATATCCGTAGGTGCTAAATTATGCAGTGCCAATTTTTTGTGAATTACATCCAGGATAGTAGAAGCACAATCCTCCTTTTCCACTTCAGCAATCCCCATGAAGAGAAGTGTCTTACGTCTATGCCTAGTCTCCAATGCATCCACAGCTTTAGAACACTCTGTTATCTGCTTCCTTAGAAGACCAAGCATTGTAAACATCAGCTCTTTGAATGTACGAAACTCTTCTGCCACACGTGAAACAGTCTCCTTAGCAGACCCATGCAGCTGGGCCAAGCCATTCTTTTCATGAAGCATTCCTCCAAATTGCTTTGTGCAGTTTCAATAGCAGCAAGTTGTGACATTGTGCAATAATAAAAATGTTAATATTTCAATTGTGTGTAAATTTGTGCTGGTAGGTGGTATGTATGCAGTTTCTTTTGGGTCACATATACACTTCCACAAACACTAGTACTGCCTACTGGTCATGTAATATACTTCCTCACTTATTGAAAGTTTTGTATCTTCAACTTCAGACAGAAATCCACACGGTGAAAAGTGGGCATATAATATGCCTCTGCCACCCCTTCGGGGATTAGGCGTGATGGATATTTTTTTTTTGTATCTTCAATACATTTATTAAAAATTTAATTATAAAACAGAGCTGATTTTAAAGTTTATTTTACACCTACCGCCTTTTTTTAATATTATGAAAATAGCTGAAGTAAACCATTCTAACCGTATCCACATAGGCCCGTCCTGCGGGCTTGGGTGGAGAGGGCACACGGAGCGCCGACATTTCTCCTCAGTCAGCTTCTCACAGGGCATGGCGTATTCGCCAAGTACCTGTGGGAGGTGGCTGGGGTGGAGACGGACCCCGTGTGTCGCCACTGCTCAAGTGGCGTCGTGGACACGGCGGAGCACACACTCGCCGTGTGCCCGGCGTGGGATGGGCCGCGTATCGCCCTTACGGGCCTTGTCGGTGGAAATTTGTCGCTGCCGGCTGTGGTGCAAGCCTTAGGGAGCTCCGGGGTGGTCGCTTATCGACCGCCCCGAGACGGACCCCTCCGTTCTGGGGTGCCCCTTGCCGGCCATTTACGCACCGTCCCTGCTGACCCCGCAGCAGGGATGACGGTGCGTAAATGGATTCCCCGCGGTAAAAAAAAAAAAAAAATACCGTATCCACATCACTGTTACAGTCCTGATTTTTTTACAGCGTTTGCAGCCGAACTTAACCTAGAGGCTGTCTTTTCAAATTGGCATCAATAGTTATACCGAAGAACACAGTTGTTTCCACAAACTCTAACACTTGTCCATTCAGTTGAACATTGGCCGCAACTTGTTTTACATTTACGAGTAGTAGAGTAAATTTTATACATTTAGTTTTATTTTCATTAAAGCAAGATTATTTGAGCTGAACCAATGAACTACTCTTGCAATTGCATTGTTCACATCGTCATAGTTATCTAATTGACTTTTAATTTTAAAAATTAATGAGGTATCATCTGCAAACAAAACAATCCTATTCCTGTCCCCTACATAAAATGGTAAATCATTAATATAAAATAGGAACAAGAATGGCCCAAGTATCGAGCCTTGCGACACACCCATAGTAACCATGGATCCTACAGAACGTGTACCATTAATATCGACCCTCTGTATTATATTGTTCAAATATGAAGACAGAAGGTCGAGAGCTTTGCCTCTTATTCCATAGTGGTATTAATTTTTTGCACAGCGTTTCATGTTGTACGCAAACAAAAACTTTGGATAGATCTCAAAATATACCTAATGCATCGTGCTTGTCTTCCCAGGCTTACAGGTAACCACAATCTGCACCTGTTGGTGTAACATGACAGCTCGAGTACTACCACCTATTACATCAAACCAATTACAATTGATTAATAATGGGTTTAGACATTTATAATATTCAGTAGAAGGAAAATATTGTCAAAAATTTTTATGGCTCCGCGGGAAGCGCTCGTGGCCCTGCGGTCTCAGTGTTCTGTAAACGATCACTGAGTTACGCAACTTTCACTATGGCTGGTCCTCGGATGGGTGACCACTTTGTTGCATTTACATTTGCGAGCGTTTCCGTGCTTCGGAAGGCACGTTAAGCCGTTGGTTGCCAGTAAAATGGCAGTCGTTAAGCCTGGTTGAAGGCCTTATGGGCGGCTTGAAAATTTCAACAGCAGGTAGCCACAACCTGCGTCTGTCTATTTCAACACGGCAATGGGCTCACCACCTATTACGTGGGACAGGAATCCACACGGTGAAAAGTGGGCATATAATATGCCTCTGCCACCCCTTCGGGGATAAGGCGTGATGGATATTTATTTATATTTTTTATTAATTCAAAGATGATTTGTTTTCTTCACAAAACTGTATCAAAAGGTTTATTCCTTTTTCCTAATCCAAAATCCTCAACAACATTTGATATTTTTCCTTGTCCCACTTTTGCGTTGAAGTCTCCAAGAATCATGACAATATCGTAGCTGTTTAAGTATCTAAGGGCCAAGTATAGTTGATCATAATAATTCTCAATCACTTTTTCGCTTGAATCGATAGAGGGTACTGTGGCGACCAGCGCCACATAGCGAAGAGCTGTCGAACTACATCGATACTAAGATACCTACATTGCGCTGAAGAATAATTATATACAACAGTCCAACATCAACCGTTGGGCCGTGGCCCGCCAGGCGTGATCATCTTACCTGGATCCCCCTATGTGTCGGAGGAATATCTCCACCCGTCCCTCCACAGTGGTGACCCCGACATTGTTGGAAGCAGCCTTTACGAAGCTGACCATCACCACCATCTCAGCACTCTAGTATGACAGTAATTAAGTCTCAGCCAGCCAGCATCTCTGTCCTTATCATACTTTTCTAAGATACTTTTTAATATCAATATTTAATATTGACAAGTATTTCTCTCTGAGATCAAGCTAAATTAATTTGCTCTTGAGTCTAAAATCCTGGCGGGGATCTCCAAAAACGTGATTGTGCCCACCATAGAAAATTGTATAATTTTATTTATATTCTAGGAAACAAACTAACTGTTTAAATGAATAAAATTTGCTTCCAACCATAAATCTCAAAGAGAAATACAGCTTTATATATATTAACGTCACCCAACACCAGTTCACTGGAATTCGTCCTTATTTACAAGTAATAATGAAAACATTTCTCAGTTAGTTATCTTCGCTCTTTCCTGATGACCATAATTATTCGGCTTGGATATAAAATATGAAGGTTACCAAATATAACTTTGGAGATTAAGCAACGTTTGAGGGTAGCATTAATAAAATGGAAATGAGAGACGTCGACTTTCAAAAGCGACTTTCTTTCTGTTGAAAAAGAAATCCTAACTTAAATAATTATAGTATGATTTTCAATAAAGGTTTTAGTTTGATTCTGTTGATAGTACGTTTTATGTAAATGAGTTTACTTAACAATGAAAACGACAATATGAGTAAGTTATTCCGTGCCCATCCATAGATTCTTCTACGAGAAAGAACTATAGTAGTATAGCTGTTATAGCTTGTAAACTTTTTTTTTGGAATAAGGTCGCCCTCTGTAGGTACAATTATAAAATTGTTATCTCTTTATATGATTTGTTTTTAAATTTTCAATTAAGTTTATTGCTAGAAGAGTGGTTGTTTGACGTTGAACTCCTCTGTAACGACATGATTGGTTGTATAAATTAAAAAGTTATTATTTAAGTCAACAAAGTTTTGGCAGCGCGAGTGCTGCACCTCTGGTGTTGCAAACGTCTATAGGCTACGGTGACCACTTTCAATCAAGCGAGCCGTATGCTTGACTGCCACCTCAGTGGTATAAAAAAAAGTACCCGCAGAAATAATCTAAAGATTATAGAATTTCTACAAATTCTAAAATCCTTAAAGAAATCCATTAATCAAGTAGTCAAAACCATTAGAAAAAGTGAACCTTGGTCCCAAAATGTAGCTTTAAGATTTTAGCACGACAATGCCTAGATCAAGAAGTACTTAGTCAGAGTTCATTACAAAATTAGTATTAGAAAAAAATGCATAAAAACGAGACGCATAAAATCTCCTTAGTTCAAAAAAACTTTTAATTTAATCTGTTCATTGTTTATTTTGACGCTCTTGTTTATCCACCCCTTGGTACTAATATCTCTCAACTTTAGCTAATTCAGAGTAGCCTAACTACAATATTTCTCGAGCTTTAAATTAGTGGTAAATTAAAACCGCTTCTTTAATGCGTAAGCATGCTCTTTATTACAGGCTGGGAGACCAACAGTTATTTACTCAACGCTATCCATAACGTAATTTCTTTTGGAAATTTATACTAAGCGAAATTCTAAGTGTTTTTTTTAGGATTGTACGTAGAAAATTTTTGAAGAAATTTTATAATCTATAGAGAGCTGCGAGTACTCTGTTTGTAATAACGAAAGTAATTCTTCTCCTTCTGCCTATTACTTAATGTCTATTACAAACCTGGGAGTCCCCGGCGAGCCCTCGGAATGATAGCCCATTCTTAAGAGGTCTTGGCGGGGACTCCTGGCCATAGTATATGGAAGGGCAACATGTGGCATCCTTGAAACGTGTAGCATCAATAAGGAATTCCACACTAAAAAATGTCTATTACAAAATGCATTGATAAATTCCATTTTCCCAAACTTTGAAGAAAACACATTATGTAATTTTTAGTTACTAAAACCAAAGTACATAGTCGTTTATAACTCTTATTTTTAAGGGTCGAAATATAAATTTTCAGTGACATAAACGGCTGTATCAAATTTAAAATTATTTTAGATATTTAATGTTTTCCACAGCTTCAAGGGGGCTGCCTATACTACTATACTATACCTAAGTTTAAATCATAACTCGATTCATGACGCTTTCTTGAAATAAAGGGTCTTAACACAGAAGTACAGACAGACGGGCAACAAAGCAATCCTATATGGATTCTGTTCTTTTTCCTTTTGAAGTATATACCATTATAAATTAAATACGAAACTCGTAAGCTCAAACAATTTTTAGTAGGCACAGGTTTCAATAGTGTGAATAGTGACACCGCACTTATAAGGGTAGGAGACTCTAATGTTTCCTTGTTCAATAGTGATAATATAGTATTGACTGTATAGTGTATGAATATATTTGTTATACAGGCTATTAAATATATGTAGTAGTTATTATCCGACCACAGCTTGACACATCCTATATAACTCGCTTCTCTGAATGTATTAAATGAACCGTTTTAATCCTTCTCGTAAACATGTTCCTTAGTACTTAATTACGTATAATTTAATCATACCTTTAATAAAGCAGCAACATGGAGGATACGGTCTGCTCACATCACCGCATAATGGGATTAAATCCAATTATACTTTAAGCCCTTCTATTTTTAAACTCGTCTGTTTTTGGCATGGTTTAGTTTGATTGAGATCTTTAAACGACTTCCTTACCAGGAAGAGAAGTTCTTATATTAAGAAATATATATGTTTATTGTATCTTTTTGATATCTTATGTTTTTTTTATATTCTATGTGTCTCTCATTTCTCAAATCTCAAAAATTAAAACTTTAATAAAACTTGACCTTAAAACCTGAGCTCAACCTTTTAAAATTAAAAATGAGCATATTATTTTGAAATGTGCAATTTCTTTTATTTGAGAGTATATTTTGCATATATTAGGTTACTTTATTTATTATTTTTTTATTAGGTTAATACACTTTTACCCCCACAACTTTGAATCGGCTGATCCGATTTTCATCAAACATATCCAAGAACACTCGCACGTAAGTCATCTTTAATACTAAAACAATAAATTGAAATCACTTGATCCGTTCGGGAGCTATGATGCCAGAGACAGACATACAGAGCCACAAACATGTCAGACATAATTATAACAGCAACCTGTTGCGTCGGGAGTAATAAAATAATTGTGATCGATACAAAACTTTCAATCACCACAACTGATCTCCATGACGGCGTCATTGCGACTGCTTAAATTTTCGAAATTCCATAAAGCATTGTTGTATTAATATGAATTGAAATTCACATCTACCCTCATAAATATTTTTGTATTCACCTTTACACGTCGTCGGTGAGAAAATATTGAAATTTTTCGCGAAAATATTTTCCTTTATTGCAAATAATGGCTTCTAAACGTACGAGAATGTCAATAGAGGACACCACTTCCGAAGTAACTGTGGAATATGAAAGTGTGTATTCACAGCTGAAATATTTAAACCGATAACACTTGGTAAGGTGCACATTGAGGAATATTTACATTTATTTGGCTAACATAGGAATTTTTCCGACAGACTCTATGTCCGCTACCGCAGGGTCGTTCAGCTGTATACGTGTTTGCTAGTTATTGCCTTATAAATACTAGTTTTAAGTGTTTATTGACGTTGATAAACTTTCTGGAATACAGCTCTAATATCGGGACTAGATGACGGTTCGTCTTCAGCTCTGAAGTCTGAAACGTTCTTTTGCACCCACGCTTGAGTGGATTGAGCTTTATAACCTGATGCTGAGTCTTGTTGAAAGGACCAATTCTTGGTTCTTGGTTATGGGTGCGATGGGAGTTCGAAGTATGTCACGGGCGAGGCCGTGGGGGTTATTTAGTTACTATATACATTTAAAGAAATAACACCCAAATTAATTTACTTGAACGGCAATGATGTGTGATTTTCTAGATATTATCATTGCTATAGTAACTTTATTTCAGCTAGATGACTCTGAAAATACCCAAACTATTTATAAATTTATTGTACTTATTCACAATTCAATGAAGGCCTATACCATTTATAAATGTCGTATACGCGACTGTTCAGTTGTATTTTATTATTAGAACTGATAACTGTCCACCCGAGCCATCCACTGAGCTACAAACGGTCGACAGTCCTGCAACTAAGTGAACAAAGATTACTAAATTACAAACATACATACATATTGTCACGCCTTTATCCCCGAAGGGGGAGGCAGAGGCATATTAAACGCCCACATTTCACCGTATGCATTTTTGTCCTAGTGAGGTGAGCCTATTGCCGTGTTGAAATGGACAGGCGCAGGCTGCGGCGACCTGCTGTTGAAATTATTTTAAGCCGCCCATTAGGCCTTCAACTTGGCTTGACGACTGCCATTTTACTAAACTACGTAGTTCTTTTTTAAATCATAAGAGGAAATTTTCTACATTTCGTTCCATAAATTATTACCAACACAACTTTGAAATGTGTAATATTAAACCATTTCGAATCATATCTTTGAATCGATACAGCCCTTGATAAACCGTGAGAATTCTTAACACCCTCGTGCCCTTGACTACGGTTCTATCGATCCGCGCTCGTCGATGCCAGATTAATTCCGACTAATCCCCTTGTATCTCACAGGTTCTATTGTACGATGATCGTCGCTAATTTATGTTCCTTTTTTTACGTCACTGTTACCTAATACTGGCACATTTGCCAAATACGTACTGATCTTTATAAAAGTTTACCACTGCGATAGCATCAGCATCCGTGGATTCTGCTTCTGTTTTTATGCTTTCCAATAGTAAAAACATTCTATACAAAAATGAACCGGAATGAGATTCGTGACGCCAACCTAAATTATTAATGTAAATCAAAAATTGGTACTCCACACATGATCGAATTATAGCATTTAAACGTGACCACCTAATTTTGAGTCAATAAAACAATACAACGACCGATCTTTGACTAATAAACATTTATTTAACTATTTTTATGTATATTGCTCTCGACGCGTTACAGCGACGTGCCATCCGCATCATAGATTGTCCAGATGTTACGATGTTAAAAAAAAAATTGAAGCGTGAAAAGGCATATTTTTGGGCTATCCTAGCCCTGTGGGTTGAGATACCGGCCCCTAAATCACAGGTCGTCGTTTTTGTTTACCATCAGGCAGACGACGCCATTTTGACGTGCCTAATATAAAAAAAGAAAAAGATCTTGTAGACACTGTTTAAGGAATTTTGGTTCTACTGTAACACCTAAACAAAAATCCTTAAGGCGATCCAACAATACATAATTATATAAATGTCGTTGACTGTAAAGGTTACCATTGTATTAATTTAATACCCCATAAACAAAGAACAACAATGTAAGTAGAAGCAATTAACAGCTTAAATTGAGAACAAACAACTGATACGGGCACAATTAACACAATAAAAGTACATAAGCCAGTAAATAGAAGGCACTCTACAAAAACAAAATTAATGCTAACATCAAATTAGCCTCGAACAATAAATACGCTGTTTTTTTTTTCGTTTTATGCACACTTTATATTATAATTTCAGATGCTTTAAAAACTGCAGACAAAATATTTTACTAAGCAAGAGAATTAATTGATTTGTACAAGTGAAAATCTTTTGTTTCTTGATTTTATTTATTATTATGACAACGCGCATTTGATGGATGTATTAATATTAAGTGACTTCAATACGCCTTGCGAGGTTGTGATAGTGGCCTTCAATTTGACTAATCTTAGAAATGCTTTTTCATGTCCAACTCAGAATTTGATATATCTCTAGAAAGCGTTGGGCCAAAAATTCGGAGCCATATGATGAGACTCAAGAGACTTACTCGTCCCTTTGTCGATTTGTGTAATAAACTCTCTAAATCCAGTCGACAGGCACTCGATCCATCGCCGGCGATGAACGATAAACGAGGATAGCTTGCAACGAATGCTGCATGCTGTATGAAATTCAAGTAGCGACTGTATCATTCGTATACTTTTGTATTGTCTTACGCCCAGTTCTTTCTTACTCGTGTCGTACTCTTATAGACACGTTTTTGAGAGGGAGTAGCGATTATGGTAAATCCAGAATTATTTTAGAGCACTCAAATTCAAATGGAAAAAATGGAGAACCCATACTTATTCTGACAGTATACCTGCCGGCTTGGCGATAATTTGGATTGTCAATCGATCATTATCATCATCCGAGCGTTTCTCTTAGTTGCGTTTCCGTCACCGTTTCGTTTCCTGTATTTCGTCCACCGTCCCGCGGTGAGATGCGAAAGGGGCTGTCCTACCCACTAAACCCCGCGGTGTTCCGCCTCACCTTAAACCGGCTCGCAGGTTAGGCCAGAGGATAAATCACTGCGAGCCGGCAAGGGGCACCCTATGACGAAGGGGGTCCGTCTCGGGGCAGCTGGAAAAGCGACCAACCCGGAGCTCCCTAAGGAGCTGAAGAACCTAGCCCGCACCTCCACCGCTCTCGAGCGCCTCTCTGTAAGCAGAGGAGGTAGAGAGCGGCCGGGACGGGCGTGCGCTGAGTAGGCACCCCCTGGAACACAGAAAGGGTGCCCTTCGCCAAGTGACCAGTTGGGCAGGGTCCCCTGACCATCCGCCCACGGCCAGACACTATTCGGGAGCGCGCATGTTTTCAACACGTCGTCGCCTCCGAAAGCGACGGCGGAGCGGAAGCGTCTGTCCAGTACGCACCCGCACCCGCAAAAATCTCGTTTGGCCGTCATCACCTCGCTAGCAAACGAGGCGACGGCGGCCCAGCACTGCTGGCTGCCGACCATGGCTCGCACCAGGGCCAGCAGCGACAAATCGATTCCAATTATGCCCGTGTACACACGGCGAGTGTGTATCAGTATAATAGATCTATTCAGATACTGTTCAGGTATGCATTTTATTCATTCATACGCAATCTGTGTCTTCTGTACGTTTCTTGATCGTCCAAATAGTCGATAGTTTATTATTTTCTCGTTTGATGGTACTATGGCAAATTTTAATGCCTAAAGGATCAACATAAATATCATTATATTTATTAAGTTCAAATATCGCACTGATTTATCTTACACACGCAATACAATCTACGCACATCAATAATATAATCCGGCAAAAATACTACACGGACAAAACGAAAAATTGAATAAATTTCAATTGTTACAAAAACAATAGGGGTAAAATCACATTACTTTCTATTTAAATGGCGAAATTGATTTGAGAGGTCTTGACGCTCTCAGAGGGCTCTGTTTGTTTGCTTATCTTCTTTTATCAACTCCCTTAATAGGATTCTGGCTTAATACTCCTGAGGATGCTTACATTTCTCCTAAAATATTATTCTCTGTAATACATTATGTAATTCTTCATGCCTGTTCTTAAATTGAAATAAATGTAAATCCATTGTTTCTATCAAAAGTGATTTTTTTAAAACCATGTCTGCTTTTTTATTAACTTGTGTAGATTTTGGTTATCATTTTGGTTAAATATATGTTTATTTGGTTTAAAGTATGTTTAATAACACAAGCTTCATGGTCAGGAGTTTCTTTATTCTGCAGAAATCCTAAATATAGGTTATACCCCTTCACATGGGTACCCATTTGTTTATTTTATTTTAAATTTGTAATCGAATCAGGCGTTGCACGGTAGAAATACATTGTAATACTATAATTATTCAGCTATTTTTTTTGCTAATTTTGATTTTTTTATTATATTGAACTAATTATATGCCAGCATTCAATTTTAACTGCAAAGTAAATTTATAAGCTGGGTGGATAAATTTTTAAAGTAATTATTTTGCTAAATTTCTCATAAATTTTTAATAAAGTGGAAAAAGACAATTTGGTTTTTTGAGGCGGGGATTGAACCCGTGACCTTTGCCTAACCAGGGCAATAATCTAGCCACTGAACTACCCGAACCGTATCGATTCAAGTTGAAATTCTCCACCATATTTTAATCGTCATTTTAAGAGTATTACCAGAGCCATCTATCGCGCCAATGAACAACTCGATACCAATGAACATTTTATATTATATTTTTTTCATCATCAAATTTATCCATAGACTGAGTGGAGTCCATTGCATCAATGTTTAAAAATGGTTGTAACACTGTTCATTGGTATCGAATTGTTAGTCATACTCATACTCATAAAATGTTATATTATATTTGATAGCTTCAAAAGAACTGTTCGAATACTGAAATAATAATTTCAAACTTTGTTGAAACGTCTTTATTACAGGCTTTCACAAAAGCTCTTACCGCGAGCTCTGTAGACCTTCAGATTGTTAATAGTTAAAGAGGTGTATTGTTACTGTTTACTGTTATTTTGTTAAGTGGTTTTCTGTGTTTGCAGTGGGTATAGTCTTAACCTTAAGTGTTTTTCCAGTCGCTTACAAATTGTAACAGGATTTGTAATGTGGTTCACCTTTGTTTGGTTGGTTGGAGAAGGTATCACTTGGCTTTTATTTTCGGGTTGTTGGAAGTGACTGCCGTTTGACTTGACTTCGTAACGGCGCATTAGTCGTGGCTTCGTCCTTTAGTTAGCAGTTGAGGTTGCATGGGCCCCGGAGATCATGATGGGGCTATCCAAAGGTAAAATAGACTAGTAAACATTAAAGTCTACTGTATGATCTGTATTTTTTCCTTCTTTTTTCGTTTTGAAATTCTCATGGACTGATCCTCACTAACTATAACCACACGGTGCCCTTACACTTGTCTATGGCCAGGAGTCCCGGGTAAGCCCTTAGGAGGATAGCTCTAGGGCTCCCAACAGAGTTTTGTTCTGTTAACATAGCTTTTATAGCTTGTAAAAAGCCCCATGAGTGTTATGACTCGAATTTTCTTTTACAGGCGCCTTTCAATAGAATCTGAATGGGTCTGATTGAAGTCCTTACTTGAGTATACGATATTAATTTCAACTCGATACATCTACCCGTTCTTAAAAAAAAAGAAGATTGGCTGGTTTTGTGCTATTTTAATCTTTTGAGGTACTGAACTCTAAAATAAATTATGTTAGCAATATGAATAAACTCACTTTTAGTGAAATTTGTGGGCATGATTCTATCTATACAAATGTTCCACGATAGCGGACGAATTGATTTGCGATGAGAAATAGACCAGATTATTTGCAACTGAGTTAAAAAATAAATTATATATCTGTATTTATTACGCATTCCTGCAACAAATAATGGTAGCCGTATCTCTCATTCTCTCAATCGAAATGGAATTGTGATTAATAGAATATGCCTAGAATTAATATTCAGAAGTCGTAAAGTCAAGAGAATTTGAATTCAACATTTATAAATCACAATTGTCTATAAAATTATTTTTAAATTTAATCACATTTGCCTCCAAATACCCTTGGCATGTCTTAGGCAAGAAAGAACAAGACAGACAACAAAGACAACTTTATATAGCCATAAATTACAATTAAAAATAACTAAATCTTTACTTCTTTTGTAAATACTAAAAGAATATTAGCTTATGGCAATATTCTAAGCATCACAACCTTCTATTAAACTAAGAAAATAGGTAGTACGCACATATATCTGAACTATGGCTTTTAAAATAGAGTGACTTTTTATTGTTTTTTTCTTTAATACACCCTTAGTATTATAATGTGTTATATTTATTGCTTTTAATATTATATTTTGCACTGATTTTTTTTAGGTCCGAGACTACCAGGACTTTAATTGGTCATGCTAATTACTATCTAGCACATAAGACCATTTAGCCTTCTTGTTACCACCTCACTATAAAGGCAACGGGTTCAAAATTTATTCCAAATTTAAAAAATAGACACATTTTATAAAATTTATTCGCCCTTTTAGACCCACCCCGTGCTTTGGAAGGCACGTTAAGCCGTTGGTCCTGGTTGCCTATAAAATGGCAGTCGTTAAGCCAGGTTGAAGGCCTTACAGGCAGCCTGCGCCTGTCCATTTCAACTCAATGAGCCCATTGCCGTGTTGAAACCTGTTTCGTAGGACAAAAATGCATAAGGTGAAATGTGGGCGTTTAATATGCCTCTGCCTACCCCTTCAGGGATGAAGGCGTGACAATATGTATGTATGTATGTATTTTTCTTAGTATTAAATTGCTTTTTCATCCGATCGATTCAAAAAAAAGTTTGTACTTTTTGTACCTTCATTCGTGGTTTATAAATAAGTGCTAATGAAATTCGTATAAAGGATTTACCGAAAAGCAGTACCTAATAATTTATGAAATACAAACACAAAATCTGAGATAAAAAGTTCTTCGATCAAGGCGATCCAAGGAATCTTGAGATGCGCGCTCAGACAGCGCCCGAATATAGCACTTGAAAACTTGGGCACTGAGATATATACTATCAAGCTGGGATTTCTGAATAATTTATACTCAATTTACATTGAAATAAAGATATGTTCTACTTTTGTTTTTATTTATGTTCCAGAAAATGTAATAAGGAATACAAATAATTAACTAAATATAATAAGGAATACAAATAATTAACTACAATATCGTGAAATGTTAATATACAAAGTGTTAATTGGTTGTAAAATATTTTCTGCAATAAAAAGTCTATCGCATTTATACTTTTTTAAATCGCAGAAAAGAATTTAACCGTTGTTCTTCACAATTCTACTCAAATTCTTCACTGAAATAACATTATTTCCTCTATTATGACAGTCTTCTATAATGTAACAAATCAAATACAGAAAAATCGAATTGATAATGTTTTTGTCTAATAAAATGAACCAAAGTGCGAAGCGAATGTTATTATAAATGTAACATAGAAATAAAAAGTTTGGAAAATCCAAAAGTGCACGTCTCTGACGCTTTTATTATATATTATAATAAAAAAAAAAGTTAAATATTAAAAATTAAAACTAAAGTCGTTTTTTATTATTGTACCAGACAAGAGTTGTGCACAGCGAAATCTATATTCACAATTGTTAACAACTTTACGAGAATGTGTATTAGACAGTACACAACTCTTACCATAGATGACGCTAGTATACGATCATATTCGAAAATATAGAAAAAAAGATAATAACAATTAAACCACATCGAATCAGACCGTGAAAATTGAAAGGGTTCTATTCCTAATTATACTGAAGCGTTAGAGAAAAAAAAAGACCCGATTAGTAAAGTATTTCGGTCGTTATCGTGTTAACAAGAAAATAATACGCACATACAGACATACGGACGTCCAAGACAAAACTTTTTTAAACAGTTTTTTAACTAGTTTAAAAAACAAAAATGGCATCAAAAATGTCATGAATGTTAAAAATAGTGTTTTTTCTTGATATAATGTGTGAATATATTCTTTTACAAGTGCAATATTAAAATTATTTATAAATTAAAAAAAAAAAGTAGTTTAATATAGGTATAATATAGCCTATAAAAAGGCTATTATTTTTAAACAGAATTCGTCTATTTTATTAAATTAAAACTTACTAGACAGTTGTCACTGTATTACCATAGCAAAATGATAATAAATTGAGAAATTGACGAAGTTCCCAGCTTGTAAAGGAATGCCCTCAAATTTAACCTTTCATTTCTAATCGGCACATGCATTTCCACAGCGTGTTAGACATAGACAGAATTTTCGGCACTAGCAACGTTTGTATAAGAAGAATAAAACGGAATAGAATTAAAAATAGAAATAGAATAGAATTAAAACATGCTATGGAAACCATAGCATGTTTTAAAATCAAAATGAGGTGTTATTTTTAAGACAATTTTGTATTAACAGTACAATTTATCATCCATATTACTTCCTGTCGGCAAGAATATCAAGATAATGATGTTGGCGTATTACACGACAAACTATAGTCGAACCGTTTCATGTTTACGGAAGAGTAAAAGAGGTCCCTTTTAGATCGCCTGCTTTGAAGATTTATACCTTGTCAGATCTCTTGTTACTGAGACTCATTTAATTGGCATGGTAAAACATCAGAGCAGTTTCTCCAACTAAAAAGGCTTTTCATATTTCCAGAGAGTTCTCTTAATGGTTTCAATTATTCAGAAAATATATTAAAGAGTGTTGGCACTACATATCGCTAATGAAACTCTCGCGATAGCATTACATGGTAGCAACTCGTACCTGTGTATCTTATGAAATGATAAAAAGACCAAGCCTCCGTCTGCTGACCAATGAACGAGGTAATGACGCACACTCACTTAAGGGATTAGTAGGTGACATGACAGAAGTCCCAGCAATGTTAAACAACAGCTGCTTAATGCAACCTAATAAAAAAGAACCACTGGCTTCAAATCCAGGTAGGATTCGGAATCAACTGGGATCACACAAAAACAAAAAGAAAGAAAAAAAAGTTGTGTGCATAAAGACCCCTTTTAAAGGAAGGTCAAAGGTTTAGACTTACCCGTGTCACAGTAGAGGCATTAAATGTCAGAGATCCTAATACTATTACCATGAACTTGTAAGAGGTAGACTCCTTTAACCAGTTAGAGTCTGACTCTGAGAGTAATGGAAAGCACCACCACCTTAAGATTACCAAGCAAATACTGATGAGAAAGTTAACCCGAGACAAATCCTTATATCGCCCTTTTGGATAGCATGGTTTTAATAAAATAAGTCACCAAAGCTTGATTTCTACTTTATATTTCTCAATTTATAGAGAAGCATCCATCAAATATTGTTCTGTTTGGTGAAGTATTAATACCATAATTGAGTGGGGTAGCCTTTCCTTTTGTACATTACAAAGCTAGTCATTAACACTAGTTAATAACTAGCATCTCAAAAGATGACAAAATTAAAAGAAGTAGAACAAAGACAAAGTGAGTTATAAACAGATGGCGTTATAATAACAGTTGAAATTTGGAGCTTATTGCAAATGCAGGCGGCTTAGACCAATAAAGATTATTGTTGATTTGCTTTGTTATTGTATATTAAAGAACCTTGTAATAAACTTTAGACGTTATCTGCCGCGCCAGCATGGTATAAGATCCCTGAGTAACCCTAATTACGATCGGCTTAATGATAATTATTCCGCCACCAATTTAACTAACCTCATTATATTTACTTCTATACGTACATTCTTGTTAAGCTCGCTAGTAAAATTTAATGGTGCTTGTGAACCAATTAATTTAACAAAGCTCTTATCTTTGTGCTTTTACCTTTTATGATTACTTATCACTACAACAGACATAGTTCAATATCTTAAGCCCGTTACTCAGCAGGAGCGCCATTTGCAGGTGACACTCACTTTAGTTCCCAACCTGTCAGTAGGATCCTTATATTTTCCTACTTCCCTACAAATAATGTTAAACAAAAGAATGAAAAAAAAATCAAAACTTTTTTAAACAGGTGAAATACAAGCGCAATTTTTTAAAACAACATTTCCAAATTTAACCAACAGAGATGTTTTTATAAATATTTGGTTCTGGCAGTTTATGACGAGGGTCCCTTCATAAATGACTTTATGTTAGTAATCGATAGTTAAATTATTAGAAAAATTCACATAAAAATATTAAATCGCGAGTGAAGGGGATTGTCGCTAAAGGGTTAAAGATACGTTACGACTTAGCCTCATTCCTAACAATATACAAAAATAAAACAAAAAAAATGGGTAGAACCGTTTCGGAAAAGTGCTATCACAGACACCGTGACTCAAGATATGTGTAATATATTAGATTACTCCTCGTATAGAGCTGGCAGATTCTTGTAGGTTATCACACAATTCAAACCCTCTAATTTACCCCTTTTTCTTACCAATTCTGAATCTGTGGTTGCTATAAAAACATATTGTGAACATCAGTAGTACAGAGGACCAAACCAACAAGTACAATCACAATTTGCAGGACAGGGACGCCTGCAAATTGTGATTGTACTATTGTACTACAATTTAATATTATTTCACTTTGTTAGCAGATCATTTATCTGCTGGCAAAGTGACATAATATTAAATTGTAAAAAGGCCATCAAACAAAAAGCCTTCCTAAGTATCTTGCCGGTTCTTCTCAGGTAGGCCGCGTTCCGAACCGACATTTTGTAAGCGCCGTTAAAATGGTCTATGCAAAATAACGATATTTTTATGTTTATTTTATTTTTTAATTGTACTTGTAAATCATTTCATAATAAGGTATATGACCTTCAATATAACATTAAAACTATTCAATAAAACTTACAAACTTTTTAATAAATAAGTCTGCATATGTCTGTCTACACAATGGTATAGTAATATTACTACTTTATTCGCGGACTGCAGGTAAGCTGCTCGCCCTTCTTACAGAAGCAGGATTCTAGAAGGTGATGTACCTATTACCCCTTAAACAAGTGGTTAACACTCGAACCCCTAAACAAGAGGGATAACTTCTGAGGCGTAGGTGAACAAAGACTGTTGGGAGCCCTGGGGTTACCCTTATGAGGAATTCCCGGCCAATGGCAGATAGGGATAGGATTGGATAAAAAAGGCACCGTGTGGTTTTAGTCAATAGGAGACAGGCATAGTGTCAACACTTAAAATAGTCACCTCCATAGTTAGTTTTGGGAAATAATACGTATTTAAGTATAATTAATATGTATGCATCAACTATACTAGTAATATTATAAACGCGAAAGTTTGTAAGTATGGATGATTGTTACTCTTTCACGTAAAAACTTCTGAATGTATTTTAATGAAACTTTACAATAATACAGTTTTTACAAAAGAATAACACATAGGCTGCTATCTCGGAAACAATTTCCTGTGGGAAACGGGAACGGAAAAACTTCTATACTGGGGCGAAGTTGCGGGCGTCAGCTAGTTATAAGATGTCTTCGTTCTACGATAGAAGGTTATAACTGTAAGCGTTAACGGCCCTCATATTAACACCATCTGTGATTTACGTTTACCTCAAAAGATAAACGTCTTCGTACGACGCAATATTACTAAACCACACTAAATGTTTAACACGTTCACACTAACTGGTAATCACTCAACTTAGAATGTTATAGTCGGAACTATTACGGTATTATGTCTTTAGGCGCGGCAATTAATAACGATGAGTAATCACTTTACATAATTATTTTAACATGGCTCATAAAATGGCTATATAAATTCTCTCAAGGTGGCCCACTGCTGTGCCAAGTGGAAAGAAAGTAATTTAAAATTTTTGATAGAAAATCTATTTTAACTGTTTCAAATATCAATTTTATTAATTGCTTATTTGAAGTGGTAATATAAGCCTTAAATGGACGCAATTGTAAGTTTTTTCGTCTAATTTTGACTGTATAATTCATTTATAGGGAGTTTGTTCAAGAAATTCTCGAGTAGCACACGCTTGCCCTATAGATATTATTTTCCAAAACTAGTGCACTAACCTTGTTTTATGTGTAAAATGGTAGTTTCTTAGACTTAAAAGTAATGTAAACGTGCTATGAAGAAAGACAGTGATATATTACAGTGAATTGTTATTTAACATCTTGCCGCGCAAATTCCACTGAAGGCCTCTTTAACGCTACTACGACGTTAATGGGGTACGACTGACTTTGACTTAAAACTATACTTGACTAAAACTTAAAGGACGGGGACATTTTAAATAATAAGATTAAAGAAATACGTAATAAATAAGATTTGGCTAAAAAGTCAACCAGGTCATAAAATATTTTGATTTTGTTTTGTAAAAATTCATTACTATATAATTGGTCAAACACCATATAACTTAAACTAATGTAATTACTGGCGGTTAGAAAAGAGTGGCCATGAGTTTTATTGCCAGGTTCTTCCTCTGGCTCTACCTATTGCTTTGCGAATCTGGCAGTAAATGTAAATGTAGAAGCCTCTGTGGCGCGGTGGGAGTGCATCCGACTGCTACGCAAGAGGTCGTGGGTTCGATTCCCACCCAGGATAAAACTTTGTGTGATGAGCACGATGGTTTATTCTGTGTCTGGGTGTTATTTATCTATAATATGTATGTATTTAGAAATATATAAGTATGTTTATCAGTTATCTGGTTACCATAGCACAAGCTCTGCTTAGTGTGGAATCAGATGACGTTGTGTGAGTTGTCCCAACAATATTTAAAAAAATATTTAAAATAATCTTGACGTTTATAAGTGTTACTTTGTGACCTACATGAATAAAGATTTTTCATTTCATATATAAAAAAAAATCATTTATGAACAACTGTAACCGATAAGCAATGATACATGTGGATAGTTATTATGACTTGGGTAAATTCTTTATTTATAATATTTCCCATTTAAATGGTTAAAGGGGGTTTTTAAGACAGACGGGTTTCATGAGGTATTAGTTATATTTTAAACCACCTAGTGACATCGTAAATTGACTCATCATCATGAAATTGAATCTAACATACTCCTGCATTGTGATTCATAACTTTTTAAAACATGACATTAAAACTGAAGTTTAAAACATTGCATAAAAAACATTTGCGACCGTTTCCGTGCTACGGAAGGCACGTTAAGCCGATGGTCCCGGTTGCCAGTAACATGGCAATCGTTAAGTCAAGTTGAAGGCCTAATAGACGGCTTGAAAAATTTCAACAGCAGGTAGCCACAACCTGCGTCTGTCTGTGTTACACACATATATACACGGCAATGGGCTCACCACCTGTTACCTCGGACAGGAATACACATGGTAAAAAGTGGGCATATAATTTGCCTCTGCCACCCCTTCAGGGATAAAGCGTGATAGATAAATAAATAATAATAACATTAAAAACTATTTCTATTAGAATACGTAACTACTGCTTTTAACTAGGTTCTGGCTGTACCTGCTCGTAAAGGGTCTCGGTTTCGTACTCATCAAGCCCCGTATTAGTATTCGGGGCCTCAAACTGTAGAAACCATCACTCAATGGTTAATGTTTCCTGACCTTCTATATAAATTAAACTAGGCCAGCCCCTCTACTCATTATTAACTCGAACAATCAGTGGTCCCTAGCGAGCTATGTGACCAAAAACTTTCTCGACCAAAGCTATCTGTTTGCCCGTTAACAAAAGGAAAATGTGTTTTAATTTTCACAAATCGATCTCCAAAGGGTTGGCCACTGTTGTCGGGTTCAACTGTAGTAACAAAATTATAGACTAAATCAAATAACCAATTATTACAGCGGGATTAAAGGGGAGTATAGTAAATGATATTACAGCGAGTATATCAACGAAGCTTGTTTATTGCTTGACTTACAACGAAAAAATGAACCGAGAAACATGTGCAGAAGCTTTTTATAAAGTAACTACAGGTAAGCATTTCCGCCCAACATGGCGTAGTAGGAAACGATGTCACAATTTGTGTCGACTATTAAACATATTTTCTCGCGTGGCATTACATAATTAAATCGGGCGTTACATTGCGGATATCCACCGTAGGACGATAATAAAGGAGGGGTGGAGGATCCCAGCACAAACCCTCGATTCGTCAATCCTAACGCACAACCGTCAAGGATAATCTCTACTAATTGTAACGGAGGAATGATGAACCTACTCCCACAAACAACGAAAGAGATGTAGGATAAGTAAAAGGAAACCTTACCCTCCAGGTTGTCAAAATTTTGCAATACACCTCATTACAAAGTGACACTTAGTCGACAAGACACGTGTTTCGCCTACACACGAGGCATCTTCAAGACTGCTTGACAGCAAATGTGCACCGCTCGTTCTGCTCCGCCTTTTTATAACACTATCTCCCCAGTAGCCCCACTCGTCACCGAAGTACTATTAATTAAAAAAGAGTAAATTTAATTAATTATTAATTTAATTTCGGGGATAAGGCGTGATGGATATTTATTTATTTATTTAGTAAATTAAAAAAACTTGAGAGGTGTCAAGGGACACCCGGATGGAACAAAGTTATATTGTTCACAAGGAATTATTAAAAAAAAAGAAATATAAAAAAAATATTATAAAAGACGAAACGAAAATAACTGAAAACAACTTTAGCAAAAAGTGTCGTTACAACTTTTGGTCTTAATTTTTTCCGTCTAGAATTGTAAAAAAGATCCTTATCGCGCATTGCGAAAGGGGTCGCAAAGCGCGATGAGGATCTTCGTTCCAATACAAAAAAACGAAAACTATCTGAAGCTATTTATTAAGTCAAATCAATTCACACTTTAATAGTGTAGATTAATATTATGCTTGAGTAGAGAACAACATCCCGTCACGGATAAAACGTGAAGATACTTAGTTAGTTTTACAATATAAATTCAACACTCTCTCCTATTTCATAAAGCTTTTGATCGTACTTAGATGAACTATTAACTGAGTGTCAGTAATTTCATCAGCCGCATCATAAACTATGTAAAACATTCATACTATGATATGGAGGGGTCTTTTAGTGGCTATTTTGGTAAAGTATATCATGTGGAGACATAGTAAGTAGATTAGCTTTGGGGTGCAAAAAAATATTAAATTATAGGATAATACATAGGGTATAAATGTAATAGTTTTAAAATCTAAACTCTTTACTTTAATATATAAAACCGAAAAGTTTGTTTGTTTGGTTGAACGCGCTAATCTTAGAAACTACTGGTCCGAAATGTTTTTTTTTGTTGTGTTGTGATAGCTCATGTATCGAATCATATACAAATCATATACTATTGACTATTTGTCGTCATGCTATCACCCCAGGAGAGCGGAGCAGTAATAAAAAATGTCAACAAATCGTGCAAATTTTCATATATTTTTGTAAATGTTAAAGCGACGGGAGTAAATTTATGCGATGGGAGTTCAAAATATGTCCCGGGCAAAGCCGCAAGGGTCAGCTAGTTTTTGAAATAAGAATAAGCGATGGGATTTAATAGATGCGACGGGGTTCAAAATATGTCACGGGCTTCGCCGTTGACATATTCTAGTGGACAATAAAAAGAAAATTACAGAATAAATTAATGCATTAATATTGGATAATTGTGATTAAGTTAAAGTAAATAATATCAAAGACTAGTTGATTCCTGTGGGAAATCTCGAAACTCTTAGCGTTTCACTAAACTTTGAAAGTATTCATCTGGATTTAGTAAAAAGCTGCTAATTTGGAATTACAAATAGACGCTTTAATTGGAAACAATTTTGAAAATAAATTAGTGTGCTAACATTTCTAAATTTAAATTCACCACTGAGACCCGCTCGAAACTGACGAATTAAACCACCTCTTTACGTCTTAAGGCGACGTAAGGCGCCATCTACCGGCACTTAGCAACGATGCACGGTACGAATGTTTAGAATTGCATCTAAAATCATTCGATTTGTGATTACACCTGCCTAAAAATTAGAAACAATTTTGAAAGCAATTAGTATGCTAACTTTTTCTTAATTTAAATTTTTAAGTGGAAGCGATTTATTTTACTCTTCAATTTTATTTTTCTACATAGATTTCTAACTTTCATGGCGTTAATACATCTCTGTCTACTCTTGTTCAAACATTAGTAGTTACGATGCACACCTATAATAACGAAGTGTAAAAAATATTCAAAGAACACCGAAAGTACTAGGAATTTTAAAAAAAGTCTAATAAAAGCGTTTGTATGCGGACGGTACTTTTGAGTAGCCATACAAATGCTAGGTGTGAGAAGCACTCGGCGGCTTTTAGTGTGATTGCTCACGCGATGTCAGTCGGGCACCCTTATGCACCTTTGCTGTGGCGTGAGTGTGTCATTAGAATGCTGTAAATCTAGAACACTGAAGGCTAAATCTGTAAAAGATTGTTTTTGTACATTTTCTCGTCAATAAGCTAGATTGTAATGAACTTATCATACACATTGCCTAACGATAGTAAATAAATAAATAAATAAATATCCATCACGCCTTATCCCCGAAGGGGTGGCAGAGGCATATTATATGCCCACTTTTCACCGTATGGATTTCTGATTAAAGATAGTAGATTAAAGATTTTCTAAAGTACCTACCTGAAGGAGTCAAGTTTATATATTTCAATTTTTGAAATATTGATATAAATGCTAATTTTAACATGTGTTATCTGAAACGAGATTTACAGAACTAGAATCGGTTTATACGAGTTTCGTTATCAATTCTAATCGTACATACATAGTGTATCGCCTTTATTTCCGAAGGGGTAAGCAGAGGCATACTATGCGCCCACATTTTACCGTATGCATTTTTGTCCCACGTAACAGGTGGTGAGCCCATTGCCGTTTAATTGCAATTGAATGTGTTCTAATCGTCTTACGTCAAATTTTTTCCGAACATAGAGATCGGTAAGAAGCTAGTAAAACTGGCATTTCTTTTATAAATCTACCTTACCTAACTTAACTTAGATCAATATGTCTTGTTGTAAAAAACATGTCAGTTAACGCATTTGATGAATATAGACGATACCACAATGTATATACAATTAATTAAACACTATATGATTATAATAGACTAGAGTTTAATGCCAAACTAAAATATGCAATATAGCGCTCTAAACCAATTTAGTTCCCAAAGTTATGAAACTAAATTAACAATATAGGTTCACCTTTGGTGAAATTGTTTAGAGTTTACTACGTAATTAAATATTTTATTACTTTGATTAGGGAATGTTATATTGTACTATTCGCCATTAATTAAATTATTCTCAAACTAACTTAATATTATTCATACATATTTATTTGATTACACACAATCAATTTAGTAATATTAATAGTGGAATACTCTATATAATTTTGGGTTATTCACCATCTCGACACAGGAGGCTAGACACGCGTGTAATCAGTTGGTGAAACTCCAAAAAATATTATTTATTATTTCGTCATCAGGACACGCCAGGATTTTTACGCGTGGCCACATAGTGAAACTTAAATTAGATACTTTAATGTTTTCGTCAACTGGACACACGTTCATATTATACCTAAAATAGTGACAAAGTACAGTCACGTAGGATAATTTTGAGTAGTAATCTCTGTATTTATCACTTATAGAAAATTTTTAATAGATCGAAACTATATATTATAATAATATGCTATAATTTAATGTTTATTATTATTAGTGACATACCTTAAAAATACAAAAATATATTTGGATGAGTTGCATTGTATTTCGGAATTGATTTTGCTATGACTGTGTATGTACTTTATGTGATGATTTTAGTTATTAGGTATTTTTAGATTACAATTATGTATATCTTTACTCGTTATTTCTGCGGAACTCGAAGTGATAGTTAATATAACACAATTACTAGGTGTAGACTTCGGCTTTGCCCGTGACATTCTTCGAACACCTATTGCACCCGACATCTCTAACCCAAGCTATTTATTGTTATTAAATACTTTCAAACCAACGTTGATTCCCTATTTTTCATTGATACACAAGAAGGTTTAAAGGTAAAATATCGGCTAATCACGTTTACCTGTAACCAGATATAGGTATAAATACTTTCATGTTTCTAACTATGAAAATTACGATGTTTGATATGGCTGTTATATGAAAAAGTGATACTTATTAATTACCTTTTTTAGTAAGTGCCTAAATTACCATTTTTAGTAAGTGCCTTTAAAGGGCATATTTTTATAAAAAATCCACATAAGACTTCTAATTAATGCCTCTAATAAGATTTTACATATTTTCATACAAACTTTGCTCCCCTAATTTACAACTTTAAAAAAACGTTAATATAAATATTAAATTTAATTTTAAAAATAAATTTCAACAGTTTTAAAAATTCACAAATATATATTTCACTTTGATTATTAGAAGCAGGTATGCAAATTTTGATGTTAGTTTCTTAGAAAATGAAGAATTTCTCATTGACATAAGAACCCCTATTTTTCCTTCATTTAGGCAAAAGATTGGCAAAACCACGAAGCACGAATACATTTATTCGTAAACAGAAACACGAACACATAGTCTGATATTTTTAACTTTGATAATCTTGAACTTCTATACAGCTGATTATCCCTTATTTTACCCCCTTAGTGAGTGCCTACATTATAAATATAGTGTGGCAACTGGAAATTATTTTGTTTTATTTATTAGACTAATTTATTCAGTGTTTGTCTTAATATTTATTTCGTATTGTGTCGTACTAAATTTAAGTTATCAATATATTTTGTTGAATATTAATTGTTCTACAAACAGTCGGACAACCCGACTGTATTTTTATATATAATGTGACTGCGGTAGCAAGGCGTGGCCTGCGCCCGCGCGCTGTACTCGCCGCGCGCGTGGTACTATTGCAGTCCAACACAAGAAACGAAGTAATCACAACAGCTGTATCGCGTCCCGCCGCGCCGCGCTACCGCCGGTTAAATATCTTACCGTTTAATCTTAATAATAAGTGTCTATCACTACGCTTTCCGTTTTCTGTATATCACCTTCTTTCTATTTCGAACTCTTATTGTTATTCTACTGTGTTGTGCTTTCCTGAACTGTATAAACTACTTCTGCATGTATTCTACGTATTTTACTTCTATTCTACGTGTTTCACCCAAGAAGCTCGAGGTATTTTATAGCTTACATACTACCTATAACTGGTGACCCCGCTCAAGAACACAGTAAGCGACGATGTCGGAAAGTGATAAAGAGGGCTTTAATGCAAGTGCACATGGCGGTGCAGAAAAATCTACAGAAACTTTTCGTGTGGGGGGTACGTATACCACCTTTTTACCCCGAAATGCCGGCACTGTGGTTTTCGCAAATAGAAGCCCAGTTCGCATTATCAAATATAAGGACCGATGAGACAAGATTTTATAATGTGACTGGTAATTTAGATCCACAATATGCCAGCGAAGTGGAAGATATCATCACCTACCCCCCGGATACAAATAAGTATGAAAAGCTGAAGAGTGAACTGATCACGAGGTTGTCAGCGTCACGAGAAAGAAAGGTTAAGCAACTCTTAATGCACGAGGAGCTGGGCGATCGGAAACCGTCCCAGTTCTATCGCCACCTGCTTAACCTAGCAGGCCCAGGCATCCCGGACGAGTTTCTGCGCACTATTTGGACAAGCCATCTGCCCAGTGGTACACAGGCTATTATTGCCTCGCAGACGAAGACCAGTATGGACGAGCTAGCGGAGTTGGCTGACCGGATACACGATGTCGTTGATACACAAGTGGCAGAAACATCAACGGTCGCGACAGCAGTACCCTACACTTCACTAGGAACCAGCAGTAATGCAGAGGTCGCTGCGCTCACCAAGCAGGTACAAATGCTGGCTGAGAAAATTGAGAGGATGTCTCGATCCCGCGACCGTTCCAAATCCGGGAACCGTTCACGTCCTCGTTCCAGCTCCACCAGATCCATGTCCAGGTTTCCAGGTCCAGGCAATTTCCATTATGATGGTACCACCAGAACTTTAGGGAACGGGCAAAGAGGTGCACCAAACCGTGTGACTACAAGGCATCGGGAAACGCTCCGGGCAATCAGTGATGGCGGCCGATGATTGCCCTAGCAACGGTCGCTTGTTTGTTACTGATCAAAGGTCAAAGATGCAGTACTTGGTTGACACAGGCAGCGACCTCTGTGTCGTCCCCCGATCAGCAGCACCAGGACGACGGGAGAAAACTAACCTAGAACTAAGCGCCGCAAACGGCACACCCATTCGTACATACAGTTTTCTTAATATTACACTAAACCTAGGATTGCGCCGCGAATTTACTTGGCAATTTATTATAGCCGATTTCACGAGGGATATAATAGGTGTAGATTTTTTAATACATTATGATTTAATGGTTGATTGCAGGAATAAACGCCTGGTCGATAATAAGACTACGCTTGCGCCCCCGGCTTCGCCTGCTCGTCGTTGTGATATTTCGTCGGTGAAGGTAGTGCTTGGTGAGTCCCCATTTCATTACATACTACACGATTTTCCTGACATTACTCGTCCACACGGCATTCACCGCACAATTACACATAATACAGTTCACCACATACACACTACACCTGGGCCACCCGTTTCGTGCGCACCACGACGACTGGCACCAGACAAATTAAAAATAGCGAAAGAGGAGTTTGAAGCTATGCTGAAAGACGGTACAGCCAGACCCTCAGACTCGCCATGGGCATCACCATTACATCTGGCTCCTAAAAAGAGTGGATGGCGGCCTTGCGGTGACTACCGCATGCTAAATGCCAGAACGGTGCCGGACAAATATCCCATTCGTCACATACACGACTTCGCGCATAATCTGTCTGGTTGTATGGTATTTTCAACAATTGACCTGGTTAAAGCGTACAACCAGATACCTGTCGGCCCTGAAGACGTACCAAAGACGGCTATAACAACCCCTTTCGGGCTGTACGAGCTGCCGTTCATGGGCTATGGCATGGGGAACTCTGGCCAGACGTTCCAGCGCTTCGTGGATGAGGTCACGCACGGCCTGGACTTCTGCTTTCCTTACTTGGACGATTTTTTAATTTACTCCAAAGACCAGGACTCTCACGCAGACAATCTGCGTCAGGTCTTTACACGGCTCCAGCAGTTCGGCCTGGTGATCAACACGAGTATACGTTTTCGGAAAAAGTGAAGTTACTTTTCTTGGTTATAGAATCTCTGCTAGTGGAACAAAACCGTTACCCGAGAAGGTAGAAGCTATAACTAGGTACCCAACTCCAAAAACAATTCGAGAACTTCGGAGGTTTCTGGGCATGGTTAATTTTTACAGGCGTTTCATACCCAAGGCCGTACAGCACCAGGCACCTCTGAACGCCTTACTTATTGGCTTCGTGAAGGGCTCTCATCCGGTACACTTTACTTTTAAAGAAATCGAAGCCTTTAACGCTTGCAAGGAGGGACTTTCGAACGCTGCTATGCTTGCGCACCCCGACTGCGAGGCCCCACTTGCACTGGTGACAGATGCCTCAGACTCTGCAATAGGTGCGGTACTACAGCAACGCAAGAATGGAGAATCATGGCAGCCACTTGCATTCTTCTCCCGCTCTCTTAGCCCAGCACAGAAGAAATACTCACCTTACGACAGAGAACTACTCGCGATTTATGAAGCTATCAAGCACTTCAGGCATATGGTCGAAGCACGGCACTTTGTGATTTACACCGACCACAAACCGAAATCAAGAAGAGATATGCGTAATTTTGTGTTTGCAACTTGAAATTACGCAAAATGATGACGATTGAAATATTTTTCATGAACTCACCTCATTTGTGAAATCAATGAATGAAACTATTCTTAACATGACTGTAACTTATTTCCCAAAAATCTTAGGTATGTCCAGTTGACGAAAACATTAAGGAATTTATTTTAAGTTTCACTATGTGGACACGCTTAAAAATCCCAGCTAGCGTGTCCAGATGACGAAATAATAAATAATATTTTTTGGAGTTTCACCAACTGATCACACGTGTGTCCAGGCTCTCGTGTCGAGATGGTGAATAACCCTCTAATTTTAAGCCCCTAAAGTTATTGATTAACTGTATACGCTTTTACAACAAGCCTACCTGTGACCTGAGAAATTTACCATTAAATAAATTTAATAAGTTAATAAAAAAAAACATTGTAAAAAAGGTTTTACTCTGTTAAAGACTACTGCAGGACAGAGACGCCTGGAAATGATCTGCTGGCTAAGTGAACTAATATTAATTTGTTAATAGGCCATCAAGAAAAAGCCTTCCTAAGTTTCTTGCCGGTTCTTCTCAGGTGGGCCGCGTTCCGAACCGGTGGTCTCTTTATACACTTTAAATAGTGTATGACATTTTGTAAGCGCCATCATAATGGTCTATGCAAAATACAGATTTTTTTATGTAGTCTTCATTAACATTCAATATGACAAAGAATAATAAGTGTGTATACAGTAAGGCTAGTCTGCTTCATGAAAGCACTGGTCATAAGTTCAATAGCAAGAATTGCAGAATACAGCGGATATTGCCATTTTCTGGCCCGTTCAACCGTTCAATTGGTGGAATAAAACTAATTTCCGGCAAGCTTCCTTGTGACGTAACTTGGATGCAAATCTTAGTGTATTTGACAAGTAAGCAATGATACTTGACATTTGATCTTGTAACTTATCTTCTTGGATTAGACTTCATTGAAGATTATTTTTTGACAAAGAAAGTCGGTCAATCAATTTCATTTTGGGAGAAAATAAATAAATTAGGCCAGAGGAAATAAATAAATAAAATTAATAAATATCGTTGGGACAATTCACAAAACGCCATCTAATTCAAAACTAAACAAAGCTTGTACTATGGTAACCAGATAACTGATAAACATACTTATATATTTCTTAATACATAAATACATAAACCATTATGCTCACCACACAAAGTTTTATCCTGGGTGGGAATCGAACCCACGACCTCTTGCGTAGCAGTCGGATACACTCCCACCGCGCCACAGAGGCAGTCAAAATGGTATGAATGGTACAGGGTTGAGTTTCAAGCTTTCTTTGTTTTCACCATGACCTCGTTCATTAGTCTGCAGGCAAATAAATTGCAGATAAGGCTGCCACGAGCCTCCAAGATCTGAGCAAGACCCCATCACATTTTATTTATGCTATGATAAAGATTTGATAGACATTTGCTCGAGCAAATCTCTATCAAATGTACACTAGTGTTCTGTAAACGATCACTGCGTTAAGCAACATTCGCTATAGGTGGTCCTTGGATGGGTGACCACATCGTGGAATTTACATTTGCGAGCGTTTCCGTGCTTCGGAAGGCACGTTGAGCCGTGGATCCCGGTTGCCAATAAATTGGCAGTCGTTAAGCTTGGCTGAAGGCCTTATTGGCGGCTTGAAAAAAAATCAACAGCCGGTCGCACAGCCTGCGCCTGTAAATTTCAACACGGCAATCGGCTCACAACCTATTACTTGGGACAAAAATTCATACGGTGAAATTTAGGTGTATAATAAGCCTCTGCCTACCCCTTCGGATAAAGGCGTGAACATATGTATGTATGTAAAGATTTTTGAGTCAGAATTTTATGCTCAACTAATTAATGGGAATTCTGACGATTATAACACTTATGAAATGTTCACCTTTTTAATGTTCCCTAATCTCCTCTAATCTCTTTTCGTTCTTTTCACAATGTTTTCTCAGATTATAGGCCTGAACCTCATTGAAACTTAATGAGTATAATTAAGTGATTCACGCGCCATTGAGCGCTACAGTCAGTACGGAACTATGGCAGTATGATAATAAGGATTTTTATTTACATTAGACGATTCCGATGTATTGACAAATGGTTTAGATCCACAGTTTTTTACAAAGGTTAAACAAAGTCAAATTATACACCCGAATATGGGTGTATAGTATGCCTCTGCGTACGGGGATAAAGGTGTGACAGTATATATGTATGCATGTAACAGTAGTATTTGCGTGCAAAAACGCTTATGATACTCGCCACCGTCATCACCACTACTTGAGCAAATATATATGCACAAGTAACGCGACCTTCACTATCGTAGCGAAGGAATCAGACGATTCTAGAGCGAAAAAAGTTTCAAGACCGGAAGTGGAAGAAACTTCAAAATCGCCTATGCACGTTTTCATGGTGCCCTGAATCAAACGCCGTAAACCGTTTGTCTCGATTTCTTACGGTTCCTGAAAAATAGATACGTACAGACGGATGAACAGACTGAGCTGTCTAAAACTACAAATTTTGCTTAAAGAATAGAAAATCGTAATGGTCGTGATATATAAAAGAAACGAAAATTTAATTAAGTAAATCCACTAAGAGCCAAGGACCTCTGTTGTCCCTGTCATTTGCACAATGAACTGTATAAAAGCACCGCTAATTATACTCGGTTCCTTCGTGGGGTACTTAATAGAAAGAGATAAAAAGTAATTAGCACGTTCTTCTTTAAGCTAAAAAGGTATCAACTTTCTTATAATAATTATACCGACACACACAATAGCATAATTAATTTACTTTTAGTAAAAAACCATGAAAAAATTATGTAACTAAAAAAATCTCACACTATTATTCTTTTTTTTAATTTTTTATATGTAAAAAATTTAAATATATGTAACGAAAAATCAATTTTATACTAATAAAAATAACCTAGTAGTCAAAAAACTAAACCATACCGAAATGAAAACTACCTACTTGTCAAAATATAAGCAGGGTCCTGTCGGTACCCATGATACATCCTTCCGAGGAGTTACCACGGGTGACCGGCGACTGACAGATAGGGGACCGTGTGGTTTTAGTCGATTCGAGTCCACGAAATCCCCATTGATGTCACATGGGGATTTCGTCTCCGCTTTATGGTATTTCCATTCGAGAAATTCCCTGCTTCAGAAGGCACGTTAAGCCGTCGGTATCGGTTATCAGTACCATATCGTTAAGCCAAGTTGAAAGTCTAATCGGCAGCTTGAAAAAGATCAAAAGCAGATTGCCACAACTTGCGTCTTCTACTTTAACACGGCAACAGGCTCAACACCTATTATGTGAGACAGAATTGCACACGGTGAAAAGTGGGTGTATAATGTGCCTCTGCGGGGAAAATGGCGTGACTGATAAGCTTAATAAAAACTGGTGTACAATATAGTACAGTGAAAAGTCATGCTGCATTAGTTTCTTAAAAGAAGTAACAGTTATCTCTGCAGCGGAATTGAGTTCCACTACTCATTTTGTAAAGTGTCTCTTTAACTAACTAACTGTCTTCACGCTGTATCCCTAACGGGGTAGTCAAAGAGCCAAGGAAGCAAAAGAAGTATTCTAATAATATTAAATATCGTAGGGACCACTCATACAACGTCATCCGATTCCGAACTAAGTGAGCATATACTGTGGTAAGATAACTGATAAACATACATATATTTCTAAATAAATAAATAATACCAAGACACAGAATAAACGATCGTGCTCATCACACAATGTTTTAACCTGGGTGGGAATCGAACCCACGACGTTTTGCGTAGCAGTCGGATACACTCCCACCGCGCTACAGAGGCAGAGGGATCGCCAGGCTTCGCAATCCATGTATACTTCTTTCGCTTCCTTCAGATTCATTAATAGCTTCATACACGCACGTCTGGGTATCTGAGTATTTTTGACCTTTCCGTTTAAATTGGTTTATAATTCATTATAATATATATGTAACGAAGTATCCACTTCTTTTAGTGTGTAAGTCTTCTTATAAGGACGTGTAGCTTAGTCGGAAAGTTTCAGATCATTGTTTTCATGATAGCCCAATTCTCGTAAAATTGAAATCGATTCAATACCAATAAAACTATACAATGACATTCCGGCATCATAAAACCCTTTTTGTCTTTCTAACGATACAAGATCCGCTACTTTTCCTCGTCTCTCTTATTTTGATAATATCTCAGATGTGTTCCAACGAGATGGACCATTTTCTATATTGTCCGCAACTTGTAAAAAATAAATTGTATTAAGGTTGTCGCTCATTATGATACTATAGTACCAACTGCTGTAAATAAAGTTGTTTTTTAAGAAATAATTTAATTGGAGCACTCGTTATCATGTTTATCAGTTATGCCTTTATCCCCTAAGCGTTGGCAGAGGTATACTATACGCCCACATTTAACTGTATGTACCACCACCACCCGAATTGAGATACCAAAAGTATCACATTTCGGGGGGTGGGCTCATAATCGTGTTTAAAATAGACAGGCACAGTAAAATTTTATTTAATAACTCCTTCAGAAGATCATCATCATCCGAGCGTCTGTCCCAGTTGCGTCTCGCGACGCCTGGAGTCCGCTTTCCTACATTGCCTCCTCCACTTCGCACGATCGTCGGCATGCCCTGTAGTCTTGAACCGTACCAACGAAGGCGACACTCCTTCAGAAAATATCAGATAATAAAACTCGAGGAGCGGTAAATGTAATTTTATTAGAAATCAGGCTAAAAGTACATCTAGCCTTACCGCCCTCTCATTGGTTGAAATACTTGCGCCAGTCTTTGTCATTACGTCATCCTAACGAACGCCGCACGAGAACTATTTCAATTTACTCGTGTGTTACGTTTGTAAACCTTAGTGTTTCAGATTCTGATACGAATCTCGGGTCCGAACAACTATTTCTGTAATCCATAAATATTTGTTTCGGAGTATGGCTGTGTTTTGTGTATTAATTCTCTTCAACTTATTGTGTCCCAGTTAGTAGTTATAAGTTTTATTGCCAGGTTCTTCCCCAAGTTGTACCTATTGCTTTGCGAATCTGGCAGTAAATGAAAATGTAAAAGCAATAATCTTTATCGTTCATAAGTGTTACTTTGCAACATACATGAAGTACCTCCACCCTGCAAAAGACCGCGGTAGTAGTAACCTGGCCCTGCTGGGTTATGATCTCCGTCGGTGAGCAGGGTTCCAGAGCTCATTGGGGTGACTCTTTGCCGGTGACGGCGAGACCGGAGATCTATCTGCCGCCATTGGCTGGCATAGGCGCGGAATGTTGGTACGGTGGTAAGGGAGACCCGGTGGAACGGTTGTCCACTGGCCGCCCGCAGGCTGTACGGGGACCTGAACCTGGGGATCACCTAATCTCCGCCCCAGGAGGCTGGACCAGCAGCCTGTGTAAAGTTCCTAATGTGGTCGTGCCGGAGGAGGAGATAGGAGGTACCCTAAAGCGTTCTCTACGAGTCAACCGGTGCTGCAGAGCTAAATACGAGGTAGTTCCTCTTCTATAAGAACGATAAAAGGAACCTAACTAACTAAAAAACTAACTATCTTCACGCTGTATCCCTGACGGGGTAGTCAGAGAGGACAGATTGCCAGGCTTCGCGATCCATGCATACTTCTTTCGCTTCGTCGAGATTCATCAATCGCTTCATACACGCACGTCTGGGTATCCGAGTACTTTTGACCTTTCCGTTTTTGAGCAATCTGCTAACGTGATCTAAAAAAAAAATCGTAGTATAAAAGGAACCTATTTGAAGTTTATTAATTGGTAATTAACAAAGTACAAAATATACACAATAGCGGTGGCCCTTATACTCACTCATTAGAGTACTTTAATTACAACACTAAGTGTCGTCGGGGTAGCGAGTTGATCTTGCGTACCTTCAAAGTTCTTGTTTTGTTTAAGTTTATGTGTACAACTAAACTTACAGACCGCAATGTCCTTTAATACATTTTCCTATTAACACATGTTAGCCATTATTTAATTCCAATTGGAATTTGCTTTTTTAAATTTTTTGAACAAAGTTCAGAATTTCTGAACTTTTGTGAGCACTGGAACGGATAAAGAATGAACACACATTTTCTATATTCAGGTAGGCAGGAACAAACTAGTCGTCTACATTTCAGCAGATTGAGGTGAAGTTGAAATTTTAACAAGACCTGTTAAAACCTGTAACTTGGCCTAACAACTCCCGCGTTGCTCCTATCCGGGACCAATGGCTTTACGTGCTTTCTGAAACTCCAGTCCTGTATAAATATATCACAAAAGGCTACCCATCTCAGGCTAGACCGTAGATTAAGATTCCTAACTTAGTGACCGTTTACCAAACTCTTGATGAGACTTTTAATTAATGTAACCCTTTTTAAAACTCTATGAAGCGCTCGTGGCCCCGCGGACTCAGTGTTCTGTAAACGATCACTGAGTTACGCAACTTTCACTATGGCTGGTCGTCGGATGGGTGACCACTTTGTGGCATTTACATTTGCGATCGTTTCCGTGCTTTGGTAGGCACGTTAAGCCGTTGGTCCCGGTTGCCAGTAACATGGCAGCTGTTATGGCATTATGGGCGGCTTGAAAATTTTCAACAGCAGGTGGCCACAACCTACGTCTGTCTATTTTTGCACGGCATTGGGCTCACCAAATATTACGTGGGACAGGAATACACATGGTGAAAAGTAGGCACATAATATGCCTCTGCCACCCCTTCGGGAATAAGGCGTGATAAATTTGAACTCTAAGAAACTTTGATTTAATAAATCCCTATTAAGTACTTCATTTACAAAAGTTTTATAAGTTCAACGCTAATCCCTTTATGCAGTTAAAATGTTTACGATGCCTCGCTCCTTCCTATGACTTAAAACATAATCTTAAGGGCAGATTTCATTGTACACCCGCCAAAGGGCCGTGAATAATTCATTCCAAGCGAGCTCTTTGCTGAATCAACATTAACCTTCGTAGGTACGAGGTATACTTAACTATGTAATTTATTTTTACTTTTAAGTTGTAAAAGTTGCAAAAATACAGCCTCTAAAATTGACACTATTGTAAAAGGTAATTCATATCTTGACTGATTAATAATATCATGTACTACTTATAAATGCCCGGGTTGGATCAAATATTTGTGTGACCCACAAATGTTTGTTTCGGAGTTTGGGTGTTTCTGGTAGATGGTACATACCATGTATGTATTTAGAACTATATAAGTCTATCAGTTGTCAAGATCCCATACCACAAGCGTATATTATCTTACTTTGGGCTAGATAGCGCTGTGTACAAAAATGTTCCACAATATTTATTTATTTTCATTTCGAACGGATGGCAACGCCGAAAAATACTTTTCGAGTTTTTAACACTCCCAGGCCGCATGGTCCCAAATCCCACTTGGCAGTTGTAAAGCCATATTTAAGGTGAATGCGCGTCCTGAAATTTTTTTACAGTAAGTCGCTACAATCTGCGCCTGTGAACTTTAACACGTCAATGGACTCACCATCTGTTAAGGCGTATAGTATGCCTCTGCTATCTAGTATTACTGGCAATTTAAAGTTAAAGTAAGATATAAAATGCCGCAGTATATTAATGAATTAATAGAATTTCTATATTTTAGATTAAATTTGTTCCAAAACTGTAGTATATAAAATCCAGTAACTTCAAAACTCCACACGATTACTGAACATTAATCTTAAATTCCCGTCGCACCCAGCCGATCGTAATATAATAACGATAAGTCAAATACCCAATGCCTATAAAACCCTGCGAGCTATTCATCTCAGGCGTGAACTTGAATACCAAATCACAGTAACGAGATGAGCCAAATTTCACCAATAAATAATTTTCCTCGAATTCGACTTAAAAAAATATTGCAGTAGGTATAAAATTTTAATCGTTTTGAGTTATTGGTTGAACCAGTGTTGACAGCACAGATTTCAATAAATTAATAACTACTGTTATGTGATATTTTTGTTACTACGCTATCTAGCCTCACTGTCAAGAGCTCTGGGGCTCTTCCAAGGGCTCACCCAGGACTCCTGGCCATAGATAGATGTAAAAGGAATGTGTGGTTTTAGTAGAAAATAAAGATTTAAAGTGATGGAATTTGTGTTCGAATAGTTGGGAAAAAATGGCACTTATAAAAAACAACTACTAATTTAAAATTAAGTCATATTACATGTCAAGCACCGACGTAGGTATTATCTATAAATATTATTATCTATATAATATAATTCTATAACAATAAAAAAATTACGTCGTAACCGTAGAGAATCGTTGTAGTGGTTCTACTCAAAATAACTTAAACTACATTCAAAATCAACATTATTTTGCCAACTCATTAAAGTAAGTAACGATATTCATATACTTCGTGCAAGTCGTGAATACCTTTGTAGTAGGAAGGCATGAAACTCGCATTGTCCGGCTCGCCTGTTTAAATTCTATCTGCATTTTTATCCTCAGTATTAAGTTTTCCAAATTCATATTTGAAACGCTGCTAAATAGGATTGTAAGTCATTCGTATTTTCATTTTATTTGAATGTATTTTTTGAGTTTTATTTTGAGATTCTTGATTTTGTAGAGATTATGATCAAAACCACCGATCATACTCTTAAATGACGATTAGAATATGGTGAGGAATTTCTACTTGTTTCGATACGGTTCGGGTAGTTTAGTGGCTAGAACATTGCCCTGGTTAGGCAAAGGTCACGGGTTCAATTCCTGTCTCGAATCGAATTGTCTTTTTTCACTTTATTAAAAAATAATGCATAACCACCGTTTCTAGCATTAAATTCTCATATTTGACAGAAAACTTTAATCATTTCTAAACTCAGACATAGTAAAATCTTTTAACGAGTCTCTTATTTGTGCTTTTACTAGAGTATATCTGAATTCAATGACTGAAAATAATTAAAAAAATAATGTTACTCCATATAATTATAACTATCAGGCACTGTGGGTCTTCAATAAATCTTTATAATGTGTGGGGATTTCTATAATGCCGATAGGATTCTATCATATATCACTGGTACGCAAATCATGTGTGATAGTGTACGTATTAGATAGTAGAACGGTTAATATTCCAGACCACATCCGATTTAAGACAACGATAGGCTCTAAAATACCCTAATTATTGATTTTAGCTTCCATCTAACATAAGATTTTCCCAACGGTTTTTTCAAAGTGAGCTGAATATACAAAGTATGTGGGGCTGTAAAATAATATTTGTATTAACACTGATAAAATTTGGAAGATTTTCGGGTCGGAATAAATATTTGTGTGATACACAAATGTTTGTTTCGGAGTTCGGGTGTTTCCTATGTATAATATGTATGTATTTAGAAGTATATAAGTATGTATATCAGCAGTCGCGCGATTCCATAGCACGAGCTTAAAGCTTAGTTTGGGCTAAACGAAAAATAGACGCTATGTGAAAAGTATATATAAATTATAAATTTATATTTATAGCTTAGTTTTCGCAATACGCAAGGTATCGGCTGCCAGTAACATGGAAATCTTATAACCAATTTGACGATTTTATGACAGGCTAGAATTTTTTTTCAGTAACATGGCAGTCGTGAAGGCTTTATCGCCGGCTTGACAACATGTCGCCACATCCTGCGCTTGTATATTTCAACACGGCAATGAGCTCACCACCTGTTACATGGGTTAAATCTGCATACGGTCTAATGTTGGCGTATAGTATGCCTCTGCCTACCCACTTCGGGGATAAAGGCGTAGAAATATGTATGTATGTATGTAGAAAATTTTCAACAGCAGGTAACTACAAACTGCTCCTGTGTATATCAATAAGGCTGTGTATACCTATTACGTGAAACCAAATACAACTAGTGGATTGTTGGTGTATAATCTACGTCTGTCTATCCCTTTGTTGAAAAAGCGTGACTTACATATGTACGATTTTGTGATGTCAGAAAAGTTTCCGTATTATGAAGTTAGGGTCGCCGTTTTTCATGTGGACCCGTTATAGGGACATTATGTGCACTATGATATATTTGGCAATCTATGGCCGAGATAAAAATGTTGTTAACAAAAATAATGGGCTTTTTCATTGTAGACAAAATTTGGCCCGGCGGAGAATGTTTTTTTTTACAAATAAATATGGAAACCAATTTAATTAAGATATGAAGCATCCAAAATACTTTTTAGATACAGTTCATCCTCAGATTTTTTTAAGGGCCTTGATTTTTTTATTACGCTTTTGAAAGCTGTTAAAGTTAGAAACGGTAATATATATATATATATACATACAAGAGCATGTCTGTCCGGGTAGAATAATGTCATCGATCTTAAAGTTACTCTCGGTTACTTGAAGCACAAAGTACCATGCTTAATTTTTAGAACATAGCTCAAAAGTTGATGACTATGCATGAAGCAAATCTTATTTTTTAAATTCAATGACTATTTTTATATTAAGTTTGAATATCTATGATCACTATAATTTCATAATTCATTCGATCAAAACAAAATAATCAAGTAGCTTTCATTTGTTTTAAACTAACAACCGTTGAACACATACTTTTGTATCGAACTGTATGTCTCGCGGCACTGTATTATAATAAATGGTATACCTTTTGTTCTTGGGGCTCAATTCTCGACCATACGACTTTAAAGGGTAGACGGAAATTTGCAGGTGAAATGTAATTTCTTTCATATTTAGATACGGCAAAACAAGGGACAAAAGTAATTTCATTAGTAAAAACTATGTCTACGCTTTCTAGTCGTATGATCGAGAATTGAGGCCCTGGACGTTTCGAAAGGGCACGTAGGCTTGAGCGACCTCTATGCACCGAGTGTTTTTGATATACCCTTGGAATGATTAACTTTTGGAAACTCACGGCACACAACACTGATCATAATCTGACCGTGCAAGTAGATTTGTTTGATGACTTCTAGAGAAACTTTTAGTTGTAAAATTTCCTACACCAAAAAACAGACTATTTTTGAAGTAAAACTACGAGTATTTTTATTAAAACTTTTTCCATGAAGTTCTCTTACACGTAACCGAGGTGTCACTTTGAGCCTGTCAAGTGTAAAAGATAACGAGCGATTTGTACAGCTTACTGGCAGTTCTACAACTAAAACTTTGTTGACTGGTACTGGAGTAAGTTTTTTTTGTTGTGTTGACAAAAGTAGGTAATAGTACGGGGGAACATCGTTGTACATATGACGGTACTTGTATCTTGGATAATCATGATGTTTAGAAAACTGTCACACTTAATTTTTATAGTATAACTGGAGTGAAATTGATGGACAAAAAAAGGTACAGGATAATAAGCGACCATTGCGGTATGACAGAAGATGTAGTGACTAAGATAGAAAAAGGGATGGATGATATTTTCATCCAACCTTTTCACGTGATCTCATGAAGCAGATTAATATGGCGAGAGCGAATGGGCCAACTGGTAGGTGTCGACCTCGGCTCGTATGAGAAATCAAAGACCTTTTAGAAAAGGTCAGGTCAAGAGTACCCTTAACTGGCGAGCGTGTATGAAAACACTTATGAAAGTAGAAGAAGCTATAGTTGTATATCAGAATCATAGCATGTGAAAAGTAGGTTATAGTACGGGGGAACATCGTTGTACATATGACGGTACTTGTATCTTGGATAATCATGATGTTTAGAAAACTGCCACACTTAACTTTTAATAGTATAACTGGAGTGAAATTGATGGACAAAGAAAGGTACAGGATAATAAGCGACCATTGCGGTATGACAGAAGATGTAGTGACTAAGATAGAAAAAGGGATGGATGATATTTTCATCCAACCTTTTCACGTGATCTCATGAAGCAGATTATATGGCGAGAGCGAATCAGCCAACTGGTAGGTGTCGACCTCGGCTCGTATGAGAAATTAAAGACCTTTTAGAAAAGGTCAGGTCAAGAGTACCCTTAACTGGCGAGCGTGTATGAAAACACTTATGAAAGTAGAAGAAGCTATAGTTGTATATCAGAATCGTAGCAAGTGAAAAGCCATAGTCTCTGCCAACCCTGATGGGAGATAGATATAATAATATGTATGTATCTACGTTTTAATAGACTTCTTACTGCGTGAAGTACTTATCTACTCAAAATGAAATCAACCTTTTGAAAAGCAACCTTAGCTTTTTATAGCGTCACTAGATGTACAGATTGTACATTTGAAGTGCTTGTTAAACTTAAGGTTGTTGTTAATATAAGTGCTCAGAGATAAGAGAACTTTGTTTATACACTTACTTTAATTATGTACTTGAGTAATGTCACAAAATAAAGGGTGAGTTACCTTTTTATTGTCTAATGTTGTTTACCGCGTCGCAGTAATTGCACTACTAAGTTAATTGATTTTGACGTTTTTATATTAATCAAGCGCTCGGGACCACGAGCGGGACACGCTGACACAGTGTTCTGTATACTATCACTGCTTTAAACCACTTTTACTATGGTTGGTTGTGGATGGGTGTCCGCTTTGTGGTAGGTACGGTAAGCCATTGGTCCCGTTTTCCACTAACATGGCAGTCGTTAACCCAAGTTATATGGGCGACTTGGAATGTTTCAACAGCAGGTAGCCGAATACCTGCGTCTGTCTTTTACGACACGGCAATGGGCTTACCACCTATTACGTAAGACAGCAACAGTGCAATGTGGGCGTAAATTGTGGTAAGCAAACAAAAAAAATATGCCTCTGTCACCCCTTCAGGGATAAGGCGTGATTGATAAACTGAACTATATTAATGTAAACGTATTGCACACTTGGACCAATCAAACGCTCGATCGAAAGAGTCGCTGCATCAACCAAACTTGTACAATAACCATAAGACTGTACACTATGATCATTGTTTAATTGTTCGTACTGATAGCAGCTGGTCCTCTCGTTTCGGAGCTCAAGAAGTCTTTCCTTTTTTCCTTCCTCAATTCGTAAGGTCTAAAGTATCATTATTTATGCACATATCATCGTTCAATCAGATTTTTATTGATCTGACTCTCCTACTGGGACCTAGTAAAGGCAATATACAGTGATCACTTATTCCCCACTAATTTACTTGTCCTTAACTCCTTATCACTTCCGTCCTCCAGATCCGTTCACCTTATCACTACCTGTACTTTTTCACAATATCACCTTCATCAATTTGACCCTGACTGAACTCAAACTAGTACATTGTAAAAAAAACTTCGTTCTTTAAAATATCAACTCCAATTAAAACTTCTTCTTTCAATTTGTTTAAAATTTTACTCATTTAAAGTTTAATCTTTACTAAAATATTCAGTGATTTACTCGTAAGTAACCAGGGTTGTAAATAAATGTTTGTTGTATAAGAGCATTTCTAGCATGAACGTTAATATAGTGTTACGCGGTCTAGTGCCCATACAAATAAAATTACTGCTCAACCAAATCCTTTAACACCTAGAAACCTTTGATTTTTAGGGTAAGCTATAATGTAAGGCCCCCACTTAAGTTTTTCTTTAGTTACACTAATTACACTTGGAGTTATGAGGTGGCATTTAGCAAATTCAGAAACGATTTGAGATACGGTGAGGAATCGTGATATAAGCTTGTTTTCTACATTCTATATGACTAGTTTACATCGAACATGCTTATTTACCTTAAATAGCTTGACTTTTCGACTGGGTTACACTAGCCGTGGTCACAAGCAGACTGAAGGGGCGGTGTCACTCCGATTGTGAGGTAGAATCGTCTGAATCTACCCTTACATTGTCTATCCACGCACCAGTACAAACAACACTGATAATATCCCTATCCTGTAGGCCGTCCGTATTCCTAGCGTTATCCGACTGTGCAAAACAACGAGGTTGTTTAATATCATTTCAATAGCATCACGCACCATTCTCGAATTATAGTGGCGGTCAGTGGAGAGGACTTGGGGAAGGTGAAACTCAATCCAGTGATTAGTGCCTGATTGTAATATATGTTCTGCTATCGCTGATTTGTTGGTCTGTCGGTTCTTTACAGCGGCGATATGTTCGTTTATCCTTTCAGCTATGGTCCGCTTTGTTTGGCCTATGTAGGAACTATCGCAGCTGCAATTTATTTTATAAATGCCCGGCGTTTAGAAAGGCAGTACATCTTTCGGTGTGCTCACCTTTTTCTTTACTTTAGCCCCCGGCGTGTACACAGTTTGAAATTAATACTTTCGTAACACCGTTCCTATCTTATCTGTTACTCCTTTCACATAGGGCAAGCAGGCAGGTTGTCTATTTACCTCTGGATGCTTAACACGCCTTGCCTGCCTCTGTCGTAATCGCTTCACTTTATATCCGTTTCGACTAAGTACCTCTTGAACATGGTTGAGTTTACCCTCTAAATGTTCACACAGGGTCACAAAGATCATGAGCTCGGTTCTGTAAAGAAATCATAACGGATTGTAAGTGAAAAGGATGGTGATGCGACGTAGCGTGAAGGTATTTATCTGTATGTGTAGGCTCCGGTAAATACAGTGTATTAAAGACCCGTCAGTTCTCACGGCCAATCTGACATCCAAGAATGACAACGAACGATCCTTTTCCATCTCATATGTAAACTTCATCTTCGGGTGTATGGAGTTAAGATGTTTTAAATACTGATCTACTTCCTGCTTGTTTCCAGAGACGACGCTGAAAATATCGTCGACATACTTTTTTCATAGCCTGATAATTTTTGACCTATCTCTCAACGCCTTCTCTTCAAAATGTTCCATCCATAGATTAGCTAGTACCGGGGCTACTGGACTCCCCATCGCGACACCATTTACTTGGAGGTAGTGCTGACCTTGGAAAAGGAAATAGTTGCCTTTTAAGCAGTGTTTCAGTAGATCAATATAATTCAACGTCATTTCGCTGTTAATCAGTCTGTCTTTTACCACATCCAAACACTCCTCGATTGGAACGTTGGTAAACAATGACTCCACATCAAAGCTGACCATAATTTCTCCTGGTTCCAATATAAGGGGCTTTACAATTTGGATGAAATAGCGAGAGTCTTTCACAAAAGATGGTGTTTTACCCACCAGTGGCTGTAATACTGACGCGACGTGCTTCCCAAGGTCATAAGTAGGAGATGAAATCTGACTTACGATAGGCCGCAATGTCGGTCTTATGTATTTTGGGTAACCCATATAGTCTTGGAGGTTGGTGTGTCTTTGGTTTGTACAGTTTATCGTACTCATCTTCTGTGAACAGGTCCTGTTGTTCTAGTACCGTGCTTCGTATTTTGCGTGTTACTCTGGCCGTTGGATAATATGCAACTGGTTTGTATACGTTTATGTCGCTTAACATCTTACTTACCTTTCTGTGATAATCAACTGTATTTATCACTACAGTGGCGTTTTCCTTATTGGCCATAAGCACTAAAATATCCCGGTTATCCCTTATGTTTTTTTAATGTTTGACGCTCTTCTGTAGTGATGTTACTAGCTGGAGGTTTAGATTTCCGTAATATCACTGACACGTCCTGTCTCAATATTTCGGCACTATTGGGAGGTATTTTATTACGTATTATCGTTTCCTCTTCGCTGCTGATTGTGTTCTCGTATGGTATTCGTTTAGGTGTCAATGCAAAGTTCATACCTTGGGCCAAGATGTTTAAGGTAGGTTCATCTAAACTCACGTCTGACAAATTTATGACCGTTTCTTGGTTTAGATCCGTAGACAGAGAGTACTATAGACACATAGTCAGCGTGCCGCAGAAAGGGACAGGTAGTGTTATAACTGGGTTATCATATGAACAAATTTTCCCCATATTGTGTATTATTTATATCCATCACGCCTTATCCCCGAAGGGGTGGCAGAGGCATATTATATGCCCACTTTTCACCGTGTGGATTCCTGTCCCACGTAATAGGTGGTGAGCCCATTGCCGTGTTGAAATAGACAGACGCAGGTTGTGGCTACCTGCTGTTGAAATTTTTTAAGCCGCCTATAAGGCTTTCAACCAGGCTTAACGACTGCCATTTTACTAGCAACCGGGACCAACGGCTTAACGTGCCTTCCGAAGCACGGAAACGCTCGCAAATGTAAATGCCACAAAGTGGTCACCCATCCGACGACCAGCCATAGTGAAAGTTGCGTACCTCAGTGATCGTTTACCGAACACTGAGACCGCGGGGCCACGAGCGCTTCAAATGTAAAGTCAAAGTGTATTATTTAAATTCTAAGTATTCACCTACGCTCCGTACTTTAGATAAAAAGACATTATTACTAGACCAACCAAGACCATGAAGTCCAAATTTAGCTTATACAAGCTTGTGTTATAGGATTTAGACAACTAAGAAACATACTTAAATGCACACATTTAAATATCGAAAACAAGTTCTCTTTTATATTAGTCCAGTTTAAAGAGAGTAAACTTATGACACTTTGACTGTGATATTAGTATCAGTAAGCTCTAGTTTAGTAATCCACTATTATTTCCCTGCTAAGTGCAGCTATCATTAGGCTTTTAGTTTTCGGAATTGTTGTGAGTGACTGCCGCCTGACCTACCGATCCCGTAAGGGCGCCTGCGTAGTTGTCCCATCCGTAAGTCAGCATTTACACCGCTGGCAGGTAAGGGCATTTGGAAATTTGGAAACACCCTTACACTCACATAGAAAATACCTGAACTCCTTAGCATACATTTGCAGATCCAGAAAATATTTGTCCCCACTCTTGCATACAGTATCAACTGCGCCATAGAGGTGATACGTTCTAGTTTTCGTGAGTAAATATTACAGTATGTTATTTTTTTATTATGTTTATTTAGTTTTGCAGTTAATTGATATAATAAACATTTGTAAGGAAGCAGAGACTGTTATTTTTAGTTTAAAATGTGTCTCCCATTAAATAATAATATTATGTCTCTTAAATTGTTTACGATTATTGACAACGGGTCCAGTTTCTCCATGTAATAGTCTTTTTCTTCTTTCTATATAAAAACTTTTGTTCAAAATGTATGCTTCAAATTCTCGAAGTTGGTTTTGGTGACTAATTAGATCGTCCTGTAGCTGTTATCCAAATCTGATGCGAATTGTCACTTTTAGGAAAGCTGCAAGAAACAAATAAATATATTACTAAACACAACACAATAAAAACCTAAACAAGCGCTTAAGTATCTTAACATGCAATGCTAGCTGATACACCTGCTGACAAACGAAAAAGGTTCGGGCACGTGAGCTGATACCTTCTAAGAGATTGGTAGATTAGGCGGCAGTCGTTTCTAACAGCACCGTCAACAACGATATTACAGCTACTATTAGTTTAGCATAGCAGACACCGACCACTAAAGTGGAAAATTTGGGCGAACCGAGACCTCACGGTTGGGTAATATAATATTTATAATAAAATATTGAATTTTAGAGCAGTTCCTACAACATCTTAGGTATATAATAGCGTATCTTCAAACTTCGCCTGCATATTGCTGCTAACTGACTAATGAGGCCATGGCGCTGATACGCGTGGTAGAATGGTTGGGAGGTACGAGAGTAGTAATTTCCAATATAGCCTAATCATAGATAATTCTAGCTGCCTGTCCAAGACCCCGGGCTCGTTGAGATGTTGGATGCTACCGGACCCTAGGCCTAAACTTATGTTGTTCAAAATAAAATTAACGTAGCGTAAAATTACTATATCTCAAAGGAATTTTTCTGCACGTCTCACATTTTTGTGCGTCTATTTATTTATGTTTAAATAAACGTAGCATGTACGACATGACATGACCAGCATTTTGTTTTAAAATAAAATCTGATTTGGGGTAATTTAGCATACATGATATGGCGACCTTGACTTTTATTTATATTAAAAGTTAGACTTCTAATATAATGATATTTGATCTTATTTACTAATGAAAGTCCAGCTTGAACACAAGATGCACAATAACCTACTGTTAAAACCTAGTAACTGATAAAACTTGGTAGTACTTACGAATGAAAAGATACAGTTGTTTTCACCATCACTTATATCTTAAAACACTATACCGCACCATCTTTTATTGATTTGAATTAATATTTATTTCGTCATATTACTCCACGATGAAATATAACACAGTTTTGTACCTTTAAACTATCTTTACACCGCTATAAAGCTATTTTTTTACAATAATGACAATGAACTGCAAAACAGCTGTCAAACTTTGTTTCGCTCAATCTCAAGATTGTGCTGAAAAAACCGGCAAGCTGGATGAAACAAATAATCTAATCATTATGTTTCTTTTCTTCACACTAGAAAGGCATAAGTTGCTTTCTTTCTTGTGTGAGTGAAACAAAAGCTATCAATTCGTCTATAGTATTCTCTGTCTACGCTTAGATCGGACGCTGTAGATGACGTTTTGTTTTCTTTATACCGGCGATTAAACTCCTTCGAAAACTTTCGCTCGTAGGTCACACTACATAATTCGAAGGTTCGACACGCTTGTATGAATGTAATCCGATCACACACATCATAGTCCTCGCGAGATAAAATACTACTACACTCCAGGTGTAACACATACAACTCACTTTGTACACCGTTTAGTTCACTGTATTTATTGCGTATTAATTGTCTCAGGAGACGTATACTCGCGCTTTGTAGAATCCTACGAGAAAATGCGATGTCATTACGGTTTTATCGTATAAAACCGTAATGACATCGCATTTTCTCATGTAGGTAAAATGTCCCAATCGCGACATTTAATCAAAAATGTCAACAATGTTTCCGCTAGCGCACGCCTTTTCCGTAGATATTCCAGATGACGCACTTTGTTTGCAACCCAGTCGAAACGTCAAGCTATTTAAGGTAAATAAACATGTTCGCGTTAATACCTGAATTTTACACTACTTTTACTAATGCAACGGGAAAGTTTAAAAGTTAGTAGCATACACCGTTTGCAAACAAACAAAAAACAACTCTTCTATAGCCTATAAATGTAAAATAAAAATATTTAATAAAATTTTAAATAAACTGTAAATTTAAATAGTTACAGTTCCCAAGAGAAATCATTGTAACTGCTATTGCTATTAAAATGGATAGCAGTAAACATTACATCGATTGTAAGATAGTATGAAAGTGCCTCTATCGAATGAAAAGAACTATCAGTATCGACAATAATTCTTCTTTGTATTTCAATGGAGAGCACTAACTGGAACTTAGGGACTTGTGAATGATATTGTAGCTCCATTCATTACAACGATTTCATTTGATTTGAAAACTCTTCTTAAAATAAACATTGTACTTTACTAACTAACTAACTAACTATCTTCAAGCTTTATCCCTGACGGAGTAGTCAGAGAGGACAGATCGCCAGGCTTCGCGATCCATGCATACTTCTTTCGCTTCTTCAAGATTCATCAATCGCTTCATTCACGTCTGGGTATCCGAGTATTTTTGACCTTTCCGTTTTTGAGCAATCTGCTCACGTGGTCTTCATATGTAAGTCTCGGCCTACCTTGACTTCTTCTACCCTCTACTTTCGCACAATATATATTCTTCGTCAATCGTTCCTCACTCATTCGTTGGACGTGTCCAAACCAACGGAGCACGCCCTTTTCCAGCTTAACGCTGACACTTTCATTGAAACCTGCCATATTGCGTATCACTTCGTTACGTATTCGGTCGGCCAAAGTAACGCCGCACAATTTCCGAAGTGATTGCATCTCCACAGCATTCAATTTACTTTCATGCATCTGCTGACATACCCAGGTTTCGCTACCGTAACGCAAAGTTGGCACAAGCACTGCGTTATGAATCGCCAGTCGTGCTTCTTTTACGATGCTTTGTCGCTTTACTAATTGGGACAAAGCACCGTTAATTCTGTTTCCGGCAGCTACATCCGAATCACATCTTCCATTCGCGCTAAACATACTCCCTAAATACACAATTTCATTCATTTGCCCTAGTTGTTCCTGGTTTACCCAAATCTCGCATTTGGTTCTTAGGTCATCTCTTTCAAATACTAGAACCTTAGTTTTACTTGGATTCAAACGAAGACCCTTACTTTCACACTCCTCTTTCATATTAATGACTAACGGCTGAAGGTCGGCTTCTGAAGAGGCCATGAGCACTGCATCATCAGCGTACAGCAGACAGTTTACTTTTAAGTCACCCAAATTCACACCCATATCACAATCTTTCAACTTCTGCAGGCAACTGTCCAGAAACACTATGAACAGCCAGGCAGACATGACACAACCCTGTTTGACGCCTGTACAGACATCCCCCCCTACTCGCACGCAAGTCTTACAGTCCCTATAAAGCGACTGTATTGCCCGCAGTAGCGAGCCGTCCACACCATATCCGGGCAGCAAGTCCCACAGAGTTTCTCTCACAAAGTTATCAAATGCTTTCTCCAGATCCACAAAAGCGCAGAAAACCTTCTGGCTAAAAGCCAGAAACTTCTCCGCGATCATGCGGAGAGAAAACACTTGATCCATGCAACCTCTTCCACGTCGGAATCAGCACTGAGCCTCCCATAAATACCTTTCAGACTTTTCTTGCATTCTTGCCGTTATAACTTAACACACCATACACCTTACTAGCTAAGCTGAACAAGCTGATCGCCCTGTAGCTGGAGCAGTTTAGGCGCGAGCCTTTCCCTTTGTAAATAGGTACTACAACTACTACTCGCCAGTCATCTGGGACCTCACCCGTCCGCCAGCACAAGTTGAATAACAGACATAGTGTGTCCCAGACACGCGACCCACCGTACTTGATCATCTCAGCAGTACCTGTGTAATGCAGCCATAATAATTACATGTGTCAATGTCAAAATATGGTTTTCTGATTTTAGTTTTGTTTATTTTAAATTAACTGCCATACATTGTGTTTTTTTTTTTGTAACTGGGACAATATGGGGAAATTCAAAACCATAGAAGATACATTTATTCTTTTTTGTGATAAAAAATTGACATAGTAATTTTTTTCAATTCAGTCAAGCGTGAGTAGTCCATAGAAAAGTGACATTGAAAAAAAAAATTGATGCGAATCGACTCAGTTTCATACAGGGAATATTTCATTATTTTGAAAGAAAAAAATCCAAGCAGCAGAAGTTAGTCAAATTTAATAAAATGTTTCTCATACAACAGGTTAGTTCAAAGTTCCCATCTACTGCATCACAGTTGATACTTGTACTTACAAAAAGCGTTCCATATTAAAAAATGCGATGTTATTTGCACTGTAGACTTGGAACTGGACCTCCATGGTCTTATGACTTTTATTATTCAAATGAATAACAATTTTTTTTTTTTTAATAACAAATTCAAATTTTTAACGAACATTGTTATTATCTCTTTTTGATGTCTGTACAGGCGTCAAACAGGAATGTGTCATGTCCGCCTGGCTGTTCATAGTGTATCTGGACAGTTGCCTGCAGAAGTTGAAAGATTTTAATATGGGTGTGAATTTGGGTGACTTTACAGTAAACTGTCTGCTGTACGCTGATGATGCGATGCTCATGGCCTCATCAGAAGCCGACCTTCAGGCATTAGTCACTAATATGAAAGAGGAGTGTGAAAGTAAGGGTCTTCGCTTGAATGCAAGTAAAACTAAGGTTCTAGTATTTGAAAGAGGTGACGTAAGAACTAAATTAGGGTAAACCAGGAACGTCTAGAGCAAGTGAATGAAATTGTGTATTTAGGAAGTATGTTTAGCGCTGATGGAAGATGTGATTCGGATGAAGAACGGCGAGTAGCTGCCGGAAACAAAGTTAACGGTGCTTTGTCCCAGTTAGTAAAGCGACAAAGCATCGTAAAAGAAGCACGAATGCCGATTCATAACGCAGTGCTAGTGCCAACTTTGCTTTACTGTAGTGAAACCTGGGTATGTCAGCAGATGCATGAAAGTAAATTGAATGCTGTGGAGATGCGATCACTTCGAAAATTGTGCGGCGTTACCTTGGCCGACCGAATACGTAACGAAGTGATACGCATATGGCAGGTTTGAATGAAAGTGTCAGCGTTAAGCTGGAAAAGGGCGTGCTCCGTTGGTTTGGACACGCCCAACGAATGAGTGAGGAACGATTGACGAAGAATATATATTGTGCGAAAGTAGAGGGTAGAAGAAGTCAAGGTAGGCCGAGACTTACATATGAAGACCACGTGAGCAGATTACATACAGATCATTTAAAAACAAAATAATTATAGTTTTTTAAAATGGATTTCCGCCATGTAACGCCTGATTCAATTAGTTATTGTTACTTTTATTTACCAACAAGACGTGCACCTGCACATAATAGTAAAAGTAGCAAGTAAACTTTTTTTAGATGAACATTTTCCTGGTCGTTGGATGGGTACATAATATATGGTCCTATTAAATGGCCACCACGTTCACCCGACATGATGCCGATTTACTTTTTTATGTGGGGCCACCTTAAGGGTCGAGCTTATGAATCTCGATACAATACTGTACAAGAATTTTACTGCCTCTGTGGCGCGGTGGGAGTGCATCCGACTGCTACGCAAGAGGTCGTGGGTTCGATTCCCACCCAGGATAAAACTTTGTGTGATGAGCACGATGGTTTATTCTGTGTCTGGGTGTTATTTATCTATAATATGTATGTATTTAGTAATATATAAGTATGTTTATCAGTTATCTAGATCCAATAACACAAGCTAATATTAGCTTACTTTGGGCTAGATGGCGCTGTGTGAAAAGTGTCCCACAATATTTATATTTATTTATTACAATATAAATACAGAACATGAATGATAACATTGTGGGCTTCATATCTTACAACTGCAAATCATTGAAGAGGTCAATTGAAGAAGTGAGGCAGCTTTGTGATAAATATCAGCTAATCGCCCTTCAGGAGACCTGGCTTTTCCCGCATGATCTTCATATATTAGACCAGATTCATGACAAATTTGGCAGTCACGGTATATCTGCCGTCGACACTGGGAGAGAAATGGTGCGTCGGCCTTACGGTGGTGTCGCGCTGCTTTGGGATCAAGCGGATTTTTTCAACCATAGAAACAGTGCATTGTAACAATGATCGTATGGTAGCATTGAAGCTTGTGCGCGGCGATCGGAGTTTATTAGTATTTAGTGTATGTATGCCTACTGATTGTGAGGAGAACTTGACTATTTTTACTCAGTGTCTCGCTAACATAAGTACTATAATAGATAGTGTTGATATTGAAACGGTGTTTATCTTGGGTGACTATAATGCACATCCGGGGACCCTGTTCGGTAAAGAGCTGATGGATTTACTTATTATACATATACAGTATTATTTAGATTACTGTCTGGAGGAATCCTTGACGTGTATAGATCACAGGTAAATGGATGTGGGCACATATACTTATGTCAGTGATTGTAATGGAGCGCAGCGGTGGTTCGATCATTGTGTTGTGTCGGTGGCTGCCGAAGCGGTAGTGAGCGGCGTACGTGTTTTGTGTGACGCTTACTTATCGAACCATCTACCTCTATAGTTGCAGGTAAACTTAAATAGTATTATTAAAACTATATGCATGCATAACGTATCTGAATATAGCTGTAAATACATATGGGGTAATAGGGACAGTAGTCAAATAGATGGATATCGTAAATTATGTACGGATAATTTTAGCTTAATGCGTGAGAATAACTATTATAAGTTTTCTTGTAAGACTGATTCTTGCAGTAGTCAGGAGCAGGTTGGACTAATAGATAAATATTATTGTGACATTATAACGACACTGCAGTGTTCGGCAGAGCGTACGTTTTGTAATAAAACATAGGGGAGGCGCGCAGTTGTCGGTTGGAATTATCATGTTAAAAAGTACCACATTGCGGCTCGGCAAACGTTGCAGTGGGTAGTGTGTGGTCGGCCGTGTTCGGGATATTACTATGACAGCATGCGTAACGCGCGTAGGGAGTTTGAATCCGCAGTGAGTTATGTTAAAAAAAAACCAGGAAAAAAAAATGGATATCCTGGCTCAGAATGCAACCTCAAATAATTTTGCTAACTTTTGGAAGGAAGTTAAAAAATTTAACGGCAAGAAGCGTAGTCCCGTAAGTATTGAGGGAGAAACTGATAAGTTGTTGATTGCCAACAAATTCATGGAGCATTTCAAGGTATCGCAGCCCTCTACGCTACCTCAGTCTGGGTCGTTTTTAAATGGATCGCGTGGTTTAGGGGCATTCCACGTCAATACGGAAGATGTCGTAACTGTACTCAGAAGTATGAGGCGTGGAAAGTCTCCGGGCTACGATGGTCTAAGTATTGAACACCTACTGTTTGCGGGGCAGTATGTTTCGGAAGTTCTAGCCGGGTTTTTTAATCTGTGTACGCAGCATTGCTACTTACCATCAGATCTTATTCGTACTGTGGTCGTTCCCATTGCCAAGAACAGGACAGGTAATGTTTCGAGCACGGCCGGCTACAGGCCCATCTCTCTGGCAACAGTTGTGGCTAAGGTGTTTGAACGTCTTTTACACAAAGAATTACATCCTTCCCTAAAGATTGATGATAGTCAGTTTGGCTTTAGGGAGCAGCTCTCGACGGATATGGCCATCTTCTCACTCAAACAGGTTGTTAGGCATTATATTAACCAGGGAACTAGTGTCTTGGCTTGTTTCCTGGACCTCATCCGCGCTTTTGACGTCATCAACCACGACCTTTTGTGAGAGAGAAGTTGTCGAGTACCAATGTGTCGCCTGGCGTTTGTGGACTGATTAGATATTTGTATATTAATCAGTCCAACAATGTTAGATGGGAGAACGCGGTTTCAGCTGATTTTAAACTATCTTGTGGAGTCAGACAGGGGGGATTGACCTCTCCCGATCTGTTCAACCTGTATGTAAATGATTTGGTTGAGGAACTGAGCAGGACGCCAGTGGGGCTCAGATTGGATGACAGATACGTCAACAATCTGACCTATGCTGATGATATGGTTTTGCTCAGTCCCTCAATCAAGGGTTTAAGAAAGCTAGTGTCGATTTGCGAGTATTATACTAAAACGTATTATTTAGTATATAATGTTAAGAAAACGGAAATGATGGTGTTCAGGTCGGGACGGGGACCGCAAACCATACCTTCAGTCAGGGTATGCGGACAGATGGTGAGGATCGTTGAGACGTTCAGGTACCTTGGTCATGTTCTAACCGCCCACTTAAAAGGACGATGCCGATATTGAACGTCAGCGTCGTGCACTGTCTGTGGTTGGGAATATGCTTGCTAGACGGTTCGATAAAGCTAGTTTACATACTAAGATACTGCTTTTTAAGACGTATTGTCAAAGTCTTTATACGTGCCAACTTTGGACCGAGTATACAAAGAAGTCTCACGATAGTATTAGAGTTTAATATAATAATTTCTTCCGACACCTCATGGGATTAGAGCGACACTGTAGCGCTTAGGGGATGTTCGCTGAGGCGCAGGTGAATACTTTCAATGCTATCCAGAGAAGCAGAATTGCATCTTTCTTGCTTCTACACGTGCCAACCCTGCCCAAGATTGTTAAAAGCTTGGCAGATAGACTCTGCACCAGCAGTGTGTACAGGCGTTGGATGGAGATAGCGGCCTGATAGCTCTAATAATCATTAATATGAAAATTTTGTATGATTTATGGTTTGATTATTGTTTTTTTTTAAATTGTGACTGTATAACGCTTTTTTTTTAATGGATTATGAATTTTTTTTTTGTTTTGTTTATTACTTTTCTTACTATGTAATACTAATATGAATCAAATGATTTGAAATAAAAAATATTATTATGTCTCTTCTTTACACGGGTATCTTCTTTTTTTTCTCATGAAGATACCCGGACTTTTGATAGGCTTACATGGGGACATAGGTCCAACACGCAGAGGCCCTTTGAGAATTTTTATCTAATAGGGAATGGGACCCCCACTGCAGATAGTCCACGCCCGCCTTATGTAGAAGAACGGTAATGGATCACCTCCAATGGGAGTTAAACTATTGTAAAATGTGCTAACTATGAAATGGGCTATTGGGTTGGGGGTTAAATGGATCGGATGAATTAAGCTATTGATGAAAACGGCGTCTGCCATTTTAATATATTATTATTAAACTACTGGCAGACGGTGACTCGCCAACTCACTAGATGGGCCTCCTATACAATCACCATAGGCATGATAAGCCTGTAAGGCGACAGGGGGCAACACCGGTGTGAGCGGCTTGGGGTGTCGAGCGGTGCGGCGCCGGTTTCACCATCGCGGGACAGGCCCGGAGCGGGCTTCCCCGTGGTTATGCCCTTGAAAATGACACTTCCACCCCCGAGCATATAGCTCTGGCTCCCTCCCTCTGACCGGCCAATTAAGGCAAGCCAGAGTTGAGATTTGCTGCACTCCCGGGAGTAGCACTCTCACTGCTCTCCCGTTAGGCCATTAAATCCTAACCGGTGCAGAAGGGCAACAAAACTCTGAGGAATCGGGACCGATGTGTAGCCACGCACATTCAGCTCGCCACAAGCTGCCCTGCGGATGTGAGCTTTTCAATAACTTACTGATACATTTTTTTGTTGGTATCAGAAAGCAGATAACTCAAAAAGCGAATCTACTGTGCCCTCATAGGGTTGCGTTAATCCTATAAAAAATAACGACTGTCCTCGAGGGGTTTATTATTATTATTATTTAATTAGAAGAGGCAGTCCTTTACCACTTAAACAACATTAAACACATGTCCTTGGCTAAGGCAACAAGAGGTGTACTAAAACGTGCTCATATCTGTATTCAGCAAGAGGGAGCAGGGCAACATACGTTGCCTTGATAGTTTTATTAAAGTTGGTACAAAATTAGTATTAAGAACAAAAATGGTATGAGAAACATTTTATTAAATTTGACTAACTTCTGCTTCTTAGATTTCTTTATATATAAAATCGAGTCGACACGTGCCAAAAAACTTTTTTTAAAATGTCTCTTTTCTAAGGACTACTCACGCTTGACTAAAAACTTTTATTTATTTATTTATTTATTTATGTACACACTAGGTAACATATATCAATAGTTGAAGGACACATAGGTACAATGGTACTGCTTATTTCTAAAAGAAATATCTCCCAGCAGACCGACGATAGGAGAACGTGAAATAGGAAAATAATAAGTAAAAGTGTGTAAGTAAGAGAGCAAAGATAGAAAATAAAATTAACACACATACAAAAGAGCGTAACTAAATAACACTATATAATATATAACAACAAATAAATATAAAATAAGATAAATAAATACCAAATAAATATACTTACACATATAAATAAATACTAATTAAATATTTATAAACATATAAATAAAATTGATTTACAGTGTAGAGAGATAGTGTTCACGGACTTTTATTGATAATAAGTCATTTTTTTTTTACAAAATAAGAAAAAATGTTTCCTATGGCCGTTTACCTGTATCTTCTATGGTTATGGATTTCCCCATACTGTCCCAGTTAAAAAAAACACTGTATATATAATTGCAATCGTTATAATTCCACGATTATGAATATGTGAAAAAATAAATAGTGATCTCAATTCGTATTTCATGAGAGTAACAAATTTCTGAAAAATAACATATATAATTAAATTCAAACCTACCATGACGATTTTAATATAATATACAATTGATTTGGGTTAAAATTCCAAATTATTATACTACATATATCACATTATATTTTTTCCTATTGTAAAGTAGGTAGTTAAAATTTTTAGTACATCAAAACCGTTCGGGATGGCGACGCACTGTGGACGCCCTCTGCCCCATCCAGGGGACATACGATTTTCATGAACGAGTTAAAAATTTTAGTCTAGTTTTTTTTAATTTTAATTAATGGTTGGTTTTTATTTAGTTGTTATTATTGGTAATAGGGTAAATAGGAAAAACTTCAATATGGGAAGTCATCTGTCATCTTTTAAATGCAATATAATGAAACCCAGAAGATAGCGAGCTAATTTATTTTAATGCACTGCTTAGACAATGGTTATTAAATGAAATGGATTACTTAGAAAAAATTGAAAACATAACGTGACGTCACTCTAAATTCAATATGGCGGACTAATTGTTTTTCCTACAATGTGGATTTCAAATGAAAGGACTTGCTGAGAATTATTTTTTAGAGCATTTAAATTAAAGCTAGTTTAGAAAATTAAAATATTAAATATACATATTAACCGATACTGTTTGTATATTAAAATTTTCATGTCATGCTCATTTATATGACTGAACTTATTCACAGATTGACTGATATTCTATCTGCCAACGTACCTACCCAATTGACATATGCTAACACTTGACCCGCATCATACTTCTCGTTAAACAACAGTACTAAATCTGCCAATATAAATGATCCTTAATCCAAACTCTTAATCCCTGTTAGCACCAGCTCTTAGAATGTCAGGATCAATGGCGTTTATGATGTATCATCCGCCCATTCATATTAACGTAAATGTTATAACAAGAAGACAGTTTTTTAGATATTATATACACATACTCGTACTATACTTTTTGTTATATAGAAATGAATATACACAACATATTTAACGAAACTATCAATGATTATTCGTAGTATTTTGTACATACTGTAAGTAATTTAGACATAGCCGGTCATTGATATAGCTGAGACATCGAGAGTTGAGCTAAGTTACAATTATGTTAATAATAAGCGTATAAGAAATCCGAATATATATCTTGGGATTTTTTGCATCGATATCAAGGCGTATGAGATACATATAAAAGCATACCTATTCCAATAGCTTGAAGTTGCAAAGATATATGAGCTATGAGTAAGAGGTACTTAAAATACAACGAACGGTAGTTTGACTCAGAGTGCCAAGGACAAATCCGGGTTTCTTTCTTTGCCTTTAACTCGGCTATGGACGACGGGGGCGCTTTGCCGCATGGCATACCATAGTGTGGGAAATTCATTCCGTAAATTAAATGCAATTGGACACTTTTGCCGCTGTGTGCAATTGGCGTAGACAGAATCATGTCAAATTTCAGTTCAAACCCTACCAAGACTCAAGTTTGTGCATTGACCGCTAAAAAAGCCCCATTTACTGTAGCACCAGGGCACTCTTCTTTCCATCTTTAACAGTATTGGGATCCTTAGTGTTGGGTCTCTAGTGACGTCCAATACGGTAGACATTTAGAGGACAAGGCGAAGCTGGCGTTAAAAAGCTGGGTGTGCTCAACAGCGCGAGGCTGTCATTTACTGCAGAGCAAACACTGCTCCTCTATAAGTCGCAAGTGCGGCCACACATCTACATGTCACCTTTGGACTGGTGCACCTGAATACCAGCTTCGACCTTTCGACTGGGTAGAAGGGCGTGCTATGATTGTCAACGATCCTTTACTAGCGGGCGGTGTCAAACCTCTTCGCGACTGAAGAGACTTTGCCTCCTTAGCGTGTTCTATCGCCTGTACAACGGTCTGTGCTATTAAGAGTTATTGGATATGATGCCCACGGCTACCTTCTATCATCGCACCGCTCGCCTTAGACAGGATGTTCAACCTCACAATTTGCATCCGGAGCGCTCGCATACGGTTAGGTCCGAAATAGTATTTATTCCGCGTACGCTTAGATTGTGGAATGAACTCCCTGCCTGGGATTTTTCCCGAACGTCAACAGTATGGGGTTCTTGAATGTGTTGTCTTAGAAGGTTTTTAAAGGATCGAGTGCTCCACCTCCGATGTTGCATACGTCCATATACTACGGTGACCACTTTTCATCAGTATGCTTGTCGCCACTACCACCTCAGTGATATATAAAAAAAAGAATAAGAATAGTAAGTACTAATATTATTATGTCCCTGAAACAATTTAATCACGAGCGACGACTTATTCATAATTTATGTCCCAGTTGATTGTCATCAAGCGCACCCTTTATAACAGCTCATAACTTATTATATTATGCAACAAAGTAAGGCGTCACCATCTTCATTCAAGCTTAATAGAAGCTCCTGTAGAATAGCAATGAATAGGCTGACCTCAGTACTGAGAGAACAGGCTTTGTTGTACTTCATAAGCCTTATAATTTACCCGCATACTGGCGTAAATTACTTTATTTATTTAGTAAGCTTATATACATAAACTGATAATGTAAAAAGCTGAAAAAAAATATTCCTTCGTAGACACCTCAATGGGCTCACCACCTGTTACGTGGGGCAAAAATGCATACAGTAAAATGTGGGCGCAGTGTGCCTCTGCCTACCCTTTAGGGGATACAGGCGTGACAATATGTATGTTCATAGATTTTTTTTTTAGTGGTCTCATAAGATATCTGTACTACTAAATTTCATTAGGTACTAAAAGTTGAAGTAAAATTGTAGTTATTTTGTACACTTGATTCTAAAATTATCTCCAGCGGCCATAAGAATTGGTATACTAATATCTTGTGTCAATAGTCGTATTCGCTTTTTCAGAAGCAGAATTTGCTAGGTTTGTTTTACACTCAAAGATGAGTTAATAAGTATTTTTAAGGGATATTTGTCTCGTTGGCCTTAGGAAGGCACGATTTTTTTTACTTGCTACATAGATCTCTAATTGATTTATTTATCTATCACGCCTTATCCCCGAAGGGGTGGCATATTATAGGCCACCGCTTCGGGCATATTATAGGCCCACTTTTAACCATGTGTATTTTTGTCCCACGTAATAGGTGGTGAGCCTATTACCGTGTTGAAATAGACAGACGCAGGTTGTAGCTACCTGCTGTTGAAATTTTTCAAGCTGCCCATAAGGCCTTCAACTTGACTTGACGACCTCTAATTCTTCTTTCTAATTAATCTCTGAGTGTTACTACTCGTACCTATATTTAGGTGAATGCAACATATTATTATATACCTTACAAGCCCCTCCCCATCAAACTAATACAATTTTCCGCTCGTATGAAGAAACGCTAATAGATTTTCTGGATTCTACTATAAAATACAAGATTAACTGAATAAACTACTCTTAAGCTGATTAAAACAGTTCTACGTATTCTGTTAAAGAACTGCAAACACCGCTTATAACTTTGAAGACACGTACCAAGCATTATGTCATAGGTTTCTGAAAACACTGAAGTCTGAACTAGTAATTTGAACAAACATGCAATACACTGCTGCATATTACCTATATAAGCGAAGATAATATACTACAGGTAATAACTAAATAACTACCGTTACTCTGTATCCCTGACAGGATAAGTCAAAGGGGATACATCGCCAGGCTTGTTATCAGTTCCTGAACATGCATTAATCGTTTCATACATGCTCGTCATGCATGTATTTTTGAGCAATCTGCTCACGTGTTCTTCATTATGTAAGCCTCGGCCTACTCAGACTCCGTCTACCCTCTACTTTCGCACAATTTTTTCGACAGACTTTCAATACCACCGCGACTTCTACTTAGGGTTCGGGTGTAATCAGCTTCTTAAGGGGTTGATTTGGGGACTATTTTGCTTCGTGTGGCGTAAGACGATAGTGAAATTCCCACGTCCCTCCACTGTCGATAGGCCCCCGGTCATCGTAAGCAACCTCACCGCAGACTGAAACGATAATGTTGAAAATTTGAGGTATTCGCGAGCTATTTATACTTCTGAGTGTCAGAAGATCGAATGAATCACCGGAGTTTATAGACTATTGCATCACCAAAGATGTTAAACTGGCCTCTTCCAACCCAATTGCAGTTTAAAAACGGACAGGAACAAAATGTGGCTTTCTGATGTTGAATAATTTCAAATTGCCTAAAAAGTCTTCAACCCGGCGATATAGATATAAAACAATCATGCTTGAGAGAGGAGGCTGAGGTGATTGGTAATAAAACAAGCCATTTGCCGTCAATGCGTACTATATACCGAAGAAAATCAATAAGCATTTAGTAATAAGAACCAAAAATCCTAAGTCAGAACAGATGTTACCCACCAAAAAATATAATCTCTGCAGCCCGAGGAACCAATCTTAAAATAACGTTGAAACAAATTACATTAGCGGTAGCTGTCTGCCTATGTATTATATTTCCCAAGACCCTGCAACAGCTGACATGATTCGTCACTTTCTGAAGTTTTCGAAGCATTCCCGGCACTTCGACCTCGCTTTACTAACTTTTGAAAGCAATTATGTGGTCCAATGACCAATGATGTTTGCTAATACATATTGATTACTAAGAAGCCTTGTGCCAAAAGAATAAGGAATACTTTTCAATGCTTATAATCAGGAAAAAATATTTATAAACAAATGATTAATGCATTCAATTAAGTGGATTGAATGTCTGAGATGGATTTCAACACTAGGATACATTTCAGAAACTCTTTTCATATTTCAAGTGTGTTTATTTCGAAGTTAGAAATTTCTGACCGTGTTCGTTCAGGATCAGGTTCTAGATGGAAACGAGTAATCTTTACCACGCGGGCACGAGCGTCCTCCAGTTTAAAAATATTAATTACAATTATACTGGTACGTAGAGAGTCCTCATAATATTATATCTTGACTTCCGCTTAAACAAACCGAAATATTATGAAGGGAATATAAAAAAAAAACATAATATTAATAATTGAAGGTCAATCTCTCATCTTAGCGTTAAGTCCCGCTTGTATGGCCCGAGGTCCAGATTTATTGAACTTTGTAATGGATTTTTATAAAATAGAAGGGAAGACAAAATTATTTCAAAATTAAAAAAAAAACCTTTTCTCATGTTTCTCATACAGATTCTCCTAATAAAAAGTCAAAAAGCCAAATTGCTTAATTTACACAATAAAAAAATTGGCTTTACAGTAGCTTTTCAAAATACTCTTTGCAACCAGATTTTCGGTTATGTACTTTATATATTCTCTTTTATATTTTATATATTTCTATATTATTTATTTCAACTTAAACAGACAACTTTATATAAATGAAATCGATTTTTTTTTATAGCTATTGCTTCAATAAAAGCTAACGAGATATGAAATTGAAATTCTGCATCTAAAGGAACATTAGAACAAAGCTATTTATACAAATCTATGACATTGTGTCATAGATTTGTGTAAATAGTTTGTTCCAATGTCCATTTAGCAAATCCTGCTTAGATTGTAATTCCATTATTTATGATTATCCTTAAATGGAATTAAATGAACCATGGTCTCAAAGCTTTTTAAAGGAATACTCTTCAAGCCCCTTAACCTATTAATAAGAATCAAATATCTAAGATTCAAGTAAAAAAGCGGTCTCGTGTAAAAATTCTGATCTAGCAGACGTTCATAAGCAACGGTAATTTTGATATGGTGAGGTGATGCACCTCACCATATCAATTGCAACTTTGTAATATCTAGTCAGACTGAAGATTTCACTCAGCGCTTGACACACTAGGCCTTCCGGATCACTAGACCAGTCTTAGCGAAACTTGCTTAACGCAGTGATCGTTTACAGATCAATGAGTCAGCGAGCACTTCCTTCACAGCTGTAACATCTACGAATAGTGCTTAATTCAAGGACCGATTCTTATTCAGGTGTAATGCTAGAAACTTTGCTAAAAACAAGAGGCCACTGCTCCAAAATCGCTTCCACGTGCCCTTCATGGGTACAATAAAATCTGAGAATCAAATGTTGTTGTTTACATATTCCATTGCTTATAGAACAAACCAGTATGAAAAAAAAGGCACGGTCACTAATATCCGTCACATATCTGTCAATACCGAACATGGTAAAGCATATTCAAAATATTGTCTAGCATAGAAATACATTTCTTGTCCTTGCAATTTTGCTTCGTACTGTAAGTGTTCAAAAGTCGAGGGAAATATATGCGATCAATTTGTTTCGGATCTGCCAAACGAAACTATGCGACGAAGGAATTTTGTTGTAAAACGAATGTGGAATAAAAAAGCGATTGGGTAATATATGTCAAGAATACTATCGCTTTGCATTGTATATGTACATAGTTTCATACATTACTATAATATGTAAATATTTAGAAATATATAAGTCATTTATCTGGTTACCATAGTACAAGCTCTGCTTAGTTTGGAATCAGATGGAGTTGTGTAAGTTGTCCCAACGATATTTATTTTATATCAGTCCAAAATCACAACTTTAGATTTATTCAGTAACCCGGCCTATTAATCCTTAAGGTTACTTTCAAATAGTTTCCGTTATTATTTCAAAGGGTACTGTCGATATCATAGATCATTCATATACAACTGCCTACCATCACAATGAGTGTGCTTTCAGTTTCGATCTATCGCTGCCAGCTTTAGTCAGACCTATAGCCAAAGACCTTTTACTTATAACTAGACTGCACTACGTCGAAAATACCGGTCCACGCGGCCTTGGTGGTAGTGTGTCCCTTTCTAAATAAGAAACCATGACCAAACAGAACACATTGTTTGAACGCTTGATCAAACCTACCTATTTTATTGTAAGTAAAAATTAAACCAAAACATCGTGTGAATATTTATTTGGAATCTACATCACATAACCTACACGTGGGTTACGAGTCGGAAGTTGAACGTATTGTGGAACATTTTTTTACACAACGCCGCCTATACCAAAATAAGCTAATATAAGCTTGTGTTATGGGATCTCTACAACTGATATAAACTAACTAACTAACTATCTTCACGCTGTATCCCTGACGGGGTAGTCAGAGAGGACAGATCGCCAGGCTTCGCGATCCATGCATACTTCTTTCGCTTCTTCGAGATTCATCAATCGCTTCATACACGCACGTCTGGGTATCCGAGTACTTTTGACCTTTCCGTTTTTGAGCAATCTGCTCACGTGGTCTTCATATGTAAGTCTCGGCCTACCCTGACTCCTTCTACCCTCTACTTTTGAACAATATATATTTTTCGTCAATCGTTCCTCACTCATTCGTTGGACGTGTCCAAACCAACGGAGCACGCCCTTTTCCAGCTTAACGCTGACACTTTCATTCAAACCTGTCAAATTGCGTATCACTTCGTTACGTATTCGGCCAGCCAAGGTAACGCCGCACAACTTTCGAAGTGATCGCATCTCCACAGCATTCAATTTACTTTCATGCATCTGCTGACATACCCAGGTTTCACTACCGTAAAGCAAAGTTGGCACTAGCACTGCGTTATGAATCGCCAGTCGTGCTTCTTTTACGATGCTTTGTCGCTTTACTAACTGGGACAAAGCACCGTTAACTTTGTTTCCGGCAGCTACTCGCCGTTCCACATCCGAATCACATCTTCCATCCGCGCTAAACATACTTCCTAAATACACAATTTCATTCACTTGCTCTAGACGTTCCTGGTTTACCCTAATCTCGCATTTAGTTCTTACGTCACCTCTTTCAAATACTAGAACCTTAGTTTTACTTGCATTCAAGCGGAGACCCTTACTTTCACACCCCTCTTTCATATTAGTGACTAATGCCTGAAGGTCGGCTTCTGATGAGGCCATGAGCACCGCATCATCAGCGTACAGCAGACAGTTTACTGTAAAGTCACCCAAATTCACACCCATATTAAAATCTTTCAACTTCTGCAGGCAACTGTCCAGATACACTATGAACAGCCAGGCGGACATGACACATCCCTGTTTGACGCCTGTACAGACATCAAAAAGAGGTGACACATCCCCCCCTACTCGCACGCAAGCCTTACAGTCCCTATAAAGCGACTGTATTGCCCGCAGTAGCGAGCCGTCCACACCATATCCTGGCAGCAAGTCCCACAGCGTTTCTCTCACAACGTTATCAAATGCTTTCTCTAGATCCACAAAAGCGCAGAAAACCTTCTGGCTAAGAGCCAGAAACTTTTCCGCGATCATGCGGAGAGAAAACACTTGATCCATGCAACCTCTTCCACGTCGGAATCCGCATTGAGCCTCCCATAAATACCTTTCAGACTTTTCTTGCATTCGTGCCGTTATAACCTTTGCATACACCTTACTAGCTAAGCTGACCAAGCTGATCGCCCTGTAGCTGGAGCAGTTTAGGCGCGAGCCTTTCCCTTTGTAAATAGGTACTACAACTGCTACCCGCCAGTCATCTGGGACCTCACCCGTCCGCCAGCACAAGTTGCATAACAGACATAGTGTGTCCCAGACACGCGACCCACCGTACTTGATCAACTCAGCAGTGACTCTGTCTTTTCCCGCAGCCTTACCACATTTCATACTTCTTATCGCTTGTTCTATTTCTTTCATACTAATGACTTCAATGACATCGGGATCCGGAGCATCGAAGTGAGCTCCCCTTCCTGATGTGGCATCTCTGTCTTTTCTTGCATACATCTTTCCATAATATTCACTCCATCTCTGCAGGACGTCACTTTGGTCTGTTAGGACGTCATTGTTAACACTAAGCACTTTATTCATACTGCAGATTGCCGAACAACTCCGGGTCTTGCCTACCTCTTTCCAGAAGAGCTTGGCATTATCCCGGAAATTGGACGACAACCTTTCATCCGCTTTCATTCTGCACCTTTCACGAGCTTCTTCTATAAGTGCCTTCGTGTTAACTTTCTGCAGCTTGTATCTCTCTTTCATATTAAAATCATTCCGCGAGGCTAAGTATTCTAGCCATGCTTTCTTCTTCATTCGAACTGCTTCTTTCACTTCCTCATTCCACCATGCATCACGCTTATTACTACTGCCTCTTTTCGTTTCTCCACACACTTCCACAGCGGCATTTATCATACTATCCCTAAGGTTCTGCCATACACTTTCCACATTCTCACTGCTTACATTGACATCGCCAAGCTTTTCGGCTACCCTTTCATTATATTTATCCCTAATGGATGCATCCTGCAGCTTCCAGCTTTTGATGCTATAAGTCGGCTCAGGTTCAGGACACTCGGTACGATGACGCCAACCCGCGAACAGACCCCTAATCCTAGTTATGACTAGGTAGTGGTCTGATCCCAGCTCATCGCCTCGATAAACCCTTGTGTCCATCACCTGTTTACGGAGCCGACTATCCATTAGGAATAAATCTATCATGCTTCTCTTTGACTTACATCTCCTCGTATACATATGAATTTGTTTGTGGTTGAACATTGTGTTCGCCACAAACAAATCCTTTTCCTTACAAAATGCCAGTATTAGCTTGCCAGCGTCGTTCACCCTTTTATCCCCATACTTCCCGAGTACCGACTCAAAACCATCGCGAGCGGTACCCACCCATCCATTCAAGTCTCCACATACTATAAGTCTTTCATTTCCTTCTATCACATTTAGAGCTTCTCTCATACTCTCCCAGAAGTCCTCTAGCTCACTCGCGTTCGACGAAGATACTGGCGCGTAAGCAGCTACCAGGAAAATCTTAGTCAAACCAAGTTTTACACGGATCCAGAGGATTCTAGGACCTATCAGTTTGTACTCATACATACCGGAGGCCAATCGCGAGGACAGCAAAATTCCAACCCCCCGACTGCCATGCTCGCTCTCTGGTACTCCAGACCAAAGCGCGAGCATCCCACCCGGGAGCTCCAAGACTTCGCTGCCCTTGCGCTTGGTCTCTGTCAAGCACACTGCATCTAACTTTCTCTCATTCATAACATCCATCAACTCATTCATCTTATCTGTTATTCCTCCCCTAACATTCCACGCAGCTACCCTGCACTCCATCCTCCACTTCCCGCCGTGTCGGGCCGCGCGTGTAGGGTGGCGGTCCCCTACGCCGCTCTGGCTCACACTTTTCGCACCAGCGGGGACGAACTGGTGCGCGTCGCCTCGGGGGCACGCCCTAGCAGTAATCGCCCTGGTGGCACTCGTGTTGGAGTAGAATTGATATATATATATATATATATATATACTGATATACACACTTATATATTTGTAAATACATACATATTATAACAAATAGAAACACCTAAACTCCGAAACAAACATTAGTAGATCACACATATATTTTTTCTGACGCGGGGATCGAAGCCGGGACCTCAGTCGCGGCAGTCGCATGCACTACCACTGCGCAACTGAGGTAGTCAAGTACTTTTATGCCTGCTTTTATAATAAGTATCCTCTGACCTACCGTTTGTACAATACCGTGTAATTGAGTAGGTGCGCCATGTGTGTCTCCACATCAATGTCGTTGTGGAGAAGCCATCGACAATCTTGGACATCATGGACTGTCATGCGGTAGAAGCGCAAGACGTATCGATACATCTCCAATTTAAAACAGTCGATACGTAAGTATGTACCTTCCTTATTAAGTCCCCTTATTAAGTCAACATATTTGGTCAACAAAATTTATGGTGATCCTAAACTTTATGTAAGACTGTGGATCTTGCATTTAGTATTAAAAAATCCAAACATTTTAGTACTACTCTTACTAAGTATTAACGTGTTATTTTTGCAATGTAATTATAATATTTATTATACAACTTTAAAAATATTTAAATGACTTCTTGATGATTTAGTATAATTTATAAACTTTGAATTATGAATTTTACTAAATCATAAAAAAGAAAATTATAAAATTTTCAAACACTTCTATGAAATTCTATGGTTAGTTGAGCTGGCAACGCGTCAGACAAGGACACACTACCATTGGGAGACCTCTTGCTTGGACCGCTTTTAGTTGACAACCCTTAATGAGGTAATAGCTACCCTAGTAGTAAAAAAATAGATGTCATTTTAGCTCAACGAAATGTTTTGGTACTCATTCTAGTTGTAAGTACAAGGTCTTTGGCTGTAGCTGACTGCCAACAATGTAGGGCTGAGTCTCCTCATCGTCGGCTCGGCCGCTCCCTCTATGCTCTGAAAGAAACGCTCAGGAGTGGCCCGATGCGGGCAGGACCTTCAGTTCCTTAGGGAGCTCCTTGGGGTGGGGCAAATCCATTGTCGAATCGCAGTGAATTACGAAAAAGCGATCCGGTTAAGGCCAGGCGAACATCGTGATAGCAGTGGGAAGGATAGCCTCTGTCTGTCGTATCCCTTCAGCAAACTATAGGTAAATAGGCAAAGGTCACAGGTTCAATGCCTGTCTCGAATCGAATTGTCATTTTTAAAAAATTATGAGAAACTATGGGTACTTATAGTTTATACCGAAATAATACTTATACTTTATACCAACAATTGAAATTATGAAATAAAGTTCAATTCGCCAAAACAAACAACTTAGAGCAATATTTAAGTACCCCTTTGTTCGTAAAAATTTATTCAAATGAATTTTAACATCATTTATTTACTGTAAACCGGAGTCGAGACATGAATGGCTGCGCTTAACTTTTAAGACCTCCGGTCTGACTTCGCGTTAATAAATAACAACAATAATACTCTTGTGAATTTCAATTGTTATTCTCATTGATGTTTTAAATACAAGTTGAATATTAATATAGCGGGTTCACACAACTTAAGAAATGTTGTAAAAAGTATTTTTAGTACATTTGAAAGCTATGATAAATCTTGTAAAATCTTTTCAACCAATTTGGAATCATCATCATTCGAAAGTGAATTTGTTAATGATTGGATCGCCATATAGTGCGTTTTTGAATTTATACTTCTTTTGACACGTTAGGCAAAAATTATCAGAGTAAATTTTTACAATGCGCGCGCAGTTCGTTACTAAATACTGACACCCTGAAGTTAGCTGAAAAGTTTTACCATGACAACTTATAACTACATTCAAAGTAATTTTCAAACACCCTGAAGTAGGCTATAGTCATCATTTTAGTTTTTTCAACAAACGTAGGATAAGGCGAAAGATAAATTTCTTATAAAGATTATTATCTTGTTACTCAAAAGAAGTATAAAAAAGAAAAACGGCGTTGTGTCAAAAAGTTCGAATAAAACACAAGCAAAAGTCATGATAATACGAGTAGCTTAATCCAAATAAAATTATAAAGGATAAGTTTGGAATAATGTATGGATGTAGGTTTGTTACTCTACAAAAACTACTGAATGCTTTTTGATAAAACTTAACAATAATGTAGCTTCCAGACCGGTATAACACGTAGGCTACTTTTTATTCTGGGAATAAGTTTCTTTGGGGAACAGGAGCAACAAAACTTCACCACGCGATCACAGCCGCGGGTGTCAAGTAGTGTTTAATATAGCGTGCACATAAATTATCAATTACGATGGATAACTGTGTAAGGGAATGTGTTCAGTAGATCCGATATTTTTTGTTAACTCTTACTCGACTCTTATAGCTAACTGTACCTCAGTAGCAAAAAAAACTTAGACTAAAGAAATACGTTTATGGAGTATACTAGGTACCCCCACGGCTTTGCCTTTGACATTCTTCGAACAACCGTAGCATCTGTTTAATCCCGTCGATTTTAAATTCTACAATAATGTATACAAAATTTTCCCGATTAGTCGACATTTATGATTACTGCTCCGCTCTCCAGGGTAGTATCGTGATGATGCCTATAGTATTCCTCGATACCGGCTACCCAACACAAAAAGATTTTTTATATATATTCTAAATCCGACCAGTAGTACTTGAGATTAGCGCGTTCAACCAAACACAGAAACAAACTCTTCAGCTTATAAATTTTCTTCTATTTTAATCATTCACTACTCAATTCACAGTTTTCCAATCTAACGACGCGACGATTGGAACCTATTTTCCATAGCATTCAGCGCTCAATACACAACAATAACTTGGAACTACTTTCTTGGGTTTTGCGGCCAAACAAAAACGGTGAGCTATATTGCTTGTCCGTGACAATGGGCCATCGCAACCGGGGTGTATTGTTATTTACTAAGATTCTTAGAGTCGGATAAGGCTAGCATTTTATTTTTTTGTTCCATTTACATTATACAGACATTTGTTTTCATTAAGGTCGAGAAATACATTTCATTAGCGTGCCAGTTCCCCATCCATATTTAAATAATTTTAAATATAGGTTGGGAACTGGCAAATACTAGAAAATAATGTTTTCTTTTTTTTTATTGATTATTGCACTTACTACATACCACTGTGAGAGTTCTGAAGAAGTCTTCCTATTGGTATCACCCTCCCCCTTCCGGTCCCGAACAACACGGGCAGGGCAGAGATGTTATCCTGTGGAGACCATCGTGCCCAGAACCAAAAGATTCCGTAGATATTTCTTATGTCGCACCGTAAAAGCATGGGACTCTCTGCCAGCGCACGTGTTTCCGTCCTCTGACAATCCTGGGTCTTTTAAGAGAAGCATGAAAAGGCATATTTCTGTTCCGTCAAGATGAGGGTCGCTATCGGAGCCCTGCGGGTTGAGATAGCGGCCCAATCACGGGTCGTCGTCTTAGCTTATCATCAGGCGGGCGACGCCATTTTGACGTGCTACGTATAAAAAACTAACTACTTTTTAGTTTATTTCACTGGTGAGAGAGGGACCCAAGAGAGGCATATTGTTGCAAAACACGGCGCAAATATTGTTGAAGTCATCAAGCCACTTATCATTGTAGTAAGAATTTTAAAATAACATCATTTACAATACAAATTTTAAGACCATTAAGTACCACTCACGCTCCTTATTGCCAAGACTCCTATAACATATGTACATGCATAAAATAACACATATTTCAGAATGACCACTAAAAGTAAATAATCGTCTACATTTTCAATTTATCATGACAATAACTTGTTGTGATGTTTCATTTTTCACTTCTTTCAGCTATTAATTTCTAGATATGCACTTGATAAATGTCGCTACTAGTGATTTATATCAGAAAATGTCTAAACAGAAGAAATCTGTAACTGATTAATGGCGAATTGCTCGTCCTTTATACTGTTCTTGGCTGAAAGTGCATCTGCAATATGATTTCATGTTTTCTGCAGAAAATACTCTCATGATTCTTTATACAATCTTCAATGAACTTTTCCAATGGAATATCCTATGTTTTTCCGAATCCAAAATGTCTCCATACAAGTGTTTTTACCGGATTTTTTTTTCTTTCCCAACCAAAACCTTTTATTTGGCGCGTAGACATCGCATCTTTTGAGACTCAAGTCAGAGTCTTTGAGATAAGCTCGCTTTTATATTATCGTTGTGCAATTTAAATTTGAGTAGGATTTGAGGGAGAGTTTTATGTTATGAACTTGATGGTACTTGTGTTGAAAGCATCAGACAGATTGTATTATTTTTGTGCGAGCAGGTACCTAATTAATTGCTCTTTTCTGAAGTCGGTATCATAAGTAAAATTACTTTTACCAATTATAAAAAGGAAATGGTATAAAAAATATGTTTAGTTCGTTAAAAGAACCAAACAAGTTGAAACTCCAAAATTAAGGGCGACTTTCACAGTTTGCTATTCTAGAGCACTAAAATTTCATACCCACTTAAAGAAACTGTGTGCTGGTTCCAAGAAAGTGTCCCAAATATTTATAGTCGACTGCCTTGTATGTCCAGAAAAATCTATCACAGTTTTCTAAACTCTGTGATAAATATAATATAAACATTAGATATAAAAATAATCAATCACTCGACCACAGTCGACTAAATAAGATTGGCGATTCTTTCCAGGGTAACTGTATACGCTTATACAACAAGCTTCTTTGTGACTGAACTGACTTTAACTGAATTTTAAACTAAAAAAGTATTTGAAAAGTAAGTTGTGTGAAAAGGTTTATTACGCTGTTAAAGACAGGACAGGACAGGGTCGCCTGGAAATGATCTGCTGGTAAAGTGAAATAATATTAAATTGTAAATAGGCCATCAAAAAAAAGCCTTCCTAAGTTGCTGGTTCTTATCAGGTGGGCTGCGTTTCGAACCGGTGATCACTTAAAACATTTTAAATAGTGTATGACATTTTGTAAGTTTCGTTAAAATTGTCTATGCAAAATAAAGATATTTTTATTTTATTTCATCTTGGCAGCACATAATGCAGTCTTAGCGATTGTTACCCACATTCCTGTTCCACGTAATAGGTGGTGAGTTCGATGCCATGTTGAAATAGACATACGCAGGTTGTGGTTCCCTGCTGTTGAAACCTTCGACTTGGCTTGACTAACCGAGACCAACTGCTTAACGTGCCTTCCGAAGCACGGAAATGCTCGTATACGCAAAAAAAGCGGTCACCCAGTTATCACGAAAGTTGCATAACGTAGTATTCTTTTACAGAACACTGTCAGTGGCATAAGCATTGGTTATTATGGTACACCAGTGAAAAAATAACCAAGTTTCTGACACCAACGTTTTACGATATATAATGACATAAAATGTTTCCTATAATTCTATCTCAACGAGAGCTAATACAACACTTTTACATTCAATAAACCACACAAAGATGTCAGACAACACATCTATAACATTTGCATCACAGTACACATGAGTACGACGCTCACTGGGAAGGCATAAAGGCAGCCATTCCTATTCAGTTCCTGTCTCTAAATAGCACAATGGCACTTCGCCAGACTGCCTACGCCAAAGTTTTCTGATTCGATATACAACCTCCATATTTACTAAGAGACGAATCTGATAAATTAGCATTTAATTTATTTTTTTATTTTTTTACTTAATTTAGCACATTATGTACTCCTGTTTTTTCAATCCTATTCTTAATAAGACACTTCAAAATCTTTCTATTTTTGTTAAATATTATATTTAATTTTATAAGAAACTAACTGTGTCACCCAGCGATAAGACCGCCGACTGTACAACATATTGTTTATTCACTTTGTTAAATAATGTTTGAGGTGTATCATAAAGATTATTTTTAATATTGAAGTTTAACTCTTTTAGCGCATTAGGGAAAAATGATAAGAGTAAATTTGTGCGATGCGCGCGCACACCGTCATGAAAACCCTACACCAGGAAGTTAACTGATATGTGTTTCCATGTCAACTTATTACTACATTCAAAGTAGTTGTTAAACACCCTGAAGTTAGCTATAGTCAATATTTTAGTTTTTTCTACAAAGGTAGGATACGGCGAAAGATAAAAATTTTAAAAGATTTTTATCTTGTTACTCCAAAGAGATAAAACTTCTAACGCGTGTACATGTACACACACACTTTTTATTATTATTGATATCCTACCAATATTATAAGTGTAAAGGTTACAGTTTTAAAAACATTTTACTACCTACGCCACAGGTGGTAGTGTATGCGACGGGCGTGCTGAGGGGTTTGATTCCCGGGTCGTAATAAATATTTGTGTGATCTACAAATGTTTGTTTCGGAGTTTGGGTGCTTATTATAAATAATATGTATGTATTTAAAAATATATAGGTATATTTATCAGCTGTTTAGATCCCATAGTACAAACTTATAGCTTCGTTTGGGCTAGATTGCTCTGTGTAAATAGTGTCCCACAATACAGAAATCACTGAAAACGTAAAGCTTAAGTAAATGTTTAATATCTGGCAATGTTAGGTCGCTCAAGCAAACAAAATTAAAAATAATAGACTAACACGAATCACAGCCTATTGTAACCCTTGCTCTGGCATCAAATCGATGAATTTGATTATTTTTTTGAAATTGCAGAGTTAATCGGGAATGCAGTAGTATGTTATATTTTTTAAGCCTTTTATGAACTGTAACCTCTTTGAAACGTTACAAGCATTTGTATGGATATAATTGTAATTGACTTTCTTATGAAATTAAAGTACCACACGGATTTCTATACATAATCCTACGAATGATAGTCAAAAAAAAATTAAAGGATTTATTTCGATATATCCATAATATTCTCTTGTATAGCTCGAGACATACCTGAAATAGAGCCGAATACATTATTTATATATCACGGCTTATCCCCGAAGGGGTGGGGCGGAAAAGATATTATATGCTCTCTTTTCACCATGTGCATTCCTGTCCCACGTAATAAGTGGTGAGCCTATTGCCGTGTTGAAATAGACAGCCGCAGGTTGTGGCTACCTGCTGTTGAAAATTTTCAAGCCGTCCATAAGGCCTTCAACTTGAAATAACGACTGTCATGTTACTGGCAACCGGGACCAACGGCTTAGCGTGCCCTACTAAGCACGGAATCGCTCGCAAATGTACATGCCACAATGTGGTCATTCATCCGTGACCAGCCATAGCGAAAGTTGCTTAACGCAGTGATCGTTTACAGAACACTGAGTCCACGGGACTACGAGCGCTTCTTCAGATCGTATACATAGAATTCTGAACAATAAATTAAATATTTTTATATGAAATGCATGATGAAGTTTTTCCGTTACCGTTTTCTACTTTTGTAGTATTAAACAAAACCACTACTAACTAAATGAACATCAAATTTGTATTTTAATAACAAATCCAAGAAAATACTGTGAGCGGATTCCTATTTATCTTCGTCAATTTTTAAGTTTTTATGCGGTCGAGTGATCGTTCTTAATGAGAGATTCCCGAAACCGCTTTGGAACTCCTTAAGATTTATTATTTGTGAACAAAGGGGCCGTATCGGGAAATCTTTGCTTAAATCAAAAGCCATCCATTAACTAAGTAAAGTTTTGATGGAGTAGACTAGCAATCCTTATCGATGAAACATTATATCGTTGTAAGGACATTTTGTAACAATTGAATATGGATTCTAAAGTATCTTGATTTAAACTTACATGCCGGGATAGATCCCGCGATTTTACACTAGGTTCCTAGTTTTACACTAGAAACATTTTAACTAAATATTTTATTCACTTATCAATCATGCCTTTATCCACAAAGGGGTGGCACAGGCATATTATACGCCCACCGTGTGCATGCCTGTTTTACGAGTAGTAAATATTTAGTGAGCCCATCGCCGTGTTGAAATAGACAGACGCAGGTTGTGGCTACCCGCTGTTGACAATTTTCAAGAATAAGGTCTTCAACTGGGCTATACGACTGCCATGTTACTGGCAACCGGGACAAACACAGAAACGCTCGTAAAAGTAAATACCACTAAGCTGTCACCCATCCGTAACCAGACACAGTGAAAGTTGCTTAACGCAGTGATCGTTTACAGAACACTGAGACAACGGGGCCACGATCGCTTCAAATCTTTTTGTGCACTCTTACACCCTATTTGTTTTTCTTTCACATTATTTTTATTTCTTTAGCACTGGTAAAATATAATTATATCTGTCTAATATTAGCGGCCGGTTAGACATTTCATGTTTCGTAGCATGATCTACGAATTCGTAGCACGTGCTACGAATTATGATTCCTCACTGTACTTTAACAATATTTTTTTTTTTTTTTATTTTAACTAAGGTTAATTTTAGGGTACATTCAAAGGCTTCAATCTGGAAATTTAAAAACCTATTTCCAAAAACAAGGATATTTCAAGTCTTATACATACATGTTTATTATCTCACAACTTTCAATTGACTTTTTTTATCGAAAATTAATTATTTATTAGAAATAAATTCTTGGCATATAAAAAATTGTTTGTGTTATAGTGAATGAACCACAAAATGCTCCTGTTTCGAAATACATGGATATGATATTTATTACATCAATAAAGTAATGGAAGATTGTTCTTAATTGATTATCAATTCATTATTTAGACATCACAAAGAGCTACCAAACGCCTACACTTAGTCCCTAAATATTTAAATACCCATTCTTCAATAATTAAGCCCTTTTGTTTCTGTATTTTCCACGAAAACCCAAAGATAATTGCTTATCAATCTTTGATCGTGATGAGGACGTGAACAAACTATTTCCATTTTCTTCCCAAACAGTAGATTCTTGACTAAATAATTAGTTACCCTTGGCTGAGTACAATGGCCGAGCCTTTTTGTTATACTAAACCGTTTCTATGTAAGACTAGGTACTCATAATATGTTACAAATGTCGTTATTGAAATTTGGTTAACAGATACCTCACATGCTTGCACTTTAGACTTCCGTTTTTGGGCAATCTGCTCACGTGGTCTTCATATAAAAGTCTCGGCCTACCCTGACTTCTTCTGCCCTCTACTTTCAACTCATTTATCTTCTCAGCACTCCGTACTTCCCGCTGTGTCGGACCGCGCGTGTTGGGTGGCGGTCCCCTACACTACGCCGCTCCATGAATATCTTTTTATTTTATTTTTGACTACCCCGTCAGGGATACAGCGTGAAGATAGTTAAGATTATATTTAGTTTTTAAGACAGCTCACACTATGTTAACATGTAGGCTAGCCACTTTTCATTTTAAAAACTAGTTTCTGTTTTGTTTTGTGCTAGTTGCAGCTAAGTGTCAAACAGGTTTTATATATTTGGTGTTATTGGAAGCGACTGCTGTCTGACCTCTCAACCCCGTAGGAGAGCCTGCGTCGTTGTTTCATTACTTTTTGGACAAAAATGTTCTAAAATCTGAGACTGACTTCTGTATAGAAATATAGTTAAAAACTAACAACAAACAACATAAATATAAACCCTTATAGAGAACTAAATAAACCTCTGTACGTGGGTTAAGTTACTGTTAATATACTAATGCTTCGTTATCTTGCACGGAATTTGGGCAAAGCATAAATTTGTAATGCAATCCCGTGCAGGCCACTGCATAATTTACATGGAAATGAATCAATTATACATCTTTGAATAATATCGCTACGTCTCATGAAAGTTTTGCATTTTACACAATACAAGATTAGTAGATTCATCTGTGATTTTGTCAGACTGCTTAGAAATAAACTAAATTTGTTGAAATAACTGATTAGCTGAAGCTGTAAGGGTTATATTTTGTAGATATGTAGTATAATATTTATCTTGGCTGTCAGATTTTAGATGTCAGGCTGTTTATCGATTTTCTTGTAAATTAAGCGCCCGGTGGCATCAATAGGCTTGCTTATTACATGGGACTAACAAAGCTGCTGTTAAACTGTGGGTGTATAATTCACCTCTGCGTACTCCCTCCAAAAATGGCTATGTACATATACTCGTATATGTTTATTGAGTTGGAAATGAGAGATATATATAAGCTTCCAAAATTTTGTTGGTGTTCATTTTTACAAATCTCCGGCTTTTGAAGTGATAAGTGATTCCATGACAACTTATAACTACATTAAAAGTAGCTTTTAAACACCCTGAAGTTAGCTATAGGTAACATTTTAGTTTTTTCTACAAACGTGGGATAAGGCGAAAAATAAAATTTTATAAATGATTTTTATCTTGATACTCCAAAGAAGTATACCTTCTGACGTGTGTACACGCTTTTTTTCTCGAACGTTGTGCGTGTGTGCCTAAATTATAATTGGCATGTGTTCATTAACACACAAACACATATATTTCTCTGTCTTGTCTGGTCATGTCAGCCCCGCCGGATCCCGGTGAAAGGGGAAGACCCAAGAAGTGCTGGCTTGACGTCGTAAAGGATGACATGCGTGCCAATAGTCTCACTACAGGGGATGCCGACGACCGACGTGAAATGGAGGAAGATCCCGGGCGTCGCTAGACGCAACTGGAACAGACGCTCGGATGATAATGTAGACATATATTTACCAAAGAGTTAGCCAGAGGCTTGTTATGCACTTGTTTATACACCAGTTGTTCTATGAACCATGATGGACGGCTTATAATGAACACCCAGTTGGTGTTAAAATCGATTCAATTTTAAACTTGGAAAACAAACCTTGCTTCTAGAACTATATTTACATAAAAAAATTTAATAAAGTAAAAAAGACAATTCGACTCGAGACGGGGATTGAACCCGTGACCTTTGAATAACCAGGGCAATGTTCTAGCCACTGAACTACCCGAACCGTATCGAATCAAGTTTAAAAAAAAACATATTTTTTACACAATTTATTTTCATAAATGTTTCCAAAAAGATATCATTTAAAATTATATCTTTTATTTTTTATTTTATGGTAAAGTGATTATCGGAACCAATGGACATATGCAGTATAAAAGTTGTTACAACCATGCTGCTGGACTTCGTGTTGAAATGATCAGGGTTAAATTTTAGCTACCTACCTACTGTTTCAATTTTGCAAATGGCCCATAAGGGCTTTAATCTTTGAAATCAACAGCTCTGTTACTGCCCTTAACACTGTGACCATTTACAGAACACTAAGTAATTAACAGAAATGACCTCTCTTTCAATACCAAAAAAGTATATAAAATAATTTAAATGCATTCCAAACACTCATACTTTTTATTTACTAAACACCAATAAACTCCTAATTCCCAAAATAAATTTAACGCGCCTAAAACATTAACAATATTATACAGATGAAGTGAGTTTCGAATAAATAACCTGTGGTAAACAGTATTTCCATTTGTAGCTATAACATAATTTTGGTAAAGCAAAGTTATATCCCACAACGACAATACGTGGAGACGTTCTGTTATTACTATTTTGAGAATTTGTGTCTTTTTATTTGAAGCTGTATTTAAGCTTCAATTGTGTATATGCATTCTGTAAAAAAAGTATCGAGAATATTCGGAAATGGATTGCATTTTTTTGGTGTTCTTTTTTGTTGTTAGATGACTACTGTCCAATTTGGCGCGGAGTTTGAGTTGCATCTGCTATTTAGATTTATTTCAGTTAGTTAGATCACATCTAGTGTGATGACTCGTGCAAAATATTTAAATTTGATAATTGGCTTTTCTTTCTGTTTCTTAAAAAACATACTTTAATGGAAGTAAATTTTTTTTATACCACTGAGGTGGCAGATGAGCATATGGCCCACCTGATGGAAAGTGGTCACCGTAGCCTATGGACGTTTGCAACACCAGTGGTGCAGCACTCGCGATGTCGACATTTTATTAACCTTCTAAGACCCCTTTTGAAGAACCCCATACTGTAGACGCTCGGGAAAACCCAGGCAGGGAGTTCATTCCACAATCTAAGTTTTCGCGGAATAAAGCTTTTATCGGCCTTAACCGTGTGCGAGCGCTCCGGACGAAAAGTGTGGGGTGAACGCCCTGTCTATGGCGAGCGGGGCGACAATAGAAGATAAAAATAAATTTAATAAAATTAGATATAGTAAATTTGGTTCGTTATATAACATTTTGTATGTTGTATGTTTAGTACAGAAAATTAGGTATCTTAGGGGCCTGTTATCCGAGTCGCATTGGCTCCAAAACGTTTCCTCAGCCCCCGCCAAGACAGATCAACGATGTATTTTCCGCTGGCGTCGGCTTACACTAGGCTTTATACAGGCTACAGGATAAATTATTGGCAGTAATGAAAAAAATTTGAGTACAACCATCAAAATGAAACATATCTGTTATTGTGTTGGATTTTTGTGTTTATTTTTTTTTTATAGATATAACAATAGCGTTACATACATACATATTGATACGCTTAAATCCCCGAGGGGGAGTTGGCATAGGCATACTATACGCCCACATTTCACCGTGTGCATTTTTTTTCCACGTAAGGCGTAAGGCGGTGTGCCCATCTCCATGTGCCCATTTTTTCTCTAGTATATCCAATGTTTTAAAGTAAGAGTACTGTGAGTCAACTGAAATGAAAATCAAGATTTACTCATATATTTTATTCCGTTTAAGGTGATAGCTAAAACAGCTTCACAAATCAGTTTTATTATTACTTATCTTAGATAATATCTAATGAACAACGAAGATTTCATCCCAGATCTCATTTGGTGATTGGGATGCTGCAAGAAATCACAAAACTACCTGGTTTTGATACTATATGAAGTTTTAAGTTCAATTTGTTCCTTGTTTTACATTTTTTTTGTACTCAAAATACTACGAGAGATGTATTTAAAAGCTGTTAAAGTCATGTTCACTGAAAACACATCGCTCCAGGCTCTTCTATATCAAATCACACAACAAGGAAATATACGAATTCAATTTTGTTGAATATAAATCGAAAATAAATTGTATTACGGATATGAAGTTATTCTTTGTTTGTTCTTAACATGTATTATGGTAAAAATATTTTTTCTGTTTCTTGAAAATCGGTGACTGCAAGAAGTTTTAGAAAGAAATTTTACAGATCTACAAAATTCAATGGAAGACTTACGGGTGAACAATTGCTACAAGTGCTGTTGTGCAATTTAGGTCGTTTTTTTATTTCACTGAGGTGGCAGACAAGCATATTACTCAACTGACAGAGAGTGGTCACCGTAGCCTATAGACGTTTGCCGCTGCCGACACTATAAAAACTTTCTTTCTGTAGTTGTGCAGTAAAACCCAGCCGAGTTCATTCCAAAATATACGCGTACGCGAAAGAAAGTAGTCGCAAAGTGTGGGGCTGAACATCCTGTCTATGGTAAGCGGTGCGATGATAGAAAGTTTCTCAAACATTTCTCAGAGCACAGACAAGCATAAAGAGGCTACATTTAAATAACATCTATGTAAATTGCTTAAGAATATTGTAATAGTAAATGGTAATGTTAGGTTCCCACTGAACTAGTAGCTAAACGCGTTTAAACGCTCCATGAAACACTGACTCGAATAATAATTTAATAATTCAATCAGTTCCTCCAGGGAAACGTTCAGGAAATAAATATCTTAAGCTTTATTACAATATGTGGTAATGCTCATTTTTGTTTGACGCATAGTAGTGAAATATTTTCGTTACTTATTCATACGAATAATTTGACACGGCTATTGTTATGCTGTGATGATCACGTGGAGCTAACAATGTATTCATAGGTTATGTATAAGAGAATTGATTGAACTGGCGCTGATGATACTGCTAAAATACAGATTATAAGTCGTAAAAAACGAAAGAGTAAGTCGTGGGTTACGCAGGAGTTTGAAATCATGATAAATACCAGAGATAAATTATTTCAAAAATGGAAAAGTAATCCGAGTAATATGAACCTGAGATCTCAATACAATAAAACAAATAAACAAAAATACGTTGTATAAGTACTAATTATAAGAAATTGTTTTGCGAGTGTAAGATATTGCCGGTGAGTGAGAAAGCTATGCAGCGGACCCCGGGAGTCGCGAGACGCAACTGGGACAGACACTCGGATGATGATGAGTGAGAGAGTTATGCTGTTGGTAGCATTAGTAAACTATGATCATGAGGCATTTAAGATAAAAAGAACACTAATAAGGCCACGAATCATGAAAAATTGTAAAAAGTTGTAACTTGGCAAAGATGCACCAAATTTTTTGTGTTTACCATACCCAACAGCCTATCGAAAGACATTGAGTGTGACAGTGTGGAAGCAATCATTTAAGTATTGGTTTTGATTACTTAAATAATCCACAAATATATATATGTAATTTTCCAGTGTGCAGTGTAGCGACGCATTTACTAATTAGAGCAGGTCAAAGATTGTCTATTTAGAAATTTTATTCATTCGTTGTATGGAAAAGCTAAGTAAAAAAATGTTATAATTGTGTTCTGATTGGATCCTCGGCGGGATTTATATATTTTATCAAATAAATTGCAATTTAAGTTTTTTTAGATAATATTAAAAAGTATTTATGTTTTTATAACTCATACGCATACATACATATTGTCACGCCTATATCCCCGAAGAGGTATGCAGAGGCATATTAAACGCACACATTTCACCGTATGCATTTTTGTCCCACGTAACAGGTGGTGAGCCCATTGCCGTGTAGAAAATTAAATTTCCCGCGGTAGATACGGTAAAATGCAGCCAATGAAGCTATAGTTCTACGCTGCGCCAGCGTACAAGGCTTCTTGTTACCTCAGGACAATCTATATCGAGAATAGTTTTCCGTTCCCAACACCGGGATCAGTCGTGTCTCTTCACTAGTCGAAAGAAAAGAGCTGGGGTAGTGGGTAAATAAAACGTGCCTATACTGCCGCCTCCTAATGCAAACTGAGTTCTTCCCTCCGTCTCTAATGTTCCTTTTTTCCTTAACTTGTGGATTTGAGATGATTGCTCTACCACTAACCCACCCTAACGTTACAACAAGATCAAACAGACAACCGAAAAAGAAGTTTTTTATTTTCTGTAAGTACCGTATACACTTTCATACGCATGTGAGATTGTGCCAATGCGAGTAAACACTTCTTTTTTAATTCAAATACTTTCATTAAAAACTTCACAACTAAGTTTGACCGTCGTTTCGATTCAAATCTCACCATCTTAATTTCTATTCCTACCGTTCACTATCTCTCTCAATCATACATCTCGTTCACACACTTATATTTCGTTCTACTAGACTACACTAGAACTTTTCGCTAAATGCATTTTTCGATTGTCATTCATTTGCGAAAAGTTCTCTAACGTAAATTTTATATTTCTATATGTATAGATTGTAAATTGTTACCACCTAAACCTAACCCCGTTCACTTTTGACTTCATTAACAATATTTGACAGAAAGTTGGTTGTTTTTCACAGAAAATTGCAAAACGATATCAATATTACACTACTGGGACAGCAGCAAGTCGGCCATCATTAATATTATTACAAGCAAAATGCGACGTTTTAATGCTTTATTTTATGTCCAATTACTTATTATTGGACAAATTAGTGAAATGATATTTAGTTTGTTTGTATTCATAATAGCTTTAAACGCCATAATATGTTTTAGGGTATTGTGTATGAAATACTAATGTGGAATTAAGTAAATGTTGATTCAATTAAATAGGACCTTGTCCTTTCAAACATGTGTTGTATCAATCAAATTTAAACATGTTGTTTAGTCCTGATTACGTTTAATGTTAGAACTTTAGCTAGCGTCACGCTATGACGGCCGTTTTGACGTTTGTACTTTCATAAAGTTTTGTATTAATATCAATTACATTTTATTTGTAGATATGTGAATAGTCGACCACGTTAGAGGGTATAGTACTTATGTAGAGTAGAGGGCAGAGTATACCCCTTTAATTGTAAATAAAAAGGGTAAGTTTTTTATTTGTAAAACAAGTGACATATTATCACTATTGTACTATGTCAAAACGGCCATCATAGTGTGCCGCTAGTATAGGATTTATAGTATCGGTTCAAAACTTTTTAGTCTGTTGCCATCTGACTGGGGAAATTTCTTTGTACCATGTAGACGCGAGGTGGCTTAAATTTTTTACTACTACATTAAAATATCTAATGTTCATGCAGTAGTAAAAATTTTGACCCACCTCGCGTTTACATACTAACTGTAGTTGCCTGAGAAAATTGAGAGTAAGGTATTACGGTCCGTAGCTTAGTTTTGAGAGTCATGTGGTTGATAAATGGTAAGTCGATCAACTGTTCCAATGGAATTTATTGTAAAACAACCTTACTTATCACTAATTTGCTTAGTCGAGTGTAGTACGATTATTATACTCTACTTGATGCTCTCGGTTCAATCCGCGCAGTAAAATTTTTCCGTTCCCGTTTCCCACAGAAACGTGTTCCCAAGATATAAAGTTCCCGGCTACTATGGTTTATTTAATGTAAAGTTTTATTACAATTCATCCAATAGTTTTTGCGTGAAAGAATAACACACATGCAACCTTTCAAATTTAGTTGATGCCCGCGGCTTCAGCGTGGTAAGGTTTTCTCACGGGAACTTGTTTCCGGGATAAAAGTAACGTATATTCTTTTTCAAACTTAGCCTAAAATTTTATTTAAAGCTGTTCAGTTCTTTACAGAGTTACTTTTGCATTTATATCAGTAGGGATGAGCAGGATAAACATATTGCATTTTTTCCCAGAACCGCACAATGACTTCTGACAAACAGGTAAAAAAATTCATTGTGTATTAGGGTATTTTCATGTATACGACACATAAACAGTACCGTTTATTTTTTTATTCATTTCCTAAAAAAAGTAATTATGTATAATACAGCATTAAGTCATGCAGCTATGCAAAAACTAGAAATACTATACGGAATAAAATTCGTACTGTTGACATCATAGGGCAGCAGTGCAAGGCGAAATTCGTGTTACGTACCTTTGACTTTTAGCATGGGAGTAGCATAAATGGATCGGCACCACCAACCGTTTGAAAAAGAAACTCTGGTGACGAAGAAAAAAAACAAATTTGTTCGAATCTCATCAAGTGCAAAGTGTTCTGCCAATGGCATCAAAATGCACGTTCAAAATGACTACATTCTATTAAGTGAAGCTTTCGAGGTGAAAAGTGAAATATTAAGGAAAATAAAGAATAAGACTTACTTCTACAGTAATGAAACTACTAGCACGAAAAAAATAAAAGGAAAAAATTACTTTACTCTATTCTGGTCCCAATGTTGTGATTCACACTTCTACTTTGGATCTTAAAATAGAAGGCAAAAACAACTTTATATACATGTGGCGTAGAGTTGAAATTTCAATATTAACAATTTAATTTCAGTATCAGTATTATAACATGGATTCGCACTAGGCCACATAATACATGCTCAGTTTGACTGATGTGTAGTCCGAGTGGTATTAAATGCTGGCTATCTCTAGGATTATGCCACTAATAAATTTTAGTATTCTGATTTAAGCATTCTGTCAAGAGATTATTGTGTGTACCTGCAAATAGTAAAACTAATATTTGCCTATTAGACCCTTTGAGGGTTCCATAGCAAAATGGCAAAAAACGGAACCTTCATGGATTCGTCATGTCTGTCTGTCTGTCCGTATGTCACAGCCACTTTTCTCCGAAACTATAAGAACTATAAGATTTTTACACAACAATAGAAAAAAAATTTGCGATTCCCCACACTTAGAACCGAAAGTCATTCTTTTTTTCTACAAACCCATACGGGTTATCTTTAAAATAATAATATCTAGAAAAATGAATAGTTTGGGCGAGAGACACTTCCAAAGTGTCCTTTTGCCTATTAAGCCAAAAAAGCACAATATTCTTATATCAAGCGATCGTAGCCTCGCTGACTCAGTGTTGTATTAACGATCACTGCGTTAAGCAACTTTCGCTATGGCTGGTTACGGATGGGTATGGGGTATGGGTCCACTTAGTGGTATTTCCTTTTACGAGCGTTTCCGTGCTTCGCTGCGGAAGGCACGTGAAGCTGTTGGTCCCGGTTGCCATTAAAAAGGCAGTCGTTAAGCAAAGTTAAAAGCCTTATGGGCAGCTTGAAAAATTTCGTCGGCAGGTAGCCACAAACTACCTCGGTCTGTTTCAACCCCACGAGAAACTCACCACCTATTACGTGGGACAGGAATGTAAACGGTGAAAAGAGGGCGTATAATATGATTCTGCTACCCCTTCGCGGATAAGATGTGATTGATAAACAATATTCATATATTTCCTACTAAATTTAGTCTTACCGAACATTGTATATTTTTTATTACCATTTGAATATTGAATATTACCATTTGAATATTTTGACAAATGTATTGATAAAATGGATAACGAGTGCTGCGTAGACAATCCATTATATATTTTGCAATATACAAACTTTTGATCCGAAATTTATTGTTAGATAGCATTTGATGTGCCGAGTGATAGATGGTAGTAATATCTGGAGTTAAAATAAACTTAGGCGCTTTCGTATAGCGGTGAATACAATTCTGCAATATGTGGAATAGAAAAATATGTGCACGCTGTCCTCTAATCTACGAGTAATATGTTATTATGTAGGTGCATCTAGATCATTGATCAACATATTGACTTATAGATGAGAGATTTGTCAATATGCAATGTTTTAAGTAAATATTGTGGGACACTTTTCACTCAGCGCCATTTAGCCCAAAGTAAGCTAATATTAGCTCGTATTATGGGATCTAGACGACTGATAAACATACTTATATATTTCTAAATACATACATATTAAACATAGGAGACACCCAAACTCTTATGATTGAAACTTATGATTGAAGTATTTTTATAATTCAACGTTATTTTTTCGATTGTAAGATATGCTTCTAGTAAAAGTCAATGTGTAAGTGTCAGTGTTAAGCTGGAAAAGGGCGTGCTCCGTTGGTTTGGACCAAAAGTATGTTGCGCGCAAAGCCCAAGGGTATAGTTAGTTTGTATCCAGTGACTAGTAAATGTTTATGACAAAATTTCCCATTGGAAAACAAAGCACTTACTTCGGAGTTCCCACTACTCCGTAAACATTAGAGATAGTCTATCAATCAGTGTAATGAGCTGTATTTGAAACCAAGATACTTATTAAAGTTTCCACAATATATCGATATTTATACCGATATAATACATCGTTAAGTTATATTAATACTTCGCTATACATCGCACAAATATATCGATATTTTCAATATAATTGTAATTTTCGATATCCTGAATATCGATATAATATCGTGCACTATTCTAGCATTCACTATTTATATTCCACTAGTAGTACAATGTACCTGTTGGGCTAACTTTTCTTTTTGGCAAAAGCATATTTTACGAAGCCATTCTTGAAACAGTCCACGTCCAAAATAGGAAAATATTTATTATTATTCCAGGCATAAAGCTCAACTGTTGCCAAATAACTTATTTTGGTTTTCTCTTTACGAGTATGTATTCTTCCTTTCACTCAGAATTATGCCTTTGAGAGTTTGAAGTAAACTTTTGGTTTTAACACTTGCAAGTAAGACGCAAGGTAAAATGTTGTGCTGAAGTTACTTTTAAATGGAAATAAGGGGTAAAATTTGTATTACAAAATGGAATGATGTAGTCGCCATCTTGATTTAACTATGCATATATTTTATGCTCACAGAGTGAAGGATCGAAAAACTATCAATTAAGTATGTTAGTTTGGATCTATGATACTTTCAAAATCTTGTTTCCTATAATATAAGAACAATAACTAATAGGATTTTAAGTTTAAGCTTTAAACAATCTACATTTTAACATGAGATTCTGTTTTTTTTATGAAAAAATAAGAAATAAAAGAAATGAAATGCGTTTAATTCTTAATCACGAATGTGGCGTAGTACACAGGCTTCTTAAAACTAACGATAGCAAATAAGAAAAAAAAAAAAAAAAACAACAAAAAATAAAATAAAATACAAAATTAAATTCGTGCCAGATGCACGCCACAACCGAGCAGAATTTGGTCTCCTCTCAGCATGTGCTAACCAACGGACAGATGCGATGGTCAGCGCTGATTTTCAGAGGAGGCCCATGATGCTGAGGACGTTGTACTCATGTAGTGAGTAAATATAAATAAATCCAAAGTTAACCGAAATAAAAAATAATTATACCGTATATAAAGTGAATATATTGTGTGTATGTTATAAATATTGCAAATTAATAAATTCATATGATTCTACTAGATTACCCCCCCGGCCTCTCCCGTGACATATCCCGAACCCCCGCCGCAACCACTCAATCCCGCCGCCTACCAACTCCACAGCAATGCACAAAAACCTGCCCGACCTGATTTTATTATTTAAGTACCGAGACTTCTCTTCGATGAAATGTGAGCGTAAAATATGCATCTGGCATCCCTTAAAGGCGTAGCTAATAAAACAAGATTTCTCTTCATCTTAATGTGTTCCCAGTTGATTCCAAACTCAACCTGGCTATGGAGCCTGGTGTCCATTTTATTTGACTGTTAGGAGCTGCTGTGCTTTGCCATGATTGGCAGCGACATTCAACCTCATAACCCAGTATGCGCCTGCATCGTTGCCTCGTACGTCTACAAGCGGTGCAACTGCTGACCAAGTTGCACCGCTTGTAGATGAGTTCACTTTGGCCCCAGAAATCTTTGTATCTGCTACTTCAAAAAGATGTAACGGGACACCATTTTTACCACCAGTAGATTAAGATAGAAAATTTCAAATTTCCAATTCCTCTCTTGAGTATTACTAGCGTTTCCGCAGTTGATGACGGTTCCAAATTAATACGCAATATATGAGCGTCTGCGATGAAAGCAATAAGCTAGCGTTTAATGTATAATTTTGAATAATCTTCCTATCCGCCAAGCGCTGCCAAGCATACGCTAATTATAAATAAGATGTAAAGTACCGACATATTGTTTATATTTATAACATAAACTAAGAAACAGATTGTACTTTGATTGACCACCTAATAATAACATACCAACATTTCATTATGTGCAAGCACATCACATTGTTTGGACAACAATCCGATATTTGATAGAGTGAAAATGAAAAATGAAAAATTTATCGGCTCACTCGCACCCCGACTCTGCGTTCGCAGCGTGTGGCTTGTAAATTATTGTCTTATGTTCATACCGTAAGTCGAAGATAATAAATAATATTAACTGCTACTATTTTTTGCCCACTACGCTAAGCGCATACGCGCTAGTGCATTATTGAACAAAATACAAAGTACCACCAAAGTGTAATTGTATCATCACTCTCATTACACTTAATAGACGACAATAATGAATATGCTACGGTCTCCAATTAAACTAGCTACGGCGACCGGTGGTGGTTCACAACCAGACTTATCTAAGTTGAGCGGTGAGATAGCTGAGGCGCATATCACAAATCGTAAACGTAAACAACCGACTCAATGTTATTGTTCGGATGAAATAACAGTATTGCATACAGAACTATCGCGTATATCTTCCCTATTGGAGGGCTACGTAGGTACTAATGCACAAGTAATGAGTCAAATGAGTAATAGTATTATAGAAGTTAAGGCTCAAATTGCCGAGTTAAAAACTTCAAATGATCAAACGAAGCAGTTGATAGAAACAAATATTAAAGAGATTAGTTCCCAAATAAATGAAATTAAATCGTCAACGTCGACAATTGCTTCCGAGCACGGACTTATTAAAAGTCAGTTATCAACTCTTGAAAGTAAATTGTCGGCTGGAGAGGATAAAATTAAATCTCTGCAATCCGATCTCCGACAAATAATGAGCATATATTACGTGAATTGCAAGAACGCAAGAATAGAGAAAAGAACATAATAATCATGGGTTTGCCGGAGCAAACTTCTCCTAGCACCCAAGATAGGATACTCAGAGACGAATTGGATGTGTTGCAACTCGTATCAACGATTTCTACTGATTTTCCTAAGCCAATTAAAGTGTACCGTATTGGCAAGTATACTCCTGGAAAAAATCGACGACTCAAGGTATGTTACAATGAACCGGAACCTGTCAAATTATTACTTCGAAATAGGGAAAAATTGCCCAGTAATTTAAAATTTTTCTCAGATCAGACGATGGCACAACAAAAGTACTTCCAAAGTATAAGAGACGAACTAAATCAACGTATTAAGGAGGGTGAAAGTGACCTTACCATAAAATATATAAATGGGATTCCAACTATTATTGCAACAACCTCAAAAACCACCAATAGAAACATTACGAGCTGTACCAGAAAATAATATAAATTATCAAATTGTCTCTAACTATCATGACATAAAAACTACAAAGTCACACATATCGTTCTTTTATCTTAACGCTAAAAGTATCCGAAAGCAAGGTAAACTAGACGAATTGAAATGTATCTTGTATTCTATACCAACTACCATTCACCTTATTTTAATAACAGAAACATGGATTAGAACCGAGGAACAAGTTTTAGAATTAGAGATGCCAAACTACACCCATTACTATAACTTTCGAAATGACAAAAAAGGTGGAGGTGTATCTATTTACGTACACAACAATTTGAAGCATAACTTGGGAGAATCTAAGTACCTAGACGGGACCAATTACCTATGGATACATTTACAAAAATACTCACTTGATGTTGGTGTAATTTATAATCCTGAGAACACAAATTTTAGTGACTTTTTGGAGGAATTCGATCAACAATTACAACAAAGAAAAAGAGCTCTCGTTTTTGGCGATTTCAATATTAATATTCTAGAAAAGAATAGCCAAGTACGCCGTTACAAAGAGACCATCCGTGAAACTGGATACAGATTACTCAATAAAAATAATAAGACTCACTGCACAAGGGTTTCAACTACCAGGAAATCAATCATAGACCACATATGTACAAATCTTAAGTCTACCAACTTCAAAATGGCCATTGTTAACTCCTCCATGTTGGACCACAAACAAATATACCTACAAATAGACAAATTTAAACCTCCAAAAAAGTACGAACAACATATGAAGCCATAGATTATTTGAAACTATATAACGCTGTTAAAGCGGACAACATGGAATATATACAAGATGATTATATATACCTTGAAAATAAAGTAAAATATCATATACAAGAAAACAAAGTGCAGAAAACTAAAATAATCAACTCGGCCCGTGAAGATTGGATTAATAGTGATATAATAACTGGGATACATGACAGAAACTCCCTTTATAAGTTACACAAAAACGATCCAGAAAATGTAGTATTGAAAGAACAATTTGAAACCAAACGAAATACTGTAGCTAAATTGATCGAATGTACTAAGAACTCATAGTATTACAAAAAAATTTTATCTTGTATAGACAAGCCTAAAAAGACATGGAATCTTGTTAATTCTTTAGCTAATAATAAAATTAACCTAAGATGTGCTCCTTCTAAAATTATTATAGACGGGAAAACAATAACTGATAAAAAAGAAATATGTGTAGTATTCAATAAGTATTTCTCGACAGTGGGATCAACTTTGGCAGAACAAATACCGAAAAAATTTCATAACATACAAAAAGTAAATCTAACAAATGCAAAAAATAGATCTGAATTGACTTTTTTAGAACCATGTAACGCTAGTGAAATTTTACAAATTATAAATTTCCTTGATTCAAATTCGAGTAGTGGTGTTGATGAAATAACAACTAAAATGCTGAAATGTTTACAAAATTTAATAACAAATGTCTTGGTAAAATGCTTTAATAAACTACTTGCAAATGGGGAGTTTCCAAATTCATTAAAAATAGCTAAGGTTACACCTATATACAAAATCCGATCAGTTACTGACCCAAGCAACTACCGTCCAATATCTGTCTTGCCGGTAATCTCCAAAATTTTGGAAAAAGTAATACATAAAAGGTTAACGTCATACTTGGATTCCTTTAATTTTATTTCGGATAGACAGTACGGTTTACGACCAAAAAGTAATACTACCACTGCCACAATTGACCTTATAACTAAACTTAGACAAAACATAGATAAGAAAAACATTGCCATAGGCGTGTTCATAGATTTAAAAAAAGCTTTTGATGTCGTAAGTCATGAACTACTACTACTTAAACTGGAATGCGTCGGTATCAAAAACAAAGCTCTGAAGATGCTTGAATCATACCTCAGTAACAGATTACAGATTGTCAAATCGAATTACATTTGCAGCGATGAATCAATTATAACATATGGCGTACCGCAAGGGTCAATACTCGGTCCGCTTTTATTCACAATCTATATAAATGACATACAAGATTTGGGACTTCACGGCCATTTAACTCCATACGCCGATGACACATGCCTATTTTATTTTGGATCACAATTGCAAAGTATTATTTCACAAGCACAAAAAGATTTAGACACATTATCTAACACTATCTATCATTATCATATCTATCACTATCTAACTAACTATAAACATAACCAAAACTTGCTATATTATATTCAGATCAAAAAATAAACCCATACCTACTCATGAACCGTTATTAATAAATGACACACCTTTGCAACTTAAGTCAGCGGAAAAATACCTTGGCCTAAGACTGGATCAAAATTTATCCTGGAAAATTCACATAGATCACATAAAACGTAAAATGACATCCCTAATAAGTCCAATACGATCCATAAGCAAATGCATTCCACCGAAGCTCCGAATTAATGTATTTAATTCTTTGGTTAAACCACACTTACAATATTTAATTGAGATTTGGGGAAGTAGTACAAAAACCAAATTACAACAACTACAGAGGAAACAAAATAAAATAATAAAAATACTGTTTAATTTACCGTACTTAACACCAACTAAAACTGTTTACAAAAAAACCAAAATTATGTACATTAAGCAACTATATACTTACAATACTTGTCTACTAATAAGAAAAATTCTCAATAAGTCTATTCACACCGATATATCTTTCTTTAAAAAGTCTGAAATTATTAAGCGTAGCACGAGACGAGCAAGTCTGCTTGTTCTGCCAAAAATAAGAACAAATTACGGAAAGAAAGGGCTCACATTTGAAGGAGCTCAACTTTACAATAATTTACCAAAACCTGTGAGAGATGCTAATTGTTTTGAATTGTTTAAGACTTATTTATACCAGTACATAATGCATAATCCAATGCTGTAAACGACACTAACTAAATTCACTCCAATTTTCTTTCTTTGTTGTGTATACTTTAGACGACCGAAGTATGAAACTATTTATTAAGTTAAAAAATTGTTCTCATGTAAGTGACTGTAAGTCTTTTTGAGAATAAAGTCTTTAAACCTAAACCTAAACGAAAATATCTCTATTGATGTAGATCACATAGTAACACTTATGAACGTCAAAATTATTGCTTCTACATTTACATTAACTGCCAGATTCGCAAAGCAATAGGTAGAGCCTGAGGAAGAACCTGGCAATTAAACTCATAGCCATTCTTCGTCGTATCGATCCACGATCGAATCGCATGAATGGAATGCACGATTGCACAATGCAATGTTCGTCGAATGATTGTCGATCTTCAAAAAAATCGGATCAGATCGGCACATCACTAATGAATAATAATAATGCTTTTACATTTAGAGAGATTTAGAGCTGTCAAACTATATGATAAAGTCGAATATTATATAGTCAATGTGTGAGCGCATATTTTTGACTTTTGTATCAACGTGTTGATGTGCGTATTTTGAAATAACAAAATGGCGAAAATCGGTAGAGGTCTACGTCAAGAAGTTAACGAAAATAGGCTGATTTTATTGATATGATTATGCAATATTTGTAACAGATATATAAGACATATATCTGTTCCAAATATCGCATAAAGGAGTTGGCGGCCAATAAAGTCATTCCTCCAAGGTTTGCCTGTCAATATAAAAAGAAAACTATCTGATATATATATATATATATCAGATAGTTTTATATATATATATATGTATCCGACATGTATTAGACAATCAAATATGACTTTGAAAATGACACAAAAGTTCAAGTATGGTCAACGGGAAGCTTTCCGGGAAAAATAAGCAACTTATGCATAAGGTTTCTCTTATTCCTTATTTTTTTTTAATAATAAATGAATACTATTTTTTTTACTAATTATTCACGCCTTTATCCCCAAAGGGAACGCATAAGCATATTTACATCCATATTTCAACGTTATTTTTTTAATTCCACGTAAAATGTTATGAGCCCATTGCTGTTTAGAGATTTTAGAGGCGCAGGTTGTAGCGACCTTCAATTAAAAATTTTCAAAACGGCCTTTAACTTGGCTGTAAATTTTCAAGGCCCATAAGGTCTTCAACTTGGCTTAACGACTGCCATGTTACTGGCAACCGAGACCGGACATTTCCATAAACGTTCGTTAATGGAAATGCTTCACCCATCGGAGGACCAGTCATTGCAAGAGTTGCTTAGCGCAGTGATGGTCCACAGAACATTGAGCAAGCGGGGCTGCGAGCTCTTCATACGTATAATAATAATACGTATTTAATATTACGTTAGACTTTATCAAAAACCGTATTTAACACGACAAATGCAATCGCCCCAGCTCATAACTTATCCCATAACCAATCTATGACACACTGTGGCGAAGCGCTGAAGCTGGCGGCCTTTGTCCGGTACCAACCGGTAATAGCTCGTAATAGCCGGTTATAATTACTCCATCGCCAATGCACCGCTTTTGATCGAGAGGCATGAATGGTTCAGCTCCCATAATGGTCTTAAGCGTTGTTAGAATACTGATGTAATTGCCGCTGTACTGCACAGGGTGATAATGTTTTACAAGTTACCTGTAAGAATGAAATAAACACAAAAATTGACATTAACTCCAAATGTTAGTCGAATAAATTACAGTATTTTTTTTATTTATCATCCAATCTGACCTATGAATTCGATATAAGAAAATTGTCATTTAATAAAATATTTTAATATATTTCGCAGAAAAATGAAGATATTTTATTGCATTAGCATTTTATTCTTTACGTTGTGTACATTCACATGTATTTAGTCAAAAGCTGTTCATCATTTTTATTTTCAATGTCAAAATACATTGAAAATAAAAATGATAATCTATTTATTCATGTAGGTCACAAAGTAACACTTATGAACGTCAAGATTATTGCTTCTACATTTATTGCCAGATTCGCAAAGCAATAGGTAGAGCCTGAGAAAGAACCTGGCAACTCAGGGCTTCTCTTTTTAAATTGCCAGCAATTACATTTATATGTTTACATAATTATAATTCATATGATTTTTTTACTATACTTTACTATATGCTTTTACACTTCTAAACACTAAAGCTTAGAAAAGTCTTCTAAAATGGCTCTGACCGTCCGTTTGTAAGCATCTATTTTTCAGGAACCATAAGAGAGAGAGACAAACAGTTTGCAGTTCGATTCAGGACACCATGAATACGTGCAAACACAATTTTGATTTGCGTTTCTACCACTTTTGGTTTTGAAACTGGTTTCGGTTTAAAAGTCGTCGGATTCCTTTTCTACGATAGCGTTCTACGATAGACTTCTTTATTGTTGCAATCTTTTATAAGAATAATAAGGTATGGGATAATCGCTACTGGTTAGATTAATTTACTGTAAGGATGCACAGTGAATTAATGAACCCAAAAAATCTAACAAATGCTCTGAGTCTCTTTGGCACAACGACAGTGAACAAGCTTCGTTCCTCATTAACATTAATACCCTTTTGTCCCACGACCGCTTGTCGCATTTATTTTATTATTCCACTAATCGTGTTGATACGAGTATTGTTTTCATCTATGTGTGAAAAGGGACATTTGTAATGAATAGAACACAAATAGAGGTTTTTTTTTCATGTATTTGCCATTCATTTAGGTGTTTCGAAAGGTACGTTAAGCTGTTGGGCCCGATTGCCAGTAACATGACAGTTGTTAAATCAAGTTATAAGCCTTATGGGCCTTGATTAATTTCAACAGCAAGTTACCGCAACCTGAGTCTGTCCATTTCAACACGGCTAACTACTTATTACGTGGCGTATAGCATGCCTCTGCTAGCCTTTCGCGGATATAGGTGTGAATAATATACTAACACAAACTATAACCCTATTGAGTATCAGAAAGAGGTGATTTTAATAAGAGCAACTATTTAAAAAAGTAAATTTTCGGTCCGTATTGACTCCAAACAATATTAGATCTCTCAAATGTTTCAGTCCTATTATACTGATGGTCTCATTTAGCAAATATGACACAAATTATATTTGAACATTGTTTAAATTGTATTTGAACATCTGCGAACGTCATATATATTCAAATTGCGTTCAACAGTAATGCTAAATGACATAAAGCTGTCACATATCGTAAATATAAATAAAAACAAGACTTAAAGCTGTTTGTATGTGCGTGTTGTTTGATTTAGTTATTTATTTCTAAGACTTATCCATTACTAGCTGATCCAGCACACATTGTTTTGCAAAAAGCGCATATCACAGATGAATTAAAATAAACCTACGAACTAATTTTCAGACTTAACAAATATGCACAAAAAAGTAATTAAAAATAAGTGTGTATGTACTTAGATACACGCGTTAGAACCACAACTCTTTGTTTGATAAATTAGTAAGAAAAAAAACATCTAAAGAATGAAAACTACTTTGAATGTAGTTATAAGTTGTCATGAAAACACTTATCAGCTCACAACAACAACAAAAATACATAGGATTTTAAACCTTTGATAAACAATAGCATTGTAAAATGACAAGATATCGATGAAGTGTTTTGATACAACCAATGATATAACACTACGAGTTAGTCCATTGAAAAGTTACATTTGGGGTTGCGAACATTTTCGCTTATAACTTTTTTATTTATATTTCTACTTCAAAAAGTAACGGACCAAAGTTGTAAAGAATTTAATTTGCAACAAAAAATGTACAATTTTTTTTTATCAAATAAATAGTTAAAGATATATATCGTAAAAACGATTTCAAGCCCTATTTTCAAGATGGCGGCCGTGGGACAAGGGTGGCGACCACACAAACTTGGTTTTAGCTTTAGACTGACCCACGCTAAACAAAAAAAATTAATTTGCTTCCTCTAAAAAACGCAAGGTAAGGCCTAAAAATGCAACATTTCAATGGACTATATGGAGTTTGAATAAAACAAGTCTACTTACACCATTGTTTCAATTAAAATCATAACTCAATTTTTTCAATGAATCAATCCAATAAAAAATAATGAAGCGCTTGCAGCCCCACTTACTCAGTGTTCTGTAATCACTGCGTTAAGCAACTTTCGCTATGGCTGGTAACGGTGAGTGATGGTTTTATGGCATTTCCATCTACGAGCAATTCTGTGCTTCGGAAGGCACGTTAAACCGTTAGTCCTGGTTGCCAGTAACATGGTAATCGTTAAACCAAGTTAAAGAAGGCCTTATGGGCGGCTTGAAAAAAATATAACAGCAGGTAGCCACAACCAGCGCTTGTCCATTTTAACACAGCAATAGGCTCTCATCACTTGTTACGTGGGACAAAATTGCACACACTGAAATATGGGCGTATTATACGCCTCTGCCACCCCTTCGGGGATTAAGACGTGATTGATGAACAATAAACAATTAATTATTTTTTTTAATATACCCGTCTGATGGGAAGCCATGGCGATATCTAGCAAATTCAGGGTCACTTTCACAGTTCAAAAACCCGGGGTTTTAGTGTAAATTTCCTAAAGTCATCGAAACGAGATTTTTCGTCAGAGTACCAGAGTGGCTGGCAAAGTAAGCACGTTAAAATGAAAATGGGCTGGCCACATCTGTAGAAGAACTTAAGATCCCGGCTTTGGGAGGCAGTCTCTTCCGACAATGCCCAAAATCAAAATTCAAATTATAGCTGCTAGCAGTCAAAAAATGGAACACTTGACTCCAAATTTAGGTAGAGTTGAGAAGCAACTGAGAATACAAAAAGTTGAAGAAAGAATTTAAATATGCGTTAGATGTGTAAGCTTTATTATTGTAAAGTTTCATCAAAATCCATTCAGTAGTATTTGCGTGAAAGAGTAACAAACCTACATCCATACATTGTTTAAAACTTTGGCTTTTGTAATTATTAGTGCGATAAAAATATACTGAAACGTTTATTCTGAACGACAGTGCCGATACATTACGTCCATTAACACTTACAATGTAGACACTAATATCAAAATATCGTATTTCGACTATCAAATATTCTCATGTATCTTCTATCGTAAAATTATGTTGGATTGTATTTTTATATCGAAGATACCGTCCATTCTTAATATTGCATTTGACGTTCCAAACTCTTATATACATTTACTAGCTGACCCGCGCAACTTCGTTTGCGCCACATAAGAAACACGCCACATAAGAAAGAAAGAAACAGTCAATAAAAGATGGTGGCACGTAGGCTATTCTTAGGAAACACCTTTTGAAACACCCTTTCTAACAACAAAGCAGTGAATTGGAATACTTGTTGATGAGTTAAAACTGAATAATATACACGCGGGCGAAACTGCGGATACAGAATATACATTTTACACACATTTCATTAACTCTTTATAATATACTAACTAATTTATTACATAGCTACTCCATATTATTCTCGAATCTGTATAAACTTCTTGTGCATTTTTTTCTCAATCTTCTATATAAGGAACACTTAATACAATAACAGTATAATAAAGTAAAATACATAATTGGAACAGAATAGAAGAGATAATCGATTTATCTTGTATTTGTGTCTATGTGTGTATATTATTTTATATATATATATATGCATTATTATATATGCATATATTTTATATCTTAATACTATATGTTTGCATGTATATGTATGTTTTATTTGCTCGGAGTTGAAAGATACTCCACTTTATTAATTGAACAAAAGTTAAATAATAAAAAGAAACAGATGTTGTTGTCTGAAACTTTTACTTGTACTATGTGTTTACATTAGGCTTACCTCTTTGTATTGTTCCGTTCAAATCACAGTGCACATTAAAAAATAGTCCTTATTTTAATAGAATTATAGCATATATTGTTCCAAACTAGAATCTTACCTCGCCGTAACACAGTTGCAACTAGCACGGGAGGTAAAGCATATTATTTTTAAGACTTACCGCCATTATAAAAATGTCATGTGATGTGAACTGAATATTAGTATATCAAATCTGTATTTACGTTTAATTATGTTGTTATTAAGTCTTACTTTGTCATTTGCTCTAAATAAATAAAAGAATTTCATCCTCTCTCGCAAGGGAACCGTGCAGATATCAGTATTTAAACCTAAATCATGCCAAAATTGATTCAGTATTATCGGCTTGATGGTCGATTTATAGAAAAAGCTACAAAAATAATCTTCATATATCTCCAACAGTTGATGCCCTATCTGTTGCTGTCTGTAAATAACAAACGTCCGAATAATTTAGAAATCTTCACAAACTTGTACATTTATAAAATAAATAGGGTACCATTACTCTGAGAATACCGGGAATTCCTTTCTTGGTTCTCATCTTAAGCAGGTACGTAAAAAATACGTTCACCAAATTTCAGGCTGTGTATTGTTTTACCCACGTAGTTTCGTTCCCGTGGGAATACTGGGTATTCTTTTCTTAGTGCTGATTCAAGGTAGATCTAATAAGTAATCTCACTATATTTCAGGTATATACCTATGTTTGATAGTTTAGGCGGTGTGTGGTTTCACCTATGTAGTTCCCATTCCCATGGAAATATCGGGAATACCGTTTTATTTTCTTTTTGTTAGACTTAAAGTATACATTCACCAAATTACAGGATTCTATATTTAATGCTTAGGCTGTGCGTGGTTTACCCGCATATTCGGTTCCCGTGGGAACACCGAACTCGCTGGGAATACAGAAGCTTTATTTTAGCCTTATGAGATTCTTCTAAAACAGGTGTACGTAGGTTCATTTTACTAACATTGAAAATGACAATCTTCCATACAACCATAATTTACGTCCTTAGGGTTAGAATTTCACAAAACCCTTTCATAGGGGGCATCTACGTGTTAATAAGAAGCATGCGAAGTTTGGGCTTCATAGCTCCGTTAGCTTCATAGATTTCGTGATCAATGAGTCAGTTAGTACAAACCCTGTTTTACCTCCTTATAGGTAAAATTTTCCGAAACAGCCATACACGTATGCACCTATTTATAAATAAACAGTGTAACCAAAAACAGGTGTACGTAAATTCATGTTTCTAACTTTGAAAATGAACGAATTTCCATAAAACCATTTATCATTTATTTACTTCCTTAGAGGTATAATTTCGAAAAATCCATTCTTAGGGGAAACCTACGTGTTAAAAGGAACCCCTATGCGAAGTTTGGGCTTCGTAGCTTTATTAGTTTTATAGGATTCATGATCAATGAGTCAGTCATTACAACTGCTGTTTTACCCCCTGTAACGTTACTATTTTCCGGGAGGGGAAAAAGTAAAGTTTAGGAGGAAACTGTCACCAGGACTGGAGGAGTCCTGGCTGGAAAAGTAAAAGAAAAAGGAGAAAAGGTAAAGTTAATTTAATATAGGTAATATAAAAATGTTAAAAATAAAACCAGAGAAAGCCGGGGGTAAATAAGTTCTTGCAATGTTTCTTTAAAATAGCCGGTTAGCAGCACTCGTAGCTAAGAAAGGGCCTCGCGTAGGCCTCCACGTTGCTAAGGGGCCTCAAGTAAGGCCTCCACGTCGCTGAGAAGGGGCCTCAAATCCCCTCAAGGCCTCCACGTCGCCGACCTCGGAGAAGCTGGTCGCGAATTCAGGCAGGTAGAGAGCTGAAACTAACGAGCGGTCGGCGTCTTTCATAGAGCCGGTTAATAGCACACAACACTGCAGACCATCACTTCACTATTTCTGGAGGGCACAACCCTCACACTCAGCACTATTATTCCCAGCACCTCCTCTCAAGGTGAGCACCAAAAGTAGACTGAACTGACGGCCCCGGCTTCCTTCTTTTACAGAGCATTTCAAAATTTAAACATTCTAAACATATTTTCTTAATTTATAACAAGGTCTAATATCTAAACAACATAACCTACTGGCAGCTCTAACAATAAATTAAAAATAAAATCTAGGCTTGTCATTAACTGACATCAAAAGGTAAACAAACATTAAGAGAGCATAAAAACTCTTGAATTATCAAGGCCTATGAATGCTACAGATAATGGTCATGCAGATAATTTGGAGAGAATGTATAATAAAACATTTAATTAAAAAATTAAGTAAAAAATGTTACATTACACCCCTCAAGGACAGAATTTATAAAAATTCCTTAACACGTAGTTTTTTATTTTTATACAGAAGCTGGTATATGAAATTCGGTGTTGCTATTTTTGAAAATGAAGAATTTTCCATATAAACATTCAACCCTTATTTACTCCCTTATAGGTATAATTTTGCAAAACCGCGATACACGTACCCATTTATTTGTAACTAAAAACAGGTGTACATAAATTCATGTCTCTAACTTTGAAAATGACGAACTTCCATACAACCGTTTATCGCTTATTCACTTCCCTAGGGGTAGAATTTCGCAAAATCCGTTCTTAGCGGAAACCTACGAATCAAAAAGAATCTCCATGTGAAGTTTGAGCTTCATAGCTTTGGTAGTTTCAGAGGTTTCGTGATCAGTCAGTCAGTGATTTTGCCTTTTATATATATAGATAAAAAAGGCTTTTATTAAAAAAGAAAGAAAACGCATTACTTATCACAACACTTATTCAATCTTATAAATTATACAGTAATGTATGAAAATTTGCCTGATTTGTTGACATATACGATTACTACTCTGCTCTCCTGGGTACTAACGTAATGATAAATGTGATATTGAACACAAAAATATTTTTTCAATTCGGACCAGCAGTACTTGGGATTAGCGCTTTCAACCAAACAAACAAATTCTTCAGCTTTATGTTCAGAAAGTTTAGATACCGTCCATTCTAAATATTGCATTTGACGTTTCGTCCTCATACGTACATATCCGTATAAGAATTTTATTAAAGAGGATTCTACCAGCTAAGCAATAGGGCAAGGATTTATTTATTTTCAGTTTAACGCCGTAAATGAAAAAATATTACCAAATAAACAAATAGTATATAATAATGGTTATTTTATGTTTCTTTTTAAATATTCGATCATAATAGATAATAAAAAATCATAATAGCCATTGCCACTACTCCTCGTAACATCATACTGTGGAAGTGATATGTGGATGACGTTTTTGGTGTGCTTGAGGGTGACGAGTGTTGTTCGGGATAACGTGGCATTCTTGAACGGCATTCACAAGAAAATCCAGTTCACGTACGAATTGGGAGCGACAGGACGACCTCGTTTCTTGACGTAAAGGTAAGTTCAACTAGCCACTCCGTATACAGGAAGCCCACCCACACTGACCGATATCTGTAAGTCAACTCACATCACCACCCAAGCCAGTAAACTCTGTAGTGACGTCACTTACTGACCGTGCATACAGTCTATGTGTCGAGGACCACTTAAAAGAAAAGATTAACCGACTACAGAGCAATGGTTATGATGAACGAAATATGTCACCTAGATACGCTGGAACCCCTAACTTAGACACGCTACAACCCCTTTTAAACTGGGGTGAGACTGTCCTTGACTTAAGGCTAGACTTGACTAAGACGTAGAGGACGGGGACATTTTAGATAATGAGAAATAAGATTGAAGAAATATGAATAAAGATTTGGCGAAAATAATAATATAATAATAATTACAAATAAAAATTGGGTTTCATGACGAAAAGAAAGCTCGAGGTTCTTATATGGGACATTACGACCAAGTTAACCTGTATTTTCAGATACTATTTACGTGCAAATTTGATGAAATGTAATATAAATATATAAACATTTATGTTGATTTCGTTTATACATTTTAGGATTTTCGGAAATTCAAGCATTAGGAGGTTATAATTTTCAGAATTAATATACATAAATCATTGTGGGTATGTGGACTTTCGGTTAGAAATTAAGATAGTCGAAACATCAAGAGGTGAGTAAAGGTCCTGTCATTACACAAAAAGATAGATAGACGTTCAGAATTTTCTAAGATTCTACCCTTAAGGATGAACGTTGGCATGGCACTCCATCATTTCAAAAAAATATACTTATAAAATTGTATGCTGTCGGTTAGAAATTAAAAAGTAACGAAGTGATACGCAATATGGTAGGTTTGAATGTAAGTGTCGTTATGCTAGGAAAGGCCGTACTTCGTTAGTTTGGACACATCTAACGAATGAGTTGGTATAAATATGTCCAACGAATTATTGAGGAACGATTGACAAAGAATATTACTTGAATACCCAGACGTGCATGTATGAAGCGATTTATAAATCTGCAGGAAGCAAAAGTATGCATGGATCGCGATGCCTGGCTATCTTTCCTCTCTGACTACCCAGTCAGGGATACAGCGTAAAGATGTTAGGTAGGTTAGAAATACACAATCAAAAACAGGCACGATCAAAAATTGCTGCACAATACTATTGGGTGGTCATATCGATTGGAATTTTATAATGTTAGGTTAGGTTAGGTTAATAATAAATATATGTCATTTACAAATTAAATATGAAATCAAACTCTGTACGTCTATCATATAACCTAACCTAACATTATAAAATTCCAATCGATATGACAACCCAATACTATTGTGGAGCAATTTTTGATCGTGCCTGTTTTTGATTTGACCAATTACAAGATCTAGTTAAACCGTGATCTTTAGAGCGAACTCGTTTTGTATCGTTTTATTTTTTATAGGTGTAAAAATAAGTGACAATATTGTCACATAATCAACTTGGGGATAATAGACAGAGCCATATTAATTTAAAAAAAGGTATCGTGTTATCAATACTTTTATTTATCTTTTGGAATCCCCTCGGATGTTATGCCATACTCGAACCATCTAAAAACATACGGTCCCTGCCTGTGTATTGCCAGACGCCCCGGGTGACTCCTCGGGAATATGTCCCAGTGCTCCCGGAAAGATGTCCTAATGCTTCCGGGACATTTGATACTTTTCAAGCACAATTTGAAGAAACACATTGTTGGACTGTCAACTTGAGAGCCGCTGTCAATAATTGTTAGTTGTAGTGTTCTATGGATTGTAAGACTGACTTTTATTTTTGACTGCCTCGGTGGCTTAAGTGGTAATGTATGCGTATGCCGCGCTGAGGGCCCGGTTCGATTCCCGTGTCCGAAAAAATATTTGTATGATCCACAAATTGTTTCGGAGTCTGGGTGTTTGCTATATTTAATATGTATGTATTTATAAATAAAGAAGCTAGTTTATTATTTGTCTTACTCCCATAGCACGAAAAGTGGCCTACAATATTTATTTCTTTGGTGAGCTAGATATAAAAAGACTCATAATATAATTAAAAAGATAATACCACTTTGTAACTACATAGACAATCTAAAGAAGTCTTAAAACAATATTCAATAATAAGAAGTTTAAATTAAGTATGTAATGTATTTTGTAAGATCTCTTACAAAACTGGACCGTAACAAATATATTGTCGTTTCATTCAATTATTTGTCAAAGGCACATATATCAAGTGTTATACACTATTAATATTTATATTTATCAATCACGCCTTATCCTCGAAGGGGTGACAGAGAAATATTTTACACCCACTTTTCACCGTGTGATGGACTAAACCATGCAGTCTTTAAATATAAATGTACAACAAAAATATTCTATTCAATTCTTTCATATATTTGAAACGATTCAAATTCTTTATTAAATTATTTTATAAAAGCAATTAGACAATATGTAATTTTTTTCTTGCTATACCTAAATTTTTAATCCCTGAATTAATGTTGAACTCCAAGGGTAAAACAAACTGTGAAATATGGTAGAAAATCCAAAACTCTATTGTTTAGACCATCACAATGGGAAAAAAAATCTAATAAATTTCTGAAAGGATTTCTACGTATATTTGAGGCGTGTAATATCAAAATCTTTTTGCTGTATTGACTTATAACAAGATCTACTTAGTCGATTACGTCATCAGGATAGTAAAAAGAGAGCAGTAAAAAATATCGGATCGGATCCCATCGCGCCACAGAGGCAGTCAAAAAGAAACATATATATGCAATAAATACAAAATATGTTCTATCAGGTATTCGAACGTGAGGCGTCAGCACAACAGTCGCACACTATCACTACGCCCCGAATCTGTGTCTTTTACAGTTGACACCTCTGATGTGAAATAAAACTTATGCAGTAAATTTGGATTTAAAAGTAGACACTTAAATTAAATTTATCTCTATAGATTGATTTCACGAATAACGCCTATAACGATGGGATCCACCTAACACACCAGTAGAAAAGAAAAATCTATACCTCTAGAAAGCAACAAAACTAGGACATATGGCAACACTAACGCCGTAACGTAAACAGTGTCTTTGTATATTTTTATTAAGAAAATTTATAAATATTAAGTTTTACTACAATAAAAAGTGTTAAAAGTGCAAATAAACACACAGAAAAATACCGTAAATACTATTATATACAAGCACAAGGCTACGACAAAGTTATTTGTGAATCAGTGATAAACCGTAATTTTTTTATAAATTTTAAATTTTTCGGTGTGGGGATTTTAATGTTGACTTACTTGTGCAGTCTTCGAAATGTATTAGATTTAAAAATTTGTTTAAGTCTTTTGGCTTACAAAATTTATTTTGTGAGCCAACTAGAATCACCTCACATTCTAAAAAATGTATAGATAATATATTCTGCAACTGTGTATCAACAACAAGGGAGATACCAAGTAACTTTCCATCAGATCATCTTGGTCAGAAAGCAGCATTTCCTATTAATGTCACTTCTAAAAATAATAAAAGTGTATGTAGGCCAATGAGTGCACATCGACTTAAACAATTTAATGTCAATGTTTCAGCAAAAGTCACTCATATTGACTTTAATCAGGAAGATCCAAACAGGACTCGTTATTTAATACAATTAAAGCTGAGTAAAGTGAAGTTATACGTGTTTCAGGATTTCACAACAAAAAGATTTTAAAACAACTAATAGAAACAAGTAAAAAACATATATACACCCAAACAGAGCAATATGAGATGGATATACATCAATTACAAAATTATATTATGTGTTTAAATGATTCCTTAGAGTCAATAACTTTGTAAACTTGTTAGTTAAACTGTTTAAGTTCATTAGTGGAATATGAACGCCGGAAAAGACGTGGAAGTATCGGACACAACTCGGGACCATACTGTTTCAGTACTACAGCAAGTATTTCGAATGGCCCACTCGACGTATAAACGTCGGGATCTTCCTTAAAATGCTGGAGTCCCACAAGGCACGATGTTGCTTTTGCTTATATCGATCACATTAATTTTTCACTCAATTCAAAAATACCGGTACTTACCTAGTTTATCATTGAAAGTTCCTAAACCTAATGTACATTCCTAATAAATGACGACAAAGTGTAAAATTTTGAGAAATATAGTTATTATTATTAATGGCAATCATTGCTATGCTAAGTACATATGACACTTATTACGTAGGTCGCACTAGAATCACCGGTCTGTACCTAGTTATCGAGGTTAATCGAGGTTACTCTCCCATGTGTATCCGATTGGGGTACACTAAATCTTGTCCAATGTAACCCTACCAAGACTCAAGTTTGTGTATTATTTACCGCTAAGAGAGTCCTTCAGTCCACAATTCCAGGTTTATCTCTAAATTTTAACTTTAAAGTAGATTTTTTTTCGGTCTAAGTTAGAAAGGGTTAGCATACTAATTGCTTTTCAAAATCGTTTCTTAAATATAAACATTAAATAGTGTCGTAATCCTTGGTGTTGACACCTCTAGTGACGTCCAGTTCCGCAGTGTAATTGAATACCGAACGTACGATAAGGCCAAGCCCGCTTATTGTGCTATTTTTTTTCGTCATGATTATTTTATCTTTTATATTGAAAAGTCCTGACTCACTTGTGATCCCCAACGCCCAGCTGCCCTTGGACCTAGACACTTGAAAAGTTTGCACAGAGATTCTTTTATGCAGGGACAAAGTCAGAATCGTTTGAATTTCACTCCTAAAGGAATAAAACAGAGCCTGAAAGTTAGTATGGAAATCAGTAATTATTAAAATAATATACAAAAAAAATGTGATTGGGCTTTCGGTTAGAAATGAAGTTATACGTGTTTCAGGATTTTACAACAACATCTAATTCCCACGGGAAACCCTTTTTGTGCAATAACCAAATTTCACGCGAATGGAGCCGCGGGCATCAGCTAATCTATTATAATTGAAGGAATCAAATCTACGTTTTGGGTACGGAAAAAAATGGTCAGGTTAGTTATACTACGGTAGAATACAGAGTACTTATGTAAAACAAGTAAAATATCATCACTATTGTAATATGACAAAACGGCGATCATAGCGTGCCGCTAGTATAAGTAAACTAATGGCTTAGTTCGATATAAGAACAAAATTGAACTTAAAGCTATGCATTTCTTGCGCGTGACAGCGACGGGTCACGTTGGAGCAGGTCGATGCACGTTGTGCTGACGATGCGACACGAAGCAAGCGGTTGCTAAGCGCATCAACTGGGTCGTTCGATTATATTGCTTACTATAACTATATATAACTATATTGCTTACTTCAATTACACTTATTTTGCCAAGTTTGACATCCATACGTAAGACATGGTAGTATGCAAGCATTACAAACTTATTTACTATGGATACTAAATAAGTATTAAAAAAAAGTATATCAGTTGTCTAGATCCCATAGTATAAGCTTTATAGCTTAGTTTGGGCTAGATGGCGCTGTGTAAAAATTGTCTCAATATATTTATTATTATTGCATCGAGTTATGCCATCGTAATTGGGATTCCAATAGGAGCCCGGGACCTCAGTCGCGGCAGTTGCATACATTACTACTGCGCCACCCAAGCAGTCTCGAAATAAACTGATAATACAAATAACTGCTACTCTCATCACATTTTTCAACTACTTGGATTTGAAGCTTACTTTTCGGTTTTTAACTGTAAGTACCTAGTTGAATTTTTAATATTTTCATTGTCAAAAGCGACAAACGGATCTCCAAACTCTCTAAAGGTGCTTGCGTCAGAGCCTTGTCAGTTGGTCTGCAGGTGTATGTTGACTTGGCACCGAGATCTTTGTAGAGTAATTTTTGTAAGAATATTGATTAGATATTCTAAAACAAATGTTTAGACCAAACCTTAAAATTACTCTTGTAAAATCTAGGTCTTTGATCCCAATCAACTAATGGCCCGTTTTTTGTCTATGTATCTTTTAGTAGAAACTGTCAAAATCGTTGACGTCAATTACAGAGAAAACATTTACGAAAAGTTTTGGTAAGCATTCGGATTTTAATCGAAGACAAATTTCGAATATAACAAGGGCTAGTCGGACTGGCCCATTGAGGGTTACATAGAAATCAAAATTTTACAGAAATGGACTGACTGATCGAACACCTCTCAGCTGCAACCGCTAGGTCTAAAACCTTTTTTTTTTGTGGAAATCCTCATGGATGCTATGCCGGACTCCTACCGACTAAAACCACACGTTACCCTTCTATCTGTCTATGGCCAGGAGTCCCGGGTGAGCCCTCGGAAGGATAACCCCAGGGAGGTCTAAAACCATAAAATACTCGTATTGGGTAAAATGTTCTTTAACTGACGTATTCGTAGTTGCATGGTGTAAATAAATTTTCTTATAATTTAATAATTATCAAACAATAATTTGGTTTCGGGCCGGTAGGCCAAGTCGCGTAGGCACCACAACGCTTCCTCAGCACCCGCCAAGATAGATCGACGATGTATTTTCTGCTGGCGTGCCACAGTAAAAATTATTGGCAGTAGCAATTGAAACGGAAAATCTCTGTTATTGTGTTGGATTTTATTTTAGGTTTATGATATATTAGTTGACGACCGCGGCTCCGCCCGCGTGATGAAGATTTTCCGTTCCCGTTTTCAAAAGGAACTTGTTCCCGTTATAAAAAGTAGCCTATATGTTATTCTGATAGATAAGCTATTATATATAATATATAGTAATGGTAAAGGACGAAATTAAAAACAGTTTGCTAGGCTATCACCGGCGACTGCGACATCACCCCAATCCCCTGTCCTCACAACTAACGCATCGAGGTTATAGCAAAAGATTAAAAAGGAAAGACATAATCAGTGAAGACTGAGCCCATTGGAAATAAACGAGGAGATGTGCCCACTGGAGAGCACACTCACTTACCTAATTACCCTCACACAATCTGCTTATAGTAGAACTGATTGCAGATAACAGAACACAGAAAAAAAAAGGTAAAGTTTATTTAAATTCCATTCAGTAGTTTTACGTGCAAGTAACAAACATTCATACTTACAAACTTTCGCTTTAATTATATTAGTAGGAGTATTTACTAACAAATTTAGGCTTTATGTACAAGTACCAAATAAAATATCCCGTACTCATTATACTCTTTTTTTTTTAAATAATATTAAAATCAAAAAATCATAATGTTATGTTCCTGTCTTTGGCAGCTAGTCACCGTTGTTCTTCAGAACATATCTTCCGTCTGCGCTAAACATTCTCCTTAAGTACACAATTTCATTCAATTGCTCTAAACGTTGCCGGTTTACCCAAATCTTGCTTTTACGATTAGTTCTTACTTTTTCTTTTTCAAATACCCGATTCTTAGTTTAACATGCAGCGAAGACCTTTATGTATGTCTTATGTGCTAGACACTTATTAGCACGACCAATTAAAGTTCTGGTAGTATCGGACTATACTTACTTTACTTTTATAGTAGTGACTAATGCCTGAAGGTCGGCTTCTGATGAGACCATCACTACCGCATCATCAGCGTACAACACAGCGTACAATTTCCAATTTTACAACACATCATAATCTTTTAACTTTTGCAGCCACACTTTTGCACAACTATCCAGATACACTATGAAAAGCCAGGCGGACCGTCAACGGCCCGTTTGACGCTCGAACAGAAGTCAAAAAGAGGCGCCAGGTGAACCTCCCCCTTGGTCGCACGCAAGCTTTACAGTCCGTATAAAGAGACTGTATCGCCAGCAGCAGCTGGCCGTCCACACCATATTTTGCCCGTAGCCTGGCTGGCCGTCTACACCATTGTAGACGGCCAGCCAGGCTACACGGACGAGTACCACAGAGTTTCTCTCACAACTTTATCAAATGCTTTCTCCACTAAAGCGCAAAAAACCTTCGCGTTAAAATATTGGGATTATTAATTGAATGAATGAATGAAAAATCTTTATTCACAATGTAACACTTATGAACGTCAAGATTATTGCTTCTACATTTACATTTACTGCCAGATTCGCAAAGCAATAGGTAGAGGAATGGAGGAGGCGGAGGCTGAGGAAGAACCTGGCAATAAATCTCATGGCCACTCTTTTCTAACCGCCAGTAATTACATTAGTTTGAGTTACATGATGTTTGACCAATTACGAGTATATAGTAATGAATTTATACAAAACAAAAAAACAAAATCAATGTTGTGTTTAAAATCATATCAAAATTAGAGCTATTCTAGTTGCCAGTTCTAAGGGCAGCCTACACTTTAAGAAGAAGAATCTAGCAAGAAAGTCAATGGATGCTCTTTTAAAATGTAGGAATGGCTTACAACATTAAAATTACACTTACATTGTTCCTTTGGGTTTATGTGAGAACACTCGACTAAACTTAGTTTGCCTTAAATTTTAATTATATTATTTGTAATAATTGCTATATTATTATTAATTAATTAATTATTAGTTACATGAAATGTCATACATTGTTTAAGGCTACTAACATAAAGTAAAAACATATATAAAAAGCGCTCGTAGCCCTACTAACTCGGTTTCTGTATAATATCACTGATTTAAGAAACTCTCTCGGATTTTGGATGGATGACCGCTTTCTAGCATTTTTATTTACCAACGTTTTCGTGCTTCGAAGGACACGTTAACGTTACAGTCGACACTCGTTAAGTCAAGTGAATAACTTTTGAGCGACTTAAAAATTACAACAGCGAGTCGCTACAATCTGAGCCTGTCCATTTGAACACAGGCATTGGGCTCACCACAATATGCATTTGCCACACCTTCGGGGATAAAGTGGTGGCTAATAAATTTATAAATATACTTAAATAATTAATACTGAAAGCATAAAACAAAGGTCTTGGATACAATTTTAATAATTTATGCGAAGCGAAGCTTCAATTTAACAACTGCACTTATTACTTCAGCCAGTGGCAGTCGGTATGTTTAAGCTTCAGAATCCATTGATCAAATTTGTTTATAGGTAAACATACATTGACCGGCCCACTGGCTCAGTTGGTTATATAACTGTCTTCGAACCTGTGGGTACCGGGTTCGATTTTATACTACTTACAGCGATAATTCTAACGCTTCTGTGAAGTGTCGATACTTTATTTTATATTAAAACTCTCATATATTTTATTTATCTATCACGCCTTATCCCCGAAAGGGTGGCAGGGGCATATATATGCCCACTTTTCACCATGTGTATTCCTGTCCTACGTAATGGGTGGTGAGTCCATGGCGTATATAACTCTCATGTATATACACTATATAAAGCTAACTCCGGGCGTCGCGAGATGCAACTGGGACAGACGCTCGGATGATGATGGAATGCTTACTGCTCTCATAAATATACTGTGCCATTGCGAAAAAATAGCAAGAGGAGCGCAACGAAAAAACCTAACACAGGTCCTACCTCAGAAAGCGCCAGGGCGCGACTGATCAGGCCTCAGCGTCGCGAATTTGATATTATTTAAACATTTGTTCTATAAAAATCACTGTATATAGTCAAAGTAAGCCATTATGTCTATAAATATTTAGTAGCTTTAATTGTGTATAAAAATTTTATTAAAATTATCTGTAGTTTAGATTTGGTTTTGAAAAAACATTTCGAAGGGGGGCAACTTTGGGATGTTTTTTTATCAAGTGAAGTTTATTAGATTTTGTAACAGAAAGTCATTTTAACTAGCTTAAATTCTTAACTAGCATATATAGTTTATAAATCTAACTTGTGTAACCTGTATGTAAACTTTTGTATGGATAACGTGTATCTATTTAGTTACCTATAATTTTGCCTTGTGTGATCTATGTGTCACTGTAATAACGAGGTTTTTTTTCTTTTTAACATGTTTAACAATATAAAGCTCACATTTTTGTACCTAATTAGTCTACAACTATAAGCGAGGACTTGTAAATGGCTTTTAGATAGCTAAACATAATAACTATTCAGTTATGTGCAGCTGTAAATCTTCCATGCATTAAATAAATATATAAATATATTTCTTTTCCTCTTTTTTCAGAATCAAAAACCCTTTCTTCTACGATTCGCATTGTTTTAAAAAACTCAAAAGCGTGGCCTCGGCAGGAATACCAAGCCTTAATACGTGCATAGGTACGATCCATTATACGAAAAATTATAATGGCCACAGCCTGCACCTGTCCATTTCAACACGGCAATGGGCTCATCCACCTGTTACGTGGGACAAAAAAAAATGCATACGGTGAAATGTGGGCGTATGTAGGCCTCTGCCTACCCCTTCGGCATAAAGGCATGACAATATGTATATATGTAAGTATTCTCGTTAACACAGTGTTCTGCATACGATTACTACTTTAAGCATCTTTCCCTATGATTGGTCTTTAGATGGGTTATCGAAATGTGTAATTCCCATGTACGAGCGTTTCCGTGCTTCGGTAGACATGTAGTCTTTAGGCCAATAACATATTGGCAGTTATTAAGCAAAGAAGAAGGTTTAATGGGTGGCTTCAAAATTTCAACGGCATATCACCAGAACCTGCGCCTGCCTATTTCAACACGACAATGAACTCACAACCTCCTGTTCAATGGAACAAAAATGCATGCCACTACTTTGAGGATAAAGGTGTGACTGCCTGATGAATAATTGATTTTAAAAAAGAACATTATCGTTGGAAGGTACACTAAAGATTTTATTCTCGCGTTACCAACCTTTTCTTTTTTTCTTTTTAGCGAGGGTTTGATCACAAAGTGGACATGTCACCCTCATAGGGCCTGATACACTATTTATATGCTCCATATCCACTTATCTTTGCTTAATAAATAAGTTTACTAACTTATACAATATTTTTGATGACAAACTTAAATGGTTACTATGAATATTATTATATTCACCTAGTTTATGTACATCAATATGATGTTCATAATAAATACTAACTCTCTCGGCTTCGTTCCGAACACATTCCACTAAGATATGATACACGTCTGCCTTTCCAACATTATAAAACGTAACATACGCCTTAATAGTTCAAAAGCGAAGTAGTGCTACTGAACTCGTGCATAAAATTCGTCATCTGTAGAAAATCCTTAACGGGACGTTAGTGTTAGGTACTCAAGCGAAACGGCGATTCCATGTTACCTTAACGCCTCTTTGCAGACAAAGTGATAACAGGTGATATTCACTTTTAACGTACCGAATCATAATCATCTTAACTTTTCTACTATTTTAGTAGAAATTAGTTTGATTGTTTGACACCCGCGACTCCCGCGGTTTTCTCGTTCCCATTTCCCATGGGAACTTTTTCATGGGATAAAAAGTAGCCTTAAAGTTTCTTTAAAATCCATTTACTAGTTTTTGCGTGAAAGAGTAAACCTACATTCATATAGAGAGAGAGGGAGATTCACCAACAGTTGTTCTGCAACATTTTAGTTATGAATTTTTGTGACAAGATTTATAAAGCTTCCGAAACTTTTGTGTAATAATAAATTTATAAATATACAAAACTTATACTCACAAAAAATCAATACATCGATACAGATATTAAAATGAAATAAACATATTCCGAATTTAAAAAATAAAATTTGGAAATTGTAATATATCATAGCAACTGTTTTTTAGTTTGCATAGACCATTTTACAGCGCTTACAAAATATCATACACCAAAACATTAAAAGCTTTACACTAAATGCCTATGAAAGCCTGTACCCATATATGTTACTAATATAAAAAAATCAAATTTTATTTTTTTTATAAAAAAATACTTTATTTTGCATAAACCATTTCAATGGCGCTTACGAAATTTCATACATTACCTTAAAAGATTAAATTGAAGATAAAGTAATACTTTACTAAAATGGACACTGGTTCGGAACGCGGTGGTTCGAAATCGGCAAAACATGTGGTAAACTTTCGTCTGTTTTTATTATTTCACGCATCCGATAATATGAAAAGGCTGGAACCATTTTGACGAGACTCATTGACAGATAACTGATGTTATAAGGAATAACATCGTTTAAATTGTACTACTGTATTCTCACGAACGGAGTGTTCGCGAATGAAATCAATGTTTATCTTTGTACATATAAACTACTTAATCACCAATACAATATCTCGTATTGTAACTTATTATTGATGCAAATCTTATCTAAATGATGTCCAGCTATTGCTGCTAAAGCCATCAGGACCAATCAGCTCATTTACATATAGATTAAATAGTCTTAGAGAGGTCAGTCGCTCTAGTATCGCTACTCAACAGCCACTTTACATAATATATATTTTATTAGAATATATATCCCTACTAATATTATAAATGTGAAAGTAAGTTTCTTTGTCACGCTTTCACGCGAAAACTACTTAACGGATTATCATGAAAATTTGTACATATATTCTTGGAGGTATTAGAAGTCATATGGGATACTTTTTATTTACCTATCTCGAATCGAAAAATTTCACCACTCGGGCGAAGTTGCGGGCTAGTATGTATATATCAGCTAGTATGTATATAAAAATTAATAAATATTTAAACTAAACTAAACTATCTTCACGCTGTATCCCTGACGGGGTAATCAGAGAGGACAGATCGCCAGGCTTCGCGATCCATACATACTTCTTTCGCTTCTTCGAGATTCATCAATCGCTTCATATACGCACGTCTGGGTATCCGAGTACTTTTGACCTTTCCGTTTTTGAGCAATCTGCTCACGTGGTCTTCATATGTAAGTCTCGGCCTACCCTGACTCCTTCTACCCTCTACCTTTGAACAATATATATTCTTCGTCAATCGTTCCTCACTCATTCGTTGGACGTGTCCCAACCAACGGAGCACGCTCTTTTCCAGCTTAACGCTGACACTTTCATTCAAACCTGCCATATTGCGTATCACTTCGTTACGTATTCGGTCGGCCAAGGTAACGCCGCACAATTTTCGAAGTGATCGCATCTCCACAGCATTCAATTTACTTTCTTGCATCTGCTGACATACCCAGGGTTCACTACTAAAATATTTGTTTTAGGATATTCTCACACAACGCCGCCTAGCTCAAACTAAGCTACTAATATAAACTTGTGCTATGGGATCTGGACAATATAGAGATAGATAAACATCCTTACTATAGTTGAGTCATTTTAATAGGCCACATTTGACACCTTATCAAAAAAACGACAACGTATCTTTGTAACGGCGGGTATAAAATAATATTAAATTTTTCGAAGTTAGAACTACACAATTGGTGAAATTTTCTCAGCTACAATTACGAAGTTTAGTGTCTAAATGCCCAAAGAAGTCTATTTTAAAGATTAGATGTTTGAAAAAGAATGCAACGAGATGTAAATATAGACATAATTTTTTGGATATTAATAGTATCTCTGAGTACAATGATGATGAAGACAATATTCTCGTTGTAATTTTGATTTTTTTTTAAATATCCATCACGCCTTATCCCCGAAGGGGATTCCGTGTGGATTCCTGTCCCACGTAATAGGTGGTGGGTGCGCCTATTGACAGACGCAGGTTGTGGCTACCTGCTGTTGAAATTTTTCAAGCCGCCCATAAAGCCTTCAACCAGGCTTAACGACTGCCATGTTACTGGCAACCGGGACCAACGGCTTAACGTGCCTTCCGATGCACGGAAACGCTCGCAAATGTATATGCCACAAAGTTTAAATAATTAATTTGACTAAAAAATGTCAAAACAACTATAATATAATGACTTCAAACAATAAAAATAGAACGACATGGCGAATAATTAATAATACTAATAATTTTATATTACCAGATGAATCTATCAATACAAATAGATAATACAGTAATTAACGACCCAGAAAACATTGCTAATATCTTTAATGATCATTTTGTGGATAAAATAATGCCAATACCGAATTCAGGTAAAAACGTCACAAAATATATAATAAAAAATTTCAACTCAATGTTTATGTATCCTTCCACTTCAACTGATATCTTCAATATAATTTCACGTTTAAAAAATACCAATAGTGTGGGGTTTTGATGACGTTTCTACAAAGATTGTTAAGTTTGTTGCAGATATAATATGTGAACACTTAAGCTTCATTCTGAATATGTGCATTGTTAAAGGTGTCTTTCCTGAAGCACTTAAGACAACTGTTGTAAAGCCTCTTCATAAAAAAAATAACAAAGAGATATTGAGCAATTATAGACCAATAGCTCTTTTATCTATATTCTCAAAAATATTTGAAAAATTTATTCATAACAACATTTATACATATCTGGAAAATAATAACATATTGTGCAAGGAGCAGAGGGGCTTTCGTAGGAATATGTCGATAAACTCGGCAATTTATGACTTTTTAAGTAAAGTTATGCCAAATGTCGATAAAAAGACACCAATCTGTGCCATATATTGTAACATGACACAGGCTTTCGATTATGTGGATCATAATATCCTCATGAATAAGCTGGAACGTTATGGTATTAGAGGCAATATACTTAGCCTACTAAAGAGTTATCTACAAAATATGCTGCAAAAAACTTACATTAAAAAACTTGACATAAAATCTAAAACAGAGCGCCTATACTTATCCCAAGTCCGTAAGATATCGTTTGGTGTACCACAGGGGAGTGTGCTGGGTCCTCTGCTGTTTATAATATACATAAACGATTTACCAAAAGTAGTCAAACATCCAATGGTGCTATTTGCGGACGATAGCACGGTCACTATTACGGGTGATGAAACAGAAACATATGTAACTGATATTAAGGAGACGCTATCCAAAATTATATCATGGCTCAGTAACAATAATTTGAAAATAAATCTTGATAAGACTCAAATTATGCACTTTCGACAAAGAACAACTGCACATACTGACATTCATATTAGATATCAAAATAATGAAGTAATGGCAATCGAAACAACAAAATTTCTAGGTCTAACAATCGACAGTCAACTCAATTGGAAGGCTCATATACAAGTTGTAACAAAAAGAGTAAATAGCTCGACGTATGCTCTTTACAAACTTGCTCCAGTAGTGAGCATAGAAACATTACTCACTGCATATCATGGTATGGTTGCGTCGGTGTTAAGATATGGCATTATGTTTTGGGGTAATTCGACTGACAAGAATATTGCTTTTACGTCCCAGAAGAGGTGCATAAGGGCTATGTTTAACCTAACACAAATAGACAGTTGCAAGTCGTATTTTATTAATCACAAAATTCTTACACTTCCCTGTATATACATTCTGGAAGTAGCATTATTTGTAAAGTCCAATGCCCCATTATTTCCAAAGATGTCAGACTTTTCATCGCGTAGTAGACGTAGGGATAATTTATGTATGCTTAGATCCAATACAACACTTATGTGGAATAGCGTATTTTGTATGGCACCAAAAATATACAATAAAATTCCAGAAGCATATAAGAGATTGAACCATAGTTTATTTAAAAAAAGAGTTACAAATTTGTTAATTGGGAAATGTTACTACTCAATTTCAGAATTTCTAAAAGACACATTGGAGTAATAGCAATAAAAATTAAGTAAATAGGTACAAACCTTCATCTAAAAGTTCACATGTGTCAAATTATTGTAATATTAATTATTGGATTATTTTGTAAATAAAATATTATGAAATGACATAAACTATAATATCAAATTTTAATGACAATTGTATATAAATTCTAATTATTCTAAATGCCATAACTATTATATTACATTCTAATGATAATTCAAATTCTAATGACTATTGTATGTTAATCTCAATGAAATATAATGTTTAATAATTAATAATTTTGCATGTATAAATTTAATATAAGCAAATACTATTTGTACGCCAGTTATGGCAGAATATGTTGTTACCATACCTATTATATTAACAACTGTATTTACCATATTCGTCCAAATAAAGATTACTGATTACTGATTACTGGTCACCCGTCCGAGGACCAGCCATAGTGAAAGATGCGTAACTCAGTGATCGTTTACAGAACACTGAGCCTGATGGTAAGCAAAGACGACGACCCATGATTGGGGCTGCTATCTCAACCCGCGCAGGGCTTCGATAGCGACCCTCATCTTGACGGCCCAGGCTATATGCCTTTTCACGCTTCTCTTAAAGGACCCAGGATTGTAGGAGGAGGGAAACACGTGCGCTGGCAGAGAGTTCCATGTTTTTATGGTGCAACACATGAAAGATCTACTGAATCTTTCGGTTCTAGGCACGATGGTGTCCACAGTGTAAGGATGACATCTCTGCCCCACCCGTGTTGTACGGGAACGGAAGGGGGAGGGTGGGATCAATTCGAAGAGTTCTTCAGAACACTCACCGTGGTAGCAGTAGAAAGGCACTCGACGAACGTCCAACTTCAGAATGCTGAGGTAATTCTGCAGTGGTAGTGTTGTGTTCTGAAGAGTTGGAAGGGGAAGGAAAGGGGATAATTTAGCAGTGAATGCACACGCCTGCGTTTTCCTTGCATTGAATTCGACCAGATTATCGGAACACCATCGAGAGATGCGGTCCAGACTCCGATCGAGTTCCGCCACAACTTGTCCCCTCTGAGCCTCAACATCCGTCCGCTTTGCCGTCGGGTGACTTACATAGCTCCCATGCAAAGTACTATCATCTGCATAGCAATGTATGGTGCCCAGGGACAACATATCATTGATATGCAGAAGAAAGAAAGTGGGCGACAAAACGGACCCCTGCGGCACGCCAGCATTTATCTGCCGGCAGTCTGAGGCCTGACCGTCGCAATGGACCCGAATACGGCGCTCGTGCAGAAAGCTGGCGAGCCATGTGCATAGATGAGGTGGCAGGCCATATGCCGGAAGCTTGACAGCCGGACACTATCGAAAGCCTTGGCGATGTCCAGGCTGATGGCCAAGGACTCGCCATGCTTGTCCATAGCCTCACCCCAAAGGTGTGTAACGTATGCCTGAAGATCACCCGTTGACCGTTTTGGCCTAAATCCGTATTGCCGGTCGTTTATTAAGGAGTGATCTTCCAGAAAACGCATGCGCTGCTTGTTTATGATGAGCTCAAAAACTTAAAGTACCTTACAGATGACTGAGGTGACGGCTATGGGGCGATAGTTGCTTGAATCTGACCTGTCCCCTTTCATGGGGATCGGCTGCACGTTAGCCTCCTTCCACGCATCCGGCACACTACCCGTAGAGTAGGACCGGCGATACAGGCGTGTTAGCACTGGAGTCAACTTCGCTGCACACCTTTTAAGAACCACCGCAGGAATACCATCGGGGCCACTGGACTTACGAACGTCGAGCGACCGCAGCACATTCAGAACGTCGCACTGCCTGATAATAATATCTGGCATTGAATTACCACAACTCGCAATTTTCGGAGGCTGCTTGCCACGGCCGTCGATCCGGGAATTGGCCGCGAAGAGATTGGCTAGTAAGTCCGCCTTCTCTCGAGCCTTATGAGCCTGGGTTCCGTTTGGGTACCGCAACGGTGGCAGCGAAGGTCGCCAGAAGTTAGATTGCACGGCTTTGGCCAGTTGCCAATATCCACGGCTACCCGTTGGTTGCAAGGTAAGCTCCTGGCCAAGCCGCGTTATGCGCAGGGTATCCGCTCTAATGAAGACCCTGTTGCTGGCCTTCGTCGTTCTGTTGTATGCGGCTCTGAGGTCGGCCACATTCGGGTCACCCGATGCCCTAGCTCTGATCCAGGCGATATACGCTGACTGCTTATATATAACTGCTTCAGCGCACTCGCGCCCGAACCAGGGACGGGCTTTGCGGCTGCTGACGACATCAGTGTAGGGGATGTAGTATTCCATCCCTAGACTGATCTCCCCAGCAACAGCGGTGGCGCTCTCCGATGGGGCCTTTCCTCTAAAGCAACGCTGACCCCATGGGATGGATGCAAAAATAAAACGTAAACCGTCCCAATCTGCTGACGAGTAGTGCCACAGTCTCCGCGCTGCTACCGCAGGATATGCAGGAGATAACACCTGCATTTCGGCGCGCACGACGCAGAGATCGGAAGTACCCAACGAAGCACCTACCGATACACTATACTGGGCTGGGCTGTTGGTCAGCAGAAGGTCCTACAGAGCGGGCGCATGACTTGCCACATCTGGTATCCTGGTGGCGTACCAACTGTGTCAAGTCATGCGAGAGAGCGAATGCATGGGCGGTTCGTTCCACATGGTCAGTTTTGAGGGAGCCCAGCCATTCTCTATGGTGAGCGTTAAAGTCCCCCAAAAACACCAAATCCGCGTTTGGAAACCGCACCTGCGCATCATCTGCCGCCCTTCCGAGATAGTCGAAGAGCCGAGTCGTCTCCATATCCCCTTTATGGGAATGGTAAAGGCACACGTAGATCCGGCTTATAGAACCATGATCCATGTGAAGCCATAGGACAGAGAAGGAAGGGTCTTCCAGGCAGCACAGACGTCGAACACAAATATCCGCCCTAACAAACATGCACACCCCGGCCCTTTAATCGAAGCGTTCCTCGACAATATAGCCGGGGTAGCACAAATACGACGTATGGTCAGGGCGGCATATTTGTGTCTCTGTAAGGAACAGCAAACCGGGCCGTGCCGTCACAAGATGTTGTTAGATATTGTTCCTTAATTTACGATAGGAAATGTCTAATAATAATTGGACTGGGATTCGACTGATATACTATACTACTTATTTCTTGACAGTACTTTTTCAAAATAACTGATTCGATTCATATATGTTTGAAGTCCGTGTCGGTTCAATCACATTAATCGATATTTATAATCATGTCATCTCACTATAAAGCAAAACCTGACACTTGTCAAATGTGACTTATTTTAATGACTCAAGTATAATAATATTAATGTGAGTGTAAGTTTGTTTGTTTGTTACGCTTTCACGCGTACTAAACTACTTAACCGATCATCAAGAAACTTTTTGCACATATTCTTGGAGGTATTACAAGTTACATAGCATACTTTTTAGGGTTCCGTAAGAAACCTTGAATCGGAAAATTACACCACGCGGGCGATGCTGCGGCCATCAGTTAGTACTTATATATTTTTAAATACTAAATATTATACACTTTGTGCACGTACCTAGCAAATATTTATGGATCGCTCAAATATATGTTCTAACCCAGGATTTAAGCCGTTAGCCGTCGACACTACTACTTACACCACCGTGGCAGTCAAACGATTGCAGAAAGTGTATTTATTTATATTCATGTATGTATTTAATGTTCAAGTCCGAAACAACAACGACAGTTCAGTGGAGCGCGAGTTATGTGATACGAATTCATGTTTATTATTCAGAAAAGAATGCGGAAAATTTTTATACAAAGCAAAACCCGTTTATAATCCTAATATAAACAAATTATTTAAGTAAACAGGGCTGTATATATTTCGTTCGATAGCTTAGCCATAAAAAAATAAGCTGATATCACGCGAATGCAGCATAGGTTTAAAAAACTAGAGTTGATATAAAAAAGAAAAACTGAACTACAGAATGGTCCAGTAACGGATTCAACAGTTTTGCGCGCGCCTGATCCCACCCCTCAGTTTATTCTCTAGTCTTCGAGCGCACGCACGTTCGTGCACGACTCCATCTCGCACCCGATGTTCTAAATACAAAAAAATACGAACCATTTTTATATTAAATTATAACGTAATTTTTTGTTTGCTTTTTTATTTGTAGTGAGTGTTAGCTGTGATTATCATGTGCTATTTGGTAGATGCTGGTTAGAAAATCATCGTTCGATGTAAAATGATTGCTGAAAGTAGGAGTTGAAAATGACTTTGCCAGGTGAGTGTAGTTATAACTTATAAAAAGTATTAGTAAAAAATATATAAAATCACTAGTTAAAGCACGCGGCTCCGCACGCGTTGTGATTTTTTCCCGTTCCTGTTTCCCACAGGAACTTGTTCCTGGGATAAAAAATAGCCTATGTTTTTATTATTCTGATGTGTAAGCTATATTATTGTAAAGTTTCATCAAAATCCATTCAGTAGATTTTGCGTGAAAAAGAAACAAATATCCATCCATACTTACAAACTTTTGCGTTTATAATATTAGTAGATAAATAAGTGATTAAAGAGATTTTTATAATGAATTTTTCAATGTCAACAAATAATAATATGGTTATAATTATATCAGCCGTTCTAGAACCTAATGGTTTGGCGCGTGACGATGGCAAGAGGCCGGTCTGTATGTGTTGGTATTGGTGCCATGGAAGATGGGAAAGCATTTAGTTTGGGATGCAACTTGTGTTAACACCCTGGCTCCTTCTCATCTTCTTAGCACGGCGGGTTGCGCTTGATAAATGATTTATTTGCTGTAAATGAGGTTGTAGCGAGATGGTAAATCACAATTCACAAAATTATAGTACTAACCTATTTAGCCATTTAACCAATAGCATGCAAAAGTTTCCTTAAATACTAAAGTATAAAAGCAAAATGAATTTCATTTTCAATCCGTAATTCAATTAATTTCAAATAAATTTACAATTTCATATGAATTTTTTAATTGCATTACATTATATAAATTTCATTAGGATTCATTTATAATAAATTGATTACATTTCTGAATTTACAATACAAATTAATTAATATTTCACATGCATAATTATAGTAACAATAGGTATCCACAATAACAAAAACAATCACCACAGTCAATAAACAACCTATAAAATTGACAACTTGTGCTGCTGCTGCATCCGCCGAAACTCATAAGCGGCGCAAATATAATAATTTAATAGGTAATTATATTTTTGAGCCGTTTGGGGTCGAGACACTGGGCTCGTGGGGCCCAAGTGCTCGTTCGCTGTATAGCGATATCGCAAAGCGACTGGTCGATTCTTTTCGTGACCATAGGGCTGGCCTCTTTCTCGCTCAGAGAATAAGCATTGCCATACAACATGGTAATGCGGCCAGCCTTATGGAACCCTTACCGGTTGATTTTAATGGGGAGGAATTCTTCGACACCTAGTCGGGGCATCATTGTCAGTATTGTAATAATTCCCACCACCAGCCCCCTTCTCTTTGTATTGTTTTCTGTAAATATGTTAAATTTTAATTTGTAAAAATATGTTAATTTAAATAATGAATAAAAATTTTATTCAAAATAATTATATCTGAAGTACTTTAACAATTTATATTTCCATTACATTATTTTCATGAGCTTTAATTCACAGAATTTCACCTTTCAATACAATATCAAATAATAAACATAATATTAAAGTACACTTTGCAATGACTGCCTCGTAAGTGGTATTGTACCTATACGACTGCTGAGCTGAGCGGGTTAGTATCCCGGGTCTGAACATATATTTGTGTAATCCACAAATGTGTGTTTTGGAGTTAGAAAGCACGCTACATTTACTAACAAGCTAATTTTATTTCAATCTAGATGGCGCTGTATAAAAAAGTGTTCTACATTATCTAGTTTATTTACTTATTACCTACAATTTATAGAACATCAATCATTATTTAAATTGAACAAAACTTTTAATGACAAAACATTTATTAATGGACATATAAATCCCGGCAGCTGTTACTTAATTATAACAAAAAAATATTAATAAAATCCTCTTCCATACAATTTTACTTTACAAAATAATGGAAAATGATATTTTAAGGAAAGGGAAACTTAAACCTGAAAGCCCTTTGCAATTCATATCTCTATAAACCATATAAGCTTACAGGGACCAAAATATACAGGGTGAAAATTTATAGAAGATAATCATAACAGTACTCATCTAAGGTCGACGGTTTTTGGACCTTTATTCGGGTACGTTAGATGTTAATAACACCTGAAATTAATTCGGGATGACATTTACAATATTATGTTAAAACTTTTAATCATTTATTTTAATTATGACGGGCAGGGTATGTAGTCTTTCATTAACCATCATCATCCGAGCGTCTGTCCCAGTTGCGTCTCGCGACGCCCGGGGTCCGCATTCCTACATTTTCTCCTTCACTTCGCACGGTCGTCGGCATCCCCTGTAGTGAGACCATTGGTAGTCTTTTTTTTTAATATTTTGTATGACTAAAGTGGCTTACAGGAATACGGCTCTGTCTGATTGACAGTGATCATCGTAGCCTTAATCAGTTTGTAAAGGCAACCTTTTACAGCTCATCTTGAAAAAACCCATACTACAAGCGTTTGGTGGGAAAACCGAAACTAACTTAATTTCAAAACATAGCGTGATGCTTATATTAGTAGATGTATGTTCCTGGGAATATATAAAAATAATAATATAAATATATTAAAAGAATTAAATTAACGATATTATATTTTATAGATTTTATTACTTTAACAGAAACATTGTTTTGAATAATTGGTATCTTTTTTCTACTACTGCGGTGGCAGATTAGCCTACGACTCACGCGACGGTAAAGGATTACAGTAACCTATGCTAGTTTAGTTGTGTTAGGTACACCGTTTACATTTTAAGCAAGGGTGGACCTATTTTGGTGCTCGTAAAAGATTTTCATTTTCCATGGAACCTGATTATGAGGTGATGCAAAACTCGCCTGAACCACTAATATTTTTATTAAATAAAATAAAACCCTAATATTGTATGTCGTCATTATCCTCTTGCTCTTGTCCCAATTTACTTGGAGTCGGCTCAGTATATGTTCTTCTTCCATTCATCCCTGTTGTTCGTCATCTGATCATTTACTACTTTCATACTCATATCACTCCGTACATAGTCCATCCATTTTTTCTTTGGCCTTCCTCTGGCTCTCCATCCATCAACTTTCATATTCATTGTTATTTAATAAAAATTATAATTATTTAAAAAACATGACTCTTATCTCTTCTCTTCACCAAGACAGACGGTTACCTCTCATTTTTTCCGTCACTGGTGCCACTCTTAAATTGACTCTGATTTATACTCATTTCATATTGTATCCATTGGCTTGACTTTCTCATTTCAGCTACTTATATATTTTGCCCTTCAGCTTGAGGGGCAAACGTGGATCGTATATTGTGTGCGCATATAGCATTATTGCGTGACCTGTCGCCATTTCATCCAGCCAGCATTGATCCGATGCGTAATGTCACAGTCGATTTCCCCATTGCTCTGCACAAGTGACCCCGGGTACCTAAACTCGGAGCACACCGGTAAAGGCCTACGGATACATCAAGAAATACGGCGACAGAACTGGAAAAGACCACCAAAAGCGCAATACAAATATTCTGTCTTGGACTTGCTAATTTTAAGGGTTGGCCGTAAATTCTGCAAGTCCAACTCTCCAGTCTTTGTCGCTATACCTCCAGTCTGCTCTGTAACTCAAGACCTCAGTCGTCTGAAAAAGCATGCACGACCCATAGTGTAAGCCTACATTGATACCGAAATTACTAGTAGTACCGGCTACAGAACGAATTTGGGGACTACATCAACTAAACATTGCTCGGAACAACCGCACATACTTCTCAGGCACTCCTTTCTTCTCCAGGGCCACCATAACACCTTTCGCGATATTCGGTCGTATACCTTTTCAAAATCAACGAACACAATGTACAATTTTTTGTGTGCATTTCGGCATTTGTGAAGTTTAAAATATTGTAAATAACTGGATAAAAAGTTCGGCCCTGTTAAAACGGAATATTCAATTGAATTAAATTATAGAAAAAAAATTGAATTGTGGAAATAATCAGGCAGGAAATAGGATTCGTCTCTGGTATAAAACCGCTTTTAGAACCTACCATTCCAAAGAAGGACTTTAATGGGACTGCTAACATTCCCAATTGACGTTCGGGATAGTGAATTGGTACCCTATCAAAATGGAATTTAATACTGTCATTGACTAATGTTTTGTTCGCCATGTTTATCCTAGAATATCTTATTGGGTTGACTTTATAAACAAATGTTTCGTTTTATTTATAAATGTTTGATCGAAACGTTTTGAGAAACATAAGTAACATTGTCTATTAAATTCATAGCAAATATCATAAAACTATAAGCATTTGTAGCTCCATCTTCATTGTGGCTGGTCCTAGGATGGATGACCGCTTGCTGGAATTTTCATTTACGAGCGTTTCCTTGCGTCTGAATTCACATTAAGCCATTGGTACCGGTTGCCAGGACAGTCCTTAAGCCAAGTTTAAGGCAGGAGCATATCGCTACTACTTGCACCTGTCCATTTCAACACGTCCATGGGTGTCCGTGGTGCCATGGGCCACGGTCACGGTGTTACGTCGGACAAACATCTTTACGGTAAAATGAGGGCGTATAGTATACCTCTGCCACGCCTTCGGGGATAGGCGTGAAATTGACAATTCATGACATATATTCATGAGTTTCCAATCTTGCCTTATAGAAAGCGACCCGACACGAATACTTGTTTATATCCTTTGCCCTCTGTTGGTACATAATATTTGACGTTTCAAACGAGACGTTCATTTATAATATTACTAGCTAACCATCACAGCCTTGCCCGTCGCATTTATTTAATCCCGTCGTGTAAAAATTGTAAATTAATATATGAAAATTTGCCCGATTTGTCTACATTTATGACGACTGCTCCGCTCTCCAGGGTAGTAGCTTGATGACATATAGCCTATCTTTCAAATTAGATCAAACTGCACACAGTGTGCAAATTTGATTAAAATCGTTAAGTAGTTTAGGAGTCCATCACGAACAAATAACGTGACACGTAATGTATATATATATCAAGATTAGTACTCTCAATGTACAATAAATGAGTAACACCAATTATACATTTTTAAAAATTAGCTCTATAATATTTTCGAGGACTAAGAGTTAAAGAACAAGGTTTCATGCCTAGGTAAAATCTATTCAAAATCTTTAATGATTATTCTAATCGAAGTGGGTTCAATATTCAAGTCAATACAAGCCTCTTCGTGCTCAAAGCAAATACCCGTCTTTGTCTCCGAAGTACATACATATCCATCAAACGGAACAACCTTTTCATGCAATACATGCTCTTTGAATATTGAAACAAAGAAGGCTTTTACATGAACTTTGATACTCGCTCTCAAACAGCCTAACGATTATTGAGACTGTTTGAAATAAATATTTCTCAGGTCGTAATCATTACTTGTATCGTTATTACACCCATACAATGCTGGAAGGAATCTAAAGTTATATATTTAAAAAAAACTATAGTCATATATTCTTAACCTTCTAGCACAACGGTAATCTCTTCCAAGCAACCATGCGAGACTGCATAGTTTATTCAGAATCTCACATTAGAATATAAATCTAGTAACCCAGTTATGTTAAGCACCGGATAATCATTGTGAAACAGGCTCTGTTATATACCTACTTGGCAAATCTCCAGGAACCGATATGCTTGAAATATTTCACATACTTTACTAGCTTTTCCCTCAGTATAGTAAGCTATCCTTAAAATATAGACAAATATCATATAAATATTTCAGTTCAAATTCGGCCCTTTAGACCCACCTCACTTTCGTACTTCGGAAGGCACCTTAAGCCGTTGGTCCCGGTTGCCAATAAAATGGCAGTCGTTATAAGCCAAGTTGAGAGTCTTAAAAAATTCAACAGCAGGTCGCCACAGCCTGCTTTCCATTTCAACACGGCAATGGGCTCACCACCTGTTACGTGGAACAAAAATGCATACGGTGAAATGTGGGCGTTTATTATGCCTCTGCCTACCCCTTTGGGGATAAAGGCGTGACAATATGTATGTATGTATGTATGTATGTATCATATAAATTTAGTTTATCGTGAGCAGACAGACAGATAAACATGGCGAACGATTATTATACGATTACTGCCTCGGTGGCGCAGTGGTAGTGTATGCGACTGCCGCTACTGAGGCTTCGGGTTCGATCCCCGGGTCGGAAAAAATATTTGTGTGATCCACAAATGTTTGTTTCGGAGTTTGGGTGTTTCCAATGCATAATATGTATGTATTTAAAAATATATAAGCATGTTTATCAGTCGTCTAGATCCCCTAACACAAGCTTATATAAAATTACTTAGGGCTAGACGGCGCTGTGTAAAAAAAATGTCCCACAATATTTATTTTATTTATTTATTTATTACCTTACCACGATATAAAACTACTAGCCTCATTTACGAAATATCAACATTCTTTTGTTAAGTATCATTAATAAGACTTACTCTGTAATTTAGTCGTAAAATAATTATCCTTCGGCACCGGTAAAAGTTGGATAAATTAGCTTCTCCACTAAATAATTATAGGGCCTTGACAAAAAGGGCTGATGGCGGTAAATTAGTAGAATCATTTATTTTGCTATTCAAATTTTGGTAAACGACAGTTTGAAATAATATATTACAGATCAACTTGTTTAAAGTTTGATTAAAATAAAATACGAGTATTTCCATTTAATTAGTCTCTAAATTATAAAATTAATGTCACTATTCTTGTCTATCTTTTATTTCGCGTATTTTTAAATGATTTGGTTATGAATTTTACCTAAAAACTATACTCAAATCGGGAGCCCTTTCGACCGCATAATTTTTTTCAGCATAATGTAGTTTGGCATAACAGTTTCAGCATAAAGTTTTCTCGTATAAATTATGATAAGCAGAGTGTTATAAACGCATAATGGTTATATTGGCACAACTTTAACTTACCCTAATTTTTTTATCATAAAGTTAATCAGCATACATGTAAAGGGTATAATTTTTATACGCCTAAAGATAATTTATCATAAAATACAAAACGCATAATGGAGGTATGCATAACCGTTTAAATCATAAATGAATAATAAATTTGAATAAAATAAATAAAATAATAATATAATAAATAAAATAAATTTGACTAAGAATATTTAAGAAATGATAAGACATCATTGTAAATAATGTCACTCATAGCCAAGTTTGTAAGCTGTAACTTATCAAATGATATTTTAAAAGTGTTATTAAGAGCAAAGCCGTAAATAGGTACGACGACGAGCGACGCGAGGAGGAATGCTAGGTCAATTGTGACCACTTGCGCCAAAACTGAATTGCTCGTTTTAATCTACCTACTTCTTTTTGTATTTTATTTATATAATCTATATATAAGTGTTGACATTTTGAACTTCAGTATAGTGACTATCGACATTTTTAATCAGTGGGCATTTCAATCTTAGACAGTTCAAGCTTAGTTATAAAAATATTAATATGTACTCGTTAACATTATGGTATTTTATATGTATGACTTGTAATCTTTATGCCATAGAGTGATATGCCAACAAAAAAAAAAAAAAAACAAAATCAATGTTATGTTTAAAATCATATCAAAATTAGAGCTATTCTAGTTGCCAGTTCTAAGGGCAGCCTACACTTTAAGAAGAATCTAGCAAGAAAGTCAATGGATGCTCTTTTAAAATTACAACATTAAAATTAAACTTTCATTGTTCCTTTGGATTTATATGAGAACAGTCGACTAAACTTAGTTTGCCTTAAATTTAAATAATATTATTTGTAACAATTGCTATAACAGCTATGAGCTGACCAGTCCCAACAGACGGCACCCGTTCACGGGTATGACGCATATATCAGCCATCGCCCTACTCAACCGTATTATAGGGAATAAGGCGACCCGATACATACGCCACCACTGCCAGAACACTTAGGCGAGCATGACATACCCAAAAACTGCACAGCAACTATCATGTCAATTACAAAATAATAAATAAGTCTACTGGATGCTCACACAATAACAAACTCAAATTACATAAATAAAGTAAAGCCAAGCCAAAAAACGTTATGCAGTTTTAAGTTATGCCTCTTAAATTTATGCAACCCAATCTAGACCCACTCAAATCCATCTAAATATCCAAATATATATATATTTATGTATTTGGATATAAGGAACAATTTTCTGAGCGTAAGGAAGACGTAAGGCTTTTTAAAACAAACAAACCTCGTAAAGCACTAGCTCCTTAAGCTCTTTAGCCATAAACGTTGACCCATTTTTCAACGTTTGCATTTCAACCTATGGCATTTCCAATTACTTGCATTTCAATTTACAGAAAGCGAAATAAGTATGAATGGATCGCAAAGCCTAGCGATCTGCCCACTCACACTACTCCGTCAGGAATACAACGCTAGCATGTTACGAGTAGTTATGAAGATACCTATAATAAATATTTATTTTTGTGACAACTATCCATATATAATTTATTAAAAAAAAGTATGTCATTAGGAAAATGTCTTTACTACACGGAAACAAACGGTGAAATGAAAACAGAAAACAAAAGACGATCGAAATAGAAAGTAATATTTCGATTGTCAATTGCTTTTTTTTTCAAATGTTTTATGTTTAGATTACCTTTTGTATTGCGTGTAGCAAAGACATTTTCTAGATGAAATACAGAATGAAAGTTGCCTGCTATATGTACCAAAAAAAATTCTTGGTAGTACATACAGTAAATAGGACAGAACTGTACTTAACATTGTGTAAAATTGGAAGTTGGGATGGGACAATTGTAAATTTTATTTTTAGGGTCGAAGTTTTATGTACAAAAGTGGATTAAATCTTTTTACATAAAAGTCAATTAGTTGGTAAATTTAAAATGACAATAAATAGAACCAGTTATATAAAAAAAATTAATAAGTTTATATTAATTAGTATTATAAATTTACATGACTGCCTCAGTGGCACGGTGGGAGTCCATCCGACTGCTACGCAAGAGGTCGTGGGTCGATTCCTACCCTCCTTGGTCGAAATTGAAAACTTTGTGCGATGAGCGCGATGGTTTATTCTGTCTGGGTGTTATTTATCTATAATGTATTTAATAATAAAGAAGTATATTTATCAGATCTCTGCTTACCATAGTACAAGCTCTGCTTAGTTTGGAATCAGATGGCGTTGTGTGAGTGGTCCCAACGATATTATATTATATTATTATTATAATAATTTCTTTTTTTTGTACCACTGAGGTGGCAGACGTGAGCATCCCTGATGAAAAGTGGTCACCGTAGCCTATGGACGTTTGCAACACCAAAACAGGGTCTTGCACTGCTGACCCTGTAAAACCCAAGACCCTTATTGAAGAACCCCATCCTGTAGTCGTTAGAAAAAACCCAAGTTGGGAGTTCATTCTATAATCTAAGAGTACGTAAAAGCAATACCCTATCAGACATAACTGTATGCGAGCGCTTCAGACGCAAAGTGTGAGGGTGAACACCTGTCTATGGCGAGCGGTGCGATGCATGATGAGTAGCCGATTTCATTCAATATATGAAAGTAGTAATATATGAAATTAGGGTAGCTACACTTATAATGTAGGCACTCACTAAGAAGAGGTTTTTCAAAATTACGGGTTACATAAGTTATAACCGGTTATATGGAAATTTGACACTTTCAAAGTTAGAAACATAAAATCATCTATTCCTGGTTACAAATAAAAAGTGCATTATGGTTTTTACAACTTTTACCTAAAATTGAGGAAATACAGTTAGTATTAAGGGGTATAAGTTTATTATGAAAAAAAAAACATATTTAAAAGATATTCACACCAAATTAGTATCAAAGTTTTGTATGAAAGTATTAAAAATCTCGAGGCATAGGTTTGAGGTATGGGATGCAATGTGTGTTTTAAGTATATCACGGGCGAAGCCGGGGGCATATCTAGAATCATATAAAAGAAAAATGGTACAAAAAAATTAGGTTTATCAATCACGCCTTATCCCCGAAGGGGTGGCAGAGGCATATTATACGCTCACTTTTCACCATGTATATTCCTGTCCCACGTAATAGGTGGTGAGCCCATTGACGTGTTGAAATAGACAGACGCAGGTTGTGGCCACCTGCTGTTGACATTTTTCAAGCCGCCCATAAGGCCTTCAACTTGACTTAACGAATGCCATGTTACTGGCAACCAGGACCAACGAGTTTACGTGCATTTCGAAGCACGGAAACGCTCGAAAATGTAAATGACACAAAAAAAATTAATAACTCGAAACCTAAATGCATTAGGAGATTTGGTTTTATAACCGTTCTTAAGTTTAATACACGGGGTGTTGACGATTTTGTAAAAAAAGGTATTCGTGTCGAGTACAATTTTTTCTAATTTTCTAATAAGTGAAAACGTCAACTGTCCCGTCGTCATAAAGTTTTCAACATTAATTACTGTAGTTCTATGATTTTAGTCTGTTGTACCAACTTTAAATTCTAACTTTAGCTCAACACGTAAAGAAAACTACAGTTGTTCGAAACTTTGTAAGCCACTATTGTCGCTTCGAGTTCAATATTCATTGTCTACACTGTTATACCTCTTTTATTAATATTTTACGTTTTAAATAATTACTGCAACTACGTCTATTGTACTTACCACAATGTGTCTGTTTCTTTTAACTTAGCGCTATCTTGAAAAACTCTCTTTGTTTTGTTTGAGTTCTTAATTTTTGTTTGTTTTAACTTAGCGCCATCTTGAAAATCTCTCTTTGTATTGTTTGAGTTTTTAATTTTTGTTTGTTTTAACTTAGCGCTATCTTGAAAAACTCTTTGTTTTGTTTGAGTTCTTAATTTTTTTTTGTTTTAACTTAGCGCCATCTTGAAAATCTCTCTTTGTATTGTTTGAGTTTTTAATTTTTGTTTGTTTTAACTTAGCGCTATCTTGAAAAACTCTTTGTTTTGTTTGAGTTCTTAATTTTTGTTTGTTTTAACTTAGCGCTATCTTGAAAAACTCTCTTTGTTTTGTTTGAGTTCTTAATTTTTGTTTGTTTTAACTTAGCGCCATCTTGAAAATCTCTCTTTGTATTGTTTGAGTTTTTAATTTTTGTTTGTTTTAACTTAGCGCTATCTTGAAAAACTCTTTGTTTTGTTTGAGTTCTTAATTTTTGTTTATTTTAACTTAGCGCTATCTTGAAAAACTCTCTTTGTTTTGTTTGAGTTCTTAATTTTTGTTTGTTTTAACTTAGCGCCATCTTGAAAATCTCTCTTTGTTTTGTTTGAGTTCTTAATTTTTGTTTGTTTTAACTTAGCGCTATCTTGAAAAACTCTCTTTGTTTTGTTCTAGTTAGTAATTTTTGTTTGTTTTAACTTAGCGCCATCTTGAAAATCTCTCTTTGTATTGTTTGAGTTTTTAATTTTTGTTTGTTTTAACTTAGCGCCATCTTGAAAAACTCTCTTTGTTTTGTTTGAGTTCTTAATTTTTGTATTGGAAAATCATTTCGTCCTTGCAATTAAAACCATTCCGATATATACTCTCACTTCGGTTTCGTTTATTGTATCGGTTTTGATAAAAATGTTAAATATTTTCGCCTTTAATGTAAGCGACCACCGTATATACGCGTGTAAAATTTACCCGATTTGTCGACATTTATGATTACTACTCCGCTCTCCAGGACAGTAACGTGACGATATATTGCTTATCGCCTTTCTCGACAAATGCGCTATCCAACACAAAATATTTTTTTCAATATCCAGCCAGTAATTCCTGAGATTAGCGCGTTGCACCAAACAAACAGACTCTTCAGCTTCATTAATTAATATACAGTATACAAGTAGATATAGACGTAATAGCAATAAAACCAGAAGTGAGTTGAAGTGTAGAACACGGTTAAAGGATTGCGAAATGTCACGCCCCTCCGTGCCTCAAAGAGCACTTACAGCCGATGGGACCGATAAACTCCAACACTATTTACAATTTAGACGGCTGAGGGCACTCAAATATCCTAAAACGCTGGCATTTGTATTAAAGAGTCGAACGATAAAGAATGATCGCTGTACAGATGTGTATTTGGTCATTCTAGTTTCCGTAACGACCTGACTTGAAGCGAACGAGCAATGCATACGCACTAGAAATAAGTCATGTTTTAACCGCGATCGTCGCGTTGTTTGGTTTAGACGTGTGTAAAGGGGTTTTCCTCCACACCCTTAAAGCCGGATCCGCATCGCTAATTTTCTAAAATAATATGCTATTACATCGTGGCAAACATATTAGGGTGTTTTTTCTAACAAAACTGGTAGGCAATGCCCCTAACATGTTAGCTAACACAAAATCCCGTTGCAGTGAACACAGTTTAAGACACACGCTCGGAAATATTATATAAAATACCTATTTTAAACTTCCATTTTAAAAATCATTAGCACCCGGGGCCTCGTCAAAGGCACCGCCAGCCATTTCCACTGCTTCCCGTTTCTATTGTCACTTTTTAAAACAAATAATTTCATTTTTCTTAGTAATGACTAACTTTCCAACGATATTTTTATTTATTTCTCTATTAAAATTTTGTCTTATCGTAACGTAACAATGGTGAGGCTACCTGGTTTTGCAAATGGTGAAATGTGGGCGTATTGAATGCATCTATCTACTTCTTTGGGGTTAAAAACGTATTCGTCTATCAGAAACACTATTTACAAAGTTACAAAGAGGACTATTTATACTCATATTTATTGTGGGTCATTTTTTTACACAGCGTCATCTAGCCCAAAATAAGATAATATAAGTTTGTGCCAGATCTATACAACTGATAAACTTATATATTTCTAAATACATACATATTATATATAGAAAACACCCAAGCTCCGGAATAAACATTTGTGGATCACTCAAATATTTTTTCCGTCCCGGCAATCGGACTCGGGAATCGAAACGTGCTCTCAGTTCAGCAGCGCTTACTCTACCACTGCGCAACTGAGGCAATCGTAGTATACTGAAGAAGTAACTCTCATATTTTAGTACCTTACCCATCCTTCATCAAAGAATACCAACCTCTTTAGTCACTTAATACAAAAAAAACCGTGGCACTCCGGGAGTGTCCACATAAGTCAAATCTTGAACATATGCGTGTATTTTTTTTTAATTTCAGGTTATATTTACATTATATGCAGTGGTATCGATAACAGTAACTAAGTAGCAAGTACAACGGCAAAAATTTTTAAAGCAATTATCACTACATATAAAACAAAGTCGTTTTTCGCTGTCTGTCCCTATGTATGCTTAGATCTTTAAAACTACGCAACGAATTTCGATGCAGTTTTTTTAAATAGATATAGTGATTCTTATAGAAGGTTTTTATGTTTATTTTGTTAGGTTTTTGTATACATTAACTTAATTATAACGATATATGTTGGCGGTGTCGGAAAAAATGAGCCGTCTGGGAGCTTTTAACGAAAACGCTACCTAAACCCTTTGAGATATAACAAAATAATGTATTGTGGAATTGTGTATCTAATATAGGTTCACAAAAAAGTTCGCGACGCTATATGTCTATCTCTTAAGGATAACGTACTATATCCATTTTAATATTTAAAAAAAAAACAGTAATAAAAAAGCGGTTATTTAAAGGCTATTTACACAAATACATTATTAATCCTTATCATTTTTAATATGTTAGTTGGTTTCAGCATTTTATGTAGATTATTTTGTCCCTTAACACTTTGCAAATTAAATGAATATCTTCGGCGATATGGCAATATCAAAAAATGCGCAAATAAATTAATTTCGTGTAACAATAATTCGACAGGTCCGTGCGTGAGCGGGCGTTGTAGGTACTTGAGTGCGGAGAAGTAATCAAGTAATTTGGAAAATGTTCATACATTATCGTGAAAATAATATAAGACGGGATTAAATGGGTGCCACGGGGTTCGAAGTATGTCACGAGCGAAGCTGGGCGGATCAGCTAGTATTTAATCAAGGCAATGGCAGGGCAATGCTCTAGCCACTGAACTACCCGAACCGTATCAAATCAAGTTGAAATTATCCAACATATTTTAAATCGACATTTTTCAATCCCTGTGTCGAATCGAATTGTCTTTTTCCACTTTATTAAAAAATTATAAGTACAATGACTTTTCACATCTCAAAATATGCTACAAACAAATCCACTCAAAAGTATTCCAATACTTTGCAATAAATGTTTTAATCATAGTCTGTTTACCTTAGTTAATTAAACATGAAAATTATTTATGTGTTAGTATAAAACTAAAAGTTTTAAATAAATTCAGGTTTCAGCTTATTTAAATCTTAATTAACTTAGATACGAGCTGCATATCAATGTTACACATACTGGTATACAGCCCCGCCCCTGTTTGTGTGTGGAATCTCTGATACGAATAAAAGACTATACCTAAATACCCTATGCAGCAGCTAGAAATGATAGTATGTGAATGGTAAATATGCACAAATGGTTTGGACACGTCCAACGAATGAATGAGGAACGATTGACGAAAAATATATATTGCGCGAAAGTATAGGGTAAGCCGAGACTAACATAATATGAAGACCACGTAAGCAGATTGCTCAAAAACTTTAACGACAAAAGTACTCGGATACCCAGACGTGCGTGTATGAAGCGATTGATGAATCTACAAGAAGCGAAAGAAGTATGCATGGATCGCGAAGCCTGGCGACTACCCCGTCAGGGATACAGCTTAAAGATAGTTAGTTAGTTAAATATGCATAAACACTTTTCTATCAGTTTAAAAGTGCAAAATGTTTAATAGTTTTAAAATATGCCACTTAAACTTTCCACTACAATTCTGACTTATTGTTTTCTGTTCCATTTAGCAAAATGTTGATGACATTCTGAGCAGTACAAATTTTCATCCATTAAAAAAGTATTTGTAAATACCAGTTTTTGCTTTAAACAAAATTTAAATCAATATAGTGGGACATTTTTTTTTACACAGCGCCGTTTAGCCTAAAGCTAATACATATTAGCTTGTGTTATGGGATCAAGACGACTGATAAACATACTTATATATTTTTAAATACATACATATTATATATAGGAAACACCCAAACTCCGAAAGAAAAATTTGTGGATCACACAAAAATTTCTTCCGACCCGGGCATCAAGCCCGGGACCTCAGTCGCGGCAGTCACATACACTACCACTGCGCCATCGAGGCAGTAAATACTATATGTTCATATTTAGGTTTTATAGAATCAAATGTAGGAATACTGGAAACAATTTTGAAAAGTAATTAGTATGCTAACTTTTTCTAAATTTAAATTATAAAGTAGAAAAATTTTTCAGTCATGTTTAGGCAGGTGTCATCACAAATCGAATGACTATAGATGCAATTCTATACATTCGTACCGTGCAACTTTGCTAAGTGCCGGTAGATGGCGCCTTACGTCGCCTTAAGACGTAAAAAGGTGGATTAATTCGTCAGTTACGAGCAGGTCACGGTGGTGTAGTTGGTAACGCGTCTTGTGCGTTGAACCAGAAGACGCTGGTTCGAGTCCAGCTCGTGACTAAAAATTTTTCCACTTTATGATTTAAATGTAGGAATACTGTTTGAATACGGTAATAAAATGTCTGAAAAACAATTAGACATAGAAAAAAATGTGATTTTGTGTAAGGATATACTGTATATTTATGAAAGCTGTTAATTTCAAATTACAAACAAACACTTCAATTTTATTTATTTGTATTGATTGCACATCACATGGACCTTTTGAATATATACAACGGTTTCACAAAAGGTAAATATTTGTATTGCATGTTGATATATAAGAAAATTTCACAAAAGTTAATGAAAATTGCACTAAAGGTTTTTTAACCAAAGATTTTGCAATGATAAATTTGAAGTATAAAAAATACATGTTAATTAATAATTAATTAATTTATGACCCAAAAACGGCTAAATCTATACCTACTCCGTATAGCTAAATTGTAAAACGATATAAAAATATGCTAAGCAATTGAATCTATATTTTTTATACTCGTATAAAGCTTAAGAGTTTGTTTGTTTGGTTGAACGCGCTAATCTCAGGACCTACTGGTCCAAATCGAAAAAAATATTTTTGTGTTGGATAGCCCATTTATTGAGCCAGGATATATATAATGACTCTACTACGCAGGAGATCGGAGCAGTAATCATAAATGTCAACAAATGGGACAGTTTTCAAACATTTTTGAAAAATAATAAGCGATAGGATTAAGTAGGTGCAACGGGGGTTCGAAGTATGGCACGGGCGAAGCCACGGGGGTCATCTAGTTGTGAATAAGTTCTAGAACCTGACCATATTTACCATATAATCTGATGGTGCAGGGCTCGTCTGGACTACTAGAACATAAAATGAAATAAGAATAATAGACTTTAATAACTTATCGGTGATTTCAGCATTCGTTGCAATGCCTCGTATTTTTGCCAGAAACTTTTAACAACGCTTATATAACGTAACGTAACGAAGTGATACGCAATATGGCAGGTTTGAATGAAAATGTCAGCGTTAAGCTGGAAAAGGGCGTGCTCCGTTGGTTTGGACACGTCCAACGAATGAGTGAGGAACGATTGACAAAGAATATATATTGTGCGAAAGCAGAAGGTAGAAGAAGTCAGGGTAGGCCGAGACTTACATATGAAGACCACGTGAGCAGATTGCTCAAAAACGAAATGGTCAAAAGTACTCGGATACCCAGACGTGCGTGTATGAAGTGATTGATGAATCTCGAAGAAGCTAAAGAAGTATGCATGGATCGCGAAGCCTGGCGATCTGTCCTCTCTGACTACCCCGTCAGGGATACAGCGCGAAGATAGTTAAGTTAAGTTAAGTTATATAACACAATAAAATAGCATCGTAATCTGGTAAATTTACCGTGCAGGTACGTGCAGCGAACTATTTTTTTTCCATGTTTTTCTTTAAGCTTCATAAGCATGTGTCAAAATATAAAGTAGGTTTATCATTTATTTAGATTCCCTAGGATAATCTACAATATTTATTTGATTTCTGAAAATTAGGGTCTGTTCCCGCTGTCCCCGATGACATTGTCCCCATTGAATCGAGACAACGGCTCTTCATAAAAATAATTCAAATTTATCCCGCTATCACCATTGACTGTATCGTAGTCTATGGAGACAACAGAAATAAAAAAATAAAAAATATATTCCCGTTGTCCCCATTGTCCCCTAAGGTTTCGTCGTCTTAGGGGACAAATGTAACTCGATAAAATAACTGGTGTTTATTCCTGGTGCCCAATTATCTACACGTCATTAACATCATCTAAGCATCTGTCCCAGTTGGGTCTCGCAACTAGCGGTTCGTTTTCCTACTTCTTTTTCACTATTTTGCACGGTTATCGACATAGTAGTGAAACACACATATACGCGCATTTATGCAGACAGTGGAACCCGGTGAAAATAAGTTTCAATTCTCGTTCTCTTCATAGACAATGATTTTGAATATTAATCGGAAATAATCAATTTATCAAAATATCATAAGTCTCTACTTGAGACTATATTTTATATCCGAGGAGGCATCCTACACTGTATGTTTTGGGCATGGTGGGATACAACTAATTAGAAACTAGAAGGGCACTTGCGCTCTACGAGGTACAGGTCCTACAGGACTTAATATCTAACCCTGGGATATTGGAATGGATAGGGCTGAGCGTGCCTGTCAGATATGTGTGGCGTAGGTAGCGACCGCGATTATTCGCGATTCCTAACGCTAGAACCAATTTGCTTGACAAAGCGCTTCTAACGCGCATTATGCGTACATTAAACATAGTTGCCGATAACATTAATATATAAATGTTAGTTGTTCCTTTGAATTTGGCATTGTTAATCGTCGACATGTGGTACAAGACTCTTCAGCCCCCTGCACATTCTCGGTATTCTTGATGTTGTTATTTTCTCCGAGTACCGTCACACACGACACTCAGGGATCCCTATTCAGTAGGTTAACCAACGCGCGTCTGTTCTGGTATTTACCCGACAGCATAGTCGCTTATACATATAAAAGCAAGCTTTAATGTTGCCAATGGCTGGATTGCACGCCCCTATTAAGCATATTGTGTTATCCAAACTGAAATTTAAAACATAACTACACTGTTGCATTGGGGATTGCCATGTATTAATAGTGTATTGTATGTCAAATAAATAAAACTGTTGCATTGGGGATTGCCTCGTAACAATAGTGTTTTGGGTGTCAAATAAATAAATAAATAATATTTTGTAAATGTCAGTACATTTTAAGTCTATTCAAATCCTAGGACAAGACCATTTATGCAAAAAATCCTTACTTCGTAAAATTCTCCGCCCATAAATTCCGTTTAGCGAATATCCCAACTTGTGAAACTTTTGCGGTTTTTAAATCTGTTTCATTTTTATAGTAGACCAAACCATCCGTTCCAAGTAAACTTTATAGACGGCAACTTTAGCTAGGTTTTATTTTGTCCTAAAACTTCGTCACAAAAACACGGATAAACAGTATTTTGCTTTTTAAATACATTTTTTATCAAATAAAAATAAGGTCTAGCTCCTTAGTTTTATTTGCATTCAAGCAAAAATGTTGTCTTCGTTAAAAAGCAAGTAAAACTAAGAGGTTAGTATTTAAAAGAATAGAGGGAAGAACCAAATGCATAATTGATTTCCAAAACCTCCTTCCACCTTAAAAAACTAAGAATACATAAAAATATCAGTCATAAGTATTGTCACACAGTAAAAACTTTTCTTTTAGAATGCTGGCCACAAATAAGTTTATTGATTTCGAATTTCGAATTGTTCATGAAAATAAAAAAGTATACTTTTTAGAATTTTACTCATTTTTAAATATGGAGTGGACGCTTAAAGAAGAACGTGTTGTAGTTATTGCGTTGCATCGTTGCGGTTACGCGCCAATTAAAATTTTTGACATACTGAAAAATTTGAATATAACCAAAAGATTCGTTTATCGTACCATCAAACAATACAATGAAGTCTCTAGTGTAGATGACAGGTCAAGAAGTGGTCGCCCTCGGTCTGTTAGGACTCCAGCAGTGATAAAAGCTGTGAAGGCGCGAATTCAAAGAAATCCAAAACGTAAGCAGAAATTGTCCTTCAGATGAGGTTAAGCAGAACCACGGTGAAAAGGGTGTTAAATGAAAGCTTAGGGCTTCGGTCATATCGAAGAAAAACAAGACATCGTTTAAATGCTCGTCTAATGGACCTGAGACTGAAGAGATGCCGCGCTTTGTTGAAGCGGTACGCAGGAAAAAATATCGAAAATTCTTTTTTCGGATGAAAAAATTTTTACCGTAGAAGAGAGCTATAACAAACAAAATGATAAGGTGTACGCACACAGTAGTGAAGAAGCAAGCGAGCGAAAAAATGTATTCCGCGTGTCCAACGAGGTCATTTTCCACCCTCGCTCATGATATGGTTGGGAGTTTCTTATTGGGGCTTAACAGCAACATTTTTGTGAGAAAGGTGTAAAAACGAATGCAGTTGTGTATCAAAATGCAGTCCTGACGAACCTTGTGGAACCTGTTTCTTATACCATGTTCAATAACAGGCACTGAGTATTCCAACAAGATTCGGCGCCAGCTCATAGAGCGAAGAGCACACAAGACTGGCTGGCGGCGCGTGAAATAGACTTCATCCGGCACGAAGACTGGCCCTACTCCAGTCCAGATTTGAGTCCGTTAGATTACAAGATATGGCAACACTTGGAAGAAAAGGCGTGCTCAAAGCCTCATCCCAATTTGGAGTCACTCACGACATCCTTGATTAAGGCAGCCGCCGATATTGACATGGACCTCGTTCGTGCTTCGATAGACGACTGACCGTGCAGATTGAAGGCCTGTATTCAAAATCACGGAGGTCAACTTTATTGTCATAAGAATCTATGTTTTGTTAAGTTCATTTTGGTATATAAATGGTTACATAATGAATAAACTTGTTTCAATTATTTTATATTAAACATGTGACAGAATTTGTGACCTGACTATGTATATAACCGTGTTAGTAAATAAAATCTTAAGACTAATATTAGTTTCACTTCACTGTCGCACTATGTCTTTTTGGATCTGGTGTTAACTGTCCGCGGAAGCGACGGAACAGCACGCCCTGTGGCCAGAAGCTCTCCTCCATAACTAAGTGTAAGCTGCTGTTGGGCACTCGTAGTACAAACGATACGAAACTGACGTTCCGACTCGACTCCAACTGCTGTACTCTCACCGTGTAGTTCATCTTCTTGCGCACGTACTCCACGATGTTCTCTGCCTTAGTGGTAAAATGTAGGCAAGAGACGTACACCGGTGTGGTCGGTATTGCGGCACGCAGCGCTAATGTGGACTGCACAGGAACTGGTGCAGTGCCAGGTTCAATACCTTTTCTGGTAGGAGCTTCGGTGGAGCGGTTGGGGCTTTCTCGATAACGCTAGCAAAACTTCGTCGACATGTTCTGTAAAGTTTCTCTGGAGCTGTAGTCACGGGCAGGGGTGCGGGGCGGGGGGATCGAACGGTGTCACACGTAGGAGCCTCGAAAGCGGGTGCAGGTTTGCGGGGCGCAAGCAACGCGCTCAGCGCTTAATGACGGTGACGGCGACAAAACTGCTGACGCGAAACTCACGTTGAGGTCAGCTCCGCGACGCGTGTTTATGTTCGCATTTGATGACCTAGATACCGCTGTAGTCTCACGCAAAGCAACGAGTTCTTCACGCAAATTCACAACGATATCTTCGGTTTCTGCCAACTTCGTCTGAACGGCCACCAAGCTTGCCTTTAAGACTACTATGTCCTTTAATAGGAACGTAACGTCGACGTGGTCAAAGATAACGAGAGGAAGCTTATGCAAGTCCTTCACCACAAACGTTGGCACGTCGTCTGGATCGGTCTCCTTAAGCAGCGTGATGATATCTTGTATGCTCTTCGTTGTCCCGTCACGCCGACGGGTCACCATCTGATCGCTCTTGTTAAGAACGCCGTACAATAACCGCTTGGATGCAGCTATATCCTTTATTTATTTATCTATCACGCCTTATCCCCGAAGGGGTGGCAGAGGCATACATATTGTATGCCAACTTTTCACCATGTGTAATCATCAATTGTTTTTTTTTTCTATTTCTAGTTATTCTATTCTATTTACCGTATTCTGAAACTCCTGACTGAAATTCGACGCACAGATCTGGATAGCGGACAGCTCGTCCATCACATCCAGCTTCAGTTGCAGAAACGCCAGTAAATCGTTTGGGATGAGATCCGAATTCATCGCAATACGTGCAATGGCTAACGCCGCGCTACACTGTAATAATAGTTGCCAGCAGCAGTACACACGTCCGCATCAGAACGCGGCTCAAACAAGACTCCAAACAAGACGTAAAAGAAGCACGGCTTATTATACATAACGCAGTGCAACTGCCATCTTTGGTTTCGGTAGTAAAACCTGTGTTTGTCAGAAGATGCATGAAAGTAGGTTGAAAATCGTGAGAAGTGAATATGAAATCAAAATCAAAATTATTTTTATTTATCTAGACCATTTTAGACACTTACGAATAGTCATGATAATAAATATAATGAGAGTAATTCTAGTAGCCAGTTCCAAGGGCAGCCAACATTTTAGCATCCATGAAGTTTCTTGCCAGATTCATCTCCATGAAGGGGGTAACTTCATGGAGATGAATCTGGCAAGAAACTCCATGGATGCTAAAATGTATATACATACATAGAAACATACATATTGTCACGCCTTTATCCCCGAAGGGGTAGGCAGAGGCATATTAAACGCCCACATTTCACCGTATGCATTTTTGTCCGACGTAACAGGTGGTGAGCCCATTGCCGTGTTGAAATGGACAGGCGCAGGCTGCGGCGACCTGGTGTTGAAATTTTTTAAGCCGCCCATAAGGTCTTCAGCTTGGCTTAACGACTGCCGTTTTATTGGCAACCGGGACTAATGGCTTAACGTGCCTTCCGAAGCACGGAACTGGGGTGGGTCTAAAGAGCCGAATAAATTTAATAAAATAAAATGTATATATGGCTTATAATAATTAATTTACATTGTTCTTTGGAGTTATGTGAGAACAGTCGACTAAACTTAGTTTGCCTTTAACGAAATGATACGCTATATGGCAGGTTTGAATGAAAGTGTCAGCGTTAAGCTAGAAAAGGGCGTACTCCGTTGGTTTAGACACGACCAGTGAATGAGTGAGGTCGACACTTAAAATGTGTATATTTATAAGTTAAATGTTATAAATAAATATCCATCACGCCTTATCCCCGAAGGGGTGGCAGAGGCATATTATATGCCCACTTTTCACCGTGTGGATTCCTGTCCCACGTAATAGGTGGTGAGCCCATTGCCGTGTTGAAATAGACAGACGCAGATTGTGGCTACCTGCTGTTGAAATTTTTCATGCCGCCCATAAGGCATTCAACCAGGCTTAACGACTGCCATTTTACTGGCAACCGGGACCAACGGCTTAACGTGCTTTCCGAAGCACGGAAACGCTCGCAAATGTAAATGCCACAAAGTGGTCACCCATCCGAGGACCAGCCATAGTGAAAGTTGCGTAACTCAGTAATCGTTTACAGAACACTGAGACCGCGGGGCCACGAGCGCTTCTAAAATTAAATGATCAAAAATGTAAAAAAAAATTATAAGTTAAATGTTAATATCTAATTTTAATCTAATAAAAATATTAATTAGTAAAATGAAAAGATCAGGTTTTTAATTGTATGTTACTATGTTAATTAGTTGTCTAGATCCTAAAGCATTATCTTATGTTGACATAATTTGGGCTAAATGGCGGTGCGTAAATAAAACCCCACATAATTTATTTCCACAGTGGCCAGGTGTGCCAACATTTTTTATGAGTGTCTACGATATTTGAATAAACAAAATTAATTAGTTTCTCATAGAACAAACATTCATATTGCTAGAGGTATTTCTTTTATATTGAGATGATAAACAAAAATGAATGTTTGATGTTGTATAAAATCGTAAACGTGAAATATCTGGTTAATAAAATGAAATCTTTAATAATATGATTTTAGTATTAAGGATAGTCGATGAACTTGTAACCTCTTAAATAGATTCTGACTCTTTCATTACTTTCTATGTAATTTTTTTTTTCTATTATTTTAATAGGGACTTTGACGCGTAGCGTATGTCAGTCCCATCGTACCCTAACCCACAATTTGCTGTCTACGAAATCTATAAATACACAGACGTGATAGACGCCATGAACTCAAAAAGAGCTCCTGCATCATCGCCATTAGGTTGCGATAGGATTTTATGGAAAATACCTACATCAGCTCTGTTTAAATTCAAGACCCTTATCAGAATATTTCTAATTAATTCATACCGGCCACACTTCATCAGTAAATCTTCGACCAGTCCACACTCCTCACTTCTCTGTAATTGTAATTGAACTTTATGTAATTGTACTTTTTGTTAATTTTGCTGTGGAATCGAAATGCAGGATTCAAAGAGTTGAACGTACATAAATAAATGAATAATAATAGTACGCAATACGCATCGAAGTAACTAACTAACTGACAATCTTCACTATGTATCCCTGACGGAGTAGTCAGACAGATCGCCAGGTTTCGCGATCCATACATATTTCTTTTGCTTCCTGCAGCTTCATAAATCGCTTCATACATATACGTATCAAAGTGATACGCAATATCACGTCGAATGAACGAGTGAGGAATGAGTGACAAAGAATATTTTCCTGTGCGAAAGTAGATCGTAGGTAAAAAAAGTTAGGGTAGACCAAGGTTTATTACTCAAAAACAAAAACATCAAAGCCTAATGAATGTATGAAAAGTTTAACGAATCTGCCGATTTTGGCAATCTGTCCTCTCTGATTACCCCGTCGTGGATATAGTCAGTTTTAGAATTGAAAGCAATTGTATTTATGTATGTAGAATACTAATACGAAAATCCATAATTGCATAAGATATTTATTCCTATTTCTTTACACAAATAATTCTTTTTTTATACTATAAGCGTTGAATTCCCGATTGGAATGGCACCGTAAGCTGAAACCTAGAACGAGGCTGAAACACAGGTTTTTTACCTAGTTTGGCAACGGAGGCTATCGCATGTTTATTAGGTGTTATCTACTCTAGTTTTATATTAAGCAATTTTTATACCTTTATTAAAAAGTATATAATTATTTTATTTATTTTTTTATCTATCACGCCTAATCCCCCAAGGGATGGCAGAGGAATATATATGCCCACTTTTCACCATGTGTATTCCTGTCCCGCGTAATAGGTGGTGAGCCCATTTCCGTGTTGAAAATGGACAGCCGCAGGTTGTGGCGACCTGCTGTTGAATGTTTTCAAGCCGTCCATAAGGCCTTCAGCTGGGCTTAGCGACTACTAGCGACTACTAGCAACCGGGACAAACGGCTTAACGTGCCTTTCGAAGCACGGTAACGCTCGGAAATGTAAATGCCACAAAGTGGTCACCCATCCGAGAACGAGCCATAGTGAAAGTTGCCTAACGCAGTGATCGTTTACAGAACACTGAGTCCGCGGGGCCACGAGCGCTTCTTGAACTACATTATTATTTATTACAAAACATAAAACACACAGCTCAGTTAACAGCGTTGCAGTATATTTTGGTGGTTCTTTCTCCAGGGAGCTCAAACATTTAACTCCTGCCCAAACTTTGACTACAAATGGAGATGAATGGATAACACAGAGTATAGAACTTTCATTCTTGTTTAAAAAAGGGAAAAGTATAATTAGAATTTATTTACTTACTAATAATATACTAAGCTGAATAACTCTGTAACTCTTTTAGTGTATAAGGTATTAGGTAACACTAACACGTTAAGCCGTTTGTAACGTAACATGGCAGTCGTTAAGCCTGGTTGAAGACCTTATGGGGGGCTTGAAAAATTGCAACAGCCGGTCGCCACAGCCTGTGCTTGTCCATTTCAACACGGCAATGGGCTCACCACCGGTAACGTGGGACAAAAAAGCCTACGGTGAAATGTGGGCGTATAGTATGCCTCTGCCTACCCCTTCGGGAATAAAGGCGTGACAATATGTATGTATGTAACACATGTATGCAGGTATGCATGCAATATGACATACTTTGAAAAATAAATAAGTACGCGCCTTCTTGTCAAACAGTTACAAACATAATGCGAATAGTCGAACTAGACATAGAGACAGATTACGTCTATCTTAAATAACATTAGAATTATATAAAGGAATGCTTACTGCATGTGCATACGAATATATAATAATCTCCCGCTGAATATAGCTAATTTATGTTTTTAAAAAAACAACTCTTTTTACCTGTTGATGAACAAATGTATTGCAGTTTTTGCACTACACATTGAGATAAAACATAGACATAGCGTAATTTTAATAATATTGTGACCTCAAAAATTATAATGAATTATTGAAGAAAATACTGATAGTCTGTTATTATGTTATTCTGATTAGTATTCTGATATTATAAGCATTAAACGGGACAAATATTTGCACTTAGTTTGTAGCAGAATGTGAGGAAACTATAATTATATTAATTACTAGATGACCCCTCAACGACTTTTAATTAATATTTAACTTTAATTTCAACTGGGAAAACGAATTGTGAATTTTTTTGGTACTGGTGGGAACAATTATTAAGTTTTTTTCATGCGCGCGCATGGACCACAGAGTATAGAAAGTGGTTTCTTTTTTTTTAAACATTGTATAAATTTTTAAACAGAGAGACAACAAATGTTATTTTTGAGTGAAAGTTTTGTTTATTATATACACGTACAAGATGACATTTTCTTTAAATACGAAGTTGCGTGAAATGATCAGGTTTGTGAATTTATTGTTCTATTGAACGCGATCTTTTTTGTATCGATTTTTTTAAGAATAATGCATCTCAACTAGTGCAATAAAAAAAAATATTATCCCACTAGTGATATAATAACAATCAAAAAACCACAGTTTGATAATAAATATCATTATGTGTCTAATTGCGATGAGATTAGAACCATATATTGAGTAAGTGTATTGAAAAAAAATAATCGAATTGAATTGAGGATCGATAAGGAACTTTGATTCGCTCAGCAGCGATCCCTAAACAGGGGGTTAGCTTATTGAATTATTGTCATGGGTTTTCGAAGGGTTCAAAGATTAAATTTAGTCCAGCGGTTGGAAGTTGATGAAAAACAACGTTCAAAGATTTCGTTACTTTCAACAAGTGAAGCTATTAAAGCGTGTCAAAAAGATATTTAAATATCTGACTAACAAGATATTTATTGTGGTTATTGACTCAAAAAAATACTCTGAAAATTGTAGGACTGCCTATTCTGCCTAAGAGTATTTATGATATTTAGAGTATTTATGGTATTGTATGATCCGCAAATGTATTTTGTATGAGATCATCCAATTATCTGTGTTGTATTTAAAATATAATTAAAAGTATATTTGTACATACTTATAATTATATTTCAAACCTAAAACATTTTTTTTTATTTATTAGTTGCATGTTATATTATATTTTGACATTTAAGCACTAGAAAAAAAATACAAATATATACATGGCAATGGTCTCACCACCTATTACGTGGGATAGGAATACAAATGGTGAAAAGTGGGTATAAAATATGCCCCTGCCACCCTGTGCTATGCGTATAATTATATATGGTAAGAACCAACCGAATCCTAACGCAGTACCTAACCATTGTTTTCTGTCTCGGTTAAATATTCTATCGACCACGGTCGACCTCTGGACCATTCGATTTGACGAATTGCAATTTGCAGTTCAAGTTCGACTTGGATTGATTGAACTATATTTCTCACAAATTTTAATAAAGTGGAAAAATACTAAAAGACGAAATTCGATTCGAGACGGAGATTGAACCTGTGACCTTTGCCTAATCAGGGTAATGTTCTAGCTACTGAACTACCCGAACTGTATCAAATTAAGTTGAAATTCTCCACCGTATTGTAAACGTCATTTAAGAGTATTAACTATATTGTTCTCTATAGCACAAGTTTATATTAGCTCGATTTATGCTGTTCTATGTTCCAAAATATTTGCATACATACATATTGCCACGCCTTTATCCCCAAAAGGGTAGGCAGAAGCATACTATACGTCCACTTTTCATCGTATGCATTCTTGTCCCACGAAACAGGTGGTGAGCCCATTGCCGTGTTGAAATCGACATAAACATTATGTGGCGACATGCAGTTGAAATTTTTCAAGCCGCCCATAAGGCCTTCAACTGGCAAAACTTAACGACTACCGTTTTACTGGCAACCGGGACCAACGGCTTAACGTGCATTGAAAAGCACGGAAATGCTCGCAAATTTAAATGCACAAAGTGGTCACCCATCCAAGGACCAGCTATAGCGAAAGTTGCTTAACGCAGTGATCGTTTACAGAACACGGATGTGCTTCAAAACCCAAAATGTTTATAATAAACAAATTGATACATTATTTGTACAATAGGTAGGTAAGTATAGTTAGCTGATGATAATTATTGCTTTTATTAAGCAGAGTTCTAAAATTCACTGATAAAAGTTTGCCCAATAGAATGTTTAAAGTCTTTACCCTCGATACTCAAAATACACGTAACTCTGTTAGTTAAATTGTAACTCTCTTTGACGTCGTAGTTTCTCCTCAAGGGAGCTGCCCCACTTTCAAGTATGAGTTTCGGTGTGCTCATAAAAGCTGTGTAAAACAATTTCAAAACAGGTTTATATAAAAATTAATAGACAGTTTTATTTCTTTCTTAATATATAGCAATAAAACGGCGCCCGTGCTCGTGCTAAAGCGCTCGTGGCCCCCCCTAACTCAGTGTTCTGTCGCAATGGCTGGTCACGGATGGGTGACCACTTTTTGGCATTTTCATTTGCAAGCGTTGTACCGTCACCCTACACGCGCGGTCCGACACGGCGGAAAGTGGAGGACGGAGTGCAGGGTAGCTGCGGGCAATGTTAGAAGAGGAATGGATGATAAGATGATTGAGTTGATGGGTGCAATGAATACTAGAAAATTAGATGTAGTGTGCTTGACAGAGACCAAGCGCAAGGGCAGCGAAGTTTTAGAACTTCCAGGTGGGATGCTCGCGCTATGGTCTGGGGTAACGGAGAGTGAGCATGGCAGTCGGGGGGTTGCAATTTTGAAGTCCTCGCGATTGATCTCCGGTATGTATGAGTACAAAATATACAAAATGGTAAATCCTAGAATCTTTATTCACCTTAGTAGAATATTCCTAATTGCTTCCGAACCTTTTCTGGAACCGGAGCTTGGTGTCTACTTTTCACGACTAGGATCAGCCATTGTGTGACATTATTTTTTCAGAATTATTAACCTACGAACCCTGTAAGGTTGACTACGACGTTTCCTCGTCTGCTCATCAACAGGTGCACCACTAATAGGTGATGTCCCACAGATCTCGGTTAGTCTAACAGAGTTGAGTGATAAAAGAACGGTTTTTTTTATCTCAATTGGCGTGAAAGATATTTACAGTTCCACAATTGCCTAATTCTTCACTGTATATACTACTAGTTGACGCCCGCGGCTTCGCCCGCGTAGAGTAGTTTTTCCGTTCCCATTTTCCACATGAACTTGTTCCCAGGAAAAAAGTAGCCTATGTGTTATTCTGATGTATAAGCTATATTATTGTAAAGTTTCACTAAAATCCATTCAGTAGTTTTTACGTCAAATAGTAACAAACATCCATACAAACTTTCGCATTTATAATATTATTTAGATTAAGATTAAGAAGCGCTCGTGGCCCCGCGGTCTCAGTGTTCTGTAAACGATCACTAAGTTACGCAACTTTCACTATGGCTGGTCCTCGGATGGGTGACCACTTTGTGGCATTTACATTTGCGAGCGTTTCCGTGCTTCGGAAGACACGTTAAGCCGTTGGTCCCGGTTGCCAGTAAAATGGCAGTCGTTAAGCCTGGTTGAATGCCTTATGGGCGGCTTGAAAAATTTCAACAGCAGGTAGCCACAACCTGCGTCTGTTTATTTCAACACGGCAATGGGCTCACCGCCTATTACGTGGGACAGGAATCCACACGGTGAAAAGTGGGCATATAATATGCCTCTGCCACCCCGTCGGGGATAAGGCGTGATGGATATTTATTTATTTTATTTTTATTTAAGATTAAGATGTAGTTCTACGCCAAAGCGATGATTATACTGAAACTCAACTGTAACAAACTAGCCCTGGTTATACTGATACCTAATAAATATTTTTATATCGGTTTTTAGAGCTCAGTCATAAGCAGATCCTGTCACAGACAAAAGTAAATATGCTATAAAAATGATGACAAATAAAATCAAGCACATTTTCACCTTAAGAAAATATCCATTCAGGGACATTTGAAGGATCGCAATAACTTGGGCGGTAGTAAAATTTATTGTTCTTATAAAATATTCAACATGTCTCGAGAGTCGGGTGTCGATCTGTTTACAAATGTGAATGGTTCGCGAAATGGCGAAATGAACATAAACACCTTATCTTACAACATACTAGGTTAAATATACTTAAATTATTAGTATTAGTTTAAAGTTGTTATTATGTATCTGTTACGGTCAAAGATCGAAAACGCTCAGTGAGCGGAAAAATTGCTTACAACGCGTTGTGGTCACAGTAAAACATCCACATGGCGAAATTCGTGTTATGGCTCTAATCGCACGACGCGTTGTGGCAATCACAGAAACACCAAATAGCGAAATTCGTGTCGTGGCTGATATGCTATTGGATTTCAACGCGTTGTGTGCACCTCTAGGTTAAGTTATGTTAGAACAGTGACCATTAACGTGCGACGGCGAACGAGCGTACCGAGCGGGCCGCGGTAGCGGTCGCCGAGCGCTACGTCCCCTCTGTATTTGTTCAACAATTCGCTGTTTGGTCTTTCTGTGATTGACACAACGCTGCGTGCGCGTTTTCATTAGAGCCATAACATGAATTTCGCCATGTGGATGTTTTACTGTGACCACAACGAGTAGTGAGCTACTTTTCCTAATAAATATCCATCACGCCTTATCCCTGAAGGGGTAGCAGAGGCATATTATATGCCTACTTTTCACCCTGTGGATTCCTGTCCCAGGTAATAGGTGGTGAGCCCATTGCCGTGTTGAAATAGACAGACGCAGGTTGTGGCTACCTGCTGTTGAAATTTTTTAAGCCGCCTATAAGGCCTTCAACCAGGCTTAACGACCGCCATTTTACTGGCAACCGGGACCAACGGCTTAACGTGCCTTCCGAAGCACGGAAACGCTCGCAAATGTAAATGCCACAAAGTGGTCGACCCATCCGACGACCAGCCATAGTGAAAGTTGCGTACCTCAGTGATCGTTTACCGAACACTGGGACCGCGGGGCCACGAGCGCTTCCTCATTTACTAGCTACTTTTCCTCATTTACTAGCTACTTTTCCTCATGCCCAGTATGTAGTAACAGTCTTACACGTAGAGATGAATCTGCTGACTTATAGAAAACACAAGTATGCAGCGGTTTGTTTGGGCTAAATGAACCTATGTAAAAAAAACGCGCTCGTAGGTGCGCTAACGCTATCTGTAACCCATAATTGATTAAGCAACTTTCGCTATCCGGTCTGATGAGTGACCACTTTGTAGCATTTCTGTTTACGAGCGTTTCCGTGCTTCAGAAGGCACGTTCAACCGATGGTCCCGGTTGCCAGTAACATGGCAGTTATTAAGTCAAGTTGAAGGCCTTATGGAGGATTGAAAATTTTGAGCAAAGGGCTCACCAACCGTTACGTGGGACACAACATTTAGGCATATAATATACCTCTGCCATCCCTTTAGGGATAAAGGCGTGATTGATAAACATCACTGCTTTAACAATCTTACTCTATGGTCACTTCTGAGATGGGTAACAGTTTGTAGCATTTCTATTTAGCGTTTTTCTGCTTCAAACGTCACGTTTAGTAGTTGGTTCGGGCTACGTTAAGCTAAACCTTATGAGCGGCTTACAAAGTTTCATTATCAGGTAGCCATAACACAAAAACAAATTTGTTAGGTATGTATAACTAGTTATTTATCGTTGCTTTGTTTGATATTTATCTTATTTTTATTATTTTTTGTTGTCAAGAATGCACAATGTCACAAAAAAGGTCGTCTAAAAGGCTTACAAAATGTCATACTCTAGAACTAAAGATAAATTTAATATTATTAATGTGACCTGTTCGAAACGCGGCCCACCTGACAACCGGCAAGAAACATTTTTTTTGAAGGTCTATTTACAAATACTACCAATATTATAAACGCTAAAGTTTGTATGTATGGATGGATGTTTGTTACTCTATCACACAATATCTACTGAATGGATAATGATGAAACTTTACAAAATATAGCTTGCTCATCAGAATAACACATGGGCTTTTTACCCCGGCAACCCGTTCCAGTGGGAAACGTGAACTGGAAAACTTCACCACGCGTGAGGAGCCGCGGGCGTCAGCTAGTTATAATAGTTCTTCACGAAGCCAGCTGATCATTTCTTATTTGCTTATAATAATTAATATGTGCTCTTAACGTTAGGTGAATTCGAGGCAGACGGGGTATAGCATCAAATTTATTATTTGTTAACCTAGTACATGTTCAGTTCGACAACCTGTAATAGTGAATGAAAGTGATATAAAGCAGTGAAATATCAATTGAAAGCGCAGCACCGCTTCCACGACACTGAGGCAAGACAGGTTTTGAATCAGGATTATATTTGCATATGAAGTAGAAAACGCAGACTGTGACTTAGAAGACTTAAAATAAATATAACTATCTTCACGCAGTATCCCTGACGGGGTAGTCAGAGAGGACAGATCGGCAAGCTTCGCAAAACAATGCGTACTTCTTTCGCTTCTTGAAGATTCATCAATCGCTCCATGTGTCTGGGATTCTGAGTACTTTTGACTTTTCCGTTTATTAAGCAATCTGCTCACGTGGTCTTCTTATGTGAGTCTCGGCCTACCCTGACTCCTTCTACCCTCTACCTTCGCACAATATATACTCTTCGTCAATCGGTCCTCACTTATTCGTAGGACGTGTCCAAACCAACGGAGCACGCCCGTTTTAAGCTTAACGCTGACACTTTCATTCAAACCTGCCATATTGCGTCTGACTTCGTAACGTATTCGGTCGGCCAAACTTACGCCGCACAATTTTCGAAGTGATCGTATCTCCACAGATTTCAATTTACTTTCATGCATCTGCTGACATACCCAGTGTTCGCTACCGTAAAGCAACGTTGGCACTAGCACTGCGTTACTCGTGCTTCTTTTACGATAAATAAATATCTTTATAAAAATATGATCTCACTTAAATGTCTTACTATAATAGTTACAGTGCTATTTAAAAAAAATCTTCAACGTATATTTCTGTATATCACTAGCTTTCCACCAAACAAACGACTTCATTTTAATGTGTCACGTGCAATTATATTACTTCTAGCTGGATGACCAGCATTTTATTGGTCCCTAGTGTCTCTCAGTAGGCCCTGGAATACCGCAAGTCACGCAAGCATGTAAAACGTGTATAACACCGTGCTGTAAATATTTTTTTGATTATCAGTTTATTTCTCATAAAATTCATATTACGAAAAACAAAAAGAAACGTATTTTTTTCTTTTTTTAAGAAAATCGTAACAAATTTCAACGAAATCGTTAAAGCTACCTATATATTTTTATATAAACATACAATAATAAATATTATTCAAAATTTCTTCCAAATTTAACATCTAAAAATAGACACATTTTAATTTATTTAAATTTATTCGGCTCTTCAGACCCACCCCAGTTCCGTGCTTCGGAAGGCACGTTAAGCCGTTGGTCCCGGTTGCAAGTGGAATGGCAGTCGTTAAGTCCAGTTGAAGGCCTTAAATTTTATAAGCCGCCCAGGCTTAAAAAATTTCAACAGCAGGTCGCTACAGTCAGCGCCTGTCCATTTCAACACGGCAATGGGCTCACCACCTGTTACGTGGGACAAAAATGCATACGGTGAAACGTAGGCGTTCAGTATGCCTCTGTCTACCCCTTCGGGGATAAATGCGTGACAGTGTGAGTGTGTATAATAAACATTATGTTAATTAATAAATATTGTGGAAAACTTTACACACGGCGAATAAAAATGGAAAAATAAATTAAATAGATACAAAAATGTCCTTCTAAAGCAAAAGAAAATGTATATTTTTATTTACTAAGTTCATATAAAGATGGAAAGGTCATATTAGTGACTTCACATTTGTGTCAAAGCTCCCTCTGTCTATTAGAGGCATGAGACATAACATTGAAAAAAGAAGGTCAGACTGTAGGTTGGAAAACCGGTCAGTTGGACACGATAAAACCGGAGAAATGAGCGACTAATGTCGATACGGTTTTTTATGTATGGTATTTATTGAAAAATATTTGATTTCAAAAACCCCATTCTCTACACGCTGGGTAACGTTCTTCCTAGCGTGTAGAGAATGAGTTTTTTCAAATAACACGTAATATTCAGTTTTTGAGTTTCGTACCCAATGGGTAAAAACGGGACCCTATTGCTTAAGACGCCGCTGTCCGTCTATATGTCTGTCACTAACTGTATTTCACGAACCATGATAACTAGTTAGTTGAAATTTTTACAGACGATGTAATTTTGCTGTCGGTATAGTAACAAATACTAAAAACAGAGTTACCCCATACAAGAAACTTTGGCATTTTCGACTCTATATTAATAACAGCAGCAGGTAGGCGCTTGAAATTTTCATAGAATATTTAGTTGTTTATTTACTTTATAAATTAATATTTAAGGATCCTTACATGCACAACACGTGATTATGTGCCGTTTTTATAAATGATTGTATGGCCGGTGTTTTACAGACGTCGTTTAGACGTCAGAAAGAGTTCAACCCATCTAATTGAACTGTGATAATTTTCATTAAGGCAATTTAGTGTTGTCGCCAAATAAATTATCTAAAAATGAAACAAAATGAATTTTTGAGCTCCATTTATTTCAAGGCTAAAGTTTTTATTGTAAAAAAAATAGAATTATTTTATGTACAGTTTTTATATAATAGATATAAAAACTGTACATAAAATAATAAGTTCCTTATTCCTCCTTACTTTTGTCGGGTAATGAGGGCTGCCAACTACAATCAATATTTAATCCTCAATATAAAAATAATAGCCTGCCCCAGTAACATTGCATTGTGGACATAAATATATCTTGAGTTATGAAATCGAAGAAAAACCGAATACGTGACCAAAATAGCACGTTTCATTGACCAAGTAACTATATAAATAGAAAAAACCGCTTGACAGCGTTTTCTAATATTTATTTGAGAAACTGTAGTAGACTATCACAATTTAACGAAATTTAAGAAATTAAAGAACTGAATACGACAAATAACTATCTTCACGCTGTATCCCTGACGGGGTAGTTAAAGAGGACAGATCACCTGACTTCGCGATCCGTACCTAATTGTTCTACTTCCTGCACATTAATCGTTTCATACATGCACGTCTTGTATCCGAGTACTTTTGACCTTTCCATTTTTGCGCAAACTTCTCACGTGATGTAACTCACGTGGTTTGTAAGTCTCGGTCTAACATGATTCCTTCTACTTTCTACTGTCGCGCAATTTAAATATTCGGTCAATCGTTCGTAACTCATTACTATTCAAATAAATAAACTAAAAGAAAATCTGATTCCAAACTAAGCAGAGCTGACAACAACAACTGAAACTCAATTTTTTGTTTTCATTAATATTTCTCATATTTTTTTCTAAACTGAATAGTTTGCGCGAGAGACACTTATTACGCAAACTTCCACCGAATATTGGTTAGAACGAGATCTAGTAAGTAGATTTTTTTAATACGTCATAAATCGTAAGCCGCAATTTACCTTTTAAACTTTAATATGCTGTTACTTGCTGCTTCGGAACCCTTCATGGGCGAGTCCGACTCGCACTTGGCCGCTTTTTTTTTGCTTGTTCCAAATGCTACAATTTTAACTAGTTCATACTTAAAATTTTATGTTGCTTATGCACATAATATTTTTCAAAGTTCACGCTGCTATGCAATAGAAAATACCAGTAACATTTTCCTATCTCAAATTGCGCACTTTACTAAAGCACCAGCGAGGCACATTTTACAACTGTTATGGTTTATTTTACTTTCATATTTTCCACTGCTTTAATACGCCTTGACGTGCAGAAAGCGATGTGGACGTTTATTTTACTGACGTTCTGTTGGTAAAAAGGATTTTACAACATTATGTCCCACATCAAACGCTTAATATGCTTGATCAATAATCTCGTATTATTTATTTTATTGAGATTTTGTACTATACCTAACTGAAATTGTAAAATAAGCATAAAAAAATCTTTAACAACATTTTTATTTATGATATTTCGGGTCTTATTCGCGACGTATATTATTAGGTACACAGCCTAACTTATACTTCCCGACGTTTCGACCGGATTACACGAGCCGTGGTCACCTATAAGACCCGAAATATCATAAATATGAGTGAAAATCGCTAAAGTTTAAAAACTTTAACATTTTTTTTCATTTGATACCCATATTGTAGTTGACAACCAATATTATATACCAACACAATATATTACCATCTTTAGTAATCGTCCCTAGTTAGATTTAGAAGACGTCAATCTGTTTATCAAGTTATTCTCAACAAGCCCTTTTTATTTACTACACACATTGTTGCACTATATTACAATAACTAGTTTGCCATTTTTCTAAATCTCATTATTGAATTTGGATCATACAGGTAACAAAACATTTATTCAAATGAAGTCTTTATTTTTAAATTTTATTATTAAATCAGTTGAAAATATCTGCTTCCTATTAAGTTGCAAATTCAACAGAAAACTTTTAAAAACATTAAAATACAATCAAATAGATGACATTTTGGAAAAAGGTCAGGTCAAGAGTCCCTTAACCGGCGTGTGTGTATGAAAACACTTATGAAAGTGGAAAAGCGAAAGTTGTATGCCAGGATCGTAGCAAGTGGAAAGCTGTAGTCTCTGCCTACCCCGATGGGAGACAGGCGTGGCGATATGTATGTAGTTGTTGAGGTTAATATTACTAGGAATTTGATCACAATCGGTCTTATCTTAGAATCTCTCTCTTCAACGTAGTGTATTCCCAGTGTCTTGAAAACCCGGCCTTAGGTCGCTTGGGCGCTGTCGACCTTGGTGGGTTACGTACACCCACACACGGTCTTATCGCAGAATACTATCGCTGAAAATTATATAATATCCTTAATAGCTAAAAAGATACTAGAATTTATAGGCTATAATCTCAAGAGATAAAGCTGAAACTAACTAACTACCTTCACGCTGTATCCCTGACGGGGTAGTCAGAGACGACAGATCGCCAGGCTTCGCGATCTATGCATACTTCTTTAGTTTCTGACAGATTCATAAATCGCTTCAGACATGCACGTCTTGGTATCCGAGTACTTTTGACTTTTCCGTTTTTAAGCAATCTGCTCACGCGGTCTTCATATGTAAGTCTCGGTCTACCCTGACTCCTTCTACCCTCTCCTTTCGCACAATATATGTTCTTCATCAATCGTTTAAGCTGGTACTAATATTGTATTATTAAAACATGGTAATCATCACCCGTGACATACTGTGACAGACTCTTACCTTACCTACATACTTTGAACCCTTATGGCACCCATTTAAACTCATCCCATCCTATATTTTTCTTTTTTTTGAAGCGCTAGTAGCCCCTCTAACTCAGTGTTTTGTAAATGACCACTGCGTTAGGTGAGCGTTCCCATGCTTCGGAAGGCACGTTAAGCAGTTGGTTTCAGTTGCCAGTAAAAATGCAGTTGTTAAGCCAAGTTGTAAACCTTAAGGGCGGCTTGAAAAAATTCAAAAGCATTCGGCGGTGAAATGTAGGCGTATAATATGCCTTTACCTGCCCCTTCGTGGATAAAAATATGTATTTATACATACATATTGTCACGCTGATAATTTTGTTATTGATTATGCAAACAAGATAATAAAATAAAATCTAAGAAATATTTCTTTGGGTGCCTAAACTATTTCAATGGCAGTGTTATTTTTACTCTGGAAGCGCTCGTGGCCCCGCGGTCTCAGTGTTCGGTAAACGATCACTGAGGTACGCAACTTTCACTATGGCTGGTCGTCGGATGGGTGACCACTTTGTGGCATTTACATTTGCGAGCGTTTCCGTGCTTCGGAAGGCACGTTAAGCCGTTGGTCCCGGTTGCCAGTAAAATGGCAGTCGTTAAGCCTGGATGAAGGCCTAACGGGCGGCTTAAAAAATATTTCAACAGCATGTAGCCACAACCTGCTTTTGTCTATATCAACACGGCAATGGGCTCACCACCTATAACGTGGGACAGGAATCGACACGGTGAAAAGTGGGCATATAATATGCCTCTGCTACCCCTTCGGGGATAAGGCGTGATGGATATTTATTTATTTATTTTTACTCTGTCACCCCGTCGTTTGAAATATTTTAGGATAAGTAAAATAACGTAGTAATCGTTTAATCGAAATTTGGATTAATTGAATAAACTATTTTTCTATTAAGAGCTTGTGAATTATTAAAACGGTTATTTTAGTAAGAGCTACGCAATAAAGATCCTGACGTAAAACTATCGTATACATTACCTGCGACTACACCTCACATTCCACTACTATACACCGTCTTGTTTTAGACGAGATATTGTAAAGAATTTTCAAAAATTCTACCACTTTATTCCATTTCCCCCTTTCATTCTTTTCCCAAACATAACAGATTGGCAAGTTTTTACTTTGCCAAATCGATTAAAAAAGTTTAGTAATCCACAAACAAATGCTTTTATACAATTTATGTAGAAGTAATTGTATATTTTATAGTATTAACCCAGCCAGTTTGGTTTTTCAACGATTTAACATTGGCGCAGTCGATAGGGTTTCATGGTTATATCAATTTTCTCTTAATATCCTGGGTTTTTAAAGCAGAGCATGAAAAGGTATATCTTTGTGTGGCAATCATCGTTCAATCGAAATTAAAATAAAAAAATCACTAAGTCACGCCTTTTATCCTCGAAAGGGTAGAATAATAAACGCCCACATTACACACTGTGCATTTTTTTTGTGCCACGTAACAGGTGGTGAATCCATTGCTGCGTTGAAATAAATAAATAAATATCCATCACGCCTTATTAATTTATAGTCGTTAAGCCTGGTTGAAGGCCTTATGGGCGGCTTGAAAAATTTCAACAGCAGGTAGCCACAACCTGCATCTGTCTATTTCAACACGGCAATGGGCTCACCACCTATTACGTGGGACAGGAATCCATACGGTGAAAAGTGGGCATATAATATGCCTCTGCCACCCCTTCGGGGATAAGGCGTGATGGAAATATCATTCCAGAATTAAATATTGTATTTGGAATTAAAAATCTGATTTTCCTTGAAATAAGATACGACGTATATTCCTGAAGATATATGAAACGTCCTCGACACTCAGACTACATCATCTCGAACCAAGTAGATATTATATTTACATTCGTAAGTTGCTTCTCAACGACAATTTTATGTATGAAATTGATGTGTAAAAGTTGGAAACTCAAATTATTCTTCAGAGATTATGAAAAAATAAACACTCTCTTGATATAGATGTTTTGATTATTTGTAGTATTTAACTGCAAGATCCTTTGTCTTCTTATGTCGTTAAAATAATAGCAGCATATAATTGGTACATACATACATACATACATATCGTCACGCCTGTCTCCCATCGGGGTAGGCAGAGACTATGGCTTTCCACTTGCTACGATCCTGGCATACAACTTTCGCTTCTTCCACTTTCATAAGTGTTTTCATACACACACGCCGGTTAAGGGTACTCTTGACCTGACCTTTTTCCAAAATGTCTTCTATTTGATTGATATATGTACGTCGAGGTCGCCCCTTACCAGTTTGCCCATTCACTCTCTTCTGATAAATCTGTTTTATTAGTCTACTTTCATCTATCCTCTCCACGTGTCCGAACCATCTAAGCTTACCTTTTTCTATCTTAGTCACTACATCTTCTACCAAACCGCAATGTTCCCTTATCACACTGTTTCTTTCTTTGTCCATTAATTTCACTCCAGCTATACTCCGCAGACTTCTCATTTCCACTGCATTAATTTTACTTCTATGCTTCTTCTGCCACATCCAACTTTTACTGCCATACATAAGTGTAGGAACAAGTACTCCTCTATGCACAGCCAGTCTTCCCTTCTCAGACACGTTCTGACTGCTCATAAAGGTGTATATTGCTCCATTCACTTGATTTCCAGCCAAAACTTTTCGTTCAATGTCACAATCACACTTTCCATTTCTCACAAATTTTGAACCTAAATATATAAATTCTTTCACCTGTTCCACTTTTTTTCCTTCCACAAAAATCGAGCAATCCGTCATACTTTCCTCCCTTTCAAAAACCATTACTTTAGTCTTATTTTTATTCACTTTCATTCCTTTGCTTTTTAGCGCATCATGCATAATGTTAAACATCAACTGCAACTCCTCCGCCGATGATGCCAGAATTACATGGTCATCAGCGTATAAGAGGCATTTGACAGTCACTTTCAAACAACTGTCCATGTTGGAGGTTAAACAGCGCCGGTGACGCTACACAACCCTGTCTCACATCTTTTTCAATGTGAAAAAAGTCTGTGCAAGCTCCGTTGATCCTGATACAAGCACTGGAGCCCTCATAGAGAGATTTCAGTGCTCGTATCAAGTGACTGCTTACTCCATACTTGGCCAGTGTTGTCCATAGTTCATGCCTCACCACTCGGTCATAGGCCATTTCCAAGTCTACAAATATGCAATAGACCTTTTGACATTTCGCCAAATATTTTTAGGCTATGCATCGTAAGGAAAAGACCTGATCCGTGCATCCTCTTCCTTTCATAAATCCTGCTTGTACATCCCACATTTTCCCTTCAGTTTCATTCATCACTCTTTTTATCAAAACTTTTGCATACAAGTTGCCGACGATGCTGAGCAAGCTTATGCCGCGGCAGTTTTTGCACTCTTTCTGTGACCCTTTTCCTTTGTAAAGCGGCACGATGACAGCCTTGCACCAATCTCCTGGCACGCTGCCACTCCTCCAGCAAAGATTAAAAAGGCGGTACAGCTGGCAAGCTACCACGCCATGTCCTGCTTTCAGCATCTCGACAAAAATCCTATCAAATCCAGCAGCCTTACCCAATTTCATACTATTCAATGCTTCCACAATTTCTTCCATACTTATGATGGTTTCGTCGCTAAGTTTATTCCTTTCCCATGAACTCGTTTGTGCTTCCATATCCTCTTTTTCATATAAGCTTTCCAAATAATCCTTCCATCTTTTTAGCACACATTCTTCACCTTTTAGAAAACTGCCATCCTGGTTTCTGATATTACTGAGTTTCGATGATGTTTGTTTTCCCCTCACAGATTTTATAGATTTCCAAAAGAATTTTATATTCTACTGGAAATTATCAGATATACTGCTATTAAATTTATCTCTACCATTCTCTTTCTCTCTTTTTATAACTTCTTTAGGAAATTGTTTATATCCTTTATTTTCATTCTTTGCCATTTTTACATCCTCATCCGTTGCCCTCTGCATTCTTTGATTGACCTTCGAAGTCAGCCAGTCCAACCATGCCTTCTTCTTGTCGGACAATGCTTTCATGACTTCTGCACACATTATCTTAACCTTACATCCTTGGCTCTTTTTATTTACCCCACACACTTCCACCGCAACTTCCACTAGACCTTCCTTAAGCGTCTTCCATAATTCTTCAAACTCACATGCTTCATCAAAATTTTTAAATTTCTTACTCAATTTACTCACGAATTCTTCTTTTATGCTCATCTCTTGCAAATTTTCGACTTTTATGCGCTCTAGAACACTTACAGGTTCACACACACGATGCCGCCACCGTTGAAACAGACCTCTTACTCGGCTGATAACCAAGAAGTGATCTGTATCAATCCCGGCACCGCGGTATGCCGGGTGTCTAACACTTTCTTTCTTAGTCTTGCATCTGCAATCACAAAATCAATCATACTTCTCTGGTTTCCCTCTTGTCTAGTATACAAATGGATCTGTTTGTGGTTAAATATGGTGTTAGTTACCACAAGATTACTCTCCAAACATACTTAAAGCAAACTGTCACCATTTTCATTTACTCGTTCGTCACCAAACTTGCCCAATACACTTTCATATCCATAACGCTTCACTCCAACCCAACCATTAAAATCACCTAACATTACAATTCTCTCGTTCCGTTTGCATTTACTCAGAATATCGCTCACACTCTCCCAAAATGCCTGTCGCTCACTTTGGTCTCTTGAAGATCGCTGCCACCGCGCATCTTGCGGAGCATAAACGCCCAAAACAAAGATGCGGGTAAGTCCAACCTTCAACCTCAACCAAAGGAGTCTTGGGCTCACACATTCATAGTCAGTCACACATTCATTCATTCTCGCGGACAGTAGAACACCGACACCCTGGCTCGCTGTACTGGTTGTGGTTACACCTGACCAGTAGGCTGTATAGGGTCCATGTGTAGTGGTGTTACATCCTTTCCTCTTTGTTTCATTCACACACAACACATCAAGTCGTCTTTTTCGCATCATCTCGCATACTTCATCAATTTTGTCTTTCATTGCTCCTCTAACATTCAATGTAGCAAAGTGGCTATCTTCAGCCCACTTTCCGCCTCGATGGGAGACGAGACGTGACGTGATTTTGTTTTGAATTGAAACTTCTTTATCAACGTATGAGAGAAATTTTATAGCTGTAAAAAATGTCGTAAAATAGTTTCACTTCTTACCTGTGTACTCTGGTAAACACACATTTTTCTATAAAAGTATCTTTATATGCATTTAGTAAAATTTTGGAATTACAAACAGGCACTATAATTTTATTTATCTATATAACTAACTAACTAACTAACTATCTTCACGCTGTATCCCTGGCGGGGTAGTCAGAGAGGACAGATCGCCAGGCTTCGCGTTTCATGCATACTTCTTTCGCTTCGTCGAGATTCATCAATCGCTTCATACACGCACGTCTGGGTATCCGAGTACTTTTGACCTTTCCGTTTTTGAGCAATCTGCTCACGTGGTCTTCATATGTAAGTCTCGGCCTTCCCTGACTCCTTCTACCCTCTACTTTTGAACAATATATATTCTTCGTTAATCGTTCCTCACTCATTCGTTGGACGTGTCCAAACCAACTAAATATACATAAATATAATTTATGTATATTTAACCGAAAACGTGACGTTTTATTTACAGCTATAAAATATAATTTATGTATATTTAGTGAAAAATAAGTTAATGTTGAACATAATAGTTAGTCGTACTGCTTTAAACTCTGAAAGTAAAAAGGATGGTTAAACAACTAATGAAGTACGTGCACCTCTGATGCCTTGAGATGAAACTTCTTTAGAAACAATTTTCTCACAAATTTTTCTTCTAAACTTACGATTGAAATTTTAGGACCATTAGAAAAGTTTTAGTTTGAGTTTCTTGTTTCTGAGAAATGAGAGCATCATCTTTAGGACAGATCTTTATTAAAACTAGCACAACACTTTTTTAGGTTTCACCTCAACAGTATTTTTTTTTAGTTTGCATAGTATTTTTTTATATTATATAACTTAGACAGTCTAAATTTGTTTATTTATTTATCAATCACGCCTTATCCGTGAAGGACTAGCAGAGGCATATTATACGCCCACTTTTCAACGTGTGTTCCTGCCCCACGTAAAAGGCGGTGAGCGCATTGCCGTGTTTTTGAGTGTTTAAAAGTTTTAAATTTTAAATCAAAGGCCAAAAATATAATTGTTTACGTTAATGGGCTACGGAGTAGTCCTCTCCTCTGTTACCTGTCTCATAGGCTATAAGACGATAGATCTTACTAATATCTGACTAATGATTCCTTTCCCCCACGCTAATGAATATTGTGAGAGATTTTTTACACAGCGCCGTCTAGGCCAAAGTAAGCTAATATAAGCTTGTTTAATGGGATCTAGACTACTCATATACATACTATGTGTAATTCACATACATATAATACATAGGAAATACCCAAACTCCGAAACAAACATTTGTGGATCACACAATTTTTTTCCCGACCCGGGAATTGATCCCGTTTCCTCTGCACGGCGCCACCGAGGCAGTCGGATAATAATTATCCCCCTTGTTACGTGGACCTAAATACAAAGGTCACTCTAAAAAGTTCAAACCTAATAAAATGATGGATTATGATCAAATTTTGACCAATGAGCGACCACTGCTTAAAATGATAATGGTTAGAAGGCCATAAACGACGCAAACTTGTCGCAGAGAGCTGTTCTCATTGTGTTACCTAACCACACTATTACTACTATTTTATCCTTTTTTTGTTGCTGCAGTTGCCAGTAACATAGCAGTCTGTCTGTTCGCGATAAAGTCAAAAACTACTGCACCAATTTTCTACATATAATATAAATGCAAAATAGAAAGTGTACATTTTGTGATATTATTTTCAATAAAAGCACGGCAAAATTATACCTTCAGTCAGAGCACAATATCTATAAAACCAACATACTAATTTATTACCTCACAGCATCCATTGTCTTGCTCAGTGACACTGACAGCCGGCAATTACGACGTTTGCCATGAATACTGACTACGAGCGCAAAATGGCACCGGTTATTATTAAAGCAATCTATTTTTATACCAAAATGCAGAATTAGAACAGGCTAATTAGTTTTTAATGTTATGTAAATAACTTTAGAAGATTGAGACAATTTATGATTAAAGATAGGGCGCGTTGCAAAAAAAAATTGTAATACGGTTGTGTTTATGATTAATATTTATAATTTTGCTGGACACTTTACACATAGCGCTATCTAGCCGTAAGCAAGATAATGTAAAATGACACTATGGTATCTAGACCACTGATAAAGATTCTTATATGTTTTCTTAAATACATTATATAACACGAAAGATACTTATATAATTTCTTAAATACTTACACCCAAACTACGAATGAAACAATTGTGGATCTCGCAAATATTACTTCTGACCCGGGAATCTAATCCGGGGCTTCAGCGCGGCAATCGCATACACTATCACTTACGCCACCGAGGCAATCACCAATATAATAGAGGATTGAATATTCCTCTAAACTAATAAACACTGGATTTCAATGATCAGTTACCATATAAATATTTTATCAAATAAGTAGGTAATGGTTTCTTTAGCGGATTCGCACGTACTATTGTTGGAAAAATGTTTGATGTCGACGTGACTATATACTCGTTAAATCAGGTCGATGTCAAACATTTTGGCAACAGGAACGAATACAGGAACGGTTCGAACCTCTGGAAAAGGCTGTCTTAATACAGCTGAAACCAGTCGGTATCTACGTGCATCAAAAAAAGGGGTAGGAAGAGGCATACTATACACAACATTTTACCGTAATAATCTGTCACGAAATTTTTATAAAACTATTTTTGAGAAGATAAACTAAACATTCAATGTAATAAAAATATTTGTTATCTATTCTCTCAAATAGTTCTACAAAAAGCAAGGCACAATAAGTTTTCTCTAGCCGTAGAATTTTAATTGCAGGAAAAAATTTTTTTCACTTTTTTGTAAGTAAGTTAGTTAGATAAATAAAAGTTAAGTAAAACTAAGGTTCTAGTATTTGAAAGAGGTGACGTAAGAACTAAATGCGAGATTAGGGTAAACCAGGAACGTCTAGAGCAAGTGAATGAAATTGTGTATTTAGGAAGTATGTTTAGCGCGGATGGAAGATGTGATTCGGATGTAGAACGGCGAGTAGCTGCCGGAAACAAGGTTAACGGTGCTTTGTCCCAGTTAGTAAAGCGACAAAGCATCGTAAAAGAAGCACGAATGGCGATTCATAACGCAGTGCTAGTGCCAACTTTGCTTTACGGTAGTGAAACCTGGGTATGTCAGCAGATACATGAAAGTAAATTGAATGCCGTGGAGATGCGATCACTTCGAAAATTGTGCGGCGTTACCTTGGCCGACCGAATACGTAACGAAGTGATACGCAATATGGCAGGTTTGAATGAAAGTGTCAGCGTTAAGCTGGAAAAGGGCGTGCTCCGTTGGTTTGGACACGTCCAACGAATGAGTGAGGAACGATTAACGAAGAATATATATTGTTCAAAAGTAGAGGGTAGAAGGAGTCAGGGAAGGCCGAGACTTACATATGAAGACCACGTAAGCAGATTGCTCAAAAACGGAAAGGTCAAAAGCACTCGGATACCCAGACGTGCGTGTATGAAGCGATTGATGAAACTCGACGAAGCGAAAGAAGTATGCATGGATCGCGAAGCCTGGCGATCTGTCCTCTCTGACTACCCCGTCAGGGATACAGCGTGAAGATAGTTAGTTAGTTACTTAGTTAGATAAATAAAAAAACAATCATTTGTACCCCTTTTTCCAACATGCGAGTTACAGGACAAGCGTTGCAACCCGAAAATTTAATATAACTTTTTAATAGACTAATTCCATATTCATGCACTGTGTCCACCCTGTAGTTTTGAATGCTATAATCAATTATGTAACTATCAAAACCACCAACCTCAGCTTGACAGAATTTAATGATAAATGAACGTAAATTTGACAACTTTTGAAATCAATCAAGTCAACTGTTCTAAAAAGTTGCCAGCAACAATAAATCGAGGGATAATAACTCTTTCACGTTGAATAGATACTATTATAAAATTTCCCTCATAATGGTTCATCTATGTTTTAATGTTTTAGAGTAATATTATAACTTCAGGATGTAAAAGTTAACAGCTAATATTTGTTAGAACAGCTGTCATAAAGACAATTGATATTTTATTACTGATATTTTGTCAAACTTATAATAATGGTATGTTAGAAAAGTTATGTTGGAAAATCTTCCAATATTTTAAATACCTGACCATTTTTGAAGTGAAACTTTTTTATCGACGTTGAGAGAAATTTTATAGCTGTAAAAAATTCTTCACGTTTTTCGGTTACAGGCCATGTTGTTTTGAAGTGAAACTTCTTTATCATTAGTGAAACTTCTTTATCGACATATGAACGAAATTTTATAGCTGTAAAAAAAATGTCGTAGAGATGTTGGGATAACTGCTCCTAGCTAGGAGCAAAATTTAAGTGGACCCCATACTCTAAATAGAGGTAGGGTTTGGAAGGAACTGGGAATACATCAAAGATGTAGAAAATAAAGATGTCTAGAAAAGAATACCACTATGCAATAACGCCACCCGTTGTAACGTGTAACAAATCAGCCCCTCGTAGTCCACTGCAGATCTCTTCCTATTCACACCATATTACACGGTCCACCGCCTTTTTAGCCAGGCCCATCCAGCTCCTTGTTCAGATCTTCGATAGAAATTACTTTACTATTTCTCTTTCGAGTAATAAACCTCGAATCACTTTCTTCAGCTCACTTAAGTTCTTACCTAATACAAACAGTAACAGCGAGATGAATTATTATAAATTCTACTAAATAAACTTATAAATTCTACTTTAATTAAAAACTTACCAGTGAAACAATTCGGTTTATTGTTTAACATTTACCTTCTGTGGGCAGCTTCGCACGTGGTGAGAATAATTAGTGTTGAACTTTATTTCCAGGGAGGCGAGTATACATATCAATTAATAAGTGACATTTATAACTGCAGTACATCTTTACCGACCGCTAACCGCATACGCTAATCGATACTAGGGTATCGCATGGATTAGCGTATGCTGTCTGCCATGCGGCAAAATGGCAAATAGCATACCTACGCTTGCTGTATATTATTTTAGTTAAAACTAGTGTACTATAAATATAAATAATATAATAGTGCACGATGAAAAATTGTGTAAGATAAATGCTCTAGTTTAAAAGTAGTGCATATATCTTGTTTTATGCATGGGAATGGTGGTTTCTTAGACATAAAAGTTGCCTTAACATACTATAGTGAAAGACAGTGATACGCATGCAGTAAAATGCGATTTTCCATCTTGCCGCTTAAAATCTACTGAAAAATTCAGTATATCAACCACTGATATACTGGGGCGAGACTGTCCTTGACTTAAGTTTTACTCAAGCCTAGTGACTTGATTAATAAGTAGATTGAAGAAATATGAATTAAAAAAGATTTGGCTAAAAGGTATTAATAACCAGTTCATAAAATATACACAAAAAGAAATACATGCGATACTATCATACTCACTGTGCCCCAACAGTTGTCACACACAATCAAAACGAAGAATAGTATTTAACACTTGACTTCCTTATCTTATAGGCCAGTTTGTTTTCAAAATGTTCTCGAATCTTTTATTTAAACAGGGACAGTTGGTTAGCAGTACGTGTCCTCACGTTAAGCTAAAAAGCTTCTACACTTCGTGACAAGAAAATACTCTGTGGCGAGTACATTAGCCACATAAAATCAGTACGCGGAACACGTACGGGACTGTGTTGTGTTATAAAAATTGCGTTACAGGCCACGTAAACAAACTATTTGTGTTTGTACTGTAGAAATAGATTATGTTAACTTCGCTAAACATAGAAAAATTTCACAGTTGATAAAGTGTTCTTATGACCACTTTTATAAAGGAGGTTTACTATTTTATGACCTATTTATTAAGAATATATTTTCAGATTAATTTTATCTTGTGCTTGAATATCTATAACAAGTTTATATACACTTTGTGAAATTAACATTTGCGAACGATTTCGTGATTTGGAAGGGACATTAAGCCGTTGGTCCCGGTTGCCAGTAAAATGGCAGTCGTTAAGCCTGGTTGAATGCCTTATTGGCGGCTTGAAAAATTTCAACAGCAGGTCGCTACAGTCAGCGCCTGTCCATTTCAACACGGCAATGGCCTCACCACCTGTTACGTGGGACAAAAATGCTTACGGTGAAATGTGGGCGTTTAGTATGCCTCTCTGTGACAATATGTATGTATGTAAGTTTATATTTAAACTTATTTATAGTTTTAATCTGTGTTTGTTAAAATTATTACTTACTCATCATTCACGCCTTTATTCCAGAATGGGTGACAGGCATATTTACGCCCACATTTCACCGTAAGCATCTTTGTCCCACGTAACAGGTGGTGAGCCCATAGCCGTAATAATTATTATGGGGTTCACAATTCTTTATTAAAAAAAAAATTAGTCATAATATAATTTCGTCTTTGACAGCCTCGGTGGCGCAGTGGTGCATGCGACTGCTGCGCTGAGGTCCAGGGTACGATTCCAGGGTCGGAACACATATTTGTGTGATCCCCAAATATGTATTTAGTAGTTTGAGTTCCCATGCCAAGCTTATATTAGCTTACTTTAGGTTAGATAGCACTGTGTAAAATAAGGTCTCACACTAATATACTTAATAACTTATAGTATATCTTAATATTAATATTACAGGTATACGGGAAATATTATTGAATCACATTTCTTTTAAAAATTGAATTTCTCCTCAACAAAAATTGCTGCATAAAAGTTACCATAACAAATGCCTCTAAAAGACTAAAAATGTAGGTTATCAAATATTACGACAGAATTTAATAAATTAAAAAATCAAATTTCCCAATAATTCTAGGCTATTTCATGAGAGACGAAAACTGATTTAGGGAGAAAACTATACTACCAAAACATCGTTTCAGTAACTACATTATAAAATCGTCGTAAAAAGTTTCTTAAAGAAGCAAACAAAACATACCTACTCCATTATAAAACAAATATACCTAGTATTTCTTCACTCACTACAGGAAACGTACACCAATTTTTGACGCTATACAACTTTATTTTCTTACTAAATTACTGTAAAATATACTGGTTATTGCTCACCCATTTTTTTTCTTTTTTTTGGTTCCTTACTAAAAGGGTAAAAATGGAACCTTATTACGACTCCACTGTCCGTCAGTCTGTCTGTTTATCTGTCACCATGAACCGTGATAGCTAAACTGTTTTAATTTTTTAACAGACAAACAATACATAATAAATATTTAAAGGAGGCTCCCATCCAAAAAAACGTGATTTTCTTGCCGTTTTTGTGTCTATATTAATAACGGCCAAATATAGACAATTGAAATAAGGAAGCTTGAAAAATAATATTCTATACACTGCTAGCTGTGCGGGAGCTGCTGCTGCGTCCGCTGAGGCACTCAAACGGCACAAATACACAAATTTTGCAGGAAATTATGTATTTGAGCCGTTTGCGGTCGAAACTCTTGGTCCGTGGGGTCCTAGTACAAAGCTTCTTTTCAGAGCTCTATCTAAACTTTTGGTCGATGGTTCTCATGATCAGAAAGCTGGCTTGTACTTGGGTCAAAGTCTCAGCATTACAATACAACGTGGCAATGCTGCCAGCATTCTAGGTACGGTTGTGGCTGACAGCGATGTGGAAGAGTTTTTTGATGCCTATATTTTTTTTTTGATATATGTTAATATTCCTTACCTTCCTTTTTTAATGTGTGTAAAGTTTATAGTAGCTGTAAGTTGTAAAAATAAATGTAATTATAATTTGACTTTAAATAAAAATAATTATAAATGATATTTAACAGACATTATTTTTTGCCGTTTTAATAGATAATGGTACCTGCAGAACCCTTCATGCCCAAGTCTGACTTGCACTTAGCTGGTTTTATTTTCACTTCAGCCCTTAAAATCTACGAAAAATATTTTAAAAAGTATACAACTTAAGAGGCAAAAGCTGTAGAGTTTACGAAGCACGTTCAAGATTGCCTAGGTTATGAAGCCTGGCAAAAGGTAAATATGTTTACGTTATATAAAAAACAGAAGAGTGCTTTAACCGCTTTCATTTTAGAAAACGGTGTGCTCAAATTTTGGACATAGTTTAGTAAAATTAACATAATTATTTTGGTATTCATAAGTAGGTAGTAGTAATTTGGGATGATGGCTTTCGTTTAGGCTTAAGCGATTTTGGTGGGTCTATCTCTGCTGGATCTTTTGATTGCTATCTGATGGATGACTGCCTCTGTGGGACGGTGGGAGTGCATCCGACTGCTACACAAGAGGTCGTGGGTTTGATTCCCACCCAGGGTAAAACTTTGTGTGATGAGCACGATGGTTTATTCTGTGTCTGGGTGTTATTTATCTATAATATGTATGTATTTAGAAATATATAAGTACTCGTATGTTTATCAGTTATTCTGGTTACCATAGCACAAGTTCTGCTTAGTGTGGAATCAGATGGCGTTGTGTGAGTTGTCCCAACAATATTTAATATTTATTTTTATTTTAATCCGTGTGGACAGGAATCCACACGGTGAAAAGTGGGCATATAATATGCCTCTGCCACCCCTTCGGGGATAAGGCGTGATGGATATTTTTTTTTTTTTTTATTTTAATCTACTTTATAATTTTCATTAAAAATATCATCATCTGAGCGTTAATCTTGATTGCGTCCATTGTCCATTCACTTTGTATGGACATAGCTGATAGGGATGGTCAGCTGGAGTTAGGGTCCGGGTCCGATAAGTCTCTCGAAGGTAAGGAAAATATCAATGACGTGGTACCTAACCTTTCTCTCTCGTTAATTTCCGCACTCCTGTGTCTATCCTTTGCCTTTGAAGACCGGGGAAGTAATAGTCAGTCTCGATAGACATTAAATAATGATGGTCAAGAGGTTTGCAAGTATAACCACACTTTTCGAGTTTTTCTTCAAGGATCCAGAATTGTAAGAGGAGAAAAACTTTAGTGGGTAGTGTGACGTTGTAAAACGTCACATTGGATTGTCATTGTTAGTCTTGGGATTTAGAGAGAGAAAAGAGTAGATGGTTGACTCTTTCTCCCTACTTGTCATCGAATTTATATAATTTACGTTTTGAGTAGGCAGAATGCTTTGAATGTCTTAGCCTGTTCTTAGAACGAAAGAAATAAAATAGTTTTGTCAATTTGGTCAATGTCTTGGCAGCCATGCCAACAAAAAAGTATTTTAAAATTGGAACGTCATTCGCCTAGCTACAGCGACGACATAAAGATGTCGTCGTAAATATATTTTTTAAACTTCGCTAAAAAGAAGTAATATTTTATAAATTGTATATGGAAGTTCACGCCTGTGAATTTTTATAAATGGTTATACCAAAATAACTATGTATTTCGGTAAGAACTTTGGATTTTTGGAACCACGTTTATAACCTTGGTGATCTTTAGTATTTTGACGAAAGATTATTCGTTTGTTTACAGCTAATTACGAAGCTTGGAGCGGCGTTAATGGAATATTTGCCTGCTCTCCAAGATTTATTGGTTTTTCTTTGAAAAAGTGGTAAGTTCTCTTTATGTGTTCAAATCACGAACAAATCTCCAATTGTTTTTCCAAATCTAATGGAACTAATTCTTTTCTTTGCAACTGAAAAAGCACTTTTTCATATTAACTTTATTCTTGGATGAAATTTGCCATAAATGCTGACCATGTGGTTTCGGGCTCGTCATTCTCGTGGAGACGGCACCTGTCACGGTCTGCAGATGTGATTTCGAATCCCGTGGTAATTTAACCACGCCTTCAGGTACCTAGTTTGAATTGTTTTTGTGTAGATTAATCTAGTAGTGTTACATGACTCAATGATTGCCCATGTAATGAGTCAATGATTTGGCTCATGTTTGAATCATGTTACGATATATATTTTGACTCATAAGCTGGCCTTATGCTGGATCTCCCTATTCTAAATTTCACGCCTCAACCCTGTGAATAGTTAATCTTTAGCTTACTAAATCACTGGAATAGATTATACCAATAGTGATAATGTTTATAATGTATATTCAATCAATTCGCCTATAAGAATATAGAAACTTTCTTCTAGAGATGTATTCTATTATTTTTGGTTCCTGCTCTTATGATTAGAAGCTCAATCTCTATCGCCGATATCCGTGTGCATAAAGTTGGTAGGACTTATCCTCCTGGCGCCTGAACCGAGTTATAACTTTTGTTTGTTTGTTAGTTCATGTCTCCATAATAAGACAATTGAAATATTATTATTATTACAGTAGTTGAAAAGTAAACATTAAAAAACTTTTGTTCCTAGTTAATTTTCGAATTAAAAATATAAAACGTTAATATTTTATACAATATATGTGTAAATCAAGATAATAAGAGTACATACCTGCTAGTTTCGTGTTTTTTCGTATATTAATTGTAATAACTAGCGTCAAGTTTAAAGCACAAAACATAGATACGGCCAGCAAAGCCCTGAAAGGTTCCGTTCAGAACATTCAGACTGCATTTGAAGAGAGGATGGCTTATTTTGAGTCTGAACAATAAGATGGTCTTCAAATAACTCTGGATTAGCTGGGCTTGCGGATGAGTTTGCAGTATTCAAGTCACTAATGTTGGAGACTTTGAAATCCTTCCACCAACAGCTTGAAGAAATTCAGATCAGGTTGACCATATGGAGACACGTAGTCGCCGCAAGATGCTGTTGATTCATGGCGTTGATGAAAAAAAGGATGAGAACACTCTCCAAATTGTCACAGGGGCAATGACTCAACGGCTTCTCCTTGACTCTTTTTCACCAGGGTATGTTAAGCAGTGTCACAGGATGGGTCGTCAAACATCGGGTACACATCCAAGACCAATTATGGTGAAATTCCAATCAGCCACGATGCGGGATAAGGTTTGGTCTTCAAAAACAAAGTTCAAGGGCACTGGTGTTATGATCACAGAGTTCTTGACTAGAAGGCGACACGCAGCTGTCAAGGCAGCTCGAGAATGATTCGGTGTCACAAATTGTTGGACCAGAGATGGCTGTGTGTTCGTCGCAGGACTCAACGGTTCACGTCATCGCATTATATCTTTGGGTGATCTTTCACAACTAAAGCTACCAACCGCTACGGAAAAGCCAACAGTATCTAAAACTTCAGCTCCAAAACAAAAAAGACTTGCTTCCAAAAAGTAATGTGTTTCCATTAATTGTTTTCTTGGTTTGTTCCTTTATCTGGGTATAATAATCAAGTAGATGAGAACCATGTTTGCAGGTATTACAATAATTATTATTTAGGCAATATTGGTAGATGCTATTTAGCTTAAACATTTTATTTACTTAAAAAGAGATTGATATATCCCATTAATTATTCATAACTGCAATTGATTGTAAAACTAACTTATAGTGCAAGCTTTGTTTATGTTTACTTTTCTTTATTTTTTCTTTATAAAACTTACTAACATTTGACGTTCATTTGACAGCTTGTGTTAATTTTGTTAAACAGGGAATACACAAAGGTGTTAAAACCATACCACAAACTCGAAATTACGTTTACTTCTTTTCTTTTTTTTTATTACTGTTTTCTTTTGAACTACTCATGGCGTCAGATGCTCAGACAGTGAAAAACAAAAAAAAAATACAATTTGTATTGGATATTATTTATTTTTATAGTTATTATTAAATTTAATGTTCTTACTTATTAACACGCAACTGGCAGGTGAAATAGGTAACAGTACTTGTAACTGATTATTAATAACTAATACGTATTTACCTTTATATATTTATTATTATTATTTTTTATATTTATATATATTCATAGTATATAACATTTATCTATATTTTAGTTGATAACTAGATAATCATGTCAGATAGTAATAACAGTTTTGTTTAGTGTTCATCTTTAAGTGCGCCCAATGAAAGCTTTATTAGCGCGGATGGTGTTGATGACTCCGTACACTTGCGTGATCAGCTGTGTTCAGTATTTTTTTTTTTCCCAGGAATTTCAACGTTGTGCATGTGAATGCTCAAAGCGTGCCTGCCCATTATCCTGACTTTCTTTCGTCTTTTGATGTTGATGATGTACATGCTGTTCTTGTGTCCGAAAACCTTTTCAAACCTGCTATACCTTCGACACAATATCCTCTTCCGGGATATAAACTTGTGCGTAATGATAGAGCGGGCAAGGGATATGGAGGAGTGGCCATATATCTTCGTGGTGACATCTCGCACAGCGTATTTGACCAATCTCCGAGTGAATATTCCACATTCGCAGAACATCTTTTTATTACGTACGCTGATGATGCGGTGCTCATGGCCTCATCAGAAGCCGACCTTCAGGCATTAGTCACTAATATGAAAGAGGAGTGTGAAAGTAAGGGTCCTCGCTTGAATGCAAGTAAGACTAAGGTTCTAGTATTTGAAAGAGGTTCTAGTATTTGAAAGAGGTTCTAGTATTTGAAAGAGGTTCTAGTATTTGACGTAAGAACTAAATGCGAGATTAGGGTAAACCAGGAACGTCTAGAGCAAGTGAATGAAATTGTATATTTAGGGAGTATGTTTAGCGCGGATGGAAGATGTGATTCGGATGTAGAACGGCGAGTAGCTGCCGGAAACAGAGTTAATGGTGCTTTGTCCCAATTAGTAAAGCGACAAAGCATCGTAAAAGAAGCACGACTGGCGATTCATAACGCAGTGCTAGTGCCAACTTTGCTTTACGGTAGCGAAACCTGGGTATGTCAGCAGATGCATGAAAGTAAATTGAATGCTGTGGAGATGCGATCACTTCGAAAATTGTGGGGCGTTACCTTGGCCGACCGAATATATAACGAAGTGATACGCAATATGGCAGGTTTGAATGAAAGTGTCAGCGTTAAGCTGGAAAAAAGCGTGCTCCGTTGATTTAAATACGTCCAACGAATGAGTGAGTAACGATTGACGAAGAATATATATTGTGCGAAAGCAGAGGGTAGAAGAGGTCAGGGTAGGCCGAGACTTACATATGAAGACCACGTGAGCAGATTGTTCAAAAACGGAAAGGTCAAAAGTACTCGGATACCCAGACGTGCGTGTATGAAGCGATTGATGAATCTCGAAGAAGCGAAAGAAGTATGCATGGATCGCGAAGCCTGGCGATCTGTCCTCTCTGACTACCCCGTCAGGGATACAGCGTGAAGATAGTTAGTTAGTTAGTTATCTTTTTATTGAAATTAACTTAAATAACAACAAGGTTCTATTAGGGGTCTACTATAATCCATCTAGTAAAATTGATTACTATTCTTCGATTGAGAGTAAGTTGGAATACCTAAATTCAGTTTATGATCACATACTTTTACATGGAGGCTTTAATACATGCCTGCTGAAGAACGATTCTCACAGTCACAAACTTCAGTCTGTTGTCCGCTCTGTCAACATGCATATTCTTCCTTTTAATGCTACTCACAAAGTTCCTAATTGTAGGCCTTCACTTCTAGACCTAATTCTTGTCTCTGATCCTAACAAAGTGGCCACTCATGGTCAACTTGCCGCTTCTTTTTCATATCATAAACTTGTCTATCTGTCCTATAAAGTTCGTCCTCCTAAGCGCAAGAGTAAATTTCTTTATCTTCGCAGTTTTAAAAACATTAATCGGAAACCAGTAGATTGGTCACCAGTTTATGACAGTGATGATTTGGATCTTAAAGTTACGGCTTTTACCAAAATTATCCTAGATTTATTCGATGTGCATGCTCCTCTCAAAAAGGTGAGAGTTAAACATTTGCCGGATACAGTTACGCGAGATAAGGCTAAACGTATTTATAATAAATCACCCACTATTGAAAACAGTGACAAATATAAAACATTACGTAATTAATGCAGTCGTATGTGTAGGGACGCAAAAAGACGCCATATTCATAATTCTATACAAAACCTCAATTCATGACAAGTATGGCAATTTCTTCGCTCTTTGGGAGTTGGTAAGGCCTCACAACACTGTGATTCTAAAATAGATCTCAATGACCTTAACTGCTATTTCTCGAGATCTCCAGTCATCATACCAAGTAATATTAAAACTTCTACATTATATTCTCTTTCTACACTTCCTTTGCCATTAAATACTTCTTTCTCATTTCACCCAGTTGCAGAGGCGGAAATTGGGAGGTGCCTAAAATCGATATCGACAAAGGCTGTTGGGTATGATGGCCTTCAGTAACAAATGCCCCTTCCCATCTTTAGCCATATAGTCCCTGTAATTATTCATCTGATTAATTATTCTCTCCACAGCCATTTGTTTCCCTCATCCTGGAAAAAAGCCTACGTTATACCCTTACCCAAAGTATCGAATTCTTCTATCTTATCCCACTATCGTCCCATATCTATTCTCCCGCTACTATCGAAACTCCTTGAAAGTGTAGTTCAAAATCAACTATCCTCGTTCCTCACCTCTAATAGCCTGCTTAGTCCATATCAGTCTGGTTTTCGTTGCGGCCACAGCACTGTTACTGCGTTAGTGAAAATTACAAAATGACATTCGACTGGCTATGGAGAACAAACAATTAACAATGCTGGTTTTATTAGACTTTAGCAGTGACTTTAATTCTGTTGATTTTGATGAATATAAAACCTTCGTCTTCTGTCATTGGGTGGTTTAACTCATATCTTCAGGGTCGCTCGCAGTCTGTTCGTTGTGATGATACCTTTTCGGAATAGCATGATTTGACTGTGGGCGTTCCTCAAGGTGGCGTGTTGTCTCCTCTGCTCTTCTCCGTTTTTATAAACGCAATCACTAAGGTAATTTCTTCTCGGAATCATCTCTACGCAGACAACTTGCAGCTATATCGTCAGTTTAGAGTTGAGCAAACTGCCGAGACTGTGGCAGCTATCAACAATGATTTAAACAACATTAATTTATGGGCAAAATCTTACGGGCTATTGGTTAACCCTACGAAATCTCAAGCGGTCATTGTTGGTAGCAGATACATGCTGAATCAGTTGGGTAACCAAACTCTCCCACAAATATTTTATGACTCGGTTCCCATTGCATTTGCTCAACACGTAAAAAATCTTGGTGTCCACATAGATCCTTATCTTAACTGGGACTTCCAGATTGCAGAGGTAAGCAAGAAGGTCTTCAGCTCGTTTCAATCCCTCAAACGTCTCCAGAAATTCCTTCCTTTCGAAACAAAAGTTACTCTTGCACAATCCCTCTTTCTTCCGATTTTAGACTATGCTGATGTCTGTTACCTTGATGCAAAAGGGAACACCTTAACAAACTTGAACGCCTGCAAAATTTGGGTATTCGTTTCATTAATGGTCTGCGTAAGTATGACCATGTTTCCGAATTTCGGGCAAGATTGAAGTTTGTTACCTATTCGACAGCGTCGAAACCTTCATATTCTTTCACTTCTCTTCTCTATTCTACATAACGTAAATTCGCCTCCTTATCTACGAGAGCACTGTGCATTTCTTGTTCCCAGGGATAAGCCCTGTCGCTCTACCTGTTCACTTCTTCGAACTCCTATGCATAGTTCTAGTGTTTATGACGAGTCCTTCACTATTCGTGCAGTGCGTTTATGGAACTCGTTGTCTCATATTATACGCGATAGCTCCTCATTGAATGTATTTAAGAAAAAAGTTAAAGAACCGTACCTTTCTCAAATTACTTAAGTTATTATTATCTATTTATATTTAGTTATTTGTATATTATTTATGTATGTATATATTATTAAATATGTATCATTTTATTTGTTACATATATGTATTGTGTGTATGTATGTATTAGTGTAATATATGTGTGATTTTTATATTTTTATATAATAAAAATAAGATGTGCACTTTTTAGCCCCTTCATTACACTCTAATATCAATCACCCTTAGGTTTGCTGGAAGAGAACTCAATTCTGAGTTAAGCTCGCCTTTGTACATTACTATTATAGTTTTACTATAGTTATATTAACTGTATTTTTTAAGTGCAATAAAGAATAAAAAAAAAACACATGCGCCGGTAGAGAGCTTCAAGTTTTTATAAGGCGACATAACTTGTTTTGACTATACTTGCAGGGAGGTTCAGTCGCTGTACTTCATCATACCATGATTTTCTGAACAATTCCCTAGCTGTTTCTGTTGTCACATTATATATACTTGGAACTCTGTTGGCGCATGTGTTTCTTATCTCTTACAAATTGACGTCCGTAAAAGAATGGGCTGCTATCAGGGCCCTGCTTGTTATGATAGTGGCGCTAAATCAGGGGATATCGTCTCTGCTTTCAATCAGGCGGGTGGTTCCATTTTACCTCGTCTAACTTTAGTTATAGCTCTGTCTCTCTTATTGGCACGCTTGGCCACGCTTATAGACGTCAACTTGATAGGGCTCTTACTTCACTTCCGCCAGTTCAATTCAAAAATGTATTAAGAAATATGGCAACATCAATTTCATCAACTCACTTTACTTTTTAAGTCCGTAATTCTTCTAAAACGTAGTAAAACATTATGGCAAATATTTTACTATCCTATACTTCGATTTGAAGCTTAAAAATAATAGCTCAGCTCTAACTACATAGTTATATAGATCTTATATTGAATCACAGAGACGTCTATAAAACTAGAGATTGTCAAACATAAAACTTTTTAGTAAGTATTAAATTCTTTCCATTGCGAGTTCATGGTAGGTTATAAAACAATTCTCGATGGAAGTTTTCTGCGTAAGATCTTGAACATAGATTTTATATAACTGTTTAAATTTTGTGATTTCTTTATGGCTTAAGATTGAAAAATTGCCTCATTTCGGATTTAAGAAGTCCAATATTTTTGAGGATCAAAGCAACTCATTTGCTAGCTTGCACCTGAAAATTTACGGATGTCCCAACAACGCAAGCGATTACTCGGAGTAGGAGGTCTGACGACAGTCGCTCCCAACAATGCCAAAAATCAAAGGCTTAAGTTTAGACAACAATAGTCTAGACAGTTATAGTTTAGACAACTATAGTTCAGACAACTATAGTTCAGACAACTATAGTTTAGACAACTATAGTTCAGACAACTATAGTTTAGACAACTATAGTTTAGACAACTATAGTTCAGACAACTATAGTTTAGACAACTATAGTTCAGACAACTATAGTTTAGACAACTATAGTTCAGACAACTATAGTTTAGACAACTATAGTTCAGACAACTATAGTTTAGACAACTATAGTTCAGACAACTATAGTTAAGACAACTATAGTTCAGACAACTATAGTTTAGACAACTATAGTTCAGACAACTATAGTTTAGACAACTATAGTTTAGACAACTATAGTTTAGACAACTATAGTTCAGACAACTATAGTTTAGACAACTATAGTTCAGACAACTATAGTTTAGACAACTTTAGTTCAGACAACTATAGTTTAGACAACTATAGTTCAGACAACTATAGTTTAGACAACTATAGTTCAGACAACTATAGTTTAGACAACTTTAGTTCAGACAACTATAGTTTAGACAACTATAGTTCAGACAACTATAGTTTAGACAACTTTAGTTCAGACAACTATAGTTTAGACAACTTTAGTTCAGACAACTATAGTTTAGACAACTTTAGTTTAGACAACTATAGTTTAGACAACTATTTTTTTGACAACTATAGTTTAGACAACTATATTTTGGCCTTTGATTAGCAGCCAAATAAAAAAAATACACCAGGCTCCAAATCCAGGTAGGATTTGAAAAGTAAGTAGAGCTGCACTAAAAAGAAGATTGATAAGTTACCTCATTACCTTTAAATATTTTGTCAAAATGTATCTTTGCAAATAACTTGTTGTGAATCGTAAAAATTAAAATTTATAGTACTTTAATATTACAAATGGTAAAGTTCAATAAACATATTTCTTGAACTTTATCGTTAAATATGTTTATTGAATTCTTATTGAAAAATTTAATATTAATTTACTCAAATTATCAGTTACACCCAAGAAGTTAGTTACGTTCTGTTATCATGACAATCCAAGACAATAGCAGTAAAACAAATATAAATATCCATCACGCCTTATCCCCGAAGGGGTGGCAGAGGCATATTATATGCCCACTTTTCACCGTGTGGATTCCTGTCCCACGTAATAGGTGGTGAGCCCATTGCCGTGTTGAAATAGACAAACGCAGGTTGTGGCTACCTGCTGTTGAAATTTTTAAGCCGCCCATGAGGCCTTCAACCAGGCTTAACGACTGCCATTTTCTGGCAACCGGGACCAACGGCTTAACGTGCCTTCCGAAGCACGGAAACACTCGCAAATGTAAATGCCACAAAGTGGTCACCCATCCGAGTACCAGCCATAGTGAAAGTTTCTTAACTCAGTGATCGTTTACAGAACACTGAGACCGCGGGGCCACGAGCGCTTCAAAAACAAATATACTCTATCATTTATTATTTTTTATTACTTAGCTATCACGCGTTATCCCCGAAGGGGTAGCAGAGGCATACATATTGTATGCCCACTTTTCACCATGTGTATTCCCGTCCCACGTAATAGTTGGTGAGCCCATTGTCGTATTGAAATAGACAGACACAGGTTGTGGCTACCTGCTGTTGAAATTTTTCAAGCCGCCCATAAGGCCTTCAACTTGACTTAACGACTGCCATGTTACTGGCAACCGGGACCAACCGCTTAACGTGCTTTCTGAAGCACGAAAACGCTCGCAAATATAAATGGCATAAAGTGGCCACCCATCCGAGGACCAGCCATAGTGAAAGTCGCGTAACTCAGTCATAGTTTACAAAACACTGAGTCCGCGGGACCACGAAGGCTTCAAATATACTCTTATAGGGATAAAACCTGTACTCACTCTCGTTTATTAATTAGAATAGAATAGAATAGAATAGAATAAACTTTATTGCACACAAATATAAAACACTCACATAAAGAGATTACAGTTTCATAAATGTACAAAGGGCGGCCTTATCGCTAAAGAGCAATCTCTTACAGGCAACCTTTGGATGGAGAAGTTGTCAAGGACCTTAAGGGAAATGGGTAGCAATTGGTGTTTTTAATAAAGAAAGACGATTAACTAATAATTATAATGTAGTTTACCTAAAAACTTACTAAGAACTTACATCACATACATACACAAAAATAAATATACATACATAAATACATATACATACATAAATACAAACACATACATAAATACATACACATACATAAATTCATACACAAACATAAATAAATTCACATCCACACAAATATTATGCGTACATACACAGATACTACGACGCCAAGTAGTGCTCTTTTATTCGTTTCTTAAAAATAGTCAACGACTGCGCTCGCCTTAAGTTTAAAGGTAGCCCATTCCACAACCGTACAGCCTGTACAGTGAAGGATTTGTCGTAAAACGATGTGGAATGTCTAGGAACCTCTAATTCCAGTGACTCTGATGACCGTAAGGATCTTAAATGTGTGTCATTAAGAAACATAAATCGTTCTTTTAAATAAATGGGAGTAGTGGGATTGAAAAGGGTGCTGTAAAGCAAAGAGAGAATATGAGCGTTCCGTCGAAGGCGAATCGGGAGCCACCAGAGCAATTTGCGAAATTGTGATACGTGATCATATTTGCGTAACCCAAATATAAATCTAATGCAAAAATTTTGAAGTCGCTCAAGCTTGTCTAGCTGCTCCTCGGTGACATCAAGATAGCTGACATCTGCATAATCGAGTATAGGAAGGAGAAGGGATTCTGCAAGCGCCCTTTTAGTGGCTGTTGGAAGAAAGTTTCGCAATCTACGCAAAGAGCCTGCAGAAGCAAACAGCTTACGGCTGACTTCCCTCATTTGTGGACGCCAAGATAGTGTGCTGTCGATTATGATACCCAAATCCTTTACTTTACTGTTAATTTGCAGGGCAACTCCATCAAATTTGATATCTGGAAGGGTTAACCATTGAACTTGACTTAGCATTCGAGAGCTGCCCACCACAATGACTTTAGTCTTAGAGGGATTGACCTCCAAGCCATATTGCTTGCTCCATTGACAGATATGCGCCAGGTCTGTATTTATTATTGTAAAAGCTGTCGACAACTCAGATAATGGAGTTTGATTGTAAATTTGAAGATCATCTGCATAAAGGTGGTAAGATTAATTATACTGAACTGAGCAAATTAGTCTGTGTTATATAATCTATTACAGTATTCTCATGTGTATAATCTTAATATACAGTAGAATAATCAAATAGTAAGGGATCACCGATTTCCACTATTATAACCTTCCTATTCTAATTTTATCTATACTTTTATACTAATATATAAAACTGAAGAGTTTGTCTTGTTTGTTTGGTTGAACTCGCTAATCTCAGGAACTATATACGTATTAAATTAAAAGGATTAAATAGGTGCGACGGGGTTCAAAATATGTCACGGGCAAAGTCGCAGTGGTTAGCTAGTAAGTATGTATTGTCGAATTTATTCGAAACTTCACACAATGTTATGTTTGGTACTAGATGACATAGACGAATTTATTATACCTCTTGATGTGGTGAACAAATAATACATTCTTATTATTCAATTTATATTGAGTACGTCATAAATAACTTGATAAAAACATATAAATATGTTTTATGAACGTATATATTTATAAGAGGCTCGGTTCAATACTACTTCATAGGTTTTATATACATTATACTAAACCTACATAATATATCTAGACAGAAATAAAATAAAATTTGTTTAGTTATACAGGGTCATTTGTAAAACACCAGCAACCTGTTAGGACTAGGTAACTAACATCATAAAAACATGTTCTACGAATTTTTTTTTTCAATATATTTTTAAATTTTTTTTTTTAATATTCAACTTATATTTTTTTTTTCGTTTTTTTTTTTTAATTTAAATTAATGTACTGATTGAATTACAGTTATACGCAACTCGTGAAATTTACAGGGGATGGTGGTGGATCGGTCATAACTCCTTTGACCTTGACCTTTTCCAACCACATTGATGCGCACACTTCCATCGTTACTTGACAAAAAAAGAGACATAGGAGTCCTTTTAAGCGAATCCAAGAGCGAAAACCTATGACGAAGCTCGAAGTTTCAATGTACGATAGTGCTCGCTGTGTAACGAAATGCCAAATATGGTAGAACAAACGTTGTTGGTTATGACCTTGGATATCTACTCCTAGCAGGTTGCTGGTGTTTTACAAATGACCCTGTATAGTATCTATATAATATAAAAAATAATACCACAACTAAATGCACATGAAAGGTTACACTAAGCAAAAACACTATATTACACACATATTGTCACGCCTTTATCCCCGAAGGGATAGGCAGAGGCATATTATACGCCCACATTTCCCCGTATGCATTTTTGTCCCACGTAACAGGTGGTGAGCCCATTGCCGTTATTATTATACGTCTTTATTTTTTGTCTAGCTACGCTGAGTGCACAGAGAAAGAAAATATTCTCAGTCATGCCGTAATAGAGATACCTTACAATAATATTTGTGTCAGAGGGGCATTACCGTTTACTTAAACGATTACACAGGAATCAATATCACCTGCGCTCATCTAGATCCGCCTTACACTGTGTATTTCATATAACCAAACGTATAAGGCCCACCCTTTAATCATACGATTATTACGTCAGAGGAATGACAGGCAGCTGACAGACCACGCATGTGGTTTTCGCCTATAGTTTAACTTAAACTAAAAAAAAACCTAACTATCTTCACGCTGAATCCCTGATGGGGTAGTCAAAGATCGCCAGGCATCGCGATTCATGCATACTTCTTTCGCTTCCTGTAAATTCATTAATCGCTTCATACATGCACGTCTGGGTACCCGAGTACTTTTGACTTCTCCGTTTTTGAGCAATCTGCTCACGTGGTCTTTTTTTTTCTTTTTTTTTACTAAGTTTGCGAACATAATTCAAAACTTGATCATGTGCCAAGTATGTCCAGTGTCCACTTATGCTTAAAGCCACAGTTAGGGTTGCCAAAAACTCGATGACGTTTTAATAACAGCTTAGTTAATAAGTCTTATGTAACTCTTATGTAAGTCTTCATATGTAAGTCTCGGCCTACCCTGACTCCTTCTGTCCTCTACTTTTGCACAATACATATTCTTATATATATATAATATATTATTATATTATATATCCATCACGCCTTATCCCCGAAGGGGTGGCAGAGGCATATTACTTTTCACCGTGTGGATTCCTGTCCCACGTAATAGGTGGTGAGCCCATTGCCGTGTTGAAATAGACAGACGCAGGCTGTGGCTACCTGCTGCGACTGCCATTTTACTGGCAACCGGGACCAACGGCTTAACGTGCCTTCCGAAGCACGGAAACACTCGCAAATGTAAGTGCCACAAAGTGGTCACCCATCCGACGACCAGCCATAGTGAAAGATATATATATAGAGTATATATTCTTCGTAACGTAAACTTACCAGCGTAAATTAAACTTACCTACTTTGTCTATTATGGATCGAGAGAGGGAGCGAACAACATTCCTTGTTCTGTGATTAAAAGTGCGTGTGCGTTCAAAAGTGCGTGTGTGTGCATACATAGGTGCATGCTGCATACATGCATGTATGTGTTTTACAACTCATTATTTATTGAAACTGCGACACAAATTTTCAATCTAAACGCTGAAAATCTAAAGAGCGTGTACCGAATATAATTTACCTGAAGGAGCTAAACTTAAAGTGTTGACACACTTAAATCACTACAAACCGCAACATTGTCATCTTAACAACTATAAGTGTAGTAACTTAACAATGTATGAGGTGCTATGAGGCATTAAGTGTTTTGTGAGATTCTGCTCTACTTATTAAGCATTAAATTTTACAACCATACTAAATATGGATTTAAAATTGCAGTTATGAGCTATAGTTCTAAAAGTATATATGATATAATAATTATTAAAATAAAAAAGTAATCTTTAATAAAATGATATTTCTCTCTTTGTATGATTTGTCTGTTTTTTTTAGGTTAAGGTTATATTTGCTATTTTTAAATAAAAATAAGGAAAAATGATTAAAAATAAATATCTGAAATTCGGACTATTTAACGCGGGATCATTAGGAAATAATCATGATGAATTTTTAATAGCAATGGACCATCATTCCGTTGATGTAATGGCTATTAATGAGACATGGTTGCAGGAGGGCCATCATCACGCCTTAACCCCGAAGGGGTGGCAGAGGCATATTTTATGCCCACTTTTCACCGTGTGGATTCCTGTCCTACGTATAGGTGGTGAGCCCATTGCCGTGTTGAAATAGACAGATGCAGGTTGTGGCTACCTGCTGTTGAAATTTTTCAAGCCGCCCATAAGGCCTTCAACCAGGCTTAACGACTGCCATTTTACTGGCAACCGGGACCAACGGCTTAACGTGCCTTCCAAAGCACGGAAACGCTCGCAAATGTAAATGGGTAGGATTTTATATAAAAAATGCCATTACTGTAAGAACCAGATGTCACCCAATAAATCCCCTAGTAGAAGAATACTGGGTGATCCTCACCATTATGGGGAAAAAAAATTTAGTTGGTACAGCATACAGTCCGTCTTGGATGAACATTAGCACAGTCATAGACAGTTTGACTGCTAGTATCTGTGCTTTAGCCCCATATGATCCCATAATTTTTTTAGGGGACTTAAATATAAATATGTTGAAGCCATGGGAGGAAGACACAAAAAAAATTACAACAGTGTCTGGATTATACTTGCTTGCTACAGGTGGTACGCACACCAACACATTTTTTAAAGGTCAGGTGTAGATGTGATATGTACAGATATCAGTGTTCAGAATGTACTAGTGACGCATGTACCCGAATTGGGGAGACATGCAATAGTAACATGTGAGACAAAATTTAAAAAAGTAAAACAGAAGCCTAAGTGCGTAATATATAGATCATATGGGGATATCCTGTCAGATCATTTTGATACTGATTTGAAGCAGGTTCCATGGCAATTACTGATGTCACAAAATACTGTAGATGATATGGTAGGGGATTTCTCTACTTGGGTTAGGACATTGTTTGACCTACATGCACCTGAGAAAAAAAAGATATCTAGGTTAAAACCTGTTCCTTGGATAACAGATAATGTAAAATTACTGGTCAGGTTGCGAGATACTGCAAGATCTGCCTATAAAAAGACCGGCATAGAGACGAAAAGACCGAGTACTTGGCACTAAACTCGACAGATCCCACATCCGTCCGCATTGGCGGTGATTTGGTCGAGCGGACGGACCAGGTTAAATACCTGGGATCTGTTTTTCACACGTCCAGTGACATCGATTGCGATATCAAGTCACGCATTGCTGCCGCGTGGGCCAAATGGCGGGAGATGACCGGTGTCATTTGTGATCCTAAAATGCCGATCCGGTTGAAGGGACAGGTCTACAAAACCATCATTAGACCTGTCCTTTTACATGGCAGAGAGACGTGGCCAATATTGGAGCGACACAAGCAGTAGCTGCGTGTTACGGAAATGAAGATGCTGCGGTGGATGTGTGGAGTAACGCGGATATATCGCGTGAGGAACTTTCGCATCCGTGGCAGCCTTCATGTCCGTGACATTGCAGACAAGTTGCAAGAGTGTCGCCTTCGTTGGTATGGTCACGTCTTGCGGCAACCGCCGGGCTACGTAGGAAACAAATGTCTGGCCATGTCGGCCCCGCCGGGTCCCGGTAAGAGGGGCAGACCCAAGAAGTGCTGGCTTGACGTCGTAAGGGATGACATGCGTGCCAATGGTCTCACTACAGGGGATGCCGACGACCGTGTGAAGTGGAGGAGAAAATGTAGGAAAGCGGACCTCGGGCGTCGCGAGACGCAACTGGGACAGACGTTCGGATGATGATGATGATGGAGAGACGAAAAAACAATATTATCTACAGCTTAAGAATCAAGCTGTGGTTGCATTGCGCAATAAAAAAACTGTGTACTTGTACTGTGTACTGAAGCGCTCGTGGCCCCGCGGTCTCAGTGTTCTGTAAACGATCACTGAGTTACGCAACTTTCACTATGGCTGGTCCTCCGATGGGTGACCACTTTGTGGCATTTACATTTGCGAGCGTTTCCGTGCTTCGGAAGGCACGTTAAGCCGTTGGTCCCGGTTGCCAGTAAAATGGCAGTCGTTAAGCCTGGTTGAAGGCCTTATGGGCGGTTTGAAAAAATTCAACAGCAGGTAGCCACAACCTGCGTCTGTCTATTTCAACACGACAATGATAAGATTAGTATGCAGATGTTAACACTTATGCTTCCAGATTCGTTGTGCTCTATTACAAAGATAGTGAATGTATCCACAGCAACCAATACTTTTCCGGAGCAGTGGAAATGTTCTCGGGTACGGCCAATACCAAAAATTAGCAACCATAATACTACCCAGGATCTTCGACCTGTTAGTATATTGCCTTGCCTATCTAAAGTGTTAGAAAAGGTTGTCACATGCAGGTCATGGAATACCTGGAGGAAAATAACATCCTTCCTGACAAGCAGTCAGGCTTTAGGAAAGGACGGGGTACAGCTACAGCTTTATTTGATGTAGTGGGTAATATATTGGAGGCCAGAGATCATGGAGAGGGAACGATATTGGTCCTTTTGGATTATTCTCGCGCTTTTGACGCACTGGACACATCTCTTCTCTTGTCAAAGTTAGCTTATTATGGTTTTACTTCTGAAACTATTAAGTGGTTCTACAGCTATTTCAAACATAGATCACAGTATGTGGAGATACAGAGGGAAGATGGAAATGTTCTCACATCATCAACTCTTGGTGTAAATAGAGGGGTCCCACATTCTCGGCCCACTATTATTTATATTGTATGCAGCAGACATAATAGGTTCTTTCCAGCATTGTAAATACCATTTATTTAAAGATGACACACAAGTGTATATTTCCTTTAAGCCTGGTGATACACTTATAGCTCTGGATAAATTGAATGAGGATCTTCAACGAGTAGTAAAATGGTCAAGGGATCACTCATTGATTTTAAACCCAATAAAATCAAAATGTATGGTACTTGGTAGTAAAACACAAATTCAAAGAATATTGGAGCATGATCCACAGGTAATCATAAATGGATTATTGATTAATAAGGTGGATGAATTTACAAATCTTGGACTCTTGATGGATCCAAAGCTACGATTTGAGGATCATTCAAATAAAGTTGTAAAAGGTGGTTTTTATAGGCTTAAAATTATACTAAAGATGGAGGCCAGGAGAAAACTACATTTTTATTTTAGTATAGCTTGTGGTTTTTTGGCAATAAAAACTTTCTCTTTCTTCTTTCTTTCTATGTGATATACCTACTTACGAGAATTTTATAGTTTTGAATTCGGCAGTGTCGCTTTTGCTGGTATGGTCATGTCTTGCGGCAACCACCGGGCTACGTTGCGAACAAATATCTGGCCATATCAGCCCACAGGGTAAGAGATCAGGATCCAAGAAGTGCTGGCTTGACGTTGTAAGGTATGACATGCGTACCAATGGTCTCAGTACGGTTGCCGATTACCATGCGAAGTAAAGAGGAAAAGTAGGAAAGCGGACACCGGGCGTCGTAATACGCACTAGGACAGTTCGAAAGTTGATGATGAGTTATAAATTGGGTATTTTTCTATTATTTTAGGGTAAAATTTCGCATACAATTTAAGAATTGAACTTGTCTTTATTAATTTTAAAAACCCCGGATAATAGCCGTAAAATAGTCGCCACAAGCTGCGTTTATTGATCTCAATAAGGCAATAGGCTCACCACTTGTTTCGTGGGACATAAATCTTTACGATTAAATGTGAGCGTATTGCCTCTGCCATCCATTCGCAGATTAAGACGTGAATGATAAGAAAACGACTAATAGTATCAGAAAAAACAAACGCACATCAACTAATACTACCAGAAAAAACAAATGCTCTCAAATCAATATCTTTCTATCAGTGATTAAGATTAGATGAAAGCAAAAAGTGGAAAAAACAATTTTAACACACTCAGTACTTAAGTTGGTTTCACACTCAAAGCTCTGATATGGCCGTAACATAAAGGGGGGCGTGACCGGCTAATGACACATCTGTCGTTCGCGACCGATTTGCGAACATAATTCAAAACTTGATCGTGTGCCAAGTATGTCCAGTGTCCACTTATGCTTAAAGCCACAGTTAGGGTTGCCAAAAACTCGATGACGTATTAGTAGTATAATAACGATCTTTTCTATAAGATCAGTTTAATGGAGTATTACATTTATTGAATTCTTTTGAAGCGCTCGTGGCCCCGTGGACTCAGTGTTCTGTAAACGATCACAAAATTACGCAACTTACACTATGGCTAGTCCTCAGATGGGTGACCACTTTGTGCCATTTACATTTGCGAGCGTTTCCGTGCTTCGGATGGCACGTTAAGTTGTTGGTCCCGGTTACCAGTAACATGGCAGTCGTTAAGTCAAGTTGAAGGCCTTATGGGCGGCTTGAAAATTTTCAACAGCAGGTAGCCACAACCTGCGTCTGTCTCTATCAACACGGCAATGAGCTCACTAACTATTACGTGGGACAGGAATACACATGGTAAAAAGTGGGCATACAATATATAGATATATAGATTAATAAATAAATTCTTTTCAGTGGCTTATGGCTTATGGCTAGTCCTCGGAAGGGTGTAGCTTTGTGGCATTTCCTCGGTCTCCGCCATTGTCTCGATCCTTCAGAAGGCACTTTTAGGCGTTGGTCTCAGTAACATGACAGTTGTTAAGTTAAAGGTGTAATGGGCGGCTTGAAAAATTTTAACAGCAGGTCGCCCACATCCTGCGCTTGTCCATCTCAATACGGTAAAGGTTACCTTTGACGTGGGATAAAATACACACGGTGAAATATAATATGACTCTGTCACCCCTTCAGGCGTGACTAGTAAAGAAATCAGTGAGTAATACAAAAAAAAAATATAATTGTAATATTATGGAATGGCTTTATACACATTAAACTAAATGTATCGTTTTCGTTTATGAATGTGTCAATAACAAACATTGTTGTTTATCGTAAAGTTCATGTCATTCATGTCATGAAGCAATCATTATTCCATGTCATTTATTATTTTTTTTGTTATACGGAATTGTAGTCTGTCTATTGATATACACGTAAAATAAATGATTATCATTATTATTTTTACAGTACATCCTAATACGATAATTGGCACTAGGTGTTTTTAAATATTCGCCTATATTTCAATTGGATGTAGTCTGATCATTCAACATCGCTAAGAACACCTTCTTCAGAGTCTTATCCATTAGATATCGATGCTACAGCTTACAGAAGATCTCGTAATGAGTCGGGATAGCGATCCCAATAAAGCTTATCTGCATAAAACATATTTATTTATACAAAAGTACATCGAAATAGTCACAGCTTTAAATATTTAGAAGGCTCAGGTGTATTAGTCGTCCATATTACATCCTATATCCTTTCAAGCCCTTAAAGCCTATAACTTGGCTTAACTACTATCATGTACTAGTAACAGTGCCTGCGACCAGTGGTTCCTTCCAAAGAACGGAAATGCCCGGAAACAGTAATAATGCATACGCTCATCCATTTCAGGACTGGCTGCTAAATGCTTATTTATATTTCTACAGATTTTTTTTTATGTCTGACCAAGAGGTATTTAAAATGCTTCATGCTTCTTGAAAAGGTTGATTCTCAATTTGGTGAAAAGTAATCACGTTGCTTCTTCTGTGTGAGTTATGTGAGATGTTTGTCTCTCATGGACTTGGGATAAATATTATTCCGAATTAAGTACTTTTTAACTTTATGTTAACTTGAAAATTTTAAACAACCTATGTGAAACGTGTTATTAGGGCTACATTCCACTAAATGCCCGCATCGACTGCAACACCCAAAGTATCGGTCCACCTAAGGCTCGTGGTCAATACGAGCGATCGTATGACGTCATACATGACGTCACTGTTCGCTACTGCATGACGCCCACTTCGCCCACAAAATACAGGTGGGTCTAAGTGCTACAGCGCTCAAGATGGGCGTTCTACTTATGAATTTCGACCACAACGGCCGCGGTCCATTTACGTTAGTAAAACGGCAATTTCAGCCGTAGCGGTCGTAGGCGATGCGGGCGATAAGTGGAACGCGCCTTGGTCTAATCAAATGTCATTCTTTGACAGTAAGGTTCTCATATAACTGAAATAAACAAGAAACAAAAACGTTGAAACAAACTCGACACATCCTAAACTCAAATGATGTGCTCATCCAAGCAGCAGGGTACACGTCGCTTCGTGCGTATCTAGGCAAACCACTAATTAGGTGGTGAATGTTGGTTATACGTCGTATATAAAATGAACTACTAAACTGTCGGATGACTAAGTTACGAGGATAAGACGTGACGATCTGCTTAAAATTTATAACGTTGTAATGTAATAGAAAACTATTTATTGTCAGTAAATTTTTTATTAAACTTTTCAATAGTAAAATTTATTTTCTCTTACAGTAAACACTAATAACTTTCGAACTATTCATTTGGTAGAATATTATTCGTCTTAATTTATGAATTTATCTTTTTTTTTAAAGTTTAGTGAATTTATCTTTTTTTTTAAAGTTTAGCTTCTGTTTTCATTTTTAGCGCAATAAATAGAAGCATTATTCTGTAAAACAGTGCCATAAGACTACTACTATTCAAAGTTTGCCAATCAGTGTGCGTCCATAAATCATTAAAAAAATTCAGTAATCGTATAAAAAAACAACTTGGACATTGATTGTTTTTTTTAAAACATGTTTTTATTTCATACCTCATTTACACTCAAGCACGAGCCGCGAGATGAGTTGCAAGACGAGTCGCGAGTGTAAACGCTATGGTACATTTACACTCAAGCTCACGGCTCGTCTCGCAGCTCGTCTCGTGACACATGCGATAGTGTAAATGGGGTATCAGTAAAAGCTCATCATTTTTCGATGCATAGGTTTCGCATCGAAATACTGTATAATTACTACTTAAAATAAGGAAATTTACAAACGAATAAAAAAAAATATTCAGCTGATTTTTAATAATCAATAATTGTTATTACAATTTGGCTTCTATGGTAAAGAGCACATGATACAAGGCTCAGCAGGTATCTCAGAAGCTCAGTTGCTTAGAACATTGCCTTTGTAAGGCAAAAAATAATAGGTTCAAGCCAAGCGAAACAAGTTGATTCTTATCACAAAAAAGAAAATTATAAGAAAAGGCGAGTATGCCAAGTACTCCGTAGTTGTAAAAATAATATCTACGAATCGAGATCGGTATTTTAAATCTACTTCAAAAACCTTTTTAACCCGTAGATATATTGGAAGTGACATACAATGAGTGTGAACTTGGTCCTTAATTAAATTAAATCGGTAATCGCCTGTAACTTACAAGGTGCGATGACATAAATCATATAGAATGAGCAATGTAAAGGGACATCCTTTCATACGCATAATGAGCCTATATCGTTATATATAACCACTTTTAATTACTCCGATAAGCCTTTAAGCTTAAGCGTTAATTAAAAGGGGTATTTACATTTTAGCAAGGAATGACCTGATGTTGAGGCTAATGAAGTTTTTTATAGGAAGACTGAAACAACAAATATACTACATAAGATTTTGTATTTTTTTTCCAGGCCGATGTGGGGGTACTCTATCCTATAAGCCACAAAGAACATAAAAAATAAAAAGCAACGGGAAAAAAATCTTATTCATTTACATCACGAACGTGTCATCTTTAATAAAGCGTAACCGTCCATGTTGTGATAAACAAATAAAAATAGTGGAATAAAAGTACAAATAAGTTTGGTTTTAATGATGTATTACTACTACAAGTACCAATCAGAACGTCGACAATGAGAATCTTCATACTGATTCATTCAGTATGATCAATTCTCAAAGTATTAAAGAAAACGGCGCTTTATTCCTTTTTTTTTTCTCATAGAATCGTTTTCTGCTGGCAGCCCTGGGGCTATCCTCCCAAAGGGCTTACCCGGGACTCCTGGCCATAGGAAATGGAAGGGCACCGTGTGGTTTTAGTCGGTAAGAGTCCGGCATTGCATCCAAGAGGATTTCCACACGTTAAAAAAAACGTTTTAGATTTTGGTAAAGAAAGATCAGATATAATGTAATATAAGAAAGGACGCGCCACCTCCTTTCCCAAAGGGAACTCATCTAAAAATGTCTCAAAAGGGTCTGGTTGTGAAAGACCGTGTTTTTTGGTGACTTTTGGGACAGGTTTACATCCAGCAGTAGACCATCATACGTTGATCGATTGACAGAAAACTTCAGTACTGGTTAACTCAATCTAGGATAAAAGTCATATCTTAAATAACTAATAGACTTATACTTACTTCTGAGTCACGCTCTTATCCTCGAGAAGATAAGAAGAGGTGACACTTCAACTCTTGCATTTTTGTCTTATTTATTTGTGTAAAAAGATGTAACTCTGTAAAACCTTTCAATATTATATAATAAATAATATCTCAGCTAAGTACACGGTACAAGTTGAAAGCTGTATAGTTCGAAACTTCACAATTCATAAACACGCAGTCAGGTACCAGATGCTAGAAACGAGCATCACGTATACTAAAACTAAATTCTCATATCTATGACTTACCGCTAGATTAGTGTTTTCTCAATCTGTTTGTCTTTCGAAATGTGATAAATTACGCGCACTCACTTCAGGGCCCCAGGTTTTAACGCACTACACAACGCATTGGAAGACTTTGGAGACACTCCAGATTATCTACAGTTGCACACAACTTAAATCTAGGCTAAATCTAGCACAGTATCCTAGCTCTGTGTCAAACAATATTTGTTAAATAACACGAACCTCGCAATGGATGAATCCCATTCCCCAACATTTAAGCATGCTTAAAGTACAGTTGCGTCGGTACATTACTCTGGCGAGAGTTTTTATTTATTTATTATAATTATACTTTATTGTACACCAAGAAAAACATATAAAAATAACATAGTGAAAAAATTGACACAATTAAAGCAGTACAATGGGCGGCCTTATCGCTTAAAGCAATTGCTGCCAGGTAACCTTTGTCCTCCCGACAAAATCAAACCATGACCTCCCAGAGGCCAACAACCACCCAGTTATAACAAAAAACTAATTCCTTTTTCTACAGACTTGTCAAACAAAATCAAACGTCAAAGTACCAATTTTTGAATGGCCGCGCTGGTTACCATACATTTTGGCCCGAACAAAGGTCTTATGGGCTTAAAAGTTTTAAACACCTGTTTTTGAAAACGGCAATAGGCTCACCACCTCCACGACGTAGTCATATTACAAGTACTGAATAGTAGGCGTAAAATATGCCGCTGCCGACCCCATCGGGCAATAAGCCGTGGCTATATAATTAACAGATCTAAACAAAACAAAAAAGTTATATTGAGGTCTAAACAAATATTCATTATACAACACTGAAAACAATACAAAATAAAACAAAAGAAACAAAACCATTGATTATAATATGCAAATCGACATTGCAAACACTTTTTGTCAAGTTGACACAAATGTACATTTAATTTTCCATTCACATACTCGTACGCTCGCATTTAAATGTGTCTGTTAAATTTCCCGTACTACAAGCACTCACAAAGTCGTATTGTAAATTTTGTCTTACGCCTCATTTTAGCGAAATTAAGTGGAATCTATACGTTCCGTACAATGGCACGAAGACCCTTGTTTACGTAGCATCGCCGAATTTAATTAAATCCAAGGCTCATTCTACGGTATGGAAGATTACGCTGTATTCTTTATTACATTAATTTCCGTGCTGCTTTTACTTCGCCAGTGTTCTATTGTTCAAGGTAAAATTCAAGTGTTGTTTAGATTTACAGGTCTTGGAATAGGTGTTTGTAGGTTTAGATTTATAAATAAACTCGAATTGTGATACGAATCTGAGAATTGGGGCTCGTTGTATTTGATAAAACCTTTAGGGACTATATTTGCGACGCCACGGTATACGGTTACGTCTGTGTTTAACAGACTAATATAACCCAATGTCTCAGAAATGAGAACTACTTACAGAAAGAGGGTTTTCATTACTCTCATAATGGAATGTCCTCGAGGCCATGACACGTCCTGAATGTTATCTGCTGTTAATATTTTTATTGTTTACTTATTTATGGCTTATTTATCACGCCTTATTCCCGAAGGGGTGGCATAGGCATATTATATGTCCACTTTTCACCTCGTGTATTCCTATCCCACGCAATAGGTAGTGAGCCCTTTGCCGTGTTGAAATAGACAGACGTTTGTGGCTACCTGCTGTTGAAATTTTTCAAACCGCCCATAAAGCCTTCAACTAGGCTTGACGACTGTCATGTTACTGGCAATCAGGACCAACGGCTTAACGTGCCTTCTGAAGGACGGAAACGCTCGCAAATGTAAATGCCACAAAGTGGTCTAACAACACCAGCCATAGCGAAAGCAGTGATCGTTTTCAGAACACTGAGTCCGCGGGACCACGAGCGCTTCAACATATTTACCTTTTAAGAAGAGTATTTTCTTAATCTTCTTTTAGTCTGTAATAATAAATGATCTAAACGGACCACCGAGCTAGTTCTTAACAGTTTTTCATTTTCACGAATATTCATGTTGAAGAACCGACACGAGACCTGGATGGCACCGCAGAGTGTCCTGAAAAATAAACGTTAGGTACATTGGATTGAAGGGATTAAAGTCATCAACCACAATACAGCTGCCAGAAAAAAAACATTATGATTCTATAGAATCATCATTATTGAATCTTCTATCTTCTGAATCCCTTCATCTTAGTTATTACTAAGAATCAAACACTACGTCAGAAAGTAGTTTTAACTTAGTTATAACTAAGAAGACATGCACAGAATAAATATAGCACGACATTGAAAGCCATTTCGTAGCTTTTAAATATTGGAATTTCCCAAACCTAAAAGGCAAATAACGTTTTGCAAAACAGACTATTTTATTAAAATTAATTCATTTTTAGGGTTTCGTAGCCAAATGGCAAAAAACGGAACCCTTATGGATTCGTCATGTCTGTCTGTCCGTCCATATGTCACCAGTCACTTTTTTCAGAAACTATAAGAACTATACTGTTGAAACTTGGTAAGTAGATGTATTATGTAAACCGCATTAAGATTTTTACACAAAAAATATAATATTTTGGGAACCCACAATATTTTTATAGAAAAAAAAAGTTTTGGGGTATTCCCGAATTTTTTTTTCATTAAATATCCGTCACGCCTTAACACCGAAGGGGTGGCAGAGGCATATTATATATTACCCATTGCCGTGTTGAAATAGACAGACGCAGGTTGTGGCTACCTGCTGTTGAAATTTTTCAGGCCGCCCATAATGCCTTCAACCAGGCTTAACGATGCCATTTTACTGGCAACAAAGCTTTTTTCATTAAATCCATACTTTTGGGGTATCTATGGATAGGTCTTCAAAAATTATATTGATAGACATTTCCAAAGTGGTAAAATGTGTCCCCCCCCCCTGTAACTTCTAAAATAAGAGAACGATATAACTAAAAAAAATATATGATGTACATTATCATGCAAGGTTTGGTTTATTCGTCAACTCGCCCACAGAAAACTTGCACGATCGTGCGAGATGGCACAATTCAATTTTGCACCGAAAATTGGTTTGAACGAGATCTAGTAAGTAGTTTTTTTTTAATCCGTCATAAATCGTAAACATCGATCAAAGTTACAACGATATACAAGAACTTTTATATGATGTTACTTGCTGCTACGGAACCTTTCATGGGTGAGTCCGACTCACACTTGGCCGCTTTTTATAGCTGAAGCTCAAGGTCTCAGATACGGGAATTCTCAGAAAAAAAAACTATTTGTTATAAATTATTTTATCAATTCGGAAAAAAGAACTACTAATATATATTAATACTATAATAAATAAGTAGAACAGTACAAGTGTTTTAGTTCAAGATGTGTAGCAAGTTCCACCAAGTGCCATCAATCTACAGTGTAAACATATTATTAAGGCAAAGCAAGGCAAGAGATTTTAGTTATAGGTCAGAATAGTTTTAATTTGATTACCACAATTCTGTACCATAAATATCATTTCTAAATTCCAAATTTATCTAAGCTGATATTAGAGTTAAGCTGAGCGCCGGTGACGGCTTAATATAAGTTGTTTGACAGTTTGTTTGCTACCCGCATTCATTTTTGAAATAATATCAATTAAGATTAAAGTCAGCCCAGATTAGTGGGGTCTAATCAAAATGTTAGTTAAAACAATGACCTTATATTTTCGAAATGACGTTAGTTTTCTTTATATTGAACTTGTTAATGGAATTTGTTTATGCTTTTATATTTTATTTAGTACCTACTAGGTGATCACTGGCTTCGCCGGTGACATAATTGGAACTCCCGTCGGATCTATTAAATCCCGTCGTATTTAAATTCTACAATAATGATAAAAAATTCCCGATTGGTCGACATTTATGATTACTGCTATGATTTCCAGGGTAGAAGCGTAATATATAACCTATAGCCTTCATCGATAAAAGGGCTATACAACACAAAAATAATTTATGAAATCCGACCAGTAGTTCCTGAGATGAGCGCGTTCAACCAAACAAACAATTAAATAAACTCTTCAGCTTTATATATTTGTATGGAAATATCTAAGTATACTAAAATATTAAGCTGAAGAGTTTGTTTGTTTGGATACGCTAATCTCTAGAGAACGTTTTATCGACAATTTTACCATAGAAGTCGTAAAAACAGGAAAATGCCAGGCGGGAACTTTCGAGTGTTGCCGCGATGCTTCAACCTGAGCGAGATTATTCGTAAACTGCGCGTTGGACAGTGATCTCTTTCGCAAAGTTTGCTTGGAATACAGCGTTTTCGTGTAAAAACTGAATTTAAATCCTACGCAAGTCATAAGTAATGTATACGGTACGCGATTCCAGAACTAGTGATGTTTTTAATTGTATTCGATACGTACTTGATTGTTTAGCATTTCATGGCAATACACGAATGTTCCCGCATGGCAATACTCTTGTTTCTACCGTTTTTATGGTCTAAATCAAACCAAAGTTTGACAAAACATAGCCAGACAGGAATTGAATAACCTAAAGAATTGAATCATTTTAATTAATTCCGTTTGTATAAGGATTTCTAACTTAAAACTGTAGTAAAAAGTTTAAGTATATATTTAAACAGTTAAAACAACCTCGTAAAAAAATATTTTACTAACAAGTACTGAATGGCTAAAGTTTATGTTCACTGTGAGTTGACTAGTTTGAAAAGTTTGAAGTGTGTATGTTTGTGCTACATTAAATAAAATTTTGTCATTTTTTCAAAAATAGTGGAACTTATTTAGAAATAGCAGACGCCCGCGGCTCCACCCGCGTGGTGTATTTTTTTCCGTTCCTGTTCCTGTTTTTCACTGCAACTTTTTTCCAGTATGAAAAGTAGCCTATGTGTTATTCTGATGTGTAAGCTATATTCTAGTAAAGTTTCATCAAAATCCGTTGAGAAGTTATTGCGTGTAACCTACATCCGTACCTTATTTCACAAAATTTCACGTTTATAATATTAGTAGGATTTAGTCAACCTGTACCGTGCGCACAGATTGAGTAAATCCTAACTAATGCTTACATTTTATAAAAAAAAAACACCCCGTCTGTCTGTCTGTCTATTTCTTTACGGTAAACTCACAAAACCACTGCTGTGGACATCACTAATGACTATAAAAGTATGGATTAATAGAACCAAAAATTTGAAATTGTGATGATAATTTTTTACGTTATTTTTATTATACGAATATTCGAGTTATATTTCGCTAACCACGTGGGTGAAGCCCTCGCACGAAATATTAGTTACAAGATATGAGAGTGAGTATGTTAATTTTGGAACCCTATTTTCGAAGCACAAACTACAAATCGAACCGAATTTAATACGCTCATAAATATAAATACCACAAATTACCACCTATCTCAAGACGGGAGCCCTTTCGATCGCATAATCTTTTTCAGCATAGTGTAGTTACTTTAGGCATTACAGTTTCAGCATAAAGTTTTCTCGCATAAATTATGATAAGCAGAGTGTTATAAACGCATAATGGTTTTATTGGCATAACTTTAACTTACTCTATTTTTTATCATAATTTTAATCAGCATACATGTAAAGGGCATATGTGTTATACGCCTAAAGATAATTTATCATAAAATACAAAACGCATAATGGAGTTATGGATAATCGTTTAAATCATACATGAATAATAAATTTGACTAAGAATATTTTAGAAATAATGAGACACAATTGTAAATAATCATCTCACTCATAGCCAAGTTTGTAAGCTGTAACATTATAAAACGATATTTTCAGTGTTATTAATTTTAGACTAGTCTTGAGCAAAGTCGTAAATAGGTACGACGACGAGCGAAGCGAGGAGGAGTGTTAGGTCGCTTGTGACCAAAACGCGCGAGCCGAGCGAGCGTAGCGAGCATTCCGCAGGAGCGGCCGGCGATGCGCCAGAACTGAATCGCTCGTTTTAATCTACCTACTTCTTTTGAACTATATTTATATATTCTAGAAACGCTCGTAGCCCCGCGGTCTCAGTGTTCTGTAAACGATCACTGAGTTACGCAACTTTCACTATGGCTGTTCCTCGGATGGGTGACCACTTTGTGGCATTTACATTTGCGAGCGTTTCCGTGCTTAGGAAGGCACGTTAAGCCTTTGGTCCCGGTTGCCAGTAAAATTGGAGTCGTTAAGCCTGGTTGAATGCCTTATGGGTGGCTTGAAAAATTTCAACAGCAGGTAACCACAACCTGCGTCTGTCTATTTCAACACGGCAATGGGCTCACCACCTATTACGTGGGACAGGAATCCACACGGTGAAAAGTGGGCATATAATATGCCTCTGCCAACCCTTCGGGGATAAGGCGTGATGGATATTTATTTATTTTATTTATTTATATATTCTATATATAAGTGTTGACATCTTGAACTTCAGTATAGTGACTATCGACATTTATTATCAGTGGGCATTTCAATCTCAGACAGTTCAAGCTTAGATATAAAAATATGTACTCGTTAACATTATCTATATGTATGACTTGTAATCTTTATGCGAGAGTGAGTGAGATGCCAATAAATGTTATGATTAGTAATCGTTATTGTAAAGAAGTTATGGGAAAATAAAGTATGCCTTATGATTAATTCTGTTTGAACGTTATGCGAAACGAAGAGTATGCCAAAAAACGTTATGCAGTTTTAATTTATGCCTCAAAAATTTATGCAACCCAATACGGATCCTCTCAAGACAGGAGCCCTTTTGATCGCATAATCTTTTTCAGCAGAAAGTGGTGAACCACTTCATGGTTCACATTTTTAATCAGTGGGCATTTCAATCTTAGATAGTTCAAACTTAGATATAAAAATCAAAATATGTACTCACTAACATTATGGTATTCTAAATGTATGACTTGTAATCTTTATGCCATAGAGTGAGATGCCAATAAATGTTATGTTTAGTAAATGTTATGGTAAAAAAAAATATGCGGAAACATTTTATGCGGGTATATCATTATTTTAAAGAAGTTATGGGAAAATAAAGTATGCCTAATGATTTATTCTGTTTGAACGTTATGCAAAACAAAGAGTATGCTAAAAAACGTTACGCAGTTTGAATCCGGATCCTCTCAAGACTGACCGAACTATACAAAGCGTCCAAATCCCTTATTATTCATGTTATAATTTTTTATAATCCATCATAATATTCCTTCAAATTTCTACACGTTCTTCATAATAAAGAGATTTATATGGCTGACCTCGGACCAAATATTTTTGCAATTCAAATTGTGTTTCTTACCTTTCGCAGGTCTAAGAATCTTGTGAAAATAAATAGGCGGTAGATAAACATATTGTTTTGGGATAATTTACTATTGCTTTCACGTCTGATATTATCTTTTTTTTTTTTCTACATCTAAGATGTTTTTCTAGTTGCTTCTTAACCTTAGCTGGGTTTTAAGGCACTTTTATTCGGCTGCTAGAAGCAGCCATCGTTTAACTATTTACTTTAGGCATTGTTGATAGCTACTGCCTTCTAACGTCTCAACCCTGTAATCGGCATAATCTGCGTCGCTGCCACGTGATTCAGGCAGGCAGGTGCACCTGCTTGCTCACACACAAATATTTGTGTACAATATGTGTATTGCGGGATGCACTAATATTTGTGTAATGCACAATAATGTTTGTTTCATAGTTTGAGTATTTTTTATGATATCGTTTTAAAAATATCTGGTAGCAAAAACTCATATTAACGTAATTTAAGCTGCTATATAGCTTAAATTACGTTAATATGAGTTTTTGCTACCAGATATTTTTAAATTACGTTAATATGAGTTTTTGCTACCAGATATTTTTAAAACGATACTGTGTAAGAATACCCCAAAATATTGTATTTATTTATTTATAGCCCTAACCTATTAACGAATCTTAAAGACTTACCGAGCTTTCAAAAACCGGGTACTCCCGTGGAGATTATCCACAGGTCTCACGTCTACTATAGCCCTTGAAATATTGAAATATTTGGGATTAGTTTTATAAAATATAAGTCAATTGTTCATTATTAAGGAAAAACTCCTAACAATTCCCAAAGATTTATCTCAAATCAAATCTTTCCTGACATTTTTTAGGAAAATTCAAGCAAATGGTATTAGAATTTGAATAAAAAATCGCCATTAAATTTTTAAAGTACGAGGACATCACACCTCTTCAAACTTCTGTCAGTAGTTTAGGCTTCGATTACTATTACATCCAAACTACCACCATTATTATCAATAGGTTGAACTTATCCGCAAACCCTTATAACTTGAGTTGGGTTCGTCCGATAAGGGCGGCAAACGATCCCCTTTTCACATCGGTAATGAAGCGAAATATGTATTATATTGTACAATAATACTACTGTCGTTCTGATAAAAAGAAATTGAGAATATTATATTATATTTATGTTTTGTGTTGGTTACTACTCATTTATATCTATAATATTTTGACTGCCTCTGTGGCGCGGTGGGAGTGCATCCGACTGCTACGCAAGAGGTCGCTACGAGGGTTCGATTCCCAACCAGGATAAAACTTTGTGTGATGAGCACGATGCTTTATTCTGTGTCTGGGTGTTATTTATCAATATATATATATATTTCTAAATACATATATGTATGTATTTAGAAATATATAAGTATGTTTATCAGTTATCTAGATCCCATAACACAAGCTAATATTAGCTTACTTTGGGTTAGATGGCGCTGTGTGAAAAAGTGTCCCACAATATTTATATTTATTGAATGTTAATAATATACTTGACCTATACTTGATTTATTTAATGATAATAATATAATTGACCGGTGTCATTTGTGACCCTAAAATGCCGATCCGGTTGAAGGGACAGGTCTACAAAACCATTATTATACCTGTCCTTTTACATGGCAGTAAGACGTGGCCGATATTGGAGCGACACAAGCAGGAGCTGCGTGTCACGGAAATGAAGATGCTGCGGTGGATGTGTGGGGTCACGCGGATGGACCGCGTAAGAAACTCTCGCATCCGCGGCAGCCTTCACGTCCGTGACATTGCAGACAAGTTGCAAGAGTGTCGCTTTCGTTGGTATGGTCACGTCTTGCGGCAACCGCCGGGCTACGTAGGTAACAAATGTCTGGCCATGTCAGCCCCGCCGGGTCCCGGTAAGAGGGGAAGACCCAAGAAGTGATGACATGCGTGCCAATGGTCTCACTACAGGGGATGCCGAAGACCGTGCGAAGTGGAGGAGAAAATGTAGGAAAGCGGACCCCGAGCGTCGCGAGACGCAACTGGGACAGACGCTCGGATGATGATGATGATTTAATGTTAATAATATCTATATTTCTATACTAATTTATGTTAAACGCGGTAACAAAACAACTTGAAAAATTAAAAAATTAAATAATAAAAATTAATTATTAAAAACTAAATTGTAAAATTCTTTTTTTGTTAGATAGTTCATTTATCGAGGAATGCTATAAGCTATATATCATCACGCTGCTAACCTATTATATTGTGGGATCAGGTTCATGAAAATTTTAACAAGCAGGTCAAACGTCCCCTGATACTTCATTAAATAATAATACACTAATTACTTCAGACGAATATTAGGCCTAAACTGACAGCTCGCGTTTGCGATTTTCATTGCTTGCATTATTATTATAACTTTATCTTTCTTAGGCTCGAGCGAGTAGTAAAAAGCAACTTCCTTACTCTGTGCTTTTAACTAGCAAACATAGATACAAACATACATATTGTCATGCCTTTATCCCCGGATGGGTTGGCAGAGGCATATTATACGCCCACATTTCACCGTATGCACTTTTGTCCCACGTAACAGGTGGTGAGCCCATTACCATGTTGAAATAGACAGGCACAGGCTGGGCGACTTGCTGTTGAAATTTTTAAGCCGCCCATAAGGCCTTCGACTTGACTTAACGACTGCCATTTTATTGGCAACCGGGACCAACGGCTTAACGTGCCTTTCGTAGCACGAAACTGGGGTGGGTCTAAAGGGTCGAATAAATTTAATAAAATAAAATAAAATGTGTCTATTTTAGATGTTAAATTTGGAAGAAATTTTCAACCCGTTGCCTTTTTAGTGAGGTGGTAACAAAAAGGCTAAAAGGTCTTATGTGCTAGACACTAATTAGCACGACCAATTAAAGTCCTGGTAGTCTCGAACTGACTAACAAGCGAACAAATACATATATATATACAAGTAGATAACAATAGAGTATATAAAGCTATCAGGCGACTAATGTAACAGACTATCGCTCGTTTAGAATGACCGAGGAGGGAATTAGAGTGGAAATGGCCCATTTGGCTTGCGCTCAGTGATGTAAATGGAAGTATATTTTACAGAACTAATAGGTTAAAGGCCCAGGCCTATACTTTTTTCATTTGAGACTATCTTTTACCAGTAAATGTTTTTTTTATCTTTCAAGGATTTCTTTTTTAACTAATTAAGGGACTCATAAAAGATAACTGTAACCGTTATATGGATTATGGTTTTGGAGAAAATTGGTGGAGGGTTTAGTCCAGCAGTGGACTACGACAGGCTGATTTCAATGACTAATATGGAATTGTTTAGTTAATATCACGATACAGAAATGATTCTGACTGTAGGCAGAAAATATATTTTCTTTTATTTTTTAACGTAAGTAACGAAATCTTTCAGTGTAATTTTTATCAATTTAAATTTTGGAAAATAAATGGAAAAGTTTTTCAGTCACGAGCTGGACTCGAACCAGCGTCTTCCGGTTCAACGAAAATAAATTTTAAAATTTAAAATTTAAATTTAGAAAAGTTAGCATATGTACTAATTGCTTTTCAAAATTGTTTGTAATTTTCATAAATTTCCAGAGCACTGATTTTATTGAAAATTTGCATAAAGACTGATGAAAATACAAATAAAATTTTCATCAAAAATTTTTATTTACAATCTCAAAAAAGATACAATAATTTGTAATTTGGAAATTATCGAAAAACCATTTTTTTTTAATCCTACTAATTTTATAAATACGAAAATAGGTAACATAGTATCGATATATGTTTGTTTGTCGATATATGTAACTCTTTCACGCAAGAACTATTGAATGAATTTTGTTGAAACCAACTAAAATTACATCACGTATAATAAAAGTCTGTGCTTTATCAACAATATCTATAATACTGTATTTCAGTGCGTAGCGTGTTATTACTTTTTAACCCATTAGATGTTATATTATTCTAATATTTTTTTTATTTCATTGCAGGTAAATTCACATGGATACTTTGTGCGTTGGTAGGTACTCTCTAGCGGATGTCCCGCGGTTTCATCCACCTAGTGCCGGTTCCCGTGGGAATACAGGAATAAAATGTTGCCTAAGTTACTGTTTATCTGTAAATCTTTTGTTGCTGAAACAGACAGTCAGAGAACAATAATTTAAAAAAAAAATGTTTTATATGTTGGTACCGTATATAAAAGTAGGTATTTTTTCACTTCAATATTCCATTTTTTTTTAAGTTGTATAGATAATTTGAGATTTGTTCGCGATATCTGCAATGCCGAGACAGAGATGAATACGCTACAGTGGAAATGTGAAGTCATAATTATGACGCGGTAGCGAGAGGAACTCTATTGTTATGTTTTTTGTGATAGGACCTTCATTTCACGTCACCTTATGGTCTTACTTGAGGAATAACATACAAAAATACATCTTGTCACGCCTTTATCCCCGAAGGGGTAGGCAGAGGCATACTATACGACCGCATTTCACCGTATGCACTTTTTCCCAAGTAACAGGTGGTGTGCCCATTGCCGTGTTAAAATGGACAGGCACAAGTTGTGACGACCTGCTGTTGAAATTTTTCAAGCCTTCAACGGGGCTTAACGACTTGCATGTTACTGGCAACCTTGTGAAATAAGACAATGTAAATGAAAATAAATTGCAAATAAAAATCGTTATGTAATTGTAAGTTAAATTTTTGAAGACAATTTGCTTGCCAAGTTACTAATTTTATGTAAAATCTTATAAAGAAATTAAATGATTATTATTTACCATCCATCCATAACAACAATAATAAGATTAAGTTATGTTCGATATAACTCAGATAAGCTAATAATATCTAACCGGTCTCGCAAAAACGTGCTATCACTGATATTAGAAGCGATATCGCGTGGAAAATTTCACTAGATCTTAATCCAAATCCTCAATACTTACATAGATACATACATACATATTGTCACGCCTTTATCCCCGAAGGGGTAAGCAGAGGCAAATTAAACGCCCACATTTCACCGTATGCATTTTTGTCCCACGTAACAGGTGGTGAGCCCATTGCCGTGTTAATACTTGTCTCAATACTTGTTGTATGAAATAGACGATACTTATACAAAATCTTATTGAATTGACATTTCTACACTCAGAAGCGGTAGAATATGTGTTACTATTTTTAATATGATGATCTTAATATACTACCATATTCTTAGAAATAAATAAATCATTCATTCAAATCATTGAATAATTAATTCAATCAAGTTTGCGTTACTAGTAAAGTCAAAGCCCAGAAATGAGAAAAGGAGATATAGAAATGGTAAGGTAGGTAGGTCTCGTGAATAAAAATCTGCAACACAAATAAAATAGATTATACCTTTCCTACAAGACCGTACCTATATTTACCGTAAAATTCGTAAGCTCTGTTTCTGAGGTCAACACTGATGATAATTTTACAAAGGACCTTCCCACCCACCTTGTCTGCACTGATACTGGTATATACTTCTGAGGTCACCCGTTCTACGCGGGCAGCCCTGCCGCGTCACTACCATCGGAGCAGTCAGAATTAATATTGCAATTAAAATTTGACTCTACTTAATAAGGTAATTGTCGAAAGTACTCGGATACCCAGACATGCATGCCAAACCCAGCATGTTTAAAACCATTAATGAATCTCCCTAAATGCCTGGCGATCTGTTGTCTCTAACTACGCCGTCAGGGATACAGAGTAAAGATAGTTAGTTATTATTTTATCAGTACTTATTCGTTATTTTCACTCATTATACTATACTCTTTCAGTATTCATATAAAGGTCTCGTCAAAAGAAATCGGTGAATTTCGGCTCAGAACATTATTTTTATGAAATTCTCATTTGCATATAGATAACAAATTATATCGATTTGCCTTGAGCTTCTTTTTCTTTGAAGGTGAATAATAAATAACAAAGATGTAAGATCTCTTGTGACTATGTTTTCATAACCTTAGTTTAATGGTAATATTAGAATTAAAGGGATATATACCATGAGTTCCTCTGTAAGAAAAGTCAGACTTACATACTAAGAGTCATGCTGATATTCATATTTTATATACTATTCGGGACTTCACGCGAAACAATTTTGTACTTACATTCACCGACGTTTCGAGCGCCCGTGATCGCGGCTGGACTGATGGTGAGGGCCGAGAGTATGCATGGAGTTACTTTTGTTTGTAGCTACCCTCCATTATTATTATAATGCAGGATAAGGCCGGCGACACACCACACTCTCTACGTCAGTTTTGTTTGGCACAGGTTTTCTACGGTCAAGTTTTTTCATCACTGAATTCCACATCCCGGATAGCTTGAATCCATCTTCCCTATTGAAATTATTGTATCTTCTAATTTCAATAGCTTCACGCACAACACGAGGATAATAGTGGCGATCAGTGGAGAGGACTTTGGGTTGATGGAGTTCGATCCAGTGATTACTACCAGACTCGAGGTGTTCCGCTATCGCCGATTTGTTGAACTGACGGTTTTTCACAGCTGCGATGTGTTCTTTGACCCTTTCTGCGATGGTTCGTTTTGTTTGGCCTATATATGAACGACCGCAGCTGCAATCCACTTTGTAGACACCTGGTGTTTGCAGAGGGATGACGTCCTTTGGTGTTCGCACATACTTCGCTACTTTGGCTAACGGTTTGTATATTGTACGAATGGAGAACTGCCGTAAACACGATCCAATCTTGTCCGTTATACCTTTTACATACGGCATATAAGCCGGTTGACGGTCAACACCCGGTTTCATCTTCCTCGGTGCACGTCGTGTCTTCCTGCTACTCGCATCATACCCATTCATCCTAAGTATCTCCTGAACATGCTCCAACTCCTGCTGTAGATGCTCAGGGTCGCAGAGGTCATTGGCTCTCTTGATGAGCGTGGCGCTTACTGATTTTAGGTGAAGTGGGTGATGATGCGATGAGGGGTGCAAGTATCTGTTAGTGTGAGTGGGTTTCCGGTACACAGTATGGGCCAAGGAACCACCTGAGCATCTCAACCACGGGCGCTGCAACGCGCTCGAAACGTCGGTGAATGTAAGTACAAAATTGTTTCGCGTGAAGTCCCGAGTAGTATATAAAATATGAGTATAAACCGCGAAAGTTTAAAAATAACATGCTGATATTGTTCATAATTTCATTCGATTAGTAGTCGATAATTTTGCGTCAACCTAATATCCGGGGTTTCCCGCTCCAAAATACGAATTCGCACCATATTATTTTAATTAAGGCAACACAATAATTTTACATATATGGAAGGCGGTCATATCGCATAAAAAACCAACGTTCGGATTCAAAAGATGGCTATGGATGATGTGGGAAATCACATCAATGAATTTTAATTATTTTCATAAAGAATGTACCAGTAAAAACACATAGTTTAGCGGAGTTTGTAGACCAAGCTAACCAATTTACAGTGTCTCCCATTCCAGCTAAATTAACTAGTGTGAATGTTCTCCTATACAGGTAGCGTTTGTTGAACAATTTTTATGGAACTCAGTATACGTGTTCCGTGATATAATGAAGCTCTTGATTGGTAGGAAATTGAGGGTAATAGGGGTGACAAACTCTGTAACATCGCTTTTCAAACGATTTAGATCGAAATCGGTAGAAACGTTCAGTAATTAGTTCTAAACAAGTCTTGTAAAAAGTTATTTGATTTTATGACTGCCTCGGCGACGTAGTGTATACGACTGCCGCGCTGAAGCTCTGGATTCCATTCCCGGGTCGGAACAAATATTTGTGTGATCCGCAAATGTTTGTGTCGGAGTTTGGATTATTCATATGTATTTATTTTGAAATATATAAGTAGGTATGTTCTATATAGATCCTTTACCAAAAGCTTATATTAAGCTTTCTTTGGGCCAGATGACGGTTTGTAAACAAAACTATTAAATTATTTTTATTTATTTTTAAATGGCACACAGTTCTTCACTAATTAATTGTCTCATTTTGTCTAGATCCTAGGTATTTGACCTGGCCCGTGCGCTCGACTATATCATCGCCTATGCGGATTGAATCTGTAGAGTTTAAAGCCATGTACTCGGTCTTTGCCACATTAAGTTTCAGTTTCACTGTTCCCAACCTTATCTTAGTAAAAACACATACACAAAAACCATAACAAACCAAAAAACATAATTAAAAAAATATCCAGTTCAGTTTTTAATAAAAGAATCACGCAACACATTAAGACTGAAATCCGTACATTGAATATAGGACAGGCATGGAATACAGAACCGTGGAGCTGTGGACTAATGAGTGCAATAAGAGCCTCCACGGTAGAATGAAAAAAAAACAACGTACAGTTTTCTAGGTCAACCCCTGCACCGCACGCGGTAAGGAGAAAATATTGAAATTTAAAGAGAATAACGGATCTTATACCCTTTTGTTCTTTATTTGAAACGATTTGATTGAGTCTTGACGTTTCTGTGAGATCTAATTATCACCAAGGGTGACTTTTCGTGACTTGATAGTAACTATGATACTTTATATCATGAACTGTGTTACATGATATAAAAATCATTTGTTTCAGTTAAGTAACTATGTTAGTACGATTCAATAATTTATATCATAATAAATTATCATTAAATCTATAAAATCAAATCAATTGATACCCAAATCATAAATAAACAATGAAATTAAATTAAATAAAACTAAAGCAAATCAAACTAAAGCAAATAAAACTAAATCAAATTAAATTAATACACACAATAGGTACACATCGAAATAAAGCAAATTAAACCGGATAGAATGAAATTAAACCTACCCTAACTTTTAACCAAATCAGACGGAACAAAATAAATCATAATATTAAATCTATAAAATCAAATTAATTGATACCCAAAATAAAAATAAACAATGAAATTAAATTAAATCAAACTAAAGCAAATCAAATCAAATTAAATTAAATCAAACTAAAGCAAATCAAATCAAATTAAATTAATACACACAATATGTACCACATCGAAATAAAGTAAATTAAACCGGATAGAATGAAATTAAACCTACTCTAACTTTTAACCAAATCAGACGGAACAAAATAAATCATAATATTTTATAGCATTCAAATGAATATCTCATGTTAAAACATATTTTTCATAGTGACGGAATTTAAACAAAAAATTTATGAATTTATCCTATAGATCATGGATTTCGTAGAAGGACTCGACCTTTTCAGAAAACTTGTCGAAAAGGACCAACGCTTTAAAGAGTGGCTGTTAAAGTGATTTCTATTAGTTAAATAAATAGTATTCTCGATTCTGATTCATATGCAATTTATCACACTAAATTGAAAGAATTCCACATTTTAAAACTGTTATTTAATTTAGTTGCATAGTAATACAAGTTCGTTTCTAAAACTACAACAAACAACTACAAGTTTGCTAAAATATTATCATAAATATCACATTCAACTTGTTAACAAAAAGTCGACACAATGTAGGAGACGAGATAAAATGAACGTATCAGCGCACAATAACACGTAGACTTGCATTCAAATACTGAAATTCAACTCAAAATGGCGGCAAATATCGTACTTTTCTGAGCAAGTGTATGATGTGGGGCCACAAAGCAACCGAGTGTATATTTATTTCTTCCATAATGTTTTCATATATTGGTTTATAGAAGTGAAACGTTTTTTATCGACGTATGAGAGAAATTTAATAGCTGTAAAACAAAATCGTCGCGTTTTTCGGTTACGCGCCATGAGGGTTTGAAGTGAAACTTCTTTATCGACGTAAGTGAAGCTTCTTTATCGACGTAAGCCTTACCTATCCAATTTTCCTGAAGTTGTAAATAGTAGAAAAATGATATGTCGTAAAGAAGTTTTATTTCTTACCTGTGTACTCTGGTACACACACATTTCTTTTATTTTTTTACCACCAAGGTTAAGTACCATCATGCGGCTCCATCTAATTGAAATTTGTTAATGTTGCTATAAAAAATTGGTCAACGTTGCCTATAAACAGAATGGACCTTTGCAACCCCAGAAGTTATACTTGTCATCCCAATAAAAAAATGTATGTTATAAAAACACCACTCTGATACTCGTATTATGCCTTGCCGCCGTACTGTTTATCTATGGCATTCTCACAAGACTATAAATATAAATCTAATACTGAGTAATAATCATCATCAGCCGAGGGCTAGTCCTGACTACTCTAAGTTATTTTCACGTTAAATTTGTAGAAACAGTCGCAGTAGAAGCTACGAGTGATGTTAAGAATTACTAAATTGTACAATATCATTACTATAAAATTTTCACAATACTAATAAAATTTTGTTTATAAAACTATCAAATTAATGTCAAGGTTCAAAAGGATAGGGTATCTGAAATAATTTCTGTTTTCATGGCCCACACTTTTGAATTTAAACAGAGATGTGACATGTCTTCGTATATCCGAGATAAGCTGACGAACACGTACCGGAATCAATAGAATGGCTGTGATATCGGATGTCTAGCATAATAAACTGGATTACGTACCTGCTTATTCCGTTTTTTCCGAAACCAATGTGTGAATTAAGAAATAAGTCAATAGTGGTTTGTTTTAACTCTCTTAGCAGATACAAGGTTGCTTTGGCAACTCTAAAGTCGTAAGTAAATTAATAATTAGAACCTTTTTATATGATATTGACATAATCAGTAGTTTTTGAGAAGGTGATGTGCTAAAGAGGCCGCGAAAGAAGTTAACTGGGCAGAGTTATTTATATTCCGGTGAGTGTATCATACGGCACTACCTACCCCCTGAACAATTAAAGTTGAACATTTTTGTATAGTATGTATGTGAGTTTAGAAGAATATTGTACGTTACGCCAGGTTTCACCAAACTTTGTCAAAATCAAGGATCAACGAAATCCAAAAAGGCTGAACACAAACACCCTTCGTGTTTGTGTTTATACTTTTTGGAGTGTGATTTTTCAGCAGTACCTTACCTAGTTATCGGATTTTAGTTGTTGAATAATTATATTTTTGAAGGGATCTGTCAAGATCTTCTTGGTCTAGTCAACCTAACTTGCTAATGGTGCACCAACTGACCAACGCACAAGGCAGCGATGCAGGCACCCTTACGGGGCGATGAGAAATTAGACGGCAGTCGCTACCACGATCATCATCCTCTTGCCCTTGTTCCTATCTATTTGGGGTCAGCGCTGTATATTTTCTTCTTCTATTCATCCCTGTTATTTGTCATCTGATATTTACTACTTTCAAATTCATATCACATCTTATACAATCCATCCATCTTTTCTTTGACCTTCCTCTAGCTATATATCGTTTAACATTAATATTCATCGTTCTTTACATGACTTTCATCCCTTTTCATCACATGTCCATACTAAAACAGAACCCTCCCATTTTTTCAGTCACTGATGCCACTCTTAAACTCAGTTGCAGTCGCTTCTAATAATACCAAAAATTAAAAACCAACGCCAATTTCTAGCCACAAAATTAAAGTTAACCCTAGGCTTGAAATGCAAGTAGGCTTTGTGAGCAATGATAAATACTAAGATAAAGAAAAGAAAATACATAAATTTAAATTCCATATAGAAATCCATAGGAAAAACAGAAATTGAGTAAAGTTCGCAAATGCGTAAACACATCGAATTTTGATGTTCCTCGCAAGCCTACTTTCCTTATTTTCAACCTTTTTCGGATTATTAGTATTCTTTCAGCGTCTCGATTCGTTCAAGGGAAAGGTTTTCGAAAATATATTAAATAAGGCTTTTGGGTTGCGTGTAATGGTTCAAACATTACTGTTCACTACTCGAAAACAATACGTTTTGAATTATTTAAATGCTCTTTGATAGATTACCCTATTTTTTATGTATACATAAATAAAACGAAAGGACTTTCTGTGACTTCTAAATAAAGTTGTTTAGGTCGATACTTCAATCATTTATGAATGTATACAATATTAAACGCTTTTTATTAACTTGCACAGTATGTACGTTTGTTTGAGTAGAATCTTGCAACTCAATTTTAAAGCAAATATCTTGAACATTTTGAACTGAAATTTAATATTGGTACACGTTAGTTTGGATGACAATGCAAGCTTAAGAACGCCTCATAGCATTATCAAAGGTTATTTGCTGTGAAACTGTTCACACAGTAAGCTTTGAATTGTCTGTGACATACTGATATAATTATACTGTTGTATTAAATCAAAGCCCTCTGAAAGCGTCAGTGTATGACTCAAGCACTAATCCTATTGAGATAAATAGTCTTGTAACTTATTTGTTTGATGAAGCCCCGCTGGCCTAGTGTTTTGTAGACGATCACTGCGTTAAGCATCTTTCGCTATGACTAGTTCACAGATGGAGGTCCGTTTGTCGCACTTCCTATAAAAAGAGTTTTTGTACTTCAGAAGTCACTATAAGCCGTTGGTACCGGTTGCCAGTAGATAGCAAGCCTAATTCTTTTTGATAAAATTAAATGTAAAATGTCTTTTATTTTTGCATAGACCATTTTAAAGGCACATACAAAATGTCATACACTAGAACTTAAGATAAATTTTATATTTTGATGTGACCGCCGGTTAAGAAACTTAGGAAGGCTTTTTTAAAGACTTTTTTACAAATTTTTATGAAGCCAGCTGATCATTTCCAAGCGTCCCTGTCCTGTAAGTAGTCTTAAATTACGTAATATATGCAATATGGTAAATCATTAATATAATAAATGAGGAACAAGAATTTTTATTATTTTATTATTTATCTATCACGCCTTATCTCCGAAGGGGTGGCATAGGCATATTATATGCCCACTTGCCACACACGAGCGCTTCTAACTCTGTTTTTTATTTTTTAAATGTGAATGCAGTAGGTAGGATTTACCTCTTATTCCATAATAATGCAATTTTCTGCTCAGCGTTTCGTGCGGAACGCAATCAAAAGCCTTGGATAGATCTCTGAATATACCTAATGCCGGGAATTTCTCTTTAATTGGGAAGACAAGCAGGCTTCATGAATACATATTAATAACTCAACACTAGCATCGGAAGTCGAGTGCCTTGTAAACCCATAAAAAGTCACCACGCCGCAGAAGCTGCGTGCATCAGCTAGTACTTTTTTAAAACTTTTCAAAAGCTATGCATATGTCAGGTTGCTATGAAAATAGTCTTGCACAGTGTTAGGTTTATAATGACCATCAAAACCCCATCCAAAAAAAAATGCACGAAAGACATCGTTTAAAGAAGAACACATATGGACTAGTAATTTAAACTGTCATATCGTATAATTATGCCTATATCCCTGAAAGAGTAGGTTGAGGTAATTACAGACTCTTTACAAGTAGTATCGTTGGTCCCACATAATAGGGGTAAGCCTTTTGCCACAAGAGAAAAGACTGATGTTACACATATAAAACTAAATTCTCTGTTATAGAATATTATAAGAATTAAATACAATAAGTAATAGTTTCAAATAATGTAAAAAAAACACTTAACACAGCAGAGCTTAATAGTACTTATCAAGTCTAAAACACACATACACACCACCGCGTCGCATCATAATTCATAACGTCATGCCTTTACGCCTTTTTGTGCCCAAATACTATACTTTGTCTCACATGGTGGTGAATCTATTGTCTACCCTGCAGGGATCCACAATAAATACAACAGCGTATTCTTCTATACTTGTATATTGTACGATATGTTTAGACATTCAAAATTACAAGCGATTATAAAATTAAAAAGAAATTTAATTCGATTAGGAGCTAATGATTATGTATCTACTCGCGGTTTACTACCTAACTGTACAGCAAATCAAATCATGATTCCTACGAGGGTTACTCACTCCAAAACACAAATTCGAATAATCTTCTTTTTAATCATTATGGCACCTCAATATTTTTTAACATTTCTAGTCAAGCAAACTATTCATAGGTATGGCCACGCCGTTCTTTATATAATAGAAACATATTTTCTATAATTACGCCATTTTAATTTTACAAATGGATAATGTAATTTAATTGTTATTCAATGTTATTTATAAGCATGTTTTTCAAAATATTCAATCAATAATCCATAACTTTTAATAATTATCATAATTTAATCAAAAATACATTTATAACTTTCGTTGCTATCCTCAAGTGTACGAAACAGTCGATTATATTGTGTAATGGATGGTGAACAATGTTACAACGATATTCCCAGTGGCGCTGAAGTGTTTGATCGCGATACTTTAAATTATTATTCGCCGCCGGCTCTGCGCTCTGTGGACTTGCAAATTTATCATAATCAAGGCATTATGTTAATAACATGGTACGAGTATTAGAATTCTGTTATATTTTAGGTTATAAATATTGAAAAAAAAAATTTAAAACATTTCTAACTCAAATTAACTACTATATGTTATAATATCTAGACAATTGATAAACATATATGATATGATATATTTTACCTAAACGCCGAAATAAATGATTCCGATCCGAGATTGAAACAACGGTATTCGCTCCCAACAATGCCGAATTTAAAAGCCATACTATAGCTCCAAATCGAGGTATGGTTTGGAGGTAACTGGGAAAACACTTAAGATGAAGAAGTAGTACTAGTTGCGGCCCAAACTACTGAGCAGTGGAAGTTCTGACTCAGCTTTTCTTTTTGTGATGTTGTAAGAAACAATGATTAACAAGATTTTATGATAGAAACAGTAGTATAATTCGAAACTACTAAGGCTACTTTTGATCTCTAGGAATATCAAACATCACACGGATGGAGCCGCAGGTGTCCTCCTGTTATACAACCTTACCTGTGTTGCTTATCGCAACCGTGATAAGACCAAACACCAAGGATAACTGAATCTCTAAAAAAGCTAAGGAATTTAAAACGTAACAAAACGTAAATTGTATTCCCTAAGCTCGGAGATTGTGGAAAAATATGTATTGTTACAGCGAAAAGTGGTGGGCAGCAGATAATAAATGTGTAAACGAACTTGAGCTCCGATCAAAAACAAGACTGCACATAAAAAGTCCCAAACTCCATTATTGTAGTGATTCCCAGACCCGTAAATTTAATTTTATTTCATCTTTTATAAAAGCACCCGACGATGAAGACGGCTGAGTACTCGTTTTTCTTTTAATTTATGTGCTTCACTTACTGCCATCCTGCATTTTCAGAGACATTTTTTTCTTAAATTACAGCAATTTCTTTAATAATTTACAGCGGCTTTTTTAATTTTGCTATCGGTAAAAATGTTTATCATTAAAACGATGTTTTTTAAACAGCTTAGAAGATTTAAAAGTCGTGAAGTGCTCGTAGCCCCTAACTCAGTGTTTTATAAATTATAACTGCGTTAAGCATTTTTCGCTTAAAAAACAAACTTACAACATTCAAACATAATAAATTAGATGAACCTAGACTAAGATACATTACTTTTGAGTACCTTTACTCTGATGTGTAACGCTTCTAATTTGCCAGAGGCTTTAGATACATCTATTTACAAACAAAATTGTAAAACTCATTTTGAGTGAACTATTGTATTATGAGAAATAAAGTTCTATAACAACTTTAAAGCGTTGATTGCGGTTACCATTTACATGGTCGTTAAGCTCAGTTAAAAGACTAATTGCCACAAGTTGCGGCTGTCGATTTCAACACGGCAACGGGCTCACCACTTATTATTGGGGACAAAATGCTTAATGTGGGCTAATAGTATGCCTCTGCCTACCCCTTCCGTGAAAGGCGTTACAAAATGTTTGTGTGTAATATGTAAGTGTCACCTAAAGCTCTCAATTTGGAGCCCGACTTTTATTACTTTATTTATTTACCTTAAGATACTCATTTTGCTGTTCGGGCCGCAAAAATACCAACAAATAAAAATCATAAAAATTGACCATTCTTGAGTTTTAAGCAATGTACCTAACTAAGATGACTTTGTTTTATATTACAGAACATTGGTTAAAAAGTCATGAACTATTGTTCAACAATGAATTTTATTCACTTAGCAGTGCGTTCTCAAGAAAGAAAGCCATTCGTGGGGGCTCTCTTATATTTGTATCTAATAATTTAAAATGCAAAGATATTATAGCCCTTTCTATTGAGCGTACTGCTAAATTTTCCTGTGTTGAGCTTGAGCAACTCATTGTCCTCTGTGTCTACAGTCCTCCAGATAGGGATTACAATTTATTAGAAACTGTAATGGAAAATGTATTGAAGCGTTTGTTTACTAGTAGAAAACATGTTGTGGAGTGTGGGGATTTTAATGTTGACATACTTGTGCAGTCTTCGAAATGTATCAGATTTATAAATTTGTTTAAGTCTTTTGGCTTACAAAATTTATTTTGTGAGCCAACTAGAATTACCTCACATTCTAGAAAATGTATAGATAAAGGTATTCTGCAACTGTGCAACAACAACAATGGAGATACTAAGTAACTTTCCATCAGATCATCTTGGTCAGAAAGCAGCGTTTCCTATTAATGTCACTTCCAAAGGAAATAAAATTGTATGTAGGCCAATGAGTGCATATCGACTTAAACAATTTAATGTTAATGTTTCAGCAAAAGTCACTAATATTGATTTTAATCAGGAAGATCCAAACGGCTTATATAACTCCTTATTTAATACAATTAAAGCTGAATACCTTTACACACAACAATATATTTAAATCAAAAACATTTTATAAAAACAAAAACCTGCAATTTTGTGAGTGGGCAACTACAGGTATTTACAAAAGTAGGGCTAAGTTGTACGAACTATATGGTATGAAGCAATTTAATTTTGATCCTGCTTTTATTCAATATGTAAAAAAATATTCCAAGACCTTCAAAAAGACCTGTGCTGCTGCCAAGTCGTTACATATCAGTAATAAGATTAAAGATTCAAAAAATAAGGTAAAAATGACTTTGAATGTAATCAATACTGAAACCGGTCGATTACTACCCCGTGATAATAACTTTGAGTTAATTATAAATACCAAGGTGATTAATAATAAATTAGATGTAGCACAAACATTTAACAACTATTTTATGGACATACCCGCGAAAACAACTAGCTCCTTAAATTCTTGTCCAATCAAAGCTCAACGTATGCTTGGGGGCAGCGTAAATCAGTGCAATGTCTTATTTAGCTTTAAATGTGTTAACCCCAACGATATCTTTAAAGTAATCAAGTCGCTTAACACAAAAAAGACAGCTGACTTGTGGGGTATTTCTGTGAAATTGATTAAGTCTATTATTGTTAATTTATCTCCACATCTAGCTAAAATATTTAATAAATGTATCGATAAAGGACTGTTTCCGGATTTAATGAAACACAGCAAGGTAATACCTCTATTTAAGTCTGGATCCAAAACCGACCCTGGTAATTTCAGACCTATTTCAATATTACCTGCCATTAGCAAAATTTTTGAAAAAATTAAATTGCAACAACTACAAGCTCATTTTAATTCAAATATGCTACTACATAAAGAGCAGTATGGGTTCACAAGGGGTTGTTCTACCATTCAGGCAGGTGTGACGCTTCTGAATCATATATATGACGCCTGGGAGAATAGACAAGATGCTATTGGTGTATTCTGCGAACATAAAACACTATTGCGAAAACTCTTTTATTATGGTATCAAAGACTCTGCACTGGATCTTGTTGCGTCCTACTTAAATGATCGGATACAACATGTTGATGTTAATGAAATTCGCTCCTCTGGAGCATCTGTAGCTATGGGCGTACCTTGTGCGACATTGTTCTAATTGCCGATGATACGTCACTTATTTTTAAAGTAGATCGTACGCTTACTGATTTTAGCGGCGTTAATAGTTCACTTGCCCAAGTTTTAGATTGGTTTACGACGAATAATTTGCTACTAAACGCTAAGAAGATAAAATGTATTAGATTTAGCATGCCTAATGTCAGGAATTGCGGTACAAATATAACATTGAAACGTGATACCCTTAATGTCTTGCAGGTAAACTCAGCTCGGCAGCCTTTGCCGTTAGTAAAGTCAGGCAGCTCACTGATGTAGAAACTGCCAGGCTAGAATACTTTAGTTATTTTCATAGTGTCATGTCTTACGGCATTTTGCTGTGGGGTAAAGCAGCTGATCTACAAGTATTTTTTGTACTCCAGAAGAGAGCTATACGTGCAATATATAAATTGAGTGCTAGAGTGTCTCTTAGAGAGAAATTTAAAGAAATTGGCATTTTAACGGTTGCATCACAGTATATATTTGCAAATATCATGTTAGTTAAACAGAACATACATTTATACAATAGACACAGTGACATACATTCGATAAATACTAGAAATAAGCCTAAATTAATTGGAACGCATCATCGTTTACAAAAGGTTCACGACTCTTTTGCAGGAATTGGCGTACGCCTATATTATAAAATTCCTTTAGACATTATGAACCTGCCGTTACATAAATTTAAGGCGGAAATTAAGACGCACCTCTTGAAAAGGGCTTATTACACAATTAATAATTATTTGAATGATAAAAATAAATGGAAATGAGTTGCTTGCTCTTCGCTCGAGCTATTTAGGATTCGAATGAATCTTGTGTTATATTATCTACTTGTCTTGAATCTGCATATATATGTTGTATTTTTTTACATTATTTTTTTTTTACTTTCTCCAGTATAAATAATTTGAAACGCCAGGCAACTAAAGGTATGGCTGCGTTTAGCCCGGTAATAACTAATTTACATAATTACATGTAATTTGACTTTGTTATTGTGTGAGCACTATGTAGACTTATTTATAATTTTAAAATTGACATGATAGTTGCTGTGTAGTTTTTGGGTATGTCATGCTCGCCTAAGTGTCCTGGCAGTGGTGGCGTATGTATCGGGTGGCCTTGTTCCCTACAATACGGTAGAATAGGGCGATGGCTGATATATGCGTCATACCCGTGAACGGGTGCCGTCTGTTGGGACTGGTCAGCTCATAGCTGTTATAGCAATTGTTACAAATAATATTATTTAAATTTAAGGCAAACTAAGTTTAGTCGACTGTTCTCCCATAAATTCAAAGGAACTATGCAAGTGTAATTTTATTGAACATAACATTTATTTTGTTCTTTTTTTTTTGTATAATTTCATTACTGTATAATTGGTCAAATATCATGTTAATCAAACTGTGTGGCGGTTAGAAAAGAGTGGCCATGAGTTTTATTGCCAGGTTCTTCCTCTGGCTCTACCTATTGCTTTGCGAATCTGGCAGTAAATGTAAATGTAGAAGCAGTAATCTTGACGTCCATAAGTGTTACTTTGTGACCTACATGAATAAAGATTTTTGATATTGATCAATTTTAGTCCCTTTCTTGTTCTTAGTAAATATAATTGACCTACCACACTCGATCAAACACACCATGTCCAATATAGATTTATTTGCTGACGTCTCTTGTCTTTAAAGTCGAGACAGGTGATGGGGATATTGTGCCAAACTCTATTATTATAATACTATCAAAATAGTGTTATAGTCGTGGGTTCGATTCCCACCCAGGATAAAACTTTGTGTGATGAGCACGATGGTTTATTCTGTGTCTGGGTGTTAATTATCTATAATATGTATGTATTTAGAAATATATTAGTATGTTTATCAGTTATCTGGTTACCATAATACAAGCTCTGCTTAGTTTGGAATCACGTGGCGATGTGTGAGTTGTCCCAACAATATTTATTTATTTATTTAAATAGGTTTTCAGCAAATAATTTGCTACTAAATGCAGTAAAAACAAAATGTATAAGATTTTTAGCTTCTAATGTTACTCACATAAATACAAACATAAAGCTAGATATTAATGTCCTAAACCTTATAGAAACAACTGTCTTTCTCGGAATCGCATTAGATTCCAAACAGGATTGGGGGCCCCATATAGAGAGTCTTGCTGGCAAATGACGCTCAGCAACTTATGCTGTTAGGATAATTAGACAAATTACAATGAGGCAACTGCTAGATTACTTTACTTTTCATATTAATATGATCTACGGAATACTCCTGTGGGGTTCAGCTGCAGATATTGAAACAATATTTATTTTACAGAAAAGAGCAGTTTCAGCGATATTATATTCTGGATTAAAAATCCAGAATATAAGACAATTTTACAAACTTTTTGACCAACGTTCACTCAAAATTTTAAAAGAAATACTTAATCTCTTCACTCTTATATGCTTATTACGTTTTCACATTGACGCGACAACGCCGCGACATAAAGGGGTGCGATCTGGAGGATTTACGCGGGAACCATAAAATTGAGCATACTTTCATAGAGAAGCCGAACATTTTTTGTATTGAACGTTTTGCACACACGCTACACGTGCTTTGCAGGTAATATTAGGGTTGTTTGATATCGGACGCCAAGTGTAGTGTACGTTTAGTAAAGTTGTGTTCGATTTCACCATATAAACATCAAATCCCATACATCCCAAGCACTAATAGGATTATAATATACTTGTATTAGTGCTTGGGATGTAGATTCAATACGCTTAATTTCGGACTTCACCGAGATCGAGCTCGATGTAATTTTTCTGGTGTTGGTCCCAATTAAGAAAAATCCTATAATGTATCTAATTTATTTAAAATGTGAAATAATTTAAAATAAATACATTGTTTTAAATAGTTTGACATTTTAATAATTCTTTATTATTAAAATGTCAAACTATTTAAAACAATGTATATATATTTAGTTTTTTTTTATGTGTTTATTTAAACTTTATGCACAAACATATTGTACAAAGGCGGACTTAAAGCCTACGGCATTTTCTACCAGTCAACCTTAGGGTAGTGTATATACAGTGTAAAAAATATACTATCGTACATAAGTCAATTTTGTGATATTTAGGGTTCTTATAACACGTCCAATAAAAAGAGAAGGCCAAATATATGTCATTCCACACACGATTCCGTTCGATATCAAAGCGTGAGAGATACCTATTATTCCCCGTGTCTGTGAGCAACAGTAATGAGCATTTTACGCCTACTTTTTACTCTTATTGGATTCAGTGGCTTATTGTTCAAGCTTTGATTTATGTTACTAGTGCCATAAAATCTTTAACATATATTTATGACATTAGGATAAGACAGAAACTGTTTTTACCAATAGATAGATTAGTTCTCGAGGAAAGTTCTAGTATATAATTTGTTAAGTTTTTGTATACATTAGCTAAAGTATAATAATATTTGTTGGAGGTATTGTTAAAAATTAAACCGCCTGGAATCTTTGAACTAAAACATGATAATGTATGGTATAATTTTTTTTTATATAGGGCTATAAACGTGATGGCATATGTCTATCTCTTAAGGAAAACATACTAGCTAAGTATAAAACTGCGGGTACAGGTACTGGAAAACTGCACCCTGTGGACGAAGCTGCGGGCATCTAGCCTTTTTGCTAGTTTATAATAATACAATGTTGTCGTCGAGAAAATTAAGTACATCCAACAAAAACGTTTGATTTGCAGGCATCAAAACACCAATCTAAATATGTGGTATAATTGTAACATTACATGACCATCTAAATAAAATTAATAAATAGAAATAAAATTAACAAAAAGAGTTCCACAACTCTTTTTGTACAGAACCATCTAGCCCAAACTAAGTTTATAATTATGCTGTGGGATCTAGACAACTGATAAACATACTTGTATATCTCTAAATACATACGTAGTATACATAGTAAACAAAGTCAAAATATGGAAACTATTTTTATTACTTAAATCAACTAAGAAATAATTTTAAAAGTATTGTGAGCGTATTGAATCTACATCCCAAGCACTAATACGAGTATATTATACACTCCTATTAGTGTTTGGGATATATGGGATTAGATTTTCCCATGGTGATAACGCACACTGCTACTACTAAACGTACACTACACTTAGCGTACGATATCAAACAACCCTATTATTACCTGCAAAGCACGTGTAGCGTGTGCGAAACGTTCAATACAAAAAATGGACGGATCGATGAAGGTATGCTCAATTTTACGGCTCCCGCGTAAATCACTGTATAACACTGCATATATAAAGTAGTATGTGATTATGTCTATAAATATTTAGTAGCTATAGTTGGGTATAAAAAATTCATGAAAATTATCTGTAGTTTAGATTTGGCATTGAAAAAATATTTCAAAAAGGGGCTACTTTGGGATTAATTTTTTAAAGTGAAGATTATTAGATTTTGTAACAAAATGCCATTTTGACTGACCTAAATCCTTAACTAACATATATATCTTTTTCAGAATCTAATACCATTTTTTCTACGACTCAGACTGTTTTAAAAAACTCAAAAGCGGTGGCCTCGGCAGGAATACCAAGCCTTCAGATGTAGATGATCTACGGTGCTCTACGTTGCGTAGCACAGTGTAGCACATAGGTTGACCTCTACGACAAGCTACGACACAGATACTCTTTTCCTTGAAAAATTTGATAATGAAAGTGTTGCATGCCGGAATAGGGCAGAACATTGAATGTACGTAATATCATAGACCTTAGATATAGTTTTTATCATGTTTTTAAGGATGTTCAACAAACGAATAAATAAGTAAATAAATTTTCCACTAGCAGTTAAGATTGACTTAGCTCTATGTATAATATCTTTTACTATCTAAATTCAGAAAAAATCTAACAGACTATTATAGAAACTTTATTATCATACTATGAGTAAATATCGTTCACGAATATATCCAGCAGATAGGACGCCAAAAGGCGTCAATAAGCCGCCGGGAGCGAAGCGGATTAAGGGGACGAGTTGAGAGGACTTTTGTCCGCGGTTTTTGCTTTTAATGCTCGCTATTGCTATTTCTTGTGGAATTACAATTTATGCGGTTCAGGACAACCTTCGTAATCTTGGACTATTGTCGGCATCAATTTATTTGTGGTTTTGTCTTGAAAAGCTCGTTGGATTCATGTTAAGACTTTCTTCGCAAAAATAGAATCTTTCTTTGGCGTTATGTCTAATAAATAATTTTCTTTTTTCTAATTATCAAAATTTTGATGTTATTGAATGTAAAAAATTAGATGTAACTGTGTTATTTAGGTGTTGTACGTTAATAGGTCACGTAATATGTATTTTTTTTATCTAAAATGTAATGACCGTCATAGCTTCTCAAAGTCTAAAGTTATTCTAAATGTTAATCTCGATAAGAAGCGAAATGACCTCAAAATGGCGGCGCTTTTCCTTCCGCCGCGTTATTTGTCACAGTCTTGTAAATTCTTTGATCTTTTAGATTACTAGAAGTTTAATTAAATTTTTGGTGGAGATGATAAATATGTTGCTGCGTCATCAAACTGTATCCCCCGACTTTTATATTTTTATTTAATATTTTACTATTTGTTTTGTAAATTACCTCTTATAGAGGCAATTTTAAAGACGAAATTATTTCAAAACTGAATTTTTATAACATTTTGTGATTCTATATAGTATGGAAAGAGATAATTTAAAAGTTAGTATGCCTAGTATATTTGCTCAATGTTTTAATATTGAAAACAACTTATATATAACTTTGGTATCGCAGTGGTAGTGTATGTGACTGCTGTGCTGAGGTTTTGGGTTCGAATACAACAACAACACATTGTTTGGGAAGAAGTATTTGTATGATCCGCAAATGTTTATTTCGGAGTTTGGATGCTTACAATATATAAGATGTATCAATTTATAAATATATATGTTAATCGTTGTATAGATCCCGTAGTATAATCTTGTATTAGCTTAGTTTGGGCTAAACTACACTGTATAAAATAAGGTTACGCTGTTTGTTTATCACAATAAAATATTTTTGACATTTAAATAAAGTAGAGCATGGCGTTAATAACATTTTCACAAAATATAATTCTGTTTTAAAAAAATAGATACCAACTAACAATAATAAATGAACTATTTCAAATTAACTTGCTACGCCCACACCATTTATCAAGAAAATTAATTATGCTGTGATATTAAGTATGACAGTATTAATTTTCTTTTTTTTTTTATTCAAGCACAGCCCTGTTAAAGAAAAATACTTTTCATCGTAGTTCAGTATTACGATCGCAGGTTTGCAGAGGCGTATACCTTTGGGTGTTTCCAGAAAAATATGTCAATATAATATGTGTTGACTTGCATTTGCAAGATACTGACAGCTGGGATGACTCAACTCTTCTTCTTCTTTACTCATTCATTTTTGCGCTAGGAATTTAGGTTAAGCTTCTTGGTCATACTGGTCCACCATGTAGCACGTGGACGTCTTCGTCCTCTTTTGTTCTCCAGGGGGCTTTACTTAGCTTAGAACTACGTGTTTGTCGGCCCTACGCATAACGTAATCATACTACATACAACTCTCTGTTAGCTTCTCGGAGACCGGAGCAATCTCTGCCACGCCGGAGCAATCTCTGCCACGAATGTATTCGATTGTTATTTTATCCAGTTTTGTTATCTCTCCCGCCCACCATAATATCTTCTTATCATTCTTATGCAGTTTTTGTATGTGTTCATTCTTTACAGCCCAGCACTCGGCACCATAACATCACAGAGGGACGCACTGCCATCTTGTATACTCTGCCTTTTTTGTGGATAGTCATATTTGGGTCATACAGTACTCCAGTCAAAGATCTCCATCTTTGCCAAGCAACGTTGACACTGTGCGTTATGGCAGCTTCGACATCTCCGTTATTTGATGTAACAGACCCCAAATATTTAGCTTGTGTAACTTTTGAGACTGGTATTTTATCATAGTAACAAATGGTTGCCGATCTAGTTGAACTAGTTGGAATGACTCTATTCTAAAGTAATAAATTAATAAACTCGGACAGATGTGAGTCGCTCACTCGCCCCTAATGGGTTCTGTAAAAAATTTTAACTGTATATTTACCGTAACTTTTTTTAAGTCATCTCAAAGGTTTGATTTTTTCACAACTTCAAGAGACCATAGATTTGAGTATACACTTATAATTTCAACCCAATGCCAAAAGGGTCTCGCAAACGGATGTACGGACATCAAAGTGATCCTAAGGGATCCGTTTTTTTCCCTTTAAGAAACGGAACCCTAAAAAGAAGCATGTTTAAAAATATTTATTCGATTTTTATTTTATATGGAAGCGCTTATGGTCCCATGGACTCAGTGTTCTGTAAACGATCACTGCATTAGGCATCTTTTACTATGGCTGGTCACGGATGGGTAACCACTATGTCGCATTTAGATTTGCAATCGTCTGTCTATTTCAACACATCTATTAATATTATTAAAAATATAACTGCTATTAATCAAGGAACGGTCGCTAATGGTCCGAATATCCATTCAATGATAACGGCAGTTTGAATATCCTTTGATCAAAATAAAAAAAGACGCGTGGCACACGGAGACTGCCGCGGTAAAGCTATTACATAGCATACCTTTGTTTTTCTTTGATATTAATTCAAGTTACACTAAAAAAAAACAAAAAAAACACCCTCACCCTCATCCTCACCCCTCACTCTCACCCTCACTTTCACTCTCACCCTCACTCTCACAGTCACTATCATCACGTCTCGATCCGTGCGAGCTTCGTACAATCGTACCATATAATATATGTACATACACGTTAAGCCAACGCTCGGCCGTGCTCGGTGAACTTCGTGTGACCTCGTCTCGACCTTCCTCTTAGGTTTTTTTCCTTACGGGATTTCTTGATTAAATCCCACTCAAAGCCCGCGATAAAAACTATGCAATAGCTTAAAAATTTCAACAGCAGGTAGCCATAACCTGTATCTGTCTATTTCAACACGGCAATGAACTAACCACCTATTACGTGGGACAGGAATACACATGGTAAATAGTGGGCATATAATATGCCTTTGCCACCCCTTTGGGGATAAGGCGTGATAGATAAATAAAAAAGTACATCATTTTTATGCCTGGGATTGACAGCGGTCGTGCATGGACGTCTGATATTGCCAAGAATTCGAAAAGTGGTTTAATTGTACTAAATTAATTGAGGTAATGGAAACGGTGTGCTCATTTGCTATAACTGCTTTTAATAAAAGTGCGATCGTTTATGGTCTGAATGTCCATTCAGTGATAGCGGCAGTTCAAAAAAATGTCAGTGAACTCAGTGAAAAGTCATAGCAGTATGGGGTTGAAGTACTTTGCAGTTGCAAATAAACAGCACATTTGCATGGTACTGCTGAAGGCATGAGCTAATCTTCATGTGAAGTGAGAAAAGTATTTCTCATCACATACTCCGGAAGTGTAGCATTTGGCGCAAAGAAAGGTAAAATATGCTAAACAGTTTATAAGTAACATCGAGGGTAGTGAAGTTTGTTATGCGGATCTCGTGTATGCGTGTATTTTCACGCCTTTCGCTGTTTTGCCAAACATATTATAGTGATATTATTGATATATATCTATAGTGATTCTCTTTTAATTAGAATGATGCGTCTATACCTTATATGCCACTATGCAAAAGAAGGAGTGGAATTATTTTTTCCAACACCCTCATTTTATATATTAAAGATATTCTAACTCCTCCTGTGACTTTACCGAGTTAGAGTTTGGCATAACTTTTCTGGCATTGGTCATTGGTTTAAATTTTGATTTATACGAGCTTAAAGCAAGAGCTTACAATGTTAGTGCTGGTGGAAATAGTACTAGAATAGTGCTAATCCACTACTAATCTCATACCCCTGGTTGCACAAAATTCTCTTAATTATATATTAGATAGAGTTGGCTAGCCAAAATATCCAACTATACAAAGCAGCTCATGCCAGAACCAACGTTTAGAATGCAAAACACTTATTATTTGAGCTTTAAAACCAAGTACTAGAAAAGTATCCAATTAATTTAGAAGAAACTGTGGACAAGAAATGGTTTTGAGCCTTGTAATTTTTATAAGTGCTTTTTGCTGAAGCAATCTACTTTTATGCCGGGAAACGGACCCTTAAAGTCATTACGGCTCAAATGCCAGTCGCTGAAGAAAGCTTAGGCGCTGATAAAGACCGATTGACTTGCGTTTCAGATAAGCTTGAAGTTGAATGTATTTCCGATATCAGGAATAGCCGTACAACTTCAGTACGGGCAGAAAATGAGAAGATCAAATTATTCGGAAACTGTTTATTATAGATTACAGGTTGAAACATCAAACATTTTAAAAGTAATTTTTTGTTTGTGTTTATATTGCTTTGAGTAACTATTAGATCATCATAATCATCCAAACTTCTGTTCCAGTTGTGTCTCGTGACGCTCGGGGTCCGCTTTCCTACATTTTCTCCTCCACTTCACACGGTCGTCGGCATCCCATGAGTAACTATTAGAAATAGTAGTTACTTTTTAATACTCAGGGATTTATTATACTACGATTTAGTACCGTGATAATTTATAATCCCTAATTTAAATAAACTTGCCCGATTTAAGCTAATATTGGATTATGCTATAAGATTGATAATGCATTGATATTTGTTAAAACATACACCTTTCACCTCCAAAAAGGTCACAATATAATATACTAATACATATAGCTGAAGAGTTTATTTGTTTGTTTCTTTGTTTGGTTGAACGCGCTAATCTGGAGTTACTGTTGGATTTGATACATTCCTTTTGTGTCGTAAAACCCACTTATCGAGGAAGGTTATAGGTTATATAACATCACGCTGAGCAGTAATAATAAATATCGATAAATCGGGCAAATTTTATACATTATTTTAAAAGTTATAAGAGACGGGGTTAAAAAGGAGCGACGGGAAATTGAAATATGTCACGGGAAAAGTCATGGGTTTCACTTAATATAGTATAATATTATTATTATTTTTTTTTTTTTATTAAACACAATACAGATTACAACTATTACAATCATCATCATCATCAATAATATACAATATGAAACAATACACAATATGAAATCACATGGTGCAGATCTGAATCGTAATCCAAACATTTGTGTTCTTTGAGAACTTCGTAATAAACCCCTACATAAATAAAAACGAGAGCAAAATGGCAACACTGCCTTGGGGATTCACGTGATAATTACTTATTTTTATTCTATAATAAAAATAATATAAAAAAGGTAAATGAAAATGTAACTAATAATTCTAACAACTGGGCGTGGAATAAAGGACACCTTTGAGCTGTTCAATGTATGCTGCTATCTTAGGAGTAAATATATCAAGAGAAGCATCTTTTTTAGCTAAATCATTATACTGTCGAGCCATCCTAACAATAGGGTTAAAGTATGATATGTTGTTTTTATGTATATGTAGTGCAAAAAGACTCGTCTGATTGTCAAATCAGACGAGTCTTTTTGCACTACATGAAAAGGTAAATGAAAATGACACAAGATACAGCGCGCGAAGGTCACTTCGCGCGCTGTATCTTGTGTTAAAAATCACTTGAGAGAGCAAATAAGGAGTATCAAGTATAGAATGAACTATTTTGTAGAGATAAAGGGAGTCGATGTACTCACGACGGGTTTCCAACTTCTGTACGTTAAATCTGGTAAGCCTATTCTCGTAACTAAGACTGCGATTGTTGCGACCCAATTGTTGACGATAGCACATAATACGCAAACACCTTCTCTGAATCCTCTCGATTGTATCTGTCCTTTAGTACGGTGACAACCAAATTGAGCTGCCATATTCCAAAGTTCCCCTAACAAGTGCAAAAAATAGAAACAGTAGTGTCTGAGGGTTCCTGAATGCTATCGTGGATCTAAGAACAAACCCAAGGAGTTGATGGGCTTTTTCTGTTATGCGTTCATAGTGTGCTCTAAACGACAGTCCTATGTCAAACAAGATACCCAAATCCATTGCCGCACCAGACTTCCTCAGAACCTGACCACCAATTGTGTATTCATAAACGATAGGATCACGCTTGTTGGTGAACGTTATGCTAAAGCACTTACTGATCAGTTCAGAATCATATGATTTGTCTTACACCAGTTCGAAATAATCCTAAGATCATTTTGTAACAAGTCACAATCAGTAGGACTCGAAATGGCATTGAATACCTTTAGGTACTTGTGTTATTAAGTTCAAATAGTTGTTTTTATTGTTTATTGACTGCCTCGGTGGTGCAGTGGTAGTGCATGCGACTGCCGCGACTGAGGTCCCGGGTTCGATTCCCGGGTCGGCTCAAATATTTGTGTGACTCACAAATGTTTGTTTCGGAGTTTGGGTGTTTCCTATGTATAATATGTCTGTATTTAGAAATATATAAGTATGTATATCAGTTGTCTAGATCCCATAACATAAGCTTATATTAGCTTACTTTGGGCTAGACAGCGCTGTGTAAAATAAAAAGAAATGTCCCACAAATGTCCCACAATATTGTTAGAAAAAATGATGCCGACTGAGGGCTTACATCGAAAACGCTGCCTAAACCCTGAGAGTTATAACAATACAATGTAAAACGATATTTTAAAAAAAAAACTTATGCCCGTGGTGGCATAAAGACACCCGGGTACAGTACGGGAAATTTTACCACGCGTGTGAAACTGCAGGCCTTAGTAAAAGTATGTAGTTCGAAATATACAAGTAACATACATTTTATAAACCAGATGACGGGCAGCAGCTATTTATCCCGAAAAGGGTAGGCAGAGGTATACGCCCACATTTTACCTTATGAATTTTTTGTCCCAAGTCACTGGTAGTGAGCCCGTTGCCGTATCGAAATAGACTGGCGCAGGTTGTGGTGCCTCTTGTGATTATAGAAGACTAGTTTCAAAATTAACTGTACTAGGTACTGTTAAATTTTTGAAGTTAGATTTTCAATTTGGCGTAACGATCCTAGTGAACTTCTCACATTGCCAACATCTCAAAATTGTAACTCCTACTCTAAATGCCAAGTTTTCAAAGAATTGACATCTCCTTAGAATAAGTACTTGAACTTATAAAAAACAAATTTGAAAAAAAAAACTAACCTATCTTCACGCTGTATCCCTGACGGGGTATAGAGGCAGGCTTCGTGATCCATGCATACTTCTTTCGATTCTTCAAGATTCATCAATCGCTTCATACACGCACGTCTGGGTATCCGAGTACTTTTGACCTTTCCGTTTTTGAGCAATCTGCTCACGTGGTCTTCATATGTAAGTCTCGGCCTACCCTGAAATAAATTTGGTAAACAAATTTGGTATTCTGAAAGAAAACGAGAGTAAGTCAAAAAAACGCGAGACGCGAAACTCGACCTGCAGATCAATTTAAATAAGTATATCGGCCAAATAAAAATCATTGAAATAGAATACGGTTGATATCGAAAAAACAAAACAGAGCAAATAATATAATAAAATCGGTTCAAAAGCTATAAAGATTGAATAGTCAAGTCAGATCTCGTGTCAATAACGCGAAAAATAAATAAATTTTTAGAGTTTAAAAGTGAGAGTTGAGCGAATGTGGTAGTGTATGCGACTGCCGCACTAAATCCTTAGGTTCGATTCCCGGGTCTGGTGTGATCCATAAATTATTGTTTCGAAGTTAGGTGTTTCGTTTGTATAATTTGTATAAATGTATAATTGTGTTTATCAGTTTTTTTTTTGCGGTCAATGCATTTATGCACCGTCATCCCTGCTGCGTGGGCACGGTGTGTGGGGCTCCTGGTCTATGAAAGAGGGGCCGTCCTACCCTCTAAACCCCGCGGTGTTTCGCCTCACCTTAAACTGGCTTGCAGGGTAAATCACTGCGAGCCGGCAAGGGGCACCGCATGACGAAGGGGGTCCGTCTCGGGGCAGTCGGAAAACCGACCACCCTGGAGCTCCCTAAGGAGCTGAAGAATCTAGCCCGCACCTCCACCGCTCTTGAGCGCCCCTCTGTAAGCAGAGGAGGTAGAGAGCGGCCAGCACGGGCGCGCGCTGAGTGGGCACCCCCTGGAACACAGAAAAGGTGCCCTTCGCCAAGTGACCTGTTGGGCGGGGTCCCCCGACCATCCGCCCACGGTCAGACACTATTCGGGGGCGGGAAAGTATTCAACACGTCGTCGCCCCCGAACGCGACGGCGGGGCGGAAGCGTCTGTCCCGTACCCGCTAAGCCTCTCGTTTGGCCGCCATCACCTCGCTAGCAAACGAGGTGACGGCAGCCCAGCACTGCTGGCCGCCATGGCTCGCACCACGGCAAGCAGCGACAAATCTACACCAATTATGCCCGTGAGGGCGATACGCGGCCCGTCCCACGCCGGGCACACGGCGAGTTTGTGCTCCGCCGTGTCCACGACGCCACTTGGGCATTGACGACACACGGGGTCCGGCTCCACCTCCGCCACCTCCCACAGGTACTTGGCGAATACGCCATGCCCTCTAAGGAGTTGACTGATGTGTAACGTCGGCGCTCCGTGTGCCCTCTCCACCTAAATTGTGTTTATCAGTTGTTTAGATCCCACAGCACAATCTTATAGCTTAGTTTGGGCTAGATGGCTAGTCAATAAAAACGTTTCCCACAATTATTTTTTGGATTTACTTTATACCACTTATGTGGCAGACAAGTCTACGGCCTACCTGATGATGGAAACTGGTCACCGTAGTCTATGGACGTTTGCAACACCAGAGGGGCAGCACTCGCGCCCTTTTAAAAACCTAAGACCCATTTAGTAGACGTTCGGATAAACTCAGGCAGAGAATTCATTTTACAATCTAAGCGTACGCGGAATAAAGCCTCTATCGGACCTAACCAGCGCTCCGGACGCTAAAATTTCAACATTTATTAACATTTTTTTTAAGTCACGTAATCATTTTTCTAGAGGTTATTACATCCCAGTTATTACAACTTTACTACCATTTAATAGAAAGTAGTTAGAGCTGCCTTCAAACTTAGATATAAAGAGTTCACACTGAGCAATGCCCCTAAAGGCATGTAGATAATTTTAATTAACTTTGAATATTTATTTTAATATAATATATTTTATTCCATGTTGTAGGTGTTGAGACTAGCCTGGGTTTGAATTATTATCAAGATGAATCTTATCTATATTAATATTTTAAAAAGGGATTTTTTTTAGTTTATGACGGTGCTAGGGGTTAATGTCTGGATCTACAGATTTCGATTTTTTTTCATTGTTAGAAAGCTGTATTGTCATATGTGAGTGTTGTATGTGTAGCTTATACAATACAATCTAGACAACTGGTATGCATACTTATATATTTCTAAATACATAAATATTATACATGGTGGTCACGTCGCACTATGGGACCAACCGGTATTTTTCATCAAAAAAATCGATAACTCTGTTGTTTTGTGATTTTTCTCTTTGATTTTTTTTTACGTATTTGTGAATACCTAGGCAATAAAAGAAAACAAACATCATACTTTTGAAAATTATATATTATTCGTAAAAAAATGACAAATATAAATTCATACGAAATTTCATACAACAATTATACGGTTATATTAAAATAGCAATAAAAGTTACAATTTTGATGAAAATAAGTTAAAAACTAAATAATAATTATTATTATTAAATAACAGTTACGTGATAAAAAAAAATAGCGCTTATCCTATTCATCACTTTCTATTTCTAACAATTCTTTAGCTTCGTCAAACAATTCTTTGGATATTAGAAAACTTCGTTTATTTTAGCTAGCTATATAAGGATCAGATGTATATAACAAAATATGCAGAACGTCATCGTTTGTTGCTGATCTGGAACACTTCCTAGCGTGATGTAACCTATATTTACAGTAATCTTTATTTCGGGCTTCCTGGGCATCTTCGGATAATGCTCCTATAGGCAAAACTGCATAATACTCTATTATTTAAGCACCATGTATAAGTACTTTATGGACCGAAGATGGCATGTAGTACCAGTTATATTTACTTACATATAATTGCGCGGTTATCAATGTATATAATGTATTCTTTAAGTTGCTTGTTTTCTGGAGTTGTTGCAGACCACTTCTCAAAACCTAAGTTGTAAGAAATATGGAAGATCATTTCCATAAATCTTATCCATGCGTGTAGTGTCGACAATCCATATTTAAACGCATTTTCATTTTCAACTCTAGTTGTAACGTTTAAAAGATCATTCATTTGTCTGGGAGTTGCTCCACAAACAGTGCAAGTAGCACTGGATGATGTGTTTGTTTACACTTGAGCAACTTTCCCATCAATCATTGTCATTAACAGTTCATGTTGAACTTCGATGACTTTGTCTATTTTGTTATTTGTCTATTGCCGCAAGAGCTGGAATTTCAATTGATTAATTTTGGCTTGCATTTCACTGGCAACCGCTGTAGTTTTTTAGGATGTTTCTTTTGCAAATTCTAAGGAAAAATGTGGAATACCTAACAAATGAGCAAGTAGGCAAGTAGTTCTGCCATATTACTGCAGAAGTTTCTTCGTCTACTAGTCACAGTGGTACAAGGGACACTATAAACAAATTAGCATCCGATATTTGTTCGTTTTCTTCCGGTAGAGTTTGTTTATACTCACTTTGCCCGGATCCATCACATACCTATTTAGTGTACAGCTTAAGACGATTGTAATTTGTCGATCGTGAGTTTATCTTTAAAATACGACAGACTGTGTGGTCTAAGAGATCTTGCAGAGTGATTTTTGCGCTTATATTTGTGACCGTTATGCAGGATGCAGGCGAATAGCAAGCTTTTTTTGCTTCACTCAGTATTTGGTACGAAGGCAATACAGATCTTAAATTCATATCAACGAGACTTTTTCTTAAGTACGCATATTGGGTTTTGGTAAGATCTGTTTCAATACACATACTCAGTGCCTCCTTTTTTGTAAAGGAAAGTGCATTATCTGGATTGAGTATGTTTTGTAGAATTACTTTTTTCTCTTCTTTTTCCTTATTTCTGATAATAGTCACAATCGACGCTTCGTCATTTTCACCCATGGATCGTAAATTTTGCACATAGGCGTTACGAACATGTCCCATGCCATAGTCCTGGACAAGTTCCATATATTTTCGTTTCTTTGTGTTTTCCGAACACCAGAAGTATTCAAGCCAGAACTTTCAGATGTTGAGGTACTGCAAGAATTCAATGGTACTTTAAACTCACCATTTAACCAATTTGAGTATAGGATCTCGAACCTGTCTGGCTTTCTTTGAGCTTTGGTCCATTTCTGGTTGCAACTTGATGTTAGATTTTTTTTTAATACTCTCTATACAGTATTAAAGTCAGTTTCCGATAATTGAAAGCTGCCCAACAAATATTTTTTGAGGTCTGAAGTAATTTTCTCTCTGATTATTTGATCACAAACATCGCGTCGAACACAAACGAATTCACTCATTGTTAGATAAATGTTTTTGTCTGTTAATTGTTATTGAAAAGAAGTATCTGAACACTTTGATGAATATTATGCTGAAAATACGGGTAAATAAAGGACCAATATTTTAATACCTGTTACGACTTTCGTCAAAACCATTTTCGAGATGGAAAATACAGTTTGGTCCCATAGTGCATCGTGCGGCAACGGCTACGAGGGAAACAAATGTCTGACTATGTCGGCCCCGTCGGGTCCCGGTAAGAGGGGAAGACCCAAGAAGTGCTGGCTTGGCATCGTAAGGGATGACATGCGTGCCAATGGTCTCACTACAGGGGATGCCGATGACCGTGCGAAGTGGAGAAGAAAAAGTAAGAAGGCGGAACCCGGGAGTTGCAAAACTGGGACAAACGCTCGGCTGATGATGAAGACATAAAATTATGCATAGAAAATACCCAAACTCCGAAACCAATATTTGTGGATTACACTGACCCAGAAAATGAACCCGTGACCTCATGCGCGGCAGTCACATACACTACCACTGCGCCACCGAGGCTCTCGAGATTTGTATAAATTTTGTGTACAATGGCAAAGAGAACATTACTTTGTGTATCTATTCCTTAGAAATAACAAAAAATCACGCCACACATACAATTAAATAAAAAATATCAACCTAATAAACAGTATAAACACAGAAAGAAAAATATCCAATATAAATGTAACAAAAATATAAAACAAAAATACATCGGATAAATTATCGGTTTTGTTCATCTTAAATCGACATTGACAACAAACAATATAAACACAGAAAATACATTACGTAATTATCTGTTATCGCGCCTCAGTTACTGCGTAAAGCCTTTCCTCTGACATATCCCTATAACCCCTTGAGTACGATAGAGCCCTTACTTTGAACGGGAGGCGGCGGATCGTCGGTGTATAGTGTGATACTATTGACGTACAAGAGCTGTATAGACATATAGTTAAGTAAACGGCAGAAATTATATTTTGTGCTCAGGGTTTACAATTTTATTTGGTTTACTGTACGCACTAATAAACTAGAATTTGGATAGATGTGAGTTCTACTAATATTATAGCGAAAGTTTGTAAGTATAGATGTTTGTTACTCTTACACGCAAAATCTACTGAATGGATTTTCATGAAACTTTACGATAATATAGCGTACACATCAGAATAACACATACGCTTTTAATCACGGGAACTAGTTCCTGTGGGAAATGGGAACGGGAAAACTTCACCACGCGTACGGAGCCGCTGGCGTCAACTAGTACTAATATATAAAATTAAAAAGATTTTTTGGTTGACTGCGCTAATTTCAATATCTAATTGAAAATATATTTTTATCATGCATAGCCCATTTATCAAGGAAGGCTATATGTATATCATCATTGTACTACCCTAGAGAGTGGACCAGGACCAGAAAAAAATAAAGCATATTTTATACATTAATTTATAAAAGTAAAAAATGACGAAATGAAATAGGTGCGACGGGGGTTCGAAATACGTCGCAGGCGAATTCACGGGGTGTTCACCGCCAATTCGCCTGCGACATATTTCGTCATTTTTATAAGAGAGTTACAGAGAGCATTGGAGGCGTAGTGTTAGCCTATACCACTGCTATAACTGACATTGAATTGCGGTTTGGTTCATATTTTTGTGTTATATCGGAGTTTGAACATTCATCTGTGTATTATTTATTTTTTATTTGGATCTTTTTCACAACTCTATTCAGAGAACCAAAACGCCGATGTCAGGAAAAAACCCCGAGAACCGTAATTTATGCTTTTTTATGACCTACTTTAGAGGCTAATCAAAATATCGAGAAGTCAGACTCGCGAGAATTCTGTAGATATACTGCAGGATACTCGCGTCTAGAAACTAGTGTTGTGATTATTTTAAAACTATACATTTTATTAGTAATAAATCATATTATTATTTAAATTTGTTAATTGTCAACACTACCTCCTAATAAATAAAACAAGCTTGTATAACGTTACTTGATATCTTTGAAATAGTGGGTAGTTTCACCTTCTCTTACGGCTTAGAGAATCTACATGGCCCATACGACACCCTGGACGATATTAAATTGGAAATCACTTATAAGTAGCCATCAACGCACTATTCGTGGTGCTAAGTCCCTTTTCGTCAAAGTGGCGATTTCTTTTTTGGCGAGCAGTTTACCGCCAGCATTCCTAATTCATAAGAATGATAAAATCATTTTTCCGGTGTAGTCTAACTACTAGAATACGCAACAACAAAATAAGAATGCCACCTAATCCCAGTGAACTTGCATCAGTGTGCACTTTAGTGTATAAATCAGGACTATATAATGCCAACTGTGGTCGTTCTACCAGGCGTTGTTCTATAGACTCAAATGATTTAACTTCGCTGGCAGCTGTATAGTCCGTTGTTCCTTTTTCGAAGGTAACCCTTCAAGCCGGGGGGGGAATGGTTGCGCCGGTATACGATTCAAAAGTTGCCGCGTTATTATTACTATGTTGCATCGCCGATCTCCATTTGTTTTTAATTGATTAGTTGTCGTCACTCCCACCCCGCTTCCCTTTATTCCATTTCTCTTTCGCACATACCTTGTCTCGCATAAAAGAAGAGCGAGACAGCTGTATTACGCGCGATCTAAAACGCCACTCACAGGCAGCGAGGACGGACTGAAGGCTCGCTGTAATAGTACTGCAATGGCCGCGCGCGCGTTCGCACAAACCTTACGCAATAATTGTGTTTTTCATGGATAAATAGTGTTTTCGTGCAATGGAACCAGGGATCCTCAGCATCTCGCAGCAAGCAGCAAGGTAGTGTGCCCATTCCTGTTTTTCCATTTCTTTTTCGTCGACAACCGCGTGTAAATTTCATTTTTGTCTTTCCCGCAAATACAGTCTACTTCGAATTTATTTATCTCCCCGCTCAACCATTTTCGGCTCTTTAGCAGTTTTCTTATTTAATATTAATAATAAATTGATACGCTTTAATATTATCTAACGCTATGCACTAAAAGAAATAATATCATGCTACAGTAGCACTTCAAAATCGAAGTAAATTAGTTGCTTCTAAATAATTAGCTACCTCATATTTTGTCTAAAAAAATATATTTTTAATGCTTACAGTTTCTTTCTGCCATTTTCCGTGGGTCTTTAGCACTTCTGACTTGTAATAAAACACTAAAATAATAAATATACACTATTTATTTTAACAACTGTATTAATATTCACAATTCCACTATTAATTAACTTTACACTGTGCTTATACTAATTACCACTTCACAGTAGCACAACTAAGAAAGGACTGCGCCCCTTATTCTAGAATCTTAACTTTTCATAACATTTGTCATATACCTCCTACCACCTGATTTTAAACATTCTTGCAAAATCGATCTACCCACTACTTCAAAGATATCAAGTAACATTATACAAGCTTGTTTTATTTATTGGTCCCGGTAAGAGGGGAAGACCCATGAAGTGCTGGCTTGACGTCGTAAGGGATGACATGCGTGCCAATGGTCTCACTACAGGGGATGCCGAAGACCGTGCGAAGTGGAGGAGAAAATGTAGGAAAGCGGACCCCGGGCGTCGCGAGACGCAACTGGGACAGACGCTCGGATGATGATGAGTGTAATTTACACTTGGATACATTACGCGTTACAAAATTTACGCGGACTAGCCAAAACTTGGTACTTTGCCTACTCTCTGGTACTCGTGGGCAGAGTAGCAACTTAAATTAAGAAAAGCGCTTCTAAAGAAAGTATAATATCATGCTGCAGTAGCACTTCAAAATCGAAGTAAATTAGTTGCTTCTAAATAATTAGGTACCTCATATTTTGTCTAAAAAAATATATTTTTAATGCTTACAGTTTCTTTCTGCCATTTTCCGTGGGTCTTTAGCACTTCTGACTTGTAATAAAACACTAAAATAATAAATATACACTATTTATTTTAACAACTGTATTAAGAATCACAATTCCTCTATTAATTAACTTTACACTGTGCTTATACTAATTACCACTTCACAGTAGCATAACTAAGAAAGGACTGCGCCCCTCATTCTAGAATCTTAACTTTTCATAACATTTGTCATATACCTCCTACCACCTGATTTTAAACATTCTTGCAAAATCGATCTACCCACTATTTCAAAGATATCAAGTAACATTATACAAGCTTGTTTTATTTATTGGTCCCGGTAAGAGGGGAAGACCCAAGAAGTGCTGGCTTGACGTCGTAAGGGATGACATGCGTGCCAATGGTCTCACTACAGGGGATGCCGAAGACCGTGCGAAGTGGAGGAGAAAATGTAGGACAGCGGACCCCGGGCGTCGCGAGACGCAACTGGGACAGACGCTCGGATGATGATGAGTGTAATTTACACTTGGATACATTACGCGTTACAAAATTTACGCTGACTAGCCAAAACTTGGTACTTTGCCTACTCTCTGGTACTCGTGGGCAGAGTAGCAACTTAAATTAAGAAAAGCGCTTCTAAAGAAAGTAAATTATGGTAAATTATTTGACGATATGCGGAGTAGTATATCCCGTACGGATGAGTCTCTAAGAGATTACTTTTACGACAAGTTATACTGAGTAGGTGGGAAATTGTTGGAATTAAGGCAGTTGATTGCATTATTTATGGAATTATAGATAATAGAAACGTTTGTCAAACTCGTTAAATGTGAGGAACCTGAGGACCTATTCATCTTCTTAGCATGCCAACAACCTACACTGACTAAGAAATCCCCTCGAGAATCTTTCATGACAAACACATTAAAAAGGCGTGAATTTCGTAACAATATGTTTAGCAACAATCCTAGTATTAGGGGATCAGATAAAATTTGGTATAAATGTAATAGACGGGGTATATGTTTTTACCAATTGTAGCAATCCCATAATTATATACGTTAGGTGTAGTAGAATAGGTCACAACATTGAACAGTGCACTAAGAAACCAAACAAAAACTTGCGTGGCCTTCTTGATCGCGGTGCAAGTAACTTACCTGATAAGAAGGTTTTAAAGGTTATAACTAATGCTGAAGTAGAAGAAACCAATATAAATTGTATTCAGATGCAAAAATTCTCGGCTGAAATATAGATAATGAAAAATCGTTACCCATAATCAGGGGATTCGGAAATGCTACAGTGCTTCCAAGGTTTAGATCTAAACTTCTTATTAGGATTGATAAAAATGAATGCGATTTAGATGTTTTGATCGTTGATGGCAATTACCTATTTACAAGGATCTATGTAGGTAGGGCAGAACTTCACTGAAATTAAATCTATAACCGTATCAAAAGATAGTAAAGGACTTTTCTTTAACTATACCGCGAATATTCCAAATAAGCTACACAGATCCATTAATTTGTATGTCCTAGAGGATATAACTATGACAAAGAGTGATTTAGTTAAAGTTTATTCTAGAGAGACATTTAACGGGACATTTATTCGGATGGTGGTGCCAGAATGCATCCAAACCAAGAGTATCACCTGCATCAGGGTTGCTGCAGGGTTATTGATGGTGATTCAATAATTTTATCACCTTGTTCACAACAATGCTCCATACGTTCAAAGGTAATACATTAATAGCTCTTGTCACACCTGTGGCTGAAATGAGAACTTTAGCTCTACAAACAAATCAACCCAGATCCAATTTTATACCCCTAGTGAAAGACTACATTAAGATAAGAGAGACAGTTGACCCAGGCAATAAACACAAACTTTACTAGCTTTTACAAAAGTACCTATAGACTTTGTTTTGCTGGAAACTTGGGCTAGTTAGGTAATGGAAATAGAGAAGCAGGATAGAGCACCAGTCATGTAGATCTTATAGATTGTTACATTATGAGCATCAGTAGGTTATGAATATGGTAGACGAATTAATGATATATAAGTACAGGAGTCTAAATCCGATTATGCTAGTCTAATATTGGGGGTAAAGAATAAGAATGGGGAAACTCGACTATGCGTAGATTATAGGGCGTTAAATAGTAGAACCACAAAAGATAGGTATTCTATACTTTGCAATTTATACCAGGTACGCCAAGTTTTAGGACTTGCTAGCTATTTCTGAAGGTTTGTGAAAGACTTCGGTGTGATTGCCAGACCTTTAGTGACGTTGTTAAAAAGAGATGCACAATGGCAATGTGCTGCCAGCGAAATTAAATCATTTGAATCTATAGAACAACGCCTGGTAGAACGACCACAGTTGGCATTATATAGTCCTGATTTAAACACTAAAGTGCACACTGATGCAAGTTCACTGGGATTAGGTGGCATTCTTATGCAGTGACAGGTCAATCCTAGAGTTCTAAAACCGGTTGCGTATTCTAGTAGATAGACTACACCGGAAAAACGATTTTATCATTCTTATGAATTAGGAAAGCTGGCGGTAGTCTGCTCGCCAAAAAAATTAAATAAAAATGTACGTGTCTGTTAGGTCTTAACTTTACTGTATAAACAAACTACAACGCCACACGCACCACTTTGACGAAAAGGGACTTAGCACCACGAATAGCGCGTTGGTGGCTACATAAAAGTGTTTTCCAATTTAATATCGTACAGGGTGTCGTATGGGCCATGTAGATTCTCTAAGCCTAACTACCGTTTCACACTTTACACCTAGATCACTTAGGACCATTTATTTACGAGCATCGTTGTTAATAATTATATTCTAACGATAGTTGACGGATTTACAAAATATGCTAATCAGCTATGGATAATGAAACAAAGAATATTATTAAAGTATTGAACAATCTATTTCTCGATTTTATAATCCCACGTAAAATATTTGATCGTGGGACAGCTGTCACTATTGCTAGCTAGTCAATTTCGAAAAGTTTGCACCGAAATGGGGTATCAAACATGTGCTCAATGCAGTTGCTTGCTCTAGTGCAAATGGCCAAGCAGAAAGATTTCATCAAACTATACTCACTGCCCAGGCCACGTGAAACTTTGGTGATAAGCGCCAATTGGACGAGCAATTGAGTAGGGTTCAATGGGGTATAAATAACTCCGTAAATATTCAACAAAAAGAAAAGTGTAAAGTGTAAAATGTGTCTTTAGGTGTATAATCAAATGCCCCTATTGATAATACTTGGTCACCTGTAAATTTAGACGTTACGAACCAGTTCGACTTCAAGTCTAGCCAGAGACAGATTACATTACCGAGAAAGAATCGCCTCTCGTTAGCACATCTATTAGCTTTCCAATAAATTCATCACTGTCAAATATCACCGACACCCATAACGTAAACGATGCTATTAACGATTCCACCTTGAGCCCAATACAATCCACCAACAGTCTTAATAAGCTTAGAGAAAAAGCTTCGTCAAATATTAAAAATCGTCAACGTAGTTCGAAAGCGCTATATAACGCCGGAGGATCTCCAGCTGTAATATACTCGGTAGGCAATTTAGTCAAAAAAAATAATCCTAATTTTAAAAATGACTGTAACAGTAAGAAGCTTAACTAAGTATCAAAGAGTCTCGAAAATGATAAATATTAATAACTAACGTACTAGGGCTCAATACATTGGATACAAGTTCAGGCATTGAAAATTAACAGGTCATCAGGTTCTGAATCGTCATCTCCCAATTCAGATACTGAATGGAACGAATGTATTAATAGTGTGTAATGATAATATTAACTAATAATAAATTACATACAACAATAATAATTACTGTCAAACAATATTGTTAATTGAAACTAGTCGTTGTACTATAACTACTTAGTTAAAGTACAACGACTAGTTATATTCTATTCTGTTCAGAAGATATTATCCAACTTCACTTAGTTATATGTGCATTAGTACTTACTAATGCACATATAACTAATTGAAGTTGGTTAATGTATGGTTAAATTTAAGTTATTTAATAAATGTTAGCTAATAATACACGCAAAAATATATGTTGTAATATAAGGCTTTTTAAGGAAATAGCAAAAAGGATAGTCGACATCGCGGGAGACCGAAGAGCTGGCAGCTACCTCGGACAAAGAAATAATCTAGCTGTTCAAAGGGGGAACGCTGCCAGTATCTTCGGAACCTTGCCTAAAGGGGCTCCTTTTAATAATATATTTTAGTTATATATGATTTTTTTAAGGTTATTAGATATTAATTATATAAGTAAGTATTTATGTATTGTGTCGATTATTAGTGAGAATAAATATTGTTAGTAGTTAAATACAACTGATCCGAATGTTGTGAGGATTACGTGCTCCGGAGATAGCACGCATTTGAATGTCCGAATGTTGTGATTATTTTAAAACTAAACATTTACAAATTTAAATAATAATAAATCACAATTAACAAATTTAAATAATAATAAATCATATTATTATTTAAATTTGTTAATTGTCAACACAACCTCCTAATAAATCATACAAGCTTGTATAACGTTACTTGATATCTTTGAAATAGTGGGTAGATCGATTTTGCAAGAATGTTTAAAATAAGGTGGTAGGAGGTATATGACAAATGTTATAAAAAGTTAAGATTCTAGAAAGAGGGGCGCAGTCCTTTCTTAGTTGTGCTACTGTGAAGTGGTAATTAGTATAAATACAGTGTAAAGTTAATTAATAGTGAAATTGTGAAGTTTAATACAGTTGTTAAAATAAATAGTGTATATTTATTATTTTAGTGATTTATTACACTAGAAAATGATTCTCTTCACACTGTTTATGCTGTTGATTGATAGCACTTAGTAGAACTTGTTACACATCTTCAATGAAAACACGTGTACTATTCCACATTCTTTATTATTAACCTGACCGGTTTCACCTTACGGCATTATCAAAGGACACATCATCATCCTCTTGCCCTCGTCCCAATTTACTTGGGGTCGGCGCAGTATGTCTTCCTCTTCCATTTAACCATTATTTGTCATATAACACATGATACATGGAAACATGCACACATATATTACACTTTGATAATGCCTTAAGGCGAAACCGGTCAGGTTAGTAACAAGTGATGTGGAATTGTACAAGTTTTATCATTGAAGATGTTTCTCTTCACCTTAGTGTATTCTCAATTACTACCAAACCCTATATATAAGAATATGAAGCCAGACCACTTTTATTCGACTGCTAGGGGCAGTTATTGTTTTACTCTTGATTTTCGGTATTGTTGCGAGCGAATACCGCCTCCTCGTTATGTTATAGTATTTAAAAAAGACGTTTCTATTTCATCCTGAAAATAAAAACACGCAAAAGTACGGACAAAAAGCTAGTTTATTTAATACGATGTCAGAGTTATGATATATTGGAATTGATGTGATGGTCCGAGGATTTCATTCGAAATGACCTCAGATTGTTCAACGGGAAAATTAGAAACGTTATTTGTTTTTGGTACAATATGTTGACAATCATCATCATCTAAATACTTCTCCTGATAAATAATAATAATTGTAGGACATTTTTACACAATGTCAAGTAGCCTAAAATACTATTAGCTTGTACTATGGGAGCTAGACAACTGATAAACATTTTTATACACCAACTTTTAAATTATCGCGTTGCCTACTATAATACCAGTGAAATGAAATGAAAAATGTTTATTCATGTAGGTCACAAAGTAACACTTATGATCATCAAGATTATTACTTCTACATTTATATTTACTGCCTGATTCGCAACGCAATAGGTAGAGCCTGAGGAAGAGCCTGGCAGTAAAACTCATGGCCACTCTTTTCTACATACATACAGAGGCATATTAAACGCCCACATTTCACCGTATGCATTTTTTTTGTACCACGTAACAGGTGGTGAGCACATTGCCGTGTTGAAATGGACAAGCGCAGGCTGTAGTGACCTGCTGTTGAAATTTTTTAAGCCGCCCATAAGGCCTTCAACTTGACTTAACGACTGCCATTTTATTGGCAACCGGGACCAACGGCTTAACGTGCCTTCCGATCACTCTTTTCTAACCGCCACAAATTACATACATTTTATTTACATGATAATTGAACAAATTATATAGTACCTAGTGAGTCTATACAAAAGATACAAAATTAAATCAAAGCGAATAAGAGCGAGTCTAGTTACCAGTTCTAAGGGCAGCCTACTCTTGTTTGTTTGTTTGTTTTGTCTGGGCCGTTTCCGCACTTAGCCGCTTGATTGGGTCATTGTTCGTGATTTCTTTTTTGCTCTTTACTCCAACCAGCCAAGGCCGTCCCAGAAGGTCAGCAGCCTTTTCAGGTCCTTGCAGGCTTCCGGGAGTGATTGCGGCGACTGGAGGACGTGCGCCCGGTCGTCTGCCACGCTCATGCACTCCATGAGCACGTGTTGCGGCGTTTCTTCTGCCTCCATGCATCCTCTGCACAGGGGGCTGTCTGTTGCACCTATGGTAAATAAGTGTTTGTTAAGGGGACAATGGCCAGTTAGGATACCTACCACTTTGCCTATACTTTCCCTTTTTAGTCTGATGAGGTTGCGGGTGATTTTCTTAGATGTCTCCGGAACTGTCATCTTGGTTTGCTTACATCCCTCACTGGTTTTCCATGTTGTTATTTGTGTTGCTTCAGTGTTAGAGCGCAGCCATGTTTTTATCTTAGCCTGAGGTATGGGTAGTAATGGTTACGGTCCATATGCTACTTCTTCCGATCCTCTTTTGGCCAGTTCATCTGCTGCGTCGTTACCCATTGATTTGCTGTGTCCTTTTATTTATTGCAGAGTTACCCTGTTTTTTTCCGCAATTTGTTGGAGTATACTGTAACACTCCAGTATGAGGACTGATGTTATTTTGTTGTTTTGTAAAGCTTGGAGTACAGATGCCCTGTCTGTTATGATTTTGATATTTAAACCATCGACATCTCTGGCTGCAACCACTTGTGCCGCCTTAATTAGACCTACACACTCTGCTTGAAAGATCGTGTTAAGTTTATCTAATATGGTTGACATTTTAATGTTTATTATGTGGCTTCAGTGCCTCGTTGGGTTTTGGAGCCATCTGTGTATATTCTAACTTCATCGACACCAGAGCTGTCTTATGTTTCAGCGATGAGTTGAATATTGTACTTTTGATCAAAGACGTAGTGACCCGTGATTTTGTCTGTCGGTGCCTCAAGAAGTAGGTAGTCCTTCAGGATACCTTGTAGAACTTTGGTATGCGTGGTTTCTATGTTTTGTTTCCATAAGCCATTTGATCTTAGTCTTAAGGCGGCTGCTTTTGCTTCTTCTTGTATGACTAGATCTAAGGGTCTCAAGTTCAGAAGATACTCGAGGGCAGCTTACTCTTAAGACGAAGAATCTGGCAAGAAACTCAATGGATGCTCTTTTAAAATGTAGGTATGGCTTCCAATATTAAACTCACATTGTTCCTTTGGAATTATGTGAGAACAGACGATTTAAGTTATAATACTAGTATATTTGTTACTTTGGAACAAATGGATTCGGTAATTTTGTATATCTTTTGTTGCCTGACCTTTTGACTAGGTTACACCGGCCGTGGTCACAGGTTGACTGTCGTCGAGTCCGTGTGGTACAAGACTTTTCAGCCACCCGCACATTCTCCGTATTCTTGATGAGTTAATTTTTTCCAAGTACACACACTATACTCAGGGTCCCTATAATGTAGGTTAGGTTATTTAATATTGCTAATGACTAGATACCACACCCCTAATAACAACTCAAACGTTAAGGCGACTAGAGCAGCCCCTTATTTTTTTTTGTTGACACCCGTCCTTTCAAATCGTTTCAAATGGTTTGAATAATAAATTTCATACTAAAATAAAACCCATCTTTCTTACATAGAAATTATACATTTGAAATCCGAAACAAGCAGATTTATGAATCACAAAAATATCTGGTCCAACCCGGGATTCAAACCAGAGACCATAACAATGGCAGTCCCTGCACAGTTCCCTGAAGAGTCTGTAGTTCTCGCATTGCAACCCGGCGTTCCGTTCAAGCTAGGATGGTATATTCTCTCATTGAGATTCCTATAAAGCTACTACTTGTAATATATAAAGGTGAAGAGTTTGTGTTTTTATTTCCTTGTTTGTATGGTTGAAAGCGCTAATCTCAGGAACTAGATACGACTCGGATTAAAAAAAAAAATTGCCATTTATCGAGGAAGGCTAGGCTTTATATCATCACGCTACTACCCTAGAAAGCTGAACAGTGATCATAAATGTCGACAAATCGGGTAAATTTGTATGCATTATTTTAGAATTTTCTAAGCGATGAGAATAAATAAAGAAGTTCAAAATATGTCACGGGCGAAGCCGTGGGGATCATTTAGTGCAAACATATAGCTACTACAGGGTCAGATTTCAACGTCTAGTTTCATTAAGTCTGAAGGGACGAGTTCAAATGAGTTTAGACGTTCTTTAACATTTAATGAGCCGTGACGAACGCCCGGACCTTTATAAAATGTTAAAGAAAATCCACTTGGGTCGGTTAGTTTACATTGTTAATGAGATTTATTTTAATCTTTTAACAGAAATTTTGCCTGTAAAACTGAATTTCACTCGATTTTCATTGTACCACTATTTCGTTTGCATTTAATGAATGCAAACAACTCCATAACTTAAACTTTCAAATAATTAACCATTAGTTTACATTTTTATGAAACCAGGTACGGGCTTCTAATAAAATAATTTTCGTAATGGATTTTTAAATGCAGAACGCGGCCCTGGGCCCCGACGGCTGTTCGAACTTCCAATGGCATGCACCAATACGGCCACAGAACATATTATACCTATTATTATAATATGTTCTGTGAATACGGTCGAGTACGCGCTGACAAGACAAGCCTTGAATGTGCTTAATGCCTTGATTGCTTACGAACCAAGCCTGGACGTGCTCTGTATTGGGCTTGGTTTGTACATTCCTACTTGTATGGAATACTTTACCAACAATGGTAATGGTGTACCTATTTAATTAAATAGAATAATATAACTGTAATGGCTTGATGTGCGACTTGACTAGGCTGTGTAAGCGCATCAAGCACCTGCCTTTAATCAAATGAATAAAAAATAAATAAGATATCAGTTTGCGCAAAGCAAAACAAAACTCTAAATTCAGCGTTTACTCAAAATCATTCATACCACATGAATGATATTAAGTAAACGCTAAATTTAGATTTTTTTTAAGGTCCATCTATTCCATGAATTTCAAAAAAAATGTGATTCCATATTTCATTGACATCTAGAATGTGAGACCTTAGAATTCAGAGCGATCTCTTATGTAGAATATTGAAACTTGGAGTAATTTTTTTGCAAAACCAATTTAAATATTATATTTAATTTATTTTACTGCCTCTGTGGCGCGATGGGAGTGTATCCGACTGCTACGCAAGAGGTCCCGGGTTCGATTCCCGGGTCGGAACAAATATTTGTGTGATCCAAATATGTGTTTCAAATGTGTGTTTCGGAGTTTGGGTGTTTCCTATATATAATACGTATGTATTTAGAAATATATAAGTATGTTTATCAGTTATCTAGATCCCAGAACACAAGCTAATATTAGTTTACTTTGGGCTAGATGGCGCTGTGTGAAAAGTGTCCCACAATATTTATCTAACCGTGTCTACGTCTCATCATAAAGTGCCGTCATATATATACCAGAAGTAAAAATTTTAAATTTAGCTGATAAAATGTGATATATAACAGTAGAAATATAATCACACTGAATCCTCAGTGAATATTTTACTACAAAAACAATTTAGTAAAATGATTGGAGCAAACAAACTGCGGATTACCCTGAGCTCGTTTAGACTTTATTTCGCCACAACCCTTCGGCACTTGGTTTATAAATAAAATATTTTTCATAAGTCTAAAGGTAAGTGTGCTAGTACGTGACTATGTTTAATTTAATGAGATCATTTCATCTAACGGTTAGAAAGTTAATTTATTTTCATTTTTGGTTATATTACACATTTTATGTACAATATTATTATTAATGTCTTACAAGCCAAATTATCTTGAAAAAAAAGCACTAACAATTGGCATCACATCTTGGTTTTATTTACACTCTACAAATATCAAATCCAGAATTCGTAATGATATGGACAATACTATTTTGACGATACCTGAATCACTCTCGCTCTCGGCCTAGTCGTCTCAGCTTTGCACCGCATCCCACCCTTACCTTCCTCCCCCTTGTTTATACCACTCCAATTTAATATCACAAAATTATTTTATACGGATTGGCGTGAACATAAGGAAACACAATGAATATTAATGATTTTTTTTGTTGTTTTCGCCCGTTTTGGGCAGGCAAAGGAAACTTAGTCCATACAGCCTAGTCTTCAGTATTTATTATTTTCTTATAATTTTGTTTTAGTCCTGTCTAGTCGTTTGTCGATGTCAAGTCCTCAGTCCTAGGTCCTAGTCCGTGCCCCAATAAGGCAGTGGATCCCTTATTGCGGCTATCTATGGAAATTTGGCACTAACACAAACAACACCGCTATTCTTTGCAATATATCACTTTCGTTCACTAATGCACTTTTCCGAACTCTTTATGTTCTTATGACTGCCTCTAATGCAATTTCCTCTTTCTATTTTATTTTGAATTTAAACTTTATTATAAATGTTAAGAGAATTTTTACAGCTGTATAAAATCGACATGATTTTCCGGTATGCGCCATGTTGTTTTAAAGTGAAACTCCTTTATGAAATGAGATAAATTATATAGCTGTAAAAAAATGTGTAGTAAGTAGGAAAGCTTATTGTGTGAGGGAGACAGGAAACCGGTTCCAGTCACAAACCTATTCTGTGCTGTTTACTGGGTGAGAAGTGACACTGTTTGACGCCTAACGGGGATAACTGATAAGTGATATTTGATCATATCGACCAGAGTAAAAAATTGTTAAATTACTAACATCGCTATTACAAAATACTGCAAAGGGATTTCGAAATAGCTATGTCACGAGCGTAGTAAGGGCAAAGCTATATTAATAAAATTACAGCTGACTCACTCAACTATCAAGCCTAGCCGAAATCCTTACACCTACGAACTTGAAATTTTTAGCGTGAGCTACCCTTACCATATAGGTACTTAATAGAAAAGGGGGTTTGAAAATTCCACCTCTAAGGAGGTAAAATAAAAGTTAAGAAGTTATAGGAGGTTCCACATTTTCAATGTTAGAAACATGAAATAACGTACCTACACGTGCTTCTAGTTTTAAACATAGACACGTGTATCTCAGTTTTCCAAAAAATTACTTTCAAAGGTGTTAAATAAAAGTTGTAAGTTTATATGTGAAATTCTTCATATTCAAAGATAGCAACACTAAATTTCGTATTTTTCATAGTAAAAAATAAAAAAACACGTGTTAGTAGTTGAACACGTGAAAGTATGTTACGGGCGAAGGCGGGGGACACAGCGAGTGGTTTATAAATAAATTATGATACAAACTAACATGTTTCTGCTACTATCTTATCACATTTCGAGCTATTTATCCTATTATACTCGTTAGATACAGAATATTATATATCAAACATGATAAATTTACAATAACGAGACATAATCTTATTGTAAGTGCCCAAGAATAGATTCGCTGATACGAAATACGAATGAATAGATATCGTACGCTAACTTAATAGAATAATACAAATTCCGAATGTCATCGAAATCCAAATTGTGGTTTATTTGTAACCAACAACTAAGGATAGTGGAACATTTGTCGTTAATGAATTCGATTTTCTATATAGAGTGCTACCGTCTAAATATTAGAAGAAGTTCGCTTTGTACATGTGTCTATAGATTTTGCTCGAAAAAGAATATGAGGAGATGTGTGTCACATAATAAATATCATGTACCAGTACGTACTTGTATTCATGGAATTGACATTCGTAAATCGAACATGGATCGCCAGGCTTGTCGCAATAGGATGATCTAGGTCCAAGACGACCTTTAGTGAATATATGTCACAGAAGCGCTCGTAGCCACTTTGTGGCATTTTCCGTGCTTCAGAGGGCACGTTAAGCCGTTGGTCTCGGTTGCCAGTAACATGGCAGTAGTTAAGTCAAGTTGGAGGCCTTATGGGCGGCTTAAAAATTTCAACAGCAGCTAGCCAATATCTGCGTCTGTCTGACAGGAATACACATGGTGAATAGTGTGCATACAATATGTATGTCTCTGCCATCACTACACGTTATAAAACAAAGTCGTTTTCCGCTGTCTGTCCCTATGTATGCTTAGACCTATAAAACTACGTAACGAATTTCGATGCGGTTTTTTTTTATAGATAGAGTGATTCATAAGGAAATTTTTTATGAATAGTTTCGTTAATAAAAAATTAAATAAAAAAAGTCGTTTTCCGCTGTCTGTCCCTATGTATGCTTAGACCTATAAAACTACGTAACGAATTTCGATGCGGTTTTTTTTATAGATAGAGTGATTCATAAGAAAAAATTTTATGAATAATTTGTTAAGTTTTCGTATACATTGACTAAATTATAACGATATTTGTTAGGGGTGTCGGAAAAAAATACCGTCTGGAAGCTTTCAACGTAAACGCTGCCTAAACCCTTTGAGATATAGCAAAATAAAGTATGGTGGAATTTTGTATCCAATCCAAGGTCTACAAAAAAGTCCGCGACGGTCTATCTCTTAGGAATAACATACTTTATCCATTATATTACTTAAAAAAAAAACAGAAATTATAAAGCGGTAATTTGAAGGCTATTTATATAAATACGTTAATATAAAAACATTATAAACCTCATCATTTTCAATACATTAGTTGACTTCAGCATTTTATGAAGATTATTTTGTCCCTTTACACTTTGCAAATTTAATGAATATCTTAGGACATTCAGCAAAATCAAAAAAAATGCGTAACGAAATTAATTTTGTGTAACCATAATTCAACCGGGCCGTGTAAAAAATAAATAGTATTGGAGAGCGGAGAAGTAATAAAAAAACTAGGTAATTTGGAAATTGTCATACATAAAAAAAACGAAACTATCTTCACGCTGTATCCCTGACAGGGTAGACAGAGAGGACAGATCGCCAGGCTTCGCGATCCATGCATACTTCTTTCGCTTCTTCAAGATTCATCAATCGCTTCATACACGCACGTCTGGGTATCCGAGTACTTTCGACTTTTACGTTTTTGAGCAATCTGCTCACGTGGACTTCAAATGTAAGTCTCTGTCTACCCTGACTCCTTCTACCCTCTACTTTCGCACAATATATATATCTTCTTCGTCAATCGTTCCTCACTCATTCGTTGGACGTGTCCAAACCTGTGTTCATACATTATTGTGAAGTTAATAAACGATGGGATAAAAATGGGTCCCACGGGGTTCGAAGTATGTTACAGGTGAAGCCCGGCGGGTCAGCTAGTAAATTATAAAATAATATTATACGTTTTTCATAAAGATGAATAAAATAAAATAAATAAATAATATTTTAATTAATTAATGCTTAACAGGACATCCTTGTAAAAATATCTTTTAATAGCCAAGAAGATATATTTAGTGGCAAGGTATGTACAGAATTCGTTCTTAGGTAAAATCTATTTTTGTTGCATTTCCCTCAAGAAGGTAAAATACCGATTTGTCGATGCAATAGGGAGTAAAGCAATCCATACTGGCGGCATTTCAAGTGATAGAATCGTATCAGCGTATTTTTTTTTTATTTTACTTGAGTATAAATAATATTATCCTTTACTTGAGTAATATACAGAATACATCATGGAGATATAAAATACAGATATATAAACATTTTTCTTACTTCAACGATTCAGGTTATTCCCGAAATGATGTATATCTGTTGGCAATTACTGCCAATTGATGAGTAAAAGTGTGATTATCTGGCAATCAAAATTTTTGAGAAGCGCTAGTGGCCCCGCTGACTCAGTGTTCTGTAAACGGTCACAGCGTTAAGCAACATTCGCTATAGGTGGTCATTGGATGGGTGACCACTTTGTGGAATTTACATTTGCGAGCGTTTCTGTGCTTCGGAAGGCACGTTAAGCCGTTGGTCCCGGTTGCCAGTAAAATGGAAGTCGTTAAGCCTGGTTGAAGGCCTTATGGGCGGCTTGAAGATTTCAACAGCATGTTGCCACAGCCTGCACCTGTCCATTTCAACACGGCAATAGGCTCACCCCCTGTTACGTGGGACAAAAATGCATACGGTGAAATGTGGGCGTATAGTATGCCTCTGCCTACCCCTTCGGGGATAAAGGAGTGACAATATAAATAGCAGAACCTTACGTGAGCTTGATCTTATCTAAACTATGAGACCTCTTTGTTTTGCCAGCTGCTGCCAAAACCGACTTTTGTTTTGTTTCACTTTTATTTGCCTTTTGATTTATGATATTGTTTGGAGTGGCTGTCGTACGTTCGTTTGTTAACAGGAGCACCACTAACAGGTAAGGTCACTTGGGACCCGGTGATCTTAGTAAAACTCCTAACACCAAATCAGATTTAATATAATTTATTGTAGGACATCTTTTAATTTTACACAGCACTATCTAGCCTAAAGTAAGCTAATATAAGCTTGTGTTGTTGGATCTATACAACTGATATACGTAATTATATATTTGTAAATACATACATATTATACATAGGAAACATCAAAAACCAAACATTTGTGGAGCGCACAAATATTTTTTCCGACCCGGTAATCGTACTCGGGACCTCAGGCGCGGCAGTCGCATACACTACTATTGCGCCACCGAGGTCAAGGGTCGTATGAGGACGGTATGGAGGACAAATATTACCATCCCAATCCATCCCTTTGGACACCCATAAAATATAAAGGTGACTAAGGAAATACTTTCGCAAAAGTACCTATCGTGTAAAAAATAAAACTCTAAGTAAAACCATGGTCAGCGTGGTTATAGTTAGATCAAAATTCCTTCCAAAAATGTTTTGCTTGGTCTTTATGGGTAGTTTGTGCCCATTTATGGCCTATTGTTTAAAATTGTAAGAAAGTTAAATAGCAGTATAGAAATGTGCTCCATCCCGTCAGGCACTAATACATATTTGTATGTTCACAAGTCCGTCCGTCAGTTCAAATTCTTATCGAAAATTTATTGAATTTATATAAATGTCGAAAATGAAAAAGTTTAATTCACATGAGGCCACCGCTCAACCAAATTGCGATATTGTCGGCCACTGACTACATTATTCATTACACCACAATTTTTTATTGGTAATGAGCGAATTTCATTCGCCGATATGACGCGCATATATTTATTACTTATGATTTAACCCGAATGGACAGGCAAATGCGCACTAAACGCCCGTACTTTACGACTTCTATTTCATCCCCTGAAATACGGTGCCTTTTGCGATGTTGCATTTTGTGATGGATAAAGACAGTGGAAAGGGTCTCGTTGATCTGCTTACAGATAAAGTCTCTGTATTGAGCCTAAGCCCACTTTAATAACATGACCTACACTATTGTTTTTCGCTTCACTTCTTAACTCACAACTACAAATAGCATATATCAAAATCTTGCATTGATAGTACAATGAAAAAATCCACCGAGATCTTCGAGGTATAGATCAACCGCAACTGCAAAAGACAAGGCCATGATCAAGAGAAAAACAACTCGAAACAATCTATACTAATATTAAAAAGCTGAAGTTGTTTGCTTGAGCAACTACAGGTCGGATTTGGAAAATGCTTTTTGAGTTAGATAGTCCATTTATTGAGGAAGGCTATATTTTTTTTTTCAAATTGCTAATATCATCACGCTACTTATCTGGGGAACGGAGCAGTATGCATAAATGTCGACAAACTGGGAAAAAATTATTGCTTTACCTATTTTAGAATTTATAAGCGACGGGTTTAAATAGATAAATAAAATAAAATAAATAAATATCGTTGGGACAACTCACACAACGCCATCTGATTCCATACTAAGCAGAGCTTATACTATGGTAACCAGATAACTGATAAACATACTTATGTATTTCTAAATACATACATATTATACATAAATAACACCCAGACACAGAATAAACCATCGTGCTCATCACACAAAGTTTTATCCTGGGTAGGAATCGAACCCACGATCTCTTGCGTAGCAGTCGGATACACTCCCACCGCGCACTGAAGCCGGGGGGGGGGGGGCACCTGATACCCTATATAAACCCTAGCGCGGTACATTAAGGTCAATTACAATTTCAAAATATTAATAAATACTTTTTCTAATTGAATGATTCGTACGTACGTCTCGTACGTCAGACCACGTACTGACTGAGTAGACTTGGGATCCGAAGTTCTTTGTAGGGACCATTCTGATACTTTGTTTCTATTTATTTATAAGTAACATGTTCTTGTTCTTTTCAGGACGAGCGCCAGTGAACATGAACGCATCACTCCTACCACATGACTCCAATGAAACTGACTGTAAGTCGAGTTTATTATCACTTTCTAATAGAAAAGACACGCCAATATACGTTATGCTCCGAAGGTTTTAAAAACCCATATTTAATGAATACATGTCGGATTTGCCGGGGATATTAGATTAATTAATTGATATATTCTTTATTTACATTTAAACTTATAAATAATGTAGTCTTAAATTGGTTTTACATTTAGCGGCCTTATCGCACAAAGCAATTGCTTAGAGGCTACCTTTGGATGGAGACTTGTAAGAACTGAAATTAGGGCAGAATGTTACCACTTTGTTAAATATTATTTATTTATTCGCATGATATACCGTATACACATATATAAATACATACATACAATTACGTACATAAATAGGTATCATATAGGTATAATAAATATTAACATTGTATATTCGGAGGCAGAATGCACTAGGTATAGCCAATATCTCTCAAGTAGTGGTCATTTACTAGTCTTTTGAATGTGGCTAGACTTTGTGGACGCCTGATAAACACTGGCAGTGCATTCCACAACCGTACCGCTTTGATAGACACAGATTTATCCAAAAAGTTAGTGGAATGCTTGGGCATCCTTAATCACAAGTTGTCCGACGATCTCAGGATTTTATAGTTGGAGTCACTCAGAAAGTCAAAACGATTTTTGGATAAGACACTCCTGTGAGTGTTAAAAATTACGCTATATAATAAGGAGAGGACATGAGTATTCCGGTGAAGGTGAACAGGTATCCACTTGAGTCTTTTTCGAAATTCAGACACATGATCATATTTGCGTAGTCCAAATATAAATATTTTACAGAAGTTATGGAGTCTATCAAGTTTATTTAATTAGTGAAAATAAAATTGAAAAATCTTTATTCATGTAGGTCACAAAGCAACACTTATGAACGTCAAGATTATTGCTTATACATTTACTTTTACTGCCAGATTCGCAAGGCAATAGATAGAGCCTGAGGAAGAACCTGGCAATAAAACTCATGGCCACTCTTTTCTAACGTCTGCATAATCAAGTATGGGGAAAAGAAGCGATTGTACAAACGCAACCTTAGTTGAAATAGTTAGGCTATTTCTCAGCTTGCGCAACGACCCCGCCCCAGCAAACAATTTGCGTCTTAGCTCTTGCAACTAAGGCCCCTAGGATAAGCGTGAGGCTAAATGAAATGCTCAAGTTCTTGACCTTGTCACTACAGAAAATGTCAATGCCGTCGCACATAACTTTAGTAGGTTCTGACCAATCAATTTTAGTCATCATCCTGGAACCACCAACAACAATAACCTGGGTTTTAGATGGATTCAACTTTAGGCCATACGACTCACTCCAGATTAGACGTTAAATAAAAGTTTTTAAAAGTTTAAGGTTAGTAAAAATAAATGACATTTTTTTTAATTTTCTAGAGCACATAAACATATTATAAATGCTAGTGCTGACTGTATAATAAACAACAAATAGTACCCAATTGACTTAACGTTTAATAATTATGGGACCGATGCCTAAACTAGATACAACAGTATAATTAGTTTAAACATAAAAAGTTTATTAATACTTGTACAAAAAAGGGTTAATGTTGTGTATGAAAAAGAAATTAATCCCAGGGTGACGATATTTATTACTATATCCAACGGCAAAACATGAAACAAATGAAATTTCGCCAGTAAATTACCTTTCTAGTAGTATGACTGAGAATTGGCGAATAGGCTCAATTCTTGACCATACGACTTGAAAGACAAATCTGTAGGTGAAATATCACTTGTTTTATATTTAGAAAAGGCAAACCACAATGCAAAACACATTTCACTAGTACGTTTACGCTTTTAAGTCGCATGAACGAGAATTGGCGACCTGAGACCCGATTCTCGACCATACGACTTAAAATCGAGGACGGAAATTTGCTTATAGGAAACGGTGAAACCTGAAAACAAAATAAGATTCACCAGTAAATTTACGTCTACTCTTTCAAGTCGTATGGAGAATTGGGGCCCATTTACTTTACAATGCATGAAAATCTGTCAGTCCCATGTTACAAATACTTATGACAGATAATTTGAAATGTCGATACTTCAAGTCCTTGAAGTTGTTCGCTAGCTGACAGAATAAATGTGACAATGGGCTAACCATGTATAAAGGTAGTATTGTCCTACTTGACATTGACATAATACATGACGGAATATATATAGGCTAGAATTATACTAAAAGAAAATTATTCTTTTGTTAAATATTTTTATAGATTGTTTTGCCACAATACTGTTATGCCGTTTTATTCATAGCTATCCAATATATAATAATAATAATAATATTTTAATGATGATCGATAGATATGACGTTTAATGTCATGTTTTATAAGGCAAACGAAAATAAATATAATGCAACGACAAAATGATTACAAGATCCAGGAACAAACTCAAAGCACCAGTAACACCTCCGGACTCGTCGCACAGCTCCGCCTCGCAGCCCACGGTGAGCACATTAGCTACACCGACTGCTGCTGAGGCGTCGAGCTCTAGTTCCAGCGACGAGTTCTTCTCTCCGCCGTCGTCACCAACACCAGCGCGGCGGCGTGGGAGAGGCCGGCCACCGACTTGCTTGGCGTCCCGAGGCCCACAGGCTTCGAATAGGGCTCCCGCTACCGGTGGTGATGTGCGCCGCATGAGATGGACTAATTCTATAAACGAAAACGTCATGCGGGCATATTTTGTGGCTACAGAGGGGGGAATCAACCTTACTGCGTACCGTAGTCGGCTATTAACTGTGTTTCAGGATCTTGAACCAGCTGTTAACGTCTCGGCACAACGATTATCGGATCAGGTACGGGCTATTCAACGTTGTAACATGTTGGATAGTGTTGTACTTGAGCGGCTACGTTCTGAAATAGGAAATAGCCTCGCCTGTCGAACTTCATCTCAGGTTGCAAGTTTAGAGGTACCAAACACACCGCATAATGATGAAGTTGTAGCTGTGGAGGCTATTGCCGTAAGTAACCAGTGCAATGATAAATTAAGGAGTGCTTTGGAAGATGCAATGCTGGAATATCGATCTATGAGTCCAGGCTGTAGACCTAGCCTACCGCGTTTGCCTATGCATAAACGAAATATGGCCCTGGTGTGTGCTCTAGATTCGCTATTATCTGAATATTTGGATAATAGTGAATACCTTTGTGATACGCACTCGATTCTATACTGTGCAGCCGTTGCAGCATGTAGAGTAGCTAGAGTGATTTTTTTTGAAAAGAAACTTGCTTCTCCTCCTAAACCTGCTGTGCCAGCTTGGCAGTATAGAATTGAGCGTCGTATCGCTCGGGCTAGGGCACTCATCGGGAAGCTAATCTGTTTTAAATCGGGAAATACTCGACCGAGGGTCATGCGCTTTGTGAGACAGGCGTTCTCGGGCACTAACATCACGCCTCAAGAATTTATGAGTATGTCGTGTGTCACAGAGCGCATTGACTTTCTAAAACAGAAAGTTTATGCATGGGCCAACCGGATTCGACGTTATAAAAAACGCGTAGACCGATATACCCAGAATCGCATGTTCCAAAAAGATGAAAGGTGGGTTTATCGAAAATGGGAGAAACCCGATTCCGATGTGGATGATGGACCGCGACCAAATGCTGATGCCACAAATGCATTTTGGCGTGGTATTTGGTCGAGGTCCGTTAGTCATATTGAAGGCGAATGGATGAGAGAGGTTGAGCGGGCATGTGAATCTATTCAAACAATGAACCCAATTAACATAATAGAAGACGATGTAGCAAATGCAGTCCGTTCATTGCCCAACTGGAAATCAGCGGGACCGGACGGACTGCATAATTTTTGGCTAAAGTGGTTCCGTAGTTCACATGCTCGCTTAGCAACTCAATTCCAGTCGTCTGTAGAGTCGGGCTCTCTGCCCGATTTTATAACGACTGGAATAACCCACCTTCTCTATAAATCTGGCGATGCCTTGGATCCCAAAAATTATAGACCAATCACGTGTTTACCAACAGTCTATAAACTTCTAACATCCATTTTGAGAATCAAAATTACTTCACATTTAGATAAAAATTCAGTCTTGTCTTTGTCTCAAAATGGATGTAGAGGTGGGACCCGAGGCACCAAAGAGCTCCTTATTATTGATATGACCATTAACCAACAGGTACGCCGTAATCGTCGCAGTCTGGCGACATGTTGGATTGATTATAAAAAGGCTTTTGACTCTGTGCCTCATACCTGGCTTCTGAGGGTGCTGGAGCTGTACAAAGTGGATGCAACTCTTTGTACTTTCCTGCGGTCATGTATGAGGCAATGGAGAACAGACCTTTGCTATCCAGGATGTCGTTAGATTGTAACAAATGGCTTGCCTATTGAACGGGGCATATTCCAGGGCGACAGTCTCAGTCCTTTATGGTTTTGTCTGGCACTGAACCCTCTTAGTACTATACTAGAGAGTTCAGGGCTAGGCTTTCAGTTGCGGAGAGAAGGTCGAGTTATATCCCACCTGCTTTACATGGACGACCTTAAGCTATTTGCCACCACCAAATTGGAACTGATAGAACTATTGAAGTTAACAAAATCCTTCAGTAGTTCTATTAGAATGGAATTTGGCGTTGACAAATGTGCAGTCATGCATGTAAAGAAGGGTGGGATTGTGGAGTCTGAAGGTGTTGAGCTTTCGGATTCCATAATACTCAGATCTCTCTCCACTACTGAGACCTATAAGTATCTGGGTATATCACAGGCATTAGGAATTAATCAATCTGGTCTGAAACAAACATTGAAGGAGCGATTCTTTGGCCGTCTGAAAAAAGTACTGAAAAGTCTTTTATCAGGCGGTAATAAAGTGCGTGCCTTCAATGGGTGGGTCATACCGGTCCTAATGTATTCCTTCGGTATACTTAGATGGACTCAGACTGAATTAGATGCCCTGGATAGGAGAGTGCGGTCCCTGTTGACCACATTTCGAATGCATCATCCTCGTTCATCAGTAATGAGGTTGTATATCCCTCGGAAGTGTGGAGGTCGAGGCTTTTTAAATGTCAAGACCCTCCATAACCGTGAGATATGCAACCTCAGAGAATATTTTCTCAATGCTGACACGAGGTTGCATCGCGATGTGGTTGCAGTGGATAATGGACATACCCCGCTCTCGTTGGCTAAAGAGAATTGGCATAAACCTATAGTACTTGGTGTTACTGATCGCAAGGAGGTATGGAAGAGTAAGGAGCTGCATGGTCGTTTTTATCAGGCCTTACACAGGCCTGATATAGACTTCAATGCATCAGTATCTTGGCTACGATTTGGTGATCTCTTTGGAGAGACTGAAGGGTTTGTTTTTGCAATTACTGACGAAGTTGTAATGACAAAGAACTACAGGAAATATATCCTGAAGGATGGTACGGTAGACATCTGTCGGGCATGTCATCGTCCCGGAGAATCCCTTAGGCATATTATTTCTGGTTGTTCGAGTCTTGCAAACGGTGAGTATTTGCATCGACACAACCAAGTAGCCAAGATCATTCACCAGCAACTTGCTCTTAAGTACAATCTTGTTGATTTAGAGGTACCATACTATAGATATATGCCCGACCCAGTTCTCGAAAATGGTCATGTCACATTATACTGGGATCGATCTATTATCACGGACAGGACTATTGTCGCCAATAAGCCTGACATAGTGGTAATAGATCGATTAGAACGCCGTGCAATGATTGTTGACATCACCATACCTCACGACGAGAACCTCATGAAAGCCGAGGTAGACAAACAAAAGAAATATTTAGACTTGGCTCATGAGGTTGTCGACGTGTGGGGTGTGGATTCAGCGATCATTGTACCGATAGTCATATCTGTCCATGGACTTATAGCCAAGAGCCTTGACCAACACCTACAAAGGCTCGCGTTAAACGGCTGGATCAAGGGCCTGATACAGAAAGCAGTTCTTCTCGACACGGCACGTATTGTGAGGAAATTCCTTTCTCTGGAGCCCTAACCACCGGTAGCTTGGTCCCTGTACCCGATACCGGTGGGTCACTATTTTTTATATTTTTAAATGTATTTTTTATTTTTTTTATAGATATATTTAAAAATGTAATTGATATGTTATATAAATAAATAAAGAGAATAATAATAATAAGCCTCTTTATTTAATAATTCTTCAAAACAAATTAATTGTTGTTAGGTTGTTAGTTTTTATGTATATTAGTTATATAAAAAAATTGTTAATGCTATTTCTAGTCTTAAATATTCTTCTATAATAAAATTATGAACCCTTTTTGGGTATAGGCCTCCTCCATCTTTTTTCATGATTCTCTGTCTTTTCCTAAGCTGGTCCAGTCGTTTCCTACCAAATCTGTTATATCATCAGCCCACCTCTTCGTTGGTCTGCCCACATTCCTCTTTCCACCTGGTCCTTTCCATCGTGTAACTTCTATGGTCCATCTTTTATCTGTGTAGCGAGACATGTGTCCTCTCCACTGCCACTTTAGTGTAAGAGCATGCTGTAGGGCATCTCTAGTTTTTGTTTTGTGTCTGATAGTCTGACTTTTCATTTTGTGTTTATTCCTGATATTCATCATGCTTCTTTTCATTGTTCTTTTTGTAACACTGATTCTTTGTTTTATTTTCATCGTGAAGGTCCAAGTTTGGCAAGCATACAGGAGACACGGTAGCAATAATGTATCAAAAACAACCCTTTTTAATTGTAAGTTATAGTCACCCTTGAGGACTTCCCTTAGTGACCAAAATCTATTCCAAGTGCCGTTGATCCTTCTGTTTACCTCTTCCTCGTTGCTAGATTTATTAAATGACAATCGCATGCCCAAGTAAACATAACATTTGACATATTCTATGTTATTTTCTTGTATCATGATAGGTTTTTCATGTGCATTTGACATTATTTTAGTTTTTGTTGGATTTATTTCCAATCCAAACCAATCTTTGAGCTTTCGTGGTGAAGTGCAATCATCATTTTGGCCAAATCCCTAGCTGTTTCAGCTAATACGACGATGTCGTCGGCAAATCTAAGATACTTTAGGTAACATCCATTTATTTGAACTCCTTTATGTAACCAGTGTAGATTCTGGAATATATTTTCAAGGACAGTGATGAAAAGTTTTGGTGATAGAGGGTCACCCTGTCTGACCCCTCATTCGATCCTAATTTCACCACCTCTACTTTCTAGTTTTACCTTACTTGTACCATGATCATAAATATATTTTAAAATATTAATATACTTTTGGTCTACAATTGAGCGGTGCAGTGCTTTCGATATTAAGCTGTGACTGATTGTATCAAAGGCCTTACAATAGTCAATAAAACCAATGTATAGAGGTCTGTTGAACTCTCGGTATTTTTCAATTATTTGCTTTAGTGTCTGTATGTGATCAATGGTGCTATATCCAGATCGGAAGCCTGCTTGTTCTTTTGACTGTAGTATATCAATATTTGGAGTTATTCTGTTTAGTAATATTGTTGAGAACAGCTTGTATATACTTGCTAATAGGCTTATGGGTCTGTAATTTTCTAAATCTAAAGGATTTTCTTTTTTGAAGATAAGAATTATATCGGATGAGCACCATTGTTTTGGTACCGATTCAGTTTCCAGTACCATATTATATAGTTTTGACAAGTAGTGAGTCAAGACAGTGGCACCTATTTTCAGCACTTCATTACACAAACCGTCTGGACCAGGGCGCTTTTCATCTTTTAAACGTTTTATGTGTTCGTATACTTCTGATTCATCGATAGGTGTAATGTTGCCGACGTTACATGTCTGTAGTTCAGTTTCATTATTGTGTGTTTTCCGGTATAAATCCCTATAGAAGTTTGTTACGTGATTGATAATATCTTCCCTTGATTTTGTTTTATCTGATTTTTTTCTAGTTGTTGTATCCAAGTCTTGTTCATACTTAATTCCCTACTAGCTTTTTTGGTACTTTTTAGATCTTTTTATGTTTCTAGGTTTAATTTCATGTTTATATTTTCTGTAATCGTTCCGGATAGATTTGTTAGCTTCTTTATATGCTTTGCTTAGCTCCTTTCTAATTTCTTTAGTCTTATTTTTAGTGTGTAATAATTTTGAACACTTCTCTATTAGTTGGACTGTGTGTGTGCTGAATATTTTTTTGATGTTTAGGTTGGTTTTGTAACTTGAAACTGTCTCTCATGCTTGTTTCTAGGACATTGTAATAAGTTTGAATATCACTTAAGTCTGTTAGATTATTTTCTATGCTAGTTCGTAAACATTGAATGCAATTTTCAACTTCATCTTTTGACTTTAGGATGTGGATTTGTGTTCTAAAACTGTGTCTGCTATTTGGAGGTATGTCTAGAAGCAATGTGGTTCTTAATAACCTATGATCCGAAGTGAACTGAAAACTATTCAAGATTTCTGCATTCGTTACCAGTTTGGGCAAATTGGTCAATAAGAAATCTATTTCACTTTTGGTGTTAAGATCGGGTTAAATCCAGGTCCACTTACGTGCTTCCTTTTTCTTATAATATGTATTCATTATAGATAGTTTATATTGGAAAGCGTAATTTAATAATCGATCACCTCTATCATTACGCTCTCCAAAATCATATGGCCCCATTATGGGGTGGTAATCTGTACTTGAACAAGCTATTCTAGCGTTAAAGTCACCCATTACCACTATTTTCTCATCGGCCAGTGCATGAGCAGTTTCAATGTCTCTATAAAATTTTTTAAGGTCTTCTTCGGATGATTTAATTGTGGGTGCATAAACTTGAATTATTGATATATTATAGTGATTAAGATTCAATTGCAAAAGTGCTACTCTTTCTGAGATTCCTATGAAGTTTTTTATATTTTGTTTATACTTTATCTTAATTTGGAACCCCACTCCGTATAATCCTTTGGTTTCCCCAACATAACAAAAAAATCTTGATATTCTGCAGCCAGCCCAGCCGCCAGACTTCTGAGATATATCTATCCAATATATCAAATATATATTATGATATATTAGACTTTTATATGAAACGTAGGTATCGTGAAACCTGGCAAATGACCTCTCTGACTGCCCTCTCAGAGATACGCCGTGAAGATAGTTAGTTTGTAGTTTTTAATAATCCGTAAATAATGATACTTTTTCAATTTTTAAAGATATAGAGTAGGTGTGAGGAAATCATACTCAAACCGACGAGAGCCGCCTTGTGCAAAAAAATGAACAAATAAGTAGTCAAATATTTACATAACAACTAATAGGCTTTAATTTCATTAATAACATTGACTATGAAGCATTATCGAACGTCTAAGGAGAAGTCTATCAAAATGGCGAATACGTATTGAATTGAAGCCCACTTCCCACATAAGCACTTTTATGGAATAACCAAATTTTATGTACAATTTGAATCTAAAAGCTACGGTGGCCACTTTCCAACAGGTGAACCATATGCTTACCTCAGTGGTATAAAAAATTACATTCTAGTAAACATCCTTTACCAAGATTCAACTCATAGCCCCAAAGGGTACTCGTATCTCGTCTTGTAAAACACTTTATTCGTGCGTAACTCAATTTCTCACAAATCCATTTTACAAACCGCGATCATACGTTATGAAACTATCAAAGACGCAATGTATGCAATGTGTAGGATTACTCAATCCTATTTATAAAATATCGTTTATATATATAAAAAAACATATCAGCAAGGTATATTACCTTGCTGATATGTTTTTTATATGGTTATAATTTTATTATTTATTTATCTATCACGTTTTATCCCCGAAGGGATGGCAGAGGCATATTATATGGCCACTTTTCACCATGTGTATTCCTATCCAGTTATAATAATTGAAGGTACAAATTGACTATATATGTACTTACTTACTTAATAAGTATCCCTGACGGGTTAGTCAGAGACTCGTTCGACTCTCTATTTCGTCCTACCGTGTTCATGGTCCCACCTACGACTTACCAAAATTCCTAAATGACAGTAGTATTAAGTTGTGGTAAGCGGTTTAAGTATTTTATTCATTACTATACCTCACCATATTATACTGTTAGAATTTTATTACATATCATCACACCTGTTTCCCATCGGGGTAGGCGGAGACTTAAGGCTTTCCACTTGCTACGATCCTGGCATACATCTTTCGCTTCTTCCACTTTCACAAGTGTTTTTATACACACACGCCAGTTAAGAGTAATCTGGACCTGACTTATCTCCAAAATGTCTTCTATTTGATTGACATATGTACATATTGTACATCGAGGTCGCCCCTTACCGGTTAGCCCATTTACTCTCTCCTGATAAATCTATTTCGTCAGTCTACTTTCATCCGTCCTCTCCACGTGTCTAAACCACTTAAGCATCCCATTTTCTATCTTAGTCACTACATTTCCTGCCATACCGTTAGGTTCCCTTATGACACTGTGATTGAGTATTGCGAAACGTTCTGGAATACGGACCTTAGAATAAAATAATGGTCCTTATATTATTCTGACCCAAAATAAGGTATAATGTGGAAACTGGGTGCCATTTGCATCACTTCAAAAGTGATTTGTTACATAGTACATTTTAACGGGCTTTAATCATTAATAAATTATTGGTCATTCATTTATAGGATCATTATTATCATGAAAGCAAACCTGGGGGATGAGGCAAAGGTAATAAAATTGTGTAATTGTGGGACCGTCGTCAGGAACGACGTTATTTAAGTTAAAAATAATAAAAAATATTACATTTTAATTTAAATGTAAATAAATAAACGTATGTTAAGACTAGAATAGTAACTTTCGTGAGCGTTGTTCATTTTTGCAAACTAAATGGTTTTAGATAATTTATACTGTTGATTGATGGCACTTGGTGGAACTTGCTACACATTTTCAATATTGTGGAATTACTAATATTGTGGAATAGTAAATAAATAAATAAATAAATAAATATCCATCACGCCTTATCCCCGAAGGGGTGGCAGAGGCATATTATATGCCCACTTTTCACCGTGTGGATTACTGTCCCACGTAATAGGTGGTGAGCCCATTGCCGTGTTGAAATAGACAGACGCAGGCTGTGGCTACCTGCTGTTGAAATTTTTTAAGCCGCCTATAAGGCCTTCAACCAGGCTTAACGACTGCCATTTTACTGGCAACCGGGACCAACGGCTTAACGTGCCTTCCGAAGCACGGAAACGCTCGCAAATGTAAATGCCACAAAGTGGTCACCCATCCGACGACCAGCCATAGTGAAAGTTGCGTACCTCAGTGATCGTTTACAGAACACTGAGACCGCGGGGCAACGAGCGCTTCTATATCTTATAGTGGAATAGTACAAGTGTTATTATTGGAAAAATAAATGGTTTTACTTACGTGTAAATTTCGGGATAGTCCTACTAGCTTTAGACCTACCCTATTTCAAAAAGAACATCAAGCTAAGTCGCACGTCAGTGCCAGCGCAGCTTGAGATTATAATTATGATAAATAGAGCATGGACAGGGAAAAGGAGAGAGCTGCGCATCCGGCTGCGCACTTGCTCGTGTACTCACTTGTTGTAGTACTCGATACACACACAGCATACGGCGAAATCGCACTACTCGTAGTGAAGCCGCGTTCAGAAACTTCGTTCCAAAAAAATATTTCTCTAGAGATGTATGGATTAAGATATACTAAAGGTACTGTTTTACATCTCATTGAAAGAAAGATACGCCGAATTTCAAAGATAATCAAGACTATTGTTCTTCTTCATAAAATGGATTAAAAAACAAATCTCGAGAACAAGTAACCAAAAACTTTCACAATTCACTGAAAGTCCGTCATGAAATATTTCTTTTTTCAACTTTTATCCTTGACCTGTTCGTAACAATTGGAACAAGATAGCAAAGTTCTAAAAGTTTTAATTTAACAAAATTCTTTTATGAATCATTTGGAAAGAAGGCTGAGGACTACAAACTTTTAATTTTTCTTAGTTAATTCTTCAGTATTTCGGTTTCCATTGTTTTGTACTCTTTGAGAAATAAAACCTTTGTTTTCCTTGTTTAGTGCATACATACTAATTCTTTATTAGGTAGATACATATAATATACCACTTGAATTCATTAATCTGAGAGTTATCTCCATCCATTCCACATGGATATGTTGGACCCACCGACCCAGCAACTAAACCTACAAGGCGTTCTATCGCGTCCGCTTACGCCACACTCTGCTCCATATCTATTACAAGAGAAGCGTATACAAGATACCTATCTCCATCCTATAGAAAAATCCTTGATCGCCCTAGTCTTAGCAGCAATGGGCGTTTGTCTGATCTATACATATAAACGAAATTTCCTGTTTGTAATTAAAAAAAAAAAAAAAAATTTTGTTTTTGTGAAATAATATCTATTATGATTTTTGAAACGAAGTTCGTTAACGCGGCTTACGGGTAGTGTGATTTCGTTCGCTTTTTTGCGGTTATGGTGCGTGTATCGAGCGAGCCTACTACAAGCAAATGAGTACCTACACGAACAAGTATTGCACTGCCGTGTGCGCCCCTCTCTCTCTGTCCCTGTTTTTTTTTATCATATAACATATAACTCAACATATAGAAAAAAAACGGTAAAAAAACCATTTTTTTTTTAGGGTAAACCAGGAACGTCTAGAGCAAGTGAATGAAATTGTGTATTTAGGAAGTATGTTTAGCGCGGATGGAAGATGTGATTCGGATGTAGAACGGCGAGTAGCTGCCGGAAACAAAGTTAACGGTGCTTTGTCCCAGTTAGTAAACCGACAAAGCATCGTAAAAGAAGCACGAATGGCGATTCATAACGCAGTGCTAGTGCCAACTTTGCTTTACGGTAGTGAAACCTGGGTATGTCAGCAGATGCATGAAAGTAAATTGAATGCTGTGGAGATGCGATTACTTCGAAAATTGTGCGGCGTAACTTTGGCCGACCGAATACCTAACGAAGTGATACGTAATATGGCAGGTTTGAATGAAAGTGTCAGCGTTAAGCTGGAAAAGGGCGTGCTCCGTTGGTTTGGACACGTCCAACGAATGAGTGAGGAACGATTGACGAAGAATATATATTGTTCAAAAGTAAAGGGTAGAAGGAGTCAGGGTAGGCCGAGACTTACATATGAAGACCACGTGAGCAGATTGCTCAAAAACGGAAAGGTCAAAAGTACTCGGATAAGCGATTGATGAATCTCGAAGAAGCGAAAGCCTGGCGATCTGTCCTCTCTGACTACCCCGTCAGGGATACAGCGTGAAGATAGTTAGTTAGTTTTTTTTTATAACTCAACATACGTAATTTTTTATTATGGTTTTTCCATATAAGTTACATTATTGTAAAAGCAAGTTATTTTTTTGTCCGTCTCTCTGTATGTTCCGGCTAAACGTTTAAAACTGAATCTTGATAATCTGGATTGATTTCAACGGGATTTTCACTGGCAAAAAGGCCTGACGTTATAAGCAATAACTTTAGCTACATTTTATTCCCGTATGCCCTCGGGAAAGAACGCGTGCCTATGATATAAATAAGATTTTATGAACACACAAATGATATTATAACTTTAATAAAGGTTTGCTCTTTTATTTTTCAAAGAGAATATTCTCGATGTTCTCCCTAGCCAATCTAATTGTTAGTGGACAAACACACAGGTGTTAGAGTTTGTGTATTTGCTACTATTATAATTTATCTATCACGCCTTATCCCCGAAGAGGTGGCATATATATTATAAGCCCACTTTTCACCATGTGTATTCCTGTCCCACGTAATAGGTGGTGAGCCCATTGCCGTGTTAAAATAGACAGACGCAGGTTGTTGCTACCTGCTGTAGAAATTTTTAAGCCGCCCATAAGGCCTTCAACCTGGCTTAACGACTGCCAATTTATTGGCAACCGGGACCAACGGCTTAACGTGCCTTCCGAAGCACGGAACTGGGGTGGGTCTAAAGGGCCGAATGAATTTAATAAAATGTGTCTATTTTAGATGTTAAATTTGTAAGAAATTTTGAACCTGTTGCCTTTTTAGTGAGGTGGTAACAAAAAGGCTAAAAGGTCTTATGTGCTAGACACTCATTAGCACGACCAATTAAAGTCCTGGTAGTCTCGGACTGAACTACTACCCTCTTTAATAAAACAAATATGTCGGTAACAATTGCAACATAAATCTTCTTGAAATGTAACTCTATCACTTGCTTAACTCAGGGATCCTTTCGGCAATTTAGTCACGTCAAGAGTCAATAGCTACGGAATCCTACACTGACTAGAATGTCCTACTGTCTGTATACAGTGCTAATTGCCTTACATTTGTCGATGTTGTACCAACAAAGCCACTTCAATCCTCAGAGAGATATGTTAATGTTTTGTGTTTCCATTGGTTGCAATGTTAGATTTCTGAATAAAAAACTATCTTTAGTGACTCTTTATGGAGTATTTACATAGGCGTTACAGGTTTTACTATATCTATACTAAAATTATAAAGCTGAAGAGTTTGTTTGTTGGTTTGTTTTGTTGAATGCGCTAATCTCAGAAACTACTGATCAGATTAGAAATATTCTTTTTGTTTTAGATATTATCGAATAAGGCTATAGGCTATATATCATTACGTTACTACACTGAGGAGCAGAGCAGTTGTCATAAATGTCGACAAATCGGGCAAATTTTTATGCACCATTGTAGAATTTATAAGCGGGATTAAATAGGTGCGACGGGAGGTCGATATATTTCACGGGCGAAGCTGTAGGGGTCAACTAGTATATTATACATAGATATAGTAATGCCTTTTTACATGGAGGAGTAGGCAAAATGAGTAAAGGCATGTTACAATACATCAACAGCTACGTTTGGTCCTACGTAACTTCAAATTACTATAAAGGAGAGTCTGTTTTTTGGGCCTCCAACTGGGTATAACAGCTGCCATGTTACTAATATCAAGAACCAAAGAAGAAGAGAAGCGCTAGTGGCCCCGCTGACTCAGTGTTCTGTAAACGAGCACTGCGTTAAGCAACTTTCGCTATGGCTGGCTAGGGATAGGTGAGTGCTTTGTTGTATTTCCATTTACAAGCGTTTCCGTTCTTCGGAAGGCATGTTAAGCTGTTGGTTCTGGATGCCAGTAACATGGCAGTCGTTAAGTCAAGTTGAAGGTCTTATGAACGGGTTGAAAATTTTTCAACAAACTATCAATACAAAAATGTAATTATTTTATTTTTGACCTGCGATTTTTTTTCCTTTTTTGGTTATCTTTTGATTATATAGTTCTAAACAATAGTCAATACCAGTTAGACCATTATACAATTGTTCAATAACATACATGTTTATTTTTCCCTGAAGCTCAGAGATACACTATACGCCTCACGGAACCGTCTGCCATAAAATTAACCGACAAATGGACAGTGTTATCCTTCCAAAAAAGAACAGATTTTCCAAATCGTAAGTGAGCGCTGCGCAGTAAAATTTCATCAGCATTTATTTTCTTTACGCCGCAATCTTCAAGTTTTTTATCATCTTAATATTACGTACTGGCTTTTCGCTGTAATCATGAGTTATGGCATCTTTTATCTGGTACCGAGACCGGTCGTGCCTTATTGAACCTTTCGTGCAAAAAGTGCTCGAGCATCTTATCGATAGAATATTGTGTAAGGTGCTTTAGATATATATTATTTTATGTTGCTGTGATAAGCCTGTCGATAAGCATCCATGATTTCAAGCTTTCAATATGTTTTGAAATTTTTGAGTCCTATTCTACCAGGACTTTAATTAGTTGTGCTAATTAGTATCTGGCACATAAGACCTTTTAGCCATTCTGTTACCAGCTCACTATAAAGGCACGGGTTCAAAATTTCTTCCAAATTCAACATCTAAAATAGACACATTTTATTTTATTAATTTTATTCGGCCCTTAAGACCCACCCCAGTTCCTTGCTTCAGTAGACACGTTAAGCCGTTGGTCCCGGTTGCCAATAAAATGGCACTCGTTAAGCCAAGTCGAAGGCCTTATGGGTGGCTTAAAAAATTTCAACAGCAGGTCGCCACAGCCTTCGGCTGTCCATTTCAACACGGCAATGGACTCACCACCTGTTACGTGGGACAAAAATATATACGGTAAAAGGTGGTGGTATAATATGACTCTGCCTACCCCTTCGGGGATAAAGGCGTGACAATATGTATGGAATTTTAATAAAATAAACTAATTTGTAAAATATTTTTTGAAGTTTTACTTTTTTGGCGAGTTAGGGAAAAATGATGAGCGTAAATTTTTAAGATGCGCGGCGCAGAATGTCACGTAAAACTGACACCATGAAATTTGCGAATTAGTGTTTTCATGACAACTTATAAATAAATAAATTCAAAGTAGTTTTCAAACACTCTGAAGTTAGCTATAGTCAACATTAAAGTTTTTTCTACAATCGAAGGATAAGTCGAAAGATGAAATTTTTAGTAAGATTTTTATCTTGTTACGTCAAAAAAGTTTAACTTCTAACGTGTGTACATAAGTACACACACTTTTTTATTTAAAATCACTGATTCCATTTTCAAAGAGATAGTAGATCCTCATTTCTTACTAGTAGTCTTAGTCAGCAATATATTTTAGTCGTATTATTTTAGTTGGTGTAACCTACACCTGCTGAATAACGGACGAGGCATATAGTACCAGCTGTATTGAGCCTACATAATAGGTGTTGAGCCATTGCTGTTAAAAACCATACGATAAATTCACTAACTTAAATTTATCTATTTACGCTATTATGTATAAATGTTAATTTTAATTCTATCTATACTTTCTTATTTATACACTTAAATTTATTATTTTTCTACTTCTTTACGTTCTTCTGTCACCGGTTTGCTGAGAGATATTTCTTATAGATATAAGTAGTACCTACCATTGTACTTATGTTTCCTTCAATTGTTCCTTCTGTTACCAAGTGTGTACATAAATAAATAAAGAATAAGATAAAATATAGTGAAAAAAAAACATTGTGTGAGACTGGTGCCTGAAGTAGGTTTGTGCATGTGCACAACCTGTATTACTAGTCACCAGGGCCCTCCCGCAGTAAACAATCACATTACTACTGTTTTCCGAAACAAACACAACAATAATGAAGTCTATTTGCAATATTTGAGTGTAAGGCGAGTGCCTTACACCCAAATATTGCAAAAAGACTAAATGTGCCCCCAGGTAAAAACAAAAAAAAAAGAAAAGGGAAAAAACGGAAAGGTCAAAAGTACTCGGATACCCAGACGTGCGTGTATGAAGCGATTGATGAATCTCGAAGAAGCGAAAGAAGTATGCATGGATTGCGAAGCCTGGCGATCTGTCCTCTCTGACTACCCCGTCAGGGATACAGCGTGAAGATAGTTAGTTTTTTTTTTTTAGTTAGGTAAAAACAAATAACTATGGTGAACGTAATATAAGGTTTGCTTAGTAATTTGTGGCGATAATGAGGATATTCTGTGGTTAGAATTAGAAACCCACCCCAGTTCCGTGCTTCGGAAGGCACGTTAAGCCGTTGGACCCGGTTGCCAATAAAATGGCAGTCATCCAGTCCATTTCAACACGGCAATGGGCTCAGCACCTGTTGTGGGACAAAAATGCATACGGGTAAATGTGGGCGTTTAATATGCCTCTGCCTACCCCTTCGGGGACAAAGGCGTGACAATGTGTATGTATGTATGTAGGTATGTAGAATTAGAGAATAAGAAAGTTAATACTGGAGACAGTAGCTTATATTAATTAATTTAGTTGGTGACTTTACTAAGATCTTTGCTGCCAAGTGACCCCTGCTACCGGTGCACCTGCTGACAAAAAGACAAGGCCACGACGAGAGTTTGGAGAGCCGACTGCAGTCGCTTTCAACAATGCCGATAATCAAAAGTCAAACGATTATTGCTCGTAAAGTGGAGCCCAGGTTCCAAATCCAGGTGTTGCTTGGAAGCAACTGGGAATACGCTAAGTTGAAGAAGAAGAGACTGAAATCTGCAAATCTTTTATTGCAAATCTGAACAAATTCATAGTTATAGTTACTATTCAATTGGATAAAGTTCACTGCGTTTTTTTATACCACTAAGGTGGGTGACAAGCAAACGGCCCATCTGATAGAAGGTGCTTACCGTAGCTTGTGGACGCTTGCCACCGCTAAAGGTGTAGCAGTCGCACTGCTGACCCTAATTTACAATATTAGCGTTAAACAATTATTTATGCCCCTATAACGATTCTCCAAAACATTTCCATGTGATTTTCCTTTGTGTTCCTATTTCTAATTGAAAACGGGAAATATAACGTATCGGGAGGCAAATGAGACCGACACGGCGGTGCGGCGATGACAGTTAAGAGATGCGTTTGTGATTTGCTTTCTTTTTTTCTATGAGCTCACAAAGAAACTGAATTTAATTTGAAAAATTCTTACTACAAAATTACATTTTCTTTTTAAAGTGAAACTTCTTTATCGACGTATGAGAGAAATTTTATAGCTGTAAAAATGTCGTAAAGAAGTCACACTTCTTACCTTTTACTCTGGTACACACACATATTTTTTTGTTTTATATTATCAATCACGCCTTTATCCCCGAAAAGTTGTAGATGCATATTACATACCCAAATTTCACCGTGTACATTTGCACTTTTTGTACTTACTATCTTCACGCTGTATCCCTGACTGACTAGGGGTAGTCAGAGAGGACAGATCGCCAGGCTTCGCGATCCATGCATACTTCTTTCGCTTCTTCAAGATTCATCAATCGCTTCATACACGCACGTCTAGGTATCCGAGTACTTTTGACATTTCCGTTTTTGAGCAATCTGCTCACGTGGTCTTCATATGTTAGTCTCGGCCTACCCTGACTTCTTCTACCCTCTACTTTCGACAATATATATTCTTCGTCAATCGTTACTCACTCATTCGTTGGACGTGTCCAAAACAACGGAGCACGCCCTTTTCCAGCTTAACGCTGACACTTTCATTCAAACCTGCCATATTGCGTATCACTTCGTTACGTATTCGGTCAGCCAATTAAGAGGCCGGCGAACAACAAATTTCCCATACAAACGTAATACCAAATTCTTTTTCAATTTGAGAATATCTCGACATAAATCATCGCTGTTATTCGGATTAAGAAAGTATTTATCTATGTTTCGGTTCAATTTTTTTCTTAAAAATATTTACCTACTTAAAAATATATGCGATTATATTTCGTACATTTTTTGACATTAACGAGATAGTTTCCTCCTATTCATTTTATTTAAATAACGCAATTAATCATTATGCTATTTTAACAGAGATGTCCGAGGAACGGTGGCGTTCTCCACGAATTGAATTTGAACGGCCGCTTCGCCGGCTCTTAAGTGTAATTTTTTAAGTATCTAACTTAGAACGATTTTTTGTTTCACGTGTGGAATCCCTATGATTATTTTACCGGACTCGAATCGAATTAAACCAAATTGTCCCTATCCATTGAAGTTATACTTTATTTGGCGCGTCCCGTCCGCGACCATCACGAAAAACCGACGCCATGAAGTTAGCTGATAAGTGTTTTATGACAACTTATAACTACATTCGAAGTAGTTTTCATTCTATTGATGTTTTTTTTTCTTAATTTATCATTCCTGTTACAAACAAAGAGTTGTGGTATCACATAGATTAAATCTTATTAGACTAAAGCAGTGACTATAACTTCTAGCGCGTGTACATAAATTCACACACACTTTTTTTATCGAGGTTAAAGAAATTTCTAGGAAGGACGTCCGACAGACGCTGACAGACATTTGGCTACCAGCGCGGCCGCTGCCCACATTTCATCTGTTATACTTAGTCGTACGTTAGGTGATGAACCTATTGTAGTATGAGGAGCAAAGTAGATGAGATGTCCTTCGGATACTAAAGAAGGATACTCCGACCAGATAAGGTGATCACGCTGGATGACTGAGATATTATATAAGAGATACTAATTGACGCCCGCGACTTTACCCGAGTGGTGAAGTTTTTCCGCTTCTGATCACCACAGAAACTTGTTCCTGGAATAAGTTAATTAATTAGTCTATTATATGTTTTTCTGATGTATAAGCTATTGTATCGTAAAGTTTCATTAAAATCCATTCATGACTTTATACGTGAAAGAGTACCTAATAAACATCAAAACATTTTTACAAAATTTCGCGTTTATGATTATATATATCTGATTTTAAATGAATTTAGTGGAATAACTTCGAAAAAAATTGTGAAAACTTTCGGTGTTATTTACATTAAAAACTTCTTTTATGTTAACTTTAGGTAGTAGATAGATAGTGTGGTAGATCTTGTTGTAACCTTTAACACCCGTATGTGTTTAGTATAATAAGATATAAGTATGTTTATCAGTTGTCTAGATCGCATAGCACAAACTTATATTAATTTAGTTTGGGCTTGATGACATTGCGTGATAAACTAAAAAAATATTTTAAAAAATTGTGCGGTCCCCTTTCAGGAACAAATATCCATAATTAATAATAATTTTTACTTAGTTGTTAAAAAAAAATTAAGCAGTGCCATTGAGCCCAAACTAAGCTACAAGCTTTACTATATATGTACAAGCTTGTAGCTATTTAAGTATGTATATAGGCAACTGATATACATACATATATATTTCGAAATAAATACATATTATACTAACATTTGTGAATCACACATTTGTTTCGACCCGGGAATCGAATCCGGTGGCGCGGCAGTCGCATACACTACCACCGCGCCATCGAGGCAATCAAAAAAATAGACATTTTTTTGAGGTTAAATGATGAAAAGAGACAGGAGCACAACGAGAGAGAGAGAGTAAGCTTCGTAATCACTTGCTCGTGTGCTCATTTGCTTATAGTAGGCTCGATATACGCATACGCACATAGCATACGGTATTTCGTTACGTTATGATTTCTACTAAATCGCATTAAACACAAGCCGCGTTAAGAAACTTGTTCCAAAAATACAGAGAATAATATATATTAGTGTCAAGCAAAATAACTTACAACGTGATAAATGTGCCCCCAGGTAAAAACAAATAACTATGGTGAACATAATATAAGGTTTGCTAAGTAATTTGTGGCGATGATGAGGTTATTCTTTGGCTAAAATTAGGGAATAAGAAAGTTAATATTGAAGACGGTAAATCAATACGCCTTTAGGCACTTGTCCCACCGCCAACGAGAATGCAACTAACAGAAAACACACTATTTTCTAGCAAAAAACAAGTTAAAGAATTTATATACTTAGGTTCAAAATTTGCGAGAGATGCAAAGTGTGATGATGACATTGAAAGTAGAGTTTTGGCAGGCAATCAAGTGAATCAATCTATACCTTTATGAGCACCCAGAACGTATCTAAAAAGGCAAGACTGGCTGTGCATAGAGAAGTGCTTGTCCCTACAGTAACATATGGCAGTGAATGTTGGGTATGGCAGAAGAATAATAGAAGTAAAATTAATGCAGTAGAAATGAGGAGTCTGCGAAGTATAGCTGGAGTGAAATTGTTAGATAAAGAAAGGAACAGCGTGATTAGGGAATAGAAAAAGGGTTGCTTAGATGGTTCGGACACGTGGAGACGATGGATGATAATAGACTGACGAAGAAATTTATGCGGCGAGAGTAAATGGGCAAACTGGTAAGGGTCGACCTCGACGTACATATGCCAATCAAATTGAAGATCTTTTGACAAAAGGCCAGGTCAAGGGTAACCTTAATCGGCGAGCGTGTATGGAAACAATTATGAAAGTTGTATGCCAGGATCGTAGCAAGTGGAAAGCCATAGTCTCTGCCTACCCCGATGGGAGACAGGGGTAGAGATATGTATGTATGTATTTTCTAGCTGAAGAAGCTTATCATACGTCCTAGATTAATAATTTGACTGTTTAGTTTGACTACCTTTGTGGCGCGGTGGAAGTGTATCGAATTACTACGCAAGAGGTAGTGAGTTGGATTCCCACTCAGGATAAAACTTTGTGTGATAAGCACGATGGTTTATTCTGTGTTTGGGTGTTATTTACCTATAATATGTATCTATTTAGAAATATATAAGTATGTTTATCAGTTATTTGGTTACCATAGTACAAGCTCTGTTTAGTTTGGAATCAGATGGCGTTGTGTGAGTTGACCCAAAGATATTTATTTATTTAATAAAAATATACGTTATTAACAGGTAGATGAGTAGTCAGTTTAAAATGACACTGACTGGCGAAAACACTTTCTACTCTTGGAACAATTATTAAAGGGGGGAGGAGGATATCACCACACCCCCTCGAATCGTCAATCCTACAAGGATAACCTTTACTAATTGTAACGGAGAAATGGAGAACCCAACTTCTCGAGGAAAGGGATTTAGGTAACCTTTTTTTTTTCACAGCGCCATCTTACGCAACCTAAGCTACTAGCTTGTAGATACTTTGGCATCTAGACAATTGATATACATGCTTATATATTTCTAAATACATACATATTATCTATAGGAAACACTGATACTCCGAAACCAACACTAGTGGATCACACAAATATTTGTTTCGACCTGGGAATCGAACCCGGGAGCTCATGCGCGGCATTCGCATGTAGATTGTTAATAATATGCAATACTCCTACTTTACAACGTGTTATTTAGTCGACACGTTGTTTCGCCGGGTTAGGTGGCTGCTCGTCCTCATCCTCTTCGTAACTAGGACCTGGGACCAGTAACCCCTTTAAACATTTATAATGGTATCGCCAACACACAAGACATCTTCAGGACTCCTTGCCAGCAAATCTTCTGCCGCTCCTTTAATAATCGTTCTACAATAGATTTTTGCCATGTTACGCCCGATTAAATTAGTTACTGCCTAAACTTATTTATCGCAAGAGAAATAAATAAAAAGTTTCAGAAGTAAACGATGTAGAATAAATAGTACATTGTTTCCGTATGAATACTACATGTTTTCATTTCTAGATGAACAAAAATAAATATAAATACAGTGGACACTTTTTTTACAGGTTCATCTAGCCCAAACTAAGCTATAAGCTTGTACTATGGTATCTACACAACTGATATACATACTTATTTATTACTAATATACACAGAAAACACCCAAACTCCGAAACCAACATTTGGGGATCACACCAATATTTGTTCCGACCCAGAAATCGAACAAGGGGCCTCAGAGCGGCAGTCGCATACACTGCCACTGCGCCACCGCGGCATTTTTTTTTTTCAAGACTTATCTCACCCATATTCCCATTACTGTGAATCCTGTAAACCAGGATCTACAGCAATGACCAAATTCTACTTACGAGTACATTCACCGACGTTTTAAACACGTTGTTGCGTCCGTGATCGCCGCACGAAACGTTGGTGAATGTAAGTAGAATTTTGTTTCGAGTGAAATTCCGAGTAGTATATAAAACATGAGTATACACCGCGAAAGTTTAAAAATAACATTAACAATGACCAAGATCAAAAAAAAGTTACACCGAGCTCAATCTCGGTGAAGTCCCAGGAGAAGTTAAAATGTCTTGGAACCCGCATCTAATTTAATAAGAAGTAATAGTTTCTAGTTCTAGTTTCTTCACATTGATCGTCGGCGGTGAGACTATCGCCTTACCCACGAAGTGTGTCGCGTCATCCCACGCTTATAATACGCTTATACCGCACGCATTATTCGCGAGTGACACATAACAGCAGTTTCATGTTACTGACACAGATAGTGTTAATAATTTATAGCCCTGCCTGAAATGATGAACTTAGAAGATAATAATGTTCACACATTTACGCATTTATTTATGCGCACTTAAACATATTACTCACAATAACTATCATAACGAACTTATTTCTTATGACGAATGCTATTTTAGACTAAAAACTAACTAACTATCTTCACGCTGTATCCCTGACGGGGTAGTCAGAGAGGACAGATCGCCAGGCTTCGCGATCCATGCATACTTCTTTCGCTTCTTCGAGATTCATCAATCGCTTCATACACGCACGTCTGGGTATCCGAGTACTTTTGACCTTTTCGTTTTTGAGCAATCTGCTCACGTGGTCTTCATATGTAAGTCTCGGCCTACCCTGACTCCTATGCTATTTTAACTTTAATTGTAGTCCGTATCAGATGTAATGAAGCGCTCCTGGCCCCGCTAATTCAGTGTTCTGTAAACGATCAATGCGTTAAGCAACATTCGCGATAGGTGGTCCTTAGATGGGTAACCACTTTGTGGAATTTACATTTGCGAGCGTTTGCGTGCTTCGGAAAGGCACGTGAAGCCGTTGGTCCCGGTTGCCAGTAAAATGGCAGTTGTTAAGCCAGGTTGAAGGCCTTATCTGCTCTTGAAAAATTTCAACAGCAGGTCGCCACAGCCTGCGCCTGTCCATTTCAACACGACAATAGGCTCAGCACCTGTTACGTGGGACAAAAATGCATACGGTGAAATGTGGGCGTATAGGCATACTATACGCCCACATTTCACCGTATGCATTTTTTCTGCCTACCCCTTCGGGGTTAAAGGCGTGACAATATGTATGTATCAGCTGTAATACCTATAGACTATTTTTTATTGTAAATGTGTTAATATGTATGAATGGTTGTATTATTAAAATAAATAAATAAATAAAAAACTAAACGGTTTTACTAACGTGTAAATTTCAGGATAGCTCAGCTTCCAAAAAAATTTTCTAATGTTGAAAATATGTGAATTTGAGAACCTACTCTTTTCGGTTGAAGAAGATTAGCTAAAATATTTATAATAGCTAATGTTTTTCCTAATATTAAGTACTTATTTTATGGAAAAGAGTTCTGTAATTAGTAAGTACTAGTATAAATAGGATAAATAAATAGGATATTATATGCCCACTTTTCACCGTGTGTATTCCCGTCCCACGTAATAGGTGGTGAGTCCATTGCCGTATGAAATAGACAGACGGAGGTTTTGGCTACCTGCTGTAGAAATTTTTAAGCTGCCCAAAAGACTCTCAACATGACTTAACGACTGCCATGTTACTGGCAACCGGGACCAACGACTTAAAGTGCCCCGAAGCACGGAACAATCGTAAATGCAAAGTGGTCACCCATCCGAGGACCAGCCATATGAAAGTTGTCTAACTCAGTGATCCTTTACAGAACACTGAGTCCACGGGACCACGAGCGCTTCAGGAATCTTCTTCAAGAAAATAAGTTTTGCTATTAATAAGTACTTAATAATAGAATATTTCAATTAAAATATTTTCACGTTCGTATTCACTACAGCTCCTTATTAAAGCTGTATAACAAATTAATTAGTATTCCTTACTCTCTCCTACAGATGTATTCTGCATTTTAATGCAATAGTGCATTACTATGCGAACCTTGCTTCCTGCAGCCAAGTGAAATTACTTAGCTTGTTAAATCACTGACGTGTACTATTATTTGGTATATTTCTTATTATATACTAGGTGACCCCCACGGCTTCACCCGTATCATACTTCGTACATTCGTCGCGCCTATTTAATCTCGTCACTTTTAAAAACTACAATTATACGTAAAAAATTGCCCGATTTATCGACATTTATGTTTACTGCTCCGCTCTCCAGGGTAGTAGCGTGATGATATATAGCCTAAAGCGTTTCTCGATAAATTGGCTATTCAACACAAAAAGAAATGTATAAATCCCAACAGTAAACAAACAGACCAAACAAACAAACTCTTCAGCATTATATGTTATTATAGATTAAAGAGACTTTTACCATAAAGATGTATTTAAAAAAGAATAATTGAGTTTCTTGAACGTCATTGTCACGCCTTTATTAACAAAGGGGATGCAGAAGAGAAGAGAAGGAGAAGAGAAGGAGAGAAGGGAAGGCAGAGGCATACTATACGCTCACATTTCACCGTATGCACTTTTGTCCCACGTAACAGGTGGCCCATTGCCCTGTTGAAATAAACAGACGCAGGTGGTGGCTACCTGCAGTTGAAATTTTTCAACCCTTCATAAGGTCTTAAAATTGACTTAACTACTGCCATGTTACTGGAAACTGGAACCAACGGCTTAACGTGCCTTCCGAAGCACGGAAACGCTCGGAAATGTAAATGTCATAAAGTGGTCACCCATCCGTGATCAGTCATATCACAGTTGATCGTTTACAGAACACTGAGTCCGCGGGGCCACAAGCGCTTCACTACGAGACTAAGGCCCGTATTCTAGAACGTTTCTCAATACTCAATCGACGCTTGAGAGTAGACTTTATAAGGCAAAATCAAACCTCAAGCGTTGATTGAGTATTAGGAAACGTTCTAGAATACGGCCCTAAGGTTCCAGAACGTCACTCAACACTAAATCGACGCTTGAGAGTAGATTTTAAAAGGCAAAATCTAGCCTCAAGCGTTGATTGAGTATTGAGAAACGTTGTAGAATACGGACCTTAGTAATTAATAATTAATTTCCCAACACAGAGAGACAAAGCAAGTTGAAGTGGAGCAATAAAGACCTTTTTATTTTACCTTCGTGGTACAGGTAATCAGTCTTAACTAGGTTTATTAATTACGTTGTACTTTAATTACTTTCTTGTCAATATTAGTCAACTTTCTTTATTAGACATTTCGGGTTGTGTGGTTCACTACGGAGAATAATAAAATGCCATTACTTCTCTGGGTTTTATAATAATAATAACCATGGTCAGAGAAAAAAAAATATATTTTTTTTTGTGTGCCTTTTAGAATGCCGTGAGGCGAAACCGGTAAGGTTTATCAAGTAAATATTGTGGAAAATATACAAGTGTTATTATTGAAAATGTGTAGCAAGTCCCACCAAGTGCCATCAATCAACAGTATAAATTATATTTTTTTTATTCTTCCCCGATTTCGTTTTTCGCTTTTTGATCAAATTTGATCCATAATACGACATCTAGCCATAGATGGTTTAGAAAAAATCATATCGAAAATCAGACATACCACGGAGGAATTATCACCGAAAGGAAAATAGACTCGACTAAAGAACTCGAAAAAGTACAAATATATTATTTTGTAGTTTGAGATGCACGGGCAGGTGGACCAACACCAAATTTAAAAAAAAGAAAAATTCATATTCGTCAATATATATTCTTACTTCTTGTTACTTGATGTTCGGAAATGGTGTCGGCAAAACGTTTCGCTCCATGTAGACTTACCGGGAAAGGCAAGTGCACTTAGTAAATATTTGGTTCTGATAGAAATCTCAAAAAAATATTGTGAAGGAACGGGTAGAGACGTTCCTTCGATACAAAGGGAGGATTCTCCGACCAGCAAGGGGATCACGCCTAACGGGACGTGGCTCGCCTGGGTGCCACCAACGGTTGATGTTGGGCTGTTGCATTTATCATTCTTTGACGCGTGAAACTCATTTTTTGCTCCTTTCAGGATTCTTAGTATCGTTGTAGTTTAATAGGTCTTCGCTATATGGCGCTGGTCACTACATTATCAATGGTATACAATCTTGATTTGGACACGTATATTATACTTAACTAACCAACTATCTTCACGCTGTATCCCTGACGGGGTAGTCAGAGAGGACAGATCGCCAGGCTTCGCGATCCATGCATACTTCTTTCGCTTCTTCGAGATTCATCAATCGCTTCATACACGCACGTCTGGGTATATTATACTGCTTTTTTTTTTCATCTATGTAGAAGACCTCACCAAAATCACCGGATCTCAAGCGACCTCAGATTTTCAGGTTCAGGTCTTGGGGGTGGGAGCGTAGACGGCAGTTGCTCATAACAATTCTTACCAAAATTATCAATGCGCAAATTACTATGTCTGTCTATCGCGCTTACACGCCAAAACTACAGAACCTATTTAAATGAAATTTGGTACCGAGATAGTCAAGAGCCCTAGAGAGAAATAGGCTATTTTTGTCCAGTGAAACAAGTTCCTGTGGGAAACGAGAACGGGAAAGCTTCATTGCGCCGGCGGAACCGCTGGCTTCAACTAGTTTTATACGTATTTTATTTTCAAAATTTAAAAGCCTTACTAAGTTCCTAGTAGCTACATGTAAGTTGAACCCTTGCTCTAAATTTAGGTAGGGTGGAAGTTACTGAGAGTAAAATAAAACTGAAGAGATGATTCGTACGTACATTGGCTGCATGCTGTGGTGGCTTTTGCGTATGGTGCTGGTCTGTTTTATCATCGCTGCATGGTTAAAAAACGGCAAAGTCATTATACCTATCGGCCATACCATCCCTAGCAGAATAGTACATACATACAAAACAGTGTTACCGTAAAATTAACGCAAGGCTTATTTCGGGTTTAAAGACACTTTACTTGCGAGTTTGCGGTGTTCCAACTCGGTTTCTAGACTTGGTCAATGTAGATCCTTGTTTATAAGACTCACAGTAGGTAATAGCTGTACGGGTAGAAATAGGACTCATAATTGATTTTTGTTCTTTTGTTTATCACTAATGTTCAGTACCGTATTGTCCACAGTTGGTAATTTATTTATTTATTTAGCATAAATAAATAAAATAAATAAATATCCATCACGCCTTATCCCCGAAGGGGTGGCACAGGCATATTATATGCCCACTTTTCACCGTGTGGATTCCATTGCCGTGTTTAAATAGACAGACGCAGGTTGTGGCGACCTGCTGTTAAAGGTTTTCAAGCCGCCCATAAGGCCTTCAACCAGGCTTAACGACTGCCATTTTACTGGCAACCGGGACCAACGGTTTAACGTGCCTTCCGAAGCACGGAAACGCTCGCAAATATAAATGCCACAAAGTGGTCACCCATCCAAAGAAAAGCCATAGTGAAAGTTTCGTAACTCAGTGATCGTTTACAGAACACTGAGACCGCGGGGCCGCGAGCGCTTCTATAACTATTATTTATAAATAAATAAATAATAGTCATGTAGTGCCCTTTCTCTCTTTTTATTCTCCACTAGGTGGATGCGTTTACCAACCAGTAATACTTAGATATGAAGACCTCGTGAGCAGATTGCTCAAAAACGAAAAAGCTAAAAATTCTCGGATACCAAGACGTGCATGTATGAAGCAATTGATGAATCTGCAAGAAGTGAAAGAAGTATGCATGGGTCGTGAAGCCTGGCGATCTGTCCTGTCTGACTAGCCCGCTAGGGATACGGCGTGAAGATAGTTAGTTATTTGGTTTTAATACGTTCATAAGTTTGACATTGTGACTTAATGAATAAAGACAATTAAATTTGATTGACCGTTTTCTAAGAGTACAGTAATATTATTTTACATTACAGTCATATCAATTTCTGACAACTGATTTAGATGTTTGTGTAAAAAATTATTACAGCCATAATATCACATAACCCAATTTATACATAACATACAAAACCACATTTTTTCATTCAACTATATATCGTATTACAAATAACTTGTTTAAGTCCATGTGGTTGAGATCGTTAGAAAGGGTTAGTTTGGTTAAGGCATTAGTACTATCGCTGTGAAAAGAGCGAGAAGCGGAACGGTTTCCAGTGAACAGTGTGTTTAAACCTCACAGTTTTGTGACAAGGCGATACCTATTGACTGTAAGACGCACTTGTGTGGAAACATTTTCTTTCAAGTGAATACACTCGAGTTCACTACATTATAAATTGTACCTTTTATAAATGAAAATCAAATCTTTTGGAATCCGTAAAGTGACTATATTGGTTTGACTCGAATTCGATGTACAGATAAATATCTTGAACTGAACAAGGACAAAAATACCGCTACGTTAAATATTGAAGTTCATATATAGAAGATACAACATCTGTTATCTCTGGCTCTCTCAATTGACTTCATTGTCTGTAGTTCTTGAGTATGAATAATTCTTAAAAAGAGGCTTAGTTGTTGCCATATATAAGGCTGGCGAAAAAGATCAGGTAACTAATTCTAGGTCAATTTCTGTACTACCTGCTAAGTCAAAAATACTAGAAAAGATTTTAATAAATAATAAGTTAGTAAATAGTTAGAAGGTAACACGTTGTTATCAAAAACTCAGTATAGTTTTAAAGCTAATAGGTCAACGGCTGACGCTGTGCAGCACCTTACCGATTATTTAGCGCAAGAGCTTGATAAAGGAAAGCACTCTGTTCAGGGAGAGTAGTGGATAATAAGTAAAACTGGTTAACTGATTACGTATATTCCGTTTGAATCAAAAACTGTATATTTGATCTGAACGCGACGCGACATGGAATCGTAGGTTCGTAGGTGATTCGTGTTGTCAATCGCGCTGTCTGTGAGAGAAGGGCTGACAGCCGCGCTGCATGTCGCCGCCGCTGGAGGCCGGCGTGCGGGCGGCGAGGCGCGTAGTGATGTGACACGCCAAAAGTGATGTGTCGTAGATACACACAGTAGGAATATTCGTGGATCTCACCAAAGCTTATATATTATAAAAACCGTGATTTCCCTGCACTTCTGAAAAAGCTAGAAAACATTGGAATAAGAGGTGTACAACATAATCTCATCAAAAGTTTTCTAGAGGAACGGACTAAATGTGTCAAAATCGGTAATATTCTCAGTCATGACCTTTATAATCCCCCATTTGGAATCCCCTAAGGAAGTATTATGGGAAGCACTTTGTTATTAATCGACATCAATGAACTTTGTAGCTTACATATAGAACATGGCATGATTATTTCATACGCAAATGATACAACACTCCTTTTTCCGCTGAAACAGATATAGAAGCGTACAGGATTTCGCAACATGGATTCAATATAGTTAATCAATGGCTTCAGTATAATTTATTAACGTTAAATGCAGACAAATCCAAATATGTCAAATTCTCGATGCGCAAATGGACTACAACCCGCACTATCCCATTACTATACGTTCACCATTGTAAAGACCCTAAAGAACAAGATTTCAAGTGTTCGTGCTCAGTTATAACAAAAACCGATACAATAAAATACCTAGGTATTATACTAGACGAAACTATCTCATATATAAGCAGTACAGTGAGTCACTAATTAAGCAATTTCGTAAGCTGATTTTTTTGTTTAAGTAAATAAGGTATTGAGCTGACTCTAAAGTAATCAAACAATTATACTTTGCACTTTGTCAGTCAGTTTTAACTTATTGTATAACATCGTGGGGTAGATTGGGTAAATCACTGTTAATCAATCGAGATAGCGCAAAGACCGATTCTCAAGGTCAACTTATAGAACTTTCATATTCCCTACCACCCTCCTTTACAGTTCTTGTCAAGTGTTAACAGTCCATCAACTATTTGTATTAAGCACTGTATTAGCAGCACACAGCACTCCATACGATACTGAAATGCTGAAAAAAAGAGAAGCTATATTGTATGTAGTCAAAGACCTGCTATAAGTCACAAATCTATAGCCAAATTCTATTTATTCCTCAGGTCGCTTCTGTATTACAGATTAAATGCAATACTAAAAATCTATACTTAAAATTACGGCCAGTGTAAGCTAGTTCTATAAATAGCACGACAAATTATGTCCTACGACGAAACAGAGGAGTTACTAGTTGTTTTGAAATATGTTTTGTTGTATACGTAGTGTAGATAATATTTCATTTACTAAGCTTACTTTTTTTTTATTTAAGATAATAAATACCATTACATATTATGATTACTATTGGCTAATAAAAAACTTGCAAATGAAGCCACAAGATTACCTAGTTCAGGCATAAATGTAACTAATATTTGCCCAATCTATGTAATAGACTAAGAAGTAATGTAAATCTAATAATCTGAAGAATTAATGAATTAATCTTGAAGAAGCGAAAGAAGTATGCATGGATCGCGAAGCATAGCGATCTGTCCTCCCTGACTACCCCGTCAGGGATACAGCGTAAAGATAGTATAGTATAGTATAGTATAGTATAGTATAGTATAGTATAGTATAGTATAGTATAGTATAGTATAGTATAGTATAGTATAGTATAGTATAGTATAGTATAGTATAGTATAGTATAGTATAGTATAGTATAGTATAGTATAGTATAGTATAGTATAGTATAGTATAGTATAGTATAGTATAGTATAGTATAGTATAGTATAGTATAGTATAGTATAGTATAGTATAGTATAGTATAGTATAGTATAGTATAGTATAGTATAGTATAGTATAGTACAGTACTAATGTAAATAATATTGTACCTTCTTTCGCTTATGAAAAAAAAACGTACTAACTAGTCTATATCTTCAAAGTTGCGCAGCGTGCTATGCTGTTTTTTTGAAGGATAAACTTCGAACTAGGCTATCCGGCATAGGTTCAAGGTAAACACATTCAAAGGGTAGGCTTGCCTTATCTGTCAAAGTATCGATGGCGGTGGAGTAAACGAGTTTTGAAATGTAGACCGGGACAGACTCCCATATGTACTCGTAAGGTCCCCAGTCAGACCAACCCATGATCTAGAAAAGATAGCAGATAGGCACTTGATGGATGCGGAAGGCGTATGACCGTATGGTACCCTGAGTGGACTGTGATAGACTGATTTGATTAATTCTGTATGGCCAATAATCATATATCATCTCTAAGTTGTCAAAGTTTTTATAAGGACTTTTTCCGCGTACGTTTGGATTATAAAATGATCTCCCTACTTGTGTTATCCTAATTGTCTAAAGTATGAGGTTCTTCAAAAGAGTTGTAGAAGATTTTTCAGGGACCTCTAGCACCTCTGGTATTGATACCCGTAGGATACGGTGACCACTTTCGATGAGGTGGGATTTATGCTTGTCTGCCACGTCTGTGGTATAGAAAAGTATCTACTACCTAACTTCTTAGTACTATCTTGTTTACCAGTCACGTCTTTATACCAGAAGGGGTGGCAGAGGCATATTATACGCACGTTTCTCTTTAAGCATTTTTGTCCACGATTCACACGATTTTCGCTCGCAATGTAGCCGTTGCCTAAAACGGATAAGCTCAACCGTTCTAAGCAAGTGATATGGGTTCGCCGCTGTCTTTGAAATGGAACTATGTTGTGAATGAGGCTAAAAGTGAGTATTACTTTTCTGCACTTGTAGCCAACTAAAAGGGTGAGTGGTACTTGAAAGTGGTACATAATGGAATGATTGTATAAATAATCGTGGTACGTTCCATGTTAAAGTGGCAAAAAGATAATCGCTATAATATACCTAGATGGATAGTAAAACATTCGTTTACTTTAGGTTAACAGCTTAAAAACTATTATTTTTATACCTTTGAGGTAGCAGACAAGCATGCCATCTGATGAAAAGTGGTCACCTTAGCCTATGGACGTTTGCAACACCGGTTTACTAAACATGAACACCGGGCATAAATCAAATACTAACAACAGTTTAAAAATTTTACATTTATGTAAAAAAAGGTCTTAAAATGTCCGTAGTAGGGCAGCTAGAAATTAAAAAACGGGCCGCTGAACTACTTTGCTGAACCAACAAACAGACTTCCACACTTCGCCTTTGCTTAGTTTATTCACAAATAGATGAAACAACAGTCTGCATCGTACTATCGTTTGGTTGCGTTCGAACCACAAAAGGTTGAAATGAACACGCAAGCTTTTTTGCTGCCAAACAGTCTTGATAATGCCTCGTGTGTAGGCGAAACACGTGTCGACATCATACGACAATTTAATAGCGGAATATTGTCAAAATAAAATTTAAAACAAAATAATTACAGTTTTATAAAACTAATTTCCGCCATGTAACGCCTGATTCAATTAGTTAGTTAACAGCTTATATGAATAAGCTTGTATCATGGGATCTAGGCAACTGCGATGAAGGATACTTCCTTTTGGAACTAGCAACTAGAATCGCTCTCATTTTTATAATTGTCCTGACTAATCGTAAAATGGTCTACCTGAATAAAAATATTTTTTTAATTAGATATTGGATAATAACCGTACTTGTATCTTATTTTCTAAATGTTTACATATTGCCTGCCTCTGTAGCGTACCGAAATTGTGGTGGCTGCGCTGAGGTCTCGGCTTCGATTACCGGGTCAGAGTCAAATATCAAATAATTGTGTAAACCGCAAATGTTAGGTTTAGAGTTTGGGTTTTTTCATTTAAGATTACTATAGGATATAATACGTATGTATTTTAAAATATATAAGTTTGTTTATCAGTTGTCTAGATCCCATACCACAAGCTTATATTTTCTTACTTTGGGCTAGATGGCGCTGTGTAAAAATTAGCCCATATTAAAATATATTACAATATGTATAGGACACATCCAAACCCCGAAACACACATTAATTGTGCTCACACTAAAATTTGTTCCGCACCGAGATTCGAACCTGAAACTTCAACACAGCATGCCTACGTCCATGAGGACTCCTAAGAGTGTTCTGGCTGGAGGTGGATCATTGTGTTGCTCAATTTCTTACGGGCCATGGTAACTTTATGAGCAAATTACATTTGTTTAAGCTGGTTGAGTCACCGTACTGTCAGTGCTCAACAGCTGATGCCAAATATGATCAAACCGCCCATCACATACTTTGGGAGTGTAGCATTTGGCGAAACGAGCAGTATAATATGCTAAGCAGTTTACAAGTAACATCGGTAGTAGTTTACTATGAGGATCTCGTTGCATCAGGAGTGAATTTTCGTGCTTTTAAACGCTTCTGCCATACATATTACTGGAATCAAACAAAGCTCATATAAGACCCGTAATCTACAATTTTCGTGGTACTTCCCTTTTTCTATAGGATTTACACCTAGTTGCTTTCCAGGTCTCCCGCTGTGCAAAGGAGGTTACGTTCTTTTTCCAACTTTCTCAAATTATCTTCTGATTATTTTCGTTGCGGTTTCTAAGAAATTCTAACTTCTCCTGGGACTTTACCGAGATCAACTCGGTGTAACTTTTGTAGTCTTGGTCATTACTATTGATCCTGGTTTACAGGAGTCCCATTAATTTGAATGTGAGTGGGATTAGTCCTAATAAAAAAATCCTACGACCAGCTGTGGATTGTTTTAGGCTTAATTGATTGATTGATTGACAAAAGTTTTGATAGATAAAACTATTGTTACAGATGAATCGGCGTGGTGGGACAGTAATTGTTCATGGGTGGATGCGGTCTCGTGGGGCTGCAACAAGACTAAAAATGGCACCATCAGCACTGACGACAAGTCCGTTGTCCTCATGACAATCACGTGCGTGGTGCTCGGACTTATTATAATAGCAACTATTGTAGGTAAGATCTACATACATTCATACTAGCCAGGAGATATGGCATGCGGGAACATTCGTGTGTCATTATGGCATGCTCAAGATTATTCGCAAACGACGCGTCGGACTAGAAGAGTTTTGATGTATTTTGATCCCATTGCAAAATTTGCTTAAAATACAATGTTTTTATGTAAAAATTGAATTGAAAACCATTTCACGTCATGGAAAATTAATTATATATGGTAGCTGATCCCATGATGAAGGTTTTCATACATACTTGATTGATGAGCATGTCACGGCGACTCACGAATGTTCCCGAATGCCATTTCTCCTGTTATTACGATTTCTATGATACTATCTTTATAAATAAAGCTCATTGACACCCCACTAATAAATGCTATAGCAATCTTTGGGGTGGGGATGTGCCCAGCGATCAACGTCAATCGGTTTAGATGATAATGGTGATTTAATTATTTTACTCGCAAGCCAAGATACAAAAAAATAACAGTCTTAGAGGGAGCCAAATTTCATGATTCTAGCTCAACGGGAACTACCATATAAGTTTTCGACTCAAATCCTACAGGGTACTTCTGGTTGACCTAGGATTGTCAATATTGGTTGAAAGCAGGGTCTTATAGCACAATAAAAGGAAAAGATCCAAAAAAACTAAAATGTTCAAAATTAAGGCAAGTTTTGGTACTTACAATTTTTGACAAGTATCTAAATTTGTCCATATCTTTTTGGCGTGTTGACATAAGACCCACCTAATGGGGACTATAGATCTCAGTATCTGATATAAATTTCAACTTGCCAAGTCCACCTGTTTCTGTGAAAATTGATGGTGACACATGGACAGACGGACAAGATAGTGATCTTTTATGGGTTCCTTTTTTATTTCAAGTACAAAACCCTAAAAAGTACAAAAAAAAAATTGTGTAAACGATATTTTTCTAATACATTTTGAATAGAACCTGCACCTACCTACCTCTTAGACGATCCAAATCACGCTGGAGCTATTGGTTAAATCTATATTGTCTAAATTATCATACGTAACTTCAGTATAATGTGAAGTAACACATGGGCTTTATCCGATCAAAATGAGCTCACGGACAAAAAATGTAAATTCTAAGTTTTAGAACTCTGCACAGCGTCTCTGAGTTCGTAATAAAGTCAAAAAGAGACGCATCTGTAGTTTATAATCAGGAGGTACGCGCAGAAGATTAGCGGTTCTTATGTAAGCCACGATTTTTTGATTTCTTTATTTCTTTTACTTAAAAAGGAAAGTATCTTTAATCAAACATTTGCCCCGTTTCTTCTTGAAATATGTCGCAAAGAGGATTATTAATTCATCGATTCTACTCGTAAAAACAACTAGTTTTAGTTGTGAAACATTAAACAAGCTATGATAAATAAATATTATGGGACATTGTTCTTTTTTTACACAGCACCATTTTGCCTAAAGTAAGCTAATATGAGCTTGTAGTTTGGGATCTAGACAACTGATAAGCATACTTATATGTTTTTCAAAAAATATACATTCTATACATAGGAAACAGACAAACTCAGTAAAAAACATTTGCAGATTGCGGCAGTCGCATACACTACCATTCACTTACGCCACCGAAGCAGTTGAAATATTATTTGTGTCATATGATAAAGGGCAAAAAATGACGAGCAATATAACTTATTAAAAATTAACATAGAAAATATTAATAATTGGATTAATAGTTATTTTTCAAAATTCCATATATTTAGTAGTAGTTTTTTTTTGTGTCGCAGTATTGGTGGTGCTAATTTTTATTATTTTTTAAAATCTATGCAAAATAAGCAGAGCTTGAGTTTTAAAATCAAATAGCGAAGAGAATTTTGTTGAGAATTTTGGGGATGAAGAGTAGAAGCGTGCACGTCGCCATCCCTGCCAGCTACGGCTGCAATTCTACTCCAACACGAGTGCCACCAGGGCGAATACTGCTAGGGCGTGCCCCCGAGGCGACGCGCACCAGTTCGTCCCCGCTGGTGCGAAAAGTGTGTGCCAGAGCGGCGTAGGGGACCGCCAACCTACACGCGCGGCCCGACACGGCGGGAAGTGGAGGATGGAGTGCAGGGTAGCTGCGTGGAATGTTAGGGGAGGAATGACAGATAAGATGAATGAGTTGATGGATGTTATGAATGAGAGAAAGTTAGATGCAGTGTGCTTGACAGAGACCAAGCGCAAGGGCAGCGAAGTCTTGGAGCTCCCGGGTGGGATGCTCGCGCTTTGGTCTGGAGTACCAGAGAGCGAGCATGGCAGTCGGGGGGTTGGAATTTTGCTGTCCTCGCGATTGGCCTCCGGTATGTATGAGTACAAACTGGTAGGTCCTAGAATCCTCTGGATCCGTGTAAAACTTGGTTTGACGAAGATTTTTCTGGTAGCTGCTTACGCGCCAGTATCTTCGTCGAACGCGAGTGAGCTAGAGGACTTCTGGGAGAGTATGAGAGAAGCTCTAAATGTGATAGAAGGAAATGAAAGACTTATAGTATGTGGAGACATGAATGGATGGGTAGGTACCGCTCGCGATGGTTTTGAGTCGGTACTCGGGAAGTATGGGGATAAAAGGGTGAACGACGCTGGCAAGCTAATACTGGCATTTTGTAAGGAAAAGGATTTGTTTGTGGCGAACACAATGTTCAACCACAAACAAATTCACATGTATACGAGGAGATGTAAGTCAAAGAGAAGCATGATAGATCTATTCCTAATGGATAGTCGGCTCCGTAAACAGGTGATGGACACAAGGGTTTATCGAGGCGCTGAGCTGGGATCAGACCACTACCTAGTCATAACTAGGATTAGGGGTCTGTTCGCGGGTTGGCGTCATCGTACCGAGTGTCCTGAACCTGAGCCGACTTATAGCATCAAAAGCTGGAAGCTGCAGGATGCATCCATTAGGGATAAATATAATGAAAGGGTAGCCGAAAAGCTTGGCGACGTCAATGTAAGCAGTGAGAATGTGGAAAGTGTATGGCAGAACCTTAGGGACAGTATGACAAATGCCGCTGTGGAAGTGTGTAGAGAAACGAAAAGAGGCAGTAGTAATAAGCGTGATGCATGGTGGAATGAAGAAGTGAAAGAAGCAGTTCGAATGAAGAAGAAAGCATGGCTAGACTACTTAGCCTCGCGGAATGATTTTAATATGAAAGAGAGATACAAGCTGCAGAAAGTTAACATGAAGTCACTGATAGAAGAAGCTCGTGAAAGGTGCAGAATGAAAGCGGATGAAAGGTTGTCGTCCAATTTCCGGGATAATGCCAAGCTCTTCTGGAAAGAGGTAGGCAAGACCCGGAGTTGTTCGGCAATCTGCAGTATGAATAAAGTGCTTAGTGTTAACAATGACGTCCTAACAGAACAAAGTGACGTCCTGCAGAGATGGAGTGAATATTATGGAAAGATGTATGCAAGAAAAGACAGAGATGCCACATCGGGAAGTGGAGCTCACTTACTCATTAGTATGAAAGAAATAGAACAAGCGATAAGAAGTATGAAATGTGGTAAGGCTGCGGGAAAAGACAGAGTTACTGCTGAGATGATCAAGTACGGTGGGTCGCGTGTCTGGGACACACTATGTCTGTTATGCAACTTGTGCTGGCGGACAGGTGAGGTCCCGGATGACTGGCGAGTAGCAGTTGTAGTACCTATTTACAAGGGGTAAAGGCTCGCGCCTAAACTGCTCCAGCTACAGGGCGATCAGCTTGGTCAGCTTAGCTAGTAAGGTGTATGCAAAGGTTATAACGGCACGAATGCAAGAAAAGTCTGAAAGGTATTTATGGGAGGCTCAATGCGGATTCCGACGTGGAAGAGGTTGCATGGATCAAGTGTTTTCTCTCCGCATGATCGCGGAAAAGTTTCTGGCTCTTAGCCAGAAGGTTTTCTGCGCTTTTGTGGATCTAGAGAAAGCATTTGATAACGTTGTGAGAGAAACGCTGTGGGACTTGCTGCCAGGATATGGTGTGGACGGCTCGCTACTGCGGGCAATACAGTCGATTTATAGGGACTGTAAGGCTTGCGTGCGAGTAGGGGGGGATGTGTCACCTCTTTTTGATGTCTGTACAGGCGTCAAACAGGGTTGTGTCATGTCCGCCTGGCTGTTCATAGTGTATCTGGACAGTTGCCTGCAGAAGTTGAAAGATTTTAATATGGGTGTGAATTTGGGTGACTTTACAGTAAACTGTCTGCTGTACGCTGATGATGCGGTGCTCATGGCCCCATCAGAAGCCGACCTACAGACATTAGTCACTAATATGAAAGAGGGATGTGAAAGTAAGGGTCTCCGCTTGAATGCAAGTAAAACTAAGGTTCTAGTATTTGAAAGAGGCGACGTAAGAACTAAATGCGAGATTTGGGTAAACCAGGAACGTCTAGAGCAAGTGAATGAAATTGTGTATTTAGGAAGTATGTTTAGCGCGGATGGAAGATGTGATTTGGATGTAGAAAGGCGCGTAGCTGCCGGAAACAAAGTTAACGGTGCTTTGTCCCAGTTAGTAAAGCGACAAAGCATCGTAAAGGAAGCACGACTGGCGATTCATAACGCAGTGCTAGTGCCAACTTTGTTTTACGGTAGTGAAACCTGGGTATGTCAGCAGATACATGAAAGTAAATTGAATGCTGTGGAGATGCGATCACTTCGAAAATTGTGCGGCGTTACCTTGGCCGACCGAATACGTAACGAAGAGATACGCAATATGGCAGGTTTGAATGAAAGTGTCAGCGTTAAGCTGGAAAAGGGCGTGCTCCGTTGGTTTGGACACGTCCAACGAATGAGTGAGGAACGATTGACGAAGAATATATATTGTTCAAAAGTAGAGGGTAGAAGGAGTCAGGGAAGGCCGAGACTTACATATGAAGACCACGTGAGCAGATTGCTCAAAAACGGAAAGGTCAAAAGTACTTGGATACCCAGACGTGCGTGTATGAAGCGATTGATGAATCTCGAAGAAGCGAAAGAAGTATGCATGGATCGCGAAGCCTGGCGATCTGTCCTCTCTGACTACCCCGTCAGGGATACAGCGTGAAGATAGTTAGTTAGTTAGTTAGTTAATTTTGTAAAACATAACGAGTCCAACTAGTATAGACTACATGGTATAAATACAATATTTGAATACATAAGTTATATGAAATACTAGATGACCCCACAGCTTCGCCCGTGGAATATTTCGACCTCCCGTCGGACCTATTTAATCCCATCGCTTATAAATTCTGCACTGATGCATAAAAATATTCCCGATTTGTCGACACTTATGACTACTGCTCTGCTCCCCAGTGTAGTAGCGTAATGATATATAGCCTATAGCCTTCCTCGATAAATGGGGTATCAAACTCAAAAAGAATTTTTCAAATCCGACCATTAGTTCCTGAGATTAGCGCGTCCAAACAAACAATCAAACAAACTCTTCAGCTTTATAATATAAGTATAGACAGTATAGATATCACATGGAATAAAAACCATTTCCACTTTTTAAACAAAAAAATATTCAGTTTAGCAATGGTGGTATCGTTTTATTTTTCGCAGCGTTCATTGAGTTGGTGTTCCAAATTCGAATCACATATCCTAACGTTTGTGGGCAAATTTGATTTCACTGCAGATGCGTGCTGATGAATAAAATTTTACACTAAATAATATATGGACCAACTCGATTAGAATAACACAAGAACATTTAAATAAAATTTTATCAAATTTATTCGGCCCTTTCGACCCACCCCAGTTCCGTGCTTCGGAAAGCACGTTAAGCCGTTGGTCCCGGTTGCCACTGGAATGGCAGTCGCGGCTTAAAAAATTTCAACAGTCCATTTCAACACGGCAATGGATTGACCACCTGTTACGTGGGACAAAAATGTATACGGTGAAATGTGGACGTTTAATATGCCTCTGCCTACGTGACAATATGTATGTATGAAAATGAAAATAAAACTAAATGTATAAAATTTACTCTACCAAATGTAAAACAAGTTGCGGCCAATGTTCAACTGAATGGACAAGTGTTAGAGTTTGTAGAATCAACTGTGTTCCTAGGTATAACTATTGATGCCAATTTGCAGTGGGGCCCACACATAGAAAAGACAGCCTCTAGATTAAGTTCGGCTGCATACGCTGTAAAAAAGATCAGGACTCTAACAGATGTGGATACGGCTAGAATGGTTTACTTCAGCTATTTTCATAGTATTATGTCTTACGGTATTCTCCTTTGGGGGAGTGCTGCAGATTTAAATATTATTTTTGTTCTACAAAAGCGGGCTGTACGCGCTATTTATAATTTGGGCCCCAGAGTTTCTCTCCGAGAAAAATTCAAAGAAGTAAATATTCTAACCGTACCATCACAATACATTTTTGCCAATCTTATGTATGTCCAGAAAAATCTATCACAGTTTTCTAAACTCTGTGGTAAACATAATATAAACACTAGAAATAAAAATAATCTTTCCGTCCACCACAGTCGACTACATAAGATTGGCGATTCTTTCCAGGGTAACTGTATACGCTTTTACAACAAGCTTCCCTGTGACCTGAGAAATTTACCTTTAAATAAATTTAAAAAGTTTATTAAAAACAAGCTTTGTGAAAAAGGTTTTTACTCCGTTACAGACTATTTGCAGGACAGGGACGCCTGGAAATGATCTGCTGGCAAAGTGAAATAATATTAAATTGTAAATAGGCCATAAAAAAAAAAGCCTTCCTAAGTTTCTTGCCGGTTCTTCTCAGGTGGGCCGCGTTCCGAACCGGTGGTCGCTTTAAATATTTTAAATAGTGTATGACATTTTGTAAGCGCCGTTAAAATGGTCTATGCAAAATAAAGATATTTTTATTTTATTTTATTTTATTTTTATGTAGTTATAAAAATTCATCCATTGATTGACATTGAACATTTTTTTTTAATTTATTCATTAGGAACAGATAGTTTTATTCAGTACAATGATATCCCCATTAGTAAAAAAACTGTGACGCAACCGCGGATATCAACGCCCGCATCCGTGCCAATGGTCTCACCACAGGGGATGCCGATGACCCTGCGAAGTGGAGGAGAAAATTTAGGAAAACGGACCCCGGGCGTCGCGAGACGCAACTGGGACTCACTCTAATTCGGATGATGATGATGATGATCAACGGCCTCATCCGAACAATAGTTTGGTTAAAATAATTTACATACATGCACAGTTAAAAATCTAAAAATAATACTATAAACATGTATGGTGTGTGTTATGAGTGGGTTTGTGTGTCTTTAATTGTCTATACAGTTAGCCATCAAGCACAAATTCAGTGTCATTATATCGTAAAGTAAGCAGCCATTTTTTTACATTTATGCAATAAAAGTGTATTTATATTTAGCTTCCTATTCAGTATGTTATATAATTTCGAGCTAATGAAACAGTAAAATCGACTCGCAACTGCAGTTCGGTGCGGATTTTAAAAGGAGATTCCAAAACTCAAACTCTGCTTATTTTGCAAAGATTTAAAAAGAAGCATCCGATGATAAATTAGCACCAACAACTTCGACACAAAAAAAAACTACTACTACTAAAAATATGGTAGTATTATTTTCGAAAAATAACTCTATAAAATCCAATTATTATTATTTTAACGTTAATTTTTAGTAGGTTATATTGCTCTTTCATTTATTGCCCTTTACTTGGTCTATTGGGTATTTCCTTAATATGCCTCTGCCCACCCCTTCGGGGATAAAAGCATGACAATATGTATGTATGTATGTATGTATGTATGTAATATAACTTAATAAAAATTAACATAAAAAATAATAATAACAGGATTATAAAATTTTGAAAAATTGCCTGATTTTTCAACATCTATGATTACTGCTCCGATCTCCAGGGCAGTAGCGTGATGATAAATAGCCTTCCTCGATAAATGGGCTGGGCTATAAACGAAAAAATTATTATTCAAATCCAAGATTAGCTCGTTCAACTAAGCAAACAATCAAACTCTCCAGCTTTATATCAACATGTTCAGCGTAAAAAAAAACAAATCACTCTAGAATCAAAATCAAAACAAATAAATGCCATGTTTTTTTATTTATCTCAAAACAATTAGATTTTTTCACAATATTGTTTTTTCTAATCAAATAGACACGATCATACGAATGGTATATCCATATCCGGACGTGATCTGGCAACCAGCCAAATTGACATACTACTAACAAACTAGTTGGTTCATAAAAAGATATGAATAGTAATGAATACTATCTTAGAACGCAATTTATACGACTTTGAAATGTGTCAATCTTTGTGAATCTTACGATTTATATCATAAACTTCAGAATTATACGCAGTTTTTGCATCATAATGAGTTGTACCAGAACTTTCTTCTTTAAGTTAAATAATTCACATACGTATAGCTCTGTTGAAAAACTAATTTCGATATGAACTTAAGTTTTGGTATAACAGTCAATTGATGTAGCGGTTAGTGATTACTTCAGTAACAGAGAGTCGACCATGGAAACGAAAAAACAATCCTTAAAAGTTAGAGAGATATTTTTTTATTTTAATGTATTAAAATCAAAACGCCAGCTGATGTCTATCAATTTATCAAAAAAGAATAATTTATTATAACAAGACCTTCATTAGAAACCTCTATGAGCAGATAATTGCAGACCCTTAATATTTAAAGTTTACTAAACCTTCAATATTCTATTAAATCTTAGTTTTACTTTAAATTTATCTTCTCGTTATACATTTTTATCCACGATGACCCTACTCAATTACACGATACTTCAAAGACAGCAAAAAAAAAATAAACTGTAAAAGACATATAATAAAAAGCCTTTGCCACCCTTTGCCTTTGCAACCCAACTTCAATCATAATCATTATAAGCTCCACTGAACATATTTAGCTTTGTTAGCGACGATTAAAGAGAAAAACTACGCAATCTATGAGAAATATTACATACTGCTGGCATATAATATGTCTCTTTTTGCGAGTCAGCAAAGTAAATGCTCCCTTACCAGCACATCTTACAAATTTGATGACAGAGCGTACGAAAATATAAAGAGGGTCTAAATTTATGGCGTAAATTGTTTTTATACGTACAAATATTGATATTTCGTTTTAGGTATTTTAATTCTAAATGCAATTTAGTAGATTGTTTTTTAACAATCAATTAAATTAGCTTATCTAGGTTCCACTACAGGACATAGGTCCCTCTTAATTATTTTGGAAATCTGATTGACCTTTACTGCAGTACCACGCTGGTCAGACGGGTTGGTTCGGGTTTTGTGTCAAGATTTCCTCCTCTTCGTCAATACCTTGTTCGCCAGTTAGCAAGTGCACGTGCAGGTAGAGTAGCTAGAGACCCACCAAGATTAATAGCCGAGACGATCTAACCTGCTAACTAATCGACGAAGCAACAACGCAAGTCCTTATGGGGTTGGGAGAGCAAGCAAGGCAGTCGTTCCTAACAATGCCGAAATTCAAAAACCCGACGATAGCTGATCCTAGCAGCCAAATAAAACTGAAGCCCAGACCTCAATCTAGTTAGGGCTCAGAAGCAACTAGGAATACAATGAGATGAAGACAAAGAGGCCAAAAACATCCGCACTATACATTCAGATAAGTTTGTAGATACACATATAAAGAAAGACTTTTAAACGACATTCAAACTAAGTCGCTTATGGTAGCAATTTACTGCTAGCATCTTACAACAATGGGCAGCGACAATTAGAGTGGCTTTTTAGCGCTATGAATGTTGTAAATTTATTATCTATACACAGTATTTTAGTAGTGCTGATAGTAAGAACTGGATATTGTATGCGATTTGACGGACCATAAACGACCGCTGGTTACGCATCTTACGCCATGTACTCTCTGTACGAATTTTATCTGATGGTTAACAGGAACTTACTATCATTCTAATCCTGTTTTAAACATCCTGGCTTGAGAGTAAAATAATTCATAAAATCATCATCACCATCTCGGGGTTCGGAGGAAACAGTCGCAGGGTATGTGTTTACGATTTCGACAGTTTAATTTCACTTTTTTTAGACTTTAACATGTAACTATTTTTTTGTTTCAAAAAAAATAAAAACAATCCCGAAAATAATAAAACTACATCTCGAGCGCCAAATCAAGGTAGATTCGAAAGCAATTGGGATCATCTTAGACAAAGAAGACTATATTCTATTGTCAGTTTTGTAGAAACACATTCAAAGAAAAACTTTTTTACTTGCAAGCCGCTTATGGTAGCAATTTACCGCTACTATCGTACACTAATGGGCAAGGACAACTAAAGTGGCTACAAGGACTTTCCAGCGCTATGAATCTAGTACATTTAACTACACACAACATTTTATTAGTTCTGATAGAATGAACTGAAAGTGGTGTGTGAGTTGAAACACTCGTATGTCAGCTTGTTCAGTGTTCTATAAACAACCAATGCGTTTAGCGTCTTATACTATGGTCAATCCTTAGATTGTGATGGTCATTTCTATTAACAAGCGCTTCCATGCTTCAGAAAGTGCGTTTAACTGATTGGCCGTGCTGCCAGTAACATGGTAGCCGTTGAGCTTATTCTGAGGTTTTATGACTTTGATTATTTTCAACAGCAGGTTCTCCGTTTAGTTATTACTATAATTGACAGTGTTAAGTGCAATATTTCTTTAACACTTAAGAGTATGTTTTTCTTGAATCTTGCCTGGGTATTCCCAAACGTCTACATTATGGGATTCTTCAAAAGGGGTCTTAGAAGGTCGTATGGCCGTATATGTACCTCAGTGGTATAAAAAAATGTTTAGTACTAATTAGTGTCAAACACGCCACAAAAACTATTTTGCTTTCTGCATCTTGACACACTTGAACATTAGCATTATTGTCAGACAAAAATGAATATGCATCTTGAATCAAATACAGATGACTTTGTCATATTCGATGAAACAAGTAAAGGCTTAGAAAAAATGATAAGAACTTTAAATGAAGAAATCGAAAAAGTGGGCCTAAAAATGAACGAGAATAATACTAAAATACTAACAAATAGCCACACAAATGCTTAAAAATTAGACTAAAAACTAAAGTTATAGACGCCTTACAATGTGCCCTAAAACAGAAATGGCAGTGGGCTGGACATATAGCAAGGCACACATTCAAAAGATGGCCCTTAGAGACAGCTATATCTATTATATTTAAGGTATAGGCCCACATTTTCACATAGTAAACCTAGTTTTGCTTCGCCACTAACTTCGAACAGTATTTTTTAAAGATTCAAATTTTAAGTAAAATATAAACTAAACCAAATTTTGACAACCATTTTATTAATAAAATTACCTCCGTTTAAACAATGTAACATCTAAAAAATAAAAACTAAAAAAGCAGGCTATATTAAGTTTCTAAGCTAGCAGATATTCTCATAATTATAATAGCAGAAACTTAATTCAATCTGAATAAATTACCTAAAAGTTTTTAAGTTGTTTTGAATAATTTAATTCAGATTCATAAAACAATGAGAAAACTAAAGTAAAAATAAAAGGTTAGAATTATAAAACTGGTTTCAAAGTAAATGCGGCATCGACGTCCTAAATATACTTTAATTAAAAAATGATACACTAGTTGATGCCCGTGGCTCCAAGAACTTAGTCGCTTTATTCCGAAATTTACACATGAGTAAATATAAATGTCCGTTTAGTTTAATAATGAATAACGCTCGCAAAAGTGATTATACTATCTCTTACTAATGTTTTTAAACTCACACGACTTATACTATGCGTTTTATGTTATTCGGGTCGTTTTCGCGTATATAAACGCGTTGCATCCTAACCTCAAGTTTACCTACGAGTTGGAGAGTGGACGTTAAGGTTATGGTGTGTAAGGATGGATCCCTAAAGCACACTGTTTATAGAAAGCCAACGCACACCGACAAGTACCTTCACGCTGTGTCCCACTATCATTCCTGACACCTACGTTCTGTGGAGACATCTCTAAGTAACAGGGCTCATGCACTATGTAAGCAAGAGTTTTTGATGGTGAACTGTCCCACATACGTAAGGTACTACTAAAAAATGGGTATAGTGTGAGAGGGGAAACCCCAATCCGAAAGTATAGGAAGAAACAATCTGACGTCTCCAGGCTGCCGGCATTTTTACCCTACATCAGAGGAGTAATGGATAAAATTGGTACGATTTTGAAGGCACACTCAATACACACCATTTTTACTCCCTGTCAAAGGTGTCTCAACAAGTGAGAAAACCAAAGGACACTATTCCGTACCAGACACCGGGCGTCTACAAAGTAAACTGCAGCTGTGGAAGCTCCTATATCAGTCAAACAAAGCGAACAATCGCAGAACGTGTGAATATACGCACATAGCAGCGGTCAAAAACCACCGAACGGAGGAATCTGCGATCGCGGAGCATCTGTTGCTATCGGTTTCAAATCACTGGATGGAGTTACATGCATCAGAAGTTCTGTTTACTGAACGCCGTTACTACCCTCGAATTGTTCGTGAGGCGGTTGAAATTAAGAAGCATCACAATTTCAACCGCGAAGGTGGATACAAGCTTTCCTCAACTTGGAATCCGGTAGTTAAAAAGTGCAAGTGTCGGGACAAAAAGCCGCCTAATGGACGTTCAGATGTCGTGAGTGAAGTGTGTCGCGGCCCTAATGACAGTTTGTGATCAAAATGTGGGTACCTGACTAACTTACAAAATGTAATAAATATGTTTTTCCCCAGTCTACTCGTGACCACGGCTATTGCAATATAGCCGAAACGTCGAGAGGTGAAAAAGTTAATATAAAAAAAGACCCGAAGAACATATAATATCTCTTACTTTTTAAGAGATTGGAGCACTTATTTTTCTAAGCATTTTCAGGATTCGAAAGGCACGTTAATTATGCCTTCAGTTCCTGCTACCAATGTCATGTTAGTCGTAAAGTCAAGTTAAACACCTTATTGGTTAAAGTTGGTGAAGCAAAATATATGAGACAAAAATTCAACTGGTACGATGTTTGCATATGTTTAGTATGTAAAGTATGCTTCTGCCCAACCCTTCGTGGAAAAGATTATAAATGTTTAAATGAATGAGTGACATGCAATTGACGAAAACTATATATATATAGTACAAAAGTAGAGGGTAGAAGAATTCAAGGTTGGCCGAAGTTTACATATGAAGACCACGTCAGCAAATTGCTCAAAAATGGCAAAGTCAAAAGTACTCGGATACCCAAACGTGCATGTATGAAGTGATTAATGAATCTGCAGGAAGTAAAGGAAGTATTTATGGATCGTGAAGCTGGCGATCTGTTCTCTCTGACTACGCCGTCAGGGATACAGCGTGGAGATAGTTAGTTATAAATTTTTATAAACCGCATCAGGCATCCCATTAAAACGGTCTTATCGTGTCAGACCTTTTTAGGACTCGGTACCTCAAAAGTAAAAAGGGACCCTGTTATTAAGACTACTCTGTCACTCTGTTTATAACCAGACTGTATCTTATAAACATTGGCAGCTAGACAGTAAAAACAATCACAGATATATTGCTACAGCTACTTTAAGAACATATACTAAAAAGAAAATGTAATAAATATGTATAACATACAACAAACGTGATTTTTTTTTACCGTTGTATGATATATATAAATAACGGCAAAAAATATCTCCTTTTGCCATTTTTCCGTGATCTTAAATACTTTGAAAGTAAATGCCTACTTTTTAAATTAAAATAAAAATATATTTAACACCACTGGGACTGCTATTCGATAGTTTTTTTTTTGTGTGTTGCGAAGTCTTTTAACACTAGCGTCTTACGTTTAAAAGAAGTCTTCAAATATCCCTTTTTAAAACAATAAATAAATCTAAATTGAATAAAAATTGTATAGTAAATAGCACAGAACCCTTTATGCGCGGGTCCGACTCACACTGATCGGTTTTATTTTTTCAATTTATTCCAATAATACAGATATTGCCTGGTTCACTCTCGAAATCGGTAAACCCACTAGATAGTGAAAAATCCAATCTAGCTTGTCTACCAGCACTAGAGCCTGATTGAGAGCGTTTCAGTAAAATTACAATCGAAACTCGAATCGGATCGGATGAAACACATACGTAAATTGAAGAGTGTTACGAAATTTGTTGTGAGTAGGTCAAATTGGTTATCGACGTATCACGATGATAGACAGCGAAACCTTCATGTGAGGGAGCCAATATAGATTGAATTGAGTTTTAGAGAACTTACTAAAGTATGTTTTGAAACAAAGTTCCTTAATGCGGCTTACGGGTAGTCGTCACATAACGAAATGCCGTATGCGTGTGTTTTAGCTTCTACTACAAGCAAATAAGTACACGAACAAGTGAGTGCACAACCGGGTGCACAAGTCTTTCTCTATCTCTGTCTATCTCTACCTTTTTTTTACCATATAACCTCAAACCACGTATCTTTTATTTATTTATTTTAAATGTAGGGACTTTCGTTCCTAACGGGGTTCTCTCGTCCGCACAATTATTTTTACTTATTTTCTTTTAACGTAAAGTTTAAAATGTTCTGTGTAGAACAACATAAAATGACGTCTTTCTGTGTTGTGTTTAACATTTAAGAGTCCGGCGGAGTGGCCGTTCGAATTCGCGGAGAACGCCGTCGTTCGTCGGACATATCGCTATCTCTGTCGTCACGCGGACGGCGAGCGATGCACCTTGCACGGTAGTATAAGTGTGTGCGTGTGACGTCCTTCATTGAATCGTGCGTGTGTGTTGCAGTACCAGTACCTTGCCTTTATGTCTCATTTTATTGTTTCATTGATATGACATGTCAATGAAGCATAAAACTTGAATAATCGTGTGAGATTAGGGAATCTTCGGGTTTTAGGAATCGGGATGAGATAAGGAATTCTTCGGGATTAGGATTTTGAAGCCCTCGTGGCCCCGCGGTCTCAGTGTTCTGTAAACGATCACTGAGGTACGCAACTTACACTATGACTGGTCCTCGGATGGGTGAACACTTTGTGGCATTTATATTTGCGAGCGTTTCCGTGCTTCGGAAGGCACGTTAAGCCGTTGGTCCCGGTTGCCAGTAAAAGGGCAGTCTTTAAGCCTGGTTGAAGGCCTTATGGGCGGTTTGAATATTTCAACAGCAGGTAGCCTCAACCTGCGTCTGTCTATTTCAACACAGCAACCTATTACGTGGGACAGGAATCTACACGGTGAAAAGTGGGCATATAATATGCGTGAAAAGGCGTGACGGATATTTATTTATATTTATGTATTCGGGATTAGGTAATCTTCACACATTGTGTGACATTAGGGAATCTTCGGGTCGTTTTCCTGAAGTTTATAATAACAAGGCAATATAATCTTTTGTGATTCATTCTTACGAGTATAATTCCTTTTTTAACAATACTTACTGGCTAATAATTAATATTCATATAAATAAAAGCTTTGTGCGCGTTACCACCATTACGTAAAAAATATCGATACCACAAGTAACAATTAATGTAAGGGACAAACCACGGTTTTTCAGGAGAGCCAAAACACGATTACATTTTTTAAAATCTTTCTAACTTTTTACTGTTTGGTCTAATTTTGATCGCCTCAAGAGCAAAGTATCTTGGAATGTTCTCTTTTTTCATGCTATAAATGCATAATTTAGGAATATATAGTGGTTTAAGATATAGCAAATCCCTTACATTAAAAACATAAGTTTAGCTGTACCTTACATTACTGCAATGTTATATATAAACCAGTGAGCATAGTGTAAGCAGCACAAGATATAGAAAATACACGTAATTCTATTGTAAAGGACTTTTACGAAGTTACGATTTGATGTAATTATAGATCATCAACTAAAATTTATGAATTTTTTAAAACCGGGGAAACTAATTTTTTGCATGATTACTTATTTATCGATCAAGGGCAAGGCCCCAAGTGTAACAGTGTAAGTCTACACCGATTGCCCTAGGCCCCAACTTGAACACCGTGATAGAGTGGCAAGTTAAGTGACTAAACTTCTACAACTGTACTCGTGGGGCGCGTAGCTTATTACTATGAGCCAAAAAGCAGAGTCGCAAGAGGAAATGTGTACAGTTACACCTTTCCAGGCTACTTTGTTGCGACATTTCAACGCGCATGTTGTATGGAAGCCTACTGCTATCAAATTCTGACAGCAGCGAGATCTCCGTCAGTGGATGAAGATGTGGATAGTATCGGTAATATCGTCTATTATTTAATGAACACATACACCGCACACACATACTCATACATTCTACACACACACACATATGCGCTCACGCACAACACACACACGCACACACATACATGCATACACACAAACACACACATACATTAATACACAATACTATACTAATACACAATATACATGCACACAAACACTCACCTCATAATTATAATACTCCATACAAATATGTGCTAAGCGTCTGAAGGCGGGCGTTAATGACTGCACCACAGTTGTTACTAATGCAGTCATTATCGATTCTCAAAAACAAATTGAATACTGTTGTCTGTTCCAAATAAAGATTTTGGAACGAAGTTCCTTATCGCGCGTTGTGAAAGCGGGCTAGACGGAAAAAAATCATACGAAAAGTTGTCACGACACTAAAATTCTTACGAAAAGTTGTCACGACACTTTTTGCTATTTGCTTTTTTTATTTTATTTTTTTATTAATTATTTATTAATACATTAACATCATCTTTTTAAATTCTTACGAAAAGTTGTCACGACACTTTTTGCTTTTTGATTTTTTTATTTTATATTTTTATTGGAACGAAGTTCCTTATCGCGCGTTGTGAAAGGAGAAAATAAAAGACGGAAAAATTCTTACGAAAAGTTGTCACGACACTTTTTGCTATAGTAGGCAAAAAGAAGTAAACACTAATTTGGAAATTGCAGTAATGTAGCTGTGTGGTTTGGGTGGTATGCTGCTCGGCTGAAACGCAAGAGGCCCGAGTTCGAATCCTAGTATAAACGGTGACTTTTTGTATGATTAATTGAATCGTGAACTTGTTAACTTCGTTCGTACCTTGTGTCCCACGACACCGCATCTTTTTTTTATTTTAATTTTTTTTATCCGTTCCACCGCCTAAAGGTCGTCGCGGCTGAAGAGAAAATCCGTCCAGGATCTTAAGAAGTATTGCATACTCGATCCTAGAGCATCTGCACAAACTGCTGGCCCGCGCAACATCGGTTGAAGTCGCTGGTCTGCAACGTGAACTGCAGATCGCCGCTTTCGACCACATGACGTTATATTCTTCATCAACGGTATTAGTGACTTATTGTTGCCGGAGCCGCGACTGCGCCTGCCTAAAGCAGCCGACATGCGTAGCGTCAGCCATTCTGCTAGTGTCGGTTCTCTTACCACTAGCTTTGCTGGCTACTCAAAGGCCGAGCACTTTGTGGTCGCGTAACCTATTAGGTATCAGGTAACGTAAAGCAAATATGGATTTTTTACATAATCAGCATATTAAAGTAACGAGCATCGACAAAGTTACTTTTGTTAAAAATATCGAATTGTGATTTTTTTTGATTTGAATTTGTGAATTGTGATCCTTAAGGTAAGGAACATGATATTTAAATTTACAGATTCGAAATTTAAGGTAAAGGTTTACCAAAGCATCCCACATATTATATGATCGAGGAACCACTGAAGCGTGTCACTGAAATTAGAGACCTAGGAATCTAGTTCACTGCGGATTTGACCATATAGAAGAAAGCACATTATAGAGAAAGCACATTTTTTAAATGTATTTTGTTTTATGGTTTAATTTGATTTGTTTGAATCTTTTTTTTTTTATTTATATTTTTTTTTATTTACTATGATTTTGCCATTGTTTTTATTTTTTATTCTGATTATTTTTTTTTGCTATTGTTAAGGCATCAGAATTTAAATTTATCTGTGCGTGTACATATCGGATAGGAGTAGGAGCCATCTGAAAATCAGCGCTGCATACCATACTTAGTGTGGTAGGTAGCTTTAGCTGAGATGGTTGCCTTTTCAGGTACATGCCGATTAGTAGATTTTAAGTAAGTTTGTGTAATTTATGGAATGTGTGCCTGAATAAAAAATATTTCTTCTTCTTCTTCTTCTTCTTTATAGAGGTGTGCAAAAGGCATATCGTGCTCTGGGATTTGTTCTGCGTCAAGCGTATCAATTCTCGAGTATCAATGCTTTGAAGGCTCTATTCGAGACTCTTGTAAGAAGTCTTCTGGCGGGAAATGCATTGATTTGGTCACCTCACGAAGAAAAGTATAATAATAATATTGTGGGATACTTTTCACACAACAAGTATGTTAGTATGCTGGAGCGTATTCAAAATAAATTCATAAGATTATTATATATGAAAGTTTACGGTGTTGATCCGGGATACCCACTACTATTTCCGACATTATTTATTCTGGGTGTGCTTGACTACTACAAGTTATCAGGAAGGAGGATCGAGATCAGGAAGGAGGTGAATCTTGCTACATTTCTATTTAAAGTATTGCGAGGCAAAATTTTTCATGCGGCCCTCCTGCAGGAGATTCGACTGTGCGTGCCTGACAACTGTGTGGGAAGAAGGAGTAAAACGCGGTTGCTTGAGTTACCTAGATAGAGTGCGTACTAACATACTATACCAAGCACCTTTAACACGAGCGTTGAGAAATATTAATGCAGTAGCAATGGATATAGATATATTTTTTGTTCGTTCACAAAGGTTACATATAGGATCGTTAGTACTACTATCATAAGTTAGCCTCTGTTAAGTGTAGATTATAAGCATATAGAGTAGGTTGGTGATTTTGTATAAATTATAAATTTGTATTCAATATAATACTACCATACTGTCGCATTAGGTGATACCTGTAATGATAGTTAATTGGTAAGAAATAAATAAATAATTTTGTACGATGACTTATTTTGTATGATGATTTTTCAGAGAAGAAAAAATGATTATGGCTCATAAATCACTATTATTCTCATAAATCGTTTCACGCGGTTAAAAACTTTGTACACAAGGGAATCTTTTTTAACGATAGAATTTTCAATAATATCAAAAGAGCGCAAAATTCTGAATCCAATGATATATAACTCATTTTCGCCAAAATGTACCTTACGTTAATTGATACTTATATATAATAAAATCTTGTATGATACAAATGCTTGCGATACAGAATATGTAAAAACCATTTTTCATTCGAAATTGCTACTCTAACATTTTTCTTTTCTTGCTCAAATATAGGTACTAATTCCACTAAGTGGACGCGAACAGGCAAAGTAACCCTAGTAACTTAAGAAAAAACTTGGGTGAAATTCTTATTTCTTCAGATGATAAACGAAGATAAATAAAATATGCACTTACTGTGTGATTCGAAATCCATTATCGAGTATTCAAGCACCAAAATACGCTATCAAAACAACTAGCACAGAATAGGTACCTTCTTTATTCTAACAACTAGGAAGGTACTTTGGCAACCGCACACTCAGTCCACCCCCCGCTCGCCCCGCGCCACCGTCCCGTGCGAGTAGAACAGCAAGATAGCTGTTCGAAATTAGTAGAAATTTGTGTGAATTTGCGAATACCAAAAATGATGAATGAAAGTTGATTATATTTAGATTTTCCTTGAAACATTGTATAACTAGACAATATAAGCTGTGTTTCTGTTAAAATAGCATAATGATTAATTGCGTTTTTAATATAAAACAAATAGGAGGAAAATATCTCGTTAATGTCAAAAAAATTACGAAATATAATAAATAAATTAATAAATATCCATCACGCCTTATCCCCGAAGGGGTGGCAGAGGCATATTATTATATGCCCACTTTTCACCGTGTGGATTCCTGTCCCACGTAATAGGTGGTGAGCCCATTGCCGTGTTGAAATAGACAGACGCAGGTTGTGGCTACCTGCTGTTGAAATTTTTAAGCCGCCCATAAGGCCTTCAACCAGGCTTAACGACTGCCATTTTCTGGCAACCGGGACCAACGGCTTAACGTGCCTTCCGAAGCACGGAAACGCTCGCAAATGTAAATGCCACAAAGTGGTCACCCATCCGAGTACCAGCCATAGTGAAAGTTGCGTAACTCAGTGATCGTTTACAGAACACTGAGACCGCGGGGCCACGAGCGCTTCACAGAACACTGAGACCGCGGGACCACGAGCGCGAAATATAATCACATATAATTTTAAGTAGGTATATATTTTTAAGAAAGATTTTGAACCGAAACATAGATATAACATACTTTCTTCATTCGAATAACAGCGATGATATATGTCAAGATATTCTCAAATTAAAAACGATTTTGGTATTACGTTTGTATGGGAAATTTGTTGTTCGCCGGCCTCTTAAGTTGCGTTATGTCAAAGTAGTTTAGTAACCTTAAATTGCTCACGCATATACTCAAACCCTGAAATACTCACGCACACAATGAAACCTTGTTCAAACTAACGGCGTTTTATTAGTGTTAGTGAGAGAGTTGAAAACGAACCCGTTTTTACTCAAGTAGATCTTCCAATTTTCGATATTTTGAGAGGCAAAGTATTTCTACCTTATACCTTTATTATTAAAAAAAAAGATCTTAGAAAAGAAAAATGTGAGAAATTCACAAGTGAAAACGGTGACAAAAGTTAGTTAAACATAATTGTTCCTAAAGCATTGAACTAAAATATCAGGGATGGTCAATTTGATGGGTTCAATGCAGTTAAAGCTATTATAATATCACACTAGTAAAAGGTCTTATGCGTCTATAATAATATGGCCCTTGAGTGTAGTTGAGCGATAATATTTTCAAAGGAATATACGGCCCATATTGCGCGATGAATGTATTGGATGGTAGCGATTACAAAATTTTGAGGATAAATGATACTTGTATCGAAATGGTTTATTTTCATTCAAACGTTTTTGGAACAAAAATCTCCCATTGTTTTTGACATTTGCTGGATTAAATAAATATTTATGGAATATGTACACACCAATATCTAGCTCAAATTATTCTAATAAAACTTTTTGCTCAGACCTTAATAACTGATAAACATAAAATTAACATTTTACCTTTTTAATTGGTTATTTAACTCAACCTTTTTAAAATAATTACGCGAATAGATAAATGTAAATTGTTAAAAATTTGTGTATTGAGAAACTTAAACTAAACGTATTTTTATATTAAATATATTAGATGAAACTTAAAAATTAAATAAATTATAATAAATTTGCGACCAATGTATATTAGTTAAAACTTAAAAATTCAATGAATTATGATCAATTTTCGACCAATCTACATTAGTTGAAACTTAAAAATTAATTGAATTATGCTTAATTTTTTACCATACAAACTCTAAAATAAACATTTTGAATATAACACTGGTACTTTTCCACTTTGTTATATTCAAAATGTGTAGCAAGTTCCACCAAGTGCCATCAATCAACAGTATAGACAGTCCGAAATAAATATTTGATACCTACCTAATATTTGGATGACTTTAACCACTTGAGTCTATAAAGAACTAAATTTTTCACGTATGTCTATGGTTACCTGCTGAAGCCTAAACGACTTGTTCGATACCATTATATTCGTATTCTTCTCCGCAATGATAGCAGTATAAAAACGACTTCAACTTATCATGGGTGCAAATGGCCGCCCATTAACGAGTACGCGTGCAATTGAGGGATTCTTATCTACCATAGAAAAAAGTAAATGGAGGTGGCTTAATACAGTTTTAGGTCTTGTAAAACAAATAAAAAATTGTGATGGTTGTAGCAGATTAGGCCTAAAACAAAACTGTTATACGAATATAATTATAATACTGTTATACGAATATAAGTAGAATATTATTTCGCGTGAAGTTCCGACTAGTATAAAAAATATGACTATACACCGTTAAAAATACCATGTGTTATAATAGTTCACGGTAATGGGCTTACCACCTATTACGTGGGACAGTAATACACATAGTGAAAAGTGGGCCTATAAAATGCCTCTGCCACCCCTTCGGGGATAAGGCGTGATTGATTGATTGTTATAATATTCATCACAAACAGTCTTTAGATCCATATTGACAAACGTAAACTCTTCTGTTTATTGTATTTATTCCCATTGCTTTGCCTGTGGTCTACTTCTATTTGTCTAATGGGAACAGCTGTCGTTTGGCTATTGATTTTCCGCATAATTTGGAGCGATTGTCTTCTTACCTTCCAAATACATAAGGGCACCTGCTTTAAGGAAGTGATGGGCAAAAGAGGCGGCGGAGAAGAGACGAGAGAGGAATAGTACTCTCCCGTAACCCTACCCATACCCGTAACCCGTAGATGTCGGAGATCCCGAGACGATCTGCGTCCCCCATAATCATAAACCTGGGTGCGACACCCCGGACTAGCGGTCGCCTTAGCAAAGAAAGGCTAAAGGTGGTAGCGCGTTGTGTTCTTGCATGCGCCGCAATTGGCAGGGGTCGTCAAAGGTTGGCAACCAGGGCTGGTCAGGGTCCCTGGGATTTCCTTTTGAGGGCTCACCAGGTTCCCTGGCTACATACAGCCGGCAAAAGATAGAAAAAGGGCTGCTGAGTTATTGATCAGATGCACCACTAGCAGGAAAAGTGGTTTGGACCCACGGATCTTGGTGGGGCCGCTTACACTTATTTTTTTATAGTCCGTTGGAACTTTTCTTTTAATTTATTTATATATTTGGATGCGATGACGAGGCTGTAATATACGAAGGTTTTAGGGACAAATCTGTGCACCTGATGATTAACGGACGTGGTCATGTCAAAGGGAAGAAAAACTTTAAACAGAACCTTATAACAACACGTCTAGCCAGTGTGGTACAGTAAGGCTAATCACCTTCTAAAATGATGAAATGATGAGAATTGCGAGAGACTTACGTTTAACAGAGTACTACGATAAGCTGATTTGATTTATATTGTTACTTAGAATCATTTATGTTTATCTAACTTTGCAATTACAATGATAATATGAGATAATGTGGTTCAATAAGTCCCGAGACTAAGTACTAAAACAAGGTTTTTTTATAAAATTATTTTTAATTCATCAACGTAGCAATACAGTCCCTCCAACGCTTGTCTAACTTTTCTATCCCATGCGTATAGAACGATTTGTCTTTGGCTTCAAAATAAGGCTCCGTTGCTGTGATAACTTCACTATTTGAGTCAAATTTCTTACCCTGGAGCATTTTTTTGAGATCTGCAAACAGCCAGTAATCGCTGGGGGCCAAGTCTGGCGAATAAGGCGATGAGGAAGCAATTCAAAGCCCAATTCATTAATTTTTTCCATCGTTCTAACAGACTTGTGACAAGGTGCGTTGTCCTGGTGAAACACCACTTTCTTTTTGTTTATTTAAGACCGTTTATCCGCAATTTCGTACTTCAATCGCTCCAATAAGCACATGTAATAGTCACTATTTATATTTTGCCCCTTTTCAAGGTAGTTGATAAAAAGTATTCCATGCGCATCCCAAAATATAGACGCCATAACCTTACCGGCCAATTTCTGAGTCTTTGGCCGCTTCAACAGCCGCTCTCCACTCCGCTGACTGCCGATTGGATTCCGAAGTAAAATGGTGTATCCATGTTTCATCCATTGTCACATACCGACGTAAAAAATCCATTTTATTACGATTCATCCCCGCCAAACATCGCTCTGAATCATTGATGCGTTGTTCCTTTTGATCTGTTGTAAGCAAACGCGGCACCCACTTGGAAAAAAACTTTTTCATGGCAAAATTTTTATGTAAAATAGTGAAAACACTACCAGCTGAAATCTTCACTATCTCGGCTATCTCGCGCACTTTTATCTTCCGATCTTCCATTACGATTTTGAGGACTTGGTTAATATTTTGTTGAGACACTGCTTCATTTGGACGACTTGAGCGTTCCCCATCATTTGTGTCCATGCGAGCGCGTTTGAAGTCGGCATACCACCGACAAATGGTTGCTTTAGAGGGAGCTGATCCCGCATAACATTTTATAAGCCATTCAACGGTATTTTTTCCCATTAAAAAACAATGTTTTATCAACACGCGAAACTCGTTTTTTTTTTTCATTGTATTGAAACTACAAGCGTAGCGTCACCCAAATGTCTGCAAAATCAATATTTTAATGATCCATTTTTTAAAATTTGATACGTATCTTTTATTAAAAAAAAGAGTTATTAATATATACGCCATTTCCAAGTTAGTCTCGGGACTTAGTGAACGATCTAGTATGTCCGTTATCAGCAAATGTTCTGAATCAATTATAGTCGATGGTATTACAGGGAGTATCTTAATGCCCTGTGGTATCATTTGTTGGTGCCACAGGGATAGAACGATATATATCATCATTTTAACGATATTTTCTAACATCAAATGTGAATCGTTTCGTAGTTCTTTGTATCTGTGCCATTTATCATTGCCAGGGTATGAAACATTGAATGTCAAAGGACAACCCTGCAGTATTGGTCTTTCGGTCTTAGCCGTATTGTATTGTTTAACATTCGATAAACCTTTCAGTATTTTTTTAATGATTGTAATGACAATATACCAATATTTGTATACCTACAGAGTGTTTGCATGTGAATAAAGAAAGGACAGCTCCTTCGTTAATGCAAGTGATTTTAAATTTGTGGTAGTGTATGTGACTGCCACGCATGAGGTTCGATTCCCGGGTCGGAACAAATATTTGTGTTATCCAGAAATGTTGGTTTCGGAGTTTGGATGTTTCCTATGTATAATTTTTATGTATTTAGAAATATTTAAGTTTTTATATTAGTTGTCCAGATCCTATAGTACAAGCTTGTAGCTTATTTTGGGCTAGATGGCACTGTGTAAAAAGTGTCCCAAAATATTTGCTGTAACAGTAGCCGTAATCGGAACTGGTTGCGAATTCTTTATGCAGTAAGTGTAGCCCCGTTCAAGTTTAAAATAATTAAATAATAGTTAAAAATGAAACAAAAATAAAAGACAACACAAGTTTCAATGAATTTTAATTGAAAATATATAAGCAAAAAAAAATTTGTTGTATAAAGCTCTTGATGATATTAGTTGTAGGAATGAATTTCAAAATATCTTAAGAACTGCCTGCGCTTTTTTACAATAAAATGTTTTTTTTTGTTACTCACACTAACCTTACTTTTTAAATTTATTCAAAATTGTTTTTACCTTTTAGTTTGATTTTCTAAAGAAACGTGTTTTTTTAACCTTTATTTAAAGACGGTTGTTATTCTCGGTATAAGTTGTTATTCTCCGTTAAAATCGTCGGTGCAAATATTTACTCGAGTATAGTTACCTTATGCTTGGGTTAGTAGTTGGTAAATTGGAAAATATTTTTTCTCTTAAAATAAGTGAAAGTTACTTACGAATAAAGTCTTATTCTTGCTTGGTCGAATAAACCTTTAACAAGCCAATAAAACATATTAATACTAGTTGACACTCGCGGATCCACCCGCATGGTGAATTTTCCCGTTTCCCATTGGAACTTGTTCCTAGGATAAAAAATAGCCTATCTGTTATTTTGATACATACATACATATTGTCACGCCTTTATCCCCGAAGGGGTAGGCAAAGGCATACTATACGCCCACATTTCACCGTATGTACTTTTGTCCCACGTAACAAGTGGTGAGCCCATTGCCGTGTTAAAATGGACAGGCACAGGTTGTGGCGACCTACTGTTGAAATTTTTCAAGCCGCCCATAAGGCCTTCAACTGGGCTTAACTACTGCTATGTTACTGGCAACCGGGAAAAACGGCTTAACGTGCCTTCCGAAGCACGAAAACGCTCGCAAATGTAAATGCCAGAAAGTGGATACCCATCCGAGGACCAGCCATAGTGAAAGTTGCTTAACGCAGTGATCGTTTACAGAACACTGAGTCTGCGGGGCCACGAGCGTTTCTGTTATTTTGATGTGTAAGGTATATTATTGTAAGACGTCATCAAAATACATTCATACGTAAAACAGTAACATACGTACATCCATACATTCATACAAACTTTCGCGTTTACAATTTTAGTAGGATTGTAATTTTAAATACAATATCAACGGCAATCCGGTTACCATGCTCCGTATAGTCAAAAGTTCACATATTATCGCTGTCCAAATAGCCAAACTTTGCGTCCAATTCGTACGTTTTCACTAACCATTAGGTGTTCTTAAATAAAATAATTACGACATTTTCAAACATCATGCAACATATAGATTATCACCGCAGGATTATAATAATATTATTGTTTGTCAGAAATTTTGGAAGCCTTTCATTTTATTAAACCACATAGCTTGATTGCATTTGCCTCTACAAATGTTATTAATTTGTTAAAATTTGTTATCAATAACTACCTACTACTAGTTATATATGTGATAATGGTGAAGTTATTCGTAACTATTTCCCATCGGGTAGAGTAAGCTACCCTTAAAAGATAGACACTAAAGACTTTTCTTTAGATTTATTGAAATGAATTAATATCATTGTGCATTGTTTTGTTAACTCTTTCAGGGTTTAGGCACCGTTCTCGGTTAAAAACTCACAGATGGCTTGATTTTTCCGACATCTTGAACAACATACATGCATATTGTTACGCTTTTATCCCCGTAGGGGTAGGCAGAGGCATACTATACGACCACATTTCACCGTATGCATTTTTGTCCCACGTAACAGGTGGTGAGCCCAGGCGCAGGCAGTGGAGGCCTGCTGTTGAAATTTTTCATGTCGCATAACTCCTTCAACCAAGCTTAACGACTGCTATTTTATTGGCAACCGGGACCAACGTGCCTTCCGAAGCACAGAAACGCTCGCAAATGTAAATTCCACAAAGTGGTCACCCATCCGTCATATTTTAACCACTTTAGGCATTACATAAAGCCTAATCAAATTTAAGACCTAAACTTACAGTCCTTATGAATCTATTGGTGAAAATTGCATGATTATCGGTTCACTAGTTTTTAATATATTCGCGAACAGAAAAACTTACGTGGCGGACGACTTTGTTTTGTAGGTAATATATGTAAGAATGACTGTTAACACTGTTGATTGATGGCACTTGGTGGAACTTGCTTGGTCTAAAGAGAGCCGAAAACGGTCATCAACAATCAACACGTGTATCATACGACGTTTTTCAATACACTTATGAATAATATAATGCTAAATAAAACAATTATTTTTTATGCGCGCGCATTTCCCACAGCATTTCTTTTTTTTTTGTTAAAGTTGTTTTTCAAAGTTTTAAACAGAGAGAAAACAAAAATTATATTTGAGTGAAAGTTTTGTTTATTATACACGTACAAGATGAAATTAATATAATATTAATATAATATCTTGGGATCCATCCTCCGTAAACACTATGATCTTGTTTGATAAGCAGCTAGCTAGTCAGCGACGTCGTGGCTTTCCGCTATGCCCAACTGTCTCTTGTAGAACTGCTTTTCAAGGCGACAGTTTAATGGCCTAAGCGCTAGGCTTTATAATAAAGCCCACAAACAATTAAATATCTACGCTTTGGCTAAGTGCGAAGTAAAACACACACACACACACACACACACATACACACACACATACACATACACACACACACATACACACACCACATACACTTTTTCATTGTTGTCCTTTATTATTGCATATAAATTTCTGATCGCCCACTGCAAGACCCTCTTTTTGTAACCGCACAAGACTTCATTAATTGGATACCCTTTCCTAAGATACAGAAAGAACTTCTGCCATTTACAACAAATTATTAAATAACCTTAAAACATGATAATTTCAAATATATTTATATAAGGAGTCCCTTTAGGCAAGGTTCCGAAGATACTGGCAGCGTTCCCCCTTTGAATAGCTAAACTAATTCTTTGGCCGAGGTAGCTGCCAGCTCTTCGGTCTCCTGTGATGTCGACTAACCTTTTTGCTATTTCTTTAAAAAGCCTTGTAGCCCTAGGACCCCACGGACCAAGGGTCTCGACACCGAATGGGACAAAATCATATTCGGAGCCTAGACCCCTGTATTTGCATGCTTTAGCTTTTTCAGCCGCTTCACAAGCCGCACCAGCTCTGTTGTTGGTTCCATGTAGATGGGAAGGGGCCAGCGTGTCTGAACAGGTTGCATCCCATACCAGCACCCGGCCCATCTTCCATGGAATCAAACTCATACCGTACGGTCTCTTGCCATCGTCTGTTGTGATACCAGTCGGCTCAAGTAGACTTGGCACGTTGACAGTGAGACCGGCGAATGATATCGTTTAGTGCGGCATGTCTCGAGAAGCGGCCTGCACTTTTTTGGCATAACAGTTCGTGATGTCCTAGCTTGTCGACATCACTGCCACAGGGACATTTATGAGGAACGCAGACCGGAACGCCAAGCCGTAGACAGGTTGCGATTCGAAGCGTGTCAGGCTCAAGAAATGTTCCTGTATTTGACGAAGGGTACGCGTGAAGCCAGTAGCCGGCCTCATGCGCACCCACAGCCAAAAACCTAGCACGCGCCGAACCTGTACTACAGCTCCAAAGATTGTTATAAATCAATTTACAATGTATGTCGTCCCAGCTCCTCTGTAAATTTGGAGAATCTGGAAAATTTTTGGGCATGCAATTAAGAAAGCGTTTCTAGCTTCTTCTAAGCCAGCAATCTCAAAGTTTGAAGGGGATGCCCTTAAAATTTTACTTATGAGATTTGCTGAACTATGGACAGAAGATAGGAGGTTGATATTTGAGGCTGGTAAAGCGACACTGGAAATTTTGCGAATCCCTAAACCACCATAACGGATAGGTAGGGATGCTTGGGTCCAAGAATGCTCGTTTAGCTGCATATTAAGAATCGATTCTAAGCTAATTTTGATTATGTCGTCTACTTGTGTCATAAGATCTGGGTGATTCCAAAAAGAGCAGCAACGGAGCACATATGTAAATTTTGTGACGAAAAGACAGAATTTTAAGATGCAGAGTGCATAATGTGGACTAATTTCAAGGAGACGTCAGCAGTATTTTGAAATTTAGTTATTGAATTATTAATATATTCAGAAATAGATCCATCAAAAATTGGAGAACCTAAAAGGTAAAGGGAATTACTGTTAACTTTTTAAATATTTGGAGCCAAAATATTAAATTTTTGTTAAACGTCATTAAAATTTAAGTCGCAGTTATTCATAAAAAGTTCGCATTTGCTTAAAATTAAGCTCCAAACCAATAGCTTCAAAGTTATTTTTGATTAAAAAAGGTCCGAAAAAACAGTATCCACATCACCTCCTAGGGTTCCGTCATCCAGATACCAAACGTTGAATTTAGAATTAAAATTTTTGATTATCGGATTTATAGCCAAACTAAAAATTGCAGGCCCAAGGGGATCACCCTGTTGACAACCTACTTCCAAAGACAGTTCATTAGAACGATATAACAATTTAGTTGGGTCAGCGTAACTGAGAAGAAGATAATTGTAAATTTCCGGTATATGTTGTTTTATTTCCGTTAGCAGTGTATCCCTATTTACCAAATTGAATGCATTTTTGACATCAATTTTTAGCAACACGTCAGGCTGTCCGTAAGTTAGGAATGAGCGTAAGGCATGGACGGCTGCCTCGTACCCTCCTTTTACACCGAAGCCTAACTGTACGGGTTCAAATTCCGAATTTAATTTTGGTAAAATATGTCGAACAACAATTTTGGAGGCCAGACGTCGTAGTGTTGATCCAACAGCAATTGGTCTCACCCCTTCGTCCTTTTTGGTTAGGGCAATGAGGTTCGCGCCGAAAAGTATGGAAACAATTTCTGGATTGACATTACCGGAATACATAAAGTTTATTAATTTAGTGATCGAATTTACAAGTTGCTAAACTAACTTACATACTACTTACTTCTGCCGAGTTTAGCAAAGGGAGTCATATGACTTATTTTGTTGTTGTACTGTTTTTCTTTTATTGTTTTAAATATGTAAGGTTACTTTGTATGCAATGTACTACCTATCCTTCATATAAATTTATTATTATAAAAAAATCTATTTAAATACGAATTTGCATGAAATGAACAAGCAATTGGTAGGTATATTAATTTATTTGTTCTATTGAACGCGATCTTTTTTGTATCGATTTTTTTAAGAATAATGCAACTCAACCAATATAATAAAAAAAAACCTATTATCCCAATCGTGATCAAAAAACCACAGTTTGATAATAGGTATCATTATGTGCCTAATTGCGGTGAGATGAGAGATATATTATGAGTAAGTGTTTTGAAAAAAAAACACTTGTACTGTTCCACTTATTTATTATTTAAACCTGACCGGTTTCGCCTTACGGCATTTTCAAAGGTTAGCACATATTTTATATATACGTATTGTATGTCGTCTGTCTTTCATTTAAACCTGCCATATTGAGTATCACTTTGTTACGTTTTAAATAACATTTAATCAAAAGTCAAACAATTACTACATGTAGCAGCCAAGTAAAGTCAAGTAAGAGATTTTGGAAGTAACTAGGATGAAGAGGTGGTGTGAGTAATGGTAAACATTGCATCGCAGCAAATTCGCAACGTCTATAGAGAGTAATCAAATTCATCATTCACACTCGGCACTGGAGAGGCGGTTGAGCGAGTATGTCCATCAATTGCCTGTCGCAAATAACGACGGGCAATTGTGTTACGAGAAGGAAGGATCCCCCCCACCCTGCTAGGTAGAAAATTATATAGTAAATAGTGTTCAGTAGTAGGCTACATAAATATAATACTATTCTACTAATGAAATGAAGCGCTCGTGTCCCCGCGGTCTTAGTGTTCTGTAAACGGTCACTACGTTAAGCGACTCTGGCTATGGCTGGTCCTCGGATGGGTGACCACTTTGTGCAATTTACATTTGCGAGCGTTTCCGTGCTTCGGAAGGCAAATTAAGTCGTTGGTCCCGGTTGCCAGTAAAATGGCAGTCGTTAAGCCCAGTTGAAGGCCTTATAGGCGGCTTGAAAAATTTCAACAGTAGGTCAACAAGCAACACGGCGTTGGGCCACCAGCTGTTACGTGGGACAAAAATGCATACGGTGAAATGTGGGCGTATAGTATGCCTTTGCCTACCCCTTCGGGGATAAAGGCGTGACAATATATGTGTGTATGTAATAAAATGAAAAATCTTTTTTCATGTAGGTGACAAAGTAACACTTTAGAGTACGTCAATATTATTGCTTCTACATTTACATTTACCGTCTGATTTGCAAAGCAATAGGTAGAGCCTGAGAAAGAACCTGGCAAAATAGTGGAAATATATGTTAGTCAACAGATTCATGCATTTTATTAAAAAACACGAAGTTATCTATCGTAATAAATTTGGGTTTCAAGCTAACAAAGGCACTTCAGACCTATTATAAAAAAATTTTGATGAAGTTAATGAGTATCTAAATCTAATTTTATGAGTATCTAAATAAATGGTCGCGTATGCCGTGTTCATTGATTTTTTTCGTGCTTTTGACACACTCGATCATACTCAACTTATCCATAAGCTAAATCATAACGGAATTCGTGGGCCTCTACTGGATTGGTGTAGAAACTACCTTCAAACTAGGAAGTTTATCGTTAAGATAGGAAATTCATTGAGTGAGCCCTATGAAGTTACAAAGGGAACGGCGCAAGGATCCGTGTTGGGACCCATTCACTTCCTTTTATATGTAAACGATATGAGTAATAGCATTAAACACTGCTCGTGTTATCAGTTTTCCGACGATACATGTCTCGTAATAGCTGACAAAGATTCCCAAAAAGCCATTGATAGGTTGCAAATTGATTTAAATTCCTTATCACGATGGTGTCATGATGCTGGTCTTGTATTCAATCCGGATAAAACCAAACTGATGGTAATAAAGTCACCGTATACAAAGTGCATTCCTTCCTCAAACATAATTGTTCACAATCATAACTGCATGCATGACTCAAACAATGCTACATGCAAATGCAAATACATAGATGTAGTCAAGTCACATAAGTATCTAGGTATAGAAATTGATTCCAAATTAAACTGGAATAAACACATCGAAAACGTTGTTAACTGAGACAATTCCTAGCCAACATTATCATTGTTAAGAACCGCATTCCATATAAAATAAAACTAATGCTAAAACTCACTAGCTGAATCATATATACAGTACGGTCTTAGCAGCTATGGTCGAACGTATAAGTCTTATCTACAACAAATTTATAACCTCCAGCTGAGGATTCTTAAGCATATCGTATCCGTCAAAGTGAAAGACAGTTTTGTAAATGACGAATATGGTTTATTTAGACATTGCAAAGTAATACCTATCCAAAACCAATTTAAATATATAATACTAAGGGAACAGTTTTTTTTAAAGAAAGTATAATAAATAAAATCCAACATTCTGTATACACTCGCTCCGTCGCACAAAACCAGCTCTGCACTATTCGCCATATATATTATTCACTAATAATATATATGGCGAACGTACATCGGCCTACCTGGTTCCTCGACTTATTAACGAACTACCCCTCGATTTACGAAACATAATTACGCCATCGAATATTAAATCTGAACTCAAATTCCACTTTCTCGAAAATATGTAATGTTTCTACCCACCTATCTATACTGGTATTGTTTCCTATAATTCTAGAAAACTTGTGTAATTATTTGTTACTTATGTAGTGTGTATTTTGTTTCTATTGTTATATCGTACGTGCATGTAGACTATTGTAGCATTTACTTCAAACCTTAGTGGTTTTTTAATGCTACATGACGATTGTTAATTTTGTATTCTTTTTTGTCTGATAATATATAAAAAAATAAAAATAATATAATAATAATAATATTTTTATTTCACCAGATATTGGTTAAATTTTAACAATAGTTTTATTGAGACAATCCAAACAGTCATCATCATCATCCAAGCGTATGTCTTAGTTGCGTCTCGCGACGCCCGGGGTCCGCTTTCCTACATTTTCTCCTCCACTTCGCACGGTCGTCGGCATCCCCTGTAGTGAGACATGTCATCCCTTACGACGTCAAGCCAGCACTTCTTGGGTCTTCCCCTCTTACCGGGACCCAGCGGGGCTGACATGGCCAGACATTTGTTACCTACGTAGCCCGGCGGTTGCCGCAAGACGTGACCATACCAACGAAGGCGACACTCTTGCAACTTGTCTACAATGTCAAAGACGTGAAGGCTGCCGCGGATGCGAGAGTTCCTCACGCGGTCCATCCGCGTGACTCCACACATCCACCGCAGCATCTTCATTTCCGTGACACGCAGCTTCTGCTTGTGTCGCTCCAATATCGGCCACGTCTCACTGCCATGTAAAAGGACAGGTCTAATAATGGTTTTGTAGACCTGTGCCTTCAACCGGATCGGCATTTTAGTGTCACAAATGACACCGGTCATCTCCCGCCATTTGGCCCACGCGGCAGCAATGCGTGACTTGATATCGCAATCGATGTCACAGGACGTGTGAAAAACAGATCCCAGGTATTTAACCTGGTCCGTGCGCTCGACCAAATGAGACAATCCAAACAGTAACAAAGTCTTATTTTAAGCCCCGTTTAATAAACTAGGCTATAAGCCTGTACCTTAGGGAACAGTACTCAGTCAAATGGTACATTCCAGTAGTTGCTGTCAGTCTGATAGAATGAATATAAGGTTAAATATTGCTGAAAACACAAAATAATCCTCAAAACGAACTCGTGTCACGTAAATGTCATTTTTTTATTAAAATTGACGTTTAGAAAATTTTAAGCTTCGCCAGAGATGGGCTATTGTCGCGAATGATTTATTACCAGCAGAAATTTAAAGAGTTAAGCTGGAAAAGGGCGTGCTCCGTTGGTTTGGAAACGTCCAACAAATGAGTGAGGACCGATTAATAAAGAATATATAGTGTACGAAAATAGAGGGCAGAAGGAGCAAGGGTAGACCTAGACTTACATATGAAGACCACGTGAGCAGATTGCTCAAAAACGGAACAATCAAAAGCACGCCCAGGGTTCCCAGACGTGCATGTATGAAGCTATTAATGAATCTACAGGAAACGAAAGAAGTATGCATGGATCGCGATGCCTGGTGATCTGTCCTCTCTGACTACCCCGTCAGGGATACAGCGTGAAGAAAGATAAGTTAAATTTAAGTGCAGAAATTTTTATATTAGAATTCAATTGAGATTGTGTTGAGTAGCGGAAATTTCAATATCTGAAATAAGAATTATATTTTGACCTTAGATGTGAACATAAGAGACATGTCATTATAACCATTTTAGACATTATTATACAACTAAGGTGGTAGGTAAGCACACCGCCGACCTGATGGAAAGTGGTCACCATAGCTTATGGACGTTTGCAAGACCAAGTACCATAGCTTAGGAACGTTTATCACTATGGCGGATCTGTTAAACCATGTAAAAGATGTGGTTAAATTCATAAAAAACGTATTTTTGTTACTTTTTGAAGTAAAACTTCTTTAGAGATAAATTTTATAGCTATAAAAAAAATGTCGTAACGAAGTTTCACTACTTACGAGTACCTGTGTACTTAGGTACACAAATATTTTTTTAGATAATGTGTGTGTTAAAGGGCTTCTTCCAAACACATTTGGCTATGTTTATCGCTTTTAGAATCTTAAATAATTTTCAATATCTTTTTATACTGATAAGGTGGCAAACAAGCATACAGCCCACACGATCAAAAGTGGTTACACTTTTAGCCTCGCTTAAAATACCACTGTTACACTCACACTGTCGACCCTCTTGCTGTGTTTTAATAGACAATGACCGGCGATGGCTACCTGCAATTGAAGTTTTTTTTAACTAACTTACTATCTTCACGCTATATCCCTGATGGGGTAGTTAGAGAGGACGGATGGACTGGCTTCGCGATCTATGCATACTTCTTTTGCTTCTTGCAGAATTATCAATCGCTTCATACATGCACGTCTGGGTATCCGAGTACTTTTGATTTATCCGTTTTTGAGCAATCTGCTTACGTGGTCTTCATATGTAAATCTCGGCCTACTATGACTCCTTCTACCCTCTACTTTCGCACAATATATCTTTCTCACTCATTCGTTGAACGTGTCCAACAACGGGACACGCCCTTTTCCAGCTTAACGCTAACACTTTCATTCACAACTGCCATATTGCGTATCACTTCTTTACGTATTCGGTCGGCCACGGTTACGGCGCACAATTTTCGAAGTTTTTGTTGATAAGCTGAAGCACGCGCCTTCCGAAACACGGAAACGCTTGTAAAAGGAAAAGCCACATAGCGGCAGCCATCTTAGGATCAGTCATAGCGTAAAATGTATGCCGCTATCTTTTATAGAACGCTGAGCTTAGGAAGCTACGTCAGCGCTTTTATATTTACAACATCACACTTAAATTTTCATCATCAAATTATCATATTGTTACGCCTTTATCCCCGAAGGGGTTGGCAGAGGCATACTATTCGCCCACATTTCACCGTATGCACTTTTGTCCCACGTAACAGGTGGTGAGTCCATTGCAGTGTCGCAATGGACAGGCGCAGGTTGTGGCGACGTGCTGTTGAAATGTTTCAAGCCGCCCATAAAGCCTTCAACTGGGCTTAACGACTGCCATGTTACTGACAACCGGGACCACCGGCTTAAAGTGCCTTCCGAAGCACGGAAACGCTTGCAAATGTAAATGCTGCAAAGTCGTCACCCATCCGAGGACCAGACACAATGAAAGTTGCTTAACGCAGTGATTGTTTACAGAACTCTGAGTCCACGGGGCCACGAGCGCTGTAAAATAGTAAATGTACGTTAAATTAAAACGGTATTATCTAGTAATCCAGCATACTATATCTAGTGTCAGCGCCGTCGACTTTTTTTCGCCCATGACTATCGGCCTTTATGACCGAGGGGCAATGAATGACGAAAAGTCTGCCGGGAGCACTGGGAGCTACCCTTGTGGTTAGTGCGTGTGGTTTTATTCGGTTCGAGCATAACATCCGTGGGGATTTCCCTCAGGGCAGAAAATCAAGGTCACTCGCGTGCTCTCAACTGGAGATACCTTATTCTGTATATTTCATACAACCAAGACTATCAGAGGGCGTCACCCCTTTTATATACGATAACACTAATTACTACAGACAAATAGTAGACAAATGATAGGTCGCCTATGCGATTTTCGTATACAGTTTGACGTAAACTTGACACGTGATATTACTATTGCTTTCGTCTACTTTTGTCTATAACACGCGCGAGCGAGAGGGAGCGGACAATATTCGTTGCTTTATGAGATTTCCACATACACAATAAAAAAATATGTGTGTGTACAGGTAAGAAGAGAAACTTCTTTACGACATTATTTTTTACAGCTATGAATAAAGAAGTTTTATGATAAACAAGTTTCACTGCAAAACAACATGGCGCGTAACCGATAAACGTTTTTTTAACAGCTATAAAATTACTCTCAACGTCGATAAAGAAGTTTCTCTTCAAAAGTACCATAACTATGCTATAATTTGATCATCTCTGTAAGTCAATCTTTTTTATATTGACGCTTCTTTCATAACTAAGCTATGCCCCTGTGCGGTTGAAATTGATTTATTACTGGCCAGCCCAATTTTATTTCAATTTAATTACAAACTTTTTGGAGTATTAATTTTAAATATACCGCTCTCAATCAGTTAAATATTACTGCACTGACAAGTTTGTTTTTTAATTTTAATTATTTGAAATCTTCACGTATGTAGCAATTTGGATAAAAAAACTAATCAATTAAAGACACTTGTTACAGGTTTTGTACTATACTAGCGGCACGCTATGATGGCCGTTTGACATCCTAATAATATTATAAATGCGAAAGTTTGTATGGATGTTTGTTACGCTATCACGTAAAAACTACTGAATAGATTTTAATGAAACTTTAGAATAATATAGCTTCAGCTATATCATCAGAATAACACATAGGCTACTTTTCATCCCGGGAACAAGTTCCTGGGGGAAATTGTTTTTTTATAAATTTAATAGTGCTTATCTCCATTCACAGGTAATGTATTCGTAATAGCGGCCATAATAATCGAGCGAAACTTGCAGAACGTGGCCAACTATTTAGTGGCGTCGCTAGCAGTCGCAGACCTTATGGTGGCCTGTCTTGTTATGCCTTTAGGTGCTGTTTATGAGGTAAGAATACTTTTATTATAATAATAGTTTTAAATATTTTTAAATTATCATCTGAACCAAATTTGTCTGGAACCGTAATTTTTTTTTTTGAAATGTAATTGTTAATCAAATTAACTCGTCCCGCATAGATCCCGGCGCAAAGGTGCCCATTACACAGGCGGCATTGCCTACCTGAATACCGATAGCCATTTTTTACGTCAAGAACGATCCCGAACAAAAGTTACCATTGTTTTGTCATATCCGTCGGCAAATTTCTGCTATGAGGCTCTTAGCCTCTGATCCAGAACTCCCCAAAGTTTCCAACGCCACAGGTACAAATGATACTGTGTTACAAACACGTAGTACGTACGTTGTAGCATATTTTAATAACTTCGAAAGAAAATTTTAATAAAAAAAAGAATTTTAGAAACAGGTTTTACCCCCGGTGAAGTAATACAAAAAATCAACCAAAAAGCAGTATTATTACAGTTTCAAATATTTACTTTAAAGACAATTGAATGTAAATGATGATGACAATGGCTAATGGAAACGAGTAACTACGAGGTTGTAAGGTCAAAATGCTGTCGCTCCCACAAAAATATCAAAAGCCAAACAGAAGCTGCTCCTAGTAGTCAACCCAAGGACCCAAATTCAAGTAGGGTTTAGAAGCAACTGGGAAAACACCACTAGTTTCAGAAGTACGAAGTAGGTTTCCACAAATTTTATAAATTGTAATTTGAATAAAAACTAACTAACTATCTTCACACTGTATCCCTGACGGATCAGAATCAGAGAATTCATCGACATCACCGAATCAGAGAGGAGAGATCGCCAGGCTTCACGATCCATGCATACTTCTTTTGCTTCTTGCAGATTCATCAATTGCTTCATACATGACTTTTCCGTTTTTGAGCAATCTGCTTACGTGGTCTTCATATGTAAGTCTCGGCCTACCCTGACTCCTTCTACCCTCTACTTTCGCACAATATATTTTCTTCGTCAGTCGTTTCTCATTCATTCGTTGGACGTGCCCAAACCAACGGAGCACGCCCTTTTCCAGCTTAACGCTGACACTTTCATTCAAACCTGCCATATTGCTTATCACTTCGTTACGTATTCGGTCGGCTAAAGTTACGCCGCACAATTTTCGAAGTGATTGCATTTCCACAGCAATCAATTTACTTTCATGCATCTGCTGACATACCCAGGTTTCACTGCCGTAAAGCAACGTTGGTACTAGCACTGCGTTATGAATCGCGAGTCGTGTTTATTTTACGATGCTTTGGAGCTTTACTAATTGGGACAAAGCACCGTTAACTTTGTTTCCGGCAGCTACTCGCAGTTCTACATCCGAATCACATCTTCCGTCTGCGCCAAACATACTTCCTAAATACACAATTTCATTCACTTGCTCTAGACGTTCCTGGTTTACCCATATCTTGCATTTAGTTCTTACATAATCTCTTTCAAATACTAGAACCTTAGTTTTACTTCCATTTAAGCGAAGACCCTTACTTTCACAATCCTCTTTCATACTAGTGACTAATGCTTGAAGGTCGGCTTTATAAAAACACTTGTACTTTCCCATTTCCACAAACTTTACCTTTTAATCTGTCCGGTTTCGCCTTACGACATTTTAACATTTTACGGCAGAACTGATCAGGTTAAAAAGTTTGGAATTTGATATTTTCGTGTGAGCGACAGCATTTTGAACGCAGAACCTCGTAGTTGCTTCGTCCGTAAGTCAGCAGGTGCACCTTTAGCAGGTGAGGTCGTTTCGATCCTGGTGACCTTATTGGGGGTCCCGTATAACCTTTATGAATCTATATATATACTAATATATAAAGCTGAAGAGTTTGTTTCTTCTGGGGGGTTTGTAGTATGTCACGGGAGAAGCCGTGGGGATCAGCTAGTGTAAGTTTATTCGTGGTATTTATATTCTAAATAAAGTTACAAAATCTTTTGTGTGAAGTCTTTTATTTAGCACAAAGGGGCTTTGAAAATAGTTTAAGCTAGACTTTACAATTTAGGTACTAAATAATTCATATTGTATTCATTACAGAATAAAAAATATATTAACTACGCCCACAGCTCCGCTCGTGACGTGCTTCAACATCCAATGCACATATTTAATCCCGTTGCTTATAAATTCTACAATAATGCATAAAAATTGCCCGATATGTCGACATTTATGATTACTGCTCCGCTCTTCAGAATAGTATGCTTAGAGTAATGATATATAATGTAGGACGATTTAACCATAGGGATGAAGAGTAGAAGCGTGCACGTCGCCATCCCTGCCAGCTACGGCTGCAATTCTACTCCAACACGAGTGCCACCAGGGCGAATGATGCTAGGGCGTGCCCCCGAGGCGACGCGCACCAGTTCGTCCCCGCTGGTGCGAAAAGTGTGTGCCAGAGCGGCGTAGGGGACCGCCACCCTACACGCGCGGCCCGACACGGCGGGAAGTGGAGGATGGAGTGCAGGGTAGCTGCGTGGAATGTTAGGGGAGGAATGACAGATAAGATGAATGAGTTGATGGATGTTATGAATGAGAGAAAGTTAGATGCAGTGTGCTTGACAGAGACCAAGCGCAAGGGCAGCGAAGTCTTGGAGCTCACGGGTGGGATGCTCGCCCTTTGGTCTGGAGTACCAGAGAGCGAGCATGGCAGTCGGGGGGTTGGAATTTTGCTGTCCTCGCGATTGGCCTCCGGTATGTATGAGTACAAACTGGTAGGTCCTAGAATCCTCTGGATCCGTGTAAAACTTGGTTTGACGAAGATTTTCCTGGTAGCTGCTTACGCGCCAGTATCTTCGTCGAACGCGAGTGAGCTAGAGGACTTCTGGGAGAGTATGAGAGAAGCTCTAAATGTGATAGAAGGAAATGAAAGACTTATAGTATGTGGAGACTTGAATGGATGGGTGGGTACCGCTCGCGATGGTTTTGAGTCGGTACTCGGGAAGTATGGGGATAAAAGGGTGAACGACGCTGGCAAGCTAATACTGGCATTTTGTAAGGAAAAGGATTTGTTTGTGGCGAACACAATGTTCAACCACAAACAAATTCATATGTATACGAGGAGATGTAAGTCAAAGGGAAGCATGATAGATCTATTCCTAATGGATGGTCGGCTCCGTAAACAGGTGATGGACACGAGGGTTTATCGAGGCGCTGAGATGGGATCAGACCACTACCTAGTCATAACTAAGATTAGGGGTCTGTTCGCGGGTTGGCGTCATCGTACCGAGTGTCCTGAACCTGGGCCAACTATTAGCATCAAAAGCTGGAAGCTGCAGGATGCATCCATTAGGGATAAATATAATGAAAGGGTAGCCGAAAAGCTTGACGACGTCAATGTAAGCAGTGAGAATGTGGAAAGTGTATGGCAGAACCTTAGGGACAGTATGATAAATGCCGCTGTGGAAGTGTGTGGAAAAACGAAAAGAGGCAGTACTAATAAGCGTGATGCATGGTGGAATGAGGAAGTGAAAGAAGCAGTTCGAATGAAGAAGAAAGCATGGCTAGACTACTTAGCCTCGCGGAATGATTTTAATATGAAAGAGAGATACAAGCTGCAGAAAGTTAACACGAAGGCACTGATAGAAGAAGCTCGTGAAAGGTGCAGAATGAAAGCGGATGAAAGGTTGTCGTCCAATTTCCGGGATAATGCCAAGCTCTTCTGGAAAGAGGTAGGCAAGACCCGGAGTTGTTCGGCAATCTGCAGTATGAATAAAGTGCTTAGTGTTAACAATGACGTCCTAACAGACCAAACTGACGTCCTGCAGAGATGGAGTGAATATTATGGAAAGATGTATGCAAGAAAAGACAGAGATGCCACATCGGGAAGTGGAGCTCACTTCGATGCTCCGGATCCCGATGTCATTGAAGTCATTAGTATGAAAGAAATAGAACAAGCGATAAGAAGTATGAAATGTGGTAAGGCTGCGGGAAAAGACAGAGTTACTGCTGAGATGATCAAGTACGGTGGGTCGCGTGTCTGGGACACACTATGTCTGTTATGCAACTTGTGCTGGCGGACGGGTGAGGTCCCAGATGACTGGCGAGTAGCAGTTGTAGTACCTATTTACAAAGGGAAAGGCTCGCGCCTAAACTGCTCCAGCTACAGGGCGATCAGCTTGGTCAGCTTAGCTAGTAAGGTGTATGCAAAGGTTATAACGGCACGAATGCAAGAAAAGTCTGAAAGGTATTTATGGGAGGCTCAATGCGGATTCCGACGTGGAAGAGGTTGCATGGATCAAGTGTTTTCTCTCCGCATGATCGCGGAAAAGTTTCTGGCTCTTAGCCAGAAGGTTTTCTGCGCTTTTGTGGATCTAGAGAAAGCATTTGATAACGTTGTGAGAGAAACGCTGTGGGACTTGCTGCCAGGATATGGTGTGGACGGCTCGCTACTGCGGGCAATACAGTCGCTTTATAGGGACTGTAAGGCTTGCGTGCGAGTAGGGGGGGATGTGTCACCTCTTTTTGATGTCTGTACAGGCGTCAAACAGGGATGTGTCATGTCCGCCTGGCTGTTCATAGTGTATCTGGACAGTTGCCTGCAGAAGTTGAAAGATTTTAATATGGGTGTGAATTTGGGTGACTTTACAGTAAACTGTCTGCTGTACGCTGATGATGCGGTGCTCATGGCCTCATCAGAAGCCGACCTACAGGCATTAGTCACTAATATGAAAGAGGGGTGTGAAAGTAAGGGTCTCCGCATGAATGCAAGTAAAACTAAGGTTCTAGTATTTGAAAGAGGTGACGTAAGAACTAAATGCGAGATTAGGGTAAACCAGGAACGTCTAGAGCAAGTGAATGAAATTGTGTATTTAGGAAGTATGTTTAGCGCGGATGGAAGATGTGATTCGGATGTAGAACGGCGAGTAGCTGCCGGAAACAAAGTTAACGGTGCTTTGTCCCAGTTAGTAAAGCGACAAAGCATCGTAAAAGAAGCACGAATGGCGATTCATAACGCAGTGCTAGTGCCAACTTTGCTTTACGGTAGTGAAACCTGGGTATGTCAGCAGATACATGAAAGTAAATTGAATGCTGTGGAGATGCGATCACTTCGAAAATTGTGCGGCGTTACCTTGGCCGACCGAATACGTAACGAAGTGATACGCAATATGGCAGGTTTGAATGAAAGTGTCAGCGTTAAGCTGGAAAAGGGCGTGCTCCGTTGGTTTGGACACGTCCAACGAATGAGTGAGGAACGATTAACGAAGAATATATATTGTTCAAAAGTAGAGGGTAGAAGGAGTCAGGGAAGGCCGAGACTTACATATGAAGACCACGTGAGCAGATTGCTCAAAAACGGAAAGGTCAAAAGTACTCGGATACCCAGACGTGCGTGTATGAAGCGATTGATGAATCTCGACGAAGCGAAAGAAGTATGCATGGATCGCGAAGCCTGGCGATCTGTCCTCTCTGACTACCCCGTCAGGGATACAGCGTGAAGATAGTTAGTTAGTTTAGTTACGATTTAACCAATGGACGCGCGCTGTCTTACCGTTTGCGCCTATACCCCGCTTGCCATTTGCTAAGCAGTTTTAACTAAGTCGCTGTTCCGCGGACTCAGTCTATCGTACACGTTTGGAAGGTAATTTATAAAGAAAAAAATACGAAATGTGCTGTGAAAAGCGGTCGAACAATGTTTCTTTTCACTCGTAAGTAAACTTTTATTTCATTCACATAAACTATTTTAAAAAAAAAACCATTAATTATAGAAACATACCAACAACTTAATCGGCCTATATTCAAGATACTTTAATTCTCCATAAACATTATACAAAGAGTTACCATCTTAAATTAGCCGAATAATATTGTGTCAAATTCGTATTGCATACCTACATTTTTCTGTTTGTAGTTGTATTGTTATTGGTTGTTAGACAGCGACAACACTTCATGCAAGAGTAACAAAACAATATGTGTGTAGTTTACCCCAGACCAGTAGTTCCTGAGATTAGCGCGAAACATTCCTTTATATATTAGTACAGATTACTGATATTAAAACGTTGTATATTTGTATTGCACATACAATATCTATATTTCTTGAAAAAATACAGGGCTCGTAGCGCTGTTATCTCAGTGTTGACCGGTGACCAGTAACATGGCAGTCGTTAAGTCAATTTGAAGTCTTATGCATAGGTTGCCATATGCGCTTGTCCATTTTCAATGCAAAGTTCTCACCACCTTTCACGTGGAACAAAAAGTGTGTGTGTACTACACACACACTTTTTTTTTACTTTTTAACTTTTTACGCGTTAGAAATTATACTTTTATGGCGTAACAAAATAAAAAAAATAAAAAAATTTAAATGAAATGAAAAAACTGAAATGTTGACTACAGCTTAACTTCAGATTGATTGAAAACTACTTTGAATTTAGTTTTAAGTTGTCATTGAAACACTTATTAGCTACCTTCATGGTGTCGATTTGTCGTGTAAAAATTTACTCTCATTATTCTTTCCTAACGCGACAAAAGAAGTATAAAGTATAACTACGGTGAAATGTGGACGTATAGATGCCTCTGCCACTCTTCGGAGAATAAGGAGTGATTTGTAAACAAACTTTTATTTAGTACATTCAGTGTTAGTTAGTTTCGTATTGTTCTGTTTGCATATCTAGTTATTAGTGTACATATTTGAACGCGACCCTTACAACGAGACCAAATGTTAGTTAAGGTCGAGGATATAAATTATTAATTAAGAGGAAATGCTGACAGGTATTTGCTATGTGCGGTCGGAATATTTTAGTTTTGATGAAGGTAACATTTACCCATTCATCACTTCTGGCCGAAAAAACATTAGTTCTGAAATAATACCTGATGAATTTTACTAAATTATCTGTGGCCAAGGTTTATCCAGTGACATTTGCTTATTTTTGAAGTGAACCTTCTTTATCGATGTTGAGAGAAATTTTATAACTGTAAAAAAATCGTCACGTTTTTTGCTCACGCGCCATGTTGTTTTGAAGTGAAACTTCTTTATCATAAGTTAAACTTCTTTATCGACTTATGAGAGAAATTTTATAGCTGTAATAAAATGTCGTAAAGAAGTTTTACTTCTTACCTGTGTACTGTGGTACACACACATATTTTTTTAAATTGTGTGTCTTTACACAGCGCCACCTAGCCCAAAGTAAGCTAATATAGCTTGTGGTATAGGATCTAGACAACTAATAAAGATGTTTTATTATTTCTAAATACATAAATATGATACATATGAAACACCCAAACTTCGAAACAACATTTGCGAATCACAAAAATATTTGTTACGACCTAAGAATCTAGCGCGAGACCTCAGCTAGGCAATCCAATTCACTACCAGATAAGCCCACGAAGCCGTCAACTATAGATTATTATATAATTAAGGGTGTATTACTATAGAGGCTAACGAGATCTTAGGGGCCCAAGCCACACCTACAAATTAGACCAGCAGTTTCGTCAACACTATAAATCTTTATTAGCAGTGTTTCTTTTTCAGGTTAGTCAAGGCTGGATCCTAGGGCCTGAGCTGTGCGACATGTGGACATCTAGCGACGTGCTCTGCAGTTCCGCATCTATCCTACATCTTGTTGCTATTGCTACAGACAGGTGAGATACTAAATAAATATCGTTGGGACAACTCACAGAACGCCATCTGACTCCAAACTAAGCAGATCTAGTACTATGGTAACCAGATAACTGATAAACATACTTACATATATTTCTAAATACATACATATTATAGATAAATAACACCCAGACACAGAATAAACCATCGTGCTCATCACACAAAGTTTTATCCTGGGTGGAAAACAAACCCACGACCTCTTGCGTACCAGTCGGATACACTCCCACCGCGCAACAGAGGCAGTCGTACTGTACTCTAATTATACTACATCAGATATAGAATAGGTGTAAGTGGCCCCACCAGGTGCACCTGCTGAATAACGGACGAGCCAACGACGTAGCCTTTACAGTGTTGGGTGTTCAGACAGCTATACGGAACTCTTATAGAATCGCGTTGTTTTCCGTACGTCCTTCAGTTTGCCTGTCAAGACACTTTATTTCGGAAATGTGTTGTGGCTAAAGTGAAAGGCCAAAGACACGTCACTTTTTTAAACACATATTATATATTTTTACCACCATTTTAATGGTTTACCCATGATAAGCTGTGGTTATAATAACACTTTTTTTACGTCTGTGATTACCCGATCTATGAACACTTTTGTTACTTTTATTTTCTTAGTTGTAACTTAACATTCTTTACATATTTCAACATCTCACTTTAGATACCAACCTTCATGAATGATGTGAAAATCTGCTGTATGACGGCAGCGATAGACCGACAATTTTCATGGTGATATGTAGGGGAAGCCTGCATACCAATCTATCCATGTGTCCAAGTGGAGTACATTATTCAGAGTTCATCGAGGGCTTCTTTTATTTCTGTGTTATTATTAATGACATTGATCCAATTATATGAAATTTTATTTGATATTTGTGACATTATTTTTTTCAATTATTCATATATATTTTAATTATTATCTAGAATCGTTATTTTTAAAGTGCAGTTGTTGATTATCGATTGAATGATGCTGTCTGAGAGGGCGGAACGTGGATGGATATTGTTGTAATCTAACACCTTAGACAAGTTTATTGTGTACCCAGTTCAGCAATGAATAAATGAATTATGAATTACACTTCAGTATGGAGTTTAAGTCCATGAGATGGAAACTTTCAAATCTACCTATTCTGTAACTTAGCAATCACTTTATTGCAATAAAAACTTTATAAGTTTCTGAGCATTATTCCCAATTGCATCAAAAGCAACTTCGGAACTAAACTCAGTTCGTTTTACTTTCTTCTATTCTCTTGGTCTGCGCCATCGTGAATAGTAGTTCTTCATGATGTCAGTTCCCTTTTGTAGTACAAATTATATTTTACTGTAAATTTTATCTTAATCCACAATAAACCGGATAATCTCCGGCAAATACCGGTTATAAAATCAAACAGTAAAAAGGTTACAAAAAACGGCACAATTGCGACGAGAAATTGGTAGTATGATAAAACCCTTAATGGTAACGACCACAATAAATCAGATGAAATAGAATTGAGTGGTTTGGCTAACGACCTACGGACAATTATTTATATCCCTATAATTTACAAGTAACAATTTTTTACCCTTTTTTTTTCAAGATTCCTTACCTCAAAAGCAGTATGCGGAACACTATTAGGATCACATTTTCTCTCTGTCTTCATTTTGTCTGTGAAGACCCTTTATCTCGGGAACGCGTGAGGATATCGAGTTGAAATTAAAACCATATAAGTACTCAAATCTACGGTCTCTTGAAGCTGAAAATAAATGAAACTTCTATCAGTTAACGCAAAAAGTTGTGGCAAATTTATTTTTTAATATTTTTTCCGAAACCCTCGATGGACGAGTCCGACTCGCACTTGTCCGGCTTTTTTTTAAATAAAGTATGAGAATCATCATCATCATCCAGGCGTCTGTCCCAGTTGCTTCTTGCGAAGCCCGGGGTCCGCTTACCAACACTCCTCCACTTCGCATGGTCGTCGGCATCCCCTGTAGTTAGACCATTGGCACGCATGTCATCCATTACGACGTCAATCTAGCACTTCTTGGGTCTTCCCCTATTACCCGGACCCGGTGGGGCTGACATGACCAGACATTTGTTGTATAAGAATATGCTACGTAAAATACATTTTCTGTAAAGGACACGCAATAATTATAAAACAGAAATGAACTTGTTTTAAAATTTGCTTAAATTAATTAAAAGTTTATTCCAACGCGATTGTTCAGGTACCATTGTTAAATTTTAAATTTTCCAAAGTTTCATAATTCAGAGACTTATCTAAAGTTGGCAAAGTTTCAATCGACTTTGTAGGTACGGCCTTCGATCGCTGCCCAGAGTTTCTCTTGCCAAAATTTACACGACCACAGAGTGTCTGTATTGTCAATCATTTATTAGAGATTTCACAATCACAGCTATAATTTTTTCTTTTTTTTTTCAGATACTGGGCTGTGACTGACGTCGACTATATCCACACACGAAACGAGAGGCGTATATTCACTATGATTATACTAGTGTGGACTGCTGCACTTGTTGTCTCTCTTGCACCGCAGCTAGGGTGGAAAGATCCTGACTATCTAGCCAGAATCACTGAGCAACAAAGATGTCTGGTCAGTCAAGACCTCGCCTACCAAATATTTGCTACAATGTCGACGTTTTATGTGCCACTAACAGTTATTCTCATCCTATACTGGAAGATCTTCCAGACAGCCAGGAGACGTATACGGAGAAGAAGAGAACCTCCTCCGCCACGTCCTACTTCAGCTGATGGAGCTACTCCATCAGGAAGACCAATCCAATCAGCAAGAGATAGAAGGTTCGTGAAAAAGAGGTTTTTGAATCTAAAAAAGTGTAACCAGAGAACTCGTACTGAAACTCTTGCTGCCGCGTTATTGTTGACAGAAGGACAAAGTACTTCAACTGTCGATACATTGGACGAAGAGCCAAGAACGACAGCATTCACAATCAATGAAAAGGCACCGCCCTCGGTGTCGCCAGAAAAGTCTTCCTCAACCGTTACTAATGGCTCGAAAACAGAAAAAGCTATCGTTCCTGCTCAAACACACCGAGAAAAGAAGGAATCTCTAGAAGCTAAGAGAGAGAGGAAAGCAGCAAAAACGCTTGCGATCATAACAGGAGCGTTCGTTTTCTGCTGGTTACCATTTTTTATTATGGCATTGGTGATGCCTATTTGCCAAACGTGTGTGATAAGTGATTACTTAGCCAGTTTCTTCTTGTGGCTAGGATATTTCAATTCTACTTTAAACCCCGTTATATATACGATATTCAGCCCAGATTTTCGTCAGGCGTTCGCTCGGATTCTCTTCGGCACACATCGGCGGGGCCGAAATAAAAAGTTCTAACGAAAATGACACTACTATGTATATAATTAAAGCCTTATTGGCAATGGACTATGTTACTTAAACTAAATTGTATCATATTTCGCTTACTGTATAATATTATACATACTTAATAAGTGGTGTAAATACGTTTTTCCGTGATATATTGTAAATAATATATAAAGATATATGATAGATGATGTTGACATATTGTTTTTTTACGCGTTATAGTCTATGCAGCCGCGACGGGGACGCTCGTGAGTCCCTGGTGCCCCCGCCGCTTGCTCTTATGTTATTTCAAGTGACATTACGAAATAAATATTTAAATTGCATCATATTTAGTTTTTTTTTTTAATTTCTGATTTATAAGGAAAGGAAAGTATGAAAACTGCTGCTGAAGTCCGACTCTGATGATGGTAAGAAGCAACGGGAGTTCTAATGGCAGTCACTTTCAAAAATGTTTACCTTATCATAGCAGCTGAACATAAACATACTGAACCTGAAAATATAGGGTACAACGAGTACAACACATACCACATGATAAAAAAAGCAAATCAATATGTTTAAGTACTAGTTAACGACCGCGGCTCCGGACGCGTGGTGAAGTTTTCCTGTTACTGTTTTCCACATGAACCTGTTCTTGGGATAAAAAGTAGCCTATGCGTTATTTAAAATTCAAACACATTAAATGTTTAAGCTTTTTATTATTGTAAAGTTTCATCAAAATCCATTCAGTAAATTTTTCGTGAAAGAGTAACAAACATTCATCCATACTGATAAACTTTCACGTTTGTAATATATATAGTAGGATGCTTTTGTTTTTATCATTGAGACATAGCTACCTATTTGGGTGTCAATGAGCCTAGTAAGAACTAAGGGTCCGAACGACCTTACATGCTAGCGGTGCACTTGCTGACGAAGGGCGAGACAACGACGCAGAAATCCTTACAAGTCTGGGAGGTCAAACGTCACTGGCTGCCAACGATGTCAAAAAAACGATAACTGCTCCTATAGCAGCCAACCAACTGTTTTATTTACTTTCCGAAACACAGGAACACTCTTAAATAGAAATACCACAAACGGTCTCCCATCTTAGGACTGACCACAGCATAAAATGCTTAACGCAGATATCGTTTACAGAACACTAAGTAAACTCGGCTACGAGTGCTATTTTTATATTTCTATATTTAAATTTTAATTAAATTCTCTCTTCTAGCTGAGGTACATTGAATAAGAGACCCGTTCACCCACTTTACGCAATATACATTCATCGAAGTGGAGTACGATCACTGAAGCAAGTATATCTTTCCTTATCTAACACTATGAATGGCTGCTTCATTAAAAGTCTCTATAAACGCTTGAAGCTTTTTAGTTCAAGCCCTGCATTTGCAGAGTGCGTTGTGTGAGTTACTCGTATTGCAAGTATTTTAATTCACGCACGCGTGAGAGTGTTATTGTGGATTTGTATGAAGTAGAGATGGGTTCCTAAGTTTTACTGACTGGCGTTGTACCGTTTTCGTACACGCGCTCACCGTAAGATAAGCGAAAAACACACTAGGCACGCAGAATAACACTAGCAATTTAAACTGGCAGTCAGCCCCCTTATTCACAACAATTAGTAAAGTTTCTGACAAACGTTCAACAACACTTAAAAAAAATATCGAATATTGTAACGAAATATTTGTTGAGACAATATTGTTGGGACAACTCACACAACGCCATCTGATTCCACACTAAGGACAGCTTGTACTATGGTAATCAGATAACTGATAAACATACTTATATATTTCTAAATACATACATATTATAGATAAATAACACCTAGACACAGAATAAAACATCGTGCTCATCACACAAAGTTTTATCCTGTTTGGGAATCGAACCCACGACCTGTTGCGTAGCAGTCGGATACACTCCCACCGCGTCACAGAGGCAGTCAGATTACAAATGCTACAGGATTTTTGAACCACGTTTCCAATCCTATTGGGGTATGCTCAGCGAAGAGTTGTTGGTTGTCCATGGGCAGTTACAAATGGTTATGATATAAGGGGGTCAGAAGTGCAAGGCTTACCATGCTGTACATGATCCCAGTCCTAGTTCAGAGTATATTTTAGACCTCACCTAGATGCACTGGGCATAAGTCAACCTCATCTGCAAGCGGTACAGGCTCTGTTACTAATTCCAACAATGTGACAAAAATAACAATAAAATTATTGCTGCTGTAAGCAGCCAGTAAAAGCTGACCCTAGGATGAATGTAGGGTTTGGAAGCAAACGGGAAGAGGCTATGATAAAGAAGTGATATAGCGACATAATGTTATTATACTTTGAACACGACCGTTGTACCGCTCACTGCGTACAATTTGTACGAGTTTCATTAATTTTGTTAATTTTGTGTTTCGTACAGCGGTCGTGGTCAAACTATAGCGTTATAAGTCCAAACTGACAGCACACGACCGCGACTACTTTTATGCATTAAGAGGACGTGTAGGTACATCGTTTCCATGACTGTGGGATGTGGTTGGCTTTATCAATACTTCAGTACTAACATTATGCACTGCGAAAGTTTACGAGGGTTTAGATTTGTTACCTTTAGACTCATACACGTTATGAGTGGACCTATTAAGATAAAATTTTGTGTGGAGGTGGCTGCCAGTCTAGATTAACACATAGGCTATTCTTGATCCCGGAAACAGGTTTCTGTGGAAAACGGGTACCTACGGGAAAACTTCACCACGCGAGCGGAGCAGAATTTTTTCTTTCTGGTATACACAGATAATAATAAATACATATGACATATATTTCATATTAAAAAGAAATCTCTTGACTGTCACCATGACTCCGCGGGTTACGATCAACTAACTCCACATACAGGTTCACCACATAAAGACGTCTATGACCGAATCCCTTTCTCATTTTCTAAGAATAGAGAATGAAATAAAATGAAAGTATGTTTCCATCCAACACCAAAGGCAAATGTCCTATATATTTTTCCTCAAACTGTGGCAGCCTTGAGAAATGTTTGGGTGAGCGCATGTGTATACAAAGCAGCGATTTTTCTGCCTGTGGTCCGCTTATACGATCTGTTGATAAACATTAAGCCCTGCATAAATACATTTCTATAGATCAAATGATTTTGAATACTAGGAAAGGTAAGCCGTGTTTATCTTGAGAGCGTAAGCGAGCATGACACTTAGGGTTTATTTAAATGGACGATCGTTCTCAGAGAAGGTTTCTGTCATTTTGAGGCCTTACCAGTGCAGATTTAAAGAGACATTGTATCGGTTCCAATTAGTTGGGCTCCATTGAGGTGAAGGACATTTAACAGTGATTGCACTGTCAATATAGTAATTTTAATGGTCATCTATGAGCGATTTACGTTTAATAATATATATTGTGGGATACTTTTCACACACTGCTTTCTAGTCCAAACTAAGCTTAATACGTTAAACTAAGCTTTAAACAGCTGATAAACATACATATATATTTCTAAATACGTACATATTACACATAGGAAACACCCAAACTCCGAAACAAACATTTGTGGATTACACAAACATTTACTCCGATCCTGGAATAGAACCCGGGACCTCAGCGCACCAGTCGCATACACTACCACTTCACCACTGAGGCAGTTAAAAGCTTTATACTAGAAAATCGCTAACGGTTTCAACATGTTCTCTGTCTATGACCCCATCTGTTGTCACTCGACGTTCGAGGGGGAAAATAAATTGTTGAAAGGCCACCCACGCCAACTATGTAGCAACTGATTTCTCCGCAAGTTGATAAGAAATTGCCCTTTAACGAAAAACGTAGGTGATAGCGCGAGTCCCATCACTTATCACATATTTATATTGGACAGAGATCAAAGTTGACGTCGGTATCGTCAACTTTGATCTCTCTCAGATTGAACTTTTTTCAATGTTACCAGAAAAAGTTTGAGAGTTCGGCTTATTCCTGTAAGGAAATCGCAAAATATTCGTTTTAATATACCTACTTTGATTATGTTGAAGTATTATCTCAACGTTGTAGAGGTATTTAATATTATCTTTGTTACATTTAAATACTAGTTGGGCCCGCAGGCCCGCCTGATAAATTTTCTCATACCTATTTCTCACAGGATATAATAAGCTATCCTAAAAGATAGAGACACACCTGTATGTCACCACGAATTTTTCTCTAATTCTATGACTGTCTAGAAATAATGTCGTTGTATATTGTTTCGTTATTTTTATCTGAGTTTAGGCAGCGTTATCAATGACAGAAGCCCTCAGTTGACTTGATTTTTTTCGCCATTTCAGTTGTAATTCGACCAATTTACAAAATATCTTGACCAATTATGTACCAAAACCTTCCTCAGACTATTGGTGTGACCCACATGATAAGACGTGGCGAGTGACCTTGTTTACACCCTCATTTTTCTTTAAGTATTTTGTTTTAAGTCCAATCTATGTTTACCTATTTCTAATTTACGAAATATGTATGAGATCAGAGGGAGGAAAGTGTGGAGCATAATCTGATCTTTGCAATCTTAAAGCTTTTCAAAAATTGGTCTCAAAATTTCAAAGCATATTAGACTTTTCATCATAACATAACTGTCTAAGTTTTAACAAATTTATTTCTCTAGTAGAATTTTGACTATTACAATTAATAATAATAATTTCGCTAGGTACACACAAGCGCCTTTATCATTTCAACAATTGTAAGATGAAATTCCGACACAATCTGACACCAACCACACTCCAAAGTGTTATATAAACGCAATGTCTGCGATTTGTCTTTGGCACTTGCCAACTTCGAGTGGATTCTTCGAAACTCTAAAGTTATGAATAGATAGTACCTACTGTACAGAATACTCTTCGAAGACAGTCACTTCAGAGTTGTGAATACGAGATTTTGGCAGACCGCCAGCGCGTTCAGTTAGTCATATTTTACTATACTCACCAAAAAGATCAATCTGTTTTTGATGTCGTATCATCAACAATTTACATTCTGAGACAATTTTGAAAGCAATTAGTATGCTAACTACAATCTAAATAAAAAAATATAAGATATCCTTTAATTAAAGTGGAAATGTTTTCAGAACCAGCGACTTCAGGTTTAACGCACCAGATGCCTTACCAATTACATCCCCAAGAACTACTCGAAACACAAATTTACAGTCTGTTTTAAAGGGTAAACTGATTTATATCAATTCTGATATTTCTATGTTCTAAGTTTTTTAGTTACCAAGTCTACTTTTCTTGGTTGCTGACTTTTCTCGTTTTTAAATACAAACAACAAAAACAAAGTTTGTTTTATTTTGCAAAACGGTGACGTCACAAAGTAGGTACAGATATAAAAAGGCACGACAACATCGACAAAAAAAATAAACACAAACATATACACACATAAATACACACATATATATGTATACATATGCACATACACACACATTATGTGTTGGTGCTCATCCCCACAGCCACCGCCAATCACGCCATCCAAGTGCAGAACATGGTCCCCTCTCAGTTTATTGTTGTCTCGCGCGAGAAGCACGATGACAGCACTGATTTTTAGAGGAAGCCTCTAAAAATCAGTAAAGTCATCGAAGGGTAAAAAGAAGTGGAAGAAATTGAATCATTTAGGACATTACTCTAGGAACCTTCCAACTGCGTGATATTTTTAATATTTTTATGGTTAAAAGCGCGACTCCACTGTCCATTGTCCTCCACTGTCCATCCTCCACTGTCCATCCTCCACTGTCACAATACTGTATCTCAAATCAGCGCTGTGGTACTCCGCAGCATTATGCTGAGCTGTGGCCTTTTAGGCACATAATTTTTTTTTTTTAGTTTTTTTTTTACTTATAAGGTTTTTTTTTTTTTTTTTTTCATTTTTATTGTTGTTATTGTAAGTGCCTAATAAATGTGTTTCTTTCTTTCTCATTAACCATGATAACTAAACAGTTGAAATTTTTACAGAAATTACATTTCTGTTGTCGGTATTACAATAAATACTAAAAATAGAATAAAATAAATATTTAGGTGGGCTCCCATACAATAGTAATACAATACAATAGTAAAAATTTGTTTCAGCTGTTGTGTAATTTATTTGATTGTAATTTACGAAATAAATATATATTTTAGCCGCCCATAGATGATATACTCGTATTCAGAGAGTCGAAGATGATATCATTTTGACAACATTTGATTCGCATTTTATTTGCAAATTACTATAATAATCAGCTACGAGTATATGTAATGGACTCACTATACTTAAAGTATAAAACAAATAGTAAAAATGCCTCTGGATGCCGACATGGATTGCTAAGGGATTGTCTCACTCTACTTAAAGTATCTATCATAAATAAAAAGTGAAAGTGTCCCTGTATACCAACATTGATTGCTTTTTTCTTCCAAGAAATTATGGCTTCCCGATTTGAAACCTTTTTTGTTGTTATTATACCTACTACGCAATAATTTTATGACTGAAGTTCTGCCTTTTGTGCAATAGGCATTAGTTTCATAAAAACTGCCTCTGCGGCGCGGTGGGAGTGCATCCGACTGCTACGCAAGAGGTCGTGGGTTCGATTCCCATCCAGGATAAAACTTTGTATATTGAGCACGATGGTTTATTCTGTGTCTGGGTGTTATTTATCTATAATATGTATGTATTTAGAAATATATAAGTAAGTTTATCAGTTCTCTAGATCCCATAACACAAGCTAATATTAGCTTACTTTGGGCTAGATAGCGCTGTGTGAAAAGTGTCCCACAATATTTATATTTATTTATAATATTGCTATGCTTGTGTATAAAAAACTATACTAATATTATAAATGTAAAGAGTTTGTTTGTCTGTTTGGTTGAACGCGATAATCTCAGAAACTACTGGTCGGATTTGAAAATTATTTTTGTGTTCGATAGCCCATTTATCGAGAAAGGCTATAGGCTATATATCATTACGCTACTACTCTGGGGTGCAGAGCAGTAGTAATAAATGTTGACAAATCGGGCAAATTTTTATGCATCTTTGTAGAATTTATAAGCAACGGGATTAAATAGGTGCGACGGGAGGTCGAAATATTCCATGGGCGAAGCTGTGGGGGTCATCCAGTATGTAATTAAGTCGACAGCCAATGGCTAACCAGGGTCTAATGGATTACTTTAACGTCAACTGAACAACTAAAACCATGTGAAAATATTTTTCTATCACGCCTTGTCCCCGAAGAGGTGATAGAATATTTTTTCAAACAAAGAATAAATCATCAGCATCATGAATTTTGTCCATCGATGCTAACTCTAAGTAACAGAATCGTAACTATATTAGAATAATAAGTTTCGTGAGTGTTGTTCATTATTACTAACTTTGGAAATAGCTCGAGTAGTTTCGGACCTAACGGAGGTCCGAAACTACTCGAGCCGGCCATCATTATTAATAGTCATATTATATGCCCATGTGTATTCCTGTCCCACGTAATAGGTGATGAGGCCATTGCCGTGTTGAAATAGACAGACAATATTAAAAGTGAAATTATCACCGCTAGCTCCGGGAAAGAGAATAAGATAAAACCTATGTAGGTTTGGACTTTTTCAAGAAATACCTAAATATATTTCTGTTTATAATATTCCTAATGACATAGTAAAATATAATTTACTCCTTAAGCCATCACAATAGGATTATGCAATCGTAAGTATATTAATAATAAAAAAGCCATTTGAAGACTCATTTTATAGATCTATCGCTATAAAACTGGCCTTAGAGACCATTAACCCTTAAACGGATAGCGATTTATAATCATTAGAAGAAGTTTTCCCTTAATCACATCCCTTGTTGTTTAGAAACTTTAATAGATGTTTAATCGTACTTAAAGGGTAGGACAAACAAACAACATGTTGTGAGAAGTGCTTCATTACTTTGACAACTTCCTTTGCTGCTGGTTTATTCAATGAGAATATAAATACAGTACGGCTGACTGGAGGAGGTATAAAAAATTAATGACTGAGGTTGAGATCGAAGATAGTCACCGTACTCTATGGACACTTGCATAATAATTATGATGCTTGGGTTAACGCGGAAAACTCGACGAGTGATTTTAGATATTAAGAAAGAAGACTGAAGAAATATGAATAAAGATATGGCTAAAAGGTCTTAGTAACCAGGCCATAAAATAATTACATAAAATATGATGCTTGATAATACGGGATTTACATAAAAAATAATTATTAAAAAACCCCTCACCAAGTACAGCAACTAGGTACTCTCTGAGACCGTTCTTATAATCCCAAACATGGTTTAATGCTGTAATTTTCTGAATCCCCATAATTGATGAATGAATTTCCCATAGAATACTCGATACAGCATCAAGTTTCAGGTGTCGTGGAAATACTATCAACAGTATACCAATTTTCAGATCAAACTGACTTGTGGATTTTAGTGTGATCCATTCATCACGAATCTTCAAAATGAATAGTTTAGAACCATCTTGATTATATCGACTAAAAAAATTCGCATCTAAATTGGTAAATTTGTTCGGAAGCTATTACGCCACAGACCGATTAACTTATTACACCCCTCGCTTTTTTTATTTATTTTTAGAAAATAAATAAATATCGTTGGGGGACAACTCACACAACGCCATCTGATTCTAAACTAAGCAGAGCTTGTATGCTAACCAGATAACTTACAAAATATACATAAAATAAAATAAACATAAATAAAATATACACTCCCCGACTCTTGAATCGAGCCACCTTACATTCCCGGGCCTAAAAGCCCAATACACATAAAATATACAATATAACAAAAAAGTTTTTATGCATTTTTAATGCTGGCATATTTCATCGTCTTTCAGTTTGTATTACTCCAAATTTGAATTTTAGAATTTAAAATAAAGAACAAAAGCCGAGCTTGGTCACTGATTTGAAAAAAATTATGACTGTTGAAAGTTGTCTTTGAAGCAATTTAATGTCGATTTGGTTTGAATTTTCGCAATTGTTGTTAACCAAAGTTTAGTTTAGTTATTTTTCTATAATTTGAACCGTTTTTGGCCATAAAATTATGGATACTTCTCCTGAAGTAGCCGCGCAAGCTGTAGCACTTCTTCAATATGGGCTAAGTCAGCGAGATGTGAGTTCACAACTTCACATAAGTCGTTCCGCTGTTCAAAGAGTGTACAACCGATACCTGGAGACTGGCGGCTTCGTTCGGCGAACAGGAGGACCTCGTTACCGAGTGACAACGGCGAGACAAGATCATTACATTGTCACTACTAGCTTACGAAATCGACGCCTTAACTCTGTTCAGATACAAGAACAGCTCGGGGACTTTCACGGAGTGGCTGTAAGTGCTCGGACCCTTAGAAGGCGACTCAATGAACGTGGTTTAAAGCCCCATAAGCCAGCCAATGGACCCAAATTGACACAAGCACACCGAATAGCCCGTCTAGAGTTTGCGCGCGAACATCTAAATTGGACTAGACATCAATGGAGCCAGGTTCTCTTCACAGATGAGTCCAAGATAATGCTATACGGTAATGACGGAAGGAGTAAGGTGTACCGAAGACACAACGAGCGTTTCGCGCAATGCTGTATTGACGAGAAAGTGAGTTATGGTGGACGATCATGGACAGTCTGGGGAGGAATCTCTATGGAAGGCAAAACTGAGCTAGAGGTAGTGACGAGACCACGACTGCCGCCCCTAGATGGCAATAGATACATTCGCCAATGTTTAGAGAACCACGTGATGCCATATGCTGGATTTATTGGCCAAGATTTCGTTTTAATGCATGATAATGCTAGGGCCCATACTGCGGGAATCGTCAGGGAGTACTTAAATGATATTGGTATCACTGTTATGAGATGGCCAGCGCGAAGTCCTGATATGAATCCTATAGAGCATCTATGGGATGAGCTGAAGAGGCATGTTCGAGCTCATCATCCTGCCCCGCAAACCATGCAGGAGCTCAAAAATGTAATTTTGGAAGAATGGGAGGACATTCCTCAACATGTCATAACGACATTGATTAATTCTATGCCAAACCATATGAGAGCTGTCGTAAATGCACTGGGAGGCAATACAAGTTACTAAATAAACATTTCTTTTCATGTAAAACATGTCTTTATTTAAAAATCGATTAGATTTTTTTCCTTGAAAATAACAAATATGGACTTGTTTCAACGTAACTCGACTTTTTTAATAAACTGTAGTTCAAATTTAGAAAAGTGGCACTCTCAAAACATTTTCCTTCTATATACATCTTTTATAAGTTACAGTACTCCAAACCAAAAAAATCAAGGTGGCTCGATTTAGGTGTCCGGGAGTGTATTTCTAAATACATACATATTACTTATAGATAAATAATACCCAGACACAGAATAAACCATCGTGCTCATCACACAAAGTTTTATCCTGGGTGTCGGATACACTCCCACCGCGCTACAGAGGCAGTCACAAGGAAAGACTGTGGCTGCCTGCTGTTGCAGTTATTCCAGCCGCCCAGCAGTGCTTAACATCTACTGGTACCAATAGCTGAACGTCCATTCCAAAGCACTAAAAACTACGAAAATGGAAAGCCACAATCGTCACCCATTTCAGAACCAACCGTAGCCTTAGGTGCTTGACGCTGTGATGGAGCGTAGTGTAATAAAGGTGAGCTCATTAGACTTTTTTACTGTCGAAATCCTCATAAATGCTATACCGGATTACTATCGACTAAAATCACACGGTCCCTTCCATCAGCCTATAGCCAATCCCGAGTAGAGGTACACTCTCGAGTGAGCCCAGCATTGCCCCAGGGCTCTCGACAGACTTTATCCGCCATTTTGGGGTTCAGGTGTCATCCCGAATCTTTGGGGGTTCAGGTATTACATCTTAATAGTCCCACATGGTCTGTTATAAAAAAAAAAGTTTTTTTTTTTTTTTAATTTTAGTCTTTCTGTTATATCGCATGGTATATATTCGTATACTGATTTAAAGGTACTACAAGCGGTTTTGTGGTTACTCTATATCACAGATTTCATTTATCTAATGTATAGGTGACGTATCTAGAGTTATTTCTGATGCTACACGGGAGAGTAGTTTTGCCCGGGTGAAAGCCGGATGAAAGCTCAATGACATGTGGGTGGAACTGCAGCACTACATATTACTGGGAACTCCTTAGTTTGTCTGGAGAATGTATGTACCTACTAATACTAATTTTTATGCTAATGCGACTAAATTATAAAGTAACGAGATGGGTTCTAGTCAAGTCTTGTTTACTGAAAAACAAGACTTGACTGGGACCCAACTGATGATTAAGGCTTTTAATCACACCAGGTAGTGAAGACCTAGCTAAATAGCTATTGAATTATACAAAATATCCTCCAACGCCAACTGAACGTAAACATACCAGGCTAGATCTTTTCTCTACTCTACTTATTTTTCCGCTGAATTAATTGACAAAGTGTTTATAAAGCCTTTGTAGTAATAGTGAGCACTTTTATGAAGCCTCTGGATTGCTAACAGTATAGGTATTCTTCTTTGAGCATTTAAAAAAAACCTTAGTTAATTATCTTATATAAACAAAGTGGTATCTTAGGTAAGGTCTATTTTTACAGAACCATGATAAAATGGAGTACAAAATAAAATGTAATAAGTTGTAGGAGAGTATTGTTCTGATGATCATGAAACAACTTCTTAAGAACAACGTTGTACTTCTCAGCTATCGAAAAAATACCTAATCTATCACATGTTGAATAATTGTACAGTTTCACTTATTAATTGACCATTTTCACCTTTCGGCATTTATCAAAAGTTTAAACATATTTTGTGCATCTCAGATGTTAAGGTCATGTTGTAAAGTACATAAATAAGTGAAATATTACAAGTGTTTTCATTCAAAAAGTGTAGTAAGTTCCACCAAGTGCCATCAATCAACAGTATTAACAATTAATTTATTATTTGTTTTATATTTTTATTTAAATAGTGATTACCTTTATTTATGGACAGGTCATAAATTCCAAAATTATATTGTTTTGAACAGGTTCATTCTTTAATGCCCTGATCACAGCAATCGTTTATGATATCATAAATTCCAAAATCGATAATCAAAGCGCAATCAGAAATGCATTCTTCTGTGACAAGTTATTTCCTTCTGTTTCTGTTTTTAAACGATTTCAACAAAAGAGTATTTTCATTTTTACAAGCCTTGTTTGTTCAGGATCTTGCAACTCTATTTGGGAGGAAATGTCTACAAGCAGTTGAGCTGAAATTTTGAGTACGCGTTAAATTTAGATAACAATTCATGAATATCTGTGTGACTTCATTCTAAATCTAGAATGGTAGAACTCCCAAGATGGTGGACAAATTATTTTAAATGCACGTTTACAGAATGGGTATCAAATGAAACAGCTTGCTTAAAATAACTTGAAAAACATAGAACCTAAGTAAAATCACTTTACTTCTAAAGATTAGCTAAGTTAATATGCTCTCCTATAAATTTTGGGCATTTATTTAAAAGTTAGTATTTTTTTTAATAAAATTAACTATACTATTATTTCGTTTATTAATACATGGGGCACACTAAAAGTTTTGCACTTCTAGCTATTTGGAACTAAGTATTAACTAACTATTTTACTCGGATACCCAGACGTGCGTGTATGAAGCGATTGATGATTCTCGAAGAAGCGAAAGAAGTATGCATGGATCGCGAAGCCTGGCGATCTGTCCTCTCTGACTACCCCGTCAGGGATAGGGTTGCCACAGGGTTTTCCTTGTGGCAACCCTAGGTATAACAGCTGATTTGAATTGGCTCCGTATTTTATATTGTAATATTGCAAAAATAATTATAATTTTAATTAAAAACCAATTCATCATTGCCAAATAATACCATATTGAGTGTTAAATAATCATTTTCACCATTTATTGTGCTAAAAGTAAATAAATATAAACTTAAAAATTGTACCGGTGTAGTGACAGTTAGAACATCGGAAAAATTTTCAATATTTGAAATTATTACTTGGATTTGGCAAGATTTATAAAACTAATAGTTTTTTCAATCAAGGTTTGTGAGTTTATTTACTTTTACATCCTCATATGTCCATTAATAGTGTGATTTTGTATTTTTCTATAAATAAAACATAACCTCGTTTTGTTTCGCATTTCTTTGCTCTAAGTCTACTTTGCTAATAATTACTGATTCTGTAGCACGTAATTATAACAAAATGTCGAATACTAATAACATGATAATGACGCGTAAGGCCTTGGCTCATCAACAAGAGGCAAGGCTTCAATTAACGTTGAAAGAATTACAGATTTTTAGGGAGAAGTGCGATAAACTGAACAAGGAAAGGGACGAAAATGAGTTAGAACTGCTAGGTATTTTAAGTAAGAACGGACAACTCAAAAAAGAACTGGCACAGTTGCATTCACTGTATACTGATACCTTACAGGATCGGGATAGGTTACAACTTATAGTTGACAGTTTTGACTCATGTAGGGAACATTATGAACAAACTCTGCACCAAATTAGAATACTAAAGGAGGAGCTACAACGATCGGAAATCAAAATATCGCAACTAGAAGACAAGAAACAGAGCACAGTGGTTCAATCTAATCAGAGTTTGTTCGATGAACTGATGGCTACAAGCTTAGATACTGCTACAGCTCACCCTTCCATTGTCATAGACCTCACTTCTGATGATGAAACCGGGGGCTGTTCTAAATCATTAAAAATTATTAAGTGTAGTAAGAATAAGTTAAAGAAATATTTAAAAATTAAAAAGTTTTTTACTAAATCTAAAAAAATTATATATAAATACAAGTTTTTTCAGCATGTCACTTAATAGACAGAGATTGCAACTGATTGACGAGGTAAATATGTATATGTTAGAACTTGATATTGTTGCACAACAGTACAAAACTGATACACAGGCCCTTCAATGTCAGATTGACCGACTTCAAGACTCTTTGAAATCAATTTCATATAAATATGAAACAGCAGAGAAACAGAGTAGGGAACAGGTGTTAGCCATAGGTAAATTAGTAAATTCATGTCATTGTCAAAATGACCAATTGACATCCGCAGGCCATGTTCCCTCCTCACCCTTAAGTTGTGAAAGAATTAGATGCAATGATGAATGTTCACCAATTAAAACTGTGTGCAGTGTAGATAATAGTATATTAAGTTCAAGTAGTAATTGCGAGGCATCTACAAGTATAATAGAAAAGTTGCAAATAAAAAGTGATGCAAAGACCATAGTCTATTGCGATGAAATAGGTAAAAATTTTGGACATTATTTATCACAGTTAAGTCATTCTGTAATAAATCATACATATCCAGGAGCTTCATACTCTCAAATTATAGATTTTATATTGACTGGTACACACTGCATGCAGTCTACTATAGTGGTGCTAGTTGGCAGAAGAGGCAATATTAATAGTGACAAACTTTTAAAAATTTTATAAGTTATCAAGTCTGCAAGTAAAACAAGTAATTTTGTCCACCTTGCCATACAGCACTGCTATGAGCCACAAGGAAAATCACTTAAGATACAAATTAAATATGAAACTACATACCATGGTATCATATTCCAAAAAAATTGAATTGTTCGATTGGAACATAATTTTCAATAATAATAGTTTGTTGACATTAGATAGATATTTTCTATCAAAATTTTTACAACGAAAGGTAGTTCTGTTGCTATCTAATTTTTTAATTTTTCAAGCCAAATTATTGACAAGTACAACTGCTTTTATTGAGCAGGATAGTTTAGATACTTCACATTTGGAAAATGAAATTCCAAAAAACTAGTTTATAGGACAACAGATAATAAATCTGGCCAGTTGACTTTGGCCCCTGAGAATAATCTTAGTAAAAATATTGTTTTTATAAACCTGGTGCACCATAATGTTAGAGGTTTAATAAATGGTAAAGATTTAGAGTTAGAGCTATACATTAATGCAAATTCTATTAATATTTTGTGTGCTACAGAGCACTGGTTAAAAGATCATCAAATCACATTGTTGAACTTCGTAAATCACCAGGTTGCTAGCTCGTTCAATAGAAAACATTCTAAACGTGGAGGCTCTTTAATATTAATTAATAAAAACTTAAAATTTAAAGAACGTAAGGATTTAGTAGCCCTCTCCATTGAGCGAGTTATTGAGATTGCCAGTATTGAGTTTGAGCATTTCATCTTGTTAAGCGTATACAGTCCCCCTGATGCTTCTTACATTAAATTTGAAGAAAAGCTTGAAGAAGCACTGTTCAAATGCCAATGTTCTAAGAAATCTATAATAGTTTGTGGAGATTTTAATGTTGATATATTAGATACATCATTAACTACATCAGAGAGAAATAAAATGAAAAATTTATTTAAATCCTTTAATCTGCATAGTACATTCTTAGAACCCACTCGTATTACAGCCACCAGTGCAAAATGTATTGATAATATTTTTACTGATATTAAACCTATAGATAAAGGTATTGTGGATCCTGTGGAGTCAGATCATCGTGGCCAATGGATAAAATTTCCTAAAAGTAGTAACAAAGTCAGCAAAAAACAAATTAAATATGTACCAATTAACCAAAGTCGTTTGAATAATTTTAAAGAAAATGTACCATATCTACCTAACTTCACTTGTGTAGACCAGTCATATAAACACTTATTTAATTTGATTAATGATGAGTTTGGCAAAGTTTTTACCTCAAAAACTCTACAGATTGGTGGTCGTCCTGTTTTCAGTGACTGGGCAACACCAGGTATCTTTAAAAGTAGAAATAAATTATTTGAATTATATTCAGAAAAATCATATAATTTTAGGCAAACCTTTCAGGAATATGTTAAAAATTATTCAAAGATATTTAAACAAACGTGTCATCTTGCTAAGTCAAACTTCATTAAAAATAAAATTTCTAATTCTGTAAATAAAATAAAAATGACTTGGAACATCATTAACTCTGAATGCGGTAGATCTTTAGTGACTGAAAGGGATTTCCACTTAAAAGTAAATGGTTGCCATGTTACAGGGGACCTGGAAGTGGCTACGGAGTTTGAACATTTTTTCAAAAATGTACCTATATTGATAACAAAATCTCTCCAAGCATCTTCCAGTTCCGCTGAACTTTTATTAGAAGAATCTGTTCTTTGTTGCAGGGATGCATTTGTATTCACAGATATTTGTGCTCAGGACATTGTAAAGACATTTAAATGTATCGAAATTAAGAAAACCGCGGACATTTGGGGATTATCGGTCAAAACTGCATCATGTATAATTGAGGTAAATGCGCCCCATCTAGCAACTGTGTTTAATGACTGTGTTTCTAGTGGTACATTTCCTGATTTAATGAAACACAGCAAAGTCGTTCCCTTGTTCAAGGCTGGCAGCGCTACAGAGCCGTCTAATTTTCGACCAGTGTCAGTGCTGCCAACTTTGAGCAAAGTATTTGAAAAAATATTGAATCAAATGCTATCCCATTTTAATAGTCATAAAATACTCCATGCGAATCAATTTGGGTTTACGAAAGGGCGCTCAACTTCCGATGCTGGTGTTGAATTATTAAAATGTATTCATGAAGCTTGGGAAGACAAGCACGATGCATTAGGTATATTTTGCGATCTATCAAAGGCTTTTGATTGCGTTCAACATGAAACGCTGTGCAAAAAATTACACCACTATGGAATAAGAGGCAAAGCTCTCGACCTTCTGTCTTCATATTTAAACAATAGAATACAGAGGGTCGATATTAATGGTACACGTTCTGTAGGATCCATGGTTACAATGGGTGTGCCGCAAGGCTCGATACTTGGGCCATTCTCGTTCCTCATTTATATTAATGATTTACCATTTTATGTAGGGGACAGGAATAGGATTGTTTTGTTTGCAGATGACACCAAATACGTAGGCTCCAGCCGAAGGACTTAAAAAAAACGAAATAAAATTAATTATTTAATTAAAAGAAAAAATTACAAAAATTATATACTAAGTAAACTAGTGCCTTAGTTCGATGTGAGAACAAAAGTGAACTTAAAACTATGCATTTCTTGCGCGTGGAGACGACGGGTCACGTTGCAGCTGGCCGTTGCACGTTGTGCTGACGATGCGACGCTACGCTGTCGGACACGAGGCGGTTGCTAAGAGCATCAACTGGGTCGTACGATTATATTGATGATTCGGCGAGTTATGCGATCGTAATTCCTCCGCCCTTAGAGAAGCAATTATTTTCCTACTTTTAGGGAAAAAATTGCTGGTGTAGCTGGTTTCGCATATATGTGTCTTTTAGGTTCTGCAGAGGTCCCTTCTTGCTGGGAGCTGGGATTCTTTTCTATAGTTTCAGAAAGTTCGCGTCTGCGTTGGTGATATCGACGAGCCAGTACAGCCAAGGTAAGTGTAGTTACACAGGATAATGTTATATAGAATGGTATGGTGGTGTGGTATACCATTCCAGAGGAGTTCTTCTGAAGTTGCAATGGAGGCTGGGATATAATTTTATCCCGGATCAAGTGTAGTGATTTCAGGTTTATTGAACTCAAATTGAGGTGCGGTAAATCTACATTCTTCGGTTCTTCAGGGTAGGTAATTTTCATGATTTTCAGGGGCTGGCCTTGCACGACGTCATTTGTATTAGTTAAGGTGAGTTCAGACGAGCTTAGTGAGCACTGGTTTGGTATTGTTGCCAAGAAAGTCCCGTTCAGTATGTTGTAAGCTTCAGTACCGCAGTTAAGGTGAATCGTCGTTGGTTCTGGAAAGGTTATCACGTAGCTTCGGTCATCCAATTGTTCTACAGCTTCCGTTGAGAGATGTATAGTTGAGAAACTGCATGTTGAATCGATGATTTGGTTTGAAATTACTTGTTGAATACAGTCATGTTGGGTGCGAAGTCTTTTGTGAGAGCTTTCATCACAGAGAAACAGATTTCTAAACTTCGGGCATTCAGCCTCTATGTACACGAATTCGTTTCTATTAGTTGCTATGTAGGGATGAGGGGGAATAAGGACTTGGTGAAATTTATTCGGTGCTAAGGATAGTTTGTAGAGATCATAGATATTGGTAGAGACTATTGGAAACTTAAAAATTATAACAATTTGCTTTTTAACAAAGTACGATCCTGATCTTATTATATTATAGTACTCTCGAAAGTCCAAATCTATTAACTGATTTTTTCCATAAAGCGTCTCTAATTTATCTAACATGGTTTTAAGTACGTTAATACTAAGCATGGAGTGATGGGTGGTTGTGGATCTAGTAAACGCTATTATATTTTCTATCCTTTTTAGTTCGTCAAATAAGTCTTCAATATTTTCTGTAATAATCGCTAATAACTGCGCAAACTTACCGTATTTAATTAGACCGTAACTTTTGTAAGCATTTTCGTTCAAAATTTGATTAAGTGTGTAATTAATTCTACCCCGGTTATCGACTAATTGGTTAACTATTCTATCGTGTTCTTTAATCCATTCGTTATTCAAACTAGAACGACTATTGAACTCTAATGATATTTTATCCTGATTTTCTTTGAGATTTACTAACGCTTCGTTGTACCTAATGGCATCCTGATAATCTAGGTTACCGGTGATGCTTTTAATTATAGTACCTAAGCCGTCTATTAGACCTCTTTTTGTCCTGCTAGGTTCTAAAGATTTTAAGTGGTTAACAATGGTGTTTATCTTGTTATTTAAATATTCTAATTGTAGTTCGTATAACATGTAAGTTTCGTTATTAAGTCTGTTTCTGTAGTCCTGTAATTCGTCCCTAAAGGTAAGTATTCCTTGTTCTATTTTGTCGAGCTCTATATACTGTAAAAATGTATGGTAATGTGTAGTTAGTCTAGTTTGTCCTAATTTAAACGGTAGAAGTCCAGGTCCGTCATCCAGGTTGTCAAGTCTTATCTCTTGAAGTTGTACCAGGAGGGGGGTCAGCACCAGGATCAATACTCGTATCCTGCAACAATTGTATATTCTTTGGTGGTCGTTTTAGACGAGATTTCGCTACTGGGCCGCGTTTCTTTGATGTGTAAATGTGAATTGGGAGGTCAGCTAGAACTTTGTCTTGGGTATAGCGGGGAGCCACTTTCTGTCTATCAGCTAGTGGGTTTTTAATGAAAACCTGTTGCTGAGGTTGGTATTCAATTTCAGGTTCTCTAGTCTTATTGCGTGATTCTATAAGGGCGGTCCTATCCGCTAACGCGGATTCGTTTATCATGTCATAGACAGTCTTCATTTGTTCCCTGTGAGTAATTATATATTGTTGGAGTAGTTTTTCGTTAACGTCAATGTCAATGGGATCTCTGGGGTCAAAGTGTCCTTTTATTATGTCGTACGGTCTGCATTTCGTAAAACTGTGTATGGAACTGTTGTAAGCAATTAAGGCATACGGCATTAGGTTAATTATGGGTTCATTTTTATTTTTCAGGTTCAATATACGAAGGTGCTCTAGTAGTGTAGAATGGAAACGTTCTATGTTACCATTGTCATTAGGGGAGTGAGGTAAGGTCTTATGATGGGTAATTTTGTGAAGTCGTAGGAATTCTGCAAACAACTGGTTTGTGAACTCAGTTCCGTTATCTGTCACAATTGTCAGAGGGAGTCCATGGTGAGTACAGAATGAGAGGAGGGCTTGCACTATACTTATTGCAGTGCCGTCTCATAAGTGGTATGCCTGTCCATATTTCGAGAAAACGTCTATGAAGGTGATGTATTTTTCGGATTGAGCTGTGAATAAATCGGCGTGGACAATTTCTAAAGGCTTAGAAGCTGGTGGTACGATATTAAATTGCTGTTTAATAGGGTTCCTATCGTATTTACTTTGACCACAAATGGTACACTCGTTTATGTACTTGGTTATGTGTTCTCGCATTTTCGGCCAGTAATACTTTCTAGATAAAGCCAAATAACACTCGTTAATTCCTCTATGGTTAGTCTTTCCGTCGTGGTAGTGTTTTATTATGTCCTGTTGTCTTAAATACTCCCTTACGTTTTCTAACTCTAATTTAGTTAACACAAGGTTCATTGAAGAGCTCCTAAATTTATCCTGAATTATAGGTATAATTTTATACATAGCTAAAGGGGGAGTTATTAGTAAACCGGTCTTAACTTTAGGATTTACGTATTCTTTTACACTGTCTATTACGTCGGTCTCGAGATTACTTTCAGTGATTTGGACTGTCACTCTGGTGTGCGTTTCGAAGGGTTTAGTAACAATAGGTCGTCGTTTAATGTCGTTGACTATGGTCATGACTATCTGTCGGTGAAACTTGTTGAGGGGTTCGTCAGTGATTGGTACTTCTAAGATTGGGTGTTCTTGGCTAGTGTGAGCTGTACTTGTAGCTGAGTTATCTAGGTCGGGTTGCTTATCTGAGGCGTTAGCGATTATTGAACTGATTTCCTCGTTGTAAATTTCTATTCTAGATAACGCGTCGGCATTGGTGTTGCTTTTACCTTTCTTATATACGACGGTGAAGTCGTATTCACTGAGTTTTAAACGCCATCTAGTTAATCGGGAATTCGGCTCTTTAAGACTCATCATCCACTGGAGTGGTTTGTGATCAGTCAGAACCTTAAATTTACGTCCAAACAGATAGTGTCGAAAGTATTTCGTTGCCCATACTATTGCTAGCAACTCTTTTTCAATAGTGCTGTAATTTGTTTCACTCTCGTTGAGAGTACGAGAGGCATATGAAATGGGCTTGTCCGATCCTATCGGCCCTTGCGATAGAACTGCTCCTATTGCAAAGTTAGAGGCGTCGGTGGTTAAGATAAATTCTCTGGTGAAGTCTGGGTATTGGAGTATTGGGTCATTCATAAGTAGGTTTTTACATTTTTCGAAACAGTCTGTATAGTCTTTGTCAAAGGTTATCTTTTTGTTCTTTTTCAAGCATTGGGTCATGGGCTTAGTGATTTTCGCGAAGTCGGGGATAAATTTCCTATAGTAACCTAGTAATCCTAAAAATTGTTTGATTTCTTTAGCTGTTTTCGGTAGTGGGTAATTTTGTATGGCCGATATCTTATCGGGGTTGGGTTTTACGCCTTCCCTTGTAATAACGTGTCCTAAATAAGCTGTTTCCGTCTTAAGGAACTCCGACTTGTCCATTTGGATTTTAAAGTTGGACTCTCGAAGTCTATGGAAGACTTTTTCGAGGTTGGTCATATGTTCTTGGAGGCTAGTACTAAAGACAACGATATCGTCTAGGTACACTAAGCATATTTCGTTTTGTAATCCCTTAAGCACGTTATCCATCACACGTTGAAAGGTGGACGGAGAGTTTTTGAGTCCCATGGCCATTCTTAAAAATTCAAAATGGCCGTGTTCTACTGTAAATGCTGTCTTCTGAATATCCCTAGGGTCCATTTCTACTTGATGGAAACCGCTGGCTAAATCTAATGTAGTGAAATATTGACATGTTCCTAACTTATCTAGAACATCCGATATGTTGGGAATGGGGTACTTATCGTCAATGGTTTTCTCGTTCAATTTACGGAAGTCTATTACAAGGCGCCATTTCTGTTTACCAGAAGCGTCAGCCTTCTTTGGTACGACCCAAATAGGCGAGCTCCATGCGGATTCGGATGGTCTGATAATGCCTTGAGCGAGCATTCTTTCAATTTGTTCCTTAACCTCTTGACGGTGAATGAAGGGGTACCTATAGCTTTTTGTATAAACCGGGACTTCGTCAGTAGTGTTTATTCGGTGCTTCACTTTATTGGTGAAGGTAAGAGGTTCGTTTTCTATGTAAAACACGTCTGAATATTTAGAGCATAATAGTATTACGTTAGCCTTTTCTTCTTCATTTAGGTGGTCAGTTCGTAAGCGTGAGATTACCTCTTGAGCACGCGAGGGGGTTGTTTGGTTAGAGCATTCTATATTAAATATATCTGCATTAATTGCGTGGTCTAATGAAAGTATAATGTCATTGTCCGTGGGGTTGGATACTTCTAGTATACCGCGACGACTGCTAACAGTAGTTAAGCATTCGGTTAAGACACAGTTGCAAATGATTTGCTCTGGGATACTGACATCACCATCAGGGGCTTCTATTGGCAATCTAACTAACTTGGAGCTTTTCGCTGGGATAATGTCTTCGTATAAGTTAACGTTACGAGAATTGTACATCTTGATAGGGTTTACCACAGAATGGGTTGTTAAAGTCTGGTCTTTAAGATCTATTTTAGCCTCCCATTTGGTCAGTAAGTCAAGTCCTATTAGGCCATCAAAGTAGTCGTGAAAATTATAGACAAAGAGGCGAATGTCGTCTGGATCGTTAAATTCAGGGAAACAAGGTAATGTTATAGAATACTTGTTTCTAATAGTCGCGTGTACGTTGGTCACTTCGAAAGGATCAAAATTAAGAGGTACATCGGAAAAATAATTTTGAACAGCTCGTGGACTTAAGAAAGACTGATTGGCTCCGGTGTCAATTAAAAGTTTTAACGGTGGGTTTAGTATTTGAATAAATGGTAACTGTCTCTGTGTCTGTAGGTTTATTTCTATTTTGGCTTTTTTTGATTCCTGATCCGTCTGAAAATTTGCCTTTTCGACGGTTGAGCTGTCAGTCGAGTCAACGTTTGGATGGTTTGTCGGGTGATCATGGTAAGGCGAGTACGACGAGTCGTATTCGTTGTAGTAAGTATAGTCATACGCTTCGTCTTGTGAATATTGCCCGTAGTCAAAGTCGTAATTATAGTCGTAGTAATAACTGTCGTCATAGCATTCATTAAAGTTCATCTCTCGGGTTTTAAAGTAGTTATTAGGCGGCGGGTTGCCTTGGGTACGCCAATCATGATTTCGGAATCCACCTGCCGGTGGCAATGGCTTTGGGTTATAATGCTGTACGCCACTCATCGGTTTGGGGGCATGCAGCTGATTCGTTTGGGGTCTAGGTTGCAATCGGAACATATTACTTTGGGGGTTATAATTTTGAGGTCTAGCACTAAATATGTGTTGTGTATGTGTGGGCATACGTACCTGAGGTGAATGTTGATTCTGCATTAGGCCTGCTCTAAAGCCGCTTTGTTGGGGCGGCGGCGCAAACTTAAAAGGTTGCGTCCCTTGCATGTGAGGCGGTTGTGGCCTCTGTACGAAAGGTGCGTGCCAAGGCGCATGCCAAGGTGCTGTGGTTGGAGTATTTGGAAGCTTTGGAAGGTGTGCAGGAGCCAGATGCGTGACCTTAGGGGTCTGGTGTGGCTTAGTAACGGAATCGTTACGTTGTTGTAAATACATTATATTCATCTCCTCTTGGACATATTCCAAAGCCTTCTCTAATGTGTCCGGTCTCATACATCTTATCCGTGAACCTAGGGGTTCTTGTAAACCTCGAACAAACGCTTGCAACGCGAGTTTCCTATACAATACACGTTTAGCTTCTATCGTGGTAGATATACTTTCGTGGAGGGTTACATATGTCATAATCGTGCTAAATAGGGTTTGACAGTGATTGTAAAATTCTTGAGCCGATTGTCGACCCTGAGTGGCCAAAGAGAGGTCGTTGTACAGGGCAGTTTCATCCCTTTGGTCGGCAAAATTATTAATTAGTGTATTTCTAATATCTAACCAGTTATCAGGTATACCATTAGCGTTTATTATACTAGCGGCGGGCCCTGTGATTTTGTTCAGGATACCGTTTAGCAAGCAGAGGTTGGGTAATTCGCTGCCAGGTTGAGAACCAAGGTACGTGCAAACTATCTGGTCACATAGTTTAATAAAACGTGTAAGCACGTTTGGGTTGCCATCGAACTCCGGGACGTGGCGTATAGCCTTAAAAATAATTTCTGGGGTATGGGTTGCCATTTGGCTAGTTTCGAATAAAGTATTTAAATCTAAATTAGAATTAACTAACTCTATGTCTCTATTATTATCTAGATCTCTTTGCCGGCGAGTCTGTCTCTGTGCAGACTCGCTGGTGCGCGAAGTACTTGGGTGAAAAATGTTGGAATAAAAGAGAACTATATACTAAGGAAATAGCAACACAAGAAAGAATCTGTGCAACTCACAATATCATTTCGTTCTCTGCGTATCGATGTCTGGATACTCTTCCTTCCACGTGGCTGCAGCACTCGTAAGTTCGGATACTCTTGATGGGCTTGATAGCCGCCCGGGCGACTCGCGATCCCGAATTTCGAATTTTTGAAAAACTATTCTCGCGAACCGGCCCGCGAGTATCCTACCGACTGCGCCAAATACGTAGGCTCCAGCCGAAGGACTTAAAAAAAACGAAATAAAATTAATTATTTAATTAAAAGAAAAAATTACAAAAATTATATACTAAGTAAACTAGTGCCTTAGTTCGATGTGAGAACAAAAGTGAACTTAAAACTATGCATTTCTTGCGCGTGGAGACGACGGGTCACGTTGCAGCTGGCCATTGCACGTTGTGCTGACGATGCGACGCTACGCTGTCGGACACGAGGCGGTTGCTAAGCGCATCAACTGGGTCGTACGATTATATTGATGATTCGGCGAGTTATGCGATCGTAATTCACCTCATTAATTTTTAAAATTAAAAGACAATTAGATAACTATGACGATGTAAACAATGCAATTGCAAGAGTAGTTCATTGGTTCAGCTCAAATAATCTTTGCCTTAATGAAAATAAAACTAAATGTATAAAATTTACTCTAACAAATGTAAAACAAGTTGCGGCCAATGTTCAACTGAATGGACAAGTGTTAGAGTTTGTAGAATCAACTGTGTTCCTCGGTATAACTATTGATGCTAATTTGCAGTGGGGCCCACACATAGAAAAGACAGCCTCTAGGTTAAGTTCGGCTGCATACGCTGTAAAAAAGATCAGGACTCTAACAGATGTGGATACGGCTAGAATGGTTTACTTCAGCTATTTTCATAGTATTATGTCTTACGGTATTCTCCTTTGGGGGAGTGCTGCAGATTTAAATATTATTTTTGTTCTACAAAAGCGGGCTGTACGCGCTATTTATAATTTGGGCCCCAGAGTTTCTCTCCGAGAAAAATTCAAAGAAGTGAATATTCTAACCGTACCATCACAATACATTTTTGCCAATCTTATGTATGTCCAGAAAAATCTATCACAGTTTTCTAAACTCTGTGATAAACATAATATAAATACTAGAAATAAAAATAATCTTTCAGTCCACCACAGTCGACTACATAAGATTGGCGATTCTTTCCAGGGTAACTGTATACGCTTTTACAACAAGCTTCCCTGTGACCTGAGAAATTTACCTTTAAATAAATTTAAAAAGTTTATTAAAAACAAGCTTTGTGAAAAAGGTTTTTACTCCGTTACAGACTATTTGCAGGACAGGGACGCCTGGAAATGATCTGCTGGCAAAGTGAAATAATATTAAATTGTAAATAGGCCTTCAAAAAAAAAGCCTTCCTAAGTTTCTTGCCGGTTCTTCTCAGGTGGGCCGCGTTCCGAACCGGTGGTCGCTTTAAATATTTTAAATAGTGTATGACATTTTGTAAGCGCCGTTAAAATGGTCTATGCAAAATAAAGATATTTTTATTTTATTTTTATTTTATTTTATACAGCGTGAAGATAGTAGTAGTAGTAGTAGCTATTTGGAACTATTTGAATTTCAAATATTATATTTTTTGAAACGTTGCAACCTTCTAAGTAATAAGAAAAAAAAACAATTGGTGGGAATTCATTTGTCAATTGTTTTTTATCACACATCGAAGTTCTACGTACGCAACGAAAATGGAATTAAGTCGAAAAGATTTTATGGTCAGGATACACGACGACACCGACACTCGACATAAATGTCGACACTAGTGTCGATTGCGTCCACATGGTAAGCAATTTTTTGTGTCTACATTGGTATAGACATCTAGGTGGCACAAGTCGCAAGCTCGAACTCACTGGTGGGCGTGACCAAAAAGCACGCTGTCTCACCTAGCATCGTGATAGCAAGTGATAGTATCAGTTATGAGCAGTTTGACGCTAGTCTTTACGCACGTCTAGTTCGTACGCACACATGCAGCGTTCCGAACCGTTCCGAACAAAAACGATGTTCCACGATACACACATATGCTTATTTCATTACGTTTAGTATTCCCCGGACGGTCATGCAGCGATCGCTCAAGCAGTGGATACCTAATCATCGTAAATAGTCTGCATACCTATTATAAATTTTTTTCATAGTTACTTACTTACCTTTCTTTTTAACTTTTTTACTTACCTACCTATATGTACTCAATATCACTAACTGTAAACACAAGACACGCTAAGATTGTTTTCTTAGTAAGTACCTACCTACGTACCTAAAGTTTACATTTTAGTGTCTAAGATGCAGCGACGGTTTATGACGATTCTTGTTGTATTGTAGGTACCTAAATAATTATAGCAGTAGGTAGGTACTAAGTAGGTACATATATTTGGGATTATCACAGGTATGATAATCCCACATATCACATCAAATAGATACCTACTAACGAAAAATTAGGGTTGTCAATAAAAATTAAAAAATAAATAAATATCCATCACGCCTTATCCCCGAAGGGGTGGCAGAGGCATATTATATGCCCGCTTTTCACCGTGTGGATTCCTGTCTGTAATAGACAGACGCAGGTTGTGGCTACCTGCTGTTGAATTTTTTCAAGCCGCTCCCATTAGGCCTTCAACCAGGCTTAACGACTGCCATTTTACTGGCAAACGGGACCAACGGCTTAACGTGCCTTCCGAAGGCCAATTCCAATAATAAGAAAGTATTTATAAGCAAACAAATAGAATAAACCAAGTAACTTAGGTACAGCATGATTTTTTAGTCATATCGTAGAGCGAGTAACGGAAGATTGCTACAAGAGTTGCAAGATGCTTACTCAATTATTGTATGGGTGCTTCCATAACATATTTTAAATTTTTGAATAATACAAATAAAACTGTTTTGGAAATCTTTATTTCTTTTATAACATTTTTATACGTAGTCATCACATTTTCTACTATTTTTTTATAAAGTATTCTTTACTCATTTTCTATACATATTAATTATATTTTTAAACATTTTTAGTAACAAAACTATCGGGAACAGGGTCCTAGCTGCCGATGTTCAGGGCTCTTGAAAAACAACCTCCTAACAATACGCGCCATTTCCAGAAGAACTACTTTCTGAATCAAGCGCTTGATCCAGCTGCCTAACGTGAGCCTCGTCAGTTTTTGGTCGAGGCTCTTGTCCAAATAAATTATTATTAGTGAAACACATTGCTTCTAAAATCAAATAAATATAAATCAAATTGCTAAAGAGACCGGAAAAAAAAACATTTTTTTTTATATTCCGCTAATTTTGTCTGTGCTTATGCCAATTTGATTTACATTCGATCTCTAAATGGTAGTTTGCGAGGGTAACGGGGATCTATTAACTCCGGCATAACGCATTTCTGATAAAATGTATATAATTTTAAAAGTTTGTCTGACGTTTGTCTACTGGTCAGAAATGGAGCTATTTACTAGTTAATATTAAACAAGAATGAAATAATATAAATAAAATAGTCTCATCATATTATTTCTAGTTTTGTACTTAAATATCAAAGGTCACGGGTTCAATCACCGTGTCGAACCAAGATGTCTTTTTTACTTTAATAAAATATTTATGTGGAAGTTAGCATACTAAGGTCTTTACCTATGAATGCCGTTTTGTATGAAAAAATTTAAAAGAATTTTTTCCATGTATTTTTTATTTGTAATAATCGAAGTAATCACCTATGCAATCAATGCATCTTTGCCAACGCAGTAACAGTTTATGCCCTTCTTAAAGAAATCAGCTGGACGGGAGGTAACAAATTCTTCAAAGGCATTTTGTAATGCCTCTCAGGTATTGGTATTTTTTTTTCCCGCCAAAATGTTATCAAAATTCTGGAAAACGTTGTAGTTTGTAGGCGCAAGGTCTGGTGAGTAGGGCGGATGACGGAGAGCTTCCAACCTCAGTTCTTGCAACTTGGAGACCGTCTGCTGTGCAGTATGAGGTCGCGCGTTGTCGTGCAGGAGCAGCGGAGACAAGCGATTGACCAATGCTGGTTGGAGATATTCCAGCTTCTCCATCATTGTGTTCAGTTCTTCACAGTACACATCTGCAGTAATGCTCACCCCGTTAGGTAAGAAGCTGTGATGAATCACACCGGCACTAGACCACCAAACAGTGACCATCACTTTTCTAGGGGTAAGTTTTCGTTTAGGGCATTGTTAAGGTGCTGAACCAGAATACAATCAACTTGCTGAGCGCTTGCAGTTATCAAACAGAATCCATTTTTCATCGCAGGTAACAATGCATTTTAAAATTCCTTCACTTGTGTGTGTGTTGAGCAGTGCAACGCACGACTCGACGCGTACTTCGCGCTGGCGATTATTGAGATCGTGGGGCAACCATTTGTCAAGCTTTTTTACCGTGCCAATTTGACGCAAATAGACCAATATTGTTTGGAAGCTAACGTCGAAAACTGCTGCTAATTCAGCCGTAGATGTGTATCATCAGCTTCCACAATCGCCTTTAATTCGTCATAGTCGACCAAAGTCTTCGGACGACCGCGAGGTTCAATTTTCAGGTTGAAATGTGCAAACAAATATTGGTTTGTAGTGTTAGCTCCGTAAACGTCGTTGATGTTGCGTGCCTCTTGTGTTGCGTTGCTGCCACGACGGTACTCATATTCCATAATTACTCGAATTTTTAACGTATCCATGATGAAGAAAAAGATTGAAAATAAATAAAATAAATAAATGCGATGAAAATGTAACAATCAATAAACAAATGACTTCTTTTGGAAAAAGAATTACATGTTTTTAAAATAAAAGTAATTTGAAATTAGAATTCTTAGCCAAACAAAAATTATTTTAAATTGGAATGGCCAGTACTGCAGAATGGCAATTTCAGAGGTAAAGATCTATTATTTACTGTCTGTTTCCGTCACCTCAGGATCTACTGAATAAAAGGGTATTTTCAGTAATGAATGCGAAGTGGCGGGACGATATAAATAGAGTAAATATCAAATTTGATAAAAAATGTGTAGAGTTATGGTGAGAGATATAAGGCTTTCCAAAAGGACTAATTAGTTCTGCGAGAACGTCAAGAAAAATGTATTCAAAACATAAATAAAAAAAAAACTGTTGATTTTTATAAAATACTGTTTAATATCCTTCTCAGACCTAAATATAATTTATTTCTTGAAATAAAAGTTGGCAACCCTATTCGCACCTGTTCTTCAATGAACCAACACAATGTCACTGGTACAGCGTCTACCCAAACCAATAATTCCAATTTGTAACTAAAATTCGGAGTCCAAACAGTGCGAAGCCAAACAGATAAAGTAGGTAGTATCGAAATCCAAAGTTCAAGCCAGAGGTCAATGTAGTGTAGTAACTTAGAGCGCAGGTAAAAATAGTTAACTTACACGTCATACGTACGACGGCGACGTAGGTCGCAGCAGTCTGAGTCGGTTGAATAAAACTAGAATAAGTAGAAGTAGAAACGTGCGGCGACGCGCGTGTCACATATTGTTCATGTGTGCGTGAGCGTCGTCCTCCCGCCCCTCAGCGGGGGAAACATTATTCAGTGAGATGCACGACAATTAGTAGGAAAAGGCGCGCGTTAAAAATTTGGAAAAGGCCTTTTGAAAATCGAGTTTTATGAAAAGACCACTGCATAAATCAATTACAAATAAAATTTATTGAATTCTTCGATAACTGTGTTTTGTCGGTACCGACGTTGTTTTGGTAATTTGACAATTATTTTATAACTAATTTACGCCCAAAGTTGCGTTAAAATTGACAATAAAAACGAATCTTTGGTAGCTCGTAACTTTTTAACGGCTTTTTATTTTACTATTCTGTTTCCGTACAGACAAAATTAATAAAGAGACAAAACGATATCAAGTTTAGCTTTGGATGTACAGTGTCAAACAGTGGAGTAATACCATACAATAAAATGTCGACAAGTGTCACCTGTGGCTGTCTACACGAATCGCGACATACACTGACTACAATTCAGTGTTGAACATTCTCTCGCCATGAATCGACGTGCTGCTGCGGCGATTGTCGCTATATGCGTTTTAAATTAAAGTTCGTCGTCGTAAAAAGAAATTGATATAGGTTAAAGATTGGATCAAAAGAAGAGCACAGCTGGGGGCATATAACCAATTGTTATCTGAACTGAAAAACGAAGATCCAGAACGCTACAAAATCTTTCTTCGGATGAAACATGAAGACTTTCAATATTTATCTAACAAGATTTCACCTGCGATAAAGAAACAAGATACCAATATGAGATTAGCTATTACTGTGGAAGAACGTTTGACGATTACACTAAGATTTTTGGCGTCAGGTAATTTATATTATATAGGGGTGAAATTTATGCTCAGCTATTATTTTAAAGGATTTTGTTACTTTATAGTTTCATTATTAATATTTGTAGAAATTTCGAATTAATAACATTTTTTATTGAAGTCGGTTAAAATAAGTACCTACTATATTCGTTTCAGGAGATTCGTATCGTTCGCTCTTGTACTTATTTTGAGTACCACGATAAACGATTTCAAAAATAATACCTGAATGTTGCGACGCTATCTACTCATTTCTAAAACAACATTACATGGAGATGAGTAGGATAAAAAAAATACTAATATTTATTTAAAAGACTTATCTTATTTATAAAGTAATATGACAAGTACAAATATTATCAATCAACTTTACAAATTTTCGTACGTCAGGTTTTCATGTTCTGTAGATTCCCATGTCGCATTTGGCATTGGAGTACCAAAAGAGCGAGAATAAACAGAAGGGAGTGAATACTGATCGGACTCATCCAGTTCTTCCATGTCCAAAATAATTAGTTGGATTTTGCATTTTAATTCTCTTTTTCGAGTATCGCTCCTCATATTCTGAATCGCAGCAGCCACGAAATCACCAAAAGTGGCAGCATCATCAGATTTGTCCAATACGCTTAACGCTCGGTCTAAAGCTTCGTCTTCTTTCTTTCGTTTTTTAGAGGATCGTTGAGAAGATTGCGTGTTGACGTTTGTCGATTCTTATGATTCCAAAATATCTACCTTGGTAGAAGGTGCATTCTGAAAATTATTAATTTTATTTATTATTATTTTTACAGGTACCTTCATCTGAAGATGACTGGAAAAAAAATTCTGAAGATTTTAAATGGAACTTTGCAAACGCTATAGGAGCTTTAGATGGAAAGCATGTAGTGATAGTAGCACCCCAACATAGTGGGAGTGTGTACTATAATTATAAAGGTACATTTAGTATTGTGTTAATGGCATTAGTTGATGCCAATTACAAATTTATTTACACAGACATTGGGTGCAATGGGAGGATCTCCGATGGAGGCGTGTTTGCAAATTGTTCACTTTCAAATACTTTAAGCGAAGGTATGCTTAATATACCACCACCACAGCCACTTCCTGGTAGGATCAAAAAAGTGCCTTATGTCATTATTGCTGACGATGCTTTTCCACTAAAGCCTTATCTTATGAAACCTTATCCTTTTCGTAATCAACCAGGTCCTAATCGTATTTATAACTACAGTTTGTCGGGAGCTCGACATGGAGTTGAAAATGCGTTTGGCATACTTGCAAACAGATTTAGAATATTAAGGAAGCCTATAGAACAATGTCCTGAAAAAGTTACAAAAATTGTATGTGCAATCTGCGTGTTACATAATTTCCTCTTAGAACGGAATTCCAGACATGAATATACACCACAAGGTACCTTCTATCAGGAAATTAATGGTGAAATGATTCCTGGTAGTTGAAGATCAGATGCCCCTCCCGATAGTATATTGTTCTCAGATAGACCACAGGGATCCAACATGTCTAATGAAAGTAAAGAAATTCGTGAAGAATATAAAGAATATTTTGTATCTCCTGAAGGCGAAATTAGCTGGCAGTACAGATACATAAGTTGAAATTAATAAAGAACTTACCAAGTCTCCTTGTGTTTCATTTGCTGGTACTGTATTTGGCATTAAAAAAAATAAACTTGTAAATATTCCCACGTGCTTACATAATTTTCATCTGTGCCTTGACTGATCTTCTTTTTTTTAGTTTTCTTAATTCATTATTAAATTGCGTTCGTAAATTGTGCAATTTTCTATTTATTTCTAATGCAGTAGTATTAAATTGTTCTGCCAAACTTTCTATCGGTACTGACTTCTTTACTCGATTTTTATAATCCGGGTTTGATATTTGCCTTAATTCTGGCAGCGCTTCATAATATGAAATCAAAGATTTTATTTCCTCTGCAGTCCACGTGCGTAACGTCATGTTCGTCTAGCTATAAATTTCGCACAGGTTCGAAATTCGGGTCACTTGTGTCGGACACTGCACACGTCCTGCCTCCACGGCTGCGAAAGCGATACTGAGCGACACCGCACACTACATTTGCAACTATACTCTGATTTTTTTCCTTTATAGACTAGAATGACATTTGGAATGTTGCCGCTTTATCACAATAAAAAGATAGTGTCGTGGCCAAAAATAATAGGTGTTTAGTTGATTAGTTTGAAATTGTGTCTAAGCAAATTCTTAAAGTATTAAATGAGAAATTTTAGAATTTAATTAATTTAAGTCATGCAGTTTTATTTGGATTTTGCATATATATGTGTTTAGATACGCGACTTCGTTCATCTCAAGTTGCTTGTTTGTGACGCACGAGAAAAAAGGTGCCCTCTGGATCAGCAACAAATCGGATTTCACTCGGACTAGAAGTTTATAAACGAACGTTTCAAAAACTGTGCGCTTTGCGTTGAATGGCAGAAAATGTGAAGTCGTCAAACTTGTCTCTAAAAGACAGCCTATGGCCAGATAGTTGCGGCGAAGTCAGCATCACATTCTCTTTTATATCTTTTAACATATAAAACAGTGGAAACACCAATTCCCAAAACTACATAAGTTTTTTGAGAACAATGTCGTACATTGTTCTCGACATACTGCAGATCAATTTGGAGAGTTACTACCCGCCCCCTCAACGCCGCCTCTTTCGCGAGCATGAAGTGCTTGCTCCCGCAGTGCTATCGTCGTTCAAGAGCAAAAATAATAACTATCTTCACGCTATATGCTTCACTTATTATTCCTGACGGGGTAGTCAGAGAGGACATATCGCCAGGCGTAGCGATTCATTCAGCTTCTTTCGCTTCTTGCAGATTCATCAATCGCTTCATGCATTCATGTCTGGGTATCCGAGTACTTTTGACTTTTCCTTTTTTGAGAAATCTGCTCACGTGGTCCTCATATGTAAGTCTCGGCCTACCCTAACTCCTTCTAACCTCTTCTTTCGCCAATCTTCTTCGTCAATCGTTCCTCACCCATACGTTCGACGTTTCCAAACCAGCGGAACACGCCCCTTTCCAGCTTAACGCTGACACTTTCATTTAAACCTGCCAAATTGCGCATCACTTTGTTTCGTATTCGGTCGGCCCCTTGGCCAACTCATTTTTGATAACTTCGAAAATTGTGTATACCCAGGTTTCGCTACCGAAAAGCAATTTTGGTACTAGCACTGCGTTATAAATCGCTAATCGTGCTGCTTTAACGATGCTTTGTCACTTTACAAAATGAAACAAAGCAACGTTAATTTTGTTTCCCGCAGTTACTTGCCGTTCTACATCCAAAAACGTCTTCCGTCCGCGCTAAACACACTCCCTAAATACATAATTTCATTCACTTGCTCTAGACGTTCCTGGTTTACCCAAATCTTGCATTTAGTTCTTACGTCATCTCTTTCAAATAACCTTAGTTTTATTTGCATTCAAGCAAAGACCTTTACTTGCTTACTTCTCCTTCATATTAGTGACTAATGCCTGAAAGTCGGCTTCTGTTGAGGCCATCAGCGCACAGCAGACAATTTACTGTTAAGTCACCCAAATTCACACCCAAATTACAATCTTTCAACATCTGCAGGCAACTGTTTAGATACACTATGAACAGTCAGGCGGACATGACACAACCCTGTATGACGCTTGTACCGACGTCAAAAAGGGGTGATATACCCCCCTAATCGCACGCTAGCCTTACAGTCCCTATAAAGCGACTGTATTGCCCGCAGTAGCAAGCCGTCCACACCTTAGTCGGGCAGCATGTCCCACAGAGTTTCACAGAGCAAAAATAATAGTTAAGAAATATTTACAACATTATTTTAGTATTTATATTAATAGAACAGTATTTATAATCCTTTAGTTTTCTAGTTAAAAAAAAACGAAAAAAAAACAGCAATCCCAGTCGAAGATCAAAAGAGTGTTAATGGCGAGTGATATTCTACCTTTTGTTTACTCAGGGTGTTAGAAAAAGTTCGCGAAAGACGACCAAAAAGCCGCGTTCTTCTACATCATGACAACGCTTCTTCATACACGGCCAACAAAACAAAGTCATTTTTAGCTGCCGAAAAAGTACAACTCGTCACCCATCCTGCGCATAGCCCCGATCTAGCACCCTGTGATTTCTGTATTTTCCCCAAAATTAAAGATTTGATGAGATGTTTCACTTTATCTTTTTCAACCCCGAAGCAGGCAGTAATAGTGTTACGCCGGTGGACTAGTGAACAACTTCAGACGTCATGTTCTGGGCCTTGGAAACGTTTTCAGCAGGCTAGAAAACAGATTCAGGCCGTTTCCGAGGAGGCTCTATCACATACCAAATTATCCGAATTTCACCCTAGTTGCCGTTGTTTTCAGGCGCCTGAAACAGGTTTTCAGTTCTTTTCAGGCCTATCACATGCCATCATTACCTGAAAACCATTTTTCAGGTGTTTTCAGGACCTGGTGTTATTGTTTTATATAGAGTTATTAAAGTGTTTCTTTTGAACTTGTGGTATGAGCGCAATTCCTATTAGTACCCACCCTACGAACGTAACATTTGGTGTCAGAAGTGGGATAGGAAATACCGATTATGCCACGTGAAACCGAGCCCAAGGGGGTTCAAACCCGAAGCCAAACGGGAGCCAGTGGGGAAACTACGCCTGTTGCTGGAACATCGAAGCCGCGGTCCACACTCAAGCAAGAAAGAGACTTGCATGCTAGTCCTTTTAAAGGAGCTGGCTAGAAAACAGGACGAGCAAGCTAGAAAACAGGAAGAGCAGGCTAGGAAACAAGAAGAACAGGTTAAAGAACTATCGAGAACACGGGAAGAACAGCTTAAAAGACAGGACAGGAAACAGGAAGAACAATCCGAAATGCTTCGCGAGGTTCTCGAAAATACCGCAGCATGGAAGAAGGAAATGCTAGAGGTCCAGGAGAAACTTACCGATATGGTCAGGATACACGACGTGAAAGAAAAGGTGCAGGGTTATGAAAACCGCTTGCAGACGTTGGAGACAAAAGCAGCTAACAGTTCCTGTGGGCCTGAGATTAACACGTCAGGAGGTGGGAGATTCAAAGTACATCCCTTTGATGGTTCGTCGTCATGGACTGCATATAAGCTGCAGTTCGAGTCCGTTTCCCAGGCTAATGGCTCGAGTAAGGAGCAAGCGAAGACGGCGTTAACGTTAGCCCTACGTGATGAGGCCATCACCATCTTGGAGGACCTGGAAGACGACAGGCCGTATGACGGTCTACTTTAAGCTTTGGAAGCACGTTACGGCGATTGTCACCTAGAGCATGTGTATCGAGCACAATTGAAAGACCGAAGCCAGGGCGTAATAAGTCCTTACAACAGTGGGCCTTAGAAATAGAGAAATTGGTCACGAAGGCTTACCAACGAGCTACAGCCTCTCTGGTGGACAGTATGCTGGTGCAGGCCTTTATTGACGGGATACGGGACCTTGAGGTAAGAGCCGCAGTGCGATTGGGGCACCACGGGAGTCTTAAGGACGCAGTTGCCCAAGCACGGCTCTACGGCAGGATTCGTCGAGTCCTTTCAGGGTGCGGGAAGTATCTGCTAAGGAGCCAATTGCACCTCACCGTGAGTTTGGACCTCGATGCTACAATTGTCGCGAACGAGAGCACATACAGTCCGGTTGCCCCAAGAAGAAGAGAAAAGTTCGCGACCCAACCCCGATGACAAGGACGTCAGGCTCAGCCCCTGCGCCGCAGCAGGGAAACGAATAAAAGCCAGGACTACGGAACGAGTGCTGGCTGGTGGTCGAAATGTCAAAGTAATGATCTCACAGGCGAACGACAGGAATAGTCTGGTTGTTACAGGAGACATTGATGGAATACCATGTCATCTTACCATTGACACCGGAGCTTCTCGGACAGTGATCAGTTCTCGGCTACTGAAGTACCTGCCCAGAGATCATCTAGTCCGACCTAAGCAACTCCAGCTGCTAACAGCTACCGGCCAGCATATTCCCATTCAGGGTGAGCGGGAGGTAGTGTTCGAAATTGGTGAAAAGAACTACCGGCATAAAGTCATCGTAGCTGACATCATGGACGACTGCATCGTTGGCCTAGATTTCATGAGAGGATACGGCTGCAAGATCGACTTGAAAGTTGGAGTTCTGAAATTCGGATCCGACGAGGTGCCTATGGAAGGCGGAATTAATGGGAATGTGTACTGTGCACGAAGGACCATTCTCCAACTGAAGTCTCAAGGCCGGTTCCGGTAAGTTTGAAATCAATACTGGTGAAATAATGCCCATCCGACAGCGACCTCGGCGAGTTCCAATAGCTCGGGAGAAAGATGTAGAGAGGAGAAGCAGTGGCGTTATTGAGCCATCAAATAGCCCATGGTGTTCTCCCGTAGTATTAGTTAAGAAGAAGGACGGAACCATGTGATTCTGCGTTGATTATCGTCGACTTAATGATGCGACCAAGAAGGACAGTTATCCTTTGCCACGAATTGACGATACTTTGGACACTTTAAATGGAATGAAGTGGTTCTCTACATTGGATTTAAAAAGTGGGTATTGGCAAGTGGAAATCAAGGATAAAGATAAGGAGAAAACGGCTTTTTCAACCGGAAAGAGATTCTGGCAGTTTAATGTGATGCCGTTTGGTTTATGAAATGCACCGGCTAGATTTGAGAGATTAATGGAACAAATACTTGCTGGTCTTCTTGGCGACACTTGCTTGGTCTATTTGGATGACATCATTATCGTTAGAAGAGACTTTGACGACCATCTCAGAAAACTGGAGCAGGTGTTATCTAAGTTGCGAGATACAAATCTTAAATTGAGTTCGAAAAAATGCTCGTTATTCAAACGCAAAGTGAATTATCTAGGTCACGTGATCTCGGAGAACGATATACAGACAGACCCTGAGAAAATAAGTGCCGTTAAGGATTGGCCAATACCGAGAGACAAGACTGCAGTATGTGACTTTTTAGGTCTTTGCTGATACTACAGACGGTTTGTGAAGAATTTCTCTTATATAGCAAAGCCCTTGCATCAGCTGACGGAAGAAAAACCGAAGGAACGAACAGTGTGCTGCAGTGTTCGAAGATCTTAAAAAAAACTTTCTACATAAGAATTATCTTAATTCTTATGAGAATTATCTATAATTTGCATACAACAGCCTGGTTTTATTCCACATAAGAAGTCTCTGCGAAACACCCATCTTGGGCTATCCAGACCCGGAACTTGATTTTGTTGTGGACACGGATGCCAGCAACACTGGTATAGGTGGAGTCTTGTCACAAAAGAAAGAAGATCAGAAAGTCGTGGTCGCATACTTCAGTGAATCGTTATTAAAGCCAGAAATAAATTATTGCGTCACTCGAAGAGAATTACTGGCAGTTGACAAGACGTTGCAGCATTTCAGTAAATATCTGCTCGGGCGATAGTTCCGTATCAGAACTGACCATGCTGCCTTGCAGTCTTTGCCAGTTCTTTTTGGGAGATAGCTTCGTCTATCTGCAGATTTTCTAACTGGGCGTCCTCCAGTTTCACCCAGGTCCATCACCGAGTACGCAAGCGAGTTATGGGATTGGATCGACGATGTTCACAAACTTGTTCGTGAACACGGGCTTCAAGCTAGTGAAAGGATGAAGACCCGATATGATCGGAAATCAAACCAAGTTGGGTTTGATGAAGGAAGGCTCATTGGTCATTAGACCCTGCAAGATTGTTCACGTTGACCGAGTTGCCAGAGATCATGGAGACAACGATGCTCGGGACGAGCATGTCTTAGAAGGAGTTGTTCACTAGTCCACCGGCGTAACACTACCCGTGTTATGCTGGTGGACTAGTAAACAACTTCAAACGTCATTTACTGGGCATTTGAAGCGTTTTCAGCAGGCTGGAAAGCGGTTTCAGGCCGTTTCCGAGGAGGCTCTATCACATACCAAATTATCCGAATTTCACCCCAGTTGCCGTTGTTTTCAGGCGCCGGAAACATGTTTTCAGTTCGTTTCAGGCCACCCCCTATCACATGCCATCATAACTTGAAAACCCTTTTTCAGGCGTTTTCAGGACCCCTTATGGGCCTTTGAAGCCCACTTCAGTATATGGCGAAATATTAAGAAGGAGTGACAAGGATAGCACTATTAAAAAGAGATATCAACACTCGGATAAGAAGGAAAGAGATATCGCAATGCTCGGACTGCAGAGATAAAAGAAGCGTGTAACAACTGTCCTGGCTGCTGGATATTTTACAGGTTTGGAATACAGAAGGTTTAGACAAAATTACCTATCCTAGCCCCTTTCCTATCTCATCCTTTTTCCTACCCTCTAATCCTTTTCCTACCTTATCCTCTTCCCATCCTTTCTCCGCCAAGCCAAGGTTGCCGCGCCGATGAGCTGCGTGGCTAGGGGCGAGCCTAGTCGTAACGTGCCTAACTGCTCTGGGACCGGGCGACCCCAGAATAAGGCTAGCCTTACCTAGACAAGCGGGGCTCTGTCTAGGCGGACATTGAATTTCCCTTGCCACTCGTGGGAACGCAATGGATATTAAAAATTTAAAAATCCGGAATGGCGGCGATGTGGTTCGCAACCCGTCACGTCTCGTCTCCCATCGAGGCCACTTTGCTACATTGAATATTAGAGGAGGAATGAAAGACAAAATTGATGAGGTATGCGAGATGATGCGAGCAAGACCACTTGATGTTTTGTTGATGTTTTGTGTGTGAATGAAACAAAGAGGAAAGGATGTAACACCACTACACATGGGCCCTATACAGCCTACTGGTCAGGTGTAGCCACAACCAATACAGCTAGCAAGGGTGTCGGTGTTCTACTATCCGCGAGAATGAATGAATGTGTGACTGACTATGAATGTGTGAGCCCAAGACTCCTTTGGTTGAGGTTGAAGGTTGGACTTACCCGCATCTTTGTTTTGGGCGTTTATGCTCCGCAAGATGCGCAGTGGCGCCGATCTTCAAGAGACCAAAGTGAGAGACAGGCATTTTGGGAGAGTGTGAGCGATATTCTGAGTAAATGCAAACGGAACGAGAGAATTGTAATGTTAGGTGATTTTAATGGTTGAGTTGGAGTGAAGCGTGATGGATATAAAAGTGTATTGAGCAAGTTTAGTGACGAACGAGTGAATGAAAATGGTGAGAGTTTGCTTGAAGTATGTTTGGAGAGGAATCTTGTGGTAACTAACACCATATTTAACTACAAACAGATTCATTTGTATACTAGACAAGAGGCAAACCAGAGAAGTATGATTGGTTTTGTGATTGTAGATGCAAGACTAAGAACGAAAGTCTTAGACACCCGGGCATACCGCGGTGCCGGGATTGATACAGATCACTTCTTGGTTATCAGCCGAGTAAGAGGTCTGTTTCAACGTTGGCGACATCGTGTGTGTGAACCTGTAAGTGTACTAGAGCGCATAAAAGTCGAAAATTTACAAGAGATGAGCATAAAAGAAGGATTCGTGAGTAAATTGAGTAAGAAATTTAAAAATTTAGATGAAGTATGTGAGATTGAAGAATTATGGAAGACGCTTAAGGAAGGTCTAGTGGAAGTTGCGGTGGAAGTGTGTGGGGTAAAAAAAAAGAAGCCAAGGATGTAAGGTAAAGAGAATGGGTGCAGAAGTCATGAAAGCATTGCCCGACAAGAAGAGGGCATGGTTGGACTGGCTGACTTCAAAGGTGAATCAAAGAATGCAGAGGGCAACGGATGAGGATGTAAAAATGGCAAAGAATGAATATAAAAGGTATAAACGAGTTGCAAAAGAAGTTATAAAAAGAGAGACAGAGAATGATAGGGATAAATTTAATAGTAGGTTATCTGATAATTTCCAGCAGAATATAAAATTCTTTTGGAAATCTATAAAATCTGTGAGAGGTCAACAAACATCATCGAAACTCAGTAATATCAGAAACCAGGATGGCAGTTTTCTAAAAGGAGAAGAATGTGTGCTAAAAAGATGGAAAGATTATTTTGAAAGCTTGTATGAACAAAAGGATATGGAAGCACAAACGAATTCTTGGGAAAGGAATGAACTAAGCAATGAAAGCATCATAAGTATGGAAGAAATTGTGGAAGCATTGAGTAGTATGAAATTGGGTAAGGCTGCTGGATTTGATACGATTTCTGTCGAGATGCTGAAAGCGGGACATGGCGTGGTAGCTTGCCAGCTGTACCGCCTTTTTAATCTTTGCTGGAGGAATGGCAGCGTGCCAGGAGATTGATGCAAGGCTGTCTTCGTGCCGCTTTACAAAGGAAAAGGGTCACAGCAAGAGTGCAAAAACTACCGCGGCATAAGCTTGCTCAGCATCGTCGGCAAATTGTATGCAAAAGTTTTGATAAAAAGAGTGATGAATGAAACTGAAGGAAAAATGTGGGATGTACAAGCAGGATTTATGAAAGGAAGAGGATGCAAGAATCAGGTATTTTCCTTACGATGCATAGCCGAAATTTTTTTGGCAAAATGTCAAAAGGTCTATTGCATATTTGTAGACTTGGAAAAGGCCTATGACCGAGTGGTGAGGCATGAACTATGGACAACACTGGCCAAGTATGGAGTAAGCAGTCACTTGATACGAGCACTGAAATCTCTCTATGAGGGCTCCAGTGCTTGTGTCAGGATCAACGGAGCTTGCACAGACTTTTTTCACATTGAAAAAGGTGTGAGACAGGGTTGTGTAGCGTCACCGGCGCTGTTTAACCTATACATGGACAGTTGAAAGAACTGCAAGAGAGTGCGTATGGTTTAAAAATGAATGAACTGACTGTCAAATGCCTCCTATACGCTGATGACCAGGTAATACCGGCATCATCGGCGGAGGAGTTGCAGTTGATGGTTAACATTATGCATGATACGCTAAAAAGCAAAGGAATGAAAGTGAATGTAAATAAGACAAAAGTAATGGTTTTTGAAAGAGAGGAAAGTATGACAGATTGCTCGATTTTTGTGAAAGGAAAACGAGTGGAACAGGTGAAAGCATTTGTATATTTAGGTTCAAAATTTGTGAGAGATGGAAAGTGTGATCGTGACATTGAACGAAGAGTTTTGGCTGGAAATCAAGTGAATGGAGCCATGCACGCCTTTATGAGCAGTCAGAACGTGTCTGAGAAGGCAAGACTGGCTGTGCATAGAGGAGCACTTGTTCCTACACTCATGTATGGTAGTGAAAGTTGGGTGTGGCAGAAGAAGCATAGAAGTAAAATTAATGCAGTGGAAATGAGAAGTCTGCGGAGTATAGCTGGAGTGAAATTGATGGACAAAGAAAGGAACAGTGTGATAAGGGAACATTGCGGTATGGTAGAAGAAGTAGTGACTAAGATAGAAAAAGGTATGCTTAGATGGTTCGGACACGTGGAGAGGATGGATGAATGAAGTCTACTACTAACGAAACAGATTTATCAGAAGAAAGTGAATGGGCGAACTGGTAAGGGGCGACCTCGACGTACGTATGTCAATCAAATAGAAGACATTTTGGAAAAAGGTCAGGTCAAGAGTACCCTTAACCGGCGTGTGTGTATGAAAACACTTATGAAAGTGGAAGAAGCGAAAGTTGTATGCCAGGATCGTAACAAGTGGAAAGCCATAGTCTCTGCCTACCCCGATGGGAGACAGGCGTGACCATATGTATGGATGTATCAACACTAAGAACATTCTAGAACAATGTGGTAGAGATAGCACCAGAAGCGACAGCAATACTTCGAGAACTTTCCGGTACATACCGAAGGAGCAACTAGTATCGTGTGGAACATTCTAGAGATGCATCCGATTTTGGGTACCGAAACGAATTCTCCTGAATAATCCAGAACATAACTAGCCGTATATAAAGGGCCAAGCTCGCGGATACTGGACAGTCTCCTTTGAGGAAGCGAACAGTGCAAATCAAAGCGAATCGAAGCGATCGAAGCTAATTAGTGCGATACTGTTACAGTGCGATTATCTAAGCGAAGAGTATGTGTTTAGTGTTTTTAGTAGCGATTATTAATAGTGGTGTTATTGTTTTATATAGAGTAATTAAAGTGTTTCTTTTAAACTTGTGGTATGAGTGCAATTCCTATTAGTACCCACACTACGAACGTAACAATAGCGTTAAATCAGTACGTAGAAAACATGGCTTTAGATCCTAGTCCTCCTGTTTTAAAAAATGGTTCGATTGCATGAATAAATGTTTAAAATGTAAAGGAGAGTAAGTATATTGAAAAGCAATAAACATAATATTTTGTTAATAACATGTTGTTTAACACTACGTAAGTGAGACAGAAATAATCAGCAACATAAATAATAATGTAGACACAACACCTGATACATGTTATATAAATTAGCGTGTGTTACGAGTACATTGTTATTCTCTCATTAAATTCATTAACAGAATGTTTCTGTGTACTTTTGTATTATAAAATTGGTTTCTTCATGGTCTAAAATAGACAGTCTCACCTCATTACAGAAAAACATATTTTACATTACAACTTTTGAGGTTTTCCGTCGACATGTTATGTGTTCTTTGTGTTGCGGTTTTGTTTGCCATATTTGTTTTCAAATTCGCTCTGATAATTTTCCGCTTGATAATAAATGTACGTTTTCAGAGTTCGGAAGGTATTTGAGTAATGATGTTTGGACAGTTTAGAAAAGTTCATATTTGGAGCGAAATAAATTTTGAAGTGCAATTTTTGTGAATTTATAGTACTTATGATGGGAATGTTTAAACGATTGATCAATTCTAGTATAGATACTATAATCGATTTCCATTAAAGTGGAGTATGGCGTCCAGCGAAGCCAGTCACACAGCGAAGAGAAATTGAACAACATCGATACTAAGAATCCTGCATCGCGCTGAAGTATACAACAGCCCCACATAAGCCGTTGAGCAGCTTTTTCACTTTGCCTGGTAGGAGAATCCTGTCTTTATGTCAGAGGAACATCATCTCACCATCATCATATTCCTATTCGGTATTGCCGTTTTGCTATGCGATTTTTGAGACACTTACATCGGCAGAATATTGCCAGTAGAAGAGAATGGGGCGTATTGCCTGTAAAACTGACAGCCACTGGGGTAAAAAGTTCTCGAATGACAAAATATGTTCATAAATACACTAAGTATATAAATAACTAGTATATGTTATGGCAGCCACAAAATATAAAGCTTCGCTAGCAATATACTCATATATTGGAGCGGAACGTAATACCCTGTTCGATAACAGATCTATTTATAGGTAAAGTTACTTATGTTTAAAATTATACGAGTATATGCATCAATGTTTTAAAAAGCGCGCGGTTTTTTATATAATGGGAGAACCCGTACATACGGTGTTTCTTGGTAATACGTGTTTTTTATTTCTTGTGAAATTCTAAATTCGGTCACGATCTGATCCTTGTCTTATTGATTCGAATGAACCCAAAATTATGAAAAACGTTTGAGAATTCTATGAGTTATGGCATTTTAATTATTTCATTATTTAAGCTGACCCACGGGAGCGCCACTCCAATAACAGAAAATGTTCATAAATAAACCATATAAATAAAAACCTTAACATGTCGTGATTACCATAGCGTGACCTTTGCAAATAGTCACACTTATGTAATACTAAAATTGAATATAGTTTGTGTATTAGAACGAATTCTCCGTTATAACTTGCGTGCGTGACTACAATAAAACGCCACGGGATTAATCACAAATTTCCGCCACTTTGACTTATGTAGACGAGGATCAACAGTACTGAACCGTGAATTGGGATTAGTTAGAGGAAATAATTTTGGGTAAGCTTGCGTGATTAAGGGCCTTTACATTCTATCATCTACCTTAATATTGATTACTTATCAGTCATGCCTTTATCCCCGAGGGAGTGGCAGAGACATAATATACATTTGTGTTGTTTTTGGATGGTTGTATTTTGAAATATAAAGTATGTTTATCAGTTGTCTAGGTCCAATAGCACAAGTTTAAAGTTTAATTTGGGCTAAATTGCGCTGTGTGATAAGTGTCCTTCTATTGTGGTCTAGAATATTTCTTGTTACAGATTGTATTGTTGATCAACCATTTTATACAATGTACTAACTTCTATGAAGTGATACTTCGCGTATTTCCATGCATGTTTGAGTAAAATAAATACCTTTATTTCTTTCACTCATGTGCATAATACCTATTCGAAATTGCCATTTTTCTACGCGATTTTTGAGACACTACCATAGGCAGAATATTGCCAGTAAAAGTTTTATTATATTATAGTAGTTTTATTATTAAAAGATTATACTTATATCTTAACTAGCTGACCCGCGCAAATTCGTTAGCGCCACATAAGAGAAACTAACAAAGAAAGAGGAATTAGTTAAAGAGGGTGGCGCGTAAGCTATTCTTATGAAGTATTCGCTTTTTAACAACAAAAAAACTGAATAAAATCGGTATACTTGTTGATGTGTTAGTTACAACTGAATAATATACATGCGGGCGAAACTACGGAAACTGAATAGCCTTTGCGAGACATTTCCCGAATTAATACATAGGGTACTTACTTTATATCCCAGGAAAAACATATTTTTCTTGCGAGAAAACCTTTTTGTGTACCTACTAACGAAATCTCACGTGAGTGGAGCCGCGGGCATCAACTTTTGGAAATGTTCTACCTATTTGCCAATTTTCATCTAAATGTGATTAAATAACAAACGTCCAAATAATATAGAAATTAGTAAGATACGATTCCCATGGGAATACTGGGGATTCTTTCTTAGTACACATCTAATGTAGGTACGTAAATAATACGTTCACCAAATTTTAGGTTGTGTATGGTTTTACCCCGTAGTTCCCGTTCCCGTGGGAATATCTGATATACCTTTCTTATTGCTGATTCAACATAGATCCTTAAAAAACACTTTCACCAAATTTCAGGTATGTACCAATGTTAGATAATTTAAGACACACACAGTCTAATTTCCGTTTCAATGGAAAAATCGGGAATCCCGGTTTTATTGCTTAACCAAAGACTTAAAGTATACATTCACCAAATTTCAGGTTTTCATGTCTAATATTTAGGCTGTGCGTGGTTTACTGACATAGTTTCGGTTCCCGTGGGAACACCAAACTCGCTGGTAATACAGGCCTTAGGAGATTCTTCTAAAACAGGTGTGTAAGTACATGTTACTAACTTTGAAAATGACAATCTTCCATACAACCGTTTATCCCTTATAAAAATCACAAAACTCCTTCATAGAGGAACCCCAGTGCGAAGTTTGGACTTCAGAGCTCCGTTAGCTCCGTGGATTTCGTGATTAATGAGTCAGTTAATACAACCCTGTTTTAACTCATTATAGGTAAAATTTTGCGAAACCACGATGCACGTAAAAATTTTATCGTGACTAGTGAACAACTTTAAACGTCATTTTCTGGACCTTGGGAACGTTTTCAGCAGGCTGAAAAGCAGTTTCAGGCCGTTTCCGAGGAGGCTCTATCACATATCATATTTTTCAAATATAAAAATGTCTTTATTTTGCATAGACCATTTCAACGGCGCTTACAAAATGTCATACACTAAAACTAAAGAAAACAATTGTATATTTAAAGTGACCACCGGTTCAGAACGCGGCCCACCTGAGAAAAACCGGCAAGAAACTTAGGAAGGCTTTTTTTTTTGATGGCCTATTTACAATTTAATATATTACGACTATAATATTTTATTTGCCAGCAGATCATTTCCAGGCATCCCTGTCCTGTAAATAGTCTTGAATAGAGTAATAACCTTTTTCACAAAGCTTTCTTTTAATAAACTTTTTAAATTTATTTAATGGTAAATTTCTCAGGTCACAGGTGTACTAATAGATTTTTTTTATGTCTAGTGTTTATATTATGTATATCACAGAGTTTAGTAAACTGTGATAGATTTTTCTGGACATACATAAGATTGGCAAAAATGTATTGTGATGCTACGGTTAGAATATTTAATTCTTTGAATTTTTCTCGTAGGGAGACTCTGGGGCCCAAATTATATATAGCGCGTACAGCCCGCTTTTGAAGAACAAAAATGTTATTTACATCTGCAGCACTCCCCCAAAGGAGAATACCGTAAGACATAATACTATGAAAATAGCTGAAGTAAACCATTCTAGCCGTATCTACATCTGTTAGAGTCCTGATCTTTTTTACAGCGTATGCAGCCGAGTGACCAGGATAGCAGTATTAGAAAGAGAGAGCTACATTCAGAATATTCCAGAGCTATTAGACAGGGATAGCACTATTAAAAAGAGATAGCTACACTAAGAACATTCTAGAACTATGTGATAGAGATAGCACCAGAAGGGACAGCAATAGGTCGAGAATTTGTGTTTAGTGTGTTTAGTGGCGATTATTAGTTTTGGTTTTATTGTTTTTATTTAAAGTAATTAAAGCGTTTCTTTTTAATTTGTGGTATTAGTGCAATTTCTATTAGTACCCACCCTACGAACGTAACATTTGGTGCCAGAAGTGTAATGAAACTACGATCCATCCAGCCAATAATCCAATGTATTTCCACACTTATATACTTATGTATAACACAACACTATGAGCACACTAGACGGTTCAGCACAAGATGTTAACACTGCGAAGGCTCCAACAAGAATGTTCCTTGTTCGGCCACCTACAGTTGCCTTCACGCATTACCCACATTTCAACACTGGGAAGTGACGTCAGAGAAACAGCCGCTACTGTGGTTGTCATTTTATTTTATAATCAAGTGCAATACTTTTGCTTTTAATATTTATTTAAAATCATGACATTCGGCCATCTGATAACGTGCTGTCTCCTGACGCACATCATAATCACTTCCTAATAATACAACAAATCACAATAATTAGGCTACGTGTAATTAACCGTAGGTATTGATATTAATAATTAAATAAAGAATTATAAAAAACTTAATGCATAATGAAATGTAAACATACATAATCATGACATTCAGGTTATTCGATTAACTATTTTTCGAGACCGAGTATATTGAAATTATATTGTATATTATATATATTATTTGAACACTTTATTTTAAATTTATGAAATAAGTAAAATGTTGTTTCATTCGTCACAATCACTTATACTAGAGCTACTACTATCTGTGTTATGTATATCCAAAGACTTTACATGGATCCAGGGTCTAATTCTGTCAACAGCAATTACAGTATTATAAGGTTTACCACTTTTATTAAATCCAGGAACATTGGATATTCTGTATCGATCATTACCTACTATCCCTGTGATTTTATATGGGCCTACAAACTTTGACAGAAGCTTTGTACTTTGGTTCTTATTATCAAAATTGTTTCGAAAAATTTTAACCAAGTCCCCTATTTCGTAAGTTGGAGCAGGGGCACGATTTGCGTCGTGCCTTTGTTTCTGCTTTGCTTGATCTTTACTAATGTTGCTACTTATTTCATTCCTGATTTGTTCTATATCTGATTAACTGACACTTACGTTATCAACAATATTCAATTTGTTTAGAAGATTATCGCGTAGCTTAAATCCAAACAAAGCTTCTGTCGCTGTTTTACGAGTAGAGGCATTAACAGTATTATGTATGCCAAATTGAATTTTGCCCAGACACTTGTCCCACTCAGGCTCATGGCTGAAAGCATTTTGTGACGACAATGAATGGTCTGGTTATACCTTTCAACCGTTAGCCCTGGGACAAGTGACTGCATTTAGTATATGCTTAATGCCCTGATCATCACAAAAAGTTTTAAATGCTGCAGATGTAAAACTAGTTCCACGATCTGACACAATTCTGGCTGGGACTCCGGAATCATGAAATATTTTCTCTAAAACTTAAGTTGTACTTTTAGTTTTTAAATTCTTAACAGCTCTTACAAAGACATATTTTGTGTAGGCATCTACCACTGTTAGTATGTAGCAATTTCAGTCCTTACTCCTTACAAAAGGAGGTCTATAGGGTGGTCTATGTGAATAGTGTGAAATGGTATGTTATTTTTTTCGATTTTTGTTTTGAGGCGGTATCCTTATTATAAGCGAATTCTATACACGCCGCGACGTATTTTTTTACAAACTTACAAAGTTTAGGAAACCAATAATCATCATGGTTAGCACGACATATTTGCCACCTTGCACTACGTGGTACAACTAGACAAAGACGATCATTAACCTTTCTATAAACCGCATGATTTTTAACTGCGTAATTCTTTCTAATGTCTTTACAAGTCTCATCTTCTCCAGGTTTTAGAATATTAAGAATCCTAGAAATATCTGGATCTGCTATTTGTAAGGTTAGAAGCCAATTATGTTTCTCAATAGTGTATACAGAGACAAAAGAATTTTCGTCTACAGACACGGATTGAGTGGTATTTCTACTTAATGCATCCAAGTGTGCCATCTGGGTACCCGGCCTATATTCAATGTCTAACGTATACTCACTTATTTGGAGCCACCATCTTGCTATCCGTGGGATCAAATCCCTCTTAGTCATCGCAGTTCTAAGAGCCGCGCAATCAGTGTAAACTTTGAGATGTAATCCTAAAAGATAAACCCTGAATGTTTTTTTAAGTGTTCCTTAAAACTACAGCCAGAGTCTCCAGCTCATAGGAATACAGGTGCCTTTCCTCGGAGGTTGTTTGCCTGCTGAAGTATGCAACTGGTTTTAAAACTCTTACTTCTCCTTGCCACTGCATGAGAATTCCGCCTACTCCTAGAGAACTGGCGTTTGTGTGTAATTCAGTTTTTAGTTTTGGGTCATACAGGGCTTATAATTTTTTCTGTGAGACAGTTGAAAGAACGTTCTTCGACATCGGACCACTGCCATTGGGATCCTTTCTTTAACAAAGATGTAAAAGGACGCGCAACCTCTCCATATCCTTTTATAAATTCGGAAATATCCGGTCTAACCCAAAAATTGACGAACTTTGTGGATATTGCTAGGCCTGGGAAACTCCTTAACCGCTAACACTTTGACTTCACTAGGTCGAATACCTTGAGAAGAGATGTCATACCCCAAGTAACAAACATTGCTATCAAATAATCTACATTTGGAGAGTTTTAAAGTGAGGCCATTTTGGCGAAGAAGACTCAGAATATCTTCCAACCGTTGAAACATTTCCCCTATGCTTCTCGATGGTATTAAAATATCATCCAGATAGGCCAATGCATATTGAAAACGTCTGTTACCTAAGATCTTATTAATCATACGCTGGAAGACAGCCGGTGCATTTGCCAAACCCAATGGCATTCTCTTAAATTCATAATGCCCGTCGGGCGTTACGAATCCAGTCAGGTGTCGACTTTCCTCAGCCATTGGAATTTGGTAGTAGCCAGAGGCCAAGTCGAGGGTGGTGAAGAAACTGTTACCACTTAAATTGGAAATCTGATCCTCAATTAGAGGCAGCGGAAAACGATCATTTTTTGTTTTGTTATTTAAGCCCCTAAAATCTACACAAAGTCTTTGTTCTCCAGACTTTTTCCTGACCATTAAAATAGGACTTGCATAGTCAGACGTAGATTCTTGGATGATATCGTTCCGTAAAAGGTCATCTATAGTTTCACGAACTGTTTCGCGCTCAGAATATGACAGACGATAGGGGCGATATACGATTGGTTTGTTGTCAGTTAGTTCGATTTTCATTTCGACATGTAACCCACAACCTATTTCCTCTAAATTGGTGGCGAAGCAGTCGCGATAACTTTGCAGCAAGCAATAGAGTCGGTCTACCTGGTCATTACTAAGTCCTGACCCAACCTTCAAATCACTCTTGGTTAAGGGTTCCAAAGAGGTATTATCGGTCTGAATGCTATTAACTTTAAAAAACTCTTGTTCTGTGGAGGGGATTGCTCTGGCTAATACCGTTCCTTTCTCTAGAGTTATCGTACGATGAGACAAATTAGAAACAACCACTTCGCCCTTCCCATTAGATAAATGGTAGGCACCTTGAAGTATACAATATTCTTGCCTAGGCCCGATAGCGTCATAACCTTTGATGAAAACATCTCCTGTAAAATCGGACTCTGCAGAGACGGGAATGAATTCAGTCTTCGATACATTAATTGAATTCAAAACGCGAAGCCTGTTGAATTTAGAGCTATCCCAAGACATGAAATCACTACCAAGACTCCTGTAGAAGTCAATCTTTGACTATTTTTCAAAACAGTAATACAAGGTAATTCTGTGAAATTTTGTCATATAATCAAAGCAGTCTGCATGTGTGCATCATCGACGACCAGCACTTCAATATCTGTCTCGACTTCATCAACCGTTACGGAAACACTACTTTTGTATAATGAAACAACAGACGAATGTCCAAATCCGCGTATTACTGGAATACTCTCAATATTCTTAACCAAATCTAAAGACTCAGCGTTGGTACGTCGTAAAAATGTGCACTCACTGCCAAAGTCGAGGTAAGCCTGCAGAGTGTGACCATTAACACTGACTGTTTTAAAGAATTTGTTATTACTTTCTTTGTCAACATCAGTTTTTAAGACGTTTCGCTCAGAATTATTTTCAGGAGTTGTGTTACTAGAAACTATAGTATTCAGAGGTACCAATTTACAACCGTCATTGTTGTGTCCTACTCGATTACACTTTTTGCACTTTAATATCGGTTTCGTGCACTTATAGTAAGGGTGACCCTTAGACCTACAATTGTAACAAACTATTGAATCCGAGAAAGAATTGGGATTATTGATTTGAGAGCTAGGAGTAGAACTACCTTTAGTTTGAATAGGACGATCCTTGGACTTGTAACTTATAAGTGGCTGCTGTTTTTGTGAAAAAGAAAGTTGAGTAAGTCTTCAGGATCCGAACTATTCAAAGCCTGTGCGCCATTACGTATCGACCTATCGGTACTACCATAGACTATACATTCAACAGCCTTTTTGCCTACAATTTCGCATCTATTTAACAAACATAGTTTATCGAAAAAATATTCTCGTAGACTCTCATAATTTCTGGACGAGCGGTTTAGCATTTTCTCCAAAAGACGCCCATAGTTCTCTTCACTAGGGAACGCCTTTCGTAGTTTTGCCTGCCACTCTTCCCAAGTATAGATTACTGTAGGTAAGGACTCAAACCATCTTTTAGCTAATCCAACGAGTTTTTGTAACGAAAAATGTATAATTTGTTTATCATTCCATCTATAGATGGTAGAACATTCGTTCACCTTCCTGATCCAGTTCTCAACGGTTTGCGTCTATTTGCAGGATCGAATTCTGGCAAAACGTTATTCAAATTATTATTACAGAGTATCGAAGTGGAGGCCTTACTTGTCTTTTCATTATAGTTAGCTAATAACTTTAGAATATCCTTTGTTTTCCAAGCACGATTTGAACCTTTATGTGATTTACGTGGCACCGGCTCACTGCTAGAATCAGATGAGGACGAAGAACTCCTTTGCCTAGACCTTTTCTTGACTTGCCTGCGCTTTCTTGGTGGAGTACCAGGAGGCGTATTGCATTCATTAACGGAAGCCATTATACCTGAAATATAACAGTTTTCATCGACATAATCCATTCAGTTTTAGCATTGTGTCACCTAATCATCAAGGATAATTTGTACCTTTGTGGGTAACATTGTAGTGTGTTTGATATAGATAACCTAGTAAAATCAAAACAATGAAATATCTCTTCGGTTTGAACGTATTTAAATAAAACCTTTAATAAAATGTATCCAATTTTATCCAGTAAGCAAGCCTAGCTTACTCGAAATCCGACGTATGTATGTAGCTGACTCAATAAACCAGTAGGACACATACCCACTCAACGAACCAGTAAGCAAACATACACCGCCCCCTAATACACATAAGAATTCTTGGCAGTAACCGATGAGCATTCATAGCCCATCCAACCTGCAAATCGAAGCGTCATATCTGCACAAGACCGGCTTATGCACTACAAAGAGCATAAATTGTAATCGGGTTTATTAGAAGTACTAATCAGCGGTATTTATAGAAGGGTATACCCACAAGACAGGCTTCCTTTGTGTGGGACCACTGGCAATAGATTAATGTAGGTAGTGTGGGTGTATTTCGGCAATTTTTTTTTTCTTTTTATTATCCGACGACTAGTGACTCAATCCTCAACCAGTAGGAATAATACCTACTCAAAGATCCAGTGAAATCACATAGTACGCCCACTAACATATATCAGATTCACTAGCGACTCGCTCAACGTCCAGTGAGTCACGTGTTCACACAAAACCCAGTAAAATTTAGTGGTGCATCCCCTAATAAATTTAGCGAACAATCATAGTTCGCTCAACTATTAAAACAATGTATTCAAGCAAAATTAATCACGATGAACATTTTGTACTTATAGAATTCTTTTTATATTAATTGGTTCACTTTTTATATTAATTGGTCACTCAATTCAATAATTTAAATCAAAAATCAGTTAAGCTTATGAGTACGTAATATTTTGATTTTCTGTTTTTACTCAATCATGAGCTATATCTGAATGTAGAGGGCTAGACCGATCAGGCACAACATATGTCCCGCCAACATGTATAACACTGTGCCGTCATGTCACTGTCGGAGGGTAGCCCCGACCACGTGCCTAACCCCACAGTACCATACATGCTTCATAATCACAGCACATTATCAGAGAGTAGCTCTGACTTAATGTACAATGTTAGTTAAATAAAATAACTTTATTTAGTTCAAAATTTGCTCATATGCTTATATTTACTATATATTTAGTACCTTGATGGAATTTAACTTATTACATTTAAAAACTGTACATACCCTCTTTATAGGCTTATCCCACTTCTGAAATGTAATGAAACTACGATCCATCCAGCCAATAATCCAATGTATTTCCACACTTATATACTTATGTATAACACAACACTATGAGCACACTAGACGGTTCAGCACAAGATGTTAACACTGCGAAGGCTCCAACAAGAATGTTCCTTGTTCGGCCACCTACAGTTGCCTTCACGCATTACCCACATTTCAACACTGGGAAGTGACGTCAGAGAAACAGCCGCTACTGTGGTTGTCATTTTATTTTATAATCAAGTGCAATACTTTTGCTTTTAATATTTATTTAAAATCATGACAGAAGCGGGTTAGGAAATGCCGATTATGCCACGTGAAACTGAGCCCAGAGGGGTTCAAACCCGCAGCCAAACGGGAGCCAGTGGGGAATCTACGCCTGTTGCTGGAACATCGGAGCCACGGACTACACCCAAGCAAGAAGTGGACTTGAGCAGCGTCCTAGTCTTGTTAAAGGAACTGGCTAGAAAACAGGACGAACAGGCTAGAAAACAGGAAGAACAGGTTAAAAAACTATCGAGAACACAGGAAGAACAGCTTAAAAGACAGGACAGGCAACAGGACGAACAATCCGGAATACAGCGCGAGGTTCTCGAAAATACCGCAGCATGGAAGAAAGAAATGCTAGAAGTCCAGGAAAAACTTACCGAAATGGACGTCAGAATACACGACGTGAATGAAAAGGTGGAGGCTTATGAAAACTGCAGAAGTTGGAGACCAAAGCAGCTAACAGTTCCTGTGGGCCTGAGATTAACACGTCAAGAGGTGGGAGATTCAAAGTACCTCCCTTTAATGGTTCGTCGTCATGGACTGCATATAAGCTGCAGATCGGGTCCGTTTCCCAGGCTAACGGCTCGAGTAAGGAGCAAAGACGGCGTTAACGTATGCCCTACGTGATGAGGCCCTCACCATCTTGGAGGCCCTGGGAGACGACAGGTCATATGATCGTCTGCTTTAAGCTTTGGAAGCACGTTACGGCGATAGTCACCTAGAGCATGTGTATCGAGCACAATTGAAAGACCGAAGCCAGGGGCGTAATGAGTTCTTACAACAGTGGGCCTTAGAAATAGATAAATTGGTCAGGAAGGCTTACCAACGAACTTCAGCCTCTCTGGTCGACAGTATACTGGAGCAGGCCTTTATTGACGGGATACGGGACCTTGAGGTAAGAGCCGCAGTGCGATTGGGGCACCACGGTAGTCTTAAGGACGCTGTTGCCCACGCACTGGAAGTAGAGTCTGTACGGCAGGATTCGTCGAGGCCTTACAGGGTGCGGGAAGTATCTGCTAAGGAGCCAATTGCACCTCGCCGTGAGTTTGGACCACGATGCTACAATTGTGGCGAACGAGGGCACATACAGTTCGGTTGCCCCAAGAAGAAGAGAGAAGTTCGCGACCCAGCCCCGATGACAAGGACGTTAGGCTCAACCCCTGCGCCGCCGCCGAGTGCTGGCTCGTGGTCTAAATGTCCCAGTTATGATCTCACAAGCGAACGACGGGAATAGTCTGGTTGTTACAGGAGACATTGGTGGAATACCATGTCACCTTACCATCGACACCGGAGCTTCTCGCATAGTGATCAGTTCTCGGCTGCTGAAGTACCTGCCCAGAGATCATCTAGTCCGACATAAGCAACTCCAGCTGTTAACAGCTATAGGGCCAACATATTCCCATTCAAGGTGAGCGGGAGGTAGTGTTCGGAATTGGTGAAAAGAACTACCGGCATAAAGTCATCGTAGCTGACATCGTGAACGACTGCATCGTTGGCCTAGATTTCATGAGAGGATACGGCTGCGAGATCGACTAGAAAGTTGGAGTTCTGAAATTCGAATCCGACGAGGTGCCTATGGAAGGTGGAATTAATGGGAATGTGCACGAAGGACCATTCTGCATCCGAGGTCTCAAGGGCTGGTTCCGATAAGTTTGCCCTATCATGCAGAGCGCGGGGCCCACCGTTGTGTGTTGGTGGAGAAGATAGACGACGGAAGACCTTGGATCGTCGCTCGCACGACATCACCTACCGCATTCGTAAGGGTTCTAAATCCAAGCAGTACTAAATGTGTCCTGGGAAAAGGAACTCTTATTAGGTCGTGTGAGGAGATCTCTTGGATACGGAGCTGTCAAAGAGCGGACGAAATCGAAAAACCTATTGGTGTTGTACCATCAGTAGATGTCGAGAGACTATTGGACGATGCCAAGAACGATCTCACCCTTGAAGAACTTTCTAAGGCACACAAGTTACTATTGCGATACAAAGATGTCTTCTCGACACATGACAGTGATGTTGACAGAACTAGAGTAGTACAGCATGAAATCAATACTGGTGAAATAATGCCCATCCGACAGCGACCCCGGCGAGTTCCAATAGCTCGTGAAAAAGATGTAGAAGATATGGTCGAAGAGATGAGAAGCAGTGGCGTTATTGAGCCATCAACTAGCCCATGGTGTTCTCCCGTAGTATTAGTTAAGAAGAAGGACGGAACCATGAGATTCTGCGTTGATTATCGTCGACTTAATGATGTGACCAAGAAGGACAGTTATCCTTTGCCACGAATTGACGATACTTTGGACACTTTAAATGGAATGAAGTGGTTTTCTACTTTGGATATAAAAAGTGGGTATTGGCAAGTGGAAATCAAGGATAAAGATAATGAGAAAACGGCTTTTTCAACCGGAAAGGGATTCTGGCAGTTTAATGTGATGCCGTTTGGTATATGTAATGCACCGGCCACATTCGAGAGACTAATGGAACAAATACTTACTGGTCTACTTGGCGACACTTGCTTGGTCTATTTGGATGACATCATTATCGTTGGAAGAGACTTTGACGACCACCTCAGAAAACTGGAACAGGTGTTATCTAAGTTGCGAGATGCAAATCTTAAATTGAGTCCGAAAAAATGCTTGCTATTCAAACGCAAAGTGAATTATCTAGGCACGTGATCTCGGAGAACGGTATACAGACAGACCCTGAGAAAATAAGTGCCGTTAAGGATTGGCCAATACCGAGATACAAGACTGGGGTACGTGCCTTTTTAGGACTTTGCTCATACTACAGACGGATTGTGAAGAATTTCCCCGATATAGCAAAGCCCTTGCATCAGCTGACGGAAGAAAAACGAAAATTCGATTGGATCGAACAGCGTGCTGCAGCGGTCGAAGATCTTAAAAGAAGTCTCTGCGAAACACACATCTTGGGTTATCCTGACCCGGAACTTGATTTTGCTGTGGACACGGATGCCAGCAATACTGGTATAGGTGGAGTCTTGTCACAAAAGAAGGGAGATCAGGAAATCGTGATCGCATACTATAGTAAGTGGCTATTAAAACCAGAAAGAAATGATTGCGTCACTCGAAGAGAATTACTGGCAGTTGTCAAGACGTTGCTGCACTTCAGTAAATATGTGCTAGGGAGAAAATTCCGTATCAGAACGGACCATGCTGCCTTGAAGTGTTTGTTGGAGTTTAAGAGCCCCGAAGGACAAGTGGCACGGTGGATCGAACAGCTGCAGGAGTATGACTTCGTCATCGAACACCGTAGCGGAAAGTCACATGGAAATGCAGACGCTCTCTCTCGAAGACCTTGTCCTGACGACTGCAAACATTGCCTAAGGCAAGAAGACAAGGAATGTGTGAGAATGTTAAGGACCGACACCTTGAGCAAAGAGTGGAGCGATGAAGTCATGAAACAAGCGCAGCAAGAGGACCTAGATATTCAACCCATTTTCAATTGGATTAACGCGGGAATACCCAAACCGAGTTGCTGTGAAGTAGCCCCGATGAGCACAGTAACAAAGAGCTATTGGGCACAATGGGATAGCTTGGTCATGCATAATGGCGTACTGTGCAGGAAATGGGAGTCTGCGAATGGGAAAGATGCCTGCAGGTTGTTGTTCCAAAGATAAGAGTGAGAGATATTTTGAAGAGTTTTCATGACGGAACTTCCGGCGGACATCTTGGAATGAAAAGGACGCTAATGAAAATTCGCCAACGGTTTTACTGGATTCACTGCCGTGAAGACGTTGAAGACTGGTGTAAAAAGTGTACTAGCTGTTTATCAGTCAAGGGTCCACATACCCGCAGCAAAGGAACATTGAAGTTGTACAACGTTGGAGTTCCTTGGGAAAGAATTGCTTTGGATGTTGCGGGCCCGTTTCCAACATCAGACTCCGGGAATAAGTACATTTTGGTGGTGATGGATTACTTCACCAAATGGCCGGAGGTATTTGCTATTCCCAACCAGGAAGCGACCACCACAGCGGAAAAATTAGTAAGTGAGGTATTCTGTCGGTTTGGAGTGCCACTTGAAATTCATAGCGACCAGGGCAGGAACTTTGAGTCTATGGTCTTTCAAGAAACTTGCCGGATAATGGGTTTACATAAAACGAGATCTACGGCATATCACCCACAATCGGATGGAATGGTCGAAAGATTCAATCAGACACTGGAAATACAATTGGCCAAAGTTGTCGAGAGTCACCAGAAAGATTGGGACCAACACATTCCGCTCTTTTTGATGTCGTATAGGTCCGCCACTCATGAAAGCACAGCTGTTACCCCAGCATACGTGAATTTTGGGAGAGAACTTCGTCTACCTGCAGATCTTCTAACTGGGCGTCCTCCAGACTCACCTAGATCCATCACCGAGTACGCGAGCGAGTTACGGGATCGGATTGACGATATTCACAAACTTGTTCGTGAACACGGGCTTCAAGCTAGTGAAAAGATGAAAACTCGATATGATCGGAGATCAAACCAAGTTGGGTTTGATAGCCTTTATCAAACCCAACTTGGTTTGATCTCCGATCATTGGTGTGGTTACATAATCCTATGCGGCAGAAAGGGAAGTCCCCAAAGCTATCCCCTAACTGGGAAGGACCGTATAGAGTGGTTACTAGAATCAATGACGTCACGTATCGAATACAGCGGAGTCCTCGTAGCCCCTGCAAGATAGTTCACGTCGACCGACTTGCCAGATATCATGGAGACAACGATGCTCGGGACGAGCATGTCTTTGGAGGGGGTAGTGTTACGCCGCCGGACTATTGAACAACTTTAAACGTCATTTTCTGGACCTTATGAACGTTTTCAGCAAGCTGAAAAGCAGTTTCAGGCAGTTTCCGAGGAGGCTCTAACACATCATATTTTTCAAATTTCACTCCAGTTGCAGTTGTTTTCAGGCGCCTGAAACATGTTTTCAGTTCGTTTCAGGCCACCCCCTACCACATGCCATCATAACCTAAAAACCCTTTTTTAGGCGTTTTCAGGATCCCTTATGGGCCTTTGAAGCCCACTTCAGTATATAGCGTAATTTCATGAACGAGTGACAAGGATAGCAGTATCAGAAAGAGAGAGCTACATTCAGATTATTCCAGAGCTATTAGACAGGGATAGCACTATTAAAAAGAGATAGCTACACTAAGAACATTCTAGAACTATGTGATAGAGATAGCACCAGAAGGACAGTAATAGGTCGAGAACCTTCCGGCACATACCGAAGGAGCAACTAGTATCGTGTGGAACATTCTAGAGATGTACCCGATTGTAGGTACCGAACGAATTCTCCCGAATATTCCAGAACATTACTAGGCGTATATAAAGGGCCGAGCTCGCGGCTACAGGATAGTCTCCTTTGAAGAAGCGAACAGTGCGAATCGAAGTGATCGAAGCTAAATGGTGCGATACTGTTACAGTGCAATTATTTAAGCGAAGAATTTGTGTTTAGTGTGTTTAGTAGCAATTATTAGTTTTGGTTTTACTGTTTTTATTTAGAGTAATTAAAGTGTTTCTTTTAAATTTGTAGTATTAGTGAAATTTCTATTAGTGCCCACCCTACGAACGAACGTAACAATATAATCACGCTACTAACCTGGAGAGCGGAGCAGTAGTTATAAATGTCGACAAATCGGGCAATTTTTTTGCATTATTTTAGATTTTATAATAGACGGATTTAAATAGGTGCGACGGTAGTTCGAACTATGCCACGGGCCAAGCCGTAGGGGTCATCTAGTACTAATATATAAAGCTGAAGAGTTGTTTGTTAGTTTGTTTGGTTGAACGCGCTCATCTCTGGAACTACTTGTCGGATTTGAAAAATTCTTTTTGAGTTTGAAAGCCCATTTATCGAGGAGGGGTATAGGGGACGGGATTCAATATGTACCACGGGACTTTAAAGTATGTTACGAGCAAAACCGGGGGGATCACCTAGTCTATTAATATGTATAGGTCCCGTTGCAATCACTAAGGTATTGTGCACCTATATAAGTAGGTGCACAAGACATAAGTGATTGCAACGGTTGTAGAGGTTAGGTGAATATTAGGAACAATACGGTGTTCTTAACATTCCATTTACGCTCTTCAGCTAAGCTAAATTGATTATGTTAGGAGTAAGATTACGTCACCGAAGTCTTCAGATTCATACTTACAAAGCGTGTATCTAAAGAGATACGTATAACAAACGTTAAGTCAAGTCATAATCCTTTACGGAGTGACTTTAAAATTATCAACTGCAAGCACACCTGCGCGTGTTCATTTCAAAATACCGCAACGGGGTCACCACCGTTGTTACGTGGGACAAAATGCAATAGGTGAAATATGGTCGTATTTAATATACCTCTGCCTACCCCTTTCGGGATAAATGTGTAACTATCTCGATTCGTCAATCCTAACGCACACCGGTCTTGAATAACCTCTACTAATTGTAACGGAGGAATGACGAACCGAACTCCGAAAGGGGTGTAAATTATGTACTGTATGTCTTAGTTTGAACTATGTTCTTTTCTCTACATATTATCGTGAAATTGCTACGCCGCAGTACTTTTAAGTTATGTATACGTTACAACATGAACGTAATTTGAAGATGATATTCAGAGTACACAACTCAACATCATCATCATCATCATCTTCCTATCACAGTTTCTGCTGAACATAGACTTGTTGCAATCATTTTGAGAGAGTGACTGGCCTCACGCATACTGGCTATATTGCTGAGCACCTGCTGACTAATAGACGAGGCAACGACGTACGGGTTTGGGCGTTCAGACGGCAGTCTCTTCCAACAATAAAACAAGCTGCTTCTAGCTTCCAAATAAAAGACCATAAGCTCCAAATTCTGATAAGGTTTGTTAGAAATTGAGAATACACTAAAATGAGTCTTACAATATTAGTAGTGTTGCCAACTAAGTGACCTTGGTTTTATCCCCAAAGATGACGGTACACTCATAACTCTCCAGAAATATGAGTTATGTTGTCCTGAGGTAACTAAAAGGCTTGAACCGCTGGCGTAGTGTAGAACAATAGCTTCCTTTCTGCATTTTACCGTATCTACCACGGTGGGTGTTCTGAAGAGCTCTTCAACCTAATCACAGCGTCTCCTCATCGATTTCGATCAACGCATGCCGGGCAGAGGCGCCGCCTGGTTTCTCTGTCGAACAATATAAATTTGGAATGCTCTGCCAGCGCACGTGTTTCCCTCCTCTATAACCTTGCTCCTCTATAACCTCTTCAAGAGAAGTGTGAAGAGGCACATCATTGGGTCACCAAATTGAGGGCCACTGTAAATAGTCTTGTGGATTGACACAGTGGCCTTCATGTCGCCATGGCTTTCCATCAGGCGAGCGGAGTCCCTTTGGCAAGCTAAATATAAAAAAAATATACAAGCATGAAGATTGAAATTATAGTATTGAAGAATAAATAAAAACGTACGTAAAAAACATTTCCTTTCAAAATAATGAGTAAACGCCATATAAATAAATAAATAAATAAAATATATATTGTTGGGACATCTCGTTTCTTCCCACATCTCCAAACAAACATTAAAGCAAGCAGCATATTCTCCACATTATAAACCTTATGTCTATGTTTTTAGGAATATATTCGGTTGAACTCAGAAACCATCAAAGCAGTTTGTCAGTTTCTTTTTAAGCATTCCACTTTGACTTTGAGACACTTTAGATCATTATTGTGTTGCGTCTAACAAGCTATTAAAATAAAATGCTTTTGCTTTTTTGAACTTCGATCTAACTGTGAACATACAAATATAAATTGGTAAATGTTTCCAAATAGCCGCACCTCCATTGAAGAGTAGAATTTTGGAGCAATTAGCTCTAATGTCGTTTAACTGAAATGGAAACAGTGAAAATATCTTTGTGCCTTTTTAATCGAAACCTGTAAATATTGAATCAATAAAAATACCCGAAACTCGGTAAATGGTGACTGATTTTGGGTTTCGCGCGCGTGGGTGCTTTGTGGGCAGCTAAATTCAGCTGACTCGAATGCAGCAGATGATACAGTTTTGTGTTAGCGACAGTCCATTCAGTATTTTTATACTTATTTACATTATTGTTAGTTTTTTCTGCCTTAACTTAATTATGTTGATTAATGCCATTCTCTGGTATAAAGGTGGCGTACGATTGGTAGCGGGAAGTACGATAAGTACCTAGTCTCTAATGTGTATCAACTATCGTGATTATTATTGACCGTAATTGTATAAAAATATCGCAAAATATGTTGCTTCGTTTTATTTTTTTATTTTATTTCTTGAACTCTAAGGAAGGTTTTTATGGAGAGAAAAATTTGAAAAATTGCATGGGTAGGACACGTATCCCACCGTTGACCACGGGAAAGCATCATTACGCAGACGGAGCCGCGGGCATAAACTAGTACTAATAAAAAAAATGAATATTTCAACGATGTTAGTGTTTAAAGTCTTTTTTTATTTTCAATTCATTGTATGTTAATAAGCTACCCAGAAATTAGTTTTAAAGATTATCCTAGTATTGCACAATTGCTCCACAAAAACTTCCAAAACTAAATAAAATCCGCTGGAGCGTCCAAAAAAACAAGTACATGTTGATCTGTTAGTCAGGGAAGAAAGTACAGCAGTAGGTACATAGGTTGCACTAAAAGTAACGGGAATGGAACATTTCCACTGTTCCTGTCATATTAAAATCTTTTTAATTGAAAACTCCTTGGTTTTAAAAATCGAATACCATTTATTTATTTTAAAAAAAGATTCTCGGTCTTGTCACAAGGTTTTGTCAAACTTGTTTAGTCGTTGAGAAAATGGAATTGACTCGAGAAAATTCAAAAGCAATGATTTATTATGACTTCGAAATGGTATAACACAAAAACAGTGTATTGACCGGATGATTTCTGCATTTGGTGACGAAGCCCCATCTAAAACCACAATTTATCGCTGGTTTGCTGAATTTCAACGTGGACGTGTCAAGCTCCGTGATGATCCCCGTCAACGTCGTCCAAAAACTGCAGTCACCCAAGAAAACGTTGATGCTGTGCGTAAGCTGATTAAGGAAGATCGACATGTGACATACCGCGAAATTCAGGCAACTTTAGAAATTGGCATGAGTCAAATACAAATAATCTTGCATAAACAATTAGGTATAAAAAAGTTGTTTTCCCGATGGATACCGCATTCGCTCTGTGAAGAGCAAAAAGCGGCTCGCGTTACTTGGTGCGTCAGAATTCTCGAAAGATTCCACGCAGGATCCTCAAATGCTGTATACAACATCGTATCAGGTGACGAATCCTGAAACAAAAAACCAGTCACGAATTTGGGTGTTCGAAAAATAGTTAAAGCCAACAAAAATGGTTCGTTCACGGAGTGTTGCAAAAAAAATGGTGGCCACGTTTGTCTTCAAAACCGGCCATGTTGCGACTATTCCTCTTGAGGGACAAAGGACGGTTAATGCAGAATGGTATGCTAGCATTTGTTTGCCACAGGTCGTTTCTGAACTCCGTAAAGAAAACTGCAACCGCCGCATCATCCTCCATCACGACAATGCGAGTTCTCACACCGCGCACAGAACAAAAGAGTGTTTAGAGCAAGAAAACATAGAATTATTAGATCCGCCGTACAGCCCCGACCTAAGCCCTAATGATTGCTATACTTTCCCTAAAATAAAGAATAAATTGCGTGGTCAGAGATTTTCATCACCTAAAGAAGCTGTGGACGCCTACAAAACGGCCATTTTGGATACCCCAACTTCCGAATGGAATGGTTGCTTCAATGATTGGTTCCGAAAAATGTGTCAAATTTCACGGAGAATACTTCAAAAAGCAATAAATACATTTTTAAATAGTAATGTTGTGTTACTTCCTTGATTCCCGAAATTTTCAGTGCCGCCGTAGCTAAGGATATCTACAAAAGCGTTATCTGCAATAGAATGATGTTATGATAAAGCAAATTTTTCACCTCCCAAATTAAAACATGAGTGAGTCCTAATCTATACTAATTTATAATTAGTTTGATTCTTTGTTTCGTCGATCGCGCTCAGGAACCACGTTGGATATTGTGTTGGATAGTCCATTTATATAAGACTATAAGCTATATATCACCATGCTACTAACCGGATCGCTAAATCGTAAAATATTCTGGCAAATTAATTGTATACATTCTATTATAATTTATTACAAAATTAATATTATCAGTAAACTATAATCATAAGTAAAATATTGATTTTCGGGATATGTACCATGTACACTTTCACGCGCCAGCATCAGATATTTCGGCACTGTTTCAAGCGCAAGGATCATGATCCGTGATCATGGTGTGAATGACCATGATAGTTTAAATTCTTGTATATTTTTTAATCACTTAATACATACAGTCGCTGAGAATGGAACCACGCCCTATATCGTGGAGGTTTCTCAACAAACAACCAACAGTTAAGAAATATATGAGAATGAATGTTAGTACTGTGATCACATACGATTTCTACAAAGCTGTTTAATATCTCGCTTTGCTAAGTCCGTACAGTTTGTTACGCTTACTTGTGCGCTTCAGATACCTTTAGGTGGGGCGACACACCTTCAGTAAATAGTTTTTTTTTTCACATGCATCGTCATCTGTTCAATATTAAGCGAATACTAATCTTGTGCTTTGTGCCTAGTATTTAACTGGTATACGGTATGACCACATAAAATGTGTTAATAAATACAGACATATATATTGTCACGCCTTTATCCCCGAAGGGGTAGACATTGGCATACTATACCCACATTTCACCGTATACCCATAAGGCCTTCCACCAGGTTTGACGACTGCCATTTTTCTGGCAACTGGGACCGATGGCTTAACGTAAATTCCAAAGCACGGAAACGCTCGTAAGTGTAAATCCACAAAGTGGTCACCCATCCAAGGACCACCTATAGTAAATATTCAGAACACTGCGTCAGCGGGGCCACGAGCGCTTCACGAGTGTTAATAAATGTTTCCAAATATTTTATCAGAGGATTTGAGTTACATAACAGATGGCAAAATCAAATCTTCTATACTATTATAAAATTGTAAAAATAGCTGTGCCGTACATTTAATATAAATAAATAAAAGTAATTGTAATGGACTAATTAAGGGATTCTGAGTCCGAAACTGAGATACTGTGATTTTTTTTCTTCGCGTCTGTTTGTTTGTTAGTTCGGGGTTGGAGAAAATTCCAGGCAGTTAATCACAAATGTATTTTTAAAATATTGTAGTGAATTTTTCAGCTTAAATACTGCGCTATATTTCATCAAAATTGGTTCAGCACAAGTAATTTTACAGCTTGAACTATATTTTACTAGACGCGCTATACGTAGGAAAGGTCAAGGTATTTAGGTTATTAACTTAAGTAATATTAAAGTTATCTAAGAACAACTTTAGTGATAATTTTGCATATAGAGGAGGAACACTCACTTGGCCCAATCCTGCTTCACTAGCACCTGCTTACTGATGGTGAAGGTTCTGGTGAAGGTGCCTTTGAAAACTCAGGAGGTCGGTAGGAAAATGGCAGTCGCTACTAATGTATAATGTTTTCTATACCATACATACATATTGTCACGCCTATACCCCGAAGGGGTAGGCAGAGGCATACTATAGGCCCACATTTCATTTAACAGGTGGTAAGCCCATTGCCGTATTGAAATGGACAGGCACAGGCTGTGGCGAGCCGCCGATAGGGCCTTCAACTGGCTTAACGACTGCCATTTTATTGGCAACCGGGACCAACGGTTTAATGTGCCTTTTGAAGTACAGAAACGCTTGCAAATGTAAATGCCACAAAGTGGTCACCCATCCAGGACCCGCTATTGTAAAAGTTGCTTAACGAAATGATCGTTTACAGAAAACCTAGTTAGCGAGGCCACGAGCTGAGTATTAATATCGTGGAAAATGAAATTCCAAAAAACTAGTTTATAGGACAACAGATAATAAGTCTGGCCAGTTGACTTTGACCCCTGAGAATAATCTTAGTAAAAATATTGTTTTTATAAACCAGGTGCACCATAATGTTAGAGGTTTAATAAATGGTAAAGATTCAGAGTTAGAGCTGTACATTAATGCAAATTCTATTAATATTTTTTGAGCCACAGAGCACTGGTTAAAAGATCATGAAATCACATTGTTGAATTTCTTAAATCACCAGGTTGCTAGCTCGTTCAATAGAAAACATTCTAAACGTGGAGGCTCTTTAATATTAATTAATAAAAACTTAAAATTTAAAGAACGTAAAGACTTAGTAGCCCTCTCCATTGAGCGAGTTATTGAGATTGCCAGTATTGAGTTTGAGCATTTCATCTTGTTAAGCGTATACAGTCCCCCTGATACTCCTTACATTAAATTTGAAGAAAAGCTTGAAGAAGCACTGTTCAAATGCCAATGTTCTAAGAAATCTATAATAGTTTGTGGAGATTTTAATGTTGATATATTAGATACATCATTAACTACATCAGAGAGAAATAAAATGAAAAATTTATTTAAATACTTTAATCTGCATAGTACATTCTTAGAACCCACTCGTATTACAGCCACCAGTGCAAAATGTATTGATAATATTTTTACTGATATTAACCCTATAGATAAAGGTATTGTGGATCCTGTAGAGTCAGATCATCATGGCCAATGGATAAAGTTTCCTAAAAGTAGTAACAAAGTCTGCAAAAAACAAATTAAATATGTACCAATTAACCAAAGTAGTTTGAATAATTTTAAAGAAAATGTATAAAAGAGATTACCATATCTACCTAACTTAACTTGTGTAGACCAGTCATATAAACACTTATTTAATTTGATTAATGATGAGTTTGGCAAAATTTTTACCTCAAAAACACTACAGATTGATGGTTGTCCTGTTTTCAGTGACTGGGCAACACCAGGTATCGTTAAAAGTAGAAATAAATTATTTGAATTATATTCAGAAAAATCATATAATTTTAGGCAAACCTTTCAGGAATATGTTAAAAATTATTCAAAGATATTTAAACAAACGTGTTATCTTGCTAAGTCAAAATTCATTACAAATAAAATTTCTAATTCTGTGAATAAAATAAAAATGACTTGGAACATCATTAACTCTGAATGCGGTAGATCTTTGGTGACTGAAAGGGATTTCCACTTAAAAGTAAATGGTTACCATGTTACAAGGGACCTGGAATTGGCGACGGAGTTTGAACATTTTTACAAAAATGTACCTATATTGACAACAAAATCTCTCCAAGGGTCTTCCAGTTCCGCTGAACATTTATTAGAAGAATCTGTTCTTTGTTGAAATGCATTTGTATTCACAGATATTTGCGCTCAGGACATTGTAAAGACATTTAAATGTATCGAAATTAAATATTCGATTATCGATCAAAACTGCATCATGTTGTGATATATATGATGACCTAATATAATTTGTCACCTAAATTATATTAGGTCATTGCGCCCCATCTAGCAACTGTGTTTAATGACTGTTTCTAGTGGTACATTTCCTGATTTAATAAAAAACAGCAAAGTCGTTCCCTTGTTCAAGGCTGGCAGCGCTACAGACCCGTCTAATTTCCGACCAGTGTAGGTGCTGCCAACTTTGAGCAAAGTATTTGAAAAAATAATCTTGAATCAAATGCTATCCCATTTTAACAGTCATAAAATATTTCATGCGAATCAATTTGGGTTTTTCGTAAACCCAAATTGATTGGCGCTCAACTTCCGATGCTGGTGTTGAGTTATTAAAATGTATTCATGAAACCTGGGAAGACAGGCACGATGCATTAGGTACATTTTGCGATCTATCAAAGGCTTTTGATTGCGTTCAACATGAAACGCTGTGCAAAAAATTACACCACTATGGAATAAGAGGCAAAGCTCTCGACCTACTGTCTTCATATTTGAACAATAGAATACAGAGGGTCGATATTAATCCATCCATTAGATCCATGGTTACTATGGGTGTGCCGCAACGCTCGATACTTGGGCCATTCTTGTTCGTCATTTATATTAATGATTTACCATTTTATGTAGGGGACAGGAATAGGATTGTTTTGTTTGCAGCATGACACCTCATTAATTTTTAAAATTAAAAGACAATTAGATAATTATGACGATGTAAACAATGCAATTGCAAGAGTAGTTCATTGCTTCAGCACAAATAATCTTTGCCTTAATGAAAATAAAACTAAATGTATAAAATTTACTCTAACAAATGTGAAACAAGTTGCGGCCAATCTTCAACTGAATGGACAAGTGTTAGAGTTTGTAGAATCAACTGTGTTCCTCGGTATAACTATTGAATAGAAAAAACAGCCTCTAGGTTAAGTTCGGCTGCATACGCTGTAAAAAAGATCAGGACTCTAACAGATGTGGATACAGCTAGAATGGTTTACTTCAGCTATTTTCATAGTATTATGTCTTACGGTATTCTCCTTCGGGGGAGTGCTGCAGATTTAAATATTATTTTTGTTCTACAAAAGCGAGCTGTACGCGCTATTTATAATTTGAGCCCCAGAGTTTCTCTCCGAGAAAAATTCAAAGTAGTAAATATTCTAACCGTACCATCACAATACATTTTTGCCAATCTTATGTATGTCCAGAAAAATCTATCACAATTTTCTAAACTCTGTGATAAACATAATATAAACACTAGAAATAAAAATAATCTTTCAGTCCACCACAGTCGACTACATAAGATTGGCGATTCTTTCCAGGGTAACTGTTTACGCTTTTACAACAAGCTTCCCTGTGACCTGAGAAATTTACCATTAAATAAATTTAAAAAGTCAATTAAATACAAGCTTTGTGAAAAAGGTTATTACTCCGTTAAAGACTATTTGCAGGACAGGGAGGCCTGGAAATGACCTGCTGGCAAAGTGAAATAATATTAAATTGTAAATAGGCCATCAAAAAAAAAGCCTTCCTAAGTTTCTTGCCGGTTCTTCTCAGGTGAGCCGCGTTCCGAACCGGTGGTCGCTTTAAATATTTTAAATAGTGTATGACATTTTGTAAGCGCCGGTCTATGCAAAATAAAGTTTTTTTTTTTATTCGTTGCCATTACTTACTTCGATAATTATTTACTTCGATTTTGTTCAAGCTTCTCCTAGGTTAGGTAGAGGTTCATATTTTAAAAGTGTCTTTTTCATACGTGATGGAATGCATTAGCAGCAGAGCGACTTTGTGGGGAACTCCCAGTCATGGAGAGCGGACTAACTACTAAACCACTAAATAGTTCGTATCGCCACTCCCAAGACGCAAGATAAGCGAGAAGTTAAGTCGCTGCGATTCAAGGTGTGAAGGTGAAAGCGGTTGAGCGTGCGCTAAAATGCACGCCCGAAACACGGGATCCCATATGAATTTTGCTGGACGGGGTACCACGGCCACTCCAGTCGTGATCACACATTACAGTTATAAGGCGGCGTCCTCAAAACAGACGACGGGATAAAGCGCCGCACCGTGTTTTTCTCCTCGATGCCATCACCTCACCGGTGAACGAGGGTACCGTGACAAAACTTGCCGGCTAAGATACATCCAAACTAACTATGCTGCAAACACTTTATGTCTTTCGCTTCTACCAGTCAGACCGGGAACCGCAACACTTCGGCAGGCCTTGCAGGCCCACCATACCAAGATGCTATCATGCCATGGGCTTAGCTGCCAGGAATATTAAAGATGATTTAAAAGGGCAGTGTTAAGCTTTATACCAGCAAGTGATACGCCGCTGCATGGTTTTGCGAGCGATTCATGCTTACGAAAGAGGCGTCGGTAAGGAAGCGGGATAAAATTCTACCTCTCGAGTACCGCAGCTCGGGCGCCGCAGACTTTATTTCGCACAGGGCTAAGGTCTCCATGACCGACGGCGTGAAGACGGTGGCGTGACTGCCTGGTGGGTAGCTGCTCACCGACCTTACAGAAGACCCTAGACGGTGGTGTGGCGTGAGAACTAAACGTACATCTTATACCCTTCAAAGAAGTGGGATAACACCCGAACACCCCGAAAACGACGCCGCAGTGGTCTGTCAGATGCCCTAGGGCTATCCTTTCGAAAGTTCACGCGAGACTCCGGGTCATAGGCAGTTGGAAGGGTACCATGCGATTTGATTCGGAACAATTTCGACATAGCATCCATGAGGAATTTAACATGTAAAGTGCAAGTTATCGGATTTTCATTTCGAACCTGAAAATGACCATTGACCTTTGAGAGGAGCTGAGACCGGTCAATGAACAACGAGGCTCTACCCTCAAAATATTCAACAAACCACTCTAAAGGAAATTGTATGTGACGATATGACGTAGAGAGATGAGAGTGATCGAAAACGCATAACTTGGACCAAGAGCGACGAGAAGGTTAACATTAGGGTGCATAGGGGGCTTTACCAAGAATTTTTGGGCCTAGGACGACATTATCTGGAAGTAGTGTACCCACTTACTGACAAATAAGGCGATGGCTAAGAAAAATAAAACTTTAATCAACACCCTGTACTTACTTATCTGGCTGGCTCGATGTGGAGCATAATTAACCTTAAACACTTCCCAGATCCCAGATTCAAGACCTACTACAGGATAAAATGTACCTATTAACGTACTCATGGAATCTATTATCAGTTAGTAACAATCGATGCCCACAAGTTAACTTTATGTTAAGTTACAAACAAAACACCACGCGAGCGAAGCGCCGGGCAAAAGCTAGTTTTGAAATACAATTGCTTTCCCCGAAATTGACATGTTAAATAAAGGCCTATTTATGTAACATGTCTATTTCGTTTTGTAAGCAACCAGATTATTTTAAAATATTCTTCTTCTTTCGGCTGAAATTGAAAGTTTAGCACCGTTATTGTCTTTTATTACGGAACTAGCTGACCCGCGTGGCTTCGCCCGTGACAAACTTCGAACTTCCGTCAGTTTATCAGTCACGCCTTTATTCCCGTCACTCCCATTCAATCCCGTCGTTTATTACTTTTACAATAATGTATGAATATTTGCCCGATTTGTTGACTACTGCTCCGCTCCTCATGGTATTAGCGTGATGATATAGCCAATTATCAGTCATGCCTTTATTCCCGTCGCGCCCATTTAGTTCCGTCGTTCATTACTTTGAAATTTGGATCGCGAAGCCTGGCGATTTGTCCTCTCTGACTATCCCGTCAGGGATACAGCGTGAAGATAGTTAGTTTTTTTTTAGTGCATTACTTTTACAATAATGTATGAATATTTGTCCGATTTGTTGATTACTGCTCCTCTCCTCAGGGTAGTTGCGTGATTAGATAGCCTTTTATCAGTCACGCCTTTATCCCCGTCGCTCCCATTTAATCATTTAATCCCGTCGTTTATTATCTACTCTTACAATTGTGTATGAATATTTGCGCGATTTGTTGATTACTGCCCTTCTCTTCAGGGTAGTAGCGTGATGATATAGCCTATAGACTTCCACGATAAATGCGCAATACAACACATATTAGTATAGTTAACTTTATATTATGATTAGTATACTTACACAGGAGACGCGAGGACTTCGCAGAGCTCGCTCGCTATTGGCTAGCCGCGACGTCGCGCATGCGTAAATCGCAAATCATCGGCCATACTTTTCACTTGTTATTTTAAAGACCAATTATTTCACATTAAAATCATTATAATAAGTTAACCTTAAAAGATAGACATATGCTGTTGCGGATTTTATTTTAGAACTTTTAAAGGGGAATAATTATGTAATACGTAGTTTTTGCGTAACTTTAATCGTTTACGCAGCGTTCGCAACGGAATCTATCAAAAGGAATATTTTGTCCTCGATTTTGCCACATTTATCATTGCTGTTCCGCACCTATTGGTCGTAGCGTGATGCTATATAGCCTATAGCCTTCCTCAATAAATGTATAATTTAACACCAAAAGAATTTGGCAAATCGAACCTGTAGTCCCAGAGATTACCGCGTTCAACCAAACAAACAAACAAACTCTTCAGCTTTATAATATTAGTATAGATAAGAGATAAAATGTAGCCCAAATTAATAAAATAGAAAAAATATTTTTTATGTAAGTATCATATGCATAAACAGTGATTATACAATCAGAGAATTACAAAGAGAAATTCCATTTTGTTTATCTGTATTGAGCGCATCAAGCAAGAGCGGACTGAAGCCTGTAATTAATGGCAACTGTAAGTCTGTGGCAGTCCTTAGATTTTATAGGTCTATACTATTTCGTCATATCCACTTGGGAATTTTACTAGTTTTTTTGGCTTACGACTGTAACAAACATAGAGTAAAGCAATCTTGGTGGTTATTAGGAGTGTACTCATACACATTATGAGTAGTGATTTGTTAAAATATTTTTATATCTACTTTTACACTTTTCGCTAGAACGTAAGTAACTTTATGCATTTTAAAGTAAAAAATAAAGTCAGTATATGTCATAAATAAAATAAATAAATATCCATCACGCCTTATCCCCGAAGGGGTGGCAGAGGCATATTATATGCCCACTTTTCACCGTGTGGATTTTACTAGTTTTTATTTTTTTTTATTTTTTATGTCATAGATAATAATTAAATATGTATATGTCATAGATATGTCAGTATATGTCATAGATATAAAAAAAAAATAGTTTAATAAACCTTGTTATCTATGACACAACAACAACACTAATGTGTTGACTGTACTAATTACATCGAATCAAAAGTGTGCTTTCTAACGATGATATGACATCGTACGGAATTCAGACTTATACCATGGAAATTAGTATAGCCAACACTATTAATCTGGTTATCTACGAGTATGACACATACTGACTTCATCATATAGGATGCCGTTTGTATATGTTGTATACAACAAATAAAGAAAATTGAAATAGGTATCTGCTTTTTCATAATACAAAACGTTTAAATTACCGAGCAAGTGTCTCGCAATTAGACCTCAATCTATTAAATCTGCTCTGCATCTAGACGTTGGCAGAATCGCCGGTAAACGACTGACGGGGCCATCATCATCATCCGAGCGTCTGTCCCAATTGCGTCTCGCGACGCCCGGGGTCCGCTTTCCTACATCTTCTCCTCCACTTCGCACGGTCGTCGGCATCCCCTGTAGTAAGACCATTGGCACGCATGTCATCCCTTACGACGTCAAGCCAGCAGTTCTTGGGTCTTCCCCTCTTACCGGGACCCGACGGGGCTGACATGACCAGACATTTGTTTCCTACGTAGCCCGGCGGTTGCCGCAAGACGTGACCATACCAACGAAGGCGACACTCCTGCAACTTGTCTGCAATGTCACGGACGTGAAGGCTGCCGCGGATGCGAGAGTTCTTCATGCGGTCCATCCGCGTGACTCCACACATCCACCGCAGCATCTTCATTTCCGTGACACGCAGCTCCTGCTTGTGTCGCTCCAATACTGGCCACGTCTCACTGCCATGTAAACAGACACACACAGGACAGGACAGGTCTAATGATCGTTTTGTAGACCTGTCGCTTCAACCTGATCGGCATTTTTGGGTCACAAATGACAACGTTCATCTCCCGCCATTTGGCCCACGCGCAATACGTGACTTGACATCGCAATCGATGTCACTGGACGTGTGAAAATCCCAGGTATTCACCTGGTCCGTGCACTCGATCAAATATGCCTATGCGGACGGATGTGGAATTTGTCGAGTTTAGTGTCAAGTAATCGGTCTTTGCCACATTTAGTTTCAGACCGCCGTTCTCAAGCGTCTCCTTCCACGCCCTCACACGTCGCACCAATCTGCCCCTGTCCGCGCCTGCCAGCGCAATATCGTCAGCATACATGAGCAACCATGGAGGCTGCTCATGCGAGTTCCTGATGCTGTCTGACAATTCGTCTAATATTAGACTGAACAGAAGCGAACTAAGGACCGAACCCTGGTGTACCCCGACGGTGATGGGGAAGGGTTTCGTGTCGCCAACAGCAGTCCGAACCATGGAATCGGAGTCACAGTACATGTCCCGGATAGTGTCAATATAGACCTCGAGAACCCCTTTGGACCGCAGTGCCCACCAGATCATCGCACGAGGAACACAGTCGAAGGCCTTCTGCATGTCTAGAAACATACAGTGCAGAGGCGTGTTCTTTGACCTGTATTTCTCTGCGACAACCCTCAGGGCAAAAACAGGGTCCGTGGTCCCATGACCAGGGCGAAACCCATATTGACACTCCGAGAGAGTACACTCCTGCCAGATCCGAGAGTCTATAATCCTCTCAAAGATCTTCATGGTGTGGGACATCACCTTTATACCGCGGTAGCTCCCTCACTCCTGCACTGACCCCTTACCTTTGAAGACTGGAGTAATAATACTCAGTCTCCATTGGTTTGGGATCTGCCAGCTGAGGAGAATGCGGTTAAAAAGGTTTACTAAGATAATCACCGCGAGGACCCATCGCCTTCCAGGCTTCGATGGGGACTCCATCGGGTCCGACAGCTTTCCGATTTTTCATACGGGAAGCGCAGTCAGGACTTCTCCAGGCGTTACTGGTGGCATTAGTCCCTGATTCGGAGGGAGGTCCGGAGGCTGCACCTCTATGTGCTGCATCAAACAAGCAGCTGATGAAAATACGAGCGCCATCGCTCCTTTACCGCGAGGTCTTCGCTTAACAGGTTGCCCTCAGGGTCTTTTACACAGCGACACTTGGATATATCCTGTGCCGCTTTTACCCTGAAGCGCGCTAGCTTATAGATGAGCTTCTGCCCCTCAGACGATTCCAGCTTATCATACTGAAGTTGTAAGTGGTCTCGTCTGGCTCTGGCTACAGACGACAAACGGCTGACGGGGCCATTAAAACAAAATAAGACAAGAAATAGGTATCTGTTTGTTACCTGTTTTTTTTATTAAATATATAAAATAAATATCCATCACGCCTTATCCCCGAAGGGGTGGCAGAGGCATATTATATGCCCACTTTTCACCGTGTGGATTCCTGTCCCACGTAATAGGTGGTGAGCTCATTGCCGTGTTGAAATAGACAGACGCAGGTTGTGGCTACCTGCTGTTGAAATTTTTTAAGCCGCCTATAAGGCCTTCAACCAGGCTTAACGACCGCCATTTTACTGGCAACCGGGACCAACGGCTTAACGTGCCTTCCGTAGCACGGAAACGCTCGCAAATGTAAATGCCACAAAGTGGTCACCCATCCGACGACCAGCCATAGTGAAAGTTGCGTACCTCAGTGATCGTTTACCGAACACTGAGACCGCGGGGCCACGAGCGCTTCTAAATGTATTATATTAATTCTAAAAATATATTTATTAAAGTTACAAAAACAACAGCTACTCTCGTTGTCCAAATAAAACCATTTCACCCAGTTTACCTTGCAGCAATGGACTCTGACTCTGTAGATTTCCAAGAGCATACGTTCTATGAGTCACTCTCTCACTTCTGTTGTGAAGCACGCTATATGAAGTGAAACTTTTATATCGACGTATGAAATAATATTTAAATCTAAAAAAAATGTCGTAAAGAAGTTTCACTTACTCACTAACGTACTCTGGTACATACGCATTTTTTTTCGTTTGACCCACCAGAACATCAGTGTATCGCAAATAACTATTTTTAATCACGTGTAGTCAGTTTTTCAGTGTCATTCGGTTCGTGGTTTTTTTAGACCACTGAGGTGGCAGACAAGCGTACGGCCCATCTGATGAAAAGTGGTCACCGTAGCCTATGACGTTTGCAAAACCAGAGGTGCAGCAAACGCGCTGCCGACTCTTTATAAACCTTCTAAGACCCCTTTTGACCCCATACTGTAGACGTTCGGAATAACCCAGGCAGGGAGTCCATTCCACAATCGAAGCATACGCGGAATAAAGCCTCTATCGGACCTGACCGTTTGCGTACTGTTACGGGGGACTCAACGAGAGTCTTTTAAAAAAAAACACACACTCTAATGCTGTGGGTTTAATCGGTATAACTCACTTACTTACTAACAAAAGAAAATAATTAAACTAAAAAGAATTGGCAAAAATAGAATTAGTCAAGTAGCAAGAGATGCTTTCGCGACGGGAGATGAGATAGAACTGCCCTCGACTTGCTCTGTGTTTAAGGCGAGGACGTACTGCTGACATGGCGTTGTTTGCCATCACTGGAAGACTCGGGCTGAGTAAGCAATTTAGCTTGCATACGTAACAGCCCCCCGATTTAGAGTAAACTTTACGTTTTGAAATGAAGTTTACGCAAAGCGATTTCTAGCCAATTCTTAAGGCAGGAATTGGAATTTAATCAGAGGATTCAGTTTCCTCGTTTTCTGGTTCAGGATTTACGTTTACGACAACTGGAGGGTTTCTATAAGAGCCAATTCTTTTACAAACTTTGATAATAATGTAGATTAAAATAAGACAAAATATAACAATACTTATAACAAGGAATCTTGATGTAATACACTGTTAGGTTTGCTGATTATAGCGTTCAAATCCTTTAACAATTTTGGATTTTCGAAAGCAATAGCATCTAAATTAATATTTTGTAAGTTTATAGAAGGAAGTTTCGATACAATATCTGTATATTTAGCTTTATTACAACATACATCGTTAATTATATTTAATTCGGCGTGCACAGGTCTCAAAAATATATTTACATTATTTTTTGACATCAACCTTGTGTCTCTATTATACGCGATGCACCCTTGAGGTAGATACAGTGTTCCGGTGCCACTTATATTTATTTCGGTGACGGATGAATTACATTCTATACTTAACTTTGAGTTTTCAGATGTAACAAATAGCCATCTGTTATTCTGCAAAGGTTGTCACATTTGTACATTGCCAGTAAAGAATCTGATTTGGCAAATATCAGGAACTGAGGTGAGTATTTTAGTAATGATTTCTGTTTCACAGGAAGGAGTGGCTAAGGAGGAGTAAGTAATGGGAGTATTACACAGGTAATGATCACTTTTTATAGATTTACAATTGCTTAAATCTTCTAATTTGCAGTAAGTAGACATATCTTTGCTTATTCCAATATATTTTGAAGATGGTATAATAGTAGTAAACGATACGGGATTTCTAGGCTCATACGGAGCTGGACAAGGTAAGTTATGGTTTAGAAGAAAATGAGTAGGGTGTACTAGTGGTACCTCTAGAACGAATACTAATTTATTCTCGCTCATGTAGCATGAAACAGAAGATATGCTAATAATGTCGTGCATATTATTTAAATTCAGAAGTAAAGGTAGTCGATTTGGTGTTGGAATGAATCTATAATTGTTATTTAGTTCATTGTAAAGTTCTTTGGGCGTTATAATTGTAGGATAGAGTGTATTAGACTTGCTGAATAAAATTGCGTTTATAAGGTCTTCCACCTTAAAAGATAAAGTTAGTATACTATTTTCTATTATAGAAGTGAGTTCTAAGACGCGTGACCTTAGACCCAAGTTATTGGATAGATCAGTTAGGTTCTTGGCTTCTTCATAAAGGGCGCCAATGGCAACATTCAATTCATGCTCATTTGATTTTATAACGTGAATAGTTTTGTTAAAGCTTTCGAGGGTAGAAGTTGTAATAAGGATGTTTTGTTCTACCAGCGATGCTAATTTCTTTTGGTCAGTTTCAACTTCTCGGATTGCACTATCATACCGGATAGCATCATCGTCGTCCATAGTGCCGAATAGCTTTTTGGAGAGTGAACCAACGAAACCTAGAAGGGGCGTTCTCTTATATTTATGAGAAGTGAGATACAGGATGGCGTCGGTATCTCTTACTATGTCTTCATACCGTGCTATTAGAGGTTGGAAGAGGTTGAAACATTCCACATCATCTAAAGCTTTGCTGTCTTCACAGAATGAAATAGAGCTATTAAGAACATATTGTAAGTTGACTAAGTGTGGCTTAATATACGTTATATCTATAGGGATGACTACGCTAAGGTAATTATTAACTAAAGTTAGAGATCCTAGAGGGTCAAAGCAGATGCCCGAACTGTTCGTCAAAGGCTCGATGAACTCTTGGCTCAAGGTTCTCGATGTAGAAATACTGTAAACAAAATTAAATACTGTAAAAGAAACTAATATTAGACTACTTATTTACCTAACATATATTAAATTTATAGGGTTTTGACTGCTTTGCTGCGTAGTGTTTAGGTCTTCGCTTCTGCGAGCCAACTTTAGTTGGTTGTAATGGTGTACAACGTGGCGTCGATTAATGAGCAAGGTAAGAGTATTCCTGCCATTGATTTTGACCACTTTGAATGGTCCCTTCCAGAGTGGTGAGAGGGCTTTACGGAGCCGAACGTGATTCTTTAAGTACACATAATCTCCAACTTTGTATTGTACGGGACGTGAATGGGCATCGTAATACCGCTTCGATCTTTCCATAGATCTTTCGATATTTTCAAGTGCTTTTTCTCGCGAGAGTTTTAATCGATGATTCAGTGCCTTTACATATTCTGGATATGTGAGGTCAGCCCGTGTTTCATAAATAGAGTCGGGGATGAAAGCTTTCTGACCAAAAAGGAGCTCGTATGGTGTGAAATTTGTTGTGCAATGAACTGACGTATTATAGGCTAACATTGCGGTATAAACATATTTGTGCCAGTTTGATTGATTGTCATTGACGTAGGATTTGAGATATTCCTTTAGCGTTGAATGACTTCGTTCGAGTGCGCCTTGAGTTTGAGGATGGTATGGTGAGGACCATATTTGTTTGATTTTAAGAAAATCGCACGTTTTCTTAAATAATTCGGCAGTGAAGTTGGTGCCTTGGTCAGTTAGGATGGATTTAGGGATTCCAAATATCGAGATAAAATGTACCAGACATTCACATGTCTCTTCCGCAGTTGCGTTAGCTATAGGATAGGCAAGGGAAAAATTTGTGAGGTCTTGCAAGGTAACGATAAATTTCAATTTAGTTTGACCTGCTTCGGGTAGCGGACCAACGAGATCAAGGCTAAGTCTTTCAAAGGGCTTCACGGAGGTAGTAGTGATCTGCATCGGAGATCTATTTATTTGTCTGAGAGCTTTGTTGCTTTGACACAGGGAACAATTCTTAACGTATGTTTCGATGTCACTGCGCATGTGTTTCCAATAGTATCTCTCTCTGACTCGATTAAACATTCGAGTCGAGCCTAAATGTCCGGCTATAGGGATGTCGTGATTTTCTCTCAGTATTTTCGCGATTTCAGATGGTGTAGGGTATATTATAGTATTGTGATAGATGTGAATTGGAAGTTCATGATTGTGAAAGATATAGCAGAACATATTGTATATTTTAATCCAAGTGTGTTTATCGAACGGGTTTCTAAAGTCTGTGATTGCGAAACCGCTATTAACTTCTTCTGCATTGAGAAGAATCTGAAATTTCAGGTTTAATAAGCATTTGAAAATATCTTGATAAGAGCAATCATTAAAGTGATAAACCTTAGTGAATATGAAATATATTTTCTTACCTTTGTAGTTGAATGAAATTGATGAGTGTAGAGTTCTCTCTTGATTCAAAATATTTTCAGGGTTTTCCAATTCACTAACTATCTCTTCTATGTAAGGATTTGAGTTATCTAGGTCTATAGAGATGGGTATAATTAAGGTATTGTTACTACTCTTTAATATACTGTCACTATGCTCGATAACTGTAACATTGCTACTAAACCGTTTGTTAGTCATTGTTTTTAGGAAATTACTGTAATTCTCATCTCGAGGGGATTCAGGGTTTGAAGGAGTGGTGTTTGAACCTCCAGGGGAGTTGGAGGTAAGTGGAGGTTGAGGAGAAATAGAAGCACGGGGAGCTAATCTGGGATTAGGAGTAGACGAGGGCTCTGCGACAGGGTTCTACAGCTTCGTGAGACGTTGTATTTGGATTGATCGGATCGGATCTCTAGGGTAAATTTCTCGATTCGGGGCTCAAGATTTCTGAAAGAGCGCCATTTTCTAGTAAATCGACTGAAGGTATATTGTCATAGTCTAATGACTCGAGGGGTATGTCGATGTCAAGGTCGTCTAAGGTTATAGGGCTAAAGTTAGGTGGTGTGTTTTGGTTATTTAATCTTGAAGTAGAAGGGATAGGGTTCTCGTAAGGATTTTGGATTGGATTTACAGGAAATCTTGATAATGCGTCAGCATTACTGTTTATGACACCCTTTTTATATTCAATCTTATAATCGAATTCTTCGAGTTTGAGTCTCCATCGGACAAGACGGGAGCCGGGATCTTTGCAGTTAAATAACCACTTCAATGGTCTATGATCTGTGACGATTGTAAATTTGTGACCATACAGATAGGGCCGGAATACCTTAGTACCAAATACGATGGCTAGGCACTCTTTTTCTGTGGTGGAGTAGTTTACTTCGGCTTTATTCAGGGTTCTGGATGCATAGGCTATGGGGCGGTCTTTACTAATGTCGTCTTGGGAAAGGATTGCAGATATGGCATAATTCGAGGCATCGCAGGTAAGCACGAAGGGTTCAGCGAAGTTGGGATATATTAGGATGGGGGCTGATGCAAGTTTCGATTTTAGGTCGTCGAAAGCTAACTGTTGCTCGTTTGACCAATTGAACGACACATCCTTTTTCAACAGTGAGGTTAGGGGTTTTGCGATCTTGGAGAAGTCTGGGATGAACCGGCGATAGTAGGATACAAGGCCTAGGAATGATTTAACGTCTTTAGGGCATTTAGGAATGGGAAATTCGGTCACAGCTTTGGTTTTATCGGGATTCGGACTGACTCCTTCTTCACTGATTATATGACCAAGATAGCCGACTTCTTTGCGAAGGAACTCGCACTTGTCGGGTTGGAGTTTAAGATTGTGTTTACGTAATCTATCGAAGATTTTCGATAATTTGTCACAGTGGGAAATAAGATCGTGGCTATATATAACGATGTCATCGAGGGAAACATAGCAATGGACTCCTTGGAGGCCGGCTAGCGCGGTGTTCATGAGACGTTGAAACGTTGAGGGAGCGTTTTTAAGCCCGAATGGCATTCGTTTGAACTCAAAATGTCCTTGAGGGACGGTAAATGCTGTTTTAGGGGTGTCTTTTTCGGAAATGGCGATCTGGTGGAAACCAGAGCAAAGGTCGAGAGTGGAGAAATATTTACTTTGTCCAAGTTGGTCTAGAATTTCACTTATCTGAGGTATAGGGTAGCTTTCTCCAATCGTTATATCGTTCAATTTCCTATAGTCTATAACGATTCTCCATTTCTTCTGTCCGGATGAATCTAATTTTTTCGGTACAATCCATATTGGGAAAGACCAGGGGGAGATAGACGGTTGAATTATGTCTTGGGACAGCATTTTTGATATTTGTGTCTGAACTTCTTGCTTATGAACTTCAGGGAATCTGTATGACTTAACATTGATTGGTTCGGAGGATGAGGTGTTTATTTCGTGTTTTAATAAATCTGTAGTGGATAGTTTGTCATGAGGTAAATGGAATATATCGGAATATCGCGAGCATATATCTAGAAGGTAAGTTTTTTCCTCGTCATTGAGATGTTCAATTCGTAGCATATCTAACACTTCGTCTCTGCGAACTGAGGGTGGTTTATGTTGATCTGAATTTGATTGGAGAGAATGGATTTCAAGAGGTTGTAACTTTATTCTTATGTCTGAATTTATATTAACTGATTTCTCGGAAACGTTAAAGACTGATATATTAACTCTATTATTTTCCTTAACTTTGACTATGCAATTCGCGACCAGGAGGGAGTCTGAGATGTGTTGATCTAGAACGAGTCCTACGCGGTATTCGGGGTTGTCTACTGTACATTCTATGTATAATTGTTTCTGAGCGTGGTAGGACATTGTATATAGGCTGGCAGTACTTTAGATTGATTACTAAATGTCGAATTAGAAGAGTGTTGTGATTATAATCGATAATTGCGTTGAGGTCGTTTAGAAGATCAGTTCCAATTATACCATCATAATTTAGATCTATTTCTTTGATCACGTGAAATCTGTACGATTTATCGGTATTAAAAAATAACTGGAGTTGGAAGTGGCCCAGAGTAGGTAAGGTTTCAGTGTTTGTATCAATACCTTTCAGATGGATGATGTCATTTTCTAAAATGGGTATGGTCTTTAATGATTTCTCTTTTATCAAGCTAACACACGAACCAGTGTCTATTAAGAAGGTGAGGTTGCGACTATTTACTTGCGTCTGCAGGATTACGTAAGGTAAGTATCTCTTATTAAAATTTGAAACAATTTCATATATTTTATTTTGGTGTGTTACAGGTTGCACGCGTGATGTAGTCAACGAGGCAGAGGGTTCGGTAAGTAGAGAAGAATTTGAAGGCATAGAAGAATGGGTTAGTGCAGAAGATTTGGTAAGTATGGAAGATTCTATCGGTATAGAAGAATTTAACGATGAAGAGGGTTCAGGCGGTACAGAGGATTTGGTAGATACTGAGGAATTGGTAGTTACAGGGGTCCTTGTAGCTGCAGAGGGTTTAACGGATACCGAGGAGCTGGTAGATGTAAGGGATTTAGTAGATACAAGGGGTTTAGTAGATACGTTGGACTTGTTTAACGCGGCGGAGTAGATACAGAGGGTTTGTTAAATAAGTGGATTTGGTAGATACAGCGGATTTGGCAGATACAGCGGATTTGGTAGATACAGCGGATTTGGTAGATACAGCGAATTTAGCAGATACAGCGGATTTAGTAGGTGTAGTGACTTTGGTAGATACAGCGGATTTGGTAGATACAGAGGAATATGAATTGGTACCATTGACGTCCTCAGAAGTCGTATTTTGTTGTTGAGTTCTCACGAGACACCGCCGTGAGCTCATTGTTCGTTTAAATGGTCATTCTGAATGATTTGGTATTCAGCGTGCATATTTGTACGTGAAACATTAGTATCCTCGTTTACGTAGTGAATGCGAGGTTGTTGGCGGTTAAAATAACCAGAAGTATTGTTTGTTTGTCCTTGATATTGTGTTCTATTCTGCTGCGCCCTAGCACGGTTATTATATTCGCGTTTTCGACATTCTTCTATGACGTGGCCCAGGTTCTTACAATTTTTGAAGGTTGCCCTTCGGTTTTTACATTGTTTACGTTAGCGGGTTTGAAATTATCGAAGGGGCGGCGTTGTGAACCTAACGGGGTCACGTTAGGGTAGTTTCTTTTGTGCATGAGCTTTTGAATTTTCTCCTCAGAGACGGCGAAGCTTATTGCTTCGTTAAGGTTCTTTGGGGATCTGCACCTAACAATGTTTGATAGCCGCGGTGTTAACCCTATAAGGAAGTGGTGAAGGGCTAGGTCCTCCATGGCTGCTGTGCGCCCTGGGGCTTCTTTTGCTTTTGTCAGGACTATTTCTGTTAATAGTTGAGACAGGCACTCTTCGATGCGAAGGCCGAACTGACTTACGGTCTCGTTAACGTTTTGTTTGCTATCCTGTAGCTCGGCTAATAGATGTGAATAATGTTTTGTATCGGAGAATTGCGTTTTTAGGAACGATTTTAGTTGTTCCCATTGCGTAAAAGATTTAACTGAGCAGGCAATTTCAGCTTTACCTTGTAATTGGCTTAGAATATATCTAAAAAGCACTGGTTGTTGCTCAGCACTAGCAAGATCATAGGCGTTGTTGCAATTCGATAAGAATGAATTCAAGGTTTGTCTATCCCCGTTGTACGGCTTAATAAATTTAAATAGGCTATTTAGATCAACTATAGTCTGGCTTGATCTAGTGGAGGGTGCAGATATCTCCCCTTTCTCCGTTTTGCTCATTTTGCAAAATTATAAAATAAATATTCAGAAAAAAAAACACAAGGTATATACGCACAAAATAAACACGCAAAATGGAAACAATGATACACACAATAATTACATACGAAAATATTACACTTAAAATTCAATAATACTTTCGAACAGTCACTATAGTAAGGTTTCGGTCAGTCCATGCGATAAGTATGCGGCTGTCTGGAACTGATAAGCGTAGTTCGAAGAATTCGGGATGTTATGACTGGACCGTCGTTGCAACACTCACTGTAGCTTTATATTGGTGAAGAGTTTGATATATTTTCACTGCACGTAGTTATTAAGTACTAAATGCACTTACAGGATGCTGGTGAAGGTGATTAAAGCTGCATACATGGTCACCTTGTGTTCTCGGTACCGGCGTACCCCCTTTAGGGAGTTAGGAACACGATGATTTGGAGCACTAGAACTCACTGAGCATAACCACGGCAATTTGCACTTTACACACTTTGTATTTCTTTCGGTTTCGAAGGAGTAACCAGGATTTTTACAAATCCCTTTCCGCTGCCACCAATGTTACGGGGGACTCAACGAGAGTCTTTTTAAAAAAAACACACACTCTAATGCTGTGGGTTTAATCGGTATAACTCACTTACTTACTAACAAAAGAAAATAATTAAACTAAAAAGAATTGGCAAAAATAGAATTAGTGAAGTAGCAAGAGATGCTTTCGCGACGGGAGATGAGATAGAACTGCCCTCGACTTGCTCTGAGTTTAAGGCGAGGACGTACTGCTGACATGGCGTTGTTTGCCATCACTGGAAGACTCGGGCTGAGTAAGCAATTTAGCTTGCATGGGGAATACGTAACAGTACGCTCCGGACGCAAAGTGTGGGTCCTGCGATTAGCGCGTTCAACCAAACAAACAAACTCTTTAGCTTTATATATTAGTTTATATAGAAGAACAGATTGTACGTAATCAAATATCATATTCAAATAATAATAATATCTATACCAATAAATAAAGCTGAAAAGTTTAGTTGTTTCTCAGAAACTGCTGGTTCGATTTAAATAAATATTTTTGTGTTTTATAGCCCTTTTATCGATGATACTACAGATGAAGATCAGTAATCAAATGAGTAGTAATGTCAACAAATCTGGCAAATTTTCGTATATTTTTGTGAATGTACAACGGGATTAAATAGGTGCGACGGTGTTCGAAAAATGTCACGTGTGGAGCCGCGGGGGTCGATTAGTATATAATAAATCTTAATCATATTATAAATGCGAAAGTTTGTGTGGATGTTTGTTTTCAAGTAAAAACTACGGGAAAGATTTTAATGAAACTTTACAATAATATAGCTTATACATCAGAATAACACATAGGCTACTTTTTATCCCGGGAACGTGTTCCTGTGGGAAACGGGAACGGGAAAACTTCTCTACGCGGGCGAAGCTGCGGGCGTCAACTAGTTTTATATAATTATTCCCACAAATTACAATCGCGATATATGGAAATTGCAGATGGGTACAAAATATAAATAGATATGACTGTCATGTTCTGTCGCGTGTCATTCATCAGTTCCTCTTACAGAATAATCATGTTCATAATAGATCCCCTCATTATATTACCACATGTCATGCGGTCTACCCCTACTATTATATTGCCTATTTAACTAATTGTGTAAGTGACTGTACAAGCGGCAATTTGATATCTTACTGTCTACTACTAACTAACTATCTTCACGCAGTATCCCTGACGGGGTAGTCAGAGAGGACAGATCGCCAGGCTTGGCGGTCCATTCATACTTCTTTCGCTTTCTGCAGATTCATTAATCGCTTCATACGTCTGGGTATCCGAGTACTTTTGACCCTTCCGTTTTTGAGCAGTCTGCTGACGTGTGTTGATTGCGTCGGAGGAGCAGTGGAAGGATGTGAGGTATCAGGTTCGAATACTGTTTTCAGATGGTCATATTATTAATATAATACTTCATTTTTAGTCTTTAGTCTTTATATATTTCTATGTAGAATTTGTCTGTACATTTTTTTTGGACATTTTACATAATGCTATCTAGTCCACATAAGGCTAATAGTAGCTTGTGCTACGGGATCCAAATAATTTAAAAACATACCTTATGGGTTCACCATCTATTAACGTGGGAAAGGAATACACCCAGACTCATAACAATAACTCACACAAAAAGATTTGTCCCTAGCTAGAATTAACCCACGACCTCCGTTTTCGTAGTTAGGTACTACTAGACCATAAGGCCAGTGAAAATAAGGTATCAATATTCTTACCCGTTCAATTTCTGGATGAATATGGCATAAAGTCGCCAAAGTCAGTCTGCCAACCTGAAATATCGTGAGGAAAATCCTCATGGATGCTATGTCGAACTCCTACTGACTAGAACCACACATATCCTTTCCATCTGTCTATAGCCGGCAGTCCCGAGTGAGCCCTCGGAAGGATAGCTCCAGAGAATTTCAAATCCCTAGGCCACCAGACCGTAGGTGTCAATTTACAAAACAGTTTAAGATTTCAAACCCTTTACCTACCAGATAGTAGAAACCTATAAACATTACCTAACTATACGGTTTCATTTTAAATTCAATCTTCTGTACAGATTAAGAAGGAGTATCCTATCGATATCTAAATTAATTTTCGACCTCAGTCAAGCGAAATTGAAAAAAAGTATTATTTCTCAAATGAAAAGGAAAATGTCAATGTTAATTAAATCGTGAATCGAATTTACATCGATTCACGATTTAATTAACTCGAACAGCTTACTAATGTTTGAGAGTAAGAGAGGCTTTTTGATTATCAAGAGAGACCTAAGTTCAGGGATAGTTAAAGTTTGATTCACAAAACCTAGGCAAGATTATCCTTTGTACACAATCTTAGGTATATTCAGGCTAACTAAGACTAAGTCAGCATGTGACCACGACCGGTGCAACCTGGGGGCCAAGTCTACTAATTCCATCGCGTCAGAAAAGAATAGAAATCGTGGCTCAATAGAGACCCGACAGAAAAAAATATCTGTTTTCGTAGTCTACTATTACAATTGCGCTCCAATAGACTTCTATCGGCCGGCCGATATAATGTTATTATCACGTGTAGCGCCTGTCAGTAGCTCTTAATTTGCATTTTTGGTAATCTATAGTAATATAATTTTGATAGCTAAAAGCAGGTATTTTTTCTCTATTCTGCAGCTTGAGAAGTGTCATTGTGAAATATATAATAGTTTTAGTAGACTACTTAGTTTTGGACTAATCGCAATAGAACCGCTATAGAATAGAACTAGAACGGCTTTCTATTGGAAAATTGTAGACTCGGCCCACTGGTCGAACGCGGGGTGTACAATTATAAAGAACAACATTATTTATTATTACTAAGGTAGCAAACCAGCATATGTCCCATCTGATCTATGATTGCTACCGTTGTCTATACGTTTACCACACTTAATAATATAATTGATGTGTCAAAATATTTTATTTAATATATATCAGTTGAACTTGTATGAATATTTAGTAGTTCAATCACTCATCTAACCGTTTTATGAAAATTAATATACAGGGAAAGCTGTTTCCCATCGTATATACTTCACACAACAATAAACATAAGGGCAGGAATACATCGCCATAACGCGCAACAGATCATACGACGAGCGTGTCATAATGATGAATCTACTTCCACCGGTGAACGCTGTGCCTTATTCATTTTCTTTATGAATGTTGTGGGGGAAAAAAGGTGCATGTACATCGCTTGGGAGTTTAGTAACATATCTTTAAATATGCAAAATCATAAGCCCCACTGGTCAAACCAATATTCTCTTCTAAATTTAAAATGGAAAAAAATTCAGTCTTGAGCTTAACTCGACCCAGCGGTTTCGGGCTTGTTGGGCTGGACGCTTTACCAACTAGACTACCAAGACCCACTCGAATCTGATGATGAATTAATCCTCTAAATAACCTATTAGTTGGGTAGCTAACTCTGTAGCCCAGTTAGTCAGAATAGTGGCCAAGCAAGTCAGAAGACGCTGGTTCGAGTCCATCTCGAGACTGAGATTTTATCGACTGAATATTTATTCAAAATTGTTTGTAATCTTCTCTTCACCCAGATGCCTCCAAGCTTTACCTATATTTGGAGTCTAGGGTTCACTTTTTGACTGCTAGAAACAGCTATCGATTGACTTTCTGCTTTCACACCGTAAGGGTACCTGCGTCGTTACGTCGTCAGTTAAACAGGATGCCCTGCTTGCAGGTGAGGTCGCTGGGGCTCCGGAGAACTTGGTAAGGTTCCTTACATCAGTGTTTTCAAATTCAAACCAAACTATAAAAAACAGCAGATTCAAAGCACTTATACCCTGGGATGATTTAACCGATTAAAAGTTGACAGCTACCTCTTGCGAGGGATACGTTCACGTTTATTTATACCTGAATCCTTTGCCAAGGCAGGCGTCGTTGGATTCCAACAGGTTCTTTCAATTTCTTTTATACTTGTTAAACTGTAGGTATACTGAAATCTACTAATTCTACACGATACTCCATCACGGTAGTATACAGCGCCCATCGCTTTCTCGCAAAACTAAGTAGCGGAATTTTCCAAAGAAGCGATGTAATGTTAACACCAGTTACGTGTGATGAAGATCATTGAGTTCCCACTGGTATAAAGACATTTTATTTTTTCTGACTGTTTTAGAACACTCGCGAAGCGACTCCGATTCGCACTTTTTCGGTAGTTTTGTTACTTACGAAGTCCTGGCATATACAATATAAACTTATCACTGGTCAGTTGAAGTTCTGCAATTTGTTGCTACGAGTATCATGTACACGAGGCCTTAGGGTCGTGAGAAGAAAATCGAAGCATTATTATTTAGAAGCCTAACCGTCGTGAGCCGGGAGCGTTAATGCGATGCCTGGGAGAGAACCGTTAACAGTGACGTATCATCTCTTTTGTATTGCTAAATACGAGTACTTTATATTTTTCGTTACCTTGAGCAGTTTTTCACAGCATGTCTTAAAAAAGTGATTTTAGTGGAAAATTTGGGCGCTGTGCGAGTGAATGATTGTGTAGTTATAGTTATTTATGACCTCAAGTACTTTATTTATGATAATTCATATTTTTAGATAAAAATGTTTTTGTAAATTTTAGTTTTGTCTTGTTTTGCAGCCATTTTAAGATGATTTCGGTACGTTTTGATAGATATGATGTAAGTTACTAAGTATAATTTAATGTACGTACATACATATTGTCACGCCTTTGTTGATTGTAGGCAGAGATCTATACGCCCACATTTCACCGTATGCATTTTTGTCACACGTAACAGGTGGTGAACCCATTGCCGTGTTGAAATGGACAGGCGCAGGCTATGGCGACCTGCTGTTGAAATTTTTCAAGCTGCCCATAAAGCCTTCAACCAGGCTTAACGACTGCCATTATACTGGCAACCGGGACCAACAGCTTAACGTGCTTTCCGAAGCATTTAATTTAGAATAAAACAAAATTGGAGTGTCTTTTTTGTCATTCCAAATTAACAGTTTTTCATTACTTTAGTTCTTTTTTATCATCTACAAGAAGATGATTAACATTAAACCATTGGAGAACCTTTTTATGTTACTGTATTACTTTGCTTTTAAAACTAGAGTTCTAATATGACAAGTTATCAGATAACCATTTGTCACATAACGTTATATAACTAACCCAACAGTGTCATGTCACTGGAAACCGATTCACTGTTTATACTTAACCGGTGGTATAGATGTATAAAAAAAAAAGTGTACCCGACTACAAAGGTAAGTGAAACTAAAACTTCTTTACAACATTTTATTTTACAAGTATCATTACAAAATATATAAAAAAAATTATATAGCTCTCTCATACGTCGATAAAAAAGATAGATTTCAAAAAAAAATGGCGCGTAACCGAAAAACGTGACGATTTTTTTACAGCTATATAATTTATTTTCTCTCAACTATTAATTTATAGAAATTTATAGAAGCGCTCGTGGCCCCGCGGTCTCAGTGTTCTGTAAACGATCACTGAGTTACGCAACTTACACTATGCCTGGTCCTCGGATGAGTGACGGCACGTTAAGCCGTTGGTCCCGGTTGCCAGTAAAATGGCAGTCGTTAAGCCTGGTTGAAGGCATTATGGGTGGCTTGAAAAAGTTCAACAGCAGGTAGCCACAACCTGCGTCTGTCTATTTCAACACGGCAATGGGCTCACCACCTATTACGTGGGACAGGAATCCACACGGTGAAAAGTGGGCATATAATATGCCTCTGCCACCCCTTCGGGGATAAGGCGTGATGGATATTTATTTATTTATTTTAACTATTAATTTTAAAGCAAAGAAAGAAATGGCAATACACAAGATCACCTACCGATTAGAAAATTGGGGTGTAAGGGGCCCCACCAAGATCTTCGGGGCCCAAGTCAACCTCCCGTGCTAGTGCGTGCACCTGCTGATTAACGGACGAGGCTCTGGCGCTGGCTTTCCCCTCTGGGGTTGGGAGGTCTGAGGGCGTCGCTCCCATAAAAGCCACCCGCCAACACATAATGGTAAAGTATAATAGGAAAACTGCTAGGAATAGGGCGCCGCCGCAAAAAGGCGCGCAGGAGCCCCGCCCGACTTCTGTGGTAAGTGGGCTAGGGCTGCCGTGTGTCGGGCCAGCACGGGTAAAGAAGTTAGCCCCAACCCGAATCCGCTTCGCATCTTGGAACATTGGCACGCTGACTGGTCGTGCGGTAGAGTTGGCCGAAGTACTCTCCAGGCGGAGAGTGGACGTGGCGTTCCTGCAGGAGACTCGGTGGAAGGGCAACAGGGCCCGGCCTTTGCAGAAAGGCTACAAGCTGTACTACACGGGTGCGCCTGGTGGGGAGAACGGGGTGGCCTTGGTGCTCTCCGAAGGGCTGCAGAGCGGCATCTTGGAGGTGAAACGCTGTAGCGACCGGCTTATGATCGTGAGGGTGCTTATCGATGGGATTATTACCCACCTGATAAGTGCCTACGCGCCACAGGCCGGTTGTAGCGACGCCGATAAGATGTCGTTTTGGGGCCAACTCGAGGGAGTGCTTCGGAGCATTCCGTTGTCACAGGGAATCGTTTTGGGCGGCGACCTAAACGGTCATGTGGGTGAGAGGTGTGAGGAGTTTGAGCGTGTTCATGGTGGTTTTGGATACGGCACCCGTAACGCTAAAGGAGAAACTATCCTCAGAACGTGTGCGGCTGCCGATCTGGCCATTGTGAACACGTATTTCAAAAAGAAATCCGAACATCTCATCGCCTACAAGAGCGGGAGGCGTACAACTCAGATCGATTTCCTACTCACTAGGCGACACAGCATCGGCAAGGTGGCCAACTTCAAGGTCATACCCGGTGAGAGTCTTACTGCACAACACCGTCTCCTTGTCATGGACCTCTGCGTGAAGCCTAAAGGCAAACGCATCGAGCGGTGCCAGCGCCGCATCAGATGGTGGCTGCTTGATGAAACTAGGTCCCAGGAGTTCGTCTCAGCTGTCGGTGACAAGTGCACTGACACTGAAGGCGAACCAGTTCAAGATTACTGGGACAAAGTTCAGGCGGTCATCCTTGGAGCGGCAAGGGTGGTGCTCGGTGAGTCTAAGGGTGGACGCAAATGTGACAAGGAAACTTGGTGGTGGAACAATGCAGTCCTGAGGAAGACCAGGGAGAAGAAAGCCCTCTTTAAAAAGTGGCAAGCGACCGGATCTCCCGAAGACCGCGACGCGTACAGGGCTGCCAAGCGCGCCACAAAGAGAGCTGTAGCCAGAGCCAGACGAGACCACTTACAACCTTTGTATGATAAGCTGGAATCGTCTGAGGGGCAGAAGCTCATCTATAAGCTGGCGCGCTCCAGGGTCAAAGCGGCACAGGATATATCCAAGTGTCGCTGTGTAAAAGACCCTGAGGGCAACCTGTTAAGCGAAGACCTCGCGGTAAAGGAGAGATGGCGCTCGTACTTCCACGAGCTGCTTAATAAACAGCATAAAGAGGTGCAGCCTCCGGACCTACCTCCGAATCAGGGACTAGTGCCACCGGTAACGCCTGGAGAAGTCCTGACTGCGCTTCGGCGCATGAAGAATCGGAAAGCTGTCGGACCCGATGGAGTCCCCATCGAAGCCTGGAAGGCGATGGGTCCTCGCGGTGTGGGCATCTTAATAAACCTTTTTAACCGCATACTCCTCAGCGGGCAGATCCCAAACCAATGGAGACTGAGTATTATTACTCCAGTCTTCAAAGGTAAGGGGTCAGTGCAGGAGTGCGGGAGCTACCGCGGTATAAAGGTGATGTCCCACACCATGAAGATCTTCGAGAGGATTATAGACTCTCGGATCCGGCAGGAGTGTACTCTCACGGAGTGTCAATATGGGTTTCGCCCTGGTCATGCGACCACGGACCCTGTTTTTGCCCTGAGGGTTGTCGCAGAGAAATACAAGTCGAAGAACACGCCTCTGCACTGTTTGTTTCTAGACATGCAGAAGGCCTTCGACTGTGTTCCTCGTGCGATGATCTGGTGGGCACAGCGGTCCAAAGGGGTTCCAGATGTCTATATTGACACTATCCGGGACATGTACTGTGACTCCGATTCAATGGTTCGGAGTGCTGTTGGCGACACGAAACCCTTCCCCATCACTGTCGGGGTACACCAGGGTTCTGTCCTTAGTCCGCTTCTGTTCAGTGTAATATTAGACGAATTGTCGGACAGCATCAGAAACCCACATGAGCAGCCTCCATGGTTGCTCATGTATGCTGACGATATTGCGCTGGCAGACGCGGACAGGGGCAGATTGGTGCGACGTGTAAAGGCGTGGAAGGAGACGCTTGAGAACGGCGGTCTGAAACTAAATGTGGCGAAGACCGAGTACTTCGCACTAAACTCGACAGATCCCACATCCGTCCGCATAGGCAGTGATTTGGTCGAGCGCACGGACCAGGTTAAATACCTGGGATCTGTTTTTCACACGTCCAGTGACATCGATTGCGATGTCAAGTCACGCATTGCTGCCGCGTGGGCCAAATGGCGGGAGATGACCGGTGTCATTTGTGACCCTAAAATGCCGATCTGGTTGAAGGGACAGGTCTACAAAACCATTATTAGACCTGTCCTTTTACATGGCAGTGAGACGTGGCCGATATTGAAGCGACACAAGCAGGAGCTGCATGTCACGGAAATGAAGATGCTGCGGTGGATGTGTGGAGTCACGCGGATGGACCGCGTGAGGAACTCTCGCATCCGCAGCAGCCTTCACGTCCTTGACATTGCAGACAAGTTGCAAGAGTGTCGCCTTCGTTGGTATGGTTACGTCTTGCGGCAACCGCCGGGCTACGTAGGTAACAAATGTCTGGCCATGTCAGCCCCGCCGGGTCCCGGTAAGAGGGGAAGACCCAAGAAGTGCTGGCTTGACGTCGTAAGGGATGACATGCGTGCCAATGGTCTCACTACAGGGGATGCCGATGACCGTGCGAAGTGGAGGAGAAAATGTAGGTAAGCGAACCCCGGCGTTGTGAGACGCAACTGGGACAGACGCTCGGATGATGATGATGACCTACCGATAAGAAAATTCTAAATAACTTAACTAAAACTGTGTCAAGAACCATCACAATTCATAAAGATGAATCAATTGCGAGATCATTGGAAAGGCTGACCGGTGACTGCTCAGGAAATTATTCACTTTGGAAGACGATGAATAAATATAAAACATCTATCTTGCTCATTCCTCCAATAAGGGAAGAAAATGGTAAATGGGCAATTAGTAATAAGCAAAAGGCCCAAAGATTTCCGAGACATTTGGAGTCTATATTCCGACCGAACGATGGGCTGTTGGAAAACTGATCTCACCAAACTTACGAACTACAGAAAGGATTGAAATAAAATTAGTAACACCAAAAGAAGTGGCTACCGAAATAAGGAAATCCATGCATGTCAAAAAATCCCCGGGTTATGATCTTATTACAGGTCAAGTCCTGCAACATCTCCCACGAAAAGCGTTGGTAAAGTTGACAAATCTAATCAATGCAGCATTCAGATTAAATTATGTTCCTGCTGTTTGGAAGGCAGCTGAAGTCATCATGATTGCCAAGCCAGGCAAGCCTCCCCAGGAACCAACATCGTATAGGCCGATCTCTCTGCTGCCCATTATATATAAGTTATTCGAAAAGCTTCTTCTCAATAGATTGAAACCTATACTTAATCAAAAAGCTATTATACCCAACCACCAATTTGGCTTTAGAGAGAAACACATACAATAGACCAAGTACACAGAATTACAAAAATCATAGAAAATGGATTAGAAGAGAAAAAGTATGCTCCACAGTGTTCCTGGATATCGCGCAGGCATTTGACAAAGTATGGCATGAAGGCCTTATACACAAACTAAGCTCGATGCTGCCTACACCATTTGTAACAATCTTAAAATCCTATATCTCTTCCAAGATGTTTAGGGTAAGGCAGGAAAATGCCTATTCAGAACTTGGGAAATAAAAGCTGGAATTAATAAGGCCGGTCCTGTACCTACTATACACTTGTGAGCAAAACAGCACCATTGCAACATTTGCTGATGACGCCGCCATAATGTCAACGGGAAACACTCACATGGAAGCAGTGCAAAATGTGCAAAAAAAAACAGTCATAAAAGTGTTTGAATGGGCTCAAAAGTGGCGTATCTACTTAAATGAATCGAAATCGGTTCATATCGACTTTACCAACAAAGCTCCCCACCCATATATATCAACAATAAGATTGTTCCATATGCAAACACAGCAAAATATCTCGGTATGACACTTAATGCGAAGCTGCAGTGGAAGGCTCACATTAAGAAAAAGCGAGAAGAGCTAGATATAAGATATAAAGATATGTATTAGCTGCTTGGAAAAAGCTCTAGCTTGTCAATATCCAATAAACTTCTTGTATACCAACAAGTCCTCATGCCAGTGTGGACGTATGGTGTACAGCTATGGGGCTGCACGAACCGGACCAACAAAAACATAATTCAGCGGTTTCAAAATAAAGTATTAAGGGGTATTGTCAATGCACCTTGGTACATTCGAAACAATGAACTCCACCGGGACCTTAAAGTAGAGTCTGTAGACAAAATTGTCCAGCAATTTGCAGAAGCTCACAAAAAGAGACTTTATTATCATGTCAATCCTGAGGCTATTCAGCTCCTCGATTGGTCGGACCTAAAAAGAAGACTCAAAAGAACTAAACCTTTTGAATTAGTGTAGTGATAAGTGAAAACAATATGTGTCTAGTGCTTTGATTTTAGTACACAAGAACAAAGTGTAATAAGTTATTCAAACTCCAAGAAAAATCAGTGGATTATTTTCTTAGAATAAGTATTTTAGAAGTTTAAGTCAACGTAAAATTACTTATTAGCTCATTATCTAGATCGTAATCGCTAAAGTGAATCTACATAAATTAGCATCCACTTTATATAAAAAAAAATGAACAAAAATTAATTTTCTCTCAACGTCGATAAAGAAGTTTCACTTCAAAATCTTTTACAATAATTCTACTTTACAACTTTTTAAATAACAATGCGCAAATCCCTTCAACCTCGATGATATTCCTGTAAAATATTACTTTATCTTGACCACAACCCGTTTCTGTCACATCCCATTAAAAACTCTACCAGCGTTATAGGGAATTATTTAAATTTCAACAAAACTTTATATCGATTGGTTTAACTAACCTTCGGTTACAATTTGAGCAAATTGTTTCCAAAAGTTGTAAAACTTTGCGGTTGGATAATTCGATTTGTCGGTCGTGATTATATATTAAAACATGAAAATGTTGTGACAATTCGATTTAGCGTGAGATAAAGAAACGAGTTAAAATGCGTTATAAAAATTGGCACCCATTCATTATTCATCTCCTATATTATTTTTAGAAGAAAAATAATATTTAAAAAACTAACTAACTATCTTCACGTTGTATCCCTAACGGGGTAGTCAGAGAGGACTGACGCCATGCTCTGCGATCCATAATAATATTGTATCTTCTTTTATAACATGTACTCTTGTACATATTTTCAAAATGGCTATACTAGCGGCTTAAACTTTAGGTGAGCTCTCCAGTTTAACTGGAAATTATACTTCATATACACTCAAGCAGTTTAAATTCATGAATTTCATACTGGTGCTAATTCTGTTGTTGAAATCACTAAACTAAATTTCTCTAAAATTTTCTTATTTTTATTAAGAGATTGCCAAATGCTATTTTGTTATTACGTCGAACTAAACTTGGTGATATTATAAACAGCACTAAATTTGTATCTGACATCACTAAAATTCCCTTTATGTGATAAAATTAACAAAACATGTATTTAGATGGCGACTAGTGATTGAACTGTCTATGTACATTTTTCACTTTTTGTTAAATTTTATCACATAAAATGAATTTTAGTGATGTCAGATACAAATTTAACGTCACACAAAATGTAGACGTGTAAGATGTAAATAGGTGACGTCTAATTTTAGTGAAAAGTCTAATTTTAGTAGGACGTTTATTAATTATAGTAAACGTTTGAAACGTAAAAACTTTTAAAACGTTGTAATGTGAAATATGTACATAGGCAGTTCAATCACCAAGTTAGTCGGCATGTATTTACATTCGACTGTCTATGTGCATTTTTCACGTCTTGTTCAATTTTATCACATAAAATGAATTTTAGTGACATCAGATACAAATTAGGTGCTATTTATGATATCACCAACTTTAGTTCGACTTAATAACAGAACAGCATTTGGCAATCTCTTAATAAAAATTAGAAAATTTTAGAGAAATTTAGTTTAGTGATCTCAACAACAGAATTAGCACCACTATCTACCCAAAATTTTTGGAAAAAAAAATCTGCATATTATAGCTATAAACGGTATCCTAATTAAACGTAACTAAAATTAACAAAAATAGAAAATTTACTCAAACACATCACGAGACAATCATTTTAGGACTCTTTTTCTGGATCCTATGTTGATCGCTAGCACGTATGAGTTAACATTGTATGTATTCAGTTACGGACAGCTAAGGAAAAATGCTAATTTTGTTGGGAATCCTTCATACATACACTTCAGTTATTTGTTGAACCACGGACAAGCGTAGGTATTGTAATATCACAGAAAATGTATTGCATTTTGAGGTTATATTCGTAAACTATGTCATATGTGTATATGATACTAGCTTTCGCCTGCTGACTACCGACTACAATAATGATAGTGTCGCTTGCGCGGCCGTTACGCGCAGTCGCATGATTATCTCAAAGGTATTGCACCGCGCTTCAACGCGCCCTTAGTGTAAGCGTACTCAGTTTCTATCATGTGACCTATATGTTTGTTGGATATGTAATATGAATAATAGCTAACGACGTGAAATAATATGTAAAAAATTATGACGTGAGACATTTGTTTGTCCGTGTCTGGGGCCATTTTCGCCGGTGTCCTTTGCGAGGATCGCGCATTTTTATTTACTTAGTACAACACCTTACAATTCTTAAATAATTGCAGCCGCATCATCCGAACTCATTGGATTCTATTTTTGAATTTAACAATTTTTTTGTCCGCCGCAGCGACTGCTACGAGTATCTGGTACAGGTGGTACAGGGTTAAAAATTCAGATAGCAGTCGCTCTAAACAAGATAATAAAAAGCCAAATAAGATGTTTCAGGTAGGGCTTGGAAGTAACTGGGAATACGTTAAGATAAAGAAGACGAATCCGGACGTTCCTTTACCTCAATCGATCAAATCAGGCTGTGGTACAGGGTTTTGTTTAATTTTTTTTATCTTTACGTCAGTTTTTTAGTCTTTTTTTCGTAGTCAGTCAGTATAACTGTTGGACTATCGGTAGTGCAAATTATACTTTTATCCTATACTATTAAAACAAACAGAAGGGATTCTGAACCAATCGCATCGCTTTACAGTTTCCACAATGGTATTGTTAAGAAACAGCTCTTTATAAAGCATATTATTTGAACACTTCTTGAAAAGTCTCAAAGGTGAATGCGATATCTTACTTTCGCTTCAACTTTCTTACTTCCAAGCCACAATAAATTCGAAAATGGAAGTCCATATCAATATTTTCAGACATTTTTATGTAACTGTATACAATGTATGATCTATTCCCATTGGGACTCAACAGCGTCGAGATGGCGGGACCATTGTTAACGAAATTGATTTAAAAATAACTGCATTCCTCCTTGCCAATATTAACTTTAGATGATTTCATTATATTTTGAAAAGCATAACATAATATAGCTAAATTCTTATTAGTGGTGCTTTTCAAAAAGAGAATGTATTTTTAAGCCGCCAATAAGACTAAAGAATCAAGTTGTATTTTCAAAACCGCAAATCGGGTATTTCTTTTTACGAAGTCATGTCAACAATGGCTGACCCCATGTTTATTATTTTTATTTGGTTGTTTTGTTGCTTCCCGGAAAACGAGTAAATAACACACGCGCGAAAATCATAAAACAGAGCATCAATATCTTTTAATGACCATTGATTTGTAATAGTGAATTGTAGGTTTTGACATGAGGTAAGGATGTAAGAGGCCTTAATAGCATCTCTGGGGCCCAAGATGACCTCACCTGTACATGATGTACGGGTGAGGTCATCCAACGAAGTCCGATCAATGAAATAAATAACTTTGCAGGCTCTCAGTATATCCCAGGTACCTACAATTATTTGAACCGGGGTGGTACTGACAATAACTCTTGGGTTATGTTTAGGGTTCAGCGACTGAAGGCCGAGCTTTTATGAAGCAGCTATTTTTGAGTCTTCAACCTGAGTGCCGCTGTCAGAAGTGATGACTATGATAGCCGCCCTTAATCACGGGTTGTCCTCTTTGCTTTCCATCAAGTGAAAGGCGCCATTTTAACGTGCCAAATATAAAAAATAAAAATTTATGATAGTTTTTTCAAGTGTAGAAGTCCCACAGATATTAAGACGGTCTCAAACCCACTAAAACTATTTCTAGCTATCTATCTAGCGTTGGACAAACAGGGTAGTATGCAAAAATATTAGTTGCGATTCAAGGTGTTCTCGCCAAGCTACCTACTTAATATTCTCACCATTAATTAAGATAATTCAGAGCTTAGGCATAACTCAAACGGACGGTAGCTCAGTATTAGCACTGACCTGACTATGCTACACCGCCCACCTGCGACTTGTAATTAATTGCAACCCATAGATAATTATGTTAGGGCTACGACACCATTGGGAATTGCATACCTTTGATTATATTATGTTATACAGTAAATTGATGAGATGAACACGGTTTATACTTCTCCATCTCAAAGTCAATCCAGTTGATTCTAAATCCTTCTTGGACTTGGAGGTCTACTTCTGTTAGCAAGAAGGAACTCGACTCGAATCAAACCTCGGATTGAGCCGCACCTCTGATGTTGCAAACATCCAGAGCCTAAGGTGACCACATTCCATCAGGTGGGCCGTATACTGGTCTGCCACCTCAGTGGTATAAAATAAATACAGGACACTAATATCCCAACAGACGCCGCTTATCTGCTTCGCACTGTGAAAATAAAGTAATATACTCGTAAAAAAAGTTCATAATAAAGATGACGTTCAGCTATACGTTTCTCTGGTCAAGCCCTAAAAGGCTCATCATCATCATCCGAGCGTCTGTCCCAGTTGCGTCTCGCGACGCCCGGGGTCCGCTTTCCTACATTTTCTCCTCCACTTCGCACGGTCGTCGGCATCCCCTGTAGTGAGACCATTGGCACGCATGTCATCCCTTACAACGTCAAAGCCTACGCCCTAAAATGCTACTTAGATATATTCGAGATTTTACTTTTTTAAGGTTTCGTACCTCAAACAGAAAAGAAGTAATCTTTATAGAATCACTTTGTCCGTTCGGCCGTGTGGGTCTGTCAAGACTTTATCTCGGATCCCATGCTGCTTCGGATTGACGTTAAAATTTCTATAGGTTCACAATCCCTTGAAACACTGAAAATGTAAAATTTCTAAATTAACCTAAAAAGAAGATACTTCAGGATTGAATATTACTTCAGGATTCAGATACGACCGTTTATACCGTAAAAACGAAAATTCCGACACTCCTAAGGGAATCAAAATTTATAGGGTATTTCCAGTTGACCTACTAGTATGAAATTTGGAAAGTAATTACCGTCATAGACTAATATATTACATAGTTTTTCTCAATACTCGTTGAATTATTGGGACAAAACTTAAAACAATAGATTTGTAATGAAATTATAAAAAAATGCCTTTATTTAAAGTACGGTTTTTTCTGGTACTTTCTCAAACCTACGGTTTTTTCTGATAGCTCCACTATTATCTCAAAACCTTGGGATACTGCTTAGGCTCGCCACGTGTTACATGGGACTAAAATTATACATATTGGTAAAATATAGCTTCACCCAATCGAAAAAATTTTGTGATATGAATTCATGACCACATTTGCTTTCAAATATTACATTTCTAAAGCTATACTTGGCTGCATGCACTTTCTTTTAATCTTTACGATTAGTATGTAAAGCCGCGACCACACGATCGACCATATCTACCCGGGTACGTAATCAAAGCGTTTAATCCTTTCTAATCTAGTTCGATCTCGCCTCAATTTCATTTGTGCATAGAAAATGTCGCCGGGAATTACTTTCTAGACACGAGCTTTGCTGCAGCAAAGTCTTATTAAAACCGGTTGCCGTCGGAATGCAATTTTATATTAAGTTGGAAAGGGATTATGCGAGTACCAGTACAAGACGGTATTTTTTTTGGAGTAAGTATAGTGGCATATACTGTGATGAAATCAAATGGAAAATATACATACATATAATCACGTCTGTCTCCATCGGGGTAGGCAGACACTATCTATCAGGGGAGTTCCAATTACTTCAATCTTTACTAATACCTACAACTTTTGCTTCTTCTGCTTTCATAAGTGTTTTTATATACCGTACCGCATGAGGGTACTCTAGACCTGGCTTTTTCGCAAAATGTCTTCGATTTGATTGACATCCGTACGCCGAGGTCGAACCCTACCAGTATGAATATTTACTTGAGCCACATAAATCTTCGTCCATCCTTTCCACGCAAGTATATCTTTTTCTATTTTAGCCACTTCATCTTCAATCATACAGCAATGATATACAGATACTAACCCCCAAATGTCACATTTCCCGGTCTTCAACCATCTAAATTGATCATAAGAGTATGGCACCAATACCAACTTTTATTGAAAATGGGGTGCGGATACGTTACAGTGAGCGGTAACAGGACCACTGGTGCACCATTGAGGAATGACCAAAAGGTCATTACATACATATAATGGCGACTACAGATGCAACGTTAAGCACTGCGCTTAACGTTACATCTGTAGTCGCCGTTCGTAGACTATTCAAGGAGCTGACACCATTGCACGAGTAGCCTGCAAGATCTGCGGTTTAGTTCGGCAGATTACGAGCTGTCGCCCTCAAGTTCACCTATCCTTCGTAAAGTCTAGCCCTCACCAAAGCTGGGAATTTCAAAGTAAAGTGCTCAAATGTCTCCACGCACAAAAGGGTCATTCTCAAAAGTGTGCCTAAGTTTACAAAAAAAAATTGACATTTTTCTCCTGCGAATCTTTTAGATAGACCTTTAAACTATATTTCAAAAATATAACCTGAGCTTAAAACGTCGTTAGTACAGAAAAAAATGAAAAATAAGAAATGCCCATGGAGTGGATTTTTGTCCACGGAACTGTTCATGGGTTGGAGTTTTTAGTCCACGGAGTTAAGTTTTGTCTGAAAAAATAGAGAATTAATTAAAATGAAACAATTATTTTGTATTTGTAAACATTTCTTATCACAAGTAATATTATTTAGGAACATAATTGTGAGATAACGTTTCTGTAAAACATCAAAGTATCTAGTAATTCAAAATATTCTCATCATCATCGTGAAAGAAGTTTTTTATTGGATTAATCATATTCTTTATAACCTTAGATATTTTAGTATTTGTTCCTAAATTATCACATGTCATGTCATCATAAATTTAATTATTTAAGCAATGATGATGTCTCTTGTGATATCTCTTTCATAAGCTATTCTGAAATTTCGCTGTCATTTTAGTTATTTTAGCGATGATAGCGCATCGCTAAAATAACTTAAAAGACATCTTTTTACAACTCCGAGTTAAATAATAGTGATTTTACCGAGTAATTTCTTCAACTGGTCCTAAATCTTTGCTGTCGTAGCGACAGCATATCATTGATAATAAATATTTTACGTGTAGGTCAAAAATTTTTTTTCAATCAAGGTTTGTGAGTTTATTTACTTTTACATCCTCATATGTCCATTAATAGTGTGATTTTGTAATTTTCTATGAATAAAACATAACCTCGTTTTGTTTCGCATTTCTTTGCTCTAAGTCTACTTTGCTAATAATTACTGATTCTGTAGCACGTAATTATAACAAAATGTCGAATACCAATAACATGATAATGACGCGTAAGGCCTTGGCTCGTCAACAAGAGACAAGGCTTCAATTAACGTTGAAAGAATTACAGATTTTTAGGGAGAAGTGCGATAAACTGAACAAGGAAAGGGACGAAAATGAGTTAGAACTGCTAGGTATTTTAAGTAAGAACGGACAACTCAAAAAAGAACTGGAACAGTTGCATTCACTGTATACTGATACCTTACAGGATCGGGATAGGTTACAACTTATAGTTGACAGTTTTGACTCATGTAGGGAACATTATGAACAAACTCTGCACCAAATTAGAATACTAAAGGAGGAGCTACAACGATCAGAAATCAAAATATCGCAACTAGAAGACAAGAAACAGAGCACAGTGGTTCAATCTAATCAGAGTTTGTTCGATGAACTGATGGCTACAAGCTTAGATACTGCTACAGCTCACCCTTCCATTGTCATAGACCTCACTTCTGATGATGAAACCGGGGGCTGTTCTAAATCATTAAAAATTATTAAGTGTAGTAAGAATAAGTTAAAGAAATATTTAAAAATTAAAAAGTTATTACTAAATCTAAAAAAATGATACATAAATACAAGTTTTTTATAAATAGCATGTCACTTAATAGACAGAGATTGTAACTGATTGACCAGGTAAATATGTATATGTTAGAACTTGATACTGTTGCACAACAGTACAAAACTGATACACAGGCCCTTCAATGTCAGATTGACCGACTTCAAGACTCTTTGAAATCAATTTCATATAAATATGAAACAGCAGAGAAACAGAGTAGGGAACAGGTGTTAGCCATAGGTAAATTAGTAAATTCATGTCATTGTCAAAATGACCAATTGACATCCGCAGGCCATGTTCCCTCCTCACCCTTAAGTTGTGAAAGAATTAGATGCAATGATGAATTTTCACCAATTAAAACTGTGTGCAGTGTGGATAATAGTATATTAAGTTCAAGTAGTAATTGCGAGGCATCTACGAGTATAATAGAAAAGTTGCAAATAAAAAGTGATGCAAAGACCATAGTCTATTGCGATAAAATAGGTAAAAATTTTGGACATTATTTATCACAGTTAAGTCATTCTGTAATAAATCATACATATCCAGGAGCTTCATACTCTCAAATTACAGATTTTATATTGACTGGTACACACTGCATGCAGTCTACTATAGTGGTGCTGGTTGGCAGAAGAGGCAATATTAATAGTGACAAACTTTTAAAAATTTTTGATAAGTTATCAAGTCTGCAAGTAAAACAAGTAATTTTGTCCACCTTGCCATACAGCACTGCTATGAGCCACAAGGAAAATCACTTAAGATACAAATTAAATATGAAACTACATACCATGGTATCATATTCCAAAAAAATTGAATTGTTCGATTGGAACATAATCTTCAATAATAATAGTTTGTTGACATTAGATAGATGTTTTCTATCAAAATTTTTACAACGAAAGGTAGCTCTGTTGCTATCTAATTTTTTAATTTTTCAAGCCAAATTATTGGCAAGTACAACTGCTTTTATTGAGCAGGATAGTTTTGATACTTCACATTTGGAAAATGAAATTCCAAAAAACTAGTTTATAGGACAACAGATAATAAATCTGGCCAGTTGACTTTGGCCCCTGAGAATAATCTTAGTAAAAATATTGTTTTTATAAACCTGGTGCACCATAATGTTAGAGGTTTAATAAATGGTAAAGATTTAGAGTTAGAGCTATACATTAATGCAAATTCTATTAATATTTTTTGTGCTACAGAGCACTGGTTAAAAGATCATCAAATCACATTGTTGAACTTCGTAAATCACCAGGTTGCTAGCTCGTTCAATAGAAAACATTCTAAACGTGGAGGCTCTTTAATATTAATTAATAAAAACTTAAAATTTAAAGAACGTAAGGATTTAGTAGCCCTCTCCATTGAGCGAGTTATTGAGATTGCCAGTATTGAGTTTGAGCATTTCATCTTGTTAAGCGTATACAGTCCCCCTGATGCTTCTTACATTAAATTTGAAGAAAAGCTTGAAGAAGCACTGTTCAAATGCCAATGTTCTAAGAAATCTATAATAGTTTGTGGAGATTTTAATGTTGATATATTAGATACATCATTAACTCCATCAGAGAGAAATAAAATGAAAAATTTATTTAAATTATTTAATCTGCATAGTACATTCTTAGAACCCACTCGTATTACAGCCACCAGTGCAAAATGTATTGATAATATTTTTACTGATATTAAACCTATAGATAAAGGTATTGTGGATCCTGTGGAGTCAGATCATCGTGGCCAATGGATAAAATTTCCTAAAAGTAGTAACAATGTCAGCAAAAAACAAATTAAATACGTACCAATTAACCAAAGTCGTTTGAATAATTTTAAAGAAAATGTATTAAAGAGATTACCATATCTACCTAACTTCACTTGTGTAGACCAGTCATATAAACACTTATTTAATTTGATTAATGATGAGTTTGGCAAAGTTTTTACCTCAAAAACTCTACAGATTGGTGGTCGTCCTGTTTTCAGTGACTGGGCAACACCAGGTATCTTTAAAAGTAGAAATAAATTATTTGAATTATATTCAGAAAAATCATATAATTTTAGGCAAACCTTTCAGGAATATGTAAAAAATTATTCAAAGATATTTAAACAAACGTGTCATCTTGCTAAGTCAAACTTCATTAAAAATAAAATTTCTAATTCTGTAAATAAAATAAAAATGACTTGGAACATCATTAACTCTGAATGCGGTAGATCTTTAGTGACTGAAAGGGATTTCCACTTAAAAGTAAATGGTTGCCATGTTACAGGGGACCTGGAAGTGGCTACGGAGTTTGAACACTTTTTCAAAAATGTACCTATATTGACAACAAAATCTCTCCAAGCATCTTCCAGTTCCGCTGAACTTTTATTAGAAGAATCTGTTCTTTGCTGCAGGGATGCATTTGTATTCACAGATATTTGTGCTCAGGACATTGTAAAAACATTTAAATGTATCGAAATTAAGAAAACCGCGGACATTTGGGGATTATCGGTCAAAACTGCATCATGTATAATTGAGGTAATTGCGCCCCATCTAGCAACTGTGTTTAATGACTGTGTTTCTAGTGGTACATTTCCTGATTTAATGAAACACAGCAAAGTCGTTCCCTTGTTCAAGGCTGGTAGCGCTACAGAGCCGTCTAATTTCCGACTAGTGTCAGTGCTGCCAACTTTGAGCAAAGTATTTGAAAAAATAATCTTGAATCAAATGCTATCCCATTTTAATAGTCATAAAATACTCCATGCGAATCAATTTGGGTTTACGAAAGGGCGCTCAACTTCCGATGCTGGTGTTGAGTTATTAAAATGTATTCATGAAGCATGGGAAGACAAGCACGATGCATTAGGTATATTTTGCGATCTATCAAAGGCTTTTGATTGCGTTCAACATGAAACGCTGTGCAAAAAATTACACCACTATGGAATAAGAGGCAAAGCTCTCGACCTTCTGTCTTCATATTTGAACAATAGAATACAGAGGGTCGATATTAATGGTACACGTTCTGTAGGATCCATGGTTACAATGGGTGTGCCGCAAGGCTCGATACTTGGGCCATTCTTGTTCCTCATTTATATTAATGATTTACCATTTTATGTAGGGGACAGGAATAGGATTGTTTTGTTTGCAGATGACACCTCATTAATTTTTAAAATTAAAAGACAATTAGATAACTATGACGATGTAAACAATGCAATTGCAAGAGTAGTTCATTGGTTCAGCTCAAATAATCTTTGCCTTAATGAAAATAAAACTAAATGTATAAAATTTACTCTACCAAATGTAAAACAAGTTGCGGCCAATGTTCAACTGAATGGACAAGTGTTAGAGTTTGTAGAATCAACTGTGTTCCTAGGTATAACTATTGATGCCAATTTGCAGTGGGGCCCACACATAGAAAAGACAGCCTCTAGATTAAGTTCGGCTGCATACGCTGTAAAAAAGATCAGGACTCTAACAGATGTGGATACGGCTAGAATGGTTTACTTCAGCTATTTTCATAGTATTATGTCTTACGGTATTCTCCTTTGGGGGAGTGCTGCAGATTTAAATATTATTTTTGTTCTACAAAAGCGGGCTGTACGCGCTATTTATAATTTGGGCCCCAGAGTTTCTCTCCGAGAAAAATTCAAAGAAGTGAATATTCTAACCGTACCATCACAATACATTTTTGCCAATCTTATGTATGTCCAGAAAAATCTATCACAGTTTTCTAAACTCTGTGATAAACATAATATAAACACTAGAAATAAAAATAATCTTTCAGTCCACCACAGTCGACTACATAAGATTGGCGATTCTTTCCAGGGTAACTGTATACGCTTTTACAACAAGCTTCCCTGTGACCTGAGAAATTTACCTTTAAATAAATTTAAAAAGTTTATTAAAAACAAGCTTTGTGAAAAAGGTTTTTACTCCGTTACAGACTATTTGCAGGACAGGGACGCCTGGAAATGATCTGCTGGCAAAATGAAATAATTTTAAATTGTAAATAGGCCATCAAAAAAAAAGCCTTCCTAAGTTTCTTGCCGGTTCTTCTCAGGTGGGCCGCGTTCCGAACCGGTGGTCGCTTTAAATATTTTAAATAGTGTATGACATTTTGTAAGCGCCGTTAAAATGGTCTATGCAAAATAAAGATATTTTTATTTTATTTTTTTTTTTTACAATCAGTCAAATCAGCCTATGTAGCCTTCGTCTTCAGGCATTGTGATTTATGCGAATATAAAACCTGATGCAGTTTGCTGAATGCTGGCGAACCCAACTGGATTCTTCTGAGGTTCTTTTCCCTCTTAGATTCTTTTTGTCAACCTGAAGAAGCTGCCCATGGTACGTATACGTATACTCCTAGATAACTTAAAGTATCGATCCTACGACGCATTTTGGTCCCGGCGTGACGTGCTCATTATATATGATCTTGGTTTTATGGATGTGGCCAAAACCAACATGTCGAGACGCTCCGTTTAGACAATGAATCATTAAAATGTGCTTAACTATTCAGCGTTTCTACTACTAAAACGATGTCATTGGCAAACCGAAGAGGTGAGATGTATTTGCCATTTATAATCTTAATTAGTCACGTTAAAAAGACATCCTCAAGCATCTTGGTGAAGACGGGAATATCATATCGCTCTGTTACACCTTTCTAGGCAGCTCATTGGGGCTGGTCTTTTAGTCCAGCAGCTGGACTGTCATGGCAGCTAAATTACGAGCACCTTTACACCTTGAAACATCGACAATTAATACATCATCGCTGCAGAGCATTAAGGACGGAGTTTCGATAGAATCGAAGGCTTTCCAGTGTTCCACATTAGTCATTTAAAGAGCATGTTCTCTTTCATCTTATTCTGCCGAAATTTAATTAAATAAATTATTATAGAGTTAGATAACTCGGAATTAAGTAAATAACTTTTTAACCCATATTTGCACCATAGAAAAATATCATCGGGTTAACTAACCCAGTGTTTTATGTCACTCTATGTCATCCAACCAAACATTAATGATTGAACAAAGAATGAAACAGGTATGTCTATCTCTTTTACACTACAGTTTGCCACATAAGACTTTTTCTTACACGAATGAATGTAACATGACAGCCGAGTGCATTTTATTTTTATCGTATTATGTGTGCGCGGCGTGTCATTTTGAGGAGTCTGTGTCACGCATGTGTCACGTGCCACTTCATTGTCTGTCAGCTGCTAACCCAACGTTTGACGAATTAACCCTCAGAAATCGGTGAGTTAAAATTTTAGCGATTTATCCCTAGGTATACCCTTAACTCGGGGTCATGCGAGACAAATTAATGATTTAACTCGGGGTTAGTCCGTACCTCCGAGTTATACACGCTAACCCAAGATCGCGCAAGTGGGCCTTATTCAATTTATTTTTAAATAATTTACTTTTAAATTATTATATTCTATTGACATTGACAATGTGATTTTAGAGAATGTAATAAAAAATTAATTAATTAATATTATTTATTTCTTGTAGTTAATATCATTTATTTTTAATTGTTTCTGTGTTCACCTTTACTATGGATTTTATCTGAATTAAAGAAATATTATTATTATTATTATAAAGAAGTCTATCTCGTTCCTTGTGGCTTTTTCAAGACTTTGCCTACTTTGCCAAGTCTACCTTAGTATAGTATTCGTTTTTGCATTTCCATAATGTACAATAGGTGCTTTATCAAAGATTCAGGCATCTATCATTTCCACCCAGTTTGAGCATAGTAGCATTTACACATTGAGGCATAATATAAATACAGTAGAGAAAAAGTTCATTAAGAAGAGGCCTTGCGGCTCGAAAAGGTTGAGCAGTAATTTCGGTGCCCGTCGCCATAAAAAGCGATTATCGTTTCACCACAGTCTTGTACTACTACTAGTCTGCATTTAAGTTCCCCATAACAATGTTGTACGAGTAGTGAACCTATATAGCTTTGACTGTGTCGTCAGTGCTTTTTGTAGTCGGGGTATACACCATTCCGTGAACGATCCTTCTACTCCATGGACAACACGTGACCACGGAGTAGAGGTCCAGGGAGTGGAGAATTTTGAACATATACCCGCGTTACAAAAAATGCTTTTACATATAGAGGTTAGGCAATAGATATTCATAAAGATATCCAATTAGCGCATAGTTTTTAATCATTCATCGATGGGAACACTTACCGATTTAACAAGCTGTTAGTCCACGGAGTTGATTATTTATGCTTTCCAATTTTACATAAGTGTTAGTTTTATGTACAAAAAAGCACTCACTTTTATAGCTGATGCACCGAGATTACTTTTGGTTAAAAGACAGTTAATGTGTTACCAATTTAAGGATAAAAAAATGCACAAAGAATGTAAGATTTATTTCTGAACGAACTTAACACATTGAAAAACATGAGGTGCACGGAGTGGTAAAAAAATAGTCGGTAAGATCAAGGCCTAAATTTAGGTACAATAGTAGGTATTATTAAACAGAAAACTGTGTAAAATCAATCCCTCACGTTTAACGCTTTATTCAGATTTAAAAATGACGCGAAATTTTAAGGAAAATATTACTAAAATTATTTTTATGTAAATAAAATCGCAGTTTTTTGGGCATGGAGTGGAGTTTGCACCCATTCAAAAAATAAAAAAAATTGTATTTGTTGATTTTATCTAATTTTTATAATGGGTAATTTTATAACACATCACGTGAATTAGCAATGAACAAAAATTACTGAAAAAAAAATCTTACTCGTGTGACAGTTTGCTGCTCAATTTTGAGAATGACCCAAAACCGAAACGATTTACATAGATTTCATAGTAGTGACCGTTCTTTTTTTTATAGGATAGCCGCATCATCAAACCGTTTTGGAAGAAGTATTGTATATTGGCAGTATCATATTATCATACAATGTGTTTGCTACACTAGCCTTTATTTCCACTGACAGTACACAGCTTTCCCAATGTAATACAATCCATTCACGTTTCAGCTCAATATAATTTAATTAGCTGTAGAAACGAACTACAGATGTACACTGCAACATAAGAAATTATCCTTTACACACGTCTTGTTAAATTAATGAATACACAACAATTTGTGCTTTTTATTTGAAATTTTTTTAAGTGAAATAATTATACTTTAGTCGTGAGCTAAAAGAGCTTTAAAAATAAGAATGTAAACACTTCTACCTTTTCATTTTATTTTCGTCTTCCCAGTTACTTTCAAATTCTGCCTTTGAATGCTAAGATCTACGTATACCTACTACCTTTGAGTACTAGAGCTAAGATAGCCCCAAAAAACCAAATAATGTAAAATATTCATGTAAGCAAAGTCGTGTATTCCGGTCCACCGGATTAACTGTAGAATCTATTTAGTTTAACAAGGAAACACAAATAGTGGTTTAAAAAGATTGTAATAATTTAAAAGTAAAATGTTTTTTTGTTAATTTTATTTGATTGTAAATTAAAAGTCCAAAAACACTAGTACAGATAGCAAAAATACAAATAATAAAGAATAAAGATTCTCATAATGAAAATAAGACAATCGTAACTGAAATACAATTTTCTCTTATTGTTACAATTTTCTTGTATTGTACACAAGACTAGACTAAACAAACCTAAGCTAATAAAGACCAACAAAGTCAATATATAAAATAAACCTATCTGTACATCTACGTGATAGAACACAACACATGGTCTCAACTACCCCATGGGAAACTGGAAAGCAAAACAAAATAACAGCACGCTCAGTTTCAACGTAGAATACTTGTCAAGTTGTCATAACTTACTTGTTACTTGATTTGTCAAGTAACAAGTCGAGTGTCCTATTTATAAACCTCCACGCAAAAAGAGGGGTGTTTTAACTTTGACGTCGATGTCGGTGTTTTTGCCTGTGGCATCGTACATCTCAAACGAATGGATCATTTTCGATACGGTTTTTGTTTTCTGGCGGTAGTTCTTAGCTAGGTTTGGTTAATAACGTTCCAGCAGTGTAAGTATCAGCTCTTTTCCAAAATGGTGTAAGGCATTTTTGGCGTATGATTACTCAATTAACGCGTGCCAGGACAATCCTTAAATGACAATTAATTGATAACTTCGACCTAATGCTGCAACCTAATAATCTCCAGAGAACCTGACTCTTCGATAACTCACAGCAGACATCGTATTCGGGGTTCTATAGTACTTTTTAGAGGTAAGTAAGTAGTAATACTTTATTATATAGATTACAGTTTTACAGACTTAGATATAAAAAATGTACAGGTGACAATTGGCGGCCTTATCTCACAGTGGCAATTTCTAGGTCCCGCTTGCCAGAAAAATGGCAGTCGTTAAGCCTGGTTGAAGGCCTTATGAGCGGCCTGAAATTTTTCAACAGCAGGTCGCCGCAGTCTGCGCTTGTCCATTGTAACACGGCAATGGGCTCACCACCTGTTACGTGGGACAAAAATGCATACGGTGATGTGTGGGCGTAAATTATGCCTCTGCCTACCCCTTCGGGGTTAAAGGCGTTACAATATGTATGTATGTAACCATGGGATGAACACTGCTTTAAGGATTTAGAGATGGGATAGTATGGTGTATTTGGTTATCAATAGTGTTTTTTACTTTCCTTAAACTTAAGCATATTCAGCGTAGGGGGCTTTCTATATTTTTAATTTAATTTTTATATTAGTATTAATTACTTGTTACTCAAGGCCGTAAGCAACTGATTTAATGAATTTCTAGATGAAGCCCACGGCTCCGCCCGCGTGGTTAAGATATTCCGATTTTGTTTCCCAGAGGAACTTATTCCCGGTATAAAACGTAACGTACGTAACGGTAAGCTATATTATTGCAAAGTTTCATCAAAATCCATTCAGTAGTATTTGCGTGAAAGAGTAACAAACCTATATCTAAAAATTCTTATAAGCTTTTGCGGATATAATATTAGTATTAATATTATTATTTCAGTATAACAAATTAATTGGATATAACAAATATAAATGAGCTATCTATCTTGTATATAAAAATGAATTGATGTGCGTTAGTCTCGCTAAAACTCGACAATGGCCGGACTGATTTGGCTGATTCATATTGAAAGGTTTGAAAAGGTTCAGGGTAGGTTTAAACAATTTAAGAAAAAACATAATAAATAAAACAAAAACTATGTTAAATAATGTGTAAATGTTCCCGCCCGTGAAATTTAGAGGTTATTTGAGTATTTTTTGTTTTTTGTTTAGAAATTTAAAAATAGTGTTACTTGGTTGTCAAATATTTATTGATGCGTTTCATAGATATGAGGTTCCGATCTCTGTGGTCTGTTTGGTTGGAATACGAAATAGTTTTGTTTCAGAAATTAAAAATATAGTGTCAGTTGGTTGCCGAAAAATGAAAATCTTAATTTAAAATGCTACTGTACGTGTGTTTGTTACCTAACTCCTATGCGACGGGACCGATTTATATGAAATTTTATGTGTATATTTTAATGAGATTTTTTTTGTCGCTGGGAATGCGTTTACGCGCCGTCATTCCTGCTTCGGGGACAGCAGGGATGGTGTGTTGGACTCCCGGATCTTTGAGGGCCGTCCTACCCACTAAACCCCGCAGTGTTCCACCTTCTTCCCAACCAGGAGGATAGGCCTGAGGGCTATTCACTGCGACCCGGATAAGGGAATGCCCCAAGATGAGGCTCTCCTCGGGGGTCAGATGTGCTGCCCCCCACGATCTCCCGGAGGAGATTAGTTTGTGCCCGCTTCGAGCCGTCCCCAAACGTCCCTGTGAGAACAGAGAGGGGTGGAGAGCGATCGAGTGGGACCTTGAAGGCACCCCGGAACACGAGGGGTGCCAGCCGCCTGAAAGCCATTGTGAACGAGGTCCCCGACCTTCCGCCCACGGCCATTAACTAGTCTGCGGCGAGCCGGGACTCCACCCGGCGCCGCCCTCGCGGTTAGTAGTAGAGTAGAGTAACGCACTACACCGTCGTAGAGACGACGGCACGCACTACCCGGCCCCCCGGTATTGGGGAGCAGTCTCGCGAGCCTTCATCAACTTTGGATCAACTTTGGAGCCAAACCCCATCGGTTGTCGAGAACAAGATATATTTTAATGGGTTACTAGAATGTTTGAAATTACAATTGGACCCGGTAGACATCGCTGCTGTCGGTATGTCACCTTATTTGCTGTACAAGAGAAACTTACATATTATTCGTTACATGTATTTTGTTATTTTTTTTTATATCACTTAGGTGGCGAAAGTGGTCACCACAGCCTATGGATGTTTGTAACATAGGAGGGGCGGCACTCCCGCTACCGACCCGGTAAAAGCCTTCTAAGACTCCTTTTGCAGAACTTATGTGAAGATGAGGTGGCTGCAAGCATACGACCCACCTGATGAAAAGAGGTTACCGTAGCCTATGGAGTTTTACACCCGAGGTGCGGCACTCGCGGTGCTGACCCTTTAGAAATCTTCTAAGGCCTATTTTGAAGAACCCCATATTGCCGATGTTCGGGAAAACTGGGAGCAAATTCTAGAATCTAAGCGTACGCGGATGAAACGCCCTATCCGACCTAACCGTATGCGAGCGCTCCGGACGCAATCTAAGGGGGAACATCCTGTCTATGGCGAGCGGTGCAATGATAAGACGTAGCCATAGGCATCATTTTGAACAATTCTTCAGAGCTACAGAGAGGGAAGCTGCTTTACCTGCTTTAAAATTAAAGCAATAACTAAAAACAAAATGTAGTAATTTGAAGGCGGTAGGAAGTCCGCCGGGTCAGCTAGTTACAGATAAATAAAATTCTGTTTGTAATTTCACAGCGTTTCACTAAAATTTTCACGAAAGTATAGGTGTACTATACTTAGGTGCATAAAATAACACAATAATTTTTTTTCTACCATATTGTCACGCCTTTGTCCCCGAAGGGGTAGGCAAAGGCATACTAAGCACCCACATTTCTTCGTATGCATTTTTGTCCCCCGTAACAGGCAGTGAGGCCTATTGCCGTATTGAAATGGACAGGCGCAGGCTGTGGCTACCTGTTGTTGAAATTTTTCAAGTCGGCCATATGACTTTTAACTTGGCTTAACTACTGCCATTTAACTGGTAACCGGCACCAACTGCTTAACGTGCCTTCCGAAGCACGGAAACGTTCGCAAATATAAATGCTACAAAGTGGTCACCCATCCAAGGACCAGCCATAGCGAAAGTTGCTTAACGCAGTGATCGTTTACAGAACACTGAGCTAGCGGGGCCACGAGCTCTTCGATTTATTTTTCTGTCAGTCAGTTTGTCCCAGCTAATCTCTGAAACATCAACATGTTGCCATTTTGTCAATACAATTTCATTTTCAATGACATGGCAATACTCACTACCAACGGCTGGAGTTATCGAGAGCAATCGTGTGGCGAGATTGAACAGAATCGATTAAAATCACATGAGCACTTTGTGCGATTACTCATGAATCGATGAATCATATAAATAAATTGCGGTAAGGTTATCGTGATTGCGTTAGTGAGTGATGTATGCACAAGAATTTGAGTGGTAAACCAAAATTTTGTTTTTGTTTTCCATACCTTTATACAGTATATAAAGGTATTGAAAAGCAAAAACAAAATATATATACTCAGTTACCAGGTGTAAGGGGTCCCTTCAAGATCTCTGAGCCCAAGCAACCTTACCTATTAGCAGCGCACCTGCTAAACGAATAACGACACAGTGCAACTAGGTGTAAATTCTATAACAAAAGGGAAGCACCACGGTAATAGTACATTACGGGTATAGGACCACCGTACTATTACCGTGGTGCTTCCCTTTGGTTCAGCATCAGCATCAGCGATGTTTGAATAATATGTATGGCAGAAACGTTTAAAAGCACGAAAATTACCCCTGATGAAAGCTCTGGGGTTATCTTTCTTAGAGCTCACCCGGGGCTCCCGGTCATGGGCAGATGGAAGGATATCGAGTGTTCTTGTCGGTGGAAATGCCAAGTTTTCATGGATATGATTAAAATAAGGGCCCGTAGCGACCAGAGCGAAGAGAGAACATAGCAAAAAAGCTTACGATAGAATCATGTATCGCGCTATAAGTGTTCTCGCGCTGAAGAATTATATTAATACAACAGTAAAACATCAGCCTTCTCTGGGCAGAGAACCCTCCCTTTGTGTCGGAGGAACATCTCCACCCGTTCTTTCGACAGTGGTTTATACATACTTTATACACAGATTTACAAAGTCGAAGTTAATCTCTAAAACGTGACGGAATAAGGAATTAACCTTGAACTCATTGAATATACAACATGGATTTTGTAGAATGTCAGCTATGATAAGAAAAGGAGCGAGCTATGTTAGATATACGAGATATTTCGTGTAAGAAAACTTCTTCGTCTTAGCATTAAGTACAGATAGAAACTTTAAATGTAAATATTGTGGGACATTATAGGATATTTTTTTTCACACAGCGCCGTCTATCCCATTTAGGCTAAAATAAGCTTGTGTTATGGGATCTAAACGATTGATAAAGATACTTATTAATTTAAATACATATATATTAAACATAGGAAACACCCAAACTCCGAAACAAACATTTGTAGATCACACAAAATTTTTTTCCAACCCAGAAATCCCGAACCCTAGACTTCAGTCGCGGCAGTCGCATATATACACAACCACTGCGCCACCAAGGCAGTCAAATTAATTAATCCCCTTCAATTTTGTTTCACCTATCCATATTATACTTACAAATATCTTTGCCGTGATATTATTCAATAACTAGTTGACGCCGGCGGCTCCGCACACGTGGTGAAGTTTTCCCGTTTCCCACAGGAACTTATTCCTGGGTAGTTTACATATCAGAATAACACGTTTGCGAAAAACTACGAAACAGAATTACTAACATTCAGTTTGAGTAGCTTCCAAAGGAACAGGGTCGAAACCGACTGTCAGAAAAATCATGCACTATAATATGTATATTTAATACAAACCACTTTCCATCAGGTAGGCCGTATGCTTGTATGCCACCTCATTGGAAAAATGACAACGTATACCCATAGATTTCACATCTCTCCAAAGATTAAACAAAGTACGCTTCATTGAATTAGTAATTTATAGAAGATATTTAAAATTCTAATTATTTCGGAAATTGAAATACTTATCTTTTGTTAGTTTTATTTTGTTTTGTATGTAGCAGCACTCGTAGCCCCGCTGACGCAGAGTTCTGTAAACGATCACTGCGTTACGGATGGGTGACCGCTTTGTGATATTTCTATTTACGAGGGTTTCCGTGCTTCCGAAGGCACGTTAAGTCGTTGGTCTCGGGTGCCAGTAACATTGCAGTCGTTAAACCAAGTTGAAGGCTTCAAAAATTTCAACAGCAGGTAAGCACAACTTGCGCATTTCCATTTTCACACGACAATCGGCTCACAAGTAGGACAAAAGTGTACACAGTGAAATAAGACCCCCTTAAGGGATAAAGGCTTGATTAATACATACATTGAATTCATATTATTTTAGAAATTAATATACATTTCTAACTTTTATTTTATATACTACTCGGGACTTCACGCGAAACAATTACGCGAACAACAGTCCAGCCGCGACCACGGGCGCTGCAACGCGCTCGAAACGTCGGTGAATGTAAGTACAAAATTGTTTCGCGTGAAGTCCCGAGTAGTATATAAAATATGAGTATAAACCGCGAAAGTTAAAAAATAACATTTCTAACTTTTGTTCCTATCTACGACTATGTATTTAACTCCGAAGCATAACTCCAATTGTCCTAATGAGCTTTTGCGTTGTAAAAGTCTGCGTCATATTTCAACAAGGCTTTTTTTTTAATAATTATTTAATGGCCTGGTTTCTAAGACCTTTTAGCCAAATCTTATTTTTTATATCATATTTCTTCAATCTTATCTTCTAATTAGTCCTGTCCAGTCGATGTCGTGTCCTCATTGTCCGTCCTGGTCCTTGCCCTCAGTATAATGCTGATTCTTATACTAAGGTTGTCAATGGACGTTTCGCGGCAAGAGAGAAAATAGCATTTCACTGAATATATATCATTGTCTTTCACTATAGCACGTTAACACAACTTTTATGTCCAAGAAACCACCACTCCCGCACATAAAACAAGATAAATGCACTAGTTTTAGAAAATAATATAAAGCAAGCGTCCGCACTTGTCACTCTTCCCGCCAAATGTCCTTCAACAAGGCTAAATTAAAATATCCACAGAGATTACAATCAGGCTTCGCATTACAACTTGAAAAGAAAACAATAGCCAAGCTATGATAAGTTAAAAACAAAAGCTGCAACAAATACACTCATCAATTCCGGAAGATTAAACCGGGCAAAAAGTAGCAATTATTTTGTCTTTCATTAAAAACAAGAGGCAGGCATCAGAATAGTTGTCAACTAGGTGATGATTGTGTGTCCCTACGCGTAGATTATAAAAACAACCAACAATAATACAGACTTTATTGTTATAGATATAAAGCGCATTTTTGTATGAAGTATAATTACTAAAATGCACATTTTACTTTATATGAATCATTATATTTATGTGAATGCGTGAATGACACTTATTATACCTTCGTCATATTTGTATGACCAATATCGTGACAGCTTCAGAACCACAAAATACATTCATTTGAACTGAACATTTTGAACATTTGTAGTTATCTATATATACTAATATATGAAGCTGAACAGTTTGTTTGATTCTTTGTTTAGTTGAACACGCTAATCTCAGGAACTACTGATTAGATTTGAAATATTATTTTTGTATTAGATAGATCATTTAACTAGGAAGGCTATATATCATCACGCTACTACCTTGGAGTATAGCGTAAATGTCGACAAATCGGGCTGATTTTATTAGTTCATTGTAGAATTTATAAACGACAGGAGTAAATAGGTGCGACGTGAGTTCGAAGTATGTCTTGGGTGAAACTACGTGACCAGTCGACAATAAATGTAATATTCGTCGGATGTAAGGGGATCACCAAAATCTTAGGAACCCAAGCGACTGGCATCTGGCGATCTGACATCCTGACGTTGACATTTATTACTTATACAAAAAAGTATAAAAAATTGTTCGATTTGCAGACATTTATCATTACCGCTCCGCTCTCCAGAGCAGTAGAACGATGATGGGCTGGAGTGAGTGGACTATCCAACACAAAATTAAATTCGAACCAGTAGATTCTGAGATGAGTGTGTCCAACCAAACAAACAATCTCTTTATATGTCTATGTAAATATAGAACAAATTTAAACCCATATTAATTCTGTAAATTTTCTGTTTTCATATTAAACAAAAACGCTGTCCCCGAGCTGGCGACATCATTCAGTAGCTGAACAAGAAACTGTCGATTGAAAAATTTGAAAAACCCCATTTGAGTAGGGTAAGCGCGGATACACGCATTTTTCTCACAAACGAGGCCCCGAGGGCATGAGTCGGACATCGACGTGTCCGCCATTGTGTCTAACTTTACGTAAATAAATATAACCAGTACCTTTTTTCAATATTTATGTAACATATAGGCCTCTTTATTAATAGTCGCTTAAAGACCCAATTATGGGTCTTTAAGCGACTATTTTTGGGACTGTTTGTTTTCTTTGCATATTTAAAATAATATGATTGGTAATCTAAGACCGGGTCCCCAACGTCAATTTTCTAACATAACATGTTAGCTTAACATGTTATCCATTGGTCGCGGCAAATATTTTAGCGTGTTTTTGAAGGGAAACTTTAAAAATACATATTTTATTAAAGTGAAACTTCTTTATCGACGAATGAAAGAAATTTTATGGCTGTAAAAAAGATAAGATAGTCGTAGATAAGTTTCACTTCTTACCTGTATACTCTGGTACACACACATATTTTTAAAGTGAAGCTACCTTATCGACATTGAAAAATATTTCAAAGCTGTAATAAAAATCGTTACGTTGTTCGGTTACGCGCCATGTTGTTTTGAAGTGAAACTTCTTTATCTTAAGTGAATCGACGTAAGAGAGAAATTTTATAGATGTATAAAAAAAATTCGTTTAAAAGATTCGCTTCTTACCTTTGTACTCTGGTATGCAGACATTTTATTTTTTCTAACAAAACAGGTAGGCCACTCGCCTAACATGTTAGACAACACGAAAACACGTTGCAGCGGACCCGGCTTAAAAAACATACCCAACTTGGCAGGTGCTATTAGACGTCGTGCAGTATGAGACAATTTAGTTGTAAAACTTTTTACTTCTAAAAGTATATTTTCCGAGTTGGTTGACTTTTACTTTTAATGACAAAATGTCGAACAACTTGTAATGGCTACTTATCTGTAATAGTTTGTAGTTTTAATTTCCATTAGGTTTTTGAAGTGAAACTTCTTTGTTGACGTATGAGAGAAATTTTATAGCTTTAAAAAAATGTACTAGATTTTCGGTTACGCGCCATTTTGTTATAACGTGAAACTACTTTATCTACGTAAGTGAAACTATATTTTTCTGAATTTGTGAAGATGACATACAGCCTACTATTAAATTAATTCTGTAATAATAATTTTCTTTAAATTAATAAAATAACCTACCGTACTTGAATTTAAATTTTAACAAAAATACATTATTATACACATTTAGTCCCTACCTGCGACCTTCCAGGCCATCGAAGGTCAAGAATAGGTACCTATATAAAATGTTAATAAGGTATAAAGTAATGAGACGAGTAAATCCTATTACAGCCAAACAAAAGCAATATATTTTTCCCTAATCCGCCATTATTTCACATCCAGGAACTAGTGAGTATCGATTGATATTAATATCGAACCCTCACATTACAACACATTCTAACAGGAATCGAGTAAGTTCACTAGAAATTATTCGCCTACTCCATACAGTTGATTCTGCCAATTTGTTAACAAGATAGATTACTTATTGTTCCAACAGACCTAGTAGCCATTTGTACTGGATTTAATGCTACTGGATTTCATTTTGACCAGGTTGAGGTACTTTAGATTTATACTTTATTAATACTACTGTGTTAGTGTTAGTACTATGTACTAGCGCTCGTGGCCCCGCGGTCTCAGTGTTCTGTAAACGATCACTGAGTTACGCAACTTTCACTATGGCTGGTCCTCGGATGGGTGACCACTTTGTGGTATTTACATTTGCGAGCGTTTCCGTGCTTCGGAAGGCACGTTAAGCCGTTGGTCCCGGTTGCCAGTAAAATGGCAGTCGTTAAGCCTGGTTGAAGGCCTTATGGGCGGCTTGAAAATTTCAACAGCAGGTAGCCACAACCTGCGTCTGTCTATTTCAACACGGCAATGGGCTCACCACCTATTACGTGGGACAGGAATCCACGGTGAAAAGTGGGCATATAATATGCCTCTGCCACCCCTTCGGGGATAAGGCGTGATGGATATTTTTTTTTTATGTACTAGCATAAAATACCTAATAGTGTCAAAGAGCTGGGCTATGGCCGACCCCGACAGCAAGATAAGATAAGACTGTGTTAGCAGTCAAGCATATCTGAGCAAAAGGTTTCCAATACTCGATCGATGCTACACTCGAGCTGCCGACCCTGCAAAAGACTCCCCTTTTTTTTTATTAAAATTTATTTCAGGTCACGTAACTCATATAATATGAAATAATAATAAATATGACAAAATAAGTATATATGTATAGAGATAATAAAATAATATAATATTAAATTCAATCAAAATCAAGAGTAAATTAATTTAAATAATAATAAGTATACAATTTAATAATAAATTACAATACAATGAAATAGTCACAAAAATAAAGGTGTGCGGATACCCACCATAACTGAGTGCAACATTGTAATCAGCGTATGCTCCCGTGTGTAACTCGACAACATCTATTGGTGTAGCCACAATCCAGTCATCCTTCTAATGAAAAAAAAATTAAAGAGGCATAATTTAAAACTGCATAACGATTTTGCCATACTCTTCGTTTCGCATAACGTTGAAACAGAATAAATCATTAGGCATACTTTATTTTTCATAACTTCTTTTATAATAATGATATATCAGCATAAAATGTTAACGCAATTTTTTTTTACAATAACGATTACTAATCATAACATTTATTGGCATCTTACTCTATGGCATAAAAATTACAAGTCATATATTTTTGGAATACCATAATGTTAACGTGTACATATTAACTGTCTAAGATTGAAATGCCGACTGATTAAAAATTTCGATAGTCGCTATAATGAAGTTCAAAATGACAACACTAATATTATTTAGAATGCAGACTATAACATACTATATTTATAATATAAATAAAATACGAAAAGAAAGAGGTAATTAGATTAAAACGAGCGATTCAGTTCTGGTACATCGCCGGCTGCAGCCGCGCGCGCGTTGTGGTCACAAGTAACCTAACACTCCTCCTTGCTTTGTTCGTCGTCGTACCTATTTATGACTTGAACGATTATGCATACCTCCACTATGCGTTTTGTATTTTATGATAAATTATCTTTAGGCGTTTAACAATTATACCCTTTACATTTATGCTGATCAAAATTATGAAAAAGAAAATTAGAGTAAGTTAAAATTATGCCAAATAAACCATTCTGCGTTTATAACTTATGCGATAAAATATCATAATTTATGCAAGAAAACTTTATGCTAAAACTGTTATGCCAAACTACATTATGCTGAAAAAGAATTTAGATCGAAAGGGCTCCCCTTCAGCATGCTGTTAGCACTCCCCCGCACACACAGCAAGAAAGAGTCACATTTTCACGCATTGTTGCGTAAAAGCAATCAACGCGTGCATTCGCAAACATGCCAGATGCGCTACAGTAACGAGGGAGTCCCATCAGCATCCTAAATACATTGTTAAACTGGACATGGAGAGCACTGTAAGATTTTGCTGTGTAACTGACCCACAGACTGCACGTGTAGAAACAAAAGGCTCTAAAGAGAGTGATTTAAACATTAAATGAGCAGCGTGCAAATCTGCGAAACATCATGTTTAAAAGAGCATCAATGGAGTTTCTTGCCAGATTCTTTTCCATGAAGGGTTGGAACCCTTGGAACTGGCAACTAGAATTACTCTCATTTTAATTATTGTCATGACTATTCGTAAGTGCCTAAAATGGCCTACATGAATAATTATATTTTTGATTTTGATTTGGATTTTTGGTGGTATGCGATTCCAAGACTAGTTACGTTTTTAATCGTACTTGATTCTTGAGCAAGTCGCGGCGACACACGTGTGTTCCCGTATGCCATTTCTCATGTTATTACGATCTGATATTTTGATATCAACTTTTCTTTCTATTTGCCCTTGAGATTTCTCTCTAGAGTAAATATAGAATGAGTAGATTCGATACCCTTGTTATTTTATTTGCATTTCTTACATACTTTTCAATTAAAATTAAGCACTACCAATTACCCAACAATCAAGAACTGCAAGTCCCTGAGGGACAATTGAAGATAATTAGAGATTCACAGGGAAATTGGGCAGACTATTCTCGTACAAAACCAAGCAATGAACTCTTGAAACTATTAGTGCTTACGATGCCGTAGGTAGTAGATTGTATCCTAAGGGAAAAATCCACATATCATCAACAAAATTTAAAAAAATATGTCATTAATTCTGTTGCCTTCTACCAGAATTAAGACTTATTTTGTTGAGGTGATGTTTGTGCCTATGCCCAGGCCTATAGGCAGGTTTTTACCGAAGGGGTAGGCAGATGTTTACTGTCACACCACCGCCACCCACATTTCAACAGTACCACGTACGGAATGGAAATAGGCTGATTATGACTATGTTGTAAAAATACTTCAAGCCGCCCATAAGGCTTCTACTTGGCTTAACGGCTTAACTGGCAGCCAGGACCGACAGCTTAACATTGCATATAAATTAAAAGGGTTTATTACGTTTGCAAATCTGGTGGTTCTACCCGAATACAGCGTAAGGATTGTAAGTTGGTTAGTTAGATTTCAATAATGAATAAAATCATGCAGATATTTTCTTATTGTTCTATATTTAAGTATAGAATAGAACAGAATTATTTATTTGCTCGAAACATGGTTACAGGGTTTTTAGTTTAAACTATGATTAATATAGTTACGTACAACATGTTTCACCGTAGACAGACAGTATGCAAAAACTTGAAATTTGTAGTCAAAATGAGATGTATTTTTTCAACAGTTCCAATAATTAATATAAAATTCAATTCAATTCAAATGTAGCTCACGGTTCTATTGTAGTTATGAGGGTAATGTCATACTATAAGAGTCTTATAACTACCGCCATAACAGAACTTTGCATTGAATTCATGAAATCAATTATAAAATTCACACGAACCAGTTTGCAATTCATTTGTATGCTACATTGGCTTATATTTAATTAACAAAATGAAGTTGTTTTTCATTGATTTTATTGTACCTTTTATTTTGTTTTAAACATATAAAGAGATGGAAAACATAAGGGGAAACACCACGATAATAGGGCAAGGGTAGGGTTACGGGTCCTATTTGAGTTATGTTTGAGTCCAGTAACATGTATGGTAAAGGCATCACAAAAATTTACCCCAGATGCCACGAGGCTTTTTTGGCACAGAAGAGTTTTGACTCAGAAGTGACTTGGGTGTAAAAAAATTACAATTGAACGAGATTTGACGTATACGTAAAGGTGGCTCTACGCTTATGAACCGAGCACGAGCAGAGCGCAAGTCGAGCCGCTCTACTCGCGGTTTCAAGTGTGGACGCACATCGAGCCTACAACAATTACTCACTCCTCGAACATAGCTTTCCGCAGTGCAAATTCTTTTGTGTCATAAAACCGACAATAGGCAGAGCAAAGTCGAGCACGAGCCCAACGGTCGTAGCGTGCTCATTCTAGGTTCGTAAGTCGGTCCACGCTACACGAATTTTCACTCGGCTCGTCCTCCATTCGTGTCCGGTTCGTCTAGCATTTCGATAGATAAGAAAATATTTTTAGGAAAATAATAATTCTATCTATTGGAAGCGCTCGTGGCCCCGCGGACTCAGTGTTCTGTAAACGATCACAGAGTTTCGCAACTTTCACTATGGCTGGTCGTCGGATGGATGACCATTTACATTTGCGAGCATTTCCGTGCTTTAGAAGGCACGTTAATCCGTTGGTCCCGGTTGCCAGTATCATGGCAATCGTTAAGTCAAGTTGAAGGTATTATGGGAGGCTTAAAAATTTCAACGGGTAGCCAGTCTGTCTATTTTAACACGGCAATTGGCTCACCCCCCATTACGTGGGACAGGAATACGTATGGTGAAAAGTGGGCATGTAATATGCCTCTGCCACCTCTTCGGGGATAAGGCGTGATAGGTAAATAATAATTTTATATTACGGTTGGAACTAAGTATAGTTAGACATAACTTGTTAAGTACGAAGGAACATTAGGAATGTTCAGGAGCATAGGAGCAAACTGTGTACTGTTAAATTTAGGATACTATTTTTGATGAATGCCGAATTTTGAAAAATGGTTCTTAATACTAGCGCGGGTAGGTCCTATGATTATATCAGTCACAGTAGAAAAATAAGATCGAAATAGCAAAAGCTTTGTCGTATAAGATTTTACGATAGAGTGGTTTAATGTATAAAACATAATGTGTTATGGACAAGTTTGATGAGGTCGGCCGCTTGTAAAATTCTCGTAAACAAGGCTAGAGAGAATGGTTTTGTTTGTGCGAAAGGAGAGGGTAGAAGTAATCAAGATAGACCATACTTACATACGAAGACCAAGTGCGCAGATTGCTCTAAAACAAAAAGGTTATAAGTATTTAAGGGAAGAAGCGAGTCAAGTATTTATATAACCTACTGGAGTCGTCTCTTTGATTTGTATGACAATGTATGAGATGAATAATAAGCACTTTTTTATTTTAATGTACGCGGATACCCGACGTGAGTGTATGAAACGATTAATGAATCTGCAGGAAGCTAACAAGTTAGCATGGAACGCGAAGTCTGGCAATCTGTATTCTCTTACTACCCAGTCTGAGATACAGAGTGAAGCAAGACAATATGTTTCATGTTCAACAAAACAGAGAATAAGCTATCCTCATTCAATTTCAACCAAAATCGTTTGATATTTCTCAAAGGAATTACGCACCTAACAACTTTGGTGACGAAAATTGTTTTGTAATAAATATTATATCTGTGCCTCCTATGATACGAGTTAGAGTTTTGTAGTTAAAAAATTGCCTTTGTGGTAAATATTATAGTTTTTTATTTTATTATCATTTTAAAATAACGTAATAATTAATATATGTAGAGTTGTATTATGTACGTGATATAAAATACATGTACGTATAAAAAGGTTGCACCTAAAAGTTGGTTATACTGTAAATTGAAAATATCTAATAACTCATTAGAATTTTTCAGCGATTCTCCTAGTCAAATATGTTCAGCAATGTTGCTCAAACATAAATAAAAATACGACCCCACAAAATATATTTTCTTTAATTTCAATCATCTTTTCTCACAATAGTGCTAAAATATATCAGTTTTATAAAATGTTGGTCTTTAGAAAACTTGTGCTAAGTAATACGACTCAAGTTATACCCCGAATTCAATGAATATTTATTTTGTAAATAAATAATATACAAGTCTTGGAAAAATAATCGATGTTTATTAAATTTGTGTTTGTAAGAGGCCCACCAAGATCTTCGGGACCCAAGCACCCTCATTTGCTAGCGGTGCACCTCTGACTAACGGACTAGCCAACAATGCAACCCTCACGTGGTTGGGACTTGTAAGGACAGACGGCAGTCGCGATGACGAAAATTAAAAATCAAACAGTAGCTGTTCTTAGCAGCCCGATATAAGTGGACCTCAATCTCCAAATAGAAGTAGGGTTTGGAAGCAACTGGGAATTTACTAAAGGATGAAAAGATTAAATTAGTTCAAAATCAATAATTCACTCAGAAATAATTTTTTGTAAAAAAAGACACTATTTTACATTTTTTTTTAAAGAAATAAAACTAAAACAATAGCATGCTAGTTGCGTAACAAATATTTCTGGATCGTAAAATATTTGTTCCGAACCGGGAATCGACCACGAGACGTCAACTGCGTCAATCGCATACCGTTGCCACTGCGCCACCGAGGCAGTCAATAGAATTAAGGCGAACTTGCGAACTTGCTTTATCCCCGAAGGGGTAGGCAGAGGCATACTAATACGCCCACATTTCACCGTATGCATTTTGTCCCACCTTATAGGTGATAACGTGGGAATATGGGGATAAAAAAATTACCTTAGTTACTCCTTATAACATCAGCTAATTCCAGTTGAAATTGGTTCAGACGTTTCAAAGATTAGCTGGAATTAACACAAATTTCAAAAATTAACTTTTTGTTATAGTACTGTACATGTACGAGTATATACTGTTATTTGTATTTAGAAAAAAGCTGTTAATTTGGAATTACAAACAGACAATCAAATTAAATTATCTGTATAGATTACATAGTAAGCAATCTAAATGTATTTATCATTAGTGTTGTACAAACTTCGTTTAACCTTCTTCAAACATGTATTAAAGCTATTATACAATGCTTGTCTTGTAAACTTCTTGGCCCAAACTAAGTAAATAGATTACTCTAGCCACCTATTGTAATATGGTTAATTCATTGGGTGAGGTTTGAGGAGGCTTGTAGGAAGAGACAAAGCGGTCCCGAATTCTAATTGGCCCTGTTGATATGATACTTACTTTATTCCCCTAAGTAGTAGGCAGAGGTACACTGTACACCACATTTCACAGTATGCATTTTTGTTCCACGAAACAGTGGGCCAAGTCCATTAATTCAATCGCGTCATAAAAGAACAGAAATCGTGTCATAAAAGAACAGAAATCAAAGGTCCGTATGCCAGAACGTTTATCAATACTCAAGAAACATTTGAGAGTAGATCTTACAAGGCAAAATCTAGTCTCAAGCGTTGATTGAGTATTAAGAAACGTTCTGGAATACGGACCTAAAATTGTAGAACATTATTTTGTTCTATTGTCAATAATTTTCGCAGCGTATGCGATGCGATGTAAGGAATTTTATGAGTAATTTTTTACACCTTGGGTTATAATATTTGAGATTTTGTACGGATCCCAATTTTTTTTGAAAACTCAACATAGTCTATGTTACACACGAAGAATATAATTTTCTTATGGTGAAAGAATTTTTAAATCGGCCTAGTAATTTCTGAGCCTATTCATTACAAACAAACTTACAAATCTTTCCTCTTTATAAAATTTGTATAGATAATTTTGAAAAGAAATTAATATATCTTTCTTTTTTGAAGTCTGTTAAACTTCTGTTGTGTAAACTTCTGTAGTTTGAAGTCGTAGCTCGGCTACGTAAAGTTGCCTACGAGCTGTAGACCGTAGCAGATAATACTCGTAGCACTTACACCGATTTCGATTAGATTTTCGAATAAACGAGAATCTTTAGTCCATTTTTTCCTCATTAAGAAGAAAATAACAAATTTCCTGTTTATGTTTATTAGGCAATAAATAAAATTGTTATTCTAGTAAATATTATTAGTCTTAACTAAAAAATTTACATAATAAATTTCTTAGTGTTTATAATTAAAAGATAATATGCTATAGAGAGAGACGATAAGTGCCCCACAGTATCTATTTATTTATCTTTTATGCCGTAATGGTTCAGTAGTTAGTACCTGTTAGTTAGTTCTAGTTAGTACCTAGCGTCAAGTTATATTCGGGTGTCACTTTTTTCGAAATGGGACAAATTTATTGTCCATCAATGCAATTTTTCCAATTTTTCTCTCCATAAAAGTGAGATTCCTGAGATTAGAGAATGAGACCTGTATTTTACACTAATTTTAATCATGCAGTGCGAAAGTTAGAAGGTTTTGAAAGGGTCGCCAGTGCGAGGGCTGCACCTCTGGTGTTGCCAACGTCCATAGGCTACGGTGACCACTTTCCATCAGGTGGGCCGTATGCTTGTCTGCCACCTCAGTGGTATATATAAAAAAAGAGTTCAAGGAATAAATAAAAAAGAATTACTCAAATTGGTTCAGCTGTCTTCGAGTTTAGCGCATAGCAACATATTTTGCGATTCATTTTTATTTATATAGATTTCAAGCGTATATATGTAACTACTACTGACTCAGTAAGGTACCTACATACATGCATACATATTGTCACGCCGTTATCCCCGAAGGGGTAGGCAGAGGCATATTAAACGCCCACGTTTCACCGTATGCACTTTCGTCCCACGTAACAGGTGGTGAGCCCATTGCCGTGTTGATATGGACAGGCGCAGGCTGCATCGACCTGCTGTTGAAATTTTTTAAGCCGTCCATAAGGCCTTCAACTTGGCTTAACGACTGCCATTTCATTAGCAACCGGGACCAACGGCTTAACGTGCCTTCCGAAGCACGGAACTGGGGTGGGTCTAAAGCGCAGAACAGATTTAATAAAATAAAAATGTGTCTATTTTAGGTGTTAAATTCAGAAGAAATTTTGAACCCATGCCTTTTTAGTGAGGTGGTAACAAAAAGGCTAAAAGGTCTTATGTGCTAGACACTAATTAACACGACCATTTAAAGTCCAGGTAGTCTCGGACTTACAGAACACTGAGTTAGCAGGGCTTTAATTGTGACTACGCTAGCGGCGGAAACATGGCCTAATGCTAACCATACTGTAAGCCGTTCTTGGCCAGATGACACTGCAGCATCTACGTCCAAAATTCCTGTTGGAAAAGGATTCACAAAAGGATTTTCAAAAGGATTTCACATTACTATTGTAATAAGTCAAAACGGCCATCATAGCGTGCCGCTAGTTAAGGTGACTACCTATTCTTAGGAAATAAAATTCGAATGTGACTATACATCATCATCATCCGAGCGTCTGTCCCAGTTGCGTCTCGCGACGCCCGGGGTCCTCTTTCCTACATTTTCTCCTCCCCTTCGCACGGTCATCGGCTTCCCCTGTAGTGAGACCATTGGCACGCATGTCATCCCTTACGACGTCAAGCCAGCACTTGTTGGGTCTTCCCCTCTTACCGGGACCCGGCGGGGCTGACATGGCCAGACATTTGTTACCTACGTAGCCCGGCGGTTGCCGCAAGACGTGACCATACCAGCGAAGGCGACACTCTTGCAACTTGTCTGCAATGTCACGGACGTGAAGGCTGCCGTGGATGCGAGAGTTCCTCACGCGGTCCATCCGCGTGACTCCACACATCCACCGCAGCATCTTCATTTCCGTGACACGCAGCTCCTGCTTGTGTCGCTCCAATATCGGCCACGTCTCACTGCCATGTAAAAGGACAGGTCTAATAATGGTCTAAAAATGGTTTTGTAGACCTGTCCCTTCAAGCGGATCGGCATTTTAGGGTCACAAATGACACCGGTCATCTCCCGCCTGAGACTATACAGTCATATTCGAATTTTACTTGACTATACCGATACCAGTAGTGCAGTGCATAGTGTAAGCGACATTGCAACATAATCTTTTCAGTTCTTGTGTTAGGCAAGAGAGCCGCGGCTTCGAATCCCTGTTCTGTCAACGTATTACGATGATGGGTGCCAAGCTGATGTGAACAAAAATATTTGTGTACATTCTACAAAATAAATGACACAGATATTAGTGTTTTCTGTAGGCATTTGTATGTGTTATACGTTTCGTTCTGTATGTGTTTACAAAAAACTAGGCTTATAAATATTCTATCAATTTTCTAGCTTCACTAGTATCAGGCCGTAATTTAGCCTTAATTCAAATTTGCAGAGTATAAAAGGTGCGACAACCCTATAAATGTCCAACATATCCATTAATGTGATTGCCTATGTTATTTCCAATGAACCATTCCAACTAAATAATGGTCTGATATACAGATGTCTCCACCATCGCGTCTCGGAATGAGCAAACTATAATGCTATCCCGTTCAAGTGATATTGAACTTTATACTTATCTTATAAGGCAGAAATTTGCAAGAAAACAATTTTAATAAGGTAACAGTAATCAGATAAATTAGTATATCTATCTATCTATAGCAAAGGGTAGTTTGCAGCTATTTTATCGAATGAATGATTAATATTGACGTTTATTGGTTCGAAGAAAGTCAATTGAGAGAATTCATCAAAGGCCGTTTCATTGCCTACGTAGAAGAAAGCCAGAGCAAACAAAGGTTCGTTAACTATAAGGAACTAGAATTGTCAATTTTGATTAGAAGCATAAGACTATAATAAGACTATAATAAGACCTTTTATAGCACAAATAAATGGGAAAATCCGTAAAATAAAAAAAGTTGAAAATTAAGGTACATTTCGGTACTTATAAGTTTTTGCGAAAATCTAAAGTTGCCCATATCTTTTTATCGTGTTGACTCAGAACCTAAAGGGGACTATGTGAAGTGAAGTGAAGTGAAGTGAAAAATCTTTATTCATGTAGGTCACAAAGTAACACTTATAAACGTGAAGATTATTGCTTCTACATTTATTTTACATTTACTGCCAGATTCGCAACGCAATAGGTAGAGCCTGAGGAAGAACCTGGCAATAAAACTCATGGCCACTCTTTTCTAACTGCCAGTAATTACATTAGTTTTATTTACATGTTATTTGAACAAATTATACAGTAATGAGTCTTTACAAAAGAAACCAAATCAAATCAAAATGAGAGCGTTTCTAGTTGCCAGTTTTAAAGGTAGCCCACCCTTATGAGGAAGACTCCGGCAAGAAACTAAATGGCTGCTATTTTAAAATGCAGGTATGGCTTACAATATTAAACTTACATTGCTCCTTTGGAGTTACGTATATATACGTAATACTATAGACTTCAGTATTTGGTATAAATTTCAACCATCCGTTCCTGAGAAACTCAATGGTGACACACGGACAGACAGACAAGAAAGTGATCTTATAAGTGTTCTGTTTTTTTTACTTTAAAAATAATTCTTTCTTGAGTATCGGTTGCCATTAGCCTCCTTCCACACATCCGACTCCATTGCACTACCCGTAGAGTAGGACAGGCGATACAGGCGTGTTAGCACTGGAGTCAACTTCGCTGCACACCTTTTAAGAACGACAGCAGGAATACCATCGGGCCACTTGACTTACGGACGTCGAGCGACCGCAGCACCTTCCGAACGTCGCACTGCCAGATAATTATATCAGCTTTCTGCTATTCGGAGTAGAAACAAATCCAATAAATAGAGGATCCTTAAAATCTCTACCCGTTCTCGAGATATAAATGATGTAACTAACACATAAATAAATAAATAAATAAAATAAAAATATCTTTATTTTGCATAGACCATTTTAACGGCGCTTACAAAATGTCATACACTATTTAAAATATTTAAAGCGACCACCGGTTCGGAACGCGGCCCACCTGAGAAGAACCGGCAAGAAACTTAGGAAGGCTTTTTTTTTGATGGCCTATTTACAATTTAATATTATTTCATTTTGCCAGCAGATCATTTCCAGGCGTCCCTGTCCTGCAAATAGTCTGTAACGGAGTAAAAACCTTTTTCACAAAGCTTGTTTTTAATAAACTTTTTAAATTTATTTAAAGGTAAATTTTTCAGGTCACAGGGAAGCTTGTTGTAAAAGCGTATACAGTTACCCTGCTACAACCCAGTTACAACTTTGTTTTATGTGTATATAGAATATAGATAAGCAATATGGCAGGTTTAAATGAAAGCTGGAAAAGGGCGTGCTCCGTTGGTTTGGATACGTTCAACGTCATCATCACTTCGCACGGTCGTCGGCATCCCCTGTAGTGAGACCATTGGCACGCATGTCATCACTTACGACGTCAAGCCAGCACTTCTTGGGTCTTCCCCTCTTACCGGGACCCGGCGGGGCTGACATGGCCAGACATTTGTTTCCTACGTAGCCCGGCGGTAGCCGCAAGACGAGACCATACCAACGAAAGCGACACGCTCTTGCAACTTGTCTGGAATGTCACGGACGTGAAGGCTGCCGCGGATGCGAGAGTTCCTCACGCAGTCCACCCGCGTGACTCCACACATCCACCTCCACACACGGAAATGAAGATGCTGCATCTTCATTTCCGTGACACGCAGCTCCTGCTTGTGTCGCTCAAATATTGGCCACGTCCCACTGCCATGTAAAAGGACAGGTCTAATGATGGTTTTGTAGACCTGTCTCTTCAACCGGATTGGCATTTTAGGGTCACAAATGACACCGGTCATCTCCCGCCATTTGGCCCACGCGGCAGCAATGCGTGACTTGACATCGCAATCGATGTCACTGGACGTTGGAAAAACAGATCCCAGGTATTTAACCTGATCCGTACGCTTGACCAAATCACCGCCTATGCGAACGGATGTGGGATCTGTCGAGTTTAGTGTCAACTGGACACGTTCAACGTATGAGTGAGGAAAGATTGATGAAAAATATATATTGTGCGAAAGTAGAGGGCAGAAGGAGTCAGGGTAGGCCGGCCGACACATACATATGAAGACCACGTGAGCAGACTGCTCAAAAACGAAAAATTTAAAAGTACTTGGATACCCAGACGAGCATGTATAAAGCGATTAATAAATCTACAGGAAGCGAAAGAAGTATGCATGGATTGCGATGCCTAGCGATCTGTCATCTCTGACTACCCTGTCAGGGATACAGCGTGAAGATAATTAAGTTAGGTTTTTTTAGAATATAGATATCTAGTCTGTTCTACAGTTGTTTTTCCATGCAGCCGAAACCCGGTAGTTAACCGAGTGTGTTTCAAACGGATCGTTTACGAGCGCGCCAGTAAAATGTTTATGGCTACTTGTGACCCACTTACACTTTGTTCCGAAGAAGGCTTATTGAATCGAAAAATATATTTACTGTATTCATTACCCGTTTGCCACCTGGGACTGTATGTGACTGTATGTGTGACTTTAGTGGCCTACTTTTAAATTTATTTTTTTGTAGTTTTGTTAAAATTCCTCAAGTTTTAGTATCATTGATGCGTGGAAACTGCTCATATATTTTGATGCTTGATGCTTTCGCGTTGCAGAGACGTGCTATTCGCCTTATAGATTGTCCAGAAGTCACCAGCAGCCTTGAAACATTGAAGATGCGGAGAGCGGTCGCCAGCTAAGCTGCATTTTACCTTATCTACCACGATTCTGAAGAAGTCTTCTACTTGATCCCACCCTTTTTTACGTTTCAAACAAAACGGGTGGAGCAGAGATATCACCTTCACACTGTGGATAGAATCGTGCCCAGAACTGATCGATTCGGCATGTTTCTATGTCACACCCTAAAGACTTGAAACTCTCTACAATCATGTGTCCTTGAGAGTCCTGAAAGCATTTTTTTTTCGTCATAACCAATGAGGCCGTTGCCGGACCCCTATTGGCCACGATATTGGCTATATCATACGGGTGGTGAATAAAAAATCTAATTTAGAACTGCATCACAAAAGTTAAAACTTCTAAACACTAAAGTTTAGAAAAGTCTTATGTAAACGGCTCAGTCTATTTGTCCGTCTGTAAGTCTCAGGAACCATAAGAGATAGGGACAAACTGTTTGCGGCATTTGTTATAGGACACTATGAATACGTGCATAGGCGATTTTGAAGTTTCTACCACTTACGGTTTTGAAACTGATTTCGGTTTAGAAGTCGTCTGATTCCTACACTAAGAAAGTGAACGGTGCGTTACTTGTTTATAAATATGTCTAAAATATATAAAAATAAAAAATAAATAAATATACATCACGCCTTATCCCCGAAGGGGTGGCAGAGGCATATTATATGCCCACTTTTCACCGTGTGGATTCCTGTCCCACGTAATAGGTGGTGAGCCCATTGCCGTATTGAAATAGACAGACGCAGGTTGTGGCTACCTGCTGTTGAAATTTTTTAAGCCGCCTATAAGGCTTTCAACCAGGCTTAACGACTGCCATTTTACTGGCAACCGGGACCAACGGCTTAACGTGCCTTCCGAAGCACGGAAACGCTCGCAAATGTAAATGCCACAAAGTGGTCACCCATCCGACGACCAGCCATAGTGAAAGTTGCGTACCTCAGTGATCGTTTACCGAACACTGAGACCGCGGGGCCACGAGCGCTTCTCTCATATATAAAAATATGTTATTAATTAAACGCGATCAAATCAGTTCACCCGTTATCCCGCATAGAGTCCCTTGACCTACGACCTTTTCTAGATCCTCGGTCCATCTAGTACGAGCAACCTACATAAGGAAATCTATTTCTAAACTAGACTAGGTCCATCAGACTTCGGTTCTTCAGCCGAACACACTTTAACGTTCTGACTTTTTGAACTATGTCGACCTCTCACTAAAGTTACAATACCAATATAATTTCACATAGACGACAACTTGGGTATCCCAGAAAAATGGACAAAAGCATAGCATTAAGCCCTCATTTTACTAGTTGTATTTATGCTTTGATGAGATTAGTGCATGTAATGTGTCAGATGGTTCTTGTAGTCTGGTAACCTATAGATGGTTAATTCATCTGGCCCCGAAAATACTTCAAGTTTCATTTCTTATCTATAATAGTAATAATAATAATAGAACCCCTCGAGGACAGTCGTTATCTTTTAAAGGATTAACGCAACCCTATGAGGGCATAGTAGATTCGCTTTTTGAGTCATCCACTTTCTGATATCAACAAAAAAATGTATCAGAAAGTTATTGAAAAGCTCACATCCGCAGGGCAGCTTGTGGCGAGCTGAATGTGCGTGGCTACACATCGGTCCCGATTCCTCAGAGTTTTGTTGCCCTTCTGCACCGGTTAGCATTTAATGGGCTAACGGGAGAGCAGAAAGAGTGCTACTCCCGGGAGTGCAGCAAAACTTAACTCTGGCTTGCCTTAATTGGCCGGTCAGAGGGAGGGAGCCAGAGCTATATGCTCGGGGGTGGAAGTGTCATTTTCAAGGGCATAACTACGGGAAGCCCGCTCCGGGCCTGTCCCGTGAAGGTGAAACCGGCGCCGCACCGCTCGACACCCCAAGCCGCTCACACCGGTGTTGCCTCCTGTCGCCTTACAGGCTTATCATGCCTATGGCGATTGTATAGGGGGCCCATCTAGTGAGTTGGCGAGTCACCGTCTGCCAAATTTTTGATAATCAGATATTAAAATGGCAGACGCCGCCTTCCTCCATAGTTATAATCACCTAGTTCATCAAACCCCCAACCCAATAGCCCATTTCTTAGTTAGCATATTTTACAATAGTTTAACTCCCATTGGAGGTGGTCCATTATCGTTCTTCTACATAAGGCGGGCGTGGACTGTCTGCAGCGGGGGTCCCATTTCCTTTTAGATTAAAATTTTCAAAGGGCCTCTGCGTGTTGGACCAGTATGTCCCCATGTAGGCCTACCAAAAGCCCGGGTATCTTCATAAATAAAAGAAGATACCCGTGAAAAGAAGAAACATAATAATAGTACCAATAGTAACATCTACTACTGGAGTTATCCCCAAATATCTTCACCATAGTGTCAAACTACTAGGCCTGAAAGAAAACACATATATTACCATCCAAAAAGCAACCATCTTAAACACATGCAGAATTGTTCGAAAGTTTCTGCAAATAGATCACAAACAGGACATACACAACCACACGCCACATTTACTTGGCCCTGGCCCGTAAATGTGGTAGAAACCAGCTGAATTAGCTGAGAATAAAGAAAAAATCAAAAATAATAATAATAATAAATCTTTATTCATTTAGGTCACAAAGTAACACTTATGAAAGTCAAGAATAATGCTTCTACATTATTACATTTACTGCCAGATTCGCAAAGCAATAGGTAGAGCCTGAGGAAGAACCTGGCAATAAAACTCATGGCCACTCTTTTCTAAACGCCAGTAATTACATTAGTTTGATTAACATGATATTTGACCAATTATATAGTAATGAATTTATATAAACAAAAAAAAATCAATGTTGTGTTTAAAATCATATCAAAATTAGAGCGATTATAGTTGCCGGTTCTAAGAGCAGCCCACCCTTGAAGAAGAATCTGGCAAGAAAGTCAATGGATGCCATTTTAAAATGTAGGAATGGCTTACAACATTAAAATTACACTTACATTGTTCCTTTGGATTTATGTGAGAACAGTCGACTAAACTTAAGTTTACCTTAAATATAAATAAGATTATTTGTAATAATTGCTATAACAGCTGACCAGTCCCAACAGACGGCACCCGTTCACGGGTATGACGCATTATATCAGCCATCGCCTTACTCAACCGTATTATAGAGAATAAGGCGACCCGATACATACGCCACCACTGCCAGGACACTTACTCAAAAACTACACAGCAACAATCATGTCAATTTCAAAATAATAAATAAGTCTACATGGTGCTCACACAACAACAAAGTCAAATTACATATAATTATGTAGTTATTACCGGGACTAAACGCAGCCATACCTTTAGTTGCCTGGCGTTTCTAACTGTAGAATGTAAAAAAAAAAGAAAAAAAATACAACATATATATGCAGATTCAAGACAAGTAGAATATAACACAAGATTCATTCGAATATTAAATAGCTCGAGCGAAGAGCAAGCAACTCATTTCCATTTATTTTTATCATTCAAATAATTAGTAATAATCTTTTTCTGATGTTGCATACCTCCCTAGAGTACAGCGACCAGTGCGACCACTATGGGTCAGGGAGACGTAAGCGCGGGACTTTGATGATATAAGGAAAACAAGAAGAACAAACAAAATAATTATGATGAAATCTTAGAAATTATAAGAAGTTTTGAAGCTACAAAACTCAGCCAAATTTAATAAATATTTTTAGGTAAATGACCAAAATGAATTGCTTTCAGATAAAGTTCAAAAGTAATCTGTTGGAAGTTTATAATGTCTTATATGTTTCTATTCACTGTATTTTTTTATTGGACACGTCAAAATGGCGCCGCCCGCCTGATGGAAAGCAGAGACGACGATTCGTGACTGAGGGCCGCTATCCCAGCCGGTAGGGCCCCGATAGCGACCCTCAGGTTGACGGCCCAGAAATATGCCTTTTAACGCTCCTCTTAAAGAACCCAGGATTGTAAGAGGAGGGAAACAAGTGCGCTAGCAGAGAGTTCCATGCTTTAAAGGAATATATAAAACCTGTATAAACAGTTGCAGAAACTATTCGGTTAGTTTTATAGCCGTATTTCATTTTAATGCATTTTGTGCCGTCTGCACTAAAACGACTTTTATAAGTTTGCATTTTCTTTGTGTAGATGCTTTTAAATCATGTTCATTCCTCGCAAACTTCTGTAATTCATATTATTATGACAATTTAAAGGGTTATCTTTATACAAAAGGCAGGGAAAATAGGTATAACGAAAACTATATTAATATATAGTTTTAGTTAATATATTATTATATTAAGCGCTTGTGGCCCCGCGGACTCAGTGTTTTGTAAACGATCAATAACTTACGCAACTTGAACTATGGCTGGTCCTTGGATGGGTAGCACTTTGTGGCATTTACATTTGCGAGCGTTTCCGTGCTTCGGAAGGCACGTTAAGCCGTTGATACCGGTTGCCAGTAACATGGCAGACGTTAAGTCAAGTTGAAGGCCTTATAGGCGGCTTGAAAAATTTCAACAGCAGGTAGCTACAACCTGCGTCTGTCTATTTTAACACGACAATGGGCTCACCACCTATTTCGTGGGACAGGAATACACATGGTATAAAGTGGGCATACAATATGTATGCCTCTACCACCCCTTTGGGAATAAGGCGTGATAGATAAATAAATATGTATTAACTGTTATTAATTATTATTTGTGTATTAATTTCATTATTTTATTATCTAAATTGAAGATAAACTGATATTAGAATTAATTTTGAGAAGCAATTAGTATGGTTACTTTAACTTAATTAATTCGTCAGTTTCGAATGTCCTCGGTAATAATAAATAATAAATAAATAAATTTATTTGAAGGATAAGTAGTACATTGCATACAAGGTAACCTTACAATAAAAGAAAAAACAGTAAAACAACAAAAGAAGTCAAATGACTCCTTCCTAAACTAGGCAGAACTTCTGTCTGTATCTTAGGAAAGGGTATCCAATTAATGAAGTCTTGTGCGGTTACAAAAAAATTGGTCATGCAGTGGGCGATCTAAATTTTTTATGCTATAATAAAGGACAACAATGAAAAAGTGTTTGAGTTTGTATGTGTTGTTTATGTTAATAGACTTATCCTTACTACTACCGTACATTAGTTCGAAGCTCCTCGGTATCACTATAAAAGTTATAATAAAAAAATAAAAGGCTCCTCGGTAGTTCAGTTGCATAAGCGTCTCACCCAGTAAGTGAGAAGTCGCGGGTGCGAGACCCGCTTGAAGCTAATAATAATTTTACTCTAAATTTATTATACAACTGTATACCTAACAAACCGCATTCTTACATCTGGTGTGGTTTTTTTATATCAACTTTCTCTATTTAAAAAAAATCTCTCAAATGGTAAGGTAGAAAGCAAAAGCCTATTCTGTAGATATGTGGGACTAAGTAACTGAAATTGTGGGAGCTTATACCTCTACCTACCCCTTCGGAAAATGAATAGGAGTTTAACAATACTCCAAACAAATATTTAATATTTAAAGATTTAATTAACAATGATTCAATATTTAAAGACCCGCACGTTTATTTTCGTTTCGGGGTCGTGACATTAATTTCATTTTCATTTTTTAGTTCTGGTAATCAACATTGTAATTCATTTATTACAAAATGGGTAACAAAGGGTGGCAACCCATCCATCATCTAGTACGAAAATGTAAAATACCGTCTCGCGCCTCTTGATAGCCTCGCCTCTGATTAGATTTTAATTACTATGTTGTTTGTTGATGTTTTGATAATGGCATGCCACTTGTTAATATAATCCGGAGACAAATCTGTCTTATCATTATCATCTGAGCGTCAGTCCTGGTTGCTGTCAAAGCTCTCGCTACGGAGTCCGCAGTCCGTTTTTCTTAATTATAAAGTCAAAGTAGTGAACTTCGAGCTTGACTTTTTGGGTCTGCCTTTTTTGTGCAACTTGGCGAAGGGGGGAAGGGGTGACATGTCTTGTTTCTTAAGTATTTCTATTAGTAGTGTCGCATTAAGGTTGTTTCGATCGAAACTTTAGTCGAAATTCAATTGAAGTTTCATATTGTCGAAGGAAAATCTTGACTTCGAACGATTTTTGAAAATTGCTTTTTGTAAGCATGGTTCTACCGAAGGCTACATTCAACATGAAGTCTACCTTAGATGCTAGTATGCCGTGTATGAAAAAACTTCATGACTTTATTTCAAATACTGTACCCCAACAGGAAGACTATGGTTATTTTCTGTTGAAGTTTTCCAAGCCAATACAAAACCTATAATGGGACATAACGACTACCAAAAACTACCTAACCAATGCCAAGTTTTATTGTTTAAAAAACTGTTTTTTCTACTCCGTTTGACAAATATAGCAAAGGATATCAGAAAATACAAATACGTCCAAATTTAAATGTGATTTGATCGGACTGTGTTAACAAAAGTAATAAACCGGGTGGGTCGTAACCCGATGTTTTTTTACTGTAGTTAATATCGGCGGGAACTGCCTTGCCGATCAGACGGCTTGGGGTTCCCTCGAATACATTGACGTCACTTGATTTTATTTTCTTAGGTCACTTTCTTTTATTAGAAATACTTCTATACTAATATTATAAAGCTGAAGAGTTTGTTTGGTTAAAAGCACTAATCTTATAAATAAATATTGTGGGACACTTTTCACACAGCGCCATCTAGCCCAAATTAAGCTAATATTATCTAGATAACTGATAAACATACTTACATATTTCTAAATACATACATATTATACATAGGAAACACCCAAACTCCGAAACACACATTTGTGGATCTTACAAATATTTATTCCGACCCGGGAATCGAACCTGGGACCTTTTGCGTAGCAGTCGGATACAATCCCACCGCGCCACAGAGGCAGTCAACTGTCTCTATAACTACTCGTCGGATTTGAAAAAATATTTTTGTGTTGGGTAGCCCATTTACCGAGGAAGGCTATATATCATTACGTTACTACCCTGGAGAGCGGAGCAGTAATCATAAATGCCGAACACTCAGAAAATTTTTAAGCATTTATAAGCGACGGGATTAAATAGGTGCGACGGGAGTTCAAAGTATGTCACGGGCGAAGCCGTGGGGGTTCACCTTGTTTAGGAATAAGGTTAAAGACGAGGTTGTCATTAATATCTTTTATTAACTGGAAACGGGTTCGATATGGATAATGTATGGATGGTAACAAATATTTTTACAAAACAAACAATGCAAAAATAAAAAACGGGTATTATTACCCTTTTTTAATTTTACATTTAATAACAATGATATTTTTTAAATTAAGGTTATATCTAATTCTTTTGGCGTTATATTTTTGGTGCTGGGCAGGTAGGCAGACCTAACACAAACATCTAATAACAACCACAATAGAACACCAAACAAACTATTCAGATAGTCTATAAATGTATTTTGATAAAGCACGTGTTATATATTTTGATTTTCGAAGATATATGTTTAGAAAACGTGCAACATTTGATTGCATCAATACCACGTGAATCCATGTTATATGTTGGTCTTGGAATTGGATATTTACAAGAACTGTATTTAAATTCCTATACGCTAATTTACTTTAAACTTTATTAGTGTCTACTTCTTCTCGTTTCAATGGCAATCTTTACTTACCTTTTCAATGTTAACATTGAACGTATTAAACTGCAGAAGTTTTTAAACCCTCTAATATGTACGGAACTCTTTTCTAAAACGATCAAGTAAAGAGTTATTCGTCTATGCAGAGGGGGTTGGGTAGTGGGGTTTAATTCCACCTAAGACGCGACTACGACCTTCTTCCAACTCAGTTGACAGGGTATTTGTTGCTTTTCGTCTAAGACTGTGTGATCGGGTGACTTTGTTCATAAGTCGAAAACAAGGAATTCCTGGAATAATACTTCACTCAGAGAGAGCATGGCATGGAGTTGTGAATTTATTGACGTAGCCTATGAATTACTTATGTCAGTATGATGTCTCATATCTGGAAAAAGGGTTAAAAGTATCAGGAATTATGGAGCAGATAATTAATCAGGACAGTCCAGAGGTTTCTTAGCTTTTCATTTCTTTATATAAGGCAAGTAATAGTGATGGGAACGGCTGATCGCCGTTTTCAGATTAAGATTGTTTCAAACAATAACAACAAAACGTAGTATGCCGATAGTCTTAGAATGAGTTCCTTGTAGTCATACACATATACATACAAATATTTAGTAATATGTTAAAAATGTGCAGCAAAATCTATAAGTAGGTACATTATCTAGATCGCAAACTATGGTTCACGATCCACCCTTGGGTCTTTTATGCCCTATTTTCTAGACGATGCGAATGAATCCGCATGGCGGCCGCTAGTTTTGTAATTTTGTAATAAATAAAGGTGGGTCCAACATTGTAAATTTTTATTAGATGGGTGGAGTCAGATAGTGGAGTCCGGTCAACTTTGGAAACCGCTGATTAATAGATAGTTGCTCAAAAAATAATCAGGCAACCACATGCATCGTTTGAACAACGAATTATTTTATTATGCCATTGGGAATAATTACTCAAAACAATGCCTTGTACCAACCCGGTTGGCTAACGCAAGCCATTCCCGTAATAAAAATCTAGAACTTGATATTCAGCTTATTAGCCATTGAAGCGAACCCTATCCTCGTTTTAAATTTTATCGTTTCACCAGTTGGTTAGCAAGACCGCCATTGTTATCAAAATTTTGAACAAAGCCTGGGTAACAATTCATTTTCGTACAATGAAACAATTCACAAAATTATTCTTCAAAGACAATTTATTGTTTCAGGCGAATTACCCTCGTAACGATTGAAAAATCACTCGATTATTCAAACGAGTCGGCAACCTTGTTCTCCCATATAAATTATGAAAGAAATGTTCATACTAAAATAAGGTGTGTGTGTCCCTGGGAAGGAGAGAGATGGGGTTAAAAGCTTCCAAATATTCGAAAAAATCTTTTAAATCGGTCGAGCCGTTTTGGAGGAGTGCTACAATACACGACTAGTGATTTTTAGACTTCCGTATATAGGCCCTTATAGGTCCTTTGAAGCATGAAAAAAAATCAATCTTTTAAATTATGGTAAAGTGAAAAAAGTGTGTGTATACTTATATACACGCGTTAGAAGTTATATTACTCTGGCGTAAAAAAAAATCTATTTAAAAAAATTGTCTTTCCCTTATTCTACGTTTGTAGAAAAAACTAAAATGTTGACTATAGCTATAGGATATTTGAAAACTACTTTAAATAAGTTGTTATAGAAATACTTATCAGCTAACTTCATGGGGTCGGTTAATCGTGACGGTCTGCGCGCGCATCGTAAAAATTGACTCATCTTTTTTCCCTAACGCATCAAAAGAAATATAACTTCGTGAATATTAGTAAATATAGGTCGTGGCCCCGCGGACGTAGTGTTCTGTAAACGATCACTGCGTTAAGCAACTTTCACAATGGCTGGTCCTCGGATGGGTGACCACTTTGTGGCATTTACATTTGCGAGCGATTCCGTTGGTCCCGGTTGCCAGTAAAATGGCAGTCGTTAAGCCTGGTTGAAGGCCTTATGGGCGGCTTGAAAATTTCAACAGCAGGTAGCCACAACCTGCGTCTGTCTATTTCAACACGGCAATGGGCTCACCACCTATTACGTGGGACAGGAATCCACACGGTGAAAAGTGGGCATATAATATGCCTCTGCCACCCCTTCGGGGATAAGGCGTGATGGATATTTATTTATTTTTATTTTTTTTAAATGGCTGTTTAACATGCAAAAATTCGTATTTTTACGGAACCATCAATGGGCGAGTCGGATATGTACTTGTCCGGTTTTCATATATTAGAAGAATATACATACACACCTATACGTGTGCAAGGAACTGCTGAGCTGAAATGGAGCATAGGTTCATCACACCCTACCTACATGAATAAAATTGTGTAGATACCATTGCTTTACTGTACACTAACTGTGCTCCGTGACTTCGCACTAAATGCATCTCATACATTCAAATTGTCACGCCTTTATCCCCGAAGGGGTAAGCAGAGGCATACTATAGACTAACATTTCACTAAATGCATTTTTGTCCCAAGTAACAGGCAGTGAGCTCATTGCCGTGTTGAAATGGACACGCGCAGGTTGGGGCGACATTCTGTTGATTTTTTAAGCCATCCATAAGGCCTTCAACTTGGCTTAACGATGCTACTGGTAAATAGGACCAGCAGCTTAACGTACCTTCCGAAGCAGAGAAGCGCTCGTAAATGTAAATGCTACAAAGCGGTCATCTATCCAAAGACAACCATAGCGAAAGATGCTTAACGCAGTGATCGTTAACAGAACACTGAGTTATCGGGGCCACGAGCACTTCGTTAATTCGTTAATAAACGCGAAAGTTTGTAAGTATGGATGGATGTTTGATACTCTCACACTAAAAATATACTGAATGGATTTTGACGAAACTTTACAATAATATAGCTTACACATTAGAATAACACATATTACTTTTTATCCTGGGAACTGGTTCCTGTGGGAAATGGGAACGATAAAACTTCACTACGCGTGCGGAGCCGCGGGCGTCAACTAGATATTTGAATTTTGTATGGAAGCGCTGCTAGCCTCACTGGCTCAAACTTTCGAACTCATATTCCTCAATACCTCCTCAATAAAACCTTTGTCAATATTTAATATGGCACATACAAAGGCTGAATTTCCAAACAACGAGAACAATATATCTGCAATGGGCACCTATCTATTTATAAACTGAATGCAGCTCCATTATTATTATTTGATTGATGTCCTTCGTTCAATCATCAGATGTGATGCATTACCATAACCTATAAATACGTATTTCATATAAACACAATGCAGTGGCTCTATAATATGTGCCCTATAAAAGGTAACCACATCTATTCAGAAATATAATATTGAAGTGTCGGTATGTAATTTCAAATTAAAAGCTGAAATTTGAATGTAATTAAAAAATTACATTCAAATTTTCGAAGCGCTCGTGGCCCCGAGGTCTCAATGTTCGGTAAAACGATCACTGAGGTACGCAACTTTCACTATGGCTGGTCGTCGGATGGGTGACCACTTTGTGGCATTTACATTTGCGAGCGTTTCCGTGTTTCGGAAGACACGTTAAGCCGTTGGTCCCGGTTGCCAGTAAAATGGCAGTCGTTAAGCCTGGTTGAAGGCCTTATAGGCGGCTTAAAAAATTTCAACAGCAGGTAGCCACTACCTGCGTCTGTCTATTTCAACACGGCAATGGGCTCACCACCTATTACGTGGGACAGGAATCCACACGGTGAAAAGTGGGCATATAATATGCCTCTGCCACCCCTTCAGGGATAAGGCGTGATGGATATTTATTTATTTTATTATTTAAAAATTAACTTTGGTAGCAGGTAAGCATAATGCCCACCTAATGGAAAGTGATCACCGTAGCCTATGGACGTTTGCAACATCATAGGTGCGGCACTTTCGCTGCCGACAATTCCGACCTTCGTTCCACAAATCACCGTACGTGGAATAAAGCACCTATCGGACCTAACCGTATACACGCGCTCAGGACGCAAAGTGTGAGGGTGAACACCCTGTCTATGGCGAACGGTGCGATGATAGATAGTAGCAGTATGCATTATATCAAATAATTCTGAACTGATTCTAAACTGTTTAACAGGCGATAGAACACGCATAAGGATGTCCCCAATAGCGAAGGGGCTCGGCACCGCCTGCCAGTAGAGGATCTTTAGAGAGAAGTTTTAGTATCATTGATGCGTGGAAACTGCTCATATATTTTGATGCTTGATGCTTTCGCGTTGCAGAGACGTGCTATTCGCCTTATAGATTGTCCAGAAGTCACCAGCAGCCTTAAAACATTGAAGATGCGGAGAGCGGTCGCCAGCTAAGCTGCATTTTACCTTATCTACCACGATGAGGGTTCTGAAGAAGTCTTCTACTTGATCCCACCCTTTTTTACGTTTCAAACAAAACGGGTGGAGCAGAGATATCACCTTCACACTGTGGATAGAATCGTGCCCAGAACTGATCGATTCGGCATGATGTCACACCCTAAAGTCTTGAAACTCTCTACAATCATGTGTCCTTGAGAGTCCTGAAAGCATTTTTTTTTTCGTCATAACCAATGAGGCCGTTGCCGGACCCCTATTGGCCACGATATTGGCTATATCATACGGGTGGTGAATAAAAAATCTAATTTAGAACTGCATCACAAAAGTTAAAACTTCTAAACACTAAAGTTTAGAAAAGTCTTATGTAAACGGCTCAGTCTATTTGTCCGTCTGTAAGTCTCAGGAACCATAAGAGATAGGGACAAACGGTTTGCGGCATTTGTTATAGGACACTATGAATACGTGCATAGGCGATTTTGAAGTTTCTACCACTTACGGTTTTGAAACTGATTTCGGTTTAGAAGTCGTCTGATTTGTTGTTAATAAATATGTCTAAAATATATAAAAATATGTTATTAATTAAACGCGATCAAATCAGTTCACCCGTTATCCCGCATAGAGTCCCTTGCCCTACGACCTTTTCTAGATCCTCGGTCCATCTAGTACGAGCAACCTACATAAGGAAATCTATTTCTAAACTAGACTAGGTCCATCAGACTTCGGTTCTTCTGCCGAACACACTTTAACGTTCTGACTTTTTGAACTATGTCGACCTCTCACTAAAGTTACAATACCAATATAATTTCACATAGACGACAACTTGGGTATCCCAGAAAAATGGACAAAAGCATAGCATTAAGCCCTCATTTTACTAGTTGTATTTATGCTTTGATGAGATTAGTGCATGTAATGTGTCAGATGGTTCTTGTAGTCTGGTAACCTATAGATGGTTAATTCATCTGGCCCCGAAAATACTTCAAGTTTCATTTCTTATCTATAATAGTAATAATAATAATAGAACCCCTCGAGGACAGTCGTTATCTTTTAAAGGATTAACGCAACCCTATGAGGGCATAGTAGATTCGCTTTTTGAGTCATCCACTTTCTGATATCAACAAAAAAATGTATCAGAAAGTTATTGAAAAGCTCACATCCGCAGGGCAGCTTGTGGCGAGCTGAATGTGCGTGGCTACACATCGGTCCCGATTCCTCAGAGTTTTGTTGCCCTTCTGCACCGGTTAGCATTTAATGGCTAACGGGAGAGCAGAAAGAGTGCTACTCCCGGGAGTGCAGCAAAACTCAACTCTGGCTTGCCTTAATTGGCCGGTCAGAGGGAGGGAGCCAGAGCTATATGCTCGGGGGTGGAAGTGTCATTTTCAAGGGCATAACTACGGGAAGCCCACTCCGGGCCTGTCCCGTGAAGGTGAAACCGGCGCCGCACCGCTCGACACCCCAAGCCGCTCACACCGGTGTTGCCTCCTGTCGCCTTACAGGCTTATCATGCCTATGGCGATTGTATAGGGGGCCCATCTAGTGAGTTGGCGAGTCACCGTCTGCCAAATTTTTGATAATCAGATATTAAAATGGCAGACGCCGCCTTCCTCCATAGTTATAATCACCTAGTTCATCAAACCCCCAACCCAATAGCCCATTTCTTAGTTAGCATATTTTACAATAGTTTAACTCCCATTGGAGGTGGTCCATTATCGTTCTTCTACATAAGGCGGGCGTGGACTGTCTGCAGCGGGGGTCCCATTTCCTTTTAGATTAAAATTTTCAAAGGGCCTCTGCGTGTTGGACCAGTATGTCCCCATGTAGGCCTACCAAAAGCCCGGGTATCTTCATAAATAAAAGAAGATACCCGTGAAAAGAAGAAACATAATAATAGTACCAATAGTAACATCTACTACTGGAGTTATCCCCAAATATCTTCACCATAGTGTCAAACTACTAGGCCTGAAAGAAAACACATATATTACCATCCAAAAAGCAACCATCTTAAACACATGCAGAATTGTTCGAAAGTTTCTGCAAATAGATCACAAACAGGACATACACAACCACACGCCACATTTACTTGGCCCTGGCCCGTAAATGTGGTAGAAACCAGCTGAATTAGCTGAGAATAAAGAAAAAATCAAAAATAATAATAATAATAAATCTTTATTCATTTAGGTCACAAAGTAACACTTATGAACGTCAAGAATAATGCTTCTACATTATTACATTTACTGCCAGATTCGCAAAGCAATAGGTAGAGCCTGAGGAAGAACCAGGCAATAAAACTCATGGCCACTCTTTTCTAAACGCCAGTAATTACATTAGTGTGATTAACATGATATTTGAGAAATTATATAGTAATGAATTTATACAAACAAAAAAAAATCAATGTTGTGTTTAAAATCATATCAAAATTAGAGCGATTATAGTTGCCGGTTCTAAGGGCAGCCCACCCTTGAAGAAGAATCTGGCCAGAAAGTCAATGGATGCCATTTTAATGTAGGAATAAATTTTATATAGGAATGGCTTACAACATTAAAATTACACTTACATTGTTCCTTTGGATTTATTTGAGAACAGTCGACTAAACTTAAGTTTACCTTAAATATAAATAAGATTATTTGTAATAATTGCTATAACAGCTATGAGCTGACCAGTCCCAACAGACGGCACCCGTTCACGGGTATGACGCATTATATCAGCCATCGCCTTACTCAACCGTATTATAGAGAATAAGGCGACCCGATACATACGCCACCACTGCCAGGACACTTACTCAAAAACTACACAGCAACAATCATGTCAATTTCAAAATAATAAATAAGTCTACATGGTGCTCACACAACAACAAAGTCAAATTACATATAATTATGTAGTTATTACCGGGACTAAACGCAGCCATACCTTTAGTTGCCTGGCGTTTCTAACTGTAGAATGTAAAAAAAAAAGAAAAAAAAATACAACATATATATGCAGATTCAAGACAAGTAGAATATAACACAAGATTCATTCGAATATTAAATAGCTCGAGCGAAGAGCAAGCAACTCATTTCCATTTATTTTTATCATTCAAATAATTAGTAATAATCTTTTTCTGATGTTGCATACCTCCCTAGAGTACAGCGACCAGTGCGACCACTATGGGTCAGGGAGACGTAAGCGCGGGACTTTGATGATATAAGGAAAACAAGAAGAACAAACAAAATAATTATGATGAAATCTTAGAAATTATAAGAAGTTTTGAAGCTACAAAACTCAGCCAAATTTAATAAATATTTTTAGGTAAATGACCAAAATGAATTGCTTTCAGATAAAGTTCAAAAGTAATCTGTTGGAAGTTTATAATGTCTTATATGTTTCTATTCACTGTATTTTTTTATTGGACACGTCAAAATGGCGCCGCCCGCCTGATGGAAAGCAGAGACGACGATTCGTGACTGAGGGCCGCTATCCCAGCCGGTAGGGCCCCGATAGCGACCCTCAGGTTGACGGCCCAGAAATATGCCTTTTAACGCTCCTCTTAAAGAACCCAGGATTGTAAGAGGAGGGAAACAAGTGCGCTAGCAGAGAGTTCCATGCTTTAAAGGAATATATAAAACCTGTATAAACAGTTGCAGAAACTATTCGGTTAGTTTTATAGCCGTATTTCATTTTAATGCATTTTGTGCCGTCTGCACTAAAACGACTTTTATAAGTTTGCATTTTCTTTGTGTAGATGCTTTTAAATCATGTTCATTCCTCGCAAACTTCTGTAATTCATATTATTATGACAATTTAAAGGGTTATCTTTATACAAAAGGCAGGGAAAATAGGTATAACGAAAACTATATTAATATATAGTTTTAGTTAATATATTATTATATTAAGCGCTTGTGGCCCCGCGGACTCAGTGTTTTGTAAACGATCAATAACTTACGCAACTTGAACTATGGCTGGTCCTTGGATGGGTAGCACTTTGTGGCATTTACATTTGCGAGCGTTTCCGTGCTTCGGAAGGCACGTTAAGCCGTTGATACCGGTTGCCAGTAACATGGCAGACGTTAAGTCAAGTTGAAGGCCTTATAGGCGGCTTGAAAAATTTCAACAGCAGGTAGCTACAACCTGCGTCTGTCTATTTTAACACGACAATGGGCTCACCACCTATTTCGTGGGACAGGAATACACATGGTATAAAGTGGGCATACAATATGTATGCCTCTACCACCCCTTTGGGAATAAGGCGTGATAGATAAATAAATATGTATTAACTGTTATTAATTATTATTTGTGTATTAATTTCATTATTTTATTATCTAAATTGAAGATAAACTGATATTAGAATTAATTTTGAGAAGCAATTAGTATGGTTACTTTAACTTAATTAATTCGTCAGTTTCGAATGTCCTCGGTAATAATAAATAATAAATAAATAAATTTATTTGAAGGATAAGTAGTACATTGCATACAAGGTAACCTTACAATAAAAGAAAAAACAGTAAAACAACAAAAGAAGTCAAATGACTCCTTCCTAAACTAGGCAGAACTTCTGTCTGTATCTTAGGAAAGGGTATCCAATTAATGAAGTCTTGTGCGGTTACAAAAAAATTGGTCATGCAGTGGGCGATCTAAATTTTTTATGCTATAATAAAGGACAACAATGAAAAAGTGTTTGAGTGTGTATGTGTTGTTTATGTTAATAGACTTATCCTTACTACTACCGTACATTAGTTCGAAGCTCCTCGGTATCACTATAAAAGTTATAATAAAAAAATAAAAGGCTCCTCGGTAGTTCAGTTGCATAAGCGTCTCACCCAGTAAGTGAGAAGTCGCGGGTGCGAGACCCGCTTGAAGCTAATAATAATTTTACTCTAAATTTATTATACAACTGTATACCTAACAAACCGCATTCTTACATCTGGTGTGGTTTTTTTATATCAACTTTCTCTATTTAAAAAAAAATCTCTCAAATGGTAAGGTAGAAAGCAAAAGCCTATTCTGTAGATATGTGGGACTAAGTAACTGAAATTGTGGGAGCTTATACCTCTACCTACCCCTTCGGAAAATGAATAGGAGTTTAACAATACTCCAAACAAATATTTAATATTTAAAGATTTAATTAACAATGATTCAATATTTAAAGACCCGCACGTTTATTTTCGTTTCGGGGTCGTGACATTAATTTCATTTTCATTTTTTAGTTCTGGTAATCAACATTGTAATTCATTTATTACAAAATGGGTAACAAAGGGTGGCAACCCATCCATCATCTAGTACGAAAATGTAAAATACCGTCTCGCGCCTCTTGATAGCCTCGCCTCTGATTAGATTTTAATTACTATGTTGTTTGTTGATGTTTTGATAATGGCATGCCACTTGTTAATATAATCCGGAGACAAATCTGTCTTATCATTATCATCTGAGCGTCAGTCCTGGTTGCTGTCAAAGCTCTCGCTACGGAGTCCGCAGTCCGTTTTTCTTAATTATAAAGTCAAAGTAGTGAACTTCGAGCTTGACTTTTTGGGTCTGCCTTTTTTGTGCAACTTGGCGAAGGGGGGAAGGGGTGACATGTCTTGTTTCTTAAGTATTTCTATTAGTAGTGTCGCATTAAGGTTGTTTCGATCGAAACTTTAGTCGAAATTCAATTGAAGTTTCATATTGTCGAAGGAAAATCTTGACTTCGAACGATTTTTGAAAATTACTTTTTGTAAGCATGGTTCTACCGAAGGCTACATTCAACATGAAGTCTACCTTAGATGCTAGTATGCCGTGTATGAAAAAACTTCATGACTTTATTTCAAATACTGTGGACCCCAACAGGAAGACTGTGGTTATTTTCTGTTGAAGTTTTCCAAGCCAATACAAAACCTATAATGGGACATAACGACTACCAAAAACTACCTAACCAATGCCAAGTTTTATTGTTTAAAAAACTGTTTTTTCTACTCCGTTTGACAAATATAGCAAAGGATATCAGAAAATACAAATACGTCCAAATTTAAATGTGATTTGATCGGACTGTGTTAACAAAAGTAATAAACCGGGTGGGTCGTAACCCGATGTTTTTTTACTGTAGTTAATATCGGCGGGAACTGCCTTGCCGATCAGACGGCTTGGGGTTCCCTCGAATACATTGACGTCACTTGATTTTATTTTCTTAGGTCACTTTCTTTTATTAGAAATACTTCTATACTAATATTATAAAGCTGAAGAGTTTGTTTGGTTAAAAGCGCTAATCTAATAAATAAATATTGTGGGACACTTTTCACACAGCGCCATCTAGCCCAAATTAAGCTAATATTATCTAGATAACTGATAAACATACTTACATATTTCTAAATACATACATATTATACATAGGAAACACCCAAACTCCGAAACACACATTTGTGGATCTTACAAATATTTATTCCGACCCGGGAATCGAACCTGGGACCTCTTGCGTAGCAGTCGGATACAATCCCACCGCGCCACAGAGGCAGTCAACTGTCTCTATAACTACTCGTCGGATTTGAAAAAATATTTTTGTGTTGGGTAGCCCATTTACCGAGGAAGGCTATATATCATTACGTTACTACCCTGGAGAGCGGAGCAGTAATCATAAATGCCGAACACTCAGAAATTTTTTAAGCATTTATAAGCGACGGGATTAAATAGGTGCGACGGGAGTTCAAAGTATGTCACGGGCGAAGCCGTGGGGGTTCACCTTGTTTAGGAATAAGGTTAAAGACGAGGTTGTCATTAATATCTTTTATTAACTGGAAACGGGTTCGATATGGATAATGTATGGATGGTAACGAATATTTTTACAAAACAAACAATGCAAAAATTAAAAACGGGTATTATTACCCTTTTTTAATTTTACATTTAATGGCAATGATATTTTTTAAATTAAGGTTATATCTAATTCTTTTGGCGTTATATTTTTGGTGCTGGGTAGGTAGGTAGACTCAACACAAACATCTAATAACAACCACAATAGATCACCAAACAAACTATTCAGATTGTCTATAAATGTATTTTGATAAAGCACGTGTTATATATTTTGATTTTCGAAGATATATGTTTAGAAAACGTGCAACATTTGATTGCATCAATACCACGTGAATCCATGTTATATTTTGGTCTTGGAATTGGATATTTACAAGAACTGTATTTAAATTCCTATACGCTAATTTACTTTAAACATTATTAGTGTCCACTTCTTCTCGCTTCAATGGCAATCTTTACTTACCTTTTCAATGTTAACATTGAACGCATTAAACTGCAGAAGTTTTTAAACCCTCTAATATGTACGGAACTCTTTTCTAAAACGATCAAGTAAAGAGTTATTCGTCTATGCAGAGGGGGGTGGGTAGTGGGGTTTAATTCCTCCTAAGACGCGACTACGACCTTCTTCCAACTCAGTTGACAGGGTATTTGTTGCTTTTCGTCTAAGACTGTGTGATCGGGTGACTTTGTTCATAAGTCGAAAACAAGGAATTCCTGGAATAATACTTAACTCAGAGAGAACATGGCATGGAGTTGTGAATTTATTGACGTAGCCTATGAATTACTTATGTCAGTATGATGTCTCATATCTGGAAAAAGGGTTAAAAGTATCAGGAATTATGGAGCAGATAATTAATCAGGACAGTCCAGAGGTTTCTTAGCTTTTCATTTCTTTATATAAGGCAAGTAATAGTGATGGGAACGGCTGATCGCCGTTTTCAGATTAAGATTGTTTCAAACAATAACAACAAAACGTAGTATGCCGATAGTCTCAGAATGAGTTCCTTGTAGTCATACACATATACATACAAATATTTAGTAATATGTTAAAAATGTGCAGCAAAATCTATATGTAGGTACATTATCTACATCGCAAACTATGGTTCACGATCCACCCTTGGGTCTTTTATGCCCTATTTTCTAGACGATGCGAATGAATCCGCATGGCGGCCGCTAGTTTTGTAATTTTGTAATAAATCAAGGTGGGTCCAACATTGTAAATGTTTATTAGATGGGTGGAGTGAGATAGTGGAATCCGGTCAACTTTGGAAACCGCTGATTAATAGATAGTTGCTCAAAAAATAATCAGGCAACCACATGTATCATTTGAACAACGAATTATTGTATTATGCCATTGGGAATAATTACTTAAAACAATGCCTTGTACCAACCCGGTTGGCTAACGCAAGCCATTCCCGTAATAAAAATCTATAACTTGATATTCAGCTTATTAGCCATTCAAGCGAACCCTATCCTCGTTTTAAATTTTATCGTTTCACCAGTTGGTTAGCAAGACCGCCATTGTTATCAAAATTTTGAACAAAGCCTGGGTAAAAATTCATTATCGTACAATGAAACAATTCACAAAATTATTCTTCAAAGACAATTTATTGTTTCAGGCGAATTACCCTCGTAACGATTGAAAAATCATTCGATTATTCAAACGAGTCGGCAACCTTGTTCTCCCATATAAATTATGAAAGAAATGTTCATACTAAAATAAGGTGTGTGTGTCCCTGGGAAGGAGAGAGATGGGGTTAAAAGCTTCCAAATATTCGAAAAAATCTTTTAAATCGGTCGAGCCGTTTTGGAGGTGTGCTACAATACACGACTAGTGATTTTTAGACTTCCGTATATAGGTCCTTATAGGTCCTTTGAAGCATGAAAAAAAATCAAGCTTTTAAATTATGGTAAAGTGAAAAAAGTGTGTGTATACGTATATGTAGAAGTTATATTACACTGGCGTAAAAAAAAATCTATTTAAAAAAATTGTCTTTCCCTTATTCTACGTTTGTAGAAAAAACTAAAATGTTGACTATAGCTATAGGATATTTGAAAACTACTTTAAATAAGTAATATAGAAATACTTATCAGCTAACTTCATGGGGTCGGTTATTCGTGACGGTCTGCGCGCGCATCGTAAAAATTGACTCATCTTTTTTCCCTAACGCATCAAAAGCAATATAACTTCAAAAAAATGGCTGTTTAAGATGCAAAAAATCGTAGTTTTACGGAACCATCAATGGGCGAGTCGGATATGTACTTGTCCGGTTTTCATATATTAAAAGAATATACATACACACCTGTACGTGTGCAAGGAACTGCTGAGCTGAAATGGAGCATAGGTTCATCACACCCTACCTACATGAATAAAATTGTGTAGATACCATTGCTTTACTGTACACTAACTGTGCTCCGTGACTTCGCACTAAATGCATCTCATACATTCAAATTGTCACGCCTTTATTCCCGAAGGGGTAAGCAGAGGCATACCATAGTCTCACATTTCACTATATGCATTTTAGTCCCAAGTAACAGGCAGTGAGCTCATTGCCGTGTTGAAATGGACACGCGCAGGTTGGGGCGATATGCTGTTGATTTTTTAAGCCATCCATAAGGCCTTCAACTTGGCTTAACGATGCTACTGGTAAATAGGACCAGCAGCTTAACGTACCTTCCGAAGCCGAGAAGCGCTCGTAAATGTAAATGCTACAAAGCGGTCACCTATCCAAAGACAACCATAGCGAAAGATGCTTAACGCAGTGATCGTTTACAGAACACTGAGTTATCGGGGCCACGAGCACTTCGTTAATTCGTTAATAAACGCGAAAGTTTGTAAGTATGGATGGATGTTTGATACTCTCACACGAAAAATCTACTGAATGGATTTTGACGAAACTTTACAATAATATAGCTTACTCATTAGAATAACACATATATTATTTTTTATCCTGGGAACTGGTTCCTGTGGGAAACGGGAACGAAAAAACTTCACTACGCGTGCGGAGCCGCGGGCGTCCACTAGATATTTGAATTTTGTATGGAAGCGCTGCTAGCCTCGCTGGCTCAAACTTTCGAACTCATATTCCTCAATACCTCCTCAATAAAACCTTTGTCAATATTTAATATGGCACATACAAAGGCTGAATTTCCAAACAACGAGAACAATATATCTGCAATGGGCACCTATCTATTTATAAACTGAATGCAGCTCCATTATTATTATTTGATTGATGTCCTTCGTTAAATCATCAGATAAATACGTATTTCATATAAACACAATGCAGTGGCTCTATAATATGTGCCCTATAAAAGGTAACCACATCTATTCAGAAATATAATATTGAAGTGTCGGTATGTAATATATCTTATCATGTAACTGTTTTTTTTGTCCCCAATAAATAAATTAAAGTAGTATTCAAAATTTAGAGAAGTTCTAATTGTACGTAGTGTCATTTCAACGGCGGAGAAGTACAAAATTAAGGAAACATTGCCAACTCCACACCGCACTGTCTTGTTACAATACTGCGCATTAGATGATTAGATGCACAACAGTTGTGCGATGTTTATTTTATAATAGTAAATTTAACTACTTCTATAAATATAACAGATTATTAGATGAAGCGCTCGTGGCCCCGCGGTCTCAGTGTTCTGTAAACGATCACTGAGTTACGCAACTTTCACTATGGCTGGTCCTCGGATGGGTGACCACTTTGTGGCATTTACATTTGCGAGCGTTTCCGTGCTTCGGAAGGCACGTTAAGCCGTTGGTCCCGGTTGTCAGTAAAATGGCAGTCGTTAAGCCTGGTTGAAGGCCTTATAGGCGGCTTAAAAAATTTCAACAGCAGGTAGCCTCTACCTGCGTCTGTCTATTTCAACACGGCAATGGGCTCACCACCTATTACGTGGGACAGGAATCCACACGGTGAAAAGTGGTCATATAATATGCCTCTGCCACCCCTTCAGGGATAAGGCGTGATGGATATTTATTTATTTTATTATTAAAAAATTAACAACTTTGGTAGCAGGCAAGCATAATGCCCATCTAATGGAAAGTGATCACCGTAGCCTATGGACGTTTGCAACATCATAGGTGCGGCACTTTCGCTGCCGACAATTCCGACCTTCGTTCCACAAATCACCGTACGTGGAATAGCATAAGCACCTATCGGACCTAACCGTATACACGCGCTCAGGACGCAAAGTGTGAGGGTGAACACCCTGTCTATGGCGAACGGTGCGATGATAGATAGTAGCAGTATGCATTATATCAAATAATTCTGAACTGATTCTAAACTGTTTAACAGGCGATAGAACACGCATAAGGATGTCCCCAATAGCGAAGGGCTCGACACCGCCTGCCAGTAGAGGATCGTTGACAAACCTAATAGCATGCCTTTTTACCGAGTCGAAAGGTCGATGCTGGTATTCAGGTGCATCAGTCCAAAGGTGACAGCAGCACTCCTTGTGTGGCATATTTTCTGTCTATCTGTTTGTTCTGGCTAATCGCTGAAACGTCTAGACAGATTTTAATGATAATTTCACTGACAGGTAGCTAATGTTATAGGGAGTAACCTAGGCTACATTTTATACCCGAATTCCCACGGCAACAGTCACTACGCGGTTGAAACTGCGGGTCGTCCGCTAGTTCTCTAATAGTTAGCATGCATGGCAATAATTGCTATTGTGAAATATTTTGCATGCATGAACAATCGAATGGTTTCGATCACTGTGGTTTCGCTTGTACAAAACCACAGATAATGATTTATTCGTTGGCAATAAGCATTGCCACCCCAGTGAGTATCGCTTATGGTTTTAGGCATTTTACTATTAGCCACAGTCATACTACAGCAATAATAATATAGTTTTATTATTCAAAATGATTTTATCAAATCAAATTGTTTTATTATATTGGCTTATGAAAATCATATTTAGTAATTTCATCACTTCAATCACGACTTTATCCCAGACGGTGTAGCGTAGTAGTTTTAATACCTAATTATAGCTTGCATCAAATGAAGAAGCACCACCTATAGGAATTCGTTTAACGCATATGGATCCAGCAGTGAATGAGTTAAGTATAAAGAAAGCTGTCTGGCAACGAGTTACCACCATTAGGTAGACAAATGTCAAATGTAAACCTTTGAAAATGGCGTAAGGCAAAACCGGTCAGGTTTAAACGTTCTAAATGTGTAGCAAGTTCCACCAAGTGTCATCAATCAACAGTATTGAATAGAATAGAATAAACCTTATTGCACACAAATTTAAAACACTCACATAAAGATATTACAGTTTCATAAATGTACAAAGGGCGGCCTTATCGCTAAAGAGCAATCTCTTATAGGCAACCTTTGGATGGAGAAGTAGTCAAGGACCATATGGGAAATAGGTAAATGGTGAGTATGGTGGTGAGATTTGAAGTCCTCGCCTATGGCTTGGCCTTCAAACTTATACTCGACCTGCTATTGCATTTGCAATAATGTACTATTAACAGAGTTATAGCCTTTTTCACAAAGTTTTTTTTTATTACCTTTGTAATGGAAAAGTGGCAAAGGTCAATAGCTTCTATCACTATGCCATGCGGCACTTTTATGACATAACTCGCGATTGTTGTAGAAACCATGGAGGCCTTTCCTAGTATCTTGGCCACATATGACTATCCTATATAATCCATCACGCATTATCCCCGAAGGGGTGGCAGAGGCATATTATATGCCCACTTTTCACCGTATGGATTCCTGTCCCACGTAATAGGTGGTGAGCCCATTGCCGTGTAGAAATAGAGAGACGCAGGTTGTGGCTACCTGCTGTTGAAATTTTTCAAGCCGCCCATAAGGCCTTCAACCAGGCTTAACGACTGCCATTTTACTGGCAACCGGGACCAACGGCTTAACGTGCCTTCCGAAGCATGGAAACGCTCGCAAATGTAAATGCCACAAAGTGGTCACCCATCCGAGGACCAGCCATAGTGAAAGTTGCGTAACTCAGTGATCGTTTACAGAACACTGAGACCGCGGGGCCACGAGCGCTTTATCTAATAATCTGTTATATTTATAGAAGGTGTTAAATTTACTATTATAAAATAAGCATCGCACAACTGTTGTGCATCTAATGCGCATATTGTAACAAGACAGTGCGGTGTGGAGTTGGCAATGTTTCCGTAATTTTGTACTACTCCGCCGTTGAAATGACACTACGTACAATTAGAACTTCTCTAAATTTTGAATACTACTTTAATTTATTTATTGGGGACAAAAAAACAGTTACTACAATTATTAAATATTAGTTAAACAATAAATCTTATCATGTAACTCACAGAATTGTCCACGAATTAACTGAAAAATGTGAACCGAGATAGTTTTGTTTTAAATTGTCACAAAATATACTGTATTCCGTATGAATAATACACAACATTATATTAGAAGCGCTATTAGCCCCGCTATCTCAGTGTTCTGTAAACGATCACCACGTTAGGTAACTTTCGCTATGCCTGCCTCTCGGGTTAAGTACCAGGGTGATGTACGTGTGTTTCCGTGTTTGGGAAGGCACGTTAAGTCAACATGGCAGCCGTTGAGCCAAGTTGAAGGTGACTCAAAAATTTAAAAATAAAAGTCGCCGCTGTCTGCGATTGTTCATTTCAACACGGTAATGGGTACACCCACCTGTAAGGTAGAACATCAATGCACACGGTATAATTTCGGAGTATAATATGCCTCTTTCACTCTTTGGGGGATAAAGGCGTGACTGATAAACACACGAAACACTATATGTGTTTTTGTGTGCCTCATTTAAGGGATTTCTGTGCTTGGGAAGGCACGTTAAACTTTTGCGCGATGGTCTTGAAGGCCAGTAACGTGGTAGTCATTTAGTCAAATTGAAGGCCATATGGGCCACCAATGTTCGACGAAAGTACTCTATCTTGTAGTTTTGTTATCATGACAATCATATATTGCTTTTAAACATTCTTACTTACATGAAAGAAGAAAAAAACATAGCAGAAGATTCATAGCCTCGTTGCACCCATTTAATTCCTTCATTTATTTTTATTTATTATTCCTGAATAGTTGATATTTCTTATTACTGCTCCGAAGTGTGGTAGCGTGGTGATATATACCCCATAGTCTTCCTCGGTTAACGGGCTATCCAATTGTTTTCTTTTTTTCAATCGAACTACTAGTTCCTGCGATTAGTGCGTTCAAACAATGTTTTCAGCTTTATACTTATATTGTAGTATATGTAGATTAATCGAATAATTAGGTTAAACTACTTTAAAAATGAAAATAAAATATGATTTTGGTAGCACCCGTAGCCCCGCTAACTCAGTGTTCTGTAAACGATCACCGCGTTAAGCGATGTTCACTATAGCTGGTTACAGCTGGGTGACCGCTTTGCGGTATTTAGTTTTCGTGCATCGCAAGGCACTTACGGTTGACAATAACATCAAAGTCAAGTTTAAGTTTTTATAAGGGCTTAAAAATTTTCAACAATAGGTCGCCACGACCTTCGCTTGTCCATTTTAACAAAGCTGTGGGTTCTCCACCTATTACGTGGGCTAAAAAAGTACAGAGTAAAATGAAAATGTGCGTATAGTATGCCAACCGTTCGAGGATAAAGCCGTGATCTATTAATTGACTTAAGTTCAAAATACGTAGTGGTCGTACAGTCTCATCCCATAGACTAACCTATTTAATATTTGAACAGCGATTGTCGGCAGTGCACTGTAGCTTACTAAGCGAAGCAACTGCATTTAATTTTATACCTCTCTCATAAACTGCTCTAGAAGTTACAAATTTTAGATGAAATAATATTCTATCTCAGTAGAATGGGTGTAAAACGTTTACTTCAACTTGAAGGATGTGAAAAATCACGAATGTATTTAAGAAATAAATAAATAAATAATAAATATCCATCACGCCTTATCCCCGAAGGGGTGGCAGAGGCATAATATATGCCCACTTTTCACCGTGTGGATTCCTATCCCACGTAATAGGTGGTGAGCCCATTGCCGTGTTGAAATAGACAGACGCAGGTTGTGGCTACCTGCTGTTGAAATTTTTTTTAAGCCGCCCATAAGGCCTTCAATCAGGCTTAACGACTGCCATTTTACTGGCAACCGGGACCATAGGCTTAACGTGCCTTCCGAAGCACGGAAACGCTCTCAAATGTAAATACCACAAAGTGGTCACCCATCCGAGGACCAGCCATAGTGAAAGTTGCGTAACTCAGTGATCGTTTACAGAACACTGAGACCGCGGGGCCACGAGCACTTGATTTTTTTTTTTAATAATCACTAAGTATAACCATTACGCTATTCTGCCTAAGCCGGGCTGTTGGTTAGGCCAGAGGAGGAGTTACTGCCAAACATATATTTAAGTTAGTTAGTTAGTACCTTAGTGTATTTCCAGTTACTTTCAAACGCTACCATATTTGAAACATAAACTCCTCTTTTATGTGGTTGCTAGGAGCAGTAATTGTTGGATTTTGATTGTCGGCATTGTCGGAGGCGACTGCGGTCTGACCTCTCAACCCCGTCAAGGGGCCTGCGTCGTCGTCGTCTCGTCCGTAATCAGGGGGCCAAGTCTACTAATTCAATTGCGTCAGAAGGAATAGAAATCGAGGCTCATTAGACAGGCCAACAGAAAAAATTGACAGTATTCGTAGTCTTTTTTTTAACGTGTGGAAATTCCCTCGGATGTCTTGCCAGACCGGCTAAAACCACACGGTCCCTGCCTAACTGTCTATTGCCGGACGCTCCGGGTAACTCCTCGGAAAGGTCCCAGTGCTCCCGGCAGACTTTGACTACCACCGAGGCCTCACCTAAGGGTTCGGGTGTTATCCCGCTTCTTTGGGGGTTGGTTCGGGTACCATCCCGCTTCTTGGGGCATGAGGCGTGCGTGAAATTTTCACGTCATGCCGACGTCAAGGGCCTGCTTCTGTAAGGACAGAGAGCAGCCCACCCACCATCCTCAGGCCTCCGGTCATGGAGGCCGGTAGTCTTGGGCGAAGACAAGTCTGCGGCGTTGTCGCCGCAGACTGCGGAACTAGGGTGGGAGAGTCCTATCCCATTCCCTCCCCGCCGCCTATTCCGCGAGCATGACCTGCTCGCAGAAACACGCAGCGGCGTTCCACTTGCTTCCGCTATAGACCACGGCTTGCACCATGGTAGTTTCGTAGTCTACTATTACAATTGCGCTCCAATGGAAATCTATCGGCCGGCCGAAAGAATGTTATTAACACGTGTAGCGCCTGTAAGTAGCCTTAATTTGCATTTTTGGTATCTATATTAATATTATGATAGCTATTTTGTCTCTATTCTGCAGCTTGAGAAGTGTGATTGTAAATTAAGTTTATATAATAGTTTTAGTAGACTACCTAGTTTTGGACTAATCGCAAAAGAACCGCTATAGAATAGAACTAGATCGGCTTTCTATTGGAAAATAGTAGAGTCGGCCCCCAGTAGATGTGCCGCTAGCAGATGAGGTCGATTGGGCCCCGGACATCTTGGTGGGGCCCATATACCCGTTTGTGATATATCCGTGCATCTGAAGGGACGTTAAGCTATTCATCTTCGATGCCGGTAACATGGTGTCGTTAACCCAATATACAGGCTTTAACGACTTAAAAAAGTCAACAACAGGTAACCACAACCTACCCCTGTTCATCACATACATACATAATATCACGCCAGTCTCCCATCGGGGTAGGCAGAGACTGTTTTTCCACTTGCTATAGTTTTGACATACAACTTGCGCTTCTTCTACTTTCATAAGTATTTCCATACACGCTCGCCGGTTAATGGTACTTTGACCTGGCATTTTCTTAAAAGGTCTTTGATTTCCGACATGCGTATGCCGAGATCGACCCATCGACCCATTCACTCTAAGCTTATAAATCTGTTTCGTCAGTCTATTTTCATCAACCGTAAGAGACAAAATATAACAGATGAAATGTGGACGTTAAATATGTCTTCAAGGAAAAGGCATGACTGTATGTAGTTAGGTATATTTACTCACCTATAGAGTAATTACTTAACTTTTGTTCTCAACAACAAACGTAGGTAATATTATCACAGTGTACGGATACCAATCAACATTTGTAACAAGATGAAATGAACAACGCACATAAACTCCTCCCCTCAGACATCTCTCGTTCACAACCGTGACTGTAGCTGAGATGTTAGGCCTACAAAAACAATGAGAAATCGCACACGGAGCTAAATTAAATTTTGAAGCGTACCCTTATAAAACATTTACGTTGAGGGTGTGAGATAGGAACAGGCGAAAAGCGAATATAGATTATATACTACTACTTATTAAGTTTGTTCAGTTAATCCGCTAACTTCAAGAAAAACTGTTTGGAATTGAATTATACGTTTTGTGTTCGATAACCCCTTGATTGAGGAAGGCTTTAGGCTATACTTATATCATCACCCCACTCAGAAGAGAGGATTATTAATTATAAAAATGTCAAGAAATCTGGCAAATTTTCATACATTCTTGTAACATTATTAAACGATAGAATTAAATGGGGGTCTGGGGTAGATACACATATTTCGAAATGTCACGGGCGATGCCACGGTGTTCCGCTAGTTAATATTTAAAAGAAGGTAATAAGGTTGTGTTTTATGAGTGCGAGCAAGCTAAATCTCAATGACTAAAAATTCGAATTTTGCTGTAAGAATATTCTTTTCATGGTTTTTTTTTTTTTTTTTTTTTTTTTTTTTTTTTTTTTATGGTGGATAGCTTAAAGAGGACTCAGAATCTTCCATAATAAATTACGGGTATAAGATATATGTGAAACGAGTGTGGAATGTAAGACAGAAACATGTTTCATAGAAACATAGTTGATAGAATCATTGTTCGTAGATATCTCGGTTTATAGGAAGCACCGTTGACAGAAATCTCTGTTCATAGAGAGCACGTTTCTCCGAAAACTTTGTAAATCGAATGATTGCTCATAGGAAGCACAGTTGACAGATATCTCTGTTGATACAGAGCACGTTTCCCATATTTTTTTTTGTTAATAGAATGATTGCTCATAGGAAGCACAGTTGACAGAAATCTCTGTTCATAGAGAGCACGTTTAGCCGAAAACTTTGTAAATCGAATGAATGCTCATAGGAAGCACAGTTGACAGCAATCTCTGTTCATAGAGAGCACGTTTTGCCGAAAATTTTGTTAATAGAATGATTGCTCATAGAATCAAACCGCGGGTACAGCTTATGAATTGTTTACACCCAAGCGACGTCACCTGCTGACTATCGAATGAGGTGCAACGACGCAGGTGCCTTTACGGGGTTCGGAGGTCAGGCAGCAGTCACTCGCAATGATGCCGAAAATCAAAAACGATTGCTGTTCCTAGCAGTCAAATAAAAGTAGGTACACCCCAGACTCCAAATCCAGGTCTATAAAACTAGCCTTGCCTTACAGCACGACCTGACTTAGTTACATACCTAGGTAACACGGAAAATGTTTAGAACTGGCCAGAAAGAAATATTGCTAATGAAAACTTTTTTTGAATTTCAATTATAGAACTCTTTGGTAACCTAGTGTAATATATTGCTGTCATTTGTTTTTGTGAATTGGCGGCAAATGTAAAACTCTTGTTAAACGTGAAAATGAACTTCACGCGACAAAATTTTTGGTCAATGATTTATTATGACTTTCGTTGTGGGCTTACTCAACAACAAAGCTATGATAGGCTGCGATTAGCATTTCATTATGAAGCCCCATCTCGTGCCACTATTTACAATTGGTTTAACGAGTTTAAGCGTGGACGTAGCAATCTCAGTGATGATCCGCGTGAGGGACGTCCTTTAACAGCGACTACTGAAGATAACATCAGTGCTGTGCGACGTATGATAGAGGAAGATAAGAGAGTGACCTATCAGCAGATACGGGCAAGCCTAGGCATTGGTATGAGTCAAGTTCAAAAAATATTACACGAACATTTAGGCGTCAGGAAGCTTTGTACCAGATGGATTCCCCATACTTTAACCGACGACCAGAAACGCCTTCGCATGGACTGGTGTCGCGAAATATTAGATAAGTTCAACGGCGGTGACTCAAATGCTGTATTTGACATCGTCACAGGTGATGAAAGCTGGATATATTGCTACGAAACCGAAACCAAAAGACAATCAGCTCAGTGGGTGTTTCCTTTTGAGGATCGGCCAACTAAGGTAAAGAAAGGAAGAAGTCAAGGAAAAAAGATGATAGCCTCGTTCTTTGGTCGGAAAGGTCATTTCGCGACAGTTATGCTAGAAGATGGAAGGACAGTTACTGCAGACTGGTACGTCAATCGCTGTTTGCCTGTTGTCTTGGAAAAAAATCGACAGCAGCGCCCTCGAAGCAGGATCCTTCTTCACCACGACAATGCTTCAGCGCACTCCGCAAAACGGACTGTTGAATATTTGACTATGGCAGGTGTCGAGATAACGAGTCATCCGCCATACAGTCTCGACCTGGCGCCCTGCGACTTTGATTTATTCCCAAGAACTAAAGATAAACTTCGAGGTATTCGCTTTACGAGCCCTGAAGATGCGGTGAAAGCGTACGAAAATGCCATAGAAGAGACCCCTAAGGAAGAATGGGCCCACAGCTTTTCTGAGTAGTTCCTTCGAATGCTACGATGTGTAGAGAGGAACGGAGATTACTTCGAAAAACGATAAAAGTATTAGCAACTTTCTGCATTAAGCCGTTTTTTATTTTATAAACATTTTCAGTGTTACCCACGTATTTTGACGATTGCGACGGTATTGTATTAGGCCTAGACTCCTATCCGTCGTCACTCTCATCTCTCCTCAGCTTCCCACTCCTCGTTTAGGTAATGTTCCATAAACATTTATTGCCTCGGTGGCGTAACTGATAGAGTATACGACTGCCGCGCTGAGGTCCTGGGTTCGATTATATTCGAAATATTTGTAATCCGCAAATGTATGTTTCAGAGTTTGCATGTTTATAGAATCACGGAATTTTTTGAGTCAATTATTAATTCGGTAAACGATCACTGAGGTACGCAACTTTCACTATGGCTGGTCGTCGGATGGGTGACCACTTTGTGGCATTTACATTTGCGAGCGTTTCCGTGCTTCGGAAGGCACGTTAAGCCGTTGGTCCCGGTTGCCAGTAAAATGGCGGTCGTTAAGCCTGGTTGAAGGCCTTATAGGCGGCTTAAAAAATTTCAACAGCAGGTAGCCACAACCTGCGTCTGTCTATTTCAACACGGCAATGGGCTCACCACCTATTACGTGGGACAGGAATCCACACGGTGAAAAGTGGGCATATAATATGCCTCTGCCACCCCTTCGGGGATAAGGCGTGATGGATATTTAATTCAATCTATTACAAAAAACCTATTTGTTTTGAATGGCCCCAAATGAATTTCGACATCCAGTCGCAAAATTAAATATCTAAGACCGCTAGAGCTCGTCCTTTACAGCCTCTGCCTTGCCTCTACTTACACAGCAAAGCACACCAATGTGTACACTAACCCCTTATCTTGAAGGCCATTGAGTCGACAATCGCGCTCTCCCATCTAACGACTATTTGATTTGCCATTTATATTACGGTTTGTCGTACAATTCCATCACAAACACATACTTAATGAGTTGGTATTATTCTAAGCCACTTTATACAAACAGTTCTCGCAATTTAAAAGGTGTCATCTGATATCTGTCAATTTACTTAATATACAACTGCGAGATATCGGTGTGAATTGAATAGACTTATTGAGAATTTTTCTTATTATTCGAAAAGTATTGTCAGTATAAAGTTGCTTAATGTTCATAATTTTGTTTTTATATAAACAGTTTTAGTTCGTGTTAAGTAGGTACGGTAAATGCAACAGTAATTTTATAATTTTATTTTGTTTCCTGTGTAGCTGTTGTAATTTGGTTTTTGTACTACTTCCCCAAATCTCAATTAAATATTGTTTACCTACATTAAATCAGAACTTCGGTGGAATGCATTTGCTTATGGATCGTATTTGACATATGAGTGATGATGATATGTACATTGAAACGACGAGCTGCATCATACGTAGGTATTCGCTGTTGGATTCGCCTCAAAGAACTCCTGGGTCTCTTCGTCGTCACGTATTTCATGCCTCGATGGACGATGGACATGCGATTACATCACTTCTTAGTACCTACCTATATATCAATGCGGCTGACATAGGTCAAGGTCAAAGGTGCTAGCACTGGCCCACACCATGCCGTGATTTCCACGAGTTGCGTATTTAGTATTATAATTCAAGCACTACATAAAGTTAAGGATTAGTCTAGATATTCAGAGGGGGGACGCTGCTAGTATCTTCGGAACCTTGCCTCCTTTTATTAATATATTTTAGTTATTATATTATATTTTTCTGTGTCAGCGTTAAGCTGGAAAAGAGCGTGCTCCGTCGGTTTGGACACGTCCAGCGAATGAGTGAGGAACTATTGACGAAGAATATATGCATAGATCGTGAAGCCTGGCGATCTCTCCTCTCTGACTACCCCGTCAAGGATACAGCGTGAAGATAGATATTATATTTTTTAAGGTTTTTAGTTTTAGGTTCATTGTTCTATTATTTTTTTTATAATATTAAATAAAGTTAAATTTGCAAAAATGTTACAAAATTTAAAAAAACATGTATAGAAATTTGTTTATGACGTTAGCTGTCTAGTTTTGACATGTTGCTGGTGTTTTACTATTTTACGAATGACCGAATCTAACGAATGTCAAATTGAACCTTTTCATTTGTGATGTGCACGTCCCGCTAGCTCAGTATTCTGTAAACGATCACTGCGTTAAGCAATCTTACTGAGATGAATGACCGTTTGTCGCATTTCAGTTCCTCGGAACCTTACACGACAATCGAGAGAAATGAATTGGCAATACCTTGACAACCAACTGTAGATCTATACATATAACTAGGTAGCCGCAGTCGCAAAGGTGTAACCTATGTTAGCAGCATAATTGAGCGAAGCGTTAAATCAAACTAGGTATTTTCCCATAGACAACATGATTTTTGCGAATAACTTTTTTTATTAGATCGAATTTTGAAATTCGGGCTTCGTCACGACCTGCCTAATTTGAATATATTTCCGTAGCAGAAAAAAAATCCGAAGAGGATACAAACGCCTTCGCTTCGTTCAATAAAATACACTATTTAAAAGGGATTTTAACTACAAATAGTACATGCTAGTACCTAAATAAATCGTCAGTAGGTGCTTATATTTTATACTAATCATCATCAATTAAATTGATTCCATGAACTTTATTAGGTCGTTTGTTCTCCTTGCGGGGGGCTTACTTACGTTTGTTCCGGTACGAAGTCAACAATCGGCCATCATTTCTACGAACTGTTAGATGGGACTTTGATTAAGACATTTTAAAAAACAATTTTTAAAGACACAGTGATTTAATTAGATTTTCCATACAAAGAAATAGTAAAAAATACAAGAGTTCCGACCCGCTCCGAGATTGAGAGTCAACTGACCCTGGCCGGCACGCATGAGCCGTATATCCGATAACGAAATGCTGTGTCAGCAAGGTCAGGGGTGATGGTCAGCACATCCCCATACATCGGACGGGTATAACAACACCCCCATGAAGACTGAAGTTCGGGGAAAAACCAAAGTTCAGGAAAACTATACAACTTCTCTTAATCGCGGTAGTGGTATAGGTGAATCCTGGCATTGATCATTATTGTCTTCGGTGAAGGTTCCGACCTTCACCGAAGACCGGTTACCAATTTTTTACTTATATCTAGAACAAATCTTAATTATCTTAAATACTAAAATTATAGAAATAAAGGAGGTAAATACAAAGTAATGGGTCTGGTATTTTACAATTACAGGTTTTTCTGCTAATATTTTATCTAATTGGGATAAAATGTTTTGGTTATTGTGGTTTGGTAAAGTTTGATAGTTTAAATCCATCTTTTGTAGCGTGGTATAAGGCGCGTTATTTAACAAATTATCGTTTATGTTATTTATTTTACAACAAGGATCGCTTATAATACTAAAGTCTAAATTAGGGCTAGGAATACTTATATTAATCGCATTGGTATACGGGATAAGTCTAGAGTTTTTAGTATAAACTGTACACACATATTAGGAATTAGTAGCACACCGGTGCCGGTTATGATTATTTCACGTAATTCTGAGGCACCGCATTCAATTGATATTTTATTTGGATGAGATTGCGCGAAAATCCACTGATTATTTGTAATCGGTTTCCAGAAGTCTAGGTCGCCGGAAATTGTCACTGTCTTACACTGAGTAGGAATTACACTAATGGTTTTTTAGCAGTTCACTTTCGCAACTGGGGTTCCCATTTGTTAGTAGCACTATGGGTATTTCGCACAAAAAGAACTCAGAGCTTACAACCTTACACTTTTCTAAATTATCTAGGTTACAAAAATTTAACTTATCTCTAGAAATAGCAATATATGGGTTTGAAGGTGATATAAGTCTATAAGTACTAGAACTGTTTACTCCATGGGGAGTAGGTAAGGCTAGAGTATGATACAAATTGAAGTCATCATTGGTGACTAAAGGTATCTGTAATACAAATACTAACTTATTATTATAGTAATAACATGCATCCTTAGAAATACTTAATATTAAGTGAATATTATCTAAACTTAAGGAAATTGGTATCCCGGTGTCCCTAGGCAGGTGTCTGTCATTGTTAATCAATTCTTGGTATAATTGAGACGGAGTAAGAATATTAGGATAAAGAATGTTTTGACTACTAAGTACGATTGCGTTGGTCAGGTCTTCTAACTGAAACGACGATGTAAGTAAGGAGCTATCGAGGCTTATAAATTTGAAGGATTCTATCGTCGATGTGGTAATTAAAATATTATCTTTCATTAATTCGGCGATTTTTTTTTGATCCTGCTGAACACTTTCTATAGCGGAGTCATATTTTAATGCATCGTCCTCATCAATGGTACCGAAAACGTGTTTGAAGACGGTACCAATACCGCCAAACCACGCAGACCGCTTGTTGCGTTTTGGGATCAAGCGGGAGATAGAATAGTATTCGCGTTGGATGTCCCTGAGTCTTACTTATCTTATTTTCACAGGTCGGGTCATTAGCATTTGGCACATAATTTTAGTTAATTCTAATATTTTATCTAGGTTAGACAAGTGGAGGTTTATGTATGAGATATCTATGTAATTGATTATATTTAAGTCACTTTTAATAATTTTAAGTTTGCCTATGCTATCGAAGTAGATTCCGGAGTTGGAAGGATACGGCTTGATAAAATCTGGATGCGCAATGGTTGAGGCGCTGAAAAGAATAGTAATAATTGAATAATTTGTTGGTTAATCACGTCTGCGAGCGCGATGAGGTAGAATGAAATAAAGCTAATTAATCTAGATTTAATTAGTGGAAGTGGATGATTGTGGGACTTCTGCAGGTTTGATTTCATCGAAATGGTGTGATACGAGGGTGGCACTGAAAAATTTGAGTGAGGATCCTGCGTGGAATCTTTCGAGAGTTCTGACGCACCAAGTAACGCGAGCCGCTTTATGCTCTTCACAGAGCGAATGCGAATCCATCGGGAAAACAACTTTTTTACACCTAATTGTTCATGCAAGATTATTTGTATTTTACTCATGCCAATGTCTAAATTAGCCTGAATTTCGCGGTATGTCACATGTCGATCTTCCTCAATCAGCTTACGCACAGCATCAACGTTTTCTTGGGTGACTGCAGTTTTTGGACGACCTTGACGGGGATCATCACTGAGCTTGACACGTCCACGTTGAAATTCAGCAAACCAGCGATAAATTGTGGTTTTGGATGGGGCTTCATCACCAAATGCAGAAATCATCCGGTCAACACACTGTTTTTGTGTTAAACCACTTCGAAAGTCATAATAAATCATTGCTCTTGAATTTTCTCAAGTCAATTCCATTTTCTCAACGACTAAACAAGTTTGACAAAACTTTGTGACAAGACCGAGAATCTTTATTTTAAATAAATAAATGGCATTCGATTTTTAAAACCAAGGAGTTTTCAATTAAAAAGATTTTAATATGACAGGAACAGTGGAAATGTTCCATTCCCGATACTTTTAGTGCAGCCCTCGTACGTGTCATATGTTGATTAAGAGTGTGACTGTGTGATTATTGTTAACTTTTATGATTTTAAAGGGGCCTTTCCAGACCGGTGACAAGGATTTTCGGAGCCTTAAGTGGTTCTTAAGGTAAACGTAATCACCTGCTTTGTATTGTGGAGGAGTCTTAGTGTGAGAATCATAGTACGTTTTCGAAGTGTTTTTGGATTTCAGTATGTTTTCTAAGGAGATTCAGGGGTCATGTGATTACCGTCGATCGGGTTCACTGGGAAGCGGGATAGCGCATCGGCATTAGCATTTATTTTACCTTTTTAATGAACTATATCGTAGTCAAACTCTTCCAATTTTAGGCGCAAGCGAACTGACCTTGAACCAGGGTCTTTGCAATTAAATAACCATTGTGGTTTGTGTCTGTTACTATTGTGAATCGGTGGCCGTATCAGTAGGGACGAAAGGCTTTTGTGCCGAAGACTCTCCAAGGCAAGGCACTCCTTTTCCGTTACGCTATAGTTACATTCGGCTTTGTTAAGCGTACGGGAGGCATAGGCAATGGGGCAATCTTTTCCTATTGGCCCTTGGGATAAAATAGCTGATACAGCATAATTTGAAGCATCGCAGGTAAGTACAAATGGTTTTGAAAAATACGGATAGGCAAGGATTGGAGAGCTTGTGAGTTTGCGTCGTAAGGTTTCAAAAGCGAGTTGTTGTTTGTTCTCCCAGTTAAAGGGTGTATCCTTTTTGAGGAGAGAAGTAAGTGGTATAGCCAATTTGGAGATATCTGGAATGAAGCGTCGATGGTAGGATACTAGTCCCAGAAACGATTTCACGTCTTTCGGGCACTTAGGTTTCGGGAATTCAGTGATGGCTTTAATTTTTTCCGGGTTTGGCTTGACACCTTCGTTATTTATGGTATGTCCAAGATATGCAACTTCTTTCCGTAAAAATTCACATTTCTCTGGCTGTAATTTGAGGTTATATTTGCGGAGTCTGTCGAAAACAGTGGCTAAGTTTTGTATACTTGTGGAAAGATCTGGGGCGTAAACTACTATGTCGTCTAGGTAGACAAAACAGCGAGACCCTTGGAGGCCAGAGAGACAGCTGTTCATTAGTTTTTGGAAAGTTGATGGTGCATTTTTAAGACCGAATGGCATTATGTTAAATTGGAAGTGACCTTGAGGGATAGAAAAGGCTGTCTTCGCTGTATCTTGTGAAGAGATAGGAATTTGGTGAAAAGTATTGACTTTTCCCAAGCTGATCTAAGAATTCTGTAATTTGTGGAATTGGGTAGGTTTCACCTATGGTGACGTCGTTAAGTTTCCTATAATCTATTACGACTCTCCATTTTCTTTGGCCAGAGGCATCTAATTTTTTGGCGACGACCCAGATCGGGGAGGACCACGGTGAATCTGATGGGGTTACTATGTTCTGATCTAGCATCTTATTAATTTGACTCTCCACTTCTTTTTTGTGACATTCTGGGAATCTATACGATTTAGTTTGAATTGGTATATCTGTTGTTGTTTTGATTTTGTGTTCAGTGGCTGTAGTAAAGGTAAGTTGTTCGTTGGGAGGTGGAAAGTGTCAGAGAAGTCTGAACAAATTTGTAACAGTGCATCTGCTTCTTCATTATTGAGATGGGATATGCTAAGTTGCTTTAGGACTTCGTTTGTTCTGTCTAAGGTGTTTGGATTCGGTGATGACTTAGTAGATGTCGAAAGATTGGGCATCTAGTTTCTCTAAGGTAAGATTGAGGTTGGAGTGAATAATTGCAGGCTTTTCTGACGTGTTCACAACGGTAGATTAATGCGATAATTTTCTTTTACATTCACAATATAGTTTGCTATTAACAGTGATTTAGAAATATGTTGATCTAGAATAGCTCCTTCTCGAATATTGGGGTTACTAACAGTGCATTCAATTACTGCTTCTGTGAGCGGGGGTATAGTATAAAGTGGTTCAGAGAAGTTAAGGTTGATTAAATCATTTCCTATGCGTAGGGCGTGTTTGCAGTAATCAACTTGGCATGAAAAGTTTTTAAGCAGATCGTTGCCAATAATGCCGTCGTGGTTTAGGCTTATATCTTCCACGACATGGAATTCGTGCAGTTTTGTGATTGTTTCGAAAATAGGCATTTTGAAACTTCCAAGTGTGGGTGTGACATTTTCACCAGGGCCAATCCTTTTGAGTGTAATTTTAACATTGCTGAGTTTTAGGATTTTAGACGTGGAATTCAATTTCAACAGGCTGATACAAGAACCTGTGTCTACTAGAAACGACAAAGGTCTATTAGAGACAGGAGTTCGGAGAATCACGTACAGTAAGTACCGTTTTTCAGAATTTTTATTTATTTCGTAAATTGTAACTTTGTTATCCTTTTGTTTCAGGTGCTGCGGATATCGTGACGAATTAGGAATTAAAGAAGAACGAACGGCTATAGCGTAATTTAAATGTTTAAATTCAGCAGATGAAGGAGTACTCGGCATTTGTGAATTGTAGGTTTCGCGAGAGACAGAGGAATTGGTAAGTTGACGTGACGTAGAGGATTTATAGTTAGACCCGATGGGTTTCATGTTTGAAATGGGGATATTAGTGTAAGGGACGGTGGAATTAGTATTAGGGACAGTGGAGTTAATGTGGGGATAAACGGGTTTAGTATGAGTGACAAAGGGTTTAGCGGAATTAGTATGAGGAGTAGCGGATTTAGTATAAGGAGAAGAGGATTTAGTATAACGGACAGCGGATTTAGTATAATGGACAGTGGGTTCAGTATTAGGGACATTGGAATTAATATGAGAGAAATCGGATTTAGTATGAGTGACAAAGGGTTTAGCGGAATTAGTATGAGGGATGGTATGAGGAGTAGTGGATTTGGTATAAAGAGAAGAAGATTTAGTATAAGAGACGGTGGAATTAGTATGAGGGACAGCGGATATAGTATAGCGGACAGTGAGTTTTGTATAAGGGACAGTGAATTTTGTACTCGACACAGTGGATTTAGTATGGGATTTAGAGTGGGATATTGTAATAGCGGCAGATTTTGTATAAAGTGGATTCAGTGGATTCAGGATACGAGTGTTAGATTTGCATATAGCAGGACTAGTATATTTAGATACAGTGGATATAGTGGGAATACCAGGGTTTGAGATTGTCGGGTTTTGTAGATTCAGTGGAACACGTTTAGATACAGTGGATGCAGTGAATACGGTGGGTTTGGTACCGACTTCAGAGTTATAATGGTAATTTCCCGGGCGATACCTATCGGAAAATTCTATTCGTTTAAATCGTTGTTATCAACTTCGTCGACTCCCTTATCTTCTGGGTAGTCGATGGTAAAGGTCCGGCGTGGTGCAGTTTGAGAATTGTTTTCTGGTGAATAATTTGGGCGGAATGTCGATGTAGAAGGGTTAGTTTGATTACGATTGTTATTATATTGCCGTTTACGGCAGTTCTCGATTGTATGCCCTATGTTTTAGCAGTATCGGCAGATTGAATTATTTGTAAAGATTTTCTTCGGGGAGATTTGTCGGGGGTATTGAATATTCGAAGGACGATAGACTTGCGATGATAATTCACGGCGGGGCATAAATCTTGGTTTCTCATTGTTGTTGTTGTTTAGTTGCATTGGTTTTTTATAGGACGTTGACAGGATCTTTTCTTCTGCTACTGCGAAGCTAATGGCTGTGTTTAAAGAGTCAGGGTTACGACAGCGCACTATCTGTGACAATCGGGGGTTTAGGCCAATCACAAAGGTATGTAAAGCAAGGTCCTCCATTGCTGCTACGCGACCTGTCATTTCCGATTTCTTTTTAAGGGAGACCTTAATTTCGGTGAGTAATTTGGATAACAATGTTTCTATTTTGAGGGCATATTGGTTAACCGACGCGTTGGGCCCTTGTTTAGTATCTTGTAGTTGAGAGAGAAGATGAGTATAGTGTTTCCTATCACCGAATTGTTGTTTCAGGAATTCAGTGAGTTGTTCGAAAGATTCAAAATCTTTAATACTACATGTGCTCTCAGCTCTGTCTATTAATTGACTCAATATATATTTAAACAGTATAGGTTTTTGGGATTTATTCGCTAAATCATAAGCACTCTGACAATTTGATAGAAATGGGGTTTAATTTTTCCCTTGAACCGTCAAAATGTTTAATGAATTTAAGGTCCGTATTCCAGAACGTTTCTTAATACTCAATCAACGCTTGAGATTACATTTTGCCTTATAAAATCTACTCTCAAGTTTCTTGAGTATTGATAAACGTTCTGGAATACGGCCCTTAGTAGTACGTTTAGCTCTATCTTTACCTCACCTTCTATTGATGCTGCAGAACCGCTGGGAGCAATGGATACCTTTTCGGTTTTTTGCACCTTTTCTGGTAGCGATTCACCTTTGCTAGTCATTGTAAAATTTGGAGCAAAAAGATAAAAACAAAATTGGAAGCACAAACAAGAGATATTAAATCAGATACAAGAAGCCGTCTCCACACTATGAAACTTGTTCGATACTGTGTGGCCTCACGCGCAGACCGGACGGTTAATGTAAACAATTTTATACATAGACCTTAATGCACTAACTTGCGTTGAATTAAATAAAATGTTTAATTGAAAGGAAAATATACGGTGTATTTTATGTAATTATGGTAATAATTATCTAATTATTCTATAAAATAATTAATCTATGAGTATTTCGAAATGGTTGAGTTCTGTAATGAATCTTCTGTCAATATTTTTTAGTAAAATAGGGTCTTCAACATGTTAAGTATATGCTGGTTCGGTCACGGAGCCAGCGGAAGGTACACGACGAGCTGACACGGTCTTTCCGTGTTCGAAATGGCTTGAATTAATCACTTTATAACACGCACTTCTTCTTCTCAAATTGGGCACTTTTATGCTCGTGCGTTTTTATGCGAAGCGCTCGTGGCCCCGCGGTCTCAGTGTTCGGTAAACGATCACTGAGGTACGCAACTTTCACTATGGCTGGTCGTCGGATGGGTGACCACTTTGTGGCATTTACATTTGCGAGCGTTTCCGTACTTCGGAAGGCACGTTAAGCCGTTGGTCCCGGTTGCCAGTAAAATGGCAGTCGTTAAGCCTGGTTGAAAGCCTTATAGGCGGCTTAAAAATTTTCAACAGGAGGTAGCCACAACCTGCGTCTGTCTATTTCAACACGGCAATGGGCTCACCACCTATTACGTGGGACAGGAATCCACACGGTGAAAAGTGGGCATATAATATGCCTCTGCCACCCCTTCGGGGATAAGGCGTGATGGATATTTATTTATTTTATTTATTCACTTCTTCTCAAATTGGGCACTTTTATGCTCGATTTCACCACAGCACAAATTTAATAGAATTTTAGGTCCGTTTATATGCACTTTCATTAATTGTAGGCACTTTTAAAGGCGATTTCACCACGGTATAGATTTGAATAGTATTTTATGAGTTTTGCACGCACTTTTATATTTTTTATTTTGGGCACTTTTTGGTATTGATTTTCTCTATTCTCGGAGACGTATTGGGGTAAACGGCGGTTTTCGATCCCACCACGCTGCCACCAAAATGTTAGATGGGACTTTGATTAAGACTTTTTATACAACAATTTTTAAAGACACAGTGATTTAATTAGATTTTCCATACAAAGAAATAGTAAAAAATACAACCATTCCGACCCGCACCGAGATTGAGAGTCAACTGACCCTGGCCGGCACGCATGAGCCGTATATCCGATATCGAAATGCTGTCTCAGCAAGCTCAGGGGTGATGGTCAGCACATCCCCATACATCGGACGGGTATAACATGTCCATGTTACTCGCCTACTTTACTAGGCGGCCTATTCTTACCACTTGTTAGCAACCCTGAGTCCTCCTTCAAATTCCTTATTACAGATTCGATTAAAATAAAAATGTCTTTATTTTGCATAGACCATTTTAACGGCGCTTACAAATGTCATACACTAGAACTGAAGCTAAATTTAATATTTTTAAAGTGACCACCGGAATAGGAAGGTTTTTTTTGATGGCCTATTTACAATTTCATATTATTTCACTTTGCCAGCAGATCATTTCCAGGCGTCCTGCAAATAGTCTTTAAGCACATTTTTTACAAATATTTTTGTATTTCATAATTTTTTAATAAAGAGGAAAAAGGCAATTTGATTCAAGACGGGGATTGACCGTGACCTTTGCCTAACAATGTTTTAGCCACCTGAACTAACCGAACCGTATCGAATCAAGTTGAAATTCTCCACCATATTTTAACCGTCATTTTAAGAGTATGACCACAGCCATCTGGCTCTGGCCATACAGGTCACGGGGAAGCTTGTTGTAAAAGAATTTACAATTACCCTGGAAAGGATCGCCAATCTTAAGTAGTCGACTGTGGTGGACTGAAAGATTGTTTTTATATCTAGTATTTATATTTTATTTATCACAGTTTAGAAAAAATGAGTGACACTCCGAACAGTGACAGCGAGTTTCTCAGTGACAACCACTATCAAGGGCCACATTTGTCATTACTGGCAACATACAACATCTATTTTACCCCTTTTTTTAAATTAAACAACAACAAATAATATCAAAATATTTCATTTATTAACATTTTATAAAAAAATATATACATAATTATTAACATTTATAATATAGATACTGTGATAGGACCTTACAACTACGTTATCACAGCAGTGCATGTGGTATTGCATGCGATATAAGCAACTTAAAAACGACAGCAGAACAAGCAACTTTCAACTTAAAGCATAAAATTCAATTTAATAACATTGGTAGCTACCACAGAACAAGGTATCAATGTCACACGCCTTATTCTATACTAGGTGACCCCCCCCGGCTTCGCCCGTGACATACTTCGAACTCCCGTCGCACCTATTTAATCCCGTCGCTTATTAAAATGCATTATAATTTGACAGATTTGTCGACATTTATGACTACTGTTCCGCTCATCAAGAAAGTAGCGTGATTATATATAGCGTATAGCCTTCCTCGATAAATGGGCTATCTAATACAAAAATAGAGTTTTCAAATCCGACCAGTAGTTCCTGAGATTAGCGCGTAACCAAACAAACAAACATACTCTTCAGGTTTATAATATTAGTATAGATATTTCATACAACCAAGCGTGTCAGAGGGCGACACCCTTTCCTCATACTATGACCTTATTACTACAGACGAGTGGTAGGCATCTGACAGGCCATGTATGCCATTTTAGCATACAGACTGTCGTAACCTTGGCACGCGGTGTTATTATCATTTTAGTCTCTATTTGGGTCGGAACGAGCATTTCTTGTTCTATGGTAGCTACATACTCCCGTTTCAATAATGGTCAAACATATTTGGTAAACTGGGGGCCGAGTTTGCTATTTTTATTATTTTAAAATTGTACCGGTGGCTTTCTATTGATCGACGATTTCGACACGATTGAAATAGCAGACACTATTTATTTTCTTTTTTTTTTAAATAGTCTGCATTAAAAAAAATAGTTTCTGCTTTTTCAATCGTGTCGAAATCGTCGATCAATAGAAAGCCACCGGTACAATTTTGACAGTTTTTCATACTTACTATTACAATCGTACTCCAATAGACTCTATCGGTCGGCCGATAGAATTCTACTAACCAGTGGCCGCTAGTAAGTTGCATTTTTGATAGTCTACTACCATTTTGACAGCTAAAAACAGCTATTCTGATTCTATTCTACGGCTTGTCAATGGTAGACTCGACCCCCTAATCTCTTAGCAGCCAAATATCACCTGTCACTTCTCTAAATTTTAGTCGATTTAAAAAAAAGTAACGCCATTTAATTAATACAGTAGGCATTACAACAATATCTCTGATTAAAATCTGAATTAGTATTGTCTTGGACCGAAAATGCATTAAAAATAATAATGTGATCAACATTTTGTTATTATTATTATCATTTAGACCGCCATGTCCGCTTAAGCAGGGCGTGAACAGCAATTAGAGTATTGTAGAATCTCTAAAGCGAATTCGCTATTAAATATTTATCCAATTCAACATTTGACATTTCACTGCATAATCATAGTTAGACCCTGTGCTTTTCTTCAATATATTAAAGTCACGATTTTATATACAATTACTAGAAGAGCTCCTCGGCTTCGCCCGTGGCATGAACCCCAGTGGCAACATATAATGGTCGTCATTTAATTTTACCCTAAAGTATGAAACCTTGCCCGATTTGTTGACATTTATCATTACTGCTACGCTCTCCTGGTTAGTTAGTAGCGTGATGATATATAGCATATAGGCTTCCACGATAAATGGGCTATCAAACACAAAAAGATTTTTTCAATTCGAACTAGTAGTTTCTAAGATTAGCTTTACAATATTAGTAACGAACGAAACGAATATTATGAAAAATATCTCACATGACGTGTCGAGTTTTAGTTCCATTTACAAAACATTGACACAAATCCGCCCACTGAAACACTGAGACGTAAAAAGTTACATACATTTGCATAAAGGCAATTAGCACCATACTCGTACAAGCGGGTCCTCGTTTTGTTTGCAGCAAAACAGAGCTTAGAATGCAGTTTAGAGCCGCTTTCAAAACGGCTGCTAAACTCGTATAGATAAAGGATAGTGCTACAAAATTAATTTATGAAGCTTGTGTACTCGTAAGTAAATATCTTTACAAAAATGTAATATAAAATTCTGTGTAAATGAGAATTGATTATAAATAATCTAAAAATGTCTCTAAACGAGATATAAAATCGAGTCACTACAAGTAAGAGGGGGTTTGTGATAATAATAATTACATTTCATTCTAATTTTTGTAAGGTATCTAGTTCAGCAATGGTGATTTATATTAAGAGGGTCCTTCAGCACTTTAATGTATAATTTACAGTCATTTGAATTCTGTACTTTCTACGATGAAGGCAAAATGAAAATAGGCAATATTAATAATGCTTAACCCGAATTTCGCTGGAAATCTGGGTGTTACATTACAAAAGGGTATTCCCCTATTTCTTTCGGCTTTTTTTCTTAGCCTCAAAGGACCCATCGGCAATAATAAGTATTATGAAAAAACATTGTTGCCGCGCTACCGAAGATGTTGCCTACGGGCCTACGCAAAATGAATTTTTATGTCTAATCCCCTGACACTCGAAGGACTAAATTTCTTTAAAGTATATGTTGGTGAAATTCAAAAATTTGTTGGTGAAATTCTCAGAAAAAAGAAGACGTGAATTCGGTTTTATTTCTTTGATAAATAAAATTATGTTTATTTAATAGTAGTGAGAAAATGAAGGCTTGTGGGAAAATAAGGGTTTTGTGTAGAGTAACCAAAGGTATTCCATCTGTTGGGAAAATCCTCGCCGTCCGATTCTCCGTTCCCCAACCAGATACGGTGTTCACACCTGGCGGGCTGAGGCCCAACGGTTGATGTTTTGCTGTTGTACTCGTATATAACAGGCTTTGTAATGAGAATTTTTATATCACGATGAAGAATTCTTAGTATAAATTTTAGTTAAATTAGTTTTCCCTAGGTGGTGTCGTCACACTTATTCTTATTGTCCCAGATTAAGCTATGCTGAAGTGATAGTTTGTGGAAATTGAATACTGCTCATCATTCATTCGATTTGTTTTAAGCGAACTTTTGACGTAAAAGAGTAATGGACTGGAAATGAAATGAGCGAAAAAAAAGGAAATATGTAACTGAGACTAAAACTCAGATGATAGAAATAGCGCCAACCTATCCCCTGTGATTTCTACCAGTTGCGTAGTACTTTAAAGAAAATTTAAAGAAATCGTAGAATATTTCTTATGATATCTCATCTTAGCAGGAAAATCGTGTTAAATGACCCTGTAAAAAGCCATATTAACCAAAATAATAACTCATAGAGTCTGACATAGCATCCATAAGGATTATCACATGAAAAAAAAGTTCTATATCTCTCTACTTTATTTGATTTTTAAAACCTAAATTTTACAATTACAAAAACAGGAATGAATTTCATTGCTGGTTCTTTCTTCACAGATCTGTCTATAGCGATGTAAATTACGCATTAAATGACGAACACGCGTGCAATTTTTCACCCCATGATTAAAATTAATTTCATTCAATTTATTTTCATACAGATTCATCACCGTAGCCTAAGATGGACATTTCTCGTGCACACCCAGTAAAAACCTTCTAAGACAGGGGTCTTAAAGGTTGCTAAGCATGGGGTTCTTTATAAAGGTATGAAGAACCCCATGCTTTAGAAGGTAGTAAGTAGATTTTTGAGAAACCCGAGACAGATACAAGAAATATTTAAAAAATGTCCCATAGTATTTATTTATTAAAATAAATAAATATAAATAAATAAATATCCATCACGCCTTATCCCCGAAGGGGTGGCAGAGGCATATTATATGCCCACTTTTCACCGTGTGGATTCCTGTCCCACGTAATAGGTGGTGAGCCCATTGCCGTGTTGAAATAGACAGACGCAAGTTGTGGCTACCTGCTGTTGAAGTTTTCAAGCCGCCCATAAGGCCTTCAACCAGGCTTAACGACTGCCATTTTACTGGCAACCGGGACCAACGGCTTAACGTGCCTTCCGAAGCACGGAAACGCTCGCAAATGTAAATGTCACAAAGTGGTCACCCATCCGAGGACCAGCCATAGTGAAAGTTGCGTAACTCAGTGATCGTTTACAGAACACTGAGACCGCTAGGCCACGAGCGCTTCTATGTATTTATTTATTATTTAATTATTACATACCAAATCTGTACAGATATGTCTGAACTGTGCATTGTTGTTAGAACAGTCAGACACGATTACCTTTTATCATTACTAATATTATATTTGTGCAGAAATATTTTGAACGCACTAATCTCGCTCGGTAACTATTGAACCCATTTGAAAATATTTTTTTTGCTAGATAGCCTTTTTATCAAAGGAGGTTAAAGTTAAATATATATCATCAAGCTGCTACCCTGAATAGCGAATCTGTAATCATAAATTTCAACTAAACGGGCAAATTTTCATACATCATCAATCATCATCATCATCATCATCATCATCAACTCAATGAACAACAGTCCAAGCCGAGGGGCTTATGTAGTATCCTGTCAAACAAACAAAACATTGCAAATGGATTTGAAGCTTTTTACTCGCAATAACATTTTAATTATGTTATTATTCTTATTTCATCAACATTTGTCATAATCAGTAGACAAATACTAAGAGGCCGTATTACAGAAAGTTTCTCAATACTCAAGAAACATTTGAGTGTAGTATTTGAAGGCGAAAACTAGCCTTAAGCGGTTCTTGAGTATTGAGAAACATTCTGCAATACGACCCTAAGTGATCAACTTATTACAATAACTACCTTAAAACTTCATACAAAAAGGTTTCTCTTTAAAAATGTGTAACTGAAATGTACTGTTATATATATCTATCTCTGTCTCTCAGATCTAAAACCTATTGTCTTCCTGTTTCCTCCTGCCGATCGTCTTCTAGTTGCGAAGCTCGCATGTCAAGGGGCTAGTGGACCGCAGCTCTAAGAAGAACGGTCCTTCCTGTCCCGGGTTGAAAGTAGAAGGTGTGAGTATGTACTTACCTGATGGGAGGTTGCGTAGTTCTAGAACTACGAAGCCGGGCCTGTTGAAGATAATGCACATTTAAATTTAATACGTAACGATGTGATACGCAATATAACTAACTAACTATCTTCACGCTGTATCCCTGACGGGGTAGTCAGAGAGGACAGATCGCCAGGCTCACGATCCATGCATACTTCTTTCGCTTCCTGCAGATTTATTAATCGCTTCATACACGCACATCTGGGTATTCCAGTACTTTTGATTTTTCCGTTTTTGAGCAATCTGCTCACGTGGTCCTCATATGACGTAAGTCCAGGCCCATCCTGACCCTTTCTACCCTCTACTTCGCACCGACTCTGAAATTGTAAAAAAATTGTAACGTATCTTCAAAATCCATTCAGTAGATTTTGCGTAAAAGAGTAACAAACATCCATTCATACTTGCAAACTTACGCGTTTATAATATTAGTAGGGTTGCATTCTTCGCTATGATAGTGAAAGGCGCGTTATTTGTTTTTATTGGCTTGGCGTCCAATTAAATATAAAAGAACATGACTATGAAGATTGATGGATGGAGACCCAGAGGAAGGTCCAAGGAAATATGGATGGACTGTGAGTTATATGAATATGAAAGGAGTGAATGATCAGATGACGAATAACAGGAATGAATGGAAGAGACATTGGGCGCCGACCCCAAGTAAATTGGGGAAAAGGCAAGAGGATGATTTTTTTTCCCTCCAATTCGCTATTCAGTAACCCAGGTAGCGCAATTACTTTTAAAAAAAAGTGTGTGTGTGTGTACTTATGTACACGCGTTAGAAGTTATACTGCTTTAGTATAATAAGATTTCATCACATATATGTACAGCAACTCTTTGTTTGTAACAGGAATGATAAATTAGCAAGAAAAAAAACATCAAAAGAATGAAAACTGCTTTGAATGTAGTTAAAAGTTGTCATGGAAACACTTATCAGCTAACTTCAGGGTGTGTATAAGTTGTCATGGAAATACTTATCAGCTAACTTCAGGATGTTGATAAGTTGTCATGGAAACACTTATCAGCTAACTTCATGGTGTCGGGTTATCGTGACGATATGCGCGCATATCGTAAAAAATACTCTTTTTATTATTCCCTAATACGCTTTATGAAGTGTAACTTCTAACAGTATCATTATTAACTTACCTGTAGGCCCCAGAAGTTTCTTTCAGGAACGGCGCAGTGACGTTGGGGTCGTCTAAGCTTTCGACTCTCGCGTCCACGCCCAGAGGGTACTGCTTAGGGCCTTTCAGTTCCACCACGACGTTGCAGAGGGTGCGGCCTTCCGGCACCGAGATGACGAACTTCGGGTTGTTGGGGTACGTGGCGCGGTGGTTCTCACATCCACCCGCGGTCCGACCCGACCATTCGCCTTTCAGCTGCGGGAATAAATAAATAAATATTGTTGGGACAACTCACACAACGCCATCTGGTTCCAAACTAAGCAGAGCTTGTACTATGGTAACCAGATAACTGATAAACAAACTTATATATTTCTAAATACATATATATTTTAGATAAATACCACCCAGACACAGAATAAACCATCGTGCTCATCATACAAAGTTTTATCCTGCGTGGCAATCGAACCCACGACCTCTTGCGTAGCAGTCGGAGTCGGATACACTCCTACCGCGCCACAGAGGCAGTCAAAGGTTCTACGTTAAATTCCGTGAGTGTAATGGGTTTGACAAACGTTTTTTACTTTAAATGCCAAATTAATCTACAAAAAAAATACGAGAAAACCGTGATTTAATTTTTTATATTTCAAAAAATGACTGAAATATTTACGATCAAAGTGCGTATAACGCTGTTAAAATTTTTAAATCTCCCATAAAGCCTTTTACTTGACTTAACGACAGTCATGTTACTGGCAACCGAGACCAACGGCTTAACGTGCCTTTTGAATGGAAATATCATAAAGCACCTCACTCATTTGATGACCAGCCATAGCTCAATGCGTTTGATAGCAACTGGAAATATACTTAGAAGAAGAGAGTTTCGGTGTGGTTCAGTAGATCAATGGTTTAGAATATTATCCCGATTAGTGAAGGTTACGAGTATCTATACTTATATATAAGCTGAAGACGGTTTGTTTGGTTGAACGCGCTAATATCAAGAACTACCGTTCCGATTAGAAAAAATATTTTTGAGGCTATAGGCTATATATCATCACGCTACTACTCTGGACAGCGGAGCAGTAATCATAAATGTCGACAATTCTGACAAATTTTTATACATTATTGTAGAATTGTTTATAAGCGCGGTGATTAAATAGGAGCGACGGGGGTTCGAAGCATGTTACGAGCGAAGCCGTGGGGTTTACCTAGTAATATATATCTTGGTGTTAGATGCACAAATGAAGTTTCTAAGCCTGTTTTTAGTAGTCATGTGGGCGTTTGTGAAAATAAAAGAATACACACATACAAACATATTCTCACGCCTTTATCCCCGAAGGGGTAGGCAGAGGCATATTAAACGCCCACATTTCACCGTATGCATTTTTGCCCCACGTAACAGGTGGTGAGCCCATTGCCGTGTTGAAATGGACAGGTGCAGGCTGTGGCGACCTGCTGTTGAAATTTATTGAAAAGATTACAGACACAATGAATTTGGTTCGCTACTGATTTACAGAAGATGAAATAAGTGACAAAACGATCACAGAGAACCGAAACGCGTATAGTTCCGAAGAGACTAGTGCACACCGCGACAGTTCGTAGATGAATGTCCGAATGGTCGCCTTCCCCCTCACTACCTCTCCATGACTCCGTACAGCTGCACTAGGTGGCGCTTGCGTTCCGCAACAACTTCAGAGTCATGAATACGGACGACTCATGACCTAACTAAACCTTCCATACTCATGACTTATTACGACATAAATATTGTGACATTTTATTTTACACAGCGCCGTCTAGCCCAAAGTGAACTAATATAAGCTTGTGTTATGGGATCTAGACCACTGATAAACATAATAAAAATAAATAAATATATATCCATCACGCTTTATCCGCGAAGGGGTGGCAGAGGCATATTATATGCCCACTTTTCACCGTGTGGATTCCTGTCCCACATAATAGGTGGTGAGCCCATTGCCGTGTTGAAATAGACAGACGCAGGTTGTGGCTACCTGCTGTTGAAAATTTTCAAGCCGCCCATAAGGCCTTCAACCAGGCTTAACGACTACCATTTTACTAGTATGTATGTATTTAAAAATATATAATCGCTCGTGGCCCCGCGGTCTCAGTGTTCTGTAAACGATCACTGAGTTACGCAACATTCACTATGGCTGGTACTCGGATGGGTGACCACTTTGTGGCATTTACATTTGCGAGCGTTTCCGTGCTTCGGAAGGCATGTTAAACCGTTGGTCCCGGTTGCCAGTAAAATGGCAGTCAGTATGTATATATTTTTAAATACATACATACTAGTAAAATGGTAGTCGTTAAGCCTGGTTGAAGGCCTTATGGGCGGCTTAAAAATTTCAACAGCAGGTAGCCACAACCTGCGTCTGTCTATTTCAACATGGCAATTTATTTATACATACTATACATAGAAAACACCCAAAATCCGAAACAAACATTTGTGGATCACACAAAGTTTTTTCCGACCCGGGAATCAGAAAACCCGGGACCTCAGTCGCGGCAGTCGCATACACTACCACTGCGCCACCGAGGCAGTGAAATATAACTTACAGTTTTCTTGTACGGGTAAGGTTCCAACTTGGTGAGTGTGAATGGACATGTAGAATATGCCCGTAACGTATAGAATATTGTCTTGCTTTTCTCGTACTGGGACACCACGAGTGTGTACCGATCAGCACTCTGCTCACCGATCAGTAACTCGCAAAGGTAATGTGGACTGTTGATACGGATTCCATCTTTGTAAGGCTCGGGGTCATCTGGGGACATATAGAAAATTATAAATTTAAAGTACATTATCATAAATTTTAGAAAATCGGGCTCGAGTAGGACCGAGCTATTTTTCACTTGCTGGAGTAAGCTAGTGCTATGGGATGTAGATAATAACATATGTACTTATATATTTATAACTAATATTGTGGGAAACTTTATAAAAAGTAATAATACCGCGTGCCAAGTCTACGCGACCTGTCAGTTGCTTACCATTCGTCTGTAGGGATTTGTGGAATCGCATAGTTGTATGCGTCGTGAAGTTTTCCCGTTTCCCAGAGGAACTTAATCCCGGGATAAAATATAGACATGTGTAAGGCTGGTTTTAGTCTTACGCCGACGGCACGCGCACCGTCAGCGCTGATGGCCGAGATATATGAATTTTAGGAAAGCGTTTTTGAATGACGCGTAGCCATTTTATTATGGTATCGAAGACTCTGCACTGGATCTTGTTGCCTCCTACTTAAATGATCGGATACAACATGTTGATGTTAATGAAATTCGCTCCACTGGAGCATCTGTAGCTATGGGCGTACCGCAGTTTCTATTTTTAATTTATATTAACGATTTGCCATTTTATATACAGAACTTGTGCGACATTGTTCTATTTGCTGACGATACGTCACTTATTTTTAAATGAGATCGTACGCTTACTGATTTTAACGGCGTTAATAGTTCACTTGCCCAAGTTGTAGATTGGTTTACGACCAATAATTTGCTACTAAACGCTAAGAAGACAAAATGTATCAGATTTAGCATGCCTAATGTCAGGAATTGCGGTACAAATATAACATTGAACGGTGATACCCTTAATATTGTAGAATCAACTGTATTTTGGGGATCACTTTAGATAGCAAACTGCAGTGGAACGCCCAAATAACGTGTCTTGCAGGTAAACTCAGCTCGGCAGCCTTTGCCGTTAGTAAAGTCAGGCAGCTCACAGATGTAGAAACTGCATACTTTAGTTATTTTCATAGTGTCATGTCTTACGGGATTTTGCTGTGGGGTAAAGCAGCTGATCTACAAGTAATTTTTGTACTCCAGAAGAGAGCTATACGTGCAATATATAAATTGAGTGCTAGAGTGTCTCTTAGAGAGAAATTTAAAGAAATTGGCATTTTAACGGTTGTATCACAGTATATATTTGCAAATATCATGTTAGTTAAACAGAACATACATTTATACAATAGACACAGTGACATACATTCGATAAATACTAGAAATAAGCATAAATTAATTGGAACGCATCATCGTTTACAAAAGGTTCACGACTCTTTTGCAGGAATTGGCGTACGCTTATATAATAAAATTCCTTTAGACATTATGAACCTCTTGAAAAGGGCTTATTACACAATTAATGATTATTTGAATGATACAAATAAATGGAAATGAGTTGCTTGCTCTTCGCTCGAGCTATTTAATAACTAATATACATAATTATATGTAATTTGACTTTGTTATTGTGTGAGCACTATGTAGACTTATTTATAATTTTGATATTGACATGATAGTTGCTGTGTAGTTTTTGGGTATGTCATGCTCGCCTAAGTGTCCTGGCAGTGGTGGCGTATGCATCGGGTCGCCTTGTTCCCTACAATACGGTTGAATAGGGCGATGGCTGATATATGCGTCATAGCCGTGAACGGGTGCCGTCTGTTGGGACTGGTCAGCTCATAGCTGTTATAGCAATTGTTACAAATAATATTATTTAAATTTAAGGCAAACTAAGTTTAGTCGACTGTTCTCACATAAATTCAAAGGAACTATGTAAGTGTAATTTTAATGAACACAAAATATATTTTGTTTTTTTTTTTGTATAATTTCATTACTGTATAATTGGTCAAATATCATGTTAATCAAACTGTGTCAAATGGCGGTTAGAAAAGAGTGGCCATGAGTTTTATTGCCAGGTTCTTCCTCTGGCTCTACCTATTGCTTTGCGAATCTGGCAGTAAATGTAAATGTAGAAGCAGTAATCTTGACGTTCATAAGTGTTACTTTGTGACCTACATGACATAAAGATTTTTGATTTTGATTTTTTTTCGTCATCAGCGTGTGTACAATCATGGCGAATCACGAAGTGGATGCAGGTCGAATTATCGATGAGGTATGCCTGAGGAAGAAATTGTGGGATGCATCCGATCCACTTTACAAAAATAGAGGTTTTTATTTTTTGGGATACTTAGATACTCGTAGTACAAAGCAGCAATAAGTAATACACTATGCATTTTGGTCGTCGTCTGTACAGTAAGGCGGTCACTACGATACTAAAACGAGGCACGTTGAGCCTCAGCGCTGACAAACTACGCGCTGAGCTATGAGCGCTGACGGTGCGCGTGCCGTCGGCGTAAGATTAAAACCACCCTTATTCACACGTGTAAGCTATATTATTGTAAAGTGTTATCAAATTCCATTCATTAGTTTTTGCAAAGTGTAACAAACATTTATCCATATATTCTTACAAATTTTCGCATTTATAATATTACTAGCTGACCCGCGCAACTTCGTTAACGCCACATAAGAGTACTACTAATACCTTCATGAACATGTGTACAAAGTTCGCGTGAAAGCGTAACAAACAAACTTACATTCACATTTATAATATTAGTAAGGATAAGGATAAGTATTTTAATATTAATATTAGTCGGAAAGGAAAGATCTCCAGGCTTGCAATTCATGCATACTTCTTTTATTTCTTGCAGATTCATTAGTCGCTTTATAAATGCACGTCTGGGTATCCGAGTACTTTTGGCCTTTCCGGTTTTAAGCAATTTGCTCATGTGGTCCTCGAACTAACTATGTAACCCCCTCAGAGATACAGCGTGAAGATAGTATAGTATAGGACATGTATTAGTATTACTATTAGTTTTAGTATATTAGTATTTGTAAGAAGTAAGATAGGAAGTTAAGATATAGAGTAATGTATGTAATGTATTGTGAAAAGTAATTAGTATGCTAGCTTATTCTAAATTTAAATTTTATAGTAGAAAAATTTTTCAGGGTTGAGCTGGATTTGAATCACCGTCTTCTGGTGCAACGCACCAGACGCATTTACCAACTACACCACCGAGGATTAATTCGTCATTTCCGAGTATATCTCGGTGGTGTAGTTAGTGAACGCGTCTGGTGCGTTAAACCGGAAGACGCTGGACGCTGCTCGACTCCAGCTTGAGACTGAAATTTTTTTTCACTTTACAATTTTATCTATACTAATATTATAAATAAAGCTGAAGAGTTTTTTTGTTTGTTTGCTTGGTTGATTTAACGCGCTAATCTCAGGAACTACTTGTCGGATTTGAAAAAATCTTTTTATGATAGATAGCCCATTTATCCAGGAAGGTTATAGGCTATATATATTTACGCTACTTCCCTGGAGAGCGGAGCAGTAGTCATAAATGTCGACAAATCGGGCATATTTAATGCATTATTGTAGAATTTATAAGCGACGGAATTGCCCACGGGCAAGCCGGGGGTCACCTAGTGTATGTATAAATGTGTAATGTATGTCTCTAGTGCGCACGAGTGAATAATACTCACAAGGGTAGTACACCCTCCGGCCGTTCTTGTACACCAGCAGGGTTATGTACTCCTGGTTGTCGCGGAAGTCGTCGATCTGCGTGATGTGGCGCGTCAGCAGCAGCCACACCGCGCCTCGAGCCTGCACGTGCAAGGAGAACTGCGGGTTCTCCCCGATATTGTACGCGTCCTTGGCCGGGCCCGTACCCGCGTCCCATTTCCTATAACGGTACTTTATGATAAAAAAAGCACAGGAATTTTCTATAAACATCGTGTTAATTCTACTAACTTTAAATTTGTTTTGCCCGCGGCTCCGCAAAAAGTGGTAAAGTTTTCCCGATCCCGTTTCCCACAGGAACTTGTTCCCGGGATAAAAAGTAGCCTATGTGTAAGTTATATTTTTGTAGTTTCATCAAAATTCATTTAGTAGATTTTGCGTGAAAGAGTAACAACACAACACTCATTCTTACAAACTTTCGCGTTTATAATATTAGTAGAATTTGTTATAGAAGTAGCTGACAGCCTACGGCACACATAAATTTTATCTCGAAACAGATTCCTGTAGGAAATTTAACCTACCTAAGGGTGGTGGTACATGTGGGTGGTGGTTTAACTGTCCTGCATCCCTTTCTTTGAGGAGTTCAGTTCGTCATTCCTCCGTTACAATTAGTAAACTTGACCGTTGTGCGTTAGGATTGACGAATCGAGGGTGTGTGGTGGGATTCTCCTCTACTCCTTTAGTGGTACATTTCCTGATTTAATGAAACACAGCAAAGTCGTTCCCTTGTTCAAGGCTGGCAGCGCTACAGAGCCGTCTAATTTCCGACAAGTGTCAGTGCTGCCAACTTTGAGCAAAGTATTTGAAAAAATAATCTTGAATCAAATGCTATCCCATTTTGATAATCATAAAATACTCCATGCGAATCAATTTGGGTTTACGAAAGGGCGCTCAACTTCCGATGCTGGTGTTGAGTTATTAAAATGTATTCATGAAGCATGGGAAGACAAGCACGATGCATTAGGTATATTTTGCGATCTATCAAAGGCTTTTGATTGCGTTCAACATGAAACGCTGTGCAAAAAATTACACCACTATGGAATAAGAGGCAAAGCTCTCGACCTTCTGTCTTCATATTTGAACAATAGAATACAGAGGGTCGATATTAATGGTACACGTTCTGTAGGATCCATGGTTACAATGGGTGTGCCGCAAGGCTCGATACTTGGGCCATTCTTGTTCCTCATTTATATTAATGATTTACCATTTTATGTAGGGGACAGGAATAGGATTGTTTTGTTTGCAGATGACACCTCATTAATTTTTAAAATTAAAAGACAATTAGATAACTATGACGATGTAAACAATGCAATTGCAAGAGTAGTTCATTGGTTCAGCTCAAATAATCTTTGCCTTAATGAAAATAAAACTAAATGTATAAAATTTACTCTACCAAATGTAAAACAAGTTGCGGCCAATGTTCAACTGAATGGACAAGTGTTAGAGTTTGTAGAATCAACTGTGTTCCTAGGTATAACTATTGATGCCAATTTGCAGTGGGGCCCACACATAGAAAAGACAGCCTCTAGATTAAGTTCGGCTGCATACGCTGTAAAAAAGATCAGGACTCTAACAGATGTGGATACGGCTAGAATGGTTTACTTCAGCTATTTTCATAGTATTATGTCTTACGGTATTCTCCTTTGGGGGAGTGCTGCAGATTTAAATATTATTTTTGTTCTACAAAAGCGGGCTGTACGCGCTATTTATAATTTGGGCCCCAGAGTTTCTCTCCGAGAAAAATTCAAAGAAGTGAATATTCTAACCGTACCATCACAATACATTTTTGCCAATCTTATGTATGTCCAGAAAAATCTATCACAGTTTTCTAAACTCTGTGATAAACATAATATAAACACTAGAAATAAAAATAATCTTTCAGTCCACCACAGTCGACTACATAAGATTGGCGATTCTTTCCAGGGTAACTGTATACGCTTTTACAACAAGCTTCCCTGTGACCTGAGAAATTTACCTTTAAATAAATTTAAAAAGTTTATTAAAAACAAGCTTTGTGAAAAAGGTTTTTACTCCGTTACAGACTATTTGCAGGACAGGGACGCCTGGAAATGATCTGCTGGCAAAATGAAATAATATTAAATTGTAAATAGGCCATCAAAAAAAAAGCCTTCCTAAGTTTCTTGCCGGTTCTTCTCAGGCGGGCCGCGTTCCGAACCGGTGGTCGCTTTAAATATTTTAAATAGTGTATGACATTTTGTAAGCGCCGTTAAAATGGTCTATGCAAAATAAAGATATTTTTATTTTTTATTTTTATTTATTTTATTATCGTTCTACAATGGATTTCCGCCATGTAACGCCCGATTCAATTAGTTATCTATCTCGTTCGCACTTATGAGCTTTATAGAGCCGCTCAGTAGCAATACCGTTTGGTTTAGCCTCAGAGCAAGGAATCAATGTCACTCGCGTGCTCTCTATTAGAGACGCCTCACTCTATATACCTCATACAAGTAAGCGTCTCATGGGGCGTCATACTTTACTCATACAATTACATTGCAGACGAAAGTTAAGCGACTGACAGGTCGCGTATGCGGTTTTTCCATAAAAATTGACGCAATCTCTGTTGTTTCGGTAAATTTGTAGGGACGCAGGAGTTTTATATACTGAGGCGCAACACCTTTACGAGGGCAGTTAGGTACCCGAGGAGTTTTAGTGGGTATTCCCAGTGGCACCACGATTGGGTACTGGGTAATCAGTACATAAGTCCATTGCTTAGTAAGCAGGGGGTAGTCTGTAAGTGGATCACTACTTGTAAAATAATATTTTTTGTTCTCCATTAGGCGTGAACGAGAGGGAACGAGCAACGTTTCTTGCTCTTAGAGGTTAGCTAAGCAAAAAAGAACTTACTGGTGAATACAGTAGGTGTACTCAAACATCTCCGGATTCCAGTTGAGGTAGAAGACATCGAAGAAGTTCAGTATACTGGCGTAGTCGATCCAGAAGACGCCGTTGTCGTACTGCGCGGCGCTGTCGGGGTCGTAGTTGAGTGTCGCGCGGAGACTCGGCGTCCAGTGCGTCAGGTCCAACTCGGAGTAGTTGCCTCGCCAGCGGAGGTGCGACCAGGGGTTTTTTAGTTTTAGGAGTTTCACGCCCTGGAACACAATTATTTTGTAGAATAAATCGGAAAATACAATGAGGTACAATATTATAAAGAGGAAAGATTTGTGTGAAAAACTACTGGGCCGATTTTAAATATATTTCACCATTAGAAAGCTACTTTGTGTGTGTCACGAAGAAAGTAGCTTTATTCGATTTCCGAAAGGTTCCGTACAAAATCTCGAACAGAAAAACTTCCCCACGCGGGCGAAGCTGCGTGCATCAGTTAGTATTCTACTAATAATTTAAAAAAAAAATAATAAAATAAAATATCCATCACGCCTTATCCCCGAAGGGGTGGCAGAGGCATATTATATGCCCACTCTTCACCGTGTGGATTCCTGTCCCACGTAATAGGTGGTGAGCCCATTGCCGTGTTGAAATAGACAGACGCAGGTTGTGGCTACCTGCTGTTGAAATTTTTAAAGCCGCCCATAAGGCATTCAACCAAGCTTAACGACTGCCATTTTACTGGCAACCGGGACCAACGGCTTAACGTGCCTTCGGAAAGCACGGAAACGCTCGCAAATGTAAATGCCACAAAGTGATCACCCATCCGAGGACCAGTCATAGTGAAAGTTGCGTAACTCAGTGATCGTTTACAGAACACTGAGACCGCGGGGTCACGAGCGCTTCTAATATATTAAGCTGAAGAATTTGTTTGTTTGGTTGAATATGGCGCTAATCTCAGGAACTACTAGTCGAAATTGAAAAAATATTTTTGTGTTTGATAGCCCATTTATCGAGAAAGGCTATATGCTGTATATCATCTCACTACTCCACCCTCTTTACAATGATCCTGTATCACTAAGGCAGAAAAGTCGAAATAACTTTGTGTAATGTGTGCCTCCAATCGGTCGAGGGTCGGTGACGACAATCGGTCCAGGGAGAGATGGTGCCGCCGAAAGTAGAGAGACTGTGACGAGAGGGTGCCGCTCTTCCCAGCCCGTTTGTACCATTATCTGAGAGACTCCTACCAGGCAAGGTGACTGCGGCCCAACGGTTGATGTTGGACTGTTGTATACGAGTATATCATTCTTTAGCGCGAGAACTCCCATAGTGCGATGCAGGAATTTTAGTATTGTATAAACATTATACAAAGAATTACTATCTCAAATTAGCCGAATAATATTGTTTCAAATTCGTATTGCATACCTACATTTTTCTATGTGTTGTATTTGCAGTTGTATTTTTATTGGTTGTTAGACAGTGACAACACTTAATGCAAGTGTAACAAAACAATATATCACACATAAATAAAACTGCGTGTGCGTGCATTCATGAATATGGCTATTTATGATCGTGTGTATAAATGAATAAAAGTTAGCATTGTGTGTAGTGTAGTTTCCCCCAAAGCACGAAAGTTGGTTGAACATGATTTCATACTTTATTGAGTACATTACGCGTCCAGTGGTTAAATCGTCCTAGGGCGCTGGCTGCCTCAAACTACATAATATTGATACGAAAGTGAAGTATTCAAAAGACTTACGTTGGCGAGTCGCACGTCGAGTACGGCGTAGGCGTGTGTGGCCACGAGCCCGGTTCGCTCGGCCTCCGCGTCCGAGAGCGGGCCCGTGGCCACGGTGACGAGCACGTGGCCGCGCTCCAGGCGGCTCCGGATCTTCTCGTACAGCGCGTCCGCGTTGAAGTCCGCCTCTCCGGGCCGGATGGCGCTGCGCTCCGGGATCCATCCCGTCAGCGCGTGCAGATCTATATTCTGTCATTCATTAAATAAATACATACATTTTATACGTAGGAAACACATAAACTTCGAAATAAACGTTGGTGGATGATACATATATTTATTCCGAACACTAAATTGCAAATACACACACAAACATACACAAATATTTGTTGAATCGAACACTAGACCTCAGCGTGGCAGTCGTGTACGCTACTACTTACGTCTCCAAAGCTGTAGTACTAGTAGTCATGTCATTTTCCAGGGGTAGGCAGTAGCATACTAAACGCCCACATTTCCAATTCTACTTTGTCCTTCATGATAGGTCGTAATGCCTATTGCCATATTGAAATGGACAGGAGCGAGTTACAGGTAACTACTGTAAAAAAAATGTAAGCCGCCCGTAAGCCCTTCGACTTGGCTTAACGACTACCATGATACTGTTAGTCGACGGCTTAACGTGCCGCCTGAAGCACGGAAAGGCTCATAATGGTAAATTGATTTTCCTCTCTATGAGCATACAACCTAAATAGTAGGATAAGTATAAAAACATGATTCAAAGACCAGGATATAAACTAGGATATACAAAGCAAGAAGAAGTCCTGACTGCGCTTCGCCGCATGAAGAATCGGAAAGCTGTCGGACCCGATGGAGTCCCCATCGAAGCCTGGAAGGCGATGGGTCCTCGCGGTGTGGGCATCTTAGTAAACCTTTTTAACCGCATACTCCTCAGCGGGCAGATCCCAAACCAATGGAGACTGAGTATTATTACTCCAGTCTTCAAAGGTAAGGGGTCAGTGCAGGAGTGCGGGAGCTACCGCGGTATAAAGGTGATGTCCCACACCATGAAGATCTTCGAGAGGATTATAGACTCTCGGATCCGGCAGGAGTGTACTCTCTCGGAGTGTCAATATGGGTTTCGCCCTGGTCATGGGACCACTGACCCTGTTTTTGCCCTGAGGGTTGTCGCAGAGAAATATAGGTCGAAGAACACGCCTCTGCACTGTTTGTTTCTAGACATGCAGAAGGCCTTCGACTGTGTTCCTCGTGCGATGATCTGGTGGGCACTGCGGTCCAAAGGGGTTCCAGAGGTCTATATTGACACTATCCGGGACATGCACTGTGACTCCGATTCAATGGTTCGGACTGCTGTTGGCGACACGAAACCCTTCCCCATCACCGTCGGGGTACACCAGGGTTCTGTCCTTAGTCCGCTTCTGTTCAGTGTAATATTAGATGAATTGTCGGACAGCATCAGAAACCCGCATGAGCAGCCTCCATGGTTGCTCATGTATGCTGACGATATTGCGCTGGCAGACGCGGACAGGGGCAGATTGGTGCGACGTGTAAAGCCGTGGAAGGAGACACTTGAAAACGGCGGTCTGAAACTAAATGTGGCGAAGACCGAGTACTTGGCACTAAACTCGACAGATCCCACATCCGTCCGCATAGGCGGTGATTTGGTCGAGCGCACGGACCAGGTTAAATACCTGGGATCTATTTTTCACACGTCCAGTGACATCGATTGCGATGTCAAGTCACGCATTGCTGCCGCGTGGGCCAAATGGCGGGAGATGACCGGTGTCATTTGTGATCCTAAAATGCCGATCCGGTTGAAGGGACAGGTCTACAAAACTATTATTAGACCTGTCCTTTTACATGGCAGTGAGACGTGGCCGATATTGGAGCGACACAAGCAGGAGCTGCGTGACACGGAAATGAAGATGCTGCGGTGGATGTGTGGGGTCACGCGGATGGACCGCGTGAGAAACTCTCGCATCCGCGGCGGCCTTCACGTCCGTGACATTGCAGACAAGTTGCAAGAGTGTCGCCTTCGTTGGTATGGTCACGTCTTGCGGCTACCGCCGGGCTACGTAGGTAACAAATGTCTGGCCATGTCAGCCGGGTCCCGGTAACAGAGGAAGACCCAAGAAGTGCTGGCTTGACGTCGTAAGGAATGACATGCGTGCCAATGGTCTCACTACAGGGGATGCCGACGACCGTGCGAAGTGGAGGAGAAAATGTAGGAAAGCGGACCCTTGGCGTCGCGAGACGCAACTGGGACAGACGCTCGGATGATGATGATACAAAGCAAGAAGAAAATGCTACTCACGCTATTGGAACCAGGGAAATCATATCCACCCATCACTTTCATGTAAGCTTTCTCGAGCAGCGATACCCAAAACTCGTTCTTATTACTCGAGTATGAGCACAGTAATCGACCATGTTTGCTGTACGGTAATCGATCATCGATTATCACCTAAAAGTATTAATAAATTAAAAAATATATAATGAAGATTTTCTGTATCATTAAATCCATTTAATGTTATAAAGTTTTACGGCTTCACAAGAGACACAAGAGACATTATTTTAATTTACATTATTCAAATATTACATGCACAGCACGTCATGAATCACAATAATCAATTTGATTGAAATTTTATTTAAATAATCTGCTTACCTTTCTACGTACACCATTAAGATGTAGCTTCACCATGTACTTGCCGAATGGGTTCAAAACGGGTGACTTGCTTTTATTCTTTGGGTATATTATGGAGGTAATGATCTTCTTATTAAATCTCCTCTCATATAAAGCGCTGACAGCTAATGAAGCTACGAATGAGCAGTCAGAAACTATCTGAAAATTTCAATAATATATAAATTCATGGGATGATTAAAAGTGTGCAGAAAGCTAAAAAGATTTGGACTTGGAAAGGTAAATTAATTTTGGTCAAATAGTGAATGAAAGAAGATTAATTTTGATGCAGTTTCAAGACAGTTATCGTTCCCTATGAGTGTCATAGTAAGTGTTACAAATAGTGACAGCTATCAAGCCTGGTGCAGGGGCGTGACAATAATATTAAAATCATCCTGTAAAATAACTGTATACTTACAGTTTGCTTGATACTAAAACAATCAACATGTTCTGCAACTACCATCTTTGGATCTGTACAAATCTCATGGGGGCGGACCCAGCAATCAAATTCAGCGGCCTGTTTCGAGGACAACTTCAATTCACTAGCCCTATCTTCAAATGGTAAAGCATATTGAAACTTCTCCGACAAGTCGACATCCATGAATGGTAAGAAACAGTTGTTGTTGATATTTGACGTAGTTCTCAATACTTCTTTCTCTTCTTCTGTGTATGCCGCTAGTTTGCCACTAACTTTTAGATGTACACTTTGTTCCCTAGTTAAAAGTGCTTTTGCTGGTGGTACAACTAAAACACACAATAAAACCTAATTTTATAAAAATTAAAAAGTAGTTGGTAGTAATAAAGTTAATTAAAACAAATTTAAACTAATATATAAAGCTGAAGAGTTTATTTGTTTGTATGTTTGAACGCACTAATCACAGGAACTTCGGGTTGGATTTAAAAAAAAATATTTTTGTGCTGCATAGCCCATTTTATCAAGGAAGGCTATATATCATTACGCTACTACCCTAGAGAGCAAAGCAGTATTAATGTCGACAAATTGGGCAATTTTTATGCATTATTGTAGAATTTATAAACAACAGGATTAAATAGGTGCGACGGGAGTTCGTAGTATGTCACGGGGGTGGACACTAAGTTTAGTATAAAAATCTTGTGCATTTGGATGCCTTATAGTCAAAAACTGATGGCAGACAAAGCTTTAAGATTAACTGACCTGGTCTCGCTCCTTGATTCAATGCGAGTGAACTCATTTTCTTGATACCTTTTAATTCTTCAGCTCTGTCTAGAGCTTGAGCTGCTAAACTCTTAATTTTTGCCTTTGTTTCTGGATCACTTGTTTTCTGAAAGGTACAATAATATATAATAACGTAATGTGTAATTATTATTGTAATGAAATTAATATAATAATGCATGAAATTATACATAGGTACGAAGTATTATGTAAAAATATTAATCAATAATAAAGGCTATAAATAAATAAATAAATAGTTTTGTTTAACCACCTTTTTAAGATTTAAACTTTAAATATTCTATAACCTCACAAAACTAAAAGATAAATTAAAAATTAATTTTGATATGTTTTATTGTCCTTTTGTTACCACTATCCATTACCAATACAATCCCGGGACTATACCGGGATACCAAAATTAATTGTAGATAATCCCGAATCCTAGGATTAGTAAAACCAACCAGGATCAAATCAACTAGCCGGCTACCCGTCTACATCCAATATGTGTACTTTCTAAAAATGAACATGATAGCATTTCTATAAAGCATCAAAACATACAACAGAAACAGCCAACTCTACAGCCTGTGTGTAAAGTTGCAATGCTGGCTCTTTCAAATTCTCCTCATCCGCATCTAAAGCTTGTTGCATAAGGAAGTAGCACTGTTGCATGGCCCGTTCACTTTCCGCCTGCTGTGCTCTATCTGAAAAGAAAAAAAGAATTGTCAAGCTTAACTCTTTAATATTAATCTAATTTAATTGTACAAATTAAAAGTGTACCTTTTTGTTCGCTCAAGATAGTCGCCCTTTCTAGATATTCCTGCACTTTTTGTCTCAATTCTAACTGTTTGTCAGCGGGAAACCGATCCCTTATTCTATCTAGAAGTCTTGCAGCTGTTCTGTAACATTCTACAGCGTTTTCCGTTTGACCCGCTTGATCAAATTGAACCGCGAGAGATGCAGCCTCAGTCGCATTAGCAAAATCACTCATTTTTGCTACTATTATCAAGGATTTAATGCAACAATAAAAAACATGATTCACAGGTAGGCCTTTGGTTATTAAAAATTATACAATGTGTTTACACTTTATGATGCCAAATAAGTTTTTTCTACATTAGTATTAATCTCAAAATGAGTTAAAGAAGATAGAGTCAAACAGGTAGATTAGATTCATAAATAAATAAACGCACGGAACTGAATCGAAAAATGTACTTGTAAAAATGTCAGATGAAGACACTAATGACTCAGCTCTAACATTTCAAAGCATTTTAAAAAAAATCTAAAGCTGTCATGTCATGTCATATGGGACTTTTGGCGCGAAGATGAGCAGTGACGCACGTTTGTCGTATATTATTTTCAAAAACTAGTGTAAAATTCGTGTTTTTGTGTTTAATAATGGTGGAATATTATACATAAAGAGTTCGGACGTGCATTAGTTAAAGAAAGTGATATATTGCAATGAATAGCGGTGTTGTTTGTGTTAGTGCCAAATTTCCATAAAGAGCTCCAATAAGGGATCCACTGCCTTATTGGGGCACGGACTAGGACCTAGGACTGAGGACTTGACATCGACAAACTACTAGACAAGACTAAAACATAATAGCAAGAAATTAATAAATACTGAAGACTAGGCTGTATGGATTATGTTTCCTTTGCCTGCCCAAGATGGGCGAAGACAATTAAAAAAATCATGTCATATGTCAAAGTGACAAATCTGTCAGCATTTTTTTCTTTGTGTGCGTGCTTGAGCTTCCAATAGCTTCTTAAATCCTACTTCATAGGGTCGGATAGGGTGTCGTTCTCTTGGATTGAGTTTTGAATTACTATTTACTAAGGAGGGATTCATTCGTCTGATACTCTGATTACCAACACCCTGTCGAAATCGTTTGCAATGGTTAATTTGCTTTTCTTAGTGGTATTTTGAAAATCTATATATTAATTTATAATTTTTGTGAAATAGGTAGTTTTGATAAATTGGAAATGGCCTCAGATACTCTGGCGAATACAGCAGCTGAAATCCGTGAGAATTTGGTATGAATTTACTCTATTTAACTAAATATTTGCCACTAAAATTAGTATTATTGTAACCTTTTTTTTGTGACAATCTCGAAGTGACCTTCGCTCTTTAAATTTGCTTGCATAAATATGCCATCGTCTTTACAGTAATTAAATTGATAAAGACCCTATGGTCTTTATCTGTTTCATAATTGCATGCTTATACTTGCACACTGCTTTTGTTTTGTTAGTTGTAATACCGATATGTATATTGATGTCAGCACATTATCGAAAATTCTTGAAAGAATTAAGTTAATTAAAAATGACCTTGTTAACTGTATTGAGACATGAAAGAGCACAAATTGTAAATATTCCATTTATGTATTTAAAAAATGCTAGGACAGTGTAGAATATAGTTTAGTTTGATAGAATGTAGTCTAGTGGTTTGTAAACTTTGATAAAGCATATTTGGGCTAGACAACTCTTTAAAATATCTATATAATGTATTTTATTTACAGTTTTACCTAATCCAAAAGTAAACAGATTTATCTTAACTTGGTTAAAGGGACTGAGGTCCGTATTCCAGAATGTTTCTTAATAATCAACGTTTGAGACTAGATTTTGCCTTGTAAAATCTACTCTCAAGTGTTTCTTGAGTATTGATAAACATTCTGTAATACAGCCCTTAGTTACTCAGAGAAATAAGGCTTTGTATACAACTATAAACAAACTCATGTACTCATTACACAACATAGAAACCAGATACCCACACCTACATTTACAAACTCACACTCAATATTCACTTGTCCAATATTTATTCTTTCCATTGTGGTTGTATAATCTAATAACACAGTGCAATAAAAACATACAATAATCTAATATGTCCAGAAGATCTATGCATTCACATAAGTAAAATAAATTAAACAAATAAAGCTTAGTTTCCACTAGATAGCGCTGCGTGAAGTGGAACACAAGCTTTATAAACTTGTGCTATGGGATCAAGACAACTGATAAACATATTTATAGTAGTTGATGACATGACCATAGGGTATTTTGGCTGGTGATTTCAGATACAGGCTTGAACCTATTTCAAACACCAGTCCTCTAATAATTTTAGAACAAAGGTATGTGTAAAATCTTGCTTTCAATAGAACACATCAAGCATTTTATGTAGAGATCCGCTCAACATAAAATGCTTGATGTGTAAGTGTAATATTGAGTATCCATGGACCCCAAGGGGCACAACGCCGGAGTTCAAGTGAAAAGCACAGTCAAAATTGTATACTGTAATTTATGTAACAACAATTTAAAATTAATATAAATCTATTATTAAATATTAACAGTTCCCAGTCTATATATTTTGACAGTATTAAGTATCTTTGCTAAGTACATTCATAAAAATGAGAATTAGAGAAGGAACAAGAACTAAAGGTTATAAAGGATTAAATAGCACCTAAACTAGTTTTAGTAAAATATTGCCCTAGATATCAAGTAGTAGAATTATTCAACAGATTACTAGATTATCTAAAGGACTTAGTATATAATAAATACATGTTTAAAGCGCAATCGAGGACTTTCATATTGGCCAAATGTTAATACTCAGTAGATGAACTGTAGATGATTTATAGCGATAGTTGTTAAAGGTTAAAATAAGTTATCAACTTATATATATTTAATATATTTTGATATTTTATTTAATTTTAATATATTGGGACAATTTACACACAGCGCCATCTAGCCCAAAGTAAGCTAATATTAGCTTGTGTTATGGGATCTAGATAACTGATAAACATACTTATATATTTCTAAATACATACATATTATAGATAAACAACACCCAGACACAGAATAAACCATCATGCTCATCACACAAAACTTTATCCTGGGTGGGAATCGAACCCACGACCTCTTGCGTAGCAGTTGGATGCACTCCCACCGCGCCACAGAGGCAGTACATGTTAAGTAAATAAATAAAGTGTATCACCCACAATTAATTACAGGTGACAACTGCTGTAAAATTTCTATCAAATCCAAGCATACAGAGATACACATTAGAAAGCAAGGAACGGTTCCTTCGGTCGAAGGGACTCACTGAACCAGAAATCCAGAAAGCCTTAGAAAAATGTATGGAAATGCTAGACGTACCATCTATGACATCAGAACTCATGTTCTTCCACCAATCAAGACGTTCTTGGTTCAGGGATAATGTGTTACCTGTGTTAGTGTATGGAGGATTTGTTTATGGATGCTACTGGTTTTACAAGGTAAAATTGTGAAAAGTATTTTTTTTAACATAGGTACTACTAAAATATAAAAGTAAAGGAAGTGTTAAAGGGGACCAAGCGACCTCTCCTGCTAGTGGTGCACCTGCCGACTTAAGAGTTGAGGCGACAATGTAGGCACCCTTATGGGATTATGTCAGGCGACAGTCGAAAATTAAATGCCAAACTATAGCTGCTCCCGGCATATAAATAAAAGTACACCCCAGGTCCAAATCCAAGTAGAGTTTGAATAAACTGGGAAAACACTTAAGATGAAGAAGACTTAAAGGCCTATTATGTCTGTCTTATCATTGACGGAATAATTCTGTATATTTTTTTTTGCAGAACTACATCCGACAACTGTTATTTGTAGAGCAACCAAAGCGAAAATCCACAGCGGACTGCATCGACGAGTTGCGCAAGAGTTTAGACATATTGAACGCCAACGTGGCGTCACTTCGCGGGGAGATGCAAGTAAACGCCCATCAGAACGCGCTACGATCCCAATTGGACAATATAAAATCTGATATATCTAGTGTAAAAGGAATTTTGCTCAATAGGTATGATTTCTATTACTATAGATTTGTTTATCACTAACGACTTTATCCCAAAAGGGTGGCAGAGGCTTATTATACGCCCACATTTCACCATGTGCATTTTTGTCCCACGTAACAGGTCGTGAGTCGATTGCCGTTTTGAAATGAACAAGCGCAGTTGTGGCGACATGCTGTTGAATTTTTTTAAACTTTCTATAAGGTCGCCACCTTGGCTTAAGGACTACCAAGTTACTAGCAACCGGGACTAACGACTTTAGGTGCCCTCCGAAGCATGAAAACGCTCGTAAATGGAAAAATGGAAATATCTACAACGAACTATACTGCATTATCTTTAATTATCTTTACACAATGCATCCTTACAGAGAGAATTGATTGCAATTAAACTTCTCGATTCTCCGGATCTCTCTCAGATCTTAGGCAAGGATTACACAGTCAATAAATATAGCGATACTTGCGATCTCGCGATATTTATTGATGTGTAAACTAAATCTGAAACTCTGAAACTCAGGCGTGATGATATGTATGTATGTAAATAGCAAATTCATAGGTAAAAGACCTACCTATGCATTCGAAGATTTGATGTCAGTAATTAATATTCAAATGAAACATGTAGGTACCACGCTCAATTATACATGCACTTAAATAGGTAGATGCGCGTTATGTGGGTCACAATGACTTCGCGGTATGTGAATCAAGTAGACAAGTAGGCTAACATTATACTAATTTAGAAAATATAGAATTTTCGAAACAAAAAAGTCAAAAGTACTCGGATACCCAGACGTGCATGTGTGAAGCGATTGATGAATCTGCAAGAAGCGAAAGAAGTATGTATGGATCGTGAAGCCTGGCGATGTCTCCTCTCTGACTACCCCGTCAGGGATACAGCGTGAAGATAGTAAGACTCAATAGAATTTACGATTTCAGAAATTTCTAAATAGAAATCTGTACAAATATTTAATGCTGAAGACTGTTTGTTTATTTGTTTCATTGGTTGAACGCGCTAATCTCAGGAATGACTAGTAGGATTTGAAATATTATTTTTGTGTTGGATACACCATTTATCGAGGAGAGCTATAGGCTATATATCATTACCCTACTGTCATGATTGAAAGCGGAGCAATAATCATAAACGTATATGACAAATCTGGTATCTTCTTTATATATTATTTTAAAATTTATAAATGCCAGGATTATATAGGTGGGACGGGAATTCGAAATATGTCACAGGCGAAGTCGTATGTGTCATCTAGTGGTAAGTAAAATGAGAATCCATAAATTGTTCGTTTAGTGGATATTCTCTTGCTGATCGTTCATTATTTCGAGCACTGTACCGATAATCTCTTGTCGAGAACGATCAGCTATTTGCGAATACTATAGATATGCAGTATGCGTTAAACCTCTTTTATATTGACTGCCTCTGTGGCGCGGTGGGAGTGTATCCGACTGCTACGCAAGAGGTCGTGGGTTCAATTCCAACCCAGAATATAACTTTGTGTGATGAGCACGATGGTTTATTCTGTCTGGGTGTTATTTATCTATAATATGCATGTATTTAGAAATATATAAGTATGTTTGTCAGTTATCTGGTTACCATAATACAAGCTCTGCTTTGTTTGGGATCAGATCACGTTGTGTGAGTTGTCCCAATGATATTTATTTATTGCTGCGGTACAAAGTAAAGGCCTGCGCAGACGAGGAACTTTGTCTGCAGAGGACAACAATACCTGAAACGTTAAAAACATGTTCACCGAGAACTACATACGGACGCAACGTACACGGTCTGCGATCAATGCTGCACAGACATTTAGGGCCGTATTACATAACGTTTCTCAATACTCAAGAAACGCTGGAGATATAGCGATACTTGCGATCTCGCGATATTTATTGATGTGTAAACTGAATCTGAAACTTTATTGACGATATTGACAAAAAGTCTGGATATTTTGTGATCCATCAATAATAGTCAATATTTATTGACTATGTGAGCGCTCGTGGATCGCGATACTTTCAGTACCCGCCCGACCTGCGCACCTTGAACATGTCAGACGATGCATTAATTGAGGATTGGGTGGCTTCGCCTGGTTCAGTGGACGAGTCAGAAGCAGAATGTAACAATATTGTTCCTTAACAATTTATAGAGACTTTCGAAACGCTTCCTGAGTTGTGAAGGGTTAGAAATCCAACTTTTGAGTGAAGCCGGGGACAAAATGCTGGTATAACTCAAATTTATGAGCGATCTTCCTGTAGCAAAGTAATGCAGTCACTGCTAACTTCTCTCTCTTCTTCTCAAATGAGTATCTTGTTTGGTAACATATGGCGGTATGCGGTCTAATAAATTCTCAAAAATAGATTATTAATAAATTATTCATACGAAAGTAATTTCTATAATCTTCAGAGTCCGACAGTTTTATTTCACATTATAAATAAGTAAACGGGATTACTCACGTTTTTACGACCAGTAATAGACCGACCGGTTTCAGCTGTATTTAGACAGCCTTTTTCAGAGGTGCAAACCGTTCGCCGAGCACTCTTTACGCACACTGCGCGCATCCGCTCTCGCCGCTCGCGCGCTGCCCGCGTTTTGTTGTTTGGGTATTCGGTGGACGTAGGGTTGCGCCGAGGCACACGTGAGATCCGCTTCACTATTGCTGCCATCCAAACTATTTGGAGCGTCTCTGCATGCATAGCTCGCAACAGACTCGCTTTCCACATTACAACGAGCACCACGAAGGCACGGCTTCCATGTAGGAGGTAAACTCCAGCCCACATCTCTATTAAAATTCGGCCGCCTCCCTATCTCTATGGCTTCTCGAATTTTCCGGGGTACAAAGTGCTTCTCCCGCGACAAGATCTTCACCTTATCAAAACGGATAAAGTGACGCGTATCAGAGCTCAGTGCATGCTCCACCACCGCGGATCCGTTGATATCTTGGTTCTTCATGGAACGTATGTGCTCGCTGAGTCTCGTAGAAACGTTCCGCTTTATCTCCCCGACGTAACATTTTCCACAATCACAGGGAATCATATAAACACCGGGGACACCCAGAGGGTCTCCTTTATCCTTTGGAGAGCGCAGTAGATGTCGAAGTTGTGTAAGGGGACGGAAGATAGTCTTGATGCTGTATCTTCGGCGTAACAAGTGTCCTACCACATCCGTCACCCCTTTGACATATGGGAGGAAAGCCACCGCTCTCTCCACCGATGCAGGGCGAGTCCGTGCACACGTATTAGCCACCCGCCAACTCTGTCTCCAGTTGTATCCGTTGCTGCACAACACACCCTTCACATGCTCCAGCTCAGTATCCAGGTATTCCGGGTCCATAATCTCAAAGCCCTGTTAATAAGCGTCCGTGGAACTGAAGCGAGATGCGCTGGGTGATAATGTGAATCCGCTCTCAGATACCTATCTGTGTGAGTTGGCTTTCTGTATATCCCGTGAGATAGTCGACCACTCGAATCTCGATTCACCAGTACGTCCAGAAAAGGCAAGGCTCCGTCTTTCTCGTATTCCACGGTAAATGCAATCTTCTGATGGACACCATTCAGATGTTGCAACAATGGCCCTACACTATCCCTCCGAATAATGACATATGTATAATGAATATGTGTATAATGAATAATGACAAAGATATTGGATTGTGATATTTATTGACTGTAATCCTTGCCTTACGGCCTTCGCAAACGAGGGACAATCCCCCGCATACGTTTTTGTCCCTTAAAGTAGATCCTTCACCTTTATATTGAATAGGTACCCCCAAACAACTGAGGACTTCGATCGAGACTAAGCTCCGTATTACAGAACGTTTCTGAATATATACTCAAGAAACACTTGAATTATAAGGCAAAAACTAGCCTCAAGTGTTTCTTGAGTATTGAGAAACGTTATGTAATACGGCCTTAAATGTCTGTGCAGCATTGATCGCAGACCGTGTACGTTGCGTCCGTATGTAGTTCTCGGTGAACATGTTTTTAACGTTTCAGGTATTGTTGTCCTCTGCGGGCAAAGTTCCTCGTCTGCGCAGGCCTTTACATTGTACCGCAGCAATAAATAAATATCGTTGGGACAACTCACACAACGCGATCTGATCCCAAACAAAGCAGAGCTTGTATTATGGTAACCAGATAACGGACAAACATACTTATATATTTCTAAATACATGCATATTATAGATAAATAACACCCAGACAGAATAAACCATCGTGCTCATCACACAAAGTTATATTCTGGGTTGGAATTGAACCCACGACCTCTTGCGTAGCAGTCGGATACACTCCCACCGCGCCACAGAGGCAGGCAATATAAAAGAGGTTTAACGCATACTGCATATCTATAGTATTCGCAAATAGCTGATCGTTCTCTACAAGAGATTATCGATACAGTGCTCGAAAAAATGAACCAACAATTTATGGATTCTCATTTTACTTACCACTAGAGGACACGTACGACTTCGCCGGTGACATACTTCGAATTTCCGTCCCACCTGGCATTTATAAATTTTAAAATAATATATACAGAAAATACCAGATTTGTCATATACATTTATGATTACTGCTCCGCTTTCAATCAGGACAGTAGGGTAATGATATATAGCCTATAGCTCTCCTCGATAAATGGCGTATCCAACACAAAAATAATATTTCAAATCCTACTAGTCATTCCTGAGATTAGCGCGTTCAAGCATTAAATATTTGTACAGATTTCTATTTAGAAATTTCTGAAATCGTAAATTCTATTTAGTCTTACTAACTATCTTCACGCTGTATCCCTGACGGGGTAGTCGGAGAGGAGAGATCGCCAGGCTTCACGATCCATACATACTTCTTTCGCTTCTTGCAGATTCATCAATCGCTTCACACATGCACGTCTGGGTATCCGAGTACTTTTGACTTTACCGTTTCGAAAATTCTATATTTTTTAAATTTAGTATTTGTAAATTAGTATAATGTTAGCCAGTACTAGTCTACTTGATTTACATACCGCGAGGTCATTGTGACCCACATAACGCGCATCTACCTATTTAAGTGCATGTATAATTGAGCGTGGTACCTACATGTTTCATTTGAATATTAATTACAGACATCAAATCTTCGAATGCATAGGTAGGTCTTTTACCTATGAATTTGCTATTTACATACATACATATCATCACGCCTGTCTCCCATCGGGTTAGGAAGAGGTTATGACTTTCCACTTTCTGGCATACAACTTTCGCTTCTTCTACTTTCATAAGTGTTTTCATGCATGCCCGTAGGTTAAGGGTACTCTTGACCTGAGCTTTTCCCAAAAGATCTTCGTTTTAATTGGCATACGTACGCCGTGGTCGACCCCTACCAGTTTGCCCATACACTTTCACCACATAAATCTGCTTCGTCAGTTTTCATCTATTTTCAGCCATCCCCTCCACGTGTCCAAACCATCTAAGCATCCCTTTCTCTATCTTAGTCACCATATCTTCTGCCATACCGCAATGTTCCCTTATTACGCTGTTCCTTTCTTTGTCCATCAATTTCTCTCCAGCTATAATTAGCTTATATTTACTTTTTAGATTACAATTTAAATGGTGCTTTATTTACAAAACATCAGCAGTCGACCAATAAAAAAATGAGCAGTACAATACGTCGAACAATAGCATAAATTCATAAGTAAATGGTAATTTAATTAGTAGAGAACTGAAGATTACCGCTTTCTTCTTATCGTCTTATAGTAAGGGCAGCGTTAATGTTCACTAGGAATTTCATACCGGCTGATACACATAACAATAATAATAGTACCTTACCAGGTCGCCACAACCTGCTCTTGCTCCTGTCCATTTCAACACGGCAATAGGCTCACCACCTATTACGTGGGACAAAAATGCATACGGTAAAATTTGGGCGTATAGTATGCCTCTGCCGACCCCTTCGGGGATAAAGACGTCACAATGTGTATGTATGTATGTAATATACGTCGCGATAAGAACCCGAAATATCATTTATTGTTGAAGTCAAACATTGTGAAAAACGCGAAAATTTTAATCATTTAAATAAACAGAGTACTAATTCAATGGTAATTACAAAGTAAATTTGTTATCAACCAACAACGATTAAGCGTTAATCTTCAACTGCTGATAAGGAGATCAATGACATCGCTATTGTCATAGAAATAGAAGCACCGTGTATTCTACCATGTGTGGGTGCTATATTTATTGTACCAGCGGACGTCCCGCGGTGTGCCTTGTATTCACGTGGGATTAAGGGGACTAATAGTAGTTTAAGTTACTCCTTAAAACAGCAGCTTGTCCCAACAATAATTATATTTATTACATACCTATTTTCACGCCAAGGGATAGGCAGGGGCATACTGTACGCCTACATTTTACTGTTTGCATTTTTGACCCACGTAACAGGTGGTGATCCCATTACATACACAAAGATTTTTTTTTTAAAGTTATATGTGTTTAGTAAAAAGTTGTTAATTGGTAACAAGCAGACACTTAAATTTTATTTATCTACATAGATTTAGTTTTATGATAGCAATTTTATTCGTGTTCGTGTAACTTCAGCTTACATAATGTTACACCCTGTAGCATCATCTGTAGCTCTCGAACATTTTGTAAGCTTCCCTGTATGTGATTGAGCTGAACTTAGTCATTGTTATACCTACCATACCATTACATTTTGTTTTTTTTTTTTGTATCGATCCTCAACCTTTTGATAACTAACTGAGGTAGAAAAGACGACCATACGAAAGTGATAATATTTACCGTACGTATGAAAAAAGGTAATAAACTATTGCTGTCCCTATCTACATTCACGTGAATACGCTGTACAATTGCGTAGGTACCTACATAGATAGTATCGAACAGCAAAAAAAGTGTCGTTCGTAATTTGGTTGTGTGGTTGATGACGCTTACCTTATGGTGGATTCCCAAAGATATGGATATAAGGAGCGTTTTTTCTAAGAAAAATAGAAAAACCGTTCAGTATTTTTATTATTTTCTATCTTTTTCAGGAACCAATTCCCGGCACTAAAAGCACGACCAGATCCCCCTTCTATACCGGCTTGGCAGCGTCAATCGGAAGAAGCAACATCCACAGAAGCCGCTTCAGAAGAGAAAAAGAAGAGCCACAGAAGTAGAAGTCAGCGGTCAGAATCTGGTGGTTCCAATTCCAGTGAGGGAGAGCAAGTGACAAAGAACAGTGACAGCAGCCTGGAGATAATGTGAGGGGATTTAATAGTTCGTAATGATATAGCTAAGTAATAGAATATCAAAGCGCTCGTGGACCCGCGGACTCAGTGTTCTGTAAACGATAACTGAGTTACGCAAATTTCACTATGGCTGGACCTCGGATGGGTGACCACTTTGTGGCATTTATATTTGCGAGCGTTTCCGTGCTTCGAAAGGCACGTTAAGCCGTTGGTCCCGGTTGCCAGTAACATGGCAGTCGTTAAGTCAAGTTGAAGGCCTTGAAAAATTCCAACAGCAGGTAGCCACAACCTGAGTCTGTCTATTTCAACACGGCAATGGGCTCACCACCTATTACGTGGGACAGGAATACACATGGTGAAAAGTGGGCATACAATATGTATGCTTATGCCACCCCTTCGGGGATAAGGCCTGATAGATAAATAACTAACTAAAATAAAGATGCATGGATTTGTATGTGCATGTATGGATTTTTTTTGTAAATACGGTTCTGGTGACGTCACAGTTGTGCGGACACACTCAGCCTTATCCACTAGGGTTTCCGGAGCGGCAACATGACGTAAATTATGGAACATTGTTATCATTATGGAAATTGCTTTAGGTTACTGCCTACTTCCATAGTACATTGGATCATGTATTAATTGTTGATTCAAATCTCCGTAGTGAGTCTATCAGGTACTAAAATTTATATTTGTGATAGTAGTAGTATCTCCATTCACATCATACATTATGATCAGTAGTCAGCAACCCCAATGTTGTTTATTAAGTTGTAAGTAGGTATTTAAACTTTCCTGGTCAACTAACATTAGTACTTATTAGATTAACAAGGTTTGCAACGGTGCCGAAATATCGGAAATACGCAGTAACACATGGTAAATATCTCGATAACTCTTATTACTAGAATATCGGTAAATTCTTTCACAAGAACTTACCCTATATACAAGGTATTTTGTAAAACGTAGCATAATTTACTATATCGTAATAATCTTAATCACTACATATTATAAAACAAAGTAGTTTTTCGCTGTCTGTCCCTATGTATGCTTAAATCGCAACATTTTAAAAGTTTTTAAAAGTACGCAACGAATTTCGATGCAGTTTTTTTAAATAGATAGAGTGATTCTTATAGAAGGTTTTTATGTATATTTTGTTAAGTTTTTGTATAAATTAACTTAATTATAACAATATATGTTAGCGGTGTCAGAAAAAATTAGCCGTCTGGGAGCTTTTAACGAAAACGCTGCCTAAACCCTTTGAGATATAACAAAATAATTTATGGTGGAATAGTGTATCTAATATAGGTCTACAAAAAAGTGCGCGACGGTATATGTCTATCTCTTAATGATACCGTACTATATCCATTTTAATACTTTAAAAAAACAGCAATATTAAAGCGGCAATTTAAAGGCTATTTACACAAAAACATTATTAATGCTTATCATTTTTATTATGTTCGTTGGCTTCAGCATTTTATGAAGATTATTTTGTCCCTTTACACTTTGCAAATTAAAACAATATCTTAGGCGATATGGCAATATCAAAATATGCTCAAATAAATTAATTTCGTGTAACAATAATTCGACCGGGCCGTGCGGGCGCGGTTGTAGATACTTGAGAAACAAAGTCGTTTTTGGCTGTCTGTCCGTATGTATACTTAGATCTTTAAAACTACGCAACGAATTTCGATGCTGTTTTATTTAAGTAGATAGAGTGATTCATAGAGAAGGTTTTTATGTATATTTTGTTAAGTTTTTGTATACATTAACTTAATTATATCGACGTATGTTGGCGGTGTCGGAAAAAATAAGCCGTCTGGAAGCTTTTAACGAAAACGCTGCCCTTTAATATATAACAAAAAAAATTATTGTGGAATTATGTATCTAATATAGATCTACAAAAAAGTCCGCGACAGTATATGTCTATCTCTTAAGGATACCGTACTATATCCATTTTAATACTTAAAAAAACAGCAAAATAAAGCGGTTATTTAAAGGCTATTTACACAAATACATTATTAATCCTTATCATTTTTAATATGTTAGTTGGTTTCAGCATTTTATGAAGAATACTAGCTGACTTGCCCGGCTTCGTCCGTGACATACTTCCAACCCCGTGGCAACCATTTAATCCCGTCGCTTATTACTTTTCCAAGGATGTATGAAAGTTTCCCCGATTTCATTACATAGACATTTATGATTACTGCTCCGCTCTCCTGTCTAGTGGCGTGATGATATATAGCTAAGAACCTTCCTCAATAAATGGGCTATCCAATACAAAAATAATTTTTCAAATCGGTCCAGCCGTTCACGCGTGATGGCGTGACCAAGGGAAATAGGGATTCATTTTTATATAATTAGATTATTATTATTATTATTTCTATTTATTATTTAAGTTCTCTTTTTAACAACTCAGGTCATTAACGACCACAATTAACATATTAATTTAAACTATATACAATACTAGCTTATTAATATTACAATTATAAACAATCGGTTAAGTTAACGTATTAGGTAATAAACAATAGGTATTATTATACTAGGTTATACATGCCAATAATTTTCAGAAAATGTAAGATTCGTGCGTATCCGTGTTGATTTAAGCACTCTTTTAAGGCGTTTGGAACCCTACAAAACTGTTTCGAAGATTATATTGTCCCTTTAAATTTTGCAAATTAAATGAATATCTTAGGCGATATGGCAAAATCAAAAAAATGCGCAAAGAAATTAATTTCGTGTAACAAAAATTCGACGGCCCCGTGCGGGCGCGGGCGTAGTACTTGAGAGCGGAGAAGTAATCAAGTAATTTGGAAAGTGTTTATACGTTATCGTGAAATTAATAAACGACGGAATTAAAAGGGTGCCACGCGGTTCGAATTATGTCACGGGCGAAGCCGGGAGGTCAGCTAGTAATATTATAAATGCGAATGTTTGTATGGATGTTTGTTACTCTTTCACATAAAAACTACTGAATAGATTTTATTGAAACTTTACAAAAGTATAGCTTACACATCTGAATAACACATAGGCTACTTTTTATCCCGGGAACAAGTTCCTGTGGGAAACCGAAACGGGGAAACTTCTCTACGCGAGCGAAGCCGCGGGCATCAATTTGTAATAAAATAAAATTATGTAAATATGGATTTGGTTTTAATATATTTACGTATATTAATAAATTTTACAGTAATTGTAGGTATTTTTCTATGAATTTATTTTTGGGAAACATTTTGGGGAGTATTGGGTAAGGTTTTGGTCGAACCTTTAACAGGGAATTGTCGCGGATCTTCAATCTTCGCCTAGCACTTGATGACTAAAAACTAATTAGCGCTTAAATGTATAGGAATACTAATACATGTATTGGATCATGAATCACTTTTTAGGGTCTAATGTGGAATGGGTCCACAGCTGACCCCAGACATTCATTGGAGTAATAAAGTGCAGTCCCCGCTACATTGCGTAATGGTGTTAAATAGGGGTATTTCGCAAGACTGTGTTTTAACGCAAGTGAAGTCGCGGTAAACTAATATTACTTCGCTCGCCATACCTTATCTTATGGTTCTTCACATTAGTTGTGCACCAGTTCAAAAATAATTTCAACATTTTTGCCATCAGGGAAAAAGGTGCGATACTACAGAGTAAATCTGAAAATGTTGCTAAGAGGGGAGGAGAAGGTAATGTGATGGACAAACCCATGCGCCCTTTGTCAGCGTATTTGCTGTGGCTGAATAGCGCAAGAGAGCAGATAAAGGAACAAAATCCTGGCATAAAAGATAGGAACATTGGAAAGAAGGGAGCAAAAATTTGGATGTCGATGAAGGATAGGAGTGAATGGGAATTAAAGGCTGCTGTAGCAAAGGAGCAATATAAAAAAGACTTAGACTTATACAACGCCAACTTCGAAGGCAGAGAAGAGAAGAAGAAGATGTTATTTTAACGTGTGAAAATCCCCGCGAATATTATATCGAAAACGAAAAAATGAAAATGAAAAATCTTTATTCATGTAGATCACAAAGTAACACTTTTAAACGTCAAGATTATTGCTTCTACATTTACTGCCAGATTCGCAACGCAATAGGTAGAGCCTGAGAAGGAACCTGGCAATAAAACTCATGGCCACTCTTATCGGACTCGAACCCTCTATAAGCACAAGATCCCTGCCTATCTGTCAGTGCCGGGCATCCTGGGTAACTCCTCGGAAAGTTGTCCGTCAGTGAAAGTAGATGGTTTTTTTCATAACAGCAAACTCTAGTTCAAGAACAACGTAGCGGGTCCGCTGGCCTAGGAATATTGTGTTCACATTGGCCCTCACGCGTATAGAATATTAAGATGTAGGCTGAGATATTTTTTATAAACTTCGCCTTTAAAAGGGACATTAAAGGCCTATCGCACACAACAGTGCCGACACGCGCCGGCACTGTTGTGTGACAGTGACGTTCAGTGCGCACTGTCACTGACGAGTGCGGATAGCGTCGTACAAAATGTATGCAACAATATAATTTTTCACTGACACTGATGTATACGTTACTGATCGGCACTGTGCCGGCACAGTTGAGTGCGAATAGGCCTTCAAGGGGATCGAAGCATGGGCGAAGCTGCAAGAAGCAGTTTGATAAAGTTCGTGTGACAAACAGTTGTTGTTACTTTGTTCAATCTGAAACATTCCTAGTGTTGTTTAGTAGGCATTTTCTAATTGTTTGGATAAATTTTAACAGTCTGTTTGACTCTTTGTTGTGTCGACTGAATATACAATCAACATTTGTGCAAATAAACCCATTTCATTCATCACTATAACAATTTCGGATCAGGATTCCGAGCAAAAGTAGCTAGAGAACCTGGGTGACGCAGTAGTATGCGACTGCCGCGACTGAGGTCCAGGGTTCGATATACGGGTTGGAAAAAAATTGTGTGATCCACAAATGTTTGTTTCAGAGTTTGGGTGTTTCCTATGTATAATATGTATGTATTTAGAAATATATAAGTATGTTTATCAGTCGTCTAAATGACATCAAAATTTTCAGTAACTAAATAAAATGTTTTACTCAAATATCATGATTTCTATATAAGTATTTTTTTTATTAAATAACTAACAAATTAGAAATTCTTACGTCTAGTAAAGAAATCCGTCAAAGTGGATCGTCACCTTGCTCCAAACACCCAAGATCAGATTTACTAGAGATGGTCTGAGGCAGTTTCTAAAAGCGTTAGATACTATAGGATGGACGTCATGGTATAAGGAGCGCGGGCTGCACAAGTAGCCCGTATGGTACAGGACAGGGATATGCCATATTGCATATATCAACGCATTGTATAGACAAGAACTACTAATACCAAAAAAGAACCTCCCCCTTTGAAAAAGCAACCTGCCCCTTGTAAAGGTTCGGAGTACTGAAAGGCTTGGAAAGGCACCCGTGTGGTGGCGGGCAAACCACCAAACGATAGCATTCCCAAGGAGGGTTGGTGTCAGGCTGGCGGCCGACCATAAAAACCAAGCTAAAACATTTTGCAGTATGGAATTTATACATACTGCGCCGACCCCAAGTAAATTGGGACAAGGGCAAGAGGATGATGATGATTATTACTAAATAAACGGCTTTACTCACGTGTAAATTTCGGGATAGCCCGACTAGTTTCGCACCTAAGTATAATCCCAAAATTTACACGTGAGTAAAGCCGTTTATTTAGTAATAATGAACATCGCTCACGAAAGTTATTATTCTGATGATGATGATGTTTATCAATCGTCTAGATCCTATATTAACACAACACAAGCTTATTAGCTTAGCTTACTTTGGGCTAGAAGGCACTGTGTAAAAAAATGTATTTATACTTACATTTTATACTTACTTTATTATATTTTTTAAAAAATCATATATTAAAATCTAGGCGTTATGCCTCTGTTAGTCATGCCTTTATCCCAGAAGAGGCCTGTGATAAAGCGAGACTGACTGATACTGTAATTATTGTATTTTATTCAATTCTCTGCTTCAACTGTATGGTTTTCGTTTGTTGTGTTTTTAGAACCAACAGGCCTAGCTAAAAAATCCATACGCCTTATCCCCGAAGGAGTGGCAGAGGCATATTATATGCCCACTTTTCAGCGTGTGGATTCCTGTCCCACGTAATAGGTGGTGAGCCCATTGCCGTGTTGAAATAGACAGGCGCAGGTTGTGGCTACCTGCTCTTGAAATATTTTTCAAGCCTCCTAAAAGGCCTTCAACCAGGCTTAACGAGTGCCATTTTACTGGCAACCGGGACCAACGGCTTAACGTGCCTTCCGAAGCACGGAAATGCTCGCAAATGTAAATGCCACAAAGTGGTCACCCATCCGAGGACCAGCCATAGTGAAAGTTGCGTAATTCAGTGATCGTCTACAGAACACTGAGACCGCGGGGCCACGGTGGAATACTTTACAAACACTACTTTTCAAACATGTTGGTACTGATAATTGTAAGTATCACAAACAAGGTTAGCCAAATTAAGAATTGATGGGAAGCAATGTGCAAATAATTTGAGCATTATTTAATTCTAAATTTAATTTGACATTCGTATATTAAACTTGTATGGTAACTTAGATTATAAGGATGTTGTTACGTTACACCCTAAATAAATTGACCATGTTAATTATTATGCCTTTTCATTTCTCGAATATTCTCTTATTTCTTTTATCATCGTCATTATGATGACAGATAATTTAGGCTTACAATGAGAACACTAGGCTGATTTACCGAAGCCTAATGAGAATAATAATGTAAAATGAAATGGGAAACCCATTTTATATAATCCGCGCAAGCTTTATATGCATTCCAAATCTCCCATATATCTTAAGATCAATGTTATAAACATTTTCCAGATGACAACGTTTTGGCTCCTTGAAACTTAGGGTGATACTTTTCGGTATGGTTAATGCACCTGCGAAAAACCATCAATTTGTTTTAAACATTTTCTTTATCAGCTGTAATAAGCAAGGTCTACCCCCACTTTATTCACTGAAGATGTTACAGATAACAGGAATACAGGAAAGCCCTAATACTTAGAAAATCTAAATTTCATTTATTGACACTTGAGTTTATTGAAGCATGGGCCCAAATGAAGTCTGTTGTTTTTGTGTGAGCATTTTATTTAATAAAACGTTGTAAAGAGAAGGTGCCAGTGCCAGTTTTTTTATGTACTTCATGATGGTAATATAATAATATGACTTAACAGAATTGAGAAAGTTTCTTACATGGATGGGACTTAACCAAAATTATTTCTATCTTTTCAGTCCATGAAACACACACGTTAATTAGTTACTAGAAAAGCCACACTCGTCACGCAACCCAACACAAAATCATTTAGAAAAGACACGCAAGAATAGGCTCAAGACAAAAGAAAATAATAATTTCAATGCAAGACGGTGTGGTGTTTATGAGTCCTATTACTGTGAGTATTGCGAGGGATAGTTTTAGTGATCAAAGTCACACCTTACGTATGTGGATATTTACCAAAAATTTGAATGTTATACGTTTTTATATAAACTGGCTACATATTCTTGACACTTATCGTGAAATTTGTAATTACGATTTAGTATTAACCAAAAATAATATTAATATAAGCTAAGTCGTATTACACATGGAAACGGCGCGTCATACATTTGTAATACCACTGGATTTAGTATAATTATGCGATTTATGTTAATTATTTGAAAACATGACAATTCCTTTATTGTATTATTAAAAATATTACAATTTTTTTTTCATTTTTGGGCAACTCTTGCTGTTTGCTAAACTTAACGGCCCTTTCAAAATCAGCTTTACTAAAAAAAAATCTTTTTCTTTCATTTGAATTCAAGTTTCATAAACAATAAAGTTAACTACTTAAATGTTCAAATTAGTATGGTAATTCGCTGTGTTAAAAATATGTCACGTGTATTTGTAAATTTAGGAGAGCACTCCGTGTTAGTTATATTATAGAAGTAACAAGACCAAAACAGATCGAATTCAGTTGCTCAGTAATCACTCGCTGATACATTTTTTCATAACGAGACAAACATTGTCAAAATGCATAAAAGTTACGCGATAGAAAGAAAGAAGCGTTGTAAGTGGCGTTTAGTGTGCACCGTAAATTTCACGATATTTTCACTTACAATAAAATGAGCACTTGCATATGCTGCTTATTTCGACAAGTCGACAGAATTGTGTAAAAAGTAAGGAAAGTTGCAAAGTACATTTACTGCGTCAGGTCAAACTGAAAAAACTTAATATAATTTGATAGATTTATAAATATGTGACGGTTTCTTTGGTGGTACGGTTTATTATATATTTTTATTTAAATTGAAAAGGACAGATTTGTTCAAACAGGACAAATTAGGGCAATTCCGCCAACCCTTTGCCTCGTCAAACATGAGGTGTAAGCTGTCTTTTTTCACTTTAAATAAAACTTTATCGAAAAGTTAGCATACTAATTGCTTTAAAAAATATAGATTCGGTTAATTGTAAATACGAGCAGATTTGGGGTTGGTTTTGATGAACTACATAATCTGAAAGTAAAAAGTAAAAGATAGGTAAGTATGTTTATCTCACCTGCAACAGACTTTGGCATGTATAATTATCATCCCTTCGACGTCTAGTATCATCCCTCACGACGTGTAGGCTAGCACTTCTTAGGTCTTCCCTCAAATTAAATTTTCGTGCTACAACGCCATAACTCACAAGTTAAAAAGCAACACAATGTCTTAGGGCCGTATTCCAGAACGTTTCTCAATCCTCAATCGACGCTTGAGGTTAGTTTTTTGCTTATAAATACTACTCTCAAGTGTTTCTTGAGTATTAATAAACGTTCTGGAATGCGGCCCTTAGACTCAAAACAGACGGCATTAAAGCCTGGCTCAAAATGAAACATCCATTTGTCTTCCATTTGCCCTCATCAACTTATATGTAACAGAACAACAGCAACGCATAGTTTCCTATCAATTTCCTCAAATTGTACATTCAGTTTTTGCACAGACTCAGGTTATGTATCTGCGTTGCGGAGAGTAAACTGCGCCAATAAAAAAAATACTTATGGAGCATTTACGCGGCGTCAATATTTAAGACAATAAATACACTTAGCCAGTCCAACATTGACGTTTTGTAAATATAGATAATCGAATACAAATTTCACCGGCTCAGTGGATTGTCAAAAGTATAAGCGCCTTGTCAATGGTCCTCTTATAAAGGATAGGTAAATACTTTCATATACGTTAATAGCTATTCTAAATCAGTTTGATCCGAGTACAGGTGTAAGTTGAATTAAATAATCGTAGGTTGTCCCTTGCCCCCTAAATATAATATAGCACAGATTGTGTTGCCATATATTATTACAAAATATAAGCTGCGTAGCCAGTGATGAAGCCAGCGCATTTATATGCGTTGCAGGTCAAATATATTCGGATTATTTAGCTTATCAATATAAGTTATCTGTCGCATAATCATGTTTTACCGTGACTATTATTATTAGTAATTAATTTTGTTGTTACTGAAGACATTTGATATAATTTGTAGAAGCGTTGATATGACATTGCATTGTCTTTTTTTTTCATAAAGTATTATGTTGTTTATTATTATATTAGTAGTAGATAAAAATATTATGGCCAATGGGGAAGAAAACGCAAAACTTTTATGTAGAGGGCGCTGTGTGTTTGTTACACAGAAAACGTCAAGTTTACAACATGTAATCTACCTGGCGAGTCGATAAATTAAAGGCGGAATTGAAAAAAAAACACACCTTTAAAAGCCACACAGCGACCCATTTTAGTATAAATAATTAAAAACGCTTATCTCTAACGAAATAGTATGAAGATTGACAGTTGCTTTGTAACAAACCTTTGGCGCCCTCTACAATTAACTATTTGACAGTTTTCTTCCCCATTGAACGGTTGTGTCGTGCCCTCGGTAGCCAATATATGGTTATAATCTCATCATGTATACATTTTTTAGTCGTCATAATGAGGCTTAAGAAAGACGTCGATAAGTTCAATAATATATGAGTGAGGTACTTAAGTCAGATGTTAAATTTTTTTAAATAATTTTATTTGCTTTAAATCTACCAATCTTGTATGGCCATTGCATTGTTCTTGATATTGCTCAGCGCATATTTAAAAATAAAGACTTACCGTTGTATTCATTGTACAACATTCCAATGTGGTGTTTTGTGTATTCTTGTTGTGATAAATAAACCAATGAATTATGATCTGCGTTTTATTTACTGATCAGACAGTGTGAATGGGGCTGACGAAATGAGGCCTAAGTCCCATAATGGAGGTTACTTTTTTTTCAGGAACAATTCCACCCGCATTCCCATTACAGTGGCACCTGTAAACTAGGATCTAGCTACGACCAAGACCAGTAAAGCTACCCCAAGCTCGAACATGGTGAAGTCCCAGGAGAAGTTGGAATGTCTTGGAATCCACATCGAAATTAATCAGACAACAATTTTAGGGAGTTGAAAAAAGAATGTAACGCCTCTTCCCTCCGTTGCAAAACGGGAGACTTGGAAGGCAACTAGGTGTGGTGTACCTACACCCTGTAGAAAAAGGGAAGCACTAGGGTAATAGTATATTACGGGTCTTATGTGAGCCATGTTTGATTCCAGTAAGATTTAAGGCCGAAACGTGTAAAGGTACGAAAATTCACGCCAGATACCACGAAATCCATATAGTCATGGAGGATTAACTGAAAAGACTACGGTAGGCCTCACCTACCGTCTGACGCAGGACGGTTACTTAAGAGTGTATGCATCAGATAAAGTCCGCCGCTGCTGGGGTGCCTCTGCCCACTGTAGAAGGAGCAGCGGCGTATCACGTAGCAGTTAAGACTGTGACCATAGCCCGGGTAATGTGTGTGACAGGTATTCCTAGTGCAGTACCAGTCTACCACAAAGGATAATTGATACCTTTTACATGTGTTATATAGATAAGTCACCTTTGTGGTAGAGAAATAAATAAAGTATTATTATTCTTATAATATAAAAGTGAGTGCGTGGTATTGTCGCCTTGTTTTGTAAAATGCAGGGCAAACGATACTCCGAGAGAAGGAATAGTACACAAAACTATCTACTCACACTACCCTCAACACTACTCGAAAAAAATGTTATATATTGACACTGAAGTTCTTCTGTTTCCAAACCCTACCTTAATTTTGAACCTGGGATTTACTTTTGTTTGACTGCTAGGAGCATCTATCGGGTGGATAAAAATGTTTGGAGCGATTATCGTCGAATTCCCAACCCTGTAAAGGCGCCGTCGCTGCTAGTAAGTGGGATCGCTTGGGCCCTGGAGATCTTGGTCCCCTTACACCCAAATCGTAATGATCTTTGTCACCAACAAATATTAAAAGGTCTGACAGCAGAAGCTCCTCGGGTTCTTGAATAAAAGCTACCGTTAGAACGAAAAATAACTTCATAAAATCCATATATATATATATGACTTTATTTATAAAAATACATCACAAGTATAATATTTTGAGCTTAATAATTGAAGGTCCTGTATCAGATAGAACACACTTCAACAGTTTTACCGATCGAGATCAACGAGAAAACAGATATAAAAAGGTACAAATATCACACTAAATAACTAGAGTTCTGTGCCAGAATTTAAAAAAAAAGTTACGTATATAATTCAACTCTCGTTCACAAGCAAGTGCGCCGAAAGCTTCATAGGGATCGAAGTTTTCCAAACGATTCGAGGTTAATTTCCACCTAGAAAATTAGATAAGCTCAAGTTTTTGTTAAGTTTTGACAAACGTTCTGGAATATGACAAAAAATAATTATGTAGTCAGAAAATTGAAATTTGAACGTCACCCTTAGTCGAAAAATAATATTAATTAATACACAAAATTAAAACAGTATTTTAATTGCATTTATTGAAACGCATCTCGGGTTAAGAATTCATAGTCTATTTGGAGCGAAACATTTTAAATTTGGTATCAATAATAGAATAGATTAATATTATTTATATTTAAACATGGTTATTTTTTTTTAACTTTCAAATACATTTAGTTTCAATAATTAAAACCTACATATTGTTTTTATTATTTGAACTCGAATGAGTAAAGTACTTATATAATAAAAATTTTAACTCGTTCAATTTTAAACATTGAAAATGTTTTTTTTTACTCTTTTAGCAATGCAAGGCATAATATTTTAATATCGTTAATTTTTCAAAAGATTATATTAATTGATTCTATTATTGATACCGAATTCAAAATCAGTCTATAACGACTATAAATTCAACTTTTATTAATAAGTATTTTATCAACTCTAGTTATTTAATGCGGTCATTTTAAAGCCGCTTGGTCGAGTAGCAACTTCTATACGAAGAAATTTTACACTTATAGGTATAGTGCATAGTCTATGGCACACCAAATATAGTATTTGGAAGGTTTTGGAAGAAAAGTGTTCTTATTGGGTATTAGTTAAATATAGATACATTTTCTCAGTTAATTATAACAACGTTTAATCTAGCATTTGAGGGACTTCAAATAAAAATAACTTAAAACCCGACACAAAATGCTTTCAAATGTAAAAATAGCATCCAAATCGGTTCACCTATTTAAGAGACCACAGGCACTTGCAAACTTATAACATGCCTTTTTTGGGTCGGGGATAAAGTAAAATGTTAATCTCAATTACTTTCATATTTGTGGAAATCGAAAACATAAATAAATGGTACGTATTTTTAAGACTTGTTTGAGATATATTTGACAATTAATCGTTAAAAAATAATATCAAAACAGTTATTACATACTAAAAGCGAAGATATGCTTCGTACTTAGTTTTACAACAGTTATAAAGTCACATGAAATGCTAAGTATGAAAACATTGGGGTGGTCAGCCCACCATGACAAGTTTTGTCAGATTTATATAAAATTTCACATACATAGAAAACAACACAGTAGTCGTATGATATACCTATGGGCCGCATTACACAACCTTTATCAAAACTAAGTAACGCTTGAGGGTAGTTTTATAAAAATAAACGTTGGAGGGTAGTTTTATAAGGAGTAACACTTGATGGTAGTTTTGTAAAACTAACCTCAATCGTTGTTTTTGTAATATGGCCGTAAGTGTCACATTCAATAATATATATTGCACTTAATTTGGACACGTAACGAATCTCCTATAATCTTATGTGATTACATAACTCCTATAAATTACATAATTTGTTCGAATTGATCCATGTCTTAATGTAATGTAGTGACAGTTGTCTTAATGTAGCACAAAAGATCCGAAAGGGACGAAGTGCTTCGGTATCACCGGCACCGGAGCAAGATCAGACATTTGTCTTCATTGAACCCTTGAGTTCAAAATTAGAATTGAAGTTTCTCACGCAGCCCATTTGAATTGCCCGAGAGCGAGAGACACGTCGTTTGTAGTCAGCATTTTGTTCTATAGAATACAGCAATAACAATCGGATTGCTGTACTCTGCACATATCTTAGAGTCGCAGAGTACAGCAATAGCAATCAGATTGCTGTACTCTGTACATATTTAGAGTCGTAATTAACGTGTTTAATTATTATTATTTTTGTCTAACAGTATGCAACACTTATGTTAATGAAATCTTGATAGAAAAATATGTATTTAAGTAGATATATTTCGTATGAACACTAAATGACAATAAACTGACTATTGTAGATAATAGTATGAGTGTAAAAAGTGTGATACATTTCATCGAAAAGTTTAACGCAGACCGTTTGCATACGATCTGGTAGCAGCAGAAACGCTAGACTTGCACATTCAAATCTCTTAACAACTTGGAAAGCTTCTAGTCTGATAATTATGATATCAGAAGAAACCTGCTACAAACACGGCTTAAAGCTAGAATCAGACGGTTCATTTCTCTCGTGCACTGTTAACATTTCTTTTAAGTATCAAAATCAACATAAGACTAATACTTTTGCAAAGCCAAAACGAAAAGTTTTTAAAGTATAATGCAGTAATGCGGGTATCCGGTTCCCGCGTGGATTCGCTCCAACCAAGGGGATGTCATACCGCAGTTTAGGTATATTCGAGCAGCGCACCGCTCGGAGCGGCTAATGACAGTGGGTTGCCGCTGCCGCTCGGCTCGCACGACTGTCGCGCTCTAAATAAATCAACTGTACTTACAAAAACTTGTCAAGTGACAACCCCGCGCGGACTTCGCAGCTCGGTCATAAAACTCTGGCGCGCAAAGAAAACTCAACGTTTGCGCGCAGCTATAAGATTAAATTTTGCTTGCAGGCGGCGAGTCTGGGTATGTTTTCATATCTAAAACTGACTTTTATTAGGGTGTGAAATTTTTTTTTTTGTTAATGGCAATCGTTTAACATTCCTGCCAGTGTCGAGTTCGGGAACTAATCAAGGTCAGGCCGTAAAAAAATTATGGTTTATAGTTCTGGGGACAAGTGGGTAGTAACTACTATAAGAGTACCTCTAATACCCTCGACCATTACCTGTAAATAACACAAAGAAAGAGTGACACTTCTGTACGTAGTACTTTACTTATTCTGTGCTCCAACTTGAATCGATTCCTGAGAATCGATTAATTTCAATCAGTAATAAAAAAAAATTGTATCAAGTGAAATCAAATCACCATTAAATTAATCCAAAGTAATTAATCGATTGATCGACACCATTCGATTTTGAGTATTCGTTAGAAATCGATTTATGTGATGTAATGTGATATAAATATCATATGTTAAACAATTATCGCCATTAATGAGCTGTCAAATTAGTATCGACAGAAGAATTCGTATTGTTGATGACCATGTATCTTATTAATTTTGATCTTAATATACTTATATCTACTTATTGAATACTATAGAGATTATATGATCTGTCAAATTAATTCACTCACAAATAACACGAGGACTGACGCTGACGCTATGTTAACAAGTAGGGAGTGAAGGACTGAAGTAATTTGACAAATAAAAAATCTTGAACAGAATATATGACAATAATTTGTTCCAAACAAAATGCAACCTCACTGTCTAGCATAGTCCAACAGTGTCTATCATAACTGTGCCCAAAAACCTGTACATTATCAACTTACAGTAATATTTTCTTCTCAAAATTCCTGACTTTCTCGCATTGCACGATAACTTCGTCCTTGTTCCCACGCAACAACTTCTCAGCCTTAGACAAATCTTCGATAAAGCATCTACCTTTCTCGGTACGCATAATATGACGTTTTGGAACCAAATCTTTCGACAAATACGATATTAATTTCTGCCAGTCTTTCAACAATTTAAAAGTAGCTGTCGGTGATCTGGTTTCTATCGGTATATTGCCGTTCGAATGTTCGAAAAACACGTTAATGATTTCCTTAGGGTGTTTAGCCACCCTACCGGCTTTTATAAACGAAAGCAGAAGAGCGTCGACATCTTTGAGCGCGCTTATAATCGGTTTGTCGTATATGCTTGCATTTATAGTATCCACGGCAGGTCCCACAATGTACAATACGTGAGAAGCGAGCCGAAAAGCTTCTTCAGCCCATATATAAGGATCGCCATGTGAAGTTTTACTGATATCACCATCATACATGATATCGAAACCGTATTCCGAACGTAGATAGTTCACTAACGATGTAACGCACTGTGCGTGCAGACGGTTTGTGGACGAATAAACTACCAATATCTTCGGTGGTGTAGGGATTTCCATTCCTAAGAACAAAATGTACTGATTTATTTTCGTACTTTTTTATCATGTTTAATTCAATATATATTAGTAAACTAAACCTATTGAGTGTAGTTTTATAGTAGACTAAGTGACGCCCAAGGCTTCGCCCGTGATTTACTTCGACCTCCTGTCGTACCTATTTAATCCTGTCGTTTATAACTTCTACAATAATGTATAAAGATTTGTCCGATTTGTCGACATTTATGATTACTGCTCCGCTCTCCAGGGAAGTAGCTGGATGATATATAGCCTATAGCCTTCCTCGATAAATGGCGTATCCAACACTAAAATATTTTTTTAAATCCAACCAGTAATTCCTGCGATAAAACAAACCAAACATACAAACTCTTCAGCTTTATGTTGACTTACCAAAAGGTGGCTTGTAAGGGTCATGGCACCAGTAGCGGCGGATGAGTCGCAGCGCGATATAGTACGCGAACAGAGTCGCCACAATCAGTGCCGTTATGCTAGCGATGCACACGTTCAACATTTGATGTTCGCTACCTAGATGGACATAGATAAATATACTGAATACTGTTTACACTGTTCATTGATGGCACTTGGTGGAACTTGCTATACATCTTGAACAAAAACACTTGCACTGTTCCACTTACAACAAAACAACAGTTGTTCTAACTTAACATATTGTACTCAATGACATTCGAAATACATACAATATGTGCTAACCTTTGAAAATGCCGTACGGCGAAACTGGTCAGGTTTAAGTAATCAATAAGTGGAACAGTACAAGTGTTTTAGTTCAAGATTCGTAAGTTAGAGGATCTTCATTACTCCTATTAAGAAATTTTGATCGTCCAACGAACCCCGTTTCGGTTACTCGTCATTAAGAAAGTTTGATTTAATAATACACACACAATAATAATAATAATAATAATAATAATAAGTCCCCCAAAATCCTACCTTACGTCCAAACCGAACACCTGGTTACGTGGGGGACGGTCACGCATAATAATGAAACTTATGTGGCTAACAAGGTAAAGGTAACCCAGTAAAATGGAGACTAGAAGAAGTAAATTACGTATAGGGCCGCTGCCCGGGGGTGAGCGCCGGGGCACGTCTGTAGCTGGCCATGGACGTGACAGCATGCTAGCCAGTGACTCTCTGCTGGGCGGCTGGGAGGGAGTCGGGGACGCGGGGGGTAGGGGAATGTCCTCAAGGACTACAGCCGATAGTAGGAGAACTAGGAGGTTACAATCTCTGGCTGAGGATGTTTCGCAGGTGACAAGTGTCAACCAACCTGCGACCACTAAAGCTGGGAAACCCAGAGTACGCATGAAATGGGATGACGAAATTAATAAATTCATCATGCGTACATATTTTCAAATAACTAAGTTAGAAACAGATAGGACTATGTACTGCTCTAAACTACATGATGAATTTAAATTAAAATACCCACATCTAAATCTTTCATCACAACGAATCGCAGATCAAAGGAGAGTTATTGTACGAAACAAACTTATACCAGATGCAGAAATTAGTGAAATTAAATTAGAAGTAGCTAAACAGTTAGGTGAATGTAATAGAGTAGATAGTTTGTCCCCAACATTCCAGGAAAATGTTACAAATATATCATTACAGTCATCACGCGAATCCCCCAACCAACCAATATCATACCTTACACATACTCCTCAAGCCACAACACCGGATACTCGTAACACACTTACACGCTTTTCACTTTTTTCCCACGCTTCTACACAAACTACATCAATCCCAACACAATTATTACAACTAAATGAGGACACTACGCAAGACACAGTAATACCTGATACTTTCACAGCAGACTTAATAGAGCAGTTAGAGACAACACTTATTATGTACACAGGAACTGATCCAACAACTAGACCCAAACTACCTCGACTCAGGGAAGGCAAAAGATTATACGAACTAGTAAAAACATTTAACACACAAATCCTGGCACAATATTTCTCGGTAGACTCAGATTTAACACATATACACACATTGTTATACTGTACTGCTTTTGTTATTAGCTCTAAATTAGGTTTTAAATTCTCTAGTAATACTGATTCCTCAAAATCAAGAAACACATATTTGGAAGTACCACCTTGGCAAAGAAGATTGGAAACTGATATAAAAAATCTACGAGCTGATATAGGCAGATTAACACAATACATAAACAATAATAGGGGAAGGAAATTGATCAAAAGAGTTAATAAAATTTTTCAAAACGTAAAGGTGCATTCTACATACGATAAAAATAATATTAGACCCGAAGAATATCTGGACACGTTGAAACAGAAATTGTGTCTAAAATCACAAAGATTAGCTCGATACAAAAGATCATTACAGAGGAGAACTGACAATAAAGTCTTTGCAAGCAATGAAAAATCGTTTTATAGATCATTGAATAATAACTCTGAAAATATACCATCCAATTTACCATCTAAATCTGAACTCAAAAACTACTGGACTGATTTATGGAAAAAACAAGCTCCACACAATGACAGTGCCTGCTGGATAAAGAAGGAAATAGAAAAATCAAACTCTATTGAACCGATGGAATTCGAAGATATTAGTATAACTGATATTGAAGAGGTTACGAAAAGGACCAAAAATTGGAAAGGACCAGGGATTGATGGTATTCACAATTTTTGGTATAAAAAACTGACAATTCTCCATAACATACTTGCGAAAAACATCTCCAACATCATAACAGGATCAGAAGAGCTACCCAAATTCATAACCAAAGGTATAACATACATGCTGCCTAAAAGTAATATTACATCAGATCCATCTCAGTACCGGCCTATAACTTGCCTACCTACCATATACAAATTAATAACATCTTGCATAACTCACAAAATCAATAGACATATCGAACGAAACAACATACTAGCTGAAGAACAAAAAGGGTGCAGGCGGAGACATATGGGTTGTAAAGAACAACTTATTATTGATTCAACTATTCTGAAACATGCAACTTCTCACAACAGAAACCTATATCTATCTTACATAGACTACAAAAAGGCCTTTGATAGTGTACCCCATTCATGGCTTATTCGTATTCTAGAAATTTATAAAATAGACCCAATAATCTTAAAGTTTTTAGGCAGTACAATGACCCACTGGAGGACTACACTTACTCTCACTATCAACTCAACATCTATTTCAACCGATGAAATTCCCATTGAGAATGGAATCTTCCAAGGAGACTCACTAAGTCCTATATGGTTTTGCCTAGCTCTTAACCCACTATCCAACATTTTGAATGACTCAAAATGCGGCTATAAACTGACATCTCACACTACAATCAACCATCTGATGTACATGGATGATATAAAAATCTTCACAAAATCTGAAAAAGAAATGGATAAGCTTATAAAAATCACATCTCAGTTTAGCAATGATATCAATATGACTTTTGGATTAGACAAATGTAAAACGATTCAGTTACATAGAGGTACGGTAATCAACAGGTGCAATAGCGATGGTATGGACAATTCACAGGAAAACATTAAATTTAGTATATTGGGCGAAAATGACACATACAAATACTTAGGGCTACACCAAGGGCGAACAATTAATCATACAGGACTTAAAAAAACTTTAAGCCGAGAATACACACATAGATTAAACCAAATTTGCAAAAGATCGCTATATTCCAAAAACCTCTTTAAAGCAATTAACACATATGCTATACCCATTTTAACTTACTCCTTTGGAATCATAAAATGGACCTACACAGATATTAACCAATTAGAAATAAACACTAGAACAACACTAACCAAACACAACTACCTACACCCGAAGTCAGCAATAGAACGAATGACAGTACAAAGGCAGAAAGGGGGTAGAGGAATGATAGATCTCAAGAAACTGTGGGAAGTGCAGATACAAAAACTAAGACACTTTTTTTACGAAAAATCCAATTCTAGTAACATTCACAATACAATAGTAGAATCTGATACAAATTACACACCATTAAATTTAGCAGACAGAAATAAGGATTTTAACACGTCAGAAAATATGCATAACCTAAAACTAATAAGATGGCGAAGCAAACAGTTACATGGTAGACACATCCACGATTTGGAACAACCTCACATAGATTTTGAAGCTTCAAATAAATGGCTTAAACTAGGTTCACTTTTTCCTGAAACCGAAGGCTTTATGATAAGTATTCAAGATCAAGTTATCAACACTAAAAATTATAGAAAATTCATTATCAAAGATCCCAATATTCTAGATGATAAATGTAGAAAATGCCACCGTCACTCCGAAACTATTCAGCACATTACCAGTGCCTGTCCTACCTTAACTCAAACAGATTACACACATAGACACAATCAAGTAGCACATATTATTCATCAAAAACTGGCCATTAATCACAAACTCATAACTAGCAAACCAACACCATACTACCAATACAATCCAAAACCTGTAATAGAGAACACCAATTATAAACTATATTTTGACAGAGCAATTCTAACAGATAAAACCATTCACAATAACAGACCCGACATCACTCTTATTGATAAACAAAATAAAACAGTATTTCTAATTGACATCGCAGTACCAAACACTCATAACATCCATAGAACCATTACTGATAAAATAAACAAATACACAGAACTTAAAGAAGAAATAACTAGAATATGGAAAATGAACAAAGTTTATATAGTACCTTTAGTACTATCTAGTACAGGAGTAATACCTAAACATCTATTGCAATCTCTTAAAACAATAGACATAACTGAAAACACATATATGACAATGCAAAAAGCCGTAATTTTGAATTCTTGCCGCATAGTCCGAAAGTTTCTCCAAGAAGACTTAAACATCCAACACGAAGCAGACAATGAAACTCACTTGGCTTAGGCCCGTGGTCTCATATTTACCGATGTGTCCTAAATACATCGAGATGAAAAGAAAACCAAGAGAATAATAATAATAACCTGGCAACCCTACACGTCAAATGTCGTTTTGCTGATAATATTTTAAATAATATTATAAATTAATTGAAATTACTGCAGAAACTGTGTATGTATTCACTTTAAAGGAAAAAAAATGATTATGATTCATCAAATTAACGGAATAAAACCTAAATATAAATATACCATAATATTTTAATGATGATGGATAGATATGACGTTTAATGTCATGTTTTATAAGGCAAACGAAAATAAATATAATGCAACGACAAAATGATTACAAGATCCAGGAACAAACTCAAAGCACCAGTAACACCTCCGGACTCGTCGCACAGCTCCGCCTCGCAGCCCACGGTGAGCACATTAGCTACACCGACTGCTGCTGAGGCGTCGAGCTCTAGTTCCAGCGACGAGTTCTTCTCTCCGCCGTCGTCACCAACACCAGCGCGGCGGCGCGGGAGAGGCCGGCCACCGACTTGCTTGGCGCCCCGAGGCCCACAGGCTTCGAATAGGGCTCCCGCTACCGGTGGTGATGTGCGCCGCATGAGATGGACTAATTCTATAAACGAAAACGTCATGCGGGCATATTTTGTGGCTACAGAGGGGGGAATCAACCTTACTGCGTACCGTAGTCGGCTATTAACTGTGTTTCAGGATCTTGAACCAGCTGTTAACGTCTCGGCACAACGATTATCGGATCAGGTACGGGCTATTCAACGTTGTAACATGTTGGATAGTGTTGTACTTGAGCGGCTACGTTCTGAAATACGAAATAACCTCGCCTGTCGAACTTCATCTCAGGTTGCAAGTTTAGAGGTAACAAACACACCGCATAATGATGAAGTTGTAGCTGTGGAGGCTATTGCCGTAAGTAACCAGTGCAATGATAAATTAAGGAGTGCTTTGGAAGATGCGATGCTGGAATATCGATCTATGAGTCCAGGCTGTAGACCTAGCCTACCGCGTTTGCCTATGCATAAACGAAATATGGCCCTGGTGTGTGCTCTAGATTCGCTATTATCTGAATATTTGGATAATAGTGAATACCTTAGTGATACGCACTCGATTCTATACTGTGCAGCCGTTGCAGCATGTAGAGTAGCTGGAGTGATTTTTTTTGAAAAGAAACTTGCTTCTCCTCCTAAACCTGCCGTGCCAGCTTGGCAGTATAGAATTGAGCGTCGTATCGCTCGGGCTAGGGCACTCATCGGGAAGCTAATCTGTTTTAAATCGGGAAACACTCGACCGAGGGTCATGCGCTTTGTGAGACAGGCGTTCTCGGGCACTAACATCACGCCTCAAGAATTTATGAGTATGTCATGTGTCACAGAGCGCATTGACTTTCTAAAACAGAAAGTTTATGCATGGGCCAACCGGATTCGACGTTATAAAAAACGCGTAGACCGATATACCCAGAATCGCATGTTCCAAAAGGATGAAAGGTGGGTTTATCGAAAATGGGAGAAACCCGATTCCGATGTGAATGATGGACCGCGACCAAATGCTGATGCCACAAGTGCATTTTGGCGTGGTATTTGGTCGAGGTCCGTTAGTCATATTGAAGGCGAATGGATGAGAGAGGTTGAGCGGGCATGTGAATCTATTCAAACAATGAACCCAATTAACATAATAGAAGACGATGTAGCAAATGCAGTCCGTTCATTGCCCAACTGGAAATCAGCGGGACCGGACGGACTGCATAATTTTTGGCTAAAGTGGTTCCGTAGTTCACATGCTCGCTTAGCAACTCAATTCCAGTCGTCTGTAGAGTCGGGCTCTCTGCCCGATTTTATAACGACTGGAATAACCCACCTTCTCTATAAATCTGGCGATGCCTTGGATCCCAAAAATTATAGACCAATCACGTGTTTACCAACAGTCTATAAACTTCTAACATCCATTTTGAGAATCAAAATTACTTCACATTTAGATAAAAATTCAGTCTTGTCTTTGTCTCAAAATGGATGTAGAGGTGGGACCCGAGGCACCAAAGAGCTCCTTATTATTGATATGACCATTAACCAACAGGTACGCCGTAATCGTCGCAGTCTGGCGACATGTTGGATTGATTATAAAAAGGCTTTTGACTCTGTGCCTCATACCTGGCTTCTGAGGGTGCTGGAGCTGTACAAAGTGGATGCAACTCTTTGTACTTTCCTGCGGTCATGTATGAGGCAATGGAGAACAGACCTTTGCTATCCAGGATGTCGTCAGATTGTAACAAATGGCTTGCCTATTGAACGGGGCATATTCCAGGGCGACAGTCTCAGTCCTTTATGGTTTTGTCTAGCACTGAACCCTCTTAGTACTATACTAGAGAGTTCAGGGCTAGGCTTTCAGTTGCGGAGAGAAGGTCGAGTTATATCCCACCTACTTTACATGGACGACCTTAAGCTATTTGCCACCACCAAATTGGAACTGATAGAACTATTGAAGTTAACAAAATCTTTCAGTAGTTCTATTAGAATGGAATTTGGCGTTGACAAATGTGCAGTCATGCATGTAAAGAAGGGTGGGATTGTGGAGTCTGAAGGTGTTGAGCTTTCGGATTCCATAATACTCAGATCTCTCTCCACTACTGAGACCTATAAGTATCTGGGTATATCACAGGCATTGGGAATTAACCAATCTGGTCTGAAACAAACATTGAAGGAGCGATTCTTTGGCCGCCTGAAAAAAGTACTGAAAAGTCTTTTATCGGGCGGTAATAAGGTGCGTGCCTTCAATGGGTGGGTCATACCGGTCCTAATGTATTCCTTCGGTATACTTAGATGGACTCAGACTGAATTAGATGCCCTGGATAGGAGAGTGCGGTCTCTGTTGACCACATTTCGAATGCATCATCCTCGTTCATCAGTAATGAGGTTGTATATCCCTCGGAAGTGTGGAGGTCGAGGCTTTTTAAATGTCAAGACCCTCCATAACCGTGAGATATGCAACCTCAGAGAATATTTTCTCAATGCTGACACGAGGTTGCATCGCGATGTGGTTGCAGTGGATAATGGACATACCCCGCTCTCGTTGGCTAAAGAGAATTGGCATAAACCTATAGTACTTGGTGTTACTGATCGCAAGGAGGTATGGAAGAGTAAGGAGCTGCATGGTCGTTTTTATCAGGCCTTACACAGGCCTGATATAGACTTCAATGCATCAGTATCTTGGCTACGATTTGGTGATCTCTTTGGAGAGACTGAAGGGTTTGTTTTTGCAATTACTGACGAAGTTGTAATGACAAAGAACTACAGGAAGTATATCCTGAAGGATGGTACGGTAGACATCTGTCGGGCATGTCATCGTCCCGGAGAATCCCTTAGGCATATTATTTCTGGTTGTTCGAGTCTTGCAAACGGTGAGTATTTGCATCGACACAACCAAGTAGCCAAGATCATTCACCAGCAACTTGCTCTTAAGTACAAACTTGTTGATTTAGAGGTACCATACTATAGATATGTGCCCGACCCAGTTCTCGAAAATGGTCATGTCACATTATACTGGGATCGATCTATTATCACGGACAGGACTATTGTCGCCAATAAGCCTGACATAGTGGTAATAGATCGATTAGAACGCCGTGCAATTATTGTTGACATCACCATACCTCATGACGAGAACCTCATGAAAGCCGAGGTAGACAAACAAAAGAAATATTTAGACTTGGCTCATGAGGTTGTCGACGTGTGGGGTGTGGATTCAGCGATCATTGTACCGATAGTCATATCTGTCCATGGACTTATAGCCAAGAGCCTTGACCAACACCTACAAAGGCTCGCGTTAAACAGCTGGATCAAGGGCCTGATACAGAAAGCAGTTCTTCTCGACACGGCACGTATTGTGAGGAAATTCCTTTCTCTGGAGCCCTAACCACCGGTAGCTTGGTCCCTGTACCCGATACCGGTGGGTCACTATTTTTTATATTTTTAAATGTATTTTTTATTTTATAGATATATTTAAAAATGTAATTGATATGTTGTATAAATAAATAAAGAGAATAATAATAATATAATTAGCGGAACATAAAAAAAAGAGAAACCTTTTTCAATTAATGTTGCTGGCTGGTTTATGACATTTTTTTTTGATAAAATATTTTAAAATCAGAACACTGTTGATCGTCACTATTTTCTGTGATTGTGTCAATTTTAATCGACGTTTTAATAATTTCGAGATATTACGGGTGCACAAGTTTGTATGTAAAGATCTTATTTTTTTATTTAATTCAAGACTTTTTGGACTTTTTATGTTCCTTAAATCTTACTAAAGGATAAGGGAATCATTATGCCTGATTTAACCCCGACTGAAATTGTCGGGGCACTTGAGATGAGAAGCAGTAATCAAACTTACAGAGATATCGCCGGGATGCTTTGTCGATCTGTTTCAACAATTCATCGCAGTGTCCAGCGATACAGGGTGACTAATTCTCTCGTTAGACGTCGCGGGCAAGGCAGAAATAGGCGTACATCGAGGAGAGATGACCATTTTATTCAGCTGCGTGTTCGAAAGAATACGCGTTTGACGGCTGTGCAAGCCAGAAATATTCTTCAAGAAGTTCGAGGAGTAGAAATAAGTGAACGCACGGTACGAAGACGGTTCGAAAAAGTGCATTTGCGTTCACGCGTGCCCGCCAAGGCTCCAAAACTCGAGGTACATCATCGCAGAAACAGACTCAATTTCGCTCGAAAGCATTGTCTTTGGACCACTGACCGATGGAGTAAAGTTTTGTTCAGTGATGAGTGTAGAATTCTTTTAAATCAAATTGATGGACGTCAAAGATTATGGAGACGTGATGGGGAACGATAGAACCAGTTAAATTTTGAAAATACGGTGGCCTACGCGGAGGGTCCACAATGGTTTGGGGGGGGGGGGGGGATATGTTTGGGAGCTCGCACGGACTAAGTGGTGTTCGATAGAGGGAGTCTGACTGCTGATTGATACATAAAGGAGGTTCTTGAAGAAAACGTGTTACCTTTTGCCCCCTTTATCGGTGACGGCTTTGTGTTGATGCAAGATAATGCTCGGCATCACACCGCACTGCGAACTCGCGAGTACCTTAATCATGTGAACATCGCAGTAATGGAGTGGCCAGCAAGGTCACCAGACATGAATCCGATTGAACATGTCTGGGACTTACTAAAACTTGGGGTGAAATCCAGAATACCCGCTCCAGTGACTTTGCCGTATTGTAGGAATGGCAGACACTTTCCCAAGAAACGATAGACAACATCATTCTTAGCATGCCAAGGGTAGAAACTTTAATAAGGGCACGTGGAGGAAATTCTCGATACTGATTTATACTTTATTCCAATGAAAAATAAAATGTTTAATTGTTTTTTTTTAATTTTTTTAGTCACCATGTAAATTCAAGAATGTTTATTTTTCCGTAATGTTTATTTTTCTCAATTAAATGGCACCAAACAAAGTACCTTTTAATTTTAAAATATGGCATATTATTGATCACAGCGATGAGCGAATGGCGTTTATTGGATTTTAAAATAACATTTTTTTGAAAAATATTTAGCATTATTTTTATGTTCCGCTAAATGTGCCGGTGTGTATATATCCCAAAAAAGCATTTATATTGCACACAGTTCAGCGTTTTTATAGACCAAAACTGAAGAAAGCCTTTTCCAATAAGCAATAAGGTCAGTATAGCATCTATATATATAATCAGTAATCACACTATCACAAAATATTTTACCAGGCCATTGGAGTCCACTACCATATTGGACTTGGACTCCAATGGGCTGGTTTTATTGAAATAGATTCAGCAAGTGTCTTTAACCATACCAGGCACTCGTGAATTTTCTACTAGCACAGACATACTCTCCTCTTACAACCTAGCGGGACATTACCTGACCACTCAATATGGAATAGGTCTTCAAATCTCAGGAAATGGAGATGTAGGCTTACCACTATACGGGTTAAGTGATTTTAATGAACTAACTACTTCAAAAAAAGTACTTAAATATCTAAATACTTACTTATCACTATGAGAGGACTCTGCACTGATTGACAACCTCGATCATTTTCATCAACACATGTGTGATGCAGTGGTGTGACCACAAAACTGACTGATCCATTCACACCAACATAATTATAATCATATGTGACTTCTTCAATATTATTCTTTAAAGGCATTGTGGTAGATTTCACAGAACACGCCTTCTCCTTGCCACAAGTAGTTACGATCTTGATCAGGTATGAGCTGATCTTTAGTTGAGGAGGTGGAGGCATAATGTGGATTCTCAATTTGCCTTCTAGAATTTCAACATAAATAAACGGCTTCCATCTTTCTTCAGTCGTGGTTAAGCCTGAAAAAAAAAATAGATGAAACCATCAACTCAAGGTCTGTGGGGTGACACTCGTCTTTAAACTATATTCTGTGTGTGGATGTGGTCAGTCTTTTAATGAGTCAAAGAATCTATAAGGATTCCTCTTTCGAGGAGTAACCAGGGGCACCCTATAGGCAACGCATAAGTAGAAAAGGTGTGATTTTAGTCGGTTCGAATCCGCCACGACTACTGTAGCGATTTCGAAACATTAAAAACGCAGTAAAGGGTGGTCGCAGACTTATTTATTTAATGCTGGTTAAAATTTTAAACTAAAACTGGCAATTTTGCAAATGCGGTTTGCATGTAACCGTAGAACCATTTATAATTAAACAATTATTTATAAATTAATCACTAAAGAACTATTATATTGTAGGTATTTCTATAAAAACACCTGGTGACATCATTATATTGTTATTTATTGTTCGTATATTATCTATATTTATTAAATGTGCTGTGTTAATGTGGTTTTCAGCTCATATTGCCACCAAGGTAAAATTACAATGTATTTTTGCTCTTTTATGGAATTTCAGTTGTACGAATTTGGATGAAATTTGGAGTACGGATAGCTTCGGAAATATTTTTATAAATGAGGTGAGCGAGCAGCAAATATGGTTGCGCAGTCATGACCCGCTCATGTGTGCTTGGATTTGATAGACTTTCAGACAAAGAACATACAGTGTATTATCGAAGGAGTGCGCAGGGAACGGTGCTTTTTGGTGAGCGTTCACGTTTAAGGATTAGTATTTCAGTGATCAAGAACTAGGAATTATTTATACTATCGATTGATGGCACTTGGTGGGCCTTGTTACACATAAAATAACACCACCTGTTCGTTTCACAAAATTTACTTTTCTAGAAAGCCGTGCGGCGAAACCTGTTAGGTTTACAAAGTAAATTTTGTGGAACAGTACAAGACCAGAATTAGTATTCTTAGCGGGCAGAGTTGAAGGCTATTGGATGCTATATTTAAGAATGATTCATCGGCACTGTGTTTACACACAAACTGAAGCTGTATCTAATTACATTCATTTATCCTTAAAACCTACAACAGTGTATGAATTTTTCGACGTATTATGTTTGACCCTAATATAATACACACGGATAAAACCTGAAAAGCACATAGCAAGGAATGTTCCTCGTTCCCTCGCTCTCGCGCTCAAGGTACAAGTTTTCGTCCGGTTGTAGGCGAAAGTCGCATTCCCAGCCTGTCAGTTGCATGCCATTCGTCTGTTGTAATTTGTGTAATCATTGAATAAACTGTGCCGTTTTTTTTTAATTTTTAATTTTCAGTCTTTTTTTTACGACAGACCTTTAAAGCCCACGTCTGTCGTAAAAAAAAACTTGACAACTGATAAACAATAATAATAATGTATTTCAGCATATTAAAATAAATGATATCGGAAGATTCGTCCGGCAATATCGATCTCATGTGAACTCGTGCTCTTTCGCGTCCCCCACCTCGTCTCGCGTTCCTCGGGCGCGTTACTGCGGTTGTGGTCAAGCTATTATTGTAAAGTTAGTATTGTAGTATAACATGGACATACTTAACATCTCCGCTGTAGGTATATTAAAGTAATACTGTCCCCTATTAACACTTTTATCTTCGGAAGTCGCTTCGAAATCCAACATGTGACTTTGTCCATCTTTGTCGTCAGTCTTGGGCCAATAGCAGTCGTAGTACAGCACTGACTTATCGTCTACGGTGAAGTCGTTGGCTATCGCTATATTACGGCAGTGGTTCTTTGTGTTTCGACCTTTATCTTGGAAACGAAATTTCATTGCTGAAATTGAATGGATACAGATATTAGTTTACTTTTACACTGTTTTCTACTGTAGTATCAATACCCTGTAATGTGGTCTACTGTTCACATATTTCTACAAATAAAATGTAATTAAAATTAATACGAAACTTCATGAGTGGACAAACGACAAAACGGCCATCATAGCGTGCCGCTAGTATAGCTATTTTACTATACGGAGGACGTCCTGCGGTTTCACCCACGTAGTGCTGTTCCCGTGTGTTTACGAGGTTTAAAATAATAAAAAATAATTAAAATCGGTCTAGCCGTTTCAAACCGAAAAAATTTAAGAGATTATATTTTTATGTAAGTACTAGATATACTTTCATGTGCATTTAGTTTAGAGCTGTTAATTTGGAATAACAAAAAGACACTTCTATTTTATTTATCTGAAACGATTTGTTGGAATGTTTGCATGAGTGTGTGTGTGTGTTGTGACGTGTGTGTAAAGGACAGTGACCGAATCTGGCCTGAGCGCGGACAGTAGCTTTGGAAAGTTATAAAATTTATAATAATTTTTATTTATTATACAATAAATATTAATGACAATTTGGTTGTAGCCACTTATCTGATATTCAAAACGAATTAAAAAAATATTTGTCTTGGCTCACATACGGATGTTATTTTGAGTGTCACCCTTGTGTTGCATAAAATAAAAGTACTGACAAGAGTAGGGAGAAATTAGTTTAGTTATTAGTCACTATTATTTCATTTAATAACTGAAACTGTGCTAAATGTTTTGTGTGATTATTTTATTGTTTATTTAAAATACTTCTATATGCCTTAAATACTAAATATGTTTGAATAAATGCATATTTTTTATAAAAGATTAAACATATTGGGTATTTTAGTTTTCATCTTATAGCATCTTATAGCAACACTGATTAACCTGTCATCGAAGTCGAACGACTTTGAGACTTTTGGCGGGAGAGTGACAAGTGCGGACGCTTGCTGTATATTATTTTCTAAAACTAGTGCATTTATCTTGTTTTATGTGCGGGACTGGTGATTTCTTGGACATAAAAGTTGTGTTAACGTGCTATAGTGATAGACAATGATAATATATGCAGTGAAATGCTATTTTCTCTCTTGACGCGAAAAGTCCATTGTAAACCTCAGTATAAGAATCACCATTATACTGAGGGCAAGGACAAGGACCTAGGACTGAGGACTCGACATCGACAAAGACTGGACAGGACTAAATACTAAGAAAATATAAATACTGAAGACCAGGCTGTATGGACAAAGTTTCCTTTGCCTGACCAATATGGGCGAAGACAACAAAAAAAAAACGAACGACTTTGAATGACGAATGTAAACAGTGTCTTATTAAAATTATATTTTCAACTTTATAATTATATAGTTTGCGTTAGTATTTATCGAGTGTTTTGTATCATTATAACTAATTCAACTTCTCACGACCACCATGACTTTTTGGGTCCTGTAATAAAGACAATGGCATTTTTTTATTTGTTGAATCTGTTGTGGTAATGGTATTACACACAGAAGTCGTCATAACTCTTGACCTGATGGAAGTAACGCATGTAATTCTTCAGTAAATTGTATCCTGAGTAGTAAGTTTTTTTTTAAATATATTTTTATATATTTGTTTATATAAGAAAATAACATTGGCAACCTAGAAACCATAAGTGCATGTGCACATTAAGTATTATTGTTACAGCATTGCTGGGCAATCACCTATTGGTTGTTTGCTCATATCATGTTTGTGATGTGGTACTTAAATTGGGCAAGGTATTGTGAAAATATTACTCCTTCAGCTCAATCCTACACATTTTTTATATGAAGATGATAATGACACATTTGAAAATTAAATTGAAAATAAAACCTGCCGTTACATTTTATTTTTATTTATTTTTTAAACTACCTGGCAACAAAAATATCTATATCATGGTCTCAGCTATGTAATAACAGTATTTTAAGGTGCTACAAAATTGTCCGCATTGTGGCCAAACCCCCATAGAGAGTGGTCACTGTCCTTTAAGTCAATGAAGAATGAACAAGTAGTGAAATGCCTGTGTTTCTTTAGTTAAATACACAGTAATCAAAAAAATTTCATTAAAAATACTTACTTTTCCATTTGATATTTGTAAATGTTATGTTCAAAACTGTATGGTTCAAAGAGTAAGGGACTAGATTTTCATCATATGTTATCGTAAAGATATATGGCTTCAGTGTAACTCCCCCTATATTCCAGTTTACATTGTTTGAAACAGGTCTGAACTTCATAGCCCCACACTCATCGCTGTCTGATGGGTAAACTTTTATTTTACAGAAGTCATGGTTTGTAGTATTTTCACTGAGTACCTGTAAATAAATAAGTCTTCATCATCATTGGTGGTTAACACTATTATGGAAAGTAGCAGATAATCTTGGCAGGTCAGGGTCCCCTTTCGGAGTCATACTGGTTCCCTATCCATACACAACACCATGTGATATTTTGTGGTGTGATTCCAACATTAGCTTTAATTATAAAAAAGTAGCACAGGCAATGGGCTGGCTCGGTGGTGTAAGTGATAACAGAAAGGTCACTCTGAGGTCTTGGGGTTGATTCCCAGATCAGAACAAATATTTGTGTGATATACAAATGTTTGTATCAGAATTTGGGGGTTTTCTATGTATAATATGTTTGTAATTAGAAATATACTGCTATCTGATTAAACATAATTTTAGTATTTTAATTGGAGTTACCCATTTTTTTTTATTTGGAAAATGTGGAAAGTTATGTAATTAGACCTTACACATGGCCTCGCTATCTCAGTAAATAATAATCATAGAAAATGAAGACCTTTACTGAAACATATAGAAAAAAAATCTACACCTGGTAAGTTAGAAAAAATGTCACAACTGTTTTTTAACCATCAGATGGCAGCATATATTATTATTTTCTAGTAGGGGACGCCAGCACCGCAGAGCGAGCGATCCGACCACGTATTCTGCCGCCTACTTCACTTATGGCAGTATATAAGTTTATCAGTCGTCTAGATCCCATACCACAGGCTATATATTAACTAGACAATGCTGTATAAAAAAATATCCAACAATATATTTATTTATTATTATTAATTAGGGCAATAGATCTACCACAAGCAGCTTAAATGTGAAGATTTTTAAATACCTGTTATTGAACACAATGTAAAATATGTTAAGAATAAAAAAAAGATATTAAAAACAAGTATCAACCATTAAAAATATTTTTTAACCAAAACAAAAAAGAGAAGGTGACATAGTTTATTCGAATTCTCATCGAGTGAGTAATAATAAGCACAAGACAGGAAGGTGAAGAATGAGTCATACATTTACATTGCCAAATCCAACTAATAGACACTCTCTTTCCCACTTAGCTATGTGACTCGAGTTGTAGTTTATGCTCTCTCTCTCTCTCTCCCAAGTCTACAAGTGCCTGGGTAAGAATTTAAAGTACAACTATAGTGTAAACCATCAAGTTCTTTTTAGGATTATGTACTCAACAAGCAACATTTTAGTTTCTTATGAACCTACACACAATTATTTGAAAAAGAAAATTGATCCTATTCTACACATTTTTATCATAAAAAAGATTGATATATAGTAGTAAAATGGATAAAATTTATCACAATTTGTCACATTATTTCCATAAATATAGCTTCTGCAGCATCTGCATCAGAAAATCATACCATAGTAGAATTTATACTATGAAATAGAATGCACACTCATCCCTATCAAGGACAAATGGATGACCCTATCAAGGAAATATGGGTGCGCTGCGGCCTACGAAGATCAGTTATCATTCAAGCGATGCTTGATGCATGTAGGTGCCCTAATGAGATTGGGAGGTCATCACCAGTCTCCACCAACAAAACTGATAATAAAAAGCTAAACCAATAAGAAAAGCAGACCAAATGCTCCAAAACCTGATAGGAGAGTTTGGATTCAACATAGATGACTATAAGATTGCAAACTAAATTGAAAAGATATGAAAAAAGTAATAGATGGTTGAAAAGGAGCAATCTAAGTTTTAAATGTTTATGTCAAATGATAGATATAAATATTACACACAGGTGTACACACAATTCAAGGAAATAAGCATGATTGCCTTTATACATGTATGTTATATTTATTTTGGAACATTCTATTTCTAGAGTAATGTAAATATTTTGTGTATTGTAATGTAGGGTGTTATGCTCTAAACAATTTACATAACAAAGTTAGTTAGTTGTAATTGTCCTTTTCAAATTGTCAAACAGTAAACACATATAACAACAGATAGTTATTGGCAAGGCACTCCTTGCTGTCTACAAAATGTTACAAAAAGGCTTGATGATGGAAATCACTATTTCCATCATCAAGCCTTTTTGTAACATTTTGTAGACAGCATAGTTTTGGAGAACAAAGTGGCTGTGGTCTACTTCTTTAAAAAACATTTTTGAGTGACTGTAGATGGCAAGTACATTCCATATCTGCTGGCGTGTAGATGAGGAGATGTAGACAATAGTGTAAACAGAGGAAACCAGTAACCAGCCTAATGGCTCTAATACTGCCAAGGTACACCATTGCAACATTGCATATGATTGTAGAGTTCAAGCTGAAAAGCATAGCAATGGTCATTGCATGCAATAGTGCTATCACAAAACAATTTTGTAGTAAATAATATAAATAATAATACGAAGGACGTTTATGTCAGACAGAGAATGCATCGATTATGTGTACAGAGGTAATATGGGAAAAATCAATATTCATGCAATTATTTGAGATACAAATTTTCCCTGTTTAGTGTCATGAAAATAGTATACCTCTGGAGTACAGCTGAGTTCAGTTTTGTTCGCCAAACATTGGTAAGATCCAGCAACATATTGAAGAAAACAAACAAACACTAAAAGTCCTATTCTCCACATTCTTCAGCTATTCGCCCCTTTTCTTCAGAAGACGGTCTAATAGGCCCACATGATTATACACTCCAATTTTAAGTGAAATTCACTGCAATACTAAACAAACAAACTAAATAAATCAGAAATAAGTATAATGTTTACAACACGAAAACCGTAATGGTATCGTCAAGATGTCCTGTTTTTTTCTTCTACGTCGACCGAGACCGACAATTTCGTGAATATTCGGGTTCGTTCGGCTCAGCAACTACGCAATGACCCTGCGTTCCAGGTTCTAATATACCATGTTTATGCGCATGTGACTAATATAACATGACAAAACTGTCATGTCAGTGCATTTCGTCCTTGCCTGATTTCTTCATGATTAAGTCCTCAGTTATGTTATAAAGTTCAGTTGTAATAAATTAAGATATTAGCTTTATGATGTAATGCCTCCTAATATTCCTCGACCTACGTCACTTAAACTACTTTTGCCCCTTGTATATACCCGTTTTGTATATAAACTAGGTAATTATATTAGTATTAATAAAATTAGGCTGTAATTTTATATATTTTCTAGTTAAGTAATTTTATTTCACAGTTTTAAAATAACGATAATTGATGAAATAAACGTAGCGTATGTTAGTTTAAAGTTGTAAATATCTACTATATTGTTAGTCTTATATATGTACCTATACAGTTATGTAAGAAAATTTAGTTTTTAAACAATTGGTCGGAATATATAAATTCCTTTTCGCTGTTCAGTTGACAAACCGTACAATGAGTTTGACAGTTTGTCCTTCCGAAACCTAATCCGAACCGAAACAGTCCGAAACATGACATTGGCGGACTAGTGGAAGCCTATCCACAAATGCCACAAGCTAAAAGTTGAAGTTGAAGTTATGTTATAAAGAGGGAAATTCTTAGATAAAGAAGTAATATAAAAGCATAGACGGATAAAAGCTGAGGCTAAAAGCGACGGCAGTCTTTGAATGCCTCACCGGCACAGAACAGAAATTTTCTGAACTGTGGACTACCAACCTAGGTACTGCCCTGCCTGATAACTTAAACCTGCGAATGTTAAGTATACGTAGTGACTACATTCTCTACTATCTTTATGTGTCCGAGTACCAGCCTATTTTATGATAGAAGACATAAATTTAAAAAAATCCTTCAAGCGCGAGACGAACTCGCGCGCTGAGTATACCGTGGCAGGGTACCCATAATACCTTATTTGGGAGCCCTTTCGATCGCATAATCTTTTTTAGCATAGTGTAGTTTGACATAACAGTTTCAGCATAAAGTTTTCTCGCATAAATTATGATAAGCAGAGTGTTATAAACGCATAATGGTTTTATTGGCATAACTTTAACTTACTCTAATTTTTTTATCATAAATTTAATCAATATACATAGAATAGAATAGAATAATATTCTTTATTGTACACCAATCACAATATTATAGCAAAGGATTATACAGGTATATTGATATGTACAATCGGCGGCCTTATCGCTAAAAGCAATAATTGTTATACGCCTAAAGATAATTTATCATAAAATACAAAACGCATAATGGAGTATGGATAACCGTTTAAATCATAAATAAATAATAAATTTGATTAAGAATATTTAAGAAATGATGAGACACAATTGTAAATAATCATCTCACTCAAAGCCAAGTTTGTAAGCTGTAACATCATAAAACGATATTTTAAGTGTTATTAATTTTAGGCTAGTCTTGAGCAAAGTCGTAAATTTAGTTCACTTGTGACCGATCACTTGTGACCACAACTGAATCGCTCGTTTTAATCTACCTACTTCTTTTGTACTTTATTTATACATTCTATATAATATAAGTGTTGATATTTTGAACTTCAGTATAGTGACTATCGACATTTATAATCAGTGGGCATTTCAATCTCAGACAGTTCAAGCTTAGATATAAAAATATGTAACGAGTACATATTATTGTATTCCATATGTATGACTTGTAATCTTTATGCGAGAGTGAGTGAGATGCCAATAAAAGTTATGAATAGTAATCGTTATTGTTAAAAAAAATATGCGTAAACATTTTATGCGGGTATATCATTATTTTAAAGAAGTTATGGTAAAATAAAGTATGCCTAATGATTTATTCTGTTTGAAAGTTATGCGAAACGAAGAGTATGCCAAAAAACGTTATGCAGTTTTAATTTATGCCTCAAAAATTTATGCAACCCAATACGGACCCACCTTATTCGAGGCAGGCGCACATATAGCGCATAGGTCTTTGTTAATTGGGATCTATGTGTATGCCTCCATAACGTAACTGTAAGTCCGTCAATTATATAAGCCAAACTGAAAACATTCTATTGAAATGATGTTATTATTCGGTCGACGATCTATCAAACAATAAATTTTAAATTAAAATTCGTAACTTCCCCAACGTTAACTATGAGCAAATATTAAAATATAAATTATGTTACCGTAAAATATTGTTGACATTTCTATTTCTATAATTTTAAGTGCTGTAAGACCTAGCTATTCGACAACATGTGATTCTAGGTCAACAGAAACTATCATAGGTTTTCGAACTTTAGGGAACTTTCGGTTGACCTAGAATTGTCAATTTTAGATAAAAGCATGTAAATAACACCAGTAAAGAGAAAATTCCAAAACATAAAAAAGTTGAACAATCTAAATTGTAGTATACACCTCAACTTTCGGTTGACCTAGAATTGTCAATTTTAGATAAAAGCATGTAAATAACACCAGTAAAGAGAAAATTCCTTTACATAAAAAAGTTGAACAATCTAAATTGTAGTACTTACAAGTTTTCACGATAATCTAAATTTGCTTATAGCTTTTTATCGTGTTGACTAAAGCTGAGGCTAAGACAAATTTTCATACACCTAATAGTGACTTTTGAACTCAGTATCTGTACAATTTTTAACTTGCTAGATCCACCCGTTCCTAAGAAAATCGATAGTGACACACCGACAGACAGACAAGAAAATGATCTTTTAAGGTTTCTTTTTTAACCTTTGAGGTACGGAACCCTAAAAGGGTGTGGGGAAAAACAGTGCTTGCTGTGCCGTATTTCTTATAGGTTGTGTTTTTTACTATAATTTGGAGATTTTTGGTCTTTTAAACAGCGATTTTCTTTAAATATTTCAATAAATTTCTCAAATCCCGTATTGTCCATTGTTAGGAAAATGGCGGACTGCAGTCCTGCGTTCAAATTCACGACCCTGCTTGCTACACGGCAGTCCGTCCACTACGCAGGAAGCCAAGTCACTGAAATTCCTGAGTGGCGGACTGCTAGCGGTGGGTGAGACTGAGGGGTTTTTTTTTTGCGATTACTGACGAAATTGTAATGACGAAGAACTACAGATAGTATTTCCTGAAGGATAGTACGATTGCCAACTGTTCGGCATTTCATCGTCCCGTAGAGACTCTTAGGCATATTATTTCTAGTTGTTCAAGTCTTGCAAACGGCGAGTATTTGCATCGACAAAATCAAGTAGCCAAGGTCATTCACCAGCAACTTGCTCTTTAATACAGTCTTGTTGATTTAGAGGTACCGTAGATACTATAAAAAAATGTGAAATGAAATATGAAATGTGCCCGACCCAGTTCTCGAAAATGGTCATGTCACAGTATAATAGAATCAATCTATTATCACGGACAAGACTGTTGTCGCCAATAGGCCTGACATAGTGGTGATAGATCGATTAGAAGGCCGTGCAATGATTGTTGACATCACCTTACCTTACAATCACAACGAGAACCTCATGAAAGCGGAGGTAGACAAGCAAAATAAATATTAAGACTTGGCTCATAAGGTTGTCGACATGTGGGATGTGAATTCAGCGATCATTGTACCGATAGTCATATCTGTCCATGGACTTATAGCCAAGAGCCTTGATCAACACCTACAAAGACTCTCGTTTAAACAGCTAGTTGTTACAGAAAGCGGTTCTTCTCGACACGGAAATTCCTTTCTTTGGAACCCTAACCACCCGCTTGGTCCCTGTACCCGATACTGGTGGGCCACTATTTTTATATTTTTAAATGTATTTGTTTTTTTTTGTAGATATATTTAAAAATGTAATATATAATGTTTTAATAAAGAATATCTATCTATCACACCTTATCCCCAAAGGGGTGGCAGAGGCATACATATTGTATGCCCACTTTTCACCATGTGTACTCCTGTCCCCCCTTCGGTATAATTTGCGTAATTTGTTAATAACTAAAGTAGGTATTGGGGTTCTCACAAAACCTTCGGGGCCCAAACTAGCTTCACCTGTCGCATATCGGATGAGGTCATAGGGAAGCTAATTCAACTATCTAGCATGGTTGAGTCAATCACTTTTCCAAAATGATAAGGAGAGGCTAACTTCCAGCTGTGTATTATGATAGGCTAATATGAATGAGAGAAGTAATCTGTTTAAGAAATTTTCATTTATATAAAAAACAAATCATAACTAGAAAACTAACGGTATACTCGTATATTATACACACTAGCTGTACCGCCCGGCTTCGCCCGTGATATACTTCAAACCCCATGGCACCCATTTAATCCCGTCGTTTATTAATTTCACAAAAGTGTAGAAAGATTTTCCGAATGCGTTGATTACTTCTTCGCTCTCCAGTACCTACCTACGCCCGCACGGCCTAGTCGAAATATGTAAATATTATCTACATAAACTGTACTTAGTGATGAAATAATTTATTTTGATAAGGATTAATAGCATGAGTAAAATAAACGCGTTTAAATGTAGTCCAAAAAAATTCAAGAATTTAAAATAAAAAAATGGTTGTTGTGCCTCACCCGACATAGATAGGTATAGTGTGTCGCGGACTTTTTTGTAGATATTTATAAGATCTACAATTAATTAGAATATTTTATGGATCTATCTTTTATAGTTTAGGCAGCGTACGCAAAATAAGTAACTTTTCTGGTTGATTTTTTACACCTTGTGTCCGAAAAATCCAAACATCTTACGGAACCCTATTTTTTCCAAAATAAAATATAGCCTATGTTACTTGTGGATAATGTAGCTTTCAATGGCGAAAGAATTTTTAAAATCGGTCCCGTAGTTTTTGAGCCTATTCAAAACAAACAAACAAACAAAGTTTTCCTCTTTATAATATTAGTGTAGATTATAAATAAGTAAACGGGATTACTCACGTTTTTACCACCAGTAATAGACCGACCGGTTTAAGCTGTATTCAGACAGCCTTTTTCAGAGGTGCGAACGGTTCGCAAACGAAAGCAAATCTGCCATTTTACGTCCTAGCTGGCATCACTACTTGGAACGCAATTATTGCTACCATCAAAATTATTGACTAGAGATGCGCGACTGGTTCATTCGTGACATTCGAAATTCAAAATCTGTGCGTGTGTACTACGAGTATGCGAGTTGAAAGGATTACGATTAATGAAAATTTACATTCAGAATATTCAGATTATCAGTTGCTCCCACACATATTTCACGCACGTAACCGAAAAGCCCTCAGTTAGTTTACCCTTGACTCTGGGTCAGTATACTTCGATCCTGTTGGAAAATACGAGTATATATGTCACCTTAAATACACACAATTGTATCGAAATCGGTTACAGTACCGGTGTTCTTCCAGACTTCCATTTAGGTCCGTTATTGTTTGCAATCTTTGTAAATGACATCGGTGCGTGCTACTTCCAGGGTTCAAACCTTCTCTGCTGTGTAGATCATATGAAAATATACTTGTGTGAATCATCTCAGTACATTACTCTAAAATGCTATGAAGCCTATTTATACTAGGTTATTACCCTACTATTATTTCTTTTGAGGGTAAAAATTACCTAGATGTGAGAAAATCAAAGAGACGTGTACAAACCGTGTGCAAACATGTTAGTATATTAACAAGGTAACACGAAAACACCTTACAGCGGACCCGGTTTGAGATGTCATAATAAAAAATGAATGTTAAATGTACTTAATGTTCATGCTTAGATGCATTATAGTACCTTTTTATTTTAGTGTTGATATCACGCTCAGTTGATTTAAGCATCTAATAAAACTTTTATAGCTTACTGCGGTTTTCGTCGATTGAACACCGTGGATTAATATCTATAAATTCACCATACGTAGTTACAATTCAATCAAGTACAGTTCTGTTTCCTGTTAATAGAATATAATTTTTTATTATGATTGTAACTCTTACTAATTATATCATAAAATTTCAAAAATGTATCATGTAAGTGAAATCGAAGATTTCTAAGCGGCCTAAATATGATAAGTTTATAAAATGCAGACTCTCAGAATCAAAAATCCATCAATCACCAGGGTTCTTCGCAAATACATCAGATATGGTAACATAACTATTGTTAATATCTTCTAGTTTATTTTGCAAAGTCCTTTGTGTAGGTATTTTAAAAAGAGGAAGGATGAAGGAAAGAGGAGATGGGAAGAGAAGGAAGTCTCCTTTTCTAAAGGTGTTCATGATTGTGTGCTAATGATATCATTGTTTTTAATAAAACAAAGCAAAAGTTTAGAATTATGTTGGATTTCTGCTAATATATTTTATCTTGCATGTTTCGTTCTTAACTTATTTCTTAAAATATTACAACACTACTATGCTATTCTAAACATAATATTTATAAATTATGTTTAGAATAGCATATAGCAATCCTATATAAAGGTATTCTAAATCTTTCCACTTACAATATCGAGGGAACGGCAAATTAGCTGTCATTTGTCACTCGGCTGAAAGTCATCAGGCTGTAAAGGAGGGACTTACAGCGGAAAAAGTAGGGTTTCACACCTTTACAAGAAAAGATGAAAAAATATTTAAAGCTGTCATATTTGGCCTTCCACAATACGTGGAAAATCAGTTACAATCAGAATTAGCGGCGTTGGGATTTTCAACTGCTACAATACGTAAAATGAAGGTTTCGGAAGGTAATAATAACTTCTGTCCTCCATTCTTAGTGCAATTAAAGACAGGAAATGACTTCGCGAAATTCTTGCAAATTAAGTTATTGAGTAATTGTGTTGTCCAGATCCGGAAATATAAATCTAACAACCAGTTTGGTACTCAATGCTTCAGATGCCAAAACTTTGGTCACTCTTCACGTAACTGCAATTTATCTCCACGGTGTGTCAAATGCACAGGTGCTCATCCCAGTTCTGAGTGTTCCAAGAAAGGGAAAGAGCAGCCGGCTCAATGCTGCAATTGCAACGGAAATCACCCTGCTAATTATCGTCAATGCAATGAGCGACAAAAATACCTGAAAGAAATGCGTGACAAGCAGGAATCGATTAGATCCTCAAAAACCAACGCCTACAAACCAACATTATTCCATAAGAACACCAACATAGTTGACGGCCGGCCCTGGAACACTGTAGCTGCCACAAATTCTGAATCACAAACCACCAGAAAATCTGATAATCAAGACCAAATCACTTCGGATATATTAACTATTCTAACGGCAATCAAATCTATCAAAAGTCAATATCTTGCTTGTAGTAGCCTGATGGATAAGGTAATCTTGGTACTTACTCATCTCGGTCAATATGTGTAACGTCCGCTCAATAAGAGTCTTATTCTGGAATGCTGATGGTATTCGTAATAAAATTCAAGAACTCCTGCATCTGGCATCTGTGTACAATATCGACATTATAGCTTGTAATGAAACTCGTTTATCTCCTATATCCTGTCTGTCAACCCCGGGGTACATATGTTACAGGCAAGACAGAAAGCCTGATGGACGAGGCCAAGGTGTTGCGCTCCTTATCAAATCTAACATCATCCACTTTTCTGTTGTACTACCAACTACACAAAATTTGGAATGTATAGGTATACAACTTACTCTGGCTAACAAAAATGTCGCATTTATTTCAGCATATCAGTCACCTAACCTACCATTGATCACCAGTGACCTTACATCAATTATTAATGCCTTTCCTGCTGTCGTGGCTATGGGAGATCTTAATTGTAAACATCAATACTGGAACTGTAGTATCTCCAATAGACACGGTGAAGAATTATTTCAATATATGCTTGATCACGACTATGAAATTCTCGGACCACTATCACCAACCCTAACTCATTACAATAGTAATTATACTCCCTCAACACCGGACATTGTACTTGTCAAAAACGTCTGCGGTGTCAATGACCCAGAGACCTTGACAAAATTGTCCTCTAATCATCTCCCTGTTCTTTTCACAGTAGATGGAGAATTTTCCAAACAATCACACATTGCCTACAATTATTCAAAAGCCTGCTGGAAGAGGTATAGATCCTATCTCGACACACACATAAACATTACTGCAGTCCCTTTTACCTCTTCAACGTCCTTAGATGTAGCTATTGATCATCTTACATGCACCATACTTGCTGCGCGAGATGCAAGTGTTCCCAAAATTATAAATTCTGGACAGCACAACTTACCCAGGCGCATCAGAAACGATATTAAATCCAAAAATTCCATCCGTCGAGCTTCTCTGAAAGAAACGGACTCTGGTTTGCGGAGAGTACTCTTTGCTAGAGTTAACTATCTACAGCGTAAAATAAGATCTGACATAGCCCTTCATAATGATTCGGTATGGAACAAAAAGTTGTCAAAAGTAGACAATCCCAGTACCGATCTTTGGCGTATCGTCAAATCTGTGAATTATAAACCCAACATCATACCTCCTCTCAAAACTACCAGTGGTGCGATGTCTACTAACGTGCCAGATCAATGCGAAACTTTAGCTGATGCCTTTCTGGAAAACATGCTTCTCACCAAACATTGGTTAGCCGATTCTGAAACGGAGGCTGCAGTCAACAGTTCCATGGATAGTCTTAAATCCGCTATAGTTCTAGAACCGACAACACTTGTTAGGCCGCACGAAGTTCGCAAGCTCCTTGCTAACCTGAAATCCAGGAAAGCTGCCGGAGTTGATGGCATTCAAAATGTTCTTTTAAAAAATATATCACAGAAAAGCGTTGTTTATCTCACTAAAATATTTAACGGATGTCTCAGTATAAATTATTTTCCCACGACTTGGAAAGTAGCAAAAATCATAGCAATTAAAAAACCTGGCAAAGAAGACAGTAACCCCTCGAATTATCGACCTATTAGCCTACTTCCCAGTTTATCAAAACTTTTTGAAAAAATCATTTTAAATCGTCTTTCTAAATCAACTGAGTCCATCATCATTCCGGAACAATTCGGATTCCGTAGATCGCATTCTACTACTCAGCAACTGACTAGAGTTACCGAACACGTAGCACATGGCCTCAACCTAAATAAAAGCACGGGTTTGGTGCTACTAGACGTCGAAAAGGCGTTTGACACAGTTTGGCATCAAGGTCTTCTGCATAAGCTAATAAAATATGGAGTTCCAATCAGCCTTATTAAGCTTACAAATGACTATCTAACAAATCGCTGCTTTATAGTGAACTTAGGGTTTACATGTTCGAAACGGAGATCTATCCCTGCTGGCGTTCCGCAGGGGTCAATACTTGGCCCATATTTATTTATATTATACCTAAACGATGTACCCAAACAGCCCCATACACATTTAGCTATCTTTGCTGATGATACAGCCACGTTCACAACATCAAATGATATTGATGTTGTGATTTGGCGGCTGCAATTCTCTCTTGAGCTCCTTACATCCTATTTTTCAAACTGGAAATTAAAATTAAATACTTCCAAGACTGAAAGTATATTGTTCACACGTAAACGCTCGATTCCTTCTAGATGTGTCCAAATTGATGGGCACTCTATTCCTTGGAACCGCACTGTTAAGTACTTGGGATTAACTCTGGATTATAAAATTAACTGGAATCAAAATACCGAAGTCCTCCGTTTTAAAGGCATAAAAGCCCTAAATGCTCTAAAACCAATCTTTAATCGCAAGTCCAGACTAAGCCCACGTACAAAGCTGCGTATATATACCACCTTAGTAAGACCTTGTCTAACTTACGCAGCGCCCGCATGGAGCAGTACAACGAAAACTAATTATAACAAACTACAGGTTACACAGAACAAAGCTTTAAAGACCGCTTACAATACTCCCTTTAAAACCAACCTAAAAAAACTACATCTATATATTAATTATCCCCTTATTAAAGATCACATTCTGAAATTATCTTATAAATTCTATTCCAAATCCATTTTGCAACATCATAATATTCTAGTCTCAAGTTTATGTCAAAGTAAGTTATCGACATTACCTTATCGAGCAACATACAAACGCTACCGCCTACCCCATCACTATTTCTTAGATAGATAACGATGGCGCAAACACCGGCAGACCAAACATTTTAACAGATGTTTGATTGGTACCCACATTTAAAAATATTAGTGTGTTTTAACATTGTTTACAGCTCAGTTTTGCTAATTATATAATATATAATCTATATAACATGTGTGAATTATTGTTCTTAAATGTAAAATAAAACGTTTTAAGGTGACAAGTCAACTAGTGAAATAAATATCTATTAGTGCTAATTGCACTTGCTATGGTATGTACCAATACCTATTTCTTTATTATATTTTATAAGTGCAAATATAAATTATGATAAATATTGTTCCCATATATATATTTAATATATAAAAATAAAGTGAACAGTTGCCAAAGCTGTCCGCGTCTATTACTATCATGAATAATAATTATGATTCTCAAACTGTTGTCTCCTTAAGCATCTGCATTTTTTATTTTCCATTTGTTACTCAATTTATTTTTCTTTACGTTTACACGCAAGTTAAAAAACAAATACCTGCGTTAGCTTATCTTACGAATATCTATGTAAATGATGATTAAAATAGTATTTACCCCTCACTGTTAATTGTGTAAGAGGCGATCTCAGCCTATATACTCAAATTATTTTATAAGTAGTGTACAACTAGAATTAGATCTTTTTGTAACGATCTCCATTTATTATTGAATAAAGACATTTAAAAAGTAAAAGTAAGTAAAGTAATCCTATATAAACAACGGCTTAATTTTTTTTTTCATTTGCGGTTTCGCGCGTAATAGATAAGTAGTACTTAAGTTCAACACTTACTTACGTATTTCTTAAAACAAAACAATGTCGGAAGTAAAAAAGAAGAGACGGCAATACTCTGTGGAATATATTAAATTCGGATTCATTGAAAATCCCACAAACCCATCGTTGCCTCAGTGCCTTCTATGTCTAAAAACATTTTCGAATGATGCAATGAAGCCTTCAAGACTGCAAGATCATTTGAATAAAATGCATCCAGTTAAGAAAGACAAAAATGTAGCATATTTTACAACCTAGAGATGAAGCATAATACTCAGCCAAGTGTAGCAAAACTATTTTCGGCAGCTGCTAAGCAAGATGACGACGGACTTCGAGCTTCGTACAATATCTCTTTGTTAATTGCTCAAAAAGGCAAACCACACAACATCGAAGAAGAGTTAATTTTGCCAGCAATAAAGGAAGTAATAACTACTGTACTTCATAAACCGGCCGCAGATATTATCCGAAAAATTCCTTTAAGTAATAATTCTGTGCAAAGACGAATTGATGAAAATGCTGAAAACATTGAAGGATCATTGTGCAATCATCTGAAGACTAGTCAATTCTCAATTCAGCTCGATGGGACTCATCGATGGGACTTTACCTACTAATTATAAATTATAAACATATTTATTTTTATTTTTTATTTATTTATTTCACATAAAGTAACACATGGTATACCAATTTATGAACATAATTATAAACCAAAACTAGTTAAGTACCAAATACTTTAAAAGGTCTCATACAAAGTAAAAATGTTTCTTGTATAGAAGTTCAGTAGGTACCTTATGTATTCAATACCTCAGTGATAACCGCTCATTTTTTTATATCCTTCCACAAACGCTAAGTGTTTTGTAAGCATTTCATTGTACCCATCCAAAAATCTATGTAGTAATAAAATTTATCCGATAAGGGCGGGTGAATCTAATAACGCTGAAAGAAAAGTACTTTAGTGACAGATAACAATTAGCTTTGTACTCACTCAGGTTTTAATACGTGTCCATGTTATAGGTACTACATAATTAACTAGTTATATCATCTACTTTTTACAACACATAATCATTTTAAGAAATAATTTATTACACAAATCGATAACCAGAATAAAGAAAGTAATCATTTTGATTCATTGGTACTCCATAAAAGTTTTGAAGGTATACGGAAAACAGAATTTTACCTCCCGTGCTAGTCGAGACTGTGTTACGGCAAGGTAAGATTCCCGCCACGCTAATACCCACTACAGCTTATTGACATAAGGGTTCTTTTAAACTGACTTTTCAACATGAATTGCATAAAACACGTTTAGTGGATAAATAGTATATGCACGAGTTTCAGATACCATGATAACAAAATGTAACAAACACTCTTATGACCTATTTATTTTAAAAAAGGCAAATAATTAAAAAAAAATGTGGTGTAGGTAAATAGAACTTTGTTGTGGTGAATATTTTTACAATAGCAATTTAGGTACAAAACAAGACAAAAAAAGAAAAAAACGACATGCTTTAAAAACCTAAAATTTTAGTTAATTCTACATATGAGGAAAAAAATGAAAAAAATAATCATAAGCACAGTACCACATCTACATACATATCCTTATAAAACTTTCAGTTTGCTCGTCGTCCATAACACTCAAAAACTCATCCAGGGTCCTTTCACACATAAATCCAGTCATATATTATAAAGGTTTCATTTTACTGATGCGATTATATAAGAACGGAGCCAAAAAGTAAGAAAACCTTTGCGCAAATGAAGTCCTACAAGCTGGAACATCTTATACATCGTGAGATCTGCGGTCAGATATGATCGCTCGTCCCGGACGGAAGTGTTGTCTTAAGACAATAGTTTTGATGAAAAGTTGTCGTACATTTAGCACATTGAACTCTTTGTATAGTTTACCTTTAGAACACATCTTTGGGCCCTTTCTAAGTTTAAAACAATATTTTTGCTATCACCACCCCACGCTGGTAGGCCATACGTCACAATTGATTGGCATAAGGGTTGATAAACCATTCTGTTTGCTGAAGGGTCTCTTAAGTTTCTAATTTTTTTAAAAAAATAGGTATTAATTTTCGTATTCTAGATCTTAGGTTACTGATATGTTTTTTTTTTCAATTTAGATTTTGGTCTATTTGCACTCCAAGATATCCAATACTGTCAGTAGCAGATAATATAAAGCAGGCACAGTCTACAGAACCAGTACATTCAGAATAATGTGCTTTCAAATTAAAAGCTAATGGTGGTTGAAGGTTTTCTCTAATACTGAAAGTGATATATTTAGTTTTATTTAAGTAAATTTTCGTCAAGCCATTTTATTATATTTAAAAAACCCTTTTCTGCTGATAATTTAACCTCATTCCAGGACGAATGTTGGAATAAGATAACAGTATCGTCAACAAATTTATACACCCTTGCATCGGGTAGTTCCATATCGCAAAGGCTATTCAATTAAATTAAGAACAGTGTAGGTCCAAGCACTGAGCCTTGGGGAACACCGAAATTCACCGTCAGCTTGACACTATGCACGTCTCCTATTTTGAGAGTTTGTGATCCTTGAGAAGTTTAAGTGGTATACTCGGTATGCCCCTACATTCCAGCTTGCGGATCAGCAAAGGAATAGACACAGTGTCAAATGCCTTGGCCAAGTCTATGAATAAACCAATAATTTTTTTTCTTATCAAGATAACCGGCCAGACCAGTTGTAAAACTTTCTATGGCATCCAAAGTTGATTTGTTCCTTCTGAAACCGAATTGATTCTTAGAAAGAAGATTATATTTTTCTAAATATGTTATCAACCATACATTTATAAATTTTTCCAAAATTTTAGCAATGGTTGGCAAAAGCGAGATTGGTCGATAATTGGCAAGACTGTCTCTATCCCCAGCCTTAAATACTGGTATTGCAATAGAATCCTTTAGCACTTCGGGAAATATTCACGTTGATAAACACAAATTAAATATATGGGTTAAAGGTTTAACAAGTAGTTTAATGTAATCCTTAATAAACATGGAAGATATGCCATCCCAACCTGAAGATTTAGTATTTTTTAAAGATCCAACAACTCTCAATACTTCAGCCTCATCCGTCTCCAGCAATACAAATGAGTTAAGTGGGACATCTTTACACTGAAAATTATGGGCAAGGTCGTCTTCTGTACATTGTCTTCTTTTTAAAATGTTATTTGATAGTTTAGAACCCACCGTGACGAAATATTCATTGCCACTATTGATTGACTGACCATTGGTGTCGATTTTAATTTTAATAATTCGTGTGGCACTTGGGATTTGTCGGATGCTCTCAAATTACATACACGTTTAATAACATTCCAAGTACCCTATATCATGTTTTCTAACACTTAAGTCTAGTTTGTCGTGTACTACTAATGAAGCATTGTTGCTGTCTTACGTGAGGTTTATTAAACATGAGAAAATATGTGAAGAACTATTGTTTGCTAGAAATTTAGAGACCGATACAAAAGGCGAAACCATCACTACATATTATAAAACAAAGTCGCTTTTCGCTGTCTGTCCCTATGTATGCTTAGATCTTTAAAAATACGAAACGAATTACAATGCGGTTTTTTTTAATACTCGTAGTTAGTGTGATTCTTATAGAAGGTTCTTATGTATAATTTGTTAAGTTTTTGTATACACTGACCAAACTATAACGATATTTGATGGGGCTGTCGGAAAAAATAAGCCGTCTGGTAGCTTTCCACAAAAACGCTGCCTAAACTCTTTGAGATATAACGAAATAATGTATGGTGCAATTGTGTATCTAATGTAGGTCTACAAAAAAGTCCGCAACGATATATGTCTATCTCATAAGAATAACATACTATATCAATTTTTATACTTTAAAAAACCACCAATTATAAAGCTGTTTTTTGAAGGCTATTTACACAAATATGCTATTAATCCTTATCATTTTTACTACTTTAGTTGGCTTCAGCATTTCATGAAGATTATTTTTACCCTTTCCACCTTGCAAATTAAATGAATATCTTACGAGTTATCACAGATTCAAAATAAAGCGCAAAGACATTAATTTCGTGTAACCATAATTCGACCGGCCCGTGCGGGCGTAGGTGGGTACTGGAGAGCGGTGAAGTACCTAATCAATGAATTTGGTAAATGTTTATACATTATTGTGAATGTGAAATTAACAAACAACGAGATTAAATGGGTGCCACGGGGTTCGAAGTATGTCACGGGCGAAGCCGGGCGGGACAGCTAGTATTCAATACATTGGAAAAGTTTTGTGATATGAAAGAGATTCCCTTGAAAAATATTATATCAGTTGCTACGGATGGCGCTCCGGCTATGACAGGGTGCCATAAAAACTTCATAGCGTACTTAAAAAATAAAATTCCAGTAGTACTTGCTGTACATTGCGTTATTCATAGACAACATTTGGTTGCTAGAAACTTAAGTGAACGACTATTTCAATCACTGCAATATGTCATCAAATCAGTCAATAAAATCTGTACCAGCTCTTTAAATGATAGATTATTTCATCAGCTTTGTATTACTAATGACGAAGATTCCAACCGTTTGTTGCTTCATACTGAGGCTTCTCGAGGAACTTCGTTGGCTATCAAGGCCTTGTCTGACTCGATTTTACAACCTGTTTGACTCTGTGATAGAGTTCTTGGAAACTAAAGATACAGATTTCGCAACAAGCTCATTACATCAAAAAATGATATAGCTTACATGACAGACCTATATAAATTGTTCAACGACATGAATCTCCAACTGCAACGCGATGAACTAAATTTAATTATCTATCTATCTATATTCACGCTGTATACCTGACGGGGTGGTCAGAGAGGACAGATCGCCAGGCTTCGCGATCCATACATCCTTTTTTCGCTTCTTCGAGATTCATCAATCGCTTCATACACGCACGTCTGGGTATCCGAGTGCTTTTGACCTTTCCGTTTTTGAGCAATCTGCTCACGTGGTCTTCATATGTAAGTCTCGGCCTACCCTGACTCCTTCTACCCTCTACTTTTGAACAATATATATTCTTCGTCAATCGTTCCTCACTCATTCGTTGGACGTGTCCAAACCAACGGAGCACGCCCTTTTTCAGCTTAACGCTGACACTTTCATTAAAACAAAAAATGTCGTTGCTGCTTTAGCAGCCAAACTGCTTCTACACAAAAAGAATATGGGCAGACGTGAGTTTCACAATTTTCCGAATTTATCAGTATCCTGCAGTAACGACGACTTGTTTGCCTACTGCCAACATTTGGAAAACCTCCACATTGACTTCACCAAACGATACCAGGACATTTTGAACTTGGAAATACCAGGCTGGGTGTTATATCCGTTTTCAAATGTGAACACAGCAATCTCACCTCAGCTGGAAGAAGAACTTATAGAATTGACAACAACGACAAAAATGGCTATCAAGAATTTTGGCTACAAAAACCGATCCCGCAATTGTACCCTGGATTGTGGTCAATCGTTCTACGATTCTTGGTAGCATTCCCATCGTCATATTTGTGTGAACATGGATTTAGTGCTGTGGCAACGCTGCTTACTAAAAAGAGTAATCGTTTGCATGTTACCGAACGTGGCGACTTGCGGCTGTTCTTGAGTAAATTGGAACCTGATATCAACAAACTTATTAAACAGCATCAGATTCATCCTTCACATTAGTTTTTATATAAGAATCGATTATGTTTGTTTTATTTTGAATAAAAGATACTCTGTCTGAATACTATAAAGTTGCGTTTCAATAATCATTCTCATTGGCAGGTGTAGCCCGTAAGAGTTAACTTGAGACCTGAGCGTCGTTATGTACTACCTACTGTGCTCAGGTCTCAAGTTAACTCTTGCGGATTAAACTAAAAGTCTATTTTAGAATAAATGTTTAATCTCCGCTAATACAGCTCACAACAATTAATTAATTTAATTTAAAGTTATAGTGGTTTTTAAGTAGGTGAAAAAATGGGGGCGCTAAAAATTTATTTAGTCTCAAAGTGGGCAGTAGACAAAATAAATTTGGGAACCTCTGAACTACATAAAGAAGTAGTAGTATTCACGAAAAAAACGTACTGCGATGTTTTGTGCCCATAATCCGAATATTAGGGATGCTGAAAACGACAGATACCTACGAAGATTAAGTAGGAAAGAAAGTTTTGATTGGATCCAAAATGTTCAAAAGTTTTCTGGACTACCGCTTGGTGTAAGCGATGGTCCCGGATTCGATTTGAACAAATATTTGTGTGATCCACATACGTTTTTTTCGGAGTTTGGGTGTTTCCTCTGTATAATATGTAGGTATTTAGAAAGATTTTAGTATGTTTGTCTGCTGTCTAGATCCAATACCTCGAGCTTATATTAGCTGACTTCGGGTTAAATATATATAAATATATTAATATAAATATCATAAAAATTAGATTTTAGGTACGTAAAAGTTGTTTTTCTTGTCACAGAGGATCGGAACATCGGTTACTACTTGTTCTTTACTCTGTTATTTGGCATAGCAGCTGGATTGAGCTTTGCATACATTTTATTTCTATCGACTGGAATTACACGGTAACTTCTTTTACTAACATTCAAGTATATACCTACCTATTCAAATGTTTAACCCTGTTCCGTGAATTATTACCAACAATCCAATTATAGGTACTTTTACAAACACATAAAGTAGGTATTAAAAAAAATTAATAGTTTCAGCAGGTCTTTAAGAGGATTGAATAAACAAAATAATATTAAGGATAGCTATTATGAACAAGGATATCAAGATTCTGACAATAAAATATCCGATAAGCTGGCTAAAAAAGTAAGGGTGCTTTGCTGGGTGTTGACTCACCCTCAAAATCACGAGACTAAAGCCAGACATGTGAAGGCTACGTGGGGCAAAAGATGCAACAAGCTTTTATTTATAAGCTCCGCTGAAGGTAAAAGTTTTTTTGTCATCGTGATCATCTCAGCCTACTAGCACCATCATATTCGAAAAATGGGTCTCAACAGACTCAATATAGTAAAGAATCTCAACTGGTTTCGGTACGATTCTGTTGTAAAGGTGGTCCTTCGAGCCAAATGAGTTTGCTGTAAGACCTGTCACGAGTGCAACATGTCGCTGCTAGCCCGTGACAGCGCTGTTGTTGAAATGAAAGCCGTGACTGTAACATTATTACTTTTAAATATCATAACCTAAACACGGTAATGGGCTCACCACCTGTTATGTGGACTAAAATACAAATGTTGAAGTGTGGGTGTATAGTATGCCTCTGTTTACCCCTCCAAGGATAAAGGTGTAATGTTATGTATGTATGTTTACTTAACGGTTTCTATCCCAAAAAAACCTATAAGTTTTTACAGATAATGAGTTACCGGCATTGAAATTGCAAGTGCTCTTTGAAGATTGGCGATTTCTATGGGGAAAGACGAAGGCTGCTTTCCGGTATATTTACAAGCACCATAGAGATGACGCTGACTGGTTCCTCAAGGCTGACGATGATACGTATGTGATTAGTGATACTCATTCATGCATTTTTTTATAGTGTCTCGACTACTTGTAAGTATCTATCTAAAGTGCATTGACTTGACTCTATATTCATGGGCGTACCCAGGATCTGGGCCAGGGGGGGCAATTCAGTTTTTTATTATGTTACCTGTTTTTAAACCCCCCCCCCCCGCAAAAATAGGGGTGTTAATGTTATAAGTTAGACGTAGATTTCGGTGTGTAAGTGTGTCTATCTGTGGCATCGTAGCTTAGACGGACAGACCGATTTTAATGCGGTCTTTTTTTTTTCATTTAAAATACCCGTTTCTTGGTGTTGGTTTGGTATCGGTCCAGCTGTGTAAGAGAATCACCTTTTTTTACATAATAATGTTAGGCATTTTTGGCGTGTGATTACTCTGTTAAGTGCTTAAAGTGCCTTGCCAGAGAAGTTTGACCTAATGCTGCAATGAAAATGATCACCACAGAACCCGACTCTTCCAAAATTCACAGCAGTCATGGTGTTTGGGTTCAATAGTACCTTCTTTTTAATGGTTGTTCCTTAAAATACAAGTATATATAACAATTAATATTATTGAATTTTGCAATTTTTTTTTATTTTTTTATTTAGTTAAGTTCAAATCTATATGAATAGATAAATAAAATTAAAATGTCTGTTTGTAATTCCAAATTTACAGATTTTCACTCCAGAAAAAAGTCTTTATTTTGCATAGACCATTTTAACGGCCCTTACAAAATGTCATACACTAGTTTAAAGATAAATTTAATATTTTTAGCGTGACCACCGGTTCGGAACGCGGCCCACCTGAGCAGACCCGGCAAGAAACTTAGAAATGTTTTTTGATGGCCTATTTACAATTTAATATTATTTTACTTTGCCAGCAGATAATTTCTAGGCGTCCTTGTCCTGCAAATAGTTTTTAACAGCGTAATAACCTTTTTCATAAAACTTTTTTTTATTAACAGAAGAAGAATTTGAAGACAGAAGGTCGAGAGCTTTGCGTCTTATTCCATAGTGATGTAATTTTCTGCACAGCGTTTCATGCTGAACGCAATCAAAAGCTTTGGATAGATCGCAGAATACACCTAATGCATCTTGCTTGTCGTCAGATTTTGATAAATCAAATACGATTTGATATAACAAAAAAAAAACAATTTTTTAAATGTGTATTCTGTCTGTATGTTCCGGCTAATCTCTGACACATCTGAACCGAGTTTAACGGGACTTTCACTGGCACTCTTATTATATGTAGAAGAAGTAACTCAGGCTACTTTTATCCCGTTCTTTAGTTTAAACCGCTGTGCGTCCACTAGTAAATAAGAAATACATATAAATTAAAACAGGTATTATTTTTATAATTTCTTAAATAACTATGTTTAGTACGCTGGATGACCCACTGTTTTTACAGAAGCAGGTCCAAGACGGCGGCTTGACCTTAAAATTTCACGCTCGCCTTACCGCCTCAAAAAGCGGGATCCAAACTAAACTCCAAAGAAGCTGGATGACGCCCAAACCATTAAAAGAGGCCGCGATGGTAGCCAAACTCTACCGGGAACCCAGGGAGGATTTGCGAGGGGTGTTAAACTGATAGGCAGAGATCGTGAGTTTTTTAGTCGTTTCAAGTCCGGCTTGACGCTGCTAACAAACAGTTAAAAGGGACGTGTCTCACGATTTTTAAAAGATGTATAGGGTATTGCAAATGGGAAAAAGTTATTTTTGTACTATTATCGACAAAAGTAGAAGACCAAACCAAAGCCAGGGGGGGCAGCTGCCCCCCCCCTGGGTACGCCCATGCCTATATTTACGATCAACGCGCCTTGGCATGATCAAGAAACACAAGCTAAAGATCAACTTGATCTTACTAGGGCCAATCAAAACGCAGTTTTGCGATTCTTGTCTATAAGTTTATTAGTAAATTAATCATTACTCACTTATCCGTTGGACACGTCCAACACACACACAGTTTTGACACAACTTACTATACGTGTCAAAACTGTGTGTGTGTCTGTCGCCACAACTTGCACCTGTACATTTCAACACGGCAATGGGCTCACCACCTGTTACGTGGGACAAAAAGCATAGCATACGGTGAAACGTCGGCGTATAGTACGCCTCTGCCTACCCCTTCGGGAATAAGGGCGTGAAAGTATGTTATGTTTTTTTTATTACTAAACGTGTTTTAGTGTTTTACTTACTTTACTTTTTATAATATAAATGTTTCACTTAAAAACTGATCAGCCAGCGTCTTAAATTAATTTAATACTTATTTTCCAAATTGCTGGGTATTTTTTTTGCATTTGCAGATATCTGAAAATTATGTGGATTAATTTATTATTCCAGTTATGTGATTATGGATAACTTAAGGTACATGTTGGCTGACTATGACAGTCGAGATGCGATATACTTCGGCTGCAGATTTAAAAATCATACTCCAGAGGTGAGAACTATTCATAATGATAGTAAATAAATTATTTATAATTGTTTTTCTACAGAGCTACGGAATGAAACCCTATATCACGAGTGGCTCGACTTTTCCTTGGCCTGATTTTGTGCCATATATTTGTGTGCGTTTCGATTGCTCCGCCACGGTGTCCAATCAAAAAAAGCACTACGTCAAAAATTTTACGAAATTTGTCAAAACCTAAAAAAATATATTATTTAACCTAAAAATAAAGAAGATATTAGGGTTCAAAGTTGGCCGAGCGAACGAAACGCGGCCACGGAGATCTCTGCAACTACATGGGTTAGAGATCTAATTCTTTTTGTCAATTAAAGATTGAAGAACATTATAATGGCGTATTGTTTTACCTTCAAAACAGTTTACAACTCGTGTTAAATCAAAAATAATGATGTCTCATATGATGTTCTACCAGGGTGACAATAATTTCGATATAATTTGGACATACACCATTTCTACTACACTAATTGCATCTATTAGGAATTAATTTATATCATAACTTAAAGTTAAATCTTCAGCTTGTAAACTTTTTGTTTTGTTATAATTTGATGGCCATGGAATTTCATAGAATGAGTTAAAATAATCATCACTAGAATCATAACCTGAGGCTATCTATGTGGAGACTGAAGACCCAGGTCAATTTGCGGCAGTTTCCGCTTATCGTCCTATTGTTTTTTATTAAAGCGTAAGCAAATGACGCTACTAAGATATGTATCATATTACCAAAGCTGGAACTAACTGAGCTAGGGACGTTGCATGCCACACCATCATGATGTCGAGCTTCAGTGTGTCGCACAAGCGTGCATTTAAACTATGGTGAGTCGCAGTAGTTTAGTCACACCAGCAATAATCGCACTTCCATTTGTCGAGTTCACATTACACTCTAAATATAAAAAAGTCTTTAATTTGCATAGACCATTTTAACGGCGCTTTAAAAATGTAAACACTAGAACTAAGGATAAATTTAATATTTTTAAAGTGACCACCGGTTCGGAACGCGGCCCACTTAAAAAGAACCGTCTTATTGTATCTATGTATGCACTAGCTGACCCGTGCAACTTCGTAAGAGGCAGAGAGAGAAATAGAGTGAACGAATTTAAATTACAATTATAAAGGAAGAGAAAATTAGATTTGGGTTATATATGTATTTTTAATGCCACATCAAAAAAAGTATTGTTCAAAAATAAAATAAAACATTTGGGGTGGACCACCCTACCCTTATCAATAAGGGGTATGAAAAATAGATTACGACCGATTATCAGATCTATCAAATATGCATATGAAATTTAATAATAATCAGTCAAGCCGTTACGGAGGAGTTCGGTAACAAACACCGCAACACGAGAAGTTTATATATTAGATAAATATAGACAAAAATGCAGAAAGTGAAATGGGCGCGTATAGTATGTCTTTGCTAAAGGGGTAGCCCTTTGAGGCCATATGCGAGACTGATAGGTGATTTTAGAAATAAATTTATAATTATTCATTTTTCAAAATAGTTCAGTTCAGATCTGCAAAGATTTTTAATTCATGACATGGTGATTGTTACACCGCGTGGACAATGTACGTCGACGACGAGCAGCGCCCGCTTTTGTTCATCATATTATTGTGATATATGTTCCGGTAATCACTACATTTACTGTTCCATACAAATTTTGCTCCATGTTTTCGCCGCGCGTGTTATATAATATTTGACATTTTTTGCCGCGCTTTCAAAAACAGACAATGACTGGTTCGTCGCCAATTTTTGATGGTTTGCCGCGCAAAGTCGATACGCCACTTTACACTACTACTACTAGTAACGTGATATTTACCATGCATTAATTTTATTCTTTCATCGAATATCAGATATTTCGGTTCTGTTACAAACGCCATGACCACGAATCTACTAAGGCTCGCATTTATTTTATTTGTTGATTTATTTATATTACTCTTGATTTTTCTTGAACTAAAACACTTGTACTGTTCCACTTATTTATTACTTAAACCTGACCGGTTTCGCCTTTCGGCAACTCTTTAATCTTTGAAAATGCCGTAAGGCAAAACCGGTCAGGTCAAGATGTGTAACAAGTTCCATCAATCACCAGTGTAAACACTCTTGATTTTTATTTTCAGATCTATCTAGTCTAGATGTTATTCAATTTCATAGCTGTCCTCTAGTTATTGAATTTTAATATATTCCCAAATAAATTTTAATTATTGTCACTCTGGTAGAACACCATATGAGACATCATTATTTTTGATGTAACACGAGTAGTAAACAGTTTTGAGGATAAAACAATACGCCATTATAATGAGGCTAATATGCCGAATAAAAGGAAGTTTACACCAAAATCCTAGCAATTATAGGTAGTGAGATATGAGCCTACAAAGTAGCGTTTCGTTCGCGCGGTCACGGACTTTCTGTTTTGGATCGATATCTCCTGTTTAACTAAACTTTAGTAGTATTTATTGCTTTCATTAGTTTTGACAAATTAAGATCCTTCTTCTTTGTAAATTTTACTACAAGAAATCGTAAGGTTTAAAAAATAATCAACATTAAATTAACAATGAGTGGAGGATTGCGCGGCCATAACTTCAAAGGCGAATATTTCGTAAAATATTGCTCTAGAGCTTATACTTCTTTTTTCGACAATTTTTGACAAATTCAATCTTTAATTGACAAAAAGAATTAGATCTCTAACCCATGTAGTTGCTGAGATCTCCGTGGCCGCGCAATCCTCCACGTTTCGTTAGCGCGGCCAACTTTAAACCCTAATACCTTCTTTATTTCTACTTTGACAAATTTTTGGTTTGTTGCATTCGGTTTTGACAAAAATCGACAAATTTTTGACGGAGTGCTTTTTTTGATTGGACACCGTGGCGGAGCAATCGGAACGCACACATTTATTCATATTCATTTATTGCGCTCCATAAGGTGATTACAGTTGTTATAAAATAACCGTGCCCTGTCGGGCACGGCAAAGTAGAAGAGAGGAGGATACATATATACATATATTTTACACGTCTTTAACACTTCCATATCATTATATCACAGGGTTACATGAGTGGAGGGGCAGGCTATGTACTAAGTAGAGAGGCGCTAAAGAGATTTGTTACCATAGCGTTAACGGAACCTAAGTTATGTCGCCCAGTTGACATTGGCATAGAAGATGTCCATATGGGTGGGTATATTTTTATCTTTTAGGTATATTTGTTAGCTGTTATAACCGACAATACTTGGAAAGGCTAAATACAGTGGTCTTAGGTGACTACCCTGAGGCATACTTTTCAATTCTTGGGAGAGTCTTGACTTGTAGTAAACACAAGGAATTTTCCCCAATTAAGTTGCTGCTAATAACTATAAACTGATATAATATAAGTTTAATATTATTACTTTTCAAAGGTAAATGTTTATACCGGGTGGGTGTACGTGCAATGGATTCTAGGGATAACCGCCTACGCCATCGGTTCCTACCATTACTACCAGAACATCTTGTATTTTCGACAATGAATGACTCTTTTTGGTTTTGGCGATACATGTTGTACCCAATGAATCCGGTTAGTTGATTTGATATTATTGTTTTATTGTAGACAGTTCCTATCAAGTGTTCTTGAGAGTTCGGGAGTCCTATGTTGCAAGTTGATACCAGAACAGTAAGCAACCCCCATTCTTATAATCGCTTTCTGACATGATGGTCGTGTAATTCAGAATAATCACATTGTATAATTCACTTTGGAAAACAATATGTTTGAACCATAGAAATTGTAAAAATTGGTATAATGGGACCGGGATCTTCTTAGTCCAAGCCATTCTCTCCAGCTGCAGTACACTTAAAGATATCCGGACAAAGTCATTTCGAGGAAAAGCCAAACCGAAATAAAAGCCTGTACTATCCCGTCTCGCCAAATGTGGTACAGTAAGGTTAGCCCCAGTTACACTCCCAAAATGGTTGGAAGATGCCTGCGTCCAGCAGTAGACTCGTGAAAGACAAATTTAATTGATTAATTTATTAAATAGTATTTAAACCAAACTCCAATTCATGTTTGATCAGCTTTTAATTATGAGACGCGTGAAAGACAATTTAAAATGGAATAATGCAGGTTAGTTTTGAATGACGTTATATCGTTGAGATATTCCTCCAATCTCAATTGACTTACGAATTTTTCAAGTAGCGATATACCTCAAGATTTTTCCTCGTTACCGGATCAACCGAAATCTCTGCATATAATACTTATTGGCTTACTACAAATGTCTAATTCTATGACGAACTCCATTTCCAGAATATTACCTGCTGCTCAGACTATGCAGTATCATTCCACCACTTGAATTCAGCGATGATGTATGTATTTGAGTACTTCCTGTACCACTTACGTCCTTACGGCTATCACCACGGCTGTGCACCGCTACCTCAAATATTGAGAAGATCTGAAGAAGTTGATAGCTCAGAAGTAATAGGAAAGTAAATAAATAACTAAATAAATGTTGTTGGGACAACTCACACAACGCCATCTGATTTCACACTAAGCAGAGCTTGTACTATGGTAACCAGAATAACTGATAAACATACTTATATATTTCTAAATACATACATATTATAGATAAATAACACCCAAACACAGAATAAACCATCGTGCTCATCACACAAAGTTTTATCCTGGGTGGGAATCGAACCCACGACCTCTTACGTAGCAGTCGGATGCACTCCCACCGCGCCACAGAGGCAGTCAATAGTAATATAAATAATGTGAAAGGAATCTTATAATAGTTATGACGGACAGTGACAAATCCAATTCAGTATCACACCTATTTGTATACAAATCGAGTTTAGTAAATAAAATCACACTTTAAAGAGTAGCCTTTAGCAGGTACTTAGGGGTAGAAGGTTGTGGAGATTTGAAAGCTCCGTAGTAGCCTACTTTTTTTGTAATAAAATTGAATACATGATACACAAATTGATCGACTTCGCTCATGCCTTAACCCCACTGTGCTCCTCATATTTCTGACTCCTACGAGCTTTTATAACTCTGTCATATATAAGGAAGCTTTGGATGTAACCACGATGCAATCGACTCTAAAGATGATTAACTTAAGAGAACTTATGAGTTGAATAAAGTGCAAATTTCAACTATAATTTTCTCCCCCTGATCACATCTCATTCTCTCTCATAAATAATGCGTTACTGTCTCACCTTGTGAGAACGACTAGATAGATTTTGATTTTTTTTTTGTATTTACAAAAAGAATAGTAGGGAATAGCTCAACTTATAAAGACTTTAGATTAAATGTATGCTTTTTTGTTTAATAGTTACAGCCATGCTTAAAAAGTAGAAACGTGAATAGTCTCCTAGCAAGATCTTTTAGCGCTGTTGGTTAGGGCTCCAATGCTACCCCAATGCCTTTTAGGGACTCGTCGTACCACGTCGGGTATTGTTGGTATTGTGTGGTAACGGAAGGTAATTAAAGATTCGGCTGTCAGGTGATAATGTTACTTTATATTTACATGTACGATTCACATTCAGTAAAATATTACCTGAGATATAGAGTATGAGTCTCAACTTAGATGTGGGAAAGTTCGGGTGTTTGTTGTCGGTTTGTTGATTTTTTTTTAGTTGTCTTCGCCCATCTTGGGCAGGCAAAGGAAACTTAGTCCATACAGCCTAGTCTTAAGTATTTATTTTTCTTGTTATTATGTTTTAGTCCTGTCTAGTCGTTTGTCGATGTCAAGTCCTCAGTCCTAGGTTCTAGTCCGTGCCCCAATAAGGCAGTGGATCCCTTATTGCAGCTCTCTTTGGAAATTTGGCACTAACACAAACAACACAGCTATTCTTTGCAATTTATCACTTTCGTTCACTAATGCACTTTTCCGAACTCTTTATGTATAATATTCCACCATTATTAAACACCTAATAAATATACAACAAACGTGCGTCACCGCTCGCGTTGGCGCCAAACCCCCTCGGTTTGTTGAGTAAGAACTGTCAAAGACATTATTTTTAGCGGTAAGGTTAAGGCTCATACTTACATGAATAAACTTTAGGCTAGTACACATTAGTAAGTGGTGCAAAACGCCACCAGCTTTACTAACAGGGATTAACACTCTACCGATGTTAGAAGATTATTACTGTACTTCTGAAGAATATTGTGATGAGTGTAACGAGCACCACCAAGACCTTCGGGGGCAAGTGATCTCAGCTGCTAGCGGTGCTCCTGCTGACTAACTGACATCATATCTGTTATCATATTCAACTAACTAAATATCTTCACGCAGTATCCCTGACGGGGTAGTCAGAGAGGACAGATCGCCATTATTGTTATCATATGAGAATACAAAATACCTAAGTTCACCTTACAGTTACAACTATAAGTGTCAAGACACCTTCTTACCTCCCTTTTTCGGGCTCCGTTGGTTAGGAGTGAGGTACAGTAATCATTTATGGGGAGTGTGGCTCCTTTCCATGGTTGACAGTCAAATGCCCAAATGCATTCCCAAAGACTTGTTAGGATCCGATATAAGAGTTGTATTGTATAATGGAAATGAAATAAAATTTTATATTATTATATTATAATTATATAAAAAATTATAATTATTTATATTAATTAGACTATCGACATCTATACTAATATTATAAAGCTGAAGAGTATGTTTGTTTGGTTGAACGCGCTAATCTTAGGAACAACTGGTCGGATTTAGGTAACGTGACCATGACCTTGATATCTACTCGTAGGGCTGTAATCCAGAACGTTTCTTAGGTCCGTATTCCAGAACGTTTCGCAATACTCAATCAACGCTTGAGGCTAGTTTTTGCCTTATAAAATCTACTCTTAAGCGTCGATTGAGTATTGAGAAACGTTCTGGAATACGGCCCTTAATACTCAAGAAATACTTGAGAATAGATTTATGAGGCAAAACTGGACTCAAGCGTTTCTTGAGTATTGAGAAACGTTCTGGAATACGGCCCTTAGACCAAGTTAGATGGTCTAAGTATCTACTGTATATATATACTGTAGGTAAATGAAACCTCAAGCGTTCGCTACCATTATGCCGCGTAAATTTATTGTTTTAATTACTTTTTCAAATTTGAATTATTGTTTTTTAAATGATTTGTTTTTTCATTTAAAGAACTGTATACAAAATATCCCTCGACTAGGTTGATGTGTGTAAGAGTATGTTGTATTGAACAACGGGGTTCTTGGAGTTAGTGCCACACTAACTCCAAGAATGCCGCCGCACATCTCCGTTAAAATCCTTAGTAAAAGTTCTACTGTTTTACTGAGGCAAGGACACAGGACTTAGGACTACATTTGACATCGACCAAGAACTGAATATGAATAAATAGGTACTAAGATTTGTTTTTAGGAAAGGCTGTATGAACTAAGTATTCTTTAACTGTCCAAATGGGCGAAGACAAGTTAACAACAACAACAAAATTGTCAAGGATATTGCGCGACAAGTTTTCAAATGGCAGACGCTAGCTGCATATTATTTTCCAAAACTAGTGCATTAACCTTGTTTTATGTCTAAAAATTATAGATTCTAAGACATAAAAGTTGTGAAAACGTGTTATAGTGAAAGACAGTGATATCTTGCAGTGAAATGCTATTTTAAATCATGCCGCGCAAAGTTCACTGAAAGCCCTAATAACTTTTCCACGTCGTTAACACAGGACTAGAACTGGACTTGACTTCCACAAAGGACTGGACAGAACTCAGTTTAAACAATAATAATATTACCTGAAGAAATTTAAAATAATAAATTTGTCTAAAAGGTCTTTGCAAGCAGGCCATAAAAATATTCCAAAAAAACATATATGTCAGTGTCATAATTGTCATTCATATTGCAAAATTGACGTAAAAAAAAATATTTACAGTGCGTACAAAATGTTGTTTTCATTTCATTGTGAATTCCATTTTAGCCATTAATTATACGTAGGGAAATAATAAAATAGATTAAGAGATTATAATATGTGTTAAGTCTAGTCAAAAAATTGAAATAGATTCCAACGATGACGGTAAGTCAAGTTAATATCAATTATATATATTTAATACCTATTTTTTTAGAATAGCTTGTTTGGGTGATCATTTGTTTTTTAAAATCCAAATTAACTACCACTTTAATGAATTATTATGTATTTATTCTTTGAGAGAACCAAATATTCTTACATCTAATACTTTACTTGAACCTAATATGTACATAATATCATCTTTACATGGAACTAAAATATTACATATTTTGTTTTTCTTAAGTCATGACAAAGATCCTATTACTTACTACATATAAACTGTCTTAAGATCTACTTTGATAAAAAAAAACTGGCGGCACATCATATATTTATTCATGTAGGTAACTTCTTTTTCAACCCAATTCAATTATATTTTCACAAGTATAACTTATACTTACATGCTTTAAATAACAACAGATGTTGTATTTTTTCTGTTAACAATTAATACATTTAAACAAAAAATATGTTATTATGCTTTATCTTCTTATTTGGAAAAGAGTTTTAATGGGATTGTCTTCTGCCACACATTTTTTTTTCAGTGCACAAGCAGAAGTCTAAATTTCAGGTGTACAGCTGAATTAACAAATGCTTTGTCATTAAAGGATGTCTTATACCCTTTATTTAGCAAGTAATTTTATTTTACCTCAGTTGGTAGTAGTCTAGGTTAAAGATATTGTTTTATTTCACAAAATTAATAAATCTAACTCAAATCAAAAACAAAATGGAATGGTCAAAAGTACTCAAATACAGAGATGTGCAAGTAGGGAACAATTTATAAATCTGCAGGAAGCGAAAGAAGTATGTGTGGATAGCAAAACCTGGTAATCTGTCCTCTTTAACTACCCCGTCAGGAATGCAGTGTGAAGATAGGTGATCTTTAGCAAACCTTTTGGGTCTGCCCCTATAACTAATATTAATTATTTTAGTTATAGAGGCAGACCCAAAAGGTTACCTAAAAAAACAAAAAAAAATTAGCAAAATGTTTAGAATATATATGGAATATAATCATGTATGACATGACATGAGTCATGTTAACTGTGAACACCAGATATTGTCCTAAAAATTCACTTATGTTGAATTAAAATCATATGAAAATCCATACTGAGTGGCAATTCTAAACCATATAATTTGTAAGCAAACATTACCATTTACTGGAGAAATCATATTTGAAAATGGTAAAACATATGAAAAAAGACATTTACAATTTTTCTAGTACTGCAGAAGATTGATTGATTGTCAAAATCAATGATGAGATAGAGTACAATTTCAATTTTTAAACTTAAAAAAATGTATTTATACTTATTTTAAATAATTATAATATCAGAGCTATTTATTTTTAATGTTTACACCACTATTACCCCTCACTTTTTTTCACTATTTTCACTAAATTACTCTGGTTGTAAAGATTAGACGACTACTACATACGTCAACAATGACTCAAACATGCTCGTAGAGGTTTGTAGTGGAGGAATTTTCGATCATAGTACGACGAAAATTGATTGAGATCGATCAAGTTGAGTAAAACTCGTTTTCTCGGAATCTAGACTTAATTACTCCGTTTGCGAAGATTGGACGACTACTATAAACGTCAAAAATGACTCAAAGATGATCGTAGAGGTTAGTAGTGAAAGAATTTTCGATTGTAGTAGAACGAAAATTCTTCACGATCGAAAACGATCTTCACTGAATTACTCCGGTTGTGAATATTGGACGACTACTACAAACGTCAAAAATGACTCGAAGATGCTCGAAGAGGTTAGTAGTGGAATAATTTTCGATTGTAGTAAAACGAAAATTGATTGTGATCTCGGAATCTGTACTGAATTACTCCGGTTGCGAAGATCTCGAGCATCTCTTCGAGCATCTTCGAGTCATTTTTGACGTTTGTAGTAGTCGTCCAATATTCACAACCGGAGTAATTCAGTGAAGATCGCTCGAAAACGAGTTTTACTCTACTTGATCGATCTCAATAAATTTTCGTTCTACTACAATCGAAAATTCTTCCACTACTAACCTCTTCGAGCATCTTCGAGTCATTTTTGACGTTTGTAGTAGTCGTCTAATCTTCACAACCGGAGTAATTCGGCCGAGATCGCTCAAAAACGAGTTTTACTCAACTTGATCGAACTCAATCAATTTTCGTTCTACTACAATCTACAATTCCTCCACTACAAAGCTCTACGAGCATGTTTGTGTAGTTTTTGACGTTTGTAGTAGTCATCCAATCTTCACAACTGGAGTAATTCAATCGAAAACTAGTTTTACTCAGCTTTTTCCATTTCCATTTCATCTTCTCAACCGAAGTTGTACAGTCGAGATCCTTCTAAAACGAGTTTTACTCAACTTCATCGATTCTAATAAATTTCTTTCTAACAGACTTTAAAGTTCTTCCACTACAAACCTCAAATCAGGCAAAAGGTTTAATAACTAGTAATTAAACCTTTTGTCTTTGTAATTAAACAAATTTTCAAAAAAATAAAAAATTATCGATTTTTTTTTTTTTATTTATAAATAACTACAAACGAAAATTCGTTCACTACAATCAACTACTAACGATTCTTCATACAAATCAACCTTTAGAATTGATTTTTTATAAATCCGGGGGTTGGCTATTTTTGGTTTATCCATAATATTTTTCGGGTCAACTACAAATACATTTTTTTTTACTACAATCAACTACATACCAAGCTTTACAAGATTACGCAAAAAAAATATCGATTTATGCAACGAGGGTGCTAGGTTCACACAGGTCCTATTGGACGCTACCGTATGCGAGCGCTCCGGGCGCAAAGTGTGAGGGTGGTGTTCAACCTCACACTTTGCGTCTGGAGCACTCGCACAACCTGTCTATGGCGAGCGGTGTGATGATAGAAAGTTGCCGTGGGCATCATATCTAACTATTCAGCATAGCACAGACCATTGTACAGGCAACAGAAAATTCATAAGAAATCGAGTCTGCTGTCACGAAGTGGCTCGACACCGCCTGCAACTAGAGGATCGTTGAAAATCCTCATAGCTCGCCTTTCTACCCAGTTCAAAGATCGAAGCTGGTGTTCAAAGCAGAATTCCATATGTGTGGTCGCACTTACCACATATAGAAAAGTAGTGTTTCTAGCGCCTTGCCTTCTTAACCATCCAGCCTGCGGTAGCGCACAAGGTCTGTCGGGAGCCCTGGGGCTATCCTTTCGAGGACTCACCCGGGACTCCTGGCCATAGACAAATAGACGGTAACGTGTGGTTTTAGTCGGTAGGAGTCCAGCATAGTATGGAGGTAGCATCCATGAGGATTTCCACACGAAAAATAAATCCCAGATACAGGGTTTAACGCGATTATGTTTATTTACCTTAAATACGCTTGACTTTTAGATTTACTGAAGATTTACAGACCTATCTCAATACTGAACTGTCTATAAACTCTTCTCTACCGTTACCCGGGCTCTAGTAAATATTAAAAATGGTAGATTTCCTTGTTAGCTGTCATTAAGATTAATGACTAAGTTTACGATTGCATTTGGAACAAACTATATTTAGGTAAAACAATTTTGTAACCTAAATATAGTTTGGCAAAAAAGCAGCCTAACGTGTCCACGGCGCCAGCCGTCCAGATTTTACCAAAATTTTCTTAGAATTTATTTTTTAGAGATTACCAAAATCTTAGAATAATAACTGTCGTGAGCGATGTTCATTATAACTAAATAAACGGTTGTACTCACGTGTAAATTTCGGGATAGCCCGACTAGTTTCTAACCTAACGGAAGTCCATTTTCAAGAGGAGCGTCAAGCTACGTCGGTGCAGCTTCCGTCGGAACAGACACGGGAGTAAAACCGTTTATTTAGTAATTACAAAAATCTGTTCAGTGCCTTTAGCGTGAAAGTATCTTTAGAAATAGTCATATAATTATCATATAAAATGGGATTTATTAAGTTTTATTACTGATGTATATGACACTAGATGACCCCCCACGGCTTCACCCGTGACATAGTTCGAACTACCGTCGCACCTATTTAATCCCGTCGCTTATAAACATTACAATAATGCATAAAAGTTTGACCGATTCGTCGACATTTATGGTTACTGCTCTGCTCTCCAGGGTAGTAGCGTGATTATATATAGCCTATCGCCTTCCTCGATAAATAGGCTATCCAACACAAAAATATTTTTTCTAATCCGACCTGTAGTTGCTGAGATTAGCGCGTTCAATCAAACAAACTCAGCTTTATATGGATTGTGTCCCCAAATTCAAATACATTTGGTATTTTGGATCATTTTAAAAGTATTATGCCAATCTATACCCGATCTACTTGGATTCCCCAAACAGAAATCTCTGCATTATCGCGATATTATAGAACTCTGAGAGATGTGTAATTTCTGAACACTGACTCGCCACAGTAGCCACTATTATCAGTTTTATACGTCGTATTAAATTATAGTGGGTGGACGTTTTGAAGGTCTTGAGGTCACCCGATAACAGTTAGTATACGATTCTGTCTATCTATATTAATGTTTGTTGTGCTCTATTGAATTATAATTGACTAGGTGACCCCCCGGCTTTGCTTGTTACATACTTTAAACTTCCGTCGCACCTATTCAATTCCGTCGCTTATAAATACTACTAAAATGCTTAAAAATTTCCCCGATTTGTTGACATTAATGATTACTGCTCCGCTCTCCTGAGTAGTAGCGTGATGATATATAGCCTATAGCCTTCCTCGATAAAGGGCCTATTAAACACACAAATAGTTTTTCAAATCCGACCAGTAGCTCCAGAGATTAGCGCGTTCAACCAAAAAAACAAACAAACTCTTCAGCTTTATAATATTAGTATAGATTAAGCTAATATAAATTGAATTAAAATTACTGCTTACCTAGTTATTAATTGGTAATGAAGTTCAGAATGTTATACCCTATATTTCATACCATCTCGGTATGAAATCGTAACATTTTGTTGTATCCAATGGTAATTGCCCTACTTGCAAATATTGCCTATTGAATAAACGCAAGATATTATACATCAATTGTAGAATTGTAGATTGAGAATTATTTCTTGTGCTACATTTCCTGTAGTTTTCACTTACTAGCACAACAATGAATTAATAAGCCGTAATATTCACTGTGTATCATGAGATTTAAATTCAGTAGCAAGTGGCAACTACAGTAGCAACCACCGTTGTAGCACAGAAAAGTAATAGTACTGGGTTTGACGTCTTTTATGCAATTTCGAAAGCAAAGGAAAAAAAAATAAAAGAAAGTGCTCGTGGCCCCGCTGACTCAGTGTTCTGTAAACGATCACTGCGTTAAGCAACATTCGGTATGGACGATCCTCGGATGGGTGACCACTTTGTGAGTTTTACATTTGCCAGCGTTTCCGTGCTTCGAAAGGCACGTTAAGCCGTTGGTCCCGGTTGCCAGTAACATGGCAGTCGTTAAGCCCAGTTGAAGGCCTTATAGGCGTCTTGAAAAATTGCAACAGCAGGTCGCCACAACCTGCGCCTGTCCATTTCGACACGGCAATGGGCTCACCACCTGTTACGTGGGACAAAAGTGCATACGGTGAAATGTGGGCGTAAAGCATCCCTCTGCCTACCCCTTCGGGGATAAAGGCGTGACAATATGTCTAGGTCTATGTGTCAAGTCTATGCAATTTCGACACGACACAAACTGGACTACGTGTGGTCATACTTTAATTATGGAGGAAGCATCCGCGAGGTTAACCCTTCAGGATATGGTAGGAGTTGGTTACATTTTTCTGAATTCAGCCATAGAGACTCGCGACATAATAATAAAAAATAAATAAATAAATATATATCCATCACGCCTTATCCCCGAAGGGGTGGCAGGGGTATATTATATGCCCTTTTTTCACCGTGTGGATTCCTGTCCCACGTAATAGGTGGTAAGCCCATTGCCGTGTTGAAATAGACAGACGCAGGATGTGACTACCTGCTGTTGAAATTTTTCAAGCCGTCCATAAGGCATTCAACCAGGCTTAACGACTGCCATTTTACTGGCAACCGGGACCAACGGCTTAACGTGCCTTCCGAAGCACGGAAACGCTCGCAAATGTAAATGCCACAAAGTGGTCACCCAATAATAATAATAATGATAATAATTTTATTTAACGTTTAAAGTTACTGCAAAGTCAACGCCTTGCATTGATATTTTTATGCAAAGCCTACAGGACGGTTAGCGCGGAGGCTCTGCCGGTGATAGCAGGGGTCCTCCCGGTTGATCTCGAAATTCAGAGACGCGCGGCTTTATACTATTCGGCTAAGGATGGCATGAATGGGCATATGGAATTATATGCCCGACGAATAATACCTTTCGTAGTCTGTATGTCCGCTACTCTGGCGACTCCGTCTCTACCCTCATGTAACTTTATGATACGTCCAAGAGGCCACATTAAGAGAGGAGAAGCATTCTCTCTCACGAGCACAAGTGCTCCCTCCTTCAATTCCCCATGCGATGCAATAAAACATATTCATTAGAAAATCTCCAAAAGTGGAGCTTCAGTAGCTCGTTGCGTTGGAACCTCTGCAATGATGTGATGTTTGCAGTGGTGATCTGTGGATGAGGCACGCCAATTAGAGATCGTCCAATTAAAAAATGAGCAGGAGTTAATGGATAGAGGTCAGATGGATCGTTAGAAATAGGAGTCAATGGACGAGAATTTAAAATTGCTTCCACTTGAATCAACAAAGTCGCCATTTCCTCGTAATCCAAGTATGTTAAACGTAGAACTCTACGCAGATGATGCTTAACACACCGCACGGCGGATTCCCAGAGTCCGGTGAAATGTGGTGTATATAAATATATGGGATAAACGAAAAATTTATACCTTTCTGCGTGATGTCGGATGATAATGTTTGATTGAGAAGTCTTGTCAACTCATTGAATGTACCAACAAAAGTAGTACCATTGTCAGAGAACATTGTTCGAGCTTTTCCACGGCGATCTATAAATCTGTTTAAAGCAGCTATAAACGCCTCTTTAGTCATGTCTGAAACAAGCTCCAGATGCACTGCCTTGGTTGCTAAGCGAATAAAAATTGCAATGTAAGATTTTATTAATTTACAACCTCTACCCTTGCGGTTAGCTACCATCACTGGCCCAGCGTAGTCTACCCCAGTCTCTAAAAATGGAAACTCTAAATGAACACGTTGTTCTGGCAAGTTACCCATTATAGGTTGAATAGTCTTGCCTTTTATTCTACTACATTTGACGCATGAACGGACGGTTTGTTTTGCTACATTTAAACCACCCAGAGACCAATAATTATGTCTCACAGTGGCTAGTAGAAGTTGTGGTCCCGCGTGTAAATTAATTCTGTGAGTGCTATTAAATATTAATTTTGTAATGTGGTAAAACCACATTACAAAATTCAGAATAGGGTGCTTGACATTATAATCATAATGAGAATTATGCAACCTGCCACCCACGCGGATCAGGCCATCATTGTCCATAAAAGGCGACATTGATAGAAGTCTGTTTTTTGCCGGTAGTGTTTTATTGTTCTTTAATATAGTGTATTCCTCAGGGAATTATTCCTGCTGAGCAATACGCAAAATAAAATTAGAACTATGAGCAAGCTCTGAAATAGTAATATGACCATTTCTTTTAGTCACACCTTTACGACAATTATTTGCAAATCTAAATATACGAGTATAAGTTATTACTCGTTGCAATTTTAATATATTAGAAAATTTATGTATAAGTGCTGAAAATATAGTAGCTGATGTGTCAAGTGTAACATGGCATGATTTTAAAGTTTCAGGTAACACGGCAGAGATTTTATTTGGGTTTTTAGGCCACAGATGTGATCTATCTAAACCTAGAAACTGTGAACCCGACCACCATAGAGTTGAATCACATAAAGCCTTCGCATTAATTCCTCGTGAGACGAGATCTGCGGGATTATCCTTAGTTGGGACATAGCGCCACTTATTTTGGCTGAAACCATCCTGTATTTCAGTAACTCGATGTCGTACAAATGGCTTCAAATGTTGTGGTGCCATCTTCAACCATCCCAGGACAATGGTGGAGTCTGACCAAAATATACTGTTTTCTGGTTTTATGGTTAAAGAATTTTAAACTTTCAAACATAATTTTGCTCCCAATAATGCATCACATAATTCCAATCGAGGTTTGGTGGCGGGCTTAATGGGAGCCACCTTACTTTTAGAAGTTAAAAGATGTACAGTGACTAACCCATTAGCGTTAATACAGCGCACATACAGACACGCACCATATGCTTTGTCTGAGGCATCTGTGAACACGTGAAACTGAATATTAGTAGAGTTATTTGAAATAACACACCTAGGAATTTTTAACTTATTGAGCTTAGTTAAATTGCTAATTATTTCAAGCCAGGGCTTTTTGACTACCCCGTCAGGGATACAGCGTGAAGATAGTTAGATTTAGTTAGTTTTTGGCTTTTTGATATTGTATGGCACCTCTTCATCCCAAGAACATTTGTCTATCCACATTTGTTGTATTAATATTTTCACCTCTATTATGCAAGGTGAAACAAGTCCAAGAGGATCGAATACTTGAGCAATATTCGATAATATGGAACGTTTAGTTAATTTTGTGTTATAATTATTATTAATTGAAAATGTTAACGTATCTGTGGAACATTTCCAATTAAGACCTAATGTTTTGTTTAGCTAAATCATTTTTTGAGCTTAGATCTACTATATCAGAAATATTGTTGCCACTGCAAACTGAATTTAAAATAGACTCGTGATTGGAATGCCATTTTCTTAAATTAAATTTAGCTGATTCTAAAGTTGATTTTACAGTATTGCATAGTTGAATAGTTGCCTCAATAGTATCACTGCCAGAAATATAATCGTCAACATAAAAATCATGGCAAATTGAACGTTTACGTTACTGTCAATTGAGTTATAGCCCAATTGAGTAAGAACCCTGGTTGCCAAATATGGAGCGGAAGCTGTTCCATATGTCAAAGTTCTAAGAGTGTACGCTTTGATTGGCTTAGAGGGATCAAATCTCCATAAGATTTGTTGTAATGACCTCTGTGATTCTATTACCTTTCCAAAATTCAATCTGCCTATACATTTTTTCAATGTCGGCAGTGCCTGTGCTGCCGAAATCTCAGTAAAATTGATAGAAGGTCGTCCTGCACAATAGGTCCGACACGTTGAATTTGATTAAATGACTTCCCAGTGCTTGTGACTGCAGACCCATCAAACACAACCCGGAACTTGGTTGTGGTGCTATCTCTGAGTACACCATGATGAGGGAAATAAAAGAAGGTGATTGGTTACCTATGCTTTCTGTCATATGACCCAATTGTATATATTCCTTAATGAAATCTACGTATAGTTGTTTGAACGCTGGTTCTCTACAAAATCGTCTCTCGAGTGAGAGGAATCTACGCTTAGCTGTATTATAAGAATTTCCAAGTACATCAGGAGATTCTTTAAGGTGACAATAAATCTCCCATCCTTAACAGTGGTTGTATTTTTAAAGTTTTCTTCGCATGCACGTTCCTCAGGGGTTAAATAATGTTTAGGGGATATACTATCTCTATCTAATTCCCAAAATCGTGATAAATCTGATTGTGGCTGAGAACAACAATGGGAAGTCAATAGACACTTGGGTGAAGGTGTACTCTTTTGTTGAATAGAGCCTGTGATAAGCCAGCCCAACTTGCTTTCACAAAGAGAGGGCTTGTGTTTTCCCAGTGATATTCTGTTGGTTTGTAGTACTTCCCAGAATATATCCGTTGCCAACAGGATGTCTATTGTGGATGGAATATGAAAGGTAAGATCAGCTAAGGTAAGTCCTGATGGGATTTTTATGTCTTCTATATTGATGTGTGCTGATGGCTCTAAATTTGTGATGTTTGAGAGCACATAGCAATTAATAGAAGTAGTATACGTACCGTTTAATGATTCTATTATTAGCGAACACAACTGAGAACTATTAGAAGTTTGTTCATTAACGCCTGAAATTTTCGTCATAGTTTGTTTTCGTTTTAAGTTAAGTTTATTGCAAAAATTTTGAGTAATGAAGTTTATTTTGCTACCACTATCTAGAAGTACTCTTGCTGAATGAGGGTTCCCTTTGTTGTCAAACTTTTGTACGTACGTTACTAAAGTATACGTTGTACGGATACGTTGTACTATTGCTGTCGATAGCAAGAGATGACGAGTTCCTGAATTACAATTAGCTGCAAAAACGATGTTTTGTTGCTCAGATGATGATTGTTTTTCTAAATGTAATAAAGTGTTGTGTTTTGATTTACAATATTTGCAATTATTTAATCTACAGTGGGATTCATTATGACCAAGACGTAAGCAGTTCATACATACCTTTAACTCTTTAGCCTTATCAATACGCTTCTCAACTGTTAAAGACTTGAATGCTTCACAGGTATATAAATTATGTTCCTCATTACACAACGGGCAAGATAAAACTTTATTCTTGTGTGGTTTTATGATTAAACTTTTAGAGGTACTTACAGGCTCTGTTTTTATTTTATTTGGCCGTGATTCCTCTAATGTTTCCAAAAGATCAGCTCTATTTGAAAGGTACTTAATAAAAACTTCTAAAGTAGGTGGATCTGTGAGAGTATTTCTATGCTCCTCCCAGCGCCGATTGGTGACACTATCTAGTTTAATAGACATCATGTAGATGATGAGTGTATCCCAATGCTTTATAGGTTGTCCAAGCGTGGACAAAGCTCTAAGATTTTTATTGATTAAATCCACCATGTATCTCAAAGCTTCACTAGATTCTTTTGGTATACTACTAACGTTGAAAAATGCTTGTACATAATTATGCGCTCACAAAGTAACTCCCACGCGGAATCATAATTGTCAGCTTTAAAATCTAAATTTTTAATTGTAAGTGCAGCACAGGCGCGTAAGTAGTGAAATTTACTTATCGTATCGATTGAATCATTGTAGTGAATCATAGAAACAAAGGAGTCTCTAAATTCAAGCCAGTGCTGGTAACTGCCACTAAAATGAGGCAAATCTATTTTTGGAAGTTTAACGTAACTAGTCTAGAGCTTCAGCAATTAGCGCGTAGTACTGAGACTCGAACAATTGTCTCTCAGCGTATTGTTCGTCAGGTGATTCTGACTGCTCCTCAATCTGACACTGAAAGACATCAAAGTCATTGTATAAGTTTTCTGCCTTTTTAAGACGTAAATCCAGCTGTATCTGGGTTTCTAAAGATCTCTCTAATTGGTTTTTATGCTTAATTGTCGTAATATAGGTACTAAAATGCGTAAGCTTAGTTTTTATAGTCCGTTTTTGTCTTAATTAAATCTTTTAATGAAGACCTTTTAAAGCCAAACTTTAATTTTGCTATAATAAATTAATTATATCAATAATATGCTAATGATTTGAAAAGTAAACAAAAATAAACGCTATGTAAGTATGTTTTATAATCTACTAGGTAATATGATTATTTTGCTACCTTAGTAGTATAATAATGACTATTTCTAAAGAATCTAAATCACGCTCAAAGCTTAATCTATGAATTGATTTTGACTAAACCTATATGGGATAACGTTGAGGCTCTGTGGAAGCGAACACAAAAAATAATATTAATATCGGTTAAAAGACAACGAAGTTATTGAAAGCTTTTTCCTTTTTCGAAATCGGTTAAGATAGATGATAATAACTAGCTATTAAGATAACAAAGGAATTACGTAACTTAATTTAACAGCATTCTATAGCACAGCTGATGCGGTGACGAACGAGTGCGTAAATTTTTGATGCACCTCCAACTATAAAGAAAAAAATATAAGTCTATAATTATTATACTTTACAATCAGCTGTTAGTATTTACAACTAATTACTATCTATTACTACACTACTATAAATAGTAAGATACGTATCTTGCTACTATAAGTTGAAAATAGCAATTTTTAATGATCTAATTTTTACTATCTATAAGGTAGGTATGTCACTACGTAGGTACGAGTACTTAGTACGATTCAAGTCTACTTGTCTACCAAGTGAATAAAAGCAATGAAATGCAATGTAAATGATACGAAATGAAATGTGAATAGTTGTGATATGATGGATGAATATGAAATAGTTAGCGAATGAAATATGGAAGAGTTCAGTTAGAACCGAAAGAAAAATAGTGATAGGAATTAAATTTGGAACGATCTAACGGTTTTTGTGCACTGATCCTCCTCTTCCTTATTTGTTGTTGTTTCACCATCCACGTACGATGTAGCTTGAAGAATTCTTTGAAAACGATTGCCAATGATTTTGAACGTGAATGTAGACTGCACTTGGTGTCAGCAATAGGCCGCGAATACCTTTGCGTTGTTCACCACTGGATGCACAGTAAATCAGAAGACGTTCTTTGATCTTGAGCTTGAGCCGATAGAACTTTTTCAAACTTTTTTGTTTGTACTTTGTAAGTCTTCGTAGGTAGGTACACGGTGAAAGGACCATATGTTGAGGTGTTTTCTTGAATGATTTAATTAAACTGCTGTAGTGGACTGTATTCCGAAAAACTTACAATATGGTTCGTAAAAAAACAATATAAAAATAATAATGAACTATGAAGTTGTGTTGTCATTAGACAGTTTTTGAAGTGAGTGCCGATCATGTCAGCTGATTCGGCAACCGTCGTACGGGTCACCGCCCGCGCGTCTCCGTTCCCCGCGGTGGCCCTACTCCGCCGCCGCCGCCGATGTATATTATGTATTTACTTAGACAATGATTATTTAAATTGATTTTTTTCATCGACCACGTTTAGAGAGGCAAAAATATTAAAGTTACTGTGTAATTTTATGCATGGTAAATACATAAGTTAGTTGTTAGTAAAGTCATAAAATTTCATTCATCACGGTTATAAAAATATTATTGGCCAATAAAGTTAGATTCTCTGTGTGTAAAATAGGTCATAAATCTCATATCGAGCGATTTTTACACAGATTTTTGTTAATTGGTCATACGATAACATTTGATTGGCAATTATAATCTTAATTAAACCCCACTAGTGACGGCGGTCTTTGTCAGAAATTAATCTTTACCGGGGATTTAAATAGAAAAACAGAAGCAGTAATGATTAAGTACTATAAGAAAGAAAATTGAAAAGAAAATAAAATGTTACGGAAACGATTAATGCAATTAAATCGTTGGCTTGGATTCTATTGCAGTCAATATAAATTTGCTTATCCACCGCTAGCAGAACTTTCAAGCGTCGAAATGAAAAGCGTCTAAATCAAATGGCCCTTCTTAAATTAAGATCTTAAGAAGGCAAACCGCAGGCTTCCTTCCCATTGAGGCATATCGCGAATAAGTCCATACACGATTATAGTTCATTTTACGAATAGGTCCTCGTGATCCTTTTTTATATTTACTGCCTGTCATCGTGTATCAAGAATTGTCAAACCCAAAAATTATTGCATTAAGTCACAGAATAAATAATATGTGGATGTTAAATGGTGACACATGACAAGAATTAACAAAATACGATGGTATGGCCAAAATTATATGATTCATAACTAAAACGAAGTTGCGGGCATCAGCGATAAAAAAATATTCTAGAGGTTTGTACATATATACGTAGTGAATTACAATTTGTATTTTTCTAATCCATTGTGTTTGAATTAAGCACATATCTGAGGGTCAATTGTTGTTTACTGTGGATTGAATTTAGTGGAATTCTTAATATAGATTTAGGGTCGTATTTCTAAACGTTTCTCAACAAGAATCACAGCAAGAAACGTTTGAACGTAGTTTTTGAAGTTAAACACTAACCTAGAACCTATACAAAATCACGATCATGAGTTTTTGTAGATAAAGGACTTAGTATACAGCCTTTAGTTGGAGCGCTTTACTGAGGCTGCAGTCGGGAAACTAACGCTAGCTTCGCGTGGCTCTTCAATTTACAATGAGCTGTTGTCGCGCGTTTTACGTGGGATGTTAAGATAATGATTAGCTTCATGTCTATTCATTTGGACATTGGCAATAATTTTATTTTGGGTGTCAGATATGTTTTCGATGTAGTTAATAATATTATGCGTTTGCAACACTGACCTAACGCCAACTAATCGCACGCAACTACCACCCGTAGCTCCTGTGAGCTGTTGTATGAGTACAGCCATGCTACTTCAGCGTGATTTAGGTCCGTATTCCAGAACGTTTTTCAATACTCAATCAACGCTTGAGGCTAGTTTTTGCCTTATAAATACTACTCTCAAGCGTTGATTGAGTATTGAGAAACGTTCTGGAATACGGCCCTTAAAAGCACTGCATTTCAAGAGTAAATCATCTAAGAAGCGCTTTAATCCTTATTTAATACCAAATATTCTTTGGTGCAGACTATGTAAAGTACCTACTCGTAACTCAGCATTGAAAATTGTAAATCGAAATGCAATCCCGCATCTAAGCATGTGTTTTTACTATGCACATAATTGATTTTTTGATTACTTTGTTGATTCAGTGACTTTGGCTTAATAATTTCACTCGTTACTCTGACATCAGATGTGAGATTCTAATCATGTCGAGTCCGACATACTCGTATAATATTGACAGCGAGAAACATGTGATGTATAAAATTCTTCTTTTAATTGTAATTAATATATTTTAAGCGGACGTAAAGTTCCGTTGAAGCGCTCGTGGCCCCGCGGTCTCAGTGTTCTGTAAACGATCACTGAGTTACGCAACTTTCACTATGGCTGGTCCTCGGATGGGTGACCACTTTGTGGCATTTACATTTGCGAGCGTTTCCGTGCTTCGGAAGGCACGTTAAGCCGTTGGTCCCGGTTGCCAGTAAAATGGCAGTCGTTAGCTTGTTTGAAGGCTTGAAAAATTTAAACAGCAGGTAGCTACAACCTGCGTCTGTCTATTTCAACACGGCAATGGGCTCACCACCTATTACGTGGGACAGGAATCCACGCAGTGAAAAGTGGGCATATAATATGCCTCTGCCACCCCTTCGGGGACAAGGCTTGATGGATAAATAATAAATAAAGTTTTAGCTGTTTTGTAACATTTATCTTCTTTATCTTCTTTTAAAAGTAGAGTTTCTAGAACTAGAAATGTGGGTACCGAGTAATAAGTTGGTAAATCGAAAAATTAAAAAAAAAACGTTGTTTATCACAAATCGTTTATAAATTCATCTACATTCTCCTAAATGATAACACCGCAAGGATGAGATGAAACAAATTGTCTTAGATGATAAACAAACAAACATAAACGACAGATTATTGTTCTTGTTGTGCTGTTGCCCTGTGGGTTACACGTGTGACAATATGTTTGGAGAACTGTATATTTATATTACAAATATGTGTCGTTCGTCGTATACTAATTTAGTGAGTGTGTTTACGTAACGAGTCGTCTAAATACAAAATCAAATCAACGATTATCAATTGAAAATATCACAGTAGCAAAAATAAGCATGAATAATATGAATATAGTTTTATATTTAAATTTTAATTAATAATAATTTTAAGCATGAACAATTTGAATATAGTTCTATATTCAAATTGTTCATGCTTCAATTTATAGTTTTCGTTTCAAGAATGAGATGTAATCTCAAACTAAGGCAACAATTAATTTTAATAACAGTGTTCATAATTTATTACGTACTGTCACAGTAAAAAAAAAAACAGATAGTGATATGAAGTATTGTTGACCTAAATATTAAACAAGGAACATTTCGTTTTCTACTAAATCATTTACATGACATTTTATTTCGGCCGTTCCAACTGAGCTATCACTACTGGATCTGTTAGTTTATCACCGAAACTCAAAATTATCATTACTTTAAGTTAAAGTATACGATGCTCGCTAAAAGACGTGTGTAGTCAAAAAATCAAGTCGATTACTATCGAGACTAAATGACGGTTCATGAACGGTAATTTTTTAGACGCCTTTTACTTTTGCGCCCCTTTTTAGTCACACTGTATGAATCAAACTTTGTGTTGCCGAGTTCTGCTGTCAGACCTATTCTTGGCTATGCAACATTGTGATGTCTGATTAACGGTCTTTCCAAAAATCATAATTTAATGTACAGTGTATTTTTTTTGAAGTGTAACTTCTTTATCGACGTTGAGAGAAATTTTATAGCTGTAAAAAAAATATCGTGACGTTTTTCGGTTTTATATTGTCTTGAAGTGAAACTTCTTTATCATAGGTGAAACTTCTTTATCGACGTACGAGAGAAATTTTATAGCTGTAAAAAATGTCGTAAGGAAGTTTCACTTCTTACTTGTGGAAAAGTATGTCCCAGCCACTCCTAAAAAGCTAGACAAGGCCCACATTATACCACCACATTTATAGTCGATTCAGCAAATTAATGACAAGAAGACAAGAACTTTATTTGTGTATATAAAAAAAGGATATATTACTCTAAAAAATATCCATCACGCCTTATCCCCGAAGGGGTGGCAGAGGCATATTATATGCCCACTTTTCACCGTGTGGATTTACCTGTCCCACGTAATAGGTGGTGAGCCCATTGCCGTGTTGAAATAGGCAGACGCAAGTAGTGGCTACCTACTGTTGAATATTTTCAAACCCTTAAGCACATAAGGCCTTCAACTTGGCTTAACGACTGCCATTTTACTGGCAACCGGAACCAACGGCTTAACGTGCCTTCCGAAGCACGGAAACGCTCGCAAATGTAAATGCCACAAAGTGGTCACCCATCCGAGGACCAGCCATAGTGAAAGTTGCGTAACTCAGTGATCGTTTACAGAACACTGAGACCGCGGGGCCACGAGCGCTTTTACTATCACAGCAATTTATTCTTCATTCAAAATCGAATGTAAAGATTGGTATGAAGGTAAATATAAAAAAGCACTATGAATAATTCCAATATATGCTGGATGGATAAAATGGCGACAGGCCACGGCCACAACATGTGATCTACGTTAGCCCCTGAAGCTGAAGGGCAAAATATATAAGACCTGTGGTATTATATGGATCAGAATGTTGGGCCGTTAAGAAGTAATATGTAACTGAAATGAGAATGGTGGTTGTGTGGTGTGACTAGAATGGATAAAATACGTAATGAGTATATTAGAGGGAGTTTGAGAGTGGCGCCTGTGACTGAAAAAATGAAAGGGTACCGTCTGTCTTGGTATGGGCGTGTGGTGAGAAGGGATGAAAGTCATGTCACTAATAGAACTATGAATATGAAAGTTGATGGATGGAGTGCCAGAGCAAGGCCAGAGAAAAAATGGATGGACTGTGTAAGGAGTGATATGAATATAAATGGAAGAGGAAGACATACTGCGCTGACCCTAAGTAAATTAGGACAAGGGCAAGAGGATGATGATGAATAATTGTAATATCTATTAATAAAATGGCAAGTTCCAAATTACTTGTAATACTATTTTGGGTCAGTATGTCCCAAAATTTTACGATTAACCGATGTCCGTATACCGACGGAATACGTTAATGAATTCACAAGGAGAAACAGTATAAATGATAGGTTACTTATTAAAAAAATGTAGTACCTATTAGTAAATTACTTTGAGTATTGAACTTGAGTTCTTTTTCAAAATAATCGCTTGTCCTGCCGATTAATCGATATACAGACAACAAACAGCGATCAATGCTGAAATGCAGTGACATTTCGATCGACTAAGAAATGATTACAGGTGATAAAAGCTTGACAGCTTGTACAATGTACATATCCGGTGAAAATGCGAAGATTATTCTAACCTTTTCAAAACTAAGTTACGGATCGGATTGTGATTAATTGTATGGAGATACCTGGAATCCAGATTCCATGGAGGAAGGACAAAGACAAACTAGTTCCATTTCCGAATCTTTGCATTAAACGCGAGCAAAGTTGTGGGACGATAATAGTAAATTGTAGGCGAAAATATCAGACGAAATTTCCAATCTGATAAAGTCACAATAATAATGACTTAAGCCGTACAAGAAATCTTGACTATTTGAACATCAAACTATATAATAGCATGGTTGACAATCTGTCTATTGTCATCGTATTGCCGTCCCGCGTTCAAACTATACCTTCCCATAGCATTAGCACCAATTGTTAAGATACTATCCGTGCGAATGGACGAATTTTCATATGAAAGGCAATTTTATTTATAGTATATTTTGCATTTAAACATGTGTAAGTATAAGAATTGACGAGTTTTGTTACCTTAGAACACAGATAGCGTAAAGCCGTATCGACGACGACTCGTGGCGTAGACACGTAGCCAGTAAAAAAAAATAGTGAAAATAAAATTGTGAAAAAAATATTATTGTACGTAGATTATAAGCAATGTACACTGTGCAGGGAGATGGTCGGGTGATGGGTCGACGTTTCTTTCTAACACTGGTGATTGGGATATCAGCTGGATTTAGTTTTGCATATATTCTTTTAACATCGACTGGATTCACAAGAGACGTAGCTTGGCAGAATTACAGGTAACTTTTAACTCTATCTGCCCTTTTGCATGCAGCTTTTTTTGATTTCTTTATGCTAAAGCATGTGAGTATGTAGAAATGTGCATGATGAATTATAAACAAGTCTTTTTCAATAAATAAACGTTATAATTTTTGTTCCCTAGGATATATTTCAGATAATTTGAAATTATTGATAAAAAAATATAAGCATTTTGTATGTAGTTGATAGATGACACTTGTAGTTCCCCTTGTTTTATTTATATGCTTACGCTGATTCGTTCTCTAAATTGTAGATAGATGCGTTTTTATGAGCATTGTCTAAACTATATTTTAATGCAAGTAATTTTGGTATATTTTACGATCGTGCGTGCATATATACTGCCCAAAAACTCGGGAATACTAGTAACCAGGTCGACTTGGTCGATGTTTTAAGATTTTTTTATTATTGAAAACATTGCGCACTGTTAATGGCTGTTAATCTATCTATACCGAACAAAGTTTAATCAATACTGATAATAATATTTTTGTGTTATCTTTCTACTCTATCAACGTGTAGGTTTTGACGGGATGATTCAGAATAGAGGTGTTCTTTTAAAATATTATTTCCATAGGTACCATGTTACCAGTATATTTAAAGCAGTAAAAATTTTAAAAGACGTTATGAAATTTTTTATTGATTCTATTTATTAAATAATAGTTATGTTTGTTATTTATTTAAGACTATAATCGTCGCTCCGGTTGCTTCCGGAGCCCTTCTTTTCGGAGGCCCGGACCAAGGCCCGGTTTATTATTAATTTCCCTCCACATCGCACGGTATTGAGCATTCCTTGTGACGAGTCCTCTGCCATGTGTAGCTTTACAGTTTATTTAATAATCAGTCACGCCTTTATCTCTGAAGAGGTAGGCATATTATTGGCCCACATGTCACCGTATGCATTTTTGTCCTACACAACAGGTGACAGCCCATTGCCAGGTTGTCACGACCTGTTATTAGATTTTTCTGTCATATTACTGGCAACCGTTACCAACGGCTTTACGTACTTTCCGAAGTACGGAAACGCTTAAAAATAAAAATCCATTCGGTAGTTTTTGCATAAATACGTAACACACATCCACCCATCCGTACATCCATATAAACTTTGCTATTTTTAAAATGTTTGTAGGATTTTAAAATAATGTACCCTTGATTGAAACGTGATCAGCCATGTACTTCACGTCAGAATCCCCGCCCCAACTGAATAATCTTTCGATCTTTCCGCTGCCGTAGAAAAACGCTTAGTATTCTGTAGGATCACTGCGCTAGAGCATCTTGCACTACAGTTATTCCTAAGATGGATGACCGTTTGTGGCATTTCAATTTACAAGTATTTTCTTATGCGGAGGGTATTGCCGTGGTCCCGATTGCTAGTAACATATAAGTAAATTTTTCAAACCATCAACTTGACTTAACGAGTACGTTAGGTACGTAATGACTAACTGACGTTAGTCAAGTTGATGGTTTGAAAAATCCATTTTAATAGGGCAATAGTCTCACCAACCTGATCTGTGTCTACCCCTTTGGGGAATAAGGCGTGGCTATATGTATGTACCATACCCTTGGCACTTTCTACCAGCATACGTGGTCTTTTCCCCTTTCTCTAACAATCTCAGATACTTCAAGTAGAGTGTGAATAGTACATCTTCATTTACTTAAAACTCTCCTTGTCGTTCCTCACAATGTCAATGGTGCCCAAAAACGAACAATTCCGCATGTCTTTTTTATGTCGGAACATAAAATTTCTCTCACGGACGTATTTCCCTTCTCTATATCCTGGCTCCTTTAAGAGAAGCGTAAAAAGAATATTTTTTGGGCCTTCAACCTGAGGGTTGCTATCGCCCTTAGTCCCTAGCCCTGCTAGTTATGATAGCGGCCGTCATTCATGTGTCATCTTATCTGCAGTCCATCAAGCGGACGGCCCTATATTAACGTGCAAAATAAAAAAAGTTACCCGCCATTAGTCTTATGCTTGTATGACGGTCCATCAGTAGGGTGACGGCATTCTGACTAACTCGTCGTAATAAATCTACAGACAATATAACACATCTAGGTATACTCAGAGACGTGCATAAATGATACGATAAATGAATTTGCAGTAAGCGAAAGGCAGGATTGCGAAACCTGGCGGTCTGTCCTCTCTGAGTACCCATCAGGTACAGTTAGGTAGGTACTCAAAGAAATAAATATTTTCATAAGTTTATCAATGTTGTTATAATATACTCTAGGTCAATGGATAACAAAAATTAAACGAGCAGCCATCACTTTGTTACAAAAATAAAATTATTTTCAACACCAGAGTGACAGCCTGCGCCTGTCCATTTTAACACGGCAATAGGGTCGGCAGAGTGTACTAAAACTATTATTTTAATTCACAATCATACTTCTCAAGCTGCACAATAGAGAGAAAATAGCTGTTTTTAGCTATCAAAATATAATATAGACTACCAAAAACTCAAATTAAGAGCTACTTAAGGCGCTACACGTGTTAATAACATTCTATCGGCCGGCGCAATTGTAAATCGTTACGAAAACTGCCATTTTTTTCTGTAGGCTCTCTATTGAGCGACGATTCTATTCTCTTCTGTCGCGATTGAATTAGTAGACTTGGCCGCCTGATTAAATTCTGCGGCTTGTGAAGTGCGATTGTGATAAATATGATATATTTAGTAGACTACCTAGTTTTGCACCAACTGCATTGGAATAGAACTAGAACAGTTTTTATTGTGAAATAGTAGACTCGGTACCCCTGAACACCGTGTGCTTCTCTGCCACTTTAGTAGTTTATAAAAAGTTGACAGAATTTATGACTTACAAAAGTCCTTTTCAAATCCGAATATTTGAAAATTTCCACGTGTATAATGTTATAGTGAACTCACTTCTTGCATCTTTGTAACCATAAAATTCTGATCTGGTACTTCCTTAATATACTTACATGTTAACTAATATGTACTAATACAATAATATCACGCTGTTTGATATAACAACGTATAGCGCTTTGAAATTTACTTATTTTTCTTGAGTAACTCATCTTGTGACCATCAAAATTTCTATACGGAATCTATACACCGTGTTTCTGAGCTTATACATTAACTTCGGCATGTTATTCAGACCATTAAATTGATATTTTATTTACTATGGACACTTTTAAGAACTCCACTTTCTTTAACATTTGAAAATTTGAAAAAAATACTAAATGCCTCTAACGTAGGTTATCTTGTTTACAAGTGTTTTTAGATTGCCAGAAATTCAGTTTAATAGTTTTGGTTGCAACGTCTCGTTAAAAAAGTGGCAACGTCTCACAGATAAAGATTTTCTCACTGCACAACAGAATTAATTAATTAATTATTTTTTTTAATTTTTATTATTAATTTATTTGGGGATGAAGAGTAGAAGCGTGCACGTCGCCATCCCTGTCAGCTACGGCTGCAATTCTACTCTAAAAGTATGTGCCAGAGCGGCGTAGGGGACCGCCACCCTACAGCTTTGGTCTGGAGTACCAGAGAGCGAGCATGGCAGTCGGGGGGTTGGAATTTTGCTGTCCTCGCGATTGGCCTCCGGTATGTATGAGTACAAACTGGTAGGTCCTAGAATCCTCTGGATCCGTGTAAAACTTGGTTTGACGAAGATTTTCCTGGTAGCTGCTTACGCGCCAGTATCTTCGTCGAACGCGAGTGAGCTAGAGGACTTCTGGGAGAGTATGAGAGAAGCTCTAAATGTGATAGAAGGAAATGAAAGACTTATAGTATGTGGAGACTTGAATGGATGGGTGGATACCGCTCGCGATGGTTTTAAGGCGGTACTCGGGAAGTATGGGGATAAAAGGGTGAACAACGCTGGCAAGCTAATACTGGCATTTTGTAAGGAAAAGGATTTGTTTGTGGCGAACACAATGTTCAACCACAAACAAATTCATATGTATACGAGGAGATGTAAGTCAAAGAGAAGCATGATAGATCAGACCACTACCTAGTCATAACTAGGATAAGGGGTCTGTTCGCGGGTTGGCGTCATCGTACCGAGTGTCCTGAACCTGAGCCGACTTATAGCATCAAAAGCTGGAAGCTGCAGGATGCATCCATTAGGGATAAATATAATGAAAGGGTAGCCGAAAAGCTTGGCGACGTCAATGTAAGCAGTGAGAATGTGGAAAGTGTATGGCAGAACCTTAGGGACAGTATGATAAATGCCGCTGTGGAAGTGTGTGGAGAAACGAAAAGAGGCAGTAGTAATAAGCGTGATGCATGGTGGAATGAGGAAGTGAAAGAAGCAGTTCGAATGAAGAAGAAAGCATGGCTGGACTACTTAGACTCGCGGAATGATTTTAATATGAAAGAGAGATACAAGCTGCAGAAAGTTAACACGAAGGCACTGATAGAAGAAGCACGTGAAAGGTGCAGAATGAAAGCGGATGAAAGGTTGTCGTCCAATTTCCGGGATAATGCCAAGCTCTTCTGGAAAGAGGTAGGCAAGACCCGGAGTTGTTCGGCAATCTGCAGTATGAATAAAGTGCTTAGTGTTAACAATGACGTCCTAACAGACCAAAGTGACGTCCTGCAGAGATGGAGTGAATATTATGGAAAGATGTATGCAAGAAAAGACAGAGATGCCACATCGGGAAGTGGAGCTCACTTCGATGCTCCGGATCCCGATGTCATTGAAGTCATTAGTATGAAAGAAATAGAACAAGCGATAAGAAGTATGAAATGTGATAAGGCTGCGGGAAAAGACAGAGTTACTGCTGAGATGATCAAGTACGGTGGGTCGCGTGTCTGGGACACACTATGTCTGTTATGCAACTTGTGCTGGCGGACGGGTGAGGTCCCAGATGACTGGCGAGTAGCAGTTGTAGTACCTATTTACAAAGGGAAAGGCTCGCGCCTAAACTGCTCCAGCTACAGGGCGATCAGCTTGGTCAGCTTAGCTAGTAAGGTGTATGCAAAGGTTATAACGGCACGAATGCAAGAAAAGTCTGAAAGGTATTTATGGGAGGCTCAATGCGGATTCCGACGTGGAAGAGGTTGCATGGATCAAGTGTTTTCTCTCCGCATGATCGCGGAAAAGTTTCTGGCTCTTAGCCAGAAGGTTTTCTGCGCTTTTGTGGATCTAGAGAAAGCATTTGATAACGTTGTGAGAGAAACGCTGTGGGACTTGCTGCCAGGATATGGTGTGGACGGCTCGCTACTGCGGGCAATACAGTCGCTTTATAGGGACTGTAAGGCTTGCGTGCGAGTAGGGGGGGATGTGTCACCTCTTTTTGATGTCTGTACAGGCGTCAAACAGGGATGTGTCATGTCCGCCTGGCTGTTCATAGTGTATCTGGACAGTTGCCTGCAGAAGTTGAAAGATTTTAATATGGGTGTGAATTTGGGTGACTTTACAGTAAACTGTCTGCTGTACGCTGATGATGCGGTGCTCATGGCCTCATCAGAAGCCGACCTACAGGCATTAGTCACTAATATGAAAGAGGGGTGTGAAAGTAAGGGTCTCCGCTTGAATGCAAGTAAAACTAAGGTTCTAGTATTTGAAAGAGGTGACGTAAGAACTAAATGCGAGATTAGGGTAAACCAGGAACGTCTAGAGCAAGTGAATGAAATTGTGTATTTCGGAAGTATGTTAAGCGCGGATGGAAGATGTGATTCGGATGTAGAACGGCGAGTAGCTGCCGGAAACAAAGTTAACGGTGCTTTGTCCCAGTTAGTAAAGCGACAAAGCATCGTAAAAGAAGCACGAATGGCGATTCATAACGCAGTGCTAGTGCCAACTTTGCTTTACGGTAGTGAAACCTGGGTATGTCAGCAGATGCATGAAAGTAAATTGAATGCTGTGGAGATGCGATCACTTCGAAAATTGTGCGGCGTTACCTTGGCCGACCGAATACGTAACGAAGTGATACGCAATATGGCAGGTTTGAATGAAAGTGTCAGCGTTAAGCTGGAAAAGGGCGTGCTCCGTTGGTTTGGACACGTCCAACGAATGAGTGAGGAACGATTGACGAAGAATATATATTGTTCAAAAGTAGAGGGTAGGCCGAGACTTACATATAAGACCACGTGAGCAGATTGCCCAGAAACGGAAAGGTCAAAAGTACTCGGATACCCAGACGTGCGTGTATGAAGCGATTGATGAATCTCGAAGAAGCGAAAGAAGTATGCATGGATCGCGAAGCCTGGCGATCTGTCCTCTCTGACTACCCCGTCAGGGATACAGCGTGAAGATAGTTAGTTTAGTTAGTTTTACAACAGAATTAAATTGGTTAAACTTAAATTACAAATAACTTAAAAACTATACCATTTAAACTACTACTTCCTTTGTACGATATGTTTAACAAGAGCTTATTCAAAGTATTATTCAAGAGTATTATTCAAAGTTAATGTATATCCTCCCAGAACACGGTGTAGACATATTACAAACTCGAGAATTGGTGGTAGGGAACATGACCCGACCGATTTTAATGAAGTGTTTTCATGCAAAGGCATGAGAATTGGTCGTAAAGCTTTTGTTTTTCTTTTATAATGTACTAGCTGACTTGCCCGGCTTCGTCCGTGACATACTTCCAACCCCGTGGCACCCATTTAATCCCGTCGCTTTTTACTTTTCCAAAAATGTATGAAAGTTTCCCCGATTTGTTGACATTTATGATTACTGCTCCGCTCTCCTGTGTATTGGCGTGATGATATATAGCTAATAACCTTCCTCAAGAAATGGGCTATCCAATATAAAAATAAGTTTTCAAATCGGTCCAGCCGTTCACGCGTGATGGCGTGACCAAGGGAAATAGGGCGTCATTTTTATATATAGAAGATATGACAGTACTATTCCTAGGGTATCTAAAATAGTTTATTAGTGGATATCAGTTCGTCTACAACACTATAATATTTTAAAATTACTTTAATAGTGATAAATAAATAAATTGAATTTAATGCGGAAAATTCCAGTAAGTTCCAATCTAAGTAATTATATACAACTCTACAGGTAGTAAACGGTTGAATCTATTTTTTTATAACAGTAACTAAACTCTGACATCCTCGAAAAGAATCAACTTACGTTAATCCAACCATCATAGTTCCCTCACAAGTAATGATACAATGTGTAATGGAACCACCCATTGTCTACAGCCCCAAACATTCAGTCTAAAGTTCACGATTTGGGTTCCGTCTTATCCAAAAAGTTTTTATCAGTTTTATTCCCGGGTAAGTTATCTACGCTCGGTAAATCGCATGTTAGTGATGTGTAACATCGTTCCTTTCGGTAGCTGGATATTTTTTGTCGGAGTGTTTTTTAAAATGGACGGAATAGTGTTAACCGGCAAGCGAGCGCGGTGGCCGAGCTCAGAATATATTCGACGAATAATATGACGAATAAAGTTACCTCACACATATATATTTTATCTCAATTTCATAGTAGGATAACGTGTCAGATGTTACAAATAATATGCGACAACTGTAAAGCTCGCTAGTTTTTTTTTGTTCAATTACTAATTGCAGAAAACAAGGTAAAAGTAAGAGATGTAGATGCTGCCAAGCTAATAAAGCTAATTAATACACGGTCTGATCATCTCCGAAATCAATTCCACACGCCGGCCACAGTCACAAGGCCAGTAAGTGGTACTTAGTGGAGGGCTTCGATACAGATGGCATCACCAAACCCTGAAAATCCCAAGATGATAGCACCTAGCGCATGCTATGTTTTTCTCCCATATTATAACAGATAGCTGTCCCGCCCGGCTTCGCACGTGACGTACTTCGGACCCCATGGCACCCATTTAATTCCGTCGTTTATTAATTTCACAATAATGTATGAAGATTTTCCGAATTCGTTGTTTACTTCTTCGCTCTCCAGTACCTACCTACGACCGCACGGCCTGGTCGAAATATGTAAATATTATCTACATAAACTGTACTTAGTGATGAAATAATTTATTTTGATAAGGATTAATAGCATAAGTAAAATAAACGCGTTTAAATGTAGTCCAAAAAAAAATCATGTATTTTAAATAAAAAAATGGTTGTTGTGCCTCACTCGACATAGATAGGTATAGTGTGTCGCGGACATTTTTGTAGATATAAGATCTACAATTAATTAGAACATTTTATGGATCTATCTTTAATATAAACTATAAAAGATAGATCCATAAAATGTAGCGTACGAAAAATAAGTAACTTTTCTGGTTGATTTTTTACACCTTGTGTATGAAAAACCCAAATATCTTACGGAACCCAAATATCTTTCCAAAATAAAATATAGCCTATGTTACTCGTGGATAATGTAGCTTTAAAATGGTGAAAGAATTTATAAAATCGGTCCAGTAGTTTTTGAGCCTATTCATTACAAACAAACAAAGTTTTCCTCTTTATAATATTAGTGTAGATTACCGACTCAGCACAAAATTATTGTGGTTTTGAGAAGTAATGGTCTGTTCACCACGTTCAACAAAATGTATTTTTAAAATTTTCGTAATTTGTGATTTCTGTTTGTCATAGATAGCGTCCCAAAGCAAGGAAATGGTAACATTTTTAACATAATAGGAAATACTTTTTACTGTAGTCTATTAATAACGATGGATAGGGTATTAGGTAATAGGTAAAAAAAACATTTTATTTATCTAATAATACTATATTGAACACGTGCACGTTGCACCAGAAACAGTTGTAAGTAAATTTGTTTTATTATTTTATTTACTTATGCGTTTATCACCTTGGGGGTGTTATTTTCAAAAAGTTATTTCTTATTGGAGCACATTATAAGGGTAGTTTGACAAAAAAAGGGTTTCGTCTGGGTGTTGAATGCGTTGATAGATGATTGAGTCATCGGTAATTTTACCTATTAGTCACATTATATTGTAATATCATATTTCTCGCCATATTACTGTAAAAAATAGTGTAATTTGGTTTCCATGTATTGGAATATTTAACACCTGATATAACAATCTGCTGTATTACCGCTGTCGTTCTTGAATGTAGAGTCGCGCTCAATGTTTATTTTTCATGTTTCAATATAATATTTATTATTTTATACAGTAGGTATTAAATTTATTAAATAATAGTTGGTATCGTTGTTCTTTTTACCTTTTTATTTTTGGAATTTCCGAATTGTTCATTGTGGTTTTCGATTCAAAATCACGTTTCATTAATATTTTTCTTCCGATACGAAAACTGTCTTTAGAGACATTATTCAAAATGTTTTTTTACACTCTTTCAAAACGCTAAATATTTTCGTCACTTGTGTATAAAAATTATTTGTGATTCCGTCTTTGTTAGCTCTTAGTGAAACGGGGGCCTTATTGGGCACAAAACTATTGGAATTACGTTTATTATTACGCTCCTAATATTGAAACAGCTGGCAACTTTAGTAGAATAGATCTAATAAATCATTTACTATTGATCCAAAATCCACCGCGTAGGTATGTTAAATAACAATGTTGATTTAGAAGCGCTTGTAACCTCGTTATCTCAGTGCTTTGTAAACGAGCACTGTGTTAATCATTTTGTAATCGTTTATGGCAATTAAATTTTCGAGCGTTTCCGTGCGTCTAAAGGCGCTTTAAGCCGTTGGTCCCAGGTTCTAGTAACAAAGTATTTTTAAGCCAAGTTGAAGTGGTTAATGAGACTTGAAAAATTTCCACAGCAAGTAGCCACAAGCCCTGCCCCCTATCCGTTCCAACAAGCATCGCGAGTGTAACCACTTCTCCCTGATTCCACTCTAATTGGTATTTGACGTCGTAAAAAGTACAATGATTTTGCTGACGAGAAATTAGTAGCTTAATAACGTAAGTCTCAATAAAGATGATCAGGATCAGTGACTGCTAATTATAGGTTTGTCGACCTCGTCATTGATCGTCTACGATGAAAAATTACGAAGTATAATAATGTCCACTATTGCAATACAAAAATGTCAATATGTAAGAATGACAAATTATTTAAATATTTATGATACTTCAAGTCTTATTCGCGACGTATATTATTCGGTACAAAGTCTACCTTATACTTCGACATTTCGTTCGGATTACACCAGCCGTGGTCACGGGTTGACTAAACGTCGAAACGTCGGGAAGTATAAGGCATGCTTTGTACCTAATAATATATGTCGCGAACAAGACCCGAAATATCATAAATATGAATGACAAATGCATTGCGCACCTTTACACTACGTGTCGTTGGCTGTCACCAAGACTCAAGATAGCGCCAAAGCTTTCAACAGTCTGGCATTCCGACATTTCGTCTGCCTTCGCAATAAAATTATGCCAGATTGCGAGCTAACTGTACCTACTAGCCTGACGTTTGAATGTCCATGGTAGATTTCAATATTTTTCATTTAGCTAATGCCGGCGTCTCACAAGGTGCAGTTTGTGGCCCGCTCCCTATTTCATATATACCAAAGATCTACTGTGATAACTCTTTCATTTGAAAGAACAAGTTGATAAGAAACGGTATCTCGTACGTGCTGTACAGTATACCTGGAATTTATGTATTTTCTCCATATCCAGTGATATTGCCTATACGTATATCTACTAAGTGATGTGACTGATTTCACCTGTGACATTTTAATGTTGTTTACGCTGAAAGTTAGTAAACTATCTGTTGACCATTCCTTGCTAATCAACATTACATTATAGATTATTATCAAGCTTACTAGATTTATAAGCACATGTTTCTCCTTTAAGTATTACCTGGCCTTCATGCTTAGAATGGCTACAGTGCAGTAACGTTACCAAATTAATTTTATGAGTAGTTATTATTACTAAACCTACAGAATAATTAATAGGCAATACTAGGAATCCCGGTATTTGTTGTTTTTTGAAAATTAGTCGTTACTTGAAAGTAAACGGAGGCCTTTTTTTTTTTACTAAACGGACGTTTTAGGATTAGAACTTTTTGAGGAATGTATAATAAACCAAACGTATTGTGTGTAGAAAAAGTACATAGTGGGAGACACATATCGGGAAAAAGATTATTACAGAAACGCGAAGAGTGACGCAGAGGCGGGATCGGGTGTTTTGGTAAACGGATAGGGTGTTTCGAAAAATAAATGAAAATAATTTGAACTTTAAATTTATTAGGCTATACGGATAGGTTACATTAACAACAGTCGTAATTTAAGATCTATTTTAAGGTTTTAATGTAAAGGCTTGATGTGTTACATTTTTAGTTCGGATATTTTGAACCTAAAATGTAAGGCTTACAATTCCGACATTTTTCAAGCGCTCATCATTACTACTTTGCTATCATCCACATTTTAGCACAGTAGCCCATTGCTAGCTATAGGTTTCTCCTAGAAGCATCTTCAAAACGTTTGGCCTTGCGCTGCTCGTTTCTGCCTCCGTTTTCCAGTACGCGGCGGTTGCCACTAGAGAACCTGCTTTGCTATGTAACATAATATTATCATAGCGTGTTTTGCGAAACTACACTCCCGGACACCTAAATCGAGCCACCTTGATTTTTTTGGTTTGGAGTACTGTAACTTATAAAAGATGTATGTAGAAGGAAAATGTTTGATGCAGTTTTGGAGCATACCAGCTCCAAAACTGCATCAAACATTTCATTCATCATTTATTTAGAGTGCCACAGTTTATTAAAAAAGTCGAGTTACTTTGGAACAAGTCCATATTTGCTTTTTTCAAGGAAAAAAATCTAATCGATTTTTAAATAAAGACATGTTTTACATGAAAAGAAATGTTTATTTAGTAACTTGAATTGCCTCCCAGTGCATTTATGACAGCTCTCATACGGTTTGACATAGAATTAATCAATGTCGTTATGACATGTTGAGGAATGTCCTCCCATTCTTCCAAAATTACATTTTTGAGCTCCTGCATGGTTTGCGGGGCAGGATGATGAGCTCGAACACGCCTCTTCAGCTCATCCCATAGATGCTCTATAGGATTCATATCAGGACTTCGCGCTGGCCATCTCATAACAGTGATACCAATGTCATTTAAGTACTCCCTGACGATTCCCGCAGTATGGGCCCTTGCATTATCATGCATTAAAACGAAATCTTGGCCAATAAATCCAGCATATGGCATCACGTGGTTCTATAAACATTGGCGAATGTATCTATTGCCATCTAGGGGAGGCAGTCGTGGTCCCGTCACTACCTCTAGCTCAGTTTTGCCTTCCATAGAGATTCCTCCCCAGACTGTCCATGATCCTCCACCATAACTCACTTTCTCGTCAATACAGCATTGCGCGAAACGCTCGTTCTGTCTTCGGTACCCCTTACTCCTTCCGTCATTACCGTATAGCATTATCTTGGACTCATCTGTGAAGAGAACCTGGCTCCATTGATGTCGAGTCCAATTTAGATGTTCGCGCCCAAACTCTAGACGGGCTATTCGGTGTGCTCGTGTCAATTTGGGTCCATTGGCTGGCTTATGGGGCTTTAAACCACGTTCATTGAGTCGCCTTCTAACGGTCCGAGCACTTAAAGCCACTCCGTGAAAGTCCCTGAGCTGTTCTTGTATCTGAACAGAGTTAAGGCGTCGATTTCGTAAGCTAGTAGTGACAATGTAATGATCTTGTCTCGCCGTTGTCACTCGGTAACGAGGTCCTCCTGTTCGCCGAACGAAGCCGCCAGTCTCCAGGTATCGGTGGTACACTCTTTGAACAGCGGAACGATTTATGTGAAGTTGTGAACTCACATCTCGCTGACTTAGCCCAGATTGAAGAAGTGCTACAGCTTGCGCGGCTACTTCAGGTGAAGTATCCATAATTATAAAAATTAGGGTATTAGGTTTAAATTATAGAAAAATAACTAAACTAAACTTTGGTTAACAACAATTGCGAAAATTCAAACCAAATCGACATTAAATTGCTTCAAAAGCAACTTTCAAGTTATTATTTTTTTCAAATCAGTGACCAAGCTCGGCTTTTGTTCTTTATTTTAAATTCTAAAATTCAAATTTGGAATAATACATACGGGAAAGACGATGAAATAGGCCAGCATTAAAAATTCATAAAAACTTATATTGTATATTTTTTGTGTATTGGGCTTTTAGGCCCGGGAATGTAAGGTGGCTCGATTTAAGAGTCCGGGAACACTCCCGGACTCTTGAAATTATTAATTACTAAGCATGATAATTATGAGGATAAATACACATTTATCTATGTTCTGTTATATTGGTCCGGAACCTCCTACTGATAATAAAATGTATTTATGAATTCTTTTCATAAAGCTGAATAGAAAATTTTCGATAAATCAATGATATCAAAAATTGACATAATTTCCAATTTATCTGACAGATATTTACAATATCTATTACATAAATCTGTGTGATTTATAAGCTATTAGGTAGATATGAGTGTGCAATACTTTTGAAAATGGAATGGCTTTTTTTAAATATTAACTTTGTTTTGTAGGTACCATTCGGTGAATCTAGAATGCTTGATGCTTTAGTTACTTGTAAAGTTAGCATTACGCACTTGGCTGCCTACGAATGTAGTAGCCACATTTTTTTTTTCAAGACAGACATATTTTTAGCAAAGACATTATACTAATAAGGCTTATAAGTATAAGGTCTTTGATTTTAAGTAGCTGTTGCTTCTGTGCAAAGTCTGCATTGTAAAAGCAACTTGATTGTTACTTAAAATACTCATGTCTTGTGTTGTACCCTTGCAAATCATGATTCTACTGACATAGCAATGTCTACAATGTAACAAAAAAAGTTATTTATAGAGTTATTGTATCCAAGATATCCCATGAATGCATTCAGCGATTTCAAATCGTGTATAGTATTAATAAAAATATTTTTTTTAGAGATTCTGTGAGAGACTTAAACAAGCACCCTATAACAATTCTCGGTGAACACGGCAAAGATGAACCAGCTCACAAAGACGAAGACCGAACTATTGCTGATGAACTGGCTAAGAAAATTAGGGTGCTCTGCTGGGTGATGACCCAGCCGTCCAACCATGAGACCAAAGCGAAGCATGTGAAGGCGACGTGGGGCAAGAGATGCAATAAACTTATCTTTATGAGCACCGAAGAAGGTAAATTTATCTTATCTACATATACAGACAAATAATATTAAAGTGTCTGTTTATAATTACAAATTAAAAGTTTTTGCCATGAAATGAGTAGATAAACGATAAGTATGTAGTTTTTTTGATATTGGGACAGTGTCGAAATTGAGAATAACACTCGAAGTAGGTACTTATATATAAATGAATTAATTAAGTGTGATAATAATAATAATATATGTGACCTATAACTTATATGTATGGATAGCTGTAAATATAAGTTGGTTAAATGAAGAAATATATTTTAAAATAAGTCATTTTATGCAGTCTAATTTCTGAAATGGCTGGATTTTGACGGGACTTTCACTGGCATATAGCTGATGTAACCCACATTTTATCTCTGTTTCGCGAGACGTTCGTTAATATTCAAAATATTCACTTACTACTATTTCGCACCTTTTCCTATCCAAACTATAGGTACTTTCGTATACGACACTACATAAGTCATTGCCTTTTAAGACATCACGTAGTAGTAGCACTAGGTTTTCTCTAGAATAGCCACCAAACCAATATCGAAGTAACGACAGTTAATGTTGATATCCTCGTTCAAATTGAATCGTCTTTCACGACTATCTTCAAATTGATCATATCACGCATTGATTTCATCTGACATATGTATAAACATCTGACATGTGAGTCCGAGACTACCAGGACTTTAATTGGTCGTTCTAATTAGTGTCTAGCACATAAGACCTTTTAGCCTTTTTGTTGCCACCTCACTAAAAAGGCAACGGGTGCAAAATTTCTTCCAAATTTAACATCTAAAATAGACACATTTTATTAAATTTATTCGGCCCTTTAGGCCCACTCCAGTTCCGTGCTTCGGAAGGCACGTTAAGCCGATGGTCCCGGTTGCCAATAAAATGGCAGTCGTTAAGCCAAGTTGAAGGCCTTATGGGCGGTTTAAGCCTATCCGTTTCAACACGGCAATGGGCTCACCACCTGTGGGCGTTTAATATGCCTCTGCCTACCCCTTCGGGGATAAAGGCGTGACAATATGTATGTATGTATGTAAATGTATAAACTAGTTGACGCCCTCAGTTGCTCCCGCATAGAGAAGTTTTCCCATTTCCCACAGGAATTTGATCCCAGGATAAAAAGTTGCCTATGTGTTATTCTGATGTGTAAGCTATATTATTGTAAAGTTTCATCAAAAGTTTTTGCGTGAAATAGTAACAAACCTACATCCATACATTATTACAAACTTTCAAGATTATAATATTAGTAGCATCATAGGTAATAGATGAAGTGTGGCAAGACATTTATTGCCAGTTACTTCTTATATTTTATTACGGGCCTGCCCATTCTTACTGAGAAATACTTCTATACTAATTTACATACTTATTAGTCACGCCTTTATTCCCGGAGCCGAAGGGGTAGTCCTAAATACGTTTACACATATTTTTGACCCACGTAAGATATGGTGAGCCCGTTGCCATGTTGAAATGGACTTTCACAAGTTGTAGCGACCTGCTATTAAAAATTTTAAAGCCCTTAAAAGGGGCTTTAAATATTTTGGCTTAACGACTGCCATGTTACTAGCAACCAGGACTAACGGCTTAACGTACCTTTCGAAGTCATCCATCTGAAGATCAGCCTTAGCGAAATATGCTTAACGCAGTGATCGTTTACAAAACACTGAGTTAGCAGGGCCATGAGCGCTTTATACTAATTATCAATTAATTAAGTACTCGGATACCCAGACATGCATGTATGAAGCGATTAATAAATCTGCAGGAAGCGAAAGAAGTATGCATTGATCTCGAAGCCTGGCGAACTGTCCTCTCTGACTACCTCGTAAGGGATTCAGCGTGAAGATAAATAGATCATTTAATCAACGATACTGAGCAACTACTCTAAATATTCCAGATTTGAGTTTGCCATCGGTGAAGCTACCAGTGCCTGAAGGTAGAGATTTCCTCTGGGCAAAGACGAAAGCTGCGTTCCGATATGTGTATGAACACCATAGGAGGGAAGCGGACTGGTTTCTGAAAGCTGATGATGATACGTAAGTCATCATTCTCTTTATCCTATTAAAACTATAAACGAGCAGATACCCGCGGCTAACTTACCATCCCATTTTTGCACATTGGGGTGGAATTTTTAAAAACCCCTTTTTTAGTGTATTCCTACAAATGGTAACTTACCTAAAAATTTCAAGTTTCTAAGTGTAATGATTTTTGTTAAACGTTAATACATACATACATACATATTATCACGTCCGTTTCCCATCGGGGTAGGCATAGACTATGGTTTTCGAGTTGCTATGATCCTGACATGCCACTTTCAAATCTTTAAAACTCAAAACAAAAGTATTTTTATTCATTTAGACCACTTATGAATTAAATTAAATATCCATCACGCCTTATCCCCGAAGGGGTGGCAGAGGCATATTGTATGCCCACTGAATTAAATTAAATATCCATCACGCCTTATCCCCGAAGGGGTGGCAGAGGCATATTGTATGCCCACTTTTCACCGTATGGTTTCCTGTCCCACGTAATAGGTGGTGAGCCCATTGCCGTGTTGAAATAGACAGACGCAGGTTGTGGCTACCTGCTGTTGAATTTTTTCAAGCCGCCCATAAGGCCTTCAACCAGGCTTAACGACTGCCATTTTACTGGCAAACGGGACCAACGGCTTAACGTGCCTTCCGAAGCACGGAAACGCTCGCAAATGTAAATGCCACAAAGTGGTCACCCATCGGAGGACCAGCCATAGTGAAAGTTGCGTAACTCAGTGATCGTTTACAGAACACTGAGACCGCGGGGCCACGAGCGCTTCTTAATAGTCATGACAATAATTAAAATGAGAGTGATTCTAGTTGCCAGTTCCAAGGGCAGCCTACCCTACTTGGAGAAGAATCTGGCAAGAAACTCCATGGATGCTCTTTTAAGATATATGTATGGCTTACAATAATTAATTTACATTGCTCTTTGGAGTTATGTGAAATCAGTTGACTTTAGTGGCGATAATGAAGAAAGAACTTAATGCTATCAATTCTCAACTTCTAAGAAAAATAAAAATCAAATTAAATATTTATGATATAGATATTCAGTATATTCCAGGTTCTAAAATGCATGTTGCTGATGCTCTAAGTCGTGCCTCTAGCTAAGCTAATAACACAGAAATAGACATGTCACTGATTAAAACAATACACTCTGTTGATGTCAGTGATGATGTTAAAAGCCTTATTGAAGCAGAAACTAAAAATGATTTTGTATATCAGCTACTAAAATCATATTATGAAAATGGATGGCCTAAGAGCAAAACCAAGGTAGCAATATGTGTAAAATTCTATTACGATTTTAGGAATAACATTACTTATGAGAATGGGTTAGTTTATCTAAACTATAGGATATAGTGCCATTGGCTCTAAGAGAAAGGGTTGTGAAGAAAGTTCATTCCTCTCATTTTGGGATTAAAAAAACCATAAGCAGAGCAAAATGTTCTACTGGCCAAATCTAGAGAATGATTTATAAATGTTATATCAAAATGTCATATTTGCGAAAAGTATAGAGTATCTCATGAAGTATAAAGTATCTCATGAAGGCAAAAGAACCAATGATACTTGATGAAGTACCTACTCTACCATTTCAGAAAATAGCATGTGATTTCTTGCAACTGACTGGCAAACATATTTAATAATTGCTGATTATTACTCTAAATGGTTTGAACTAGTTCAAGTAAATTCATTATCAGCACATACTGTTATTAACATATTAGAAAATATTTTTTCAACTCATGGCGGCATACCTAGAATTTTAAGAGCTGATAATATGCCGTTTAACTCTTTTGAATTTAACACATTTATAAGACAATGGGATATTAAATTAGTGACTTCTAGACCAAGATATCCCCGGTCAAATGGGTTTATTGAGAGATATGTAGCCATAGCAAAAAAAAATGTTGAATAAATCTGTTGACAGTGGTATTGATTGGCAAGAAATATTGTTAGAATATAGGAATACCCCTGTGTTAGGCTCTCAGTACACACCAACTCAATTGTTATTTAATAGATTAACCAGAACCAAACTCCCAATACATGACCAAATGTTAAAACCTAGATTGGTACCCGATTTTAATACATATCAAAATAAAGTAAATAATTATAATGCAAAGAATTTTAATAAAACAGCTGGACCCAATAAGCATAAATTCTATCCTGGTCAAGATATAGTTCATTACAAAAGTGGTACTCGCACTTGGTTGCCAGGAAAGATAGTAAATATACATCAAACTCCTAGATCATTAATAATAAAAACTGAGGATGATAAACTATTAAGGAGAAATACATTACATGTAAAGCCGTATAATTTTAATACTTAATATAAATGCTATAACAGCTATGAGCTGACCAGTCCCGACAGACGGCACCCGTTCTCGGGTATGACGCATATATAGGTACATATTTATTTCAGCCATCGCCCTACTCAACCGTATTATAGGGAATAGGACGACCCAACACACACCACCACTGCCAGGACACTAAGGCGAGCATGACATACTCAAACTGCACAACAATGCTAAAGTCAATTTTAAAATAGTACATAATAGCCTACATGGTGCTCACATAATAACAAACTTAAATTACACATATTGAACAAAACGTAAATAAAAAAAGACGTGTGGCACTCGGAGACTGCCGCGGTAAAGGTATTGCATAGCATGTTTTTCTATGATATTAGTTCAAGTTACACTAAAAAAAAACAAAAAAAAACCCTCACAGACTGCCGCGGTAAAGCTATTGCATAGCATACCTTTGTTTTCTATGATATTAATTCAAGTTACACAAAAAAAACAAACACACCCTCACTCTCACAGTCACCCTCATCCTCACCCTCACACTCGCACTCACCTCACTATCATCACGTCTCGATCCGTGCGATCTTCGTACAATCGTATCATATAATATATGTTTAATACAAAAGTACGAATATGTCAATTAATAAACTTAAATAACAAAAAGTAAGAGAAAATTCAATTATTGCTAGATGGTCGCATTGTGCAGGAGGGGCTCGTATGCCAAGCATCATTATCTATCGACCCGGAAATCGAACCCAAGACCTCTGCATTGCAGTCGCATACTAAACTACTACCTACACACGCTACTGAAGCAGTATCATCATAGATAATGGCATAATATCATTGGACACATACACAGCGTTCAATTCATCATGAAACAAGCTACAAGAGGGGTGGGGGATTGTCTATATTTCCTCATATTCTGTTCACTCTTGGAGAATGACAGACCAGAAATAGCATTATTATGAAATGACAAGTTGACGCCCGCGGCTCCACACGGTTGGTGAAGTTTTTCCGTTCCCCACAGGAAATTTTTCCCGGGATAAAAAGTAGCCTACGTGTTATTCTGATGTATAAGCTAAATTATTGTAGTTTCATCAAAATCCATTCAGTAGATTTTCCGTGAAAGAGTAACAAACATCCATTCTCACAAACTTTAGCGTTTATAATATTAGTAGGATTATTTAATGTCATCTTACATATTTTAATTATTGATTTCACTTTCATCATTTCTTACCAAGCGTATAAAATTTTAAAATTCTGATAAGATTATCAATTCTTAGCAAGACTGATTATAATCGTACATAAATTAGAACATAAATGTACGATTATTTTTTTGTTTATCTATCACGCCTTATCGCCGAAGGGGTGGCAGAGGCATATTTTATGCCCACTTTTCACCATGTGTATTCCTGTCCCACGTAATAGGTGGTGAGCCCATTGCCGTGTTAAAATAGGCAGACGCAAGTAGTGGCTACCTACTGTTGAATATTTTCAAACCCTTAAGCACATATGGCCTTCAACTTGGCTTAACGACTGCCATGTTATTGGCAACCGGGACCAACGGCTTAGCGTGCCTTCCGAAGTACGGAAACGGTCAGAAATGTTAATGCTACTAAGTAGTCACCCATCCGTGGACCAGTCACACCGAAAGTTGCTTAACGCAGTCATCGTTTACTGAACACTGAGTCAGCGGGGTCACGAACCCGTGTTAGAATTCTTAAACTAATAATAAACTTCTGTACGAAGTTAGTAGAAACCAGAGAGCCGCAAAAAAAATCCGTGTAACCGGTATTCGACCCTGAATTACGAGGATACTTTGCCGCCTGACATCCCCGGATATGAAACTTCAAAGTCTGAAATTTAATTCACCTAAGGGAAGTTTCGGTTGATTCGGCGGGAGCTTCAATCCTTCGACGACCGTAAGTCGAGTTGGCCAAACGTATCTCTTGGCGACGGCTATTGAGAGTAAAGTATAGGCTTTTGCAGTGAGCCTCGATATTTCTAAAGGCCCTTGACTGGGCCGGGCACCGTAGTCTACTATTGATAGTACCGTTAGGGCCGTCCGATGGCAGCTCCACAGACTACATGGCCAAAAATGCTGTAATCCAGTTGACTGGCTCGGAGTTGTTCTTCACTCTGTTTATGCTTCATATCAGTGACACTATTGACGTCTGCCATTGCTATGCGGATGAGAGTTGGAGTGAGAATAATTACATAAATGGCTCCAATATACCCTGGTCCACAATCTTTAAAATTACATACATATACATATTGTCACGCCTTTATCCTCGCAGGGGTAGGCAGAGGCATATTATACGCCCATTGTTTACTGTTTGCATTTTTATCCCCCCTAACGGGTTGGGAGCTCAATAAAATTATGCCGGTATATGTAATGCACATCTTTATCGTCGTTATCATTCGTAATCAATATGATTAGGAGATTTTGAACAATTACAGCAATGTGATTAAGATTGTTGTAATTGACACAAATACGAGTACTTGCTTAGCGATAACATTTAAAAAATACCTACACGAACGTATATTGATATACAAAATCCCTAGATGCACAGTTCCTTATAAATATCACATCATAATCGTCATCTAGACTAGATATCAATATTTGAATGCAAATGATCATTAGTTCTGATGAGCTAAAAACACAATTTTGAAAAATCTATCTTTTTCGTCATGTCATGGTCACCCAACATCATTTTTCAAGTGTTTGGATCAGATTGCATTCAGTGGTTATTGCCCACCTGCAAAGACTGGAACAAACCAAAATCTGAGTGCAACAAGGCTATGTACGTTGCTGCCTACGATACCAAAACTAGGTGTCAGGTATGATTCTTAATGTGTACGTAAAAACTCAAAAGCGCGGTGACTCATATTGGTATATCTGAATGCGGTAACAATTAGTTATATACCTAGTCTTGCCATAAATACCTAATCAGGTCATAAGTATTGTCACACAGTAAAAACTTTTCTTTTAGAATGCTGACCACAAAAAAGTTTATTGAATTCGAATTTTGAATTGTTCATGAAAATAAAAATGTATACTTTTTAGAATTTTACTCATTTTTAAATATGGAGTGGACGCTTAAAGAAGACCGTGTTGCAGTTATTGCGTTGCATCGCTGCGGTTATGCGCCAATTAAAATTTTTGACTTACTGAAAATTTTTAATATAACCAATAGATTCGTTTATCGTACCATCAAACGATACAATGAAGACTCTAGTGTAGATGACAGGTCAAGAAGTGGTAGCCATCGGTCTGTGAGGACTCCAGCAGTGATAAAAGCGGTGAAGGCGCGTATTCAAAGAAATCCCAAACGTAAGCAGAAACTGTTGGCCCTTCAGATGGGGTTAAGCAGAACCACTGTGAAAAGGGTGTTAAATGAAGATTTAGGGCTTCGGTCATATCGAAGAAAAACAGAACATCGTTTAAATGATCGTCTAATGGACCTGAGACTGAAGAGATGCCGCGCTTTGTTGAAGCGGAATGCGGGCAAAAATATCGGGAAATTATTTTTTCGGATGAAAAAATTTTTACCGTAGAAGAGAGCTACAACAAACAAAATGATAAGGTGTACGCACACAGTAGTGAAGAAGCGAGCAACCGTATACCGCGTGTCCAACGAGGTCATTTTCCATCCTCGCTCATGGTATGGTTGGGAGTTTCTTATTGGGGCTTAACAGAGGTACATTTTTGTGAGAAAGGTGTAAAAACGAATGCAGTTGTGTATCAAAATACAGTCCTGACGAACCTTGTGGAACCTGTTTCTCATACCATGTTCAATAACAGGCACTGGGTATTCCAACAAGATTCGGCGCCAGCTCATAGAGCGAAGAGCACACAAGACTGGCTGGCGGCGCGTGAAATCGACTTCATCCGGCACGAAGACTGGCCCTCCTCCAGTCCAGATTTGAGTCCGTTAGATTACAAGATATGGCAACACTTGGAGGAAAAGGCGTGCTCAAAGCCTCATCCAAATTTGAAGTCACTCAAGACATCCTTGATTAAGGCAGCCGCATGGACCTCGTTCGTGCTGCGATAGACGACTGGCCGCGCAGATTGAAGGCCTGTATTCAAAATCAAGGAGGTCATTTTGAATAAACTTTACTGTCATAAGAATCTATGTTTTGTTAAGTTCATTTTGGTATATAAATGGTTACATAATGAATAAACTTGTTTCAATTATTTTAAATTAAACATGTGACAGAATTTATGACCTGACTAGGTATTGTTACAATGAAATACTTTTAGTTTATAAATTAAGGATATAACATATGAACCTCATTAAAAATGTTTGCCATTGGCTTAAATACTTTAGGCCCGTTATCGATATAAATACGCACCTTCTCCTTGGGGAAATTCTTCTTTGCCAATCTTATGGTTTGTTTTAGGGACTCCAAATTATCATGGCGTTTAGAGCATGCCGTACTCTCAAATTGACCCTAAATCATAATTCATCAGAATAAGATCGTGACTGCTAAGTCTTGCTGAAAGGACCCATTCTCAGTAATAAAACATGGTGTTGTTAAGAGGCTTAACTTGATTGATACACTTGTGCCGATGTTTTGATACCTTTGTCAAAAAAATATGACTCAGCCACTCCTTGATAGCTAACACCCCATTAAACCAACACTGAAATCAGATAATATCCACACTCCACATTGTACTCTGCTGAGTATTTAGGAAGCTTCATGGAGCTTCGAAAACATTCCTCAGTAGTAAAACTTTCCTCGTTAGTACCAATTAAGAAGGGTTTTGATTTTACCACCCTATTCATTTTTAATTTATCAGTTAAATAATGACCAGTGCGTCTCGACCGTCGTACCAGGCAGTCTTTATTCAAACAATATTGGCGTTCGATTTCTTTGGCGGTCTAAGATGTTGCAAATTCAAAAATAGTCCATTGAAATCTTACATTTTTAGGCATTACCTTGCGTTTTTTAGAAGACTCAATTCAATTTTTTGATGTGTAGGGGGTGTCAGTGTAAAGTTAAAACCAAGTTTGTGGGGTCGCCACCCTTGTCCCACGGCCGCCATCTTGAAAATAGGGGTTGAAATGGTTTTTACGATATATCTCTTAAACTATTTATTTGATAAAAAAAAATGTATACATTTTTTGTTGCAGATTAAATTCCCTATAACTTTGACAACAAATTCAATTTTCTACAACAAAAAAGTTGTAAGCGTAGCGGTTTGGAAATTAGAGAATTATTTTTATCGATATAATTTTTCTTTTTATCATTTTACGAAATTAGTATAATAATTATATCCGACCATTTTTGTAGATCGTTTATCGTAATAATGTGTCATAGGTATTGTTTTTTTTTAAATTATTAATTTTGCAGTATTATTAATAATTATTTATCGACTCTTTTCCCCACCAAGGTAGAGTCTGTAGGCGCATTTTTTTACGTGGTTCCCCCAATATGCATAATCCACGGTGATTTTGTAAATTTGAACTACTCCGTCCTCAGTCTTTTCTTTTCTTCTGCGGCTCATCATCTGATCGGCTTTCTAAATTAAATTTGCAAAATATCAATTTTAGCAGCTCAGGGGGTACTGGAGGTTTAAAATTTTAATATTCATTTTTGTCTCGAATTTCTGAACATTTTTGCTTACAACTTTTTTATTAATAATTTTACGACAAAAAGTTACTGGACCAAAGTTGTACGAGGGCGGCACTGAAAATTTCGGGAATCAAGGAAGTGACACAACATTACTATTTAAAAATGTATTTATTGCTTTTCGAAGTATTCTCCGTGAAATTTGACACATTTTTTCATACGATGGAACCATTCCATTCGGAATTTGGGGTATCCAAAATGGCCGTTTTGTAGGCGACTACATAAATAAATAAATAAAAATGTCTTTATTTTGCATAGACCTTTTCAACGGCGCTTACAAAATGTCATACACTAAAACTAAAGAAAAAAATTGTATATTTAAAGTGACCACCGGTTCGGAACGCGGCCCACCTGAGAAGAACCGGCAAGAAACTTAGGAAGGCTTTTTTTTTTGATGGCCTATTTACAATTTAATATATTATGACTATAATATTTTATTTGCCAGCAGATCATTTCCAGGCATACCTGTCCTGTAAATAGTCTTGAATAGAGTAATAACCTTTTTCACAAAGCTTGCTTTTAATAAACTTTTTAAATTTATTTAATGGTAAATTTCTCAGGTCACAGGGAAGCTTGTTGTAATAGCGTATACAGTTACCCTGGAAAGAATCGCCAATCTTATGCAGCCGACTGTGGTGAACTAAAAGATTGTTTTTATGTCTAGTGTTTATATTATGTATATCACAGAGTTTAGTGAACTGTGATAGATTTTTCTGGACATACATAAGATTGTCAAAAATGTATTGTGATGCTACGGTTAGAATATTTACTTTGAATTTTTCTCGGAGGGAGACTCTGGGGCCCAAATTATATATAGCGCGTACAGCCCGCTTTGAAGAACAAAAATGTTATTTACATCTGCAGCACTCCCCCAAAGGAGAATACCGTAAGACATAATACTATGAAAATAGCTGAAGTAAACCATTCTAGCCGTATCTACATCTGTTAGAGTCCTGATCTTTTTTACAGCGTATGCAGCCGAACTTAACCTAGAGGCCGTCTTTTCTATGTGCGGGCCCCACTGCAAATTGGCATCAATAGTTATACCAAGGAACACAGTTGATTCCACAAACTCTAACATTTGTCCATTAAGTTGAACATTGGCCGTAACTTGTTTTACATTTGGTAGAGTAAATTTAATACATTTAGTTTTGTTTTCATTTAGGCAAAGATTATTTGAGCTGAACCAATGAACTACTCTTGTGATTGCATTGTTTACATCGTCATAATTATCTAATTTTCTTCTAATTTTAAAAATCAATGAGGTATCATCTGCAAACAAAAAAATCCTATTCCTGTCCCCTACATAAAATGGTAAATCATTAATATAAATGAGGAACAAGAATGGCCCAAGTATCGAGCCTTGTGGCACACCCATTGTAACCATGGATCCTACAGAACGTGTACCATTAATATCGACCCTTTGTATTCTATTGTTCAAATATGAAGACAGAAGGTCGAGAGATTTGCCTCTTATTCCATAGTGATGTAATTTTTTGCACAATGTTTCATGTTGAACGCAATCAAAAGATTTGAATAGATCGCAGAATATACCTAATGCATCTTGCTTGTCTTCCCAGGCTTCATGAATACATTTTAATAACTCAACACCAGCATCGGAAGTTGAGCGCCCTTTCGTAAAACCAAACTGTTTTGTATGAAATATTTTATGAATATCAAAATGGGATAGCATTTAATTCAAAATTATTTTTTCAAATACTTTGCTCAAAGTTGGCAGCACTGACACTGGTCGGAAATTAGACGGGTCTGTAGCGCTGCCAGCCTTGAACAAGGGTATGACTTTGCTGTGTTTCATTAAATCAGGAAATATACCACTGGAAACACAGTCATTAAACACATTTGCTAGATGCGACGCAATGACCTCAATGATACATGATGCAGTTTTGACTGATAATCCCCAAAGGTCCGCGGTTTTCTTAATTTCAATACATTTAAAAGTTTTTATAATATCCTGAGCGCAAATATCTGTGAATACAAATGCATCCCTGCAATAAGGAACAGATTCTTCTAATAAATGTTCAGAGGAACTGGAAGACGATTGCAGAGATTTAGTCGTCAAAATAGGTACATTTTCGTAAAAATGTTCAAATTCCGTCGCCACTTCCAGGTAACATGACAATCATTTACTTTTAAGTGGAAATCCCTTTCTGTCACCATAGTTCTACCGCATTCAGAGTTAATGATATTCCAAGTCATTTTTATTTTATTCACATAATTAGAAATTTTATTTTTAATAAAGTTTGACTTTGAGAGATAACATGTTTGTTTAAATATCTTAGAATAATTTTTAACATATTCCTGAAAGGTTTGGTTAAAATTATATGATTTTTCTGAATATAATTCAAATAATTTGTTTCTACTTTTAAAAATACCTGGTGTAGCCCAATCACTGAAAACAGGACGACCACCAATCTGTAGAGTTTTTGAGGTAAAAACTTTGCCAAACTCATCATTAATCAAATTAAATAAGTTTTTACTATATTTTCTTTAAAAATATTCATACGACTTTGCTTAATTGGTACATATTTAATTTGTGTTTTGCAGACTTTATTACTAATTTTAGGAAACTTTATCCATTGGCCACGATGATCTGACTCTACAGGATCCACAATACCTTTATTTATTGGTTTAATATTAGTAAAAATATTATCAAAACATTTTGCACTGGTGGCTGTAATACGAGTAGGTTCTAAGAAAGTACTATGCAGATTAAAGGATTTAAATACATTTTTCATTTTATTTCTCTCTGATGGAGTTAATGATGTATCTAGTATATCAACATTATAATCTCCACAAACTATTATAGATTTCTTAGAACATTGGCATTTGAACAGTGCTTCTTCAAGCTTTTCTTCAAATTTAATGTACGGAGCTTTAGGGGGACTGTATACGCTTAACAAGATGAAATGCTCAAACTCAATACTGGCAATCTCAATAACTCGCTCAATGGAGAGGGCTACTAAATCCTTACGTTCTTTAAATTTTAAGTTTTTATTAAATAATATTAAAGAGCCTCCACGTTTAGAATGTTTTCTATTGAACGAGCTAGCAAGCTGGTGATTTATGAAGTTCAACAATGTGATTTCATGATCTTTTAACCAGTGCTCTGTAGCACAAAAGATATTAATAGAATTTGCATTAATGTATAGCTCCAACTCTAAATCTTTACCATTTATTAAACCTCTAACATTATGGTGCACCAGGTTTATAAAAACAATATTTTTATTATGATTATTCTCAGGGGCCAAAGTCTGACAAAACTGGCCAGATTTAGTATCTGTTGTCCTACAAACTAGTTTTTTGGAATTTCATTTTCCAAATGTGAAGTGTCAAAATTATCCTGCTCAATAAAATCAACTCAAGTTGTACTTGCCAATAATTTGGCTTGAAAAATTAAAAAAATAGATAGCAACAGAGCTACCTTTCGTTGTAAAGCTTTTGATAGAAAATATCTATCTAATGTCAACAGACTATTATTATTGAAAATAATATTCCAAACTACAATTCATTTTTTTTGGAATATGATACCATGGTAATTGTAGCAACAGCTTCTTCAGGTTATGAAAATCTCTGACCACGCAATTTATTCTTTATTTTAGGGAAAGTATAGAAATCATTAGGGCTTAGGTCGGGGCTGTACGGCGGATGGTCTAATAATTTTATGTTTTCTTGCTCTAAAAACTCTTTTGTTCTGTGCGCGGTGTGAAAACTCGCATTGTCGTGATGGAGGATGATGCGGCGGTTGCAGTTCTCTTTACGGAGTTCAGAAACGACCTGTGGCAAACAAATGCTAGCATACCATTCTGCATTAACCGTTCTTTGTCCCTCAAGAGGAAGTCGCATCACGGCCGGTTTTGGAGACAAACGTGGCCACCATTTTTTTTGCAACACTCTGTGAACGAACAATTTTTGTTGGCTTTAACTCATTTTCGAACACCCAAACTCGTGACTGGTTTTTTGTTTCGGGTTCGTACGCGTATATCCAGGATTCGTCACCTGATACGATGTTGTATACAGCATTTGAGGATACTGCGTGGAATCTTTCGATAGTTCTGACGCACCAAGTTACGCAAGCCGCTTTTTGCTCTTCACAGAGCGAATGCGGTATCCATCGGGAAAACAACTTTTTTACATTGTTCATGCAAGATTATTTGTATTTGACTCATGCCAATGTCTAAAGTTGCCTGAATTTCGCGGTATGTCACATGTCGATCTTCCTCAATCAGCTTACGCACAGCATCAACGTTTTCTTGGGTGACTGCAGTTTTTGGACGATCTTGACGGGGATCATCACTGAGCTTGACACGTCCACGTTGAAATTCAGCAAACCAGCGATAAATTGTGGTTTTGGATGGGGCTTCATCACCAAATGCAGAAATCATCCGGTCAACACACTGTTTTTGCGGTAAACCACTTCGAAAGTCATAATAAATCATTGCTCTTGAATTTTCTCGAGTCAATTCCATTTTCTCAACGACTAAACAAGTTTGACAAAACCTTGTGACAAAACCGAGAATCTTTTTTTAAATAAATAAATGGTATTCGATTTTTAAAACCAAGGAGTTTTCAATTAAAAAGATTTTAATATGACAGGAACAGTGGAAATGTTCCATTCCCGATACTTTTAGTGCACCTCGTTCTCGTAGAGAATTTAATTTGCAACAAAAATGTTTACAATTTTTTTTTATCAGATAAATAGTCTAAGAGATATATCGTAAAAACCATTTCAACCCCTATTTTCAAGATGGCGGCCGTGGGACAAGGGTGGCGACCCCACAAACTTGGATTTAGGTTTACACCGACCCCCCCTACACTTCAATCAAAATAAAATTGCTGCCTCTAAAAAACGTAACTTTTCAATGGACTAAAAGTGAGCGGCAAAGATTATTGCGGCGCACTTATAAAGAGTATTTCACTCATTACTGCCCGGTAAAACATCACCTTTGGGTGCACCTACGAGTAAAGGCGAATCAAGTCGTCATTTTCGAGTAGTTGGGATGAAAAAATATTCAATACCGATTGGCGAGAAAATGAGAAAACACGATGAATATTCATAAGAATAACAGATTCCAAATTCAAATGTAGTATTTTTTTTAATTGTAACAGTATTTAAGGCCAGACTAAGTATATGAACATCCTTGACAAATCCGTTACATTTATATGTAGAACAATTTAAACATGGCACTGGTTCACGACCGTAGCGAATAAGGTGTTATGCGATTGCATATGTAAATACGTGAATACTTATTACTTGTTCTGCTGATGCATGAGGTCGGCTCACAATACCCAAGTAAACATTTAAGTATTTAGTCTAGACTTGTTGAATTTGTAAGGATGTATCTTGGTTCATTTTGAATAGATTTCAAGTTAAATAAGAGATTATAAGGCTTCCATATAAATGTTTTTTACTTTTCTACTGTATTGATTATTACTTGACAACTGAGTGTTATCCTTGACATCACAATCATGCCCAGTACCGAAAGATTCCGCAGTTCTTCCTTTTGTCACACCATAAAAACCTTGAACTCAGTGAGACAACAACCGTCCGTTTGTGTTTCCATCCTGCTCGTTCGTTTATTATACTCAATTTTTCCAACTTTCAATCAGTTTTGGGTAGAGTTTGGGAGAGGCTTAGTACCTCACAGAAGAGTCGGCCGCCGGATGAAAGATAGGAATTATAATGAGTTTTGCTCCGGATCGATCCTTGCGCAGAGGGTAGCCATTCCATTCAGAGGCAAGCCTGCCTGTCATAGGCACCTTTTTGCTGGGAGCTATGCAGGACGATTTAGTTTCATGGACATTGAAATTTTGCTCCTGATATTATATTTTATTTTTCATTTATGTTATTTTGTTTTGTGCATTGTTAGGTGCGTGCCTTTTAAGCACTACGGGTGTATTGGTGAAATACATTACACGCGACTAAAGTCGCGGACGTCCGTTAGTCTATATTCGAATAAAACAAATTACTTAAATTAATTATATTTTCTTATTTCTTCTTCAGTACTCCTTGAAATTGCATAAACACAATTTTAAACTAATAAACTAATTTCCTATTATTTTGGTCACGACACTATTTTTCTACTATGTACAAAAAGCGGCAACACTTCAAATGTCATTCTGGTTCTCATAGAAAAAAATAAAATTATAGTTTAGGGTTTAGATATGCTGCGTATATTAGGTACCAGTCTCACAATTATATTATACATTAGAAAGTTCTGTATAACTACTAAGATAAGCTAAGAAATAAGATCTATTTGTTTTAATTTATACATAATTGTTTGAGAGAGTTAAATATATTTTATTCTTAAAAACAAAAAAAAAATATTATGGCGGGTATTGCATTTTTTATAAATGTTACAGAATTGCGTCAATATTCAGAGATTCATATAATTTATATTCACATTCTTTGTATTAATATCATCATAAACATTATGTTGTATGGATCTTTCAACATATTGTACACAATATTGTATTATATTGTTATCTCCCATCGTGTTCGCAGAACAGAAAATAATTTGCATGAATGGCGGTCGGTCCTACGAATAGGTTATTATCATAATAATGAACAACTGTTATAATTTAAATAGTTGATGCCCCTGCGCTGATTACATATCAAACAATGACATCAACATAACATATTTCTACATATCATTCACGGCTTTATCTCCGAAAGGGGTGGCAGCGGCATATATACGCCCACATTTCACCGTAAGCATTTTTTGTCCCACGTAACAGGTCCCGTCGCCCAACAGCCCATTGATGTGTTGAAATGGACAAGCGCAGGTTGTGGAGATCAACTGTAATTTTTTCAAGACTTTTACGTTGGATAATAACTGCAATGTAACTGAGAACCGAAACCAATGGCTAAAAGTACCTTCCGAAGCACGGAAACTCTTGGATATAGAAATCATAAGTCACCAATCCAAGGACCATGCAGTCATAGCGAAAGATGCTTAGCTCAGAGATCGTTTACAGAACACTGCCTTAGCGAGGCTACGTGAGCTTCGAAGGTATTTTTAACACAGTAAAACACAGATCTAAACTTAGCTCATGGATTTAAACAAAGGAATACTATCATTCACTCCTTTGTCCCCAAAAGGGGTGACAGAGACAAACTATACACCCCTATGTCCTACTATGTGCCGGGAAGAACGTTTATATTTTAATTTAATGTAGAAAAAAATTCACAAGGTCGTACGGGATTTGAATCTACGTTCTTTCCCAATCCAGGGGAATACTTTAAATTATAGATAGACTGCGGCTTCGCCCGTGACATACTTCGAACCCCGTGGCACCCATTTAACCCCGTCGATTATTACATTTACAAAAATGAATGAAAATTTGCCCGATTTGTTGATATTTATGATTACTGCTCCGCTCTACGTGTAGTAATAGTAATATTGCTTACTAGCTGACCCGCGCAACTTCGTTAGTACCACCAAAAATGTGATAAATTAAGAACCACTCGACCGATTTTATGCAAACTTCACTGAAATCATCTACTAAATAGTCCGAACAAAGCCTAAACATTTGGATTGGACAGGTGAGCCCGTTCTTGAGTTATAAAATTACAACGAAAAGTGGCATTGATTTTAATTAATTAATATAATATATAGCTTATAACCTTCCTCAATAAATGGGATATCTAACACAAAAACATTTTTTTATTTCAGACCAGTAGTTCCTGAGATTAGCGCTTAGCAACATATTTTGCGATTCTTTTGATTCTCCAAATTGCTTTTAAAAAATGTTTACCTTCATTTTATTTTGTTTCAGATACGTGGTGGTAGAAAACTTAAGATACATGTTAGCGGATTACGAGAGTAATCGGCCGATATACTTCGGGTGCCGCTTCAAACCATTTACACCGCAGGTGCGTCCCATTCCGTCTAATAGCTTTAACGTGCGTCACAATCTGTCTTAGCCTTCAGACAGGACATGTTTTTGAGACCAATACAAAAATAAATCCTTTAGGACCATTGCATTGAATTCGCATAAAGTTGCATTCTCAGCAACTTCATTTCCCAGAATGTTGAATCTCATCAAGTTGAACTACCAACATGTTGAATAATCATTTCCCAAAATGTTTATTTCTCAGAATGTTACTTACATACATACATACATATTATCACGCCTTTATCCCCGAAGGGGTAGGCAGAGGCATATTAAACGCCCACATTTCACCGTTTGCATTTTTGTCCCACGTAACAGGTGGTGAGCCCATTGCCGTGTTGAAATGGACAGGCACAGGCTGCGGCGACCCGCTGTTGAAATTTTTTAAGCCGCCCGTAAGGCCTTCAACTTGACTTAACGACTGCCATTTTATTGGCAACCGGGACCAACGGCTTAACGTGCCTTCCGAAGCACGGAACTGGGGTGGGTCTGAATGGCTAATTAATTTAATAAAAATAAAATATGTCTATTTTAGATGTTAAATTTGGAAGAAATTTTGAAGCCGTTGCCCTTTTAGTGAGGTGGTATCAAAAAGGCTAAAAGGTCTTATGTGCTAGACACTAAGTAGCATGACCAATTAAAGTCCTGGTAGTCTAATGTTGAATCCCATAAAGTTGAATTAACAGAATAGAAGAAAGTGATACTTTTGTTGCACTTTATATACACCGAATACCTATTAAATTTAAATTGAACTACATAGGTATTCGGTGACCACTAAAGGACATCAGCGTAGCAAGCAGACTAGCCACTGTTAGCATTGGCGACCGGCGATTTTGCTACACTGTATCGATGCTGTACCACTTTTTGGCGACCGGAATAGCGCGTTTTAGTGACGTTCGGATCCTGTATTTCGTCGCGGTATTAAAGTCGCGCGTTATAGCTACTCTGTCACCGCCACTGTCGTTTTAAGTGTGGAGCGCTCCATCGCTGCATATTGCTTCTAAAAAAGGCTAAATCGCCGGTCGTCGATATTAGAAGCTAGTCTGCGGAGGCCCTAACACCTCGTGTTCACAAACAATATTCTTCTAGTATTATACAAAACTTTTAAAATACTTGTCAAAAACCAAACTTGTAGAATTATTTGTTCTATACATGTTTAGCAATTGTTTCAAACATTGTTTTGATCAGGTTAATCACCTGACTGCCTCTGTGGCGCGGTGGGAGTGTATCCGACTGCTACGCAAGAGGTCGTGGGTTCGATTTCCACCCAGGATAAAAATTTGTGTGATGAGCACTATGGTTTATTGTGTCTGGGTGTTATTTATCTATAATATGAATGTATTAGAAATATATAAGTATGTTTATCAGTTATCTGGTTATCATAGTACAAGCTCTGCTTAGTATGGAATCAGATGGCGTTGTGTGAGTTGTCCTAACGAAATTTATTTATTTCTTTATTTTACCTGATTGAACAAGTTTAATACAAGTTTTGAATACAACAATTTGTAGAGTGAAAAAATAAAAAACGAAAATATTGCATAAAATTTGTAAAATACATGTGTTATACCTTGGTGCATAGATAAATAAATAATAAATATTATGGGACATATTTTTTTTGCATAGCGGCGTCTAGCCCAATGTAAGCTAATATAAGCTTTTTAATGGGATCTAAACAACTGAGTTACGCAACTTTTACTATGGCTGGTCCTCGGATGGGTGACCACTTTGTGGCATTTACATTTGCGCGCGTTTCCGTGCTTCGGAAGGCACGTTAAGAAGTTGGTACCGGTTGCCAGTAAAATGGCAGTCGTTAAGCCTGGTTGATGGGCGATTTGAAAAATTTCAACAGCAGGTAGCGACAACCTGCATCTGTCTATTTCAACACGGCAATGGGCTCACCAACTATTAAGTGGGACAGGAATACACACGGTGAAAAGTGGGCATATAATATGCCTCTGCCACCCCTTCGGGGATAAGGCGTGATGGATATTTATTTATTTTAAACAACTGATATAAGAGTATTATATGTGTGTATGCAGGGCTACATGAGTGGAGGCGCGGGCTACGTGCTGAGTCGCGAGGCGCTGGAGCGGTTCGTGAACAAAGCCTTACCCACGCCGCACCTGTGCCATGCCGGCGACCATGGCGCCGAAGACGCCGAGATGGGTACGTGCCGCACTCTTAACCTGTTGTTAATTGTCTACGCCCATCTTGGACAGGCAAAGAAGACTTGCTCCATACAGCCTTGTCTTCAGTATTTATATTTTCTTATTATTTAGTCATGTCTAGTCCTTTGTCTATGTCAAGTCCTCAGTCCTAGGTCCTGGTCCTTGCCCTAGTAAAGCAGTGGACCTTTTACAAGAGTTTTCTAAGGAGATTTGGCACTAACACATAGAACACCAGTGTTTACTGCAAAATTTCACTTTCCATAACTCATGCACATTTTCGAACACTTTATGTATCATAATCCACCATTATTAAACACAAAAACAGGAATTTTACATTAGTTTTGGAAAATAAAATACAGCAACCATGCGTCAAGTTCAATATTTGGCGCCAAACTCCACATTATTTGCACGACAATTTGCAAAATAGCTTTTTACTACAATACATCACTGTCTTTTACTATAGCACGATTACACAACTTTTATGTCTAAGAAACTACCATTTTTACACATAAAACAAGGTTAATGCACTAGTATTTGAAAATAATATATAGCAAGCGGCTGCCATTTACCAATATCCCGCGCATATCCACCGCACTCATTATCTGTTGTTAGTTGTCTTCGCCCATCTTGGGCAGGCGAAGGAGACTTGGTCCATACAGCCTGGTCTTCAGTATTTATGTTTTATTATTATTTAGTCATGTCTATGTCAAGTCCGCAGTCCTAGGTCATGGTCCTTGCCCTAGTAAAGCAGTGGACCCTTTACTAGGGGTATCTATGGAGATTTGGCACTAACACATAGAACACCTCTGTTCACTGCAACATTTCACTTTCCGTAACTCATGCACATTTTCGACCACTTAATAGAATAGAATAAAATATCCTTTATTGTACACAATCATTACATTAAAATTAAGTATTACATAATAGTAAAAAATAATAAATAATAAGCGCTCGTGGCCTCGCGGTCTCAGTGTTACGCAATACCACCACTTTGTGGTATTTACATTTGCGAGTGTTTCCGTGCTTCGGAAGGCACGTTAAGCCGTTGGTCCCGGTTGTCAGTAAAATGGCAGTCGTTAAGCCTGGTTATGGGCGGCTTGAAAATTTCAACAGCAGGTAGCCACAACCTGCGTCTGTCTATTTCAACATGGCAATGGGCTCACCACCTATTACTTGGGACAGGAATCCACACGGTGAAAAGTGGGCATATAATATGCCTCTGCCACCCCTTCGGGGATAAGGCGTGATGGATATTTATTTTATTAATAGTAAAATGTACAAATGGCGGCCTTATCGCTAAAAGCAATTTCTTACAGGCCACCTTAGGATGGACATATATTCAAAGAACCAGTACTATAGTTGGTAGTTGTTGGTGTAAGCGATGACTAGTGTATCTATAACAAATGTAGGAATAGATACATAGACCTAAGCTAATTTAAAATTATAAAATAAAATATAAGTATGAGTATTAAGCCTATTGGAACATTAATACTACATATTAATCAATATATAAATACATGGTTAAATAATTTAAATACATAAACAAAATACACATACATACAAATAATATATAGTACTAGTCTAGTTTAGGTATTTAATGGATATGGAAACAAGTATGTATTGACAGTTAATAAATATCGTTGGGACAACTCACACAACGCCATCTGATTCCAAACTAAGCAGAGCTTGTACTATGGTAACCAGATAACTGATAAACATACTTATATATTTCTAAATACATACATATTATAGATAAATAACACCCAGACACAGAATAAACCATCGTGCTCATCACACAAAGTTTTATCCTGGGTGGGAATCGAACCCACGACCTCTTGCGTAGCAGTCGGATACACTCACACCGCGCCACAGAGGCAGTCAATGTATAATAGGCGTAGAATTGACATAAATAATTTATGAAAATACTGACATTGGATAATTATTATAGACATTTTTAAAGTAAGTAATTAATTTCAATACAATTTTATTTTAATTTTAAATTATGTAATTTATCAATATCTTTATAGTTTCACCAACTATCTACCTAGAAGAGCTATGACTTTTTATTGTTTAATTATTAAGCCCTATAAAATTATGACATAGTAAAATAAGAAGGAATTTAAGCAACTTATTAATTGTGCATGCAGATGAATCTGCGGAACATGCTGAGCATTAATTCATGTAAAACCTTTTAAAATACCATGTTTCACGCAATAAATGATTTATTATTATTATTACAAAAAAGTATAATGAAATTTCAACAATATAAATATGCTCTGATATACTGAAAGGAACCCAGCAGTTAAGTCGTAATAAAATGCTCCTTGACCAAACTTTTAAAAACACAAAACTTTATGTATCACAATCCACCATTATTAAACACAAAACTTTATGTATCACAATCCACCATTATTAAACACAAATCTTTATGTATCACAATCCACCATTATTAAACACAAAACTTTATGTATCACAATCCACCAATATTAAACACAAAATTACGAATTATACACTAGTTTTGAAAAATATAATAAAGCAACCGTGCGTCATGTTCCAGAAATGGCGCCAAACTCCACATTCATAACCTTTTCATACACTTTGAAGTTATACACTTTGAAGTGCTCGTGGCACCGCGGTCTCAGTGTTCTGTAAACGATCACTGAGTTACGCAACTTTCACTATGGCTGGTCCTCGGATGGGTGACCACTTTGTGGCATTTACATTTGCGAGCGTTTCCGTGCTTCGGAAGGCACGTTAAGCCGTTGGTCTCGGTTGCCAGTAAAATGGCAGTCGTTAAGCCTGGTTGAATGCCTTATGGGCGGCATGAAAAATTTCAACAGCAGGTAGCCACAACCTGCGTCTGTCTATTTCAACACGGCAATGGGCTCACCACCTATTACGTGGCACAGAAATCCACACGTTGAAAAGTGGGCATATAATATGCCTCTGCCACCCCTTCGGGGATAAGGCGTGATGGATATTTATTTATTTCATACACTTTTTTATTGTAATTATTTTATGGCCTGGTTAGTAAGACCTTTTACCCAAATCTTAATTCATATTTCTTCAATCTTCTTTCTTATTATCTAAAATGTCAAAGTCCTCTACGTCTTCTAGTCAAGTCTAGTCTTAAGTCCAGGTCAGTCTCACCCCACTATAATAGTAGCTGATATACTGAGGTTTTCAGTGGATTTTACGCGGCAAAAGGAAAATAGCATCCCACTGCATATAACATTATCTTTCACTATAGCACGTTAACACAACTTTTATGTCCAAGAAACCACCACTCCCGCATATAAAACAAGATAAATGCACTAGTTTTAGAAAATAAAAATCGGCAACCGTGCGTCCTTGGACAACCGGCAGACCCTACAACCAGAACTAATGATCAGACGATGATGGCGTGGTGTTTCTAAAGTTCCCCAATTTATTTATATTTCCAGGCAAGTGTCTAGAACACGTGGGTGTCCTCGCTATGGACTCCCGGGACGAAATGAAACGCGGTCGCTTCTTCCCGTTCGTGCCGAAGGATCACTTGTTCCCCACTAAAGACAAATCCTTCTGGTATTGGAACTACATATTCTACCCTACAGACGAGGTCAGTATTCCTATTTTATACCATCGGGTCTATTTTTTTATAAGAAATATTTATCGATCTTTTGAATACCTCGGTTCTAGCGAAAATATTCTCCACTTACGAGTCTTTTATTTATTAATATTATCATATATTAATATACCCTCACTTATAACTCGTATCACTCCTAGGGTCTGGACTGCTGCTCGGACCACGCAGTATCCTTCCACTACGTGGGCCCTGAGATGATGTACGTGCTCGACTACCTCATATACCACTTAAGGCCTTACGGCATCAAATACGGCAGCGGCACACTGCCCCAGCTACTGACGAACGAGACCAAAGACTTGGAAAATTTGATCCCGCAATAATATGGGTTTGGAGAGTGTATTAGGAAAAAGTGGAGTGTGGCTGAGAAATGGACACGGCCGTGTGTTGTACGTGAATAAGTCTCGTGACATGTAATATATTTGAAACTTGAACGAACGAGAAATGGAAATGTCGAAACGCAGGAAAAAGACTTCAAAATGGCGGCGCTTCAACCTCCGGCCGCGATGTGTCATAGACCTTACTTAGTGTATTTTTTTTTTAAGTTTTTGAAGATCTAACAATTATCTTTCTTTTTTCAAATCTTTCTATCAAAGGCCTAAACGTTCAATGTAAATATGGATCTCTTAAGAATTTTAATGGACCATATGCATGTACTAATTGCGGCAAGGATATGTAGTTTACTTTTTTATGAAGTTTTGGTTATTGTACACAACGAACAGTAAACTGTTCTGTATAAAGATTCAGATTTTTATTTTATTTTTCTTTATTAATTTGTTTAGGAAATGTAACAGATTTTCTGTAAGCAATCGCAGCTTTCCATGTAAATCTGTAAATTATAAAAAAAATAAAAAAAAAATAAAATTATAGGTATCTCCAAAGTATAAAGTATTAAGTATTATACTCAAGACAAACTTTAAATAATAAGAGACACGCGTAGGTATATGCTTGACTTGTCTCTTATTATTTAAAGTATTCTAGAAGATATTTAAGAATCATTATCTCGTAGCTTATGAGTAAACTACTATAATTCAAATTGCCGCAATACCATATTTGCGACGAACGTGCACGCGGCCCATTGAATGTTGAAAGTTCACGATTCGAAAAGTCGTATATTTATTAGTTCGCACTGATTTTTACAATTGTACAATAATATTCGTGTATAAAACAAATAGTAGTTTTCCCATTATGACTAATGTTTTTTATTTTTCAATAATAACACTTGTACTATTCCACAATATTTACTTGATAAACCTTACCGGTTTCCGGAATACAATATGACAACTCGTTGTTGTCATATTGTGTGCCTTTGAGAATGCCGTGAGGCGAAACCGGTAAGGTTTATCAAGTAAATATTGTGGAATAGTACAAGTGTTATTATTGAAAATGTGTAGCAAGTTCCACCAAGTGCCATCAATCAACAGTATAAATTACTTTATAAATGCTTTGAAAAATAGATGGCGTTGTGCAGAGTCTTAATCAAGCTATGGGTTTGTTCACACGCTATGTTTTCTATTACAAATTGAGCGAGCCTTACAGTAGTGTGTGTACATGGGCTCATTGGTCAAATCAAATAGCGCGCTTCCCCGGTTTACTGTAACACATTTCCGTCCCTTTTCAAAACCACTGCCTCTAAAAATATCCAGCAACCGCGAGACAAACACAGCAAAGATAGAATGACAGTATTTTTTTGTATACCGAACTTTTTTTAAACCGAGACGAAAAAGACATGAAAAATAGAAATGAATGACCCTAAAAAAGAATTCGTATTTGTTTGTACAAGGCAGACGGAGAGCGTAACCCTATCTTTGGGTAAACTTTTAAAGTTAATGTTAACGCCTTAATCCTGAATGGTTAGTTCAATTACTTTTCTGTCTGCAACCCAATTATAGGAGAGGGGGGCTTGGGCCACCCAGTAATACACGAATATTATCTAGACGTGATAAGACTTCTAGGTTCTTAGCTCAAAGTTACATTCCAATACGACTGGTTAAATTATATCTAACTGTGAAATTGTTGGTTTCTACGTAGTGGGTAGTATATAATATATTGGGAGTGTTTGTATATTCTGATTACAATATAAAAAAAAAGCCATTTACGAAGGCCGATGCTTGAACTGATATAGAGTCAATAATAGCTGAGGCCAGTAAGAATATCTTTTTCTTTGAACTGTGTAATGCTTGTAGGGACGACACTGCTTTTGTACCTTTTCAAGTTCAGATAATTTGGCTACCGTCTGTAATGTGTACTGTAAAGATTTGAGTTTATGTATTTATTTTTATTTACATTTAAACATGCCCAGTTAAATAAATATAGAAAATATATGATTTAGTCTAAATAATTTTATACTCTGCAATAATGCATTGATTTACCAGAAGAGTCTTTATTGATCTCTTGTTGGTACGAGTAGATCATTGCATCGTTCAGTAATCATCTAGTGATTTTATATAATATTTTATAATAGTAACGTCACATTCTCATTTTTGTTATTTAAATCTTGTGACATAATAATGTTTTTTTAGTTAGTATGTAGGTGCTAAACGTCATATCCACTACGAAGCAATAATATATGAAATATTTCTAAATATAGTAACAGACATTTAAATAATAATTGATTATAAGTTAATTTGTATCTATATTTATTTGGATATTTTACTTTTAAACATGCTCAGTTAGATAAATTTAGGCTAACTTTATCTGAGAGCTTTGGAAAGAGGCTAGATTACCCACCAAACCATTGCGGTGTTCCATCTTATATCTGCCGACACGTAGGATAGGCTAGAAGTTACGGTAACCACTTTCAATGAAGAGGGTGTATACTTATCTACCGCCTCAGTAGTATAAAGACGCCCCGAACTGGGAGCGGTTCTTATGTTCTACTTAGTATAATAGAGTTTACTTGAGTGTAGCTTGCCATAATAAACGTATCATAATGTAAGATTTATTTATCATTTAAGTCAGGGTTTTTAGGCATTTATATTTACACATTTGATATAATTTAAATTGAAGTAGTTTAAATTCCAATTTACGACTAATTTGTGTATTCTACTTGGAGTGAAGTGGAGTGAGACAGTGTTTAAGCTATTAAATTATTGCATATATACATTTTATTTAATATGTGTCATTTATTTAAGTATCGAAATTTAAGGTAAAAATATTATTTATATTCCATTTTTATTTATAATTGATTGGCATAATTTAAGAAAAATGTGATACAAAATAATGATTTTCAGCACGTCTACACTACTTGTGCTGAAAATTTCTATCTCATTTTAATAGTACATATAATAAAACACTGTAATTAGATGAATAATAATTGTGGTACGAGAATTGGTACCTGACTTTTGTAAAATTAGTTTTTCTTCTGAACGAAGTTTGGCTAGATGTACCTTTTATAATTTTATATTTAAGTTAAAATAATAAAGTCTCAACCAAAGTAGTGGCTAGTCTACTACTACCTGTGCGCGATCGATAACTTGAGACCTGATACATCACCGGGTGCTCACACAATGTACTCTTACATTATAGTACCTCAAAATAGTACTGGAATGACTACCTTGACAACGCCCACTTGCGGAGAGGGTTTGTCTTGCCTTACTCCGCGTAGCCTATATAGCCTAGTCGAATTAGCTCAAAAAAGGAGTTGTAAAACATAAAAAATATGTGTATGTAACAAAGTACACAGCCAGGTAAGAAGTGAAACTTCTTTACAATTTTTTTTACAGTTTAAAAATTTCTCTCATACGCCGCTATAGAAGTTTTACTGATGATAAATAAGTTTAACTTCAAAACAACATGGCGCGTAACCGAAAAACGTGACGATGTTTTTTTATATCTATAAATTTTCTCTCAACGTTGATAAAGAAGTTTCACTTCATTCAAATTGTAGGTTTCTTTTCTAAACAACTTTTGTAATTACCATTATTCGAGTTAAATTAAAATTAAACAAGTTTAACTTCAAGACAAAAATCACACTTAAATTCAAGATGGTGGTGGATAAACAACGAATTGAATACCACGCAAAACGAAATTTAGGCTGACCTCTCCCAGCAAATTCCGAAAGAAATTTGCTACTTAATTTTTTCCCAGTGAAATTCCAATTCCACTCTGCTAGTACCGCAAGATGTTGATCATCATCAAGGCCTAATATCTTACGTAATCAGTAAACTCAATAGCGCGTAAAACGTAGGCAACCTCATGATTAGGTCATAACTTATCGTGCACGTGTAGTACATCTATGTTGTAAGTAGGACTACTAGTGATGCACTGTGTGTATATACAGATAAATAAGGACATAATCTTTAATTGAAATATGTTCATTATAAGCCCCGTTCGTTGTACATGTGCAATTTCGATATCACCCAGTTCCAAATAGACAATTGGCAGGTTCATATAAATGAAATTAATTGAGAAGTATTGGTAGCGTTTAATCTGTTATACATCTAAAACTATTGACAATTAATTCTTGAGCAATTTTTTATATTACACTGTTAACCCACGAAGTCTACGAAAATATAGCACTCTGATTTTATGAGGTTATGCTGTGTTTAGACTTTTCTGTTATTATACGTAAACATATTTTTAAACGCTTCCAATTTTAGATAGGCAAGTATCTACCATTGTCATTTATCCATAAAATTTATTAAAACATTAGTACTACGGCCTAACACCTGTAGAAAATATACCCTGTATACATACCCGTAAATAGTACCTAACCAAAGAATATTATGTACCTAGTTAAATTGTTCATAATATATTATCATTTCATATAATAAGTTACCAACTACAGTACGAGTAGTTATTAAATTACTACACCTAGTTTGAATTCGGACACGTAGAATAAGTATAATTTGTAGAAATAAAAAATACCAAAGTTGTAGCGTAGGAAAAAGGTAAGAAGACAAAATTGTGATACCTACTTAAATAAGATTTATTAGGTATCTATCAATATCACGTTACATTTTGATAATGCTCGCTCCACGCTTTGATAAAGCAAAAGAGAATAGTGACATTCTAGAGCGACAGTGTGGAGCGGAGCGCATTAAAGGAAAAGACACGTTTTTATGGATATAAATATTTTTTCCAAACTGAAACTGTAATAACTGTTTTAAGTGTTTAAATAAATAACTACCTACTTAACATTACAACAGAAAAAAAAATCAGGACATACAACACATAATAAAATTCATAATTATTATAATTTGTTTATTTCTGAAATAAAGACGTGAGTTGAAAATTAGTATGGTTGTTTTATTTCATTATTTAGGGGCCCCACCAAGATCCTCGGGGCCCAAGCGACCTCACCTTCTAGCGGTGCAGCTGCTGACTAACGGACAAGACAACGAGTCAGGCGCCATTAAGGGGTTGGGAGCTCAGACGGCAGTCGCTCCAACGATACCGAAAATGGAGAACACAAAAGGGTCAAATATTACTGGCATATACAGCTTAAATTGGAGCGTAGCTCATGTACTTAGTTTTTATTTCACTTCAATACATGCAGTATTTCCGAAGTTATAACGAGCTGTTTTTGTCCTTTTTTGAATTTCCGAGATTAGGCGCGCCCATTATGACGTCACAGCCTCACACAGACTGCGACAAGGCGCGGCGCGGCGTTTGGGTGCTAACGAGAGCGCGACTGTCGGGTGAGCAGGGTTGTGATGTTTGCGGTCATCCGCGCACCCACGCATTTGATCATAAATATTTCTGCCATTTTTGAAATATAAAAAAAGTAAAACACCGTTTCTCTCGTATCGTTATTAATTTGGCATTTAAAGTAAAAACGTTTGTCAGACCTATTAAACGATAGCTACTCTTAGCAGCCAAATTAAAGTGGAGCCCAGGGTCTATTCTCATGATCATCCTAGCACCAGTTATGAGTTTAGGCTTGTACATTGACGCCAAAGCCAAAGTAGCCTCATAAGTTGGGTGTCCTCCCTAATGGGAGACGATACTTTGCACTGCAACTGCTTAATCAGGAATATTGTGCTCACATCTGCAATGGATCGGTTTAACACCATCTGGAGGCTCATAAGGTTATCAAGAAAATCTCATTGTGTAAGCTCATCAATGACAGCCTTACACACCCTCCAAAGCTTGGAGCGTCGTCTTATGCCTCTTCTACACATCAGCCGATGCGTCCGCAGATGGATCTCCACGAGCCGTCCACACGTCAGTACGTGGATCCAGTCTGTGTTGGTTCTGGAGAGACTCGACACGTACGCACGAAAAATGGACATCGAGATCGTAGCTGCGGCAGCTATTAATTTATTTAGTACTTTTAGGTATTATTTAAATTTACTTTTAAGTATTCTCTGTCTATTTCAACACGGCAATGGGCTCACTACCTATTACGTGGGGGAAAGAAAAAACATGGTGAAAAGTATGCCCACTCAAGTTTCAACAGCAGGTCACCGCAGCCTGCATCTGTCCATTTCAACACGGCAATGGGCTCACCCCCTTTTACGTGGGACGAAAATGCATACGGTGAAATGTGCGCGTATAGTATGCCTCTGCCTACCCCTTCGGGGATAAAGGCGCGACAGTATGTATGTATTAAATTTACTTTTAAATATTATTAAATGTTTCGTCTGTACTCATGTTAGAAATTTTAACGAGTAAAAAGAAAGAATGAAATAAAAATCTGCTAAAATCACGTGTACTATGATTAGCTTCCCGATGAACACTGATCCGTCGTGAGATGTCTGGCCGCACCGCTCGCTGCCGCGCTGAATCCCTTTGATATGTGCTACAAAAACCGACAACTAACGGATTAGTGGCGGACGCATCTGCCGACGTCAAATACCTACCACAGATGAGCAAATCGACGTGTCTACACGTCGGCAGACGCGTCCGCCGATGACATCTGTCTAGGTGTAGAGGAGGCATTAGGGTAGCGGGGCTGTGTATTTTCTATCGGATGCATATAATAGACTGCCATGGAGCTGCAGTACGAATTCCTCCCCTCCCCATTCTATTAGTCGATAAGACAAACTCCAATATATGGTGAACTTAACATTAGTGCGAGCCAAACGTTTCTCAACTACCGACATTTTACGCACAGATTGACTGCCTCGGTGGCGCAGTAATACTGTATGCGACTGTCATATCTGAGGTCTTGGGTTTGATTTCCGGGTCGGAAGAAATATTTTTGTGATCCACAAATGTCTGTTTCAGAGTTTGGATGTTTGCTATGTATAATATGTATGTATTTAGATGTATGTTTATCAGTCGTCTAGATCTCATAACACCAGCTTATATTAGCTTACTTCGGGCTGGACGGTACTGTATAAAAAAAATGTCCCACAGATGAACACTTACCCAACTAGGTGTTCCCCAATTCTTACAATATGGGCCTTTTCAAGTCGCAAGTTATTCTAGGCACGCGTGCTCCATCGTAGATCTCTTTTACACTTGACATTGGATCAAAAGCTAGCCTATTGCATATAAAACAAACCCAATAATACTTTTTAAGGAAAACTTCAGTCGTTCGTCGGAGCTAAACAGGCACACACTTATTGTTCTATTATTTGGTTTTCAGAGGAGAGTAATAATAAAACGACAAATTAATAAGAAAAAAATATTTGATTCACAGATAGTGCCAACTAATTACTAAACAGGTATACACTATTGTACAAGTAAGCTAGTCCATGACTAGTCAAGTGTGATGATAATATTATAAACAAGTTTTGCGTAGAAATAACAGCGAGTACAATATGGTTTGGCCAAAGTACCATTCTGTGTCCATACTTTTTACTGTTTATCACTTGTATGATCGGTACTATTTGTAGTTCTTTATCAGTTAACGCCCTTGTCCCCGAAGAGAAGGATGTGGCGGCCTGCCGTTAAAAAATTTCAAGCCATAAGACCTTCAACTTGGATTAATATTCTTTATATGAAAACGTTTAATATCAAGTTTTGGTGAACTAAGGATGTATTAATAATGTATAATTTAATAATACATTCGTACTCGGAAATAGTCTCACCACCTATTACGTGGGTGAAATGTGGCCGTATGGTAGGCTTCTACCTATATCTTCGGGGATAAAATTTAACCCTTTTTTGTTTGGCGTATAGTATAAACACAATGTCCTTTTGCCTACATTTATCTGCAAATTGCGGGAGTCGCTGATATATCTTAATTATTTACAAACAAAAAGCCTTCCTCAAAGGCAAAGAATACTAACTTTAAATAGGTACATCAAAATACTAGAAATTATTGTCCTTCCTCGACTGCCTAATAAGCTGCACTTCACACGGTCAACAATAAAAAAACTTTCTAACATATATTCACTGAATTTGGTTCAATGGAAATCGAACACACATCATAGAACTGTTGTTAGAACCTCACTACAATAAGGTTGAAAACTTCGCGTCACTAAGCGGTTGTCGCTAGCACACTTATAAACAATATTTAGTTTTAAATGTCTTTAGTTTGCTATATGATATTCTACCTTAGGCAGGTCGCGAAAGTTCTACAAACGCTGGACGAAGGTTGCTTCCAATTTACTGCATAACGTATATCATTTATCTCGTATTGTCTTAGAACCTTAATATAAGTCTTTACTATGTTCTTTTCTCTTGAATATTTTCGTAATGGGTAAGATATTTCCTCTCGGTTGCATAATATTTTTTTGCTATTCATTTTGGAAATGAAACGGAAATGTGTTACAGGAAACCGAGGAAGCGAACGCTGTTTGATTTAACCAACGAGCGCGCGCTGTAGCAGAGTGGTAACATGTCAGATGCTACACATATGCGACAACTGTAAGAATAGCTCGTTTTACAGATGAAATTGTTCTCATTATTAGAGCCAATTGTCTATATTGAATCTATTCTGAAAATATCTCACATGTATTCTATTGTTGATAATACTCTCGAATAGTAGTAAAAAGTAGGCTTCATTACCACTGTCTTTTTAAATAGTAGTAAACGACAGTTCAAATTCATATACAACACAAATTATTTTTATTGATATTCAGTAACAATAATTGGTTTCGTATAATTGACTCCTACGACTGCTTCCTTGGTGGAGACAAGGTGAATTTGCTTGTGACCTTGAGTCCCCAGGATAGGGAAAACAAAACACCATTAGATTATCCTTTTTTTAGTGTACTTGAGTCCCTGTTATGATTAGAATCCTCATACTTAAATATATGATGAATTTAAATAACTAATTGAATCAGGCGTTACATGGCGGAAATCCATTTTAAAAAATCTATAATTATTTTTGTTTTTAAATGTTATTTTTGCAATATTCCGCTTTTTTAGAATGTCGTACGATGTCGACACGTGTTTCGCCTACACACGAGGCATTATCAAGACTGTTTGGCAGCTGATATGATGTGAATTATGATGATTGTGAGATATGATGAATTTATTCACTACCGTTTATAATTTTAATTTACATTCCGGCGCCGACGTTCTTATATGACACAATTTTATATTCAGCTTGACCAAGATTAAATGACATATGATGGCTAAAATTGCAGCCTTTCCTATCAGTGTTGTCTTGACAGCGACAAAGTTAAACTAGTCTAGAATCATTAACATCTACTGACCGTGTATAGTAGGCGGGTAGTCTGACGTCACTACAACGGAAATGTATGTACTTAGAACTAATAGATAAAGCTTAACACTTCATTACCTGTCAACAAACTATATACTGGCTATACAAGTATAGACTAAACGGGTAGTATACCCGAACAAGAAAAAAGTTTTTATCAATCACGAATTATCCCCAATAGGGGTGGCAGAGACACCTTATACGCCCCCCATTCACTGTGTGTATTCCTGTACCACTTAATAGGTATGAGCAATATAAGAGAACTTATAGGAGCCCATTGCCGTGTTGAAATAAACAGACGTCTGTTTATAATAAAAAAAGAATTAGGTAACAAAAATTTTAATATTCTTTAACTTTTTGTACGCTTTTCGAAACAGATAAAACCCCAGGTCCCTTCCTTACCTCTTTTTCTTTTTATTTTTCTCTTTTTATCATCATATAGGCAGCAACGCCTCAAAATAGTTTGAAGAATCTGTTAGAGATAATGGTAGAAGTAAATCCTAGAACGAATATTATTTTTATTATTAGAAAAGAATATTGCTAGGACCGTTTATGTAATCTAGGAGCTGAGACGGACACGTTCCTGTTCTAAGAAGTCGCAGTCAGCAACGAAAAGTGGTAATGGTTAGAGGGAAGGGGTACCATTTACCTTCGAAGCGCTCGTAACCCCGCTAGTATAGTGTTCGATCACTGGGTTAAGCAACTCACGCTATGGCTGGTCATCGGGTGGGGGACCACTTTGTTGTATTTCTATTCATGAGCGTTTCCATGTTTCGGAAGGTACGTTAAACCGGTGATCCCAGTTACCAGTAACATGGCAGTCGTAAAGCCAAGTTGAAAGCCACATGAGCGTTTTTAAAAATATCAACAACAAATCACCACAACCTGCAACTGTCTATTTCAACACGGCAAGAGGCTCACCACCTGTTACGTGGGACAAAAATACTTACAGTGAAATGTGGGCGTAGGTATATATGCCTTCGGGGATTAATGCGTTAATGATATGGTAAAGGTATTTCTAAGTTAGCCTATAAACGGCATTTTCCATATTCCTGCAACGCGTTTTAGACATCATCGTTTTAGAACGATTTTTAGTCAAAATAGCTATCAATGAATTATATTCCTCTTTAAACATTTATTTGAACAGCACACAAATGTTTAAATGTGTTAACGAATTTATTTACATTTAGTGTAGCCCTATAATGGGTTACGTGGTATTAACAACCTTTTGGAATTAGTTTAACGCCTGTAGTAGGCTCGATACACAGCACACGGCATTTACTTGCGTGACGATTTCTTCTAAATCACACCGAAAGCCGCGTTAAGGAACTGCTTTCCAAAATCGCAGGTACGACATTATTGATGCTATTAGACATGAACTCGACCCCCTAATTTAATGAAATTAGTGGTATCAATTAACATAGGGAGCCAAAAATTCATCTTCAGATAGTTAATAAAATTATTTCATTAAACAATATCTACACTTATGTCAAACAGAAACACAAAAAGTACAAAATATCATGTTTTACTCGACTGATGAAAAAACGTAAGGCTTTTTCTACCTACCTTCCTAGTTCTAAAAAAGAAAACAGTATCTATATACAAAGGATTATGATTCATTCAGAAAAACGGAAAAGTGCGAGTCGCCTCCCGAGAGTTTCGTAAAAATATGTTTTTTGCGTAATAACCTTTTTTTACGTGAAGTTTAATTTTTTTACAACTTCAAGTGACCGTTGTCGACCAATTTTAAATTCAGCTCGATACATTCACGCGTTCCGAGAAAAAATTCTTGACAGGCATACAGACGGACGCACAATTAAAGTGATTTTACAAGACTTCCGCATTTTCTTTTACGGAACCCTAAAATAATACATCATCATCATCCGAGCGTCTGTCCCAGTTGCGTCTCGCGACGCCCGGGGTCCGCTTTCCTACATTTTCTCCTCCACTTCGCACGGTCGTCGGCATCCCCTGTGGTGAGACCATTGGCACGCATGTCATCCCTTACGACGTCAAGCCAGCACTTCTTGGGTCTTCACGGACGCACAATTAAAGTGATTTTACAAGACTTCCGCATTTTCTTTTACGGAACCCTAAAATAATACAACTTACTTTTTATATACTGAGCTTCAATCTCATAAATTCAACAAATCCAACTGGTTTAGTTATTAAACAAAACTTAAAAAATACTTACAAAAATATGTTCATGTTATAAAATACACTACGAACAAACAATCAGGACCTGTTTTATCCATATTAAGGAACACCGAACATGTATGTATGTATGTAAGGAACACCGCAGACTAGCTACTTTTAGCATAGACGACAAGCGACTTCGTCACTTTAAAGAAGCTAAATGCAGCTATCAAGCATTCCACACTACACACTCAAGAACGACAGTTGCAGCGATTGAGTCGCTAGAACGCGCGACTCTGATGCCCGTCAGAAAGCAAGAAGTCTAGAAATCGTGATGCAGCATTGGAGCAGTCGCTGAAATTTGCGATACCGATGTGATGCGTCCGTAATCAGAGAGAGACCTATCGATTTAAAGGTAATTTTTTTAAGTGAAAACTTCTTTTGGCGCACCGCATACAGATTTTTCTGTGGGTAGTAAGATAGGCTAGATCTAGATCCGTCAGGCTCTGAGGTGAAACGCTCGATCGGGTGAACTCAGGCACGCCGAGTGTACCCGAGCAGGAAAGATACAGTCAGTTCCTCTTCGCTGTTGTGTCGCTCTGTTTAGTATAAACAATTCATACGTAATAATTGATTGCGATTGCCAATGATGTTTTCACTTCTGCCGTGCGGTCTTAAGCACACACTCTTAACTTATTTTTTTTAATAGCGATCATATTTAATTATAACTATAATCTTGCTTATATATTTTGATATATAAAATATTGGAACACGGACGCATGTCTAAGTAGTAAAACTAAAGTCTAATAATGATACAATAATATCTTACGCAAACGGTTAGTCAAAACTACGTCTAAGTAGAACGAATGAGGTGGTTATATATTAAAATATAAATAAACACAAATGTACAAAGGTAATGGTTAACATAAAAATGTTCTCTTCAACGAACAAACGAAAACTAACTCTAATTAACTAGAAATAAGGTTTATATTATCGGTCACTGGAAGTAGTTTCTCTTCTTTCTTGATATACTGAAACGGAAAATACGCAATCAATCCATCGGATTACTTTATCGAAATCCTCTGCCTCTCTCAATAACTTTAAGAATTGTGTTCTATTGCTTATACTGTGTTGACGCTCACGTTTATGGAAACCAGCAAACAAACAAACAAACTAATCTTTATTCATTAAAGGTACAGTTACACCTATGAATGTCATTGGGAATGATAATATATTTGCTACCAGAGTTGCAAAGCAACAGAAAGTGTCTGTGAGTAGGAATCTGGCGAGAAATCTCATGGCCATTCTTTTCCAATCACCTATAAACATTTACAAATTATATATCACAGTGATTGTAAGTAAATATAGTAAAAGAATACGAAAAAACTTAAAAAAATCACAATAATTACAATTATGACCTAAGTAACCTTAGCAATAAGTACATTAGTTCTAAGTTTTGTTTCTTTACTATTTAAATAATCACTCTTGCCCTCTCTAAGGGTCTTTTAACAACAATTTTTTAAATTAAAATATGTGTAAAATACAGGTATTAACGCGATCATGCTTATTTACCTTAAATAGCTTGACGTTTCGACTGGGTTGCTTGTTTGCTTGTGTTTGCTGTGTTTGTTGGTAATACCTGTATTTTACACTTATTTTTATCATGCAACGCGAAAGTTTAAGTTAATTTTGTAATTCTTTAAAGGTAAGTCCATTAAATACCCGCTGCACCTACACCTAAAAAGATTTAGAAAGAGAATAGTAAGCAGTACTTACCCCGTGTCTGCGGGCGAGAAGAAGAACCCTCTGGGCCGGGAGAGGGTCCCGGCGCGAGGAGACACAGGCTCGTTGGGGCACGCCCACTGCGCCCAGTAGTCGCCGGGCAGGTGCAATAGCAACTGCATCACCTGCATACCACCATAATCATCATCTTCTTGCCCATGTCCCTTTTTATTCGTAACGAACTATCTTCACGCTGTATTCCTGATGGGGTAGTCAGAGAGGACAGATCGCCAGGCTTCGCGATCCATGCATACTTCTTTCGCTTCTTGTAGATTCATCGATCGCTTCATACATGCACGTCTGGGTATCCGAGTACTTTTGACATTTCCGTTTTTGAGCAATCTGCTCACGTGGTCTTCATATGTAAGTCTCGCCCTACCCTGACTCCTTCTACCCTCTACTTTCGCACAATATATATTCTTGGTCAATCGTTTCTCACTCATTCGTTGGACGTGTCCAAAACAACGGAGCACGCCCTTTTCCAGATTAACGCTGACACTTTCATTTATTTGTGGTCGGTATATTTTCTTCTCCTATTCATCCCTGTTATTTGTATCTGATTTACTCCTTTCATATTCATATCACTACCACGCAATACATCCATTACTTTGATCTACCTCTGGCTCTCCATCCTTCAACATTTATATTCATCGTTCTTTAAGTTATATGACTTTCATCCCTTCTCATCACATGCGCATACCAAGACTGACGGTTCACTCTCATTTTTTCAGTCACTGGGTAATAAAAAAAAGTCTAAAACTCCCTCTGATTTACTCATTTCGTATTTTATCCATCCCAGTCACACCAAACATTCACCTTAACTTTCTCATTTCAGCTACATGCATTCTTTATTTAATAAATAAAACAAAAATGTCTTTATTTTACCATTTCCATGGCCATCCATATAACCATCGCTATTTTTAAAATCACGCCAAATCAAATGCATTTTTAATGCTGGCTACATTGTCAAAACGATACTTATGTAATTGAAAGAGCGAAAATTAATGGAGAAAATGGGGTGTCTATGTCAACAGGTAATATATTTGAAACTTCAACGAATGTCGAAGCTACTCCGAGTGAAGTTATATACATGGAACTCTCGATACCCGGCAAAATGACCTTAGAATGGCGGCGCAACTCCCTCCGCTATATGTCACAGTCCGTACTTAGAGTAATACATTCTTTGAGACTTTAGCTACCCATCGATGTAATTGGTATTTAAATGTACATTAGATATGTAACTGCAACACCTCGTTTCGGATACATTACAACTACCCAGGAATGCCATAGTCAGTTTAATGTAATATGGAAATAAATGAGCCAGAAACAATCACTATGTCTGACACATATTGTACGGGTTCCGTACACTATTTGCTAGCGATTACCTACTAAAATAATACTTGTATTTGATTAGTAAAAGCAATAATTTAATGCTAAATAAGTAATCTGATTATAAAATGTATTAATTGCTATTGAGTACACGGTCTGCTTGCTCGACGTGAATTGAAGTTAAAAATGTCTAAATGTATGAATTGTCTTTAGTTGCTGACCGCGCGAAATGTACGGTCATTAGCCCGTACACATATTTTTAAGAATGACATACATGCTATAAACAATGCTTTAACGTCCAGCAACGCGTGGCTTAATTACTTATTTTAATTAATTGCTAATTACTTACACTAAACATTTGCGCAGTCGCATTGTACATTTCAGTGGGTTGCGACATGAGCCCGTAGCCGATGAGCGTGGGGCCGAAGATCTTTGCTAAGTTGTCTATACCCATCTCACAGTCGGGGCTCTCTGCTACCCTGAAATAGAATAAATACCATGTTTTGATCACAACATAAGATGGCATGTTTATTGGGGTGCTCCTAGACAGTTCAGAACGTTGCATCGACCCGGTATTGGTAAGTATATGCAATCAATTAAAGACCACTAGCGACCAGCAATTTATATTGCTAACAGGTATCTGATCAGCTGACTCTAAATAAATGTATAATTTATATCCCACCGTCATCGTAATTCTCGCAAAGCGAGTGACCTCCACTTTAGTAGACTAAAACATCGATTTAAAGCTGCAGGTGGCATATTTAGGCTACAAGTGTCGTATCTAGGCTACAGGTGACGTATCTAGGCTACCAGTGACGTATCTAGGCTACAAGCGACGTATGTGGGCTACAAGCGACGTCGCTGCGCTCGGCCAGGCGCGTCGCCTCCATGAAGTGACGTATCTAGGCTACAAGCGACGTACGGCACAAGCGACTCACTTCTGCAAGTGCAGCACGAGGAAGGCCAGCGTGTCGCGGTTGGGCTGCGGCAGCTGGCTGACGGCCTGCACGACGGCGGCGGTGGCGTCGCTGCGCTCGGCCAGGCGCGTCGCCTCCATGAAGTGACGTATCTAGGCTACAAGCGACGTACGGCACAAGCGACTCACTTCTGCAAGTGCAGCACGAGGAAGGCCAGCGTGTCGCGGTTGGGCTGCGGCAGCTGGCTGACGGCCTGCACCACGGCGGCGGTGGCGTCGCTGCGCTCGGCCAGGCGCGTCGCCTCCATGAAGTGACGTATCTAGGCTACAAGCGACGTACGGCACAAGCGACTCACTTCTGCAAGTGCAGCACGAGGAAGGCCAGCGTGTCGCGGTTGGGCTGCGGCAGCTGGCTGACGGCCTGCACCACGGCGGCGGTGGCGTCGCTGCGCTCGGCCAGGCGCGTCGCCTCCATGAAGTGACGTATCTAGGCTACAAGCGACGTACGGCACAAGCGACTCACTTCTGCAAGTGCAGCACGAGGAAGGCCAGCGTGTCGCGGTTGGGCTGCGGCAGCTGGCTGACGGCCTGCACCACGGCGGCGGTGGCGTCGCTGCGCTCGGCCAGGCGCGCCGCCTCCATGAAGTCGGCCCACAGCGCGCTGGTGACGAGCGGCTCGCGCAGCGCGCGCAGGAAGTCCTTGATGCAGCCGCACAGCACGTGCACGTCCTCGCCGCCCAGCGACGGCGACCCGCACCCGCGCAGGAACCGCTCCTAACGCATGTCACACACACTTCGATCACATCTAAAAGGCACACCTGGAGTTCCTATAAATCGGTCTTTTATTTAATTCCTGTATTATCTGTTACGTTTTATTTAATTGCTATAATACGTGGTAAGCGCTCGTGGCCCCGATAACTCACGTGATCAGTTAACGATCACTGCATTTTATTTTATTTATTTTTTATTTATTTAGCTGGTCCTTGTGGGTGACCACTTTGTGGCATTTACATTTGCGAGTATTTCCGGGCTTCGGAAGGCACATTTAGCCGTTGGTCCCGGTTGCCCGTAAAATAGCAGTCGTTGAGCCTGGTTGAAGGCCTTATGGGCGGCTTGAAATATTTCAACAGCAGGCCGCCACAGACTGCGCCTATCCATTTCAACACAGCAATGGACTCTCCACCAGTTATGTGGGACAAAAATGCATATGGTGAAATGTAGATGTATAGTATGCCTCTGCCTACCCCTTCGGGGATAAAGGCGTAACAATAGGTGTACATACATACACATATATATATATGTATACCTGTTATAACTGTTCATATTTACCTATATGAACAAACATGCAAATTTTCATTCACAAATTTATTCTGAACTTTGGGTTGTGTTAATGGACTATGGAGGGCAACTGTACCTACAGGTAAATAGTATTGTCCTCTGCACAGCACAATCACTGCCTTGCGAAAGCAACAGGTGATACGAGGGACGGCACAAAAAAAAATCTTATGTTACTGGAAGATTTTTCAAACACCTTCAATACTGTGAATGACATTATTTTGCATTTACTCTGCTATCTTCAAATTATATATCATATTGACATTGTAATGATGCGTGGTCGAGCCGCGCCATCATACGACTAACGCCATCTATCGGACGGTTACGGCATTGAGGTTACTCCCGCATAAGCGTGGAGGGGAGTTCGAGGTCCCGTCTCCCGGGCCTCGATCCACCCCTGGGCCCTATGTAAGCAGTTGACAGGAAGTTTCGAGAACAACCTAGATTTGTCAATTACGCTACTGTGTACTACCACCACACAAAAGTTCTTTCCTAAAACAATATTAATTTATAAAATATTTGTAAAAATATTGGACCCGTAATATCCCGGTAAGTTCCAATTATAATCAATCATCCTTACTAACTTTTGTTCCTGCAGGAAGGAGTGTTTAAATCTAATTTCTATCTATAGTGTTCTTACCTATTTCCTTTTCAGCGTATGTATTACCGCAAATAATAGCTATTTTTATAAATGCAATTTTCAGCTATAGCTATAAGTGGGTAGGAATACGTATAAAACTATAATTTTCATAAGTGTGCCAACCAACCCTTATTAAATTTCATTCTATGTACCTACCACCTACAACCTATATGTAAGACTTCCCGCCTCTCCAGCCAACCTGGGCCTGAGGAGAGGCTGGAAGCCTTTAGGTTTCCGGCTGAGGTTCTTACCCCAGGCTTCTGTCTTCCAGGGTCCTTTGTTACGGTTGAACCTTGACGGTTCCACCACTACCACCTACTACCTCTTGGCTAAGAGCTGCTCCGAGGCTCCTTCTGGTCGCGCCTAGACTGGGAGTGGAAGCCGGCTCCCAGCCGGAGAACCCTACGACTGCGAGAGGAACAACATCCGACCCGTGGAAGATCACCTGGCCCTCCCTCAGATAAGTCCAGATTCCGCGGCCTCTCGCGGCAGAGTCCACGTTACGGTTGCCTACCTATATTCAACACCCGCGACCCTGACTATACTACTTTTGGCCCTATCGGGAAATATATACTATTTTCTAACTACTTCTACTTTTATTTATCTCCCGTAGGGTCCTGTACAACCTTAAGGTTTACAACATGCTGGAATGTTCTTCTGTCATTGGTGTGGTTCTGGATCTTAGTGATCTCGTCTGAGCTGTCGGTTTGGAGAGGACCAGTGAGGTGTATGTACACCAGGGTAGAAGCTATGCGTATGTGGCATATCTGTCCGCACTTATCTATAGTGCAGCGCAGCACTCAAAAGACCCAAAAACCATAAAGCATTATACAAGTCATATGACTTAAAAAATCACTACAATTTTCTGTACAAATACACACCTTTAATCGTTTAACGTCCTTGTCTGTGGCACTGATGCGGTACACTCCCTTCTCCGTAAGACCTCTCTTTTCTACCTCGTTAATACAGTGCACCAGTAGCGCGGGGACCATTGGTGGAGTAGACGGCGCGTAGTCTGATATACAACCCTCCTGAAAATGGAAAACCATAATTAGATTTGTTCATTTCTTTTAAAATTATGTGGTAGAATATTGTATAGTAGCCCCGTTACTACCTATCTTTGTAAGTCCCCTGTATATGTACTGATGTTTTAGTCACATGGACGTAAAAGGTCAAGATATTTGTGTTTTCTTATGCTTATGTGTATCGCGGGGGTAAGTGTGAGGTGTGTTAGTGTGTAGTGTGTTAGTGTGAGGGGAGTTAGTGTGAGGGGTGTCAGTGTGAGACCCACCTCATACTAACACACCTCACACACCTTATGTTGCACACTACATAAGGTGTGTGTTAGTGATAGATGTGTTAGTAAGAGCTTTGTTAGTGAGAGGCGTGTTACGCGACGTGTTAATGTGAAAAGTGTCGGGTAGAGGCGTGTTAGTGTGAGACGTCCCTGTAAGCGTGCCAGTGAGGCCCGTGTACCTGCGGCGCCTGCAGTCGCCGCGCGGGCCCGGGCGGCACGCAGGGCAGCGGCAGCAGCGCGCGGCACTCGGGGTGCGCCTGCGCGCGGCACGACTCGCACTTGACGCCCAGCTTCGCGAACTTTATCCTGCCGCCAAGGAAACATCTTTGTTATGTACAATTTTGTACGCTGTGAGCGGTACAGCGGTCGTGGTACAACTATAGGGACACATTTTGCAAGCGACTCCGTGCTCTGTCCACCACATTGTCCTTAAATTGTTAAGAGAACTAGACTCAGGACAAAAAAAGGAACTCATGATGTTGCAAGTGAATTACTCTTCAAGAAAATATGTTCCAAACGAGTAGTCAGGAGGAGATAGACCCGGGGTCCTCCAATCAGCTTGTAAATCCACTTTGTGATCTTATTCAACAGACTGTGTAACTTTTTTTTTATACCAGTGAGGTGGCAGACAAGCATACGGCCCACCTGATGGAAAGTGGTCACCATAGCATATGGATGTTTGGAACACCAGAGGTGCAGCTCTCGCACTGCCAAAAGTTTCTGAATATCTGTAACCATTCTATATTATATACAGAATAATCAGTCGCCGTGACATATTACTTAAAATTTAATGTGCTCAGTTTCTATTTACTAAAAAAAATAACTATGTGCTTACGTTTTCCCACAAGGCCCACAGGTCTCCCGTTTGTAAAAGTTTTTAGCCACAAAATTATGTTGCCTGGGTCGAGCACGTGGTGACGCTCCGAAGCCGGCCGACACCACGGAAGGAGTTCGTACCGGTAGCTGGCCACGGACCTCGCTGCCGCTATCCGTGTCTGCAACACATAAAACTGTATTTGTCGATACTTTCGGCAATGGGCTCACCTACCTATTACGTGGGACAGGAATACTAAAATGAAAAGTGGGCATTTACGCCTCTGCCACTGCATAAATAAATAAAACAGTCGATACATTAGAATTAGAAGAGTAATATAATATCCTGGTTAGACCCACACACCGATACATTATGGTAACAAACTAGAGAAACAGTTTGGTGTTGATTTACACTAATGAATAGCTAAAAAATAATGGCATTCATCAAAGCGCACAAAGAAGTCTGGCATTTCGTGGGTTTTGGTGAAGTTTTATAAAATAGTCTGTAGCGGAATTTTTGTTTTGTTTCAAAAGAAACAAAACCATTTACGCCATCCAGCTGTAAAAAATACGGCTGAATGGCGTAAATGGTAGTGAATGCAACTGCCGCGCCGAGGTCTCGGTTTCGATTCCTGGGTCACTTATTTTGGAGTTTGGATCTTTCCTATGGATAATATGATGTAAATACACATTATGTTGACATATTAATACATAAATATGTTAGGGCCAAAATTTATGGTAACCAGGGCTACTTCTGGGAGATCATGGTTTGATTTTGTCGTGCGGACACGTAATAGAAAGTGTGAGAGGTCTCACGTATTTAGTAAAAACTCGCCAGAGAATATCGCCGACGGTTCGGCCTTTTAAGGAATAAAATTCCTAAATCGCGACGGGTCGCGTTGTAGAAGTTGAACAAATATTGTTTGAAACAGAGCTAGGGTTCTGTGCTGGCTTTAATCTAGATTTAGGTTGTGTGCAAGTATAGACAATCCTGAGTATCTCCCTAGTCTTCCAGTGCGTTTGTAGTGCGTCAAATAAACTAGCGCGCGTAGTGACTACATTCCGGGAAGACGAGCCAGGAGGACATTAATCCAGCGGCAAGTGTTAGACTTAAGAATTTAGTTTTAGTATACTTGATGCTCGTTTATAGCATCTGGTAGCAGACATACATACATATTGTCACGCCTTTGTCCTCGAAGGGGTAGGCAGAGGCATACAATACGCCCACATTTCACCGTGTGCACTTTTGTCCCACGTAACAGGTGGTGAGCCCATTGCCGTGTTGAAATGGACAGGTGAAGGTTGTGGCGACCTGCTGTTGAAAATTTTCAAGCCACACATAAGGCCTTCAACTGGGCTTAACGACTGCCATGTTACTGGGAACCGGGACTGCGTGTTTTAAATTGTGAGGTGCAAAACCTTTACGATACAAAGTATGTTTATCAGTTGACTAGATAAACATAGCACAAGACAGAGTGTTTCCTAGTCTGTGAATATACTTGACTGCCTCTGTGGCGCGGTGGGAGTGCATCCGACTGCTACGCAAGAGGTCGTGGGTTCGATTCCCACCCAGGATAAAACTTTGTGTGATGAGCACGATGGTTTATTCTGTGTCTGGGTGTTATTTATCTATAATATGTATGTATTTAGAAATATATAAGTATGTTTATCAGTTATCTAGATCCCATAACACAAGTTAATATTAGCTTACTTTGGGCTAGATGGCGCTGTGTGAAAAGTGTCCCACAATATTTATAAAAAAAAAAAAATACGGACCGGTAGTCCTGGGAGGCGCAGAAGGCGTGCAGTCGTCCTGCAGCGCGCACCCCGACAGGCGCGCCGACGACTTGCGGGCCGGCGGGGCCTCGTCGCTGCTCTCCGAAATCGGTTGCTGGGGGACAAAGTACACCATATTTATACGCTTTATATTAGCTTCACCTGTATGTATGATATAGGTAAACGAGCACCACTTTAAACGGCCAGATTTCGTTAAATCTTTGTTTATTTATCGAGGACCGATGACAATACGCTAACTAAAAATTTTTTTTTTTATTCGATATATATTTTTCAATTTGCAAAATAAGATTTTTGCTGTTTTCTATAAAAAGCGTATTCTTTTTTATTTTTTTTCAACTATTATGTTATTATTTTAATATACTATCTATCTAAGACATCCTCAGCATAAACGTTTGTCGTGAGCTCAACCATAAACCTAAAGAGCTGTATTGGTATGCCTTGTGAAAGCTGAGAGTCCCGAATAAGTTAAGGAGGTCTGTTGTATAAGCAAGAAACAGATCACTTCCCTGCGTCGAATTACTTACAAAGTTCTGAGGTGGTTTCAAATCGTGACTTGTTGGCGCACGCTCGAGGGTCAGTGTGGTAGTTGCGGTGGCCAACACTTTGCCGCCCTGGAGTTCCACAGTCTAAAGAATACAATATAATTATAGTATTTATTCAAATGATATACTTGTAGTATTAACATCTAACATGCAAATAACAATCATGGCCTGAGAAGCCCAATTTATAAAGCCCGGTCAGACAGCTGAGAAAAAAAAACTAGCTGACCCCCGCGGCTTCGCCCGTGACTTATTTTGAACCCGCGTCGCATCCTATAGCCTTCCTCGATAAATGGACTATCTAACTCAAAAAGATTTTTTCAATTCCGACCAGTAGTTCCTGAGATTTGCGCGTTCAACCAACAACTTAAGCTTTATATATTAATATAGAAGTATAGATACACCCTATTTGTCAGTAACTATGAGGATACAAGTAATAACAACTGCCAATTACTAACCTTAGTAGCAGACGAGTTAGTAGACGAGCGTCTCTTCTTAATAACGGGCGCATTCTCACGAGCGTTCCAGCCGCCTCTTTGTACCCACGAGCGGCGGGTGGATGCCAGTGAAAGATCCAGGTCGTCCTCCGAGCGAGAATACGACATCTCAGACAAAAGAGTACCTACACGTCAAAAAGATAATATTTATTTTGACTACGTCAGTGGCGCAGTAGTAGTGTATGCGACTGCCGCACTAAGGTCCCGGGTTCTATTCCCGGGTCGGATAAAATATATGTGTGATCAACAAATGTTTCTGTCGGAGTATGGGTGTTTGATATGTATTTATAAATATATAAGTATGTTTATCAGTTGTCTAGATCTATACTAACTAACTAACTATCTTCACGCTGTATCCCTGACGGGGTAGTCAGAGAGGACAGATCGCCAGGCTTCGCGATCCATGCATACTTCTTTCGCTTCTTCGAGATTCATCAATCGCTTCATACACGCACGTCTGGGTATCCGAGTACTTTTGACCTTTCCGTTTTTGAGCAATCTGCTCACGTGGTCTTCATATGTAAGTCTCGGCCTACCCTGACTCCTTCTACCCTCTACTTTTGAACAATATATATTATTCGTCAATCGTTCCTCACTCATTCGTTGGACGTGTCCAAACCAACGGAGCACGCCCTTTTCCAGCTTAACGCTGACACTTTCATTCAAACCTGCCAAATTGCGTATCACTTCGTTACGTATTCGGCCAGCCAAGGTAACGCCGCACAACTTTCGAAGTGATCGCATCTCCACAGCATTCAATTTACTTTCATGCATCTGCTGACATACCCAGGTTTCACTACCGTAAAGCAAAGTTGGCACTAGCACTGCGTTATGAATCGCCAGTCGTGCTTCTTTTACGATGCTTTGTCGCTTTACTAACTGGGACAAAGCACCGTTAACTTTGTTTCCGGCAGCTACTCGCCGTTCGACATCCGAATCACATCTTCCATCCGCGCTAAACATACTTCCTAAATACACAATTTCATTCACTTGCTCTAGACGTTCCTGGTTTACCCTAATCTCGCATTTAGTTCTTATGTCACCTCTTTCAAATACTAGAACCTTAGTTTTACTTGCATTCAAGCGGAGACCCTTACTTTCACACCCCTCTTTCATATTAGTGACTAATGCCTGAAGGTCGGCTTCTGATGAGGCCATGAGCACCGCATCATCAGCGTACAGCAGACAGTTTACTGTAAAGTCACCCAAATTCACACCCATATTAAAATCTTTCAACTTCTGCAGGCAACTGTCCAGATACACTATGAACAGCCAGGCGGACATGACACATCCCTGTTTGACGCCTGTACAGACATCAAAAAGAGGTGACACATCCCCCCCTACTCGCACGCAAGCCTTACAGTCCCTATAAAGCGACTGTATTGCCCGCAGTAGCGAGCCGTCCACACCATATCCTGGCAGCAAGTCCCACAGCGTTTCTCTCACAACGTTATCAAATGCTTTCTCTAGATCCACAAAAGCGCAGAAAACCTTCTGGCTAAGAGCCAGAAACTTTTCCGCGATCATGCGGAGAGAAAACACTTGATCCATGCAACCTCTTCCACGTCGGAATCCGCATTGAGCCTCCCATAAATACCTTTCAGACTTTTCTTGCATTCGTGCCGTTATAACCTTTGCATACACCTTACTAGCTAAGCTGACCAAGCTGATCGCCCTGTAGCTGGAGCAGTTTAGGCGCGAGCCTTTCCCTTTGTAAATAGGTACTACAACTGCTACTCGCCAGTCATCTGGAACCTCACCCGTCCGCCAGCACAAGTTGCATAACAGACATAGTGTGTCCCAGACACGCGACCCACCGTACTTGATCATCTCAGCAGTGACTCTGTCTTTTCCCGCAGCCTTACCACATTTCATACTTCTTATCGCTTGTTCTATTTCTTTCATACTAATGACTTCAATGACATCGGGATCCGGAGCATCGAAGTGAGCTCCCCTTCCCGATGTGGCATCTCTGTCTTTTCTTGCATACATCTTTCCATAATATTCACTCCATCTCTGTAGGACGTCACTTTGGTCTGTTAGGACGTCATTGTTAACACTAAGCACTTTATTCATACTGCAGATTGCCGAACAACTCCGGGTCTTGCCTACCTCTTTCCAGAAGAGCTTGGCATTATCCCGGAAATTGGACGACAACCTTTCATCCGATTTCATTCTGCACCTTTCACGAGCTTCTTCTATAAGTGCCTTCGTGTTAACTTTCTGCAGCTTGTATCTCTCTTTCATATTAAAATCATTCCGCGAGGCTAAGTAGTCTAGCCATGCTATCTTCTTCATTCGAACTGCTTCTTTCACTTCCTCATTCCACCATGCATCACGCTTATTACTACTGCCTCTTTTCGTTTCTCCACACACTTCCACAGCGGCATTTATCATACTATCCCTAAGGTTCTGCCATACACTTTCCACATTCTCACTGCTTACATTGACATCGCCAAGCTTTTCGGCTACCCTTTCATTATATTTATCCCTAATGGATGCATCCTGCAGCTTCCAGCTTTTGATGCTATAACTCGGCTCAGGTTCAGGACACTCGGTACGATGACGCCAACCCGCGAACAGACCCCTAATCCTAGTTATGACTAGGTAGTGGTCTGATCCCAGCTCAGCGCCTCGATAAACCCTTGTGTCCATCACCTGTTTACGGAGCCGACTATCCATTAGGAATAGATCTATCATGCTTCTCTTTGACTTACATCTCCTCGTATACATATGAATTTGTTTGTGGTTGAACATTGTGTTCGCCACAAACAAATCCTTTTCCTTACAAAATGCCAGTATTAGCTTGCCAGCGTCGTTCACCCTTTTATCCCCATACTTCCCGAGTACCGACTCAAAACCATCGCGAGCGGTACCCACCCATCCATTCAAGTCTCCACATACTATAAGTCTTTCATTTCCTTCTATCACATTTAGAGCTTCTCTCATACTCTCCCAGAAGTCCTCTAGCTCACTCGCGTTCGACGAAGATACTGGCGCGTAAGCAGCTACCAGGAAAATCTTCGTCAAACCAAGTTTTACACGGATCCAGAGGATTTTAGGACCTATCAGTTTGTACTCATACATACCGGAGGCCAATCGCGAGGACAGCAAAATTCCAACCCCCCGACTGCCATGCTCGCTCTCTGGTACTCCAGACCAAAGCGCGAGCATCCCACCCGGGAGCTCCAAGACTTCGCTGCCCTTGTGCTTGGTCTCTGTCAAGCACACTGCATCTAACTTTCTCTCATTCATAACATCCATCAACTCATTCATCTTATCTGTCATTCCTCCCCTAACATTCCACGCAGCTACCCTGCACTCCATCCTCCACTTCCCGCCGTGTCATGCCGCGCGTGTAGGGTGGCGGTCCCCTACGCCGCTCTGGCTCACACTTTTCGCACCAGCGGGGACGAACTGGTGCGCGTCGCCTCGGGGGCACGCCCGGCACGCCCTAGCAGTAATCGCCTTGGTGGCACTCGTGTTGGAGTAGAATTGCAGCCGTAGCTGGCAGGGATGGCGACGTGCACGCTTCTACTCTTCATCCCCCGTCTTCGTCCCATAGATCTATACCACAAGCTTATATAAGCTTACTTTGTCCTAGTTGGCGCTGTGTAAAAAAAATGACCCATTTTTTTTTTTCACATATTCATCAAGAAATTTATATTCACACCATTCCTCCAAGTGTTCCTGGGCAGTGCATTTTACCTGTTGCGGAATTTCTAATTCAACCATACTGGCTGAGTTACTTGGTACTACTAATTACATAGTTGTACTGGTGGAAGAAAACTCAGTGTTGAGTTAAGCTTTGTACATCATTGTTTTTATAATGTACTAGCTGACCCGCCAAGCTTCGCCCGTGACATACTTCGAACCCCGTGGCACCCATTTAATCCCGTCGTTTATTAATTTCACAATAATGTATTTACAAATTACTTGATTACTTCTCCGCTCTCAAGACTACGCCCGCGTCCGCTTGGCCCGGTAGATATTTTGTTACACGAAATTAATTTATTTGCGCATTTTTTGATATTGCCATATCGCCTAAGATATTCATTTAATTTGCAAAGTGTAAAGTGACAAAATAATCTTTTTAAAATGCTGAAACCAACTAACATATTAAAAATGATAAGCATTAATAATGTTTTTGTGTAAATAGTCTTTAAATTACCGCTATATTATTGCTGTGTTTTTAAAGTATTAAAATGGATATGGTACGTTATCCTTAAGAGATAGACATACACCGTCGTGGACTTTTTTGTAAAACTATATTAGATACACAATTCCACTTAACATTATTTTGTTATATCTCAGCAGCGTTTTCGTTAAAACCTCCCAGACGGCTCAATTAAGTTAATGTATACAAAAACTTAACAAAATATACATAAAAACCTTCTATAAGAATTACTATATCTATTTAAAAAAAACTGCATCGAAATTTGTTGCGTAGTTTTAAAGATCTAAGCATACATAGGGACAGACAGCGAAAAACGACTTTGTTTTATAATATGTAGTGATTATCAATGTACTTTATTTCTTTGTGCAATAACGATATAAGTTAAATAAATTGTACGGTGGTACCTTTCAGATCAACATTCCATCTAGTCTAGCCTGATTCAGCAGGTGCACCACTCTCATATAAAGTCGCTTGCTAAAACCTGCTGACTATGGCACACTTATATGAACACTCGTAGTTGGAGAATCTGCTTTTGAACATTCAATACAATTTAAAAATATTTCAGAATACTACTAAATGATGGTATCATTATAATAACTTTGTATTACTCAAAATGTGAAGCGTGATAGTAAATAAATATTGTGGAACATTTTTATTTGTCAATGAACATGTTATTTGAATAAAAAAAAAAGTTGAATGCCAACGGAAACCGCAAAACGGATGTGAATTAAAATTAATCTACAAAAAGCTATGTTTCCAATTGTTTGTGATTCGCTATCTACAGAGGAATGATAATTTTAGGATATTTTCATTGTTTAAACTTATCGCCTCGCTTCTGGATAAACAAGAGTGAAGGTCCCACAACTGTTCACAGTCGGAAAAGCCATTAACAGAACAAGCATAATTATAATGACTGTTCTAGTGGTACCACATTAGTAGTGTATGCAATCACAATGGCTATATATAGCATGTCTAGGATTAGGATTCAAGTCTGAATTCCGAATAAATATTTAAAGTTCATTGGAATGATCAAGGCCTTTTATTACGTAATTACCGACCCCCACAGCTTCGCCCGTGACATACTTGCTACTTTATACCTGTCGCAACACAAAAAAAGAATTCATTCAATTCAGAACAGTAGTTGCTGAGATTAGCGCGTTCTACGTTCTCCAGACATTTCATGTTTTTTATCATTCACTAGTTGCTCCTATCCAAATATAAAACAATTACTCACCAGTAGAATTTAGTTCTGGTACACCGATAAGCTTAGCATTGTGATCTTGTTGTGTGGTGCCATTAAGAAATGCCAGCTTCTGCAATGTTTCATCATTGAGCTTAGCACGGTTGTCATTGAACAGGAGATCCCGAGCCATATCCAGTAACTTGCTCTGCAACAACATTTTAATATTGCAGCGTTATTGGAATTATACAAAATCCCTCCACATGAAAAATATGCTAGTTATAGATTTTGTGAGTTGTAGAGAAAGTTGTGTGTAATTGTTGACATCTCTTTCTTAATATGGCAATATATAGTATGCCTCTGCCTACCCCTTCTTCCTTCGGGTTAAGGCATGACATTATGTCTCTTTCTTACCAATGCAAATTCCCTTCTTCACACAACAGACTTCTTTCTTCACAAGCAGCGCATACAAGTTACAGAAAGGTTTTATTAGAACTTTTTTAAATCTTAGGTTTATTTGGAATCTTGACCATGATGATTGAAATTAGGTCCACTTAGAATTACTTCTGTTTGACCTCCTGTATGATACTTACCAGCTCGCTATATTTCTTCAAAACAATGTTCCTTTCTCTCTTTTCTCCATCGAGAAGTTTCCTAACATGAGCAAACTTGGCTTCCCATTTGGAGAGATTGCGTAAGGCCTCATCCAACTCTGACTGAAGTCGAGCAGACTCAGCTTCAGCAGCAGCCCATTGAGCACGCACCCATTCCATTTGTTTGACAAATGCAAGGAAATCTGTAACAGAATGGACATTTTTGACCACATATGTACAGGTTACTGTAGGGTGATTTTTATTAATCCTTTATTAGTTATTAGTCCTTGAATGAACAAAACAGAAGCTATTGTTAATTTTAGGTCTTTTTTAAATCACTATCATTATTCCAGTAGTTAGAATACTGACTGCTTTCACTTCACTTTATTTCACATAAATATTACAACACAGGTATTAACACAATCTGTTGTACCAACAGTGTCCATGGGTTGCACCCAGTCAAAATGTCAAGAAAATGTAAGGTAAATAAGGATGATGGTGCTAGAACATGGTTTAGATTTACTTGTGTTATGCAATGTGAAAGTTTAAAAGCAAGCACTACATGGAAGTTGATTATATATATATATATATATATATATATATATATATATATATATATATATATATATTATTTTGAAGTCTCATTACATTATAGAAGCCTTGAGAAGCCCCAGATTATTGCATCTTGATATTGGCACTTACAATAAACGGATAAACTTCCGAAAAGCGCATACCGCCGATCTATCTGAAATTTGGTGTAATGACAAAATACGTTATATAAAATACGTTAGTATACCAAATCTTAGGTCGATCGGCGGTAAGCGCTTTTCGGAAGCACACCCCAATAAACTACATGGACAAGTGTATTGTCACGCTACCCACGACCTGAGTAGAATCGGTTAGACAACAATAATATATCAAGTTCTTTGGAGGTAGTTATCACAACTCCATTTAAGTTCAATAGATATCGTTGCAAGTGATTTCCATACTAAAGATGGTTACACAGATGAATATAAAATAAAACTGAATAGAAGTATATCAAAACTTACATTCTTCAGCAGCTCCATCGTTTAAAATACCGTTCAACCGATTTATATCATCAAATTGAGCCACCAGTGATAAACTAATACCAGCACCTGAATCAGAGTTTTCTGAACTCATTTTTACGATTTCACACCTTTGAAACACAGTTAAACATAAATCAAACTAAATTGTTTGATAGTTTTCACATTTCAATCCGAAATATATAACAATTTTATCCAACCGCAAAAAATTGAAAATAACGACTTTCAGTTGAATTGACTGACAAATGCTATTAATACGCATGCGCCGCGCCACCAACCAACCACAGATATTGGTATAATTATATACGTTGAAAAATGATTGTTTGAATGAAGCGGTTTGAAGTTATGTACACAATGACTCTATGTAACATTAACATTTCAAACTTTTTATAATCAAAGTAATATAAATATAGAAATAAGTAAAAAAACATCTCTTTTTCTCTTATTTAATAAAGTTGATTATTTAAACAGACGTAACTCTAAAATTGCAATAATAATGTAGTTTCTGAACGTTTTTTTTTTTTTTTTTTTAATTTATTGCATGACCATGGATACATGTCCTTCAGTCGGAAACATTGAGTTGTAACAAAAAAATAATCCTGATTAGTATACATGAGACTAAAAAAAAATAAAAATATTTTTTTGCTTAAACAACAATGTCGTAAGTAGAGTTAAAATTTGAACAATAAAATAGGTAACAAAGTTAACACTTAAACTAAAAAAAAATTAAAACTAAATTGTTTCTACAGTATTTACAATATACTTATATAAAGAGGAAAAGTAAATTACATTGGATAATAGATCCTGAACGCGGCGGGGAATGCTAAACGAATGTTCTTCGGAAATGTCACTAATGTCAGTCACCAAGATCAACCTTTGAATCGCAAACGATTCACATTCAAATATTATGTGATTTATGTCTGCGTTCTCTTTACTGCAGTATTTACACTTATTGTCACTGGTTATTTTCATTCTACAAAGATGTGCAGGTGTCAAACAGTGTCCAAAGCGCAATCGGTTTAAACAAGCTATGAATTTTCGGCTGGAGTATTTGAATTTGCTAAACCAAGGCTTTACTGGTAAGTCTCTTTGTAGTTCTGCATACCATTTTCCTTTTGTAGCTGTAGTTAAGTCCCAGTATTCTTTCCATATTTTCCTTGACTTGCTTTTCAAAAATTGGAAATAGTCGGTAAAAGGCACTTTAAACGATTCTGTTTGGTCTACATCAAATTCTTGTCGTGTTGCCAGATCCGCAACCTCATTTCCAGCTATGCCACTGTGTGAGGGAACCCATACAAATTCCACATTTTTTTGTATGGTCAACAATGAATCCTTAATTCTATTTAAGATATAATTTTGTTTATATGAGCCATTATAATTACACAAAGCTGATAACACACTCATGGAATCGCTAACTATTAGTATATTTACATTATTTACATGTGTATTTACATATGTCAATGCAGTTAGTATGGCCCAACTTTCAGCAGTGAAGATGGAACAATTGTCTGGTAGTCTAAAACATTTTGTTATTTTTATTTGTGGGTCATAGTATGCTGCTTGAACATGATTACTCTTGGACCCATCAGTATACAAAACGTAGAAATCTTTTTTGTCGTTCAAAAGTTCTAAAAAGTCAAATTTGTTTTTATAATCTAAATTACACTTAACATTTAAAAAGGTAACCAAAACATTGTATGGACACTCATAAATAGGCCATTTATTACTTATAAACATTTCCTTTGAGACTAGGTTTTTAACCTGTGTCATTATGGTGATAATTTCAGGTAGATGACCAGAAAGAATAATATGGGCTGAGATATTAGATGTAACAGCTGTTTCTGCAATTACTGAGGGATATGAAATGCTGTCTAGTACAACACTGTTATTACAAGACAACTCCTTTAAACAAAACCTCTCAGCTAACTGTAAGCGACGCAAGGATAAAGGAGGTATGCAATTTTCCACTTCTAAGGAATTAATAGGAGTGGTGCGCATAGCACCACTAATTATTCTTAAACCCATGTTTTGTATGACATCCAGCTTCCTTAATAATGTAGTACTTACATTCATATAAGCTAAGCTACTGTAGTCAAAATGACTTCTTATTATGCTTTTGTAAAGCATGTTAAGTGTATGGGGGTCAGAACCCCAGAAAGTTCCTGCTAAGCTTCTTAGGACATTGATGCCCTTCATAGCATTATGACATATATAGTCTATATGCTTATGAAATTGCAGTTTATCATCAATCACTATGCCTAAAAATTTATGGTGGTGAACAACAGGGATTATATTGTTATTATAGGTAATGTTTAAAGAAGACTGATTTTTACTAAAAAATAATACTGAACTTTTTTCTGAGCTGATTTCTAATTTTAACGTGTTTGTATAGTAATTTTGTAATTGTGCTAATGCAGTATTCATATTGGCAACAGCCATGTGCAAATTTTGGTTTTCAGTATATAAAAGCAAGTCATCTGCAAATTGCAAAACTTTTACGTCTGACATATTAACAAAGCTATTTATTTGTGATGTGTATAAGTTATACAGTAAAGGTGACAAGGTTGCTCCCTGCATTGTTCCTTTACTAACATTTTTAGGTCCATGTAGTTTATTATTATATTTTACATATAAGGTTCTATTGTGTAGAAAATTAAAAATCCAATTTAATATTTTACTTGGTAATCCCAATTCATGTAAAACTTGTATGAGGCATTCAATATTTACATTGTCAAAAGCCCCCTTCACATCTAGGAATACACATATTACATTAGAGTGACTTAGCTTTGCTTTCTTAAGAAATGATATGAGAGACACAAAGCTTTCAGAACAACTCCTACCCTTTCTGAATCCAAATTGAATGTCTGGTAACAAGCATTGAGTTTCAGCAAAGTAATCTAATCGTGTCTTTAACATGTTTTCAAAAAGTTTACCTAGGCATGATGATAATGAAATGGGCCTATATGATGAAGGATCATCTGTATTTTTATTTGGCTTTAAGATAGGTATTACACACTGAGTTTTCCATGAATCTGGTATAACTAAGCTGTTCCAAAGTTTATTATAAATATTTAATAATGTTTCCTGAGCATTAGGATGTAATTTTTTAATTAACATGTATGGTATGTTGTCCAATCCTGGTGTGGTGTCTTTTCTACTCTTAAGTGCTATGTACATTTCATTCAATGTAAATGGGTTATTAAGAAATGAGTTACTATCATTTTCTTCTGATCGATCTAAAATATCATTAATGTTGTTACCATTCAATTGTGATAATTCTGTTATTTTATCTAAAAAGCCTGGGACCCAATCTTCATTTAAATACCTGTTGTGAGAAGTCCCTATCCTTTTGAACCTTTTAATGTAACTCCATATCCTAGAAACAGGCGTCATTCTATTAAAACTAGTACACAAATTATGCCATGACTTAATTCTTTCTTCTCTTAATAGTTTTTTCTTTTGTGCATCAAGCTTTTTGTAGTTAATAAAATTGGGAATAGATGGGGATTTTTTGTAATGTGACAATGCTTCCTTTGATTTCTTAACAGCTTCGTCACATATTTGGTTCCACCAAGGTGCAGGTTTTCTCACAACATGCATAGTTTGTTTCAATTTTTGTTTCGGTATTGTCATAGCTCTAATATCATACAAAATATTTACAAAATTATTATACAATTGAATGGCTTCTGCATTAATCATGTCTATATGTGAAAAGGATGTTTGTGATAACTCATAATATTTAGACCAGTCTGCCCTATTATATACATATTTTTCTTCAACAGGACGAACTTCATATATTGATGGTTTCACATTCATAACCACCTGAGTTGGATAGTGAAAACTTCCCATTGGATCATCGTGGACACGCCATTCACAAAGAGGAGCTAATGTGGGACTAACAAGAGCTAAATCTATTGCTGATGGAGTTATATTTGGAGGTGGAATAGTGGTGGATGTCCCATCATTTAAGAGGCACATATCAAAGTCATCAATAATATTATATAGACTGTTACCTCTATTGTTGTTAGTTTTACATCCGAACATAATGTGATGTGCATTAAAATCGCCCATAATGAGACATGGCTTAGGAGTTTCACTTAGTATTTTTCTCATTTTATTAGTATCAAACCTGTTACTATTAGGGGGACAATATACACAAAGAATATATAGTTTACCTATAGAAGTTTCTATTGATATACAGATATTCTGAATGGATTCATAAAAAGTTGTATTTATAATATTGTATTCTATATTTTGTTTTATTAATATACCCACTCCGTTATGTGAATTTTTAGAATTTTTATGAATAAAATTATATGGTGTAAAATTAGGAATTATACTAGTACTTTTAAGCCATGTCTCATTCAGTAAACATATATCTATATTATGTTGAGAAAGAAATGATTTTAATAAGACTTTCTTATTTAATAAGCTTGTTATATTAAATTGTACAATGTTTAAATATGTATCCATTAAGTATTTTTTAATAAATTTAGTAACAATATGTCTTTTATTCTTTTGTTCGTGATTGGAGTGCTGTTCTTATCATTCCCAAGAGTAATGAGAGATCTTACTAAGGCATTAATTACAGTTTCATTATTTATAATTTGTTCAGCTATATCAGGTTTCTTATTTCGACCTACAATATTGTCAGGGGAATCATTTAAAGCTGGAAATTGTTTTTGGTCAGTAATGTTTGGAGTTTTACTCACCACAGTGGCATAGGACTGGTTGAGATACCTTTTCTTCTTTTCTTCCATTTTCTTTTGTTTCACTGGGCAATCTCTTGAAATGGCTAAGTGATTACCACAGCAGTTAATACATATGATTTCCTCAACATTACATTCTTTGTAGGAATGCTTCCCGGCACACGAAGAACACATTTGTTCACCCCTGCAAACTTTGGCGGAGTGGTTAAATTTAAGGCATTTGTAGCACTGCAGCAATGGCGGTATGTATGTATGAATAGTGTATCTGAACATTTGTATGTATGCATATTGTGGTAATATCGTAGCAGCGAATGTGATAGCTATGGTGCCCAATGGAGTGAGCTTTCCATCAACTTTTCGCATGAATCGTTTGATGGATATTATCTCGGCATCACAAGTTATATTTTTGTATATTTCTTCGTTTTTCATATCTTTTGGCACATAGCGTATGATGCCTGTTGTTTCCGTCATATAAGCAGGTACGAATGCTTTTAGCTTGTTCCTATAAAGAAAACTGTCCATATTAAGAAAATTATTGGCTGTTGAAGGCTTTTTAAATGTGACACCAATCTTAAAGGCGTTCACTCTATGTACACCAACTATTCCTTTCACATTTTCCGTGAATATTTTTGTTAAAGTGATTGGGTTTTTGTTGCCCAGTTTTTCTTTTTCTGCGGACTCAACGTATACAATACAGTCGCCGCTGTGATTTTGCGGAAATAGTCGTTTATAATTCTGTTTCGTAAACATTTTGTAAGTATCTGACTCCGGAGTCAGTTTCCTTTTTTTTGTCTCTTTGTCGACAGGGACTTGGTCCCCATCGCTATCCACACCCATTTTTTAAAAAGGTACACTGTGAACTAAAATTATAATACTATATACACTGAAATTAAACTATTATATACACGAAAAAATTAAATGAAAAAGAGCAAAATTTTAAATCGCCCGCTTAGTTTGACTTCCCGCCAAAAAGTCCTTTCTGAACGTATTTTTTTTTTTTTTTTTTAATTTATTGCATGACCATGGATACATGTCCTTCAGTCGGAAACATTGAGTTGTAACAAAAAAATAATCCTGATTAGTATACATGAGACTAAAAAAAAATAAAAATATTTTTTTGCTTAAACAACAATGTCGTAAGTAGAGTTAAAATTTGAACAATAAAATAGGTAACAAAGTTAACACTTAAACTAAAAAAAAATTAAAACTAAATTGTTTCTACAGTATTTACAATATACTTATATAAAGAGGAAAAGTAAATTACATTGGATAATAGATCCTGAACGCGGCGGGGAATGCTAAACGAATGTTCTTCGGAAATGTCACTAATGTCAGTCACCAAGATCAACCTTTGAATCGCAAACGATTCACATTCAAATATTATGTGATTTATGTCTGCGTTCTCTTTACTGCAGTATTTACACTTATTGTCACTGGTTATTTTCATTCTACAAAGATGTGCAGGTGTCAAACAGTGTCCAAAGCGCAATCGGTTTAAACAAGCTATGAATTTTCGGCTGGAGTATTTGAATTTGCTAAACCAAGGCTTTACTGGTAAGTCTCTTTGTAGTTCTGCATACCATTTTCCTTTTGTAGCTGTAGTTAAGTCCCAGTATTCTTTCCATATTTTCCTTGACTTGCTTTTCAAAAATTGGAAATAGTCGGTAAAAGGCACTTTAAACGATTCTGTTTGGTCTACATCAAATTCTTGTCGTGTTGCCAGATCCGCAACCTCATTTCCAGCTATGCCACTGTGTGAGGGAACCCATACAAATTCCACATTTTTTTGTATGGTCAACAATGAATCCTTAATTCTATTTAAGATATAATTTTGTTTATATGAGCCATTATAATTACACAAAGCTGATAACACACTCATGGAATCGCTAACTATTAGTATATTTACATTATTTACATGTGTATTTACATATGTCAATGCAGTTAGTATGGCCCAACTTTCAGCAGTGAAGATGGAACAATTGTCTGGTAGTCTAAAACATTTTGTTATTTTTATTTGTGGGTCATAGTATGCTGCTTGAACATGATTACTCTTGGACCCATCAGTATACAAAACGTAGAAATCTTTTTTGTCGTTCAAAAGTTCTAAAAAGTCAAATTTGTTTTTATAATCTAAATTACACTTAACATTTAAAAAGGTAACCAAAACATTGTATGGACACTCATAAATAGGCCATTTATTACTTATAAACATTTCCTTTGAGACTAGGTTTTTAACCTGTGTCATTATGGTGATAATTTCAGGTAGATGACCAGAAAGAATAATATGGGCTGAGATATTAGATGTAACAGCTGTTTCTGCAATTACTGAGGGATATGAAATGCTGTCTAGTACAACACTGTTATTACAAGACAACTCCTTTAAACAAAACCTCTCAGCTAACTGTAAGCGACGCAAGGATAAAGGAGGTATGCAATTTTCCACTTCTAAGGAATTAATAGGAGTGGTGCGCATAGCACCACTAATTATTCTTAAACCCATGTTTTGTATGACATCCAGCTTCCTTAATAATGTAGTACTTACATTCATATAAGCTAAGCTACTGTAGTCAAAATGACTTCTTATTATGCTTTTGTAAAGCATGTTAAGTGTATGGGGGTCAGAACCCCAGAAAGTTCCTGCTAAGCTTCTTAGGACATTGATGCCCTTCATAGCATTATGACATATATAGTCTATATGCTTATGAAATTGCAGTTTATCATCAATCACTATGCCTAAAAATTTATGGTGGTGAACAACAGGGATTATATTGTTATTATAGGTAATGTTTAAAGAAGACTGATTTTTACTAAAAAATAATACTGAACTTTTTTCTGAGCTGATTTCTAATTTTAACGTGTTTGTATAGTAATTTTGTAATTGTGCTAATGCAGTATTCATATTGGCAACAGCCATGTGCAAATTTTGGTTTTCAGTATATAAAAGCAAGTCATCTGCAAATTGCAAAACTTTTACGTCTGACATATTAACAAAGCTATTTATTTGTGATGTGTATAAGTTATACAGTAAAGGTGACAAGGTTGCTCCCTGCATTGTTCCTTTACTAACATTTTTAGGTCCATGTAGTTTATTATTATATTTTACATATAAGGTTCTATTGTGTAGAAAATTAAAAATCCAATTTAATATTTTACTTGGTAATCCCAATTCATGTAAAACTTGTATGAGGCATTCAATATTTACATTGTCAAAAGCCCCCTTCACATCTAGGAATACACATATTACATTAGAGTGACTTAGCTTTGCTTTCTTAAGAAATGATATGAGAGACACAAAGCTTTCAGAACAACTCCTACCCTTTCTGAATCCAAATTGAATGTCTGGTAACAAGCATTGAGTTTCAGCAAAGTAATCTAATCGTGTCTTTAACATGTTTTCAAAAAGTTTACCTAGGCATGATGATAATGAAATGGGCCTATATGATGAAGGATCATCTGTATTTTTATTTGGCTTTAAGATAGGTATTACACACTGAGTTTTCCATGAATCTGGTATAACTAAGCTGTTCCAAAGTTTATTATAAATATTTAATAATGTTTCCTGAGCATTAGGATGTAATTTTTTAATTAACATGTATGGTATGTTGTCCAATCCTGGTGTGGTGTCTTTTCTACTCTTAAGTGCTATGTACATTTCATTCAATGTAAATGGGTTATTAAGAAATGAGTTACTATCATTTTCTTCTGATCGATCTAAAATATCATTAATGTTGTTACCATTCAATTGTGATAATTCTGTTATTTTATCTAAAAAGCCTGGGACCCAATCTTCATTTAAATACCTGTTGTGAGAAGTCCCTATCCTTTTGAACCTTTTAATGTAACTCCATATCCTAGAAACAGGCGTCATTCTATTAAAACTAGTACACAAATTATGCCATGACTTAATTCTTTCTTCTCTTAATAGTTTTTTCTTTTGTGCATCAAGCTTTTTGTAGTTAATAAAATTGGGAATAGATGGGGATTTTTTGTAATGTGACAATGCTTCCTTTGATTTCTTAACAGCTTCGTCACATATTTGGTTCCACCAAGGTGCAGGTTTTCTCACAACATGCATAGTTTGTTTCAATTTTTGTTTCGGTATTGTCATAGCTCTAATATCATACAAAATATTTACAAAATTATTATACAATTGAATGGCTTCTGCATTAATCATGTCTATATGTGAAAAGGATGTTTGTGATAACTCATAATATTTAGACCAGTCTGCCCTATTATATACATATTTTTCTTCAACAGGACGAACTTCATATATTGATGGTTTCACATTCATAACCACCTGAGTTGGATAGTGAAAACTTCCCATTGGATCATCGTGGACACGCCATTCACAAAGAGGAGCTAATGTGGGACTAACAAGAGCTAAATCTATTGCTGATGGAGTTATATTTGGAGGTGGAATAGTGGTGGATGTCCCATCATTTAAGAGGCACATATCAAAGTCATCAATAATATTATATAGACTGTTACCTCTATTGTTGTTAGTTTTACATCCGAACATAATGTGATGTGCATTAAAATCGCCCATAATGAGACATGGCTTAGGAGTTTCACTTAGTATTTTTCTCATTTTATTAGTATCAAACCTGTTACTATTAGGGGGACAATATACACAAAGAATATATAGTTTACCTATAGAAGTTTCTATTGATATACAGATATTCTGAATGGATTCATAAAAAGTTGTATTTATAATATTGTATTCTATATTTTGTTTTATTAATATACCCACTCCGTTATGTGAATTTTTAGAATTTTTATGAATAAAATTATATGGTGTAAAATTAGGAATTATACTAGTACTTTTAAGCCATGTCTCATTCAGTAAACATATATCTATATTATGTTGAGAAAGAAATGATTTTAATAAGACTTTCTTATTTAATAAGCTTGTTATATTAAATTGTACAATGTTTAAATATGTATCCATTAAGTATTTTTTAATAAATTTAGTAACAATATGTCTTTTATTCTTTTGTTCGTGATTGGAGTGCTGTTCTTATCATTCCCAAGAGTAATGAGAGATCTTACTAAGGCATTAATTACAGTTTCATTATTTATAATTTGTTCAGCTATATCAGGTTTCTTATTTCGACCTACAATATTGTCAGGGGAATCATTTAAAGCTGGAAATTGTTTTTGGTCAGTAATGTTTGGAGTTTTACTCACCACAGTGGCATAGGACTGGTTGAGATACCTTTTCTTCTTTTCTTCCATTTTCTTTTGTTTCACTGGGCAATCTCTTGAAATGGCTAAGTGATTACCACAGCAGTTAATACATATGATTTCCTCAACATTACATTCTTTGTAGGAATGCTTCCCGGCACACGAAGAACACATTTGTTCACCCCTGCAAACTTTGGCGGAGTGGTTAAATTTAAGGCATTTGTAGCACTGCAGCAATGGCGGTATGTATGTATGAATAGTGTATCTGAACATTTGTATGTATGCATATTGTGGTAATATCGTAGCAGCGAATGTGATAGCTATGGTGCCCAATGGAGTGAGCTTTCCATCAACTTTTCGCATGAATCGTTTGATGGATATTATCTCGGCATCACAAGTTATATTTTTGTATATTTCTTCGTTTTTCATATCTTTTGGCACATAGCGTATGATGCCTGTTGTTTCCGTCATATAAGCAGGTACGAATGCTTTTAGCTTGTTCCTATAAAGAAAACTGTCCATATTAAGAAAATTATTGGCTGTTGAAGGCTTTTTAAATGTGACACCAATCTTAAAGGCGTTCACTCTATGTACACCAACTATTCCTTTCACATTTTCCGTGAATATTTTTGTTAAAGTGATTGGGTTTTTGTTGCCCAGTTTTTCTTTTTCTGCGGACTCAACGTATACAATACAGTCGCCGCTGTGATTTTGCGGAAATAGTCGTTTATAATTCTGTTTCGTAAACATTTTGTAAGTATCTGACTCCGGAGTCAGTTTCCTTTTTTTTGTCTCTTTGTCGACAGGGACTTGGTCCCCATCGCTATCCACACCCATTTTTTAAAAAGGTACACTGTGAACTAAAATTATAATACTATATACACTGAAATTAAACTATTATATACACGAAAAAATTAAATGAAAAAGAGCAAAATTTTAAATCGCCCGCTTAGTTTGACTTCCCGCCAAAAAGTCCTTTCTGAACGTAGAAGTCATAGTGTTGCTATTGTAATTTTAATTTCCTTTTTGTGGAAGATTTTGAAAAGATGTAATGTAAGTAAAATTAGGTTATAAGCAAAAATAAGTCGAGATATAGTTAAAGGTCTTCAGCATAATTTATAACGTGCAATGTAAAAGAGACCATTATGATGTATATTGTTCCGGCACGGGAGACTGTCATTTTTCTTCCTTTCCCTTTCCGTCATAACCTTATTAAAAATATAAGGTAACGCTTTTTGTAAGAATTTCATGAATCATGATGACCATGGTTGATTTGCAACACAACGTGAAATTTCTTGCTTCTAATGCTATAAGCATCAGCCATGTTCTTCTGTTGGATAGGATTCAATCAATCAATCTATCAAATCAGCCTATGGCAGTCCACTGTCTCTCCTAATTCACGCCACAACCCATGAATGCATATTAAATACACGTATATATGATACGTAGTAGATACTATTCTTCTAAATTTTTTTTTTATATAGTGGAAAAAGACAATTCGATTCGAGACGGGGATTGAACCCGTGACCTTTGCCTAACCAGGGCAATATTCTAGCCACCTGAACTACCCGAACCGTATCGAATTAGGTTGAAATTCTCCACCATATTGTAACCGTCATTTTAAGAGTATGACCATTCTTCTAAATCACGTGAGCAAATTGTTTAAAAACGAAAAAGTCAAAAGTACTCGGATACCCAGACGTGCATTGATGAAGCAGTTGATGATTCTGCAAGAAGTGAAAGAAGTATAAGTATGAGGCTGGCGATCTATACTCTCTGACTACCCCGTCAGGGAAACACTGTGAAGATAGTTAGTTAATATTCTTCTTCATCATAGTGTATTAAAGTTGCTTCCAAAACATATATGATTTGAATTAAGGAATTCATTTGAAGTGAAACTTTTTTTCCACGTTGTGTGGTCAGTTTCCATTCAGTGGTCAGAAGGTGCACCGCTATGAAGTGACGTCACTTAGGCTCTGGAAATCTCGATGGGGTCCCTTACACCCACGCAGTTTTTAATATCTACGTTGAAATGAAAGATAGCTATTCTAATAGATCAATAAATTCCCGAGTTAGGGCTTCGGACATATCTATTCTAATTTGTATATATTTACACCAAGTGAACGTAAATACATTCAACGTTTAACAAGTTGTTTCATATACCTACTTATTGAATTAGGTTTGAGTAATTTGTCAACAAAATATTAGTAGAGTTTTATGTGAAAGCATAACATGACAAGCAATTATATTTTACTTTCAAAATTTGATGGGTTTAATGTCAAGGGAAAGTGGAAATTTCTCAAGTGGTAATAATTTTGGATGTTTATAATAATACTACATTCAATCTAAAATTGATATGAAACTTGGCAGAAATCTATAATTTATTCGGTAACACAGTTTATATTTGACAGTTGACTGACACTGACGTTTTGATTCACTAACGACAAATCGCGATGACGTTCGGTTGAGAGTGGCAGTGTATCGAAGTGAGTCGTGCTGTTTAGCGAATATTTGTGAGATAATATTTATTTTGGAGTACACCGGTGCTCTAAACTCCTCGTGTGACCATGGCGGACGAGGAGAATAATTGTGATGAAGGTGGTGGTGATATGCGCGTTGGGCAGGCGTTCCGTTTACGGGGCCGCAAGGGTGCACTTAAAAAGAAGAATGTTTACCTGATCAAAGACCACAAGTTCATGCCGAGGTTCTTCAAGCAGCCCACGTTCTGCTCCCACTGCAAGGACTTTATATGGTAAGGCTTAGTTTAAATTACATGGTTCGGTATTCATATATTAATAAGTACGGGATTTATAGTAATATTAATAAATCTACGAGTATTTGTTTACAATAAGCGGGCGTCCTCTGTACGGTTTAAATTTTGTAGATCACTTTACGATGATAACACTCTTGTTCAGTTAGTTTTAACGACCACATTGTAAAATTTAATTGTTTACTTTATAGACTGATGGTTATGTTAGTTCTCCTGGTCCCAAATTAGGTCTAGTATTATTGAAGATGTGTGTTGCAATGTTCTTTTCTGTTGACTATCAATTTATTCTGATGTTTAATTAACCATAATAAATTATTAAAATTATACCCAAAAATAATTCTAATAACATTCTAATTGGAATATTCTCTCTAATCTATCTCTATGAATAAATTATAAATAATATAAAAATATAAAGCATAAATAAAATACTAATATAAAACAATAAAAATCCAATAAAATATTCCTAATATAATATGTGTATTAAATTTATAAAAATCAAACATATCTTTTTTATTTTTTTATATAAAAATCATAATTTTATTTTTTAAAGTTTAAAAGTTTTTAAAGTTTAAGTTTGCAAAGACTTCATACGAAGTCTTTGCAAACTTCATCAATTATCAAATAATAATAAATAAATTATTCAACATATTAAAATATCCCACATTGAAATTACATGTTATACCAGTAACCAAATGTTTAAAGATCAATGTAAATATATTCCATGTATACTACATACACAGGATATTTCTTAATTTAAAGATAATTTAAGTGTTTTTCCTTATTAGGTATGTGTTTGTTTTGCATATTATGTTGTGTAACAGGTAAATGTTTTGATAAAATATAATCCTACTAATATTATAAATGCGAAAGTTTGTAATTATGGATGTTTGTTACTCTTTCATGCAAAAACTACTGAACGGATTTTAATAATAAGTTAAAATAATATAGCTTATACAGCAGAATAACACATAGGCTCCTTTTTATACCAGGAACAAAATCCTTTGGTAACGGAAAAACTTCTCTATGTGGGCGAAGCTGTAGGCGTCATTGAAAGTGTGTAGAGTATAGCTAATTACAGTACCAATAGTATATAAAGATAAGCAAATACCTGCATTAAATACATATGAACTCAAATCTCTCCATTCTCCCTCCTTTATTAAGAACTAACTATATAAGCCAAATTAATAATAAATAGCAATCACATGGTATGTTGAATAAAATACTTTATGTCTGTTCCATGTATATATTCCATATTCTTAATTTTTTTTTGTAATATGTATTAAGTATATTATTATATATTTAAAATTTAAAATATGTGACAAAAATGCATTCAGTAAAATGTGGGTGTATAGTATGCCTCTGCCTATGTCTTCGGTAATAAAGATGTGACAGATAAGTAAGTATATATTGTAACATTCACAATTCTATATTATTCGTCATACCTTCGGTTTTACTCAAGCAAACTTTAGCAAGTTTTAAGTCAGATACAGACATCTCTAATATAAAATTATTGTATAATAATGAATCCAGTACACCTCAAGTCTATTTAAAACAAACATATATCTATTTTCAATAAAATAAATAATAAAACTGAGAGCTTTTTTTTATCAAAGGTAGCTTTAAGGGCCATTATTTAAAGCTTTGTAACACCTCATTGTAAAGTACAACTACTTATTGTAATTTAAATAATCAATGTTTTCCAGTACGATAAAATAAATTAGGTATATTTGTAACCAGATAAGCATAAACTGTGACTACATGGTGTTTTTATGCCACCTATTTCCTGTGATATGCTGAGTATAACTTGAATGGCACTTGTGTCAGATTACCTACTAGACTTTAAAATTGATTTTGCCTACAGCATTCGATAGCAAACACAGAACAATTTGTATTAGCTTATTATTATTATATAATAGGTTATTATTTATTCTGAGATGCCAATCCATAGAGTTCTGAAAATTTTGTGCTAGATTTCATCAGTTTATACTGATATAATACTACCAGTTATAATATTTGTAATGACTATATATCAATCTACTACTAGACAGTTATTAGTCTGAAGAACCCTCTGACTCCAGTTTGGTAGCCTCCTTCTGGAGCAGATCACACAAATCGAGACAGCTCTCCACCCCTCGTTACTCATCAGCATTGCCAGAATCAATGTTCGCGATGACAGATTCTGCGAGTCTAATAGATCGAAAGGAACTTTGATAACGAACGACTCGCCCAAGCGTCGCGAAGTCTGGATACCGAATGTGTTCAGACTTCGCGTCACTTGGGTGAATCCCAGTCGGAACCACAGTGGTGATATATACGGTCCGATTCAATTCATATACAGAAGCAGCATTTGAGTCTATTCGTAGGTGACAAACGTTCTGGTCTGTGTCGAGTGTCGTGGTTCATCATCATCATCCGAGCGTCTGTCCCAGTTGCGTCTCGCGACGCCCGGGGTCCGCTTTCCTACATTTTCTCCTCCACTTCGCACGGTCTTCGGCATCCCCTGTAGTGAGACCATTAGCACGCATGTCATCCCTTACGACGTCAAGCCAGCACTTCTTGGGTCTTCCCCTCTTACTGGGACCCGGCGGGGCTGACATGGCCAGACATTTGTTACCTACGTAGCCCGGCGGTTGCCGCAAGACGTGACCATACCACCAAAAGCGACACTCTTGCAACTTGTCTGCAATGTCACGGACGTGAAGGCTGCCGCGGATGCGAGAGTTTCTCACGCGGACCATCCGCGTGACCCCACACATCCACCGCAGCATCTTCCTTTCCGTGACACGCAGCTCCTGCTTGTCTCGCTCCAATATCGGCCACGTCTCACTGCCATGTAAAAGGACAGATCTAATAATGGTTTTGTAGACCTGTCCCTTCAACCGGATCGGCATTTTAGGGTCACAAATGACACCGGTCATCTCCCGCCATTTGGCCCACGCGGCAGCAATGCGTGACTTGACATCGCAATCGATGTCACTGGACGTGTGAAAAACAGATCCCAGGTATTTAACCTGGTCCGTGCGCTCGACCAAATCATCGCCTATGCGGACGGATGTGGGATCTGTCGAGTTTAGTGCCAAGTACTCGGTCTTCGCCACATTTAGTTTCAGACCGCCGTTCTCAAGCGCGCCTCAATCACGCCTTTACACGTCGCACCAATCTGCCCCTGTCCGCGTCTGCCAGCGCAATATCGTCAGCATACATGAGCAACCATGGAGGCTGCTCATGTGGGTTTCTGATGCTGTCCGATAATTCGTCTAATATTACACTGAACAGAAGCGGACTAAGGACCGAACCCTGGTGTACCCCGACGGTGATGGGGAAGGGTTTCGTGTCGCCAACAGCAGTCCGAACCATTGAATCGGAGTCACAGTACATGTCCCGGATAGTGTCAATATAGACCTCTGGAACCCCTTTGGACTGCAGTGCCCACCAGATCATCGCACGAGGAACACAGTCGAAGGCCTTCTGCATGTCTAGAAACAAACAGTGCAGAGGCGTGTTCTCCGACCTGTATTTCTCTGCGACAACCCTCAGGGCAAAAACAGGGTCCGTGGTCCCATAACCAGGGCGAAACCCATATTGACACTCCGAGAGAGTGCACTCCTGCCGGATCCGAGAGTCTATAATCCTCTCGAAGATCTTCATGGTGTGGGACATCACCTTAATACCGCGGTAGCTCCCGCACTCCTGCACTGACCCCTTACCTTTGAAGACTGGAGTAATAATACTCAGTCTCCATTGGTTTGGGATCTGCCCGCTGAGGAGTATGCGGTTAAAAAGGTTTACTAAGATGCCCACACCGCGAGGACCCATCGCCTTCCAGGCTTCGATGGGGACTCCATCGGGTCCGACAGCTTTCCGATTCTTCATGCGGCGAAGCGCAGTCAGGACTTCTCCAGGCGTTACCGGTGGCACTAGTCCCTGATTCGGAGGGAGGTCCGGAGGCTGCACCTCTTTGTGCTGTTTATTAAGCAGCTCGTGGAAGTACGAGCGCCATCTCTCCTTTACCGCGAGGTCTTCGCTTAACAGGTTGCCCTCAGGGCCTTTTACACAGCGACACTTGGATATATCCTGTGCCGCTTTGACCCTGGAGCGCGCCAGCTTATAGATGAGCTTCTGTCCCTCAGACGATTCCAGCTTATCATACAGAGATTGTAAGTGGTCACGTCTGGCTCTGGCTACAGCTCTCTTTGTGGCGCGCTTAGCAGCCCTGTACGCGTCGCGGTCTTCAGGGGATCCGGTCGCTTGCCACTTTTTAAAGTGGGCTTTCTTCTCCCTAGTCTCCCTCTGGACTGCGTCGTTCCACCACCAAGTTTCCTTGTCACATTTGCGTCCACCCTTAGACTTACCGAGCACCACCTTCGCCGCTCCAAGGATGGCCGCCTGAACTTTGTCCCAGTAATCTTGAACTGGTTCGTCTTCAGTGTCGGTGCACTTGTCACCGACAGCTGAGAAGAACTCCTGGGACCTAGTTTCATCAAGCAGCCACCATCTGATGCGGCGCTGGCACCGCTCGATGCGTTTGCCTTTGGGCTTCACGCAGAGGTCCATGACAAGGAGACGGTGTTGTGCAGTAAGACTCTCACCGGGTATGACCTTGCAGTTGGCCACCTTGCCGATGCTGTGTCGCCTAGTGAGTAGGAAATCGATCTGAGTTGTACGCCTCCCGTTCTTGTAGGTGATGAGATGTTCGGATTTCTTTTTAAAATACGTGTTCACAATGGCCAGATCGGCAGCCGTACACGTTCTGAGGATAATTTCTCCTTCAGCGTTGCGGGTGCCGTATCCAAAACCACCATGAACACGCTCAAACTCCTCACACCTCTCACCCACATGACCGTTTAGGTCGCCGCCCAAAACGTTTACCTGTGACAACGGAATGCTCCGAAGCACTCCCTCGAGTTGACCCCAAAACGACATCTTATCGGCGTCGCTACAACCGGCCTGTGGCGCGTAGGCACTTATCAGGTGGGTAATAATCCCATCGATAAGCACCCTCACGATCATAAGCCGGTCGCTACAGCGTTTCACCTCCAAGATGCCACTCTGCAGCCCCTCGGAGAGCACAACGGCCACTCCGTTCTCCACACCAGGCGCACCCGTGTAATACAGCGTGTAGCCGTTCTGCAAGGGCCGGGCTCTGTTGCCCTTCCACCGAGTAATCTCAGGTTATCCAAGCTTAATTCCAACGCCATTCACGCCAACTACTTGTCGATCATAGCAACCTCTGGTTCATGTATGAATGGAATAGACGAAGATCTTATACGCCAATCATAGGAAAAATGAGAAAGTGCCAATAATAGCCAGTGCCAGATTCTCTTTCCAACAATGTCGCCGGCAAATAATTTAAAGCGGGTTCTGATGATGAAAGATGATAAATGATATGAAAGACATCCTTCTAACACTCTATTTAGAATAATTTATACGGAATACCCATGTTAAAAAAGATTTGCAGTAATTGCGTCACAAATATTGGGATGGAGATGGATCCAAAACCGATCTTCGTTCTACTCAATTTGATGGTTGCGTAACTTACAATAGCAACAAACGAGGGACCTACACAAATACTATTATTGTGCGCCTTGGCACTTATAGACAAGTCCACAGCAATACTCCATTTAAAACCAAAGGAATACTGTAAAAGCCTGTTATAGCTAAGCAAGAACATGCTCATGGTAATTGATGCAATTGTAGGACACGGTATCTTCAACAAGCACCTGCATGTTGTAGGGATCACAAAGGCTGAATCGATGTAGGATAATTTTTTTAATGTCATTTCAAGATTTCATCACTTTATGCCATCTCTGCAAAGAAAACTGGCCTGTTGGCCTAATTAGTTAGCCAGAATTTATACCGACGAATAAGTACGATGATATATCTATTTCAAAGTTATGTTGGTCGGTTTTATCGCTGCCATGCTCTGAGGCCTAACTTGCTAGTGATTACATGAGTAATTGCCTAAACCACAGGACTCATAAATTACCATTGTATTGAGAATCAGCAAAAAACGTTGATTTGTGCGTTCGGTACTAGACGCGCGCCTCTTTGAGGAGAGCAATGGATAATACCCATTATTTAAAAGGAGTAAATAACAATAGATTATTCATATATACCAAAAGCGTTGCAAACGACACCTGATTGAGTTATGTTTGGTTATCACCGATTCCTATAGACGTTTGGAACACATCTATAGGCATCGGCATTTTGGAACAAAATTAGAAAATATGTATTTAAATAACTAATTGAATAAGGTTTATTCACCAATACAACGATTCGTGTCATCTTCGCGTAACCGGTTATTTTCATGAGCACCTGCGTTTTAAGATTCCGTTTTTCAGGATATCCCATGAACGACAAGGCGTTGTCTCCTTCGCCTGGTTACATAAGAATTTTTTCAAGACTCACCCTATAATCTTGGAGTCTGTCTTTCATCTGTTACAGTTGTTTTACTTATTTAACACACACAAATTTTATTGTTTTTTTAATAAGGCCGTCCAGGTAAAGGAAACAGGATCGGTTTAGAGCCTATCCTTCTTCTTTTTTTGTCCCTATTCACCTACGAGCAGCGTGGACTGTATTGCCCTGTATCTCATTTGAAGTTTAAAGGGCAAAGCTTTGTGTTACTAACAGTGAACCTCGAATGAGTTATATTGTCAATACGCTTTTATAGCTTTCTTTACATCCCTAGGCAGGCACAACCCTGGCTGAATAATATAGTATGCTGTATACATAATTAATTCCATTTAAAGATTCTATCTGCTAAACCGTATGTTTAGCATTTGTCAATCAAAGAAAGTGCACGTCTTTAATCAACCGAAGTGTATCACTTCCTTAGAGATAAAAAGTACTAAGCTGCTTCAGTCGGGATAGAGTAATTTAAATTTTATTACTTTCTGCCAATGCGTACAGTGTCAGTAATCAGGAGTCTAGCGATTGTGACGGCTCTCAATGATATTGAACATGCGGTTGATATTAAACATGTCGTTTCAATGGGTGAAGTGTTACTGGTATTTTCGGTAAGGCAAGCAGCGATATCTGCCTAAAATACCAATACAAAAAATTCACATGTAGTTTGTCTATCTACCCTTTCGAATATACACACATATTACAGGAACGCAAGAAGACGATGATAATATTTTATTCAACCTTTTGTTTTAGCAGAGTTCCAGGACTATTCAACAGACTTACTATGTTTCCACATCTTGACACTAGAAGGTTAAGTCTGAAATAAACAGTCGGTTATTTTAAATGTATCACGATTGACTCATGTGCAACATTGTAATTAACCCGCAGTCATCCATTCAAAAGGTTATGATATGATATCTCAATTATGTAACGTAACCAAAAACGTATTATGTCTGCCGCTGTAACAACGTCTCTATAACATCTTCTAAAATGCCCTAAGAAAGGGTAGAATTTTGCATTAGATACGAGCGGTTTAGCAGACTGAAGTGGTTCCAGAGGACGCAGGTTCAAATCGCTCAACCTCGTCAAAAATATCCACACTAAATTAGCTCCTAAAACTTTTTCACATACTTGATGTGAAAAAGTTTTATAATTTCAAGGCTTTATGGTACTGCAAAAATCCTGAAAAATATAGCCAAATCCTAGCTGGTCCTAACAGCCAATCAAAGCACACTCTGAGCTATATGCGAGTAGATTGAGATATTATGAAGCAACCAAAAATATACGGGAAATGATGGAATACAAATATATTTTCCCTATTGCCTAGGTATAGGCTGTTCATATTGTTATGTTCAGAAGTCTGCAAGAACCCCGTGGGAAAAGTTACGACGTAATTAGTATAAACAAACGGCTTTGCCGGGAGTATATTTTAACAGGAAATTATACTATGTCTGCGGAGAACTAAATATAAATGGAGACTGTTGTACTTGTGGATTTATTGCCTCTATTTTTATATCAGAATGGTTGAAGAAATAGTTTTGTTGGTGAAACCGCACGCAGTGACAAGCCGTTGGCTCCAGAGCTAAATTTATTGATTTTACCTACTTAAATATTGCGCTCTAATATAATGTCGCGATATTTGAAGATGTTTATTGGGTTTTGAAATAATTTCAAGGTTGCCCTGTCTGGCAACAGGCAGGTATATCGCAATTAAATTTTATTTGTTCTTCACACGGATATATTTAGTTGTTAAAAATGTATAATAAAATTCAGGTACTAACGCGATCATGCTTATTTTCTTGGATTTGCTTGATGTTTCTACTAAATTGTATCAGCTGTAGTCACAAGCAGACTTACTTTGTTAGCAATATCCGATCCGTAGCTGTTAGCAATACTAACTTTTAAACTCTGTCTGCTTGTGACCAGTAAGCACGACCGTATTAATATATATTTTAAAATTTTCAACTTTATTTTTATCATGCGACGCAACAAATAGTTAATATTTTGTTGTTTTAGCGTTTATATCAGTTTTATCCTTTGTGATACCCGAATTTCGGTCGAAAGACTTCTGCATCTCTTGCAAAAGGCAATGCAAGGGTGTCTTCTTCAACCTGTAATTCATCAGTATCTTTAATGCGAATGGGTCAATACTTTTTGACCGACTAATATAATGTCACTCGAAATCAATACTGACAATCCAAGATGGTCGCATAATCTGTCGCAGTCGGGACTCATAAATTTAATGGTGTGGGACATAACCCTTATTCGCCGATGACTACCGTATTCCTGCACCAACCCCTTGGTTTTAAATACTGACTCATGAATTTTTGACTGCCTCTGTGGTGCGGCGGGAGTGCATCCGACTGCTACGCAAGAGGTCGTGGGTTCGATTCCCACCCAGGATAAAACTTTGTGTGATGAGCACGACGGTTTATTCTGTGTCTGGGTGTTATTGGAACGAAGTTCCTTACGGCAGGCTTGGAGGAGATAGGGATTTTGATGCGCGACCGAACTGAAAAAAATGTGATAAGTGAAACCGTAAGAAAAAGTCCGTGGAATAAAACCGTTAAATGAGACGTGCGCAGGCGCGACAGTCGTTTGTTTTGCTAATTGTGTCGATTCTACATTAGCCGAAGGAACTTCGTTCCTACCTGGTGTCCCACGACACCACATCTTTTATTTATCTATAATATGTATGTAGGTATTTAGAAATATATAAGTATGTTTATCAGTTATCTGGTTACCATAGTATAAGCTCTGCTTAGTTTGGAATCAGATGGCGTTGTGTAAGTTGTCCCAACGATATTTATTATCTTTATTTACTGGGGGAAATATGTTTTAGAGTCATGGTAAAACAATATAACGATTTGTTTTAACTAGTTGAATAAAATTTAAATCAATAAATTTGTTCATATCCAAGGAGACGTTGAAAAAGATTAGTTCTGAGAAGCTCACCCACTTAAGCAACCGTGCAAACTTGCAAACCCCGAACTTAAAATGCTAAAGAGAAAAAGTTGAGCTACTGGGATTTAAAACTAGTAATGTTACATGATAGAAATACATACAAGTATTTATTGTAGCAGATACGCAATGTTCTAACGAAAGCAAAAATACATAAAGAGAATTCTTTGCAGTCAGAAGTAATTATGGTTTAACAGCATTTCTACGAAGTATTGTAGTTAACTGAAAATACCTATCTAATAGAACAAACATAGACTTTACTGGCGTAAACCGACGGAACGCTACACTAGCGTTAGATTTCGTGAAGTTGTTTCATTCATCATTTCATTTCAGCTAAATTATAACTGTGAAAAAGTCCTGTTAGACTAGGAACAATGTGTGATGTTCTTCCGCCCCAAAGCAGGATTAGTCCTCTAAGGACCAGCCAAAGTGATGACGCCTGGTGAAAACGACGCAGCTCAAAACGTTGATCTTGAGCTCATTCTTCAGCGCGAAAATTCTCATCAAATCTCGCCAGTCATTCAAGTGTAAGCTCACACGAGAGAACGAGTTAAAATGTCTCTCGGCAATTTGTGAAGGGAATATAAGAAGTACAGTTTGCTGGGTCAATTCGGAAATGTCGTTTGTATATAATTCACAGCAGTTCCATCTGAAACTTGAAATTTTTAACTTCCATCGCTTCCTTTTTATATTTTTGCTGTTAATCTCCCTTCCTACTACTCGCTTCCTCGTTCCAGCCTTTTGGTCAAGATAAGCAGTTACCATACGCTTCCTTATCGCATACACTTTGGCATTGTTGCTTTGATGCATTGAAAATCAGGCAACCAGACCGAAGCCATCTCATTAGCCACGGCAATGTATACTTGATTATAAATTAATGGATAAAAGGCAAAATGTAATTTGTTTGGTTACAGCGGTGTGCTTCGTCTCTTTCCTGTTAGTTGAACGAAAGAGCTGTATCTCTTTCAGGCTAGTGATTAAAATGTAGCGGTTCTTGTAGTCTTAATTAATTGCTCAGACTGTTTTTATTCCTCGAGCTTCTGAACACGGTTCCATTTGTAACTTAGGGGTCAATTAAAAAAAAAAGTTGAAAGATTACATTTCGGTACACACAGTGCGGAAGTCCCATCCATTGTTCCCTACATAAAGAGTTGGTTAAATGAAATGGTGTTAACTGACGTGGGGTGATACTTTGCAATCAGACTCCGAATAAACGAATCGACATTTAGCTTTTGCCCGTTACAACGAATGCCGCTATGCTTGATGTATACCTACTTCAAGGTATTCCCTCATTTCCGAGTCAGTGTTGAGTCAGATATATATTAGTATTTTTTTTTCTTTTACGTTACATTACGTCAAGACCTTGGATATTTCGGCCAATGATTGAACTGCAAAATTCATTGTGAAAACATCTGCGGTCTAGCGTGGGTAATTCGGCTAGGCCACAAGTGACCCTATACATACATACATATACATCATAAGGCTCAAAGTAGAGTTGCTTCAGAGTTTCGAGCCCTTGGTTGGACCCCTTACACCAATACTAAGACTACGGTACGGCACCCAGAGGTGTTCTACTCGTGCAACCAACGCAACCGGATAAAAACCCTCTGATTTTCGTTTAGAACCCCCAATGGTAAAGCTAATAGACTGCATAATCTGGTTTATATTTTGTTGGTGGTCTATATATTGAGGATTGATTAGCTTAGCGGTTTGTTTTAATGACGGTGAGCTCACTGACGTTGTTAAAATGTCAAAGAATAGTCGCAAAAGAATTTCACTGAAATTAAAATATTCGTATATGTTACGTATAAAAGTAGAACGCTGCCGTCTGTAATTTATGATTTAATAAGAACTTTTTATAGTTCGTGCGTTGACTCCACACAATATCATTATAATGGAATGCTTTTGTTAGACCGTAGTGTTAATTTTTTATCTCTGCAATGCTGCTAATTTTCTGGTCAAGGCTTTTTTGTTAGACGTTTAACATCGTATTTTCCCGGTACTGTACTGTTTTTAGTTGATTTGCTTATTTATTCCAATAAAAAAACTTTGCGAGTATGACTAACTTTGGAAATGGGTTACCGCTGGGTGGTATTTCCGTTTACGAGCGTAACCGTGCTTCGGAAAACACCTTAAGCTATTAGTCCTGGTTGCCCGTAATATGGCAGTCATTAAACCAAGTTGAAGGCCATATGGGCGGCTAGAAAAGTTTCAACAGCAGGTAGCCACAACCTGCGTCTGTCTATTTCAACACGGCATTGGGCTCACCACCTATTACGTAGGACAGGAATGCATACGGTAATATGTGGGCGTATAGAACGCCACAGCCACACCTACGGGGACAAGGCGTGATTGATAAACATAAATCTAACTATAGACTACGCACTAACTGTGCATCAAAGCTTCGTCGGGAGGGATCCCTCACACCTAAAGAAAATATGGTGGCGTACTATTGCACGCCTCATAAGCGAAGCGTTGAGGTGGGTACTACTGTCACTTCGCGCATAACATCTGATTTTTCAAACTTAAAATGTCTCTATTTATCATATATTGCACTTGTAAAATAATATATACACACACATACTCGTATCAAGAAAAAACACTATTTTTAACACTCATGATATTTTTGATGCCATCTTTGTTATTTAAACTAGTTAAAAAACTGTTTTAAAATGTTCCGTCTTGGACGTCCGTGTGTCTGTATGTTACGGATATTTTCTTGTTAACACGATAACGACCGAAATACTTTTCTAATCGCGTCTTTTTTTTTCTCTCACGCTTCAGTATAATTAGGAATACAACCCTTTCAATTTTCACGGTCTGATTCGATGTGGTTTAATTGTTGTTATCTTTACTTTATTTATTTCATTTCAAAAAAAATAGAATTACAAGCTTACAAACTTTGCTATGAATTATCGCGTAGGGGACGCGATAATTCATAGCAAAGTTTGTAAGCTTGTAATTCTATTTTTTTTTATAATATAATAAACGGCGTGCACTTTTGGGTTTCCCATTTTTTTTTTGAAGTTTTCTTAACTCATCTTTTGAGCAAAATTACTAGCACTTAAAGATATCCAGCAGAGCAAAACGTATTCCGTCCCTCTCTTTCAATCTCTCCTAATGTTGTGCAAGGCATTTATTTATTAGTTTTTGTACACACAAATCATTAAGTCATAATATTTTTTTAAATAATTGACTTGACCCCTTAGCGACAGGGTAATCAAGACCCAAAGGTCTGACAGTACATATTGTTAGCCACTGTAGTGATGTTTCCAACACCAGACGATGTGCTATGACGAGCTCATAAATACATTACGCCTTCCGAATCCATACGAGAAGTTATCATGACGTCAGAGTATAATATGATCTTGAGTTACATTTTGAAGCATAATATCGCCAAACATACAAATTATGGCTTGCAGCTGTGATGAAAAATAGTTTGTACCTAATATTTATGTAATAATACCAACGTTTTTTCTAGCAGAGTAGAATATAGAATAATCCCCCCCCCCACTCCACAGACTGTTACAATATATTCTTACTCAAACTCCATGGTTTCCAATGGGCGCTGTAAAAAGCATGAATTGTTTTGACGGTGTTCTGTTAGTGGTTAGCGGTCCTCATGCGTTGGCGTCCCGCATTATGTTGCCTGGCTGCGTGCACACACAGTTTGGTGTATTGAATATATTTTATACAACACAAAGTCTTTTATAGCGCCACCCAAGATTCGTAGTATTAATTAGTTTAGGTCCTCTCCGCTACATGACCCTAGACTCTACAATCTATACTAATATTACACATCTAAAGAGTTCATTTGTTGGTTTATCTTAGTACGAGTACGACTCGACTATTTTAAAATTAAAAGCCGATCTATTTTTATTCTATATTTTATACCATTGCCATTGCTTCAAATATCAGTTCTCTACTAAATGTATTTATATATTTTATATTTTACAATTGCTTTTACAAGTACGTTCAATAACCTCTGGCAGTTGTTGCAAACTATTTTAATATCACGAAGATATTTATATAGGTACAATACCTGTTCTAACAGAGCGTCGGAGGTGGGACCCTCTCAAACAAAGGCCTTAGGGTATTGCGATAGTACGTTGATTCATAGTTTGTGGTTAAAGGGATGATTGCTGTTAGTTTATGATGATCTCGTTTATTACTGTATATATAACCACAGTATAAAAAAATGTCTGCTGATAGGTATTATATTGTTTGCGTTGTTCTTAACCGCATTAGAAGAAAACAGTGATTTATCCAGACATTTATTGAAAAAATATAAGCTGCTATTATTTGTTCTAAACAAATGATCTGATGATTCATTCACATTATAATACTTACTTAACATTTACACCTTAACCCCGAAGTAGTGGCAGAGGCATACTATACACCCACATTTCACCGTAAGCATTGTTGTCCTACATAACAGGAGGCGAGTCGTGTTGCCGTGTTGAAATGGGCAGGCGTAGGTTATGGCGACTTGATGTTGTATTGTTTTAAAGCGTCCATAAGGTTTTCAACTTGGCTTGCTATATTACTGGAAATCGGAACGAACGGATTAACGTACCTTCCGAAGAACGGAACCGCTTATCAAATACATATGTCACAAAGCGCAAAGCGGTCACCCATCCAAAGATCATCTATACCTAACAAAAGATGCTTCACGTATTATCGTTTACAGAACACTGAGTTACCGGGGTTACGAGCGCTTCACACACATTATAATACTGTTGAATATTTTGTGAGCCCAACATTATACTGACCTATATTCGGCAAAAATGCGACACCTAGTTCGGCGGCTCAGTAATTGAAATATCCTGTTCGAGTCAATAGTGTGAATTGACTAATCGAGGTCAGAGCGTAGGCTCGTATATTCATTTGGAAAGATTGCATTTACAGGTGGGATTAGATGTACCTATTATTATTTTTATTAACTATTTGCACTCTGTATCCATGAAGAGGTAGTCCAAGAGAACAGATCACAGGCTTCGCGTTCCATGCATACTTCTTTCTGTTTCTGCAGATTCATAAATCGTTTTATACACGCTTGTCTAGATGTTCTAGAACTTTTGACCTTTCCGTTTTTGAGCAATCTGGGGGCCGAGTCTGCTATTTCAATCGTGTCGTGTGATTTTGATAGTTTTTCGTAGTCTACTATTACAATCGTACTCCAATAGACTTCTATCGGTCGGCCTGATTTAATTCTACTAACACGTACCACGCCAGTTGCCGCTAGTCAGTTGCAGTTTTGTTAATCTACTAACATTGTGACAGCTAAAAACAGCGATCCTGGTTTAATTCTTCGGCTTGTCAATAGTAGACTCGGCCCCCTGTTCACGTGTTCTTAGTATTCTATACCTCTTAATTACTTACACCAAAATAAGTTTTTATTAAAGTGAATGTGTGAAAGAGGAGTCCATCGCATCAATCTTTTAAAAATAGTTGTATCACTGTTAATTGGTATCATAGTTGTTAAGAAGCTCGGATAGATGACTCTGGTCATACGCTTAAATGGCGATTAAAATATAGTGAAGAATTCCAACTTATTTCGGTACGGTTCGGGTAGTTCGGTGGCTAGAACATTGTCCTGGTTAGGCAAAGGTCACGGGTGCAATCCCCGTCTCGAACCAATTTGTCTTTTTTCACTTTAATAAAAAATATGTAAAATTTAGAATACTAATTTCTTTAAAAAATGTATACTGTCACCAAACTACTACTGTGCCATTCAGTCCTTCACACAAAGAGCTGAAGATTTTGCCCGCGTTGCATCGCTCTCATGTGGCTCCAGGAAGCCGGAGAGGCGGAAAGTGGTCGAGCGGGTGCTATAAGACCTCTGCGAAACACGATGGGCGCCAACTGTCATTTGACCATCGGTCTGCGGATTCCCGATAAATTCAACATTGCTTTTTTTCGTTTTGAGCGCTCTTAGCAACCACTACGGGACCAATTTACCCTCCATCGAAAAGCCCCCTCGCTAAAAGTTGTTATCTACATCAAGGATTGTCCATGCCAAGTTGCATGCAAATCCGATGAAAAATGCGACCTGTAGACTGAATGGACGGACGGACTGTCGGACATCAATAGTATTTTTCCCGTACCAAAGGAGTTAAAACTTTCAGTCCACCACAGTCGACTACATAAGATTCGGCGATTCTTTCGAGGGTAACTATATACGCTCTTACAACAAGCTTCCCTGTGACCTAAGCAATTTAAATAAAGTTAAAAAGTTAATAAAATAAAGCTTTGTGAAAAAGGGTATTAAGGATAGGGACGCCTAAAAATGATCTGCTGATAAAGTGAAATAATATTATATTGTAAATAGGCAATCAAAAAAAAGCTAAGTTTCTTGCCGGTTCTTCTCAGGTGGGCCGCGTTCCGAACCGGTGGTCACTTTAAATATATTAAATTTTCTCTAGTTTTAGTGTATAACGTTTTATAAGCGCCGTTAAAATGGTCTATGCAAAATAAAGATATTGCACGCCTCATAAGCGAAGCGTTGAGGTACTGTTACTTCGCGCAAAACATCTGATTTTTCAAACTTAAAATGTCTCTATTTATCATATATATTGCACTTGTAAAATAATATATACACAAACATATCAAGAAAAACACAATTTTTAACACTCATCATTTTTTTGATGCCATTTTTGTTATTTAAACTAGTTAAAAAACTGTTTAAAAAAGTTTTGTCTTGGACGTCCGTGTGTCTGTATGTGCGTATTATTTTCTTGTTAACACGATAACGACCGAAATACTTTACTAATCGAGTCTTTTTCTTTTCTCTTACGCTTCAGTATAATTAGGAATAGAACACTTTCAATTTTCACGGTCTGATTCGATGTGGTTTAATTTATCTTTTTTTCAATATTTTCGAAAATGATCGTATATTAACTTTTAAAAAACAAATGATGCTTGTATTTACAACAAATTATTAAATAACCTTAAAATATGATAATTTAAAATATATTAATATAAGGAGTCCCTCTAGGCAAGGTTCCGAAGATACTGGCAGCGTTCCCCCTTTGAATAGCTAAACTAATTCTTTGGCCGAGGTAGCTGCCAGCTCTTCGGTCTCCTGTGATGTCGACTAACCTTTTTGCTATTTCTTTAAAAAGCCTTGTAGCCCTAGGACCCCACGGACCAAGGGTCTCGACACCGAATGGGACAAAATCATATTCGGAGCCTAGACCCCTGTATTTGCATGCTTTAGCTTTTTCAGCCGCTTCACAAGTATATATCGTATATTAGCGTCATCTATGGTAAGAGGTATATGGTACTGTCTAATAAACATTATCGTAAAGTTGTTAACAATTGCGAATATAGATGTCGCTGTGCACAACTCTTGGCTCGTACAATAAAAAGGAACGACTAGTTTTAATTTTTAATATTTAACTATTTTTTTTATAATATAATAAAAGCGTGTGAGGCGTGCAATTTTGGATTTTCCAAACTGTTTTTAATTTATTATTTTTATTTATTGAAGAAAGGGACGGGAGACGACCTAATTTATAAAAGGAACATACCATCCAAATTTTTAAATTCTAAGTTCAGCTCACCGACAATTAAATGTTGCTCGCTCACTCGCGGTCGCGCCCTAATAGAGACGAAAGTAATATAAATACCGCGTGAAAAGTTTACGTTCTGCTTGCAGCGCGAAAATAGCATATGCAGCCTGTCAGTTGCCAGCCATTCATCTGTAGTCATTAGTGTATTCGTATGTGTAAAGACGAATCCTGGACACGCTTGGTGATATTGACTCCTTGCTTTGTAGTTCACCTGTATCAACTCGGCATTGAAATTGTTAGTACCAACTCTAAAATCACAGCTGTTGATGAACCAAATGCAATTTCATCAGAGAACTTACGCTTATTTGCTGGCAATATTCTTATCTTATTATCAGCGACGACATAATCCCATAAAACATCAATCATTGATTTGTAAATAGAAATACGCCACTATGGGTGATCAGAGAGAACAGATACAGTAAGCTTATAGACGAAGATTCACGGTCCGTGGAACACGTTTATGACGTAATTAGATTAGCCAGGTTTGATGATACAACTGTTTCTAGCATATATGGACAACCTCTGGGCCAACAGCATCAATCCAGCCTGAGAGGTAATCAGAAATATAAGGTGTACCTAAAAAAATATTATTTTAGTAAATTACGTAGTTACGATACGCAATATGGCAGGGCTGAATGAAAATGTCAGCGTTAAGCTGGAAAAGGGTGTGCTCCGTTGGTTTGTACACGTCCAAAAAATGAGTGAGGAACGATTGACGAACAATATTGTGCGAAAGTAGAGGGTAGAAGGAGTCAGGGTAGGCCGAACACGTACATTACACACGTACCGAACATATTGCTTAAAAATGGAAAAGTCAAAAGTACTCGGATACCCAGACGTGCGTGTATTGCGATTTGCGAGCGATTGATGAATCTTGAAGAAGCGAAAGAAGTATGCATGGATCGCGAAGCCTGGCGAGCTGTCCTCTCTGACTATTCCGTCAGGAATACAGCGTGAAGATAGTTAGTTAGTTTTAGTTAGTAAAAACAACAACCGTGTTCGGCTTATACTTTTAACTAATGAATAAATTTAATCCTATCTCGTGGGTGGGGTGCTAGTTTCCTTACAGTCCACAACATGTAAAAAAAGACCTTCTGTTTTACCTACAGCCCCGTTTTCGTTAAGTCACAAAATTAGGCTCTCAGCTAGGCAAAGTTATTGACAAACTTTGCTTATCTGAGGGCCTAATTTTGTTGATGATTGGAGTTTTAACATCTTATCAGACGTGCCTAATAAATTTACATCTATAAGTTAATGAATGTATTATGATCTAGGGGTAATCAGAAATGAGAGGAACCTAAGTTAAAAATAAAATAAAATAAACGTGACTGTTTTTTGCATAATCTATTTTGGGTTTTATCTGTTTCAACAATTTATGTATAATATGTATGTATTTTGTTATATTTAAGTATTTTTATCAGTTGTCTAGATCCCATACCACAAGCTTATATTAGCTTACTTTGGGATAGACGTGTAAAAAAATGACCCACAATGGTTAACAAAAAGTTTGTAATTTAGCGAGGGTCTACTTATCTATATTTGAATGGGCTTTGTACAGGCTCTTACGTGGGCGAGCCTAAATTTACCCTCGACTAAGATATTCGGACTCTTCTTTGTTCTATGAACGTATTGAAATGGACACCTACGCAATGGTTACCGAGTATCCGTCCTACGCATTTTCCTGTCCTTTCTGACAATTATATCTGAAGACCTTTTAATGTTATTTATGATTAGTTCTACGTAGGTCGACTTACTCTTATGTGGGTCGAGATTGAGGCTTGTAGTCCAGAACGTTTATCAATACTCAATCGACGCTTGAGAGTAGATTTTATAAGGCAAAATCTAGCCTCAAGCGTTGATTGAGAAACGTTCTTGAGTGTTGATAAACGTTCTGGAATACGGCTCTTATTCATCTAAGAAAGATGGGGTAACTGAAAAAGTGGTAATACCATTTGACCCATTAATGCAAAACGATCGGTTCAAGCAATTTAATGATTTAACCGGAAATGTCGGGGATATTAATGGTGTTTTTTTATGTGAAAAAGCGTTATTGTCGGTATTTGATTCGTATATCCATCACGCCTTATCCCCGAAGGGGTGGCAGAGGCATATTATATGCCCACCTTTCACCGTGTGGATTTCTGTCCCACGTAATAGGTGGTGAGCTCATTGCCGTGTTGAAATAGACAGACGCAGGTTGTGGCTACCTGCTGTTGAATTTTTTTATGCCGCCCGTTAGGCATTCAACCAGGCTTAACGACTGCCATTTTACTGGCAACCGGGACCAACGGCTTAACGTGCCTTCCGAAGCACGGAAACGCTCGCAAATGTAAATGCCACAAAGTGGTCACCCATCCGAGGACCAGCCATAGTGAAAGTTGCGTAACTCAGTGATCGTTTACAGAACACTGAGACCGCGGGGCCACGAGCGCTTCATATTGGTATTTGATTCGTCAAAAGCATTATTTTTCCAATTGTATCCATAACAATCTAAGTAATATATAAAGCTGAAAAGTTTGTTTGTTATGTTGAACGCGCTAATCTCAGGAACTACTTGTCAAATTCCTTTTGTATAATATACATCATCACGCTACTACCCTGAAGAGCGTAGCAGTAATCATAAATGTCGACTAATGGGCAAATTTTTATACATTATTGTAGAAAATATAAGCAACGGGATTAAATAGGTGCGACGGGAGTTCGTATAATGTCACAGGCGAAGCCGTGGGGGTCACCTAGTATCAAATAAACCGTATAGAATACAATCATACCTAATAATAATCCAATAACCAAATTCAATAAGATACTTCTCTTTAAACCTATTCAAGGAGCGAGTATATTGATGTTCTGGATGTTGCATGCATGTATCACAATACATACAATTACTCCTCAACTAAACAACATAACAATATACTAACATCAATCCAAACGAAATGCAAGTTTAATGTACTTTGAATATGGTTCAATTGCAATCAACGACAAATTTATATAAACAATATGCGTAAAAGTTACCTTAAAAATTCAACAATAAGGTTCATAATTGTTCGGCAAATGTTTTGTCGAATATTTACCACTGACAATGATGGATGGTAGGAACCTCGTGAAAGACACATTATGGTAGGGACAACATGCAAACACGCTGCCACCGATACCAGTATGTGTTAACACGTAGCATGTGATCCGATAATTCAAATCTATGGTCGACTGACCTCGTTGACAAGCATCCTACCTGTTGTTGTTACCCCAATACCAAAGGCTTAAACACTTTTTTTTTCACTGTTCTAAAAATATAACAGGTCTTTTTTCAATTGCAGATAAAAGATACGAGCTCTATGGTCTGACTTTGCTCGCTGCTAACTTGTAGCCCTACAACTGTAGCTATTCCACATTAAGGACAATAGTATGCAATGATGCACCAAGCCTAGCAATACGCCTCTCTCTCCCGTCTCTGTGACTACCCTGTCAGAGATACATCGTAACATAGATAGATAGTGGTCAATGGTTTTATTGGGTATTTCTGCACTAGCACTCCTGAAGAATACTTTCATGTTTGGAACTCCCACCATACAGCTTTATTGATGTCTAATGCCAACCATTTTTCTTTTTTCATAATACAGAAAATACTTCCTCGACTGACGAACTGTGTTCCCTACATTGTGTAAACATAGCCATCCATATCCAGTTGTTATTACACCTAATTTCGCTACTGCAATATTTGCTCATGCAAATTGTCGGAGTCGTACAATCCTGGATATTTAAGCAGAGTTTGATCAGGAATCTGTTTAGACCACCACAGTGGGCATCTACTTTTGAGTTGTGAATTAATCACTTATTCCGCACCTCATTATTAGAATTTCGCCTGTACTCACACAGGCGCATTGATTTAAAAAAAATGGTTACACCTTGTAGTAATATCCGTTATTTTTTATATTATAGTGCTTTTTGTCATTGTATCCACTTGGTTAGGATGGATTAAACGACCCATTAGAAATGTCTAGTACCTACCACCTTCATCTCAGAGATTTATTTTAAGACATGCGATCAAAGAAGCCAAACCAAATTATTTTGCCCAATCTCTTTCTGTGTCATTTGTCTCTGAAAGCATCAACACTAGTTCTGTCTTAAGATGTAGGCCAAGTAATATATACATTGGTACTGGTGTCTAAGCACTTTAATTTCCGGTATGAAAATGGTTTAATATATTTACGTGCTGTGAGACGTTTTGTCGTGAATATTCATTTCATTTTCAAAATTTGACTTATATTGTTGTCACATTTTTGTATCTTTTAAATAATGTTATCACTCTGCTTTTACAAAAAAGGGGGAAGTTATAAATTTATCCTGTGGCTTCATAACTCAATTCACATCAAGTTAGTCTTTCCCTTATGACCGATTTTGATATACCTAACGAATGGAATTCTCATACTTCAAGTGGTACAGTTGACATAAAAGTTTTTGTAACATCTTTTAAGGATAACACGTTTATCACGTGACGTGTCACTATCTATGTTGGAATTTGAAAATCGTGTTTCTTTTTAATATGTACGTAGCGTTATGATTGTCTCGAACTTAAGTAACGCTTCTATTTGCGACAGTAATGTCGGAGCAATTGCTCGCTACACAGTATTGCTTTCAGTGTAACATGAAAAACCGCCTTAGGCTTGTATGAATTCTCATCCCTTACCTATATTATTAAACTTGCTTCCCCAGGCACTTGTCTAACTAACGTAAAAACTCTCGTTGCTCATTAAAAACGTTTCCTTTAGTCTAAAAATGACATACATACATATTGTCACGCCTTTATCCCCGAAGGTAGGAGGCATTCTATACGCCCACATTTTACCGTATGCTTTTTTGTACCACGTAACAGGTGGTGAGCCCATTGCTGTGTTGAAATGGATAGGCGCAGGCTGAGACCTGCCGTTATCAAGCAAAAAGATTTTTTTCAATCCGCCCAAAAGGCTTCAACCATGCTTAACGACTGCCATTTTACTGGCAACCGGGACCAACGGCTTAACGGGCCTTCCGAAGCACGGAAACGCTCGCAAATGTAATTTCCACAAAGTGGTCACCCATTCAAGGGCCACATATAGCGAATGTTGCTTAACGCAGTGATCGTTAACAGAACACTGAGTCAGCGGGGCCACGAGCGATCAAACGATATGTTAGTATTTTTAACTACTTTAAACAAAGGGGCACAGGGATTTCAAATAAGTATAATATGTAAATATTACGACAGAGATGGCGAAGTGCTCTGGACATCTGACAAGAAGGAGACAATGTGTGGAAAGAGTTTAGAGAGGCCTTTGCCCAGTAGTGGGACCTGGGTAAGAAAAACTATTTCAGTAGCTGGTAGGCGCATAGCACAAACAAAATATTTTCAAACCAACTGTTATGTGTATATATTCTATATTTCAAGGTAAATTTGCTCTAAGTAATGTAAAAAATTTAAAAATTAACTAAACGATTTATAAGCATTTTATTTAATGAATAAATAAAACGCTTATAATGCATAAACGAATCGATAAACGCATTATGCATAACGTAACTCGGTAAAATACCGCTCCAATTTCTACGATTCAATGAATTTCAATTGGACAGTGCCCGTCAACCGAAATGACTCAGATACTATGGCTATTTATTCTGAATTACTTCACACTCGACTGTTTGTTTTAGAATGAAGACATACCGCTGCAGAAGACAATACATCCGATTGTATAACATTCGGATTTGTTTTGTTGACGAAACAAAAATAAAGATACGCGTTGAGATTAGATTTGTGTATGTTGGCAGCCGCGGCTGACATCATACTAATATGTTTTTTAATTGGACACCGTTCTTGTAGCGAGATTCGCTCTTTTGTGATTTAAATGACTTGAATTGACAGTTAACCCAGTCGAATCAACTCAAAAAAGCGGCATACCGAATCGAAGAATATCAATTGTGGAAAAAAAAGATGAGGACAAAAATTGTAGAAAATTGAATTTTAAACAACTTTGTTATTACTATTTTTCGTAGAAAATTTAAAATAAACGAGCATGCAATAATTTTTTTTGACCCTAAAGGACAAAAGTCGATGGTTCGAGTCCAGATCGTGACTGAATTTATTTCCACTTTATAAATTTCAACTTGGTATACAATATTAAGTCGGTATACCAAGTTTATGGATCAATCAAACGATAAATGCTGGAGAACTAATGGTCTTCAATATGCAGACCAGAATGTTCTGATTCTGCCTGAGACATTCCCTTATTTTTAAACATTCTTTTCAATATTAATAGGTGTGTTTTACCTATGAATATTGAAAAGAATGTTAAAAAATTTTGGTACGAACTGTTCATCGTTAGAAGAAAATATTAAGAATTTTTCCATTTCCAAGGAGATTACACGTAGTACAAGTACAAGGCAGATTATCCCTCAGGGCACGCGCAAACAATAATTAAATATTTAAAGAAAAATCTCAGTCAGAGCATTTTGACTGAGAATATTATACTTAGAAAATTATATTCTTAAAAAAATTCATGAAAATTGTTATTTATTCAGAGTAGCTGTAGACTATTTTTAATATTATGTAAGAGCTTATAAAGCCACAAAGGAAAGAAACAAGTGAATTAATTAAAACATACCGGTCAATTGCATGTTGAGCTTTGCGTGATACAGCGTTCTGGTGGCTGCTAATTTGAATGAAATAAATTCTAATATATTTTTACTCCGAAATGTAAATTTTCTCAGGACTAAATTAAATTTAATTAAAAAACTAAATTGCTTAGTTTCTATTTTTAAAATTACATTTTATGTTATAAATAACATTTTTTTTTGATGAACTCTCACTAGCAGCGGTGCGCGCATGCCGAAACTGCCGCGCGGAGCCCAATTTTCAACGTCAAATTAAAATTATAAATAATAGAGATATAATTCCGGGAGTTGGGACTTTTTTATCGGAAATTTCCTTGTCTTTAATGAGCTTTTTTCAAAATTGCTTAAATATTAATACTTTTCGAGTTATGATTAAAAACTAAATTTTATTTCTTGTCCTTTATTTTTGTTAATAACAATTACAATTTTTTACGTGCATTAAAATCCTGCAATAACCTTTTCTAGAGGTGATTCCAAGTCGAATGAGCTATCGCTAATATTTTTAGGACGTTTATATCTATTTTTAACGTTTTTTGAACTTTTTGACTAGACTTCGTACAGTAAAGTACTCGGATACCCATACGTGCATGTATGAAGCGATTGATGAATCTGCAAGAAGCGTAAGAAGTATGCATGGATCGCAAAGCCTGGCGATCTGTCCTCTCCGACTACCCCATCAGGGATACAGCGTGAAGATAGTTAGTTAGTTAGACTCTATGTATAATATGTATATGTACCTAATATGTAAAAAAAATGTCCCACAATATCTACCCCTCTATTTTGTTGGCGGAGATCTCTCTCTTGCTATAAAAATCTTCAACCGGTTGTGTAGAAACGTGTTGTATTGTGACTCTCTTTAAACACAGGCGATCTTCCGTTTAGGCAAGGTAATCACGCTTGGCTGGCCGTGACTTTACAGTTGAAACGAGGCTATTGTGTTTAACCCTAGTATTGAAGTAGTTCGATTGATCTTCGCTATGCTGGTCGCCACACTGGTCTAATGCTAATGGCACCATGGTTTTTCGTCTTGAGCCACTTGTAAAATAAGGTTGACACAATTATACATCTACAATAACATTAAAAACAGAACGCGTCCAAATTTACTCCTCAATTTTTAACATAATATATAACGTCTTTTGTCATAACGCCATCACGCGTCTCTACGCCATCTTATTTAAGGGCACTCAAGATGACGAAAAACATGGACTAAGATTATAAATTTTGAGGACTCCTTCAGATATTTTTTAAGGTTAGTCGAGGAATTTTTGAGAAAACTTTAGTAAATAAGTAGGATATCTACCATCTATCTAGTTGTCAACACGTTCACCACACGGTTTGGCATGTGATGACAAGTATGTTGTTTCAGTCATTATATCATATAGTTCTTTAGCCATCAAGCGCCAAATCGTTATCGCTTCGGAGATTTTCTGCATTGTGTTTTTACCGAGAGAGGATTTCACAAATCGCCTTGTCGCGTGACGGCAAGACTCGTGGTTTTTGTAGCCAAGAAAAAACTGGCCAAGTGCGAATTTTACTCGGGTTCCGTACCATTATCTGTGCAAAATTACGTTTTCTTATTTTCCGACTATACTGGCACGTATTAAGTACATAATAGAGTAATCAAAAATGCCTTACATTAATTAAACAATTACAAATAATAATATTAATTTTTTTACATCAATTTGGCGAAGAGCTGATCCTCTTAAACTGCTGGACCGATATTAACCAAACATAGCTAAGAACCACCGCAAAGAAACTAGCTTTTAAATGAAAACAACCGCAGCGAAATCGGTCCGCCTGTTAGAGAGCTACAATACCACAGACAGACACACAGACATCGACGTCGAACTAATACCTAACACCTCTCTTTTTGCGTCGGGGTTAAAAAGGAATAATTAAATATTTTTTGTTATTTTGGAGCCCTCTTAAATATTTATTTTATTCTGTTTTTAGTATTTGTTGTTATGGCGGCAACAGAAATACATCATCTGTGATAATTCCAACAGCCTAACTATCTCGGTTCATGAGATACAGCTTGGTGACAGACGGACAGACAGCGGAGTCTTAGTAATAGCACAGCCGAAAGATCTCTCTTTATACTGTGGTAATAGGGTCTTGTTTTACCCTTTGAGTACGGTACCATAAAAAGCCATTTTAAGGGTCGGCAGCGCGAGTAGTGCACCTCGGGTGTTGCAAACATTCATAGATTACGGTGACCATTTTCCATCAGGTTGGCCGTATGCTTGTTTGCCACCTCAGTAGTATATAAAAAAATACCATGACAAATAATCACACTTAGTTCTAATCAATTCAAACCAATCAAAAGCTCCAACCATTTAGCTTGTAACATGTTTACAACAAACACGTCCTTGGGCTTAAGCTGGTCCATAGATTAGATTAGATGTAATCACGCTCGATCCGATCGGACGTCAACGGAAACGGGAGATAAATGCCTCGCTACAGACCACATGGGCAGTAAATGCTGAGATGTGCAGTTAACCTGTAAATTAAAACGAGGGATGAAAGAAGTACCCATATTGTCATGCCTTTATCTCCTAAGGGGTAGGCAGAGGCATAATATACGCCCACATTTCACCGTATGCACTTTCGTCACACGTAACAGGTGGTGAGAACATTGCCGTGTTGAAATGGACAGGCGCAGGTTGTGGCGACCTGCTGTTGAAATTTTCCAAGCCTTCTAATAAGACCTTCAACTAGGCTTAACGACTGCCATGTGACTGGCAACCGAGACCAACGGCTAGACGTGCCTTCCGACGCACGGAAACGCTCGCTATGTAAATGCCTCAAAGTGGTCACCCATCCGAGGACCAGCCATAGTGAAAGTTGCTTAATGCAGTGATCGTTCACAGAACACTGAGTCCGCGGGGCCACAAGCGCTTCTAGAAGTACTCAGTTGGCAATAATTTTGTGCTTATTTGAACTACTTAAGAACTAATTACATTTTCATTTTTGGTTTTGTACATAGAAAACATTATTTTGTATGGAGACGTGTTTATATACGTTCAACTTTTCAATTCGATTTTCAGTTTTCGTAGCAAAAAGGCATAATTAAAAAGTGTGGAAAATCCAAAACTGCACGCCACACGCTTTTTTATTATATTATAAAAATTATGGTTTCGTTTTAATTTAAATTTCGACCAAAGACTTAACTTTTTAAAAAAAAATTCGCACAACTCAATCTAACAAAAAGAAATTAAGGATTAGTTAGCTTAAATTGCGCTAGATGGCGTTGTGCTAAAATTGTTTATTTTTTAACGAATGAGTGAGGAACGATTGACGAAGAATATATATTGTTCAAAAGTAGAGGGTAGAAGGAGTCAGGGTAGGCCGAGACTTACATATGAAGACCACTTGAGCAGATTGCTCAAAAACGGAAAGGTCAAAAGTACTCGGATACCCAGACGGGCGTGTATGAAGCGATTGATGAATCTCGAAGAAGCGAAAGAAGTATGCATGGATCGCAAAGCCTGGCGATCTGTCCTCTCTGACTACCCCGTCAGGGATACAGCGTGAAGATAGTTAGTTTTTTTTAGTTAGTTAGTTAATATTTAACAACAATTAAACCACATCGAATCAGACCGTGAAAATTGAAAGGGTTCCTAGGGAAAAAAGGGATTGGGATTCCTAATTATACTGAAGCGTAAGAGAAAAAAAAGACTCGATTAGTAAAGTATTTTGGTCGTTATCGTGTTAACAAGAAAATAATCCGTAACATACAGACACACAGACGTCCAAGACGGAACTTTTTGTAAACAGTTTTTTTAATAGTTTAAAAATGGCATCAAAAATATCATGAGTGTTAAAAATTGTGTTTTTTCTTGATATGTGTGTATATATTATTTTACAAGTGCAATATATGATAAATAGAGACATTTTAAGTTAGAAAAATAAGATAATTTGCGCGAACTGACAGTAGTACCCACCTCAACGCTTCGCTTATGAGGCGTGCAATATTATGTGTCTATTGATCATGTGCAAGTAAAAAAAATTAGGACTTGTGTGTAGTTCGAATAGTTTGATCACTGAGATGGAGCTACGCGGGTTTTCACCACCCAATCAGTGTTCATCCTATCATAAATTGGAACTCATTTACAATTACATATAAAATGATGTAAGGCATTTTTGGCGTATTATACCTAGTCAGGTCATAAATTCTGTCACATGTTTAATATAAAATAATTGAAGCAAGTTTATTCATTATGTAACCTTTTATATACCAAAATGAACTTAACAAAACATAGATTCTTATGACAATAAAGTTTATTCAAAATGACCTCCATGTCCATGGTCAGGCATGTCAGGTCCATGTCAATATCGGCGGCTGCCTTAATCAAGGATGTCTTGAGTGACTCCAAATTGGGATAAGGCTTTGAGCACGCCTTTTCCTCCAAGTGTTGCCATATCTTGTAATCTAACGGACTCATTTTGATACACAACTGCATTCGTTTTTACACCTTTCTCACAAAAATGTACCTCTGTTAAACCCCAATAAGAAACTCCCAACCATACCATGAGCGAGGGTGGAAAATGACCTCGTTGGACACGCGGAATACGGTTGCTCGCTTCTTCACTACTGTGTGCGTACGTTGTAGCTCTCTTCTACGGTAAAAATATTTTCATCCGAAAATAGAATTTCCCGATATTTTTTTCCCGCGTACCGCTTCAACAAAGCGCGGCATCTCTTCAGTCTCAGGTCCATTAGACGAGCATTTAAACGATGTCCTCTTTTTCTTCGATATGACCGAAGCCCTAAGTCTTCATTTAACACCCTTTTCACCGTGGTTCTGTTTAACCCCATCTGAAGGGCCAACAGTTTCTGCTTACGTTTGGGATTTCTTTGAATTCGCGCCTTCACAGCTTTTATCACTGCTGGAGTCCTAACAGACCGAGAGCGACCACTTCTTGACCTGTCATCTACACTAGAGTCTTCATTGTATCGTTTGATGGTACGATAAACGAATCTTTTGGTTATATTCAAATTTTTCAGTATGTCAAAAATTTGAATTGGCGCGTAACCGCAACGATGCAACGCAATAACTGCAACACGGTCTTCTTTAAGCGTCCACTCCATATTTAAAAATGAGTAAAATTCTAAAAAGTATACATTTTTATTTTCATGAACAATTCGAAATTCGAATTCAATAAACTTTTTTGTGGCCAGCATTCTAAAAGAAAAGTTTTTACTGTGTGACAATACTTATGACCTGACTAGGTATTTACTCGATTATGTACCTAATACGTGCCAGTATAATCGGTAAAATAATACAATACTCTATTGAAAATGGGCACACGAAATCTTTACGAAACGGGCGAAACTGCAGACATCAGTTAGTTGTAGTCTCCGTTTTAACTCCATTGGTACGGGAAAAATGCTATTGATGTCCGTCCGTCCATTCAGTCTACATGTCGCATTATTCATAGGATTTGCATGCAACTTGGCATGGACAATCCTTGATGTAGACAACAACTTTTAGCGAGGGGGTTTTTCAATCGGGGGGGAAATAGAGGCAGGGGAGGGGAAATGGTCCCGTGTAACTATAACTCAATGATCAGTCTGAAATTTAACTTGTGGACAATAGGTTAATATATTGCTCCGTTGGTTTGGACACGTTCATCTCCTCCTGCCCTCTACCTCCGCACAATATATATTCTTCGTCACTCGTTCCTCAACGAATGAGTGAGGAACGAGTGACGAAGAATATATATTGTGCGGAGGTAGAGGGCAGGAGGAGTCAGGATAGAAGCCTCGCGGTCTGTCCTCTCTGACTACCCCGTCAGGGATACAGCGTGCAGATAGTTAGTTAGTTGGTTAATATATTAATATCCTTATACTACAGTACATCAAATCTCGTGTGGCAGATGTTTTCACAGGTGCCGTATGCTAATCACTATCATAATAGTTTGTGGAATGCCGCCGTATTATATAAACCCCCTTTGTTATTCATGGCCCCTATTTCTGATGTTATTTATCTTTATGTTAATATTCCTTGCCATTAATATATTTTACAGTATATGACATTTTTGAAGTGACGACGTTCAGAGAAATTTAATAGCTGTTAAAAAAATCGTCATGTTTTTCGGTTACGCGCCATTTTGTTTTGAAGTGAAACTTCTTTATGTATGAGAGAATTTTTATAGCTGTAAAAAAATGTAAAGTAGTTTTACTTCTTACCTGTGTACTCTGGTACACACATTTTTTTTATACAGCGACATCTAGCCCAGAGTAAGCTAATGTGAGCCTGAGGTATGGGATGTAGACAACTACACAACAACACATACGTACGTAGACAATTATACATAGCAAACACCCAATTTCTGAAATAATTTGCGGATCACACAAATATGTTTTTCCATACCGGGATTGCTTTGAAGGGTATTTACTATTTTCGAACATTAATGAATCTACGGGAGCGAAAGAAGTATGCATGGATCACGAAGCCTGGCGTCTGTCCTTTTTGACTACCCCGTCAGGATACAGCCTGAAAATAGTTATTTATGTTTGCATCGAAGTTTGTGTGTTTACTATGTAAATATACTAGTATATTTAAATATATAACAGTATGTTTATCAGTCGTCTAATCATTCGAAGCAGGTCGTAAAAAGTATTTTTACGTGCCAAAACTAATATGTATAAACTTAAACCAATGGTTATATAGTATTTGCTTTTGCACAACTCCCGTCAAAATATCTACATTGAAATATTGTCAAAACAGTTAAGGTAAAATGTATTGTATTGTAACAAAGTTATTACAATAAATATTTCGTTGTTGATGTTTGTTTAGTCACAGACATAAATATTATGGTTTAATATTTATTTGTACCGAACGTAAGTACTTGTAATGTGTTCTAAACATACTTGTTTTGTTGTCAAGATGGATTTGAGCTCTAAAATGTTCAACTCCCAAGTATAGAATATAAAATTTTAGATTACTTTTTGATTACTAATTTTAGAATAACAATTTTTTTTCTCACCTCTCGTCTTTTCGGCTATATTACAATAGCCGTGGTCACGAGTAGACTGGGACTGGAGTGGACTGGAAATTTATTTAGACTGATATACAAGACTCAGGGAATTCTGAGGTTCGATGCGTTCCACAGCCATCTTACACCGCCTCCTATCAGTCTGATTTGGGTGGTCAGACGGCAGTCTCGTTCACAATACCCGGGGGCCGAGTCTGCTATTTCGATCGTGTCGAAACAGAATCGAAATCGTCGCTTAATAGAAAGTCACCGGTACAATTTTGACAGTTTTTCGTAGTCTACTATTAGAATCGTACTGGAATAGACTTCTATCGGTCGGCCGATTGAATTCTACTAACACATACCGCGACAGTGGCCGCTAGTCAGTTGCATTTTTGATAGTCTACTAATATTTTGACAGCTAAAACACTGATTCTGGTTCTATTCTACTGCTTGTCAATAGTAGACTCGGTCCCCCGATACCATAGCCGGCAGCCGCTACTTAATTATATAATAACCAACTTGATAAAAAACATCAGTTCATAAAAAAGTTGACCTCACAACTTCTTTAAATAAATACCATTTAGACATTTAAGCGTACTCTTTGGTATATTACTGGTTATACGACATTCTTTGGCAAACAACAAACTCCAGGTAAAGTTTTTAATAAAACGGCATAGTTGACTCCATAGAATAGCGATGGCGATTGTGATTGCTGGGCGAGAGGTTTTGTGTTTCATCCTAGAGCAATCTGCTTGACTTCATTAATTTTCACCCTCTGATGGAATAGATCCAACCCAAACCATGTGTCTGGCTTGAAAAACATGTGTCTGGCTTGGTCGGGAACTTTTAGCTTTTAGGTTGATAAGAAAAATCCTGACATGATTCAGAATCTTGGCTTATTTATTTATTTCTTTATTGTACATACGATCTAATACAGTGACAAAGTAAAAAAAAAGTAAAAAGGGTCTGCTTATTTTAACATTTTGACAGCAAAATACAGCGATTCTGGTTCTATTCTACGACTTGTCAATAGAAGACTCGGCCCCCTGGGTGTGGACTTTGTCTTCAAGCATACTGCGGCTGTGGTAGAGGCGAAGAAAAAATTTGACGTAATTTGTTAATCACCGCCCAATTCAACTAAATTATTCTGGCGATTTCTCTTTCAAGTTCTTGTTGCCTAGCTCGGTAATCTGCTTAAGGTATCCTGATAGATAAGTTCCGACGTGAGGTGGTCATTAAACCTAACCTTGGTTTTTATCTAGTCATAAATTAATCATGTTATCTCGAACCACTTACTGTATTTTATTACATACACCGCATGCTTCGTTGCAAAAATTTGTGCGGTCTTTTCAACCCATTTATGACGCATATTAAGACATGTGCGGCAATGTTTTTTTAACGAGATAAAGTAGATAAGTATTTGTCTCAAGGTTGATCGCGCTCACGTCATGCTACATTTCAATTGCCATCATTGAGTTTTACAGCCAGACACGAATGGGGGAATCCTAAATGGAATCCTATCTAACATTCCTACTAACATCTTAATCTCAATACCTACAATAATAAAATCTCGTTACTTTGGGCACGTCCAACAAATGACTGAGGAACAATTGACGTAGAATATATATTGCAGAAGTGGAGGGTAGAAAGAGACAGGGTAGATATCAAACCACGTCAGCAGATGCCTCAAAACGGAAAGATCAAAAGTACTCGGATACCCACGCGTGCATGTATGAAACAATAAATCTTCAGGAAATGAAAGAAGTATGCATGGATCGCAAGTAATCAGTCAACAGACGGTGGCTTTTTTAAAAACTATCTATCTTCACGCTGTATCCCTGACGGGGTAGTCAGATAGCAACTATTGTTATTAGTCATATCGCTATAATATAGGTAGTTTTTGTAGTATACGTATACCAACATGACCAAAGTTTTGATAGATTTTTACACATTATTTCTATCCTTTGGTTATATTTTGACGTTTGGAATTATGCTTCTGAGTTGCCAACTTCCTGTATGTTATGTGAATAAGAATTCAAAGTTGTTTCAAAAGCCTAAACTACTAGCAAAACCTTAAACTAAGTTTAGTCGACTGTTCTCACATAAATTCAAAGGAACTATGTAAGTGTAATTTTAATGAACACAACATTTATTTTGTTTTTTTTTTTTTGTATAAAATCTTTACTGTATAATTGGTCAAATATCATGTTAATCAAACTGTGTCAAATGGCGGTTAGAAAAGAGTGGCCATGAGTTTTATTGCCAGGTTCTTCCTCTGGCTCTACCTATTGCTTTGCGAATCTGGCAGTAAATGTAGAAGCAGTAATCTTGACGTTTATAAGTGTTACTTTGTGACCTACATGAATAAAGATTTTTGATTTTGATTTTGATATTTTAGTCTAAAATATTAATAGAAAACTAAAAAACAATTTAAACAAATAGTAACTAACTAACTAACTATCTTTACGCTGTATCCCTGGCAGTGTGATCAGAGAGGACAGATCGCCAGGCATCGAGATCCATGCATACCTCTCTCGCTTCCTGTAGGTTAATTAATCGCTTCATACATGCACGTCTGGGTATCCGAGTACTTTACAAATATTAGTATATAGTGCACGATAGATGGCGTTGGAATATGATAACTATACCGGCTCCCGTCAACTCCGACTGCGCCTTATCTCATAGAAGTTGCCTTTACAATATCTGATGTTCCCGCATGTCTGCGAGACTGAATAGTTGAAACAAAAGCTTTTTGATAGAAAATTTAATAGAAAGCTTTATGTTTTGAATTAAACTTTTTGTTGCATATCATTAAAAATGTTTGAATATTTTTGTTAAAGTAATTACATTTATTTATCATACTAATTTCGTGACTTTAAACTTATTAAAAGTCATTAAATCCATGAGCCACTTACTACTCTTTACTTAATTTGTGACAAGATATCACTTGAATAATTCTATCTATCTTAATTTTTTGGATAAATTAATTATGTGTGACTCACTAATCTATCACCGCCCAGCCGAAACCCTTACACCTAGAAACTTGATTTTTTTAGGGCTTGCTTCCGTTATAACGTAGGCACCCATTAAGAAAGGATTGTTTTAAATTCTATCCTTAAGGGGGCAAAGTAATGGGAAAACGGTTGTATGAAATTTCTTTATTTTCAAAGTTAGAGACGTGAAATTACGTGCATAGCCTAGAGCTCGAGAAAGGATATAGGCTACTTTTTGTCGCGGGAAGAAGTTTCTGTGGGAAACTGGAACGGAAAAGCTTCAATACGCGGGCGGAGCCGCGTGTATGAAGTAGTACTTATAAATTTAAGTACATATACAGGGCGTCCCACGGATATGGCACCTTGAATATTGTAGATGGAACATTTTACTGAAAGAAGACTATATTTAAATTAAAAAACAATTTAAACTGCATTCATAGATATTTAAATAATTACATGGTTTAACCGGGAATCGAACTTGTTACATCAGGAAAATAATCATCCGGTTGCTTTCAAAGGCTTCATCCTAAGAATTATTTTTGCTAAATAATATAGTGTCAGAAATAAAAGGATGACCATGAATTTAACATTTTTTGTGAAATTGTGTTCAGAAAAATTAAAAGGCGACATTGCCGTACAACATTGGCATACAACTGACATTATCATAACTACCTATTACTAATAAATGTACCCACTTGATAACAACGCATCATTTCCCTATTATAATTTAAGTGCATGATAAAATGATAAAGAGATACGTAATTAGTAGGTACAAATCGAGCTGGTTGTATGCAACAAATCGAGCCGTACCTGAGCCGCAAGACGCATTATTAATGATTTTGTAATGAAAGTACGTAAATTAATAAAATTTCACATCAAATGTTAAAATTCATGGTCATCCTTTTATTTTTGACATTATGTTATTTTGCAAAAAATCCTTATGTTGACCTTTCGATCAGTATGATAAAGCTACAGAGTTTTATTACATTTCATATAACGGGTTCGATTCCCGGTTTAACCATGTATTTATTTAAATATCTATGAATGCAATTTAAATTGTTTTTTAAATTTAAATAATGTACTCTTTTAGTAAAATGTTTCATCTACAATATTCAAGGTACTTTTCCTCCAAGTGGCATATCACGCGTGGGACGCCCTGTATATTATAAATAGGAAACACCTAAAATCTGAAACAAACATTTGTGGGTTCCGACCCGGGCCGGGCACCAAACTCAGGACTCCAGCGCGGCAGTCGCATATACTACCACTTACGCCACAGAGACTACCTTTTTTTTTAAATATGGTGATTGTTTTGCCAATAATACAAATAAATCAAACGGATTTTCACGCGTATTTGGTACGTGATGTGCTGTACCAATATTGGTCGATTTTCACGAAGTGTGTTCTCGGGAGGATTAATGGCTTCTATTTATTTGCCGTACACAAAACGCTTTAATCGCTTTTATTTTTTGAGTATTTTCTAAAGTTAAGAACATTTCCAAAACAATGTTTTATTTTTAAACTAGCTGATGCCCACAGCTTGTAAGCCACACGTGGTAAGGTTTTTTCATAACCGTTTCCCCCAGTGTTATAGTAAGCTAGTATGTTATCCTTAGGAGATAAACATTTGCCATTGCAGACTTTTGTGTAAACCTATTTAAGATACACAATTCCACCAAACAAAAGGTTTTGGCAGCGTTTTCGTTGAAAGCTCCCAGGCGGTTTATTTATTTGCGACACCATCAACAAATATCGGTATATTTTAGCCAATACCTATATACAAAAACTTAACAATTTATGTACTAAAACATTCCTTGAGACCTACTCTATCTAAGATAGTTAGTAACAGTATAAAAATCGGTGCAGTAATTTTTGAGTTTATCACGAACAGACAGACAGAGGCGGCTGAGGAATTTGTTATATAATAATTAGTGATAACGTTATAAGTAGTAGTAAAGCTTGGCAAAAACAATAGAAAATAATGGGGATGCCACTAGCCTTAATGTCTTTACACTCATTTGTTATGGATTTCGGGAATTTTCACGTTTTACCAATCTTTGAACTTTGTTTGACGTTTCGGCTATATTGCAACCGCTGTGGTCATAATTGGACTGGGCAAAGCTACGGATATTGTCATCTTGTAATGACGATCAACAGGTACCCACATTTTGTAAACAGTCATTAGGGCCGCGGCACACTATATTCACGACAATTGTATGTTTTTACTGCCGGATTCCGTGAATTAAACCACTTCACAAACAATCCGAGGGTGCTAACGACTTTCGGTGCATGTAGCTCCATTCATTCTATCGGACCTAACCGGGTGCGAGCGATCCGGGCGCAAAGTGAGAGGGTGAACATCCTGTCTATGGCGAGCGGTGAGATGATAGAAGTTAACCGTGGACATCTTATCTAACAATTCCTCAGAGCACAGACCATTGGCGATAGAACAAACATAAGAAGGCGAAGTCTCTCCTGTCATGAAGGAGCTCAACACCACCTGTTAGTAGAGGATCGCTGACAATCCTCCTCCTTCTACCGAGTCAAAAGATCGAAGCTGGTATTCAGATGCACCATCCCAATGGTGACAGCAGTACCTACTCCATGTGTGTACTTGACGACAGTAAATATGATAAACGGCAAAGTAGATCATACATGTGAAAATGCCATTACGAGAAGCTAATAAAGCATTACCTGAATTTGTGTTTTCAAAATGTCACCCAAAGAGCATAATTTACATTTTTATGATTAAGTCAGGTGGTATAGAGGGTATTCACTCCGCTGCTTGTTTTAATGGAATTTTGATTTACATTTATTTGAAATCACGTTACTGCGAAAGTACCTTTCAAACATAATAAGTCTTACAAAAAATGTACGCCTGAAAAAAGTGTAATGGTAATAACATTGGCTACAAGTTATATGACCAATTTTGAGATGATGGAATCGAGAATGATGATTCGTTGTATAGTCTTGTAGCTCTTCCATCTCTGGATATGATGTTATGTGCTATATTTTTCAAAAAAAGTATAGGGATGTAATACCAATTTGTTTAGAGTTACGCATGATAACGGGCGCAGATTTATGTGGATTTGTGAAATTGAGGGATTCTTATCTATGGTACGAGTAATTGCGGCGCTTTTTGGATGTGTGAGATTTGATCTAGTAAATCAAGAGAACTGTGACCATTGCGAACAATACGGACGTAGTCACTAGTTTATAACTTCAAATTGAAAGATTTGTATTAAATCATACCTTTTCGACAAATAATATTATTATTTAATTTTAAAGTGTTATTGTGAAAAATAGTTATATTTTTATTTTTTGTTTCATTTAATTAATTATTACATTTTCAACTAACCTTAGATTTAAATAGCTAAAAATTAACGTATCTGATTGTTTAAATTGTTATTTATAACTATATATTAAATGTTAATACACATATAGAAAAGCGTGTCACCTGACTACAAGTATTTACGGAGATCTCGGCAACGAAGATACTATAATATGTAATACTTAGTTTTTGAAATAAATATTTTCATTTTCAAAATAATTTATTTGTCCGTATTTGCTCCGTATCTCTTGGTCTTTTCGTGCTAGCTCTGATCATTGGATGAGTTATGAGTAAGCACATACCGTCCGAGGCCTTTTAGCATCAAATCCTAATAAGTTATGGGTACCTAGAAGAAAAAAACAATATTCATGATTGGCGATTTTAAATTTTAACTGGCATCATTTAGCTGTAGCTTAGGTGGAATACGTAATTCATTATTAAAGCTTTGATCTTTTAAATAACATTTACTAATTATATTGTCTAGTTACAAAGATAGTATTATTTATTCACTCTTAATTATTTTCATACAAGGACGGCACTATATCTGAACGTAAAGTCGCAAACCTGTCTCCCATTTTATGTTGCAGCAGTGAAACGTAGTCTGAATGAGACTTAAAGTTGAAAATTCCATATCAGTTTTACCACCTACTGCCCCGTTTTTAAATAACTACTAACATACATTTGCTCACATAAAATTTACATATTTCATTTGTATGTTGAAATGTACTGATTGTTCCCAGCAGTATATTGATAGGTTAACCATATCGCTTAAAATGGAGGAGGGTGACGGAATGACTGATCCAATAATGCCTTATACTCGTAGCGTGAGTTTCGACAGTACAATCTAGTCCGTCACGCTAAAATAGGGTGAAGCATAACTTTATAGATAGTGGTGTGGTGTATGTGACATGCATATATAAAACATATGTCTAAAATAAGGGCTGGGTCACGAAATGACATTGGCAGTCACTGTACTCACGAAACCGCGTGCCTTGCAGCGATTAGCACTCGCAGGTGGCTTACAATATGCAGTACTGTAGAGCTGTAGGCGTATGTGACGGGAAATCTTCGATCGTGGTTACGTTATATGACATAATAAACGTCAGTCACGTGTTTATCCCCAAAGGGGTGGCAGAGGCATACTATACGACCACATATCACCGTGTATTTTTTTATTCCACGTAACAGTTGATGAGCCCATTGCCGTGTTAAAATGGACAATCGCAGATTGTGACGACCTGCTGCTGAAATTTTTCAAGCCGCCTATAAGGCCTTCAACTTGACTTAACGACTGCCATGTTACTGGCAACCGGGACCAACAGCTTAACGTGCCTTCCGAAGCACGGAATATGTATAACAGGTTTAAGAATTTACGAAACGAAAAAGATACGACACTTTATGTCGCGTTTCAATGAAAATATGTTTAAAATTATTTGACAACCGTGAAAAGGGAGAGAAACTGCTTCTAGGGTCAGCCGGAAGCTATGCTACTAGGCATGTTTGTTTTGCAAACTTTCTGTTTTGTGATATACGAAAACGAGTCTGAGCAAAGGGGACCGAATAGATTTAATATCCTCTGGCTACAGATAGAGGGATAATTGTTAGTTTAATTTTGATTTAGGTACAGTCATATTTAAAAAAGGTTTTGGGTCCGTACAGTTCTTTCTTTTCACCTTAACCTCCTTCCTACACTCTCGTACACTCTTGAATGTTACGTAACCATGAATAAATTCCTTGTGAATATATTCTTGTTTATGTACTGACTTAAACTTGAAATATATAGTGCCGAGAGATGCCTCTCTCGGTAGGCCGGTGTTGCGCCGATATATTTACCCAAGGTTGTTTCATAAAATCTCTCAAACATTTCACCGTTGGTTATTTGAAACTTGGGTGTTATGGTTAATGGCTTTTTAAGTAAGGTGGGACTGCTTTCCTACGGCCTTGACGCTCATAAAACAAATTTCGTAAACGTATCTCGATGACTTGTTGTTTTTCCTTGAATTATGGACACCGTCGGCTGTTAGGTATATCAATTTAGGCAGAGAGCGAACTATCTATCAGAGTCTTTTTTATTTATTGACCTGATAATTTGTTTTGTATCAAATATGGATTTATCTCTATATTATAACGATGTAAGACTATTATTGTAATTGGAAAGAAGGAATTTATTCTATTACTGTTTTTAAACTTTCACGATTGTCACTCATATTAATGATATTTAGGGTCTTATACTTAAGTCCATAAGTACTTAACTACACCAGCCATGGTGACGGGTTGACTAAATCAGTTACGGATGAAGTCAACCCACGACCACGGCTAGTGTAATCCGGTCGAAACGTCGGGAAGTATAAGGTAGGCTTTGTACCTAATAATATACGTCGCGAATAAGACCCGAAATATCATAAATATTAATTTTAGCTCGAGAAATAAAGAATACAAATACTATTTACCTACATTTTCGGAACCATTTATTTTAAATTCGTTGTAGATTTAGACAAGTACCTAAATATACCATTTCTCACAGTTTCCTTACACAGTTGATAAAATAGTAACTCTAATTAAGCGACTCACAAATCTTTACTGCTTCTTGTGCTTAGGCTTCTGATGAACCTTACCTAATGGTTGAAGATGATGATCACTCCAAGAAATAAACAGCAAGATGCTTGTAACTTCAAGCCAAACGTACAATTCAATTACGTGCTAATTCGAGTGTTTATACAAAATTTCATGTACAAACGATAACACAATAGACTTTGTTTCCATAATGAAAATGGCGTTTCGCTTCTGACTAGATCTTTGTTAGCGTTTCCATTTATTTTTCATTTCCCGAGACAATTCCTGATTTAACGGAATAATGAATACGTAATTAAAAAATAAACGTTTTCATTTATTTTGTAAATATATGTTTTAATTATAGCCTCATCGTCTTACTATACTTAGCATAAAAGCCGGTTGTATACATTAAATCGTTGGCGCGCGTTTTCGCTATTTTTTTTATTCATCTTTGCAATCGACTGCTGTTTAACTTCTGAAATACTCTGTGGGTATGTACAACGAATCCTCTCTCAGATGATTTAGGGTTAGTTCTCTTCTCAGGCTTAGTTTAACTTGACCCTAGAGCTCTTTTATCCCATAAATTATTTTCTAAAAACTAGTAATTCAATTTGATTATCTTCCATTAAGATGATCCATAAATTCTATGTTAGACAAAATGTTTAAATCAGTGAATAACTTGATGCCTAATGTAATAATGCAATACATTATGTTTTTTTTATTTATTTATTCAAAAGAGAGTAGGTTTCTAAATATTACCAAAGTATTTTTACACGTTCGCGACTGTCACTCTTATTTATGGTCAACCCGAGACCACGGCTGGTGTAATCCGGCCAAAACGTAGGTAAGTGTAAGGTAGGCTTTGTATCTAATAATATATGTCGCGAATAAGACCCGAAATATTATACATATGGTCACCAAAGTATTCAGCCAGAAATTGTACACACTAATAAGAGCGATTCATTATGACAAGCAATTTGTGGCTAAATAGTTTAACATAAAATTACACTGATACATATACGCAATATGATAAAATCAAAGACAAAAGATCCTTTTGTCCCAGATTTATTAATATCAAGATGGGCGCCGTACTCATCATAATTGCTCGTGTTCTCTCTATATAATTATGTTATTTCGTGCGACTGACGATTTATGGAATATTAAATTGTGTGTTTCAGGTAAGTTAAGTTGCTGAACGCCTGTGTCTACGTAAGTAGAGCTTTATCTTTGATATGCGTTGGCAACAAAGGATGTGTCACAACTTTTTTACAGCCATTTTTTTAAAATTGAGAAATGGCTAGAAAAGAATAGTTTTAATGCAAGACAGAATCTATGCCGTGTGCTTAGGCGCACCTTATATTACCTATCACAGTAAGGCGCGTTTACGTTTTTGAAGTGAAACTTCTCTATCGACGACGTTGAGATAAATTTTATAGAAAATCGTCACGTTTTTCGGTTACGCGCCATGTTGTTTTGAAGTGAAGCTTCTTTATCGACGTATGAGTAAAATATAATAGCTGTAAAAAAAATGTCGTAAACAAATTTCACTTCTTACCTGTATACTCTGGTACACAAACTTTTTTTTTGGTAGGAATTCCCCCATTCCGTTGCATTTTTCATCATGGTTGTGACATTACGAATAAAATATAGCATAGTCATATGAGAGTCACCTGGCTATGTGAGAAACATTACCACCTCCGCCAGATCCCGAAAAAAGTTATGACTTGACGTCGTAGAGGATGACATGCTTGTCCATTGTGTCACGAGCGGGAATGCTAAAGAAGATAAGTGGACACGAACCTAATAACAGCAAAGTGAAGATAAAAAAAGAAACTCGTCCAGTATTGTGTATCTTTAGGGCAAGCCAAATTATGTGAATGCATGATTATGAATGTTTGTTTTGCAGGGTATAGGTACCATACATTGTTTCTCTGGACATATAAGATATATACCCTCATTCTCGTAAATAAATATTTGATCTTATATAAGCTGCAGGAGAGTCGCTTTGGCTTGTACGGTCACGTTTTGAGAAGGCTCTCTTAGCTCCTGCCGTATTCAGTAGGATAGAGAAGTGGTTTACAAGAACGTCTAGAACCCATCAATAACTTAACACATCTATATTATTATAATTAACACACACGACATTAAAATAACACAGCTTCATGTGTAAAACGATTGTCATGGCATCAATTAACACATCTATATCATGTGCAGAATATTTCTACATTTACCAGTTTTATTATCGGTGTAAATTGTAGTATACATAATAAAATAAGTGTTTTTCATAAAAAAGTTCCTTAAGTCTTTGTTATGTGCCACAATAATTTTAAAATACGTTCTTGGGTAGGCGTAGCTAAGACTCAAGAACAACTGTTTTTAACGAAACTTTGTACGATCTCCAAATTACATAAGACAGTTTAAATGAAATAGTACGCAGTTGGGCACAATGTTTTTTTAATACACATTTCTGGAGTTTGTTTTCGGCCACCCGTGTTCTAGGACCATACGTCAAAGGAATAAATTTACACCCACATTTTGTTGATTGAATAAGTCTCATACGAGTATATATGAATGTCTTGAGGCAAAGTTAAATATCGAAACATAGAGTAAATAAGCCTGGTCATTTGCGAGGGATTAGGTGCCTGCAAAACTAAGTGTTTTGCAAGTAAGTACAAAAATATGCTTGAGGCAAGTGGAAAATTTACATAGTATTATTAGGTATGTATTAAAAATTAATATTCTAAAAAAGACAGATTATTTTGGTAGGATTTTCTACCAACCTGGTGATCCAAATGCACACAAATACACCTTATGTAAGCCGAATTGTGGCCGAATTTTTCGAAAGCAAACGATTGTGGGTGCTTATAATTTTATGTATAGCTGTCCTAACGTGATTTGCTCATCCCGTGTATACCGTGTCACCGCCAACATAAAAACGCAACACTCGACTGACGTTAGATTCACATCACTCCCGGTATTACTGCAATCTATCATACTTGTACTTTTTTTACCGCCCTTTCGTTAATAACCGCCACTATAATAGATATTAGTAGACGCCCGCGGCTCCGCCCGCGTGGTGAAGGTTTCCAGTTCCCGTTATCCACAGAAACTTCATCCCGGTGTATAAAAAGTAGCCTGTGTGTTATTATGATATGTAAGTTACATTATTGTACAGTTTCATAATGTTGTGGAGATGTGATCACTGCGAAAATTGTGCGGCATAACTTTGGCCGACCGAATACGTAACGAAGTGATACGCAATATGGCAGGTCTGAATAAAAGTGTCAGCGTTAAGCTGGAAAAAAGGCGTGCTCCGTTGGTTTGGACACGTTCAACGAATTAGTGAGGAACGATTGACGAAGAATATATATTGTGCGAAAGTAGAGGGTAGAAGTCAGGGAAGGCCGACCACGTGAGCAGATTGCTCAAAATCGGATACCCAGACGTGCGTGTACGAAGCGATTTATGAATTTTGAAGAAACGTAATAAGTATGCATTGATCGCGAAGCCTGGCGATCTGTCCTCTCTGAATACCCCGTCAGGGATACAGCGTGAAGATAGATTAGTTTCATTAAAATCCATTTAGTTTTTCCGTGAAAGCGTATCAAACATATCGACAAGGAACTTTTGTCTGCAGAGGACATAACACCCAGAAACGTGAAAAAATGTCCGCCGACTCAACGCACACGGTCTGCGGATACTTAACTTACGTCCAACATCTGCTTTTTTTACTGCTGTATGTTATGAATGAACCTCTGATTAGTCGATGTAACTCCGCCTTACCTGATGTCCTTTTGTAAACTATAATTATCTGACGCTGAGCTGACGTGGGCTTTATTTTCTTTGCTTAAGGTCCATATTCATATGTTAGGTGTTGTGTATGTGTCGGCTACTAACGTAGGAGAATAGTCAGCTAAAATATAACGACAAAATTTTGTATAGGACATTATCCTTTACGCTTTTACATAGAATTTGTAAATAGCGAAACGTTAACTAAGCAATTTCATTAGATGTAGTTATGGACGAATAGTAAGTAATTTACTTAACTGTAAGAAACCACTGTATCCATGTTAGTTAATATTTGAACCCACGAGAGGTGAACAATGTCCATTGAAAGAAATGCTTGTATGAAGATTTTTTATCTTAATTTTTTTTTTTTTTGAAATTATACTTTTAACGCATTAGGGAAAAATGATGAGAATATTTTTTTACGATGAGCGCGCAGAAAAACACGAAAAACTCTAAAAACCGACACCATGAAATTAGCTGATATATGTTTGCATGACAACTTATAAATAAATTCACAGTACTTTTCAAACACCCTGAAGTTATACTAACTTTTAAACTATCGCGTTGCATACTATCAGTATATTTGTCAATAACGGGGCTAAACGCGGTTATTTTACATACCTTTTGTTGCCTGACGTTTCGACCAGGTTGCACCGGCCGTGGTCACAGGCTGACTGTCTGAGTCAGCCTTTAGCCCCGTTATTGACAAATATACTGATACCCGGAAGTTGTTAGTTAGTTGTTAACTTGTCAACATTTTAGTTTTTTCTACAACAATATTTAAAAAGATTTTTATATTTTTACGCCAAAGAAATATAACTTCTAACGCATGTGTATATAAGTACACACACACTTTTTTTTATTGTTACGCCGGCGGACTAGTGAACAACTTTAAACGTCATTTTCTGGGCCTTGGGAACGTTTTCAGCAGGCTGAAAAGCGGTTTCAGGCCGTTTCCGAGGAAGCTCTATCACATACCAAATTATCCAAATTTCACCCCAGTTGCCGTTGTTTTCAGGCGCCTGAAACATGTTTTCAGTTCGTTTCAGGCCACCCCCTATCGCATGCCATCATAACCTGAAAACCCTTTTTCAGGCGTTTTCAGGACCCCTTATGGGCCTTTGAAGCCCACTTCAGTAAATAGCGTAATTTCATGAGTGTGACAAGGATAGCAGTATTAGAAAGAGAGAGCTACATTCAGAATATTCCAGAGCTATTAGACAGGGAAAGCACTATTAAAAAGAGATAGCTACACTAAGATCATTCTAGAACTATGTGATAGAGATAGCACCAGAAGGGACAGCAATAGGTCGAGAACCTTCCGGCACATACCGAAGGAGCAACTAGTATCGTGTGGAACATTCTAGAGATGTACCCGATTGTAGGTACCGAACGAATTCTCCCGAATATTCCAGAACATTACTAGGCGTATATAAAGGGCCGAGCTCGCGGCTACAGGACAGTCTCCTTTGAGGAAGCGAACAAAGCGAATCGAAGTGATTGAAGCTAAATAGTGCGATACTGGTACAGTGCGATTATCTAAGCGAAGAATTTGTGTTTAGTAGCGATTATTAGTTTTGGTTTTATTGTTTTTATTTAGAGTAATTAAAGTGTTAGTTTTATAATTTGTGGTATTAGTGCAACTCCTATTAGTACCCACCCTACGAACGTAACATTTGGTGTCAGAAGTGGGATAGGAAATGCCGATTATGCCACGTGAAACCGAGCCCAAGGGGGTTCAAACCCGAAGTCAAACGGGAGCCAGTGGGGAATCTACGCCTGTTGCTGGAACATCGGAGCCGCGGACCATACCCAAACAAGAAGTGGACTTGAGCAGCATGCTAGTCCTATTAAAGGAGCTGGCTAGAAAACAGGACGAGCAGGCTAGAAAACAGGACGAGCAGGCTAGAAAACAGGACGAACAGGCTAGAAAACAGGAAGAACAGGTTAAGGAACTTTCTAGCAAACAAGAAGAACAGGTTAAAGAACAATCTGGAATGCTGCGCGAGGTTCTCGAGAATACTGCAGCGTGGAAAAAAGAAATGCAAGAGGTCCAGGAGAAACTTACTGACATGGAAGTCAAATTTGAGACTAGATTTCACGACGGGAATGAAAAAGTGGAGACGCACGAGAACCGCCTGCAGAAATTGGAGACCCAGGCAAAAACAGTCAACAGTTCCTGTGTGCATGAGACTACCATGTCGGGAGGTGGAAGCTTCAAAGCACCTCCCTTTGATGGTACGTCGTCCTGGACTGCATATAAGTTGCAGTTCGAGTCCGTTTCCCAGGCTAACGGCTGGAGTAAGGAGCAAGCTAAGACAGCGTTAACGTTAGCCCTACGTGATGAGGCCCTCACCATCTTGGAAGCCCTGGGAGACGACAGGACGTACGACCGTCTTCTTGAAGCTCTGGAGGCGCGTTACGGCGATGGTCACCTGGAGCACGTGTATCGAGCACAACTGAAGGACCGAAGCCAGGGGCGTAATGAGTCCTTACAACAGTGGGCCTTAGAAATAGAGAAATTGGTCAGGAAGGCTTATCAACGAGCTTCAGCGTCTCTGGTGGACAGCATGCTGGTGCAAGCCTTTATTGACGGGATACGGGACCTTGAAATAAGAGCCGCAGTGCGATTGGGGCACCACGGAAGTCTTAAAGATGCAGTTGCCCATGCACTGGAAGTAGAGGCTGTACGGCAGGATTCTTTGAGGCCTTACAGGGTGCGGGAAGTATCTGCTAGGGAGCCAATTGCACCTCGCCGTGAGTTTGGACCACGATGCTACAATTGTGGCGAACGAGGGCACATACAGTCCGGTTGCCCCAAGAAGAAGATAGATGGTCGCGACCCAGCCCCGATGACAAGGACGTCATGCTCAGCCCCTGCGCCGCAGCAGGGAAACGAATAAAAGCCAGGACTACGGGACGAGTGCTGGCTGGTGGTCGAAATGTCCCAGTTATGATCTCACAGGCGAACGACGGGAATAGTCTGGTTGTTACAGGAGACATTGGTGGAATTCCATGTCACCTCACCATCGACACCGGAGCTTCTCGGACAGTGATCAGTTCTCGGCTACTGAAGTACCTGCCCAGAGATCATCTAGTCCGACCTAAGCAACTCCAGCTGCTAACAGCTACCGGCCAGCATATTCCCATCCAAGGTGAGCGGGAGGTAGTGTTTGGAATTGGTGAAAAGAACTACCGGCAAAAAGTCATCGTAGCTGACATTGTGGACGACTGCATTGTTGGACTAGATTTCATGAGAGGTTACGGCTGCAAGATCGACTTGAAAGTTGGAGTTCTGAAATTCGGATCCGACGAGGTGCCTATGGAAGGCGGAATTAATGGGAATGTGTACTGTGCACGAAGGACCATTCTCCAACCGAAGTCTCAAGGGCTGGTTCCAGTAAGTTTGCCATATCACGCAGAGCGCGGGGCCCACCGTTGTGTGTTGGTAGAGAAGATAAACGACGGAAGACCTTGGATCGTCGCTCGTACGATGGTAACGACATCACCTACCGCATTCGTAATGGTTCTAAATCCAAGCAGTACTAAACGTGTCCTCGGGAAAGGAACTCTTATTGGGTCGTGTGAGGAGATCTCTTGGATACGGAGCTGTCAAGGAGCGGACGAAATCGAGAAACCTGATGGTGCTGTACCGTCTGTGGATGTCGAGAGACTACTGGACGATTCCAAGAACGAGCTCACCCTGGAAGAACTTTCTAAGGCACACAAGTTACTACTGAGATACAAAGATGTCTTTTCTACACATGACAGTGATATTGGCAGAACTAGAGTAGTACAGCATGAAATCAATACTGGTGAAATAATGCCCATCCGACAGCGACCTCGGCGAGTTCCAATAGCTCGGGAGAAAGATGTAGACGATATGGTCGAAGAGATGAGAAGCAGTGGCGTTATTGAGCCATCAACTAGCCCATGGTGTTCTCCCGTAGTATTAGTTAAGAAGAAGGACGGAACCATGAGATTCTGCGTTGATTACCGCCGACTTAATAATAAGACCAAGAAGGACAGTTATCCTTTGCCACGAATTGACGATACTTTGGACACTTTAAATGGAATGAAATGGTTCTCTACATTGGATTTAAAAAGTGGGTATTGGCAAGTGGAAATCAAGGATAAAGATAAGGAGAAAACGGCTTTTTCAACCGGAAAGGGATTCTGGCAGTTTAATGCGATGCCGTTTGGATTATGTAATGCACCGGCTACATTTGAGAGATTAATGGAACAAATACTTGCTGGTCTTCTTGGCGACACTTGCTTGGTCTATTTGGATGACATCATTATCGTTGGAAGAGACTTTGACGACCATCTCAGAAAACTGGAGCAGGTGTTATCTAAGTTGCGAGATTCAAATCTTAAATTGAGCCCAAAAAAATGCTCGCTATTCAAACGCAAAGTGAATTATCTAGGTCACGTCATCTCGGAGAACGGTATACAGACAGACCCTGAGAAAATAAGTGCCGTTAAGGACTGGCCCATACCGAGGGACAAGACTGCAGTACGCGCCTTTTTAGGACTTTGCTCATACTACAGACGATTTGTGAAGAATTTCTCTGATATAGCAAAGCCCTTGCATCAGCTAACGGAAGAAAAAAGAAAATTCGATTGGAATGAACAGTGTACTACAGCGTTCGAAGATCTTAAAAGAAGGCTTTGTGAAACACCCATTTTGGGTTATCCAGACCCGGAACTTGATTTTGTTGTGGACACGGATGCCAGCAATACTGGTATAGGTGGAGTCTTGTCACAAAAGAAGGGAGATCAGGAAGTCGTGATCGCATACTTTAGTAAGTCGCTATTAAAACCAGAAAGAAATTATTGCGTCACTCGAAGAGAATTACTGGCAGTTGTCAAGACGTTGCAGCACTTCAGTAAATATCTGCTCGGGCGAAAATTCCGTATCAGAACGGACCATGCTGCCTTGAAGTGGTTGTTGGAGTTTAAGAACCCCGAAGGACAGGTGGCACGGTGGATCGAACAGCTGCAGGAGTATGACTTCGTCATCGAACACCGTAGCGGGAAGTCACATGGAAATGCAGACGCTCTCTCTCGAAGACCTTGTCCTGACGACTGCAAACATTGCCTAAGGCAAGAAGACAAGGAATGTGTGAGAATTTTAAGGACCGACACCGTGAGCGAAGAGTGGAGCGATGAAGTCATGAATCAAGCGCAGCAAGAGGACCTAGATATCCAACCCATTTTCAATTGGATTAACGCAGGAATACCCAAACCGAGATGGTGTGAAGTAGCCCCGATGAGCACACTAACAAAGAGCTATTGGGCACAATGGGATAGCTTGGTCATGCATAATGGCGTACTGTGCAGGAAATGGGAGTCTGCGAATGGGAAAGATGCTCACCTGCAGGTTGTTGTTCCAAAGATAAGAGTGAGAGATGTTTTGAAGTGTTTTCATGACGGAACTTCCGGCGGACATCTTGGAATGAAAAGGACGCTAATGAAAATTCGCCAGCGGTTTTACTGGATTCACTGCCGTGAAGACGTTGAAGACTGGTGTAAAAAGTGTACTAGCTGTTCATCAGTCAAGGGTCCACATACCCGCAGTAGAGGAGCACTGAAGTTGTACAACGTTGGAGTACCTTGGGAAAGAATTGCTTTGGATGTTGCGGGCCCGTTTCCAACATCAGACTCCGGGAATAAGTACATTTTGGTGGTGATGGATTACTTCACCAAATGGCCTGAGGTATTTGCTATTCCCAACCAGGAAGCGACCACCATAGCGGAAAAATTAGTAAGTGAGGTATTCTGTCGGTTTGGAGTGCCACTTGAAATTCATAGCGACCAGGGCAGGAACTTTGAGTCTATGGTCTTTCAAGAAACTTGCCGGATAATGGGTTTGCATAAAACGAGAACGACGGCATATCACCCACAATCGGATGGAATGGTCGAAAGATTTAACCAGACACTGGAAAGACACTTGGCCAAAGTTGTCGAGAGTCACCAGAAAGATTGGGACCGACACATTCCGCTCTTTTTGATGTCGTATAGGTCCGCAACTCATGAAAGCACAGCTGTTACCCCAGCATACGTGAATTTTGGGGGAGAACTTCGTCTACCTGCAGATCTTTTAACTGGGCGTCCTCCAGACTCACCGAGTACGCGAGCGAGTTGCGGGATCGGATCGACGATGTTCACAAACTTGTTCGTGAACACGGGCTTCAAGCTAGTGAGAGGATGAAAACTCGATATGATCGGAGATCAAACCAAGTTGGGTTTGATGAAGGCTCATTGGTGTGGTTACATAATCCTTTGCGGCGGAAAGGGAAGTCCCCAAAGCTATCCCCTAACTGGGAAGGACCGTATAGAGTGGTTACTAGAATCAATGACGTCACGTATCGAATACAGCGGAGTCCTCGTAGTCCCTGCAAGATAGTTCACGTTGACCGACTTGCCAGATATCATGGAGACAACGATGCTCGGGACGAGCATGTCTTAGGAGGGGGTAGTGTTACGCCGGCGGACTAGTGAACAACTTTAAACGTCATTTTCTGGGCCTTGGGAACGTTTTCAGCAGGCTGAAAAGCGGTTTCAGGCCGTTTCCGAGGAAGCTCTATCACATACCAAATTATCCAAATTTCACCCCAGTTGCCGTTGTTTTCAGGCGCCTGAAACATGTTTTCAGTTCGTTTCAGGCCACCCCCTATCGCATGCCATCATAACCTGAAAACCCTTTTTCAGGCGTTTTCAGGACCCCTTATGGGCCTTTGAAGCCCACTTCAGTAAATAGCGTAATTTCATGAGTGTGACAAGGATAGCAGTATTAGAAAGAGAGAGCTACATTCAGAATATTCCAGAGCTATTAGACAGGGAAAGCACTATTAAAAAGAGATAGCTACACTAAGATCATTCTAGAACTATGTGATAGAGATAGCACCAGAAGGGACAGCAATAGGTCGAGAACCTTCCGGCACATACCGAAGGAGCAACTAGTATCGTGTGGAACATTCTAGAGATGTACCCGATTGTAGGTACCGAACGAATTCTCCCGAATATTCCAGAACATTACTAGGCGTATATAAAGGGCCGAGCTCGCGGCTACAGGACAGTCTCCTTTGAGGAAGCGAACAAAGCGAATCGAAGTGATTGAAGCTAAATAGTGCGATACTGGTACAGTGCGATTATCTAAGCGAAGAATTTGTGTTTAGTAGCGATTATTAGTTTTGGTTTTATTGTTTTTATTTAGAGTAATTAAAGTGTTAGTTTTATAATTTGTGGTATTAGTGCAACTCCTATTAGTACCCACCCTACGAACGTAACATTATTATTATGATTATAAATAGTAAAGTATAGACCTGCCTCAAAAATGGTCATTTGTTCTTGTGATCTTTATTCTACTTTTTTATCATAGTAGTTGCTTCCAAACATATTTTTTATTTTTTTTATTTCGCAGGTAATGCATTTACGCACCGTCATCCCTGCTGCGGGGGCAGTAAGGACGGTGTGTCCTTGCCCGTGTCCCGGCCCGTGAGAGAGAGGCCGTCCTACCCACTAAACCCCGCGGTGTTTCGCCTCACCTTAAACCGACTCGTAGGGTAGGCCTGAGGTTAAATCACTGCGAGCCGGCAAGGGGCACCCCAGAATGGAGGGGTCCGTCTCAGGGCGATCGATAAGCGACCACCCCGGAGCTCCCTAAGGAGCTGAAGAACTAGCCCGCACCTCCACCGCTCTCGAGCGCACCTATGTCAGCAGAGGAAGTGAGAGCGGCCGGTACGGGCGTGCACAAAAAGTGGGCACCCCCTGGAACACAGAAAGGGTGCCCGTCGCCAAGTGGCCAGCTGGGCGGAGTCCCCCGACCTTCCGCCCTCGGCCAGACACTATTCGGGGGCGCGCATGAATCGTTCACGACGACGCCCCCGAACACGACGGCGGGGCGGGAGCGTGTGTCCCGTACGCTCCCGCACCCGCAATTCCTCGCGTTTTGCCGCCATCACCTCGGAAGTAAACGAGGCGACGGCGGCCCAGCACTGTTGGCTGCCGACCATGGCTTGCACCACGGTCGGCAGCGACAAATCGAAACCGACAAGGCCCGTGAGAGCGATACGCGGCCAGTCCCACGTCGCGCACACGGCGAGTGTGTGCTCTGCCGTGTCCACGACGCCACTCGGGCAGTGACGACACACGGGGTCCGGCTCCACCCCAGCCACCTCCCACAAGTACTTGGCGAATACGCCATGCCCTGTGAGGAGCTGACTTGGGTGGAACGTAGGCGCACCGTGTGCCCTCTCTACCCAGGCACGTAGGACGGGCCGGACAACCCCCACGAGCCGGGGGCTAACAGAGAGCTAACGCTTCCAAACATATATCCGAAGCCGGTATTTAAAAATAAATGTGATGAATTTTAATATTGAGTATATTAAAATTCATCACAATATGAGGTCGAGGTCAGGCAGGTCGGTCAATCAATGGCAAAATTTTTTTTTTGGTTGTTGGGATTATGTAAAAAGTTTTTACACGAGTAAGCCAATCAAAGTGCAGAAAGTGTTCTAGAATTATATTTGTTTGCGTAATAAATTTGACTGCCTCGGTGGCGTAGTGTATGCGACTGCCACGCTGAGGTCCCAGGTTTGATTGCCGGGTCAAAACGAATATTTGTGTGATCCGGAAATGTTTGTCTCGCAGTTAGTGAAATATATAAGTCAAGAAAAGAAAATATCATTTGTCTAGATCCCATACTACAAGCTTATATAAGCTAATTTTGGGCTAAACGTCGTTGTGTAAAAAAAAAGTGTATGCACCAGAGTACACAGGTTAGAAGTGAAACCTCTATACGACATTTTTTTACAGCTATAAAATTTCTCTCATACAGCGATAAAGAAGTTACACTTGTGATAAAGAAGTTTCACTTTAAAACAACATGGCGCATAAGCGAAAAAAGAGAAGATTTTTTTACAGCTTTATAATTTCTCACAACGTCGATAAAGTTTCACTTCAAAATGGAAAAAATGTCACCCAATATTTATTAAAATAAACACCTAATTTGGAGCTCAGGTTCAAAACCTGAAATTGAAGCTTTGGGTTCACTTTAATTCGACTGGTAAGTAAAGGTATTGTTTGATTTTTTTTACCGTGGTCTGAGAAATTTACCATTATATTAATTTAAAAAGTTAATAAAAAAAAAGCTTTGTGAAAAAGGTTATTACTCCGTTAAAGACTATTTGCAGGACAGGGACGCCTGAAAATAATCTGCTGGCTCAGTGAAATAATATTAAATTGTAAATAGGCCATCAAAAAAAGCCTTTCTAAGTTTCTTGCCGGTTCTTTTTAGGTGGGCCGCGTTCCGAACCGGTGGTCACTTTAAATATTTTAAATAGTACATACATACATACATATCGTCACGCCTGTCTCCCATCGGGGTAGGTAGAGATTATGGCTTTCCACTTGCTACGATCCTGGCATACAACTTTCGATTCTTCCACTTTAATAAGTGTTTTCATACACACACGTTAAGGGTACTCTTGACCTGACCTTTTTCTTAATGTTTTAAATGGTCTATGCAAAATAAAGAATTTTTTTTAACTGCATTCACAGCTGTTTCAGTGCTGTTTGACCTTCTTACTTCGTAGTGTCACCTGCGTCATTACCTCGTCCAATGATCACCAGTAAGTGACGTCAGTTGAGCCCAAGAGATTTTGTTGGAGCCTATTCCGCCGAATGCTGATTCTAAAAACTTAACTAAACTATCTTCACGCTGTATCCCTGACGGGGTAGTTAGAGAGGACAGATCGCCAGGCTTCGCGATCCATGCATACTTCTTTCGCTTCTTCAAGATTCATCAGTCGCTTCATACACGCACGTCTGGGTATCCGAGTACTTTTGACTTTTCCGTTTGCGCCTACCCTGACTACTTCTACCCTCTACTTTCACACAATATATATTCTACGTCAATCATTTCAATTCTGATTCTAACTATCAAATTGCAATATTCATGTGTGTGTATCGTTACGGCTGAGTTAGTCAATACATCTAGTTCAGTGCTATCTGCAATAATATGCGATATGGAATTAGATACACTTGATTGCGCTTTGATTCTGCAGCACAGTGCCTTAGGCATAGCTACCCATATAACGTCCTTTAGAATTAGTTAGTAACCGCATCGCGAATTGAATAATATGATACGAAACATGAATATATCTACACTAGTTGACGCTCACGACTTAGCCCGCGTAGAGAAGTTCTCGCGTTCCCGTTTCCCACAGGAACTTGTTCCCGGGATAAAAAGTAGCCTATGTGTTATTCTGTCGTATAAGATATGTTATTGTAAAGTTTCATTAAAATCTATTTAGTAGCTTTTACGTGAAAGAGTAACAAACATACATTCTTACAAACTTTCTCATTTATAAAAATTAGTAGGATATGTTCAATTTGTAAAGTCACGTCATGTTGAACATTGCATCCGATAGGTGGCGCTTTGAGGTGAAGACGTCAAAATTTACAGCTTTTAAACAAAGTTACATTTAAATTATTTAAGTGCAGTGATGTTACATAAAACATATATCAGCAAACATACTAAAGTTCAATAGTGGCCCTCAAGTGTTATCTCAACTAACTATCCCCGATACATTATAAAAAAGGATTGCACATGGAGCATCGATCAAACACTAATAAGGATCAGTGTTGAAATGGAATTATATCGCAATATTCAAGTAAGCAAAAGCGAGTCAGTAACAAACGGTAAAGATCTATAAATATAAAAAATGAGATTAAATTTTAATAAACATTGTTCATCTTATATTACCCACATAACATTGTTGTTGTTGATATACGAACGCCACCTACCAATATTACCGATCAGGAATGTACAGACTGCCTATTTCGATAACTAAAGTACTGTCGCTGTAGCTAAGGCGGTTAAGGCGTAGCATACCAACTACAAGGAGTCGGAGTTCAAACCCCATATCAATATTGCTCTTTTTGTGATTTATTATCTGAACTTCATAATGAACTGTACAATTAATAATAACTTACTACAAATTATTAAATTATTAATTATTACTGTACAATTTGTAAAGAGATATTCTATTCGGATGATTTCTTACAATGTAATCAATGCTGTTGCAAGTATCATTATAAATGCCTGGGAATAAAATCTGAGCAATCCTCTGGAAACTTATCACAACAATACCGCTCGAACTGGCTTTGTCCCGCATGCAATAACATTACTGTGCGCAGCCGATCAAACGCGCAGTCACCGACCGCGCATGAGGAATCTATGAATGTGTCCTTCGATGTTCGTACACCGCCTAATCGTGTACCACAAAATAACAGGGAAGTTACATTTTAAAATATTAGCAATCTCTTGAATCAAAAACTTAGCGCATCCTTAGACCATTTGATGAACCAAATTCGTTCAGTTATCGTCGCAGAGGTGAAGAAACATGTTCAAACGGAAATGGCCGGTGCTGTCCAGAGCTTCAAAGACGATTTTACTAAAACCACAGACTTCGTTTGTGCGGACCAACAAGACCTGAAAAAATGTATTGATGCAAAGACTTCCGCCATTTATGAATTAGAAGTGAACAACCAAATCCTACAAAAAGATATCGCCTTACTAACCGGCCGCTTATCTGCCATGGAAAAAGTGTCCAGTGGCCAAAACTTGGAAATACAGGCCGTTCCAGAAAATAAAAATGAAAATATTTTAACTATATTCAAAAACTTATGCAAGACCATCACTATCCGATCGCCGATAGTTGTATTCTCTCTTGTAGAAGAGTGGCTAAGATGAGTTCTGAGTCTGCTCGCCCACGTAACATACTCATAACTTTGTCCAACAGTTTATTAAGAGATCAAGTACTTTCAGCGTGCCGTCACTTTAGAAAAACAATAAAAAAATGAAGCGCTTGTGGCCCCGCGGTCTCAGTGTTCTGTAAACGATCACTGAGTTACGCAACTTTCACTATGGCTGGTCCTCGGATGGGTGACCACATTGTGGTATTTAGGTTGGTCCCGGTTGCCAGTAAAATGGCAGTGTTAAGCCTGGTTGAAGGCCTCATGGGCGGCTTGAAAATTTCAACAGCAGGTAGCCACAACCTGCGTCTGTCTATTTCAACACGGCAATGGGCTCACCACCTATTACGTGGGACAGGAATCCACACGGTGAAAAGTGGGCATATAATATGCCTCTGCCACCCCTTCGGGGATAAGGCGTGATGGATATTTATTTAATAAAAAACTAACCATTGAATACAACTCACCTAAGTATTACTTCAAGTAGCAGTGTAGTGTACATCTCGGAGCATTTGTCCCCAGAATGTAAGGCACTGTACGCTGCCACCAGAATGAGGCTAAAGAGCTTGATTTCAAATTCATATGGGTGAAATACGGTATATGTGATGAAATCAGAAAGAGCGGATCACATACATATCAAAAGTATGGATGTTTTGAATACCTTGTCTTAGTCCCACTCTTATTCTCATAGATTGTATTTGTATTGCAACACATGTTTTTATTTAGTTTTATATTTGAACATTTATCATTGTCTATAATTATGTTATTTTTTTATCAGAATGTTAACCGTATTCGAACCAAGATTTCAGAATTAAACCTAAATGTACTCAATAGTAATTATGACGTGATATGACTGACCGAAACAAATTTCAACCACAGCATCTTTGATGCCGAGTTATTTGATTGCCGATAAAATATTTTTCGTAGGGATAGGTGCGACACGTCGGTCACCAAGGATGAAGGTGAAGGTGTTCTCGTCGCTGTGAAGAATCAATATAAAGTGCTTCGTAGGTCATCTTGGGAATCGTGCGCGGAGGATTTATGGTTGTCTATTCTACCAACAAATGCCAAGGCATCGGACGCAATTAATCTATGTGTCAGTTATCTCCCACCGGACCTTCCTATTAATATAGTACAATTATTCTAAAATAACTGCCAAAGAGTGATCACTGACAACTCAAACCATAACTAGTTTATTGTTATAGGAATCTTTAATACCCCATCACTTGCATGGTCAGCAAATCTAAACTCTAATGATTTATAACAGAGTACGCCGTCAGATCTAAAATCCATCTACCTAACAGAAACATTAAATATTTGCGGGTTGCGTCAATACAACTGTATTCCTAACCAGAAGAATCGGTACTTGGACTTGGTTCTATCCACAGTGGGTACTACCGTGGTTAGTGGTTCTGAGCCACTGATTCGTTTAGATGACCATCATCCTTCCTTGTTGATAGAGACAGATAGAAATGCCCCTCCAAAATACCTAAAATCAAGCAGGAGATGGCGACTCAACTTCTTTAAATGCAAATATGATGAGGTGAAGAGGGAACTTGGTACAATTAACTGGTTTGGTGAGTTTCGGGACCTTGACGTGGATTTATCTCTTGACAGATTTTACAACATCTTAAATAAAATAATCAAACGACACACGCCATTGATGAGGGATGACTCTCATATTTACCTCACTTGGTTTTCACAGGCTTTGAAGCGATGTATGAAAGAAAAACTGAAGACTGAAACTTTATCGCAAGTTTAGAAACCCTCGCGACTACGATACTTTCAGTATGCTGCGTGCGAGATGTAAGAAGCTAATGAGTGAAGATTACAGCTCCTTTGTGTCAGGTGTCGAGTCATCGCTTGAAGACAACATTAAAGCCTTCTGGAAATATGTTAACGCTAAAAAGAGCTCAAATGCTTTCCCATCTGTAATTACATTTGGAGACTTAAGCGCTTCGGACAGCGATGGCATATGCGAGTTATTTTCCCGTTATTTCGGCTCTGTATATGAACCAGACGCACCCACAAATAGGAACAATAATGCCACAGGTAGCCACAATAACTCTCTGTCGTCCATTCACATAAGTCAGGACGATGTGCTTTGCAAAATTCTCTGTCTAGACGTCAACAAAGGTGCCGGTCCCGAAGGCATTCCTGCTATCTTTGTCAAAACATGTGGCAAGGAGTTGTGCTTGCCACTGTCACTTCTATTTACCATGTCACTGCATTCGGCAATATTCCCAACTACTTGGAAGGTGGCCCACATAGTCCCAATACATAAATCTGGCGATAGAGTGCGCTGTGAAAATTACAGACCCATCAGTATACTATCTTGCATGTCCAAACTTTTCGAGTGCGTGGTTTATGGCGCATTATACCATCACCTGTCTTCATTGATTTCCTTTACCCAGCATGGATTTGTCAGAAATCGCTCGACTCTTTCAAATTTATTAGTGTATACAAATTATTTGTGTCACGCTTTCGATAAAAGACAACAAGTTGACTCCATTTACACTGACTTTTCCAAGGCCTTCGATAAAGTCAATCATTCTAGGCTCTGCACGAAGATTTCCACCTGCGGTATCCACGGCACATTATTACGGTGGGTAGAGTCCTATTTAAGTAAGAGAAGCCAGCTAGTAACCATCAAAGGAGCCTTTTCAATGCCGATTATCGTCTCTTCTGGAGTGCCACAGGGCTCACATTTGGGTCCATTGTTCTTTGTGGTCTTCATTAATGACCTAATTGACCGACTTAGCTGTTCATGTTTGCTATATGCCGACGATCTCAAAGTATATACTGTCGTTGAGAATATCCGAAATGCGCAACTTCTTCAGAAAGACTTGGAATCTGTTGACCGGTGGTGTGTTGAAAATGATATGAAACTCAATGTTAAAAAGTGTTGTGTCATATCGTTCACCAACAGGCGACAGAAAATACTGTTTGATTACAATCTGAGTGGGCAGCAACTGGAGAGGCGGTGCGTAGTCAAAGATCTGGGCGTTTTATTTGACGAAAAATTATCTTTTCGTGCACATTATGATCACATCACAAGCAAAAGCGCGAAGCTACTCGGATTTATACTAAGAATTACTAAAGACTTTAGAAACCCCTACAGCCTGCTCCATCTCTTTTCCTCTTTAGCTCGTACTGTCTTGGAATATAATTCGCCTATTTGGTCACCGTTTTACGAGGTACATAAAGAAAGAATTGAACGAATCCAGAGGAAATGCCTCAGGGTAGTTGGCTATAGATTTGGATTCAACCGCACCCTCTTCTCATATGAGGAAAGGCTCAGCTGGTTTAATCTGTCTTCTTTAGAGTCCCGCCGTAAGTGTACTGATCTAGTTGGTCTTCACAAGATCCTTCACTCTGAGATTCGGTGCCCCGAATTGTTATCCATGATTAACGTCAATAATAATTTTAGACCACGGTACCCACATCACAAGAGTTTCGTACTTGATACATATCGAAACAATATATCTTTTTATAATCCGGTGGCACGTATGTGTCGCACATACAACGACCTCCTGCCGCGGCACTACGAGGCACTAGATATATTTGACTCAAATGTAACGAAGTTTAAGCGTGAGGTCAGACATATCATGTCTAATAACCTTTGAAAAACTATTTTTTAGGTCAAATTGTTGATTACCACAATAAAAAGGTATATAACAGATACTTTATTGTTATAATAAATAATATTACTTATAATTATCACGATTTGGTTTAACCTGCAAAGTAAAGTAGACAATGACTTACTTATCCTTAGTAATAAGCTCCGTCACCACAGTGTAAGAAAAAGAGAATACATACATAATATATAAATATCAAAAAAGGTTCCATGAACAAACACTTTTCCCAGTTTCATAGGCAAAAAAAGGTATCGTTGCAAAAACGCGGGAGCCTACGTAAGCATTAGCTGGCTCCGCTGGAATCGGCTCCGAAAGTAAATAAATAATAACACATTATGCAAATGGAGTTTCAAAAAGCAATTCAGCGTGAATAAAATTTCTGTTTTGGTGTAATGGAAGTTAAAATAAGCTTTTGCTGTGGTCTAAAATTCGTAACTTTAGTGCTAAGTGAAGGCGTGTATCTACGTAAAAAAAATTTGACTAGAACTCTGATGATAATTTTTTATTCACGTAGTTATTCAGTAGTATATCGAGGCCATGTTACGTCTGTTGTAAATTATTTGCTTTCGCTTTTTGGAAAGTATAGCGAATTTCAGTGGGCTTATTGTGTTCATACGATTTGCCGTTAGATCCCCCTCATGTTGACTGCTAAACTTTTAGCAACACATTGCTCTAAGTTATTTCATTGACTGCGAACTTACAAATCAACGGGTATTATGTCAGCGATTATGTTCACTTCCTACTTACTTGAAGCAACTAATTTGTTAATCCCCTTTGCAAACAAAGTGGAGATAAAATACATTTTAAAACATGTATGTGTTTGAGTAAACTACTAGAACTTTCTTCACGCTGTATCCCTGACGGGGTAGTCAGAGAGGACAGATCGCCAGGCTTCGCGATCCATGCATACTTCTTTCGCTTCTTCAAGATTCATCGATCGCTTCATACACGCACGTCTGGGTATTCGAGTACTTTTGACCTTTCCGTTTTTCAGCAATCTGCTCACGTGGTCGTCATATGAATATATCAATATATATTCTTCGACAATCGTACCTCACTCATTCGTTGGACGTGTCCAAACCAACGGAGCACGCCCATTTCCAGCTTAACGCTGACACTTTCATTCAAACCTGCCATATTGCATATCACTTCGTTACGTATTCGGTCGGCCAAAGTAACGCCGCACAATTTTCGAAGTGATCGCATCTCCACAGCATTCAATTTACTTTCATGCCTCTGCTGACATACCCAGGTTTCGCTACCGTAAAGCAAAGTTGGCACTAGCACTGCGTTATGAATCGCCAGTCGTGCTTCTTTTACGATGCTTTGTCGCTTTACTAATTGGGACAAAGCACCGTTAACTCTGTTTTCAGCAGCTACTCGCCGTTCTACATTCGAATCACATCTTCCATTCGCGCTAAACATACTCCCTAAATACACAATTTCATTCACTTGCTCTAGTCGTTCCTGGTTTACCCTAATCTCGCATTTGGTTCTTACGTCATCTCTTTTAAATACTAGAACCTTAGTTTTACTTGCATTCAAGCGAAGACCCTTACTTTCACACTCCTCTTTCATATTAGTGACTAATACCTGAAGGTCGGCTTCTGATGAGGCCATGAGCACTGCATCATCAACGTATAGCAGACAGTTTACTTTAAAGTCACCCAAATTCACACCCATATCACAATCTTTTAACTTCTGCAGGCAACTGTCCAGATACACTATGAACAGCCAGGCGGACATGACACAACCCTGTTTGACGCCTGTACAGACATCAAAAAGAGGTGACACATACCCCCCTACTCGCACGCAAGCCTTACAGTCCCTATAAAGCGACTGTATTGCCCGCAGAAGCGAGCCGTCCACACCATATCCGGGCAGCAAGTCCCACAGCGTTTTTCTCACAACGTTATCAAATGCTTTCTCTAGATCCACAAAAGCGCAGAAAACATTTTGGCTAACAGCCAGAAACTTCTCCGCGATCATGCGGAGAGAAAACACTTGATCCATGCAACCTCTTCCACGTCAGAATCCGCATTGAGCCTCGCATAAATACCTTTCAGAGTTTTCTTTCATTCTTGCCGTTATAACCTTTGCATACACCTTACTAGCTAAGCTGACCAAGCTGATCGCCCTGTAGCTGGAGCAGTTTAGGCGCGAGCCTTTCCCTTTGTAAATAGGTACTACAACTGCTATTCGCCAGTCATCTGGGACCTCACCCGTCCGCCAGCACAAGTTGCATAACAGACATAGTGTGTCCCAGACCCACCGTACTTGATCATCTCAGCAGTAACTCTGTCTTTTCCCGCAGCCTTACCACATTTCATACTTCTTATCGCTTGTTCTATTTCTTTCATACTAATGACTTCAATGGCATCGGGATCCGGAGCATCGAAGTGATCTACACTTCCTGATGTCTTTTCTTGCATACATCTTTCCATAATATTCACTCCATTTCTGCAGGACGTCAGTTTGATCTGTTAGGACGTCATTGTTAACACTAAGCACTTTATTCATACTACAGATTGCCGGACAACTCCGGGTCTTGTCTACCTCTTTCCAGAAGAGCTTGGCATTATCCCGGAAATTGGACGACAACCTTTCCTCCGCTTTCATTCTGCACCTTTCACGAGCTTCTTCTATCAGTGCCTTCGTGTTAACTTTCTGCAACTTGTATCCCTCTTTCATATTAAAATCATTCCGCTAGGCTAAGTAGTCTAGCCATGCTTTCTTCTTCATTTGAACTGCTTCTTTCACTTCCTCATTCCACCATGCATCACGCTTATTACTACTGCCTCTTTTCGTTTCTCCACATACTTCCACAGCGGCATTTATCATACTATCCCTAAGGTTCTGCCAAACACTTTCCACATTCTCACTACTTACATTGACGTCGCCAAGCTTTTCGGCTACCCTTTCTTAATATTTATCTCTAATGGATGCATCCTGCAGCTTCCAGCTTTTGATGCTATAAGTCGGCTCAGGTTCAGGACACTCGGTACGATGACGCCAACCCGCGAACAGACCCCTAATCCTAGTTATGACTAGGTAGTGGTCTGATCCCAGCTCAGCGCCTCGATAAACCCTTGTGTCCATCACCTGTTTACGGAGCCGATTATCCATTAGGAATAGATCTATCATGCTTCTCTTTGACTTACATCTCCTCGTATACATATGAATTTGTTTGTGGTTGAACATTGTGTTCGCCACAAACAAATCCTTTTCCTTACAAAATGCCAGTATTAGCTTGCCAGCGTCGTTCACCCTTTTATCCCCATACTTCCCGAGTACCGACTCAAAACCATCGCGAGCGGTACCCACCCATCCATTCAAGTCTCCACATACTACAAGTCTTTCATTTCCTTCTATCACATTCAGATCCAGAGGATTCTAGGACCTACCAATTGGTACTCATACATACCGGAGGCCAATGGCGAGGACAACAAGATTCCAACCACCCGACTGCCATGCGCGCTCTTTGGTACTCCAGACCATACCGCGAGCACCCCACCCGGGAGCTCCACGACTTCGCTGCCCTTGCGCTTGGTCTCTGTCAAGCACACTACATCTAACTTTCTCTCATTCATAACATCCATCAACTCATTCATCTTATCTGCCATTCCTCCCCTGACAATTTACAATAACAAATACATTATTAATCCTTATCATTTTTAATATGTTAGTTGGTTTCAGCATTTTACGAAAATTATTTTGTCCCTTAACACTTTGCAAATTAATTGAATATCTTAGGCGATATGGCAATATCAAAAAAATGCGCAAAGAAATTAATTTCGTGTAACAAAAAATCGACCGGGCCGTGCGGACGCGGGCGTAGTCTTGAGAGCGGAGAAGTTATCAAGTAATGTGGAAAATGTTCATACATTATCGTGAAATTAATAAACGACTGGATTAAATGGGTGCCACGGGGTTCGAAGTATGTCACGGGCGAAGCCGGGCGGTTCAGCTAGTTCTACATAATCTGTTTACCGGCAGCAGATTGTCTTATTTAATGACTAGCTGTTGCCCGCGACTTCGTTCACGTGGAAATTGCGATATGATGCGAAATTTGTATTATTCTCTACCGAGTCCCTCGGTAAAGTAGTATTTTGTTCTGTGTCTTATGTGTAGTAGGAATACAAATAGTTAAAATCGGTTTTTGATGACCAAATTTAACAAACGAACAAACAGAAAATTTAAAAAGCTATTGTTTTAAGGTATATTACACTATACTCTTGTTATTATTCATGAAAGATTTTAATTACTATCCAGCAGTTTTGGCGTTTATTCCGTACATAAATATGTACCTTATTGTTCTCTGCTGAGCTCCTAGGTTTTGTAGCGTGATTATATATAGCCTATATATAGAGCCAACGATTCTTCATGAAAGATTTTAATTAAATCTATTCAACAAGTCTTGCATTTATACCCTACATAAATATGTACCTAATTGTATTGGGCTGAGTCCCTATGCTATGCAGCGTGATAATATAGCCAATATAGCCTATATGTCGACCCAACGTTTAGTTATTAATTTTAAAATATTTTATCTATCTATCTATCTATCTTCACGCTGTATCCCTGACGGGGTAGTCAGAGAGGACAGAGCGCCAGGCTTCGCGATCCATTCATACTTCTTTCGCTTCTTCGAGTTTCATCAATCGCTTCATACACTCACGTCTGGGTATCCGAGTACTTTTGACCTTCCCGTATTTGAGCAATCTGCTCACGTGGTCTTCATATGTAAGTCTCGGCCTACCCTGACTCCTTCTACCCTCTACTTTCAAACAATATATATTCTTCGTAACCTTATTGTTCTCTGCCAAACTCCCAGGTTATTTATCATGATAATATATAGCCTATGTGTAGACCCGGCCTACTATTAATATTCGGGCAAAATTTGAATAAAAGCCATTTAGTAGTTTCGGAGTTTATCCCGGACATGCATTTATAGCTAATTGTTCTCTGCCAAGCTCCTAGGTTGTGTAGCGTGATAATATATAGCCTATGTGTAGGCCCGATTGTTAATGTTCGTGCAAAATTTGAATTAAGTCCGGTCAGTAGTTTCTGAGTTTATCCCGAACATAGCTACCGCAGACCAACAGACAGCCAAAAATTTTACATAGCACGCATTTTTTTGTAAATATATTCAATGTTCAGTTTTTACTTTGTTACGATTTTATAATATGTATAGAATAGATTAGTTCATAGCAATTTTATTAGATCAAACTATCAAACTTAATGAGCATTAATTTTCACCGGTCGTTATAAGCAAGAATACGCCACAATGTGTCCATCACTTTATATATATATATCTATGCCTATTAAATATACAGAGTTCTTCAGGGGTCCCCCAAAAAGTGACTAAATTTGGTTTAGCAACCCAAGAAACGTCTGGCATTGTTAGCGTCTATAAGATATGGTGATCTCATTTCATCGCGTAGGTCTAATGCTGTATTTGCCAGCACAATGGTATAAAAATATTATTACCCAAACAGTTACGATTGTTTTCCCCTTATCTCTATTTGTTCTGCGCAAGAATACAATCAGAATGCGAAAGTGTTTATATTACAATGCGTGTTTCATTTAATTAGATATTATAGGTATCAATAGTCAATAGAAACTTTCACGTCCAGTCACGATCCATTTTTTTAACGTGTGGAAATCCCCTCGGATGTCATGCCGGACTCGAACCAGCCAAAACCACACAGTGCCCGCCTAACTGTCTATTGCCGGACGCCCTGGGCCAGTCACGATCCATATTTCCAATCATTGCTTAAGCATTGCATATGCTTGAGCATTGGACAAACGCTCACTGTCCTGTAATATTGATGGAAATAGGACGGAAATCAGTAAAAGAGGAAGGATTTTTCTTTTTAGGAATAGGAACTATTTGAGCCTCTTTCCAAGCCGTGGGAAATACATTATTGTAAATAGAAAAATTTAATATGTGAGTAATAACTGGAAGAAGTTCTTCGATAATGGTGACGATCATAGTACGACTGACACTGTCTGTTCCCACTGCGTTGGAAGTGATTGACATTATACTCTTCCTAACATCGCAAGCAGATAATTCACTAAAAGAAAATGGAGAGCAATTGGGAGTCGGGACAGATGAAAGATGTTGCAATGTAGTATCTTTTGTCATTCTATCTAAGTTTGACGAAGCAGAAAAATGTTGATTAATCGAATCTAAATCTATGTCTTTAGGAATTGAGTCATGTTGAGATTTGCCTACTCCCAATGATTTTAAAAAATTCCAGACTTTAGCTGGGTCACCGTTTACAACTGAATTGTGGATATATTGGCGTTGCGCGTTCCTACACACCTTACTACAACGGTTTCTTATGGATACGTATTTTTCACGGTTATAGTCGGTAGGACGACGCTTATATTTAGACTTGGCGTTTGCCTTTTTGGATAAAAGTGATTTGATATCTTCAGTTAACCAGGGGCAAGGAAGATGCTTTACTTTTATTTCTCGTACAGGGGCATGCACATCATACAACTTGATCAAAGCAGACGTCAACAGCTGTACTTTTTCGTCTATACATTCAGCATCAAAAAGTGCACCCCAATCTATGCTTGCAGCATCACTGCGCAAGCTGTCCAACTCTATACCGCCAAAATTGCGATGAAGAATGATTTTAGCCGGAGGACGTAGTTGGTATGATAGGAATAATAAATCGTGATATGAAAATTGGTCAGCTGTACACTGACCATGTTTGGCTACAAGATTTGGAGAAGAAACAATGACAAGATCTAGTAGAGAAGGAGTGCAATTTGGAAAATGATGAGTAGTGTCAGATGGAAGAATGGACAGATTATAAGATGTGACAATAGATTGAAAGGTTGAAGCACGCGTGTCGTTTTTAACGAGGCAGGTGTTAAAATCGCCCATAATTATAATGTGATCGTATGATGGAACAAAGGCATCTAAAAGAAGTTCAAATGAAGAAAAGTAATTAATATCGGAAGAAGGACCATAAAACACTCCAAGTAGAACTTTGGAATGAGATAGTTTGATCTCTAGAAAAAGATGTTCACCAGCATACGTAGGTGGCGGTTGTGGTGATAAACTTAAAACATCAAATGGAATATGAAAACGTAAATAAATTGCCACCCCGCCGTACGACGATAAACGATCGTTCCTAATAAGGTTAAATCCTGGTAGGGTGTAAGCTGAAGAAGATAAGCAAGGATTAAGCCAAGTCTCAGACACAAGTAAAGCATGAATATAGGGAAAATCAAATGATGCCAGCATATCAGGGAAGTGTGCCGGAATGCTTTGAGCATTTATGTGTATAGCATTGAAATTATAGGGTACTGTAGATAGATTAGATGCGAGAATCTCAGCCAGGGAAGGTTCACTTTGTAAACTTATATTACTACCTGCGGAGAAAAAATCATCATCACTACTAGAATCTGAAAGCATTATAGATTGCTAACTTTGTTTATAAAATCAATTATTGATAATTATAAGACTAATATATATATAGATATATATGTATATACAAACACAAGATACAATTAAATAGTAGAATATAAATATAATAGTAATAAATATATTTTAAAATATAGGTAGGCTATATTAATATTCAATGAATGTACGTAAAAGTACCTACGTACCTCCATCTGCCGGTTACATATTATAGAAAACGATTGGCAACTTAAAACTAATGATTAGTGTGAAAGCTAGATTATACAGGGTTAAGTTCAGGTACAGAACACAGTGCAATGCAACAAATTACCAGAACAAAAAGCACGTTAATCAGATAACTATGGAATTCTATTTCTATTCTGTAGGTACATACACTACAAAAAAGCAGCAGGTACTAACTAGAAGGAACAAGCAATGAGCTAAGAAAAAATAAGTAACCAATGGATTGTTATAATCAATATCAGTCTCACTAAAGTTCACTCGAATTCAGAAAAACTATGTTCATAATGTTTACAGGTGTCGCTTGCACAAGTTTTTTTAAGTGACTATACAATAACAGCAATTTTAGTTACTAACACAGTTGTCCACCTAAATTGACAGGATAAGGTCTAAGGGATACATTTATATAAAATATTATTATGATTACAAAGAAAAAAAAATGTTTATAATTAACAATTAAAACTGGCCTAAAGTACCGTTTCCTGCCAAAGCACAACTTTCTTCGCGTGGACTCTAGTCTAACAAGTTGACATATGTGTCAGCCGAATGTCAAACGTCACAATAAAACAAATCACTAGGAACTTGAATAATCTATTGTTTGCTACTGTTACTAATATATTAATGTGGCTCAAAAGTCTAGAAACCAAGCCAATACTCTTAAAAAAAAACTAATTTATTAATCTGTGTCAACTTTTATAAATGAAAATAGGGAGGTACCTAGCTCGCCTTAATGCACAACGTAAACAAACAGTGAAAAAGTCGTACCTGAACTATGTCATACAAAATAATAGATAAGCACCAACTACTTTCTAACCGTGACTGCACGCTTCGACTTGGGACCCACACCTTTACCAGTTGTAACTTGTGCGACGACAGAGGGCTTAGCTAGATTAGTGCTGATTTCATCAAGGTCTAAGAGAGATAAAATACGATGCCGTCTGTCGTCAGAACCTAGTACGTAAATAGTACCTTCTTTAGTCCAACATCGAGCAACTCCAAACCTTTCTCGAGCGGCCAAGAAGACATCATGACGGCATTTGGTCAAAAATTCAGATATGGTAATACCTGTACCCTTCAGCTTAGCCTTGGCAAACCACAGCTTGTCCCTGACCTCCGCATCCTGAAATTTCACAATAAAGGGCCTGGATTTCTTGGAAGGAGTGGCCATACCCAATCTCTGACAGCGCTTGATGCTACTGGAACAAAATCCTGAAATACCCAGGCGTTGCTTGACAATATCAACAATGGTAGTTGCTGGCACCTCATCCTTAGTTTCTTCAACCCCATGAATGAGCAGGATTTTTCGTCGCCCCTGAGTCTCAATCTTATCAACGGTTCGGGCCAGTGCATCCATCTGTTGTTGTAAACAAATGCTCTGTATGAAGCAAATTCAGCAGCCAAACCAGTCACGCTTGGTGGAGAAGCTGAAGTTCCATGCAGTTGGGCTTGGAATTCCTCCGAACGTTTATTGAAATTTGCACTCATTTCAACAAGTGTGGCCTGCATGCTGTCCATGGTGTAGTGATTGCAAAAAAATCTAGTGTAAGTTGCAAATTGTATAAGAATTTTATTTAATCCGGCAGGTGGATGGTTCACCAACAAATTAAGGTCATGTAAGTACTAGTAAAAGTCAAATAAATAATTAAAATTTAAATAATAATAACAGAGGTTTTATTAAACAACCGTTCACTTAGACTACCCCACTACTACATATTTCGTACATGTATCAGTTAGACACAAATTAACCAACTCGAGTTAATTTTCTTTGACATAATTTATAACTGAGTGAAAAATCACTAACTAAGGTCGAAAGTTAACTAATTCATCGCTAGATCAGACAATCTATAGAGAACAAATAATTAACTAACGATTTTCTTATTTTATCAGTAAAAACTTATTTATTTCTTGGAATAGCAATTACCATACCAGATTGATTTAATTTCCTTCAAAATAAAACCAAAATCGGAGATATATGTTAAAGTATGTTAAAGTTATGACAATTTCTTAAATCTTTGTGTACCTAATAAATTATTATTATTATTTATATTTTTTAAATCTTTAATCCCCATTATCTCAAAACTTGATTTTCGACTTAGTGACTTTTCGCTCTACAGGGACGATATGTGAATGGGTTCTTAGAAGGACTAAAAGTTCAATAATTTCTTTTATGTATTGATTGTCTTATTATACACTATATGACACCTTTCGACTGCGGTAGGAGCATGGACAATTAAAGTGACAGATACGTATTATTGTTATGGATAGGAGTGATGTCATAATTTGTTTTACTGAACTGGTTTTTAGACTTCTATACTCTAGAAATTACTAGTGGTTCTGTGAACCGTAGACTTTAGAGTAAATTAAAGAAAAAGGCTAAAAATACCGTTTTGAGCTACGGGAGCATTTACCCTCCCCTGCCTCCATTTCTCCCCCGATCGAAAAACCCCCTCTCTAAAAGTTTTTGGCTATTTCAAGGATTGTCCATGCCAAGTTGCATGCAAATCCGTTGAAAAATGCGACCTGTAGACTGAATCGATGGACGGACGAACGGTCGGACATCGATAGCATTTTTCCCGTACCAGTGGACTTAAAATGAAGACTTTCGTCGGCTCGCTTCGCTCGCCTCCTCAGTAAAAACGGAGCCGTTTGTCCATCCGTCTGTCCATTCGTCCGTCCATTCGTCCGTCTGTGCGCATCTATTTCTCAAGAACCATAAGGCATAGAGATAATCAGTTAGCGGCATTCGATTCAGTACACCATGAATACGTTCATAGGCGATTTTGAAATTTATACCACTTGCGGTTTTGAAAGTGGTTTTGGTTTAGAAGTCGTTTGATTTCTTTGCTACGATAGCGAAGTGCGCGTTACTTGTTTTTACCGTGTTTTGATATGATTGGAATGAAATCAGCAAATATTTTCGTTATAATTACTAGCTGATGCCCGCATTCTTCCGCGTTGTGTAGTTTTCCCGAATCCATTTCCCACAGGGTACCCTTAGGTATGTTGAAAAGATACCCCCACGGACTCTTCTTCAGATCTAAGAAAATGAACGATGCCCTCAGACATTGTTTTGCTATTGTCCTCTAAAGGATTAAATAGGTAGCAGTATACCTATCTCGTGCACTTAAGAGAACCTACTTTGAAATTAGTGTTACTTTATTATTTTTTTTTATTTTAAAGTTTTTGGAAAACTTACAGCTAACAAAATACAATTATTAGATAAGTAACATAATGAAGGCCAGTTAAAAGTTTTCACTACTAACATTAATATTATTTTAGAAAAGTCAGAAAAATGCCACAGACTCAATCCATACACACCTAATACAACCACAAATGTATTCATTCAACAAAATACTGATCACATAAGACTTTCTTTACTTAAGTGTTAAAATAAAGCCTACGGTATATTTGTGTACCTTTGTGGTTACTGATCCGCTCCCTTTCTCCATAATTTCTTAATTATCGAGTAGAAAGAATCCCTAAGAATAGCTACGAGTAATAAAATGAATACCATTACAACAAAAATTCCAAAATATAGGTAGAGTCTGAAGGAATCGTTCAAGTAAAAGATATACGTACCTTATCGCCATTACATCAAAATTCGACGCCTTGTATAGAATGATCATGTATTTTCCTGGAAAAAAATCCTAAGCCTTTCAGGAGTAAAATATTAATAATACAGAATACTATAATTTTCCGTTTTTTTTTGTATTGAATGCTCTGGGGCGGTATCCTCGGATGCGGAGACAACCTATCATGTACGTGCCATTTACGGGAGTGGAGACAGGGATTTTTCTATTTATGTGTACTAACTTTGTAATGAGATTAGCTATCCACCCGAATGATTAGACTTTGTTCACTGGTATATAAAACGATAGTTTTTTTTTTGGCGTAACAATATACATAGGTAACAGATTTTTTCATACTATGAACGTAAGCATTTTCCCCGTTGTCTATATTTTTTTAAATTACTAAAGTAAAGACTGTCTATAAGATTAGCGATTCTTTCCAGGGTAACTGAATACGACATAATGACCTGAGAAATAGACCATTAAATTAATTTAAAAAGAATATTAAAAGAAAAGGGAAAAGGTTATTACGTTCAAGTTCAACAGCAGGTAGCCACAACCTGCGTCTGTCTATTTCAACACGGCAATGGGCTCACCACCTATTACGTGGGACAGGAATCCAGACATTGAAAAGTGGGCATATAATATGCCTCTGCCACCCCTTCAGGGATAAGGTGTGATGGATATTTATTTATTTATTTACTATTTACAGGACAGGGACGCCTGGAAATCATCTGCTGGAAAAGTAAAATAATAAAAAATAATCATAAAATAAATAAATATAATATTAAATTGTAAATAGGCCATCAAAAAAAAGCCTTCCAAAGTTTCTTGCCGGTTCTTTTTAGGTGAGCCGCGTTCCGAACCGGTGGTCACTTTAAATATATGAATTTTTTCTCTAGTTTTAGTGTATGACATTTTGTAAGCGCCGCCGCCGTTAAAATGGTCTATGAAAAATAAAGACATTTTATTTTATTTTACAAGCTATTTGCTCACGTGATCGACAGTGTTCACTATGGCTACACCAAACTGTACTCCACTCGCGTCGCCTTTCATATAATATACTATTATTATATACGTTTATATGTGGAAATCCCTATGGATTCCGAACTCAATCCAACTAGTACTAAACGGTTCCTATATACTTGTTCACGCGCCTGTCCTTCCGGGTAACCCCTGTAAAGGATGTCCAATACCTACATAAACTCTAAAGTCCATAAGAGGAAATAAATCAGTAAGGCCTATGTGGAAATTAAACTGATTAAACCCACATTTATAAGAATAGATAGATTTCTATAACAACATGTGTAAAGGACTAATTACTTTGTCCTCTAAAAAGAGGCACAAGCAAACCTTCTACCAGAAGTAATAACTGGCCCAAATCATTATCTTGGGACCAGCCCGTGCTTTATATATTCTGACAATATATAACTCAATACCTATTCTACAAATTGCGGTCGCATATGCGTGAGAAGGCCTGACACTACTTACAATATCTTTTTTCTTAATCTCAATATCAAACAAATCGAACAATTCTCTAATATTGAATGTAAATAACATCTATAAATATGAAATCCGTTATAATCTTATATATCCTCACGTGCACTCTATAAATCTAAATCAGTTTCATACAATACAATGAAACATTTATTTGTATAGCCTAATAACTTTGTATTCGAGACACAAGGGTCGTAAGAAGACATTTTGTACACATACTCTTTGTGTACATATTGTATGGATTCCTCTTATGTTTGAGTAGTACAATATCAACTCTTTTTGAAGGGATAATGCGATTCGAGTACACACTACACACAATGTTCATTGAAATAGGATTAGGACATAAAGGACAGGGGTATTATTGATAGTGAAGCAATATAACCTTCTTTAAACTGTGTGCAGAACTAGTCTATCAAATAAAGAAAAAAGGTTTTTTGAATGGAGCTCTTATCTCCTAAATGTTGTGATAAAAATAAAGTTAAATACACTCATAATTAATTAAAATTACTAGTTGATCTATATTGAGTTTAAAAGTTTCTTTAGTCAGTTCAAATTAGACTTTATTTCAATGAAATTTGAAAAATGCAAACAAAAATGACAAATGGAATTTTGATTTAATGTAATTTAATTGATTTAATAATTTATTTAATTGTTAATTGCAGTGTTGTAATGTAATTTACTTCGCCAAACCGAACTGGTTCAAAATGCGCGTGAATAAAGCGTTTTATATTTGTTAACTGGTAAATGGTTCTTTTAGTAAGGATTAATAAATAGATAAAGCTTCGTAATGTAGTCACGTGTCAGTGAGATTGAACCCTATAGAGATAAGATTTAAAAATAATATCTTTATATGTCAGAAATGTCCCTTCCTGACTTTCAAGTAGTTAGGTTGGACATGTCCAACGAATGAGGAACTATTGACAAAGAATATTTTACTGTGTGAAAGTAGAGGTTAAAATAATCAGGACAGACCAAGATGTACTACGAAGACCACGTGAACAGATCTCTTAAGAACGAAAAGGTCTAGAGGGTAATCAGGTAATCGTCAAAAGACGGTAAAGAGACGATATGTTTAATTACTTAATGTTCCTATAACCATTCCTCCTGTGAAATGATATTTTAATATGGTTGCGTATTAAAAGGTATATTTCGCAGCATGCCCACTGAATTCCCTCTTCAATTTCAAAAGATAACGCTGTCAAATTGTCATGAATTGATATTCATGACGGCTTTCCTAAAAAATATTTCATAAATGAAGTAGTTTGTCAAACCTCTCTTTTGCTTTTCTTATTATGGGATTCAATGGGGACAATCTACCCTCGGATTATGTGTTGAATATCAAACATCTGTTGAATTGCAAGACGCGGCAGAGGAATTTAAAATAAGTAATGTTTTGCTAGAAGAGGGAATGTCGTTTGAGGATCAAAGAAATATAAGTTCGTATTATGCAGCATGAGATGTTGAATTAATAGAAATCCTTGCCATGGTCAAAAAATAATATACTTAACTGAACGCCTTTTTACTTGAAAATAAATTAATAGTGATTTTTTTTTAAAACATGATTATAAATAAATTCGCTAAAAATTATTATATAATAATTATATAAATTATTATATATAATTCCTATCTTAAATAAATAAAATTTTAATTTATTACCCATACTGTAGGAAAGCATAAAAAATTGTCCGACTTTTTTGGTAGTCCGTCATATTTGATTTGAAGTGACGTCACTTAGTTGTTACGACATTTTCTCAGCAAGCTCTCAGTAAGTAAGTAAGTATTCCACCATGTTGGATTTAAAATGACGTCACACCAACCATACATTTTTATTCAAACTAAACCTGTATACAAATTTTTAGCTCAATCGGTTGAAGATATATGCTTCAAAATCGAGTTGCGAGTTTCACGTGGAACAACATACAAGTTAATAGAAAGCTTGTAAAACTACACGCTGCTGTAAAAGTTCCCGTGGCCCCGCTGACTCAGTGTCACTTTTTTTTATACCACAGAGCCTAGCCTATGGACATTTGCAACACCAGAGGTGCAGCACTCGTGCTACCGACTCTTTTAAAATCTTCTAAGACCCCTTTTGAAGAACCCCATACTGTAGACATTCGGGAAATCCTAGGCAGGTAACTCATAGGTTACGGATAGGCGACCACTTTGTGGTATTTCCGAACGTTTCCGCGCTTCGGAAAGCACTTTAAGCCAATGGTCCCTAAGTTGGTTAAGCTAAGTTAAAGGCAATTTTAACAGCAGGTAACCACATCCTGCGTCTGTCTATTTCAACACGGCAATGAGTTCACTTCTATTGCGTGGGACAGGAATGCACACGGCGAAAAGTGAGCATATAAAATGCCTCTGCCACTCCTTCGGGGATAAGGTGTGATTGATAAACGTAAAAACAGCTATTTGACAAGTGACTGACAAGCAATGAATGAAAATGAGCGAATGAATATCGTCATTCGTTTCGGTGACAATAGGCATTTGTTCATTGAATCGTATAAAAGTTATTAAATCAAACCATCAATTTACGTTCAAGTCAACCTCCGAGGATCGAATTTGAGAAGTCTAGTGTAAAAATTAAAAACAATCTAAGTTTCTGTTCCTCCCGAAGTTTCGTGAAAATTAATCGTGAGCAAAATTCTCAGTTCATGCTTGAAAAGAATTAATGATCCTTAAAACAGAAACGCGGTTCGTTACAGACTGAAACTTTGTAAGTAATTAAGAAAATGGCTTACGTTTGTATCTTCATTTTATAAAAATGTTTGAATATTTAATGCCGGATACAAGCAAAAATCCACTACTGGAAAGTCCTCCGTCCAGATATCTGGAAGCCACGGCTTGAGTCAATGATATTGGAACTGAAAATAGTTTAGCAAATTATAATATTGTAACTAAAAAATATTTATTTGTTTTAATTTAAACTTTATGCACAAACATATTGTACAACGGCGGACTTAATGCCAACGGCATTTTCTACCAGTCAACCTTAGGGTGGTGCAGAGAGTTTCTAGGTAGGTGCATACAATGTGAAAATATATACTATGGTACATAATCCCATAGATAAATAACAATAAACATTATATTAAAACATATATTTAAACACAAATACAAATATCATAACTATAAAATACATACAATATTACCCTATATAAATACATACTTATTTACATAATTAATACTTAAACTTCTACTAAACTTAAATACTTTAACTTAAAATAATATTAGGAAATATTTTTTTACATAGCGCTATCTAGCCCTACCTAAGCTAATATAAGCATGTGGTATGGCATCTTGACAACTAATAAAAATACGTATAATTTTCTAAATACATACATAGGAAACAACCTAAACTCCGAAAAAAATATTTCTGAATCACGCAAGTATTTGATCAGACCTGGGAATCGAACTCCGGACCGCGGCGCGGCAGTCGCATACATAAACACTGCGCCACCGAAGTCATGCTCATCATCATACTGTCATGTATTTCATCATCATTATACAGTCTAGTATTTGAAAGAGGTGACGTAAGAACTAAATGCGAGATTAGGGTAAACCAGGAACGTCTAGAGTAAGTGAATGAAATTGTGTATTTAGGAAGTATGTTTAGCGCGGACGGAAGATGTGATTCGGATGTAGAACGGCGAGTAGCTGCCGGAAACAAAGTTAACGGTGCTTTGTCCCAGTTAGTAAAGCGACAAAGCATCGTAAAAGAAGCACGAATGGCGATTCATAACGCAGTGCTAGTGCCAACTTTGCTTTACGGTAGTGAAACCTGGGTATGTCAGCAGATGCATGAAAGTAAATTGAATGCTGTGGAGATGCGATCACTTCGAAAATTGTGCGGCGTTACCTTGGCCGACCGAATACGTAACGAAGTGATACGCAATATGGCAGGTTTGAATGAAAGTGTCAGCGTTAAGCTGGAAAAGGGCGTGCTCCGTTGGTTTGGACACGTCCAACGAATGAGTGAGGAACGATTGACGAAGAATATATATTGTTCAAAAGTAGAGGGTAGAAGGAGTCAGGGAAGGCCGAGACTTACATATGAAGACCACGTGAGCAGATTGCTCAAAAACGGAAAGGTCAAAAGTACTCGGATACCCAGACGTGCGTGTATGAAGCGATTGATGAATCTCGAAGAAGCGAAAGAAGTATGCATGGATCGCGAAGCCTGGCGATCTGTCCTCTCTGACTACCCCGTCAGGGATACAGCGTGAAGATAGTTAGTTAGTTATACAGTCATGCACGGCAAGTGGCAACTTAGTTCGTAAGCAAGTCAATATAGATAAGCAGAAACTGACTGACTGATTGATCAAAGCACAGCTGAAACCGCTGGATCTAGAACCTTCAAATCTTGTACAACTATTCCTGAAATGACGTAGGAGTGCACCAAGCAAAGATAAAAATACTTTAAAAAACAAGCTTTAGTTTAAATACGCTAAAACAAATGTATTACAGCAAGTCTTTTTGTTTGATACCGATATTGAAGCAGTGCAATATGAGCTGATATCTTTAGAATAGATTACCAATATCAGTAAAGTATGGCAAAGGGCAAACCACCAAACGATAGCATTCCCAAGGAGAGTTGGTGTCAGGCTTCCGGCCGGCCATAAAAACCAAGCCAAAACATTTTGCAGTATGGAATTTAGACACTGCGCCGACCCCAAGTAAATTGGGACAAGGGCAAGAGGATGATGAGTAAAGTGTGGCAAAATTCGTCGTGACAGGTTAAGTTTTGGATCATAAGCTTCTTATTTCAAATTCAGTGGTGCTTAAACCCCTAAAAGGTTTCGTACACCTAACACACATTGTACAACTGCATAATTATGTGGGATCATTATAAGTCTGACGCGCTCGTGGCCCCGATATCTCAGTGTTCTGTTTACACGGCAATGGGCTCACCACCTGTTATGTAGGATAAAAATGCATACGATGAAATTTGGGCTTATACTATGATACTGCCTACCCCTTCGGGAATAAAGGCGTGATAATATGTATTTTTCATATTAAATAATGGTTTTCTATATTATGTCGATTCGTTTTTTATCTATTCACTTTCATCAATCTTAAATTCTTACGTACTCCTTAACACCTTTTCAATAAAGTTTTTAAACTGTATTAAACCCCAACTCAAACAGTATAATATGTTTAATCTATGACTAGTTCTTTTGTTGGCATTGTGATACTGTGCCAACACGAATGTGACATCGCGAAATGTGTCGGTAAACCTAACTGGAGAATGCGGGTACTATCTAATACATGTTTAAAGAGCTTAAGTTACGAGAGATGAACGGTTTTCAATTATTTCCCAATATAATTATAAGGACATCTCAGTTTTAAGTCGTTACAAGAATTCGGATGGTAAAAGTGAAATAGTGTAAAAGTGGATAATACAAGTGAAAGCGGTCGTGGCCCCGCTAACTCAGTGTTCTGTAAACGATTACTGCTTTAAGCAACTTTCGCTATCCTGGTCCTCGGATGAATGACCACTTTGTGGTATTTACATTTGTGAGCGTTTCCGTGCTTCAGATAGCACATAAAGCCCATGTTCCCAGTTGCCAGTAACAGTAACAAGTGGGCGTATAATATGCCTCTGCCACCCCTTTGGGGATAAGGCGTGATTGATAACTTCTAACTTCTAGGTAATAAAATATCCTTAAAGTTTTCATTATAATTATAAATGAATGTGTGTTAAAAGATGGAAGCAATATTGAAATGAATGAAAGTGGCAAGGAAAGAGTCATAAGTATGGAAGAGATATTGTGGAAGCATTGAATAGCATGAAATGGGGAAAGGCTGTTGAACTTGATAGGATTTATTACAGCTAATTAAAAAAGTTCTATTTATATAAATTGTAAGTCTTATATAAGAAACAATGTTAAAGAAATATTGCGATTGCAACCATAATTCTCTGCTTTCCTAGAAACGTCTCTCGAGTGTATAAAATGAGATGGAATTTTCATGTTAACATGTAATTAAACACACGTAATCGTTCTGTGTAGTTAAAATTGCCCATTTTATGGGGATTAATGTATGTCATAAACGCTAACGTGTTGATTAAAGTACAACATTTCAATCTCGTGCTGTCGTGCAACTGATATAGAATTCAGATTAATTTTATGACGAAATACTAAGAGCTAGTTTCAGTCACTTCGTACCTATTTATATTCGCTACAAATCTTTACGCTGTATACTTGACGTAGTCAGAGAGAACAGATGGCCAGGCTTTGCGATCCATACATACCTCTTTTGCTTCCTGCAGACTATTCGTCTTTTTACACGTGCATATATGAAAAGATTAGTGTTCTGCGGGCCGATTCTACTATTTCAATCGTGTCAGTACAGAATCGAAATCGTTGTTCAATAAAAAGCCAACGGTACAATTTGGCCATGGCCCTACGCCTCGAGAAATCGAGGCTCAGCGGTCCCAGCTCCGACAGGAACTCATGGAGACATGGAAGGTGCGACTTGAGCATCCAAGGTGGGGAAACGCCACAATCGGGGCGGTCAGACCGGTCATGGATGAGTGGTTGGAGAGGAGCCATGGCAACCTCTCCTACCGGTTGTCACAGATACTTACCGGGCACGGGTGCTTCGGTAAGTATCTGTGGCGTATACACCGGGAGACCACAGCCGAGTGCCAGCACTGCGTAGAACGCAGCGAGGACACAGCGCTCCACACATTGGTGGAGTGCTCAGCGTGGGCGCAGCAGCGCCAAGACCTCGTGGCGAGTCTGGGCGTAGACATTCTCTCGCTGGAAACTATGGTGCAAGCCATGGTCTCCGGCGGGAGCAAGTGGGACGCCGCTGCGTCTTTCTGCGAGCAGGTCATGCTCGCGAAAGAGGCGGCGGAGACGGTACGGGAGAGGACTCTCCCGCCCGAGTTCCGCAGTCTGCGGCGACAACGCCGCAGACTTATCTTCGCCCAAGACTACCGGCCTCCATGACCGGGGGCCTGAGGACGGCGGGTGGGCTGCTCGTCGTCCTTACAGAAGCAGGCCCAAGACGTAGGCATGACATGAAAATGTCACGCACGCCTCATGCCCCAAGAAGCGGGATAGTACCCGAACCAACCCCCCAAAGAAGCGGGATAACACCCGAACCCCAGGTGAGGCCGCGGTGGTAGCCAAAGTCTGCCGGGAGCTCTGGGACATCTTTCCGAGGAGTTACCCGGGGCGTCCGGCAATAGACAGCTAGGCGGGGACTGTGTGGTTTTAGCCGGTTCGAGTCCGGCATGACATCCGAGGGGATTTCCACACGTTAAAAAAAAAAAAAAAAAAAAAAAAAAAAAAAAAAAAAAAAAAAACGGTACAATTTGACTGTTTTCGTAGCCCATTAATATATATATATATAATGGGTTACGAAATATTATATACCATTATACCATTGCGCTCCAATTGAATTATATCTACATTTTGACAGCTTAAGACAAAAATTCCATTTTGCAGCTTGTGAAGTGAATTGTGATATTCTATTATGATAGATTTAGTAGATAACTACTCTTGGAGCAACCGCAATGGAATCGATATCAAATGGAAATCAAACGTCTTTTCATTGTAAAATACTATTTTCATTATTGTTTCCATATTCGAGATAGCCGAATTTTATTTAGACAGACTCGCGGGCGAACCCTTGTGAAGTTATAATTTTGTTCTTTCACGTCATGTCGATTGACACTGATGAGATAATGAGCTTCTTAGCTCGGATAATTTCGGCAATTCGGTTGCACATAATTTCTGTTTTTTGAAGTAGGAAGTCGTCCGTTGTTACTGTTGTACTGGTAGTCAAGACCGGTTACCACGAAATTCTTAAGTCCCTAGAATCTCGATAGATCTTGGCCATATACTTCGACCAACGATACTCATCTATTGCCCACTTATTATTCAATATTCTCTTGAAAATGAGACTTCTCGTTTGATTTTTAAAGCGTTCTTTCTATTCTGTTGACAAAAATGATGTAACACACCTCCATACAGCACACTTTTATAGACTATTGTTCTCGTTTACTACAAGTAAATAAAAATCAAACTCTTATTCAACTCTGTCAGATTTGTTGTAAATAAACTACATCTGCTTAGCTCATGTAACTTGGACCATACGCTAACATCTTTATATCATTGTTCCAACGTCCTCCGTCCGCACAAAGGGTGTCTCCCCGCCATTAGTTTTGTTAATGCAACCGGCTATTGTGTTCGCATTTATGTCATTCATTCGTTTCTCTGATAGCGTGAGTAAAACCATGACGCTTACTCAATGCCTTCTTCATTTCATTCTGGAATGAAATTTGTGGAGATACAGGAGATGTTCCTTCGAAACAAAGGGCGAATCCTCTGACCAGGCAAGGTGATCACGCCTTGCAGACCGCGGCCCAACCGTTGCTGTTGATATTAGGCTCTTGTATATATCATTCTTCAGCGCGAAAACTCTCATAACGCGATATAGGTTTCTTAATATCGATATAGTTCGGTAGCTCTTCGCTTTGTGGCGCTGTTGGTGCGGCCAACAGCGCCTTTGATACTGGATCAGATACCATGATACGGTCCTTCTTAAAGTTGGGCTTTTAGATATAGCATCATTCAGCGTGAGAACTGTGTTTGTTGGCCCAGATTACAATTACTTTATTTATTTATTAACTATTGAAGAAGGCTTACAGACTAATAATACATTTAGTGTAATTAATTATAGTAAAACAAGTTGCTAATAACAAGCCTCCATCTACATAAACTACTTTGTAGTGTGTAGGAGCCCCATGACGAGTTTTGGGTCCTAAACTAACTCACATTTAACACCTCTGGTGTTGTAATAAACGTATATGGGCTACAGTAATCCATTTCGATCAGATTCACCACATTTGTTTAAAACTAACACGCGTTGAACACATACTTTTCTACCGAACGGGATTTCGCGCGGCACTATATCACACTAAAAGGTTTATATACCTTTTTGTTTCTCGACGTTTCGACAGGGTTGCACCTATCGTGGCTCCGAGGTGACTGCGGGAAAATAGACACATTTAATTAAATTTATTCGGCCCTTTAGACTCACCCTAATTCCGTGCTTCGGAAGGCACGTTAAGCCGTTGGTCCCGGTTGCCAATAAAATGGCAGTCGTTAAGCCAAGTTGAAGGCCTTATGGACGGCTTAAAAAATTTCAACAGCAGGTCGCCACAGCCTGCACCTGTCCATTTCAACACGGCAATGGGCTCACCACCGGGGACGTGGGACAAAAATGCACCACCCCTTCGGGGATAAAGGCGTGACAATATGTATGTATGTATATTAATATTTTGATAGCAAAAAACAGCAATTTTGTCTCTATTCTGCAGCTTGATAAGTGTGATAGGGAAAAAAAAATAGTTTTAGTAGACTACCTAGTTTTGGACTTATCGCAATAGAACCGCTATAGAATAGAACGACTTTCTATTGGAAAACAGTAGACTTGGCCCCATGACAGAATGCTTATTACACACCTACATCTGGACTAACTTGTCACGCGTTATCAGAAGGCTAATTCTCCTAATTAATAAGCATCACAGAGTAAACTGTTATTGAATCTAAACTGAATTATTATGTGAGTGAAAATCGGTATTCTAACCAAAATTACAATGGCATGTTGGTTAGGTTTTAGTTAAATGATAGGTATGATTTCAGTTCAGACTCGTGTCAATCTCGCGAGAAAAACATCATGTTACAGTATAAAACAGACAGTGCACCCATCACCCCTTACATGAAGTATACTTTTTTTTGAAGTGAAAACTTCTTTTAGCGCGGTACGCATATTTTTAAAGATAAAATCTCTGGACTCGCAACTATAATCATCATCATCATGTAACGTTGATCCCGGTCATCTACAGGTCTTATTAAATAATATTGTGTAATGAATTAAGACTCTTTCAAAGTAGAATTTTTTATTCATCATCATCATCATTTACGTCGATCCCGGTCAATTTTTGAAGTGAAAACTTCTTTTAGCGCGGATCTATGCATATTTTTAGATGAGATGAAACCTCTGGACTCACGACTATAATTATCATCATCATCTAACATTGCTCCCGGTCATCTACAGGTCTAATTAAATAATATTGTGTGATCAATTAAGACTCTTTCAAAGTAGAATGTTTTATTCATCATCATCATCATTATTAACGTCGATCCCGGTCAATTTTTGAAGTGAAAACTTCTTTTAGCGCGGTACCTATGCATATTTTTAGATGAGATAAAACCTCTGGACTCGCGACTATAATCATCATCATCATCTAACGTTGATCCCGGTCATCTACAGGTCTTATTAAATAATATTGTGTAATCAATTAGGACTCTTTCAGTTTAGAATTTTTTTTTATCATTATCATCATCATCATTAACGTCGATCCCGGTCACTATTTAAAGTGAAAGCCTCGTTTAGCGCGGTACGCAATTTTTTAAATGAGATAAAATCTCTGGACTCGCTACATCTTTACAATACGCAGCTATAGTGTGTGCATTATGCATGTACATATAGCACACCGCAAATTCATTCACACAAATTCCATGAAGTATACTTCATCTAAGCATCACCCAGAGACAATTAATAAAGAATTTCATTACCACCATCGTAAATATCCGCTCATATTTAACACGAATCGCGTTTTAACCGAACAAAAACAGGTTTTCCGCAGTATTCCGTCGATCTACTGTCGATATACATTCAAACTCATACAAATGTCAAATGTGACACATAAATTATGACGAGAATACCAAATACATTTCATTCAAAATTGAGTCTCAAAGAATAAGACTAGCAGAATACTGATTTTGTCATTTTCAACTTTCAGTCTCAATTCGATTTAATCAACTTACAGTTAATGTTAGATGCATAAAACTTTGTTACGAGAATACCTTTTTTAAGATTTCGGAGTCTGAGCTTAGATCGGAACTTAACTTTAACCGTGCTTTTATTACGAGAATTGGCCTTCAGTACTTTCGTCAATATTAGGGCGCGGAAGCGGGAGGGAACAACATTATTTGCACTGTGGTATATAGACCCATGCCTTGCCAAGATTGTGTTGTAGTAGAAGCAGAAGTGCTACGTCTGCTACGGTAGCAGCTCGTAGCACGTAGCGCTACGTATAGTCTAACATGTAACGTTCTATGTTTGTATTAATTGATATACTCGTAATATTAAACTATACCGAACTATATCGAAGCGCTCGTGGCCCCGCGGTCTCAGTGTTCTGTAAACGATCACTGAGTTACGCAACTTTCACTATGGCTGGTCCTCGGATGGGTGACCACTTTGTGGCATTTACATTTGCGAGCGTTTCCGTGCTTCAGAAGGCACGTTAAGCCGTTGATCCCGGTTGCCAGTAAAATGGCAGTCGTTAAGCCTGGTTGAAGGTCTTATGGGCGGCTTGAAAAATTTCAACAGCAGGTAGCCACAACCTGCGTCTGTCCATTTCAACACGGCAATGGGTTCACCACCTATTAGGTGGGACAGGAATCCACACGGTGAAAAGTGGCCATATAATATGCCTCTGCCACCCTTTCGGGGGCGTGATGGATATTTTATTTTAATTTTAATTAAACTATACGAATGTGCTTTCTGAAAAAAAATACACTTTAGAGTCGCAGAACAAAAAAGACCTGAATTGCCTTATCTTCGAAGGGGTGGCAGAGGCGTATTATACGTCCCACTTTTCACCATCTGTTTTAGTGTCACCACGTCATAGGTGGTGAGCCTATTGCCGTTTATAAATAAACAGACGCAGGTTGTGACTGCTGAATTTTTTAAGCCGCCCATAAGGCCTTCATCTTGGCTAAACGACTGCTATGTTACTGGCAACCTTGACCAACGGCTTGACGTAACTTCCGAAGCACGGAAACGCTCGCAAATGTAAATGCCACTTTTTTCTTTTTTTTTAATGTGTGTAAATCCTCATGGATGATGCCACTAAGATACGTAAATACTTTATGGTCAGAGTTGTTATTTCGATAGTAACCACTTTCCACCATGCCGTATGCTTGTCTGCTACCTCAATGGTATAAAAAAAGGGATTCCGACATGAAGATGGTTATTTAAAATCGACTACTTATATTATTTTAGAATCACAACACCTTTTAGTCTAATATTTTCCTAGCGACCGCAATTAAATTGAAAATCGATGTGGATATAGCAACAGAATAAATATGGATAAAAGGTTCCCATTCCGCGCCCACAGAATAAATATTGAAAAAAAAAAAGAAAGCTATCAGTTGAACCGTGAACACAAAACGATTTTTATGCAAAAACCGGAGAATCGTGCATTGAATATAGGTTGTTTGATATTTAACCTGTTTTGTTTTAAGCCAAACTATGATTTTTTTTAAAACGTTGTTTTCATGCTCAGTTTTAATAGTTGCCGTTAAATTGTGATATTTGTGAGTTTTCGAACTTTTGTTGTTTCTGGCCAAGAATAATGTTGCTAGTCTTGCCGATCCATCTACTACCTTCGCCTTTGCAGTGGATGGACCCCTGGAAACAAAAACAAAAATCAAAAAATGATTAACTTTTGATTGTAACCAATCAATTTTGATGGTAATCAAAAGCCCGTATATCTTGGTGTACCCACCCCATTATGTGGGGGCTTGCTCAACTATGGCATTTTTTTTCATTAATAAACATTAATGAAAAAGAACTTGCTCAACCATTTTTTTTTAAATTACAAGTAAATTGTATTTGAACTTGTCTTTAAAAAATAGGTATAAACTTGTATAAAACTCTGCAGGTTATACATAAGATTTTTATACTAATATTGTCCTCATTTCTAATTGTTTCAGGTAAGCCACAATTCGAGATGGCCATTTCTGGTGTCTTCATTGTTTGCAAGAATAATTTGTTTGTTTAAGGTACATATTATACTTGCTTTCACATTATACTTTTTCTTCAGTACTTCAGTAGTTTTTTTTTTCAGTACACATTATACTTGCTCTTATATTTATTATATCTATAACTTATTTATTATTGTGTATACTTACTAAATATATATAATATATATTTTATAAATATTTCACTATACATATACTATTTATAAAATGTCATCTGATGATGATGGACCATATCACTCTGCCTACGAATCTTCTACAGTGTCGAATGATGACAGCTTCAGCTCGTCTACCGGAACTCTGGGTGACTGCTTGCGTAAAACTTTTGAGATGAAGAGAGGTAACCTACTAAATGTATGTCATTTAAATGCACAAAGCATACCCTGCCACTACAGTGAATTGGAGGAGGCTTTTGCCGACACGAACGTGCATGCCATCTTAATATCGGAGAGTATGCTTAAGCCTGAATTGCAGTCTACATCGTATTCTCTTCCCGGTTTTATACTAGTGCGTAATGATCGTATCAGTTTTAGAGGTAAGCGATCAGGTGGGGTAGCGATCTATATCCGTAGTTCCTTCCCGTTTAAAATTCTTGCCTCATCTGATCCTGAATACACTGCTGATGCAGAATTTCTATTCCTAGAAATTGTTGTTGTCGGGGGAACCAAGCTGGTTCTTGGGGTAATCTATTGTCCTCCTTCAATTGACTACTTCTCCAGCCTGGAAACTGTGCTGGACTCCTTGGGGTCATCGTACACACACTATATCATCATGGGAGATCTAAATACTAATCTATTAGAACCTGAAACATCTCGTGCCCGTAAGCTGCTCCATATTGTGGAATCTGCTAGTCTTCATATATTACCATTACAAGCTACCCATCACAACATTTTGGTTGATGATACTTGGCTTGATCTGATACTTACCTCTTCCACCTCTCTTGTTTCCTTTCATGGGCAATTACCTGCACCCGCTTTTTCCCATCATGACCTCTTATTCCTCTCTTACACCCTGAAACCTCCTAAGCCCCCTCCTAAGATATTACATATGCGTAGTTTTGGGCGTATGAATATTGAGCAGTTGGGCAGGGATGCTGCGTTGTTACAATGGGATGACTTAGAGTCGGCATCTACCATCGATGATAAAGTTGAAAAATTTAATAACGCTGTGCTTAATCTCTACGATCTTCACGCTCCAATAAGGAAAGTGAAGCTTAAACGTCCACCGGCTCCATGGATGACTGAAGAGGTACGAGTGGTAATGAGACGTAGGGATCGTGCATTTTGTAAATTCCGAGCAAATCGTACAGAGGAGATGTGGAACTTTTTTAAGGCAGCAAGAAATCGTTGTAACCAGATGATACGTAATGCTAAACGCCGACATATTCTCGAAAATGTTAATTCTTCTTCACCTGCCAGCGTTTGGAAATTTCTTGGTACGCTGGGTATAGGAAAACAGCAGCGTGTGGATCATCGAATTACGGTTGGTTTGGATGAATTGAACCAACATTTCTCCTCTACTACCTCTTTTGATCACCAAACCAAACTTTGTACTTTGAGTTACATAGCTGGCCTTGATATACCTAGTATAGACGCTTTTAAATTTTCTCTGGTTGCTACTGAAGACGTTAAAAAGGTAATTTTATCTATTAAGTCGAATGCAGTTGGTTGTGATATGATAAGTCGACGTATGATTGTCACAATTATCGACCATGTGCTTCCCGCTATTACCCACATTATTAACTTTTCCATCTTTTCTAGAACATTTCCATCTAAATGGAGTAAGGCATACATTATCCCCCTACCTAAAATATCCAATCCTTCACTACCTAATCACTTTCGTCCCATTTCTATTCTTCCTTTCTTATCCAAGGTGCTTGAGTCATGTGTGCACAAACAACTCACACTTTTCATTTATAAAAACCACCTATTAAGCCCATTGCAATCAGGTTTCAGACCCGGTCACAGTACTTCATCCGCACTTTTAAAAGTAACTGGTGACATCAGGGCTGGTATGGAGGACACTAAGGCTACAGTGCTAGTCTTGGTGGATTTTTCAAATGCATTTAACAATGTTAATCATGAAATCCTACTAGCTATACTTTCTCACCTCAATATGTCTTCAGAAGCAGTGGATTTTTTCTCAACTTATCTTCAGGGACGCCAGCAATCGGTTCGCATTGATGACTCTTTATCGAGTTGGTGCGATATTGGTTCTGGGGTTCCTCAAGGCGGTATTCTCTCTCCCTTATTATTTTCTATTTTTATTAATCTCGTCACCTATAATTTTCAATGTACGTATCATCTCTACGCTGATGACTTGCAGCTTTACACTCATGCTCCAGCAGGTGATATAACCACAGCAATTCGTCGTGTAAATGCAGATTTGGACTATCTGAGTGATTGGTCGTATAGGTTCGGTTTGACGGTAAACCCATCCAAGTGTCAGGCCATTATTGTGGGGAGTAGATGGGTGTCAAGCAAGTTGGATACTGCCACCTTACCACCTGTAATATACAACGGTACAAACATACCATTCAGCACTTCAGTTAAAGACCTTGGTCTTATAATTGATTCTAGCCTCGACTGGCAAGCACAGGCTGCACACGTCAGCCAGAAAGTTACTGGAACACTTCGTGCCCTGTATCGATTTAAGAACTTCCTTCCTATTAATACAAAGGTCACCTTGGCCCAAACCTTAATCTTTCCTCTGATCGACTATGGTGATGTGTGTTACTACGACCTGAATGCAGTCCTTCTCAATAAATATGACCGCCTCCTTAATAACTGCATTCGATTCGTTTTTAATCTTCGAAAATATGATCATGTCTCTTCATTCCGTTCCAAACTTAAGTGGTTGCAAATCCGTCATCGCCGTAAGTTACGCTCACTTACTACTCTTTATAACATTCTTAATTCTCCAACTTCTCCTACTTACTTGACTTCTTCTTTCCAATTCTTGTCGTCGAACCATGAAAGAAGTCTTCGTTCTTCAAATAATCAGCTCCTCCTATGTCCTTCACATACTACTACTTTCTTGGGTTCGTCTTTTTATGTCCAATCTGTTCTCCTTTGGAACGCGCTTCCCGCCGAGGTCAGACTGTTAAATAGTCGCAATATATTTAAGGCTAGAGTGCGGCAATTACTCTTTTCGGAGGAAGATAGGTAAGATAAACAAAAAACTGTTCTAAATTCTACCTGACTTATGTATATATAGGTATGTATGTATTTCTATGTAAGTGTGTAAATATTAATAAGTAATTGTATGTATTTATAATAATATATAATATATATGAATTTATATTATGTATTATAAGTATATATACTTAGGTCATAATATTTTGTGTATATTTTGTACTTTGTTAATGCTAATTAATAAACTTCAAATTGTATTGTTTATACATAAATGCGCCTACCTCGTATTTAGCTCTGCACCACCCAATGGTTGACTGGTAGAGAATGCCTTAGGCATTAAGTCCGCCAATGTACTTTCTTTGTGCATAAAGTTTAAATAATAAATAAATAAATATTATCCAAAAACGTTTTTTTTAAATAGCCTAACAAAATTGGAGCCTTGCAAATGACTTATGCAGTTTACCATTACCATTAAGATGAATGTATTTCCAGCTTCTTCCAAACATCATTAGACTTCTACTTTCGGCCACTTTTACGACAAGTACCGTTTAAATTTTGATTTTCTAAACATTATTAGAGAATCACAGATGTTTGATTTTTTACAGCTTCAAGAGATTAATCAGAATATTTGATTTTCATTTCATCCCTATTCCTACACGCGTTCTTGAGATAAAGGGTGTTGCTTGACAGACAGACCGACGAACAGTAAAGTGATCGTATAAATATTTTCCTTTCTTTCCTTTTGATTTTGTCTTTTTTCCTTTTGAGGAACGGAACCCTAAAAAAGTATACAATAAGAATCATTTACACTAAGTCTTGAAATTCTTTAAGCTTTTAAAACTATTGAATGTACTGAAACGTAACGATATTATAAGACGCAGTTAAAAGATTTCAGCCGGGCTACGGCTTTGTTCGACAAACAGTCAGTACAACACCATTACCATAATGATCGCAACATACCTTTAATATTATAATAACAACCTTTTGAAACGAGGCACGAAGGTCTCGAACATCTTAGAGTATCCAAGCATGCGTAACTTTCTAATTCAATTGAGTTAATAGATTAAATTTTGTCGTTTAATAGCAGAAATTTGTGTATTTGAAATTTGTGTTACCAAGCTAAATTACTATTAAATCTATAATGAACTAATTTTTTGTAATTTTGAGTTGTGTTTCAACACAGCAATGCACACTGGCATGTACGTCTGGGTATCCGAGTACTTTTGACTTTTCCGTTATTGAGCAATCTGCTCACGTGATCTTCATATGTAAGTCTCGGCCTACCCTGACTCTTTCTACTCTCTACTTTCGCACGTTAAATATTTTTCATCAATAGCTCTTCACAAATTTTCTAGTAAAAATCAATAAATCACGCCTTATCCCCGAAGGGGTAGCAGACGCATATTATACGCCCTCTTTGCACCGTGTGTATGTCCCATGTAATGGGTGGCCCATTGCCGTGTCGAAATAGACACGACGCAGGTTATGGCTACCATCTGTTTAGATTTTTCTTTTTTTGACTACCATGTTACTGGCAACCGGGACCAACGGCGTAACGTGACGTAACACGGAATCGCTCGCAAATGTATGTACAAAGTGGTCAATCTTTAATATCTTATTTAGTATGATTGTGTTGAACTCAAGTTAGCTAATTAAAACTTTTGTTCTAGCAACACCCATTACACGAAGTAATTTCCTTGGTTATATGGAGTTTGAATGCCCTCACGAAATTGGTTCCTCGACCAAAGAACTAATGAAGGTATACCCCAAAATAGATCATTTATTATCAACTTGCGGATGTCCTGCGGTTTCACACTCAAAGTGCCCCTTTCAAGTGAGAATATGGGAATAAAATGTAGCCTAACTTATAACATCAACTACCTGCCTCGATAGCGCAGTGGTAGTACCCAACTACAACAAGAACGGTGTGTGGGTCTCCCGGCCCTTGGAGACGTCCTACCCAATATTCCCCGCGGTTTTCCGCCTTCTTCCCAACCGGGTCGCGGGATAGGCCTGAGGACCATTCACGGGGACCCAGTTAAGGGAATGCCCCAATATAAGGCCCTTTCGGGGGGGAGGGGGCTATATGTGTTGCCACCCCGATCTTCTGGAACAGATTAGCCTGTGCCCGCTTCGAGCCGTCCGCGAAGTCCATCTGAGAACAGAGGGGGTAGAGAGCGATGAAACTGGCACTAGAAGGCATCCGGGAACACGAGAGGTGCCAGCTGCAAGAAGGCCATTATAAGCGGGGTCACTTGACCTTCTGTCAACGGCTAATAAACTAGTCGGGGGCACGCTGGAGCGCCGCCCGGCGGCGCAGCTCGTCGCAGCTCCTCTGTTTTTGCCGCCATCAGCTAGCTGGCGAAGGAGGCGACGGCGGCCCAACACTGTCAGCTGCTCTGCACTGCTCACTGCAGTCATGGCTCGCACCACGGCCGGAAGCGACAGACCCAGCCTCACGCTGCCCGTGAGAGCATTTTGGGGCTCATCTCAAGTCGTACACACGACGGAGCGTATGCTCAGCTGTGTCCACAACCCCGCTGGGCAAAGACGGCACACGGGATTCGGCGCCACGCTTGCCACCTCCCATAGGTATTTGGCAAAACAGCCATGACCTGAACAGATGAGAAGCTGAGTGAGGTGGTACGAGTAGTTCCGTGCGCGCTCTCTACCCACTGCCATAGGGATCGCCGGATGGCTTTCCAGTCTTTCGGCCCACTTCCGAAAGAGGTCATCGTGAGCCACCTGTCTTCAGCGATTGATTTCCTCCTTAAGTCATACCGGTATATTTTTCGTCGCATAGATCGAATATCGATGGACACATACGAATTTTTAATGTCTGTCGTGAATTCATTCATCTGATGGATGACATCTTTTGCGACACCTTCAAAGTTCAAATTCGATACTCGCATTCCTTTGGTCGTGGATCTATTAACAATACTCGGAGATGCGATTGGTGCAGTGATCGTTTAGCTGAGCTTCGAAGGCGTTACCGGAGAGCTCGTATGAAAATAAATTATTTTAAAAAGCATAAAATTAGTGCCGGTGCGGAAAACAATAGCGATTTACTTGCTCTTAGAGTTGCCAGGTCCCATTACAGGGCGGCTGTTGAAAAATCAAAGGGTAATTTGCTACGTAAATTAGTGCATGGGCTGGAAGCTGAGGGTCCGTGGTCGCCTATATACCATGAGTTTAGGGCTAACCGTTCTGTTGATCTTGCCTATGTACGAAATATCAAAATTAACAACTCTCATACTATAGGTCTGAAGGAAACCGCGGATGACCTCTTGGATTCCCTTATACCCGACGGCTGCTCGGAGAACGATAGTGATTATCACCGAAAGATAAGACAGTGGGCTCTTGAGCCACCATACTCACCTCAGTCAGACGTACCAACTTCTGACGAGTTCCTCGAAATAGTTAGGTCGTTGTCCATAGGTAAGGCGTCGGGTGACGATAAAATATCTAACAAAATGATAAAGGAGGCTTGCAAGCTGTCGAGTGAAGTAATATTAAATGTTTTTAACCGATGTATTTACGAGGGAGTGTTCCCCTGTATTTGGCGATGTGGCTATATTCGGATTATTCCTAAAAAAGGCGACAAGCCGCCAGATGACCCTAAGTCGTACCGACCGATCACATTGTTGCCCTCCTTGGGAAAGCTTTTAGAGCGTCTCATAGTACCCCGGCTCCTGCCGGGCGGTATTAAATTTCACGAAAATCAATTTGGATTTACAGTAGGAAAATCTACTATTGACGCAGCGATATCAGTGCGAAAGACTGTCACTTCATCGGTTTCTCAATATGTGCTGGCCATCTTCCTAGATATTTCCGGGGCTTTCGATAACGCTTATCTAGGATGTATGTGTTACGGGGCGCCGGTATGGGCAGATAAGGCTACTATTGGTGCTGCACGTTTAAAGTTATTGCAAAGTCAACGCCTTGCATTGATATTTTTATGCAAGGCCTACAGGACGGTTAGCACGGAGGCTCTGCCGGTGACGGCAGGGGTCCTCCCGGTTGATGTCGAAATTCAGAGACTTTATACTATTCGGCTAAGGATAGCATGGATGATAGGTTTTTGTTAGAAAGATATCGCCATAGAATTGCCAGACTGTATCGTGATAATGTACGTGAAGAACTTTTAGACGAATGGCAGCTGCGTTGGAACACTTATCAAAGGGCGCCACCTCTACCAGTTTTTCCCAGACGTTCGTGAACACCTGGGAATGTCCTGGCTGAAGGTTGATCACTGTGTTGCTCAATTTCTTACGGGACATGGTAACTTTAGGAGCAAATTACATTCGTTTAAGCTGGTTGAGTCACCGTTCTGTCAGTGTTCAACTGCTGACGCCAAATATGATCAGACCGCCCATCATATACTTTGGAAGTGTAGCATTTGGAAAAATGAGCGATATAATATGCTTAATTGTTTACAAGTAACGTCGGGAGTAGTTTACTATGCGGATCTCGTGGCATCGAGGGTAAATTTTCGTGCTTTTAAACGTTTCTGCCATACATATTACTGGAATCAAACATAGCTCACATAGGACCCGTAATATACTATTTCGCTTCCCTATTTCTATAGGATTTACACCTAGTTACTTTCCAGGTCTCCCGCTTTGCAAAGGAGGGAAGAGGCATTACGTTCTTTTCTTACTTCCTCACATTATCTTCTGATTAATTTCGTTGCGGGTTCCAAGACATGCTAACTTCTCCTGGGACATCACCGAGATCGAGCTCGGTGTAACTTTTCTGGTGTTTTGGTCATTGCTGTAGATCCTGGTTTACAGGAGTCACAGTAATGGGAATGTGGGTGGGATTAGTCCCAATTTAAACTCGCATTCCTTTTATATAAAAGTGATGTTTTTATTTTCTTCAAAGTTTATAACCGAGGCAAATGGTCCGCTTCATAAATCCTGAAAAGCTTTGGTCTACTCAGTTGAATTAATTTAATTAATTCAATTAAGTGGCGGCATAAAAATAATTTCAGTTAATCTCTTTTTTTTCTACAGACTTATTAAAAGGAGTATCTCAATTCGTTTTTAAACTCAGTCTTCATCGTCTGCATAACCATATGCATAATTTACCGTCATATAGAGTATATATTGAGGCCAATCAAGATCATTAGGACCAAGTTGGAGAACAGACGGCAGTCGCCCTCAATAATGTCGAAAATAATAGTCAAATCATAACTATTCCTACAGCCTATAGAAGCAGATCCCAGGCTCCAAATCCAGGTAGGATTTAAAGGACATTATGAATAAGCTAATATGAGAAGAGTGTTGAGTATGCTCCGGAAGTAATGTCTAACTGACTGCCTCAGTGGCGCGGTGGTTGTGTAAGCGACTGCCGCGCATGAGGTCCCGGGTCGGAACAAATATGTGTGTGATCCACAAATGTTTTGGTGTTTTCTATGTGTATAATATGTATGTATTTAGAAACATAAGTTTGTATATCAGTTGTCTAGATAACATATTTTTTAATTTAGGCTAGGTGGCGCTGTGTGCAAAAAGTCCCACAAATTATGTCGGTGTACGCACGGCGAATTGCTTCAGTCGATTGTTTTTTTTTTTTTCAAATTGTTTTTTTTTACTAGAATATTGTTGTTTCAAAATTAATGCAAACTCTAGTCGTTCAACTCCCTTCGTAATTAATCATTTCACAAAAACCCTTTGAAGGTTTTTTTACAAGGTTCGCAGCGTGAGTGTAAAAACTCTGGTGTTACTAATGTCCATATACGGTGGTGACTACATTGCATTAGGTGAGCTATGTGAGTTTTACCACCTTAGTGGTATAAAAAACAGACATTTAAATTAGGCTTTTGTTAGTCCGTCATTTTATGCGAATAATCCGTATTTCGTAGCGCAATCTTTGCTACGTGCGTAGAGCAGGTTACGAGTTCGTAGCACACCCGCTACGGTACTTGACTGAACGTTGACTAAAACTAAATTTTGCATTATTTAAACACGTATGAGTCGGCGCGTAAAGAAAATATCGGTGCCTAAGTAGGTACTACTTCTGTATAACGTGGATTTAACGGCTTCGCTTGAAGTGGTGTCTGTTGCGTATTTTACAAAACTCAGTGGTTATTCAAATGCACTTTAATTCATAAAAGGAAATCTTTTTATAAAATGATAATCAAATAAGAAAAATATAACAATTTTTCTTTATTTTAACAGCGATTATCATCATCATCTTAGCGTTAAGTCTGGTAATATTCAATACTTTATTGTGGTGCTAACGATCTCCGTCTGTTTATACTGTAATAAAAAGTGTTGCTGAATTTTCGGCTACCCGAAACGCGGTTACAATATAATTGTCGTTAAAACCGTTTTATGTGCCATACAAATTGTTACACGACCATAATGGGTTGTAGCTGTAATACGATCGATATGCCCAATATTACACACCAGTTGAATTTAGCGTGGTACAGCCAGCTTTATACTTATCCCTAGTTCTGAGACCTTACATCGCATGTGTGTGTAATACCTTTATTAGTTCTGATAGATAAGCTAATATAAGCTTGTGTTATGGGATTTAGACAACTGATATACATACTTATATATTTTAAATACATACACATTATACATACATAGGAAACACCCAACTCCGAAACAAACATTTGTAGATTACACAAATATTTTTTCCGACTCGGTGTGACTCGGTTGACTTTTGTGTGAAAATCTTAATGTGGTTCACAGTATAGTTCTTATAGTTTCGGAAAAAAGTGCCTGTGACATACGGACGGACAGACAGACAGACATGACGTATCCAGGAAGGTTCCGTTTTTTGCCATTTGGCTACGGAACCTTAAAAATGTCACAAAGTGGTCAGTAATCTGAGAACCAACCACAACGAAAGCTGCTTTACGCAGTGATCGTTTGCAGAACACTAAGTAACGGAGCTGCAAATGGACTGTCTAATATTCACCAACAAAACCTACATTCAAATCGAAATAGCGCAGTCATGGCATCTTTAAAATTTCATGACTTTGCCCTATCGTAGGTATATTATATATTATTATACTATATTTACGTACAATATTTTGCGCTCGCGGGTCGACCATCAATATTGATGGGCAGTGTAACCTCTAGAGATTGGTTCGATATTACCAGCCGCTATGCTGTGTTATGCGGAGATCGTAAAATGTTAGACTCTTGAATGAAAACTTTATTTTTTGGATAGGTTTGTGGTAAACACTGGTTTTTATTGATATAATGTAGGAAAGAAGCGCATGTTACAGACAGTATTAAATCCTACTAATATTATATAGGCGCAAGTTGTAAGAATGTATGGATGTAGGTTTGTTACACTTTCACGCAAAAACTACTTAAGGAATTTTTATGAATCTTTACAATAACATGGCTTACATATCAGAATAATACGAGGGGTAATTTTTATCCGGGGACAAGATCCTGTGGGAAACTAGAAGTGAAAAATTCACCACGTGGGCCACGAGCGTCAACTGATAATAAACCGAGAGAAATAAATATAAAATAGCATACATTTAACCATCAACGTACCAGATAGTGAATACCTCAAGCTTCCTTACATTATTGTAACGGACATCTTATATTGGACTAGCTGACCCACACAACTTCGCTTGTGACATACTCCGAATTCCCGTAGCACTTATGTGGCATTGCAGCATGTTAAACCCGTCGTTTTTAAATTATACAGCAAGTATGAAAATTTGCTCGATTTCTTGACATATACGATTACTCTTCCGCTCTCCTGGGTAGCGGTGCGTGATGATATATAGTCTATAGCCTTCCTCAATTAATGAACTATCTGACAATAATAATTTTTCAATTCTAAAACAGGGGTTCCTGAGATTAGCGCGTTCAACCAAACAAACAAACTCTTCAGCTTTATATATTAGTATAGAGTATAGATAAAGGTATGCAATAGATGTACGAAGTTTGTCATAGGCGACGCCGTGAGGCACAGCGATGCGAATAGAATAGAATGGTGGATGAGAAATGAGAAGATATTTTTTTTGTTCTTTATCATCTACAGGCTTGAAGACGGTATCTAATACGGCATTGAATACGTTCAGTGTTCAGTAGACTTCGGAATTCTTACACAACATTACATTTTACACATTTCCAAGTTTTTCCAATTACCCTATTTCTTTATATAATCAATGTTTTTATAGGACACTGTCAATAGTTTTGTGATTTGTGAGAGTGTCCTTCCATCAGACAGGTGGCCTTATTTTGGCGAGCCAAATATAAATAAGCCGAGTCGTTGGTCCTGGTTGCCAGTAATATGGTAGTCGTTAAGCCAGGTTGAATGCCTTGTGCGGCTTGTAAAATTTCAACAAAAGGTAGCCACAATTTGCGTCTGTACAATTTAACACGTCAATTGGCTTCACCTATTACCTTAGGATAAAATGTAAATGACAAAATGTAAAACCGTTCGGGGATAAAAGCGTCACCATAGATACATATTATCACGCCTGTTTCCCATCGGAGTAGGCAGTGACTATGGTTTTCCACTTGTTACGATCCTGACATAGCATTTCGCTTCTTCTACTTTCATGAGTCATACACGCTCGCCGGGTAAGGGTACTCTTGACCTGGCCTTTTTTCAAAAGGTCTTCGATTTGATTGACATACGTACGTCGAGGTAAAAAGAAAAACATTCAGTGGTTTTTTCATTGTCTAAATATTGCAAAGTAAAATCTTATATAAAACATATAAACCTACAAAGTAAGCGAACGGTATTACGTACTCTGATATGTCTATTTGGAAACTAGAAACTACTTATAAAGAATTCACTATTACGAGTTACGTATTCAGCAAATGTTGAATAGCTTTTCCGTTCAGTGGATTTTGTGCGGAAATAACAAGTGTATTTCTTTGTATTGGCAGTGAGGTGAATCCAAAGTGGCTTAACCGATGTCATCCACATGATTGGCTCTTACAGAATCTTTATACCTGTCGCGTTTTGGAATACAGTATGCTTTCACTACACGCTACCCACGGACTTCTATACATTATATGTTATATTTTTACGTACTTACAAGGATGTGTTAAGATTGTAGATGTACTTAAACATATTTACGTTTTTTCTAGTGGTCGTCTATTGGTCGAAGTTCAATCGTAATTCGTTTAGTTATACTAATACCTCTGAGAAGCGCTCGTGGCCCCGCGGTCTCAGTGTTCGGTAAACGATCACTGAGGTACGCAACTTTCACTATGGCTGGTCGTCGGATGGGTGACCACTTTGTGGCATTTACATTTGCGAGCGTTTCCGTGCTTCGGAAGGCACGTTAAGCCGTTGGTCCCGGTTGCCAGTAAAATGGCAGTCGTTAAGCCTGGTTGAAGGCCTTATAGGAGGCTTAAAAAAAAATTTCAACAGCAGGTAGCCACAGCCTGCGTCTGTCTATTTCAACACGGCAATGGGCTCACCACCTATTACGTGGGACAGGAATCCACACGGTGAAAAGTGGGTATAATATGCCTCTGCCACCCCTTCGGGGATAAGGCGTGATGGATATTTATTTATTTATTTATACTAATACCTTTTGTATAAAAAGTATCTTTAATTATTTATTCTCCACATAGGTTTGTGTCAAATTTCACGTTCATTCATTTGCCCAATTTTCGTAAAAAAGAGGGGTACAAATGTTTCGTTTCACGCATTAATATATAGATATGCAAATAAAAAGTACTTCTGAAATCTTATTCCTCCCTGGGTGAAAACACACCCTTAATTAATTTCATTTTATATTATCTCACAACCTTCCTAACATCAGTCTCGTATAAAATACATAATATATGCGGCCGTACTCAATATTTTCATCGTAGAAAATCAGTACCAACAATTTCATTTTACAATATTCTCATCAGAGCAAATCGAATAGGTAAGTAGGGACACAATGGTGATTCGTATCGCAACTTTAAACCTTTTTTCTTTATACTAATTGATTTTCCATGCTTTGAATGTCAAACGTATCTTACATATCAGGGGATTTTAACCCTTACTCACCCGCGTATCCTTGTAACGCAGCGGCTTTGATACAAGGCCGGTTTTGATAAAGTTCTCTGAATGTGTAGTCTTGTCAGTGAAGTATGGTTGATGAATTTGATATGTTTTGTAAAGTTTACTACCATCTTGACTTTGTGGATTTTAGTTTAGTAGTCTGCTTAACTTTCAAAAATTTTGGATAAGAGACTGTTTTGAAAACTCGTGGAACTTGTCATAATTGGTATTAGCAAAGCTGAATTTTTGCCTTCGTACATATATCTTTGTAACTTGTATGGCACTAATGATTATATCTAAATAAATTAACTTGGTACTGTACTGTAGGGCTTATGGCTAATGTCGACGACACTAAACATATTGAAATATTCCGTATTTCAAAGTTGTTTTTAGTAACCGTCACGATTATTATGGTAGGATTTTTGGGAAAGTCTTTTACATACCTGACTATCTTGAGATAATGGTATATATTTACAGATTTTTAATTTTCTTTTCGTAATTTAGTTTGATTGTCTTATTAGCATTATTATCTCAGCATTATGGATAGTTGCATGTGTCCCACAATTACAAACACTGCGAACCTTATTTAAAAGACTTGTCTTCAGAAATTGTTGAATGATTTGAATAATGAATTTTCAATCATAATTATGAACCATCTCGGAACCTTTTTAACAACTTTGATAGACCTCTCCGAATTACCGTGAACTTTATTTAAATATACCATACGCTGTATACCATAATATATATTTCGTAGTACAGCGATCTACAATCTTCATCTCCCCTCGATGCGAGGCGCCTTGTAAGGAGCTTAAGGAAAAGTGTTTACAGAACTTTCGAACAACGCTGAGTTGGATTCATTCAAGAATAAAATCCTTAAGAATTCCTGCACTTTTCTTAGTGGAGCAGTTGGCGACTGCGGTTATTTTTGTGATTCTTTCTTGGTTTACGTATTTTTTCTTTCACTTCACAGTAAAAGAAACATATTGCCAACAGGGACTCTCAGCTTTTTCGTTCACAATACGCAGTCTTCCAAACAAGTCTGGAAAAGCTGATTATTCTGAGAAAATAGATGACTCAAGTGTTTGAGGACCGACACCTGCAAGATTTAACGACAGATTTGTCGCAGACGGAAGTTTGTTCAGCAGTTCAGTCCTCTGGTAGGATAGGCTTGACGATGTTCTAATCGCCAATTTTTCAATTCAATAGGTATTATTAAAAACTTAAATTCTTTCATCGACATTGATTTAAAACATTACAGGCCAATAAAAAAATATGTGCATTATAGGTAAAACAAATTTGGTAGGCCTGGTACGTGAGCAAATAGTATCGTGAAAGCATTTTGTTTCATATGAAACTGCTATTGTTCGACAGCGAGGTGCTCCAGAACTTTCTGGTTTAATTGGTTATTGTACGGGTTTACGTTCCTATAAGCCTGCGGGCTTTACCCGGCTTTTCGTCGAGTACTTGATCATTCTGAATTCCAAATTAATTATTGATCAAAGATATAAAAGGGGAGAGAATTCTTCTGCATTTAATTTTAGTTCGTCGTCTAAGTCTCTTTTAGTAGGTAATTGTATTATGCTCATACCTTATTTGGGCTTAGAACCGTTGAAAATAAGTAAATTGTTTAGGACAAAACATTATTTATTTTATATTATTTATTTATAGATACCCTAGGTTGATGATCGGATAGTTTTTATTTATTCCACTGAGGTGGCAGACAAGCATACGGCCCACAAAGTGGTCACCGTAGCCTATGGACGTTTGCAACACCAGAGGTGCAGCACTCGCGCTACCGACCCTAGTGTATAGTTTTTTAGCTATACCTTATGTAAGTAAAAACAGAATGGATGATTATAACTAAATCCTAGTGGAAAAATAACTACCACAGATCTAAATGATCGGACATATAAGGGTTAATATAATAGATAAGTGTTTTTACGACCACGTCCTGGGATTTTAAGTCAAGACCTCACCAACCAAAGTCACTTACCTCCGGGGCAGTTTATTGAATCGAATTAATACAGTGATTATCAGCTGTGTTTAGCCCCATTGTATATTCTTGAGAGTTGAGCAAAATTTAATTAAATAGGGTAAGCTTCATAAACAGACGCCGCGCCGACCCTTAGGAGAATCGATATTAAAAATTTGAAAGCGCCTTTTAATTTATTTTAATGTTTTTAAAGTATTTTTTCTACTTTATAATTTACTTTTAATGAACCATTCATGCATATGATGCAGGTAAATTTAAACCGATAACAATTTTACCCAGAAGCCTGAATGGATGGATGGATGGATGGCTTTTTCCTATTTTCCCTGCCTCTGTGGCGCGGTGGGTGACTGCTACGCAAGAGGTCGTGGGTTAGATTCCCACCCAGGATAAAACTTTGTGTGATGAACACGATGGTTTATTCTGTGTCTGGGTGTTACTTATATGTACTATAATATGTATAGATAAGTACAATATGACGACTGGCTTGTGTACCTTTGAGAATGCCGTGAGGCGAAACCGTCAGGTTTACAAAGTGAATGTAGTGGAACAGTACAAGTGGTGTTATTTAATATGTGTAGCAAGTTCCACCAGGCGCCATCAATCAACAGTAAAAATACGCTGTGAATCTTTTTTACATCCTAAACACACTATTATCTCGGTGTATTATAAGGCCTAGATTACTAAGTTGAGGGGTGCGATAGATCCTTGTGCAAGCGATGCACTTTCTGACTTAGGAACATTAAACGGTCTTGGTAAGAGAAAATAAACTTGAAACAAAGCCGAGTACTAACCTTACAGGCCAACGTGACACAGAAAGGCAATTCGCGCTCCCTAAATGAAATTAGGAGAGATCTATGTCCAGCAGTGTACTGTAACTGATTTGATTGATTGAGTGTTTGATGTAGAACGACATGTGGATAAATACAGGTACGGTCAGCAACGAAAGTCGCTTAGCAAAGCAGAACATTATCTACAAATGAAAAATTCAGAATGTCGTGATATTTATGTACTTTTATTTATATCTGTTACGTAAAATAAAAATGCTTACGGTGGTCGTATAGTATGCCTCTGCCACCCCTTCGGGGATAAAGGCGTGACTGATATATAAGTAAAATGGCTGTAGTTAAGCCTGAAGGCTTGAGGCTTGAAAAATAAATTGCAACAGCAGGTCGCCACAGCCTGCGCCTGTCCATTTCAACACTGCAATGGACTCACTACCTGTTACGTAAAAAAACTAAAACTAACTATCTTCACGCTGTATCCCTGACGGGGTAGTCAGAGAGGACAGATCGCCAGGCTTCGCGATCCATGCATACTTCTTTCGCTTCTTCGAGATTCATCAATCGCTTCATACACGCACGTCTGGGTATCCGAGTACTTTTGACCTTTCCGTTTTTGAGCAATCTGCTCACGTGGTCTTCATATGTAAGTCTCGGCCTTCCCTGACTCCTTCTACCCTCTACTTTTGAACAATATATATTCTTCGTCAATAGTTCCTCACTCATTCGTTGGACGTGTCCAAACCAACGGAGCACGCCCTTTTCCAGCTTAACGCTGACACTTTCATTCAAACCTGCCATATTGCGTATCACTTCGTTATGTATTCGGTCGGCCAAGGTAACGCCGCACAATTTTCGAAGTGATCGCATCTCCACAGCATTTAATTTACTTTCATGCATCTGCTGACATACCCAGGTTTCACTACCGTAAAGCAAAGTTGGCACTAGCACTGCGTTGTGAGAGAAACGCTGTGGGACTTGCTGCCAGGATATGGTGTGGACGGCTCGCTACTGCGGGCAATACAGTCGCTTTATAGGGACTGTAAGGCTTGCGTGCGAGTAGGGGGGGATGTGTCACCTCTTTTTGATGTCTGTACAGGCGTCAAACAGGGATGTGTCATGTCCGCCTGGCTGTTCATAGTGTATCTGGACAGCTGCCTACAGAAGTTGAAAGATGTTAATATGGGTGTGAATTTGGGTGACTTTACAGTAAACTGTCTGCTGTACGCTGATGATGCGGTGCTCATGGCCTCATCAGAAGCCGACCTACAGGCATTAGTCACTAATATGAAAGAGGGGTGTGAAAGTAAGGGTCTCCGCTTGAATGCAAGTAAAACTAAGGTTCTAGTATTTGAAAGAGGTGACGTAAGAACTAAATGCGAGATTAGAGTAAACCAGGAACGTCTAGAGCAAGTGAATGAAATTGTGTATTTAGGAAGTATGTTTAGCGCGGATGGAAGATGTGATTCGGATGTAGAACGGCGAGTAGCTGCCGGAAACAGTTAACGGTGCTTTGTCCCAGTTAGTAAAGCGACAAAGCATCGTAAAAGAAGCACGAATGGCGATTCATAACCTGTTACGTGAGTTCGTATATATATATATATATATATATATATATATATATATATATATATATATATACACACGTATAGTATGCCTCTGCCTACCCCTTCGGGAATAAAGGCGTGACAATATGTATGTATGTATGATATTTATAAAACAATTGACAAAAATAAATTTCTTTTTTCTGCAATAATGCAAATTTTGATTCACATATCTATTTTGTAACTTTCAATTGTGTCATTTCTACTAGTAAAACATATTTTTTTGTTGGTTGGGTCCTAAAAGTAACCGCCCTACTTCTGTGTCAATGTAAATTAAGCTTATTATATTCAACTTGCCATGTGTTAAATCCCGTTATTTTATGTATTTATAACCGATTTTTTTCTTCTTCCAGCTTTTATTCTTCCAAGATTTAACCTCATCCGAAACGATCGTGGACCGAGTGGATATGGTGGCGTGGCCATTTACTTACGCAGTAATTTGTCGTATACTGTTGTATCTTCATCCCCACAGTCGCCGCCACGCTAACTGGCGAACATGTTTTTCTTGAGGTTGAACTCCTACATACTAAGATACGAGTACTTCTAGGTGTTTATTATTGTCCTTCTTCAAAAATAGATTTTTTCTCTTCCTTCGAACTCCTTTCAAGAAAACTTCACTCCAAACTATAGTCATACTATAATCATGGGAGATTTCAACACCTGTCTCCTCAAAAATGATTCTCGCTCTTCTACCTTCGAATCTATCGTACAATCTAGTGACCTGTCTATTCTTCCATCCAGTACCACACATCACTTTCCAAACTGTAACCCTTCTCTACTCGACCTTGTGCTTGTTTCTTCTCTAGATCATGTGGTTTGTCATGGTCAGCGAACGGCTGATGAGTTCTCTTATCATGATTTACTATTTCTGTCGTATCGCCTTCGATCTCCTAAACTTAAACATAAAGTACTTTGGCACCGTAATTTTAGTGGTATTAATGTGGATGGCTTGCTTAGGGAAGCTGCTGGGATTGACTGGGTACCGTTGGTTTCCTCTCAATGCATTGATGAGAAGATTAATTTGCTCACATCAACTTTAATCTCACTCTATGTTGTCCATGCACCAGTCCGTTGTATTAAAGTGAAACACCTGCCCACGCCTTGGCTAACCTCTGACATCACAGCGCTTATTGCCAAAAAGTCTACAGCCAAGTCCAAATATATAAGAGACGGCCATCAGTTTCGAATTGGGAAAAATATGTTCAGATCAGGAATCACTCCAGTAAGGTATGTAGGAACGCACAACGCCGTTACATTCATAGCTCTGTTCAAAACGGAGATCCAGCTAAAGTCTGGAAATTTCTAAAGTCTTTTTGAGTTGGTAAATCTCGCCAAAACTCTATTCCTAATAATCTTAATTTGAATTCACTGAATCAATTTTTCACTGCCTCTTCTAATTTCAGTTCTGAGACCAAAAAATCTACTCTTAAAAATCTTTCAACCATACCAACTCTTGACTGTGCTCCATTCTCCTTTAGTCAATTCTCTAGTTGTGATGTTAAGAAGAGTATATTATCTATCACTTCTAACGCTGTAGGGACCGACTGTCTAAGCCGTAATATGATAGTTCCTCTTATTGATGAACTTCTTCCTATTCTCTGTCATATATTAAATTTCTCGATAACTCACAGTGCTTTTCCCATGGCATAGAAAGAGGCTTTAATTATTCCTATTGCTAAAAGAAATAACCCTTCCTCGTTTTCTGACTATCGCCCTATCTCTATTCTACCTTTCCTTTCCAAAGTCCTGGAACGCCTCGTTCACACTCAGCTCACTAATTTCCTCTCCCAGAACCAGTTTTTAAATACTTTTCAGCACGAAACTTATAGTATCACTTCTTTAGTTCATATTACGGAGGACATAAGAACGGGTATGGAAAGCAGCAACCTAACAGTCCTAACTTTGCTAGACTTTAGCAATGCTTTTAACATGGTGGATTTCGATATCCTGCTTGGCATATTATACTCACTTAACATGTCTCCAACTGTAGTTGACTGGTTTCGTAGCTACCTGTTCGGCCGCCGGCAGTGTATTACTATAAATGATATTTCCTCATCTTGGTGCAACACATCTGACGGGGTGCCACAGGGCGGCGTGCTATCTCCTTTACTCTTTTCTGTTTTTATAAACTCCATCGCTAAGGACTTAACTTCTTCCTACCATCTTTACGCAGATGATCTTCAAATGTATTCCCAGGCCTCGCTGGACAATTTAAATGTGGCTGTTGGCAACGTCAATGCAGATATAATAAAAATTTGCAAATGGAGTGAGGCTCATGGTCTGAAGGTTAATCCTGGCAAGACTCAGGCCATTGCAGTTGGCAGCCCCAGGTCGATCTCTAAAATCGACTGGACACAGCTCGCAGCAGTGACCTGTGTTGTGACTGACATTTTGTATAGTAGTTCGGTAAAAAATTTAGGGATTCACATAGACTCGTGTTTATCCTGGGGTCCTCAGCTGCAGGAGCTGAGCCGCAGAATATATACAGCCTCGGCTTAGCTGCGCCGATTAAAAAAAATTCTACCTATTGAAACTAAAACTGACCTTGTTCAATCCCTTCTTTTTCCTATTCTTGATTATGCCGATACCAGCTATCTAAATCTCACCGAAGAGCAACTAAATAAACTTGAGAGACTCCAGAATTATTTTATCAGATTCATATTTGGTTTGCGCAAATATGATCACATCTCTGAAAATCGCAAAAAGCTCAAGTGGTTACCTATTCGTCTTCGCCGGAATACACATATCCTATCCTTGCTATATAATATCCTCTTTAATCCTTTTACTCCTTCCTCTGCGATCATCGGAGAATTTGAGATTGAAAATGCCTGGACACTCCACTGGTTTCATGGACAAATCGTTCACTGTTCAGGCGGTTCGTTTGTAGAATGCACTGCCAGTGTCAATCAGACGTACACAAACTTTGAACACCTTTAAAGTGGTTGTTAATAATTATTATCTGCGTGTTGCTGACTCTGCCTAAACTGCAATGCCTTATTAATATAATAATGTTTATGTTTATTTATTATATATATAATACATAAACATATACATATATATATATATATATATTATAGATATGGATATATTATGGATATGTATACTTTATATGTATGTATATATGTAGTGTTTATGTAAATTTATTTTAGCGCGTATTTCTTTAGTACTCTTGTACCTAGTGTTACGTTGAAGGTACACCATACTGCCCCAAATCATTTTTTCAACTTGGTTTCCATCCAAAGGTTGCCTGTAAGAGATTGCCTTGTGCGATAAGGCCGCCAATTGTATTACCGATAAGTATTTAATTGTAATCCAATACTGTTATATTTCTGGAGTACAATAAAGAGATAAATCAATCATTCAATCAAATTTAATATTTATAATACAATATTTAAGAGCGAACGTAATAATATTGGGTATACTTGTACAGATATATTCCCAACAATAAGTTTCAGAATCAACACTGATTGATGGGTACGATAGTTTTTATTGACGTATAAAATTGTGCCTCGTTTCGTCTAGACCTTTTTGCCAGAACACACATCGGAATTATTGATATGGTCGTATTTTTGTGGTATGTGGGTAGTGTGTCATTTGTCAGCCGTTTGTTGGACTGTCGAAATCATTTATTGAGAATTTTTTTATTATTTTAGTAGTTTTATTTGGGTTCCTTGGCAGCGACAGTCGTATGCCATCCAATTCCAACGCGTCAAAGCCTATTAGCAAGTTGAATTGTTAACGAATTCTGTTATTTTTTCAGGTATTGCGTTGGGCGCGTGCCTGAGATCTTTGTAAGGCCCTTTTAACCTCATGCATAATATTAATTGGCTGACATTTATTTGTCGATGTATTCATTGTAAGCGTTTTAAATCATTGCTGTATACAGATAGTATGTTGGGATATGAATCAGTCCACGGTTATGAAAACCATCTGAACAAGATTCCGACTTTCATCTAGAACAGAAAGAGCTCTCTTAGACCCGAAATACAATAGTATGGTTCAAAATTCCTGAAAATATCTAACTTTGCAACAGTGTGAGAAGACCTATGTCTGCAGAGGTTCATAGTAATATTTCTTCTTATAGTAGACCAGGCACTAGAACCCCGTTAAAACCCTTATTCATCTTTTTTAGGATTAGTACGCTTAAGTTCGCCAGAACTATTTAACCCGCTATTATTATACTATTTATTTAAACTTTTCCACATCCATATAATATGTTATAAATATGATTGACCTTAGGGTCATGGGGTCCAAGCGCTCATAACCTTTATCAAGATATTGTAAAGCGTCAGATTAACACTACTCGTGACCAGAAGGCTGGTTTCTTTTTCGCCCAAAGGTTAAGCATTGCCATACAACGAGGCAATGCAGCCAGTCTTCTGGGAACGCTACCGCACGAGGACTGAAATTTTATGACGCACGTTAAGTTTCAGGTTTTTATTTATTTTTAGTTAGCTTAGTTTAGAATTAATTATTTAACGAACTTATGATAAAATCAAGTATTTAAATATATATTTTTTACATAAATCATTAAATGTAAACGGCGAAACTGATTTTGATGAAAAAAACTGATGATGGAAAACTTGCTTTCGAAAACCACATCCAAATTAGCACACTCACCTCGTCCTATTATTTTTGTTTTTATGTCTATCAGGGGTCTAAAAAATGAGAAATTATTTTTCAGAATATTCGAAATTTTAAATGTATTTTATAATTAAAATAAATTATGCTATCCTTCAATAAATATTTTCTCAGACTCTTTTCCAAATTTCACTGCCGAGTGAGCACAATTTGATTTACCCTATTTTCCCACGAGCCGTCAAAAACCATTACGCGCTCCTACATAAAGTCGGCGCTGAAATTCTCCCAATAACATTCGCTAGGTCTACAGAAAATATTGACTTATCAGATAGAAATATTTACTTTAAAGGAAACGGCCACTAAAAGCGGCTACTGGAATACATTGATGGACCATTCTTGTTCAGGGGAACATATTTCAAAATTAGATTCTTTTGTGATAGGCTTAAAATTCTCTTTCTCTCTAAAACGTAGCTTTCCTCGGCATAACGAAATTACAGTTAGTCTCTGGGTTAATGTTCAAATCAGCTTATGACCCTCGTATTGACTATGTTGGTGATCAAGAAGATAAGTTTCCGAAATCGTGGTAGAAATGTCAAGAAATGAGAAGTAAATTGACGTAACGCCAAAGACATTTTGTACAAAGCGATATTTGGAAGGCGCAACTAGATGAGGCTGATGTACAGACGCGTTAAATTCGACCGAAATTTCTTATTCATCTAACCTAGGGGTCGTCTAGCAATTTTTAAGCCTTAAAACAATCGTTTTATTTTTATAATTTTATTTTAATTTGAAGCGCTTGTGGCCCCGCTGACTCAATGTTCTGTAAACGATCACTGCGTTAAGCAACATAGCCAGTAAAATGGCCTGAAGGTTGAAGGCCTTATGGGCGGCTTTAAAAATTTCAACTGCAGGTCGCCACAGCTTGCGCCTGTCCATTTCAACACGGCAATTGGCTCACCACTTGTTACGTGGGACAAAAATGCATACGGTGAAATGTGGGCGTATAGTATGCCTCTGCCTACCCCTTCGGGGATAAAGGCGTGACAATGTGTATGTATTATTTTTATCAACCTTCCTTAAACTTTTAGGACTTTTGTAATATCTATCAAAAGAATTAACTAAGATTCTTATGGAAGCTTAATTTCATCCATAATTGTCCGATATTGACTGCCTCTGTGGCGCGGTGGGAGTGTATCCGACTGCTACGCAAGAGGTCGTGGGTTCGATTCGCACCCTGGATAATACTTTGTGTGATGAGCACGATGGTTTATTCTGTGTCTGGGTGTTATTTATCTATAATATGTATGTATTTAGAAATATATAAGTATGTTTATCAGTTATCTGGTTACCATAGTACAAGCTCTGCTTAGTTTGGAATCAGATGGCGTTGTGTGAGTTGTCCCAGCGATATTTATTTATTTATTTATATTGAACTTTGATACATACTTAAATATATTGACACATTTAATACACATTTCTATTTGTTTGTACCTATATATCGTTATTAAACTTTTCTTTATTTTTAACACTAAATACCTGCGCTATGAAAAATGTCCAGGCGCTCTCAATTGCAGTGTCAGGCTTTGAGAGCTAAAATTAAGCTGTCAAATTGAAGCCAAGGCAATCAAGTATCGAAATCAATTTCATTTTAATCCTATTAGCCGGCGACTAATAGCCGTTCAGATATACTCTTCTGCCAGATAACCTTTATTTGATTTTGAAATATTTTTCAACTGACTTAATAAAAGTTAGATGATATGAAACTCTCATGAAAATAAGAATTAAAAATCGTTTTACTATTCTTGAATGGTAAATGAAAGATAAATTGTAATGTTACCATGTTTTTAAAACTGACTAAAAGTATAAGTTTTTGTAATTCTAAATTCGAATTTTCATGTATTGTATACACTTCCTAGCCATGGTCCAAATTTCAAGTATCTAGCTCATTGGGAAGTTACCTTAAAATCAATTACAAAATTGTACCTATAAGAAAGCTAAAACATGTTAAAAAGAGATAATAAGAATAAGAACAAGTCCTTTTAAGTTATTTTCTTCTCCTTTTTACAACTCTGTTCTTTTCTTTGAAAAAAAGTTTTAATTAAGTCTTTGGAAGACTAATATTAATTCCAAAGTTACAATGAGTAGCTAATTACAAGACTTTCAAATTGGAGACGTCTTTTGCAAAGAAACTCCTTTATAATATACGCGTATAAGTTTAACCCGCATCATGGCTCGAAGCGAGGAAGATTAATAACCACTTTTTGTTCCTATCCCTTATCAAGTGTTATGGAACAGCATCAAAGGATTTGCAGCGTATTTACATAAACGCGGATGGGATTTCCGCTCATATTGTCCGATATTTTTACTCGCACAATGTATATGTAGAGATTGAGTGTTGTCCTTGAGTTGTAAATGGAGAAACTAACTGTTAAATAAATAAAAAATAAAATAAATATCCATCACGCCTTATCCCCGAAGGGGTGGCAGAGGCATATTATATGCCCACTTTTCACCGTGTGGATTCCTGTCCCACGTAATAGGTGGTGAGCCCATTGCCGTGTTGAAATAGACAGACGCAGGTTGTGGCTACCTGCTGTTGAAATTTTCAAGCCGCACATAAGGCCTTCAACCAGGCTTAACGACTGCCATTTTACTGGCAACCGGGACCAACGGCTTAACGTGCCTTCCGAAGCACGGAAACGCTCGCAAATGTAAAATACCACAAAGTGGTCACCCATCCGAGGACCAGCCATAGTGAAAGTTGCGTAACTCCGTGATCGTTTACAGAACACTGAGACCGCGGGGCCACGAGCGCTTCCTGTTAAATAACTATAACTATTTAATAAAAAATAATTTTTAAAGACATACATACAAATAGTTACACCTTTACCCCCGATAGGTTAGGCAGAGGCTTACTATGTGCTAACATTTCACCGTATGCATTTTTGTCCCACGTTACAAGTGGTGAGCCCCTTGCCGTGTTGAAATGGATAGGATGTGGCGACCTGCGCCTTTTGTGCGATTTGTCGCTGCCGTCTGTGGAGCGAGCCAAGCCTGGCAGGCAACAGTGTTGAACCGCCGTCGCCAGGTTCGCATGCGAGGTGATGGTGACCATACGAGTGGCACTGCGGTTATGGGAGCAATCTGGATAGACGCTCCCGCTACAACGTACTGTCCGGGTCGTCGTCACTGGGGGTGCCAATTTAGTACACGTCCGCAATTACCGCTCTCTACATCCTCTGCTTCCAGAGAGGTGCGATGCGGGTCTATATTATCAGCTCCTTAGAGAGCTCCCCTCGAGACAAGCCCCGACATCACGGGGCACCCCTTTGCCGATTTGCAATGACTGAACCGCCGCTGGCCTACCCTGCCGCCCGGTTTTAAGGCGAGGCGGATACCGCGGTGGTTTAGCGGGTAGGACGGTCCCTAGTCCAGGCCGGGAGCTCCACACTCCGTCCCCTGCTATCCCCCCCGCAGCAGGGATGACAGTGCGTAAAACCATTCCCCGCGTCAACATTTTTGTTGACGCGGGGAATGCTTATTTTGCAAATGTCTTTATATCTACGGTTTTGTAAGCTGTGGAATTTGTTAATTTAATAAATAAAGAATAGAAATTTACTGCCTCGGTAGAGTAAGCAAATGCCGCGTTGAGAAAAATAAATCGTTTTATTTTTCACGGGTGCAGTGTAACTTGTATGATCATATGAAAGTACTCAAAGGTATGTTATTGTATGTATTTCTCTTCTTCTAATAATTTATGATACACGAGTTATTTTTCATGAAGAGTCGTAATATTATAACATTGCGTGCGTGACTAAAGAGAATGTTGGTAAACCATTTCAATTTGCAATTTTTCTGTTCGTATGCAAATATACTGGATATTTATATTTGGATTTAGAGGTACCATTAGTATTATTACATACCTACTCTAGAGAATGTTGATACAATGAACTAAACGAAAATTACCAACTTCATAATACTTAATCGAAACTTGGAAAAAATACTTCGAAATTTACGAGCGCTACGCTTAATATCGAACAGTGTGTTTCAAAAGTATGGTAATATTGAAAAACCAAGTGAACGGGCAAACTAAGGGAATATTTTCATTACTTTATTATGTTTATACAACATTGGGTGAAACTTTTAAAAAGGAATAATACAAATATAATAAAATGTTAAATGGATGTGCTTACTTGGTTCGTGAAGCGTGAAGCGCTCGTGGCCCCGCGGATATAGTGTTCTGTAAACGATCACTGCGTTAAGCAACTTTCACTATGGCTGGTCCTCAGATGGGTGACCACTTTGTGGAATTTATATTTGCGAGCGTTTCCGTGCTTCGGAAGGCACGTTAAGCCGTTTGTCCCGGTTGCCAGTAACATGGCAGTCGTTAAGCCAGTTGAATGCCTTATGGGTGGCTTGAAAAATTTCAACAGCAGGTCGCCACTACCTGCACCTGTCCATTTCAACACGGCAATGGGCTCTCCACCTGTTACGTGGGACAAAAAGCAAAAAGCATACGGTGAAACGTGGGCGTATAGTACGCCTCTACCTACCCCTTCGGGGATAAAGCCGTGAAAGTATGTTATGTTATGTTACTTGGTTATAAATTGGGAATTTCCAAGAATTGTACATTTGAAGTTTACACTGCTCTAGGTTTTGGCAAAGTATCAATTATTTTTTCATCAATCCTGGGTTTAAAGGATCTTTCAATTAACCATAGCATTATGGTTAATTGAAAGATCCTTTAAATCCAGGATTGTGTAAACAACGTGGTACACATAGGAAATCAGAACAAATTGGAAACGGTTTTGAAAATCAATTAGTACGCTGCTGCAAGTTAATGTGGAACACAATTAATTAAAAAAAAAATGTGTGTGTGTAAGCACACACACACATTTTTTTAAATTTTTAATTTAAATTAGCGAGTATAACTATACTGCCTCTGTGGCGCGGTGGGAGTGCATCCGACTGCTACGCAAGAGGTCCCGGGTTCGATTCCCAGGTCGGAACAAATATTTGTGTTATCCACAAATGTGTGTTTCGGAGTTTGGGTGTTTCCTATGTATAATATGTATGTATTTAGAAATATATAAGTATGTTTATCAGTTATCTAGATCCCATAACACAAGCTAATATTAGCTTACTTTGGGCTAGATGGCGCTGTGTGAAAGTGTCCCACAATAACTTCTTACTTCTAATTTACTCTCATCATTTTTTCCTAACGCGCCGTAAGATGTATAAATGAAAAAAAATTGAACTTAGAACAATGTTTACTCGTTCCATTCCAACGGACACCGTTCTAATATGTAGTAAAATGCTGTCATTTACTAAGGAGTTGAGTTTCCGGCAGACTTCTTGATGCAGCAGCAAGTTCCAGGTTCCTACGTTGTGGAAATACAAAGTAACAGACAGTGTACCAAATTTCAATCGAATTTGTGGTATTGAGTAAGATCTCTACATCACCAAGAAAGTAAAGTGTCGATCTTTAAAATTAATTGGGTTTTTGGCAGACTTCTTGATGCAGCAGCAAGTTCCACGTTACTACGTTGTGAAAATACCATCAAGGTATCCAGTGTACCAAATTACAATCGAATTTGTGGTTTTGAGTAAGAGACATTACCAAGAAAGTAAACTGACTATCTTTAAAATAAATAGCTAAGAACCACCTCGATGACATTAAATGCACAGGTGAAACTACATGTAAATGACATTTGTTGATTTTGGTCGGGGGTTAAAAATATTTGACGACAGCGAAATATTTATGATTTTTCGTGTCTTATTCGCGATGTATATTATTAGCTACAAAGCCTACCTTATACTTCCCAACGTCGAAATATCATAAGTATGAGTGACAATCGCGAAAGTTTAAAAACATTGACAGTGAAATAGTTGAACACGCATAGCGCATATCTTGAAAAACTACTGGTGAACGTGGCAGCATCTCCATTCACCCTAAGGTTTGCTGGTAGAAAACTCAATATTGAGTTAAGCTCGCCTACACTAATTTAAGTTACGTTGTATCTAATATATGTTAACTGTGTACAATAAAGAATAATAATAAGAGAAACATTTGGCGGGAAGAGTGACAAGTGTGGACGCTTGCTTTATATTATTTTCTAAAACTAGTGCATTTATCTTGTTTTATGTGCGGGAGTGGTGGTTTCTTGGACATAAAAGTTGTGTTAACGTGCTATAGTGAAAGACAATGATATATATGCAGTGAAATGCTATTTTCTCTCTTGCCACGAAACGTCCACTGACAACCTTAGTATAAGAATCACCATTATACTGAGGGCAAGGACCAGGACGTAGCCTGAGGACATGACATCGACTGGACAGGACTAATTAGAAGATAAGATTGAAGAAATATGATATAAAAAATAAGATTTGTCTAAAAGGTCTTAGAAACCAGGCTATTAAATAATTATTAAAAAAAAAAAGAATATGCGAACGTAAAAAATATTGATCATCCGGTAACGGAGACCGTACGACTATAACAATTATCCCAAGACGTCATTAGATGAAATATTTCATTAGCTTCGAGCTTGGTTCGGTAGCTTAGCGGGCTAAAGTGACGCCCCCAGACTGCCTCGGTGGCGCAGTGGTAGTGTATGCGACTGCCGCTCTGAGGTTCCGGATTCGATTCCCAGGTCGGTTCAAGTATTTGTGTGATCCACACATGTTTGTTTCGGAGTTTGGTTGTTTGCTATTTATATGTATTCAAAATTTTATAGCCCGTCAAAATAGGTATTCAAGGTTACATTAATTCGCAAAAAAATAAAAGAAAATGAATGAAATGGAATATAAATAAGACGAAAGTAATGGTTTTTAAAAGAGAGGAAATCAATTACCCAATTATTGTGGAAAGAAAATGAGTGGAACGGTAAAAGAATTTGTAAAATTAGGTTCAAAATTGAAATACTCTCAGAATTTCCACTGAGTATTATCAAGGGGGTATAAAGAAATATAAATCTCAATCAGACTCCAAAGGTAAGATTTTAGATGACGTTGAAGCCTTAAATGAAAATGCATTTGCCAGTTCATATTGTATAAAAATATATTTGCTAATAAAGAAATTAAGTAAGTGAAACTCGCAAAAATATAAAAAGAACTTTGAAATGAAGAGAAATAATTTAATATAGCCTTTTTGCTAATAAAAGAAATGTATTTTGCTAACTTCAAAATGAGACAAATGTGCCGTAAAAATGTGATTAATAAAAAAAAGTCCATTGAAATACAGAGCAGTGTGCCGGACGGGCGCGCGGTCGGGCGGCTGCATTAGAGAGACGATTCCGAATCAGTGGAGCGAAACCTTTACTGGGAATTGGGTTACGTGCTGGCTACGTATTTATTAGTTTTTGATGTTAGTTCAATTGGATAGATGTAATCTACAGTGACTTTTTGACATAATATTTCGTTTATTTCTCCCATCTCGCTTCAGTACCTAATCAGTAATTGCAATGTGTATTCTTGAGGTCGCATTAAGCTAAAAAATTCAAATAAAAATTGTTGCAGCTTCGAGTGGAACTTGAACCTGCGACTTTTCCCTAACCAGGGAAACTGCTTAACCAACTAAGCTACCTACTTGAAACTTTTTTCATTGTTCTCCTGTAAAATTTTTAACAAGATTTGCTATACCTACGTGTTCATCTATTTTGTCGTCTTCGTCGTTATCTTTGCTTATGATTAAAGAGAAAATAAGGTTAAAAGACAAAATTTTGCTATAGTGTAATTTGCTTACCGATTTCAATCAAATTTGAAGGAAACCTTAAATAATGAAGCAAAAACAACACCATCAACAAAAACACGACAATAGGCTCAACACCTGTTACGTGGGACAAAATTCATACGGTGAAATGTGGGCGTATAGTATGCCTCTGCCTACCCCTTTGGGGATAAAGGCGTGACAATATGTGTGGATGTGTTAAATAATGAGTTCTGCACAAGTTGTTGTAAATGTTTTTATTACGCTAGGTTCATAAATCTTCAGATTACTACTTACTTACTCACGGCAATCTCAAAGGTACACAATATACTGGACCTAGAAAGTATTTATTTTATTTAATGTACTTTCTAGGTCCAGTCGTCATATTGTGTACCTTTGAGAATGCCGTGAGGCGAAACCGGTGAGGTTGTAACACTTCTGAGTGTCGGTTACATATTCATGGGATTTGATTTACTAACCTTATTTTTATATACATCCCTTTTGTGGAAACAAACTCAATTTTCACAATACTTTAGTTATAACTCTAAAGTCATTTGTTTAATTATTTAAAAGTTTATAATATTTTACATTGTTTGTGTTTGTTCGGAACGACATGAGTTTGACGTTGTCAAGACTGTCACGAACGTTTCGACTCTTATGGCGCGTTCTAAAATTAACGCGTGCGTCTATGGTGTCTTTCAGTTTGGTGCTGGACATTGAACTTAGATAGGTTGGCTGTCCTGACTCACATCCACCCATAATGTATTGCGTGAGGTGTGACAAACAGGAATAGTAAGGTTTTCATGTTGGTTTTGTTTATTTATTTTTTGATTATTTGTCAAGGTTGTATAGGCCGTATGACTTTAGCCTGCTGTAATCGAGCGGAAGAAAAGAAAAGAAAGCTGTTTTTTTTATGCTACGACATGGCGTCATGAGAATATGCCTGTCATGGTGATTTAATTCGGATTAATATCCGAAGTCTTTTTAGCAAATATGTAGACATAATAATTATTTATTAAGAGAGACTTAGACTTTTCAAGAGACTTAGCAAATAATATGAAAAAGGATAATGATAGAAGGATCTAGTTAAAACCCCACTGAAATAAGTGGTAAGTTAAAACTATATAATCTCTTAGACTGCATTACTTAACAGAATGTTGAGGGTGAAAGTGATTTTTATTACAAATTACTAATGTCTGTAACTTTTCTGTTGTTACAGGGGTTTTTTTTTAGTTTTTGTTCATTTTCCTTTTGGTTCTTTATTTTATATCTACATAATAATTAAGTTAAACGTGTTTCACGTTCTCTGCATTCTACATTTTTTTTACTCCTTGTGAATGTCTGTAAGAAGACTTAAAGTAAGCTGTGACAATGTGCAAAGAGGATATTTTTCTCTACTCTGGTTACCTACTACCTGGACTTCTAGAATAGGAAGAGATGTGAAGGATTTGGATGTTCCACAAACTTATATCCAGATAAGTGGTAATCTTTAATTAGTTTCTACGTATAATAACCCGGTAAAGGCCGACTGATGTTGATAGTTTAAAAGGAATAACTTTTAACTTTAAATATTCATTTTTCTATTACATATGTAGCTTTCAACTACTTTAATATACTGTACTACCGATGTGACGTTCCAGTTACAAATATTTTATAATCTTTTTATTATCACAAAGGAATATTAATGTGAAACTTTATTTTTACCTTGTTATGTTGTAGTGTATGATGATGATGATGATGATAGGAAGTGGGGTTTGTGTGTTAACAAAACTCAGAGATAGTTTAAATGTATGTCTGTATATGATTTAGATATTTTTAAGGCATCTGACAACTGCTTTAATATTTGTCATTTTAGGCCACGCCCATTTCCATACTTTGGTTAAAATTTTTATTTGTACTAAATAATCCCACTATACTTGACTAAACCATTTCTTTTAACTTTCATATATGTATATTCATGTCTACATATGGATATAGTTTAAATAAATATAATTAATAAGTTGATAACATAAGGTTATTTAATTACATCATTCGTTTGATGGAGAGATACCTGGCGCCCTCTTTTTATAAATTCTGGTATTTCTCTGCTCCAAGTTGGTCCATACTCACTCCCTATACACACGCTCTGCTAGCTGGTGCACCGGTGATTCTTTGAAATAGTGTTACTTACACATCTCCAGGGATTACCAACCGTACTTGATGGGTGTACGTAGGTGTGTTGTTGCTACCTAGTGCGCACCACCCCTACCAAGCCCGTCAACCGTTATAAGGTTTACAAAGTAAATGTTGTGGAACAGTACAAGTGGTGTTATTTAATATGTCATAAATCTTCACTTTTAACATTTTTAATTTCATATCTCATATGCTGCTATGATAAATATCATATACTGCTGATGCCCAGCAGTTTCACCCACGTAGTGCCGTTCCCGTGAAAATACGGGTATCAATCAAACCAATGGGCTCACCACCTATTACGTGGGACAGGAATACACATGGTGAAAAGTGGGCATATAATATGACCGAAAGGAAGTTATCAAGGCGTCAGATTTTGTTAAAATTGACTAATTTGACACAATAGACCACACGAAAAGCACTTGCTTTCAAATAGAAAAGAAATCATCTATGTAAATCATTTCAACCAAGAAAAAAGATGTGGTGTCGTGGGACACCAGGTAGGAACAAAGTTAAAAAAAAAAACGTCTCATTTAACGCTTTTATTCCACGGACTTTTTCTTACGGTTTTACTATCACATTTTTTTTCAGTTCGGTCGCGCAGTAAAATCTTTATATCCTCCTAGCCTGCCATAAGGAACTTCGTTCCAAAAACTATGAGGTAACATGGATACTCCTTCTTTGTGTAGTTGGTAAAAACATATTCAGTTTATATTTGTGCAGTCGGGAACAATCTTAACAATTTACTATCGTTTTAGATAGTTTTATAATTTTTTTTTATTTCGACGATATTCTTTGCGCGGTATCCCTATTTGCCCGGACGATTTAATTTTAAGGGTATCCCAAGGCTCCCGCCACGTCGACCCTCTTCAAAATAAGTCATGTCTGAAACTAATATCTCTATTTTGAGATGAACATTTCATATTATTTCACTACTTTGGGTTAAACGATTAGAGCATACGTAGCTTACCTGCCTCTCGATATATATTATTATTTCTGCGAGCAATATTAAATATTTTACAAGCTCTTTAATAATTTACAATTTATGTATGTTTGTTGGAGTGGAATATTGTAACTCAATTATGAAACAGATAATATGAAATATCTTCAATCAATTGAGCTGAAATGTTGCATACACAGAAGACAATGAATGGTTAGCTGTGTGACTTCAACACTAATCCAACATGAGGAAAAACTCAGAATAGCGAACTCTTTTTAACGCACTGCAGCACTGCTATAAAAGGGTATCAAATGAAAGGGTTTGCTTAAAATTACTCTAAAAATAAAGTTCACTCTAAATCCAATATGGCGGACTTCTAAAGATGCGAACTAACTTTCTTGCCTTTGAATAATATGGATATCAAATGAAAGCACTTTTTGAAAATTAATCTTGTTGATGCATTTTACTGAAAACTTTTAATTTATTTAGTCAAATATTTTTGAGGTGAAACTTCTTTAACGACATTGAGAGAAATTTTATATATGTAAAAATAGTCATCACGTTTTTCGGTTGAACGGATAGTCATCACGCGCCATGTTTTTTTGAAGAGAAACTTTATCATAAATGAAACTTCTTTATCGAAGTATGAGAGAAATTTTATTGCTGTAAAAAAATGTCGTAAAGAAGTTTCACTAATTACCTATGTACTCTGGAATACACACATTTTTTTAAAACTTGACAGTTAATACGGCATTTTAATAGCCGTAATGAAATCGAATAGTTAGATAGAGAATTACAAGACATTTTCTTTTTAAAATTTTGAACTTCATGTCTTCTCCCTCTTTAAGTGTTCGTCAATCAATCAATACAGCATATTTCAGTCCACTACTGTGAGTAAGCTTCTCACAATTTGTTTTTGCTGTGTGCCATACTGTTCTACTCTCGCCAGACGGGTTGGTACGAGTACAGGGAATTTCGAGTTTCCCTTCTTTCTTTCATCTTCACATCCTCGTCATCTAATTAGGCACCCACCGCAGGCGTGGGCCCCGAATAATTCAGTAAAACCTCATATTGTTACACCTTTAGTAGGCAGATGCATACGATACGCCCACTTACTAAATTAAAATTGAAAAAAAAAAAAATTGTCAGTCGGTAGTTGGATTCGAACCAGCGTCTTCGGGCTTAACGCGCCATACGCTTTACCAACTAGGCTATCGAGACCCGACGAATTAGTCCACCTCTTTCCGTCTTAAGACGCTGATGTTTCTATAAGTTCACACTTCACCATATATATTTTGCCCCACGTTATAGGTGGTGAGCCTATTGCCGTGCTGAAAATAAGCAAATTTTAATAACGGTCGTAGTTAAACGAAAAAAATTCCTTCGGATAGTTACCGCAACTATTTGCTAGATCGAAAATGTTTATGGCCAGCAATATTGTATGACATTTCAAGACAAAACAAAATTGAAGCGATCTACAGCCACTTTCCCCCCTGCGGCTTGATTAATGTTATGTTCAGCTCTTGGATTTATTTTGCGTTGACGGTACTACTTGCCTCAAGGCTTTGTGAATGTAAAGATTTTACGTCTGTTTCAATTTCGGTTTGTTTGTTCAGTCTGGACAGATATAACGTAATTTATTTATTCATATTTGATTATATCACGGTAAAAAGTGGGCGTATAATACGCCTCTGCCATCCCTTTGGGGATAAGGCGTGATTGGTTATTTCACCGACTAAAGAAAACAGACACACACGATCATCAGACCCCTCTGCTTGTGTCTCGTAAGTACTGGCGTTGAGATATGGTCTATACTCCAGTGACCACGGTTGGTACAACCCAATCTAAATGTTAAGGAAATTCGTGGAAAAAAGCAAAATTGCGTTAATACCTAATACGCGAAAGTTAGTAAAGAAAAGGATTTTTTTGTCAAAATCCAACTTTCAAACTCAAGCACTACCTCAAGACTCCTTACCAAGCAATGCACTGTCTAGACATTTTGTATTTCTGAGACACAGATAAAGGTTGCGAGTACCATTGTTATAAGTTGCTTATGAACTGTAAGATTACAAGTTTACCAATGAAGTGCTCGTGGCCCCGCGGACCAGTGTTCTGTAAACGATCACTGAGTTACGCAACTTTCACTATGGCTGGTCCTCGGATAGATGAACACTTTGTGGCATTTCATTTGTGAGCGTTTTTGTGCTTCGGAAGGCACTTTAAGCCGTTGCTCCCAGTTCTCAGTAACATGGCATGCGTAAGTCATGTTGAAGGCCATATCAAGGGCGGTTAGAAAAATTTCATGTTCTCACCAGCTATAACGTGAGACAGGAATACACATCTCTGCTACCCTTTCGGGGATAAGGCGTGATAGATAAAAAAATAAAAACGCCAATTATAGTATACACTTTTACTTATCATTCACGCCTTTATACCGGAAAGAGTGGCAGAGGCATACTACGCGCTCATGTTTCACCGCAAGCATTCGTAGCCCCGCTTTGTGATATGTAAACAAATACTGCGTTAAGTAACATTCGCTATGGGTTGTCTACGGATGGCTGACCGGCGATGGTGGTTTTACTATTTTTGCTCGTGGAGCTGAACCCCATAGCCTCGCCCGTGACATACTTCGAACTCGTCGCATCTATTTCATCCCTTCGTTTATAAATTTTAATAGAGTGTATGAAAATTTGCCCGATTGTTTGACATTTATGATTACTGCTCCGCCCTCCTGATGATCCTCTTGATGTTATATAGGATTTAGCCTATCTCGATAAATGGGCTATCTAACATTAAATCATTTTTTTTTTCAATTAGACCCAGTGTTTTTCAGTTCTTGAGATTAGCGCCTTCAACCAAATAAATAAACTCTTCAGCTTTATATATTAAAGTATATATGTAAATAACTATCAATAATTCTAAAGAATTCCTTCATAGAAATGACTCGCAATGGTTTTCCTCTCGTTTCCAGAAGTTTCTACCACGTACCTGTGATCAGAGACAGACAGTTGTAAAGTGTTCATACAGATGAATCAAGTTCACGTTGGGATATTCTCAGTCGAGTAGCGGGGTGCCGGTTCACTAGGTCGGTTCAAAGCGGCTGATAGACTTAGCTATAAATATTACGTGACGTCATTCATACATGTACCCTTTTAGCTAGTTCGATTTGGATGGCTTTCTAACATTAAATTTGAATTACTGTATGCAAAATGATTTTCGACTGTAATATTGATTTTGATGATATGGGCCGTATGCTTGTCTGCCAACCAAAAAATAGCAAACCAAATATACATCTCACCTCATCGAAAGTGGTCACCAGACCGAAATGAATAAAGTTTTATTTTATTTTATAAACTCGTTTTGCAGAGGCTGTGAAATCTCTCTAAAGCTCCTTTTGTAAACCCCAACTATACAGGTAAGTAAGAAGTAATTTAAAAGGAATTCTCCAATTTTTCAGACGGTTTAAATCTATGACTACCTTTCATCGCTCGTTTAGGTTTGTCTTCTATATTAAGTATTTTCATCGAATCTCCTTTTAGAAGATTTAGATTTTTCTCGATAACGAACTCCAGTAACTTCATAAAATGTAATTGCTATGTGAGTAAATAATTTCCTTGAATTCCTTTTACATACCTAACGATACATACTCGTGTGTCGAAGTGTAATGAAAGCCGTATTCCTACGCGAAGCAGGAATAAAACATAGCTAGCTGTTTCAGAAGCAACAAGAAATCACACTAAGGACATGATAATTTCATTAATACTTTAAATTAAACGGTATTAATGCACCACTTAACGATAATATTCAATTTACAAAATCGACCCTCCCCCTAAAAAATTAGCGACATTATCCAAAGGACGCAGCTATGAGTCCTCGGCCATGCCCTAGTCTAGATTTCGTGACTGAATCCAATTTAAATATTCACATTCTAGGTAGCAACAAGCCATAAAACATAGGTAAGCGGCCGCCAAGCAAAGCCGATGTACCTAAGTGGATATACTCGGCTTCTGAAGCCCCTCGTGCCCTCGCAAGCCTTAATACCTCACCCATAGCTACAATGTTTATAATTAATTATACAACGTTTAATCTTTAGAACATAGTATGTACCTACTGAAATATATTCAAATACATTGACTTGTTAGATTAGAATTGTGTGTGGAAAGGTTATTTATTACTCTCTGTTCTCTTCGTCTTAGTGTATTCGTAGTTACATTCCAACCCTACCGGCAGCTATCGTTTGGCTTTTAAATGTTATGGCATTATTGGGAGCGAATGTCAGCTGATCTAAGTGTGTAAGGGCGACTGTGTCATTGCCTCGTCTGTTAGTTAGCACGTGCACCGCTAGCAGGTGAAGACGATTGGGCCCCGGAGGCCTTGGTGGGGCTCCTTATACCCAGCCACCCATGAAGGTCATTAATTCTACTAAACTTATACGTGTGCAAGATGGTGAAGATGTTCGTTATTTAATCACGGTCTAATACCTAAAACAATGTAGTTAAAATTTGGTGTACTAATAGTTAATACACTAGATTAACATATAGAATGGTTTGGGTAGTACCTAAGGGAAGTTTTTACCGCGTTGGTACCGGGCAGCGGGTATTACCTGTGGAATTCATAATGATTTTATTTTATCGTAGCACGGTGTTCTCTGTGCTCGGTGAACGATCACTTTGGTAAGCATACACTAAGCTCAGTCATGAGATGAGTGACCATTTGTGGAACTTCTGTTTAAGAGCGTTTCCATATAAAGCAGTAATTTCCAACAAAGTCAAACATATCCATCCTCTAATAGAGACGTTGTATATTACTTTTCTTTTTTAATAATTTCATGACTTGTCTAATGAAAAAATTATACGAAAGCTCCCCGCTTCATTAGAGCCTTAATGGAGCCTTATTTGATTGCAAACTGTCTACGAGTCTGAGTCGAAATTAAATTCTAAGGACGATCGTTAATCAAACAGATGTAAGTATCTGACTAATAAGGTATGTTAAGAATTAAGTGGCTTTTACTCTGAGAACTGGCTAGGTGAAAGTGAAACGGACAGTACTCTAACGGCCGGTTTCAATAACCTATCTATCTTTTACTATTGTCTAAAATAATGTCAAAATAGTTACCATCGGTACCCATCGACGAAAATTCCGGTACAATAACCAAAGATAGATGGAAATATTTACCTACGACATTGAACTATCCGTCACAAAAGTTAAAAATTCTACTGTTTATCCGTGGTTTATGTTTAACTGAAGATGGAATATTGAAACCGGTCATATGTTTATTTGGTTAATCGGACGTATTGGACAGAAAACGTGTTGGACGGAATGATTTTTGGACGATATGATTTTTCACCGGGTCACCGTAGATTATGGACGTCTGCAACATCAGAGGTGCTGCCGAAAATTTGGTCGAATTACGTATTTTTATTGGACTTATTGGACGGTTTGCGTTTTGTGCATTTGTGCAAAAAACGTGTTTTTGCCAGAGTAGGTACACAGATAAGAAGGGAAACTTCTTTACGACATTTTTACAGCTATAAAATTTCTCTCATACAGCGATAAAGAAGTTTCACTTATGATAAAGAATTATCACTTCAAAATAACATGGCGCGTAACCGAATAACGTGACGATTTTTCTACAGCTATGAAATTTCTCTCAACGTCAATTAAAAAGTTTCACTTCAATAAAGGTGAGTTCGAGATGTATTTTTTAGTTAAAATATCATAAAAATATGTACCTCCTAAAAATATGAGAGTCATAAAAAATACCACATAGGTATGGAATAGAAAATCCATATTCCAATTTATATAAATCTATAAATTACACGCTTCGAGGTGCAATTTATTATTACGTAGTGGGAACATTTGTCTGAGTATAAGGCGTTCAATACTCAGTTGAGGTACGACTATGAGGTACGTGACGCAGGCAGTATTGAAAATGAAATAGGCATTGAGCTTCGGTATTCACTCCTTCAGTACGTATTCATGCTGCTCTCCAGAATTCCAATGACGTGTAGTATTTACGAGTGTGCGAGCAAATTGGGTCCATATTGCGAAGTGCGTGCTTAACATGACGAGTGAGAAATTGGAGTAATATTTGAATTGATCTTTAGGTACTTTTGCTTCTATACAGACAAATATAATTAAAGTGTAACTTCTAATTAATAGTTTCTATAAATAAAAATGTGTGGCTCCTGTAAACCAGGATCTACAGCAATGACCAAAACACCAGAAAAGTTACACCGAGCTCGATCTTGGTAAAGTCTCAGGAAAAGTTAGCATGTCTAGGAACCCACAACGAAAATAATCAGAAGATAATTTGAGGAACATATTGAGGAAGAAGGAAAAAAAACGTAAGGCCTCTTCCCTCCTGTGCAAAGCGGGAGACCTGGAAAGCAACTAGGTGTAAAAGCTTTAGAAATCGGGAAGCACCACGGTAATATATCGTAGTTATAATCATCTATCAACATTTAGGGGGTTTCTTTTTTGTATTAAAATGCAATCAAAATTTCATAATCCCGGCCATTCAGAGTTCTCTTAGAAAATGAAAACTAAGTAAAAGTTATCTCCAAGTTTAGTGTGCCGCTGTTAACTTTAAGCGTGGAACAATTAATTTTATATAACAGAGCTTCGGATATTTATATAAATCTGTTCGTGTATTAAACTTAAACTTTCTTAATTGTTTAAGAATATTAAAAGGTCAGATTTGAAAAGTTTGTTCATCATTTTACTGTTACCCTTTATGACAAAATTCTTAATATTTATTCAAAAGTGTTGTATTCATGTAACAAAGAAGTAGTGAGCGTTATTTTTTGAAGTGAAACCTCTTTATCGACGTTGAGAAAAAATTTATAGCTGTAAAGAATGGTCACGTTTTTCGGTTACGCGCCATGTGGTTTTGCTGTGAAACTTTAACTTAAGTGAGACTTCTTTATCGACGTATGAGAGAAATTTTATAGCTGTAAAAAATGTCGTAAAGAAGTTTCACTTCTTACCTGTGTACTCTGGTACACACACATATTTTTTGTACACGTGCGTTGGCTTGTTTGTTTTTTAAATGTTTTAAAATACGACATTCATTTTAAATTTGCTCATGATGAAGCACTCGCGGCCCCGCTAACTCGTGTTCTTTTAACGATCACTGCTTAAAGTGACTTTCACTATGAACACTTTTAACCAAGTGTACCGTAGTAATTTAAAACTTACTTCGTACCTAAACTAACATACAGGGCTTTAGTTAGCTCGTGCACAGCGTTTATGACCTAGCAGTATAATGGTTCGTGCTCGATAAATCAAGTTACAACAGCTTTATGACTAAACGTAAGTTTTACGGCGGCAAAACGTGTGTAAAGTAATATAATAAATAAATTAATATTGTTGGACATTTTTTCACAGCGCCATCTAGCCCAAAAGTCAGCTAATATAAGCTTGTTGTATAGGATCTAGACTAACTAAAAAAACATACTTTATATTTCTAAATATATACAAAGTAAACACTCAAACTCCGAAACAAATATTTGCGGATATTTGTTAAGACCTTGGAATTGAACCCGATACCTCCTAAACGCGGCATTCGCATACTCTACCACTTGCGCCACCGAAGCAGTGAAACTAATAGTGTATTAACATAACAGCTATGTCAATATTCGAAGCACTTTACCTCTAATTTGTGACTTTGATCCTATTGTGACTCATTAACAATTCATGACATGAAATTCACCACAAAAGCTTTCACACCGTAAAGCTGCCTACTAAAGGTAATTAAGCACCTCTTAAATCAATAAAAGTTGGGAACAAACGGTGCCATTACCACTGAGATCCCCCAGGAATGGGACCTGTTTGCAATGGGCGGAATGAATACATTTTACTCGCGAGCTAACGATGGGGACTAATGGGTCTGAATTGGGCCGTGTCGTCCTCAATCATTATTACGACTACTAATAGTACGCCTAATAGTTATTAACTAAACATATCTTTAAATTTGTTAAACGTTTCTTATTTGACAACTATCATGACAACATGTTTTGAAGATCCTCTAAATAGAAGAGAGAAATAAACTTTAATGTTGTAAATTAAAGTAATTTGATAGTTTTTTTAAAGGTTTAGGAGGTTGTCGAACCTATTTCATTAAATACTAGCAACCCCGCGGGTTTGCCCGTGATAAACTTCGAACTCCCGTCGCAGCTATTTTATCCCGTCGTTTATTACTTTTACACTAATGTCATTAATAATACATTTGCCAGATTTGTTGACATTTATGACTACTGCTCCGCTCTCATATAGCCTTCCTAGATGAATGGGCTATCCAACAAAAATATTTATTGAATTCGACCCAGTAGTTCCTAAGATTAGCGCGTTCAACCAAACAAACTCTTAAGCTTTTATTTAAAGTATGGAGATTTATGTAAAGTATGGAGTATAGATTTAATATTACTTGATTTCAACAAAATCTTTCCACAAAGAAGAGATTAAAATGTACAAAATTTCATCAACAAGGAAACAAAGTTGCAAAAACAAAAATTTTGATAAAATGTATCAATTGCAAGCCTTAATTTCCCCAACAGCTTTAAATCCTGTCATCAATACTCAAAGCACCGTTCCTTGTAAATGTCTGGGGGCGAAATTAATAGGCCCTTTTTCAGCCCCAGAAATAAAATGTAAAATATATATCGGAGCGAAATGTTTCAGGTCCAGATTCTCATCAAAATCAATTCTGCCTGTCCGTTTGATATATTGTCTGTCATTAATATTGGAGTTGCCACTGTTTGAAAAGTGTCTCAGATGTTTTGGTATTTATGGATTTCTTGAGCCCATAATAGATTGGTTTTGAATGTCGAACTGAGATTTTGTTTCACATTGATAACTAACTTCTTCTTCGTATCAATGATAATAAATAAATGTGTCCAGCCCAGAACTAATCGACTAACTAACTAAACCAAGTAACTGTTTTCACGCAGTTTCCCTGACGTGGTAATCACAGAGGACTGATCGCCAGGCTACACGATCCATGCATTTTTTTGTTTTCTGCATATTTGACTGCCTCGGTGGCGCGGTATGCGACTGCCGCGCTTGAGGTCCCGGGTTCGATTCCCGGGTCGGACAAATATTTGTGTGGTCCACAAATGTGTGTATTTAGAAATATATAACCAAGTTTATCAGTTATCTAGATCCCATACCACGAGTTTATATTAGCTTACTTTGGGCTAGAAGCCGCTGTGTGAAAAGCGTCCCACAATATTTATTTATTTACTTGATGACTGCGTAAAATCTAAAAGTGAAGATTTCATTATATTACTGGTATCGTGTTTGTGCTGTACCTCTATGTGATTTGAAAATTTAACTATATCCATAGCCAATTGGGAGTCAAATCCAATCTGTGCTATTTCCATTAGGTACATTGATAAGAAAAAAATCTCCTCTTCTTTATCTTAGCGTCTTCTCGGTTACTTACAATCTCTACGTGAATTTGGAGCCCAGGGTCCGGTATAATTGGCTGTTAGCCGATAAGATTTGACTGCTTATTATCGGGTTTGTTGGGAGCAACTGCCGTATGACCTCCCAACCCCATCGTTGCCTCGTCCGTGAGTCAGCAGGTGATGTCGCTATAACCCCTAATATCTTAATGAGGTCCTCAACACCAATACTCGATAAGAGATATGTGTGTGTACCAGAGTACACAGGTAAGAAGTGGAACTTCTTTACGACATTTTTTTATAGCTAATTTCTCTTATTCGTCGATAAACAAGTTTCACTTATGATAAAGAAGTTTCGCCTCAAAACAATATGGCGCGTAACCGAAAACCGTGAAGATTTTTCTCAATCTCGATAAAGAAGTTTCACTTCAAAAATTTAAGCCATTCGAGTTCTCGAACAGTCTTATATTAATAACATTCGTAATTTATAAATTCAATAAAAATTTCAATCTCAATGGATAATCAATTCAGACAAATTCAATCTCAATGAAATAAACTTGATTTAAAAATAATAACTAAGAGAATATTAATTCATCCATTTGGAAGATTTGACGTCAAATAGTAATAATACTTTTTTATTGACTTTCAACGTGAAAAATACTGTTCCTTATTTAGTTAATTTGCCGTTAATCTATAATAATATTATAAAGCTGAAGAGTTTGTTTGTTTGTTCGTTAGTTTGGTTGAACGCGCTAATCTCAGGAACTACTGGTCGGATTTGAAAAATTCTTTTTTGTTAGATAGCCCATTTATTGAGGAAGGCTATAGGCTATATATCATTACGCTACTACACACAGGAGCAGAGCAGTAGTCATAAATTTCGTCAAATCGGGCAAATTTTTATGCATCATTGTAGAATTTATAAGCGACGGTGCGACGGGAGGTCGAAATATTCCACGGGCGAAGCTGTCATCTAGTGATAGATATATCTGTAGCGCCGATACATTACGGCTCACTGGTTCTACTGCCTGGTGCGTGTAGAATTGTGGCAATTAGTGAAAATTGGTGCCTCAGATCATATTAGTTGTGTGATTTCGTACGTTTTTCCAAATGGAAGGAAAATATCTGTGAGATTCGTAGAAAATGAGATTAATTGGCAGGATTTATTTTCCATTAGCCTAATTTTATATATTTAGGAATTAGTAGATTATTTAAAGGCTTATTTAAGCGCTATAATTTGAAGCCCTCGTGGCCCCGCGGGCGTAGTGTTCTGTAAACGATCACTGCGTTAAGCAACTTTCACTATGGCTGGTCCTCGGATGGGTGACCACTTTGTGGCATTTATATTTGCGAGCGTTTCCGTGCTTCGGAAGACACGTTAAGCCGTTGGTCCCGGTTGCCAGTAACATGGCAGTCGTTAAGCCAGTTGAATGCCTTATGGGCGGTTACGGCTTAGTTCCGGTTGCCGATAAGTAACAAACCCGTCACTAAGCGAAGGTATAGATCTTATGGGCTTGAAAAATTTCAACAGAAGATACTCATAACCTGCGTTTGCCTATCCGTTTCAACACGGCAATAGGCTCACCACCTAGTACGCGGGACAAAATACATTCTTTTAAAAAAAATATTGTGGGACACTTTTTTTACACAGCGCTGTCTTGCCCAAAGCTTGTGTTATGGGATCTAGACGACTGATAAACATACTTATATATTTCTAAATACATACATATTATACATAAGAAATACTCAAACTCCGAAACAAACATTTTTGGATCACACAAATATTTTTTTCGATTTGGGATTTGAACCATGGACCTCAGTCGCGGCAGCCGCATACACTACCACTGCCCCACCGAGGCAGTCTATATAAAATATGGATGTGTAGTACGCCTCTGTGTACCCTTAGACGAGTAAAGGTGTGGTTTTTGTATTCGAAGACAAACATATTATATTCAATTGTCATTCGAGTCACACTCTGAAATTTCTCTGATCCTTTTTTCGGCCATAAAACGTAGAATGTCGGTCCAAATTCAAGTAACCAAATCTATCAACTTTCCAATCCATCATATGTCCCTTACATAGAAATACTTTAGTTACCTTCAAAACAGATCCCTCACCATATCAAGATCGCGGCAGCCCTCTATATCCGCTTCAAAGCTACTCCAATCCATCAGTATTTTGGCAACGTCGCAAAATCGGGCTAATGCCAACATAATAAAAAAATATTATAATCTATCACCTGAACACGGCACGGTTGGCAAAATATTTACATTACAGGAGAATTTATATATAAATGTATAATCACGGCGTACCCTTAAAGGGACAGAGGCACACTGTACAGCCACATTTCACCAGCTATCTTTGGTCACATTTAATCCTACTTATTATTATAAATGCGAAACGTTGTAAGATTGGATGTTTGTTACTATTTTACGTAAAAACTACTGAATAGATTTTTATGAAACTTTACAATAATATAGTTTATACATCAGAATATCACATAGGCTACTTTTTATCCCGGGAACAAGTTCTTGTGAGAAACGGAAACGGGAAAATTTATCTACGCGCGCAAAGCCGCGGGCGTCAACTAGTCTTACATAAGCCTATTCTCTTATTTATCTTAAGTATATTCCTAGTTGCTTCCAAATCACACCTGTTGTTTTTCATATAAATATTGTAGCTTATTTTTTTTTACACGCCACCCTCTAGCCCAAAGTATGCTAATATAAGCTTGTGATATGAGATTGAATCGACTGATAGACATACTTAAATATTTCTAATTACATACATATATTATAAAATAGAAAACACCTCTACGTGATACGTATGCGATAGTCGCATACATTACCACTGCGGCACCGAGGCAACAATTATGCCAACATAATAAAATAAAAAATAACTATCACCTGAACACAGCACGGTTGGTAAAAATATTTAGTTTACAGGAGTATTCATGTATAAATGTGTATACATCACACAGACAGAGGAATACTGAATACTTATACTTCATCAGCTGTCTTTGGTCTCATCTAATCAGGTGGTAAAAAAAAAAACCTCTATCCATTTCAACACGGCAATGGGCTCACCACTATTACGTGGGACAGGAATCCACACGGTGAAAAGTGGGCATATAATATGCCTCTGCCACCCCTTCGGGGATAAGGCGTGGTGGATATTTTAATTAGGTGGTAAGCCCTTATTATCTTAAGTGTATTCCTAGTTGCTATCAAACCATACCTCTATTTGGAGTCTTAGAGCGGCCCCAATCACGGGTCGCCGTCTTTGCTTACCATCAGACGGGCGACGCCATTATGACGTGCAACATAAAAAAAAACTGACTTGGTGATCATTTAAATTGAAACAATTGCCACAAAACTGTCGCCTATCTCAAGAGTGACATTAGCCTACGCCGTTTAACTTAGGAATCTTTTGGCGAACATTGAGCAGACAGAGCTATTAAGGCTACGAAGGTTCTTAATGCACCCAGTTGTTTCAAGTTAACTAAAAGTTAGTTAGTTGACCTAGGTCAGGTGAATTGACCCAGGTGAACGATGTTGATTAGTGACATAAATAAATATAATATAGGTTGTGCAATGACCTTCAGAAATATCTGGGCCCAAGGCTGAAAGCTGAGTGTCTTTTGGCCTAAACGTATATGAATGTCAATTGTTTATATCGGTACCAATGAACGTAAATAATATCTTAGTGAAATCTTAATTAATTGTGGCCATTGGAGGCATGTGTTTACTTTATTTGGGATAAACGAGTCGCGGATGTGTGTTTGTAATTGGATTGACGGAATTTATTCATTTATAAAGTTAATTTCAATGTGCAACTAACACCACCGCTGAACGGATTTGATTCAAATTAAATAAATATTTTTGGAACATTGTCACACAACGTCATTTAGCCCAAATTAAGCTTGGCTTATGTGGCGTCTAAGCATCTAATAAACTTACTTACGAGTATTTAGCTTAAACACATACATACTAGTGGTTCTGTGAACCGTAGACTTCGGAGCAATTTTAAGCTATTGCATAGTTTTTATCGCGGGCTTTGAGTGGGCTTTAATCATGAAATTCCGTAAGGAAAAATCCTAAGACGAAGGTCGAGCCAAGGTCACACGATGTTCATCGAGCACGGCCGAGCGTTGGCTTAATGTGCATGTACATATATTATATGGTACGATTGTACGAAGCTCGCACGGATAGAGACGTGATGATAGTGAGTGTGAGGGTGACTGTGAGAGTGAGGGTGAGGATGTTTTTTTTTTGTTTTTTTTTTGTGTAATTTGAATTAATATCAAAAATAAACAAAGGTAGCTTTACCGCGGCAATCTCCGAGTGCCACACGTCTTTTTTTTATCAATTTAAAAAAACAAAAATAAATTGAACATTGCTTTTTTTTTTCATTTTGAGAGCTCTTGCCAACCACGACGGGACCATTTCCCCTCCCCTTGCCTCCATTCCCCCCCCCCCTCCCCCCGATCGAAAAATTCCCTCGCGAAAAGTTGTTGTCTACATCAAGTATTGTCCATGCCAAGTTGCATGCAAATCCGATGAAAAATGCGACCTTAAAACTACTACGCACTATGGGACCAAACTGTATTTTCCGTCTCATAAATGGTTTTGGCGAAAGTCTCAAATCCATAGATTTCTTTATGGTTTTATACTCTCAAAGGATGGAACTTACGAATAAATTACAAAAAATAATAATATTTAGTTTTACGTTTATAAAATGAACCTCAAACATAGGGCAAAAATATTTTCATGCCAATTAAATTACCGTTAAGGAAGTTCAACACAAAATTATTAGGAAGTTTTTCAAGGAAGCACGTTAGTGTTATGCATCATTAGATAGCTTAGAATGTAGACTTTGTAACAACGTTCGGTTTTTGTAAAAAAATATTCTTGTTTAATTTTTTAATATTTTTTTGAAGCGCTTGTGGCCCCGCGGTCTCAGTGTTCTGTAAACGATCACTGAGTTACGCAACTTTCACTATGGCTGGTCCTTGGATAGGTGACCACTTTGTGGCATTTATATTTGCGAGCGTTTCCGTGCTTCGGAAGGCACGTTAAACAGTTGGTCCCCGTTGCCAGTATAATGGCAGTCGTTAAGCCTGATTGAAGGCCTTATGGGCGGCTTGAAAACCTTCAACAGCAGGTGGTCGCCACAACCTGCGTCTGTCTATTTAAACACGGCAATGGGCTCACCACCTATTACGTGGGACAAGAATCCACACGGTGAAAAGTGGGCATATAATATGCCTCTGCCACCCCTTCGGGGATAAGGCGTGATGGATATTTATTTATTATTATTTATTTAATATTTTTTTTAGTAAAGTAAAGGAAATTTCAATTTGGTTTATTTCAATTGGAGTTTCCCTTGTTGCCGAAAGCTGCAGGTGTCCAGTTAATCACTCTATTAGAGAGAGACCTTACCTATTCAGTAATAAGATTATTTAAAAAAACTTGCGCGTTTTTTGCGCCAGTGGTGATTTAGAAGCAATAATGTCAATCGGGTAAAAATAAAAAATCCCCGAAAATTACGGTTCGTCTTTTTTACTATGAAATATTATATTTTGATGTCTATCTTGTTTTTTTTTTCATTTTTGTGATAGAAGCATACATTAACAAATTAATAGACTACCTACTATTATATTTCAAAGAATCTTCCCATGGCACTTTTGTATGCGGTGATTACAAAAACACACCCTCCCCCTTACTCTCACCCCACCCTCACTCTCACAGTCACCCTCATCCTCACCCTGCTCGGTGAACTACGTGTGACCTCGTCTCGACCTTCGTCTTAGGTTTTTTTACTTACGGAATTTCTTGATTAAAGCTTACTCAAAGCCCGCGATAAAAAAACTATGCAATAGCTATAAATAAATAAATACATAATCATCATCCGAGCGTCTGTCCCAGTTGCGTCTCGCGACGCCCGGGGCACGCTTTCCTACATTTTCTCTTCCACTTCGCACGGCCTTCGGCATCCCCTGTAGTGACACCATTGGCACGCATGTCATCCCTTACGACGTCAAGCCAGCACTTCTTGGGTCTTCCCCTCTTACCGGGACCCGGCGGGGCTGACATGGCCAGACATTTGTTACCTACGTAGCCCGGCGGTTGCCGCAAGACGTGACCATACCAACGAAGGCGACACTCTTGCAACTTGTCTGCAATGTCACGGACGTGAAGGCTGCCGCGGATGCGAGAGTTTCTCACGCAGTCCATCCGCGTGACCCCACACATCCACCGCAGCATCTTCATTTCCGTGACACACAGCTCCTGCTTGTGTCGCTCCAATATCGGCCACGTCTCACTGCCATGTAAAAGGACAGGTCTAATAATGGTTTTGTAGACCTGTCCCTTCAACCGGATCGGCATTTTAGGGTCACAAATGACACCGGTCATCTCCCGCCATTTGGCCCACGCGGCAGCAATGCGTGACTTGACATCGCAATCGATGTCACTGGACGTGTGAAAAACAGATCCCAGGTATTTAACCTGGTCCGTGCGCTCGACCAAATCACCGCCTATGCGGACGGATGTGGGATCTGTCGAGTTTAGTGCCAAGTACTCGGTCTTCGCCACATTTAGTTTCAGACCGCCGTTCTCAAGCGTCTCTCATAAATAAATAAATACATGGTGCTAAAATAATAGATCATTATGCAGTTTTGCCTATAGGACCATTATCCGAAGATGCCCAGGAAGCCCGAAATAAAGATTACTGTAAATATAGGTTACATCACGCTAGGAAGTGTTCCAGATCAGCAACAAACGAAGACGTTCTGCATATTTTGTTATATACATCTGATCCTTATATAGCTAGCTTAAATAAACCAAGTTTTCTAATATCCAAAGAATTGTTTGACGAAGCTAAAGAATTGTTGTGATGAATAGGATAAGCGCATTTTTTTTTATTATGTAACTGGTTTTTAATAATAATAATTTTGTTTTTAACTTATTTTAGCAAAATTTTATTTTTTATTAATATTTTAATAAAACGGAGACTTACGTCGGCTCGCTTCGCTCGCCTCCTCAGTTAATTATACATTAAGAAAACCCAAACTCCGAATTAAACATTTGCGAATCACACAACTCCTACTAATATTATAAATGCAAAAGTTTGTAAGAATAGAGGTTTGTTACTCTTTCACGCAAAATCTACTGAATGGATTTTGAAGAAACTTTACAATAATATAGCTTATACATCAGAATAACACATAGGCTACTTTTTACCCCGGAAACAAGTTCCTGTGGGACACGGCAACGGAAAAACTTAAACACGCGTTCGAAGCCGCGGGTGTCAACAAGTAATAAATAATATTCCGAAAATATTAGATAATATAATATAACCTCTAAACAATGGGCGATTCTGTGCAAATTAGTAATTTTCTATCATATCCTTATTGATATTCAAGAAACTAAACACATCTTCAGAATTTATAGCTAAGAGAAATTTCAATTATGTCAGCAATTTAATCAAAAATATCTTCATCCGATTGAAAGTTATGATATCATAGATACACTTATATGCAAGACAAACCTATAACGCTCCTCTGTTTATGACGGCGCCAGGGGTACAAAGACACTTTCCTGAAACAGTAGCTATTCTGTATTCCCCGGACAACAGCATTCAATAATTCATTTTCCACGTTTGCCCTTGAACTAGATATCTCCCTCGGACCTGACGCCCTAAATACCCTCCCCTGCTGCATTGCTAATGGCTGTGAGCGCTCTTTCAAATAAAAGAGAACGTTTAACTCTGTACAAAGTCACATTGATAAACTATAGCAATTGAAGTATATATAAGGACAGTTTACATTCACGCTTTTTCTGTCAAGGGATAGGTTGAAATGATTATATTTCTATTTATGAGAATGATTAAACACTGTACTTTCTTGTTTCTTCTCTGTGCACATTTTACAAATAACATAATATTAAATGCGATGCTAGTATTATTATGTTCCATTTAAAAAAAACGGAAGAAAGCTATTCGTAGGCCATATTGGATTTTCAAAAAGTTTAGCTTTCCGTACGAAATCTCGAATAGGAAATCTTCACCACGCGGTTAAAATAATGCGTTATATACGCAGAGATAAAACATGGTGATAAGTTTTTCTCATACTAATTATTTTACTCCATAAGGATATTGGACATTGAGGTTTAAAGTACCTCTTTGACTAGACATCATTAAAATTCCAGTGTATGTAAATTGTACCGAGAATTACGCAACTCGCCCTCGCGTCAGAAATAGCAGCAATATTTTATTGAAATCAAATTTCATACTTCAAACAAACTATAAATTACGGAAATTGAATCAAGTTGAAATTCTCCTCCATATTTTAATCGTCATTTTAATGGGTAGTTCAGGTGGCTAGAACATTGCCCTGGTTAGGCAAAGCTCACGGGTTCAATCCCCGTCTCGAATCGAATTGTCTTTTTCCACTTTATTAAAAAATTATGAGTAATTTAGCAAAATAATAGCTTTAAAAATTTATTAATACGGAAATCGAACCATTCAATTAATATTTGGGAGACATAGATGATATTTCAAGTCAATGGTATTTATTATGTAAAAGAGAAACACCATTATACCAAAACAGGGAATCCCATTAACAAACTTGTTGATACAAGTTAAGTATACGGGCTGGTTACAGACAAGCGATTAAACTGTATTCTGTCTAATGATACTCGGTTTAAGAAAACACACTTCGAACTAGTTGAATAGGGTAGAATGCTAACTATGCGTAACGAAGTTGAAATTACTTAGTAGTTAGTATTACTTAAGGTAAAGCAATCTTACCTAAATATTGTATGAGCTGTTAGAATGTAAATGATATCCCAGTAATGTTAATGTGAAATATATCGCAAATGTTCATGATTTTCCCCGACGGGGTAGTCAGAGACGTCAAGTTCAAATTGACTTAGTTTGGTTTCCGTATTTGTCCGTTTGAGGTTCGGCTAGAAAAGATATTCGCGTGTCTACGTTTTCTTCGTGCCCGTAGTCTCGTTTGATCAGTGTCTTGAGTAGGGTGAAAATTTCTGGCATTTTTGTGCTTTGGAAGGAATGTTAAGCCATTGGTCCTTGTTGCTAGTAAAATAGTATTCGTTAAGGCAAGTTAAAAACCTTATTGGTGTTTTGTATTTCAACAGGAAGTTACAACATGTGGTATATACTAGACACCCACATTTCACCACTAAAATAGTCAATAGTATACCTTAGCCTACTCCTTTGGTGAAAGAGATTGGGAAGATGCAGGTAGCCACAACCTGTGTCTGTCTATTTCAACATGGCTATGGGCTCACCACCTATTATGTGGGACAGGAATACACATGGTGAAAAGTGCCACCCCTTTGGGGATAAGGCGTGATAGATAAATTATGTATGTATGTGTGTATGTAAATTTTCTTCTGATCTTTAATTTAAGGATATATTTCATCCCCTTCCTTATTTCTTATTTTATTACATTACCCTTTGCTAAGTCAAATATATTCAGCAGCCCTTCTGTAATCACTCGTCCGTATCATTCCTATTCTTTATGTTCTTGTCGTCTCGTCCAATAAACATCAGTCCATCGATTGTACCCCAGGCGCTTGTTATTCTTGTTTCATCTTTGCATTGAATTTTTCTTTAATATTCTGAGTTATTCAATAGCCCGTTTGGGAGTTGTTAGCCGCTGCCATTTATTTTACGTACATACATATAGTCACGCCTTTATACCCGAAGGGGTAGGCAGAGATATAATCTCACATTTGCCTTTTTTTCTATAGGATTTGCACCTAGTTGCTTTCCAGGTCTCCCGCTTTGTAAAAGACGGAAGAGACGTTAAGTTCATTTTCCTACTTCCTCAAATTATCTTCTGATTAATTTCGTTGCGGGTTTCAAGACATGCTAACTTCTCCAAGGACTTTACCGAGTTCGAGCTCGCTGTAACTTTTGTGGTCTTGGTCATTGCTGTAGATGCTGGTTGATAGGAGTCACAGTAATGGGAATGCCGGTGGGATTAGTCCTATTCAAAAATAAGTTTGTATGTACACGCGTTAGAAGTTATATTTCGTTGACGTAACAAGATAAAAATCTTTTTATTTTTTTTTCTTTTTAATATAATGTTGACAATAGCTAACTTCAGGGTGTTTGAAAACTACTTTGAATTCAGTTATAAGTCGTCATGGAAACACTTGTCAGCTAAGTTCATGGTGGTTTTTCGTAACGGTCTGCGCGCGCATCGTAAAAATTTACTCTCATAATTTTTCCCTAACGTCTCAAAAGAAGTAGAACTTTAAAATTGCGCTCACTATTAACGAGTTGTGTTTATCTCACGTAATAGGTAATGAGTCTATTCACGTGTTGAAGCTGAAAGGCAGTTTGAGGCCGCCTGTTATTGAAATTTTTCAAACGTAAAGGCCCTAACTTTCATCTTGGCTTACGAACTTCACATACGAATAATATGTTACTAACATACTGTGTAACGTTACTATTTTCCGGGAGGGGAAAAAGTAAAGTTTAGGAGAAAACTATGGACTGGAGGAGTCCTGGCTTAAAAGGAAAAGTAAAAGAAAAAGGAGAAAAAGGTAAAGTTAATTTAATATAAGTTAAAAATGTTAAAAATAAAACCAGGGAAAGCCGGGGGTAAATTAAGGTCTTGATTCTTCCTTTAACAGAGCCGGTTAACAGCACACGCCGCTAAGAAGAGGCCTCGCGTAGGCCTCCACGTTGCTAGGAAGGGGCCTCAAGTAAGGCCTCTACGTTGCTGAGAAGGGGCCTCAAGTCCCCTCAAGGCCTCCACGTTGCCGGCCTCGGAGAAGCAGGTCGCGATAAATCCAGGCAGGCAGAGGGCTGAAAATAACGAGCCGTCGGCGTCACATGCCACTGCAGACAATCACTTTATTATTTTTGGAGCGCACAACCCTCTCATTCAGCACTTATTCATCAGCACCTCCTGACAAGGTGAGCACCAAAAGTAGAATGATCTGACGGCCCCGGTTCCCTTCTTTTACAGAGCATTTCAAAATTTAAACAAGTTTAGAATAAAGATAATTTAAGAATATAAATTTATAACAAGGTCTAATATCTATACAACCTAACCTACTGGCAGCTCTAACAATAAATTAAAAATAAAATCTAGGCTTGTCATTAACTGACATTAAACATTGCAAAAGGTAAACAAACATTAAGAGAGCATAAAAACTCTCGAAATATAAAGGTCTAGGAATGCTACAGATAATGGCCATGCAGATAATTTGAGAGAACGTATAACAAAACATTTAATTAAAATAGCAAAAGAAAAGTAAGTAAATAAGTTACATTACAACTGGATCAATGACTTTTGTGGTATATCATTATCTCCGAGGGGTGGCAGAGGCATTTAAAAATGTGTTATGCCAAACACCCAAGCATTATCTCTTTAGCATATTTTCCTTACAAATGTAAATGACTGATATGCCTGACACTTTAGTAACACTATTATAATAAATCTCACATACTTTACACACTAGATAAGTGATGTCAAGATACTATAGTTCTTAGGCATTGAGAAAAATATATTATAAGAAAAATGGAAACAGTGCATTCTTGGATTAGCTGTATTACAAGAAGAGAATGAGTTTTTTGACACAGGTCTACAGATTCTTAGGATTATAGATATAGATAGTAAAGAAGGTTACTAAATATGATGGATAGCCAGCTTGTCGCTCTTACAGAAGCAGGTTAACCCTGTGAGAGCTACACATACGCCCTGCCCCTCCCTCAAAGAAGCATTGATGTCAATGTCTGTATCGAGAGTCCAGGGAGCCGAGTCTACTATTGACAAGCCAGGATGATTTTAGCTGTCAAAATGTTAGTAGACTATCAAAAATGTCACTAAATAGCGGCAACTGGTGCAGTACGTCTTAGTAGAATTCTACCGGCCAACCGATAAAAGCCTATTGGAGTACGATTATAATAGGAAACTACAAAAAACTGTCAAAATTGTACCGGTGGCTTTCTATTGAGCGACGATTTTAATTCTATTGCGACACGATTGAAATAGCAGACTCGGGCACCTGGAGTTATCGTTCCGAAGGCTCACCCGGGAATCCCGGCCATAGGCAGATGGAAAGGCACCGCAGTGTGGTTTTAGTCAGCAGGAATCCGGCACGACATACAGGATTTTAAACAAAATAAACACACATAGCACCGCGACCTTAGTGTTTAATGATGACTACATTAATTAAGCATCTTACTTTTTGACCGGTTTTGAGATGGGCGACCGTTTATGGTATATTAGTCATTGTTTGAACACTAGGTCCGTTTGAAATGCACACTGCGAGTTGAATTCGCATCACATCCAAAATTTGCGCGGTTGTTTTTTGATCATGAAATGTTAACCAAAATTAGTTTAGCAAAACGTTTCAAGTCTAACACCAAGCAGCGTTACCTTTTAATCAACTAAATGAATATCTTGTAAATTATCTTTAGACGTTCAAATAATTACGTATTCTATTAAGATCGTAATTAAAGTATTATACCGACATACACATTTACTTGTACGAACATTTGCGTACTTGTTACCCAATTATACAGTCCTAGTACACGATATTTTGTGCTTGGTAATTAATCCCCTACACCAAGTTGTGTGATACATAGCCACACCTACAGGCTATGTGAGAAGATAAAAGAAAATTACTCAAAATTTTTTTTGCGCGTTTGGCGATTTTTCTTTGGTAACAATTTTATATGTATAACAAATTAGTAATTTTTTTCAGAGTATCCTGCATGAGTTTCATTTCATTCAAGTTTCAACTTGTTTACCAATCAAGCCTTTATTCCCGAAGGGGTGAAATTGAAATGGTCAGGCTGTGGCGACCTGCTGTTGAAAACTTTCAAGCCGCTCATAAGGCCTTCAGCCAGGCTTAACGACTGACGTTTTACTGGCAATCAGGACCAACGGTTTCACGTGCCATGTAAAGCACGGAAGCGCTCGCTGAATGTAAATTGTACAAAGTGGTCACCTATATTAGGACCACCTACAGCGAATGTTGCTAAACGCGGTGACCGTTTACAGAACACTGAGTCAGCGGGGCCACGAGCGCTTCAGTGGTAGGCCATTGCCGTGTTGAGAATGCAGAATGTGGTGAACATTTGTTCAAATTTTTCAAAGCACCATAAGGCCCTCAACTTGGTTTACCGACTGCTATGTTATTGGCAACTATATTTCTGAGTCAGTAATTCGCCTTAATCAAATTCCGTATACCTCGTAAGTACATCCTGCTATTCCTTCTAATATGCGGTTATCACCATGTCCTCAGGGATTGAGAGTCACGCGATCTCGCAATACACCCACATTAGCGCAAATTACTTAGTTGCACGTTCCGTTGTGGATAGCGAGTAAAATTATATGCATTGAACTGAAATTATTGTACATTATTCTATGCCCGCGGTTTAGCCTGTTACCCCTTTGCGCTGTTTTAAATAATATATTATTATTCCACATTATATATTTCACGATCAACTGTTTGGACGTGGAAGAAGCGCTTGTGGCCCCGCGGACTCAGTGTTCTGTAAACGATCACTGCATTAAGCACCTTTCACTATGACTTTATGGCATTTACACCTTTCACTATGACTTTATGATACTTTGTGGCATTTACATTTGCGAGCGTTTCCGTGCTTCAGAAGGCACGTTAAGCCGTTGGTCCCGGTTGCCAGTAACATGGCAGTCGTTAATCCCAGTTGAAAGCCTTGAAAAATTTCAACAGCCGGTCGCCACAGCCTGCGCCTGTCTATTTCAAAACAGCAATAGGCTCACCACCTGTTACGTGGGACAAAAATGCATACGGTGAAAAGTGGGCGTATAGTATGCCTCTGCTTACCTCTTCAGGAATAAAGGCGTGACAATATGTATGTATATATGTATCTGTTTAGACAATTTTCTTAAAAGGGGTACATAGTGTTCACTTCACGTAGAAGTAAATAAATTAAGATTATTATGAAGTAGACATCCATCAAGAAAGGGTTTTTGGAAATTATCACTTTAAAGGGATATCGAATAACAAAGCGGTGACGTATAATATAGTTATTGTTTGCCTGAACTTCTAAATTAAAATTGTATATCTTTTCAGGTACGTTCAATTATTTAATGGAAATACTGCTTCCACTATACCAGAGTGAGTAAGACAATGGTTTCTTTTTCATTTATACTTATATTAGCTTACTTTGGGCTAGATGGCGCTGTGTTAACACCAGAGTGCCAGCACTGTACGGACTGCAGCAAGGATACGGCTCTGCATACCACTGGCAGAGTGTCCAGCGTGGGAGATGCAGCGCCGAAATCTCGTTGCGGGTCTGGGCGTGGACATTCTCACGCTGGAGACCATGGTGAGAGCCATGATCTCCAGCGGGAGCAAGTGGGACGCCGCTGCGTCTTTTTGCGAGCAAGTCATGCTCGTAAAAGAGACGGCGGAGAAAGAGCGAGAAAGAACTCTCCCTCCCGAGTTCCGCAGTCTGCGACGAGAGTCGCGGAGGCCGGTTGTCTTCGCCCAAGACTACCGGCCTCCGTGACCGGAGGCCTGAGTACGGTGGGCGGACTGTTCGCCGTGCTTACAGAAGCAGGCCAGGGAAGGTGGCGTAGCGTGAGGTTTACACGCACGTAGTTCACTTCCTTCAAGGAAGTGGTATATAACCCGAAACCCCCAAAGAAGCGAGATAACACTCGAACCACCCAAAGTGGCAGGATACACACCCAAACCCCCCCTGAAGGAGCCTGCGGTAGCGGACAAGGTCTGTCGGGAACCCTGGTGCTATCCTTCCGAGGGCTTACCCGGGTCTCCTGGCTATAGACAGATAGAAGGGTAACGTGTGGTTTTAGTCGGTAGGAGTCCGGCATAGCATCCATGAGGATTTCCACACGAAAAAAAAAAGATGGCGCTGTGTAAAAGAATGTCCCACAATATTTACTTATTTATTAATATAATTATTATAAGGGACGGGATAAAATAGGTGCGACGGGAGTTCAAAGTATGTCACATGCGAAGCCGTAGCAGTCACCCTAGTATAGTTATATAATTGAAATAAGTTTAATAAAATCATTTTTAAATTAATCTTCAGGGATGCTCTGAAAAGAAGTAAGTAAATTTTAAGGCAAAACAAACGCCTTTTATTTAAATATATTTCTTATTTAATTTGATACGGGATTATGCTTACGTAATAAACCTGATTAGCCCTGAGCCACAGTACATATATAAACAGTAGGGAAACTAGGCCTAAATCTGAAATTAAGTACCTACACTCCTCAGAAGCGTTAGGGTTGTCTCAGTATTTTTATGCCACTTTTTTTATTCTGACACCTGTTTCTCTGTAAAAATAGTTTTAATAAGTTGAAAACAGAACATATTGGTGCTAATTCTGTTGTTGAAACCATAAACCAAATTTCTCAAAAATTTTCTTATTTTTTTTTATGAGATTGCCAATAGCTATTCTGTTATTACGTCGAACTAAACTTAGTGATATTATAAACAGCACTAAATTTGTATCTGACATCACTAAAATTCCTTTTATGTGATAAAATTCAACAAAACATGTATTTAGATGCCGACTAACTTAGTGATTGAACTGTCTATGTACATTTTTCACTTATTGTTGAGTTTTATCACATAAAATGAATTTTAGTGATGTCAGATACAAATTTAACGGCACACAAAATTTAGACTTTTTCACTAAAATTAGACGTCACCTATTTAGATGACGTCTAATTTATATCATAGACTAATTTTAGTGGGACGTTTATTAATTTTAGTAACCGTTTGAAACGTGAAAACTATACATAGGCAGTTCAATCACCAAGTTAGTCGGCATGTATTTACATTCGACTGTCTATGTACATTTTTCACGTCTCGTTCTATTTTATCACATAAAATGAATTTTAGTGATATCAGATACAAATTAAGTGCTATTTATGATAACACCAACTTTAGTTCGACTTAATAACAGAATAGCATTTGGCAATCTCTAAATAAAAATTAAAAATTTTTAGAGAAATTTAGTTTAGTGATCTCAACAATAGAATTAGTGTGTATGCCTTATAAAAATACTCTGTGGATCGTATCTCTTACAAAAACTTAAGAAAATGGTGGCTCTCGCTCGCGCCTGATAGAAATGAATCTCAAATAATAATAATACCGCGTGCCAAGTTTATGTCACAATGAATGTGAAAATCGCATACACAACCTGTTAGTTGCCTACCGGGCTTCTCTAATAGAAAGCGCACGAGTTTACGTCATGCTGTATGCGAAATTCGCATGCGCGATCTGTCAGCTGGCAACCAGGCGACTACAGTAGAGAGCGCTCTAGTAACATTGATTTCTGACCTGTGCATTGTGGTACGGTTCTAAATTACACAGAATGTGGAAGCTCATGAAAATAATTTTACTAGCTGAGCCCCTACTTCACCCGTGACACATAGTTCAAATCCTGTGGCACCCATATAATTTCGTCGTTAATTACTTTTACAATACCTACTGTATGAAAGTTGCCTTATTTATTGCCATGTATGTGTACTGCTTCGCTCTCTTGGGTAGTAGCGTGATGATATATAGCCTTCCTCAATAAATGGGATATGCAATAAAATTCTTTTTTCAATGAGTAATTTTAAGCCGATTTCAAACACCCGTACACTATAGATTCATTTTATGCAATACATTCGTGTAATATTTAAAAAGATCGCGGCAGTATTTTTGGCGCTAGAGACACTACACGTATAACTTTAATAAGGCGTCAACCGCGACTGACCGAGCGTCGCAGTACCCTTATGTGCATTACACTGACTTGTAGATGCGTGCGTCTGTGTGAGTGACGGCCGAATACTGAAACGTCACTCAAATATCTAACGGCATTTTAAATGTTTGAGCAGCTCTTAAATACAAAATTCGTATTCTCAAACATCAAATTTAGCATTAGATAAATTTAAGATGAACTCAGGTTAGTTGCGCTCAGACGCCACTGAATGTAAAATTCGTATACTAACGGAATGCCACTTAATTTAATTTAGCTGTCAAATGACCTGTCAAACTGATTGGAACGTCCCCTAAATGTAAGAGTGGTCGAGAGGTCTCCTAAATCTGGAATTGAATATATTGAAGCGTTAAAATAATGTGTTTATCTTCGCTATCTTTACTCTCTGACCATGAAAGACTGACCGTCTGTCGACGAAACCTAGAGAACCTAAATACATTCCAAAAATGCAACGATGCGGAGTTTCCTGCTCGGTTCCGTATCTCCAATGAGACAGTTCTATATTTGGATAATTTATTCCATGGGCGTACCCACGGGAGGGCAGAAGGGGAGCTGTCCCCTTCCGGACATGGTTTACGACTCCTACTTTTGTCTATAAAATTTAGCCTGGTAGAAATCGCTTTATGTGATAAGGCCGCCCATTGTACTTTTTCCACAGCTTTCAATCTCAATGTACAAATGTATTGCCTGGCGCATATTACGTATCGCGTACGTGAAGTTCTCACGTAAAGCCGTCATCTTAAGCCTGTATCTGTAAGGTAAGCGGGTAACCCATCCACCGTACTTTTAAAATAGCTAATGCTAGCTAAGGTGAGACCACGGCTTCGCCCTTGACATACGTCGAATTTCCGTCGCACCTATTTAATCCCGACGCTTATATATTCTACAATAATGCATAATTTGCCCGATTTGTCGACATTTATATTTACTGCTCCGCTCTCCAGGGCAGTAGCGTGATGATACATAGTCTATAGCCTTCCTCGATAAATGGGCTATCCAATACAAAAGGATTTTTTAAATCCGACCAGTAGTTTCTGAGATTAGCGCGTTCAACCAAACAAACAAACAAACAAACTCTTCAGCTTTATCATTAGTAAAAAATCCTACTAATATTATAAACGCGAAAGATTTTAAGTATGGATGTTTGTTACTCTTTCACGCAAAAATATACTGAATGGATTTAGATGGAACTTTAATATTATATTGCTTACACATCAGAATAACACATAATGCTACTTTAATCCCGGGAGAAAGTTCCTGTGGGAAACGGGAACGGGAAAACTTCACCGCGCGTGCGGAGCCGCGAGCGTCAACTTGTATAAATTAAAACAGATATGTGTATAAAATAAAATATCTTGGACTAAAAAGACAGACATTTAATAGAACACTTTTAAAAGTTATTTATTATATAACAGACCAAAAAAACATCAAAGATGAAAAATATATACCGACTAAACTGTGTTCCTTACACCACACAAGAAAGATAAATCTCATGCTTATGCTAATATCCCTTCTCATCTTTCCTTTTCTACATTAAGTTTTAGTAGAAGTCTTGAAACGCTTTGTAAAAACGAGTGGAGAATAAACAGTAACTATCAACGCAATTTGATGATAGTGATTTTGTCAATATGGTAATTCTTGGAGATAGCGGCTATTCATGTCAGCCTATTTGCTGTACTGACTCCATTGCTACATACAGACGCCTACTGAAGAAGTACATTCCAACGTTATTCTTCCTTATCCCAATTTATTTTTAAAAATGTTTACAAGTCACGCTAATGTCACTGGTTTCAATCAAATTGAACGTTTCGTTCTACGAAAATTGGGTCAGCAAATGTTTACGTTCCATTTCAAAATAGTTTTTAAGTTATTTATTCTTATACATAACTTAAAAACCTATCTTTCAGAACATTATAGAAATTACATTGTGAACCAAATAAAATTATTATTATTTTCTATTATTTTAACTAAATTAAGTAGCATTGTAAATATTGTTAAGTCCAAAACTGTTGCGTAAAATGAGGCATCGTAAATGTTGTCATTACGCAAATTATTTGGCAGCTGCTTAGCTGATTGTGCCTGCAAATCGTTTGAGGAGCCTTTGTGTATACCACTTAAATTTTGAGAGATACTGAAATCTGAGAGCCCTTCCACTGTGCGTTGTATTTAAGTGACGTTTCAGTATTCGGCCGTGAGCCGTTTAGCACGTTTGCATTAAGTTTCAGTACTTCTTATTTATGTACTTTGCCTGAGCACTCATTATAGCCGCGGCTTGAAGAATTTTACAATAGTAGGTCGCCACAACCTGCGCCTGTCCATTTCAACATGGTATCACGGCTCACCATCTGTCACGTGGAACAAAATTCCTTAAATTGAAATGTATATATAAATATCGTTGGGACAACTCACACAACGCCAAATGATTCCAAACTAAGCAGAGCTTGTACTATGGTAACCAGATAACTGATAAACATTCTTAAATATTTCTAAATTCATACATATTATAGATAAATAAGACACAAAATAAACCATCGTGCTCATCACACAAAGTTTTATCCTGGGTAGGAATCGAACCCACGACCTCTTGCGTAGCAGTCGGATACACTCCCACCGCGCCACAGAGGCAGTCAAAATAAATAATAAATATAAATAAGTGCATAAAGTAGGGCTCTGCGACATAAGATAAAGGCGTGAATGATAAGTAAATTTGTGTGGAAAATAAAATGTACCTAATTAAAATTACACTTCAATTGAACCAATCAAAACAGTTTATCCTAGTCCAATAATCTTTCTTTATTAGCATTCAAAAATTTTACATGGTATGTAGTTTACGCTAATACATAATTTCAAATTATTTTTTTTTCTGTTAAAGTATTTAGACTAAATTCCGAACTAGGCTGATGCCTGTATTTTGGAAATAGTGTCCGTACGTGGGAAACGTTACTAAATTATACCTTTGATGTGAAAAGGACTATAAAGTATAAAGGACTAAAATTTTGGACATATGCCTCTCCTAATTATATTTATAACTTAACTTAACTTAACTTAACTATCTTCACGCTGTATCCCTGACGGGGTAGTCAGAGAGGACAGATCGTCAGGCTTCGCGATCCATGCATACTTCTTACGCTTCTTCGAGATTCATCAATCAATTATATTTATGAGACTATATTTTATGATTGAGGGTATAAGAACAGAGATTCAACTGCATTCCACAAAGCATTCCGACTAAGCTAGCAGTTACACGACAACAAAATTAAAGATCTAATTAGCTCGTCCTAATAGACACTTAAATACATAGAATTGTGTGGCATTTATGAGTCGCACTTAGTGACACATAATGAAATTTTGACTGCAAGGTTGTTCTAGCTTTGTATAAAACTATTAAAACGCTGCTTCGAATACAATAGACGGCGCTGTAATATACTTTTTTAAGAACTAGTCCCTGTATAATCTGAAATTCTCATTTCGGCGCCTACAATTTGCTTTTAGGCTATGGAGGAAAGAACTGAGACTTTATTTCCATTGAAACTCGGGTATTGTGATGGTGGCCATGATGCCATGTTCTCTCTCTACATGATGTTCAGCACCCCCATATTATATTCTTAATTCTGTCTCGGCAAATGGTATCTATATGAAATAATGGTGTCAGGTTCGTTATTGTAAGTAAAACAAACTTAGCTGTAATTGGAACGAAGTTCCTTATGGCAGGCTTGGAGGATATAGGGATTTTGTTGCGCGACCGAACTGAAAAATATGTGATAGTAAAAGCGTAAGAAAAAAACCGTAAGAAAAAGTCCGTGGAATAAAACCGTTAAATGAGACGTGCGCAGGCGCGACAGTCGTATACACAAGCGAGTAGTGTATAATACCTTTCTCTTTCTCCCTCTTTCAGTGAGGGTGGGGTGAGGGTGAGGGTGAGGGTGGGGGTGAGGGTGAGGGAGAGGGAGGTTTTTTTTTGTTTTTTTTTTAACTTCGTTCCTACCTGGTGTCCCACGACACCACATCTTTAATTTTTTTTTTTTCGACGTCGTTGGGAATGAATCTCCTTTTTCTTCGACATCGTTGGGAATGACCATCCTTTTTCTTCTACATCGTTGGGAATGATCCTACTTTTTCTTCGTCATCGTTTCGAATGACTCTCCTTTTTCTTCGTCATCGTTGGGAATGACCCATCGTCTACCTGAATTCCCAACCCCGAAAGGGCGCCTGCCTCGTTGCCTTGTCTATTGGTCAGCAGATGCTCCGCTAGCAGGTGAAGTTGTTTCGGTCCTGAAGATCGGGTTCGGTCATTTTTATGCTTGCAGACGTTGGTCCAGGTTGCCAGGAACATGACAGTCGTTAAGTCAAGTTGAAGGCCTTATAGGCGGCTTAAAAATTTCACCAGCAGGTAGCCACAACCTGCGCCTGTCTATTTCAACACGGCAATGGGCTCACCAACTATTACGTGGGACAGGAATACACATGGTGAAAAGTGGGCATATAATATGCCTCTGCCACCCCTTCGGAGATAAGGCGTGATAGATAAAAATATTTCACAAGGGCTATTAGTGTTAAACCCCATTTGGCCCCAAAGCACTTATCGTGTCTCTACCGGGTGTGGTCACTTAAGCTTGTCACCAACCACTCATCATCATTAATCCCTCACCACAAAGCTGAATGCTTGCACCTATTCCATAAATTAATATGTAAATTCGTATAGTTAAACGGTGTTCTGCCATTATGAAATACTGGGTGTTTTAAATAATCATTGAAAGCATTAGGTAAATCCTACTTCAACTAATATTATAAACACAAAAGTTTCTAAGAATGGATGTTTGTTACTGTTTCACGCAAAATCCACTGAATAGATTTGATGAAAATTTACAATATAGCTTACACATCAGAATAACAAATAATCTACGTTTTATCCCGGGACAAGTTCCTGTGGGAAACGGGAACGGGTAAACAAGACCACGCGTGCAGAGCCGCAATCGTAACTAGTAGACTGATATTCCTCGCCGTAGTATGTCATCGGTATTAAATGGGCGCACATTATGAAATTGCTTTATTAACATGACGTAATGTTTGAAACGTTTGGATGACATGAAAACTATTATTGCGAACTGAAGACCAATTGTCGCAATAAATTCGGCTTAGTTCGTGTTGAATCTACTTTACTGAAATACTACCAGGTACCTCCCACTCCACTGGTACGGGAAAAATGCTATTGATGTCCGTCCGTCCATTCAGTCTACAGGTCGCATTTTTATCGGATTTGCATGCAACTTGGCATGGACAATCCTTGATGTAGACAACAACTTTTAGCGAGGGAATTTCTCGATCGGGGGCTGTATCCTTGTCTGCCACCTCAGTGGTATAAAAAAAGAGCAATTTAATTTTATTCTTAAAGAAATAGAATATATTAGTTGACGCCTGCGGCTTCGCCCGCGTAAGGAAGTTTTCTCGTTCCCTTTTTCCACAGAAACTTGATCCCGGGATAAAAAGTAGCCTATGTTTTATCCTGATGTGTAAGCTCTACTATTGGAAGATTTTAAAAATTCCAGTCAGTAGTTTTTGCGAGAAAGAGTAACAAACCTACATCCATATTTTATTACAAATTTCACGTTTTAATATACCGACCAATTTCCAACTAACGAGGCTTCAACATCGTCAGGAAAATGTGATGTCATAAAGAAACTACAAAAACGCAAAACTTCATGTTGCGACGGCGAAGAAGAAATGGTGGAACACTTGCGGAATCGAATAGCTCATTTTATGAACAAACTACCCGTTCAATGGGGCGGAATCAGGTTCGCGATATACTACACATATCGATGCCTAGTTACTGAGAAGCCTGGCCGAGGAAGAGACATTTGCGAAACCCCACATATCGAAGGCGAAGGTTGCAAGCTTATTTTACTAAACCCAGCAGAAAAACTACTCTGGACATAATAACTCTATGTTCACCCAAAAGACGTCCGTTTAATAATTCTATAAGTTAACTAACTAAATATCTTCACGCTATATCCCTGACGAGATAGTCAGACAGGACAGATCGCCAGGTTTCGCGATCCATGCATACTTCTTTCCCTTCTTGCACATTTATCAATAATAATAATTCCCTTAAGTTATATAGTTTTAATCAAACACGTCTCTTCGAGGAGCTGAATAATCACTTTAAGCCGATACTATTAAGCGCAGGCGATCACTTAGATCCTGCAAAATCCATGATTACGGCGTGAATAATGAGAGAGCGTTCACTGAAGTCTTTTGAAACGATTGGCATTTTAAGTTTAGTTAAATGATCTGATTAATTTGAGTCTGTAGTTAGTAGTTATACTTAGAATTAAGATGAAGATTTCTAAGTGAAAGGTGTAAATCTCAGAACCTTCTATATTATCTCAGTAGTTCTTATTTAATCTCTTAAATTGTTACATCATCTTAGAAAAATCCGTGAAACATAAAATCAAACCTCAGTAACTCGGAGGTAATTGAGTTTTGGTTTTGTGTCTCACATAGTTCATAAACAAAGAAACAATTTTTTTTATTTAAAAATTATTTTTGTTTTGCTCCTTTACTCGATTTTACAAACAGACCTAGTTTACCATCCATATATTTTTAGAAGGCAATATGGGGCCGCTCAATCGAACCACTTTCCTTTGACACTTTCCACAGTGTTTATTGGGCCGCTGCTAAGACCAGCTGCTACCTTACCCGTAAGCACTGAAGAACAAATCGTTAGGATACGATTTGCTCCAAAGCACCTTACTAAACTATATTAATAAGTTTACTTAACAGATAAAATATAGACAGGTAACATGTGGCATTTGCCAGAAATATGGCAGTCGTTAAGCCAAGTTAAAGGCTTGAAAATTTCAACAGCAGGTCGCCACAGCCTGCGCCTGTCCCATTTCAATACAACAATATGCTTACAACCGGTTACGTAGGAAATGCAGACGGAGAAACCTGGGTGTATAGTATGCGTCTGAGATAAAGGCGTGACAATATATAATGTAGGCATGTAAAGGCTCTAAACCTCAAAAAAACTTTTGAAATATTTTTACATTTTCAAGGGCTTCTGCAGCTCAACGTTTCTTTGAGTTTTCAGAGCCAATTGTTTTAAAAATTTCGTTCGGCTAATGAGACAGAAAAGCTTTATGAATAAGAACAGACACTTCGCAATGAGGGTCTAAAGTGGAGCCGTCAATGCAGACGATGTTTTTGATCTTATATTTGAATAAAAAATGAGAGCAGGAAAGTGTTTTGTCATGTTTATTGAAATGGATCTTGAATGCTGAAATAATTTTAACAATATTCATTTTTTGCGGTAGTGCCGGGGCTAAAGTAACGTGATACAGTGTTTAATCATTATTTTTTCTCCTATTTCTATGTATTTTAATGTAATGTAATTCATTGTTTTGATCGAGAAATTTCGGTGGTAATTTTGTCCTCTGATCTAGTGTAATGACACTAGTTATTGTGTTAATCAACGCAATATTTAACACGATGACATAAATTATGGGCCTATTATTAGTAGTAGCGTAGTAGTTTCTTTTTTAACGCGTGGAAATCTCTGTAGGTTCCGGTGTTATTTTTTATTTTCCAGTTTCTTGAGACGTGCGTGCAATTCTCACGTCATTACACCGCCGCCATTTTGGGCCTGTTTCTGTAAAGACGGCGAGCCGTACATTCCACCCGCCGTCTTTAGAACCCCGGTCATTTGGGCCAATAGTCTAAGCTGGAGACAAGCCTGCGGCGCCATCGGGTCGCCTAGTTATGTTATGCCCAAGGGTTTAAGTTATTCTCTGGCCTAAACTTCAATAAAATCAGTTCTGTTCTTTAAGGCGTATAAATATTAATGTACGACAACTTGATTCAAGACGGAACTTGAACCCGTGACCTTTTCCTTACCAGGGCAATTCTCTAAGCCTCTGAGCTACCAGAACCGTACCGAAACCGTATCCTTGTAACCGCCATTCAGGTATCAGACCTCTAAGCCTCTGAGCTACCAGAACCGTACCGAAACCGTATCTTTATAACCGCAATTCAAAAGTATCAGACCTCTAAGCCTCTGAGCTACCAGAACCGTACCGAAACCATATCTTTGTAACCGACATTCAAAAGTATCAGACCTCTAAGCCTCGGAGCTACCAGAAACGTACCGAATCCGTATATTTGTAACCGCAATTCAAAAGTATCAGACCTCTAAGCCTCGCAGCTACCAGAACCGTACCAAAACCGTATCTTTGTAACCACCATTCAAAAGTATCAGACCTCTAAGCCTCTGAGCTACCAGAACCGTACCGAAACCGTATCTTTGTAACCGCCATTCAAAAGTATCAGACCTCTAAGCCTCGCAGCTACCAGAACCGTACCGAAACCATATCTTTGTAACCGCCATTCAAAAGTATCAGACCTCTAAGCCTCGGAGCTACCAGAAACGTACCGAAACCGTATATTTGTAACCGCCATTCAAAAGTATCAGACCTCTAAGCCTCGCAGCTACCAGAACCGTAACGAAACCGTATCTTTGTAACCACCATTCAAAAGTATCAGACCTCTAAGCCTCTGAGCTACCAGAACCGTACCTAAACCGTATCCTTGTAACCGCCATTCAAAAGTATCAGACCTCTAAGCCTCGGAGCTACCAAAACCGTACCGAAACCGTATCTTTGTAACCGCCATTCAAAAGTATCAGACCCCTAAGCCTCTGAGCTACCAGAACCGCACCGAAACCGCATCTTTATAAAGTATCAGACCTCTAAGCCTCTGAGCTACCAGAACCGTACCGACACCGCATCTTTATAAAGTATCAGACCTCTAAGCCTCTGAGCTACTAAAACCGTACCGAAACCGTATCTTTGTAACCGCCATTCAAAAGTATCAGATCAAATTTATGATCATACTGATAATATTAATCTTAAATTAATATTCTCAGTGCGAAAGTAAAGAAAACGTACAGATTTAGCACAATTTTCAGAAAGGCCGTGTGGGGAAATTAGATTAATAGTGGGTACCAAAAACTTGTATATTGAAACGAATTCTAACTTAACATTTGAACTTTCTCTTGAAGTATAGCACGGGTTACAGACTTCCACACATTGGCATTTAAACGAATTGAATTAACCCCAAAGTTGTCACGAGAAATTTATGACTTAATACATTGTGGTATCGTGTAGTCTACTCCGTAGTTCTACAAAGTTTACCTCCTCGTACATATTTCACAAAACTGCTGGAGGCATAATTCTCTGAAACGACAACAACCACCCAGTATAAAGAGACCCTTAACCTTTGAAAACGTCTCAATCCATCTTGGTATGAAGCTGTCGTAGCGTTACATTAAGGTCTGTAAAATCGACCTTATTTATCTGAATGGCAAGGATTTAAAATACGACCGCTTTTTTTGAGCTGTATAGTTGATCGTTACGTTAGCATGCATATGTCGGCGTCTAGCACATTCATTGAATGACGACATTCAATTAAATGACTAAGCCGAACGTTGATTGAACAAGCGTCACTCAACGTCCAATGCGGATTGTAACATAGCCTTTTGAACGGACATAAAATCAGTCAGGTGATTGAAACTTCCCAAAATGAATCAAATCGAAATGATGCAAACAAATCTGGAGCTGGGCGGCCGCAGCCGCGGCACGCTCGCTTCGCTCACTCGCCGTCGCGCGTTAATGGTCAAGATGTGCACCCTAGAGCGACGATTACAAGCTTAAAGGTGCAGAGTCGGCAGTACAAGCTGAGTATGAGTAATAAATGTAGATAATATCGAGACCTTGAAGAACAAAACCCTAACCAAATATTAGCTATATCCCATCCAACGACTATACAAAATTACGTTCAGTCCATCAGGTGGGCCGCCGTATGCTTGTCTGCCACCTCAGTGATATATAAAAAAAAATAGTCAAGACGTTGAACGTTACATTAAACAACTTGACCAGTTGTCCTTTAGTCATACAAGTAAATGTTATTTTTAAACTTTCGCGGTTTATACGGTTTTTTTTTTTTTGAATATGAATACAAGTAAATGTCGTCATTCAATGAACGCGCTAGTCATTGTATCAAATAGCAGATTCAACCAGATGTCTGCGATACATACAAGGAGCAGGCAAAATATTCCTTCCTTCATCTTAATGTCTAATTGGTTTTACAAACCCTACATATTTTACTTTTGTTGACGTTTATTTGGATGCTAGGAGCAGCCATCTTTTGGCGTTTGGTTTTCGGCATTGATGGAAGCGTTTACCTTCTGACCTTCCAACGCCGTAAGGGTGCAGGTTAGTCAGCAGATGCCCCGCTAGCAGGTGATGTCGCTTGGGCACCGGAGATCTTAGTGGGCTCCTTATACCTTGAGCAGACGAATTATTATGTAAACAAAATATGAAAGAACAGTACTAGAACTAGTGATACATTTGTAACAACGCATATTGTCGTTTTATGAGTGCGATGGGGTCCTACCACAGATATTGAAGGAGATTAATATCTGTTTTTGCGATTTCTATGAGTCCTACTATCAATCTTCGGGCCCACACTTCTTGGGAGAAGAATTTTGAAAATTGGGAGAGCCATACTTCCAGCAGTGGTGATTGTTCAAATGTGTGTGCTTGTAAGGAATGAGCGACATCGCGTAGATAATGAATTTCAGTAGTTATGTTCCTTTTACTCAACTGTAATGGCTTACAACTGCACTATTTCAGATTTTCCGCGCCTTTTCCAGCGACTCATACCTCTGACACTTGTCACGTCATCGTGGGAATGGTTTTTTGCAGTGATCCATTTTTTCTTAAGCAAAGAGTCTCGGACCATACAGTCTATTGTTAATATTAAAACTTGTTTAATAATCTTGTGTATTAGCAATAAAATATTTTTCTTTATTTTTTTCTCTGCTACATGACGGAAAGTATTGTTCACCAAACAAGCAACAATATATGTCTACTAGCCCTGTGGTTAATGATTATGTCGAACTAATTTAATCAACAGTTGTAGCGAACCCAGTTGCTAACCGGCACAACATATTCACAATGTGTTAGCTTATTTATTCAAGAATTCCGAGGATCGACTTGTTTGTAAAGAATGCGAATTATTTTTAATGGGGCGGTCGTAAAAATGTCGTTAGGAAAGAAAAAGGTAGGTAAATAGTTAACAAAAGCTTTCGTGAATGTAAAACTACAGTCGTCTGGTGTTTAATGGTTGTGTAATATTTGCGGATTTGATGATAAAAATAAAATAAAATAATACAAAATTTTCTCAAATAAATTGAATGACCTCAAGCTAAACCAACAAGTACTAATGTCGTAACTCAAATTCTGACTCCTATGACTTCTTAGTTTTGACCGACACCCACGAAAAATGTTTATTTTACGTTAATTAACAGTTTTATATACACACATGTGTCATTACAAAAAGACGTTATTGGAAGAAAAAGGTACTACGGCACTGCCTGTTTTTAATAGATTTTTTTTCCAGCAAAGCAGCCAGAGGAATAAACAGATAGAAATGTGAAAGAGAATAAGTAACCTTCCTCTTGAACTCCGTCTAATCCAATGAGTGGATCACAGAGTACGAACATAATATATTTACGAACGATTATATACTCAGTTGCGTCGTCTCGCGACGTCCGTGATCAGCTTTCCTACATTTTCTCCTCCACTTCGCACGGTCGTTGGCAACCCCTGTAGTGAGACTATTGGCACGCATGTCACCCCTACGACGTCAAGCCAGCACTTCTTGGGTCTTCCCCTCTTACCGGGACCCGGCGGGGCTGACATGGCCAGACATTTGTTTCCCACGTAGTCCGGCGGTTGACGCAAGACGTTACCATACCAACGAAGGCTTGTCTGCAATGTCACGGACGTGAATGCTGCCGCGGATGCGAGAGTTCCTCACGCGGTCCATCCGCGTGACTCCACACATCCACAACAGCATCTGTATTTCCCTGACACGCAGCTCCTGCTTGTGTCGATCCGATATTGGCCACGCCTCACTGCCATGTAAAACGACTACATACTAAAGAGGACAAAACTTGTGATCCATATAAAATTTAAGTTACAGTCTCAATTTTTATTCTTACACACTGAATTAGGCAATTGGAATCTATCTTCATCTGACGAGATTGCTACAAGATTGTTATTTTTATCGCGTTCGGATTTACAGGCAGGATAAGATTGAAATCTTATTAACGTTTCGAGTCGAAATATCATAAAAGTATCAACACTTCGACCGTAGTTACCGAACAGATTTATCCAAGTTTTTCAGAAGACGTTTCGTAAAAATGAGTTTCAGCTCGACACGAAATTTGGCCAATATTTTTTTATGAGTATCGTTAATATTAATATTGGTTGATCAGTATAAGAAAAGTTTGTTGAAAATTTGGTTGAAAGGTGAGCCCGTGCGTCTTATTTCGAGAGCTTTTTATTGACAATTGAGATAGATTGACAGGAAGGTTGTTATTTAGAAACATTCACAACACAAGTAAATAAAAAACAAACATAAATTTCAGTGTATATATTATCTGCCTCAATTTCGTATATATATATCTGGAGATATCTATGCTTTAGTCTTGAAACTTTACAAGTATAATGAAGAATTTCAAATTGTTTCAGCACAGTTCCGATAGCTCTGTGACAGCATTGCCCTTTTTTATAACACTGAGGTGCAGCATACGCCCCACCTGATGGAAAGTGGTCACCGTAGCCTGTGGACGTTTGCGACACCAGAGGTGCAGCATTCGCGCTGCTGACATGAACATGTAAAAACCTTCTAACGTCTACAGTATGGGATTCTTCAAAAGAGTTCCTTTTGAAGAATCCCACGTAGACGTTCAGGAAAACCCAGGCAGAGGGGAGGCCATTTCACAATCTAAGTGTACGCGGAATAAAGTACCTTTCGTATGCGAGAACTCCAGACGCAAAGTGTGAGGGTGAACACCCTGTCTAATGCGAGCGGTGCGATGATAGAAACCTGCCCTGATTAGGCAAAGGCCACTGGTTCAGGTGCCGTTCTGAACCGAGTTGTCTTTTATCACTTTAATAACATGTTGGGAGATTAAACTATTAAAATAGACCTTTTTTTATATACTTAAAATAAAATAAATAAATATTCATCACGCCTTGTCCCCGAAGGGGTGGCAGAGACATATTATATGCCCACTTTTAACCGTGTGGATTTCTGTCCCACGTAATAGGTGGTGCGCCCATTGCCCTGTTGAAATAGGCAGACGCAGGTTGTGGCTACCTGCTGTTGAACTTTTTGAATAAGGCATTCAACCAGGCTTAACGACTGCCATTTTACTGGCAACCGGGACCAACGGCTTAACGTGCCTTCCGAAGCACGGAAACGCTCGCAAATGTAAATACCACAACGTGGTCACCCATCCGAGGACCAGCCATAGTGAAAGTGGCGTAACTCAGTGATCGTTTACAGAACACTGAGACCGAGGGGCCACGAGCGCTTCCATCATTTTATTTTATTTTCATCATTTTTATATACTTAATTTCTATATTTACAGAAATTAAGTATATAAAAAAATAATATGATATAATTTTCACTTTAGAACTTTTTCGATCCCTTTAAATACCCTGATCAAGTGATAACATAGGTACATACATACATATTGTAACGCCTTTAACCCCGAAGGGGTAGGCAGAGGCATAATATACGCCCACACTTCACCGTATGCATTTTAGTCCCACGTAACAGGTGGTGAGCCCATTGCCGTGTTGAAATGGACAGGCGCAGGCTGTGGCGACCTGCTCTTGAAAGTTTTTGGGCCGCCCATAAAGCCTTCAACTTGGCTTAACGACTGCCATTTTATTGGCAACTGGGACCAACGGCTTAACGTGCCTTCCGAAGCACGGAACTGGGTGGGTCTAAGGGGCCGAATATATTTAATAAAATAAAATAAAATGTGTCTATTTTAGATTTAAGATGAAGCGCTCGTGGCCCCGCGCTCTCAGTGTTCGGTAAACGATCACTGAGGTACGCAACTTTCACTATGGCTGGTCGTCGGATGGGTGACCACTTTGTGGCATTTACATTTGCGAGCGTTTCCGTGCTTCGGAAGGCACGTTAAGCCGTTGGTCCTGGTTGCCAGTAAAATGGCAGTCGTTAAGTCTGGTTGAAGGCCTTTTAGGCGGCTTAAAAAATTTCAACAGCAGGTAGCCACAACCTGCGTTTGTCTATTTCAACACGGCAATGGGCTCACCACCTATTACGTGGGACAGGAATCCACACGGTGAAAAGTGGGCATATAATATGCCTCTGCCACCCCTTCGGGGATAAGGCGTGATGGATATTTATTTTATTTATTTTAGATGTTAAATTTGGAAGAAATTTTTAATCCGTTGCCTTTTTAGTGAGGTGGTAACAAAAAGGCTAAAAGATCTTATGTGCTAGACACTAATAAGCTCGACCAATTAAAGTGCTGGTAGTCTCGGACAAGTGATAAGAAAATAACAATCAGCCTGTAATGAAACGTACATAACAAAAATCATTACTCAAGCTTAATATAGATGTTGTAATTCAATTTGAGATAAAGCGTAAAGAATTACGAGTTACATGATCGTAATCTGCTGTCGTAAACGTTCATTGGCCAACATTCCTTTACCTGCCGTCCCTATCTAATGCCGTATCATAGAGAGAGATGACAGATCAGATTTTCCTGTTTATATTGTAACGGTTTCTACTTGGTTTAGGTATCATAAAATTTGATTATCGAAGTTCAAACTCAATTTTCTTCGCTTTGACTAAAAATTGGGGGGTGTGAAATTTTATTCACTACCTACATTATTTTTTATTATAAATTGGTATTTTTACGCGTTCCTTAATTTGTTAGAGGTTTAACAACGAATTCCTATAAGTGTAGGCTAATTACGACATAAGATAGACCTTAGGATTATCTATAACAAATAAATAAAATTCATGAGTATAACAAATAAATAAAATTCATGAGTCTGTTTGTCATTACAAATTTACAACTCTTCACTAAATGCGTATCTATATTCTATATCTATACTCTATACTAATATATAAAGCTGAAGAGTTTGTTTGTTTGTTTGGTTGAACGCGGTAATCTCAGGAACTACTGGTCAGATTTAAAAATTCTTTTGTTTTGGATAGCCCATTTATCGAAGAAGGCTACATGATATATATCATCACGCTAGTAACCTGGAGAGCAGAGCAGTAATCATAAATGTCGACAAATCGGGCAAATTTTTATGCATAATTGTAGAATTTTGTAGGAGTTCGAATTATGTCACGGGCGATCCGTGGGGATCACCTAGTATAATATACTTCTACCATTAATGTCTTTTTACGACACATACACATGAGATAAAATGGCCGTTCTATTGCGCTCCGTTGGGAGTCACACGGCTTGACAGTATATTCTCGTATGTACTAATATCTTCTCATAATTTTGTTCACGCTCTCAGCTAATTAATTTGTAAGTCCAAGACTTATGTCATTACTCACCCTTGTAATTGCTGCTTAATTTTTTTTTCTCTTTCAGGTAAGTCTCTTCCTTATGCTGCCTTTTATAGTCGAACAAAAGATAAGGTAATGGCGGTGGTAATTTATACATACATATTGTCACGCCTTTATCCCCGAAGGGGTAGGCAGAGGCATATTAAACGCCCACGTTTCACCGTATGCATTTTTGTCCCAGGCAACAGGTGGTGAGCCCATTGCCGTGTTGAAAAGAACAGGCGCAGGCTGTATCGACCTGCTGTTAAAAATTTTAAGCCGCCCATAGCCTTCAACTTGGCTTAACGACTGCCATTTTATTGGTGACCGGGACCAACGGCTTAACGACTTCCGAAGCACGGAACTGGGGTGGGTCTAAAGGGCAGAATAAATTTAATAAAATGTGTCTATTTTAGATGTTAAATTTGGAAGAAATTTTGAACCCGTTGCCTTTTTAGTGAGGTGGTAACAAAAAGGCTAAAAGGTCTTATGTGCTAGACGCTAATTAGCACGACCAATTAAAGTCCTGGTAGTCTCGAACTATTGGTGGTAGTTTATATACAACAAATTTAAAATTTAGAAGTTCTAATTAATTATGCGAAAGAAGTTTGAATGGATCGCGAAGCTTGGCAATCTGTCCTTCCTATCTACCCCGTCAGGAATACAGCGTGAAGATAAATGAATAGAACTTTATATATTTAAATTGAATACTAGACTTGCATATAGCGTATTTCCTTAAAACGTTTGTATAAGCGTATTTCTTTTTAACCCCGCCGGCTTAGCTTAATTGATTTTGACACAAATGGTTTCATGTCGATATAGTATTGTTCGAGGCTTGAGGCGAGTTTCTTCAACATATGTCTCAAAATGACGTTAAAGTCTATATATAGCAAGTTTCTGGTTGGCCCAACATTACAAAGTCGAGTTCACTGTGACTAGTTAAAAGCAAACTTTCAAACAAAACCACTGTGTTCTTTGTGCTTCACATGCATTCTTTATCTTATAGTGAATTCCCAGATACTTCCAAACCCTACCTGGATCTATAACCTGGGGTCCACTTTTATTGGGCTGCTAAGAGCAACTATCGTTTGAAATTTTGATTTTCGGCATCGTTGGAAGCAACTGCTGTCTGACTTCCTAACCCAAAGACGTTGCCTCGCCCGTTGGTAAGCAGGGGGCCAAGACTACTAATACAATCGCGTCAGAAGAGATTAAAGATCGTCGCTCAATAGAGAGCCGACAGAAAAAAAATGACAGTTTTTGTAGTTTACTAATATAATTGCGCTCCAATAGAATTCTATCGGTCGGCCGATAGAATGTTTTGTTTCCTGTAAGTAGCTCTTAATGCATTTTTGGTAGTAAAACAGCTTCCGTGAAGGCACGTTAATCCGTTGGTCCCGGTAGCATAGCAGTCGTTAAGTCAAATTGAAGGCCTTAAGGGCTGCTTGAAAATATTTCAACAGCAGGTAGCCACAACCTGCGTCTGTCTATTTCAACACGGCAATGGGCTCACCACCTATTACGTGGGACAGGAATACACATGGTGAAAAGTAGGCATATAATATGTCTCTACCACCCCTTCGGGGAAAAGGCGTGATAGATAAATATTAATAAAAACAGCTATTTTGTCTATTCTGCAACTTGAGAAGTGTGATTGTGAAATATATAATAGTTTTAGTAGACTACTTAGCTTTGGAATAATCGCAACAGAACCGCTATAGAATATAGCTAGAACGGCGTTCTATTGGAAAATAGTAGACTTGGCCCCCAAGTGAATCGCTAGCAAGTGAGGTCGCTTAGGCTCCGTAGAACTTGGTGGTATCCCTTACAGCCCACCCTTTTGTGCGTACCATGCATTATGTTTTCAAAATTGAAATAAACTGAAAATTGAAATTAACGCGTACGAGCTAGATTTGGATAGAGCAATACACTTAAAAGTGACTTCAAATTCCGTCCTAAACCGTTGTCGTTTGCAAATTAATTTTATTGAAAATATTTCAATCTACCCTCCTTTGTAGTCGTTTAATTACACAGATTATACAAAATTTCGTTCAAACATTAAGCAAGAACAAATACATTGTTTGAAACGACAACGTTGTATGAAAGCGCCTGTATTCATCATTGTCTCAACCCCACGGGATGAAAACTATCCCTTCAAGGGTCTTCAACTTTATTATGGTTTAGGTTGATTCAAATGTTGTATAGTTTGCTCGTTTATCACTTAGTTTTATGACCCGTGATGTTATTTAGGAGTGAAATGATAAATAGACAGTTGTCATTTCTGTGAAGTTACTCGTAAATTACACTGAAGTCCCACGGGTCTGAAAATTGTTTGGAAATGGGGTATTTAACCTTGGAATGTTTCTCTAAATTTTTATTTTGTCATCGTATTCCTTATTACCGCTTTAAGTGTTATCGATTTGTCGTCCTTTGTCTTTAGCACTAATATATTCAACAGATTTCAAAAAGAAGGTTCTTCACGATTCGTCGTAATATTTTTATGTACGTTCACCAATTACCTACTTAAAAACGTTTGAACAAATTTGCAAAATTCGTTCGTTTTTTAACACGGCTAAAATATTCATTTAATACCTAGGTATAGGTCGCGCGGCGAATGATGAGAAATTTCTCTGTAAGAAATTCGAAGAGGAATGCTCAGAACTCATAAATTATGTCTAATTGGCGGGGTGAGAGGGCTGAAGGGCGGGAGTGTAAGAACGTGGACGCAGGAGTGGTCGAAATCCTACACGCACACTAGTGCACAGCCGCACACTACTCCGCGATATGTCGGCACGTGTTGTCACTAGTCTCGGTACTGTCACGCACATAAAATATTACACTCTTTTTGGCTAATCTTTTAATAGCGTATTGAGGTTTTGATGCCCCGAGAAAATTGACTGTCCAATCTGGACAAGAAAGAAAGTGGTTTATAATGTAAATTGTTTGATCAAATATTTATACCGATTATAATTCTAGCAAAAATAATTATTAATATTAGCGATACATAACGCAGTGCTAGTGCCAACGTTGCTTTACGGTAGCGAAACCTGGGTATGTCAGCAGATGCATGAAAGTAAATTGAATGCAGTGGAGATTGCGATCACTTCAAAATTGTGCGGCGTAACTTTGGCCGACCGAATACTAATACTTTGGCTGGTTTGAATGGAAGTTTCCGGCTTAAGCTGGAAAAGGGTGTGTTTCGTTGGTTTGGACACGTCCAACGAATGAGTGGGGAACGATTGACAAAGAATATACATACATACAAACCTGGTTGCAGGCCTTATGGGCGGCTTGAAAAATTTCAACAGCAGGTAGCCACAACCTGCGTCTGTCTATTAAATCACTATTTCAATCACGTATTGGTTTGACTGGTTTGAATTATACAGGGGTTTTGAGTGCTTTGAACTATACAGTGTGGATTTTGAGAAGGGGCACTAAGGCATTTTTAAACTTTACCCGTTTTATTCTAGGGTCGGCAGACTAAAGCACATAAGTAAAAATTATCGGTTCATTTTTTTTGACATCATCGGCGTTACATGTATTCCATACACAATCTGACTAAAGCACATATGTCAATATATAATAGATAGATAAAATAGAATCATTACAGATAAGATTTTTAAAATTCCTCGTTAGTAAAAAAACTAAAGCTAATTGTAAAAAGGACTAGCCAAAATTATTTAAAATATGTAACATTTTACCCGTTAGGCTAAAACATAAATATCCATTAGCTGTAAACAACCATGGCATTCAGGAGCATGCTTTGGAAAGAGTAAGCAATAGTTATGGTACACGCTCCATGACATCTGGGAAATTTATTGTGCCTAGGATAAAGAACTATTATGATGACAGAACACTTAAAAAACGTTTGCCATATCTAATGAACAGTTTGCCAAAGATACTTGTTTCAGAAAGTAATATTAAGTTATTTAACAGTAAATTAAAAAGACATTATCTCGATAGTCTGTCATCTTGATGACTTTTTTATTAAATAATGATAAGTGCAGATAGAAATAGACTTAGTTTTAGGTGTTATTAGATTACTGATTTGGACACTTACTATTTAATATAGTAAGTATAATGTACGGAGACTTGATCCCACAGACAAACCGATAACACGGTTTTGTGGGGCAATATTTAATAGAAATATGTAAAAGATTTATAATAAAAAAGTAAAAAAAAAAATCTCGAGCATATAATGCCGTATTCAAGTGGTGCACTGTATCAACCCTATCCAATTCTCATATAACAAGACGAACTAAAAAACATAACCGGACTTATAGTCTAAGGAACACTATAAATACTAATCGATTTAAAGTCTGACTTATGTTATAAAGAACATCACAGTGGTAATATTTGTTTTGAGTTTAGGGTTTAGTTTACCAATGTTGTCAATTGTGCCCAGTTTATTCCTCAACTACGTTCGTCTTGAGACCTTAAATAATCAACAAGATGTATTTTAAAAGACTCAAGAAATTAGTTAAAATGGTGTTATCCTTTCAGCTGGAAGGCAATGATGGTAGGTTTTCCTTTTTTACATATTTGAAAACTTATAAAATGCAAATAACATATTATGTTACCTTTATAGATTATTTTACATAGATCATAAACTTTGTTTTTTTTTTAGAAAATGTATATCGTTGTCGGTTTTGAACACAGAGACTTAGTAGGCGATCCTATACCGTCAATGTCATCTGGTCTTGTCAGTAATTTAACATAATCCTAATTTGACTTCTCCAGTGATGATTTGAGAGATAATTGACAAGATCTATGTTATGAATTACCCAGAAATGCATCAACACTGAAGGCGAACCAGTTCAAGTTTACTGGACCAGAATTCAGGCGGTCATCCTTGGAGCGGCGAAGGTGATGCTCGGTGAGTCTAAGGGTGAACGCAAATGTGACAAGGAAACTTGGTGGTGGAACGACAACTCCAGAGGGAGACTAAGGAGAAGAAAGCCCTCTTTAAAAAGTGGCAAGCGTCAGGATCTCCGGAAGATCGCGACAAATACAGGGCTGCGAAGCGTGCCACTAAGAGAGCTTTAGCCAGGGCCAGACGTGACCACTTACAACCTCTCCACCGGACCGCGGAAGCGTTTAGACGTGTGAACTTTTGTGGAATTCTTGTTGTATTTTAATATTTTAATCTGCTTTTATAAAATCACGTGAAATAATAAGGTACTAGGCGATCATAACGCACGAGCAGGTGCAAGGACTGGCAGAAGAAGACCGCAACAGGCTTCCGAGCTACTCTTCAATTGCTACGCTGACGGGTGCGTCACCTGTGTGTACCAAGTACGTAAACACATTTCAAACGGTGGTCTTTTTCATAAGCGGAAGCGGCAATTGTGATAAAATTCGCAGGCTTCGGACTGTGTCATACCACATTAATTAGCTGTGATTTCCTACTGCTATCTCAAATAATGCCGAATCTGCCACGATCTCCATCCTTAAATAAGGTCCTTAGCTTGTCGGAAACCGATGTTGGCAAGGTAGCTCCCAGCCCAGCACCTTTAGAAGAATTTGCGCATACTACCCAAAGAGATCACAAGCGTCGGCGGGTTAGAGATGATACAATGGGTGCAAACTCTAAACAGAATGATCTACGATCCATTATACGAGAAGAATAGCGTGACATGTTGTGTACATTGCAATCTCAACAAAATTCACGGTTAGATGTGCTGGAAAAGTATATTTCAGAGATCAAAGTTCAAAACGATACCGCGCACAAGAAGCACTTAGACATCGAAAAGTCCATCGAGTTTGTTACTTTAAAATTGGACGACGTTCAGCTCACAATTAATAATTTAGAAGAACAGCGAAAGCAACTTGCATTGCAGGTGACATTTATAGAAGAGAAATGCGAAACTCTAGAGAGGCAGGCACGTAAAACCAGTGTCCAAATACGAAATATACCGAAACATAAGGCTGATACAAAGGAGAAACTCTACGATGTGGTAAAAAAATTAACCACCAGCCTTGGAGTTACAATGGTAGACTACGAGATCCGTGACGTTTATCGTATGCCACCCAGGCCCGAACAAAGTCATGCGACGATTGTAGCGGAGTTCACTTCAACCCTTTTAAAAGGCAATATTCTTACTGCAGCAAAAACACATAAACTGAATTCGCTTCGATTCAAGACTGAGCAACTGAATACTATGCATATGGGCTTGGATGGACCTAAAACGGAGATATACCTCGCCGAACATCTTACTCCGCATTCGTCACGTCTGTATTTTCTTGCCAGGGAATTCCGAAAGGTAATGGGGTATGACTACTGTTGGACCTCAAACGGATTGGTATACTTACGGAAAAAACAAGGTGAACCATATATCAAAAACGAAGCTCAACTTCAACTTCTAAGAAGTAAGTGACTGGTCAGTTGCCTCTTTATTTTTAAAGGGTGTAATGTGCTAGTTATTTTGCATTATTTTAAAGTTATAAGACTCAAAATTATTATTTTCTATATTGTTTACTTACACGAAACTACAAACACTATTCTACAAATCGATTACACGATCACAAAACAAGAACCACTATTGTTCACCAGCGCCTACACAAAACTTACAACATGTTTTCTACTTATTAAATATTGCAATACAAACCCCAGCACAGATAAGCGCGCAGCTTTATTCCTAAGTCTTAAACCTTTTCGTGGATCATTTCTTTTAGAACCATTTCTTTTAATAAGACTTAATAATGAATAGTCCGGAGCTATTTGAGGAAATTGACAAAGACTGCTCGCCCTCATGTACGTTTATAGAAGACCTTAATAATCTTGCAGTTGATGTGGATAGCTTTGCGACAAAAAAGAAAAGCAAACTTAACATTGTTTCTATGAACATAAGAAGTGTTAACAAGAATTTGGACAATTTTCTGATATATCTCACAAGGCTAAAAACTCGTATACACATTATGGTTCTATCTGAATGCTGGTGCGATGAAAACTCCACTCCTCCTATACTTGATGGGTACTCACTACACTTCAGTAAAAGAAGTTTTAATCAAAATGATGGTGTTATAATGTACATAGAGGATTCTATTTCAGCTACTGTCCAGGAAATCGAACTAAATGAAGCAAATTGCCTTACCGCTAAAATAGGCAATCTTACTGTGTTCGGTATTTATCGTCCTTGGTGTTTCCAAAACCCAGATAATTTTTTGGACTCGTTAGACACAATCTTGGTTGCAACCAGATCTCGAGATATTGTTATTACTGGTGACATAAATATTAACACATTAGATACCAATGACTCCTATGTAAGAGATTATCTCGAAATAGCGGGCTCTCATGGTTTGCAAAATGCAATCGACATTCCTACACACGGGCATGCCTGTTTAGATCACTTTATGTGCAAACTGGTAGAGCAATTTAAAAGTTATGTGCTCTTGAGTGATATAACAGACCACTATCCACTCCTTCTGACGATTTTCACCTACACTAAACAAAGTTCTACTATGACTTCTTCATTGACTAGAACCAAAATCAACTATGAATGCCTATATACTGCCATCAAAACGTATGATTGGAATCCTTACTTAGCAGCTGATAACCCAAACCAAGCCGCACAATTATTAATAGAAACACTTCAACATTTAATATCTTTAAACACAACCACTACTACCTTCACCAAAAGAAAAAGACCTATTAAGCCGTGCATAACAACAGGTATTGTTAAGTGCTTTCAAAGGAGGAAACGTTTACACCAACTAGCAAAAAGGAATCCCAATGATGCGATTATAAAAGAATCATATATAAAATATCGTAATATATGTAACCAGACTGCTAAAACCCTGAAGATTAACTACTACAGAAATAAATTCGGTGAGAACTATAAAAATAATAGAGGAACGTGGGATACCGTTAAGGAATTGTGTAACTTTAAAACCAAACCCTTGCAATCCACTGCTTTATTGAATCTTTCTGCATCCCCAGAGCAATCTCTTGGTAATGTTAACTCTTTCTTCACATCAATAGGTAAAGAACTCGCAACAGATATCATGTCAAAATTAAACACCAATGATGCCCAGTTATTAAAAAATAGCTCCTTTTCCGGAATTGTAGATTCTTTGTACTTGTGCCCAACTGACTCCGTAGAAATAGATAAAATTATTCTCAACCTTAGATCACATAGTGCACCAGGAATTGACTGCATTACTAACACTATTCTCAAAAACTCCCATGCTTCTCTATGCACATTGATAGCCCACCTCTGCAACCTCAGCATTTCATCTGCAATTTTTCCAGCTATGTTTAAAAAAGCAGTGGTGGTTCCTATACATACGGGAGGAAATGAGGATGTAGTGTCTAACTATCGACCGATTTCTCTTTTAAGCACGATTAGTAAGATCCTGATAATAATAATAATAATCATAATAAACCCCTCGAGGACAGTCGTTAACTTTTATAGGATTAACGCAACCCTACGAGGGCATAGTAGATTCGCTTTTTGATTTATCCACTTTCTGATACCAACAAAAAATGTATCAGTAAGTTATTGAAAAGCTCACATCCGCAGGGCAGCTTGTGGCGAGCTGAATGTGCGTGGCTACACATCGGTCCCGATTCCTTAGAGTTTTGTTGCCCTTCTGCACCGGTTAGGATTTAATGGCCTAACGGGAGAGCAGTGAGAGTGCTACTCCCGGGAGTGCAGCAAATCTCAACTCTGTCTTGCCTTAATTGGCCGGTCAGAGGGAGGGAGCCAGAGCTATATGCTCGGGGGTGGAAGTGTCATTTTCAAGGGCATAACTACGGGGAAGCCCGCTCCGGGCCTGTCCCGCGAAGGTGAAACCGGCGCCGCACCGCTCGACACCCCAAGCCGCTCACACCGGTGTTGCCCTCTGTCGCCTTACAGGCTTATCATGCCTATGGCGATTGTATAGGGGGCCCATCTAGTGAGTTGGCGAGTCACCGTCTGCCAGTAGTTTAATAATAATATATTAAAATGGCAGACGCCGTTTTCATCAATAGCTTAATTCATCCGATCCATTTAACCCCCAACCCAATAGCTCATTTCATAGTTAGCACATTTTACAATAGTTTAGCTCCCATTGGAGGTGATCCATTACCGTTCTTCTACATAAGGCGGGCGTGGACTATCTGCAGTGGGGGTCTCATTTCCTATTAGATTAAAATTCTCAAAGGGCCTCTGCGTGTTGGACCAATATGTCCCCATGTAAGCCTGCCAAAAGACCGGGTATCTTCATAAGAAAAAAAATAGAAGATACCCGTGAAGAAGAGACATCATAATAATAATCCATAATCAATAATAATAATAATAATCATAATAATAATCCATAATCCACAACCTGCGTCTGTCTATTTCAACACGGCAATGGGCTCACCGCCTATTACGTGGGACAGGAATCCACACGGTGAAAAGTGGGCATATAATATGCCTCTGCCACCCCTTCGGGGATAAGGCGTGATGGATATTTATTATTATTTATTTAGTAAGATCCTTGAAAAGGTTATTAACACCCGCCTTACTAACTACTTGGAAACGAAACAACTATTAGCGGATAACCAATATGGTTTCCGCTTGGGTAGAAACACGGAGGATGCTGTTGTCAATATTTCTAGAACAGTCACAAAGGCCTTAGACCGAGGAGAGAGATGCTTGGCTGTGTTTATAGACCTGAAAAAGGCATTCGATACAGTGTCCATTCCACTACTTCTGCTTAAACTGGAGGATCTGGGGATTCGTGGAAAGACACTTGAATGGTTCCGTGATTACTTGTCCAACAGAAGTCAAATCGTAAAAATAAATAATGTATTAAGTTCAAGCCTACCTGTTACCTATGGTATACCGCAGGGAAGTACCCTTGGTCCTACGCTTTTCTTAGTGTATATCAATAGTTTGTGCAAACTCAAAATAAACAACGGTAGTACAATAGCTTTCGCCGACGATACAGCTCTTGTTTTTCGGGGTGAATCATGGTTGCAAGTTAAGGAGTTGGCAGAACTTGGACTGACAAGAATTATGAAATGGCTTGATGAAAATCTTCTAACAATTAATGTACCGAAAACAAAATATATTTGTTTCAGAATTTCCGAAGCTACGGCACCAGTCGCCGATTTCAGTATTAAAGTACATACACTCGATTGTAACAAATACGGAAATTTGGACACAACTTGCCACTGCCCCAACCTTATTCAAGTAGAAACCCACAAATACTTAGGCATTACTATGGATAAAAACCTAAATTGGCAACCTCATATTGCAGCACTTAGCAAACGTGTCCGTAAACTGCTACATGTATTCAAAAACCTAAGGGAATCAGCGGACTCTAAGCTTGTTGTTGACGTGTATCGTGCTTTGGTTCAATCGCTGCTAACTTATTGTATACCCGTATGGGGAGGAGCTGCTGTAACGCATCTACTAGAGCTGGAAAGAGCTCAAAGAGCAGTTATTAAAGTTATGCTACGCAAATTCAGGCAATACCCTACTGATAAGTTATATGACGAAGCTAACTTACTTACTATTAGACAATTATTTATAATGCACTCGGTTCTTCGCCATCACAAAAATATTATCCCCTCCCAACTTCCCCAACATAAAAGAAGACTTCGAACGTTTGTGCCCTCTTTCAAGTCAGCTTTTGCGCAACGTCAATCGCCATATACATGTCCCTTTTTGTATAGACACTTTAATGACTTGAATCAAATCTTTAATATGAACCGAACAACTTTAAAAAAAACCTTGAAAAATAATTTAAATGCGCTTGGTTACCATGCAACGGAAAGCATTCTTAAAATTAATATTTGACTCCACAATTAGCAACACAGTCACCACACTACGCACACTTCTTACACTACATTACGTATCACTACATGATGCCGACTAACCTCGTCACATACACATACACTCCACTAAAATACTAGTGTGTAAACACAATCTCAAAATTCCTTGAACATATTGAACGCACAGGTACTAAGTTTATAATAAACAAAAATTTAATAGCTTATTACTTGTACCACACATCTAGTTCTGAACAAGAAACTTGTTTTGTATTGAGTTTATTTATTGGTGAAATGTTGTAGTTGTCTCGCATTATATCTACCCTCCTAAATCTGTTGCTGCATCTTTGTATAATAACGTAATACCTACATAAATATTAGTATTTTACATTATTTGACCAATTTATGGGTGGAGGGTTGATAACCTGAGATACAGGAATCTTCCTAGTTCAGGTATCAACCCGCCATAATCTCTTTCTTGTTTAATAATAATTTAAGAGATATCTTTATACTATTATTATGGTGAGAAAAAAATAAATAAATAAATAATAAATAAATGAGAAGTTAGAATCGTCTGAGAGGCATAAGCTTATCTTTAAGTTGGCGCGCTCCAGGGTCAAAGCGGTACAGGATATCACCAAGTGCCGCTGTTTAAAAGATCCTAAAGGCACCCTGCTATGCGAAGACCTCGCGGTGAAGGAGAGATGGCGCTCGTACTTCCACGAGCTGCTAAATAAGCAGCATAAAGAGGTGCAGCCTCCGGACCTCCCTCGGAATCAGGGACTAGTGCCACCGATAACGCCTGCAGAAGTCCAGATTGCTCTTTGCCACATGATGAATCGGAAAGCTGACGGAGCCGATAGAGTGCCCTTCGAAGCTTGGAAGGCGATGGGTCTTCGCGGAGTATGGCCTGTCATTTTAGTAAACCTTTTCAACCGCGTACTCCTCAGTGGGCAGATTCTAAACCAATGGAGGCTGAGTATTATTACTCCAGTCTTCAAAGGTAAGGGGTGTAGGAGTGCGAGAGCTATCGTGGTATAAAGGTTATGTCCCACACCATGAAGATCTTCGAAAGGATTATAGACTACCAGATCCGGCAGAAAGGTACTCTCTCGGAGTATCAATATGGGTTTCGCCCTGGTCATGGGACCAATGACCCTGTTTTTGCCCTGAGGGTTGTCGCCGAGAAATACAGAATGAAGAATACGCCTCTGCACTGTATGTTCCTGTATACTGAATACCTGGGCATTGCAAAATTATCGAGCAATCAAAACAATATGCAACAAGCTCATGATTCCTGGCCAAAACCATTTAGAAGTAGATACAAATCGTGGCATTATAGAAAAGAAAAAGAAGAAATCGAAATTTCAAGGATTGCATCAACTTGATTGTATACAGTAGATCCGGTCTAATAGCAAGTTTAATGTTGCAATAATGAAAATTACACACATTTCATTCCTTCTAAAAACTGGTTTCGTTTTAAGAAATAAAGATTTCTATGTGGTTGCGCCGGTATATGATAAAAGAATAGCCGCGTTATTTTTTCTATGTTGCATCGCTGATCTGCATTTGTTTTTAATTAATTAGTTGTCGACACTCCCCCCGCTCCCCTTTATTCCATTTCTCTTTCGCACCTTCTTTGTCTCGCATAAAGTAGGAGCGAGCCGAGCGACATACGCGCGCGCCGCTATCCTCACGTCGGCGGCCACGTTTGAGGGCTGGCAGTCTGTCCTGCGCGCGCGCGTCCGCATCAACCCTTTCGCAATAACCCCGCACCAACTATCGCAATAATCGTATTTTCCATGGATAAATAGTATTTTCGTGCAAGGAAACCAGGAATTCAAGTCCGGGGACGCCCCCGGCAGCCTCCACCTCAGCATCTCGCAGCAAGGTATGCATATTCCTGTTTTTCCATTACTTTTTCCGTCGACAATCGCGTGTAAATTTCATTTTAGTCATTCCCCGCAAGTACAGTCCACTTTGAATTTATTTATCTCGCCCGCTCAACCACTATGGGAGGCAGTTTAAATGACTGCAATAAAATGTGGCTACGCTATGAACAAGAATTTGGCATCCTTTTTTATAAAGATACCCTGGATATAGAGTCTCCTTTTTTATCTATAACTTTACAAGAAGGGGCTCCAGTATTCTTCATAATATTTCAATAATATCTAGGCAGCAGTTATTAATATTACGAGTATCTAGGCAGTAGTTATTAATATTCATTTAATACACATATTTTCCACGATTTTTACCTAAATCTTCCCACATTAGAAACTTTACAAAATACTTATCCAGTTATATTAAAACCCGAGGAAAAATAAGAATTCTAAAGAAACATTTATTAGTGATACAATTATTTGTTAAACAATATTTTTTTAATTTCACGTATAAATAATTGTTGTACTGTTTCACTTAACTCATACTATCATGGTGGTCCTCATAACTTAAGTCATCAAAATATTAAACTATCATATTAACATTAAAATATTGAACCATAATAATAAGTTATAGTTATTTATAGGATTAACGCAACCCTGTGAGGGCATAGTAGATTCGCTTTTTGATTTATCCACATTCTGATACCAACAAAAAATGTATCAGTAAGTTATTGTAAAGCTCACATCCGCAGGGCAGCTTGTGGCGAGCTGAATGTGCGTGGCTACACATCGGTCCCGCTTCCTCAGAGTTTTGTTGCCCTTCTGCACCGGTTAGGATTTAATGACCTAACGGGAGAGCAGTGAGAGGGCTTCTCCCGGGAGTGCAGCAAATCTCAACTCTGGCTTGTCTTAATTGGCCGGTCAGAGGGAGGGCGCCAGAGCGATATGCTCGGGGGTGGAAGTGTCATTTTCAAGGGCAAAACTACGGGGAAGCCCGCTCCGGGCCTGTCCCGCGAAGGTGAAACCAGCGCCGCACCGCTCGACACCCCAAGCCGCTCACACCGGTGTTGCCACCTGTCGCCTTACAGGCTTATCATGCCTATGGTGATTGTATAGGGGGCCCATCTAGTGAGTTGGCGAGTTACCGTCTGCCAGAAGTTTAATAATAATATATTAATATGGCAGACGCCGTTTTCATCAATAGCTTAATTCATCCGATCCATTTAACCCCCTAACCCAATAGCCCATTTCATAGTAAGCACATTTTACAATAGTCTAACTCCCATTGGAGGTGATCCATTACCGTTCTTCTACATAAGGCGGGCGTGGACTATCTGCAGTGGGGGTCCCATTCCCTATTAGATTAAAATTCTCAAAGGGCCTCTGCGTGTTGGACCTATGTCCCCATGTAAGCCTATTAAAAGTCCGGGCATCTTCATGAGAAAAAAAAAGAAGATACCCGTGTAAAGAAGAGAAGAGTTATAGTTATAAATTTAAATAATACAAATGAAGTAAATAAAGTTTTGTAATATATAAGATTATAATTAGTTTCTTTTTAATTCCTGTAAAGTAATGGTTTTCGACTTACGTACTTTAGTCTGCCGACCCTTATACCTCCTGAAAAACGGTCTCAGGAGACCGTCCATATTTTTTAAAGACAGGATTGTTTTAAGGAGTTTTCTGTCATTTCTAGTACTCCTTAATAATACCTTAAATAGTCTCGAAAAAATTTTGATGCCCACATGAATTAGGATATAAAAAATTGTATTGGTGTTTTATCATTGTTTATTGCTAACTATTGTTTTTTTAAATATTTGTGAATGCAGTACAATATTTGAAGTTACACTTCTTTTGGCGCGTTAGAGAAAAATTATATAGATATTTTTTTACGAAGCGCGTGCACTCCGTCACGATAAACTGACACTCTGAAGTTAGCTGATAAGTGTTTTCACGACAACTTATAACTTAATTTAAAGTTGTTTTTAAACATCCTGTAGTTAGCTATAGTCATCATTTTAGTTTTTTCTACAAATTTAGCATAAGCCGAAAGATAAAAATTTTAAAAAGATTTTTTATCTTGTTACGCCAAAGAAGTATAACTTCTAACCCTTTTTGATCACAATGCCTACGCCGCAAAACTACTTTGAAGGATTACTCCTAAACAGCTATAAGACTACGTGGCAAAATTACTAACATTTAAAACGCCTACAAAGCAAAATGCCTCAAATCAATATCTCTAAAGCGGTTTGCGTAATTTGCAATACGTCTGCATTCTTTCTTGTCTAGGCAGCATAACATCTCAAAAATTAAAATGACTTTAAAGGATAATACATAACATGCCATACGACTAAGAAGCATAATTAATCGCTATCTAAAATGGCTATAAATCAAACTGCCTCAAATTAATAATATCTAACTAATATAAATGTGAAAGGAAGTGACACAGAAAACTCTATGTTAATTCCCGATTTATCCCGATAATAATTAAAATAATTGTTCCATTTAATAAAGAACTCAATATGGAACTGAAAAACTGGTTGAGTGCAACATAACACAGCTCACATTTTTGAAAAATTTTATCAAGACAAAAAGACATATTTTGAAAAAGCATTAGTGTAGCTAAGGATCTAATAGTACTAAAAATAGAATTGAAGATGAAATAAAATAATACTAATAATACTCGTTGTTTATTTCATAAAGCAAGCAAGAAACAGGTTTTTTTATCTATATTTTATGAGGTAACCTCCATGTTCGTAATATGAACTGCAACCCAACTGTAAAATGGCATAGTTCGGGTGCAGTTACGAGGCAATTAAAGAAACTGAAATACCATTTTGCAGTTGAGTTGCAGTTCAAATTCTGTCCCCTTTGTACCTGCCCTAGATGACCTGTTTTACAAAACACCAATTTCATAGGTAATGACCTAATACTAAACAATTCGTGACGGACCATTAACTATGCTTGTTTGTATACCTCGTTTCTGTTTGATTTCTTGTAATTTGGAGCATTTTGGTGTACAGGTCATAAAACTACTGAGTTGTTTTGCATATGAGGTATTTTGCAATCCTAAGCATCTTCATACCCAGGCATTTTACAACATGTTTTGCATTTGAGTCTTATTAAGTTCATAGTCATTCTAATGTTTAGAAATTTTACTATTTAAGTCCTATTGCATTAGAGGTAAAGTAATGATAAGTTGTTTCAATTTGAGGCATTTTGCTTTATAGACGTTTTACATGTTAGTTATTTTGCTTCGTAGTCATATAGCTGTTTAGGAGTAATCTTTCAAAGTAGTTTTGCGGCGTAGGCATTGTGATCAAAAAGGCTTCTAATGCGTGTATATAAGTACACACAAACTTTTTTAAATATGGATGGTCTCCTAGAAACGTTTTCCTGTAATATTAATCTTTCCCTTACTGCCCCGTCTCAAATCCGCCTTTATTGCGAGCTGTTACATTTACAATAACACACAAAACATTTTTGCCAATCCAAATACCGTTGAGGCAGTATATTTCCATCCCAATACAACAATCCTAAAGCTGAAACGCTATCACAAAACCACAACTGACAATTTAGGGACCGTAGCGCCCTTCAAAGTTATAATCCCTCATCACACGCTTGACCCCGTCATCAGATACCACAACTGCTTACGATTATAAACCCAACACGACCCATAACAAAAGGGTTTTTGCCGTTTATATTTCAGAGTTTATGATGTGTAAGATATGCATGATACTGGTATGCGAATGTCCTCATATAAAACAACCTGTAGACTGCATTCGTGATTATATGGCATATTTTACAGTTATTTTTACAGCGGGAATATTTTTAGGCAGCTTTTGACATGGTGTGCTTTTTATGTTATGTTTGTTTATCAATATAATAAATTTCAATTGATATTGTAGTAGGCAAAAAAGATACACGAATTCAAGCAAGCTGATATTATAGTTCTTTATGGATTTTTTATTGTTTTGTATAGTAGTTCTAAGGACCTCACTTAATGGTTTTGGTGACCTTACAGAAACGTTTCGAGTAATCGTACGACTTGGTAACAGAATAGGCTTTTCTTGTCAATTTAATTGTTTTGTTATCCTACTTAAATTATAAACGTGAAAGTTTATAATAAAGTATGGATGTAGATTGGTTAGTCTTTCACGAAATAACTAATGAATGTATTTTAATGAAACTTTAAAAAAATATAGCTTAGACATCAGTTGACGCCTGCGGGGTGAAGATTTCCCGTTTCCCACAGGAACTTCATTCCCGGAATAAAAAGTAGCCTTTGTTTAAAGCATTTGCGGGCGTCAACTAGTTACGTAATATTTTTCATTTTACATTTGTGAGTACATACATATACCGTGGCATGTATTACCATATTCCTTTGGATCTTGCGTTAATATAATCCGTGATTTATTTTTATATTTAGGTAACAGCTTTTTATGCCGCTATGATAGCAGTCAAGCATATGGCTCATCTGATCGAAGTGGTAACAGTAGTGAGATGTGTGAACAACAGAAGTGTTACACTCGCACTACCATACCTATTGCAGTTTTGAAACTGATGGAGGATGTGGCAAGAAATTGAAGCCGCATAAATTTTGAATACGTGACAAGCAGTAAATTCTACCAAATTTCAAAAATCCTTTTATTACGTAAAAAGCTATGATCCGATTTTTCTTCGGCATTGTTGCTGATATATCCCCTAAGTACCCCTTTAGGTGATATACCGGCGACACTGACACGACTGCGTTTGACTTTTCAACCGGCTTGCAGGTGTCTAAACCATATTCAGGTCTGCTGGTGTGCAGATGCTCCACCTGCAGGTTACGTTTGTTTGAGCCCTGTAGATATTGATGTAATTGCTCTCAATGCAGAATATTAACTTTTAACTGAGAATACACTAAGATGAAGATAAGAATACACTAAGAATACATTGTCTGTATTATATAAAAAATAATAAAATTATTCTTTTACGACAAAGCATCGTAAAAGAAGCAAGACCCATAGCGATTCATAACGCAGTGCTAGTGCCAACATTGCCTTTCGGTAGTGAAACTTGGGTATGTCAGAGGATGGATGAAAGTAAGTTGAATGCTACAGGAAGTGAAAGAAGTATGCATGGATCGCGAAGCATGGCGATCTGTCCTCTCTGACTACCCCGTCACGGATACATCGTGAAGGTAGTTAAGTTATTATACACTATCTGCTATACATGCGCGTACCATTTAAGCTATTGCATAGTTTTTATCGCGGGCTTTGAGTGGGATTTAATCAAGAAATTCCGTAAGGAAAAAAACCTAAGACGAAAATCGAGAGGTCACACGAAGTTCACCGAGCACGGCCGAGCGTTGGCTTAACGTGTAAGTACATATATTATATGGTACGATTGTACGAAGCTCGCTCGGATCGAGACGTCATGAAGGAAACACACGTTTATGACAAGAACCTACACAAAAGAAAGACCCGTATACATAAACTTTTGTCTAGATCCTACAGAGATAAGGCACTTATAAATAAAATACATATTTGTTTTACGTACATGACAAATTTATTCATTTGTGTGTGTCAAAGAAAGAAAACCATATATCTTTTATAAATCGGAATTGTGAGATACATTTGTATCTATGGATTGATGGAATATATTATTATGAAATGACTGTGAATAGATACGCTGCTAAAGGTCGACCAAAACGAGTAAAGGGAACCTTTGATCAAAACTGGATCTTAACAACAAAGTGTTAAGGATCCTTATTTAAAAATAATCACAAAAACTGCTCATCCAATTTGAAAAAAATAATCGCATTATATATATAGCATTATTGAGGAAAGGTTTAAGGAGCCCCGCTAAGATCTGGGCGGATTAGGTGACCTCACTTGCAAATGATGTACCACCTGACTTATGTATTTATTTAAATGTATTTTTTTGGAGCATTACCTTTAATATGTAACAGCCTGCACGGTACCTGTTTGTGCACCCGGGAGCGTAAATAAAATTAAAACTCAATGGTAGTTGAAAATCAGCGCCAGACTCTAGTCTGGCACTCTGCTGAACTAGAACTTTTTTGTCATATACGTGTGGCACGCATTTCACAATTTGCGCAATGTTTTTGTTTTGTTATTTCTTTGCTCTTCTTTGTTATTTTTCTTTCTTCTGATCAACGGAGGCACATACGAGGTAGGACTAGTAAACTTCGACGCAGGCATACTAATAGTGTACGGGGGTCAGACGTTACTCGCTCCCTACAGTGCCGACAATAAAAAGATTTATTAAATCTGTCTAGCAACTATTAGAAGCGGACCCCAGAATCTTAATCAAGTAAGGGTAAGAATGCTACCGAGAAGATGCTTATACAAAGAATAAGAAGCCTGGTTATTGAGGAAGGCTATAGACTATAATAATATATCATCCAGCTACTGCCCAAGGGAGCGGAATGATATATAGTATATTGAACAACTAATAAATTACGAGCATATATGGATAAAGGGGTGAAAGGAAAGTATGAAATATATCAGGGAAAAAATCGTGTTGCACAGCTGGTGTATGTTTGCTCAGAAACCTCGTGACCAAACAATGACCTTCTGAACTCATAGCAAATCTAGTTAGTCAGAGTTCAAGTTCAAGTCAAACGATTTTGATGCAACATGTAGCAACATTTAAGCAGAAATAAAATCTATGAAAAGGTACATTAAAGAGTATTTAATAAAATATTTAGATTTTGCGTCAGAAATAAACAGACACGAAGACTCAAAATGTCATAAATAGAACAATAACACAATCTTCTTCAAATTATCTTTTATGTAACGTCACTGTTATTTTAAAGTAGTATGAACTGCTCGTAGCTCTACTAACATAGTGTTCTGTAAACGCAAGCAACTTTCGCTATGGCTGGTATCGGATCATCGGATGGGTGACGGCTTTGTGGCATTTCTATTTACAAGTGTTTCCGTGCTTCGGAAGGCACGTTAAGCTGTTGGTTCCGGTTGCCAGTAACATGGCAGTCGTAAAGCCACACTAAAGACCTTAATGGGTAGCTTTAAATAAATTTCATCATCATGTCGCAGCAACCAGGGCATTTTTGCCCCACATGTTACGTAGGACAAAAATGCTTATTGTGAAATGTGGGCGTATACCTCTTCCACCGCTTCGGTGATAAAGGCATAATTAATAAGTAAGCATGGATAAATAGACGTGACAAACATGATCAATAGAAAAACTTCTTCAAACAAAAGCAACCAGCAAGTTTGATTGGAACTTTAACAAGTGATCATTGAACTGTGACACGGGCTGAATAAAGTAAATCTTGAATCGTAGTTGGACAGAAAAGTTCGGCTCTCTTCTATCCTTGTTTTTTTTTCTTATGATAGTGTTGAAAATATGTCGATAAAAATGAACGGCATTTTTGTCGGCATTTTGTTTGTTGGTATTTGAATTTAGTCTTGGCAAAGTGTTCTTGAGAACATTGTGTAGTATTTATTGTTTGTGTTTAGATAGTTTGCGTTACATATTACCTTAATTAATGTTAATAAAGGATATTCTTTAAAAAGAAAACGAAGATTTGATATTAAACTTTCAATTTGATGTTATTAACTATTGAATAGTTCCCTCCTGCACGGGCTATATCAGCGGCATCATAAGAATTCCACCTTCATCCTCTATCCAAAGAGCCCAATAAGGATAAGATTATTTTGCTGCGTTTATTACTCCATATGACATTTCTCTGTTATTATCCAGCTTTTTAATGTATTTGTCATCGAAGCCTCGAGTAGTGGAATGATATTAGGCTTACAGATTTATACAAACTTGTTGTAACAGATGTTCTCTAAACATTATAAAAAATTACGCAGTACCGTTTCATGCAGAAAGAAGCAATTTTTACAATTAATCGTCTATCTATTTTTTGTTCGATTCTCCCGTTTGTTCTCACTATCACTGCCTCTCTCGGGTAATGTGTTGGATTTTACGAAGCTAGTTTTGAATTTCGAATAGCATACATAGTTTGTTCGAGTTTAATAAATTAAATGTTATTCACAAATTTCACAAAAGACACAAAAAATTCACAAACGACACAAGGTTTCGTTCGAAAATTTATATAAATTTATATAGCAATCTAATTTAGATATCGACGTTCTGTCTGATGATATTCAGCCCTATTCTGTGTGACCGCCTCCTCGCTTAGTATGCGAGTTTGCAGCTCAAAACTTATTATCCAACAAAGTTCGGACAATCCTCGAAATTGTATTTCAAAGTACGATTACTATTTATTTTCATATTTTTGTATTCAAATCAAGGAATTTACATTACGTTCTAGAATGACTTGGAATCTTCTAACTAAACTAACTATAATAATAATATGCTTTATTGTACACCAAGAATAAATTTAAAAACTAAGAAATTAATATTATATATAGTAAGTACAATGGGCGGCCTTATTGCAAGCGGCAATCTCTTCCAGGCAACCTTTAGATGGACAAGACTGTATTGAGATTTATTATAGGGCTTAAAGTTTGGTGACATATAATACCAGTAGATTCCAACGCATCCATTTATACACATACACACATATAGATACATACATACACCTAAATAAACATACATACCATACCTACATACACATACATACATACATATATACATATACCTACATATAAACACAAATATACATACTTAAATACGATCTGTCCTCTCTGACTACCCCGTCAGGGATACAGCGTGAAGATAGTTAAGTTTTTTTAAGTTTACATACAATCAAACATTTATATAATACATATATTAGTGTACGGTAGTTTATGTTGAAATATAATATTCTTTAACCCTCACTTTAAACGTTTGTAACGTTTGAGCCCGTCTGATAGTGACCGGTAGGGCATTCCACAGTCGCGCCACCTCAACAGTAAAAGACTTATCAAAAAACTTTGTTGCAGTATATGCAGTCGCAAGTTCTCTGACGACCTGAGGAACCTCGAATGCGTGTCACATAGGAACTCAAAGCGTTCCTTGAGATAGGAGGGAGCTAGTGGGTTAAATAAAATATTATATAATAAGGAAAGGATATGAGTATTCTGTCGAAGGCGAATCGGGAGCCACTTGAGTTGGTTGCGGTGTATTCAGAAACGTGGTCATATTTGCGTAAACCAAATATAAACCTTATGCAGAAATTTTGAAGGCGCTCAAGTTTATTTAGTTGCTCCTCCGTGAGATCAAGATAGCTGGCATCAGCATAGTCTAATATTGGAAGAAGTAGTGATTGTGCAAGCGAGATCTTCGTCGGAATCGGGAGAAGGCCACGCAATCTTCGTAAAGAACCTGCCGAAGCGAATAATTTACGATTGACTTCTTGTAATTGAGGCCCCCAGGAAATAGTTTTATCGATATATATCCCTAGGTTTTTAACAGTATCACTTACCGGTATAGGTACGGCATTACATGTTATTTGTGGCAACTGAGCCCAGTCAACTCTAGAGATCATCCAGGTACTGCCTATAAGGATTATCTGAGTTTTTGTGGGGTTTACTTGCAAACCATAGTTTTTACTCCATGCAGATATCTGTTCCAAATCGCAATTAGTTACCCTAAAAACCTCATGTATATCATTGAGTGGAGCTTGTGAGTATATTTGTAAATCATCTGCGTAAAGGTGGTAGAATGAAACTAGTTGCTTTGTAATGGAATTAATAAATATTGCAAACAAAAAGGGAGATAGAACGCCACCCTGCGGTACAACAACCGAAATATTGCTCCAAGAAGAAAACGTCAATGCAAATACGTTGGCGGCGACCAGACAGGTAACTACGAAACCAATCAATCACTGGTGGAGATATGTTAATAGAGCGTAGAAGCTCAAGCAAAATACGGAAATCTACAGTATTAAAAGCATTACTGAAGTCAAGTAGCGTCAGTAATGTAAGCTTTCCGTTCTCCATGCCCATTCTGATGTCATCTGTAATGTTAATAAGGGCTGTAACTGTACTATTCCCCAAGCGGAAACCTGATAGATAGGAGTTTAAAAGAAAGTTTTTGCTGAGAAAGGAGTTAAGTTGGGTGTGAACAAGACGTTCACGGACTGACTTTAGACAGAAAGGGTAAGATAGAGATAGGACGGTAATGAGAGAAACATGAAGGGCTAGATTTTTTAGGTAAGGGTATGATTTGTGCTTCCTTCCACATCGTTAGGAAAATGCCACTGGAAATAGAGTGATTCAGAATATTACAGATAACTGATAGTACCTCATCAAGAACAGGATCTATCATATTGCGGCTAATACAGTCATTGCCGACAGCATTAGACGCTATAGATGCTCTTCTTAACATCACAAGCCGTGAATTGAATAAAAGCAAATGATTGATATTCAGGAGTTTGTAGCTGTGAAAGACGAATAAGTGTGTTAGTTTTGGTAGTGTCGTCAAAACCTGAAGTAGTTGAGAAATGCTTATTCAAAGCGTCGAGATCAATATTCTTTGGATTTACTTCTTGCTTTGACTTACCAACTCCCAGGGTTTTTAGAAATTTCCAGATTTTAACTGGACTTCCGTTTTCTATGGACGTTTGAATATGCTGGCGTTGTGCATTCCTACACACCTTATTGCAGAGATTTCGCAGTCTCACATATCTCTCACGATTGTATTCGTTCGGTTGATATTTAAATTTTGTTTTAGCTCGCTCTTTTTTATTTATTAAATCTTTGATGTCTTTAGTGAGCCTCGGTGAAGGAGTATGCTTGATTTTTACTGCGCGGATTGGTGCATGAATATCATAAAAGCTGACCAATTCGCGAGTAAGAATGTGAACCTTATCGTCAACTGACACAGAATTGTACAATGAAGTCCAATCAATTTTATTTGCGTCCTCTCTAAGTTTGTCAACATTCATCCGACTGAAGTTACGCTGCATTAACTCTTTAGACTTTGCCCTGGGCGGACGAACTTTGTAAGAAAGAAAGATAAGGTCGTGAAAAGAAAAGATATCAGCTGTGCATTGGCCGTGTTTGGCCACATGATCAGCCGACGAAACAATAACAAGGTCAAGAAGGGATGGAACACAGTTAGGAAAATGATGAGTAGTATTCAAAGGAAGAATAGAAAGATTACACGATTCTAAAACATTGCAAAGCTTGGCAGATCGGGAGTCATTCAGCACAAGACACGTATTAAAGTCTCCCCACTAATGGTATGTCGGTAGGATGGTACCAAGTTTTCCAGCATGTTTTCAAACGAAGAGAAATAGTCAACCCTTAGGGAAGGGCTATAGTAAACCCCAAGAAGTACTTTAATGTGATGGAGCTCCACTTCAATAAAAATGTATTCCCCCGAGTTTGACGGCGGTGGCTGCGCTGATACCTGTATAATATTGCAAGGAATATGTGATTTTAAATAAATAGCAACACCGCCATCACGGCCAACCGAGCGATCATTTCTTATTAAGCGGTACCCTGGTAGAGTGACAGGAAGAGAGGACATATATGGTTTTAACCAAGTCTCTGATACGAGAATTGCGTGGATATGTTTGTCGTTTAAGTTAGCCAGCATATCAGGAAAATGGGCGGGAATACTCTGGGCATTAATATGCACAACATTGAAGTTCGTGGGTACATCAGGGAAATGCGATTCAAGCGCGTCTGCAAGTGAAGGAGTGCTCACCAAGCTATCATTCTCGCTACATGTAAAATAATCATCAATAGAAATATCGTGGACTTCAGAGGATGACATTATATAAAAATAAAAATAAATTATCCATCACGCCTTATCCCCGAAGGGGTGGCAGAGGCATATTATATGCCCACTTTTCACCGTGTGGATTCCTGTTCCACGTAATAGGTGATATAAAAATATAAAGTAATTATACTATTACAATGAAATTCATAAATTAATAAATGAAAAATAAAGAAAATATAAATAACACGACAAAATAAGTGGTGCGTAAATCACAGTCCTGTTCACCCACCAGTTGAGTGTTAATAACAATAGAAATAAAAGCAAAATAGAATATTACCTTAACCAAACACAAAAAAAAAAGAAACAAAAGAAAGTAAGCAGTCAAATAGTCACCATCTTACAATTTCACCACTATTCACCCTCCTCACCATAAAAAAATAATAATATTAAAAAAAAAGTAAATAATAATTATTGGTAATTAATATTATTACATATACCTACAGATTTGCCATGAGAAAAGAGATAAAATAAAAAAGTTTAAATACAAAATAATAAAGAAACAAATAAAATAAAAAAACAAATAAAAAAAAGACAAAACATGTAAATCATATTGGAAACTATAAAAAAAAATATCTTCAGTCTATGATAGTGGGTTAGTCAGAGAGGACAGATCGCCAGGCTTCACGGTCCACGCATTTTTCTTTCACTTCCTTCATTCTTTCATTTATTATTCGTTTATAAATGCACGTCTGGATAATTATTCGAATATATTGTATATTTCCGTTTTTAAGAAATCTGCTCACGTGGTCTTCAGATGTAACTCTCTATCCTGACTCCTTCTACCCTCTAGTTTTGCCCAATAGATATTCAATCGTTCTTCACTAATTCGTTGAACGTGTCTACCGGATTTTTTTTTAACCAGTGATTTTTTTTATGTAAATAAAAATAAATTATCGAAACTAACCAACTATCATCACGCTAAGTGATCTTTGAGGGATAGGGATAGATATAAAAGAAATTAATCGCCCAATGTGTTGCTAAGTGCAAAACTTGAAAAGGACTGAACTGATTCTGCGAATTTTGGCTTCGAAACGTGAAACTGCAGGGTGTCCGCTTGGTAATAAATAAATTTTGAATAATATGCCATAGGCCTGTACTAATTCGGTCTACCAGGGTCTACACCGGTAGACCGAATGAGTACAGGCCTTTGGCATATTTCAATGAAATGAAAAATCTTTACTTATGTAGTTTACAAAGTAACACTTATGAATGTCAAGATTATTGCTTCTACATTTATGTTTACTGCCAGATTCGCAAAGCAATAAGTAAACCTGAGGAAGAACCTGGTACTAAAACTCATGGTCACTCTTTTCTGTCTCATCTCCACTTTATTCCCCAAAGTTGACTTCACATAATCGTTTCTAGCCTTACGACTTTACGTTTGAATAATTCACTTATCAGACCAAACCACGTGAAGTTAATACTGTAAAGGGATAGTGATTTCGTTCCCGCATTCCGGACTCGTAAATAGTTGGCGTGTTGTTCGGGGGTCGAACTGACCACCGGCCGACACGGGGCGTTGTTGAAAGTTTCGGGTTACTCAATTATACGAATTGCGGAGGGTATGTAACAAAATTCTGATTATTGTACGGAGTTTTTGTTAAATTATTGTACTGTGTAATTCCGGTGAAATGTAGATTTGTATGAAACTTTTATAGTAAAGGATATGCCAATAAAGCTCGTCACACACGTAGCTATGATATATATTAATGTGCCGTGCTATAATATATATTTTGTCATCACATAAGAGAAACAGACAAAGAAAGAGGCATTAGTTAAAGACGGTGGCGCGTAGGCTATTCTTATGAAACAACTTCTGAAGTATTCGCTTTTTAAGAACAAAAAACGAAATGAAATCGGAATACTTGTTGATAAGCTACTTAAAACTGAACAATATACACACAGGCGAAACTGCTTGAACTGACTATCCTGTGCGAGACATTTCCTGAATTAATACATAAGGTACCTACTTTATATCCCGGGAAAATATATTTTTCCCGCGAGAAAACCTTTTTGTGTACTAACGACTAAACGTGAGCGGAGCGAGCATCAACTTTCGGAAATGTTCTACCTATATGCCGATTTTCATCAAAATGTGATAAAATAACAAACGTCCAAATAATATCGAAATCTTTACAAACTTTCACATTTATAATATTAGTATACCGGGAATTCTTTCTTGGTGCTCATCTAACGTAGGTACGTAAATAATACGTTCACCTAATTTTACGTTGTGTATGGTTTTACCCACGTTGTTCCCGTTCCCGTGGGAAAACCAGGTATTCCTTTTTTAGTGCTGATTGAAGGTAGATACTTATTAAATACTTTCACCCAACATCAGGTTTCCATGTTTAATGTTTAGGCTGTGCGTGGTTTACTGACTCGCTGGTAATACAGGCCTTAGGAGATTCTTCTAAAACAGGATGCGTTCCTGGTGTTCCTCCTTTCTGCCGAGGTAGGCGGCGGGGTTTAGTGGGTATACCAAAACATCGGGAGTCCCACACACGCTCTCTATTTTAGAACAGAGGGTACGGGTAATTAAGATTTCAGCTCAGAATCAAATATCGATAAATTTTTTACAAATTTTGGGTTACGAACAAAAGAAGCGAATAGGAACTTTTACTGAAAAGCTCGTAGCACTTAACCATTTATAAAGAAGTAAATCTGTCTGTTTATCATTGAATTGAACTCTCACGAGCCATTGACTTCACGTACACGGTTTTTCCATTACGTTGATCCACATCGTCAATAGTGTACACGATTAAGTAGATACGACTGCGTGTGCTTACACGCTGTATAGAGAGTTGGGTTACTAAGTTTATACTTTTGACTATAAATAAAATAAAAAAGCCTTTATTTTTACTACCTACATGCTAACAATTAAAAAAAAAAAACCATAATCTATGTAGAAGTTGCCTCTGCGGCATAGGCATCCCCTAGCGCTCTTCATTTTCCTCTTTCTCTTGCCCTTCTCATCCAGTCTAGTCCAATCTATTCATTAAATATATCGCGCCGCCTTCTCTGTCGCCTTCCCTGTCGTGTAACACCGTCTCTTGGAATCCATTCTGTTACTTTTTTTTTGAGATGACAGATGAGGCCTGCCCATTTCCATTTGAGGAGTCTTGTCTTCACAGTTACGTCTATACTTTTGACTATAAGCCTCTTATTTAAGCATTCCGTCTTCCCGATCACCTTTTAGAGCTGGAATTCTGCTTTTAACAGATGTATAGCTTTGCCCAGCAGTTACTTCTACTATGCCGCAGAACCCCATTATGATACTGAACCGATAATTGGAACGTGTGTTTGGTAAAAATTGTATACTGGCTATAGGGCCGTACGATATAACTGTACAGTTAAATCACAATGATTTATCGAAGCGTGTGTGGTACCCATAACACAAAGTTAAACAAAGACTTTTTGTTACAATTCAAAATATTATATTTGCTCCGATAGTTATGGAATTAAGAATACGAGGTTTTTGGCATTGTTCCCAGCGCTAATCCCGGTTGTGTCCTAAGCCTTTGCTTTTGAGCCCAGGGCACAAAGTTAATATTAAGTTTATGCCCGGGTCCTGTAGTGGCAATAAGATATGCATTAAAAATAAATACAAAATGTAAATATGTCCAATTTTATTTGTAACAGTGAAAAAAAAAAGATTTTATATATCTATAACTCCTTAAGAAGAGGCAGAGGCATACATATTGTATGCCCACTTTTCACCATGTGTATTCCTGTCTCATGTAATAGGTGGTGAGCCCATTGCCGTGTTGAAATAGACAGACGCAGATTGTGGCTACCTGCTGTTGAAATTTTTCAAGCTGCCCATAGGGCCTTCAACTTGACTTAACAACTGCCACTGCAACCGGGACCAACGGCTTAACGTGCCTTACAAAGCAAGGAAACGCTCGCAAATGTAAATTCCACAAAGTGGTCACCCATCCGAGGACCAACCATAGTGAAAATTGCTTAACTCAGTGATCGTTTGAACACTGAGTCCGCGGGGTTACGAGCGCTTCAATTTCAGCTAAAACCATCCAAAAAATATTAATTTGCAATATACCTGACGCATCTCCGTTAAGTTGTTACAAGGATCTAAAGATTTTGCAAATATTCTTTCAACATTGTATAATAGATTAAGTAGCATTCATTAGCAAAAAACAAAAAGTATACATTCTCTATGACTCTACTGTAGTTGTTTTTTTTATTCTGTAGGCTATAGCTATAGGGTTTACATTTTCTAAACCTGTATTCCATATAATGTTCATAATTGGTGTACAATAAAGTATATTTCTATTCTATTCTATTCAAACGGGCTTTATCGGTGATTTCGGCGTCAATTTTAAGGATTCTTGGCATCGCTAGTGTATGTGAAAGGGGACATAACTTTTAAATACAGTTTACGAGGCATAATATTCTCATATTGGTTATGGGAAGCTTACAAGTTTCAAGTCACGTTCAAGCGATGATATTGATGCTGTTGTTGAAAGCTTTATCAGCTCAAACGAATTATTAGAGACATTAAATAAATAAATAAATATCGTTGAGACAACAACAACAAAACGCCACCTGATCCCAAACTAAGCAGAGCTTATACTATGGTAACCAGATCACTGATAAACATACTTATATATTTCTAAATACATACATATTATAGATAAATAACACCCAGACACAGAATAAACCATAGTGCTCATCACACAAAATTTTATCCTGGGTGGGAATCGAACCCACGACCTCTTGCTTAGCAGTCGGATACACACCCACCGCGCCACAGAGGCAGTCAATTAAAAAACATTAAGGCATCAATCCTGCCACACCAATCACAACGACCAATTAGAGACCCATCAGCAACTCATTTATCACAAATAAAAGCAAACAATACGTCCAACAGCAGCAGATTGATTTCGTGATTAAGGATTTTGGGCTAAGGATGCTTCACCACCTATTACGTGGGACTGGAACACACACGGTGAAAAGTGGGCGTATAATATGCCTCTGCCACCCGTTCAGGGATAAGATGTGATTGATAAACGTATACTTACATCAGTCACGCCTTTATACACGAAGGGGTACGTAGGGGCAAATTATACGCACACATTTGACCGTACATATTTTTGAGCTGAGTGACAGCACGCGGCAGTATCGACAACGTACTCCGCACTCTTTTTGTCACTAGAAATTATGATCTAAGTATGAAGAATAGAAGTATAGAGAAGTGCGATTCGGTGCGGCCAGACATAGTTCAGCCCTACGGACAACCACTCTCACAAAATGAACAGGAGAGGCCTACGGCCAGACCTGCAGTGGGGTTTTGTCTAGATCTCTTAGGCCCAAAACCAATATCACATGCCTGATAGATAACCCGAGGAAACGCCCATACTAAAACAATGCGTGAAGGTTCCAATAACACTGAAAATAAAAGAATACATTACAGTTGGTTGAGAGGAACCAATCAAAGTGAAAACTAAACTCAATGATGAAAAAAGTTGACACTGATTTAAAAATCGAATATCTTCTCTAAATTTTCGATACAACTGATTACCTACTAAAGTGTGTTAAAATTACGATGAGAAGAGACCTCGTTGAGGTTCTTGACGAAGAGTGTGCTAAGTAAGTCATTAGGATGTAGACCGTATTAGTTGAGGCGAGATAATACTGGGATAAAAGGGATCAGACGTCGTTTCCAGAGATTGCTTTTGCAGAGGCAGAGTGAATAGAAAAAGGCAACGTAGCTAGATTTTTCTGTGTGCATATAAGGTTTCCTCCGATTCATATTGACCGAGTGAAGCCAGATTTATATTAAAAAAAATGATTTCATCAAGAGATACTTGTTTTGTAGTTTACGAGGTATTTTAACCAAACTGGTTTATTCTTTGCCATCATGCAAAGAGATAAAAAGAAAGGGGAAAATGATGAGGTCACAATATTCAACTTTTTTACCAAACTTGGTAAATATTTTCTTTGGTATCAGCTGTTAAGATTGATTAGGGAGATTTTCAATCGCGAGGAAATTTCTCTCTTAATAGGGAAAGATCTGCTGGCGTCATGTCTTTGGTGAAGACATCGACGAAGGATTGAGAGGGGGATAGTAAATGATAATCAATAGGGTTTGGAATCAGTTAATGGGAATATTATGAGCGCTGGAGGTCACTAAGGCTGTTCGTACAATATAGATAATCAAGGAGGCGGGTTGCGTCACGCCGAACATGCAAGCTTCTTTGCGAGGTCTCTTATCCACAGGAGCACTGGTTTAGAAAATGGTCTAATATCCACAGGAGCACTGGTTTAGAAATTGGTTTATGCGAATTGCTTACACCAACCGACGATATAGTGACAACTTTTGTTTAATAGTATTTACCCAACCAACAAAACGTGGATGACTTTTTTTATTTTGTCTGTAATAAATTTATACAAATATTATGGGGATACAGAAAGTTTATTTATTTGTTTGTTTGAACTACTCGTCAGAATTCAAAAGTTGTTTCTGAATTATATTGTCCTATTATTGAGGAAGGCTTTAGGTTATTTTATCGCCGTGGTAAGATGACGTCAGCTAAGAGATAAATTAATATTATTACAAATAGACCTTAAAATGTAAACGTTATAATACATCTACATCAATCTTCAGAAAAAAATGACAACATCTAGTTCAGTAAGTAATACATACATATTGTCACGCCCTTATCTCCGAAGGTCTAGGCAGAGGCATACTATAACGCAGTGATCGTGTACAGTACACCGAGTTAGCGAAGCCACGAGCGCTTCCAGTAATACGAAATATTAAAACTTCCATTGTTCAATTACAATAATACACCTAATAAAATGCACAATATAGGCAATAATATAAAACGCCCGACAGGACTATAAATTTAAAAAGACAATCATCTTCATTCAAAGTCACGTAAACGGCGCGCGGTAAATGAAAAAGCCACGCGCCCCTATAAACAGTCTTAAGAAAGGTCGTAAATCAAGTGGCATCGGTAAACGATTTCGAGTTGTGACTCGATTCATCAAGAATCGATTTCGAAGGAGAGAAATCGATTCATCGTGAAATACCTTAATTTGTCGTTAGTTACCGGTTTTAGGCGCATGTATTCGCTAATAAATACGAGTATCTATACTTCTGTACTAATATATAAAGCTGAAGAGTTTGTTTGTTTTGTTGAACGTGCCAATCACAGAAACTGCTGGTTCGAATAGAAGAAAATATTTTTATGTTAGATAGCCCATTTATCGAGAAAGGCTATAGGTTATACTGTTGACTGCCTTGGTGGCGCAGTGGTAGTGCATGCGACTGCCGCGATTGAGGTCCCGGGTTCGATTCCCGGGTCGGATGAAATATTTGTGTAATCCACAAATGTTTATTTCGGAGTTTGGGTGTTTCCTATGTATAATATGTATATATTTAGAAATATATAAGTATGTATATCAGTTGTCTAGATCCCAAAACACAAGCTTATATTAGCTTACTTTGGGCTAGACGGCGCGGTGCAAAAAAAAACATGTCCCACAATATTTATACATTTGCGCTTTTACCCTAGAGAGCAGAGTAGTAAACATAAATGTCAACAAATCAGGCAAAATTTTCATACATTTTTGTAAAAGTAATAAACGACGGGATTAAATAGGTGCGACGGGTGTCCAAAGTATGTCACGGGCGTAGCCGCGGGGGTCAACTAATACTTTATAAGGCCAAAAAGGAAGTATGAGTTCTATGTAACATGTTCAAGAAATAATATTAATATTTTTGTGTTGTTGAGAACGTAATATATTCATGGAAATTGTTCCTAAGAGGATTATTGTACTGTATTTTGTTGATCTTATTATTCTGTCCCAATAATTCCAACTTGAGCCAGTGCCAAACAAAACAAGTAAAATAATCAATTCATTACTTTAAGTAGGGCACAGAGAAAGGGAATCTAGAAAATGTAAAAGAAAAAGTGTCTTTCGTGAATACCTACAGAAAGTAGATTGAGGAGCCGTAAAATTGAGTTAATTATGATGTCTGGGTCCTGACGATGCTCGCCATCTTTACAAAAGCAGGCCCAAGATGGTGGCTTGACGTGTTTTAAGCAAGCCTCAGGAAGCAGGGTAACATCCGAACTCTTAGACGAAGCGGTGGTGGTAGCCAAAGTTAAAGTTGGCAAGGGAACTCTGGAACATTCTGCCGAGAAATGAATCTTTTTGTTCCGAGACTCGTATTCTATGTAATATATGATATCTTGTTTAATAAACAAAAAAACCTGTGTAGATTGCAACTTGAGTTCACGGCGGGCCTCACCTACTTAGAACGATAATCAAGGAGGGGAGGAGGATCCCACCACATACTCTCGGTCCGCATTGACAGCAAATGAACTTCATTTGCAGCAGTCTTGAAGATGCCTCGTGTGTAGTTGCAACACGTGTCGACTTGTCAACTAAGTGTCGCCTTGTAAAGCGGATTATTGAAAAAGAATTGACAACCTGTATGGTAAGGTTTCCTTTTACCTATCCTACATCCTTTCCTTGAGGAGTTCGGTTCGTCATTCCTCCGTTACAATTAGTAGAGGTTATCCTTGACCGTTGTGCGTTAGGAATGACGAATCAATGGTGTGTGGTGGGATCCTCCTCTCCTCTTTTATTATCGTTCTACGATGAATTACCGCCATGTAACTCCCGATTTAATTAGTTATCTCACTAACTTAATCTGGACTCTACAAATAGAGTAACATACTTGGAAATTACGACCCAAGAAATACTTCTGAGAACAAAAGTTTTCGTTAATAGGCTCGTTCCTTTTCCCAACCAGCATCTCCTTTGTAAGCGTCCCCTTCAAGCTAGCTTCCTTCCTCCTGTTCGTCCGCAATAATTATCTGAATGTTCTTTGTAAGGAATTCTTCAGATCTGCTTGATTGTTTTTTTTTTGTATTTCTATAAAATGTCGAGGATTTTTGTTTCCTGGATTTATATTACTGGACGACAACGTGTGTTAATATCGCTACAAATAATGGTAATATAAAAAAATAAAAATGGTATAAGTTTATGAACCCGTACAGTACTGTGCATATTATAGGGTGGAGGTTATAGTCGAACCGTTGAACCATTAACATTGTTTCATTAAACAGTAAATACATGAATCGACGAGCAATAATATGTAGAACCGACTACGGAAGAAAGGTGTTTTCATTGAACACATTATCGAACTCAATTCAGCATTCGATTCTGAGCTCAGATTTTGCATTCTTACAATATGAGTATCAAATCAAATGAAAGAAGTTGATAAGAATTATTCATTTTAATACGTTTGAAAAGTTTTTTTAAATATTTATTCGCCAAAGTGACGCCACCCGCCTGTCGAAAAGCCATGACGACATCTAGCGAATTGACGGTGTCACAGTAACACAAGACTATTGAAAGTGGTCTTTTAGTTGGCGGCCCAGTGATGTGCCTCTTTACGCTCTAGCAGAGCGTAGAAGAACCCAGGGTTGTAAGAGGAGGGAAACACGTGCGCTGGCAGAACATTCCAAGTTTCTATTGTTCGACAGAGACGATCTTTTCGATCGTTCAGTTCTTCTGGAAATTCTCTCCACTTATGAGAGTGACACCTCTGCCCAGCACGCGTTGTTCGTGATCAAAACTGTGTGGGATTAGGTTGAAGAGCTCTTCAAAACACTTGTCGTGGTAGATACGGTAAAATGCTGCCAAGGAATCTATGCTGCATCAAAGGCTTTTTGTTACGTGAACATAATACTGGTAGCGTGAAGAACCGCCTAACCTTATTCAGGACTCCTAGCTTACGCGAGGCTAGCTTAATTAATACAGCTCTCTATATAGTTTGTATGATTGAGCTCTCACAATGCGCTCAGATAGATAGTGAATAAGCTTGTTTATATAAAATATTTCTATAAATTTATTTGTCTTATGAATAAATATTGACTTTCTTATTGAGTTTGTCTCAGACCCTGTCATTTTGATGGATTTCTATTATATTTAGCAATGCGAGTTACTTGTACATTTTCTCAGCTCAACATGATAGAATATTGTCTGAAAAACCCTATATTTATATATATTACAAATACCGATTATTACTTGAATATACCGAAAAATAAGTTACGGTCGGGTATGTAATATGTACATATAAAAGTCACTAGATGCCATACACATATTTAATGTATATCCTTGCCCAACACTATGCTTACGGTGAAATGTGGGCGTAACGTATAGCATTGCCACCCCTGCGAGTCGACGCGCCTTAAAAGAAACAAATGCTATGTTAATTAAAATATTGAATATTGTGGGACACTTTTCGCACAGTGCCATCTAGCCCAAACTAAGCTATAAGCTTGTACTATGGGACCTAGATAACTGATATACATACTTATATTATATTAAATACATACATATTATACATAGTAAACATCCAAACATCGAAACCAACATTTATGTATCACACAAATATATATTCTGCCCTGGGTATCGAACCCGGGGCCTCCTGCGCGGCAGTCGCATACACTACCACCGCGCCACCGAGGCAGATATTTTACCATATATATCGTGCACCTGCTGACGAGGAAAAGGCAGACCCAAGCTTACAAAATATGAAACCAAAAGCCAAACGACAGCTGCGCTTAGTGGTCAAAACATATGGACCCCAGGCTTTAAACCCAAGTAGGGTTTAAACTCAACTCAGTATACTATTTATCTATGACCCCTTATCCCCGAAGGCCAGACACCATGTGTATTCCTGTCCCACGTAATTGGCGGTGAGCCCATTCCCGTGTTGAAATTGACAGACGCAGGTTGTGTCTACCCGCTGCCGCCCATAAGGCCTTCAACTGGGCGTAACGACTGCCATTTTACTGGCAAACGGGACCAACAGCTTAACGTACCTTCCGAAGCACGGAAACCCTCGCAAATGTAATGTGATCGTTTACAGAACACTGAGTCCGTGTGACCAAGAGCACTGCAACTGAGTATACAATAAGATAAAGAACGCTACAAACGTTATAATGTGTTTGTAAAAAAAAAGTTTACATAGTCATACTAAAAAAAGACTAACTAACTATCTTCACGCTGTATCCCTGACGGGGTAGTCAGAGAGGACAGATCGCCAGGATTCGCGATCCATGCATACTTCTTTCGCTTCTTCAAGATTCATCAATCGCATCATACACGCATGTCTGGGTATTCGAGTACTTTGACCTTTCCGTTTTTAAACAATCTGCTCACGTGGTCTTCATACTCGTACTCTTAAAATGACGGTTAAAAAATGGTGGAGAATTTCAACTTGATTCGATACGGTTCGGGTAGTTAAGGTGGATAGAACATTGCCCTGGTTAGGCCCCGTCTCGAATCCAATTGTCTTTTTCCACTGTATTAAAAAAAAGGTATTAAAAAGTTTGTTTATACATATTATATAATGCTTTGTTTATAAGCAGTAAGCCTTTAAGCCTATGAAAATTCTTGTATCCTCCGCTTTGTAAGCTCTGTAAATGTTTGTTGCTGGCTTTAATTTTAAGCAGCCATTACATATACACAGGCTTTATTTTCCTTGATGGGTAGTTATAGACAATTATACGCTTAAAACATACAGAACGCTTTTACGTCTGCGCCTAGACATCGGGGCGCGGGTTGGCATGCTGGACGGGCGGATCTTGCTCACTCGCATCGCTCTTGTGAGGTAGAATGGTTGGGTGAATTTCACCAAAATCAATTTTAACCTAATTACAGTGGCGAATTTTTTTTTATTAATATTTAAAGATTCATTAGATATATAAAATATAGCTAAGTTGAGATTAAAAAATATTCATTGGTAATTGAAATATATGCATTTGAAATTTTTTAATTCTACCGAAATTGCTTTTTACCCATCGTAATCGAAAACCGCTCCATGGAAATCGACTAATACCATCGTAATTAGGATTATCAAAAGAAAAGTGGTATTTAAACCAATTTTAGTAAATTAATACGAAATAATCTTAGTCAATGATCACATAAATTCTTATAATTGTCCGCCAGGTTGCATCACCATTATCCGAGACGTGTCTCACGACACTGTTTGTCCGCTTTTCTACTCTATTTTTCCTCCACTTCGCATAATTTGAGATCTAATTATGAGACCATTAGCACGAGAAATTGGACGACAACCTTTCATCCGCTTTCATTCTGCACCTTTTACGAGTTTCTTTTATCAGTGCCTGATCCCAGCTCAGTGCCTCGATAAACCCTTGTGTCCATCACCTGTTTACGGAGCCGACTATCCATTAAGAATAGATCCATTATGCTTCTCTTTGACTTACATCTCCTCGTCTACATATGAATTTATTTGTGGTTGAACATTGTGTTCGCCACAAACAAATCCTTTTCCTTACAAAATGCCAGTATAAGCTTGCCAGCGTCGTTTACCCATTTATCCCCATACTTCCCGAGTACCGACTCAAAACCATCGCGAGCGGTACCCATCCATTTAAGTCTCCACATACTATGTCTTTCATTTCCATCTATCACATTTAAAGCTTCTCTCATACGCTCCCAGAAGTCCTCTAGATCACTCGCGTTCGTCGTAGATACTAGCGCGTAAGCAGCTACCAGGAAAATATTCGTCAAACCAAGTTTTAAACGGATCCAGAGGATTCTAGGACCTACCAGTTGGTACTCATACATACCGGAGGCCAATGGCGAGGACAACAAGATTCCAACCGCCCGACTGCCATGCGCGCTCTTTGGTACTTCAGACCATAGCGCGAGCACCCCAACCTGGAGCTCCAAGACTTCGCTGCCCTTGCGCTTGGTCTCTGTCAAGCACACTACATTTAACTTTCTCTCATTCATAACATCCATCATCCATCATTCATCTTATCTGCCATTCTTCCCCTAACATTCCACGCAGCTACCCTGCACACCGTCCTCCACTTCCCGCCGCGTCGGGCCGCGCGTGTAGGGTAGGTAGGGTCCCCTACGTCGCTCTGGACTGGTCGCTTGGACATGATAATATTAAAACACAACATTTTATAAACTGTAACAAAACGATTTGAGTAATTGTGTAGGTCCTCCATTATTTAAAAAAAAAACGATTGTCTTCATTGCTTAGCCATACCGGATGTACCCAGTATCGTCTAACCCTCTGAATATTAGCGAGATGCACCAGTGCTAAATATATCTTCATCTTCAGAAGAAGACATGTCGTCGTGTCAAACAGAGTGTAGAACGAAAAAAATAGTCCCGAATGCGCGACTGTGTCGCGTCCGCGCACCATTGCTTCTGTAAAATTTCAAAAGTCGCGTCCGTGTCTTTCTTCGCCCTGTCCGCGCCCCGTCTGCGTCTTACGTCTCTTCTGTCTGGCCTGCACCTAATATGTATGTATTTAGAAATATATATGTATAAATATCTATATATTTCTAAATACATACATATTAGGCTATAAGTTGCCTAGATCCCATAAAACAAGCGTATAGCTTAGTTCGGGCTAGATGGCGCTGTATAAAAAGTGTCCCATAATATTTAATCGTATTCCTTGCTTGATATTATATTTAACCTTGGACAGAAAAAGAGGGGTGTTATAAGTTCGACGTGTCTGTGGATCTGTCTGCCTGTCTGAGGCATCATAGCTCCCGAACGGACTTTTTTTTGTATTAAAGGTGACTTACGTGCGCGTTTTTTTATAAAATATTTGATGAATATCGGTTGAGCCGTTTAAAAGTTGTGAAGGGAAAGTGGAGAAGGGTAACCGTATGGTAAGCAAAACATACTCGAGTGGGGCCTCAAATAAAACAACGTGCTCACTACAAAATTATATGTTCATTTTTACTTTTAAAAGGGAACTTAGGTTTTAGAGTCATGGTTTTCTTTTTTAATTTTTAACTTTATTTAATATTATGCTATTTAGGTCAGTGGAAATTCAATTAAAACCTACCTTGCAGCACAAAAACCAATTACTTAATACAAAAATCCCTAACTATTTACCTCTTGACTCAGTTATTCACAGGGACACATAACATCTGTATCTGTCCCCACATTTGTATACCTGTAGAGGTGCTGTACACCTAATTTCGTCGGATCCGCTCACATTCAGATGCAAATCCGTGCGCCACGACCAGCTTTAAGCGCGGTGCCATTCCGAGGAGGGTTGGCGCGAATGTACAGAATGCGAAGGTACTACACGGAATCGTTTTATTGCAGAATGTATGTATACAAGCTGTATAAGATACTAGCGGACACCCCGCGATTTCACTCGTGTAGTGCCCGTTACCTTAGGAATACGAAGATAATAACGATAATATGTACCCTAAGTTATTCCTTATAATATCAGCCATCTGCCAGCAAAAATCCTGTTGAAATGGGTCTAGCCGTTTCTGAGATTAGCCGGAACAACTAGACAAACAGATCAAAAAAGCACTAATTTTTTTATTTAATGAAATTATAAGTAATATAATCCCACAATAAAAACTATTTAAATATTCAGTGTAAACAAACTATACCGTCTTTATCCGAAAATATCCGATACTTTTATTTCGGTTTCGGTTAGTTTTTTATTACCGATATCCGATAGTTTCGGAGCCGTTCGTGTCGGTTACGGAGCTCTATAACATCCCTGGTATGGAATTTGATCCTCATTATACCACGGGAACATTCAGTGGAATAAACGTGTTAGAAAAGTTGCCAGTCAATCAGACGCTGGAGGCTAAAGTACGGTATTTTATGACAACTAGGACTTTACGTTTAATTATTCTAATGTTTTATAACGTTCATTTGGTCTGAATAATACATTTTCAGGAGCGACTAAAGACTCTTGACTCGTATGATTGTTGATCAAAAATTACAATACACCGGGTCTATTATAATCTTTGCGGCAACCCTATCTTGAAGCCCTAAATTGTGCGCATAGAACGTCTATGAATACGTGTCTGCTTTAAAGGGTATGCCAGTATACCCGGTATAAAGGTACGTTTCTTTTTAGCCCCTTTTCAATGCCAGCTTCTTACAATCTTCTGAACTCGTCCGTATTATGCTCAGCAGCAGTCGCAAATACTATTTTTATTGGTTTTTCCATCTTGCTCCGTATAATCCACTAAAGGGAAATCAAAAATATTTCCTTTTAGTTGGTAATTACCCAATATGGCTAATGTAACTTTTAATATTAATTAAAGGACAATGGCAGAATCTTACCTGAAAAACATTTAAGCGTTTAAAAGTATACATATACCGTAAGTTCTTTTATTATTTTTTCTACTTTTTTCAACATCATTTCATGGTCTGTAAACCTCAAGTTAAAATATGTTATTTAAGAATAACTATTTTGACTACCTAAGGTTTAGACTTCTTTTTAGTTTTTTTTTGTAATTATTTTATGGCCTGGTAAGTTAGACCTTCTAGCAAAATCTTTAATAAAGCTGAAGAATTTGTTTCTTTGGTGAAAATCGGTTTGAAACATTTTTTTATTATTATTTAATGGCCTGGTAACGAAGACCTTTTAGCAAAATCTTGTTTTATAATTCCTATTTATTCAATCTATCTTTTAATTTAGTCCTGTCCAGTCTTTGTCGATGTCGAGTCCTCAGTCCTAGGTCCTGGTCCTTGCCCTCAGTATAATGGTGATTCTTATACTGAGGTTTTCAGTTGACTTTTCGCGGCAAGAGAGAAAATAGCATTTCACTGCATATATATCATTGTCTTTCACAATAGCACGTTAACACAAATTTTATGTCCAAGAAACCACCACTCCCGCATACAATAATGCTCTAGTGTTAGAAAATAATATACAGCAAGCGTCCGCACTTGTCACTGTTCCCGCGAAAAGCAAAACATTATTTCATATTTCTTAGTACCACAGAGTCTTGTGCCAATCAGGGACTAGTGCCACCGGTAACGTCTGGAGAAGTCCTGACTGTGCTTCGCCGCATGAAGAATCGGAAAGCTGTCGGACCCGATGGAGTCCCCATCGAAGCCTGGAAGGTGATGGGTCCTCGCGGTGTGGGCATCTTAGTAAACCTTTTTAACCGCATACTCCTCAGCTGGCAGATCCCAAACCAATGGAGACTGAGTATCCTTACTCCAGTCTTCAAAAGTAAGGGGTCAGTGCAGGAGTGCGGGAGTTACCGCGGTATAAAGGTGATATCCCACACCATGAAGATCTTCGAGAGGATTATAGACTTTCGGATCCGGCAGGAGTGTACTTACTCGGAGTGTCAATATGGGTTTCGCCCTGGTCATGGGACCACGGACCCTGTTTTTGCCCTGAGGGTTGATGCAGAGAAATACAGGTCGAAGAACACGCCTCTGCACTGTATGTTCCTAGACATGCAGTCGAGCGCACGGACCAGGTTAAGTACCTGGGATATGTGTTTCACAAGTCCAGTGACATCGATTGCGATGTCCAGTCAGGCATTGTTGCCGCGTGGGCCAAATGGCGGGAGATGACCGGTGTCATTTGTGACCCAAAAATACCGATACGGTTGAAGGGACAGGTCTACAAAACCATCATTAGACCTGTCCTTTTACATGGCAGTGAGACGTGGCCGATATTGGAGCCAGTGGCGGCTGTACCTTAAGTGCGCTCTTGCGTTGAACCACCAAATCAAAAGATTAAAAAATTAAAAAATATTACTTGGTAGTTATTTAAAAATAACTTTTATTATAATATATTTTAAACATACATAAAAGTAATAAAATATCCAATTATTATAAATCAATTTACGCGCTATGCTATTAAGACTTATTTTCCCTGTGATGTAAAATTCTCGTGCGCTACGGCGAGTGCACGAGAACCGCTAATACAACTTGTATGAGAGGAGAGCAAATATGCCTGACGCGTGAAACAAAACATAGTTTCATAGAAATGTACCGAGTAATGAGCCTTTTCTCGTGCGCCGTACGTGCGAACCGAAACCGAACCGAACCGAAGATTGCCGAGAGCACTCTAATACGAATACTCGTAGGCAATTGACGATCATTGGCGAAATTCGCCTGTGATGCGTTCGTTATTGTTGGCGTAAACTTACTATAGTAACTAATTTATTTTCGTTTTGGTTTTATTCTTTACTGTGTCTACAGTGTGTAGTGTGAGTGAAAATGAGCATAAACATTGATTTACACTAAAGATGTCAAAATATCAAATTTATACAAACATTACCCGAAAGGAATCCCGAAGGTTATATTTCGGTTCAGAAAAATGTCATCGCATTGATTTTATGTATAAAAAATAATAAACAATTATTGACTTACACGTTAAAAATAAAATACTTGTTAACAGTATAACCATATAATGCATCTTGATCACACTAATGCTAACCTTACACGTCTAGTGCGCTCAAAGGCGTTGTATGGAGCGCCCATATGGGCGCACGCCCTCTGCGCCAAGACAATCCCGCTGCTGCGGCGTCCGCAGCGGTCGATTGCGCAGAGGGCGGCACGAGCGTACTGCACCGTCTCCTACGAGGCGGCGTGCCTGATTGCAGGAAGTCTCCCCTGGGATCTCGAGGCTGGAGTCCTCAAAAGTGTATACGAGGAGAGCGCCCTGGTGCGAAGTAACGGTGGACGGCCCCTTCCGGACGAGATCGACCGCTGGAGACAGTCGGCTCGCGACGATCTCTTCCGGAAGTGGACCGAGAGGTTGGTAGGCCCCTCAGTTAGCCCCCGGCTCGTGGGGGCTGTCCGGCCCGTCTTGCGGGCTTGGGTAGGGAGGGCACACGGAGCGCCGACATTTCACCTCAGTCAGCTCCTCACAGGGCATGGCGTATTCGCCAAGTACCTGTGGGAGGTGGCTGGGGTGGAGCCGGACCCCGTGTGTCGCCACTGCTCAAGTGGCGTCGTGGACACGGCGGAGCACACACTCGCCGTGTGCCCGGCGTGGGACGGGCCGCGTATCGCCCTTACGGGCCTTGTCGGTGGAAATTTGTCGCTGCCGGCTGTGGTGCAAGCCATGGTCGGCAGCCAACAGTGTTGGGCCGCCGTTGCCTCGTTTGCTAGCGAGGTGATGGCGGCGAAACGTGAGGAGTTGCGGGTGCGGGAGCGTACGGGACAGACGTTGCCGCCCCGCCGTCCGGTTCGGGGGCGTCGACGTGCTCTATACATGCGCGCCCCCGAATAGTGTCTGGCCGTGGGCGGAAGGTCGGGGGCCCCGCCCAACTGGCCACTTGGCGACGGGCACCCTTTCTGTGTTCCAGAGGGTGCCCACTTTTTGCGCACGCCCGCACCGGCCGCTCTCACCTCCTCTGCTGACAGAGGAGCGCTCGAGAGCGGTGGAGGTGCGGGCTAGTTCTTCAGCTCCTTAGGGAGCTCCGGGGTGGTCGCTTATCGACCGCCCCGAGACGGACCCCTCTGTTCTGGGGTGCCCCTTGCCGGCTCGCAGTGATTTAACCTCAGGCCTACCCTGCGAGTCGGTTTTAAGGTGAGGCGGAACACCGCGGGGTTTAGTGGGTAGGACGGCCATCTCTCACGGGCCGGGAGCCCCACACACCGTCGGATGACGGTGCGTAAATGCATTCTCCGCGAAAACAAAAAAAAAAAAAACCTTACACGTCTACACTTTTTAAATGATACCGACTGAATGTCGTGTACTGCTCCAAAATGCCTCTTTTATAAATTTACTGAATAATCAGCATAAGTAAAACCACCCTCATTAATATAAAATGCACCGACAGTCATATTTCAAGAAATGCTTTCAGGGCTTTATTTGCGGTTATAATATACTGTTAGTACATTACTATATTAATAATAATTTACTCACAATAAACTATTAACTTACACTAGAATCAAAATGTATTATGAAAAATTAGACTACCCTCATTAAGCTGTATAAAAATCTACAATGTTTAAATGCTAACACAATGAACATATTTTATGTAGGTAAATTTGTTTTGTTAGTTGCAATTTCCAATCATACTTAGTGAGCAAGTAAAGTGCACCACCAGTTCGATAACCCACCAGCCGCCACTGATTGGTGCGACACAAGCAGGAGCTGCGTGTCACGGAAATGAAGATGCTGCGGTGGATGTGTGGAGTCACGCGGGTGGACTGCGTGAGGAACTCTCACATCCGCGGCAGCCTTCACGTCCGTGACATTGCAGACAAGTTGCAAGAGTGTCGCCTTCGTTGGTATGGTCACGTCTTGCGGCAACCGCCGGGCTACGTGGGAAACAAATTTCTGGCCATGTCAGCCCCGCCGGGTCCCGGTAAGAGGGAAAGACCCAAGAACTGCTGGCTTGACGTAGTAAGGGATGACATGCGTGCCAATGGTCTTACTATAGGGGATGCCGACGACCGTACGAAGTGGAGGAGAAAACGTAGGAAATCGGACCCCGGGCGTCGCGAGACGCAACTGGGACACACGCTCGGATGATGATGATGAGTACCACAGAGTATACGAGATATTTGAAATCAATTAATAATCGATATTATTAAAATGATAATCGATAATTGCTCAAAAACGGAAAAGTCAAAGGTACTCGGATACCCAGACGTGCGTGTGTGAAGCGATTGATGAATCTTGAGGAAGCAAAAGAAGTATGCATGGACTGCGAAGCCTGGCGATCTGTCCTCTCTGACTACCCCGTCAGGGATACAGCGAGAAGATAGTTAATTATTTTTATAATCGATTATTAATATTTTAAGAGTTAAACATTTATGTTATTAATATCTTTTTATATACTACTGATGTGGCAGACAAACAAAAGGCCCATCTGATCAAAGTGCTATCCATAATCTATAGAACATCAGTCGTGTTATCGTGTTACACAAGTGCTGCTGGCCCTATTATCGTATTTAAACAAACTGTGGTTCAGTAAACTGCAGGTAGCCACTATGTGGGTTGAACCACATAGTGGCGTTACACGCGTTAACAGCGACGTTGACATACCAGATTTGTTTGTAAAATATGACGTTTCAATTATAATCCTTATCATTGCCTAATTATATTATAGCTCAGTTGATGGAAATTGTACGTGTGCCGCTGTGGTTTCATGTTCTTTTTTGCGCTGCCATGGTGATTTCCTGAAGAAAGCCATATTTCTGGTATTGAGTTAGCAGCAACTAACTGAACATGTACCCACAACTACTATCAGTATCTCGGATATCGATAATCGATAAATCGGTAACGAATATTTTTATCTGTGACAACTTGACAATCAATGACAATTGAGTGGATTTTAGGCGCTTGCTGTATATTATTTTCTAAAACTAGTGCATTTATCTTGTTTTATGTGCGGGAGTGGTGATTTATTGGACATAAAAGTTGTGTTAACGTGCTATAATGAAAGACAGGGATAAATATGGTATAACAACCACTACTGAGACTTCACTAAGACGCGGAAAACGGGGGCATTTTAGATACTAAGAAGATTGAAGACTAATGAAATAATTCAGATTTGGTTAAAAGGTCTTAGTAACCAGGCCATAAAATATTATAAAAAAAAACCAATTGATGACATAATAAGACATATCAATCGAAAATAAAAAGAAATAGGGACTTTTGGCGGGAAGAGTGTCAAGTGCGGACGCTTGCTGTATATTATTTTCTAGTGCATTTATCTGGTTTTATGTGCGGGAGTGGTGGTTTCTTGGACATAAAAGTTGTGTTAACGTGCTATAGTGAAAGACAATGATATATATGCAGTGAAATGCTATTTTCTCTCTTGCCGCGAAAAGTCCACTGAAATCCTCAGTATAAGAATCACCATTATACTGAGGGCAAGGACCAAGGACTGAGGACTAGACTTCGACAAAGACTGGACAGGACTAAATACTAAGAAAATATTAATACCGAAGACCAGGCTAAAATTAAATAGTTTTGTGTGGGATTATTCGAGACGATTTTGTAATTAAAACAAAGGCTCTTAAAATCATCTAAAAACACGAATCTTTTGTATCAACTGAAACATTTTCGTCATTAATTCCATAGCTGGGTGCTATCACTAACTGTAAGTATTTATGGACTTAAGTTAATTATCTTCCAAGTAGCCTAAAAATTAGCAGATAAATCATTTAAAATACTGTCCCACAAAATCTGCAAGTAGGTACTTGATTGCCTTAATTAGCAGGATCGTGTTAGAGTCCTATAGATTTTTTTTTTAGATGACTGAAGAAAGTGTAGCTTGTGACGGATGCCTTAACTTCGTTAAGGTTGCTATGATTGCGAACTGGAGAAGACAAGAAACTAATAGTGGTTAAGTGTCTAGATTGAGCCATCACTTATACTTTTTATGTGGATGCTCAACTTCACATACAGAATAATGACCTACAGAAATAATGCTGAAATGAAACAGTCAATCATCGGTGATTTTAGAAGCAGAGGTAAACCACAACAGGTTGTTAGTGTTTACATTTCAGAGATAATCCTTTTACTGTAAATGCAAATAATGCACTGTTTTTCAAAGTAGATTATAATAGACTAGAACATGTAAATATTTATGTAATAAAATCTAATGTGAACCCGCAATAGCTCTCTCTTATGTATACCATACAATATCTCTAGGAAAAATAAAGTAACTACTTCGGCTTATTATTTTATTATTATTTATTTCAGATAAATACATCTCATCATGTGTGCACACCTGTTGTCAGTGCACAAAAACAGATGTGGAATAATGTGTTCGACAGGATCAGGCAAGATCTCAACTAGTGATTTATGTGCAGTAGGAGCAGCAGTCATTGGGAAGCAATGGAAATTTGCCTGCAGTTAATCCTACTACGGAAGTAGCTTCACTATGCAAAATGCAATAGTTTTCTGAAGAGCATCAACTTCAGACAACTATTGCATATTGATCAGACAAAGACTGTAGCACCACCAGCAGATTGAGTGAATAAAGAAAAAAAAATGATGTTTCATTCCAGTAGAATAAGTTCATTGTAATGTTCTTGTAAAGTTATTTTTCCCCTGATTTATGATCTGCGTCTAAACAATAAGGTCCAAGTCAATTTCCCTGCTGTTGAACAGGTGAAACTGATGCAAATCCTTCAAACAATTTTGAGTGGCTTCTGTGGACTTTAAGGCTATTCGTGGCAACTGAGACTAAGACAAATAGGGACAAATTCCTTGGACTACTAGAAAACAGTTGGAATTATCAAAGTATTGCTTGTGGCTGAAATTGTTAAAAGACCATGCAAATAAATATGGAGTGTGTTTTGGAGTTTTGTTTATACTAATATGCTTACAGTCGGCTGATACAACTCAAAAGTATCGTGTTTGAAACGGGTTACACAAAAATATACCTATAGGTAGCTAGGTAAAACAGAAGTTTAAACATTATTGATCATAGTTTAATTGTACCTATGACTGAACTGTATGTCAGGCTGCTAGATGAACAGAAGGCTAGGCTGTTAAATGAGCGGCGGATCAAGTACTTAGCTGCGACTGCGACATATCTATACATTCATTACTCGAGTTTACCATGTAAACAATAACATAACCTCAAAAAATTCAAACTGCAATATCTTTTTTCTTAGAGGTCTTTGGCTTACAGTGTAATATAAAGGAAAAATCTCAATCGTTTGATATATGTTGCAGATCTAAACGCTTCAATTCTTCTCAACTATATGGAAACCTGCCATTACCCTTTAAAATGTTAGTAGGTTTTATTTCCCTGCATTCTTTTGAGATAAGCAATATATATGCTTCGGCCAGAATGGCAATTGCCTGTCTCGTATTAGTGAATCGACCTGCAATTGCCTGTTTTTCGGCCTTTGCAATAATGTACTATTATTCACTTTACTTGTTATTTTCAGATTCTAGAAACTCGCCACTTGAGATTTAGAGATATTAACTATTTAACAAATTCAGTACATAAACATATCCGGACTAAGAAACATTACCTGGTTGCTCAACAAAACATAAGTTCGGGACCGTTTCGCTCCGGGCGGTTTACCTCTTAACAAAACTAACCCTTCGCTACTGCCTTCAGGCGTGCTAGTTAATTCTGAATATCATAGTATCTAAATCTGTGTATCAAAGTATCTAAAACTAACAGATGATTTACTACAAAACATAAAACATTGAACCCATAATCTACACTAATATTATAAAGAGGAAAACTTTGTTTGTATGTTTGTTTGTTTGTAATGAATAGGCTCAGAAACTACTGGACCGATTTTAAAAATTCTTTCACCATTTGAAAGCTACATTATCCACGAGTAACATAGGCTATATTTTATTTTGGAAAAAAATAGGGTTCCGTAAGATATTTGGGTTTTTCGGACACAAGGTGTAAAAAATCAACTAGAAAAGTTACTTATTTTGCGTACGCTGCCTAAACTATAAAAGATAGATCCATAAAATGTTCTAATTGTAGATCTTATAAATATCTACAAAAAAGTCCGCGACACACCATACCTATCTATGTCGAGTGAGGAACAACAACCATTTTTTTTATTTAAAAATCTTGCATTTTTTTTGGACTTCATTTAAACGCTTTTATTTTACTCATGCTATTAATCCTTATCAAAATAAATTATTTCATCACTAATGCTAAATAAACTATGTGAAAAAAGGTTCACGGTTACCGAAATCCACGCGGGCGAAGCTGCGGGCGGAAGCTAGTACAGCATAAGATGGAAGGTCTATATTAAACAAACGGTCAAACGAGGTCGTGTATCATACTGATCCACATTCAAAAGGTACATGTGAAGGTGAAGGTTAGAGGCCATAAATCTGTCGCCGCTGACCCTTTCAAGACGTACGGTCTTTTCTCGAGAACCTTCTATTGAAGATTTGCTTCGTAAATCCCGTGCTTATTATCTACATGATTTTGGATTAACTCCCATGTTCGCCAACGAAAAATTGGATTTTCTTTTGGGAAATTGTTGTATGCAGTATTAAGTTCAGTTTTAAGTTCCTTCCTACTTGTTTTAAGATATTCCTCTTCGTGTTCTTTTTTCTCCTAACTTGCCTTAGAATAGAAGAGGAATATGCTTTACACATCAATTAATAATTACATGAATACGGAATACAGATTTTGAAATGTGCAATGGCTGCTTGCGCTAAGTGCAATTTCTTCTAGGCAACATAACTTGATCTTCTGTCATGCTTACCCTCGAAAAAGTGTTAAAGGAACAATTTTTCCACTCGCTGTTTTTAGGAGACGTCCTAAATGTTGGGCGAAAACCTTATGCCGTGGAAAATATGAGGGTTGTTAAGTCGAGAATTCAGGTCAGAAGAGGTCGCCTCGTATCAGCGCGATCTGATGATGATAGGTGTGCATTGGAGGCGTGTCTTGTCTAGTCATAAGTTGAACAGTCTTGGACAGGATCTGAGCCTCCATTTTTGTTTCTTCTATATTTAAAAATATTACCAAATGTTTCCAGCAAATCAAATCGGTTGTTATATTCATATTTGAACTTTTCGGGACCCATTACTTTTTGGAGTGGTGTAGGTTGAACTTCACTACCCTGGCTCTCTATAACTATAAGTATAAATGGCTGTATGTAATGGACACGTCTAACGAATGAGTGAGGAACGATTGACGAAGAAGATATATTGAGCGAAAGTAGAGGGTAGAAGGATTCAGGGTAGACCGAGACTTACATATGAAGACCACGTAAACAGATTGCTCAAAAACGAAAAAGTCAAAAGTAATCGGGTACCCAGACGTACATGTATGAAACGATTGAGGAATCTGCAAAAAGCGAAAGAAGTTTGCATGGATCGCGAAGCCTGGCGACCTGTCCTCTTTGAGTGGGGTAGTCAGGGATACAGCGTGAAGATAGTTATTCAATAGATCCCCGAGTAATATGTGTGTAAATCTATGCCATAAACTATTTATAACACAACGACCGAAATAAGGTAATAACGTCACATTTGCAGTTTGCGTTACGTTTGGCCACGAAGTTCGAATGAAAGTTTTTAGGGTAGGCTGACTGCTAATAAGGAAAAGTGTCTAATACTCCCCAAGACCAAGTTATTTCTAATATTAACTTGTCGACTGAATATTTGGGCTGGGGCAATTTGTTACAGTTTATTGACTTGCCTTTCAAACGGACCTCTCCAAATACTCTCAATTGATTTATAGATGTTAAGTTGTTTGTTATAAGCGGTTGATATTTATATGGCGCCAAATGTGATGAGCAAAAATCTATCTAATCTAATAACTCTCTTGTTTTCTTTGTGCAAAAGATTCGCTTCTTTTTTCTTTACTACTGCATACAAGTAACGCACCCTTCACTATCGTTGCGAAGTAAACAGAAAATACAAAAAACCATTGATTGTTCGGTTGGTGTAAAAAGTACGTATAGATAGACATACCGACAGCAGCGCCACCTCCCTGGTACCTAATACTGCCGGTATTTTTAAAGTATCCAGTAACCCATCCATACTAATAATATGAAGCTGAGGAGTTAGTTTGTTTGGTTGAACGCACTGATCTCATCGTCTTATTTGAAGTATCTTTTTGTGTTTTAAATGCCGCGTCGACAGTTGAACGTAGAAAATATTAACTTAATTTTTTTGCTTTGCTTAGCCCTTCAGGAATAAAGGCGTGACATTATGTATTATTTCTCTCTAGCGGATAATCGTAGCGACGCGACGTGGAGTAGTTGTTGATTAATTACATTTTAAGAGATAGACGCAACGAAAGGAATCTTTATCATTCGTAAAGCTTTATATATTAGTATATAAATGCTTATCAGTTTCCTAGATCCTAGAGCACAACCTTATATTAGCTTAATTTTAGGCTTGACGATGCGGTATGAGAATGTCCAAAAAAAATTAAGATAATAATTTATTATGTTCAACTAGCCGACGCGGCTCCGCCTGCATGGGGAATTTTCCCCTTCCCGTTAACCACAGGGACTTGTTCCATTTTAACGTGTCAAATATATTTTAAAAAAATTCAATCTTCGATACAAACCTTTGTAGATCTCACAATATTTGTTCCAACCCTAGAACCGTGCGTCAGCCGACACTAAACTAAACCGCCACCAATGTGTAATTGAATTAACACTCCTACGTTTTTGTTCCAGGTAAGACCCGCAAACCTCGTAAAAATTGACGACGCGGAACTAAGCATGGTGTAAACTGTACAATCACAGGTAAGGCGTCTAGGTCAAGGGAAGAGAATTCGCGGTACAGAGGTGTAACTGTTAGTTATTACTTATTACAACTTCTGTTTCTGTTATTTAGGGCGGGACATGGTTTTCACTAAAATCCTACATAACGCGAAAGTTTATAAGTATGGATGTTTGTTACTCTCTTACGCAAAATCTAGAGAAAGGACTTTGATGAAACTTTACGATAATATAGCTAATACATATCATAATAACACATAGGCTACTTTTTATCCCGGGAACTAGGTCCTATGGGAAATGGAAACGGGAAAACTTCACCACTCATTTGGAGCCACGGGCGTCAACTAGTAATATAATAATTCTTCTTTTCTTGGCTAGTCTATTTGTCGAGGAAGGCTTTGTATCTTTACGCTGGTACTTAGGAGAGCGGAGCAGTAACTTTGAAATTAACAAGTCGGACAATTTTTTCTCATGTTACCTAGTATAAATGTGTGGTATCCATTCAATACGGTCGGATTTATCGGTCGGGAGGTTGAAGATGTCACGGTCGAAGCAGCAGGGCTCAACATCAACATATAACTGACAAACATATATCTAAATACATACTATAGGTTCTAATGAACATCCAAGCTCCGGATCACACAAATATTTGTTCCGATCTGGGATTTGAACCTGTGACTGTGAGTCGAAGTATACTACTACCGCTACGCCACTACGGTATTCAATGAACGTTAAATTTGAAAACCCCTGAAAAGTATTTTTTATCGCCAAAGCGTTCATCTAGTACCTGCGACTCCGCCCGCATAGCGAAGTTTTGCCGTTCACGTTTCTCCCAGGAACATGTTTCCCGTGATAAAAGTAGCCTATAGCACTCTGGGATAGAACATATTTCTAACAGTGGAAGGATTCTCAGTTCAAAATCGGTTTAGTATATCCTGAGATTACCCCTACAAACTCACACACAAACTTTACATCTTTATAATATTAGTATACATAAAATACTTTCGCCTCTGTGTTGAATTGGGGTGACCTGAATATATTGAGTAGGGTCATACTTATTACTAAAAGCTTTGGCACGATGTATGACGTTTATATTCATTACGATATCTCCGGTCCACATGAGTGTTCACCATCTTCGAAAGTCGCGTTTTGTTCGTTCTTTCATTGAACTGGATGTTCACCGAAAGATAGAAAATGACTGGTTAATTCCAGAATCCCCACCGATGGTTCCCCACCAGTGGGTGTTGTAACCTTTTTGTACAGAAATCCTCTTCTAGGCTGAATTTATTTAAGTAGTGGCGATTCCTAAAAAAAAGGGTTATTATTCCCACTGGTGGGGAATAGTCGGTTGGGATTTCTGGAATAAACCGATCCAAGGGTTTATGACTGATAGTCCATTTTCAGATGAGCATTTTCTTTTGTATCTGTTTGTTGTCTAAATGTTGAATTTTCGACAGATTTTCATGAGCTTTGGCAGAGGTAGAGCAGAGAAATAGAGATATTTGAATTATAAATCACCTGTTAGGTGGGACAAAAACGCACACGGTGAAATGTGGGCTTATAACATGCCTCTGCCATCCCTTCGGGGATAAAGGCGTCATTGATTGATAAACAATAGGAGCATACACCAAGGTCTATTGGTACTACTGACGTCTGAATAAGTACGCTATGGTCTTCGTTAGATAAATGAAAAACCAGAAAGCAATGAGAGCCGATAGAGTCACCCCTAGAAAGGCAAAGGACATCATGAGTACCCATCTTTTGTTGTTGAACTACTATTATCATATATACTATTGATCAGGACTTAGCTGCTGAAAAGAGTGTTCATAGCACGGGGATCCATCCTAGTTCTTTCAGCATTCTTTCTTCAGCAGTAAAATCCTGAACCAATAAAACCTAAGTAATCATTGATCTCATCTTCAAAGACATTCATGCATCAGGTCGTTATTGAAGAATCGCTCTTGCCCTTCTTTAAAACGCTCACTGACTTTTATCTCATGGGAGTCATATCCACCATGTGGGTTCCTTAAAGAGTTGGAGCCTCGTCGGTTGGTTTAGCAGGTTCTCCTAGGTAAATGAACCGCAAAACGTTAACGCGTTGTTATTTTTTTTGGAAAATTTAATTGAATACCCTTTTTGTAAATTTTTAAAAATTTTAGAAATTTGTTTAGGGTATCTTTTCTTTTTTGGGCCTTAAAATAGTAGAGACTACGAAACGAAGACCTAGATTAATTTTGCTAGGTGTACCTTCGGACATTTCAGAGGAATCAGTGTTCAAATGCTCATTTGAACAAAATCTTGCTGATAAGCACCCGAGCCTTACTAGTGACGAGTTCCTAAGTTCAGCCAAATTAAGACAAATGCTGCTCCCACAAGAACGAATTTTTATTAATTGGACATCATGCCCAGTCAGGGATTTTACACTTGTAACAAGATGTTATAAGTGTCAACAGTATGGGCACTCGGCTAAATACTGCCGCAATAGCGATCCATCTTGCGGACATTGCGGAAGCGTTGGCCACTCCCTAAAGGAGTGCTCGGTGCGTTACCAGTCAGCAAAATGCGCAACCTGCAAGCGCTTTAATAAGCCCAACAATCACAGTACCGGCGACAAACAGTGCCCTGCTCGGAAAAGTGCCCAGGATCGTCACCTAGAGTCAAGCGCCTAAAGCGCCGTATCAAATAGCGTGTTTATTGTCCACAAATAAATAAGTGAACAATGGATAGTGTGACTTGTGAAATCAAAGGTTTAGGTGATAAAGATTCGTTTATGTGTTCTCCTTATGAATGTGAGATGTTAATAGGTAACAAAACTTCATATATTAAAATATTCCATATGAACATGCGCAGCCTAAATTTTAATCAATTGTTAGTTTTACTAGAGAATATTAAGTGTACTATGGACGTTATAATTCTTTCTGAGTGTTGGTTAAGAAAAGTGTCTAACATGCCATCGATTTCGGGTTATGACTCACATTATACTAATAACTAAACAGAAGCAACTTATATTGTGAAATTGAACACCCTAAACTTACCGAGGGAACTGCATTAGTATGCAAATTTAAAAATGACATTGCAGTGGTATCTGTGTCTTCGTTTCAAAATACAGAAATATTTACAAATAGTTTGTCTTAACTGATTCGTAAATTATCATCGTATAAAACCGTATCTGTTCTTGGTGATATGAACATCGATATCTTGCCGGAAAAGCAATGCTCAGCTGCTGACCAAACGATCACGTTATGTTAAAAACAAAACTATGTTCTAAAAGATTGGTAATTTCATCTACAGTAAAAGACCACTACTGCACTATTCTTTGCATAGAAAATCCTAACCGTAGTAAAAATCGTGGTCCTACATAAAGCACTTAGACTTGCAGGCAGCATTAAATGAAGTCAAACAAATCGATATAAGCGAATTAAAGGCTATAACCGACCCAAATACGTACGCTGATACACTGATTTCTAAGCTTCAGATGACCATACAAAATAACACTTCCACAAAACGAACTTCACTAAAAAATCAAATCATTAAACTTTGGATAACTCCAGGACTATTAAAATGTATACGGAACCGTAACAGATTGCACCTTAAAGTAAAACGCAACCCGAGTAATGAGTTGCTAAAAATAACATACACACGATATCGAAATTTTTGTTGTAGGTTGTTAAATAAGTTAAAAAAGGCCTACGAATCCGATCTGTTTAAAAAAAGCAGGGAAAGATCCGAAGGTTAATTGGAAAACAATTAAATTGGTCACAAACATGACCAAAAAATCCGGCCCATCAACTAAATTACTCAGTGACACTGTCAATCCCAAAACATCTGCCAATCTTGCTAACCATTTCTTTGACACTATTGGAGAACAACTCTCTAAGAACATCACGGACATCACTAATCCCATTCCATTACCATCCAACATATTTCCTAAGGCCAGCTATCTAAATTCAATTGCTCTACTAGAAACCGACAATGGCGAGATAGAAAGCTTATTGATGTCACTAAAAAACTATTGCGCCCCGGGTTGGGACAACATCTCAGTTGCCTTTGTTAAGGGTGCAAAATCTGTCCTGGTTCCTCTCATAACTCAGTTATGTAACTTGTGCATTAGCAATGGCGTGTTTCGAAGAGCACTTAAGCCCGCACTCGTGCACCCAATCTATAAAGAGGTAGGAGATCAAAGTAATATTGAAAACTATCGACCTATTTCCGTTCTAAGCATCTTGTCCAAGATCCTGGAAAAGGTGTTAAATAGAAGATTATTAGATTATCTTGAAGATGAGAACACACTCTCGAACAATCAGTACGGTTTTCGTAGAAACAGGTCTACAGAAGACGCCGTTTCTAGATTGACTGAAACTGGTCTCCAGAACTTTGTATAAAAAGTATAAATGTGTCGGGATTTTCCTTGATCTAAAAAAAGCCTTTGACACAATATCCATACCATTGCTTTTAAAAAAGCTAGAGACTATTGGCATTAGAGGAATATCACTTGAAATTTTTCGCGATTATTTAGATGCCCGGACGCAATGTACAATTATTAATGGTGTCACTAGTGAGACTGCCCAGCTATCCAGATGTGGAATCCCACAAGGTAGTGTCTTAGGTCCTACTCTCTTTCTGATTTACATAAATCATGTCAGCTCTGCTTTTCCGGATGCTCCATATTTACTTATGCAGATTACACGGCCCTAATAGTAGAAGGTAGGACGTGGCAAGAAGTGCAGACAAAGTCTAAAGAGGTTATGAAACTAGTGACCAACTGGTTTTCAAATAACCTTCTCACCTTAAACCTGTCGCCGCCAATGCTACGTCCTGGGACCAAGGTTTTATAACATCGCTAATAAACATTTAAGCATATATTCATTGGCAAAATATAATTGCAAAAAGGTGCTTACCGATTGGTTACTACAGCAAAATTATGATATTACTGAGAATCGTCTACGGGTTCAATGTTAAATAATATCTTTATCTAAATGTAGTTAGTGGTGTATTAATTATTTTTCTTATATTTATTTTATATATCTAGGTATTTAGTTCTCACTCTTTGTAAGCCTGTATATGAAAATCGCCTGACGTAAGAAACCTGGTGACCTAAAAATACAGATACTATTGTATCTAGTTAGGCACCAGTCCCCTAATTATTAGATTTTAATTCATAAGTAAACTATGTATTAACTAATACACTGCTTAGAAAGTAAGATTTATAACAATGTCTGGGAGAATAAAGAAATTTATTTTTTGTGAATTTCCATTTAATTTCGCATGTTCAGAACCAATTGTTTTGAACATGCGAAATTAAATGGAAATTCACAAAAAATAAATTTCTTTATTCTCCCAGACATTAATGGATTTGAAACTAAGGTACTACTACTATTTTTTGTTTGTTTCAACATGAATTAATGTATGGTAATATAACAAATACCTATAGATAATCCTTATCGATGTAAATACAAAGTGTGGTTTAGTTACGTACATTTCAGTTATTATTTAAAGTCTAAAATTATGAAACTCGTTCGAAATTAATTTAACGGTTTTAAATTATTATGGACTCTCGCGAGGTCTACGACTCTCTTTAGTTACTACTTTTATTCCAAAGGTTTTATTGAAAAGGTTTTACGTTTTTCTACGTACATTTTCGTTTTAAATAAATTATATTTCTAAATTCAATACCTGTGACTTCACCACACCGCTGTCACTTTTAATTAACGTAATTGAAAACCGTCATCCGCCATATTGTTCTATGTTTAATTTTCGTAAGTGTTTTATTGCAGCCGGCAGTTATAGCGCGGCAAGTACCTAGGTAGCCCTTTTGATGAACAAAAGTAATTCAATTTATTTTGAAATCGTTGACTTAAAGAACTGACAATGAAACATACCACGGACATTTTGAAGAGAATTGGGGACCATTACCGCTATTGAAAATTACTTTTGTTGATGGAAAATTTCCTTTGTTAGTTGATTTATGAGCGGGGTTTTTTTTTATTTGTATCATAATAGAGTTTCTAAAAGGAATGTTTATTTCTCTGACTTGAGTATATTATCTACACGCAGGCTTCAGTTACAGTAAGAACCGGCTCACGTAAATCTGAGATATACACATGAAGCAGCAAAGGTTTTTTAGAACCTTTGCTGCTTCATTAGCACAGGACTTATGATTGTTTTTATAGTTATATACAGATCTGATCAGCTTAGTAGAATTTTTGCATACAGCAAAAATTTCGACTAAGCAGAATATTCAATTTTAAGTTAAATTTTGTTGAGGGCTCGTCACCGTGTTTTAATCTATAATAGGTAAACATACAAATAATAGTATTTTAATAATACTAAAAGTATTAGGTTGTCATAAGTGGTGGATTAAATTAAATCTTTATTAAGTTATTTTATACATTTTATTTTTGAGGTCGGTTTTTTTAAACGCAGTTTTTTATTTTTATTTTGTGCGTATGTTTTGCAATAGCTGTGACATCTTTGTGCTGGCCTCAAAGACTTTATGTTAATTTTTTTTGATTTTTTTTTATTGTTGGGACAACTCACACAACGCCATCTGATTCCAAACTAAGCAAAGCTTGTACTATGGTAACCAGATAACTGATAAACATATTTATATATTTCTAAATACATACATATTATAGATAAATAACACCCAGACATAGAATAAACCATCGTGCTCATCACACAAAGTTTTATCCTAGGTGAGAATTGACCCCACGACCTCTTGCGTAGCAGTGGGATACACTTCCACCGCGCCACAGAGGCAGTCAAATTATTAATACCTATATGTTTATTTCAATTCTTTTTTCATCATTATTATTATTTAAATTCGTAAATACAATGGATCATAATATTGCCTATCTAAATGAAATCTAAATGAACTCAAAATATTAAATTTGAATGTTTATTCTTTAATATTAACTATACAAATTTAATATTTTGAGTTTATTCCGATTTAGTTGATGTTCATTAAATTATGTATTAGTAAATGAGTTAAATAAAAATGCACACAAACTCAAAATTATTTTAGTTATTTATAACGCCTTATCCCCGAAGGAGTGAGAAAGGCTTATTATATGCCCACTTTTCACCATGCGTATTCCTGTCCCACGTAATAGGTGGTGAGGCCATTGCCGTGTTGAAATAAACAGACGCAGATTGTGGCTACCTACTATTGAAAATTTTCAAGCTGTCCATAAGGCCTTCAACTGGACTTAACGACTGCCATGAAACTGGCAACCGGGACCAACGGCTTAACGTGCCTTCCGAAGCACGGAAACGCTCGCAAATGTAATTGCCACAAAGTGGACCCATGTGTGACCAGCCATAGCGAGAGTTGCTTAACGCAGTGATCGTTTAGAGAACACTGAGTCCGCGGGACTACGAGCGCTTCTTATAAAATTAAATAACTTCTAATGTACACTCATAAATATCAAATACACATTATACCAGGCTAATGATATATTCGCAGTATAATTTAATATTCTCAATATGGCAATAATGATTCAATCATTCCGTATAGTGAATACTTTGAAGCAAGGTAGGAAATATATCAAGTTGAGACTGCCACGTTCCAGCAACTTGTCCAAATTTATTTGCTGACGTACCCCAACTTGTAACTGGACAAACGTGACTGGGATTTGGAGAAAGTATTTGCGCTTGAGGAATATACGTTGTTGTGAGGAATTTAGTGCACTGTCACATAACCACTTAAGGTTTTTTAATAGTGTATTTTTCTTTCGCATATCTATTGCATGGATACTTTGGCACAATTTTTTGAAGTGAAACTTCTTTGTTGACGTTGAGAGATAAGCTGTAAAAAAATCGTCACGTTTTTCGGTTACGCGCCATGTTGTTTTGAAGTTAAACTTCTTTATCGACGTATGGGAGAAAATTTATAGCATATATATATATATATATTATATAAAAAAATGTAGAGAATTTTCACTTCTTACCTGTGTGCTCTTACAAATAGTTTTTCTTCAACCAATGCTAAAGATTGAGATTGCAAGCTACTGGATACTGCGAAAAAACCTGCCCTGTTGTCTTTAGTAATCCATATCGGCGTTTGGTTTATTGCATACATACATTCTTCCCCGATTCGGATTTTTGCTTTCTTCTCGAACCCCTTCCAAACCACTCCACACTTTTTGATCAAATTTAACCATAATGCGACATTAGCCATAGATGGTTTAGAAAAAATAATGTCGAAAATCGGACATACCATGGAGGAATAATCACCGAAAGAAAAATTGACATCGTCAAAATAACTCTAACTTATACTATACTTATAGTAAACTGGGTAGCTGTACCAATGTCGGTGAGCTGATACTGTGTGTGTGACTTACTGCATATTCTAAAAGTTTGTAAGTATGGATGTTTGATACTCGTTCACGTAAAAAACTACTGAACGGATTTTAATGAAACTTTGACAATAATTATAGCTTATACATCAAAATAACACATTATCTACTTTTTATCCCGGGAACAAGTTCCTGTGGAAAACGGGAACGGGAAAACTGCATCAGGCCGGCGGAGCCGCGAGCGCCAACTAGTTCTATATAAATGCCATGGCCCAATGGTTTATGTTGAACTATGTATCGTAGAGATGGGGATTAAGTGTTAGGGGCCACACCGAAATCTCCGGACCCTAGCGACCTCACCTGCGAGCGGTGCACCTGCTAACTCAGGACGAGACAACTACGCAGGCGCCCTCATAGGGGATCAAACCGCATTCGCTACCAATAATGCTGACGGTAGAAACTAATCGATAGCTGCTTCTTTTTTTTAAGTTTATTCAAGCAGGTCACAAAGTAACACTTATGAACGTCAAGATTAGTCCTTCTACATTTACAGTTAATACCAGATTCGCAAAGCAATAGGTAGAGCCTGAGGAAGAACCTAGCAATAAATCTCATCTCATAGCTACTCTTTTTAAATCGCCGGTGATTACTTTAGTTTTCTTTACATGATATTTAAACAAAAAACAAAAAAATCATTATATAAACAATGATTATAGTTCTTTTTGTACAAAGTCATTACAGTTTATACAAAAAAAAGACGTGTGGAACTCAGAGACTGCTGCGGTAAAGCTATTGCATAGCATACCTTTGTTTTTCTTTGATATTAATTAAATTTACACAAAAAAAAAATTCTTACCTCCACCCCCAGCATCACCCTCACTCCTCACCCTCACCCTCACCCCTCACTCTCACCCTCACCCTACCCTCACCCTCACAGTCACCCTCATCCTCACCCACACACTCACACTCACTATCGTCACGTCTAGATCCGTGCGAGCTTCGTACAATCGTACCATATAATATATGTACATACACGTTAAGCCAACGCTCGGCCGTGCTCGGTGAACTTCGTGTGACCTCGGATCTTGGGTTTTTTTCCTTACGGAATTTCTTGATTATAGCCCACTCAAAGCCCGCGATAAAAACTATGCAATAGCTTAAAAAAATTCAAAACAAATCTAGCAACCAAATATAAGTGGCTGCCATGCTCCGTATCTAGGTAGAGTTTGGAAGCAACTGGGTACTTCCAGTAGCTTCCAAACTAAGATGAAAAAAAGAAGATATTGAGACCATTTAATCTTGGCACCGCACTTTTAAATCTTGAAGTACACACATCGACTCGTATCGCCATGCACCTCTGCTTAATAGAAGGTTCAGGTGCAATAGCTTTACCGCGGCAGTCCCCTAGTGCCAAACGACTTTTTTTTTTTAATTTGCTCGACTACGCGAAATATATTACATTGTCTTGGTTCACGTGATTTATCAGGATAACGCCAAAAAAGTCGATACGTTCCAGTGTTTGCTGTTGAGATAGCATTATTTTCCTATGAGTAGCAATATTTTTCATTGAGTTCTTTCAATCACCTGCAAGCTGCTACTACCATATTCAATAGAACAAGTGCATCATAGGCAAAAGTTGATTTATACTCATAAATGACGGCGCTATGAGATAACAAATGTGTGTTTGGATGTTTTATATGTCTGTATTGAGAAATATCTAAAAATGTTTATCAGTTGTCTAGAGCTCATACTACAAGCTCGATTTATTTGAAATAGATGGCTCTGTTAAAAAAACAACAGTTTTTATTTCCGGTTATGACGGCTCTCTCTTTTGAACTAACTTTCTATCAGGTCGGTGGCGTCATTCTATGTGCTAAATACAGTAAAAAAGTACATAAATACAGGAACTCAAGTGGCTCCCGATCCGCCTTCGCAGAAATACTCGAATTGTGTGCCTTCTTTACAATATCTTATACAATCCAAAAACCCCTTGTTACCTGAAGGAGCGATTCTCATTTACACGATCTCCTGATGCTCCTTGCAGGTCTCACCTCCGCTCCAACCTCAAATTCCCTGTCCACAAAACTGACTTCTATTCTTATTCCTTCACTGTTCATGCAGTCAGATTATGGAATTCCTTGCCGCCAGTCATCAGAGAAAGTTGTACTATCTCTTCTTTCAAAAATAGAGTCCGTGAACACTATCTTTCCTCGTTATCCTGATCTTTCGATAATGTGTATATTATATTATGTGTATATTATATTGTGTGTATGTACTCTCATTTCTTAAAACTTTCTTACACATTTCTACCCTTTTAATGATTTCTTGATTCTCTCCTCTCGCCGGTCTGCTGGAAGAGATTTCTTTAAGAAATAAGCAGTACCGTTGTACAATTTTCCTGCTATTTTCAATTTTATATTATAATTTGTGTACATAAATTGTTAAATAAAAAAAAAATAAAAAAAATACATATTGTCACAACTTTATAATATATAAAGGGGGGATAAAGGGGGATAGAGGCGTACTATACGCCCACATTTCACAGTATGCATAAAAAAGTACATACAGCCGAATTGATTACCTCCTTGTGTGAAAGGTTTGAAAATCTGTTTGACAGTCGATTGACCCGTCTATTTTACTTTATTAATGTAGGTAATATTTTATTAAATTTTATTGCAGTTCCTTGCAACTAACTAACTATCTTCACGCTGTATCCCTGACGGGGTAGTCAGAGAGGACAGATCGCCAGGCTTCGCGATCCATGCATACTTCTTTCGCTTCTTCGAGATTCATCAATCGCTTCATACACGCACGTCTGGGTATCCGAGTACTTTTGACCTTTCCGTTTTTGAGCAATCTGCTCACGTGGTCTTCATATGTAAGTCTCGGCCTACCCTGACTCCTTCTACCCTCTACTTTTGAACAATATATATTCTTCGTCAATCGTTCCTCACTTATTCGTTGGACGTGTCCAAACCAACGGAGCACGCCCTTTTCCAGCTTAACGCTGACACTTTCATTCAAACCTGCCATATTGCGTATCACTTCGTTACGTATTCGGTCGGCCAAAATTACGCCGCACAATTTTCGAAGTGATCGCATCTCCAAAGCATTCAATTTACTTTCATGCATCTGCTGACATACCCAGGTTTCACTACCGTAAAGCAAAGTTGGCACTATGCGTTATGAATAGCCAGTCGTGCTTCTTTTACGATGCTTTGTCGCTTTACTAACTGGGACAAAGCACCGTTAACTTTGTTTCCGGCAGCTACTCGCCGTTCTACATCCGAATCACATCTTCCATCCGCGCTAAACATACTTCATAAATACACAATTTCATTCACTTCCACAGTTCCTTGCAAGACAAGTTAAATGTTTGACCGGTAAATTGACAAGTCTACTAGCTGACATTGCTTTAGAATTAGAACGTTTCTCACGTATTAAGTGATATATTATGATGTTTTTTGTGTTTGTAATCGGCTGATTGAATGTAGCGACGAAGTGTACGTGTTGACTCTCGATAGCTACAGAAATGGGCCCAACTAAAATTGATACTTCTTAAACAAAAATGGGTGCAAAGGGGGTCTTAGAAGGTTTTTTAAAGGTTGGGCAGTGCAGGTTAATCTTTAGTGTAGGAATTATATAAACAGCACTTTAATATCAATCAAATATAATTAATTGTACGTGCTCTATCTAATAGGTTTGAAGTCGGTGCCAATCCCTAAAAAAAAATAAAACATATTATTTTATGTTTTATTTTTTTAGGGATTGGCACCGACTTCAAACCTATTATAAAACATAAAAAAATTAAACATATTATTTTGTTTTATTTTTTTTAGGGATTGGCACCGACTTCAAACCTATTATGAAACATAAAAAAAATAAAACATATTATTTTATGTTTTATTTTTTTTAGGGATTGGCACCGACTTCAAACCTATTATAGATAGAGCACGTACAATAAATTATATTTGATTGATATTAAAGTATTAGATTTGCATAAGAGATGTATTAAATTAAATCTTTATCAAGTCATTTTACACATTTTAGTTTTTGAAGTCGGTTTTTATAAACGTAGTTTTTATTTACTATTTAATATAATAATTTTTTATAATTTTTTGTAACTATCGAGCAGCAATATTTAAATGAATAGTTGATTTTCTTTTGATAAACAATAAAAACATAAAACTTATATATAATGGTTACTATACTAGAAATACAACTGTATAATAATGCCTTTTATATTATGTTATTATTAAATTATATTCAGTATTATCTCAGCAATCGGTGTTTTATTGTCTCTTTTATGTCCACCCTACTAAATAAATAAATAAAATAAAAATATCTTTATTTCGGCGCTTACAAAATGCACTATTTAAAATATTTAAAGCGACCACCGGTTCGGAACGCGGCCCACCTGAGAAGAACCGGCAAGAAACTTAGGAAGGCTTTTTTTTTGAGGGCCTATTTACAATTTAATATTATTTCACTTTGCCAGCAGATCATTTCCAGGCGTCCCTGTCCTGCAAATAGTCTGTAACGGAGTAAAAACCTTTTAAACTAAGTACCTACATCATATGTCTCCAGAATTTGACACAAAACAGGGGGTCGTCTGGGTGATTGGAAGATTGTTTCTTCCGCGAATTTAAATTTACTATTCAAAAAAAATTTTACTTCTAAAATAATCGTGAATGTGCACCTTTACTTATTCAGTGTTGACTAATACGGTATCTAATAGCATTTGACGCGATCCAACATGGCTATTGGCGTGCACTTTTTATAGTTATAAATAATTCCCAGCCGAGCACTCGTTCATCTATTTAAAAATACCAATATTTGTACGTAATTGGACTTGTCGCCATATATGTAAGTACTTTACTAATACTGCTGCAATTAATATTCAGATAGATAGAAACCATTGCGTACTATCTAAGTCCAAATCTAGTGGCGTTTAATATTGCACAATTATGTACTTTTAAAGATGGTTGCTAGGTGTATTGTTTTGTTTGATTAACATTTTGGTAATGACGAACCTAAAGATAATACAAAAGTCCGTACTTCTTTCAGCTCCGTCACTCTTGTCGCCCATTTACATAATGTGTTTCTTATCTATGGTAATGGGGGCGGTATTACAAAATTTTGTATTTAATATGGGACACTTTTTACACAGCGCCCTCTAGCCCAAAGTAAGCTAATATAAGCTTGTGATATGGGATCTAAATAACTGATAAACATACTTTAACAATTCTGAATTCATACATATTATACATAACAAACACTCAAAATCCGAAACACACATTTGTGGATCACTAAGATATTTGTTCCGACCCGGGAATCGAACCCAGGACCTCAAGCGTGGCAGTCGCATACACTACCACTGCGCCACCGAGGCAGCCAAACAGTGCGGTGTTACGTATTTGTGTTATACTATGGTCTTTTGATGCAATAGAAAATTTGTACAGCTTCACGTCATGCAGGAAGTGAAAGAAGCATGTGTGGATCGCGAAACCAGGTAGTTTGTCCTCTTTGACTACCTATCCCATCAGCGCAGCATAGTAGTTGTACTGTGCCGGGTTGTTGTTGCCTCTGTGGCGCGGTGGGAGTGCATCCGACTGTTACGCAAGAGGTCGTGGGTTCGATTCCCACCCAGGACAAAACTTTGTGTGATGAGCACGATGGTTTATTCTGTTTCTGGGTGTTATTTATCTATAATATGTATGTATTTAGAAATATATAAGTATGTTTATTAGTTATCTGGTTACCATAGTACAAGCTCTGCTTAGTTTGAAATCAGATGGCGTTGTGTGAGTTGTCCAAATGATATTTATTTTTATAGTACAAAATAAAAATGGCTTAATAGTTTTAAACGTCAATAAAGATAATATTTCCACTAGATACTCTGTAATCATAGCGCGATGCAGACTTCTTAATATTTAAGTAGTATTCGTTTGCTCTTTCGCTTTGTGGCGTTGGTCGCCACATCACCCCAGAGAAACTTAATGTTACTTGTAATGTATTGTGAGTATTCCACTGATCCTAATGAGTCGGAACTATATACCGTTAATCCTAGTGAGTCGGAATTGTATATGGCTGATTCCAGCAAGTTGGAATTGACTAGTGCTAGTCCCAGCAAGTGAAGTCTGCCAGTGTTGCAGTTTGCGGTGCTGCGGTGAGGTAACTAAGTGAGTCGGTATGGTGGTTGCGTAGGCGCTGGTTGCTGCGAAGATGGCAGAAATGTGCTATTCATAAGGCTGGACCGGTCGATGCTAGCTTGTGGTATCCCCGATGAAGCCGAAGATATTGACTGATTGAGATTTATTTACAGTCCATCTGGAGTGCTGTAATCGTGGCGATGTGCTGCTTGATGTGATCTATGAAGACTCCAATTCAAGTTTCCAATTACGTCAAAGTCGTCACTGTGGAGGAACGGGATGAAATATTTCTTCGACTAGGCAAAGTGATTACGCCTCGGGCCGTTGATTAGTGGATTACGTTGAGCTATTTATTGCGTAAATAGGGATTGGGTGTAAGGGACCAAGATCTCTGGGCCCTAAGCAATATCATCTGCTAGCGTTGCACCTACTAACCAACGGACGAGGTATCGATGCTGGCGCTCTCACGGTGTTAGAAGGTTAGATGACAGTCGCTCACAACAATGCTTAAATCAACATTTAAACCATATCTGCTTCCTAGCAGTCAAGTATACACGTCGGTTAAGACACGTCCAACGAATGAGTGAGGAACGATTGACGAAGTATATATATTGTGCGAGAGTAGAGGGAAGCAGGAGTCAGGGTAGGCCGAGACTTACATACGAAGACCAAGTAAGCAGATTGCTCAAAAACGGAAAGGTCAAAAGTACTCGGATACCCAGATGTGCGTGTATGAAGCGATTGATGAATCTTGAAAAAGCGATAGAAGTATGCATGGATCGCGAAGCCTGGCGATCTGTCCTTTCTGACTACCCCGTCAGGGATTCAGCGTGGAGATAGTATAGTAAGTATAGTATAGCAGTCAAGTAAAAGTAAATCCCGGACTCCAAATACACATCGTGTTTGGAAGCAAATGGAAATACATTTCTTAAGATGAAAGCATAAATTTATTGTATAAATCTTTCTTCAGTGCGAGAACTCGCATAGTACGATGTAGGCCTTTTAATATTGATGTAGTTCGATTACTCCTCGCTATATGGAGCTGATAGCTACTCTCGCTATCTCCGTTCGTCGTTAACATACGTAAAGTCCAACATTTATTTATTTACTAATTTATTTATTTATCTATCACACATTATCCCCGAAGGGGTGGCAGAGGCATAAATATTGTATGCCCACTTTTCACCATGTGTATTCCTGATCAACGTAATAGGTGAGCCCATTGCCGTGTTAAAATAGACAGACGCAGGGCTGTTGAAATTTTTCAAGCCGCCCATTAGGTCTTCAACTTGACTTAACGACTGCCATGTTACTGGCAACCGGGACCAGCGAAGCATGGAAACGCTCGCATATATAAATGCCACAAAGTGGTCAACCATCCGAGGACCAGCCATAGTGAAAGTTGCGTAACTCAGTGATCGTTTACAGACACTGAGTCTGCCTGGGCCAAGGGAGCTTATTTCAAAATTTGGATAATATTTGTTTATTCAGGAAGTCATTTGTCCCGTATTACTCATCCTAAGTATGTAGTAAACGGGTTATAGGCTAAACAGTCAGTGCGATAGTGTTTGTAAATAATATAGTATATCCTATTCATGTAATAAGCTTTGATAAAACCGTACCCTTCACTGGCAATAGACAGTAATATAACAAGCTGAAAATGAAGTCAATCTTGTAAGCAATTTACCGCATTGGCTGTAAAAATAAGGGGAACTATTAACCTCTTCTTTCATTTATCATTCTGTTTCTTCGGTCTGCATATTTATTTCGGCGCCTCGGTGCCTATATAGGCACCGAGGCTCTGTAAAGCTATTTGTATATACAAATAACTTTACAGAGCCAGCTATTGTACACTTATTACTTTTCAATGTTTCAAAATAATATTTGCCTAAAATACCCAGCCTTTTATATCCCAAATGGAGATTAAGGTAGAAATAATCGTTTAGTACCATAATGTCCACTTCCCAAAAGGAGTACATCCCAGACAGACTTCTCCCAAAATGACCACTTCCCGTAATGACTACTTTCTCAGATTGACCACTTGCCATTTCGTCCACTTCCCAAAATGACCACTTAATACTTATAAACTATGGTATGCACATTAGTCGGTTTTAGATCTCGTATCTCGTAGAGATTTCTTATTTGTATTCAATACATACAATACATACAATAATATTGAATACTCTACCAGCGAACAGGTTACCATTCTCTAAACGATCTCTGGTATACCCAAATGTACGTAAGCCAAACTTCTGCAAACAAACGTCGCTCCCAAAAAGGTTAGAAAGAATCAAATAAAACCTGTATACCTCGACACGTAGCCTTAAAAAAGTAAGTAAGTATTTATTATCACACGATTATGACATGAAAATGTGTAAACTCACTATTACCGCAGACAAGGATGCACGCTCCGACAAAAATGGTCGCCCATTTTCATAATTTACCCATGTGAAGTCGATGTAACGCCCGTTTCATTTCACTTTTTTATAAAACCAGGAAGAAACCCCGCTTGAGGGATGATAGCATCAGGAAAATGAAACAAACCACAATACCATTGCATATATTTTAAACAGTATAAGCATATAATAAAATATATTTAGGATCAGGCGTTACTTGTGGCATAAATTTATCGTGGAACGATACTTAAGAAGGGTAGAAGAATTACAAGATCTAAGAACTACCTTAACTTATACTCGAAGAAAGAAGGAAAATAGGGTGTCGCCAAAGGTTTTGTGTATTTTTTTCTACTTCTTCGTATTATACTTGTTCAAAGGCAGCTGGTAGACTAACAACCTGAACAGCGAGGGCTGTTCAGGTTGTTATATTGTGTAATTTCTACTTGACAACGTGACATTCTTTCGCCTTATGTTTCGCCTTCACACGTGTTATCCTCAAGACTGCGGCATCGAATGTATTGCGTCATCTTCTGCCTCGTTCTTATCGTTCCATGTCGTACAGTACTAAATTACGTTGTCCTTGATTAAATGTATTCGTCTTTTTTTTGTTTGAAACCACCATTGGACAAAAGTACTGGGAGTTCAGTTAAAACGGTGGGCAGTACTCCAGGAGCTCACTTATTCGGCACGACTTCTTACAACACAAATCTACGATTCCTTCCTGTCTCTTCGCCACCAGTTTCTCTGCAAAACGTTCGAACCACGGCCAGCTTTCGTCCTCGGAGTCGTATAAAGCCATTATCGCGTTGCCGGAGTCCTCACGACGCTTATGTAATGTCCCACTCTTGTAAGCGTCGCACAGTATTATCAGTTGCCTCGACAATTTGGAACCACATGCACGAACCCTGTCTGATAAGTCACTTTTGCAGACCGTCGCAAGGGCCAAGATAATGAGTATGTTGTATGACTTCATCGTGGTTATGAAGATCCTCGACTGTGCTGTTTTCTGATCAACTGTGACTTTTATAGTGGGGGATGGTTCATTAATATTCGATGTTGTTACGCAGATTAATGCTAATGAGATCTCAAGGAGTATGGAAGGTAATATATTCATATTTCAATATGTCTTAATATTCATAAAGTTTAAAGTGTGTTTGTTTGTCCATTTTTACGTTGCAAGTTAGTATTGAACGGACATGATTGATTTTAAATGAGAATATAGACAGGTCTAGACTGCGACATTGAATAATTTAATAATGAGTATCATAAAATTTCGTTTGTAGCGTAGCAAAATTATACGCGAGCGGAGCCGCGGGCGCCCTCTGTGTTGTATGCACAAGTTAACCACGTCATCCAGGTTTTACAGTTCAGTGGGCATTTGTTTTGCATATGACAACATTTTAATACGAAGTTTAATTGTTGCGAAAATAGATGGTGAATATTTAAACACCGTTTATAGCGTCGGAGAGTGTCAAAGGTATTTACTGCTATTATTTTATTCATTTATTTATCTATCACGCCTTATCCCCGACGGGGTGACAGAGGCATATTATATGCCCACTTTTAACCGTGTGTATTCCTGTCCCACGTAATAGGTGGAGCTCATTGCCGTGTTGAAATAGACAATTGCAGGTTGTTGTTGTACAAATAACTTTACAGAGCCAGCTATTGTACACTTATTACTTTTAAAGGTTTCAAAATAATATTTGCCTTAAATAAATAAATAAATATCCATCACGCCTTATCCCCGAAGGGGTGGCAGAGGCATATTATATGCCCAATTTTCACTGTGTGGATTCCTGTCCCACGAAATAGTTGGTGAGCCCATTGCCGTGTTGAAATAGACAGACGCAGGTTGTCGCTACCTGCTGTTGAAATTTTCAAGCCGCCCATAAGGCCTTCAATTTGACTTAACGACTACCATTTTACTGGCAACCGTGACCAGCGGCTTAACGCACGGAAACACTAGCAAATGTAAATGCCACAAAGTGGTCACCCATCCGTGACCAGACATAGCGAAAGTTGCTTTACGCAGTGATCGTTTACAGAACACTGAGTCCGCGGGACCACGAGCGCTTCAATATAATATTAAAAATGATAATGTTATTTTCGTTACGTTATAAAAATTCACTCACAATCGTCAGTTGTCACGAAACTTATGATGAATTGTCAGAAAATACGTGCTGGTGTAACTGACGGCCGCTAATTTCAAGAACAAAAGCCGAAACAGATATGAGAAGTTAGGAGAAAAGAGTTTAATCCACATGTTTATACACTTTTCTTCTTCTGCATCTTATAATTGTGTTTACATTAACTTTTGAATACGAAATTTCTTGGTCCGGTGGACATTTCGAGGTATCTTGTACTGTTTTTGGTGAAGTTTGGAACTAACAGAGTCATCCGTGTTTTCATACACATATATCTTCTTGACGTTTTGCATTTAAATATTAACTTTCGTGAGCGTTTTTCATTATAAATAAACGGTTTTACTCACGAATAAATTTCGGGATAGTCCGACTAGTTTCGGACCTAACGGAGGTCCTTTTATAAGAGGAGCGTCAAGGTCGGAAGCTGCGCTGTTAGTGTTAACAAAACTTTTTAGTTAGTAATAGCCTTGCAGTTATTGGTGAAAACCATTAAAATACCGTCGGGGTGATTTTAAAAGGCCATAGGCTACGGTGACCACTTTCCATCAGGTGGGCCGTATGTTTGTCTGCAAACTAAGTGGTATAAAAAAAATTTAAAATGGATACCTAATTTAATAGAGAAACAATAAGTAAATACCCCATTAGCATTTAAATTTCATAGAATATCGTCATTATTACATTAAAACTTGAATAACTATCTAATTTATAATGATATCTAGTTTATTTCTTCGTGGTTAATGTTAAAGCCTAATTCAGAATCAAGTTCTGATAATGATGATGATAATTTACTGTTGTATGTGCATTACATAATTTGCATAACAATCTCTGCTGCATTCTATAAGGAAATAAGAAAAACGAAAAAAAATTACAGCACACATAAGCATTTTTGTCTCACGTAACTAGGATTGTCAGATTTGAAAACTAAAATATCTGGATTCAGGTACAAATTATAGGGATTTTGTGAATTTTGTCGGGACAAGTAAAAGCTACCAAGATAAAGGTGGTGTGATGTTCTCCCTTGAGAAGGACCGACAATCTGGTCAGGATCGCAATTACGCGATCCAGCCATTGGTGGATGCAAAAAGCGCAGCACCGATCAGTAGGTAGTAAAGATTAATAAAGGAGAAAGGAGGTATACGTCTAATGAAAAAAAATAATTATTCGTAGTAAATTGTCGTTCACTTTCGTAGGCGGGTTTCGCGCGCTTATTTGAACTTTGGCCGCCGTAAGCTTCATGTCGGGACCTATTTAGTTTTGTCGGGATATCTGGACGCGAATGAAATGTCGGGATGATTCCGGCCATCTGACAACCCTACACGTAACAGATGATGAGCTGTGTTTATTCAGTACAGTACACCAATTACATAATTAAAGGTCATAATTTGCGGCATGACTGAAGATATAGTTACTAAGATAGAAAAAGGAATGCTTAGATAGTTCGGACAGGTGGAGAGGATGAATGAAAGTATACCTACTGTCGAAACAGATTTATCAGAAGAGAGTAAATGGGCAAACTGGTAAGAGTCATCGACCTCGACTTGTGTATTATACATATGTCAATCAAATCGAAGACATATTGGAAACAGCTCATTCGAACTGAGGGGCAATTAAAGCAACGTATAGTTCTCAATAAAATAGAAAAGTGGCCCTGAGTTTTATTGCCAGGTTTCTTCTCAGGCTTTGCCTATTGTTTTGCTCACCTATTGGTAAATATGTCACTAAATGTTAATATAGAAGCAATAATCTTGACATTCATAAGTGTTACTGTCAATAAATGTTAATATAGAAGCAATAACCTTGACATTCATAAGTGTTACTGTCAATAAATGTTAATATAGAAGCAATAATCTTGACATTCATAAGTGTTACTGTCAATAAATGTTAATATAGAAGCAATAATCTTGACATTCATAAGTGTTACTGTTAATAAATGTTAATATAGAAGCAATAATCTTGACATTCATAAGTGTTACTGTCAAATGGGGTGTAAGGGTAACCAAGATCTTCGGGGCCCAAGTCAACCTCCCGTGCTAGTGCGTGCACCTGCTGACTAACGGACGAGGCTCTGGCGCTGGCTTTCCCCTCTGGGGTTGGGAGGTCTGAGGGCGTCGCTCCCATAAAAGCCACCCGCCGAAACAAAAAAAATAATGAACAAATAATGAACAGTCAGAAAAGGAATGCTCCTAGGGATAGGGCGCCGCTGCAAAACGGCGCGCAGGAGCCCCGCCCGACTCCTGTGGCAAGTGGGCTAGGGCTGCCGTGTGTCGGGCCAGCACGGCTAAAGAAGTTAGCCCCAACCCGAATCCGCTTCGCATCTTGGAACATTGGCACGCTGACTGGGCGTGCGGTAGAGTTGGCCGAAGTACTCTCCAGGCGGAGGGTGGACGTGGCGTTCCTGCAGGAGACTCGGTGGAAGGGCAACAGAGCCCGGCCCTTGCAGAACGGCTACAAGCTGTATTACACGGGTGCGCCTGGTGGGGAGAACGGGGTGGCCGTTGTGCTCTCCGAGGGGCTGCAGAGTGGCATCTTGGAGGTGGAACGCTGTAGCGACCGGCTTATGATCGTGAGGGTGCTTATCGATGGGATTATTACCCACCTGATAAGTGCCTACGCGCTACAGGCCGGTTGTAGCGACGCCGATAAGATGTCGTTTTGGGGTCAACTCGAGGTAGTGCTTCGGAGCATTCCGTTGTCACAGGGAATCGTTTTGGGCGGCGATCTAAACGGTCATGTGGGTGAGAGGTGTGAGGAGTTTGAGCGTTCATGGTGGTTTTGGATACGGCACCCGCAACGCTGAAGGAGAAACTATCCTTAGAACGTGTGCGGCTGCCGATCTGGCCATTGTGAACACGTATTTCAAAAAGAAATCCGAACATCTCATCACCTACAAGAGCGGGAGGCGTACAACTCACATCGATTTCCTACTCACTAGGCGACACAGCATCGGCAAGGTGGTTAACTGCAAGGTCATACCCGGTGAGAGTCTTACTGCACAACACCGTCTCCTTGTCATGGACCTCTGCGTGAAGCCCAAAGGCAAACGCATCGAGCGGTGCCAGCGCCGCATCAGATGGTGGCTGCTTGATGAAACTAGGTCCCAGGAGTTCGTCTCAGCTGTCGGTGACAAGTGCACCGACACTGAAGGCGAACCAGTTCAAGATTACTGGGACAAAGTTCAGGCGGCCATCCTTGGAGCGGCGAAGGTGGTGCTCGGTGTGTCTAAGGGTGGACGCAAATGTGACAAGGAAACTTGGTGGTGGAACGACGCAGTCCAGAGGGAGACTAGGGAGAAGCAAGCCCTCTTTAAAAAGTGGCAAGCGACCGGATCTCCTGAAGACCGCGACGCGTACAGGGCTGCCAAGCGCGCCACAAAGAGAGCTGTAGCCAGAGCCAGACGTGACCACTTACAACCTCTGTATGATAAGCTGGAATCGTCTGAGGGGCAGAAGCTCATCTATAAGCTGGCGCGCTCCAGGGTCAAAGCGGCACAAGATATATCCAAGTGTCGCTGTGTAAAAGACCCTGGGGGCAACCTGTTAAGCGAAGACCTCGCGGTAAAGGAGAGATGGCGCTCGTACTTCCACGAGCTGCTTAATAAACAGCACAAAGAGGTGCAGCCTCCGGACCTCCCTCCGAATCAGGGACTAGTGCCACCGGTAACGCCTGGAGAAGTCCTGACTGCGCTTCGCCGCATGAAGAATCGGAAAGCTGTCGGACCCGATGGAGTCCCCATCGAAGCCTGGAAGGCGATGGGTCCTCGCGGTGTGGGCATCTTAGTAAACCTTTTTAACCGCATACTCCTCAGCGGGCAGATCCCAAACCAATGGAGACTGAGTATTATTACTCCAGTCTTCAAAGGTAAGGGGTCAGTGCGGGAGCTACCGCGGTATTAAGGTGATGTCCCACACCATGAAGATCTTCGAGAGGATTATAGACTCTCGGATCCGGCAGGAGTGTACTCTCTCGGGGTGTCAATATGGGTTTCGCCCTGGTTATGGGACCACGGACCCTGGTTTTGCCCTGAGGGTTGTCGCAGAGAAATACAGGTCGAAGAACACGCCTCTGCACTGTTTGTTTTTAGACATGCAGAAGGCCTTCGACTGTGTTCCTCGTGCGATGATCTGGTGGGCACTGCGGTCCAAAGGGGTTCCAGAGGTCTATATTGACACTATCCGGGACATGTACTGTGACTCCGATTCAATGGTTCGGACTGCTGTTGGCGACACGAAACCCTTCCCCATCACCGTCGGGGTACACCAGGGTTCGGTCCTTAGTCCGCTTCTGTTCAGTGTAATATTAGACGAATTGTCGGACAGCATCAGAAACCCACATGAGCAGCCTCCATGGTTGCTCATGTATGCTGACGATATTGCGCTGGCAGACGCGGACAGGGGCAGATTGGTGCGACGTGTAAAGGCGTGGAAGGAGACGCTTGAGAACGGCGGTCTGAAACTAAATGTGGCGAAGACCGAGTACTTGGCACTAAACTCGACAGATCCCACATCCGTCCGCATAGGCGGTGATTTGGTCGAGCGCACGGACCAGGTTAAATACCTGGGATCTGTTTTTCACACGTCCAGTGACATCGATTGCGATGTCAAGTCACGCATTGCTGCCGCGTGGGCCAAATGGCGGGAGATGACCGGTGTCATTTGTGACCCTAAAATGTCGATCCGGTTGAAGGGACAGGTCTACAAAACCATTATTAGACCTGTCCTTTTACATGGCAGTGAGACGTGGCCGATATTGGAGCGACACAAGCAGGAGCTGCGTGTCACGGAAATGAAGATGCTGCGGTGGATGTGTGGGGTCACGCGTATGGACCGCGTGACAAACTCTCGCATCCGCGGCAGCCTTCACGTCGGTGACATTGCAGACAAGTTGCAAGAGTGTCGCCTTCGTTGGTATGGTCACGTCTTGCGGCAACCGCCGGGCTACGTAGGTAACAAATGTCTGGCCATGTCGGCCCCGCCGGGTCCCGGTAAGAGGGGAAGACCCAAGAAGTGCTGGCTTGACGTCGTAAGGGATGACATGCGTGCCAATGGTCTCACTACAGGGGATGCCGAAGACCGTGCGAAGTGGAGGAGAAAATGTAGGAAAGCGGACCCTGGGCGTCGCGAGACGCAACTGGGACAGACGCTCGGATGATGATGACTGTCAATAAATGTTAATATAGAAGCAATAATCTTGACATTCATAAGTGTTACTGTCAATAAATGTTAATATAGAAGCAATAATCTTGACATTCATAAGTGTTACCTGACGGGTATAAAATAATTAACCTCAACAAAAAAATGTGTATGTACCACAGTACACACAACACACATTTACAACTTCAAGAAAATTGGGTAGAATAGGCTAAGCATAAGTCGATAAAGAACTTGCCTTCAAAAAACAAGTTAATTAGCATCAGATAGTCTGATATAAGCTTGTCCTATGAGCTATAGACAACTAAAAAACATTCTTATGTTTCTAAATGTATACATAATACTATTAATAAAGTTATGAAACTACATTGAAAAGGGGCGTAGCTTAACTACTAAAGTTAATGAAAATGTATAACAAGTTAATATTATAGAAAAGGAGCATATTATTTTTCTTTTTTGTCACATGTGCAGAAAAACACAGGACCGTGCCATATAGAAATTGACAAGCTATAGATTCACGGTTTTCTTTTTTTCTTTTTTTTATGGCCCGGTGTCGCTACCGGCAATTCCGCCACTGTCTAACTTGCAATGGATCTTTCCGTGTGTATACTATTAATAAGCACCATTAACAATTTTGTATTGACTAAATGTGTATATCACTAAAAAATATACATAAGGTACGTAGGTACCAATGAATAAATTAGATTCACGTTTATTTCACGTTCATCATGATTGAAGATGAACTATATCTCACGCCGTAATTCGTTGCGTATTTTTATTGTATTACGCGGCAGAAAACTATTTGCAATTTCAATCATCGAATAATATATTCACACCTATATTCCAGGTAGTCTAAAATATGTTTAAATAAATACCTAAATATTGTGGGACATTTTTTTACACAGCGCCGTCTAGCCTAATGTAAGCTAATATAAGCTTGTGTTGTGGGATCTAGACGACTGATAAACATACTTATATATTTATAAATACATACATATTATACATAAGAAACACCCAAACTACCACTCCAACTTCCCGGGTCGGAACAAACATTTGTGGATCACACAAATGTTTGTTCCGACCCGGGAATCGAACCCGGGATCACATACATTACCACTGCGCCACCGAGACAGTCATGTTTAGTTGCATATTAAGTAAAATTGTCATACGCAAAACAAGTCCTATTAAATTACGAAACCTGGATAACGCGAATTACCTGCCAACTATTACTGGCTACTTATGAACGCATTACCTGCCAATTCAGAGCTAATTAGCTCTAATCAATATAAGTACATCGCACACTAATGACCCTCCCTCACTATAAAACTCGGACTCAAACCCCATAAATGCACATTCTATCATTTCTATAACCACGATGAAGTTCGCATTAATTGTCCTGACCATCGTATCAGCCTGCAGTACTGATTTGTCGCAAAGAATTCGTTTATGTGGCTCAAGATTGTCGCGGCAACTTGTAAGACTGTGTGATGCTTACCAAAGTGAATTAGACCAGCGTCATGAAGTACCTAGCAACGCGATAATGTCTATCAGCGACGCTGAGGAAGAGAGCTGGCCGTGGGTGACTCTGTATAGAAAGAGCAGATTAGCGAAGAGAGAAGCAGGAATCGCAGCAGAGTGCTGTGTACAGTCATGCCGGATAAGTGAGCTTCTAGAATACTGCCCACCTTACTACTGAGAATCAAGTTGTTTTGGTCAATGGCTATCAAAACGTGCAATAGTGCTTCCTAGTGATAAAATGTAAGACATGTATATAGTGACTCGCAATTGTTATTATTGTTATAAATTCGTTTATATTTTATATTGTAAAAATGAATAAATGTAAAATATATAAAAAGATTTTCTTTTTCTTAGTTCATTTCTTATCTCCTGTCTCAACTCATTGTTTCATTAAGTACGGGTGCATCAAAAGACGAAAATCGAACGCAAAAGTTTCTTTTTAAATCCTTAACACTTTTTATAATTTCTTTTTTGCATTATTGGGACTACTAAATTGTCATCTGACCTCCCGAATCCATATTCAGGCTTACACCAGAGCTTCTACCTCGGCGAGCAGGTGCGTCGGCCAGCAAGGAAGTTGAGCTTGTATTATAGTGATTTTGACTGTATAAATGTACCTAATACGTGGAAAAACAAACTTGTGAAATGTGAGAGTAAAGTAGGTATGCCTGTCTACCCCTTCGAGGATAAAGGCATGACTATATGTTTCTAGTGGGTACGTGGTTTTGACAGATCTTTTAGTCAGAACTACTTTTTATTCCCGAAACATTTGTTATATTACTTTGAAAAAACGAATCGTCTTAGACCTAAGGACTACCTTAGGTTAGGTGTTGCTTTGGTAAAACTAGTAGTAAATTTACAATAATTGTTAGTAATAACTCAGGACTCTGGTCTTCAAAGAGCTAAGGAACAGCTTAATGTTTTTAAGGAATAAGCTCCGTCCGAAATGATTTTAACCACCAGAGAACCATAGTAATCGACATAGTACAAAACAATTGCGTAGTAGTAAACAAAGACACGTCTGTTGATGAACCGATTACCGATAGAGCAAATGAGTTCTGAAGTAAAGACCGCGACTATATTTGCGCGATTAATTTATTCTGCTGTATGGGATAGCGACAACAATCAAGTACCATAACATATTTAAACAATAGTCACTGAAGTTTATAATATAAGTTTGTCCCGGTTGCCAGTATAATGGCGGTCGTGAAGCCCAGTTAAAGGCCTAATGGGCGGCTTGAAGAATTTTAACAGCAGGTCGCCTCAGCCTGCACCTGTTCATTTCAACACGGCAATGAGCTCACCACCTTTTGCGTGGGACAAAAATGCAAACGGTTAAATGTGGGCGTATAGTATGCCTTTGCCTACCCCTTCGGGGATAAACGCGTTACAATATGTATGTATGTATGCACAGAGTAGACCGGTACAAGTTTGATGAAATCTACTCGGAAAATCTAGTTTCGGAGTTACTATTTGAGCATTCTTAGGTTATTTTACTGAGCACCTATTTAATTATTTTGACAATAATGACAATCCCATCGATAAATTTAATGACATAACTATTCTAATAGTTATGTACCTACTTTGTATTAACTAATATTAAAAGCCGATTATGCCACCTGGTTGTGTCTTGTGCTAATTGAGAAATTATTTTAGTACTGGATCGATTTATCGAGGAAAGCCATAGGTGATGGCGATAGGAGAGTGGTGCAGTAATCATAATTGTTAGCAAATCTACCAATTTTCGTACGATATCGTAACATTAATAATCGACGAGATTAAACAATTATTTCGGAATTTACAGACTAAATAAAGTATATCTTTCAGTATGATCCAACTATTATTTTGTAAAACAACATTTTACATAATTTATAGTGTACTGAGAGAAATAGCTCAAAGTCTAAAGGTCATGGGGCTGTTTTAATCTCTTTAATGTACATAATTGATGCAATAAACCAAAGTGCCCTGGGGCTCTTTTAAAAGAAACATTAAATAAATAAAAAATAAATAAATATCCATCACGCCTTATCCCCGAAGGGGTGGCAGAGGCATATTATATGCCCACTTTTCACCGTGTGGATTCCTGTCCCACGTAATAGGTGGTGAGCCCATTGCCGTGTTGAAATAGACAGACGCAGGTTGTGGCTACCTGCTGTTGAAATTTTCAAGCCGCCCATAAGGCCTTCAACCAGGCTTAACGACTGCCATTTTACTGGCAACCGGGACCAACGGCTTAACGTGCCTTCCGAAGCACGGAAACGCTCGCAAATGTAAATACCACAAAGTGGTCACCCATCCAAGGACCAGCCATAGTGAAAGTTCCGTAACTCAGTGATCGTTTACAGAACACTGAGACCGCGGGGCCACGAGCGCTTCTTTTAAATTTTAAACATTAAATCGCAATTTTACTTATCACTTACTAAGAAACTACTTGGCTATATTGTACTGCTCATTAGAATAGAATAGCTCGTAATACCGCGTGACAAATTCACGTCAATCTGTATGCGAAAATCCCAACTGGTAAGTTGCCTACCATTCGTATGTAGGCGATTTGCTGCTCTTAGCAGCAAATCGGCACAAAGACCATAAAAAAAATGTGTGTGGACCAGAGTACACAGGTAAGAAGTGAAACTTCTTGACGACATTTTTTTACAGCTAGGTGTATAATTTCTCTCATACGTCGATAAAGAAGTTTCACTAATGATAAAAAGAAGTTTCACTTCAAAACAACATGGAGAATATGGAGCGTAACCGAAAAGCGTGCCGATTTTTTTACAGCTATAAAATTTCTCTCAACGTTGACAAAGAAGTTTCACTCCACTTCAATAATTGAATTGAATTGTAATTTCTGTAATCATATCAGAAAAGAGCGACGCCCCATGCATGACACGCTTTGTTCTATGTAATACTAGTTGACGCCCGCGGCTCTGCATGCGTGGTGAAGTTTTCCCGTTCACGTTTCCCACAGTAACTTGTTCCCGGGATGTATAAGCTATATTATTGTAAAGTTTCATAAAAATCCGTTAAGTAGATTTTGCGTGAAAGAGTAACAAACATACATACTTACAAACTTTCGCGTTTATAATATTAGTAGGATATGATATAGAGTTATGGCAAGTGACAGTGTCTATAGCAAGGCATAAAGATTATAGTTGAGTCATTTTAACAAGCTACATTTGACACTTCATCAAAAATCCCCTACGTATCCTTGTAACGGCGGGTATAAAAAATTATTTAATTTTTCGAAGTTAGAACTAGACAATTGCTAAACTTTTCTCAGTTACACACATACATATTTTAGGCCCACTTGCGCGATCTTGGGTTAATGTGTATAACTCGGAGGTATGGACTAACACGGAGTTAAAATATTAATTTGTCTCGCATGATCCCGAGTTAAGGTTATACCTAGGGTTAAATCGCTAAAATTTTAACTCACCGACTTCTGAGGGTTAATTCGTCAAACGTTGGGTTAGCAGCTGACAGACAATGAAGTGGCACGTGACACATGCGTGACACGGACTCCTCAAAGTGACACGCCGCGCACACATAATACGATAAAAATAAAATGCTCTCGGCTGTCATGTTACATTCATTCGTGTAAGAAAAAGTCTTATGTGGCAAACTGTAGTGTAAAAGAGATAGACATACCTGTTTCATTCTTTGTTCAATCATTAACGTTTGTTTGGATGACATAGAGTGACATAAAATACTGGGTTAGTTAACCTGATGAAATGTTTCTATGGTGCAAGACATGATTAGGGTTAAAAAGTTATTTACTTAATTCCGAGTTAACTAACTCTATAATTATTTATTTAACCCCAGCATTCCTGCAAGTGGGCCTTATTGTCTCAATGCCCAAAGAAGACTTTTTATTACCTACTTTCACTAATAAAACATTGTAAAGAAAATAAACAGTTTATGTTCTAAAGAACTGAACGTCGTTATAACGTTGCGGCAGTGGACCTTTTCCTTTTTAAACACTAGGGAGGTTACCAAGAAAATTGAAAGTTTATTAGCAGATTCGAATGTAATGAGACTTATTCGTAATAGTCCACCACTTTTAATGTTTTATTTTATTCAAATCAACTCATTTTTCGTCATTCTTATGTAGTACTAGTTGACGCCCGCGGCTTCGCCCGTGTAGAGAAGTTTTTCCGTTCCCGTTTCCCACAGGAATTTGTTCCTGGGATAAAAAGTAGCCTATGTGTTATTTTGATGTATAAACTATAAAATTGTAAAGTTTTATAAAAATTCATTCAGTAGTTTTTACGTGAATGAGTAACAAAAATCCATACTTACCTACAAAGTTTCCCGTTTATAATATTAGTAGAATATATTCATTATTTTCATGTTTCTTTAACAAACTTTACTTTGACATAAATATTTATTTCATTTTGACAGGTTTACTGATTTTGATTTTGATTTTGCCGTTAAACTCGTTAAGCTCAGTTGAAGGCCAAAGGGGCAAATTTCAACAGCAGGTCGCCACAACCTGCGTCTATCCATTTTAACACGGCAATGGGCTCACCACCTGTTACGTGGAACAAAAATGCATACGGTGAAATGTGGGCGTATCGTATGCCTCTACCTACCCCTTTGGAGATAAAGACGTGACAATATGTATTATGTATGTTTGATGATTTTATTTCGATATTAGGTTTCTTAACATATTAAGGTCTAATGTGCTTGCAACATTGCCCCTTCAACACAATTTTTCCTGATCACTTAAAATATGATCCTAACACAGTTCCATCAACATAATTTAGCTAGTGTTTTTAGCCCTGTAGAAAATCAGCTGACTATTCACATCCAGTTGTCCCAGATCTAGTGCTTCCGACGTATGAAGGTCCGGCGTACAAAATATTTTTTGTTTTTCTAAATACATGCCTACTCCAGGACTTGCTTTTGTATTTTTCATAATTTCTGTGCAACTAAACGTAATATTGGTACTGTCGCATCTTATTAATTTATTTATTTCATTTCTAGAAAAATAAATTAACTAACTATCTTCACGCTGTATCCCTGACGGGGTAGTCAGAAAAGACAGATCGCCAGGCTTCGCGATCCATGCATACTTCTTTCGCTTCTTCAAGATGCATCAATCGCTTCATACACGCACGTCTGGGTCTCCGAGTACTTTTGACCTTTCCGTTTTTGAGCAATCTGCTCACGTGGTCTTCATATGTCAGTCTCGGCCTACCCTGACCTCTTCTACCCTCTGCTTTCGCACAATATATATTCTTCGTCAATCGTTCCTCACTCATTCGTTGGACGTGTCCAAACCAACGGAGCACGCCCTTTTCCAGCTTAACGCTAAAATAAATTACCTGGCATTTATTCATTTTTTTTGTTTTTGTGCAAGTAAATGTCACTATAAATGAATACCCACATTGCCAGCCTTCACGTTATAGAGTACTCGATGAAAATATCAATTATAAACTTGTAACATCAATATATTGAATTGATAATTATATATATTAAATATATTTTTTTATTTCTTAAGTTTTCAGATATTGTTCTTAAATTTACGATAGAAAAAGTATAACAATAATTGGACCGGGATTCAACTGAAATACTGTACTACTTTCCTCTTGATAGCTTACTTTTTTAAAATAACTGATTCGATTCATATATTTTTGAAGTCCGTATCTGTTCGTTCACATTAATCGATATTTTTAATCATGTCATCTCACTATGAAGCAAAAACTGACACTTGTCAAATGTGGCCTATAATAATGACTCAACTATAACATTAACATTAGGCATTAACTCCTTGCTCTGTGTTTTAGACCTTACTATAATTAGGAAGCCTTTTCTACGTGTGGATATCCTCATGGATGCCATACCGGACTCCTAAAACCACTTGGTGACCTTCTATCTGTTACCAGGAGTCCCGAGTGAGCCCTCGGGAGGATAATTCCAGAACCATGAATCCTAGATTAAAATTTGTTGGTAATATATTTGTTGTGTCATGTATGTACATCTCTCTACGCTTTCAACTCTCATGATTTAGAGGCCCACCAAGATGTTCAAAGTCCGAACGACATCACCTGCCTGCGGTGCATCTGCTGATTAACAGACGAGGCAAAGGGGTCCTTTTTGGGTTACATAAATTAAAGAGGCATAATTTAAAAATGCATCACGTTTTTTGCCATACTTTTCGTTCTGCATAACGTTCAAACAGAATAAATCATTAGACATACTTTATTTTCCATAACTTCTTTAATAATTGTGATATAGCAGCATACAATGTTCAAGCATAATTTTTTTACAATAAATATTACTAGTCATAACATTTATTGGCATCTCACTCTATGGCATAAAGATTACAAGTCATAGATATAGAATACCAAAGTGTTAACAGGTACATATTTTTATTTTAAATCTAAGCATGAACTGTCTAAGATTGAAATGCCGACTGATTAAACATGTTGATAGTCACTGTACTGAAGTTTAAAAAGTCAACACTAATACTATATATAATGTAGACTATACTATATATATAGGAAGCGCTCGTGGCCTCGCGGTCTCAGTGTTCTGTAAACGATCACTGAGTTACGCAACTTTCACTATGGCTGGTCCTCGGATGGGTGACCACTTTGTGGCATTTACATTTGCGAGCGTTTCCGTGCTTCGGAAGGCACGTTAAGCCGTTGGTCCCGGTTGCCAGTAAAATGGCAGTCGTTAAGCCTGGTTGAAGGCCTTATAGGCGGCTTAAAAAAATTTCAACAGCAGGTAGCCACAGCCTGCGTCTGTCTATTTCAACACGGCAATGGGCTCACCACCTATTACGTGGGACAGGAATCCACACGGTGAAAAGTGGGCATATAATATGCCTCTGCCACCCCTTCGGGGATAAGGCGTGATGGACTATACTATATATAGAATATAAATAAAATACAAAAAGAATTTTTGATTCAGTTCTAGCGTAACCTAACAGTGGTTACAAGTAACCTAACATTCCTCCTCGCTTCGCTCGTCGTTGTACCTATTTACGACTTTGCCCAAGACTTGCCTCAAATTAGTAACAATTTTAAAATAGCATTTCATATGCACATCTGTGCTATGTATACCTATGCTGTATCATTTCATACAGCTTTATTTTTCATTTATGACTTAAACGGTTATGCATACCTCCATTACGCGTTTTGTATTTTATGATAAATTGTCTTTAGGCGTATAACAATTATACCCTTTACTGATTTATTGAAATTAGAGTAAGTTAAAATTATGCCAATAAAACCATTGTGCGTTTATAACACTCTGCTTCTCATAATTTTATGCTGAAACTAGCTCTATGAAAAGAGCTCCGGAGGCAAAGACGCAGACGTCCTTACAAATATGAGGGGTCAGACGGCAGTCGTCCCTAATAACGTCGAAAGTTAAAAACAAAATGATAGCTGCTTCTAGCAGCAAAAGTAACTGGGAAAACACTCAAGATGAAAACTAAGAGATAAATCCCACCTTAAAGGGTGTAATGGTGGTATGAAGTATATCGCAGGCGCAGCATAACAAGCCCAGTCAGCTAGTCTACACAATACACTGATATCATTTCTATGAATATTGTGCTTTCTTATGCGTCATAAAAAATAAATTTGATTTACACACATAATAAAAATGTCGTATAAATGGTATCATGAAGAAATTTTACGATATTTTATGAATATTTTTTATAGTAATGTGTATTGGAAATATAGACAAATATATGACGTCACCCGAACGATATTCCTGTTGCACTAATCCAATTATTAGAATCATAAATCCATTTATTAGAATAATAACTTTCGTGAGCGTTGTTCATTATTGCCTACTAATTAAACGGTTTCACTCACGTTCAATTTCGGGATAGTTCGAAACACGTGAATAAAACCAGTTAGTAATGACATAAATTCTACACTAGTTTTTCTTTCAAGTCAGGGATGGCCAACCGGTCGTTCGCGTCTTTTAGACCAGTCGATTCGATCGCAGCAAGACAAAAAAAATCAACTTATTTTTTTTTCTGAACATGTTCCGTTAATCTAACTGAAGAAAGCAGCATCAAAATATTAAGTAGGTAGTTACTAAGAATAACCTTTAGGTTTCTGTTTTCCTATTTTAAAAAGTAATACACGATAATTGTCTACACTACAGCATTACTTTAGTAAACAGTTGTTGTTGGGACTAAACAAGTTTGCCTCCCCGTTCTAAGTAATTAGAAGACATCCTATTTTAGAACACGCCGTGTCTCCATAAATAACTCAGTCATGTCAATCAAAGATAAGACCGCTAAAAAACGGAATATTCATTAAAATCTAACAAGATGCCGTATCTAGCCACGTCTAGTTCCTTCGTACGTATTGGATCAAGGCACCACCCCCTACTGAGCTTTCAAGTTTGTTCGTAGTAAGTCGTATTAAACGAATAGGTTGTTTCTGATTGAGCTTGAATGCCTGACGATAGAGATTTGATTGTCTAGATTCAGTACAGATTGAAACTATAGAGATGAAAACATATTTGTAATCATTAATTTTTCTCGGTCCAATGATAAAAGTGCAAAGTATCTACTGAAACTCATAAAGGTTCTGTAGATCTATATAAATAAAAACGATGCACCAAATGTGTTGCTACGCGCAAAACTCGAGAATTGCTGGACAGGTTCAACTAATTTTAGCTTTCTATCCATTCTATCTGTTGACTGTAAGCAAGCGAAGGTTTTTATGAAGAGGTAATTAGGCAAATTGGTAAAGCGACAAAGCATCTTAAAAGAAGCACGACTCCCGATTCATAACGCGTAGATGATAGAAGGAGTCAAGGAGTCATCGGGACTTCACGCGAAACAATTTTGTACTTACATTCACCGACGTTTCGAGCGCGTTGCAGCGCCCGAGGTCGCGGCTGGACTGATGGTTTGATTGGTGATTAAGTTGGAACCGGATGAGATTTTGGCAAGTTTTGATGTGGAATCTTTATTTGCTAATGTTCCATTAGAAGAGTGTCTACTGATTATTGAGACTAAAGTGAGGGAGAATGATCTGCCGAACAGTTACACTACACTATTGCGAAGTTGCATACAAGGAAACTACTTCCTTTACCACAACCAACACTACCTCCAGATAGACGGCGTTGCTATGGGAAGTCCATTGGCACCAGTGGTTGCGAATATTTGGATGGAGCATATAGAAGACATGGAGACAAGACATTCCAGGATGCCCAAAGCCAGGAAGGCAGCAAAGAAGATACGACGTGCACCGAGGAAGATGAAACCGGGTGTTGACCGTCAACCGGCTTATATGCCGTATGTGAAAGGTATAACGGACAAGATTGGATCGTGTTTACGGCAGTTCTCCATTCGTACAATATACAAACCGCTAGCCAAAGTAGCGAAGTATGTGCGAACACCAAAGGACGTCATCCCTCTGCAAATATATATATGCTATAGGCCAAACTAAACGAACCATCGCAGAAAAGGTCAAAGAACACATCGCAGCTGTGAAAAACCGTCAGTTCAACAAGTCGGCGATAGCGGAACACCTCGAGTCGGGTAGTAATCACTGGATCGAATTCCATCAACCCAAAGTCCTCTCCACTGATCGCCACTATTATCCTCGTGTTGTGCGTGAAGCTATTGAAATTAGAAGATACAATAATTTCAATAGGGAAGATGGATTCAAGCTGTCCGGGATGTGGAATTCAGTGATGAAAAAACTTGACCGTAGAAAACCTGTGCCAAACAAAACTGACGTAGTGAGTGAAGTGTGTCGCCGGCCTTATTCTGCATTATAATAATAATGGAGGGTAGCTACTAACAAAAGTAACTCTATGCATACTCTCGGCCCTCACCATCAGTCCAGCCGCGACCACGGGCGCTGCAACGCGCTCGAAACATCGGTGAATGTAAGTACAAAATTGTTTCGCGTGAAGTCCCGAGTAGTATATAAAATATGAGTATAAACCGCGAAAGTTTAAAAACAACAGAGTCAGGGTAGGCCGAGACTTACATATGAAGACCACGTGAGCAAATTGCTCAAAAACGGAAAAGTTAGCGTCAAAGATCGTGAAGCCTGACGATCTGTCCTCTATGACTGACCTGTCAGGGATAGAGCGTGAAGATAGTTAGTTTAAATAAGATAATTGTAAACGAACCGCTTGTTACAGCGTGCGAAAAATATTAAATACATTATCGGCCAGAGATCAATACATTATTGAAAATCTAATAAATTACGGTCATGGGATAGTGGATTGCAACTGGGGTTCGGCCTACATCACGGGCGAAGCAAAGCGAAGCACAGCTAGTATAAAATAAATGCTTACCACCACTGATTATGTTCGTGTTATATTAGCCTGATTATTCCCGCTAAATAGTTAAGTATACGGTATACGGTACAACTACGTAAATACCAATTTTGATTTATTCCACGAAATGAGAAGATTCATATTTTATTGCTTCATCATGTTTGGACCCTCGCCTTTAATTAATATTACTTAATTGTGAGGATCCTTGCCCGTAACAGCTGGTTCAGAAACACGACGCCATATATGAAGGTGCTCAGATATAAACTACACATTCGCGTTGCATGAGGGAATATTTTAACATATATTTCGACCCAAGAGATACGTTAGCACTTTAGTATAAGCGTAGATGTAAGCAGAAACGAATCATACTCCTAGATTTTGATATCTACACTAATATTATAAAGCTGAAGAGATTGTTTGTTTGCTTGGTTGAACGCGCTAATCTAAGGAACTACTGGTCGGATTTCAAAATTATTTTTGTGTTAGATAGCCCATTTATCGAGGAAGGCTATAGGCCATATATCAACACGGCAATGGGCTCACCACCTGTTACGTGGGACAAAAATGCATACGGTGAAATGTGGGCGTTTAATATGCCTCTGCCTACCCCTTCGGCGATAAAGGCGTGACAATATATATGTATGTATGTATGTACTACCCTGGGCACCGGAACAGTAGTCATAATTGTCGAGCAATCGGGAAAATTTTTATGCATTATTGTAGAATTTATAAGCGACGGGATTAAATAGCTGCGACGGGAGGTTGAAATATGCCACGGGCGAAGCTGTGAGGGTCATCTAGTCTGTAATAGAATCCCAAAAAAGTAGCAATAATATCACACAATTATGACGCGCTCGTGGCCCCGCTGATTCAGTGTTCTGTAGACTATCACTGCGTTACACAACATTCTCTATAGGTGGTCCTTGGATGGATGACCACTTTGTGGCATTTACATTTGCGAGCGTTTCCGTGCTTCGGCAGGCACGTGGGTCCCGGGTTGCCAGTAACCTGGTAGTCGTTAATCCAAGTTGAAGGCCTAAGCCTTTAACGACTATGGTGGAAGGCTTGAAAACTTTCAACAGCAGATAGCCGCTACCTGCGTCTGTCTATTTCAACACGGCAATGAGCTTACCACCTATATTGTGGGGCAGGAATACACACGGTGAAAAGTGGGCGTATAATATGCCTCCGATACCCCTACTCCATTCCAGCCGCCTGCTTTATATCGTCATATAGTCAGTCAGCAGGTGTAGGGTGAGGTTGAAGTAAATGATATCTTGATTAAAATACATTGTAAGGTGAATATCTTTATCTGATTATACCATTTCTTTGCAGGTACGTGGTACTCTCATTCTCAGTACAAGATTTGAAACAACAACATCAATGATGCGCTTGGTAAGAACATTAAATTTAATTCAAAAATAAAAAGATAAAACTTTGTGTGTTATCTGGTTACCATAGTACAAGCTCTGCTTAGTTTGGAATTAGATGGCGTTGTGTGCGTTGTCCCAATGATATTTATTTATTATATAATGAACCCCATGCTGTAGACGTTTATGAAAACCAAGACTCTCATTTCACAAGCTAAACGTACGCAGCAAGAAGTTACCGTATACGAGGGGAGCCCTGGTATACGGTAACTTCCGACCCAAATCATTATATTTATACGTGAAGCGAAAACGTAGTACCCCATTTTAAGAAAATTTGGGCAACAGATGTACGTGAAATTTGATGCAAGCAAAGTTTTATAGTGGTAGCTCATTGGTCGAAATTGCACCATCGTTCATTTTATTCTTAAGTTAAAACTACCTAATCTGTTGTATGAAAACTTTCCTTTAGAACTATTGAGTTGAATTCGCATAAAGTTGCATTCTCAGCAAGTTGATTTCCTTGAGCCTAATAAAAAATCGTAGAACATAATTTCTTTAGTGAAATTTACTTAAACATCTGTAAAAGGTTAACCGTTGTACTACACAGAACGATTTTTGTACCCATCGCCTTCGTACGTACATTACACGAACTTTGGCGAGCAGGTAAATATAAATGTAGACCGTTAAAACAAAGATCGCAAGTGAAACAATCGAATCAAAATATTTGTTAATCTTATTTTTGTTATTTTGAACATTCTGTTCTGTTCTTTATGTTTTTATTATTGTGGTAGACATAGGTAGCATTTTAACTTATTTTTCTCTTTCTTGGGGCTTCTTGTTCGAAAAGATTTTTTTTGACGTAACATGATACGTATTCATAGGTTTTCATACACATTTTATTATTATTACTAGCTGACCCGCGCAACTTCGTTTGCGCCACATAAGAGAAACAGACAAAGAGAGATTAGTTAAGGATGGTGGCGCGTAGACTGTTCTTAGGAAACAACTTTTGAAGTATCCCCTTCTAACAACAAAGCACTGAATCGGAATACTTGTTGATGAGTTAAAACTGAATAATATACACGCGGGCAAAACTGCGGAAACAGAATGTACATTTTACACACATTTCATCCTCTCTCGCAAAGAAACCGCGCAGAATATCAGTATTTACAGCTAAATCATGCCAAAATTGATTCAGTATTCTCGGCTTGATGGTCGATTATAGAGAGAGCTACAAAAATAATTTTCAAATGTCTCCAATACTTGATGCCCGCGGCTCCGCTCACGTGAAGTTTATTTAGTGGACAAAAAGGATTTCTCGCGAGAAAAAGATGTTTTCCCAGATAAAAAGTAGGAATCCTATGTATTAATTCAGGAAATGTTCTATCTACATGTCGATTTTCATCTAAATGTGATTAAATAACAAACGTCCTAATAATTTAAAACTTCACAAACTTGTATATTTATAATATTAATAGGATTAAATTCTTCTGGGAATACCGGGAATTCCTTTCTTTGTGCTCATTTAACGTAGGTACGTAAAAATAGGTTCACCCAATTTCAAGCTGTGTATGGTTTTACGCACGCAGTTTCATTCCCGTGGGAATACCGGGTATTCTTTTCTTAGTGTTGATTCAAGGTAGATCTAATGAGTACTCTCACTAAATTTCAGGTATGTACCAATGTTTGATAGTTTAGGCTGTGTGTAGTTTCACCCGCGGAGTTCCCATTCCCATGGAAATATCGGAATTACCGTTTTATTCTCTTTTCCAAAGACTTAAAGTAAACATTCACCAAATTTCAGGTTTCTATGTTTAATGCTAATGCTTTGCGTGGTTTACCCGCATAGTCGGTTCCCGTGGGGACGCCGAACTCGCTGGTAATACAGGAGCTTTCTTTAAGTCTTATGAGATTCTTCTAAAACAGGTGTATGTAAGTTCATGTTACTAACTTTGAAAATGACAATCTTTCATACATCCGTTTATCCCTTATTTACGTCCTTAGGGGTAGAATTTCACGAAACCCTTTCATTGTTAATAACAACCCTACGTGTTAATAACAACCCCCATGTGAAGTTTTGGCTTCATAGCACCGTTAGCTTCATAGATTTCATGATCACTGAGTCAGTTAGTACAAACCCTGTTCTACCTCCTTATAGGTAAAATTTTTCGAAACCGCGATACACGTGCCCATTTATTTGTACCCGTAACCGAAAACAGATGTACGTAAATTCATGTTTCTAACTTTGAAAATGACGAATTTCCATACAACCGTTTATAGCTTATTTACTTCCTTAGAGGTAGAATTTAAAAAAATCCATCCTTGGGGAAACCTACGTATTAAAAAGAATCTCCATATGAAGTTTGAGCTTCATAGCTTTGGAAGTTTCAGAGATATCGTGATCAGTCAGTCAGTGATTTTGCCTTTTATATATATACATTATTTCTTGGACATGTAAACCTGTTTTAATATTGGTGATTATTCTCACTATTTATGCAAAGGAACTTATACTCGTAGGTACGAGTATAAGTTCCTTTGCACGTTAAAACACAATAAATTCGTTAACATGTAATGTGAGAGAGTTTGGCATTCCTTTGAAATCCTAAAGACGACCGTGACTCTCGGCCTTACGTAATGAAGCCAATTTTCCTTCGAACGATCTAAGACAGCTTAGGAGCATTAATAGCAGGGTTAAGTGTTTCAATTAATAAGTTTTTTATATTCTTCAATATAAATAGAAAACACAAAATAAATAGTTAAATAAAATTAATGCCAAACTCAACAATAATACACAATACAGATATATATTCATTACACAAACAATACACATACAATACACACATAACGTAACATGTCATGTTATGTTAAATAAAATAATAACTATAATACACAATACAGATACAATACACACACATATAATATAATACGCATACAATACTATAAATAACTTATTTACCATATATTGCTTCAATCTTTTTCTTTCAAAACTCCTTTATCCCAGAAGATGGGCTGAGTAAAAACCCCAGTCATCTACAATTAATATTCAATAATAAATTCTCATGAAATTCTTTGAATACCTATTGATGCAACCTTAAACAGGTTATAGTCACACAATCATGTATACAAGAGCTCTTATCCCACTATTGGCAATATAAAACCCATGTCGACTTTTCGTTTCTTTCGTGTTACGTGTATTCGTATAATATTTCACGAGTTACTTTGTACATTCTCTCTAAAGTACTTTTCTTTCGCTAAGCTGTCAAGTACTGATTAAGGGATATATAAAAATGTATTTGTAACTAGGTTTGTTCTTTTAAAGACAACTTTTAACTAAATTAGTGATCCCACTCATCCCAGTTCCATTAAAATTCGTACTCAAATCGCTCCTCGCTCCCTGATCTACATATTACCTTTTCTCTCTACTAATTTAGACCTTTTCTTTTGGTGCCTGCGGTTGTAACACAGTCGTATCCTAAACTAAATGTAAAAATGAAATATATGGTAAAAAGGTAGTCACTTGTTGAACAATTCGTCATTAGCACTATGCCGACATAAGTAGATGAGTGCGCAATGTGTATGTTGCGCACTCATTCACGACAATGCGCACTATTGTCGTATCAGAATGAAATATAGAGAAAAATGAAGAACCGCTCATTCCCATAAAAACCCCGGGATGTATAAAAGTCAAGAGCAAAATAATATGCTTAGGTGGAGATTGAAGTTTTATAGCAATTTCGGAAATGATTAGCGCTACGGCAAGAAAATTTGCAATAAGCGTAATTGATTTCGGAAACGATTTTGACTACAGTCATTAAATTTAGTATGAGTATTGGTTGCTACAGGATAAGAAAAATAACTTTTACCGTTTTTGGAAATTCTTGGTTGAAATTTTCGGCGATTTCAGAATTTCAGAAGTAGTTAAGACTAAGTTATGAAATGCTGTATGAACGTTATTTGCTACAATCTAAGAAAAAGATGTTTTAGTGTTTTTGGATAATTACTGATTATCCAAAAACGGTAACTTATCGGTCCCTAGGAGTGCCTAAGGGAGTGAACGGTAACGTTAGTACTACTACAATCTTGATACCCATTATGAGCATTTTTTACTATAATCTAAAAAAAAAGTGCGTGCAATTTTTACTGTCTGTTTATTGAGGTAGGTTACTATATATCATCACGCTATTACCCAAGGAAGTGGAGCAGAAATCATGAAAGTATTCTATTGGGCCCAATTCCATACTTTATATATTAACGGGCATGCATTACAGATGTGGAGTGCAACGCCAATTTGATGTAAAGTAAAAAAAGTAAACGTATTTTTTTTTATAAAGCAATTATTTTGCAAAATTCTTATACATTTTTAATAAAGTAGTAAGGTCACGGGTTCAATCCCCGTCGCGAATCGAATTGTCTTTTTCCACTTTATTAAAAATTTATGAGAAACTAACTATCAACAGTCTACAAAATACAATAGTGACTTACTTGACCGAAGTTTTTAGAATAAGATTCATTAATAAAGTTCCCTTTCTACTTTAATTAGTTCCGAAACTTCACATTTGTTCGCCTTTGAAGTTTCGAGACGTCTACTGCGCGTAATTGTATTAGGGAGCTTTCCGTGCCACTTTGATAACGATTTAAATAATTTTCACATTCGATTGCATTTACAGAAGTTTATCAAGTTCTATTGAATAAATTGAAATGTACCTATTATTTGTAGTTGTATACTCAAATCGCTAACATTTTCAAAATAAAATTAAGTTTAAAATGACATATGAACATAGTCGGGTTATAACCCGACACGTTAAAAAGTTCTCTCAATAGGATGAAACAAGAATATAATTTATTTTATTTATCTATCACGCCTTATCCCCGAAGGGGTGGCAGAGGCATTATTATATGCCCACTTTTCACCATGTGTATTCCTGTACCACGTAATAGGTGGTGAGCCCATTGCCGTAAATATAATTAAGATAAAAATAATTTTAGAAGCAATTAGGTGCTCGAATCCGCGATTTTAAACATTTTTCAACTTTAAATGTACTATTGATACCATTTTACCTCAAAGTTTCCCACCCATAATAGAAACTATCAACTATGTCTCTTCGAAACTAAAGTAAAATTTACAATGTGAAGTAAATTCAGAAATGAAAAAAACAAAATTTTTACTTGAATTTAATCACTTGAAGCTTTCAATTGGTGACTAGGAGCGTTCTACGAATGATTAATTTAATTTACATCAATATTAAAACATTTAGGGAGATTTTTAATATAAATTTTCGGGGCAGACAATCAAATAATACTGGAATTCTCTTTCTTCATCTTATTGTCTTCATAGTTGGTTCAAAACCCTGCATGGAATTAAGAGTCTGGGATCCGCTTTTATGGGGATTACTTCTTCTTCTTCGTGTCAATAGCAATGAAGCTGCTAAGAGTAGATCAGATATGATAAGATTCGATTTCAGCAATTGCTTCCAATACAGCGACTCATCTCCAAACGCCTTATGGACGTTGGTGCTAGAGGCTCTTCCATTAGTCAGCTGGTGCACCATTTTCGAATGAGGTTATCATGCCATATCTTCGTAGTATCTAGTTTATACCGATACAGAGCACTCTCGTTTTATCACAATTATTATTCCAGAATTAAGAGAGAACTTTCTTCAAAACGAATAATTTGGTTCAACGCCTCTTTTGAACCCACCCACGCTCAGAAGAGATCACTGTTACGTAAAATCCTTATGGGTTGCACCCGTTCGAAAGGAATGCTAAGTCTCTTATGTATACTACACAATAAACCCGTCGACATGTGCCGAATGTGCTGTTAGAAACTGTGATCCTGTCAATTGTAAACGTGTAAGATAAGCAAGTCCGGGTTCATGTCACTGCGACAGACAAGGTGTGCCCAAGATCGGCTTACCCGAAACGTGGGAAGTGTTTTGGGAAAGCGATTAGGATGATTTTGAGAGACATACACGCTTGTTTGCTTTGAAAGTTAGTTTTGTTTACTTCTTAACTATTATTGTATCTATTAACTAACCGATGCCAGCTACTTTCCCGTGAAGTTTCCGCTCGGGAAAGCCTATAAGGAAAGGCGAGCAGTTTTAAAAAATAACCTTGACTTTATGTTTTAACTATGATCAACACCTCATCAATCTAAAATTTCGCTGTGGCAATTCTAATGAACAAATTACTATTTTCAACGATAATTGAGGATTTACGACTTTATCTTGCCTTTTGAATTTTTAAGCTTCATTCACCAAAATTAAATGGTAGAATAAATATATTCGGCGAAGCGGATGGCTTAAAGATGACTCCTCTTTCGTATTGCTCTATGGTGCAATTACTTAGTGAGTATTTGATGTTCGGTCCATGCGCCAAAACTTTTATGTCGCGTATAAATGTCATTCGAATTGGCTTGATGTTTTGTTATTGGATTAGGCCAGTACAGCGTCAATTCAATTTCTTTATTTGCAAACAAGAGTATTTAGAATAGCTGTTATAAGATTTAAAAAAGTTCTTCATCGTTTACTACCATATTTGCTAATACAATTATTTTAATACTTATACTTTATTTAGCTCTTACATTTCAATGTTAGTAGGTAATAGATATCGTTATTAAAAAATACACCTTTTGCTTAGCACGGTCACCCATCTTAAAGACTAACCGTATTGTAAGATGCTTGGTGAACTAGACTTAGAAGTCAAGTTCACCTGTCAGTGTTGGGTAACCTGCTGATGATCGCTCACAGGGTAACTTGAATTGAGCTAAAGAGTTAAGTGGATTATCTGATTATCTTCCAACAGATCATAATCTATAAAGCACTTCACACAACCAACAAATATAATAATAATAATGGAACCGTTGTCCTAGTTCGCGTAGTTCTTTATAAGGCCGAACTAATTTGAATACTTTAGGGGCGTTGACAGTTCGTTAACACACGCTTCACGCTCTAAGATCAAAAAATCAAAACTAAAAATAATTTTATTCATGTAAACAATTTTGCACTTAAGATTAGTCATGATAATAATCAAAATGGTAGCGATTCTAGTTGCCAAGGGCAGCCTACCCTTTATGGAGAAGAATTTGGCAAAAAAATCTCCGTGGATGCTCTTGTAGGTATGGCTTACAATAATTAGCTTACATTGTTTTTTGGAGTTATGTGAGAAGCAAAGAAGAAGCCGGATAACACCCGAACCAATCCTAAAGATGCTGCATAAGACCGGAAACCCTTAGGAAAGGCCGCAGTAGTAGCCAAAGTGTGCCGGAATAGCTGGGACATCCTTTCTAGGAGTTAGCCAGGCACCGCTTGGATAACTTCTTTGGACGGTGTGGGTTAGGTCGGTTCTAGCCCGGTATGTCATCCGCGGGGTTGCCCTACATTAAATTACTGCCGATGCCTGTACGATAGATTGTATATACTTGCGCTTACGAGTGTCGACTGCTATTGACTCATGGCCCATGATACTTATGCCATAGACCTTGATCAAAAGCAGTTGGAAGCGTTTGACTGCAAACTGTTGCATAAGATTTGAAGATTGTTAAAATTAAAAGCCCAAAAACAATCATTGAAATTGTGTGCGCAACAGGTATTTATGGTTTGCTTCGGCAGACTTGTAACCGCGCGCTCCAACGTGCTACTAATGCCCTACTTTATTAACTTTTTTAAATACAGAGCAGTATTTGTTATTTAGGTGTGTGTTTTTATCTATTGGGCATCCCTGTGTCAACATTAGAATATCATTCTTATATGTGTGCATTGCACCCTAAGGGCCCCACCGAGTTCTTCGGGGCTCAAACGAACTTGCGGTGCACCTGATGATGAACGGGCGAGGCAACGACGTAGACTTTACGGGATTTGGGAGGTCAGATGACAGTCGCTTCCAAAAATGTTTAAAATGAAACACCACAGGACAGCTGCTTCTTGCATCCAAATAAGCATGGAACCGAGACTCTAAATCCAGGTAGGGTTTGGAAGCAATTTGGAATAGACTAAGTTGGAAAAATTTCAATATCAATCAATCGAATCGCCTATCGCGGTCCACAGATTCACCAATTTTCCTTTACATACACACTGTCTGTGTGCCATCATTTTGGGAGGGCGTTATTGTACCACACTGACCAGGGTTGACACAGGGTGTACAATATTGTATCGGACTGTATTATTTGCTGGTAGGTCGATGTTATGGTTCTGGATGTTGATACAGCCGTGATAAAGAAAATATCGTGAATTTTTTCTGAGACATCTATTGAGCACATTACAGACAGACAAGATGGGGGAGCAAAAGTACAGTGTTACCACAGTAAATAAGCAGGATTTGGCTATCAGCCTATTGAAACAATTAGATATTAATGTTGGTATTTCCAACACAGGGTTTATGTGTCCAACACACAGTTAGATATCTCTCTACCATAAAAACTTAATCACCGTTCTTCGTAATACTTTCAAATTAAAAAAGTTATAATTCTGAAACTTGGCTGAAAGAAATAAAATTGGTTCATCAAAATTGAAACATTGTACAGTTGAAAATAATTATTATTCAGACTAATTGGGAACCTCCTCGTTTTTAAGGTTGTTAAATTAATTTAGTTCTAACTTTTATTTTATTTCAGTGAACTTTTCATTTCATTGGAAACTTTTGACTGCTTCGGTGGCGTAAGTACTTTTTAGTGTATGCGACCTCCGCGCTATGGTCGTTTTTTAACAAGATTCTAGATCGGAACAAATATTTGTGTGAACCAAAAACCACAATACATATTATACAAAGGAAACACTTAAACTCCGTAAAGTTCAAGTGTTTAAAATTAAGTATGTTTATCGGTTGTCTAAAATCCATAGCACAAGCTTATAACTTAGTTTGGGCTAAATAGCGCTGTGTAAAAAAGTGTCCCACAATATTAATTATTATTATTTTATTTAGCCCTCAATAATTCAGTGACCAAATAGGTCCAGGGATAGCGTTGTCCGACAGGAATGCAATTACTCGATACGGTGGACATTGTTACACTGGTAGTAAATGTTATCCCAGTACCCAATTCTGGCAACATTTTTGTTCATTTATGTGTGAAGCCGTTACAGAGACAATAATGCGTATTTTATTCTTTTGTCTTTTTAAATATGGAATGTATTTTGTAGCAGTTTGTTTTGTCGGGACTGATGTTGTGGAATGTTTTTAAAACGGAATGAGTATAGCTTCCGCATGACTGGAATGAAAAAAAGGTATAAATCTATACAAATATTATAAAGCTGAAGAGTTTGTTTGTTTGGTTGAAGGCACTAATCTCAGGAAGTACTGGTCCGATTTGAAAAAATATTTTATGTTGATAGCCCATTTATCGAGGAAGGCTATAGGCTATATATCATTACGCTACTACACTGGGGAGCAGAGCAGTAGTCATAAATGTCGACAAATCGGGCAAATTTTTATGCATCATTGTAGAAATTATAAGCGACGGGATTAAATAGGTGCGACGGGAGGTCGAAATATTCCACGGGCGAAGCAGCATCTAGTAATACATAAAAATAAATCGCAAATTATGTTGCTAAGCGCAAAACTCGCAGACGGCTGCACCAATTCGAGTTTCTTTTTTATTTATTCCTTAAACTGTAAGAAAGGATTTTATCAAAAGAAAAATTTTAAAACTGCAACGGGAACAGTAAAGCTTCATTACGCGGGTAGAGCCGTGTGCACCTACTAGTTAATTATAATGGTTACCTACAGCAATGCAAACTTATTTATTTATTGAATATGGGAAAACAAACAGTAGCACATTAGGAGTATACATTACATTCTTACAAATAAACTTAACAAATATACTACCCACTACATTTTCCACAAACTATGTAGAGTAACACGATTGGTCGTGAGTAGTTAAGGCTTTGAGAGTGAGAGAATCTTTCTTTAAGAGTTTGGAGAGCTTCACATCCCAAAGATGTTCATCGAAGGTTTAGGATAATTTATACTGTTGATTGATGGCACTTGGTGGAACTTGCTACACATTTTCAATAACGTTGAGAATGCCGTGAGGCGAAACCGGTTAGGTTTATCAAGTAAATGTTATATATGGAATGGAATGGAATAGTACAAGTGTTGTTATTGAAAAAAAAAGAAAAAAAAGAAGGTTTAGGAGTCAGTATGTGATGATTTAGTTTGTTTGGTTCCACCAACGCGACTCCTTTGGTTTCCAGATAACTCCTCGTCATCCTTATCACACACATGATGTTGAGTTGTTAGTGATGAATTTTGTAATTTATTTTGTTACGTCTTACGGAATAAATGTTAAAAGTTTGTGACAAGTACGAACACTCGTATTATCATGTGAAGCATGAAAATAGCGGTTAATTTATATGTTTACGTGCCTTACAAAGAAGATATACGTGTCCCGACACATTTACGTGATGTAACTATAATGGCGGTAATTTGAAACGTTTTGTTCGAGAGTATTTCTTGTAAGTTAACGTCATTTATCTGAAACTCCCTCCGTACTATTTTAAAGTAACTGATTTTCTTTTCTCTTTTTTTTTAACACAGCAGAAGCGCTTGTGGCTCCACGGTCTCAGTGTTCTGTAAACGATCACTGAGTCACGCAAGGTTCACTATGGCTGGTCCTCGGATTGGTGACCACTTTGTGGCATTTACATTTGCGAGCGTTTCCGTGCTTCGGAAGGCACGTTAAGCCGTTGGTCCCGGTTGCCAGTAAAATGGCAGTCGTTAAGCCTGGTTGAAGGCCTTATGGAATTTTCGGATATTTCAACAGCAGGTAGCCACAACCTGCGTCTGTCTATTTCAACATGGCAATGGGCTCACCACCTATTACGTGGGACAGGATTCCACACGGTGAAAAGTGAGCATATAATATGCTTCTGCCACCCCTTCGGGGATAAGGCGTGATGGATATTTATTTTATTTTATTTATTTTTTTATTTGAAAAGATTCTTTCTGATTAGCCAGATTTATTGAAAATTATAGTATAAATTTTTAGTTACTTCGAAAATAACAGAACGCGTTGATTGCTAAAATTAAATATACCAAAAACCACGTTCCCTCTAAGTTCCTCAATTTCAATTGTAACGATGCCGAAGTTGAACGTACGTTGTTCCTTAAAAATTATAATAAAGGGATTAATAATGGTTATAGGAATTTAACACTTATGTATAGGGTAATTATGACATAAATTTGTAGAAGAGATAATTACCTTGTCCAGTACCGTGGGTTTCGCGTTCACCTGTTGCGGCGCGCGCACATCGACCCGCTGCATTGTACTCGATTGTTAACCTGCGAATGTGGGTCGGCTCGGCTACACTTGACAGAACTGTGCCGATACCTGCCTACCTTCCTACTACCTGCCCGACTAATCACAATACCTATGCGGTTTGAATCCGTTTCCATGTCCAATCCAATATCTACATTTAGATGCCTGTCGGGAAATTTTAAATTGATTGTAGAAACAAACCACTAAATTAAAATGATAACCATGATAGCTCCTTAAGCACTTTCATCTTGTTATATCTTAATTATAAATTGGGTTTAAGGAGCTTCATCAAGATCTCCAGGGTCTAAGCTACATTACTTACTAGCGGTGTACCTAGGTACTGAATGAAAGCTGAAAGGCTTAGCTGCGGTGAATACTGTCCCGAAGTAATTACAGAAAAATATTTACTCCAATTATGAGAAGTAAGTTATCTATATTTATACGCCTTAAATGAATTCGGCGGGAGAAAATACGAAATCGAAATTTGCGAACCTTAACCTGAAAATTATTAAGAATCATGAGTCCATAAGTCTTGCTAAGTTCGTAACTTGCACAAATAGGTCGCCGTTTGTCTTCGAATAACGCTCAAAACTTAACGACAGCTGCTGTGAATAGAATTCAATATAAAGCAGTTTGAAGTTTGTTAATATTATTTCAAATTGTCCTAAATCAGAATCAAAACCATGAACAATAATGACCGAGTTCTGCACGACTCTGATAATGCAATAAGACTAGGGCTCATAGCTGCCGCTTGATCCAAGTATCGTGAAAGGGGTTCCTTATCCTAAATATATGATTCTTCAATTTTGATTCAGATGATTAAGTAAGTAAAAAGTAATTTCGAGTAAGTCAAAAGTATTATAATTCCGTATATGAAGCGATTGAAGAAGCGAAAGAAGCATGCATGGATCGCGAAGCCTGGCGATCTGTCCTCTCTGACTACCCCGTCATGGATAAAGCGTGAAGATAGTTAATTAGTTAGAAATATTATAGCTGTAAAAAAAATCGTTTTGTTTTTTTGTTACGCGCCATTTTGTTTTGAAGTAAACCTTACTTATCATAAGTGAAACTTCTTTATGAAATTTTATAGCTGTAAAAAATGTTCAAAGAAGTTTCAATTCTTACCTGTGTACTCTGGTTGCACACACTTTTATTTAAATTCTAATAGGCAGACCAAGTTGAAATATTAATAAATTAATCCAATTGAACCGATGCAACTGTCGTCAGATCTATTCACACCACACTGCAAGTACTAAAGCTTTGACTGAAGTCAAAGCTTCTTTCGTTAGTGCCTCAAAAGGTTTGGTGGGCTCTTTCTACGGCCATATATGTGTTACTAGGAAATTGCATAAAGGCAAAAGAAAATCCCGGTAATGAACCCAGGTGCACAGAAATTTTCTGAAACAAAAAAAGTAATAATGATTAGGGGGTTTGGCGCCAATTATAGAACATGACGCACGGTTAACGTATATTATTTTGCAACACATGTATAGTTCGTATTTTTGTGTTTAATTATGATAGTCTTAGGACCGTATTCCAGAACGTTTATCAATACTCAAGAAACACTTGAGAGTAGTATTTATAAGGCAAAAACTAGCCTCAAGCGTTGATTGAGTATTGACACGCGTACTGGAATACGGCCCTTAGACATAAAGAATTCAAAATGTACATGACTGAGGGAAAGTGATATGTTCCAGTAAATAGTGTTTTGTGTGTTAATGCCAAATCGCCATAGAAACCTGCATTAAAGATTTCACTCAGGAAATGTAACGTTTATTGTAGCTTTCTATAGAGATACTCTACTGGGAAGCTGGTCATTGGATGGGTGACCAGTTTGTTGCGAGATTTTCCATGCTTCGGAAGGCACGTTCAGCATGAAAAATTTAAACAGCAGGTCGACATGGGCTCACGTGCTATTACGTGGGACAAAAATGCATACAGTGTAATGTGGGCGTATAGTAGGTAGCCTCTGCCTACCCCTTCGGGGATAAAGGCATTACAATATTAATGTATGTACTCTACTGGGGCATGGACTTAGGACTGGATTTGAGATTGACAAAGGACTAGACATGACGATATACTAAGAAAATTCTAATTCCATTTCATTTTACTGCCAAGATAGGCGAAGACAAATAACAACAATTATGTCGACATTTTCACCATTAATAGCAAACATGGCCACAAACTTAATTGTCACGAGGAACAAGTTGTGTATACATATTAACCAAGAATCATTGAACAACCCTCTATGTACGTATTTTATCCCTCAGGGTAACCAACTTTTGATCAAAGGCGACTTACATTGTTGAATATTTGTTTAGCCAGTTGTGCCGCGCGGCTTCATTGTCTTAATTTTGAAGGTTGTATGAAGAATGCCCCTCTCACTCCGTCACAAGTTTATCGTCGGCTTAGCACGTCCACCTCTGAACCTCGAAGTACCCAGTCGTACCCGATGTTCCACAGCAGATAGGCGTCCCAGGACCGAGAATATATGATCCAGAAAGACTTAGATTAGAGTATACTGCTATAGCCATGTTAAGGTTACAGTGTTTCACAAGCTGGCATACTGCCTAATGTGAAAGGAGTAGATTACTACACGCTCCTCTTGAAGCACCTTTGGTTATATGACGTGGGAAACGCTTTAATACCTTGAACATTTTCCACCTCATATAACCTTAAGTTCTTCAGTGTGAAGATATTTTTGAATATCCTACGCTTCAACTTGGCTTACCGACTGTCATATTTCTAGCAACCGGGACCAACGGCTTAACGTGCCGTTCAAAGCATGGAACACACGGTTAGAACTTGTTACAGTTTTTAGTAATAAACAACAGAGAAAACAAATTCAAAACGAGTTCAAAACCAAATACAATCTATAGATATTCATTAATGATCCCTATAGGAAATGAACTTAACATAAAATGGTGCTTAAGTCTAAACCGCGGAACAAAGCCACTCCTAAATATTTACTGACTTACTTCGGAGGAGCTTATGTGGGCTTTCAAATTCACAATGTCATCAAATTGAGTATGAATTTGGGTATATACGCTCAAGTAATTGAGTTTTGATTTTAAATTGTAAACGTATCTTGTGAATTTGTCTCTGGTATCGTGAACACGAATTGATGGTTGTGGCCGATCTGAAGATGTAACCCCAAAAGCCCAACACCTATTATGTGGGACAGGAATGAACGTGGTGAAATGTGGGCGTATAATATGCCTCTGTTACCCCTTCGGGGATAAGGCGTGATTGATTAATATCAATGGGGAGAGCAGCATTTCTTTTTCCGCGTAAATTGGTGATAAAATCGGTATCAATCGCTGTAGGAATTGGTTCTGGATGTGAAGGGATATGACGTCAGTAACTTAATTATGTTCACTTGTCGAACTTTATGTACTTGATGAATATTCTTACACTAGCTGTCCCCCGCGGCCTCGCCCGTGACATACTTCGAACTCCCGTCACACCTATTTAATCCCGTCGCTTATAAATTCTACAATAATGCTTAAAAATTTGCCAGATTTGTCGACATTTATGACTACTGCTCCGCTCTCCAAGGAAGTAGCGTGATGATATATAGCCTATAGCCGTCCTCGATGAATGGACTATCCAACACAAAAAGATTTTTTTAAATTTGAAAAAGTAGTTAATGAGATTAGCGCGTTTAAGTAAACAAACAAACTCTTTAGCATTATATATTAGTATAGATAGAATATCATTATTTTTTTTGTAGCTAATAGAAAATTGTTCAGGATGTATGTTTACTTTTATTTGACTGCGCTGTTGACGATTGCAGTATCATTTAGAATTTTAATTCTCTTATTTTGACTATCTCGGTGACATAAGTGGTAGTATATGCAACTACCGCGATGATGTCTCAAGTTTGACTCCCGGGTTGAAACAAATATTTGTGGGATACGCAAATGTTTCTTTCGGAGTTTGAGTATTAGCTATCTATAATAACAAGTATGTATTTAGAAATATACAAGTATATTTCTCAAATGTCTAAATCCAATGCCACAATCTTATATTAGCTTACTTTGGGATGACACTGTGTGAAAAAAATATTCCACAATATTTATTTATTGCTTCGTGTAGAATAGTTTCTGTAACAAATAATTATTATTACTCGGTTCATAAACTGTTGTTATGACTTTGACTGCTCTATGTGTGTGGTTGCTATGGTGCTATAACACACGCACGTGTTGTAGCACCATAGCTCTTAAATAGATGGCTGTGGTGTTATTTTATCTGAAACATTTTGTGAGATTCTTGTCTTCAGGTGCGTCGTGGGCAGCAAGATAAAATAAAACTGTTTTCTGGTAGAAATTTAATTTAATTTGGGAGACACGTTTTACAAAGCGTTCACAATGCCGCCATTACACGTAAGAGAGAGAAAAAAAACCATTGTAACAAAAACGAAACATCTAAGTCTTGTTGGTGTTACCAACGCATATTTCTAAAAATGGTTTTTGGAAATATTTTATCAAAATCTTTTTGTACATGGTTTTTTATCTATTGTATCTTTGCGCCAATGTACTGTTGTGCGAAATTGTCCAATCCTAAATCGCGCAAAGGGCTATAAAGCCTGTGATATATTGCCTAGTAGCAGCAGCATGGAGTCAATAATCAGTGTACATACTTTCGCAACCTATTTTCCATACTAATATTATAAAGATTTGTAAGTTTGTTTGTAATGAATATGCCCAAAAACTACTGGGCCGATTTTGAAAATTCTTTCATCGTTAGAAAGTAAGTACGTTCTTCGTAAGTAACATAGGCAATATTGGATTTTCAAAAAGTTTAGGGTCGTAATGTTTTGATATGTTTCATTAAATACAAACTGATCCAATTATTGTTTTCTTATATATTGGTCTCGGTTTCTCTACAGTTTTATTTGATAACAAACAAATGATTATATTTCTTAGGAACCTAAATTACATTGGTATTCACGATGTCTTTTAAGAACAATTACACTAATGAGCCGCTGTTCTACATAATCAAGTCGCAAAACATCTGTGGTATCGAGCATACGCCCTCAAGGGCCACACACAATTACGCTAATTTGCAACAAATTGTGAGTTTCCAACCATAATACCTATTTGGTAAAACGCACGAAAGGGCCCCAGAGCTTTGACAGGCCATCGTGGTACGAAACAAACACTTGAGCAAATACATTTTCCCGTGCAGACTTCCGGAGGTGATTTAGACTACCGGAGCGTTTAGAGAATTTTTATCGACTAGCAGTCTAACAGAATTATGTTTAACAGTAATACGAGCCTATTGGAGGATATGTTAGTTACTTTTTCATTGACAAGAGTTTAAGTTCTAACTAACTATCTTCACGCTATATCCCTGACGGGGTAGTCAGAGAGGAAAGATCGCCAGGCGTCGCGATCCATACATACTTCTTTCGCTTCTTGCAGATTCGTGCAGATTAATCGAACATACATGCACGTCTGGGTATCCGAGTACCTACTTTTGACTTTATAGTTTTTGAGAAATCTGCTTACGCGGTCCTCATATGTAAGTTTCGGCCTACCCTGGCTCCTTCTACCCTCTATTTTCGCACAATATACCTTTTCGTAAATCGTTCCTCACTCTTTCGTTGGACGTGTCCAAACCAAGAGTTTAAGTGGTACATACATAGATTACAATCTTTAGTCCCAGGTAACAGTAAAATGTAAGTCGCCGCTGCTTGCCTGTGTCTGTAAAATTGTATTGTCAAAACAATAACTTTATAATCAAAATCTGTAAATATTTAATACAAGTACTTTAAATGATAACGAAAACGTCGACATTAATTTAACAAGGCTGACTGAAAGATGCAATACTTTCCGCTGCCGCTCTTACCATGTACGCTACCTTAGGTAAGATTGAAAGAGAATTTTAATGTAGGTACTAGCAGACGGTAGCCGCCAAGATAATAAATATGTATTAGACTGTACCGACTTGCGAAGCTTTCAACAATTCAATTTCCCTTTTCGGCTTAGAAAAATATATGAATTTTGTTTTATAATTTTAGTATTGCTGTGGAAGCTGGTAGAAGACTATGTTAGTAAAGATGTTTAAAGCTTTGTTCTAATTGAACTTTGAAATAGTCTATTCCTAAGCGTGTTATGACTATAACCATACCAAAGCATTTGACACTTTGAATTGGAGTTGCATCGAGGTGTCATTCATATACCACATCATCATCCTCTTGCCCTTGTCCCAATTTACTTGGGGTCGACGCAGTATGTAAAAATTCCATACTGCAAAATGTTTTGGCTTGGTTTTTATGGTCGGCCGCCAGCCTGACACCAACCCTCCTTGGGAATATACCACAGTGTCTCTCTATATCTGAGGTATTTCGTATCTCACTTCTGCAAAACAGCCTTTCTCCTTAACTTGAGCATCGTAATGCTCAGGTTAAGGAGAACGGCTTAAGGAACGGCAGGTTAAGGACATTTATAGCGGTGTTCTGCAGGGCTTGGTGCTAGGACGAAACTACCCAAGCGAAGACGAGAGGTTATAGAATAATTGATGAATTTGCTTTCAAAAATTGTAGGTTATACTATCGACGAAAAATATTCTATAAACGCAATTAAGTAGAGTAACGAGCATATCTAGTTTATTTTTCAAAGAGGATTCATCAACTCTTGTAATAATACATACTAAACCCGAGTGCGTATATGCTACAGTATTATATAAACATAAAGAAAATCAATAAAAAATTATTTCAAATTCATCATAAGTAGACGACTCGTATATGTACAAAGGATTTGTACAGAACCAATTTACCATTCAGCGTTCAGCTTCTTCGCCATTTTGAGTGGTGTCTAATTTAAATCTTAAAGCTCCCGTAAAATATATGTCACCGTCTTATAAAATACTAGTTGACGCCCGCGGCTCCGCACGCGTGGTGAAGCCTTCCCGTTCCCGTTTCCCACAGGAACATGTTCACGGGATAAAAAGTAGCCTGTGTGTTATTCTGATGTGTACATACATACATATTGTCACGCCTTATCCCCGAAGGGGTAGGCAGAGGCATACTATATGCCCACATTTCACCGTATGCATTTTTATCCCATGTAACAGGCGGTGGGCCCATTGCCGTGTGCCACAGGCGCTGTGGCGACCTGCTGTTGAAATTTTCAAGCCGCCCATGAGGCTTTCAACCAGGCTTAACGACTGCCATTTTACTGTTAACCGGGACCAACGGCTTAACGTGCCTTCCGAATCACGGAAACGCTCGCAAATAAAAAAAGAAAATAAAAGTATATAAATGAAATTCTCCGAAGTCTACGGTTCACAGAACCACTAGTTTAAATTGATTAGCTCCAAAATATTATTAAACTATTCCAAAATAAAGGACTTAATGTAACGCAAATGGAATTTTTTTGTCAGTCATTTTTAATTAACTTTGACTGAGCTTTTTTATTTAGGAAGTTAACGTAATGATTAAATATGATGGATATCTTTTTATATTAATTTAAGAATTAATTCGGTCCCCACGCTGATGGGGCCGTTAATGGAGGGAGTGAATAAAATGGAGCGTATTTTTATGATTAATTCATTTTGTTAGCGCGAGACATTTTTTTATCTTTCCATCATCTCTTACAAAAAGTGGATCACCAGATTCTCATTTTATAACTTCTATTATTTAATTTCGTAAAATAGAATAAGACTCAAACTCAATTTAAAGTAAGTTTTGTATAAATTTTCTAGATAACTGTTAATTTAAAAACTTAAACTTATGTTTCGATCTCAAATGCAGTCTAACGAACTGAAATTGCTTAATCGAAGATGAACAAGAGTAGAGAATGGAAAAAGCGAGAAAAAAAAGAATTAATTTTGTTAACATACCTATCCATATTATATAATATACATCATAAGTAAAACGTGTATAGAGAATACAAGTTGGTTAATATGCAGACGTGTAGACATTCTAATTACGGGCGGTCACGTTGCGGTTGAGCCGACGACGCGGCGACGGCGACGTCTCTGGCGAACCGCTCGCCTGAATCCTACTCGTACCATCAAATTGTTCAGTTATGGATTATAAACTAGTGGTCCAGTCGAGCCTTGCTACTATCAATTTGCTTTATATCTCGTTCCAGGTAGTTTATGTTTTGTATTACATTAAACACATTCAATTGATCCGAATCTGCAGGCAGAGAAAGAAGTGTGCATGGATCGTGAAGCCTGACTATCTGTCCTCTCTGATTATTACCATATAAATTGATATTTTTATAATTATTATATGGAGATTTTTACTTTTTTGAAGTGAAAACTTTTTCGGCGCACCGCACACAGATTTTTCCGTAGGTAGTAACTTAGGCTGATCCGTCACGCTGTGAGGTAAAAGGCTCGATCGGGTGAACTCGGGATCGCCGAGTGTTCCCGAGCGAGAAAGATACAGTCAGCTGCTCTTCGCTGTTGTGTCGTTGTGTTTACATACATATCATCACGCCTGTTTCCCATTAGGGTAGACAGAAACTATGGATTTCCAGTTACTACGATCCTAGCATACAACTTTCGCATTTCCTTCTTTCATGAGTGTTTTCATACACGCCCGCCGGTAAAGGGTACCCTTGACCTGGCCTTTTCTCCAAAAGGTCATCAATTTGATTGAAATACGTACGGCGACCCCTACCAGTTTGCCCATTCATTCTCGCTACGTAAATCGGCTTAGTCAGTTTTTTTTTCATCCATTCTCTCCGCGTGACCGAGCCATCTAAGCATTCCTTTTTCTATCTTAGTCACTACATGTTCTGTCATACCGCAACGTTCCCAAATCGCACTGTTTCTTTCTTTATCCATCAACTTCACTCCAGCCATACTTCGTAGACTTCAAATTTTCACTGCATTTATTTTACTTCTATGCTTCTTCTGCCATACCCAGCTTTCACTGCCAGTCTTGCTTTCTTAGACACGTTCTGACTGCTCATAAAGGTGTACATGGCTCCATTCACTTGATTTCTTGCCAATACCCTTCTCTCAATGTCATAGTCACACTTTCAATCTCTCGCTAAATTTCGAACCCAAATATACAAAAATTTTTACCTGTGCCACTCTTTTTCCTTCCACAAAAATCGAGCAATCCGTCGTGATTTCCTCTTTTTCAAAAACCATTACTTTTGTCTTGTTTAGATTCACTTTCATACCTTTCTATTTTAGCGCATCATGCATTAATTTTAACCATCAACTGCAATTCCTTCGCCGATGATGCCACTATTACCAGATCATCAGCGTATAAGAGACATTTGACGGTTAATTCATTCATTTTCAAACCAAACGCACTCTTGCAGTTCTTTCAAGCAACTGGCAATGTATAGGTTAAACAGACACGGCGGCGCTACACAACCCTGTCTCACACCTTTTGAAATGTAAAAAAAGTCTGTGCAAGCTCCTCTTGCATGGTACCAACATACCGACCTTCATATTTTAGAAATAAAGAAATAAAATGTACAAATAGGGTGTCAAATTAAAATATGAATCCATCAAAGATATGTATTACCCTATTTACACTATTGCGCGAGCCACGAGACGAGCCGCAAGTGTAAACGCTGTGTTATGGTACATTTACATTTGAGCTCGCGGCTCGTCTCGCAGCTCGTCTCGTGGATCGCGTGACAGTGTAAATGGGGTATATGAATTGTAAATTGAAGAAGTGTCTCCACCTGATGCATCAAAACATTCAAGGTGTGACAGGCAAAGAACTAGAATTGGTTAATGAATTGTAGCAGTATTGATATTTTATGTTTAAATGAGTATATGCTAAGAAGCCATCAATTCACTAACAGCTTCAATAATCACCAGGTTGTAAGTTCGTTTAACAGGAAGAAATATATTTGAGGTGGCTCTTTAATATTATATACAATATACATTCATATTGTAACGCCTTTATCCCCGAAGGGGTAGGCAGAGGCATACTATACGCCCACATTTCACCATATGCATTTTTGTCCCATGTAACAGGTGGTGAGTCTATTGCAGTGTTGGATTGGTCTGGCGCAGGTGGTAGTAACCTGCTATAGAAATTTTTGCCGGTACAGAAGACTTAACGTGCCTTTTGAAGCATGGCAACGCTGGTAAATGGAAATGCTACACTACGGTCATCCATCTGAGAACCAGCCATAGCGAAGGTGCTTAACGTAGTGAGCGCTTACAGAACACTAAGCTAGCGGACCTACGAGCGCTTCAGTTAATTTGAATACTATTCTGGTAACTATATCTATTGCTGGTAACATTTAAAATTAAAATGCTATTCATATCTAGAGCGGAAACTGCTGGCCGCAATCTTTGTAAAAAATAAAAACATAACTTGACAAGTCGTTGAGACCGCTTCAGTTGTCCAGATTCAAAAGTGGAACGTGGACGGAGATGCTGCGTGCCAGTTCCTCTCGACAATGACTCTCGAGACTAGGATCGATATTGAATACGAATAATACGATCGCTTTTTTTCAGTTCAAATTATAAAGTATTCCGTTCGATTTTTGAAATGAATTGTTATATTACTTCAAAGAATGTCTTTTGTGATTCAATTTGAAGTGTGTCAAAGAAGAAAAGTGGCATTCAATCAAATAAAAGATGTAAAAAGTTAAATTGGAAGTCTTCTTTTACCATGTTTTTATTAACTCGCTTTCAAGTATATCTGTTTGGTTGGAATGTTGTAGGTATACTTACCAATGAGATAGATACTTGAAATTTAGACCCTGCATAGCTTATGGTGTGTAAAAAATGAGGTACAGTCAGCTCCTGAGAAATTTGACTCTGAATCTGATCTGGCAGTGTTCAGCAAACTGCGTCGGGTTTGGTATTCGCCTATACCACAATATCTGAAGACGAAGGTATAAAACCAGTGCGTTCTACCGGTTATGACCTACGGTGCCAAAACGTGGACTCTAACGGTGGGGCTAGTACATGCCCTTAAAGTTGCTCAGCAAAATATGGAGCGTATTATGCTTAGAGTGTCTTTGAGGAATAAACTCTGAAATGATGGCCGATGGAGCAAACGTGTTCTGGAGTGGAGACCGCGACTCGGCAAATGTACAGTAGGACGACTCCCTGCTAGATGGATTGATGACCTGAAAGAGGTTGCAGGGAGGGATTGGATGCGAAGGCGTAGAACCGTGACCAAGCCGTAAAACAGCTTTTTCTTCTTAGCGTCTTCGCAGATTCTTCCAAACCTAACCTAGATTTCGAGCCTGAGGTTCGCTTTATTGGCTGCTGTGCTATGATAACATTTTTATTATCCGAACGACTTTTTTCTGAGCCCATGTTAAAAATCCAAGTCGGATTTCGATAGGTGTGGGTAACTTTAATATGTATGCCCTGATATGCGGTCAATTTTTGAAACAAACGCCGGAGTCTTGAATACATATACAGCCTTTTTACTTTAATATATTAACTTTATACAACGTAATGAAGAATAAGATATTTTAATGTTACACCGTAATTATTCAAAGTAACGTCAATAAAATAAATAATTAAGTCCTTTTAACTGGATAGGAAGTTCAGCCATTAAGTGCCTTATCTCAGTATTGATCTGTTTAAGTAATAAAACGGCCTGTATTAAGAGGCCTATCGTGTTAAAATCAGTCAACAGAACTTTGATTAGGCTGTCAAACTTTAATAACATCTGCTCGATACTTAGACTGGCAGTATGGCAGCTGAATAATTCAGCGCCATGCCATCACTTGACTTGTTGTTAAGAATATTCAAATTTTGAACACTATTCTAAATTTATTTGTTTTTGTTCTTTGTCATCGTTCATCTTGGGCAGGCAAAGAATACTTAGTCCATACAGCCTTGTTTTTTGCCTTCAAATTTTCTTAGTATCTGGTGGTGTGTAGTCCTGTGTCAAAGTCCGGTCTTAGGATTTTATTGTCCTTGCCCCAGTAGAGCAGTGGACTCTTTACTAGACTCTTTGCTTTCTATGGAGATTTGGCAATAACACAAAGAAGACTGCTGTTTACTGCACCATATAACTTTCTTTAACACAAAACAACTATTTTTGGAAAATAATATACGGCAACCGTGAATCAAGTTCGAAAATTCTAATCCAGTGATCGTATAGTTGTCTGCCCCCTCAGTGGGATAAAAAGAATATTTTTCTGTAAGTAAGGTTTCTGGTAATTTAATTTATACGTATTGTGTATTGCGTACTACTACACAGAAATTGCGTACAATATTGTTGACTTGCGTCAACAATATCGAGCTTTAAGTACGCAATTTCTAGTACAACAGTATAAATCAACAAGCCACATATGGCCTCGATTCTTTGATATCTCTATATTAGTCCGGATCAAAACAAATAAAACCTACATCACCGTCTGGAGTAATTTTATCTATGGTCGAATTTTGTGTCTGTCGTTGTGACAGCTGGTGCAAACAGCTCTTTTTTGATTAACTTAGACTTAAGTCAGAGTTTGGCGCCAATTCTGGAACATGACATGGAAATCGTGATTTTGTGTTTAATAATGGTGGGTAATACATACAGTGTTTGAAAATGTGCATGAGTTATGGAAAGTGAAATGCTGGCTGTGTTCTATGTGTAAGTGCCAAACTCCATAGAAAGCCCTAGTAAAGGGTTTACTGCTTTAGTAGGGCAAGGACCAGGACCTTGGACTGAGGATCTGACATCGACAAAGGACTAGACATGACTAAATTATAAGAAAATATAAATACTAAGGACAAGGCTGTATGAACCAAGTTTCCTTTGCCTGCCCAAGATGGGCGAAGAGAACTAACAACAATTATACTTAAGTCAGTATGATGTCCAAGTCTTCTTTTCATCATCGTGTATTCTTAGTTACTTCCAAGCACTATCTGGAGCCTGGGGTCAATATAATTGGGTTGCAAGCAGCAGATGTCTCCTTTTATTTCATTACTTTTTTTCATTTTATTTCTTTATTTCTAAAATATGAAGGTCGGTATGTTGGTACCATGCAAGAGAAATTCTCTGTTGTCTTACCGTCTTATTCATAATGAGTTATGAGAGGTTTAATAAGCCCTTATTAGAGGATTGCTAAAAAGTCTTATTCATAATTGTTCAAAAGCACTAAAACGTTCTATAAACCTTTGATAAATCTATCTGATTTTATAGAAGCCAGGCCCTTCTATAAACCTATTTTAGTGAACAAAATGGCCGACCGCGATCAGCTGTTCCGTGTTTGTAGTTTGATTGTCACTACGCTCAGGTATAAAACTGAGTTCCTTTCCGCTCTCTGTCTGCCGCTATGTATGTTTAGATATTTAAAAATACGCAAGCAAGGGATTTTGATTTTTAGAGTAATTGAAGAGGAAGGTTTTGATATATAATTTGTTAAGTTTTTGTATAGGTACATTGGGTAGATTGTAACGATATTGGTTGATATCAGAATAAAGTAAGCCGAAATTACAAAATAATGTACCGCGGAGTTGTGTATCTTAAATAGATCTAAAGATGAGTCGACGACGGCATATATCTAGCTTTTCAGGATATCATACTATATCCAGTTTAGTACTGCAAAAATTGGCAATTATAAAGTCATAATTGGAAAGCTATTTTACACAAATTCGATTTGAATCCTTATCATTTTAAATATATTGGTTGGCTTGAATATCTTATGAAGATGATTGTTACCTTTTACACCACGCTATTTAATTGAATATCTTAGGATCTATGGCAAAATCAATAATAACGCGCAACGCAACAAACCTGTAAATAAAACGTACCTGTAAATAAAACGTACCTGTAAATTAAAATTCCTTTTTAATTTACAGGTACCAATAATGCAATAGGAAAGCATTGCGAGCGTTGCAAGCTTTACAAACCTCGCGTAGCATTTAAATTACTGCAAATCGTTCGTGCAGTAAAGTATCGTTTATCATTAAATCCATTTCTATAGGTGATGTGGATAACCACTCGTATGAATATTTATTTAGTTAGGGATGATTTTCCCTCAACCACTAAAGGTCTTCAGCGGTTAGGAAAGGAGGCGGTAGAACTCTACTTATCCACACTTTAAAGAGTTCTTCATCATCATACACGTGGTGAACAAACTTAGCTACTAATGTCTCTCTCTGAAGCTGTCTGTTATTTCGCCAAATAGTAAGCTAAACAGAAATGGGCTTAGGACAGAACCTCGGTAGGTACAGCCCAAAGTAAACTATGAAGGGTTGGCCGCCATGTCCTTGATGATGTCAACTTAGGTATAAATAAAGTGACACCCAAACATATTGTCACGCCTTTATCTTCGAAGGGGTAGGCTAAGGCATTATACACACATTTCGCAGTATGTATGCATTTTGTCCCACGGAACAGGTCCATTGCCGTATCAAAATGGACAGGCGTAGGCTGTTGACACTCGGATATGGTTTAACGACTACCATGTTACTGGCAACCGTGACCAATGGCTTAACGTGCCTTCCGAAGCACGGAAACGCTAATAAATGTAAAATAAAATTACATTAGTGATTACATATAATTTTTATTTTGATTTTCTTCATCAAAGTCCCTTTCAATCCTAAATTTTGCTGCCGTAGGGTTTCATTACCCATTTGAATGGAGTATAGTTCTTCACGGCACCCAATTTCAATATGCACAATTTTTTCAGATGGCGTCGTAAACTGAAATACGTACAAGAAAATAATACAACAAATTTAAACGGTGCCTATATAAGTTAGGTAGAACTCAATCTTTCCATTATTTCGTTGCACATTCCGCTATCTTAGCGGAATTAGTTTTGTGCCAATATATTTATGTTCAATAACTGTGAGCTACGAAATCAATACTTTAAAATTATTTAAATCAATAATAAATTAGGTATATCTAAACAAAAAAAGCAACTTGCAGCGTACAAACAATCTCATGAAATAATTGACGCCAACCTTGTCTTCTTGTAACTTATATTCAATTCTTTGGCGCTTATATTTTGGCGGCACCATTATTGAAACAATAAAAATTACTAGCCTATCGTTTTATCAGCAATATTATTATTAATTTGTTTTGAAAAGCTCATACATTTACGCGCTTACAATATTTAGAAAAGTAAATGACAACAAATTTGACAAACCCTCACTCTCACCCTCACCCTCACTCTCACTCTCACTCTCACCATCACCCCACCCTCACTGAAAGAGAAAGGTATTATACACTACTCGCTTGTGTATACGACTGTCCGGCCTGCGCACGTCTCATTTAACGATTTTATTCCACGGACTTTTTCTTACGGTCTTACTATCACATTTTTTTCAGTTCGGTCGCGCAGCAAAATCCCTATCTCCTCCAAGGAGCCTGCCGTAAGGAACTTCGTTCCAAAAAGAATGTGGTGTTGTGGGACACCAGGTAGGAACGAAGTTCGAACTTTCGAAAAACTAATGTAGAACAAAAAAACTACCCTCTCCCTCACCCCCACCCTCACCCTCACCGTAACCCTCACCTTCACCCTCACCCTCACCCCACCCTCACTGAAAAAGGGAGAAAGAGAAAGGTATTATACACTACTCGCTTGTGTATACGACTTTCGCGCCTGCGCACGTCTCATTTAACGGTTTTATTCCACGGAATTTTTCTTACGGTTTTACGATCACATTTTTTTCAGTTCGGTCGCGGAGCAATATCCTATCTATCTATCTCCTCCAAGCCTGCCGTAAGGAACTTCCTTCCAAAAAAAACATGCACTATATTTTAATTTTAATATCGATTTGGAAGCGAAGCCTGGCGATCTGTCCTCTCTGACTACCCCGTCAGGGATACAGCGTGAAGATAGTTTTTAGTTTAGATTTGGAAAAAAAATCCTATAGTAGTGACTTCGTGACACATTTACACCTCGTAGTACTAATCTCAATTAAGGCCTGTGCGATGTTTATGACGGTCGTTTCGTACTTGACCGTTTCCCGTTTGGCCTCGGCTTTAGCTGAGTACCCTCCATGTTTCATGAAACAATTTACGAGCTTAAGTACCAGACGTGTTGGTGAAACAATACATTAGACGTAAATGTTTCTTTTATATTGCAACACTTGACATAGCGAATACGCAGCCTGGAATGTCGTGCTGTAATTTGGTGGATGGTGAACACTTGCTGTATGTTATTTTCTAAAACTAGTGCATTAACCTTGTTTTTATGTGTAAAAATGTCTCAACGAGCCTTAGAATTTTGTGTTAGTTTTTGTTTTAAAAATAAATACCTACCTATTGATTTAAATACAGACCATGTTTTCTTTACATTAAAAATTTCTTCAAAATATTTTTTCAAAATGTTCAAACGTATGGTTGGTTATAAGGGTAGGAAAATATCTGGTTACTTCTTCTGTTTTCTAGTTTAGTAATACAACAGTTTACACGGCGCGTTACACCAGAATAATACTGTCACACCATTTAATTTCAACGACAAAATTATATGAAACTAAACTTTTAAAAGAGCTGCATAAATAATTAGACTGGCAACTCGCCAACTACTCGACTACTAGCAACACAATGGTAGAATAAAGACCTGTTTAGATTGTACAGCCGTATTAATAATTATATTTTGTTTCCCAGCTTTATTGAAAATTTTCATAAAGAAAGTTGTTTGCCGTGACAAAAAAGATAACCGTGTAATGTTTTACAAGGTTCATACTATCTATCGCTTCTAAATGCCGCATTACAATCAGCCGCAGAGTCGCCAATATGGCGGCGCTCGCATCAGCTGACCGTGCCAACCTTGCGTCTAATATCGGAGTGATTTTTTTTCCTTTATTCTTGGGCTTTCTCGATTTGAGGATGTTGCCAAAATCATGTAAATTTTATTAAAGTAGAGGAATAAAAATTGGGAACAAAATTAATTCAGAAACGTAGGAAAAGAAATTATTATGGCTTGGACATGGAACTATTGTTTATTTTGTACATATTGGAACGAAGTTCCTTACGGCAGGCTTGGAGGAGATAGGGATTTTGCTACACGACCGAACTGAAAAAAATGTGATAGTAAAACCGTAAGAAAAAGTCCGTGGAATAAAACCGTTAAATGAGACGTACGCAGGCGCGACAGTCGTATACACAAGCGAGTAGTGTATAATACGTTTCTCTGTCATTCCCTCTTTCAGTGAGGGTGAGGAGTGAGGGTGAGGGTGAGGGTGAGGGTGTTTTTTTTTGTTCACGATTTTTTTTTGCTAATTGTGTCGATTCTACATTAGCCGAAGGAACTTCCTTCCTATCTGGTGTCCCATGACACCACTTTTTTAATTTTTTATATATAATTTAGACTAAACGTATTTTTTCTTTTTAATATTGTTAGAGAATAAAAATAAGGAAATAGATTTATAAATATCACTATTATATATATATATATTCATTGAAAGATATATATATATATATATATATATATTATAAATAAATATATTCAAAGATAGTAAAATAGGAACAGATGTAGGCAGTGGGATAGAGGTTGAACTTAAGGAAGAAAATAATAAAGAATCATCATACTTGGGACAGGAAAGTATTATATGGCTGATGTCACCTACTTCCTTGATTGAATTTATTACTGGAACTCGGAGTAGTTCCTCCATGATATCCCGTTAACTATAATACTAATGAGGTGTTAAGTTGTTATTCTATTGGATCCACGCTCCTAATAAATTGAAAGGTCTACTCATTTAAAAATAAATCCCCGTCGTAAAAATAATTATATACCGGTTTCACACGTACCAATTTTATTACGATTGTAAATTTGCATACACTTTGGCGCAGGTCGTCTAGTTTTTAAACCTTTTTATTAATACTTTGCGATCGTCTAGCGAAAGTGATGTAGCCCGAATGTTGTGATATTAGAGACACGTATTAGAGTTAGTGTCATCATCAATCATCATCATCATCGGACCGTCTGTCCCAGTTGCGTCTCCTCACCTTAGGTCCGCTTTCCTAATTCTTTTTTTCCACTTTGCACGGTCGTCGGCATCCTGTGAAGTGAGGACCATTGCCACGTATATCAAATACTATTAATAGTATTTGAAAATAATAATACTATTTATCAATATTGTGGGTATTTTTTTTACATAGCTACACTACTTTCAGATATAGGTTATAACTTATAATAATATTGTATACTTAATTATCAATCGCGTTTATTAATACTAATATTATAAAACTAAAGAGTTTGTTTAGTTGAGAATTGGTTTCGAATCTTGCGAATTTTGCGTTATTTTGCCTATTTACCTATCAAGGAAGGCTACAGTCTGTATATTATGAGTATTATGACGCTGTTTTCCATGAGAGCGGAACAGTAAAGAAATTTTGAAAATTCTCGTACATTATGGTAAACTAAGAAGTGTTTGAAGTATGTGACAGGCGAAGCCACGAGTCTCGACTTGTTGTTTATATAGACCAAAATATAACAAAGAAATTACAAATAAGAAAAAAAATCCTGCCAACTGTGATATATTTTGGCAGGCGCGGTAAAACCGTTACTAGATGTGGGTCTGGAGAATGCCATACTACATTTTTTATTCCGACAGTACATTTTATTTTCACGACACATTTGTGGGAAATTGAAATACTTATACAACGTGGGTGGAGCCGTAGTCGTTATTTTGTGAAGTTGCTTTTATAAAATTCCCAGAAATAATTACACATGATTGCTTAGACATAATTTGAATTATTTTCTCTAAATTTTATCGGAACATGGCCGTGTGAGTCGGCGACCGTACAATCACATAGCAAGGTATGTCGTCGCTCCCCCTCCCTCACACCTATACATAGACATATTGTCACGCCTTTATCCCCGAAGGGGTAGGCAGAGGCATACTATACGCCCACATTTCACCGTATACATTTTTGTCGCACGTAACAGTCGGTGAGCCCATTGCTGTGTTGAAATGGACAGGGGCAGGCAGAGGCGACCTGTTGTTGAAATTTTTCGAGCCGGCCTTAAGGCCGTCTAGTGGGACCAACGGCTTAACGTGCCTTCCGAAGCACGAAAACGCTCGCAAATGTAAATGTCACAAAGTGGTCACCCGTCACACATTGCGTAACTCGGTGATCGTTTTCAGAACACTAAGTACGCGGGGCCACGAGCGCTTCTAAAAAGATTCGAGGTTTTCAGAGTTTCTTAGGAAATCATTTCAGTAGAAACTTATATATTTTTTACTGTGTCCTCGACAACATATCCATTCCTTTTCTTTTTTTTTCCCTCTCTCACTCCTGTAATACGCATAGGAGTAAGAGAATAAAAAAAACTACCAAAGACGTATGTGTGTGTGCTAAAAACACTAAAACAGTAGGAAGCCACAACTTGCGTCTGTCTATTTCAACACGGCAATGGGCTCCCCACCACCTATTACGTGGGACAGGAATACACATGGTGAAAAGTGGGCATACAATATGTATGCCTCTGCAACCCCTTCGGGAATAAGGCGTGATAGATAAATAAATAAAATAAAAAAAGATGTGGTGTCGTGGAACACCAGGAAGGTACGAAGTTAAAAAAAAAACCTCCTTCACCACCACCCTCACCCTCACTCCTCATCCTCACCCTCACCCCTCACTCTCACCCTCACCCCACCCTCGCTGAAAGAGGGAGAAAGAGAAAGGTATTATACACTACTCGCTTGTGTATACGACTTTCGCGCCTGCGCACGTCTCATTTAACGGTTTTATTCCACGGAATTTTCAATTCAACAATTCTCAAAATACTATTAACAAGTAACAAATTATCAAAATATACTAATGTTACAAAAAGGTAAATTTTGTAATGTTGTGAGAATCTCCGTATTTATTGAACCAATTTTGACAACTCTTTCACTGTTAAATACCATTTACACTCTCGCACGAGCCACGCAACGAGCTGCGTGCTCGAAAAAAATGTACCATAATACTATGTTTACACTCGCGGCTCGTCTCGCAGTTCGTCTCGTGGCTCGTGCTTGAGTGTCAATGAGATATAAAAATGTGTGTTATCCTTGAATGCTATAGGCTACATAGGCTACTTTTAATCCCGGGAACTTGTTTCTGTGGGAAACGGGTGCGGGAAATCATCACCATGATGACTAAGAGATTAGTAACATTGCATTATTAATTATTATGGCTAACAATAATCCTATTACAAAAATATGATTTATGATTATGACTTAAAATGACAATTAAACAAATTTATTTGACAACCGAATCGCGTCATATCACTGGCGCGTTTCCAACTATTAATACGATACAGATAATATATTTTATAGAAGTGCAACAGATTTATATAAATAGTCTGTGCGGAGTTTACGCGGGAATTGGTTCAATGACTGTTTGGAATTTGTAAAGGATTTGTTAACCTATTAATACTTTAACTTAAATTTTTGTCATTTTACAATCTATTATTAGTAGTCTACCTATTAATTTTGATAATTTGTAAGAGTACCATTATATTATTTCTCCCAGTTGCATCTTGCGATATCGGGGTCAACTTGTGCTACTTTTTCTACTCAAATTCGCTTGGTCATCGGCATTACCTCTAGTGAGACCATTGGCACGCATGTCATCTATTACGAACGTCAAGCTAGCACTTCTTGGGTCTTCCCCTTTTACCGGGACTCGGCGGGAACGGCATGGCCAGACATTTGTTCCCCACGTGGCCCGGCTGTTGCCATAAGTCAAGACCATACCAGCAAAAGGTTGGAAGAGCATAAGGTAATACATGTTTTGGGCTGTAATGCGACGAAAGATGATTGCTTTAATAATTATATAAATGCCTTAATATTATAAGCCTTTGCTTGTGTCTAATTGTTTCGATCACACTCGCAGAAACTTTATGCGGACGGGTGTGTGGATTTGTGTTTAAAAGACTTTTCTTTAAAAACTACGCATGAAATTTAACACGGACCTAAAAAAATAATGCGGAATTGTCTACACTATTATGACATAAACCGTAAATTTAGTCCCAAAAAGCCAGCAAAAGGTAACCATTATGCATATATTATAAATAAATATTGTGGGACACCTTTCACACTGCGTCATCCAGCCCATAATAAGATAGTATAAGCTTGTGGTATGGGATCTAGATAACTGACAAATATGCGTATATATTTCTAAATACATACATATTATACATAGGAAACACCCAAACTCTCGAAACACACATTTGGGGATCACACATTTTTGTTCCGACCCGGGAATCTTACCCACATATAAATTAGCGGCTATCCACACATACATATAGTCACATCTTTATCCTCGAAGGGGTAGGCAGAGGCATACTATACACTCACATTTCAACTTAAGCCTTTTCTCTACCATGTAATTAGTGGTAAACTCGTTGCCGTGTTGAAATGGACATGCGCAGATTGCGTAGACTGTGGCGACCTGCTGTTGAAATTTAGTAAAGAAAGACTTGCTTACAATTCATCATGCACATTTCTACATATACACGTCACATACACATGCTTTAGCATAAAGAAATCAAAAAAGGCTGCATGCAAAAGGGCAGATGGAGTTAAAAGTTACCTGAAATTCTGCCATTCTTTTAACGTCTCGTGTGAATCCAGTCGATGTTAAAAGAATATATGCAAAACTAAATCCAGCTGATATCCCAATCACCAGTGTTAGAAAGAAACGTCAACCCATCACCCGACCATCTTCTTGCACAGTGTCCTTGCTTATAAGCTACGTACAATAATATTATTTTTTACAATTTTATTTACATTTTTTTTTACTGGCTACGTGTCTACGCCACGAGTCATCGTCGATACGGCTTTACGCTATCTGTGTTCTAAGGTAACAAAACTCGTCAATTCTTATGCTTACACATGTTTAAATGCAAGATCACTACATATTATAAAACAAACAGACAGCTTAAAACGACTTTATGTATGCTTAGATCTTAAAAACTACGCAAAGAATTTCGATGATTTTTTTTAGATAGATAGAGTGATTCTTATAGAAGGTTTTTATGTATATATTGTTAAGTTCTGGTATAGATTTACTTAATTATAACGATATATGTTGGCGGTGTCAGAAAAAATAAGCCGTCTAGGAGCTTTTAACGAAAACGCTGCCTAAACCCTTTGAGATATAACAAAATAATGTAAGATAGAATTGTGTATCTGTTATAGGTCTACAAAAAAGTCCGCGACGGTATATGTCTATCTCTTAAGGATACCGTACTATATCCATTTTAATACTTTAAAAAAACAGCAATGATAAAGCGGTAATTTAAAGGCTATTTACACAAAAACATTATTGATGCTTATCATTTTTAATATGTTAGTTGGATTCAGCATTTTATGAAGATTATTTTGTCCCTTTACACTTTGCAAATTAAATGAATATCTTAGGCGATATGGCAATATCAAAAAATGCGCAAATAGATTAATTTCGTGGTAACAATAAGCAGACCGGGCCGTGCGGGCGCGGGCGTAGGTACTTGAGAAACAAAGTCGTTTTACACTGTCTGTCTCTATGTATACTTAGATTTTTAAAACTACGCAACGAATTTCGATGCAGTTTTTTTTAAATAGATATAGTGATTCATAGGAAAGGTTTTTATGTATATTTTGTTCAGTTTTTGGATACATTAACTTAATTATAACGATATATGTTGGCGGTGTCGGAAAAAATAAGCCGTCTTAGAGCTTTTAACGAAAACGCTGCCTAAACCCTTTAAGATATAACAAAATAATATATGGTACGACGGGATTAAATGGGTGCCACGGGGTTCGAAGTATGTCACGGGCGAAGCCCAGCGGGTTAGCTAGTATACTATAAATAAAAGTGCCTTACATATGAAAATTCGTCTATTCACACGGATAGTATCTCAACAATTGGTGCTAATGCTATGGGAAGGTATAGTTTGAACGCGGGACGGCAATACGATGACAATAGACAGATTGTCAAACATGCTATTATACAGTTAAATGCTTAAATAGTCAAGATTTCTTGTACGGCATTAAGTCAGATTCGAAATTTCGTCTGATAGTTTCGCCTACAATAAACTAATATCGTTCCACAGCTTTGCTCGCGTTTAATGCAAGGATCCGGAAAAGGAACTTGTGTGTCTTTGTCCTTCCTCCTGGGACTCTGGGTTCAAGGTATTTTTAAACAATTAATCACAATCCGTTCCGCGACTTAGTTTTGAAAAGGTTGTCTGTCTCGACTAATGTTCGGATTTTTCACCGGATATGTACATTGTACAAGCTGTCAAGCTTTTATCACCTGTAATCATTTCTTAATCGATCGAAATGTCACTGCATTTCAGCATTGATCGCTGTTTTTTGTCTGTATATCGATTAATCGGCAGGACAAGCGATTAATTGATAAAAAAAAATCCTGGAAACCTGGGTATGTCAGAAGATGCATTAAAGTAAGTTGAATGCTGTGGAGATGCGATCACTTCGAAAATTGTGCGCCGTAACCTTGGCCGACCGAATACGTAACGAAGTGATACGCAATATGGCAGGTTTGAATGAAAGTGTCAGCGTTAAACTGGAAAAGAGCGTGCTCCGTTGGTTTGGACATGTTCAACCAATGAGTGAGGCACGGTTGACGAAGAATATACATTGTGCGAAAGTAGAGGGCAGAAGGAGTCAGGGTAGGCCGAGACTTACATATGAAGACCACGTGAGCAGATTGCTCAAAAATGGAAAAGTGTAATGTACTCGGATACCCAGACGTCCATGTATAAAGCGATTAATGAATCAAAATTCAATACTCAAACTAACTACTTTATAATAGTTACTCTTGCCAAATCGCCCATAATGCCTTCTTATTACGTTGACATATTGAATTATATTAAAAGATGAATATTTAAAGCTCGCTCGTTAGCATTGTTGGTAAAAGAACATCTGACATTTTAGCTGTTTGATGTTGACTCTTTGCCACTAATTTCGACTATTTAATATCAGAAGCCAATTAGGTGACTTAAGTATTACAGTTGGGATTATATTATTTGAATTTGTAAATGGAGCTGGCATTTTGGTCGAAAAGGTGTAATGGTATAGAGTGGTTATTATTGTATTATTAGTGTAGTTTATTTTACGAAAATGATTATAAATATCATTTATAATAGGCAGAACTTTATCTACTTGGGCAAGTTGCAAAACTCAACTATATTATATAAGTATTATAAATACATTTGGGGACTATTGCAAACATGAAATTACTTAAATGGCAGTCGTTAAGCCTGGTTGAAAGCCTTATAGGCGGCTTAAAAAAATTTCAACAGCAGGTAGCCACAACCTGCGTCTGTCTATTTCAACACGGCAATGGGCTCACCACCTATTACGTGGGACAGGAATCCACACGGTGAAAAGTGGGCATATAATATGCCTCTGCCACCCCTTCGGGGATAAGGCGTGATGGATATTTATTTATTTATTTATTTAATTACTTCTGACTAAGTAAAAGGGTAGGTACAAAACCTACTGTTATCGCAAAGATTTTATGTCTTAAACCCGTCACACACGTAGCTTAATATATATTAATATACTGTGCTATAATACACTCCCGGACACCTAAATCGAGCCACCTTGATTTTTTTGGTTTAGAGTACTGTAACTTATAAAAGATGTATGTAGAAGGAAAATGTTTTGATGCAGTTTTGGAGCTGGTATACTCATCATTCATTAAGAGTGCCACTGTTCTAAATTTGAACTACAGTTTATTAAAAAAGTCGTGTTACGTTGAAACAAGTCCATATTTGCTTTTTTCAAGGAAAAAAATCTAATCGATTTTTAAATATAAACATGATTTACATGAAAATAAAATTTATTTAATAGCGTCAACTAGTAATATTATAAATGCGAAAGTTTGTATGGATGGTTGTTACTCATTCACGTAAAAACATCTAAATGGATTTTAATAAAACTTTACAGTAATAAGCACAGCTTATACATCAGAATAACACATAGGCTACTTTTTATCCCGGGAACAAGTTCCTGTGGGAAACGGGAACGGGAAAACATCTCTACGCGGGCGAAGCCGCGACCGTCAATTAGTATATTATAACTACGTGTGTAACGGGCTTTATAAAATTAGCGCGTGCCTCAAATTAGGGCCACTGCGAACAAACTTCTTTTAGACTTCTAAACGCTAAAGTTTAGAAAAGTTGGGTCAGTCTGTGCGTCCGTCCGTCCGTTTGTTCCCATGTATTTCTCAAGAACCATAAGAGTAGAGACAAACGGTTTGCGTCATGAAATTCAGGATAGCATAAATACGTGCAAAGGCAACTGAAGTTTTTACCACTTGCGGTTTTGAAACTGGTTTCGGTTTAGAAGTCGTCTAATTCCTTCGCTATGATAGTGAAGGGCGCTTTACTTATTAGTATCCTCAACAGGCGATTATGATTCTTAATTGAAATATAATAAATTCTTCATCGCTCGTGGTCCCGCGGCCTCAGTGTTCTGTGATTTACGCAACACTGAGTTACGCAACTTTCACTATGGCTGGTCCTCGGATGGATGACCACTTTGTGGCATTTACATTTGCGAGCGTTTCCGTGCTTTGGAAGGCACGTTAAGCCGTTGGTCCCGGTTGCCAGTAACATAGCAGTAAGGCCTTAGGCTTGAAAAATTTCAACAGTAAAAGCCACAACCTGCGTCTTGTCTATTGCAACACGGCAACGGGCCCACCAAAAGTGGGCATACAATATGTATGCCTCTGCTACCCCTTCGAGGATAAGGCGTGATAGATAGTAAATAAACATTAACCGTTGAACACGAATTTACGAGCGCTTCAACGTTTATTTACAATTAGGTTAGAGTTAAGTTCAGAGTATAATATTAATAATTATGACGAATAAAGCCCTTGAGTTCTGTCTTAGAAAGGTCATTATAGTTTGACATCTTTAGTTATTCTGATGAAGCACTCTCCCGGGTCGTAACTACACATTAACAAGTTTAAAGTTGCCGCCATATTGTGTGCGCAAAGATCGCAAGGTTAGCCATGACAGTTTTCACTTTGAAATGTCAGCTAAGGTCACTACTGTCCTATGAACAAAATTTACCAGTACGAGTACAATGAGTAAACATGAATTGCCTCTAAAGGGCTGTTTCTTATCCATCATTCATTCACGCTTTTGTCCTCGAAAAAGTGGCCGTGGCATACTGTACGCCCACATTTCACCGTAAGCATTTTTGTCCCACGTTGCAGGTGGTGAACCCATTGCCGTGTTAAAATGGGCGGACCGGTTTGTGGATAATAACTGTTAAAATTTGTCTTAACTTAACTTTCTTAATGACTACTATATTACTGGCAACCGGGACCAGCGGCTTAACGTGACTACACGGTAACGCTCGTAAATGTAAATGCCACAAAGCTGTCACCTATACGAGGACCAGCCATAGCGAAAGTAAAATTCCTCGATACTTAATCTATAAAAAAAAAAAATTACCGTCTATAAAAAGGAGGAGGTTCTCAATTCGATTGGTATTGCACGCCTCATCAGCGAAGCGTTGAGGTGGGTACTACTGTCACTTCGCGCAAAACATCAGATTTTTCAAACTTAAAATGTCTCTATTTAATCATATATTCCACTTGTAAAATAATATATACACACACATACCAAGAAAAAACACTATTTTTAACAGTCATGATATTTTTGATGCCATTTTTGTTATTTCAATTAGTTAAAAAATTGTTTAAAAAAGTTTTGTCTTGGACGTCCGTGTGTCTGTATGTGCGTCTGAATATTTTCTTGTTAACACTATAACGACCGAAATACTTTACTAATCGAGTCTTTTTTTTCTTTTATGCTTCAGTATAATTAGGAATAGAACCCTTTCACTTTTCACGGTCTCATTCGATGTGGTTTAATTGTTATTAAATATTTTAGAAATACTGCAAGGGAATAACATCAGTTTTATATTGAAAAATGAGATTATGAGGCGTGCACTTTTGGATTTTCCAAAATTTTTTTTAATAAATATGAACACCGATTACGCTGAGATTTATATTTCGATTTACGTGATTATACTTTAGTTGGATGCGGAATAGTTGCCATTTTATCCCGTAAAAAATTTACAGTATTTTTAATTTTTATAAACACTTTTTAAATTTATTACCATTTTTGTTTAAGTGGACGCTGTAATTTTAGTTTGTGTAACGCTATTTTAGGAGTTTTCATTAATCACATCATTGTACATAAAAAAAGGTACTTAAATATTCTTTTTTACATTAATTCTGCTTTGTTATAGGCACCATAAACAACACTCTTATAAATAAGGTAATGCTCATGGGGACCATAGATACACAAAAAAAATATAAATGATAATATATATGATATATATTACTAGCTGACCTGCCCGGCTTCGTCCGTGACATACTACCAACACCGTGGCACCCATTTAATCCCGTCTCTTATTACTTTTTCAAAAATCTATGAAAGTTTCCCCGATTTGTTGACATTTATGGTTACTGCTCCGCTTTCCTGTGCAGTGGCGTGATGATATATTGATAAGAACCTTCCTTACTAAATGGGCTATCCAATACAAAAAGATTTTTTTAAATCACCAACCAACCAAGTGACCATAGAGATTCATTTTTGTATATATAGATTAACCCGTGCCTTAGTCATTAGGCTACCTATCAATGAAGCGGAGCCAGCGTGTGTTGTTGAGAAACTGAGAAATATTATAACCAATACGATATATATATATATACAATATAAAGATATTTTTTTTTTTTTTTTTTTTTAAATTTATAATTAAATATTTCCGATCTTCAAAAAAAAAATATATTTCTCTCATTTTGATCGACTACTTAAAAATTACACCCAGTGGCAATGAGGGTCGGCTGACTCGGCAGTGGCGCGAAGTTACAGTAGGGCGCTAATTTTACGGTCGAATGGGGCGAGAGTGACTTTCTTATCTCATATTTCAATTATATAATGTCCTACTATAATGGTGTAATAATAGGTATTGTTATAGATTATGTGTATTATTACAAATAAAATAAATAAATAAATAAAATAAAAAGAGTACCGATTGGAAAACGCTGATGACTATGTAGTGATTATACTCTGTGAGTCCGTGTTTTAATTTCAAATTATTACTTTTATTCCTGTTTTATTTGATAAGCCTTTATTACCATGTTTGTCTTTAAGCTATACCTACTTCTTTAGGCGCGTTAGGGAAAAATTATGAGAGAATTTTTTAACGTTGGGCGCGCAGACTTTCACGAAAAATCGACACCATGAAGTTAGCTGATAAGTATAACTAATGGAATCGGGCGTTACATGGCGGAAATCCATCGTAGAACCATAATAAAGGAGGATGCCTCGTGTGTAGGCGAAACATGTGTCGTGCAAAAGTTTTGACAACCTGGAGGGTAAGGTTTACTTTTACCTATACTACAACCCTTTCCTTGAAGGAAGGACTCCGGAGGAATGATGAACCGAACTCCTGTTCGTCATTCCTCCGTTACAATTAGTAGAGGTTATCCTTGACCATTGTGCGTTGAGATTGACGAATCGAGGGTGTGTGGTGGGATCCTCCTCCCCTCCTTTATTATCGTAGCTGATAAGTGTTTCCATGACAACTTTTAACTACATTCAAAGTAGTTTTCATTCTTTTGATGTTGTTTTTTTACTTACTAATTTATCGTTTCTGTTTACAAACAAAAATTTGTGGTATATGTGATGAAATCTTATTAGACTAAAGCAGTATGACTTCTAACGCGTCTACATAAGTACACGCATCGTATTTAAGTTACCCAGCCTGTTGGTACAAGTGGAATCGGGCTACTCAATTTTGAAGAAGATTTCTTTAATAGACTGAGCTGAAATGTTGTATACACGTTTAGTTCCGATGTCAGTGTATCGTAAGCTATGTGACGGCATTCTAAATGCAACATGATAAAATACTCAAGATGATGAACTAATTTTTAATATAAATATTGTGGGACACTTTTCAATCAGCGCTATCGAGCCCAAAGCTAGCTAATATAAGCTTGTGGTATGGGATCTAGATAACTCATAAACATTGCTAAATACATACATACAAAGTAAACACCCAAACTCCGAAACACATTTGTGGATCACCCAAATATTTTTTCCGACCTGGGAATCGAACCCGGGACCTCAAGTCATTAAACATTAAATACTATGAAAATAACTTAAATATTCAAATTGGTTTCTTAGAAAAGAGTTTGTTTGTTAATTTGTTAGTTTGGTTGAACGCGCTAAGGAACAACTGGTCCAAATTAAAAACAAATCCCATTTGCCTTGGATAGCCCATTTGTCGAGGAAAAGTATAGGCTATATATCATCACGTTACTATCCAGGAGAGCGGAGCAGTAATTATAAATGTCAACAAATTAGGCAAAATTTCATACATTTTATTAAAAGTCATAAACGACGTGATTAAATGGGTGCGACCGGGGCTAACCCCGGTCGCACCCATTTAATCACGTCGTACATACTTCTAAAAGTATGTCACGAGCGAAGCCGCGGGAGATGGTCTAGTGTTCTATATTTCCAATATATTTAAAAATAAGGACGATTAATTTTATACAATCTCTATAGCGTCGTGTTACTAAACAGCTACGACTGCGTCGTAGCATCATCAATCGTAGCACATATGTTTATAATAATTTCGTAGCATCCTCGGCAAGGCATTCGCAAAGCTATATTGCAATATTCGCATGAAACTTACTACGTACTGTGGTATTCGTCTCCATATTATGTATGGAGGACGCATACCACAGTACGGGACCAAGCGTGCTGGCTGGTCGCAGCGATAGCCATTAGGAAAAACAATTATTGTTTTTAAATAAAGAACGGAAAATAAAAGATAGAAAGGAGTTTTGGCGCGAAGATGAGCAGTGACGCACGTTTGTCGTATATTATTTTCAAAAACTAGTGTAAAATTCGTGTTTTTGTGTTTAATAATGGTGGAATATTATACATAAAGAGTTCGGGAGTGCATTAGTTAAAGAAAGTGATATATTGCAATGAATAGCGGTGTTGTTTGTGTTAGTGCCAAATTTCCATAGTGAGCTGCAATAAGGGATCCACTGCCTTATTGGAACACGGACTAGGACCTAGGACTGAGGACTTGACATCGACAAACGACTAAACAGGACTAAAACAAGAAAATAATAAATACTGATGACTAGGCTGTATGGACTAAGATTCCTTTGCCTGCCCAAGATGGGCGAAGACAATTAAAAAAAAAAGATAGAAAGGCTGATGTTACTTCTTCGAAGATTGGATAACTGAGCTCCGTGGCGACGACTTCGCTACTGATCGCGACCAATAAAAATCCGGCTTAGATACTGCATTGAATTTGCAGTCGCGTTTGTGATCCGAATATTAAAGTTCTGTACAACGTAAATACACGCGATAAACCTAAATAACTAGTGGTTCTGTGAACCGTAGACTTCGGAGTAATTTTCTTTATTTTTTTAATTGATTTCTTTTTTCGTTTTGAGCGCTCTTGCCAACCACCACGGGACCATTTCCCCTCCCCAGCCTCCATTTCCCCCCCGATCGAAAACCCCCCTCTCTAAAAGTTGTTGTCTACATCAAGGATTGTCCATGCCAAGATGCATGCAGATCCGATGAAAAATGCGACTTGTAGACTGAATGGACGGACGGACGGTCGGACATCAATAGCATTTTCCCGTACCAGTAGGTTAAAACGGAGACTTTCGGCTGCTCGCATCGCTCGCCTCCTCAGTCAATCGGTCTTTGCATTTACACGCCAGTGTATCCCACGTCCCTAGCACAGGAGTAGTCGTGGACCAGCAGCGCAATCCAGTAGCGGACAGTTGCAAGCCCATACCTTTCATTATAAAATAATATCTGGTTTTAAATTGAGCTGAAAGATTACGCTCGAACAAACATACATACATTGCAGGTTAAAAGAATAAATAAATAAATAAATATCCATCACGCCTTATCCCCGAAGGGGTGGCAGAGGCATATTATATGCCCACTTTTCACCGTGTGGATTCCTGTCCCACATAATAGGTGGTGAGCCCATTGCCGTGTTGAAATAGACAGACGCAAGTTGTGGCTACCTGCTGTTGAAGTTTTCAAGCCGCCCATAAGGCCTTCAACCAGGCTTAACGACTGCCATTTTACTGGCAACCGGGACCAACGGCTTAACGTGCCTTCCGAAGCACGGAAACGCTCGCAAATGTAAATGCCACAAAGTGGTCACCCATCCGAGGACCAGCCATAGTGAAAGTTGCGTAACTCAGTGATCGTTTACAGAACACTGAGACCGCTAGGCCACGAGCGCTTCATTAAAGAAAGAAAGGTTAAAAGAAAGCTTTTAATATCCATGTAGTATGTTGTTCAGTTTTCTAGGTTTCTTAGCACAAGCTATTATTTGCTTATTTTGGACTAGATGGCGCTGTGTAACAATGTTCCAAAATATTATCTTATAAATTTACATATTTTCAAACCATATAATTATGTAACAGCATTAACCACATTGTAACAAATAATTTTAGGATCAAAACTAAACTCTGAATCACCAAAAGGTTGTATTGAAAACTATTCCTTTAGAATAAGTGATGATATCTCGAGCGGCCGCATTGTCGCCCTCTTCCGGCAGGTGTCGTAACTGCGCTTAAAGGCGACAGACCTTTGTGCTCAACACCACTATAACATACAAGGAGCACTGAATACTATGTCGACAAGCTTTACAGTTGAGCTTTGTGCGTAAAATTAATATGGAAAATACTATTTGAGGCTCCATAAAAATATACTTTATGATTTAAGTAGATGCATCTGTCTGTACGCGGTTAAATTTGGAGATTATACTTATCAATCATATCTTTATCTCCAAAGCTGTAAGCAGAGCATACACCCGGATGTCATTAGTCCATTGTCGTGTTGAAATGGACAGGCGCAGGTTATGTCTCGCTACTAGATAACTTCTAATTGCACGCCTCATAAGCGAAGCGTTGAGGTGGGTACTACTGTCACTTCGCGCAAAACATCTGATTTTTCAAACTTAAAATGTCTCTATTTATCACATATTGCACTTGTAAAATAATATATACACACACATATCAAGAAAAAACACTATTTTTAGCACTCATGATATTTTGATGCCATTTTTGTTATTTAAACTAGTTACAAAACTGTTTAAAAAAGTTCCGTCTTGGACGTCCGTTTGTCTGTATGTTACGGATATTTTCTTGTTAACACGATAACGACCGAAATACTTTACTAATCGCGTCTTTTTTTCTCTCTTACGTTTCAGTATAATTAGGAATAGAACCCTTCCAATTTTCACGGTCTGAATCGATGTGGTTTAATTGTTATAATCTTTACCCTACGCGATAATTCATAGCAAAGTTTGTAAGCTTGTATTGCTATTTCTTTTTATAATATTATAAAAGCGTGTGAGGCGTGCACTTCTGGGTTTTCCAAATTTATTTTAATTTTATTGGTACTAATACGGTTAAAACTGAAAAAACAGAATGGGTAGGCTTCCCGCAAGGTGGACTGTTGACCTAATAAAGGTTGAGCGTACCAATTGGGCGGCACAAGACCGAACGTTGTGGTTACCTTGTGTTTCAGAAGACACGTTAAGCCGTTGGTCCCGCTGGCCAATAACATGGCAGTCGCTAAGGCTAAGTTGAAGGCCTTAGCCAGCGCCTGTCTTGAAAAATTTCACACACTCTGCCACACACCACATTGCTCACATTCTGCGCTTGTTTATTTCAAAATGGCAATGGGCTCACCACCTGACACACGACTGTGACAAAAATGCATAGGGTTAAATGTGGGCGTATAGTATGCCTCTGCCTACCCCCTTCGGGGATATAAGCGGACAATATGTATGTATGTATATTCGAAAAATGTTTTAAAAGTACATTATTGCAAAGGCCGGGAAATAGGCAATTGCCGTTCCGGCCGAAGCACATATAGTGCTTTTCTCAAAAGAATGCATGGAAATAAAAAAAAAGTCTTACATTTAATTTAATTCATATTAATAGTTACAGTAGCCATATTAGGCAACTACCTACTAGAAGCACAAATTTTTTTTGATTGTTCTTTAGTAGATTATACGCAGCAAGATGGAATATCTAAAGAAAAAAATAGTATATGCGACTGCCGCGCTGAGCTCTATGGTTCGACTCCCGAGTCAGAACAAACTTTTGTGTGATCCATAAATGTTTGTATCGGAGTTTGGGTGTTTCCTAAGAAATATTAGGGTTTTTTATCAGTTGTCTAGATCTCATATCACAAGCTTGTGGCTCAGTTTGGGCTAGATTGTGTTGTGTGAAAAAGTGTCCCAGAATAATTATTTATTATTTATAGCACGTTGACACAACTTTTATGTCCCAAAATCCAAAATCCAACACTCCCACACATAAAACAAGATTAATGCACTTATTGTAGAAAATATTATACTTGCAGTAAGCGTCCGCTGAAGAAGAATGAGAATAGAGATTCAATCAAAAAGTATCTAATAGCCCCACCACGCCGTTTCATACAACATTGCTGGAGCGTTGTAAGGTTCCAAATTCAAAAAACGCTCCTGCAATGAATTTCATTTTCTCTGTCCGAAAATGTTGTTCTTCGCATATTCTCTTTTCGAAATAATGACAGTATTTTCATGCATGTTTGAGAAAATAAAATTACTAATTTAAATAACGGTTTCGAAAATTCTTTTCATATAAACAAGTAGTATCACGTAACTCCTAACTTGATAACCTTTTCACGTCGACATTAACAGAATTACATTATCATATTCATATGAGTACGTGAATCGTATTACTGCCAACCATCTTATTATGACGTCCTGGTAACGTTTTGAATGTGATCTGCAACCTTTAACTAATGAAGTAGCCCAGTTAGCATATATTATATTATTATCTAATATGTATGTATTTAGACATATATAATTGTGTTTATCGGTTATCTGGTTACCATAGTACAAGCTCTGCTTATTTTGGAATCAGATGGCGTTGCCCCAACGATATATATTTATTATTCCCATAGGAAAATTTAAATAAAATATAACCTAAGGTATTCTTTAGAACATCAGCTGTTTACTAGTGAAACTTCCGTTAAAATCCGACATTTCTATTTCGAACTACACATGCGAGGTACCGTCAAACGGTAGACAGAATCGGTACCTCTAATAGAACTATTTTCTGCCGTACCATTAATTCATAGAAGAGTCTCCTTCCTCTTAAGACCCCAAGATCTTCAAACGCAGTGGAAAAAGGTACATCTTGGGATCGTCCACTTCAGTGTCACTGCAAGAACATTTCGGACTCTGATAAGGATCTGTTTGGGTTGTAAGGGGCCCAAAATCTCCGAGGTCCAAGTGTCCTCAATTGCTAGTGGTGCTCTTGCTGATTAACAAATAAGGCAACGACGCAGGCGCCTTTACAGGATTGGGAGATCAAACAGCAGTCGCTCTCAACAATAACGAAAATTAAAAGCGTATGGCCTAGCAGCGAAATAAAAGTTGACCCTAGGCTCCAATTCTTTTGGAAGCAACTGGTAAAATAAAAGACTCCTCACTGGATGTCGCCTCGTCTTTCCGTCAGAATAATGTGGAGCGTCAATTGGACATTCTGCGAATTGGACATTCTGCTAACTGGACATTCTGCGAACTGGACATTATACGAACTGGACATTCTGCGAATTAGACGTTTTGAGACCACTGAACATTTTGCTCCTTAACGATTTAAACAAGCTAAAAACCCAGATGCGATTAAAACCATCATCCCATAGAGTTGTTTGCCAATCAAATAATTTGGTCGCGCGTCAACACCAACGCCTCAATATTTATTAAATCATAAATATTAATCTGTGTCTACTGAAATATTCTACGTCGAAATACTTCGAAGGTTTGAATATTCATTCCATGGACATGTCTGAGTGGTTTTACGTGCCAGTCCGCTTTTGACCAATTGATTTGAAACTTTAGACGTTAATTTCTGGAGAACTTTGTAATCTATTTGAAAAGGGTCTACAATATAATAGAAAGTTTCTTGGGCTTTTTTTAAATGGCAATAGACAAGTGATCTTTATGTTTCATTTTAACACGGCATTAGGGTCAGGAGCGCGAGTGTAATGCCTTTGATATCTGAAAACGTCCATATAGTGATTAATTTCGATCAGGCGGCTGAATCTACTATTGACAAGCCGTAGAACAGAATCAGAATCGCTGTGTGTAGCTGTCAAAATGTTAGTAGATTATCAGAAATGCAACTGACTAGCGGCCACTGGCGCGGTACGTGTTAGTAGAATTCTATTAGCCGACCGATATAAGTCTATTGGAGTACGATTGTAATAGTAAATTACGAGAAACTGTCAAAATTGTACCGGTGGCTTTCTGTTGAGCGACGATTTCGATTCTATTTCGACTATTTGAAATAGCTGACTCGGCTCCCTGGTGGGTTGTATGTTTGTCTGCCACCTCTGCCAGGTAAAGATTAAAAATCTTGAACTAAAACACTTGTACTGTTCCACTTATTTATTACTTAAACCTGACCAGTTTCGCCGTACGGCATTTTCAAAGGTTAGCACATATTGTATGTATTTCGGATGTAATGACATCCGAATGTGTAGCAGGTTCCACCAAGTGCCATCAATCTACAGTGTAAACAGTCTAAAGATTAAAAAGTTTGAAAATTCTATACATTACGGTCCGGTCAGAATTTGGTGTCTCTCAATATCATATGTAGAGTTTTGTGCCCTGGCTCACGATTTTAAATTTTTGTCATGTCATTACCGCTTAAAGGCATAAAATAAATTCACATGAGTCCGGTAAGACGCATAAAATCGATATCACTTTTATCGAGTCTCATTGATACTAGGAAATTCAAAATCGATATCTTTTAACGCTCGGTTCGGATTCCGTGGAACATTTAAGTGGAGGTCCATTTAGCCGTTCATTGTAATGGACACAGCTGCTGTACTTCGCTAATTGAACCATTGCCTCCGTAACGGACGATAGCGATACAATTCCAACCGATTCCAGAAATAGAATATTTCTCCGAATGAACGGAGTGAGCACAGAGTCCCCATTGAAAATGATCATGTATTCTTTTATATGTGTGTAAAACTTGATATAATACATATATATCGTTAATAATTTAAAATTCCAAACTAAGCAGAGCTTGTACTATGGTAACCAGATAACTGATAAACATACTAATATATATTTTTAAATACATACATATTATAGATAAATAAACTATCGTGCTCATCACACAAAGTTTTATCCTGGGTGGGAATCGAACCCATGACCTCTTGCGTAGTAGTCGGATACACTCGCACCGCGCCAGAGAGGCAGTCAATGTCAGTCAAGTCCATAGGCATCGATGATTCGGTGACCATGAGGTGGGCTGTACGCTTGCTGCCACCTCCGTGGTATAAAAAACAATATTACGTAACTAATATTCTATTTTCAATTGTTACAGGGGTTTCGGCAAACAAGGTTTTCAATGTCAAGGTAAGTTTATTATAAGCTGGAATTTCTAATACCTTACAATGAAAAAGTCTTCTTCTGAAAAATGAAAATGTTCAATAATCTCTGCAAAATTACTAATATCGCTTTAGAAAACTTGAGAAAATACTCAATATTAAAAAACTGTACTCGAGAAAAAAATCGAATAGTAATGATACCTAATATTGAGAGTTCGTTTTTCACGAGTGTCACAGTCATTTTACGGTAACTTGTACGGTTATAAATGTTTTCAATAGAAATCCTAACTTTATCTTTGAACTCGTAACGCAAGTTGCTACGGTATTCGTAGAGCTAATTAGTACGCTACGAATGTTCGTACTAATACTAATTCTACTACGAGCATCGTAGCATCTCAAAAAAACATATATGTACACTTCAATATTTATAACTACGTGACCCCCACGGCTTCGCCCGTGACATACTTCGAACTCCCGTTGCACTTCTTTAATCCCGTCGCTTATAAATTCTACAGTAATGAAAAAAATCCCCGATTTGTCAATATTTATGATTACTGCTCCACTCTCCAGGGTAGTAGCGTGATGATAGATAGCCTTATAGCCGTCCTCGATAAATGGGGTACTCAACATAAAAAGAATTTTTCAATTCCAACCCGTAGTTCTTCTAAATAAACGCGTTTAACCAAAGAAACAAACATACAAACTCTTCAGCTTTATATATTAGTATAAATACTAATTACTAATTAAAATGTCAGTTTTGAGAAAATGTAGGAAAGCGGACCCCGGGCGTCGCGAGACGCAACTGGGACAGACGCTCGGATGATGATGAATTAGAATGTCATTTTTAGTCACATGGGCCCCGGAGATCTAGTTGGGCCCCTTTTTTATTTTTTTATGCCACTGATGTGGCAGACCACCTGATGGAATATGTAATGAAAGTGGTCACCGTAGCCTATGGACGTTTGCAACACCAGAGGTGCAGCACTCGCGCTGCCGACCCTTTATAAACCTTCTAAGATCCCTTTTGAAGAACCTCATTCTGTAGACGTTCGGAAAAACCCAGACAGGGACTTCGGTATTGGACGTCACTAGAGATCTCAACACCAAGGATCCCAATACTATTGGAGATGGAAAGAGGTGTGCCGTGAAATTGCGGCGCTACAGTAAATGGGGCTTTTTTTAGCGGTGAATGCACAAACTTGAGTCTTGGTAGGGTTAAATTGGACAAGATTTTGTCTACCGCAATCAGACACTCTAGCAAGAGTAGCCTCGATTTTAGACACAAGTTGTTCACGACTTTCTTCCACTGCAGACCGCGGGATGTTGGAGCGACCCGTGTAAATAAGTGTCACCCGTACTATCATCTGAAATCGAATCAAGTTGAAATTCTATGTATTTTTAATCGTCATTTTAAGAATATGACCATCGAAGCGAATTGTCTTTTTTCACATTGTTTAAAAAAAAAGAGAAATATAGCAAAATAATTGCTTTAAAAATTTATCAAAGCTGGATTGGATGGACCCATTCGCAAAGTCCCCCGGGCAGTCCATAGGAGGGCAATTTCGATAGAAAACCACGGTGGCAAACCCGATCAAAGGCCTTTGAGATATCAAGACTCACAGCCAGAGCCTTTCCCTTACTCTCGATAGCCGTCGCCCAGCGGTGTGTGAAGATCACCAGTCGAGCGACCGTGACGGAAACCGTACTGCCGGTCACTGAGCAAGTCGTGCTCTTCCAGGTACCTCAGGAGCTGTGTATTGATTACACGCTCCATCACCTTAGATAGAAGGGGCTATCGGCCTATAGTTGGACGGATCGGTCCTGTCTCCCTTCTTAGGCACAGGATGCACATTCCCGGTCTTCCATGAAGCCAGGACTTGTCTCATGAAATATTAAAGTGTGAAAAGACGTGTAAGTACCGGACACAACTCGGGACCACACTGCTTGAGTACCACCGCGGGTATACCGTCTGGCCCACTCGACTTATGAATGTCGAGGGACTGAAGCTCTCGCCGGACCTCCCGCTGTGTGAATTTAATTTCCGGCATGGAAGTTCCACACAACGGGATGTCAGGCGGCAAAGCGCCCCCGTCGTCCATAAAAAACCCTTCCTCCCAATTGGTACCTATCCTTATTAATATCATAAATGCAAAAGTAACTCTGTCTATCGCGTTTTTACGCCAAAACTACTAAACCGATTTGGTACAAATATAGTCAAGAGCCCGTTAATGGACATACGAAAATGAGTTATTATGAGAATCGGGAACAAGCAAAGCTTCATTACGCGTGGTTTCTCATGAAGAATATTTTTTCATCTAAATGTTGAACTTATTAACAATGTTATTCGGTTTTCAGTGTGCAGTTTCGTGGTACACAAGCGATGCCACGAATACGTGACATTTACCTGCCCCGGCGCAGACAAGGGGGCGGATTCCGACGTAAGTTTATTTTATCACAATATACTTATTAAAATAAAATTGTGTGTGTACTTATGTACACGCGTTAGAAGTTATACTGCTTTAGTCTGTAACAGACTGCAACTCTTTGTTTGTAACAGAAATTATAAATTAGTAAGAAATAAAAACATCAAAAGAATGAAAACTACTTTAAATGTAGTTATAAGTTGTCATGTAAATACTTATCAGCTAATATCAGGGTGTTTATAAGTTGTCATGAAAACACTTATCAGCTAACTTCATGGTGTCGGTTTTTCGTGACGGTCTCCGTGCATATAGTAAAAAAATACTTTCATAATTTTTCCCTAACGCGTTAAAAGAAGTATTACTTCAAAAAGTGATGGCCATGACTATACCTACCTACTGCTATGTCACTTGTTAGCCACTGTACCTATCGGTAAGCTTTTTGACTTAAAAATAAAGTTTAAAAAAACTAAAAAAACACGTTATAATAGCAAATCGAACTAAAAATCAGAAAAAAACTTTTATTTTATAAATTATTCAACTAAAATTAATTTCATTGTAAAAAAGCGTGGGGTGCTTTTATATAAAAATTCTACACTAACTCTATGTTTACAAATAACTACTAATTATATAAATAAAATAAATAAATAAATATCCATCACGCCTTATCCCCGAAGGGGTGGCCGAGGCATATTATATGCCCACTTTTCACCGTGTGGATTCCTGTCCCACGTAATAGGTGGTGAGCCCATTGCCCTGTTGAAATAGACGGACGCAGGTTGTGGCTACCTGTTGTTGAAATTTTTCAAGCCATAAGGCATTCAACCAGGCTTAACGACTGCCATTTTACTGACAACCGGGACCAACGGCTTAACGTGCCTTCCGAAGCACGGAATACTAATTATATATTTACAACAATCAATATCGAGCACCCCACGCTTATTTACAATGAAATTAATTTTCTTTTCATAACTTTAACAGTTGAATAAAATATAAATTAAACGTTATTTTCTGATTTTTAGTTCGATTTGCTAATAAAGCGTGTTTTTTAGTTTTTTCAAACTATATTTTATTATTCACTTTTTAGTTAGATTTGCTATAAAACCGTATTTAATATGTACAGACGTGTTAACAGTTGTATCTCGATAGAAAACATATTCAAGGATTTCTATCGCTTTTGCTCTCACGCAGAGGACCTGTATTCAAATCATTAATCTTGGCGATCCTAATTAGGATAATGAGAAGCTTATCAAAATATTGTATTGTCGTCGATCGTTGATAAGTGTACAACGTTAAAAGTAAATCTGATCGCTTAAAATTGGGAATAATCGAGTCCAAACGAGTTAGTTACATACGTACATACAAACAAACAAACAAACATACAGGTGAAACTAATAAAAGCGTGTTAAAAACTACGTATGTTCGGTAAATAACAGCTCTCGTGGTCTCGCGGACTCCAGTGTTGTTTCAGTTTGGTCACGGATGGGTGACCAATTTGTGGCCGTTTAAGCCGTTGGTCCCGGTTGCCAGTAATATGGCAGTCCAGTTGAAGACATATGGGCGGCTTAAAAAATTTCAACAGCAAGTCGCCACAACCTGCACCTGTCCATTTCAACACGGCAAAGGGCAGGACAGGGGGTGACCTGTTACGTGGGACAAAAAGTGCATACGGTGAAATGTGGGCTTATAGTATGCCTCTACCTACCCCTTCGGGGATAAAGGCGTAACAATATATCATGTCTATGTTAGGTAAATATTTGGCGGTGTAATCGAGCGGATCCAGGCCCCGTTATTTTTGAGTGTACAAGGACCTTCTCACTTTAATGAAAGTCTTGTTTGTGTAAACCGAAACCGATTTCGCCTGTAAGTACACCTGGTGACTGTTGAGGGCCAAAATTCTAAGTTTTTCGGTATAAGTGATATTCCCATTTATTAATCAACCACATTTCGTGACTGGAGGTCGGCCGCTTTCAGAGGAGAGAGATTGCTGAAGGCAAACCACTTGTGGCGATCTCTTCTTGAAGTAGACCAAAAGGCAGGAGAGCCCCTACGCAAGTGCGCGTTGAGGCCATTCGGCCCGTCCTATGCCAGTGGGTAGAGAGAACGCACGGTACTCCGACGTACAACCTGACTCAGCTTCTCACAGATCATGGCTGTTTTACCAAATACCTGTGGGAGTTGGTGTGGAGACGGACTCCGTGTGCCGTGACGCAAATCTTCGTAACGATGCTAAAATTATTGAATTTTTAGAAAAACAATTGAATTTTAATCGTTTCGAAGATGTAGTTAATAAAATGTCAACATCTTATTTTTGAACTACCATCTTAACAATAAAAAATATATTTAAATATATTAAATATTTATGTTAACATCGTGTATTTAAAAAATCATAGATAAATAACGTCAATGGCAAGGATAGCACTTCGACCCAAACCAGGATTGGGGAACATATTATTGTGGGACATTTTATTTTATACACCGCCGTCTAGCCCAAAGTAAGCTAATTTAAGCTAGTGTTATGGAATCTAGATGACTGATAAACATACTTATAAATTTCTTAATACATACATATTATAAAAACACCCAAACTCCGAAACAAACATTTCGGATCACACAAACATTTTTTCGACCCGGAAATCGAACGCGGGACCTCAATCGCGGCAGTCGCATACACTACCACTGCGCCACCGAGGCAATCCCTGTCCATTTTAGACGATAATACCTCCTCTCCTATATACTTCTCCTTTTTTGAACTAGGTTACTAAACAGAAATGCTTAACTTTAAATTATGTCAACATTTTACATAATTTGCTTCACTCAGCTGTCGCAGTAAAGTGCCACAAAGTCTGTTGTACCAATTTTAATTAGAAAAGTACTTAGTTCTCGTCTGACAAATACTACTTTCGTAAGTTCCAAGCAAGTAAACACAAAAAAAAATTGTTAGGGTTAAGTTAATTAAACAGGGTGTTTTATTGTAGTTAACGATGGAGCTTAGACTTGGTAATTGGTAATGGGGTAATCAGAGATTCCTTATGAAATAGGATCCAATGATACAAAAGAATAATGTTGGTGTCTTAATACTTTTTTGGTACCGGTGTTTGGTTGACTGCATCGGTGGCGTAAATGGTATGCGACTGTAGCGCTGAGGTCTCCAATTAGATGCCCGGGTCAGAACAAATATTTGTGTGATCCGCATCTATTTCTTTCGAAATTTGGGTGTGTCCTACGTATAGTGTGAATGTATTTAGAAACATATAAGTAGGTTTATTAGTTGTCTAGATCCCATGCCGCAAGCTTATATTAGCTTAATTTGGGCTAAACGACGTTGTGTAAAAAAATGACCAACAATAATACGATTTTTTAGTCCAAGAACGCTTTTTTTCAACCAAATATTTTACGAAACAGGCATTTTGCATTCAAACCCACGCCCGCCCGGTTTCAAGTACAAATTATACCTATTGTGATCTAATGGCGGTATCTAGTTCCCGCCAATTGCGTTAATATGGCCGGCGTGGTTGAGCTATCAACGTATTTCATAACAGAATATTGTTATTTGTAAAAAATGGCGAAGATTTTGTGGAAAGAATTAACGAACGTCTACTAACATCTTCATAATAGGTATAGTCATATAATTTCGTAAATATAATATCATATTATCTGAATTTTCTTCTCTTCATCGTAGCGTATTCCCAATTCCCAAAAACCCTACCTGAATGTGGAGCCTGATATCAGTTTTTATTGACTACTAAGTACAGCTATGGTTTGAACTAACTAACTACCTTCACACTGTATCACTGACGGGTTAGTGATAGAGGGCAGATCACTAGGCTTCGCGATCCATGCATACTTCCTTCGCTTCCTGCAGTCATTAATCACAATAATAAAGGCACTTAAAAACAATTTGGTTTGTGTATACGCACTAGGCTACATTTTATTTCCGTATTCCCACGGGAACGGGACTAAAATGTAAATATGTAAATTTAAATTAAGCGCTCGTGGCCCCGCGGTCTCAGTGTTCTGTAAACGATCACTGAGTTACGCAACTTTGACTATGGCTGGTCCTCAGATGGGTGACCACTTTGTGGCATTTACATTTGCGAGCGTTTCCGTGCTTCGGAAGGCACGTTAAGCCGTTAGTCCCGGTTGCCAGTAAAATGGCATTCGTTAAGCCTGGTTGAAGGCCTTATGGGCGGCTTGAAAAATTTCAACAGCAGGTAGCCACAACCTGCGTCTGCCTATTTCAACACGGCAATGGGCTCACCACCTATTACGTGGGACAGGAATCCACACGGTGAAAAGTGGGCATATAATATGCCTCTGCCACCCCTTCGGGGATAAGGCGGGATGGATATTTATTTAATTATTATTTATAAATTAATTTTGGCAACACGGTGCAAACAAAATCAATTTCCCGTGTTAAACACTGTCGCCAATTTCATTAATATTGTGTTTGTGCCGAGCTCTCTGTTGCTGACTTTGTAATAACCGAGTTTCTAGCACTGCAAATACAATTTCCTAACCGACTCTACTCACGCTCAACCCGAGCCAATTACAACCCATACAAATAATTGTATGGCTTGTAATTGGCTAATTGCTTTTAAAACGAATGTAGAGCAAGATTTCTTTAGAATTTCTTTTTTTTTATATAAATTTTGTGGGACATATTTTTTTACACAGCGCCATCTAGCCCAAAGTAAGCTAATATAAGCTTGTGTTATGGGATTTAGACGACTGATAAACATACTTATATATTTCTTAATACATACGCATTATACATAGGAAACATCTAAACTCTGAAACAAACATTTGTGGATCACACAAATATTTAATAACTAGCTGACCCGCGCAACTTCGTTAGCGCCACATATGAGAAATAGACAAAGAAAGAGACATTAGTTAAAGAGTTGCGGTCGTTTCATAAGAATAGCCTATTCTTATTTTTTTTTTTACTTAAACGACTATTCTATTCATATTTAAACGACTTTTGAAGTATTCGCTTTTTAACAACAAAAAACCGAATGAAATCGAAATACTTGTAGATAAGTTACTTACAACTGAATAACATACACGCGGGCGAAACTGCTTAAACGAATATTCAGTGCGAGAAATTTCCTGAATTAATACTTTATATCCCGGGAAAACATCTTTTTCCCGTGAGAAAACCTTTTTGTGTACTAAGGCCTTTATGTGAGCGGAGCCGCGGGCATCAACTTTCGGAAATGTTCGACCTATATGCCGATTTTTATCAAAATGTGATTCAATAATTATATAATAATCTTTACAAAGTGTCACATTGATAACATTATTAATAATACATTCCTGTGGGAATACCGGGAATTCTTTCTTGGTGCTCATGTAACGTAGCTACGTAAAGAATACATTCACCAAATTTTAGTTTGTGTATCGCTTTACCCATGTAGTTCCCGTTCCCGTGGGAATACCTTTTATTATTGCTGATTCAAGGTAGATACCTAATAAATACTTTCATCAAATTTCAGGTATGTTTGATAATTTAGACTGTGTGTGGCTTCATCCGCGTAGTTCCCGTTTCCATGGAAATATCGGGAATCCCGTTTTTATTGCTTATCCAAAGACTTAAAGTATATATTCACAAAATTACAGGTTTTTATGTATAGGCTGTGCGTGGTTTACTGACATAGTTTCGGTTCCCGTGGGAACACCGAACTCGCTAGTAATACAGGCTTTAGGAGATTCTTCTAAAACAGGTGTAGGTACGTAAGTACATTAATAAGTCAGTTAATACAAACCCTGTCTTACCACTTTATAGGTAAAATTTTGCGTAACCGCGATACACGTGCCTATTTATTTGTAACCAGAAACAGATGTACGTAAATTCATGTTTCTAACTTCCACAACCATTTATTACGCTTATTTACGTTCTTAGTGGTACAGTTTCGCAAAACCATTTCTTAGGGAGCACTACGTTTTAAAAGGAACCCCCATGCGAAGTTTGGGCTTCGTAGCTTTGTTGGTTTTATAGGTTTCGTGATCAATGAGTAGTTTATTACAACTCCTGTTTTACCCCCTTAAGGGTAGAATTTATCGAAATCCTTTAACGCGTATTTTTATTTTTTTTACAGAAGCACGCATATGAAATTTTGTGTTGCTATGATTAAAAATAAATAATTTCCCATATAAACTTTCAACCCTTGTTTACCGCCATAGAGGTAAAATTTTGCAAAACTGAGATACACGTGTCCATTTATTTTGTAACTAAAAACAGGTGTACATAAATTCATGTTTCTAACTTTGAAAATGGCGAACTTCCATACAACCGTTTATCGCTTATTTGCTTCCTTAGGAGTAGAATTTCTCGAAATCCGTTCTTAGCGGATGCGAAGTTTGAGCTTTATAGCTTTGGTAGTTTCAGAGATATCGTGATCAATGAGTCAGTCAGTGATTTTGCCTTTTATATATATAGATTATGAGCCGAAAAGTTAATTATGAACCGGGAATCGAACCCGGGACCTCAGTCGCGGCACTAGCATACACTACCCCTGCACCACCGAGGCAGTAAAATGCTAAGTCATCTAATGAAATCTTAAGTAATTATCCTATTCTGGGTTATGCCTTTTAATACGTCTAGAAATGTCTACTAATGAGCAAGCAGTGCTGTGAACTGTGTGCACTATCCTACAAATATTATAAAAGTAAAAGTTTGTAATAATGTATGGATGTAGGTTTGTTATTGTTTCACACAAACATTACTGAATAGATTTTGATGAAACTTTACAATAATATAGCTTACACATCAGAATAACACAGAGGCTACTTTTGATCCCGGGATCAGGTTCCTGTGGTAAACGGGAACGGGAAAGCTTCTCTCTCTATTCATAAATAAAAAACTTAAGTATGTAGATACTAAATTAAAATGTGTTTGTACTAGAGTACACAGGAAAGAAGTAAAATTTCTTTACGTATTTTTTACAGCTTTAAAATTTCTCTCATACGTTGACAAAGAAGTTTCACTTATGATAAAGAAGTTTCACTTCAAAACAACATGGCGCGTAACCGAAAAGTTGGACGATTTTTTTTACAGCTATAAAATTTCTCTCAACTTTGATAAACAAGTTTCACTTCAATAAACTTTTTTGTATACTCGGACATGTTAATAAAATGCGGATAGCATTTTAATATGGTAGAATAGCCCAACGTCAGCTATTGGATGCCTGCCAGCCGAACGCGTGTCCGTAGAATTAAATTACACAAGGGTCATGTCATGCCATAGCGAGCCAACATATGCCAAAATGTCTATTGCTTGAAAGAAATAACACTGCCATCTTCAAATGCAATCAATAGCTGGTAGTTTTCAAATTCAAATTATTTATTACGGACTAAAATACATATTGTATTAGTAACTGTTTATAGAACAAAATGTGCTCGTTGAGAAAATGTCCATAGTGTAAAAGCTACTCGAGAGCAAAATTTCACACCATTTGCCATTTTAACAAAATACTCGTACATAAGGGAAAACATAGATAAATGCTGTTGTTCTATGTTTTTACTATTTCTGAACCTATTTTGGCTTTTGACATTTGGCGGGAAGAGTGAAAAGTGCGGACGCTTGTTGTATATTATTTTTTAAAACTAGTGCATTTATCTTGTTTTATGTGCGGGAGTGGTGGTTTCTTGGACATAAAAGTTGTGTTAACGTGCTATAGTGAAAGACAATGATATATATGCAGTAAAATGCTATTTTTCTCTTGCCGCGAAAAGTTCACGGAAAACCTCAGTATAAGAATCACCATTATACTGAGGGCAAGGAACAGAACCTAGGACTGAGGACACGACGTCGACAAAGACTGGACAGGACTAATTAGAAGATAAGATAGAAGAAATATTAAAAAAACAATAAGATTTGGCTAAAAGGTCTTCGTAACCAAACCATAAAATAATTATAAAAAAAAATGAACTTATTTTCGAAATTCGAACTAAAACTTGATATCTTTATTTAATTTTTATTTCAAAGGGTACAAAAACAGACAATAGATTGAGTACAACATAAACTTCCTACTATCACTTATCATGCTAAACCTGAAGTTCAATAACTTAAGGACCACAGCTTTTCCGAAATATTCGGTTTTGTCTAATTTCTTATAAATACAATTTTAATTATATCTAAACAAAATGCTAGAGCCAACAAAAGAAAGAAGATATAAATTATATGTCTAATTTTGATGCTCGCTGCAAGCCCTTATCACTTACAATCTTTCTAAATTCATTTAGGTTATTATCGAAAACATCTACACGATAGCATAAAGAATTGTACAGCTTACACATTCTAAAAAGCGGACTATTTTGGGATAGATTGTTGTTGCTAGTAGGCATGACAAATAGTTGCGGAATACGCACTGATAGTGTCGGTATCTTGAAGGCCAACTTGCTCACGGGATAACTATCTGTAACGAACATTTAAACTACAGAGCAAGGAATCAATGTCCTCGCACTCTACTACATACGCCGTACTCTATAAATATCATACAACCAAGCTTGTTAGGAGACATCACCCTTTACTCATACCATTACACTAAGGGTGCACCATGTAACTATAACAATAACCAAAGCTAAACAAACCGTCAAATCTCACGTTAAACAATTTTTGGATTGCATCTATCTAACAATGGTTATTCCCAAGGAGGGTTGGTGTCAGGCTGGCGGCCGACCATAAAAATCAAGCCAAAACATTTTGCAGTATGGAATTTAGACATACTGCGCCAACCCCAAGTAAATTGGGACAAGGGCAAGAGGATGATGATCAATCTAACAATGGTTAAAATGACGTCACAACTGACGCTAACTTTAACAAGCCGATAATTGGTGGTTAAAGTTATAGTAACAGTAACAGACGTAATGTCGTAACAGTCAACTTGACACTACAATCAGCAAACAATAATCAAATATAATAAATGTAAGCAACGCAATCATTGTTAAATTTTATTGCTACTGTTATTGTTACTGCTAAATTTAATTTTAACGGAAACTATAACCAGAATTTGGTTCAATTCACCCTAAATACTACAAACAAATGGTAGGCAACTGACAGATTGCGTATACTATTTTCGCCTACAGTGTAAACTTAGACTTAGCACACTAACTAAATACCTATCTTCACGCTGTATCCCTGACGGGATGGTCAGAGAGGACAGATCGCCAGGCATCGCGATCCATGCATACTTCTTTCGCTTCCTGTAGATTCATTAATCGCTTCATACATGCACGTCTGGGTATCCGAGTACTTAGCACACTGTATTAATATTACTCTCGTCTCTATGCTCTATGTTCTATAACCACCTATAACTTGGGCTTTGTAGAATACATGTCAAGCTATAGTTTGACCAGGACCGCTGTACCGCTCACTGCGTACAATTTTGTATGCAGTGAGCGGTACAGCGGTTCTGGTCAAACTATACAAAATAAGGAAAAATATTTATTGTACTCAAAAAAACCGTTGATTAAAATCCAGCCGCAAACAAATTCTGGGTTAAAGGTGAATTAATAACTATTAAAATACTCATGTTCCGTTAAACCGAAAGCTTTTAAAGCATTTAATAAAATGTTCATTAATATATTCGCGGTAGAATAAATTTTAAATGAAATCTGATTAGTCAGTACTAATATAAGCGATTTTTTTTGTGTATTTTTGGTAAGCGTTTAGCGTGCATAACGCTGAAATGACGGGAGTTGTAGAGGAAGCTGACTCCCTACAAATTGTCCCTAGAACAGATTCCTGTAAGAAATGGCTACGGAAAAACTGTAAGGGTAAAGCCGTAGATTATTTAATATATAGTAATAATATAGTATTTAATATATATGATGGTTTTGGCGATAATGTGGTGACGAGATAGAGTACCAATGACACCACCCACATCTCGTGGGCGTCCTAAAAAACTATAACGTGAAAACTTACGCAATAACTGTCCATTGCCAAAAAAACGGAAAAACAAAAAAAAATGGAGTACAAATTCCTATTTCTACCCTTCTGCTCCGTGTGATATTGCCTCGATGGCGTAATGGTAATGTATGCGAGTGTCGTGCTGAGGTCCCGGGTTCGATTCCCGGGTCGGAACAAATATTTGTGTGATTTGCAAATATTGGTATCTGATAAATTTTTAATAACTAATTATTATAAAATCATTAGTTATTAAAAATATATTTTATAATTATAAAAATAAATTTTATAATTTAGCAAATAATTGCTCTAAAAAATTTATCAATTGGTATCTGAGTTTGGGTGCTCGCTTCAAACCTAACAATTTAATTATATATAGTCATGCCTAACCTAATTAAGCAACATAGCCTAACCTAATTATGACAAAATAATCGTAGATAATAAATAATTAGGAGCGGTCCCCAACGGGTAGTATTTTTTATTTGAATTATTAATACATACTTAGGTACTGTAAAATTGAGTTTATTTTATTATTTTTCACTTTTAAAACGGAACTAAGGATTAAGGACGTTATTATATTCGCTTGTTTTGGGCTAGACGGACGTTGTGTAAAAAAAATGTCCCACTATATAGTGATTACTCTAACTGCCAAGAATGTTGTTAGACATCACACGGAATTAGTTTACTCATATTAAACAGTTTCCTTGTGATGTAAATTACACAAATCTTATCAATGTCTGAGCAATTCATATTAGTTCATAGAGCATTAAATATTTCATGTAACAATAGCAAAAGATATAATAAATTAAACCGTATTTAAAAATAAAAACGGATATGTTACATAGATCTGGATCCTTACGATCTGTCCTCTCTGATTACCCCATCAGGGAATCGGCGTGAAGATAGTTAATTTAAAATACTATTATTATTTTATTTTAAATGTTATTTTTGCAATATTCCGCTTTTTAATTGTCGTACGATGTCGACACGTGTTTCGCCTACACACGAGGCATTATCAAGACTGTTTGGCAGCAAAAAGTGGAATTTTGCAAAAATAATATTTACCTAAAACGAAATAATTATAGTTTTTAAAATAAATTTCTGCCATGTAACGCCTGATTCTGGTCTGATATAGTTAATTTAGCTAAGATGATTTAATTTCCTTTTACAATCAACAAATTAAATCAGCCTCTATCAGTCCACTGTATTTACGTAGGCCTCTCCCAATTCACGCCACAATACACGGTCCTGCGCCTTCCACATCCCGTCCCACCCTGCGACCTTTTCTAGGTTGTTGGTCCTTATGGTGGGGTCATCGTACCTTACGTTTGTTGACTCGTGGTCAACGAGTCGAGGTCACCACTCTAGAAATAGTTACAAATTGTGACGTAGAAGGGGTAGGCTGGGGGTGAATTTAGGGTGACTTACGCACAGAGATGAATTAAAGATGCTTTTGCAAGAAAATTAGCATTTTATTTTAAATTTTTAGCACAAAATACAAGGAGGACTTAATGCCTTAGGCATTATACTAAGTAATAAGAAAAGAAAATATTAATATTTTCAGTGGTGTAACCTCGGTATGAAGAATGACCAGAATCTTATGATGCATGAAAGTAATTTGATTGCTATAGAGATGCGATCGCTTCGTAAATTGTGCGGCGTAGCTTTGGCCGACCGAATACGTAACGAAGTGACTATCCTCTAGATAGACCTCTCTGACTACTCTGTCAGAGATACAGTGTGGAGATAGTTAATAAGAAAAGATTTAGAATTTCCCAATTAGATAAGCTAAAACGATAGAAGTTGCAACTTTAATGCGCTTATTTTGCGAGCTATGTCGACCTCTCTGGTTCGATGACAGATAACCTCGTTTCTAAGTTTATCCCTCAAAGAAACTCCAATCTCCCCTCCATAGCTCGTTGGGCAACTTGAGGGCATGGACTAACCTCACCGTAAGTGTCCATGAATTGGTACTGTGTAACTGGTAAATTCCTTTGTACTCAAAACATATTAAACAATTTGACACGTGAGTAAAACTGTTTAGTTAGTAATAATAACGAACAACGCTCACTAAAGTTGTTATTCTAACTTGTGTCCCTTATCATAATACTTTTCTAGCTAAATTCAAAGTCTGGTAAGTACACTCCGTCCCTATACTTCTACTACTACATCTTAGCGTCTTCCAAGTGCTTCGAAACCTTACCTGGATATGGGGCATGATATCTGCTTGTACTGGCACCTAAGAGCTACTATAGTTAGACTTTTTATTTTCGGCATTCTTGGGCGCAACTATTATCTAACTTCCCCAAATCCGTAAAGGCGCCTGCATCAGTACCTCGTCCTTGGTCAGCAGATGTACAAAAAATATGTATATAAGATCTAGTTCCTCAGACCCTAACAGTATGTATGGCCAACAGGACACACGGACGACACACAACTTCCGCGTCCACACATACGCGTCCCCGACGTTCTGCGACCATTGCGGCTCGTTGCTATACGGCATCATACACCAAGGCCTTCAGTGTCAAGGTACCCGGCCAAAAGGAACTAACGCTTGGACATGCTTTGTGTTCTAGAACTCTCTTTCAGATTCGTGATGGTGCTTTCTGCTAATGCTTTTTTTTATTCATATCTGTAGTTTTGTGTATAGGTTCTTCGAGGTCATATTTTTCTTTACACTGTGCTTATTAATTTACTGTTTGTCCTTGCAAAGGCGGCCTACGCTCCACACAAATGGAACACGTGGACGTTCCTTGCGCCAACTTTTTGTGACCACTGCGGTACTTTACTACATGGTCTTGCGCAGCAGGGATTTAGATGTGGAGGTATAATATATAGAATTGTCTATAAGAATGAAATTAACGATAGGAAACTAGTTCCTGAATAGCGAATGCTTTTAACACATGATGATTATGTATCAGTTTGCAAATCAGAGAATATATATTATATGTTGTACGCACAGAAGGTCGTCGATACAAAACACATGTTTAGTGAGACAAAGAGAATACCTATTGCACGTGTCTGAATCGTGAGTAAATGTCGTCGTCTAAAGTTGTATCAACTTACTGATGAACCCCCATAGGTGCTCTCGGCAATATTCAACTTGCTTCAACTCATTTAAGTAGTTTGTCAGTATTGTTCGTGTGTATTGTCTACTGCTTAGCTTGTTTGCAGACTGTAAAAGCATGCATAATAATGTATGTACAATTGTACAGCCATCAACGAAGGAAATAACACAATGTTAAAACGCATTGATATGTAGTCGAAGTATTTTAAATGTACCTAAGTGTTGAACAACATTCGTTGTAGGCTGTACATGTATTTTTATACTAAATAGAGTTTAACAATGAATGTCGAGATGGCTAGTATTGCTCAGACTAATGACAAAGCGTTTATATTTGATAAGATTTTCATTTCTTTACTTTTCTTTAATAAAAATTTTAGATAATAAGTATCAGCTTACGTTTTAATCTGTTTTACACTTTGTCATCTTTTATTTCCTCTTGGTTTATTTAATTGCTTAAGTATTAACAAAAGAAATCCATTAACACCATTAAATTTTTTTTATTTTTTATTTTAAAACATTATGCTACTTAATTTTTCACTTATAATGTACAGAATTATTTTATGTGGCGCAAGGTCTTTTTTTTAATCTAAAGTAGAAAAGAAAGCATAGAAACTTCGTTGAGGTTTTACAGCGAATTGCATTGCTTATGGATGTGATATTTCTTCATTAAATACACTGAATTAACAACTTCAATTCATTTTTATGTGTTCACTGATGTTTTTATTTTAAAATCTACGTTTCTTATAAAAGTATGGATGTAACCTTGACTAACCATCAGTGAAGCAAGAAAATGGTGTCCAATTAATGTGTGTGCGTGCAATTTGAAAAAAAAAGTCCCTGCCATTATTAACGCATGACGGCAATGTGACACGGATTTGTTATCAGTTCATATGAAATTTTGACACAGTTATATGTAAATTAACGTCATAATAGCGTATAACACTCCGTCCGTACTTTTTAAAGTCCGTATCTAAGACGAGTACTTGTGTCTCCAGAAGTAAATAAATTGCTTTTGTTCAATATATACTCGTTAAGATTTTCTAAGTCAAATTCATCTTAAATTTTGCTATCCCAAGCTTCGTTCGCAATTAATTCTACAAAGTTGTAGGTAGAGTGAATAATATTATGATCTACACGAAAACGTTGATCAAGTTTCGTAACGTAAGTTGTTCGCTTTCCTTTTGGTTCCCGTAGCCTTGCTTTATTAATTGCCGCGAGTTGGTTGCGAATTACGATACCTTCGTAATATTATAATTTCTCTGTGAAATTTATGTTTTCGTCAAATTCCTTTTAAGATTACTACAAGCTCGTTATATATTTAGGTAGGTTATTTGCTTTGTATAAAGGTTGTCATGTTTGTGTTTACAAATAAATTGCACGCGGCTTAGTTTTTTTTTTTTTATTTTAAACGAATAATTTATAAAATGTTTTATTTTTTTATTTTTAAAGAATTTTTAAATACTTTTTTTAGTGTTCTAAAACTAAATGCACGGTGACACTTATTACGTTTGCACTATATTACACTAACACAATAGAAAAAATAAATTTTATGTAGTGTAGATTAAAGTGGTACTCATTTTTACACCTATAGATATAGTTATTTCTAATTAGAAACAAATTTGTAAAGTAATTAATATGCTAATTATATCCTAAATTTTGAATTAGAGTGAAAAAAAGGCGGTCTCGAGCTGAACTCGAACCAGCGTCTTCTGGTTTAACGCACCAGACGCGTTACCATTTACACCACCAAGGCCTACTGGAAACTGACGAGTTAATCCACCTCTTTTCGTCTTAAGACGACTTATAGCCTTGGCAGTAATTTCTAATTGTGTCACTGTCAAGGAAGAAAGATACACTCTATAAAATATCAACTAAATTTATCTTATTATACATTTTATTATACTTTTTAATTATAATATTTCTTGTCTCTTCTTTGCATATCATTCATAACTAACAATCTGTCGCATGCTCTATGATAAAAACTGAAACGGTTATGGATTTTAACATTTTGAATATGTTTCTTGCACCTGTTCTGATCTTGTTTCTGTATTTTCCTTACTAATTATCCAGATAATGTTCGTTACCGAAATCTATTACTGATTCTTCTAACAGTAACAATAGAAAAAGATATTTATACGTAATGTGGTTACGGTATACATTTGCACAATGCTTGTCAATTAAGTAAGCTATTATATATGTACTGCATTTAATTTACATATCCTTGAAACCAACTGTAAACATATAGTACGACAATGTTCAATGGGTAAGTAGAAATTGCTAAAATAACTTTGAACAATCCCTCAACTTTACAGGGTGAGTGAAAGCACTTTTTTGAACCTCTTTATACAAATGAATAATAAACTTTTTATTAGATTTTGGGCCCATAACCTGTAATCCTAGCGTACCGTAAACACTTTACAGCGATGTACTACTTTTTACTTCTTCTTTTAATTTATTTAACATTAAATTATGACCCAGCATGCGACATGAACGTGCACAAGCGCTGCGAGGAGTCGGTGCCGAACCTGTGCGGTTGCGACCACACGGAGCGACGCGGACGCATACAACTTGTCGTCTCCACGCAAGGGAACAAGCTTATCGTTGAAGGTAAAAGCGATTGATTTAAAATAGAACTAATATCTCGGTGGCGTAGTGGTAGCGTATGCGACTGCCGCGACTGAGGTCCAGGGTTCGATTCCCAAATATTTGTGGATATATTTGTTTCGGGGTTTGGGTGTTTCCTATGTATAATATGTATGTATTTAGAAATATATAAGTATGTTTACCAATCGTCTAGATCTCATAACACAAGCTTATATTTAGCTTACTTTAAGCTAGACAGCGCTGTGTAAAACAAAAATGTCCCACAATATTTATAAAAAAAAATATTTAAAATATTTTTATTATACCACTGACGTGGCAGACAAGCATACGGCCCACCTGATGGAAAGTGGTCACCTTAGCCTATGGACGTTTGCAACACCAGAGGTGCAGCACTCGCGCTGCCGACCCTTTATAAACCTTCTAAGACCCCTTTTGAAGAACCCCATACTGTAGATATGTAATAATTCTCACTTCATAAGAAAAGCTGGTGTGCACCATCAAGTAACTTTTGATTATACTTTGATGGCATGGATGATGAAACTTGCTACACATCTTGAATAAAAAGATTTGTACCTGCTATTCCACATTATTTATTATTGAACCTCACTGGTTCCGCATTTCAAAGAAAATACTGTAAGGAGTAAAACCGGTCAGGTTAAAAAGGGGTGAAGGCGAAGAGGTGGCAGAGGCATATTATATGCCCACTTTTCATCATGTGTATTCTGTCCCACGTAATAGGTGGTGAGCCTTTAGCCATGTTGAAATAGACAGACGCAGGTTTTGGCTACCTGCTGTTGACTTTCAACTTGACTTAACGACTGCCATGTTACTGGCAACAAGGACTAACGGCTTAACGTGCCTTCCGAAGCACGGAAACACTGGCAAATGTAAAAGCCACAAAGTGGTCACCCATTCGTGACGCATTGATCGTTTACAGAACAATGAGTCCGCGGGGCCACGAGCGCTTCAAAGTGTAAAAGGTGTAAACCTCAACATCAAGATCTACTGAAACAAGCCTGACCTGCTAGCCATGTATCTACTGACTAACAGATGAAGCAAAGATAGAGGCTCCCTTACGGGGTTGGGAGGTCTGACGGCATCCGAAAATCAAAAACTACTGGCAGCCAAATAAAAGTCGACCCTAGGTTTCCAAATTTAAGTAAAGTTTGAAAGCTACTGGGATATAATATACTCGTATGCTATGATATAAATCCTACTAATATTATAAACGCGAAAGTTTGTAATTATGGATGTTTATTACTACATACATACATATCATCACGCCTGTCTCCCATCGAGGTAGGCAGAGACTATGGCTTTTGTTTGTTATTCTTTCACGGAAAGTCTACTAAATGGATTTTAATGAAACTTAAACAATTATAGAATAACACGTAGGCTACTTTTTATCCTGGGAACAAGTTCTGTGGGAAATCGGAACAGAAAAACTTTACTACGCGTGCGGAGCCACGGGCATCAACTATTGAAACAAGTAAATATTATAGAACACTTTTCTCACTCTGCCATCTAGCGCAAACTAAACTTTAAGCTTGTGCTATGGGATCTACACAACTGATATACATACTTATATATTTCTAAATACATACATATTATAACAAAGGAAACATCCAAACTCCGAAACAAACATTTGTGAAACACACTAATATTTATTCCGACCCGGGAATCGAATTCGGGACCTCGGCGCGTCAGTCGCACACACCACCGAAGTATTATGCCACCGAAGTATTCATAAAATAAAATAATGAAAATATTATTGAACATTTTCTGATACTTGGTGTCAATTTTACACTTTACTCATTAGAACTGAACATTTCTCCTCTTTACAGTTAAACAGGGTCGTAACCTGATTCCCATGGATCCAAACGGCCTTTCCGATCCGTACGTGAAGATGAAGCTGATCCCGGATTCAGATAACGTTAAGAGAAAAACAAAGACGATCCGCAGCACGCTGAACCCGGTGTGGAATGAGACCCTAAGTTTTGACCTGAAGGCTGAGGATAAGGACCGAAGACTTTTAATCGAGGTAAGGATTTTATTTTTATTATACTTTTAAATGTAACTATTCGGTTTGATCCCAAAGACGCAGGTTTCGGAAATAGGTTTACGAGGTTTATTTTATTTTATTTTATATTTATTACAAAGGGTACCAAAACAATCAACAGATTGAGTAAAGATTGATTAGGTTGAGGCAGGTGTCACAAATAGATTGTGAGTGTCATAGCAAACTGCAGTGGAATGCCCAAATAACGTGTCTTGCAGGTAAACTCAGCTCGGCAGCCTTTGCCGTTAGTAAAGTCAGGCAGCTTACTGATGTGGCAACTGCCAGGCTGGTATACCTTAGTTATTTTCATAGTGTCATGTCTTACGGCATTTTGCTGTGGGGCAAAGCAGCTGATCTACAAGTAATTTTTGTACTCCAGAAGAGAGCTATACTTGCAATATATAAATTGAGTGCTAAAGTGTCTCTTAGAGAAAAAATTAAAGAAATTGGCATTTTAACGGTTGCATCACAGTATATATTTGCAAATATTATGTTAGTTAAACAGAACATACATTTATACAATAGACACAGTGACATACATTCGATAAATACTAGAAATAAGCATAAATTAATTGGAACGCATCATCGTTTACAAAAGGTTCACGTCTCTTTTGCAGGAATTGGCGTACGCCTATATAATAAAATTCCTTTAAACATTATGAACCTGCCGTTACATAAATTTAAGGCGGAAATTAAGACGCACCTCTTGAAAAGGGCCTATTACCAATTAATGATTATTAGACTGATAAAAATGGGTGTAAGGGGCCCCACCAAGATCTTCGGGGCCCAAGTCAACCTCCCGTGCTAGTGCGTGCACCTGCTGACTAACGGGCGAGGCTCTGGCGCTGGCTTTCCCCTCTGGGGTTGGGAGGTCTGAGGGCGTCGCTCCCATAAAAGCCACCCGCCAAAACATAATGGAAAAGTATAATAGGAAAGCTGCTAGGGATAGGGCGCCTCCGCAAAACGGCGCGCAGGAGCCCCGCCCGACTCCTGTGGCAAGTGGGCTAGGGCTGCCGTGTGTCGGGCCAGCACGGCTAAAGAAGTTAGCCCCAACCCGAATCCGCTTCGCATCTTGGAACATTGGCACGCTGACTGGGCGTGCGGTAGAGTTGGCCGAAGTACTCTCCAGGCGGAGGGTGGACGTGGCGTTCCTGCAGGAGACTCGGTGGAAGGGCAACAGGGCCCGGCCTTTGCAGAAAGGCTACAAGCTGTACTACACGGGTGCGCCTGGTGGGGAGAACGGGGTGGCCGTGGTGCTCTCCGAAGGGCTGCAGAGCGGTATCTTGGAGGTGAAACGCTGTAGCGACCGGCTTATGATCGTGAGGGTGCTTATCGATGGGATTATTACCCACATGATAAGTGCCTACGCGCCACAGGCCGGTTGTAGCGACGCCGATAAGATGTCGTTTTGGGGCCAACTCGACGGAGTGCTTCGGAGCATTCCGTTGTCACAGGGAATCGTTTTGGGCGGCGACCTAAACGGTCATGTGGGTGAGAGGTGTGAGGAGTTTGAGCGTGTTCATGGTGGTTTTGGATACGGCACCCGCAACGCTGAAGGAGAAACTATCCTCAGAACGTGTGCGGCTGCCGATCTGGCCATTGTGAACACGTATTTCAAAAAGAAATCCGGACATCTCATCACCTACAAGAGCGGGAGGCGTACAATTCAGATCGATTTCCTACTCACTAGGCGACACAGCATCGGCAAGGTGGCCAACTGCAAGGTCATACCCGGTGAGAGTCTTACTGCACAACACCGTCTCCTTGCCATGGACCTCTGCGTGAAGCCTAAAGGCAAACGCATCGAGCGGTGCCAGCGCCGCATCAGATGGTGGCTGCTTGATGAAACTAGGTCCCAGGAGTTCGTCTTAGCTGTCGGTGACAAGTGCACCGACACTGAAGGCGAACCAGTTCAAGATTACTGGGACAAAGTTCAGGCGGCCATCCTTGGAGCGGCGAGGGTGGTGCTCGGTGAGTCTAAGGGGGGACGCAAATGTGACAAGGAAACTTGGTGGTGGAACGACGCAGTCCTGAGGGAGACCAAGGAGAAGAAAGCCCTCTTTAAAAAGTGGCTAGCGCCCGGATCTCCCGAAGACCGCGACGCGTACAGGGCTGCCAAGCGCGCCACAAAAAGAGCTGTAGCCAGAGCCAGGCGAGACCACTTACAACCTTTGTATGATAAGCTGGAATCGTCTGAGGGGCAGAAGCTCATCTATAAGCTGGCGCGCTCCAGGGTCAAAGCGGCACAGGATATATCCAAGTGTCGCTGTGTAAAAGACCCTGAGGGCAATCTGTTAAGCGAAGACCTCGTGGTAAAGGAGAGATGGCGCTCGTACCTCCACGAGCTGCTTAATAAACAGCAGGTGGTGCAGCCTCCGGACCTCCCTCCGAATCAGGGACTAGTGCCACCGGTAACGCCTGGAGAAGTCCTGACTGCGCTTCGCCGCATGAAGAATCGGAAAGCTGTCGGACCCGATGGAGTCCCCATCGAAGCCTGGAAGGCGATGGGTCCTCGCGGTGTGGACATCTTAGTAAACCTTTTTAACCGCATATTCCTCAGCGGGCAGATCCCAAACCAATGGAGACTGAGTATTATTACTCCAGTCTTCAAAGGTAAGGGGTCAGTGCAGGAGTGCGGGAGCTACCGCGGTATAAAGGTGATGTCCCACACCATGAAGATCTTCGAGAGGATTATAGACTCTCGGATCCGGCAGGAGTGTACTCTCTCGGGGTGTCAATATGGGTTTCGCCCTGGTCATGGGACCACGGATCCTGTTTTTGCCCTGAGGGTTGTTGCAGGGAAATACAGGTCAAAGAACACGTCTCTGCACTGTTTGTTTCTAGACATGCAGAAGGCCTTCGACTGTGTTCCTCGTGCGATGATCTGGTGGGCACTGCGGTCCAAAGGGGTTCCAGAGGTCTATATTGACACTATCCGGGACATGTACTGTGACTCCGATTCAATAGTTCGGACTGCTGTTGGCGACACGAAACCCTTCCCCATCACCGTCGGGGTACACCAGGGTTCTGTCCTTAGTCCGCTTCTGTTTAGTGTAATATTAGACGAATTGTCGGACAGCATCAGAAACCCGCATGAGCAGCCTCCATGGTTGCTCATGTATGCTGACGATATTGCGCTGGCAGACGCGGACAGGGGCAGATTGGTGCGACGTGTAAAGGCGTGGAAGGAGACGCTTGAGAACGGCGGTCTGAAACTAAATGTGGCAAAGACCGAGTACTTGGCACTAAACTCGACAGATCCCACATCCGTCCGCATAGGCGGTGATTTGGTCGAGCGCACGGACCAGGTTATAAATATAAATACCTGGGATCTGTTTTTCACACGTCCAGTGACATCGATTGCGATGTCAAGTCACGCATTGCTGCCGCGTGGGCCAAATGGCGGGAGATGACCGGTGTCATTTGTGACCCTAAAATGCCGATCCGGTTGAAGGGACAGGTCTACAAAACCATTATTAGACCTGTCCTTTTACATGGCAGTGAGACGTGGCCGATATTGGAGCGACAAAAGCAGGAGCTGCGTGTCACGGAAATGAAGATGCTGCGGTGGATGTGTGGAGTCACGCGGATGGACCGCGTGAGGAACTCTCGCATCCGCGGCAGCCTTCACGTCCGTGACATTGCAGACAAGTTGCAAGAGTGTCGCCTTCGCTGGTATGGTCACGTCTTGCGGCAACCGCCGGGCTACGTAGGTAACAAATGTCTGGCCATGTCAGCCCCGCCGGGTCCCGGTAAGAGGGGAAGACCCAAGAAGTGCTGGCTTGACGTCGTAAGGGATGACATGCGTGCCAATGGTCTCACTACAGGGGATGCCGATGACCGTGCGAAGTGGAGGAGAAAATGTAGGAAAGCGGACCCCGGGCGTCGCGAGACGCAACTGGGACAGACGCTCGGATGATGATGAGACTGATAAAAATAAATGGAAATGAGTGGCTTGCTCTTCGCTCGAGCTATTAAGGATTCGAATGAATCTTGTGTTATATTCTACTTGTCTTGAATCTGCATATATATGTTGTATTTTTTTTTTACATTCTCCAGTATTAATAATTTGTAACGCCAGGCAACTAAAGGTATGGCTGCGTTTAGTCCCGGTAATAACTACATAATTATATGTAATTTGACTTTGTTGTTGTGTGAGCACCATGTAGACTTATTTATTATTTTGAAATTGACATGATAGTTGCTGTGCAGTTTTTGAGTATGTCATGCTCGCCTAAGTGTCCTGGCAGTGGTGGCGTATGTATCGGGTCGCCTTATTCCCTATAATACGGTTGAGTAGCGCGAAGGCTGATATAATGCTTCATACCCGTGAACGGGTGCCGTCTGTTGGGACTGGTCAGCTCATAGCTGTTATAGCAATTATTACAAATAATCTTATTTATATTTAAGGTAAACTTAAGTTTAGTCGACTGTTCTCACATAAATCCAAAGGAACAATGTAAGTGTAATTTTAATGTTGTAAGCCATTCCTACATTTTAAAATGGCATCCATTGACTTTCTTGCTAGATTCTTCTTCTTCAAGGGTAGGCTGCCCTTAGAACCGGCAACTATAATCGCTATAATTTTGATATGATTTTAAACACAACATTGATTTTGTTTTTTTTTTTGTTTGTATAAATTCATTACTATATAATTGGTCAAATATCATGTTAATCAAACTAATGTAAAAAAAGAGTGGCCATGAGTTTTATTGCCAGGTTCTTCCTCAGGCTCTACCTATTGCTTTGCGAATCTGGCAGTAAATGTAAATGTAGAAGCATTATTCTTGACGTTCATAAGTGTTACTTTGTGACCTAAATGAATAAAGATTTATTATTATTATTATATTATAGAATGAGTATAGGTGCAAATCTATACATTCATACTAACTTTTGCTAAGTAAATGACACATTACGCACCTTAACACGGATTAATACGTCAGTTTCGAGTGGGTCTCAATAGCCTAGTTGGTTAAGCGTCTGGCGCGTTAAGCCAGAAGACGCTGGCTAGATCGAGTCCAGCTCGAGACTGAACAATTTTTCCCCTTTCAGTTTAGAATATAGTTACGAGTAGCATACTATTTGTTTTTCAAGGGTTAGAAAATTGATCTCTTAGTATGATTTATTTTTATTGTGGTGTGCAATAGGTTTATTCTATTCTATTTTATTTTATTCTATTCTATTCTATTTATATACGCAATTAACTCTTGTGGTGAAATAAACTGAATCTAGAGGTGGTTCTCATAAAAATCTGCTGCTCAAACTGGACTGCGAGTATGAACTGCTTAGCGGATGAGGCATAAATGAACGCTATCTCATAGTGCCGAAACATCACAAAGCAAGGAATTAATGTCACTCGCGCCCTACTGGAGTCGCTTTACTCCATAATATTTCACACAAACAAAGAGTATCAGAGGACGTCACCGTTTACTCATACGAATACACTAAATACTACCACAGACATAAAACATTAAGCAGACCCAACGTTAGGGAAAAATAGCGGCGCCTATTACACACACATAGACAGGAAGCTTAACTTAGTTATTTCTGGTGATTTCTTGATAATAAAACTTCATCACTCTATGTACACCTTTTTGTATATTTTTTGTCTACTTTTGTAACATTTTATGATATATTTTCACTTCATCACATAAATCTTTTATTTTAAGATGACAGCGGCGGTTGTCATTACAAGTTTGTAGCGTAGTTGTAATAGAAAAATTGTCTACGCGCTGTTTGCTGTCAAAGTGTGAGTTAGATGTAGCTATACAGGAATAACAACGATAGCTTTATACAACAAATGGCAAGAGTGAAAAGGATGAAGTATAGCTCCTTTAGCAAAGAAATATGTTAGGTCTGCTTACTCTTGTACGTCTGTGATTACTACAGGCCAATGGCAGGCAACTGACAGACTGCGTGTGCGGCTTTCGCCGACAGTCTGGCTTGAAATTGGCAAGTTGTATGTTGGGACACGATAGTGGTACCCCATCAATAGTGGTCAATACAGACTGTAAGTAAGCGGCGGACGATATTCAGCCCTCGCCTGTAGATTTAATGCCCATCTTCTCTGAAGTATGTGCCTTTACTTCAAACGATGATGGCTTCAGGGCTGGGGTTCCGCCGGGCAGAGAAACAACTTGCTTCAAAGTAATTTTCGTTTATTTTCTGTACAAAAAAATTCTGCGATATGTAAAAAAAATAAAAATATGTTTCACAATATTAGATCCGGGGAACTATGGTTTGTTCAAAGGTTATACATATCTCAAAATTCGACTTACAACTAGTAGGGTGATGCGGGAGCAAACAAAAAATGCGCCTAGCTATCTTACACAGTTCTTATGAGTATTTCAATTTTCATACTTTATTCATTCTTAAATTTAGTTTATTTTCTATGCTTATATTCAAATATTATGTATAAATTATTTTTCGGGTGACATAGCTAACGCGGTATTATTAGAACTTTTGTCTCTGTTACGGCACGAACGAGGGAGCGAGCACAATTCATTGCTCTGAGGTTTTTAATTACCATTTTTTTTATCCATCACGCCTTATCCCTGAAGGTGTGGCAGAGGCATATTATATGCCCGCTTATCACCATGTGTATTCCTGTCCCAAGTAATAGGTGGTGAGCCCATTGCCGTGCCGTGCCGCCCGGGCCCGTATATGCCTTCCGAAGCACGGAAACGCTCGCAAATGTAAATAAGAAATACATATAAATTAAAACAGGTATTTTTAATATAATTTCTTAAATGACTATGTTTAGTACTCTGGATGACCCGTTGTTTTTATAGAAGCCGTTCCAAGACCGCGGCTTGACCGTAAAACATCACGTTTGCCTCACGCCCCAAGAAGCGGGAACCCAAACCATTAGTAGAGGCCGCGGTGGTAGCCTAAGTCTACCGGGAACCCTGGGAGTTCCAACCTTCTGAGGAGTTACGCGGGGCGCCCGGTGTTAAACTGATAGGTAGAGATCGTGTGGTTTTTTAGTCGTTCCAAGTCCGGCTTAACGCTACTAACAAACAGTTAGAAGGGGCATGCCTTACGATTTTTAAAAGATGTATAGGGTATTGCAAATGGCAAAATGTTATTTTTCTACCGACAAGAGTAGGAGACGAAACCAAATCCGAGGGGGGGGCAGCTGCAGGGGGTACGCCCATGCCCATCCGTGACCAGCCATAGCGAAAGTTGCTTAACGCAGTGATTGTTTACAGAACACTGATTGCGCGAGCGAATTACTATAATTATTCAAATCGCAGTAGCGAAATATCAAACAAAAATTAATTATAGCTTCATGAAGATTTCATAAGTAGGTACAAACTAAGATTTAATATTAAAATATAACGATCCCAAACTTTCTAATTCACTGGACTCGCAAATTAATTTATAATGTAGGTGCCTCATTTGCAAATATATTTCTTTTTTCCTAAATAAAATTACTTATTATTTCTGTTCATGATAACATTTTTCGGGAGCACCTGCCTAGTACACGCTGAATGAGAACTCGCCTTAGGCAGTCTATTACAAACTGTTTTATTGTTCAGAATTATAATGTACCGTTTTCGCGTTATTACTTTTGAAATTTGAATATTATATAAAAGCTTTGATAGAAAATCACTAAAATTACCACCATTCGTACCACCATCGTATTCCCATGGGAACGTTAACTATGCTAACGTTCCCATGGGAATACTAAGATAATCTAAATTTCACCTTATAACATCATCTGTAGATAGATTAGACGGAACAAAAAAAAACAGTAGGTTCCATATATGTTGTTGGAGTACTCGGATACCCAGACTAGCGTGTATGAAGCGATTGATGAATCGAAAGAAGAAGAATCAAGAAGCGAAAGAAGTATACATGGATCGCGAAGCTTGGCGATCTGTCCTCTTTGACAACCCCGTCAGGGATACAGCGTGAAGATAGTTAGTTTTATTCATTTTAAATTACTGCGACTCTTCTATTTTATTTATTTGTCAGTATAGATTGTAACAATCAGGATACAATTATAATAAGCGCGAAAGCTTTTACGGATTTATGCCAAGGAATTATTGGCATAAATCCGTAATTAAAAAGGTTTTTTTGGCAGTCTTTAAGCCAAGTTCAAGGCTTATGTGCGGCTTGAAAAATTTGATTACCAGGTCGCTACAACCTGCCTGTCCTTTTCAACACTGCAATTCCCCCCTGTTACGTATGGCAAAAAATGCTCACAGTGAAATATAGGTATAGAATGCCTCGGCCTACCCCTTCTGAGAAAAAGGCGTGAATTATAAGCAAATAATATTTTGCTAAAGATTCTGAAACAAATATTTAAAGATAAATTTATTTTCATAGAAAAATACAACACGATTGTATGCGTAGCGCCCTAGGCTCCCTCCCCCACCCCACACGAATTAAAACGTTCCCCTGTTGATTTGATTTACGATTACATACTATCTGAGCACCGCGACTTCGCCCGTGACATACTTCGAAACCCCATAGCACCCATTTAATCCCGTCGTTAAATAATTTTCACAATAAAAAATGATAATAAGCCCGATTTGTTAGTGATTATTGTTCCGCGCTCCTGGGTAATAGCGTGATGATATATAGCTTATAGCCTTCCTCGATTAAAGGGCTATCAAACACACAAATAATTTTTCAATTAGATCCAGTAGTTTCTGAGATTAACGCGTTCAAACAAACATACCCTTCAGCTTTATAAGTTGGCCAACAATATCGAATAGTAAGCGCAGGAACAAATACTTTCTTAAAATACAGTAGAGGGCTCCGAGTGTAAGATAAGCCAAGTTGGTGCAACCTTTAAAGTATTCTTTGTTGTATAATTCAAGACGAACGTTTGTGATGACGAGAATTTTGTAATTATCTTGCAATTCTTCATAAAATTCTTACAGATATGGGACTGGGACCGCACCACCCGCAACGACTTCATGGGCTCCCTATCCTTCGGTATCTCCGAACTAATGAAAGCTCCCGCCGATGGGTGGTTCAAACTCCTCACCCAAGAGGAAGGGGAATTCTACAACGTGCCAGTGCCCGAAGAAGGCACAGATCTTGCTCAGTTGAAAAACCAGATGAGAGCAACTAGTGTCGGGGCTAGGCGACCACCACCCCCACCTGACAGGGAGGTGCCGCATAATATGGCTGCTGCTGACGTCATCAGAGCATCCGACTTCAACTTCGTGATGGTTCTCGGGAAGGGTTCCTTTGGAAAGGTACGTAAACGGTTAACTGTTTAAAGCGTTTGCATCAGAATTGTTTGCCAAGATTAAATTAAAACTACGAAATTTATTGCCAAGTTAATGAATAAATATTTTGTCACAACGCAATGGACACAGCGCCATCTAGCCCAAACTAAGCTATAACTAGCCTGTGCTTTAGTATGACATGCTAATATATATACATATAAAACACCCCGTAACAAAATTTGCGGATCTCTTAAATATTAGTTCCATCCGGGATTCGAACTTGAGACTTTAGCACGGCAATCGTTACACTGACACGCCACAGAGAGAATTGAATATTTTATGTTGACCATGAGATTTCTTACCAGATTCTAACTCAAATGCTTAACTTGTTCCTTTGCGAATCTGGCAGTAAATGTAGAATCATTCATAATGACGTTTATAAGTGTAACTATGTGAACTAACTGAATAAAGATTATTTTATTTTGTTTAGGTTATGTTGGCGGAACGACGCGGTACAGATGAGCTGTATGCTATCAAGATCCTGAAGAAGGACATCATCATCCAAGACGATGACGTCGAGTGCACTATGGTCGAGAAACGAGTGCTGGCACTGAGCAGCAAGCCGCCGTTCTTGGTGCAGCTACACTCCTGTTTCCAAACTATGGTGAGCGCAAATTTTAACCTAATATTATACCATTTATAAGTCAACAGCGAGTGAGCCGATTCTTATGATCCTTGGTTTTTTGCATTTATCCGAAAACTCCGTTAAGCAGAATATTTAAAAACATAACAGAAAACATTCTTGAAAAAAGAAAAAGAATTTCATGTTAAACATTCTTTATGGGCAAAGTTCCCTTTATTAAAAATGTGTTATAAATCAAACACCATTTCAAGGAATAGTGTTACTGATCACTATTTATTACTAAGAAATGCAAAGTAATTAATGATTATTAGTATTTTAGGCAAAATGTGAAGAACCTTCGTTTAACATTAAAAAGACGTCATCTTTGGCATTACGGGAATAACACCTTTGCCTTGGCACAAAAATAAAGCACAATTTCACATAATTTATTGAGTATTTTTCAAGACTAAAGCTTAACAGTTTCATGTCACTGATAACGTCATTGTGAATAAATTATAATACAAAATACGATTAATATAATAAAAATATTGAAATCTGTTTTAGAATGCAGTATATTTTCACAATCTAAAACAAAAACAACACGGCAGTGGGCTCACCACTTGTTACGTAGGACAAAAATGAATACGGTGAAGTGTGGGCGCATAGTATGCCTCTGGTTACCCATTCGGGGATAAAGGCTTGACAATATGTATCTATGCTAAAACAAAAAGTGTAAACAATTTATGTCAATCCTCATTATTGTGATAGTAATTAGTATTGTGTATTGTTATTGTGTATTGTTATTGTGTATTGTTATTGTGTATTACAGGATCGTCTCTACTTTGTGATGGAGTACGTAAATGGCGGTGATCTGATGTTCCAGATCCAACAGTGTGGCAAGTTCAAGGAGCCCGTCGCTGTGTGAGTGACTCTCTTCATCTACTTTACAATTTGATCTGACCACCATTTTCTTCTTTCATTATAGTATATCCCCAGTTGCTTCCAATCGCAATTGCTTCCAATAAAGCTTGCAATCAATAAATGTAAATGTGAAATAAACGGAAATAAAATAATATCGGAATAAAAATAATAAAACGGAATAAAAATAATAATAACGGAATAAAAATAATAATAACGGAATAAAAAAATTATAACGGAAATTATAAAAAAATACTTTTTATGTTTGCTTGCAATTCCAATTGCTTCCAAGCCCTACCAGGATTTGGAGACTGCGTTCCACTCATATTTGACTGCTAGGAGCAGGTATAGTTTGTTTTTTTGGCAATGTTAAGAGCGACTGTCATCTGACTTGCCAACCCCGTAATCTCTTCCGTTACTCAGCAAGTGCACCAGCAGGAGACCTTGGCAGGGCCCCTTACACTTAAGGCCACTTACCATTAAATATAGTGGGACATATTGTTTTTTTATAAACCGCCGTCTGGCCCAGAGTAAGCTAATATAAGCTTGTGTTATGGGATCTAGACAACTGATAAACATACTAATATATTACTAAATACATACATATTATAAACAATCACCCATACTCCGAAACAAACATTAGTGGATCACATAAATATATTTTCACACCTGGGAATTGAATCGGGACGGGCCGTATACACTACCACTGCGCCACCGAGGCAGTCAATCATTGTATACACTTAGTTCTAACTGTGCTCCCTGGCTTCGTCCGTGACATACTTCGAACTCTCATTGCACCCCACTCCACTCTCTAACCTATACCCCATATTAGAATAGAATAAACTTTATTGTACAAAAATATAAAAACGTACATATAAAGTAATTCAAGTTTCATAAATGTACAAAGGGCGGCCTTATCGTTAAAGAGCTCTCTTACATTATTATTAAAATAATAAAATTTCGTGAGCGTGGTTCATTATTACTAACTAAACGGTTACTCACGTGTAAATTTCGGAATAGCCCGACTAGTTTCGTACCTACCTAATGGAGGTCCATTTTCAAGAGGAGCGCCAAGCTACGTCAGAAGCTGCGCTGGCACAAAGTTATTATTCTAATATCAACCTTTAACCATACATTTTTAATAAAGTAAAAAAAGACAACTTGGTTCGAGGCGGGGATTGAACCCGTTGCCCTGGTTAGGCCAGGACAATGTACTAGCCACTGAACTACCTGAACCATCGAATCAAGTTGAAATTTTTCACCATATTTTAATCGTCATTTTAAGAGTATAACCATAACTTTTAACCATATTATTCAGTTTTCAAATAGTTTTCCCTCGATATTCATCAAATATAATTAATTACGGGATGACTCACTCACCTATCAATGCCCAGCTGATCACCTTACACCTGGAAAATTGACATTTTCAAGCTACCCTTATAATGCAGACACCTACTATAAAAGAAAGCTCTCGTATCCCCGCGTGATCAACTTGTTAGACCCAAGTCTTGGCCAAAGTCGCTAGAAAATATCAACAACAAATTGTCACTACCTGTCTTTGTCTCTTTCACTGGTGATTTATTATAGTGTGCGTCTACTTACCCTTTCTAGGAAAAAGTATGATTATATGTATGTAGATTTAATCTATTCTATTTATTTATTTATTTATTCATTTATTGTACATACAATCTCTAACACAGTGAAAAAGTAAAAGAAAAGTACAAAGTTCTAATCCGTTATTCTTTTTTTACATATCTTCAGGTTCTACGCAGCAGAAATCGCCATCGGCTTATTCTATCTGCATTCTCGCGGGATTGTATACCGTGACTTGAAACTTGACAACGTACTACTCGACCAGGATGGACATATCAAGATCGCTGACTTCGGCATGTGTAAAGAGGGTATAACTGGTGATAAAACTACTAAGACCTTCTGCGGTACACCCGATTATATCGCACCGGAGATCATCTTATACCAGCCGTATGGGAAATCAGTTGATTGGTGGGCGTATGGAGTGTTGCTATATGAAATGTTGGTAGGGCAGCCGCCATTTGACGGAGAGGACGAAGAAGAATTGTTTGCCGCCATCACTGATAATAGCGTATCTTATCCGAAGACATTGAGTAAGGTTAGATTCAGATTGAATCGTGGATTATCCTATTCCTAGTTTATAAATTAACTGCAACTTGAAGCAGCGACTATCTTTAGCCAGCTTGGTCGGTTCAAGACTGGCATGACATCGGTGGGGATTTCCACATATAAAAAATATTATCCAACATACAAATAAATGAGTACCAAATATTTGAGAGATATTACTCGTATTTGACAGCTAGGGAGCAACTGGGAAAACGCTGAGACCGAAGAAGAGACGATAATCGTTTGGATTCACAATGTAGAAAATTGCAATAGATATTATAAAAAAGGCACTACAAATTTCCGTAGATTTTGTTGTAGCTTTTTATACTGTTAACTTTGATAATTTAATGAGTATATTGAGTTCTTTTTGCATACCTACTTTTTTTTTTTGCGGTTTTAGGCTTATATATACACTAACTATTCGTAGCTAAAAATACCTTGCTTTACCTTAAACATCGTTACAATTTTAGGAAGGCGTGCCTCAAGGCAGTGCTTTAGGTCATCCAGTTTTTGCTGAGCAAACATAAATAAAAACAATAGCGTCTTCATCGCATATCTAGTTTCAAGCTACGACACGTATGACAACGACATACGACAACGAATAATATTACTGTTGAATGAAACGGCGATGAATAAAATTACAGTGCTTTAAAAAATAGTGTTAATCGAGTGAATAAATTGTAAAATTTCTAACCACATAAAAATATCTCGTATACCATGATCGTAGCAAATAAAAGACAAAATATCCACATATTTCACAGGGAGGTGTTATATGTATTACTAATATTATCGTATATACTATTCTTTAAATATTATAAATAGGTATGAATGTTTGACTGGATTGATATTTCAGCATAATATCTATCTGACAATGACGCAAAAGCGAATGGGTTAACTTCGATTGCATTAAAATGTACAAGGGTAAAGTAAAGTAAAAAAAAACTCAATTGTACACAAAGAACCATTAATATTAAATTTGTAAAATAATTTGTGATCAGATTAATACTAGATTTGTTGGAGTAAATCTCTTCAACTTTCGGATGTAGACTGTAGGGTAGGAAATATACTCGTACTATAACTATAATATACTATAATTCGGGCAGTGTGGTGTACATTATCAATATAACTAATTAAAATAATAAATATAGACTTTACTTTTAAAACCATATACATGCAAAAACCTTAAATTCCATTTTTGCTAGGCTGTTGGCTTGCTCATAATTGTTCGTCTTAATGATGGTGATGGTACAGGAGGCGAAGGAGTCGTGCAAGGCGTTCCTGACTAAGAACCCGGCCAAGCGCCTGGGCTGCGGCCTACGAGGGGAAGAAGATGTCCGCACTCATCCGTTCTTCCGACGCATCGACTGGGCGCGAATCGAGGCAAGAGATGTTCAACCGCCCTTCAAACCCAAGATCGTGAGTTCCCACTCTTATATTGTCTACTTTACAGGATGGATCCTTACCATGGGCTTCGAGATCTTCGGGACCCAAGGAATCTCACCTGCTGAGTAACAGAGGATGCAGCTGCGCATGCGTCCTTTCGGGTTTGGGAGGTCAAACAGCAGTCGCTCCCAACGATGGTCAATATTAAGAACCAAACTGTAACTGGGTCCAGCAGCCAAATAAAATCGTAGCTTAGGCTTCAAACACACATAGGGTTTGGAAGTAACTGGGAATACACTAGGATGAAAAGGATAGAGTGAATTTTTGTGATGGGACAGGAAGGGCAGGTACTTTAAGTATCATAGTTACGGGAAAACATTTCTAGGAGACCATCTATAACTTTTTAAGATACTCTCAACTGCATTCATTCATTCAATTCAAAATTATTTTAGGCAAAACGTTACCGTTGGCAAAAAAAGCAAACATACCAAAAAAAAAATTCAAAAAAATTGAATCAGTGGGTGTTTTTCTCCTCTCAAAAACCACCTTGTAAATCGTACTATAAAACAGTAGCATGAAACTGGATGCGATGGCTACTGAGATCTTCGGAGCCCAAGCTAACCACACTGTCAGTGGTGCACCTGCCGACTAATGGCTATTGAAAACTCGAAACAAGATCCTCCTAATATAGCGATAATTGTTAGAGGCCTACGTCCAACAGTATACCGCGATAGACTCTCAATAGCACAAAAATAAATAAGTCATGTTTTTTTGACAGAAACACCGCAAGGACGTGTCGAACTTCGACAAGCAGTTCACGCAGGAGAAGACGGAGCTTACGCCCACCGACAAGCTGTTCATGATGAACCTCGACCAGACCGAGTTCATGGGCTTCTCCTTCCTCAACCCCGAGTTTGTTCAACACGTCTGAGCCGTCCAGGTAATGCCGCTGTGCTGATTATATACCAGTTTAACTGTTCATGGTGAACCTTTTTCAGACCAAGTTCTGAGGGCGTGCTGCATGCCTGAGCCCCCAAGGTATTCACATAATTCAATATTCGCATATCAACTGTTAAGTTGTGTATATGTTACGGCTAAAAACCGTATTTGAAACCCGACTAGCAGTAGGTGCAGCCAATGTAAATAATATTAGGTGAGCATGTAATCCATTTTGGTAAGAAGGCGCTCGTCGGCCGCTACCGCAGCACACTCGCTTCATTCGCTCGTCATCGCGTGTTTAATAATCATTGTTTTAACCTAACATAAAATATACAAATCAACAAAGCGTCTATGTCTAGTTGGCTAAAACAAGGTAAAACCACACTTCGACTTTTAGCCGTAACATATGCACTTTTCACAAGTTGACTCTGCAAGTGAATTCCTACTTGAGAAAGCTTACTTAGAGTGTAGAATCGAATGCCAAATTACACTTATCCGATAAACTGTTTACTGAAAAATTCCTTAGTCCGTCGTCGGTTCTACATTTTATCGTTCGCCGATGAACGGTTCGTCGACACCCTTAGCCCGTCTTCGGTTCGCCGATGAGCTGTTGACCAAAAACACCCTTCGTCCGTCGACGGTACGCCATATTACACTTAACCGAGTAACTGTTTGCCGAAAACACCCTTATCAGTAAACAGTTTATCGTACAAGGGTAATTCGGCATTCAATTCTACACTCGCTTAATTATGCTAATAGATATTTGCATTAAGTTGTCGTGTTCCTGCATGCAGAGTAAACAAAACGACAAGTGCTTGCCCGTTACATTGCAGTAAGAACTGTTTAAAGGTGTTTCTCAATTTGAGGAAAATCTATGAAGATTCAAATATTTCGAATCTTCTTTGTTATTTAAATTAATTTTAAAGTATTATTTTTAAAATTAATTTAAATAATGTATTATCTTCATTTATAACACACGTTCGAATTTGGTATGACCCAAACCACGGATTTGGTTTGCCTCCAGACCAAATCTTACCGTCTGTGGAGCAGTCCGGTGGACATAACTATTATTAATTGAGTCCGCCTCGGTCCGCTTGTTCGCACATCGGACATGGTCTGCTTCATACCAAATCTAGGCGTGTGTACGGTCGGGCCGGACCATTTTTGCCGTTCTAGCTACTCTGTCGTAAATATTCCCAGATCTGATTTTACTTTTTCCCAAAAAGACAACATTTTGTACATTTTTCCCCAAAAGGGATAAAATACCTTTAAATCATAACGTAGTGTTTTATCGCTCATTGAAGAGGAATACTATACAATCTAGTTATCTACACAAATCCATAAAATTGAAATGTCTATTTGTAATATAAAATCAACAGCTTTTCACTAAATGAGTATGAAAAAATATACCTTATTACTCACTTTTTATTTCCGCAAAAGTTCCCATAAATTTTAATTTTACCCCAGAATAGGGAGAAACCCCCCAATCTGGACACCCTGTCCGGTACGAGAACAGATTTGGTCGGCGGATTTGGTCTATCGTGGTCTGTCATACCAAATGCGAATATGTGTTAGCACTTTACGAGGTACATTCTTATAGATAACAGCGTATTTATGAGCAAGTTTGGTCAAAGTCCTACTCTAGTAAAAAGGTACAAACAATAATATAGTTTGAAAAGTAACAAGAAAAACATCGTTTCACTGCGTCACTTTCCTACATTACTACTCTTTGATCGAAACTGAATCCCTATTATAGTAAGATTTGTTCCAGGGTTGAATATCTCGTCATTATCGAAGCTGACTCAGTGGTGGGACCTCGAGGCCTCGGTACGGTCAGCCATTTCACTCCATCTGTGGACTGTCTCTGTCACTCATACGGCGTCTGTCGTTCGCTATCTCACTTTCAACTTTTTGATTGTTGATTCTTGAGGGAATGCTATCTTAGGCTCTTCAGTGGAAAATTAGAAGGAATTTTGCTCATTCCCGTTGTTTTTATAACTATTCTAATTTAAGTCGTTGATATTCTTACACCATCCAATACGACATGACTTGGTTTGTTAAGTTTTTAATATTATAAATATGTTTTTAAATTATGACTGTGTCTAATAATTCTAAAGACAGTTTGAGTATTAAGTCGTGTCATTCCAAAGACAGTATAAATTCATACCTTAATAAAAACTCCTATTAAAACTTTTTTGTTGAATATGACTCTTTAAACCAATTTGAATCAAAAAAGCGTTCTGCACGTTTGTAGTTTTGTATTTAGAGTTCACATTAAAAAAAATAGAACTATAAATAACTTGATAATTTTTTTAACGTTTTTAAAATAACCTTTTGACACGACTTAAAGAGTTCAAATGGGATGGAATTGAACAAATTAGTTTTTCTTGTCTTGGAATTTTATGTAATTTATATAAGTTTCGTCATTTTCATTTATTATTTTATCCACATACATATCAGTTCATTATAACTACCCTGCCTCCGTACTTTCGATCTTATTTTCTACGTATTAAATTTTAAAATTGATTCACAAATTTGAGTCGGTTTAGTTACTTATGTTCGACGTGTCTTTCAACTAATGAGTCATTTTGATAATTTGACTAACTTATCCGCGGGGCCCGTACTCAATTTGGTGTAAGGCTTTCAGTGATATGATTTTTATACAAGCCTGGTGGGCAGTGGTCTCTGATATTATTCTAACATATCAAGTTTATGAGAAGAATAGTTAGTAAAAACTACTGTTCAATTTCATCCTCTTGTAATTTTCTCAATATCGTATTTTAAGTATAATATATGATTGTAGGGCCGGGTTTTAATGTCTTAATATTTGGCCTAGTAGAGATATAACGTCATGTTGGCCTTATCTATCTACATTAATAAGACAGAGCCAGCATGATGTCACTTGGATAACATATTCGACGCTGCAATAATTAATTTATTTTACTGCAATAATATTTGGATGGGATATGTGATTCAACGAATTTTGGTAAGCAATATTAAGTCGAATAATTATACTTATTGTTAAATTTTGCTCTCTACGTGTTTTAAAATTGGCAATATTAAGATAATTTGTAAATTGAACGTGAGAATCACTTTTAGAATCTCATCGACTTGGCAATCTCTAATATCATAATCTTGGGGCCACTCGATAATATTAATTAATGTTTACACCGCGCCACGCAGTTTGCAACACGATCTGTTAAAGTAGTTACTTGACACTTTGACAGCTAACGTCAAACTGTGCGGGCGGTAATTTCGTTGACTTTTCACGTTTTTGTCACATATCAGTGTTGTTTAATATTGTAAATATTGTCGTGTCGTGTGGATGGAAATACTGTTTAGCGTCTTAATAATCCCAAGGGAATTAAGTTTGTATTTAGCTTACGCTGTGCGACAAATGGTTACAACTAAATACTACGCAAGAAATCTCTCTTATTTCAACTGTTATCGGACTTCAAATTATTCCAGGAAAATAATAAAATTATTATGTTATCTTAATTTACTGGGAATTAGGTACTTAATGGTAGCTTGAAAATGTCGTGTGACGTAAGCTAAATATGTTTCTGATTGAATATGTTTAAATGTTGTTTCTGAATGACACCCACTCATTATTATTCTGAATCTCTGTATACATAGTTACTTATTAACGTTTTATTGCTGACTCGACATTTTTGGGTATTTACAATCCAAAATAACACCAAAAATTGCCTGAAAATGTTATTAAATTTACGTTTAAATTTATATAAACCAGTAATATTAAGTTTTTATTGTCTATGGTTACATGTTATTTGTTTTTAGAATTTATCACAATGACGTGTTTTGTGAAGTGTGGTCTAATTGTGTTTTATGAGCTTAACTTGACTTGTGTTTGATGAATGTATGTGTCTGATTGTGTGTATGGACATTCAAATTTATGGATGTGCATATGATTTCAATTTGATATGTGTCGATATTATGCGGATACAGACTATTCCAAGCCCATAAAGTGTTAGTTTATCACACTCAAGCTCATAACCTTTTAGTTATGTATCTTACATTCAAACATTTCCGTATAATATCGATACAAATCGATACAGCTAAGCGAGCTGTTATTGATCGTCTACTAAACTAAAATAGCCTTACTAACTTAATTAATATAATCGCTAATAAAATAAAATATAAAATCGTATATACTTGCTAGATTAATTAATGTGAATTTAAAAAAAAATGGAAAGCATTTGAATCTAAATTGAGATGTAATTAAATGACATTTAAATGTTTTTTAACGTTATTATTAGCTTAATGTTTTAATAGCGTTCTAATTGCCGCTAAATTCCAATGCGGCATTGCTAAACGATAAATTTAGATATTTTAATTTATTTTTAAATGTTTTTGTAAACCTAAGTGTATTATATAAGAGTGCTGGCTTCTTTTCATAAAATTTTAATATTGTTGTACAAAATGATATTTCATTTTTTTCTTTTTTTATAAACTCATAAAAATGTCGCCTCGCCTGATGGAAAGTCATGACGTCCAGAAATAGAAGACAAATTTAACATTTTATCCTCGATCTGATATTTTTTTAATTTTAATTTATTTAATTTTATTTGGTTTTTAAGATAGTTTTTAATGCAGTATGATATTTAAAATATTTTAATATCTATGAAAATAAGCCAGCATCGTAGGTTAACAACAGCTGGAGCGGGAGTCAAAGTAGCGTATCACAAACGCACCCATTCTACACATATGCAGAGACACCCATCCCGTCCTTAGAGACGTATAGAGACACCCAACCACCCGTTATGGTAGACTCTAAATCCACAACTAACTCTGCCATCGAATCCTATCTCTGCTCAAATAGTAAACGCACTCCTTAGATTTGTATCTATTATAAACATATCTAATGATTTTAATACCAAAAAACAAATCTAAATATTAAAATTGCCCAAATTCTACCAATGTTAAAAAAAATTCCATTGAACGAAACCTAGGCAAAAAAGCTAGTCTATTATAGGAATGATACAGGAACTGATTATTTGTGCAAAGTTAATAAGAATCTATACTAGATGACCCCCACAGGTTCGCCCGTGGAATTTTCGACCTCCCGTCGCACCTGTTTAATCCCGTCGCTTATAAATTCTACAATGATGCATAAAATTTGCCAGATTTGTCGACATTTATGACTACTGCTCTGCTCCCTAGTGTAGTAGCGTAATGATATATAGCCTATAGCCTTCCTCGATAAATGGGCTATCTAACACAAAAAGAATTTTTCAAATCCGACCAGTAGTTCCGGAGATTAGCGCGTTCAACCAAACAAACAAACAAACTCTTCAGCTTTATAATATTAGTAGAGATATATCAATGTTCTAACACTTTATTGGTTGAGAACTGGCAACAAAAGAAATGTTTATAATAATACAAAACTATACCTCCCCAGCTAGTAGATATTAGATAGAACTGTTTCCTTTTTAATAAGATTATTAAAAGTCGTTATCATAAGCATTTTTTAAAAGTTTTTCATGTTTATCAAATTTTTGGCACCATTATTAATAAGAATGTCTGTTTCGACTGTAAACCACAAGAAATATCCATTAAAATGGCAATAATCTTAAGCTATCTTGATAAATCACGAACCGATATACTATCTGCTATATCGTGTATAGATTTACCAAAGCTACCCTATGTTTATTTGTTTATGTTGATATTCTCAATAATATAATAGTCTCCTACTATCTATATAATGATACTAATAAACTCACGGAACAAAGTCATAATTTGGAATCGTGCCCTTTGTGGACTTACTAATAATTTTTAATAATTAACCTTTAAACTATTGAGTATCTCCAAGTAAAATGTCTATGATACTAAAAAATATCTTATTATGAAAAAAAAGCGCATTCCAAAGCATTTTGTACAAAATGGAGGGTAAATATTCATAAATAATACACGAGTATTGCGAATTCTTACACGATAACTCTTAACAAATTAATGGGAAATCGATCGTTACTGAGTAGGCAACATTTTTGTTCCGTACGAGTCTAGTAATATCAACAGAAGTCTATTTTTATCCGCGTTTACAATCTGAGCTCCTTGCTTGCCTACTTTATTTTAAATATCTTTAAACAAGGGGGCGTTTAAAGATTCGGAAATTGCCACATCATGTAGTTTTAGCATTGGCAACCTGTGACTGTGGGAATGATTTTACGAGATAAAATAAAATGCGTCAAAACAAAGTATGTATTACCATTTTTATTTTAATGAAATTTGTTAATTTTGACAATTTCAATTTCTTCATCAGTTAAAGTACCTGGAGTTAGATAATGGATAACTTCGTGTTACACCGTATGTAGCTCACATTACACACATAGTGTGCGATAGAGAGGACGCTCTATAAAACCGAAGCGGATGTCACTTTCCAAAGTACGATGTACATTATAACTGTACTTGGAGTTGGTTGCAGTAACTAAAAGTAGAAATGATAAAAGTGACATTAATTATCTGTCGAGATCATTGTTCCAATTTATTTGAATTTTAACACAGGTTGCCATATACAAAAAGATTTCCCTATAATTTTTAACAAATGTGGGTAGTATTTAAAAGGTATTAACACCAAATTAAATATCTATACCGTTTATATTATAGTACAGTAGTGGTTTGTTACTTCTAATTAGTGTCTGCTAGCTTAGCCTTTACCTCTATTTTACTCTGACTTGGTCAATAATAGATTTACCTAGGAATATATTGAAAAAAGTTTAAAAAACTTATAGCTATTTATTTATATCTAACCATTAATATAAGATCTCACTTGTAAATAAGGCATAGTCGTTACAAGTTAAGCTATCACGCAAAGTAAGAATTTTGTGCTTAGTTCCGACATTTTACGAAGCGTTTTGCAAAATTTTGACAGTTGAACATTTTTAAGAAAAGATATTTAAAGATTATGTTTTATCTATATAAATTTTACCTGTTCCAAATTTCAACGTTCATCTATCGCGCAATATTCTTAAAAAGAAGAATACAATTTTCTCTTTACGTTTTTGATATAAGTAGATACCGACCAGAACATCTTTTATCTTAGAATTAAAGTTTTTATCTTAGAATTAAAATTAAAGGACAAAATATCTTGATAACTTTAGTGCCATACTCTCATTAGATTAAAAAAAACAAGAATGTTAATAATGATAGCACAAGACTAAACGTTGTCGTCGTCCTTGGAGGAGGTGCTGTCAATTGGATGAGATGATGATGAATATTTTTTTTATAAATTTCCAAATTAGAATATTTGCCAAAATACTGTTTATCTGTCAAAATTTTGAGTACAATGGTTCTTATGAAAAGTGAGATTATACTCATTACGTGAGTGAAATAACCTTCTGGTCATAATCTATAAGCCATTTCCATATAACCCAATTACAAATTAAACTTAGTATATAAGTATTATATCTTAGTATAATTTCAATTGTATTTTACCGCAATCTTGCTTTGTATGCTTTATCATAATTTTAGTTTAGTGGCAACACCAAGTATTCGTTTTACCGTTAAGGACAGAATTAGATTTTAAAATGGACGGAATTCATTTTTAGAAATATTTAGTGTTATTATAGTTATTGTATGTGTTCAGTGAGACTTAGTTTTAAAATTGATATTATTTAGCATAGACAAGTTATCATTAGTGATAGGTTGCTCTTCCTGACGATTTTATCCTTAATGTACTTTGAAATTTGCTAGTTGAAAATTAACTGTAAAATGAGGATATTGTGTAAGATGCATAGACAGACATCCAGTCACGCAAGCCTCTTAGTAGTTCAATAAATTAAAAACATTTTAATCTATGTTCATAAGAATACTTTGAATTTTTGACATAATTATGTATAGTCTATGGCAATCGTTGGACATTTTGACAACTTTTGATGACCATTTGCTTGTGATCAGACGTATAGATAAGTTATCTTCGTAAAATTGTGTATTTTAATCGAGATATAATTCTTTAGCATTTTGTTATTATCTCATAAATAGGCCTAACATCACCTTTCTATTGTGTAAGCCCGTAGTTGATACAGGACTTAGCGTACTTTTGAAATATTTTACTAATGAATATTCGAATGTTTAAAATTTTACAATGACGATGTCGCTAACTGCACCATCACCTGTGCCAAAGTATGTAAATATTTTTCCATAATATTAGTATTCTATTGAATATTGTTACTGGATATTATTACTTATAATCTATAATTTATTTCATTCTTTATTTAATTTGTTAGATTATCATTGATAAACCTAACATGTACAGGGCTACCCCTAGTTTGATTTTTATTTTATATAACGGCAACACTGATTTAAAAAAAAAACTATTTAAATAAAGAACATGGTCGCTTCGAATTACTAAAACATTATGCACTCTTTTCTAGCAGAAAACGTAGTTCTAAGTGTCACTTCTTTTTGTATTCGCATATTAAAAAAACATTTGGATTGCATTATAAAATAGAAACTGAAAAGAACACGTAACAGCAAACAAGGGTTAAGAAAATTGTGTTTCAATACTAACACACATCTTTGCCCTTACCCAGGAGTATAATTTAAAAAAAAAACAACATGTTACGCATTTAACACACACCTTCTATTGCTCTATACAGTGCAACACTAAGTACTTACTTAGCAAATCTGTGATTTCGTCTTTTCACAGAAGAATTACTTGGACTTACAACGATTTTGTGCAACAAAAAGAAAAAAATCTGTAATAATTTGTGTTTTCGCCAAATTTTTTCTCTTTACATAAACTCGTAAATCCATGTGCCAAAAATATGTTTTTTAATTTGAACTTTCTTTTACTTTAAAGGCGTTTACGTTTTAGTCCAAGCAATTCTTTATAGTAGCTCTACTTAAAAAAAATTAAGTGAAAATTGTTGTCTATGGAACACAAAGGCGCGCGATTTATAATAAAAAGTGGAGGCTTTGACTTTAAATTCACGCTTCTTTTATGGTTTGGTAAGACTTATGCATATTTAAAGTGCAATTTCAATTTTCTGTTGGTTTAACATTGTCGCCTCTCACTAGAAATAATTATAATAATTATTAATATTTTGTATTTTAACCGATTTGCGAAAACATGGCGATTATCATATACATGCACAGCTACCAAAATGGTTGCCTATGTGTGCTTGTATATGATAATAGTCTATGAGATTTTATTGCATATTCTATTATTAATATCGATAACTTAGTAACAGTATTTCGATTTGTAGTATTAAATTCGTCATTTTCAAGAATTTTTGGGACGTATAGTCATGTACGGGCGAGTGTTTCACTCAATAGATCTATAACTGGGATCCCTGGTTGTATGGATTTTATCAAATGTGAATGTCGATTGTACTCAACAATATAAATTTCTGATCCATTAGATTTTATCTGTGTTTTATTTACAAAAATATTCAATAATAAGCCAAAACTTAAAAAAAATACACGGCTTTGACAGTTTCAAATAGGTCGATGTATAAGTAAGTATTCGATTTCAGCACAGGACGGGAATGTATTTCACCGCTCTCGTTGTCTATTCCAACTCTTTCACACATAATCACTTTACAATGCTACGCCATAACCAGCATCATCCGTAGCATCAAATTGTCCGGACCGATGTCTCTTCTAATCTGCCAAGCTTTGAAATGGGCCTAACTAAGCTGGAAAAGGGCGTGCTTCGTTGGTTTGGACACGTCCAACAAATGAGTGAGGAACAATTGACGAAGAAAATATATTGTGCGAAAGTAGAGGGTAGAAGGAGTCAGGGTAGGCCGAGACTTACATTTTACGAAGACCACGTGAGCAGATTGCTCAAAAACGAAAGGGTCAAAAGTAGGTACTTGGATACCCAGTGCATGTGCACGTATGAAGCGAATAATGAGTCTGTAGGTAGCAAAAGAAGTACACATGGATCGCGAAGCCTGGCGATCTCTCCTCTCTGACTACCCCGTCAGGGATACAGCGTGAAGATAGTTAGTTTGCAAAAAATAAAACGTGACGGGCTAGTCGAGAGCATTACGTGTATCGATCAAGAACTGACTGAGGGTTTATGTAGGTTTTGGATTGGAGTGATGGCTTGTAATTCTGTTTACCGCAACAACAGGAGCATTTAACATCATTTTTCACAAATCCTCATCTCAGTACCTATATAATATAGATCGAGGAATCAATGTCTCGCGCTGTACTAGACACACCTTATTCTATTGCTAGGGGTGTCACCATTTTACTCACGATTACATTAATTACCTACGATAAGCCGCGTATGCGATTTTGAACTACAGCTGGGGGCCGAGTTTACTATTTTCCAATAGAAAGCCGTTCTAGTTTAATTCAATAGTGGTTCTATTGCAATTAGTCCAAAACTAGGTAGTCTACTAAAACTATTTTATATTTTCCAATCACACTTCTCAAGCTGCAGAATAGAGACAATAACTGTTTTAATCTATCAAAATATTAAACTACCAAAAATGCAAATTAAGAGCTACTTGCAGGCACTACACGTGTTAATAACATTCTATCGGCCAGCCGATAGAATTCTATTTTAGCGCAATTGTAATATAGACTACGAAAACTGTCAATTTTTGTCGTCGGCTCTCTATTGAGCGACGATTTCTATTCTCTTCTGGCGCGATTGAATTAGTAGACTTGGCCCCCTGGACGTAAACTTTGCACGTGGTTTTATTATAACTTTCGTCTCTATTGTGGCGCAAGAAAGAGAGCAAATAATATTCCTTGCCCTGTGCTATATGACTTCTAATCAAGATAAGAATACGAAAGTGTACAGTAAAATAGAAGTTACAGTTTGATGTCCTTTTCACCTCTCATAACTTGGCTCAGCATCTGGTTGCAGAGGGCGGCGTACGGATTCAATTCCACAACCTGGAACATATGAGCTTAAGTTAATATTACAATGATATACCACGATACGTCGAGTTAAATCAGTCTTACTTGATGAACATTCGTATCACTCACGGCGTTATCCCTTTAAGAGTGGCAGAGGCATACTGTACGCCCACATTTCTCTGTAAGAAGTGTTGTCTAACGTTAGGTGGTTAGCAGTGTTGAAATGGTCAGATCCAGGCTGTGACGACCTGCTGTTGAAATTTTTCAAACCCATTTCTAGACCCACTTTTCACCATGTGTATTCCTGTCCCACGTGATAGGTGGAGAGCGCATTGCCGTGTTGAAATAGGCAAATGCAGGTTAACGAACTGCTGTTGAAAGATTTCAAGCTGCACATAAGGCCTACAATTTGGCTTAAGGGGAAACTAGTCAGTCATTCTCCTATACAAACGTCGTTGGACAATAACTCAAATAGTTATGGTCGTATAACCAAAAATAAGACATATATGAGTTATTTACATTAAGGCCTATGTTTGTATGGTTCTCCAAAATCATAATAATTTAAACAGTTTGAAAGTTAGGATTCACAAAATCTTCGTATTTTACTGAATTTTTTTAATGAAAAAAGCGTATTTAGTGTAAGAAACTTGCAAAAATACTGCCATACAGACATAGTTTATTTATTTAAAACATTAAATAACTTTATTTTGGATACCTATAAATATACACAATTGTATATAATCTACCAAAAGCCGAAAGTCTATTATAAAATTTGCAACGCTTGTTTTGAACTAAATGACATCTTGCATCTCATTTAATACTACGGACTATCTTCTTACTGCTTATTACTGGCACTACCACATTCTCACACCATGTCAAGTGAGATAGCACTAATTTTGCTTCCCCCACCAAACTGTTTATGATCGCGACTAGTGCAACCTTAACGAATAAACATCTAATAGCAAAGTCAACAAGATTTCTTTTTCATAAAATCCTGATTATCTACTGATTACTTAGATATAATCATCATCATTTGGATGTCCCAGTTGCGTCTCGAGCCGCGCGGGGTACATAGTGACCATTGACATATTAAAAATGAACTAAATTTGTTAATAAGTGACATTGCTCATTGCTCTGGCTCTGGCACCGGCTTTCCCATTTGGGGTTGGGAGATCCGAGGGCAGTCGCTCTTTTAAAAGCCTACCTCTGCCAAAATGTAATCGGAATACTGTTTACTGCTTAATAACCCGCAAGACTCAGCCGAACACTGGACTCTGCACTGAAAGACTACAATAGATCTATGTACTTACTTATTGGTTAAAACTGACCTGTTTTTTAGCAAAACTACTGCCCAATTTAGCGGCTTCAGTAAAGGCGGCGCGTGCGTCGTCGTCCGCACCTCGCTTGCGCAGGAGCACGCCGCGTTGACACAGAGCTAGTGCGCGCGCGCGGGTCTTCTTACCGGTTGTCAGTTGTAGGGCACGGTCTAAGTCTGCCATGGCGTCTGAAATTTGGATAATTAACTGAGCTTATCGCAGTCGACTGCAGGACAAAAATCTCTCCTCTGGATGGATAATTTTTTTTATACCACTGAGGTGGCAGACAAGCATACGGCTCACCTGATGGAAAGTGGTCACCGTAGCCTATGGACGTTTGCAACACCAGAGGCGCAGCACTCGCGCTGCCGATCCTTTAAAAACCTTCTAAGACTCCTTTTGAAGAACCCCATACTGACGTTCGGGAATCCCCGGACAGAGAGTTCATTCCACAATCTAAGCGTACGCGGAATAAAGCCTCTATCGGACCTAACTGTATGTGAGCGCTCCGGACGCAAAGTGTGAGGGTAAACACCCTGTCTATGGTGGTGCGATGATAGGAGGTAGATGTGGGCATAATATTAAACAATTCCTCAAAGCACAAACCGTGGAAAAAAATGTCGAAGAAAAGAAAAACTCTAAACAAAACCTTGTACCAACCTATTTGATCAGCATGGTACAGTAAGGACAATCACCCTCAAAAATTATGGCACATAGACCGTGTTATGGCAAAAGGGTGTGTGTTTTTTTATAACCACGATGCAAGTAAACTTTTTTTCGGATCGTAAGTATTTAACTGAAAATTTTCGTACAAAAAATATTTTGGATATTAAAATCACGTATTTTATCAACTTGATAACTGGCGTTTGTGTATGAAAACAGTTATGAAAGTTGAAGAAGCGAAAGTTGTATTGGCATACAACTTATCGTAGAAGGTGGAAAGCCATAGTCTTTGCCTACCCCGATGGGAGACAGGCGTGACGATATGTATGTATGTTAAAAACTGGAGTGTGAGAATGATAATGGAATCCAGTGGCATCCAGTTACACGCCGCAAACTAGAAATAGTCTGATCCAAAGTTTCATAAGAGTTGAGTACTTAGTCAAAATCCATTTCAAGATTTCACACACACTCTTCACAATACTCGTAGTCAATTTAAAGAAACCCGTTTAAAAAGTCAAATCACAGCTGCTGCTTAATGTGTTCAAAATGAAACATTTTCATAATGGCAACTTTGATTCTAGCAGGATTTTTACTGACTGAGATTAATACAGGTAACACACATACCATCCTCATTCAGCATAAGCCGAAGTAACTGCGCTCTGTCATTGTATGAGGCTGCACGCTCAGGCGCAGATTCTACGCCTTTCGTGAGTGCTTGTAAGGCCTCCTCTAATTTACCGGCTTCGGCCAGCTGAACACCCTGCGCGCATAGATCTGAAGCCACTTTGTAATTGTCGGTGATGAGCTCTGAGAAGGGAATTGTATCTATATTGTGAGACATATTTTTACACACCGCCGTCTAACTTAAAGTAAGCTAATATAAGCTTGTGTTATGGGATCTATACGACTGATAAACATACTTATATAGTTCTAGCGACCCGGTTGGGAAGATGCAGACATCGCAGGTTTTAGCGAAAAGACCGGGAATTCTACACTACGTTCCTGCAGCTTCTTTAGCAGGGATGACAAAGCGTACACGCATTCCCCGCGTAAAAAAAACATGACGGGTCCTTTTCTAGCATATAGCTGATGTAAATTAGACTAGGTACTTTTAACCCTGTATTCACAGGGAACCGGAAAACCACGAGGCGACCGATACTATATAAAAAAACTTCACAACTAACATTTCTGGATTACTCACAAATGTTTCTTCTCATCAGGGAATCGAACCCGAGACCACAGCAGTTCACTGCGTCACAGAGGCATTCATAACATTTCTCTCTATCATCTGTCATCTGACCTATAAAAATATAACTGAATATTAGAAGCTATATAATTCAGGAAATGCGTACAAACCTTGGTCTTCTTCAACAAACTTGTCAGCATTTTCATCTTCAAAAACGTTACCAATAGTCGCCGTGGGATCGAAGATACTTCTCAACACAGCTTTGTCTCTGTCACTCAAATCATCTAGAGCCGCCATGTCGACGCTACCAGCCTGCACTAGATACAACTCTGAACTAGCCTGTTATAGGAATGTCGACATAACTGGTTTTGCATGTTTTATATCTACAAGTTTATCTCAAATTACTTGTTAACATAAAATTACATTTACTTTATATTATGTAAATTAGTTATTATATCTACAAATAGTGTAATTTAACTGTTGGGTAGGTAGAGACTTTGTGTGTATCGTCGCCTACGTATATTGACAGCGCGCAACCTGGGACGCTGTATCAAAGCTAATATCTATCTATACTAATACTATAAAGCTGAAGAGTTTGTTTGTTTGTTCGGTTGAACGCGCTAATCTCAGGAACTACTGGTTGGATTTGAAACATTCTTTTTGTGTTAGATAGCCCATTTATGGAAGAAGGCTATAGGCTATATATCATTACGCTACTACACTGGGGAGCAGAGCAGTAGTCATAAATGTCGACAAATCGGGCAAATTTTTATGCATCATTGTAGAATTTATAAGCGACGGGATTAAATAGGTGCGACGGGAGGTCGAAATATTCCACGGGCGAAGCTGTGAGGGTCATCTAGTATAATATAAAAGTTCTTTGGTTGAACGCGAATTGAAAAATACTGTTTTGGATAGCCCATGTATCGAAATAGGCGATATATCATCACACTTGAGAACGGAGCATCATAAATGTCACGTTCAATCATCTTTTTAAATAAATAAATATTGTGGAACACTTTTTACGCAGCGCCATCTAGCCCAAAGTAAGCTATAAGCTTGTACTATGAGATCTAGACAACTGATTTACATGCTTATATATTTCTAAATACATTACCTCTGCGCCACCGAGGCAGTCAAACATTGTTGTAAAGATAGGTCCACCCAAGGATCAGCCATAGTTAAAATTGCATAAGGCAGTGATTGTTTACAGAGTTCCTACAGAGTTAGCTGGGCTACAAGCGCTTGTACGAGTACACAACTGCGCTGATTTTTAAAGGTAGCCCTCGAAGACAGTATAATGCTAGGTCAGGATAGGCCGTACGTCGTGCAATCAAATAATGAGCAAAGTTTACAACTGCTGTCATTCTTGTATGGTCTTTTTGTAATTTATTTTATTTATTTATATTTATTATTTATGTAACGCGGATATCGTAAGCTACTGCCGCGCTAGCTTTATCCGAATCATGTCACATCAACATGTTTTAGAGTTCTGTAGGTACCTCAAATAGAAAAAAAGCCGAGCCCTTATTGTATCGCTTTGTAGACAACAAGTCGTATGTCTGTCTGTCAAGTACCATTGTCTCTGAAAAGCATCGAGGTATCGAGTTCAAATTAAAATCATATAAGCATTTAGGTCTCCGGACGGTAGATCAAAAATGTGAAAAAAAAAACTAATTTTAACGTGAAAAAATATACAGCCATTTATGGCGGAAAAAAATGAATTTCCACACTCTCAAGCGAATCAACTGATTCGGTGACGTAAGTGGTTGTGCTAGCTACTGCCACGCTGACGTTCCGGGTTCTATTCCAGGGTTTGAACAAATATTTGTGAGGGTGTTTGCTATGTAGGTATATGTAGAAATATATAAATATGTTTATCAGTTGTCTTAGTCCGATAGCACAAGCTTAAAGCTTGGTTTGAGCGAGATAGCGCTGTGTGAAAAGTGTCCCACAATATTTATTTACCTAAGATATTAACCCAGTTGCTTCCAATCCCTACGTGGATTTGTAGCCTGGGGTCCACTTATATTTGCCTGCTATGAGCAGTTATTGTTTGGATTTTAGTTTTCGGCATCGTTGTAAGCGACAGCCGTCTGACCTCCCAACCCCGTAAAGGCGCCTGCATCGTTGTCTTGTCCGTTAGTCAGCAATTGCATCTCTAGCAGGTGAGGTCGCTTAGGCCCTGGGGATCTTCGTGGGGCCCACTAAGATCTTAGGGAAACATCTCATCATCACCCGTCAATGTTTTTTGTACTGAGTTTACTTTCAATTTTGACATTGACACATTTAGTTATTATGTCTGCACTAGACGAGCAATTTATAAACGATTCTACTCGATTCTACTGATGTGCAATTCGTTCATTCAAACCATAGACAACACAGTTTAAAAACGTTTTGAAATCTACTCTCCACCTTGACGTAGGCGGAATCGTCGGTAAACGACCGACGGGGCCATTAAAACAAAACAAGACAAAGGACGGGTGGCAACCATATAAATTTGGGCTGTTCTAGTCGTGTTGCTCTGGTTGCCTTAACGTTTAACGTTTAAGTTTATTTTATTTTATAAAAAATATTCAAATGGAAATTGTGTATTATGTACCTACAAATTTGTACGGAACCCTCGGTGGACGAATCCGACCCGTACTTCCGGTACGGTCTGTCTTTTTCTTGAGTAATCGGTAGTTTATGCAATCAACTGGTTCTAATTAGTGAACTACAAATTGATTAATCAGACCGACAACAGATAACATCTTAATATCAATATTTATAGATGTAGGCCTCCCTCAACTGCAAGAACGGAATAGATTTGAGCTCTTGTTTTGGGGCCGGTAATACCCTAGCACTTCGTCCCTTTTGTGCTGTACCCCTTCCTATCAGTCATTCCCTCAACGCCTTCATGAATTTCAGTATGTTTTATGGGGGATGTGCCTGTAGTCTCTCGTGTCGAAAATGCTTGTCCTAGGAGACGCCACCTGTTTGCATACACTCGTATGTGGTGCAGTTTCGCTAGCATCTTCAAAGTTCCTGCACGTCGGGTCTTACACGAGTCCTATCTTATTAATCTTGATATTAGAGCTCAATTAAAAGTCCCACTTTGTTGTTGCATTCGTGCTGTGATGGCGTCATTTACATCTGTACATACACTTCATATTACCTATGAAGCAAAGCCTACTATTTCAATTGAGTTACATATAACTATATAATAGAATCGATTTCGTCGCTTAATGGAAAACCGACGGTACAATTTTGTCATTTTTCGTAGTCCACTATTACTATCGCGCTCCAATAGACTTACCGATAGAATTTTATTAACACGTGACACGCAAGTGGTCGCTCTTAAGTTGCATTTTTGGTCGTCTACTAACATTTTTTCAGCTAAAAACAGCGATTCTGGTTCTATTTTGTAACTTGTGAATTGCAATTGTAATATATATAATAGATTTAGCTGACTACCTACCTAGTTTTGAACCAACTGCAATAAAATGGATATAGAATAGAAATAGAACGGTTTTTTATTGTAAAATAGTAGCACCTGCTAGTGTACCTACTATCTGAGTAGATTAGAGCTCTTAACTTGTTTGGGGCCAGTTCCACCCTAGCACGTCGCCCCTTTTGGATCTTTTGTAAGGTACTTACCCCATCTTATTTAACTTCTGTATGTTCTTTGGGGAGATGATACTGTAGTCCCCCGGTGTCAGATAACCTACATATCTACATATGGTGCAAGAAAGTTAAGTCTCCTAGTGCCCTACCCAAAAGCCCAAGCGCCACATACTGGCTTAGGTGGTGCATTGCTTCGCTGGCATTCTTACAGGTCCTCAAATAGAAATCGTAAAAACAGGAGAAATAGCATTAAGAAACATTTGTGTCGCCGCGACGTGCTCAACAATCAAGTACGATCTAGTAGATAAGATTAATTCCTTCACTAGCCCTGGAATCGCGTACCATAGATATGGTTTTAAAAGCTTAACATGAAAACGCTTTATATTAAGTAAACCTCGCGGTGGGGATAATAAGAACACAGGGCGCGTTCCACTTATCGCCCGCAACCGCGACCGCTGGCGTATTTGTCGTTTCACTAACGTAAATGGGCCGCGGGCGTTGTGGTCGAAATTCATAAGTGGAAACGCACACCTTGAGCGCTGTAAGCCCACTCGTACCCACCTATATTTTGTGGGCGAAGTGAGAGTCATGCGGTCGCGATCAGTGACGTCATGGAAGATGTCATACGATTGCTCGCAGCAACCACGAGCCTTAGTTATAGGTGGCTCAACTTTTTAAAATAATAAAAAACCAAGTGATTGTGAGGTATGTTTTATATAATATTTACAATTGAAAAAGAAAATCTCACTATTTCTTATCAGAAACGATAATATTGTCATTTACTTAATGATAAACCAGTCAAATGGGGCATATACGAGTAAGTATCCATCTGAATTGGGACAACACCAGCTATGCAATTAACAAATCTCGGATCCAAATCCGCTACGGCGCAAATGTCATCGATATTCATAGAACTCGAATATCAATGACTTTTTCGCATTAGCCAATTTGGAACCGAGATTTGTGAATTGCATAGCAGATTACGTTCAGAAATACAATCACACAGATCTTGACACTGATATTTGTAAGTTGATAATAATTACTATAATTCCAAATTATGGATATAATATAAGCCTAGAATAGTATTAAACTAGGCCTATATTTTATTAAATTAAAAATATAATACGTTTTTCCATATTAAAAAGGGGAGATTAGACGCTAGAGATGAAATAGCAATACATATAGACTATGCTCCACAAACTTTCATAAGTCAAATTTGTTTAGAAATAACGTCAGTCAATATTAAGTATATCTATGTTATAAAAACGTGCGCAACGATGCACGAAGGCAGTTTCACAACACTAGTTTGGTTTAGATTAATAATTATCAAATGAATAGTTCAATACCAATATTGTCTGTGAGCAATTGATTATAAAAAGGATTTATAATAAAAGAAAAGTCTCAATACTTTCGATTATTAGGCCAAGCAAGCGAAGGTCTTTTTTCGTGTGAAAATTCTCATGGATGATATGCCGAACTCCTACCGAATAAACCTGAAACCTAAATCTGCTACGGCCAGGAGTCCCGGGTGAGCCTTCAGAACCAAAGGGCTCCCGACAGAAGTCAATAGGTTTAAAGTTTCATTACAAACATTTTTCGATAAAAAATATACTGAACACGTACTAATTAAAGAAAGAGATAGCAATAACCTCTACTATCACAATTGCAAAAGCATCCATTTTAGCACGCTCTTTGTACATACAATACAATTTTATGAACATCATAATCATAATCTGTGCTTAGGTATTTCCTCCATTTTGTTCAAAATGCTCCCCATTCATAAATCAATTTGTCTGGCTAGAGTATTTATGCAGAAGACTGACCGATCTATATGAATAATAAATTTAACATCATTCCGTACAAAATACTAGACTACTTACATTATTGAAAATAATAGATTTGTTAATAATAATATACATAATTACAGGTCACGTCTCGATACGTGGGTGTTATATTAATGGAATTGAAAATATGCAGCGATATAGGAATTATTTTATTTTTTCGAAACTACCCTCCCTCATAAGATAAAAGGCTCTACGTTTCTTTTTTTATTATTATTACATTTAGATGTTTCCTAATCTGATCTAAAAGGGAATTTCAGATACAGTCTTTCAGCCCCGTAATGTCCCCGAAATGAAAATTCAATAAATTTTCCAATAACATTAATTAACACTACTCAAAAAAAGTATGGGAATATCACTTACAACCGCTCAAAAGTGATCAAACTATCTAATATAACGGTCATCATCAAAAATAATCGAAAAACCTACACTACTCAAAAATTCATAACTTTTCAATTGATTGGTAACTCCCAATGGGCTGGGTGTATCTACTGAAAAGGGATGAATTGCAAAGTTGTTTGAAGACCGAGCCGTTCGATAGTAGTGACCATATTTAGATTAGTTTTTTGACACATATGACATACATATATGTCAATATGTAAATATGACATACATATACAAACATACGCGCATAATAACACTATATGCGATCGTACTTATATACTGTCTCATATTTAAGATCTGTACCTGTATCTACCGCGACTAAATCGATTTACATAGGCGGTTTTATCGACATCAGCAGCAACTTATGATTTTTAGACACTGTCCTTTATAATATTTCGTCCAAAATAGAATAATTTTGACAGCTCATATCTATGATGTATTTTTTTTCACAATCATTTAAACCCTGTCAAAACGTTAGCATTGAAATATTTTCTATTCCATTAATATATAAAAGTATCAAAACTTATCATCTCTGTAAATTCTGACATAAAAGCGATCCCATGTTCTTTCTTCTTCAGAATCATTTCAAGCACTTTGTGTAAGATTCTACAAGAAGATAATCTCCAGAAAGGTTGTAATAAGATAATTATTCTATATCACAATCCTCATAATAATAGACTTATACTAGCTCTGGTCTAACAGGACCGACATTATTTTGGGTATATTGATAAAGAAAAAAAATTTTTTGGGACAACTCACACAACGCCATCTGATTCCAAACCAAGTAGTATGGTAACCAGATAACTGATAAACATACTTATATATTTCTAAATACATACATATTTTAGATAAATAACACCCAGACACAGAATAAACCATCGTGCTCATCACACAAAGTTATATCCTGGGTGGGAATCGAACCCACGACCTCTTGTGTAGCAGTCGGATGCTCTCCCACAGCGCCAGTCATCATCGAAATAAAACTATTTATAGATATTATAACACTTTATTTTACCTAATTATAGTTATATAGGTAAATCACATAGCAAGGAATCAATGTCACTTGCGCTGTAGTAGATTTGCACCTTACTTTAAATATTTCATACAAGCAAGTATCTTGGGGGCTTCACCCTTTACTCATAAGATACACCAAGAAACTGACAGGCCGCGCATGCGATTTTCGCCTAAAACCTTACGCAAAATTGGCACGTGGTGTTATTATTACTTTCGTTACTATTAGAGCGCCATCGAGATTCTTTGCTTTGTAAGTTAAATAGTAAAGTAAAAGTAGGTATAAATAGTTTTATTTCGATGATTATGAGACAAAACAATCTTACGGTTTTGGGTAACACGTTATTTCATTTGGATAAGCAGTATTGAAACCACTGTACCGTAGTGGGCAAAAGATATAAGTATGGGGCCATATTTGGGCAAATGTTAACTTAGTAAATGTCATACAAAAATTATAAAGGACTAGTTGACGCCCGCGTCTCCGCACGCGTGGCGAAGTTTCCCGTTCCCGTTTCTCACAGAAACTTGTTTCCAGGATAAAAAGTTGTGTTATTCTGATGTGTAAGCTATATTATTGTTAAGTTTCATCAAAATCCATTCAGTAGATTTTGCGTGAAAAAGTAACAAACATTCAATGGCTAGAACATCGCCCTGGTTAGGCAAAGGGTTCAATCCCCGTCTCGAATCGAATTGTCTTTTTCCACTTTATTAAAAATTAAATATTTATGAGACATCCATATTTACAAACTTTCGCGTTTATAATATTAGTAGGATGTTCTGAAAAAATCAAATTCTTATACAGGGTCATTTGGAAAACACCAGCAACCTGCTAGGAGGGAATAGCCAGGGTCATAACCAACAACGCTTGTTATACCACTTTTGGCAATTCGTTACGAAACGAGTACTTATCATACATTGAACCCTCGAGCTGTGTCATAGGTATTTGCTCTTGGATTCGCTTAAGAGAACTCCTGTATCTCTTTTTCTTCACGTACTGCATGCCTCGATGAACGATGGACGCCCGCGCATCATTGCGGTGGAAAAAGGTCAAGGTCAAAGGAGCTATCACCGACCCACCCTCATCCCCTGTGATTTTCACTTCTCTTTTGCTGACTGTACATATGGACACATCAATAGAATGTCAGAATTATTTATATAGAAATACTTGTACAGATAGTCACCATCAGTCATAGTATTTCACTAGGCCAAAATAGTCAGTATTACAGTATTGGTTTAAGCGCTAAAAGTCGTCAATATATCACTCATACATCAATTCGAACTTGATGTAAGCTATCACTGTCTGTATAAAAGAGCGAACATATTAATGGCAGAATGTGGCCAAGCTATATTTGAAAGGATTGTGTGCTTGCAATAATGCAATGAAATATATATAACTATTTGAAAGGATTGTGTGCTTGCAATAATGCAATGAGATATATTTAACTTCCAGATCTCCAATTTTATAATGCAACCAAATTGTATATATATAATTGGAGATCTAGAAATTAAATTTTAAAGTGGGAAAAATTTTTCAGTCATGAGCTGTGTTGAACCAGAAGACGCTGGTTCAAGTTCAGCGCTTGAATGAAAAATTTTTCCACTTATAATGTAAATTTAGAAAAAGTTAGTATACTAATTGCTTTTCAAAATTGTTTCTAATGTAGAAATAAGATTTTTTTTGGCTATGGTAGAGCTCGAGGCCAATCTGATGATGTTTCTTACATACTCAATCACAGTAACCAAGAGTTTATTTACAATGACTCGCTCAATCTCCTTAGTTGGGTAAATAAACGTTTATATATATACATAAGGTAAAACACTTATTTTAACAATAAGTGTGAAGAATCCCAAATCTTAAAATATTTACATTAATAATTATATCCAAAATAATGTCTGATCAAACCTAACACACATATCAGTCACACTCATGATGCAATTTTATAATATATGTGTCAACTCAACCCATGCTGACATCTTACTCAACTCAGCCTAGGACGATTGAACCAATGAACGCGTAATGTACTCAATAAAGTATGAAATCACGTTCAACCAACTTTCGTGCGGTGGGTATAGGCGCAAACGGTAAGATAGCGCGTGCATTGGTTAAATCGGCCTAGATCTCAGCTCTACATCCATAATTTAAATTTAGAACGTTAGCAAGGCGAGTTAAATCCAATACATACTAATAGTAGGGGAGGTAGCATTAATTTTCATATTTATAACAGATTTGACCGTCAGTCAGTCTGGTAGTGGTGGAACCAAAAGTTATAACTTGCCAATTAAGCTAGACCTCCAAATTGTATAAGGCGCCCATACAAGTCAAAGGGCTATGTTAATTGGTATTTAAACTATGTATGTATGGGGACCTAGAATTGTCAATTTTGGTTAAAAGCAAGGTCTTACAGCACAAAAAAATAAAAAGCATCAAAGAAAAACGAGTTGAAAATACTGGGGTAATTTCAACTCGTTTTTACATACATAGTTCATACCAATTAACATAGACCTTTAAGTTGTATGGGCGCTTATACAATTTGCGTGGTCTAGCTTAATTGACATGCTATAACTTTTGGTTCCACCACTAACAGACTGACTGACTTTCAAATCTGTTATGTATTGGTAAAGAACTATTAGTGTTATGAATATCATACGGTATCACATTCCAGGCTACCTCCCCTACTATAAGGTGAGTAAATCACAAGAGTCAAGTTCACACAACTATTTAAAACGCATTAAAAACTTAACAGTAAAATACTATACTATAAATATACAATTAGCAATATCTTATCCTAAATATATTCTATACATGTAGAAAAACTGTATATAAAAGATTAATCACTAAAACTTTAGATTTTTTTAGATAAATATTCACACAATCGCAATTTCCTAATTCAATTTTGTCTACTATCGTTTCGAAATGTACCTGTAGATTATGCTTCTATATTTAAAAATATATGTAAATGCACACACATGTCCGGGTGTTCATTTCATAAAATCTCATCACTAATCTAAAACAAAACGTTTCATTTTACGGAAACGTCACATAACAACATTGTTCCCTAACTGAGCACTCTTCGATTTCCGATTAATAATAATTAATTTCACAATTTTTTACTTGAATCACTGTGAACAGTCAATGATTTTAACCAAATATCATTGACGCTCACTGTATGTAAATACACAACATTTATATACACACAGTACATTAAAAATCAGTATGAAAACACTTATCAAATTTTGTCAATGAATACATAAGTACTTATGTACTTTAAAATAAATAGATAAGAAACGAAAAAGCCCTTAATTAAAAATTGTGAAATAGCAGCTTATAAACAATGAACTTGCGTGCAACAATGTATATGTACAATGGTACTAGAATATAATATGTGCTTCAATAATTTCTGCTCTAATTAGTTACATTTCAGTCTGTGCACTTTGTGTGCATTGGTTGACCACATTGGAGCAATGTTTTCTTTAGAATAGCTTCTCTTGTACACAGTACGAAGGAGTTTACATCTAGAAAAGTTGTGAGCATTCAGAATAAAAAAAGAATTCATTTCCATGTTTCTCAGAGACTGTTCAATTTAAACAAAATACAGTGAATTACGCCCATACATAAACATTAAATGTTTCCTATTTTGATAATTATTAATTGAAAACTTTGTTACCAAATTGAATAATTCAATGCTGAAATAGTGTAGTAGTTAGACACAGAGAGTAGGAAAGATGTAGTATGATTGCTCAGATAGTGGAGGACAGATGACACTAAAGGCTGAGGATACAGAGTACAAAGGGTAGATACTGAGGGCCGAATGCAGAGGGAGAAGTGAGAATGAAATAGGGTTAAATTACTCACACTCGATAGGGCGTGCCATACAGATGTATGCCTTGTCTGATTTATGGAATGGCCTAGATTAGTATCTCTAAGCCACCCAATTTGAATTGTTTAAATGTTCTAGATGCTCGCACACATTAAATATAAAATCATTACATAATATATTGCTTATATTAAAATTTAACACTGAATACTCCTAAGGTGATTAATAAAATGGATGGAAGGTGAATTACGTCTTGGTGAAGTGGTAATGTTAATTTTTCGCATATGCTACCTCTTTAAAAATCCTTTTGTACCGTCGGGTCCTCTCGGAGTCCGGATAACGAGAACCCCGCGGGGCGGGGGTGAAGGAAAAACACCAGCAGCTGTGGCGCCACTGGGCAGTCGAGCAAGAACTTTCCGTTCTTTTCCTCTGGGATTATTGTCACTTTGGGTGTTTTTTGTCTTACTACTATTTTGATTGTCACTGATATTATTTGCTTGGAGTTTGTCTTGAAGCCGGCTGAGACTGAAATTAAATAAAGCAAAATATTATTACTTGATTTTCAGCCTGAGGGATATTAAATATACGTTTTAAAACTAGGTACACATTAGTTTATTAGTTCTCTCGCAAAAATTAGGTTTTGTGAGTTCTCTATCACACTATCACATTATTTTCAGCCTTAGGGATATTAAATATACGTTTTAAAACTAGGTACGGTACAAATTAGTTTATTAGTTCTCTCGCGAAAATTTGGTTTTGTGAGTGCTCTATCACACTATCACATTTTTTTCCAAATGTTTTAAATTTGACATTAGCATAATAGCAATATTTTAAGCAGTACAATGTTGAGTTTCCTCTTTTGTGATGCAGAGTCTTAAATCAAATACTTTGATTAATTTCGCCCGTGTCTTACTTCGAACCCCGTGGCACCCACCCATTTTTCCCGTCGTTTATTAATTTCACAAATTATTGTGAAATTAATAAACGACGGGATTCATAAATTAGTATGAACATTTTCCAAATTCGTTATTTAATTCCCGCTCTCCAGTACCATGGTCTGGTCGAACTACAGTTACACAAAATCAATTTCTTTGCGCATTATTTTGAATTTGCTATAACTCGTAAGTTATTCATTTAATTTGCAAGGTGTAAAGGGACAAAATAATCTTCATGAAATTCTAAAGCCAACTAAAGTATTAAAAATGATAAGGTTTAATAGAATATTTGTGTAAAATAATTGCTGGTTTTTTTAAGTATTAAAATGGATATAGTATGTTATTCTTGTGAGATAGACATATTTCATTGCGGACATTTTTGTAGACCTAGTACTACGAAAACTCATAGATGGCTTATTTTTTCCGACGACCGCAACAAATAAAGTTATAATATAGTCAATGTATACAAAAACTTAACAAATTCTATCCTATGAATGACTCTAAAAAAACCGCATTGTAATTAGTTGCGTAGTTTTAAAGATCTAAGCATACATAGGGACAAACAGCGAAAAGCGACTTTGTTTTATAATATGTAGCGAAATAGATTTACAGAAAAAAATCTTTAACTCTGGTGTTGTCTGCTGTTTGACTGTAGTGTAATAAATAGTAATCAGTGTAAACTGCATGTGTTAAAGGTAATTTTTTGTAGACGTAGGGAATGTGTTTACTCGTCTTTATCTTTGCTATGTGGGTTTCGTTTTGTTAATTTTTAACCTAACTTATTCAAATGCCACGCTGAGGACATCTAGTTCTATGCGATTTTATAAACTGTAGTTAAAAGATCTCATGTGAGACCTATCAATAATGTCACATTAAAAAGACAATTAAATGATGTGAACATGAATAAGAATAAATAATTAGAAAATAAGAATTACAGACCTCTGCTCTACAATTTGGAATCAAGTACCAGCTGACTGTAGTTAGAAGCTTATAGTCACGAAACAGTGGCGCAGTAGGAATGTATTCTACTGCTACGCAAGAGGGCATGGTTTTGGTTCCCACCCAGGATAAAACTTTGTGTGTTGAGCACGATGGTTTATTCTGTGTCTGGGTGTTATTAACCTATATGTATTTAGAAATATATAAATATGTTATTAAATCGGTTATCACCTGTTACGTGGGTTAAAAATGTATACGGTGAAATGTGGACGTATAGTATTCCTCAGTCTACCCCGTTGGGGATAAAGGCGTGACAATATGTATGTATGCATAGTACAAGCTCTGCTAAGTTTGGAATCAGATAGTGTTGGATGAGTTGTCACAATTTATATTTATTTATTGTTAAACATAAATGTTACACTGTTTACAATATTTGCAAATTTATCCTCGTTTACATACATACTGACACCTTGAAAAATTACATCAATCATGTTAATTTGTGACATGAATCTGTCTGCTTGAGTGACATAAATCGCTTGTATTGTTACCTTACTCATATTTTGTATTTTTTTAATTTGCTTTACCATCTTGATCACTATGGAACATGGTGACAATATAACTTGACATCATGAAAACAGGTTGATTATGGTTCTTTATTGATAAATTTTTTAAGCAATTATTTTGTTAAATTTCTCATAAATTTTTAATAAAATAGAAAAAGACAATTTTATAAAAATATTATGAGAAATTTTAGCAAAATAATTGCTTAAAAAATTTATCAATATACTGAGTGGAGTCCATAGCATCAATGTTTAAAAATGGTTGTAACACTGTTCATTGGTATCGAGTTGTTCATTAGCTCGATAGATGGCTCAGGTCATACTCTTAAAATGATGATTAAAAATATGGTGGAGAATTTCAACTTTATTCGATACGGTTTGGGTAGTTCAGGTGGCTAGAACATTGCTCTGGTTTAATTAAAGTTAAATAAAGTTTAATTTATATGGTTCTTTAATTCCATAAAAGAGGTTAATATTGCCTCTTGGGTACTTACTGCATGACTAAAGACTAAGTTTTATAATAATGTTGAACTGCTACTGTATGTAAACCCTCAAGTTTAACTGTCTAAGAGATTGGGTTTGAATCTCTCTTTACAGTGGCAATACTCATTTCTATAGACATCTCTTATGTAATGCCTGAGAGAGGTTTTTTATTAAACTATGTGATTTATTATGAGATTAGATCTGGGTATACTGGCTGTCACAATGGCATATCTAATAACACCACTCTCAGTCGATTACCACCAACTTGTTTAGAGTGGTTGCCAAATGGTAGAACTGTAACACACACAGTTCTACCATCTGGTAACCTGCCTAATCATGAAGTGTACATCATTATTTTTCTTGCATCTTTGGAAGTCTTTAGAGCTCTTGATCACTTTATGGACACTTATGCACAGTCTGTGTGGTTGGCACGGCCAGTCTATGATCAAAGTGACTTAAATCTGTATTGGTCAGAATTCACTACACAGTAGTACACTTTAGTATCTAATAAATGTTGTATTAAAGATAAATTTTATCTGATATTAGACCTGAAAGTCAATGAAATTCATTTATCACAATTCTGTTTTCAAAACTATGTAAAGATTTCATAGTTGTGTTCATAATTAACAAAGTTAATAATAACTTATATAAGAAATCAATCTTACTTGTCATCGATGACATCCTCAGGGCTACGTGCTTCTCCCAAGATACGCAGACGAGCCTCCGCGTACTCTTTCTGTCGCTGCTCAAGTGTTTTGACCGGCCGAGCCCGATTTTCCCCGTTTAGTTGGCCACTGCCTGATGACGACGGCCTTTTCAAGATACGGATAGCTGGCTCCGGCATGACGCACTGAGATCCAATACACGCGTTCTCTTCAACAGTAACCTTGCAACCTTTAAGTGAAGTTTGCACTGGCGGGCAGTCACTTGACATCAGTCTGATCTTCTGGTCCAACTGAAATAAGTCCACGTGTGAATTACTGTACCCACGTCAGAACTGATGCCAGACACATCCAGGTTATGCTTCTATAATTACTCAAATACACTTACGCCAATTTCGTCCATATCCTCCCAACTTTCACATACGTCAACTTCATCTTGGGCGGCCATGTTTGACTGACCGATTTTTTTTATTGTTAATTTTTTTAATGTATGTTGCATGCAACGGTCAGTGGTGCCAGCTCTAATTTGTATTGAGCTCAATCAATGCAATGGTATTATTCGCGGAACCCTACTCCTAGACATTTATAATAGAGAAACAAATGATTTGCTTCTCATTTTTCTACTCGCTCTTACTTTTCAGCATCTTAACCTTGTGTACGAGATTAAATAAAATACCGAAATCGAGCTGTTTTCACAAATGTGATGTAGCACAGAGCACAGAACAGAACAACCGCTTACCGGACCTTTGGCGCGAACATTAGCAATGACGCATGTTTGTCATATATTATTTTCGAAAGCTAGTGTAAAATTCGTGTTTTTGTGTTTAATAATGGTGGAATATTATACATAAAGATTTCGGAAAAGTGCATCAGTGAAGGAAAGTGATATATTGCAATGAATAGCGGTGTTGTTTGTGTTAGTGCCAAATTTCCATAGAGAGCTGCAATAAGGGATCCTCTGCCTTATTGAGGCACGGACCAGGATCTAGGACTGAGGACTAGACATGACTTAAACTAAATAACAAGAAGATAATAAATACTGAAGACTAGGCTGTATAGAATAAGTTTGTTTTGCCTGCCCAAGATGGGCGAAGAAAACAATCGCATATTAGCTGTTAGTCTTCCATGTAATAAATAAAATAAATAAATAAATATCATTAAGAGCCCGCACGCACGAGCAACTAAGTTGCCCGACAATTTATTTGTCTCTGACGCTGTCTCCTCGCCGCGATTTGAAAGGTGTGCACGAGAGACAGCGATAAAAGATGACAGCGAAAAATGAAATATCGAGTGCAACCACAAATATTTGTTTCGGAGTTTCCTATGCATAATATCTATGTATTTAGACATATATTAGAAACTTTATCAGTTGTCTAGTCTAGACCCCCTACCACAAGATTTTGAGTGCTCTGGGCTTGGCGGCGTTGTGTAAAAAAAAATGTAACACATATTATTCTAGATATTATCTAATTAAAATGTTAATTGTTGCCTGCGAATTCACACGCTGCGTTTTATCATCATTATATTTTATTCGGGAAATCACTATATTTTTCGAACTTCAATGGGAATCTTATTCTTGAGTAAAGTGAATAATTATTAATTAGTTATACTAGGGTAAGCAGAGACTGACTTTCCACTTGTTATCAACTTGGCATAAAACGTTCGTATCTTCTACTTTCATAAGTGTATTATACATGCACGCTGGTTAAGGATACTCTTCTCAGGCCTTTTCCCAGTAGGTCCCAAGTGGGAACGTTATTGATGTTATGTATGTAACAGTATAAAAATGTGGATCGCCACCCACCGCATCTCGTTTCACATTGAAGCGAAAAAGGTTTATTCCCGTTCACTTTCACCCCGTAATGTAACAGATTAATTCACTAGGAGTTAAATTTGAATTCAGTGGCACGTATGACATAATGCTACTTTTTTCCCAATCAGTCCTACTAAATAACAATAATGTGTATAGTGTGTACTAGATAGAGGTGGCTGGTAGTCCAAACTCTGTTTTAAGCAATTACATATCAGTCTGATTTCGTGCAAGCTAAAGTAGAAAACTAACGTTATTTTTACACATTATAAATAAGTAAACGGGATTACTTACGTTTTTAGACCAAGTATAGACCAACCGGTTTCAGAAAAACGTAGGTAATCTCGATTTCTTGTTTACAACGAGCTAGAGTAGTTAGGAAGCCAGGCATATTTTTGGTAATACGAGTACTTTCAATATTTTGATTTAATTTATAAATATAATAAAAAAATATTAATATCTTGATAAGAATGTGACGATATCTATCATATTCCAGAAGAAGTTACAAAGCAAGAAAACTGAGTAAACGTTTAAATTCATGTCTTTAAATTTAACAAAAGTAGTTTTTTTTTGTAACGGTGACTCTGTAATTCAGAGGGATTTTTTTTTGTTCAGTTACACTGTGACTTTTTTCAATAAATGACACCGAATAACGACAATTTGTAATTGTTGTTATTTGGTGTCATTTATTGGAAAATAGTCAAATATGTTACACATAACTAAATAGGAATTTAACTCTTAATGAGTTGAAATTATACATGATTGGGTGTAACTGTACAACAATTAATCACGAAAAGAGGCTAGAATAGCCTTAAAAAAACTTAACTTAACTATCTTCACGCTGTATCCCTGACGGGGTAGTCAAAGAGGACAAATCGCCAGGCTTCGGGATCCATGCATACTTCTTTCGCTTCTTCGAGATTCATCAATCGCTTCATACACGCACGTCTGGGTATCCGAGTACTTTTGACCTTTCCGTTTTTGAGCAATCTGCTCACGTGGTCTTCATATGTAAGTCTCGGCCTACCCTGACCTCTTCTACCCTCTGCTTTCGCACAATATATATTCTTCGTCAATCGTTCCTCACTCATTCGTTAGACGTGTCCATACCAACGGAGCACGCCCTTTTCCAGCTTAACGCTGACACTATCATTCTAACCTGCCATATTGCGTATCACTTCGTTACGTATTCGGTCGGCCAAGGTAACGCCGCACAATTTTCGAAGTGATCGCATCTCCACAGCATTCAATTTACTTTCATGCATCTGCTGACATACCCAGGTTTCGCTACCAAAGCAAAGTTGGCACTAGCACTGCGTTATGAATCGCCAGTCGTGCTTCTTTTACGATGCTCTATCGCTTTACTAATTGGGACAAAGCACCGTTAACTCTGTTTCCGGCAGCTACTGGCCGTTCTACATCCGAATCACATCTTCCATCCGCGCTAAACATACTCCCTAAATACACAATTTCATTTACTTGCTCTAGACGTTCCTGGTTTACCCTAATCTCGCATTTAGTACTTACGCCATCTTTTTTAAATACTAGAACCTTAGTCTTACTAGCATTCAAGCAAAGACCCTTACTTTCACACTCCTCTTTCATATTAGTGACTAATGCCAGAAGGTCGGCTTCTGATGAGGCCATGAGCACCGCATCATCAGCGTACAGCAGACAGTTTAAAGTCACCCAAATTCACACCCATATCACAATCTTTCAACTTTTGCAGGCAACTGTCCAGATACACTATGAACAGCCAGGCGGACATGACACAACCCTGTTTGACGCCTCAAAAAGAGGTGACACATCCCCCCTACTCACACGCAAGCCTTACAGTCCTTATAAAGCGACTGTATTGCCCGCAGCAGCGAGCCGTCCACACCATATCCGGGCAGCGAATCCCAAAGAGTTTCCCTCACAACGTTATCAAATGCTTTCTCCAGATCCACAAAAGCGCAGAATACCCTCTGGCTAATAGCCAGAAACTTCTCCGCGATCATGCGGAGAGAAAACACTTGATCCATGCAACCTCTTCCACGTCGGAATCTGCATTGAGCCACCCATAAATACCTTTCAGACTTTTCTTGCATTCTTGCCGTTATAATCTTTGCATACACCTTACTAGCTAAGCTGACCAAGCTGATCGCCCTGTAGCTGGAGCAGTTTAGGCGCGAGCCTTTCCCTTTGTAGATAGGTACTACAACTGCTATTCGCCAGTCATCTGGGACCTCACCCGTCCGCCAGCACAAGTTGCATAACAGACATAGTGTGTCCCAGACGCGCGACCCACCGTACTTGATCATCTCAGCAGTAACTCTGTCTTTTCCCGCAGCCTTACCACATTTCATACTTCTTATCGCTTGTTCTATTTCTTTCATACTAATGACTTCAATGGCATCGGGATCCGGAGCATCGAAGTGAGCTCCACTTCCCGATGTCTTTTCTTGCATACATCTTTCCATAATATTCACTCCATCTCTGCAGGACGTCAGTTTGGTCTGTTAGGACGTCATTGTTAACACTAAGCACTTTATTCATACTGCAGATTGCCGGACAACTCCGGGTCTTGCCTACCTCTTTCCAGAAGAGCTTGGCATTATCCCGGAAATTGGACGACAACCTTTCCTCCGCTTTCATTCTGCACCTTTCACGAGCTTCTTCTATCAGTGCCTTCGTGTTAACTTTCTGCAACTTGTATCCCTCTTTCATATTAAAATCATTCCTCTAGGCTAAGTAGTCTAGCCATGCTTTCTGCTTCATTTGAACTGCTTCTTTCACTTCCTCATTCCACCATGCATCACGCTTATTACTACTGCCTCTTTTCGTTTCTCCACATACTTCCACAGCGGCATTTATCATACTATCCCTAAGGTTCTGCCAAACACTTTCCACATTCTCACTACTTACATTGACGTCGCCAAGCTTTTCGGCTACCCTTTCTTTATATTTATCCCTAATGGATGCATCCTGCAGCTTCCAGCTTTTGATGCTTAGAGTCGGCTCAGGTTCAGGACACTCGGTGCGTTGACGCCAACCCGCGAACAGACCCCTTATCCTAGTTATTACTAGGTAGTGGTCTGATCCTAGCCCAGCGCCTCGATAAACCCTCGTGTCCATCACCTGTTTACGGAGCCGACTATCCATTAGGAATAGATCTATCATGCTTCTCTTTGACTTACACCTTCTCGTATACATATGAATTTGTTTGTGGTTGAACATTGTGTTCGCCACAAACAAATCCTTTTCCTTACAAAATGCCAGTATAAGCTTGCCAGCGTCGTTCACCCTTTTATCCCCATACTTCCCGAGTACCGACTCAAAACCATCGCGAGCGGTCCATTCCACCGGTCCACCCATCCATTCAAGTCTCCACATACTATAAGTTTTTCATTTCCTTCTATCACATTTAGAGCTTCTCTCATACTCTCCCAGAAGTCCTCTAGCTCACACGCTTTCGACGAAGATACTGGCGCGTAAGCAGCTACCAGGAAAATCTTCGTCAAACCAAGTTTTAGACTGGATCCAGAGGATTCTAGTACCTACCAGTTTGTACTCATACATACCGGAGGCCAATCGCTAGGACAACAAAATTCCAACCTCCCGACTGCCATGCTCGCTCTCTGGTACTCCAGACCACAGCGCGAGCACCCCACCCGGGAGCTCCACGACTTCGCTGCCCTTGCGCTTTGTCTCTTTCAAGCACACTGCCTCTGTGGCGCGGTGGGAGTGCATTCGACTGCTACGCAAGAGGTCGTGGGTTCGATTCCCACCCAGGATAAAACTTTGTGTGATGAGCACGATGGTTTATTCTGTGTCTGGGTGTTATTTATCTATAATATGTATGTATTTAGAAATATATAAGTATGTTTATCAGTTATCTAGATCCCATAACACAAGCTATTATTAGCTTACTGTGGGCTAGATAGCGCTGTGTGAAAAGTGTCCCACAATATTTATTTATTTATCTAACTTTCTCTCATTATAACATCCATCAACTCATTCATCTTATCTGCCATTCCTCCCCTAACATTCCACGCAGCTACCCTGCACTCCGTCCTCCACTTCCCGTCGTGTCGGGCCGCGCGTGTAGGGTGGCGGTCCCCTACGCCGCTCTGGCACACACTTTTCGCACCAGAGGGGACGAACTGGTGCGCTTCGCCTCGGGGGCACGCCTTAGCATTATTCGTCCTTGCGGTGCTCGTGTTGGAGTAGAATTGCAGCCGTAGCTGGCAGGGATGGCGACGTGCACGCTTCTACTCTTCATGTGACTCTGTAATTCAGGGAGAATTTTTTTTTTGTTCAGTTACAGTGACTTTTTTTTCAATAAATGACACCGAATAACGGCAATTTGTAATTGTTGTTATTTGTGTCATTTATTGGAAAATAGTCAAATATGTCACACTTATAACTAAATAGGAATTTAACTCTTAATGAGTCGAAATTATACATGGTTGGGTGTAACTGTACAGCAATTAATCACGAAAAGACGATAGAATAGCCACATTGCTAAAAAAGATTTTAAGTATAAAATAAATATATTTGAAAAAAGTAAATAGTGTATATTATATACATACATATGACACACTTCAAAATAGTTAATTTTGGTCAATTTGGTTTAAGCATCACTGAAAAATCAATGCCTTGATCTAGCATTTTTTTACTACGATTACTACAATTTTTTTTCAAGATTTGGTCTATCTAGTTATTTTGTCTAGAGGCTCGTTACAGAGAAATTTTAATTTTCAACAATTCCAATAACAAGCGAACGATGTCGAAAGTAACAGGGTAGGTGAAATATAAATACATTAACTATATCTAAAAACCAAGTAACGCCGGATTCAGATACAATAATTCTGCATGTCATCAAAAGCCACTTATGGTCAGACAGCACTATTATTATTTTGTAGTTGCTTAGAAGCTTACGCCAATAGCAGATCCCTTTTTAAATTCACTTCACTCAAGATTAAAATCCCCATTGAAGATCGAAAGTTATTCGTAATTCCCGTTTTATATATATATTGATGATAAAGTTTGTCTGTTTGTGTAAAAAGTCCTGAATTTATAAAGAGATATACCAATTAATCATACATTACTACATACACATTTAATCAAACTATAAAAAATCTGGTTGTACTTAAGTGACAACCATAGCAAAAATTTAAAAGTGGTCATAACTTCTATACTCCACGAGATTTGGATATGAAACTTTTCCTATCTATAGAGAAGTAGTAGACCTCAATGTGGGTATATATAACTTTTCCAAATACAGTGGATTACTTGAGAAAAAAAATAAAAACATAAAATTGAAAAAAAAATTACTCTTTATTCAAGCAAGTTACGGGATTGATAATTGCCTTAAAATGTAAAGCCTAAATAGCAGTTCCAAACAGTATAAGTTGATAATTTTTATTTTCTTTAGTTTTCAGTTCAAAATATTTCTTAACTTAATCCGGATGAATAATTACTGAATAGTAATTATTCATCTCATACTCTTCATACTCATACTCTTCATCATACTGTTATCATATTATACACTCTTAAAATGACGATATAAATATGGTGGAGAATTTCAACTTGATTCGATACGGTTCGGGTTTTTTTTTTTTTTTTGTTTTCGCGGGGAATGCTTTTACGCACCGTCATCCCTGCTGCGGGGGCAGCAGGGACGGTGTGTGGGGCTCCCGGCCCGTGAGAGATGGCCGTCCTACCCACTAAACCCCGCGGTGTTCCGCCTCACCTTAAAACCGACTCGCAGGGTAGGCCTGAGGTTAAATCACTGCGAGCCGGCAAGGGGCACCCCAGAACGGAGGGGTCCGTCTCGGGGCAGTCGATAAGCGACCACCCCGGAGCTCCCTAAGGAGCTGAAGATCTAGCCCGCACCTCCACCGCTCTCGAGCGCTCCTCTGTAAGCAGAGGAGGTGAGAGCGGCCGGTACGGGCGTGCGCAAAAAAGTGGGCACCCCCTGGAACACAGAAAGGGTGCCCGTCGCCAAGTGGCCAGTTGGGCGGGGTCCCCCGACCTTCCGCCCACGGCCAGACACTATTCGGGGGCGCGCATGTAATTAGCACGTCGACGCCCCCGAACCGGACGGCGGGGCGGGAGCGTCTGTCCCGTACGCTCCCGCACCCGCAACTCCTCTCGTTTCACCGCCATCACCTCGCTAGCAAACGAGGCGACGGCGGCCCAACACTGTTGGCTGCCGACCATGGCTTGCACCACAGCCGGCAGCGACAAATTTACACCGACAAGGCCCGTAAGGGCGATACGCGGCCCGTCCCACGCCGGGCACACGGCGAGTGTGTGCTCCGCCGTGTCCACGACGCCACCTGAGCAGTGACGACACACGGGGTCCGGCTCCACCCCAGCCACCTCCCACAGGTACTTGGCAAATACGCCATGCCCTGTGAGGAGCTGACTGAGGTGAAATGTCGGCGCTCCGTGTGCCCTCTCTACCCAAGCCCGCAGGACGGGCCGGACAGCCCCCACGAGCCGGGAGCTAACTGAGGGGCCTACCAACCTCTCGGCCCACTTCCGGAAGAGATCGTCGCGAGCCGACTGTCTCCAGCGGTCGATCTCGTCCGGAAGGGGCCGTCCACCGTTACTACGCACCAGGGCGCTCTCCTCGTATACACTTTTGAGGACTCCAGCCTCGAGATCCCAGGGGAGACTTCCTGCAATTAGGCACGCCGCCTCGTAGGAGACGGTGCAGTACGCTCGTGCCGCCCTCTGCGCAATCGACCGCTGCGGACGCCGCAGCAGCGGGATTGTCTTGGCGCAGAGGGCGTGCGCCCAGATGGGCGCTCCATACAACGCCTTTGAGCGCACTACACCGTCGTAGAGGCGACGGCACGCACTATTTGGGCCTCCCCGATTGGGGAGCAGCCTCGCCAGCCTTCCGGCGTACGACAACAATTTAGGTGAAAGACGCCGGAAGTGCTCGACGAAGCCCCATCGACTGTCGAGTACCAAACCCAAATACTTTATACTCGACCCGACAGCGATGGGGGTGCCGCTCACCACAATCTGACAATCTCGAGGTGGCCCTCGCCGAGGCCCGTGAAAGAAAACGGCCTCGGACTTTTCGAGAGCCACCTGGAGTCCTAGCGCCCTGATGCGGCTGACCACCTGGGCAACGCCCGCGGTGGCCAGGACTTTCGCCTCGCGAAACTCAGGGCCCCGCGCGGTGACTAGGGTATCGTCGGCGTAGCAGAGGACGCCGACTCCACGAAGAGTAGCACCGCGCAGGACCCAATCATATCCGATGTTCCACAGGAGTGGACCCAGAACCGACCCCTGTGGAACACCGCACGACATATTTGTGCGGACTACCCCCGACCGGGCCGGATAGGAGATGGCCCGGTCGACAAAGTAGTCCGCGAGAATGCGCCTGAGGTACCACGGGACATTGTGGTACCTCAGCGCCTCGGCGATGGTCTGCCAGGGGATGGTGTTGAAGGCGTTTGCGATGTCGAGCGACACCGCCAGCAACACCTCCCCCCGACCGACCGCCTCCTCGACGCTGTATACGGTTCGGGTAGTTCAGGTGGCTAGAACATTGCCCTGGTTAGGCAAAGGTCACAGGTTCAATCCCTGTCTCGAATAGAATTGTCTTTTTCCACATTATTAAAAAAAAATTAAAAATTTATGAGGAATTACTGAATTTTAAAAAAATATTATGACTAAACAAATTATATTTATCAGTTGGGAATTTTACTCCAGCCTTTTAAATACTTAGTTTTATACGTTTTTGGAATAAAAAGGGGACGTCGGAAAAATGGCGTTTATAACACATAGTGTGCCAGTGTTATGGGCACTTTTAGGTCGAGTAAGAACCGGAGCAAGTTATTTGAGAAATAGTATCTTGTAATGTACCTATATAATTGTATTGTATTTGTATAATTACTTACAGATTAATGTAATAAAAATGCGTCATATAACCATCCCTACAAACCTAAATGTTATCCCGCATGAAGGTCGCGCGAGCATGCGCACACGAGCTACTTTTGTCTCTTACATCAAGTCTACGGGTTGGTATGAATGTGCGCGCATGTAGCAACGTCCCTGCCGGGAGATTTTTTTGTCTGGGGGTTTGGAGACGCAACTGTCACCTTCTTTATTGTATTCTATGCAAGTGCGCGCAAGGTGACAACTAAGTTTCAGATCGGCCAGTTGCTTAGAGTAGTTGCCACCATAGATAATACACTAATGTTGCCACCATAGATTATACACTCATGTTGCGACGCATTCGTCACCGCAGTGAGAGCGTGAGATGAACATCCAAGTACGCTTCTTACTAATTCGCAATTATACTTGTCAGGTTTCAATAACAGTGATGAATCAGAAATATAATGATGTTTGTTAAAATATCCATCACGCCTTATCCCCGACCGGGACCAACGGCTTAACGTGCCTTCCGAAGCACGGAAACGCTCGCAAATGTAAATGCCACAAAGTGGTCACCCATCCGACGACCAGCCATAGTGAAAGTTGCGTACCTCAGTGATCGTTTACCGAACACTGAGACCGCGGGGCCACGAGCGCTTCTTGTATGAATGTTTGTTACTAGTAAAAATAATTCATTTCTCAACTATTTATTTCGCTTACCTTATTAGAGTGGCGTTCATTATTTTATAAATCACACCTTATCCCCGAAGGGATGGCAGAGGCATATTATATGCCCACATTTCATCAGGTGCATTCCTATCTCCCGTAATTGGTGGAAGGTGAGCCCATTGCCGTGTTGAAGTAGACAGCTGTAGATGGTGGCTACCTGCTGTTTCAATGTTTCAAGCCGTCCATAAGCCTTCAACTTGGCTAAACGACTGCCATGTTACTAGTAACCGGGACCATCGGATAAACGTGCCTTCCGAAGCACTGATATGCACGTAAATGGAAATACCACAAAGCGGTCACCCATCCGTAATTAGTCATAGTGAAAGTTGCTTAACGCTGTGATCGTTTACAGAATCCTGAGTCAGCGAGCGCTTCAAGTGTCATTTTACAATCTATTTGTACTATTACAAAATTCGTTAGAAATAAGTATTAACATATATCAGCTGACACTATCGTATGATTTAGCATTATCATTGTAATATATTCAGACATACTTCACGACAAAATTTACATGTGTCCTGAGCAGAAGCCTGTCTACCAACTTGTCAACAAGAATAATCATTGCAAGTTAGATCTGGAGACCAATCGATGCAAAATACGCCGAGAATTATGTCAAAACCAATAGGAGTCGCTATCAGTATTATCACAGTTCTTATATTTTTGATGCAATCAGTACCCTGTTAACATAATTTGTAAGGATGACGTAGTTCGAGTGCAATTAAGTCGAGGTGGAATTTTGCCATAAAACCAAATTGCGTCATGCAAGGTAAAGACTTTCGATGAAATTCGCACCAACACTATTGAAACTATATGAACACCAGTGCTGCTCTGTTTATACCCAAGATTGATAACATTAACCACATAATTCATAAACCACTACCAGAAGTAGAAGCAAATGAAACGGACTCCGGAGAACTGACTTCAATCATCAACCAGCTGAAACAGCAAATCAAAGACATAAACGTCAGCGGCAACGTTGATTACGACTCATCACCGCATGACATTCAGGACTACATAAGTATCTCAGTTCCTTTCGCTGCTGCTTTACTCGCAGTCGTTCCACATATTAGCATCTAATGTGGAGAAACACCTCTACAGTCATCTATTAAAATTAATACCTAAATATATACAAAAAAATGTATACACACTTTGAACTTCCATAGAAAATTTATTTACCGTTCTACAAAGTTAAATTTCAGGAAAATAGAAAGCTGAAAGTCCAATGTAAATGAAACATAAATAACAAATGTTAATACTGTTCAAATTGGTGACCTGCAGCATCAATACAATTCTGAGTACGAGTCACCACAGATTCTGTACATCGTATCAAAACGTCCAATGAGATTTCTCTACACACTGCTTGAATCTCATTCCAAAGAATGTCTAGGTTACGTGGTTTACGTTTGTACACCTCATCTTTTACTGTGCCCCACAAGAAGAAATCCAGTGGTGTAAGGTCTGGAGAGCGTGCTGGAAACTCGATTGGCCCCCTGCGTCCTATCCACTTGCCCGACAAATTTTGATCCAGGTAAGCTCGTACGTCCCTGTGATAGTGCGGCGGAGCACCATCTTGTTGAAAATAAAAATCATCATTACCGTATAATGCACGAATGGCAGGAAATATGGAATCAGCAAGCATTGTTAGGTAATTAATACCAGTTACAGTGCCTTCAAATCGAAAAGGTCCAATGAGTCCCCTTGAAGACAAACCGCACCACACATTTACACCAGGCAAATTTACAGCTTTTTCAATTGTAATGTGAGGATTTTCTTCACACCAGTAAACACAATTGTGCCTATTGACAGTTCCATTAAGTTTGAATTGGGCTTCATCCGACCAAATGATGCTACCCATAAATCCCGGTTCACGTATCACCATCTCCTGAATCCATTCACAAAATTGCAACCTTCGATCTGGATCGTCGTCATTTAGCTTTTGCACCAGCCTTGGAATGTAAACACGATACTTGCCTCTCTTCAGAATGCGTAGCACGCTGCTAGCACTTACATCACTTTCACGTGCCCCTTGCCTTGAAGATTTGTTAGGAGAGCGTTGAAACAGTTCCAAGACTGCCGTTGATGACTCATCACTTGTAGCTGTTCGAGGCCGACCTGAATGACCTTTATGCACATCACACACTGTTCCATGAACTTCGAATTTGTCTCGTATGCGTGTAATTGTTAATCTTGAAGGTGGTTCTGTATCATACTCCCTTCTCCACTGTCTTTGAACTTCATTAACATTCTCAAACTTCCAGTACCACTTAATAACCTGCTTACGTTCTTCAAAACTCAAACGTACGTCCCCCATGTTGATATTACAAATTCCGGGACGATTATGCTTGCACCTGGCGAAGAAATATAACATTAGCCTTGTAGAGCGGGAAAACTACAATAGTTTAAAGTGTGTATACATTTTTTTGAAGCACCCGGTATTTTTAAATAGCCTATAAACCTACCTACCTCTCCTTCAAAACATAATATTCCCAATTATGAAGACAACTTCATAACTATGAATAGAAAGTTTTAAACGATAAAAACTGTTTTATTCGCTTTTACTTTAAATTAATAAATTTAGAAATTGTGAGATATGTCTTTTTACACAGCCCATAGAAAGCTAATATAAGCTTGTGGTATGAGGTTTAGTCTAGACAAACTTTCTCATATATTTCTAAATACATATTAAATTCCCAAACTCCGAAACAAATAGTTGTGGATGCACTCAAATTTGTTTTTTTACTGTGGTGGTGTGGTGTGGTTTATAAAAACAAGTGTACAAACCACAACCGTCTATTAGAATTCCATGTTAATGACTGCGTAAAATTATCAAGAAAAAGTTACGTTGCTGTCGCTCTGGTGCGCGCGCGTCAAAGACGCGACAGAGACATAAAAATTGTCAGGCAACTTAGTTGATTGTGCGTGCGGGCTCTAAGTGTGCAAGGCACCATAGATTTAACTGTCATTCTCAATCAATTCTCTACAAGTCTCTAGGTACCTACAAGAAGTTTAGTGACGCTTGGTGCGGTTTTTTTTATGAGACATGAAAATGTGCATAATTTATGGAAAGTAAAATATTGAAGTGAACAGCATAGTGTTGTAGAGTATGTGTTAGATGGTCGTGTGAAGTAAAGGGTTTACTGCTTTATTAGGAATAGGACCTAGGACTGTAAGTGTACGGCTGTATGGACCAAGTTTCCTTTGCCTGCTCAACATGGGCGAAGACAACTAATAAACAACAAACAAGTCTCCGGGGACTTTCTGCGGGAAGAGTGACATGTGCGGACGCTTGCTGTATATTATTTTCTAAAACTAGTGCATTTATCTGGTTTTGTGTGCAGGAGTGATGGTTTCTCGGACATAAAAGTTGTGTTAACGTGCTATAGTGATGGACAATGATATATATAAGCAGTGAAATGCTATTTACTATCTTGCCGTGTAAAGTCCACTAAAAACCTCAGTATAAGAATCACCATTATACTGAGGGCAAGGACCAGGACCTGGGACTGAGTACTCGACATCCACAAAGACTGGACACGACTTAATTAGAAGATAAGATTGAAGAAATATGATATAAAAACATAAGATTTGGCTAAAAGGTCTTCGTAACCAGGCCATAAAATAATTATAAATTAAAATAAACAAGTCTCCACAAATGTCATTGTTGTGTATGTGTATGGTATTTTGGCGTCTCTTACCTTTTTAGTAGGGTCGCTGACCAAATAAATAAATCATCTGTGTCGCAGGCGCAAATAGACAAGCACTAAGCAGGCCTTTGCTAGTTTTGTGATTTTATTGTAAGTAAAATCACATGATCTCTTTTCAATTTATAGGTTATGTTGTCATGCCTTGTTTATTCAACTAATAAAGTATTTCTTTTACAGTGGTTAGAAATGGCTTTCAAATCATTAAAGGCATCGTCGACATCACACTTGCCATCTGTGGATCCAGATTATGTCCAATTTTTGATGTTCAGTGACGAAGATATTAAAAAACTAAGTGTATCTAAAATTACCAACGTCCAATGTTTTGATGCAATAGGAAATCCTACAAAAGGTGGACTCTATGACTCCGCTCTTGGTCCATTACGGGATAGACATGAAACCTGTGGTACTTGTAACAATGTTCTGTTACACTGCCCGGGCCACTTCGGTCACATAGAACTACCTTTAGTTGTAGTTAATCCATTATTCTTCAGGAATATCTACACACTATTCAGAGTGAGCTGTCTCAAATGTTGCAAAATCCAAATGAATGAACAAATGAAGTTTATATTAAAACTGCAACTGGACTTAGTGGATGCGGGCCATGTGACAGCTGCTCTAGACTTAGAAAACTTTGTAGGAGATATAAACTCTAAGAGTGAGAGTTCGCCAGAAAAGCCTAGTAAAGTTATTAGAAAATACCAAAAACTATTGAAGAAGAAAGATGCTGTTAATGAAACATTTCAGAACAAAAATACTGATAAACTTAGAGCTAAGTTTATAAATAGCTATTTTAAAGTCATGAATGTTGCAAAGAAATGTGGCTTCTGTTCTAGTAAACTGATCAAAGTTACTACATCAGAAAATAAAATAATGTATAATTTAAGTGCTGAGAGTAATGAAAAAAACACAAAAGGAATCAAAATATTAATGCCTGATGAGATCAAGCGATATTGCACAGCTATTGCAGAAAATGATGATGATATACTAAAACATTGTTTTCCAGTTTTAAGACATTCAAATGTAAATCCTGTTACAGATATATTTTTTATGCAAGTGGTTCCTGTCCTACCTCCTTGTGTACGGCCCTGCAACGTTCTTCGCGGAGAACTAATAGAACACCCTCAAACAAATGTCTATAAAAGTGTCCTCCAACAAGCTTTTGCAGCTCGAGTAGTGTTACATGTTCTGTCATCGTCGGAGCAACAAAAGGCCATAGATTCTTTGGATCAACTTCCAAGTCAAGCCTATAAAAGTGTTCAAGGTGCGTCACCAGCAGAAAAGTTACATGCATGTTGGCAAGAGCTTCAAAAAAGTGTTAACAATATTCTAAATTGTGAAGGACAAGCAACAGGCAGTCAAGGCTTAAAACAAATCATTGAAAAAAAAACTGGTTTAATTCGAATGCACATGATGGGCAAACGTGTTAATTTTGCAGCTCGTTCTGTTATCACACCTGATCCAAATGTGGATATTGATGAAATTGGCATTCCAGATGCTTTTGCAACAAAACTGACCTATCCCGTTCCAGTGACTGAATGGAATGTTGATGAACTTAGGAAGATGGTCATCAATGGACCTAATAAACATCCTGGTGCAGAAAAAATTGAGATAAAAAATGGAAGAACTATTAGAATACCTGCGGATTCAATTCAAAAAAGAAGAAGTCTTGCCAAGCGGCTACTTACACCAGAAGAATTTGAAACCTCTGGACTCAAAATTGTTCATAGACATTTATTAAATGGTGATGTTTTAATTTTAAATCGGCAGCCATCGCTACACAAACCTAGTATGATGGCTCACAGAGCAAGAATATTAAAAGGAGAAAAGACCCTTAGACTACATTATGCTAACTGTAAATCCTATAATGCTGATTTTGATGGTGATGAAATGAATGCCCATTTCCCACAGAATGAGGTTGCAAGAAGCGAGGCTTACAATATAATGTCTGTTCGTAAACAATATCTAGTACCAAAGGATGGCACACCCCTAAGCGGTTTGATTCAAGATCATGTTATTTCTGGTGTAAAAATGTCCCTCAGAGGTATGTTTTTCAATAAAACTGATTATCAACAGTTGGTCTTTCAAGGTTTGCCTTATCACAGGGGCCCAATAAAGCTTCTACCTCCCACAATTCTAAAGCCTGTAGTGCTTTGGTCTGGCAAACAAGTCTTATCTACCATCATAATAAACACTATTCCTAAAGATAAACCATATATTACCTTAATAGGAAAAGCAAAAATCAGTTCAAAGGCATGGCAAAAGTATACTCCAAGGTCTTGGAAAGCTGGTGGCACTCCATTCTCTAATGAAAATATAATGACAGAAGCAGAAGTTGTGATCAGAAATGGAGAACTCTTATCAGGTGTACTAGATAAAACTCATTATGGTGCTACACCATATGGTTTAGTCCACTGCATGTATGAATTATATGGGGGTGATAGCTCAAGTGCTTTGTTAAGCTCCTTTTCAAAGGTCTTTACGTTTTACCTACAGTGGATAGGATTTACACTTGGTGTAAAAGACATATTGGTAGTTGAAGAAGCTGACAAAAAGCGAGATGATTTCATTTGCTTAGTTCGGAATGCTGGACGACTTGCCGCTGTTAAAGCAACTGACTTACCAGTAGATGTTGAAGATGAGAAATTAAAAGAAACTATTGAAGTTATGTACACGAAAGATCCAAAATTTCGAGCAAATTTGGACAGGCAGTACAAGGGTATGCTTGATTCATACACAAATAACATTAATACTGTTTGTTTGAGTGAAGGATTACTAGAGAAATTCCCATACAACAACTTGCAATTGATGGTACAGTCTGGTGCTAAGGGATCAACTGTTAACACTATGCAGATTTCATGCTTGCTTGGACAAATCGAATTGGAAGGTAAAAGACCTCCTCTGATGATATCCGGACGCTCTTTGCCTAGTTTTCCGCCACATGATGTTTCCCCTAGAGCCGGTGGTTTTATTGATGGACGTTTTATGACCGGAATACAGCCACAAGAGTTCTTTTTCCATTGCATGGCTGGTCGTGAAGGTCTTATCGATACTGCCGTGAAAACCAGTCGGTCAGGTTACTTGCAAAGATGCCTTATCAAACATCTTGAGAGTCTCGCTATAGCTTACGATCATACAGTCAGAGACTCGGACCACAGTGTAATTCAATTTGCATATGGAGAAGATGGTTTAGATGTTCTTAAGTGTCAATTCCTTAAAAAAGAACAATTCCCATTCCTTGACATTAATTCTGGCGCAGTTATCAGCAAGTCTGTCCTGAAGAAGCTTAAAGAAGATAAAGATAATAAAACTGTGACTAAAGCCCTAAAATCATTGAAGAAATGGAAGAAAAAACATGGACACCCATTTGAAAAAGTTAGAACAAGCAACTTTGCTCAGTTTTGCAATGTCACCAAAAACGACATCGAATTAGATGATTTACCGACGGATAGAACTAGAGATCCGCTTTATTGGGAGCTAGAGCAGAGATGGAGAGCTTTAGATGAAAATGAAAAACGACAATATGCCATAAAGAAGTGTCCAGATCCTGTGCCCAGTAAACTATCACCAGAGTTTAAATTCGGTGTGATCAACGAAAAGTTGGATGATTTACTACAGAGTTATTTGAAGAAACGCCATGAAAATGTATACGGTGAATATACTGAAAAGGATAAATTCGTAGAGGTCATGAGTGCCAAATATCTTGAATCCATGGCAGCCCCAGGTGAACCAGTAGGATTACTAGCCGCTCAGTCTATTGGAGAGCCCTCTACTCAGATGACCTTGAATACGTTCCACTTTGCTGGTCGTGGTGACATGAATGTTACTCTTGGTATCCCGCGTCTTAGAGAAATACTTATGACAGCCTCAGCAAAACTTAAAACTCCTAACATGGATATACCTTTTAGAGACGATATTTCTAATTTGACCAAGAAAGCTGAGAAGTTAAGACAGAAACTTAATAGAGTCACTGTGTCCGATGTTTTAGAGAAGATACATTTCCAATGCGCAATTGTTATCAAGCCACAAAGACAGTTGAAAACGACAATGCACTTCCAGTTTTTACCGCATTCACAATACAAAACACAGTATGCAGTAAAACCAGCCCAAATTATTAAACATATGCAGCACAAATTCTTTGACGAAATGTTTGCCATAGTAAAGAAACAAGCAAAAGCGACATGTGGCGTTGTGTGGTCAACCGAGAAAACTAAAAAGCGATCGAAAGCTAATGATGATGATGATGACGAAGATGATGGAGGTGATGTCCCGGCCGCGGAAGAAAATAATGTTGATGTGGAGAGTTCTGACGATGAAGCGCCTAATGACGACGATGATAATACTGACGTAAGTGTTTCCGTTTCTGTATTCCTTGTAATTGAATTTATAAAATACCAGCTGCTGATATAGGCTTCGCACACAGGTATAATAAAGTAATTGAAATGGTATATGGAAATGTAACACTCACTCACTTATTAAAATATTTATATGGCGATCTTAATTATGGATAAGTTGTAGTAGTACTTTTACTACAAGACACAGTAATATAAGTGAAACACACTTATATTACTGTGTCTCAATTCCCAAATTTTTCTCTTTTCCTTACCATTTTTTTAAACATTTTCTTTCATACAATTATTTTGGAATCGTTGTAGGATTTCCACATTTGAGTTCTTCGCTGAGCCCCACAGTTCAACACCGTACGCCCAAATAGGCTTCAATACTGCCTTATATATGAGTAATTTGTTTTCAAGGGACACTCGCGATATTCCTCCCAAGAGCCATTTAAATTTCCGGAGTTGGAGGTTAAGTTCGTCACGCTTTTTCACTATGTGATATCTCCATGTCTGTTTCCAGTCCAGATGTATACCTAGGTATTTTACTGTCGTCGCATGTGGAAGTGGGTCTGTCCCTAGGTAACAGGCGGACAGTCCTCTTTTCTCAATGAGAACGTTACATGTGTCGATTTGTTGGCACTAGCTTTTATTTTCCATGTTTTCATCCACATATCTACCTTAGTAAGATGTTTCTGTAGTGTTGTTGAGGTTCTAAGGGGATCCCTGTCATTACATAAGGCAGCTGTGTCATCAGCAAAAGTGGCAGAGAGTACCCCTTCTGTGGTCGGTAGATCAGACGTGTATATTAGGTAGAGAGTTGGTCCCAGGACTAAACCTTGGGGTACTCCAGCCTTAATATCGTAGAATTTAGAGTATGAATCGTTTGATTTCACTCTAAAGAATCTGTTTTCTATGTATGACTTCAGCAGGCCGTACATGTTATGTGGCAGAAGCCTTTTTATCTTATACAACAAGCCCTGATGCCAGACCCTATCGAATGCCTGTTGGACATCTAGGAATACAGCCGAGCAATATTCTTTACTTTTGAGTGCCTTTCTTATTTTATTAACCACTCTATGTACTTGTTCTACAGTTGAGTGTCCCACTCTGAACCCAAACTGATGTTGTGGTATAATGTTGCCATCACTGAGTAAAGTGTTCAGTCGACGTGAGACAACTTTCTCAAAAACCTTTGACATTACAGGCAGGAGGCTTATTGGTCTGTATGATGACACTAAATTTGGTTGTTTTCCAGGCTTCGGGATCATGATAATTTTTTGAGACCTTCCATATGCATGGAAAATGACCGGTTCTCAGAATTCCATTAAAAATCTGTGTCATAAAAATTATGGCTTTCTTGGGTAGTTGTCGCAGGATTTCGGCCGTTATCAAACAATATCCAGGGGATTTGTTCAGTTCCAGGCTCCGTATAATTTTCCAAATCTCGGATGGCGAACAGCACAGCAAAGGCACACTAAGTTGTAAATCCGTTTCTAGATAACTACGAACTTCGGTTTCATTGTGTGTGTCTCCAGCGTTAGGAGTAAATACCTCGGCCAGAAAGGATCCAAAGGCTTGAACACGTTCTTCGTCTGTTCTAGCCCATTTGTGATTGTCTAGTTTTAGAGGGTGCTGTGGTGTTTGTGGCGAATTTTTGCTGAATTTTACAGTGTTCCAGAGGGAGTATTCATTCTTGGCTGTTGTATTAAGATTCTCCAACCGATGCTTCAGGGTTTCATTTTCTATCTTTTTTATGTATAGTTTCAGATCTGCTGCAGCTTTATTAAAGTCTCGTTTATCAGAGGGATGACGACTGTTATGCCACACTCTTCTAAGTCTTCTCTTTTCTAGAACCATAAGTCTTATTTTATTGGGGATATATTTCCTTGTTGGTTTTCCAGGTGTTGGTGTACACAGCCATGCTGCAGATTGAATGAGATTAGTAAGACTAAAAGCAGCCTCATCAATATCCTCGTCTGATTTTAGTGCTACTTTTAGGTTCAGGTTAGTCTCGAGGTGCTGTCTGAATGCTTCCCAATCCGTTCCCCTGTTGTACAATTTTTGCTTTGGTGACTTTCTTAGTATTAGAGTGCTTACGGTGGCTATCACTGGGGTGTGGTCTGAACTGCCATCTAGGCAACTTTCAATATCCATGTACATATTGGAGAAACCCTTATAAACAAAGAAGTCTAATAAATCTGGACGTTTATTACAGTTTGTTGGCCAGGATGTGGGTTTTCCTGTACTCAAAAAGTAGAGTTCGTTTTTGTCTAGACTCTTTTTCAGTTCTTTGCCTCTGGGTGATATCAGCCGTGAGCCCCAGCAGTCGTGTTTAGCGTTCCAGTCCCCTCCACAGATAAATCTCTGACCGAGTGTCCTGAAGAAGCTCGTAAAATTATCTTCTTTTGGGATGTGTCTCGGTGTGACAGAGTGAGTGAGCCTAGATTGTCTTGTACCCTTACTGTTGTAGCCTGTAGTTGTATTGTGTTATATTCCTTTAGCATCTCATGTTTGATGTGTTTCTTTATGATAATAGCTGTCCCAGCATGTGCGGTGCCATCAGGGTAGGGTGTCGAATATATGCAATAGTTCTTTAGTATGCATAACTGGTTGGATTTTAAATGTGCTTCAGAGACTAGAAGTACATCAATGTCATGTTGTATAAGGAATATCTGCACTTCATGTTTATGCTTTAATAGTCCATTTGTGTTCCATGTGGCCACCTTGAGTGTGAACATTTTATCGAACAAGTTTGTTTATGATTGTTGTGAGTAGGTTCATCATTGTCGACATTTGATCAAGAAGTTTGTCTAGCTTCTCAGCTTGTTGTGTGAGTAGTGTTTCTAGTTTGGGTTGGGTACTAGCAATCTCTGCATATGTTGGTCTGTCTCTATCATTAGTTGGCTGATTCCCAAATACTTGGGAAGTCTGGACTTTTTCAGCTGGGTGTTTTGGTTGCGATAAAACTTTTGCTGTAGTTTTATTGCTAGTTTTACTTAGTAAGATTTCTCTGTACACTGTGCACCCTTTATAATTTGCAGGATGTGAACCTTCGCATAAAGCGCATCTAGCCGGTGTGTTACGTTCTTTTTTAGGGCAGTCTGACGTTTTGTATGCTTCTGCGCATTTCACACATCGATATTTTTGAGTGTCCGTATTGTTGACATCGTTGACACTGTGGTATGGAGTTCCTTCTTTTCGGTTCTTCTATAGTTACAGATTGATGATATATAAATTTTATAGTTTTTACTGTTTTGTTATTTGGATTAGGGACTAAATTAACAAAAAATGTAGAAGTTGGCTTCTTATCAGGTCCAAATTTTACGTTAATGATTTCTCCATATACTTTATTTTCAGTTTTCTCAATCTCTTCCACTATTGCACTGCGTGGAGTTGTGTGATGAAGGCTTTTTATCACTATTCGATAACATCTTTGATCTTTTCTATTAAATGTATGACCTATGAGACCTTTTTCTCGGACCAGGCTTATAATTTTCTTGTAAACTTCAATATCGGAACTGTTGATTCTTAGTTGGTTTCGGTTCACAATCTTGAACGTAAAATCCTCTTTATTGGTAACTGTGTTTAAAAGATCTGATAATTTGTTAACGTCTTCAATCCCAATAAAATAATAGGTGGTGGTTTGTTTGGGCGCTTTTCTTTGGTTTCAATTTCATCCTCAGTGAGTACTATTTGTAGACCACTGAACTTGTTTGAAGTTTTGACCGCCTCTGGCGAGGGTGATTGAGATAGTTTCTTACGCTTACGTACGGGTACTCTTTGCCATTCGGGAGGGCAGGTTGTATTTGGCCTGACAATTACAAAAAATAAAAAAGATATGAGTAGTTTCAGGTGTTCTGACCTATTCCTGTGTAATAGCATTCTTTTTTACTTACAGGCCAGAATTCGTAAGATGAGGTCAGAGGAACAGGAATACGAGGATCCAGAATCCGGCGAAGAAGAGAAATCAGATGATGAAGTAGAATTTACCGATGAACAAGCAAAGGAAAAAAACGATTTAGACGTAACTGCACTTGATGAGACTATATCTGCTGAAACTAGCAAAATAATGTCTGATGTTGTGGGTAGAATTAAAGACGCAACCAACTATAGGTTTGATACTAAACACCATCAATGGTGCGAGCTAACAGTACTGTTCCCTATATCATTTCTAAGAGTTGATCTGTCACAAGCTCTTCGCGAAGCAGCTACTAAATCAGTCATTCATGAAGTAAAAAATATAAAACGGGCAATCACTACCAAAGAAAAAGATGTATTGCTACTTAAAACTGAAGGTATTAATATTCTTCAAATGTTCAAATATGATCAGCTTTTAAATTTGAACAAACTGTATAGCAACGATATTCATGCAATTGCAAGGACTTACGGTATAGAGGCAGCCAACAAAGTTATAATAACAGAAATTCAGAATGTGTTCAATGTGTACGGCATTCAAGTGGATCCAAGACATCTGACGTTGATAGCAGATTACATGACATATAACGGAGTGTTCGAACCTATGAGTAGGAAAGGGATGGAATCATCTTCATCGCCATTGCAACAGATGTCATTTGAATCGTCGCTGATATTCTTGAGGGAGGCAGTACTGAATTCTAAAATAGACCATATTCGTTCCGCGTCAAGTTGTTTGATGTTGGGACAGCCGTGTAGGAGTGGTACAGGAATGTTTAGTTTACAACACTATAGTAAAATTATAGATTAAATATAATAACAAATCACAATCAATCTGTATTTTTTGTAAATAGAATTCTTTTTACTAAAAAAAAATGTTTTTTTTTAATGCTAATGGTAAAAATCGAATGCTGACAAATGTTAATTTTTGTCACGTAACAGGTGTTGAGCCAATTGCCATGTTGAAATGGCGCAGGCTATGGCTCATGTTGAAATTTTTCTAGCCGCCCCTAAGGGCTTCAACTGGGCTTAACGACTGCCATTTTACTGACAAACAGGACCATCCATTCAAGGACCACCTATAGCGAAAGTTGCTTAACGCAGTTATCGTTTACAGAACACTTGAGTTAATTTTTCCAGTTCCTACTATTATTAAGTTGATGTTGAAAGCGTAACAGGTCGGACCCCTTGCCGGCACAAATCAACGTGCGGCATGTACGGTCAAACCCGTACATTTGCATATGTATTGTTAATATGCAAAGCTAGCACAACCGGACAATGTAATTATCATAAGTATTCATTTCTTTAGTACCAATAAACACCTCGTACGGTAAACGTTTTTTAAATCAGTGAAACGTCGCGCAACGTCGGTCGGTACTCAACACTCCTCCCTAACTCAACTCCAGTAACACAAGGTGTAGGGCTCTCCCCGTACACGGCAGAGGGGGTCGCGTGTGACATAGATTCTTCTTGCCTTCTCTGCAGGCAGCACGTCGTAGTACCTACTTTTCTAATCAGGTGTTACGTGAGTATACCGTCTAACCATTTGACCAACAACAGTGGCATTTAAAAAACTACTTATGCCAACAAATTTTGAAGCCCTCGTAATATCGTTAACTCAGTGTTCTGTAAACGATCACTGCGTTAAGCAACTTTAGCTATGTGGTCCTCAGATGGGTGAAACCTTAATGACATTTACATTTACGAGCATTTCAGTGAACCGAAAGGCACGTTAAGCCGTTGGTCACGGTTGACAGAAACATAACAGTCGTTAAACCAAGTTAAAGGCTTTATAAATTTCAACATCGCTCCAACCTGCGCCTATCCGTTTCAAACGGCAATGAATGGGCAAAAATGCATACGGTGTAATGTGGGCGTATAGTTTGCTTCTGCCACTCCTTCGAGGATAAAAGCGTGACTGTTAAGTATAACAATTTGAATACAAACTTGTAATCTGTGTTTTGAAACCTGTTTAATTCATTAGTACTGAAATAGATGGCAGTAGTTAAGCCATAATATTATTAAAAAACGACGATGGAAATAGTTTCGTTTCGATTTTGTGACCTTATTTATATTATTATCATAATTTGTGCAACGTTGCGAGAAATGATTCATACCTACCTACTACTAAATCGCTACTAAATTGTTCATATCTGCTAAGCTTTTTTAAAAGTACTTAATTTATGCAGAGGCAGGACTCTTTGATTATTGAAATTTATCTTTTCCTTTCTGTGGTTCCATTGGATGTCACATTAATGGGACTAGGAAAAAATCAATTAACCGTGATCCCATTGCCTAATGGAACCACGGAAAATAAGATTTACTTTAGTATCGCTTTTCCATAGAACCATTTACTTTTAGAGTATGAGTATAGTACTCGCGCGGCTGACCCTGCCCGTAGACGTTCGGGAAAACCCAGGCTCAGTCGGGAGTTAATTCTACAATCTAATTGTTCTCGGAAGAAAGCCCTCGGCCATCGGCCCTTTCTGTATCCTAGGGTGGTCACCCTCACACATTGCATTCGGAACGCTAGGATCTCGTCTATGGCGAGCATTGCGATGATAGAAAGTAGTCGTGGACATCATATATCAAACATTTCCTCGGAGCACAGACCGTTGTACAGGCTATAGAACACGTATAAAGAGGTCTCTCTTGTCGCGAAGGTGCTAGACACCGCCTGCTAGTAGACGATCGTTGACAATCCTCATAGCACGCCTTGTACAGAGTAGAAAGGTCGAATCTGATACTCAGGTTCACCAGTCCGAAGGTGACAGCAGTACTCCATGTGTAGTTTTTAGGCGTAGGTTGTTATTGTCAGAAGATGCACGACTGTATCTAAATAAAATGTTGTGGAGATGCGATCCCTTCGAAAATTATGCGGTGTAACGTTGACAGACAGAATAAGGAACAATATGATATAATTCAAACCTGCCATATTGCGTATGGCATGAGAGCTGGAAAAGAGCTTGCTACATTGGTCTGGAAGTCTGGACACGTCCAATGAGGAATGATTGAGGAACGATTGACGAAGAATATTTACTGTGAGAAAGCAGAGGGTAGAAGGGAGACAGAGACTTGATTATGAGGACGTAAGCAGATTGCTCAAAAAAAACGGATAGGTTAAAAGTACTCGGATATCCAGACATGCATGAATGGAACGTATGAATCTGCAGGATACGCAATTACCTGGCAAGGTGTCCCCTCTGTCCACCCCATCACGGATACAGCGTGAAGATTGAATATGTTTTGTATTTGTGGTGGATTAAAACTGCAAAATATTTTATAAATAATGTCTGTATTTTGTCGTATTACAATAAAAATATTTAAACGACTAAATTAAAGTTGACGGATTTAACAGCAAGCGTGTCAAACTCGCGCCGCGGCGCCTTACCCTTATGTTGTACTCTTATTTTAGGGGACACAATTTGTCACAGACAAGATTTGTTTTTTTTTCACTTTCAGTAAAATGGCGTTGGTATTTAACGGAAAAAGGCAGCAATTACCTACCCACGTACCTCCACGTTCTCATATTATGTAAGTGTAACCTCTTTAAGTTAGGTTGTGTAATAATTAATTATATTTATCTATCTATAAACATGTTAGCAGCTATTAAAAGTATCTTTAACTTAATATTATTATATTTTACTGAATGATCACATTAGCTCCAGCGCATGCAGCGTTAAACGACTTTAAAGGGAAAACTTAGTATATCGGTAAATAATAAATTATTTATTTAAAAATATGAATAACAACGCTAAATTAATGATTTTAAAATTAGAACTCACAACAATATTACCGTTTTGGAACTAACTCAATGACATAGACAAAAGGAGGCGTATAATATTAAATTTAAAAAGTTTTTAATACGGATTAGGTCAAGATAAAGACAAGTTCACCCATTGAAAGTCAATCGTTAATTTAATTGATAACTTACAAGTGTATTATTAAAGTAGGTAGGTATTTATGGTCAAAAAATGTAAAACCGTCTTGAAATTGAACTAAATTTATAATGCTGAGTAAAAAGTCAAAATGTCACTTATTTTACAAATACAATGAAATATGACAATAAGAGTAAAGAACATTTTACCGAAAAACTGCGATACTTTCTAGTGGGTTGCCATGCATACAATAGTTTTATTCTATAAATCTGTAGGTATCTAAGTCTTAAAAAATATTTTTTAATCTATGACAAGGATTAGTGTCTTTTTTACATTTACATTCACAAACTTTGTAATGGCACGGCTATTTAGTAACGTTTTTATATCATAAAATTAATACGAGGATATAAAATTGTAAAGGTCACTGGCTAGTACGGTAACATTAGGTTTCAATTGGACCCCGAAACGCTTCTCACCTTTCATACATCTCTAATACAAGCTATAAAATAACTTAATAACAATACTGTACGGTATTGCAATTTAATTACTGGCCGCCATTATGTGTTACTATCTAACCACGCGCCGCATAGTCTTAGATTTAGATATTCTACTAGAAGGCTGAACAAAATACTCTCTAAGATTTGACAGTTCTAGTAAGAATTATATTATATTATCTGTGATTCTAGTTTTGCGCTAAATCAAAGCGCCATGGCGCCTAAGCGAGCGTCTCAAGTACGTAAGTAATTTGACACCCTCAAATCGAAAAATAATCTAAGTATTTTATTATGTATAATGTTTCTATTGTGGTTCTCACTATCAAAACATTATAAGTTCAGCGTACTTGTTTAATGGAGGCCAGGGAATGTAATAAATAGCAATATCATTAAAATAGACAAGTAGTCAAAAGATGACAAAATGCGAGTTCTTTTCTTATGTCTTTATTTAACACAAGATAGTATCACAGCCCTATTGATGTGCGTCTCATATTATATAAAAATAAAGGTACGGAGACAGGTGAGACGATAAAATTTGCAATCACAAAGTATATTAAAAAAAAAAGGATTTATAAAATTAATCAACTTAAAAATTAACTTGCCAAATACACATTCTCATCTACATATATTTGAACTCGCATTTGGTCACAGTCAACGACAAAGATGAACGCAGCAGCCATTTGAATATCGAGCGTATGTTTTTTTAAATTGATGCCCTCGATCTGGTTTAAGACGAAGTTTTTTAGACAGCCATTACTTTTTAAATAATGACAGTAACATTTCAAATCGCAAAGGTTTAAACCATTATGAAATTTATGCTGTGCGTTTTTTTCAACTAAAATAATTATTTATTAATGGGAGGTTTCTTCTAAACCTTCGTTCGTGGTGCCTTTCTTCTCTTGTTTGCCTGATTTCTTTGCTGCGGCTTTCTTGGCGTTGGCTTCATCGTCAGCGGGATTGTCCCATTCTTGTCTTCTGCCGGAAGCGAACACGTTGTAGAACGACGAGCAGAATATGTAGATACCAGCTGCTATATAGAATACTTTCCTCCATTGTCCTTGTGTGGGCTGTTGGAAAAATAAATTGATAGGTTTAATGTACTAAGATAGGGAAGCTAGCGAAGAAAGTTAGGTTTAACGTTAAATATATGTATCAACCCCGTGGGATTATCCGTGACGTACTAAGAACCCCGTGGCACTCGTTTAATCCCCTCGTTAATTAATTATATTCTGTATAAATATTTGGCCGATTTGTTGACATTTATGATTACTGCGCCACTGTTCTGGGTGGTAGCTTCATGATTACATTTCAATTCTAACCAGTGGTTCCTGAGATTAGCCCGTTAAACCAAACAAACAAACTCTTCAGCTTAGTTATATTAGTAAAGAGTATATACTATTTATAAGAATTATATTATATTATCTGTGATACTATATACCTATCTTAATCTAAATAATATTATAAACGCGAATGTTTGTATGGATGTTTGTTACTCTTTCATGTAAAAACTAGGTACTGCATGGATTTTAATGAAACTTTACAATAATATAGCTTATACATCAGAATAACACATAGGCTACTTTTTATCCCGGGAACAAGTTCCTGTGGGAAACGGGAACGGGAAAACTTCTCTACGCGGGCGAAGCCGCGGGCGTCAACTAGTATATATATATCACTCTGTGGAAATCCCGGATTTGTTGACTTTTATTATTACTGCTCCGCTCCCTTTAGTATTAACATAATGATACATAGCGTATGTTTTTCTGAATAAATTGGCTTTAATAAAAAAAAAAATCGGTTAAATAGTTCCAGAGTTTATCGATTACAAACAAATAAAATTCTTTCCTGATTATAGCATTAGTAAAGATAACAATCTGAATAGATGCATTTACATACCCTGCCTTCAATAATGTACCCAGCGACGATGGGAGCGAGGAGTCCCGTGAGGTTGGCGAGACAGTTGGTGAACGCCATCAGCACTCCGGCAAAACGCGGCGATATGTCCAAATGGTTCACCTGGAACACAAACATGTTACATTAACTGACCAGCTAATATCTATTGCGGTCTTCAGGAGCCTCTCTGAAGTTACTTTTCTACTTTTTGGACTCTCTCGGCTTGAGCTATGCTAGAATTTCTTGTTATGTAAGTATTGTTTTCATGTCAAAAGTATAGTATATATATATCTTCTACATCAGATACAGATAGTATACATCTTCTTCAATTAGGTTACATTCTTGTAGATAGCAGCGTATTCATGTATAGGTATGTTCAAAGTTCTATTCCAGTAAAGCTTTGGCAACTTTACTGCAGCTATTCCACAACACTTGTGCACGTTATCGAAGCGTTTATGTTTAAGAAAACACAATTTTTACACATAAACACTCGAAAATACACTAGTTTTGAAAAATTTAATAACGGAGTGGCGATCGCGTCCTTAGCTGTTTCCGCAAAAGCCCCCCTCTGAAGTTTGTAATGCGCACCGTTGCGTACAGTTTTTACATCCAATGAAAGGTGAGCAAAGGACATAAATAAGTACCTATGTATATAGGACCACCCTAAGGATTTATATTTTCAGAAAGTCTTTTAAATATTTTCTGACGATATGATAATAAAATGAATATAATTGTGTAAACCATAGCGAACCTCATAAAAATACGTGATGCTAACGTCTCCATAGCCTATCTACGGTGAACGTTTTCTATCAGGTGGGCCGTATGCTTGACAGATGTCACAATTAGTAGTATAAATGTATGTTATTAGTAAACTAACCTTGAAACCTGAGTAGATACCACCATTGAGACCGACCCCAACGGAAAGTATCGCGACCGTTGCAGCTGGGTTGCACCCCGTGTTGGCAGCGATGATTAAACCGACAGCTGGACCGTATTGACCTGGAACACAATAAGTACAATTCAGAATCTATATTTTGATCTGTAAAATAAGCAGGAGGCCGAGTCTACTATTGACAACCCTTAGAATAGAACCAGAATAGCTGTTTTTAGCTGTCAAAATGTTAGTAGATTATCAAAAATGCAATTGACTAGCTGCCACTGGCGCGGTACGTGTTAGTAGAATTCTATCGGCCGACCGATAAAAGTCTATTGGAGTACGATTGTGATAGTAGACTACGAAAAACTGTCATAATTGTACCAGTGGGTTTCTATTGAGCGACGATTTCTATTCTATTTTGACACGATTGAAATAGCAGACTCCGCCCCCTGTTCTTCTCGTAAATAATGTTTGCGAAACTGATAAAAAGCAGGCTAATTTGTTCGTGGTTCGAAGTACTCCATTAAATTAAAGACCGTATTTCATTTGTATAGAAAATACAGCAGACGTATACTCTGTTCATTCTAATATTAATTGTGTCATTGGCTTGGGTTATTGACATTGGGATTAAACCTAATAACAGTAAATTGAATTTTTAAAGTCAAACCGCCACAACGTGAATTTATTAAATTAATGTTATGAAATTTTAAGAGTGAGTGAGGAACACGGAATAGAGAATAACATGCTAATGCTACATTAACTGTCTTAACTAAGTATTAAATTCTTTCTGTCCTCCGTAGTGAGCAACGATTGAAAAAGAATATTTAGAAGGATATAATAGAAGGTGTAAAGAGTCAATACCCTGACTCCTTTACAGAGACTTACATAGACTACGTGAACAGGATTAAATTGCTGAAAAGGGAAAGGTCAAAAACACTTGGATAACCCGGACGTGCATGTATGAAAGGATTAAAGACTTTGTTGAAAACGAAAGCGTTATGCATGTATCGCGAAGCTTGGCGATAGTAAAAGTAAAAAGTAGATAGAATTTTTAAGATACATTTTTGATAACTCACTTCATGAAAAATATAGTAATGGTTTGACTTTAAAGAGTTCCTTTAAAGTCAAACCATTACGATATGTGTTCTGTACACTATATATGTATACTTGTTGAAAACCTTACCTATACTGTTAATGATTTTCCTGACTTGAGTGTGATTGAAACGACCGCTGGACAGCATCCAGTCGGCTACCACGGAGATGAACATTGAGAACAGCCACATACACAAGTATGGGAGAGCTGATAAAATACCATTCTGTAAAACAATAAAAATACTTAAATAACATGTTGAATAAGAAAATAGGGGTAGAAAATAATAATAATAATGTACACCAGAAATTAAACATATTACAGACATTAAGTTCTAACTTAAGTATAATGGGCGGCCTTATCGCGAACAGCAATCTCTTTCAGGCAACTAATATGTCCTCAACGTTTTATTTCGGTGTTATGTTTGTCACACTTCATCTTTTGAATGACAATGGGTGTAAAGGGTTCCGGCATATTCACCGGGGTCAAAGGAAACTCATCTTCTAGCAGTGTGTACCTTCTGACCAACGGAAGAGGCAACGACGCACGCACCTTTACGGGTTAGGAGTCTCGGACGGCCGATGATGCCGAAAAATCTAATGCCAAAGTATAGCTGCTCCTAGCAGCCTAATAAACGTTAAGCCCAGATTCCAATTTCAGGTTGGGTTTGGATACTACTGGGACCACCCTAAGATGAAACACGTTTTTACGTTAGAAGTAAAGAAGGGCTATCTAGCAACTTCAATACTAGAACCGCTGTCGCAAGTTGCGATGAACAAGACAACCCCTTCACACACTCTCATGCCACACACCTTACGACTCCCTACACTCTTCCTAATTTCCACCACCCCAGTCGTATTACACCTCACTCTTATTACACCACATATACCTCCGACACTACTACCACATACTAAGATTGAGAAAAGTCCTAGAGCATCCATTAGCCCGGCTTATCTTAGAATATTTTTACCATACCCCTCTAACCCACAATTGGTTGGTTGGAGTAAAATACCTACATTTGTAAAGTAGGTACCTATTAGAAAACAAAAATTGATGTGGAAGAGTTTTCTCCTTTTAATTTTATTGCAGTAAATTGTTAGAAAGAAGTGGTCGGTATAATTCCGTGAACCTATCTACACTCAACAAGGGCAGTGATTTAATATGGGCTCTTTTTAGGGTTAGCGCTTATTTGTTTTTTATGTGTACTTTTAATTATTTACATTATCACTGAGAAGTTTATGGAAAATCTCCAAGTAGTTTAAATATTAAGGGACTGCGGAGTTGTCCTAATTATCATCGCTATCATTCCTTTGTGCTAGTATGTTTGATGCCAGTACGAAATGAGCTTGCGCGAATAGAATTTCAGTCATGCGAATGACTGAATATGAATAATAAATCAACTTAAGAAGAGGTGTTCTTCTTCATATGTTTGATCGCCAGCTGGTTCGAGTACAATTCGTACGAAGTTGAGATGATTTTACTTTCATGCTTTCAGGTTTTGTGGCAAAGGTTTTACCTTATATACATTCACATATTCTATTCAGTAAAACCTTGTTATTTAAATATAACAAACAGTCACATCATATGCACATAAATTATATTAATTTATAAAGGGAAAGTCTGTGCTAACCCTATTATGACAGTAATTGACCGCGTCTGAACTCGTGACCTAGCTTCGTGACAAATGATTAATGTTCTCCGACGATCCCAATTATCAAAGAGATGAGACGTCTTTCATATCATTTATCTCTCAATCATAGTCAATTAACTTTCATCTTAGCACCAAGTCGCAATTGCATATTTGGAGTACCTAGGTAGTTGTGATTTAGTTATTTATTTTTCTTAGCTTTTCCGGCACTATTCCTTGTCTGTCAGTCAGGTGACGTAGGCTTAGGTCCTGAGCAGCTTGAGTCTATACTACACCTCCAATTTTTAATGAACCCTGCACATAGAAAGTAAAGCAAAAGTACTCACATCTTTAATGGAGAAGTGTAGCACTTGTCGCATGAATGTTGGCAGCTCCGTCATCAACGTTTCGTAGCCGTAGTTTTGTCCCATGTGTGCCAACATGATGGCCCAGAATGGCATTGACATCAGGATCTTGCACCACGGGATTGGTGGCGACTGAAATATCAACAAATTGTTAATTTTTATCACACTACCATCAAATCTACCATATTACTTTCAAGACTTTATGACCTTTACTTTAGCTTTAGAGGGAGTGACTTATATTTTAGAAGTAAGTGTGAATACTTACGCTAGAACCAGCGGCACCCCACAACGAACTCAAGATATATTTCTTCTCCCCCTCTGTTATACTAGGGCATTGCTCAGGGTCTTCTGACACGAAGAACAGGAAGGCGAGGCACCACACGGTACCCACGAGACCGAACACGTAGAAGATCGAAGGCCAGCCGCCGGCAAAGCCGTACGCCGAGAGGAGACCCGACAGAGGCATGGAGATTACTGTTCCGAATTGTGCACCTACAAGAAGAATTGAATATTATTGAATTTTTAATGATAATGAAACAGTTTTAGGTATTGTTGGGTAGAAATTCAGTTGGGCAACAACTTCTAAGAAGACATCTTACATAATACACCTCTGCCAACAATCTGATTGATATTGATACTCATGCAACAGGCGACCCTTAATATGAATATGCAAAATATTAGTCAGCTGACGCACTACTTGCAGTTAAGGGTGGCTTGAGCCCCGAAGATGTTGGTAGGACCCTATTGTATCCCGGCCCCTCCAAATACCATGTACATGTAATACCACAATATAAAATGAGAACTGGTGTGAAAAGTTATTACTCTACATTTGGGCCTTTGTGCAGTTTGAGCTCAGTTTTATTCATATACTGCTCATTGTGTTCATGTTGGTCAGCTGTAGATCCTTGTGCTGGCACAGGAATTATATCAAGGTAGAGAAGAATCAAAAGAACCTACCGGCATATACTGCGGCACCCATTCTGCTTCTCTCATTTGGTGGAATCCATTTTGCCAGCATGGCGTGTGTGCACGGTACGATCGGACCCTTAAAAAGAAACAGTTATCATAACAATAGTTCGCGTAGAACTTTAAAATAAATTTAGCTCGAGAATCTGCAAGTCTAATACGAACTTACCTCCCCCAAACCTTGGATGAACCGCACAAGAATAAGATACCCGAACCCTGCTTCCGCTGCAACGGGTACTAATAACCCAAAGACAGAGTTGATTAACATGCCCACGCCCAAGAAAAGTCGGGCGCCGTACCTGTGAAAAGAAGAAAGGGTTTAAATACACTAACAGGGGTGTTAACAGGACCGACTGGTACCGACTAACATTTTTAAAGTAAACTGACGTGCAAGAGTGTGGTGTAGAAGGTCATTAAGGTTGGTCGGTCCCCAGTAGCTCCCTACAACACTTTTAGTCCCACGTAACAGGTGGTGAGCCCATTGTCGTGTTGAAATGGACAGGCGCAGGCTGTGGCTACCTGCTGACGAAATTTTTCAAGCCGCCCATAAGGCCTTGTGGTACACCAGCTAACTAACGGACGAGATTATGGCGAAGAGAGAGAAATGAAACTCGAAATAAAATCTATCACCCTCAAAAAAAATTGTGTGACATGTGTGATAGCGATACTTGAGAGAGGACTACGTTCAACAGTGGACTGCAATAAGTTCTGATTTGATTGATTGGTGACTATTAGGTATAACATTTCTGGGGGAGTTCAGCTATGCAATTCACAAATCTCGGATCCAATTCCACTACTGCGCAAATGTCATTGATATTCGAGTTCTATGAATATCGATGACATTTGCGCCGTAGCGGATTTGGATCCGAGATTTGTGAATTGCATAACTGATCGGTACGACACGTGCGGGAGCGTGCAGGCAAGATCTTCTTAGTAACATAGGTAGTTAGCTCACCTCTTAGCCAAAACGCCGAAAGGTATTTGCGTGATGACGTATCCGTAGAAGAAGGAAGATAAGATGTACCCCTGCATCGTAGACGACCATTCGAACTTTCCATCTTGAAGAGAATGCTGCAACAAAAAATTATCAATTGAGAACATACATTTCAAAAATCAAAATCAAAAATCTTTATTCATGTAGGTCACAAAGTAACACTTATGAACGTCAAGATGACTGCTTCTACATTTACATTTACTGCCAGATTCGCAAAGCAATAGGTAGAGCCAGAGGAAGAACCTGGCAATAAAACTCATGGCCACTCTTTTCTAACCGCCATTTGACACAGTTTGATTAACATGATATTTGACCAATTATACAGTAAAGAAATTATACAAAAAAAAAAAACAAAATAAATGTTGAGTTCATTAAAATTACACTTAAATAGTTCCTTTGAATTTGTATGAGACTCGATACAAAGAGTGAGGTAATCTGCATTTTTACACTGGATGGCAATGTTTGCAAAGTGTTGATTTGGATAGTTTACCATCCCAGACAGAAGACGGTGACGGCCTATTTTTGATAGTTTACTATCCGCAGACGCGGACGAGAGAAAAGAGAATATAATCCAGACGCTCTGTGTCGCTGAAACTGGTTACGGAAGAGGCTTTGGCGTAGTGACCCGAAAGGTAGTTCAGTTGCCAGTTACCTACTTCCAACAAAATGCAGTCATGTCACAAATGCTCTCAGCCGCCGATCAAATTGGAAGGACTTTATTTTAAAGATGTTATAAATTACTCAAAATAACCATTTACGAGTTCGTCGGAATAGGACTGGCGGGATTTGTGATCAGCTATGCAGTTCACAAATCTCGGATCCGAATCCGCTACGGTGCAAATGTCATTGATATTCGAGTTCTATGTACATCGATGACATTTGCGCCGTAGCGGATTTGGATCCGAGATTTTTGAATTGCACAGATGATGTGGATCTATCATCTCGGCAAACGCCGAGGCGAATCCAGAAGTAGATCGATGTATATAGATTGAGTAAATAGATGGGTAGTTGTGTTGCATGTTTATGTAAGGTAGGACAACTACCCCATATAGACAGATGATCTAGAAAAGGTCGCAGGGAGAGATTGGACGATATTTAGGAGTGGTAGGCCTCTCCTAAATATAGTCATTACTTATCAGTCGCGCCTTTATCATCAAATGGGTGGCAGAGGAACACGCCAACATCACCAACAGGTGATGAGCCCATACCGTGTTTAAATGGACAGGTGTAGGTTGTGGCGACCAGCTGTTGAAAATTTTCAATCCCATAGGACCTTTAACTTGGCTTTCGAAGTCCGGAAATTCTCGTAAATGAAAATGTCACAAAGTGGTCACCCACTTGAAAACCGCAGCGAAAATTACTTAACGCAGTGATCCTTTATAAGTAGAACGTGAAGAGGGCTACAAGCGCTTCAATCAATATTTATCATCCCATTATAGTTTGCTGCAAGTAGCCCCTTCAAATTTATTCTCTAAATAAAACTCTCCGTCCTCTTATTATTCAGATGGTCGGCACACATGGTTTTGGGTCATTGGGTGCAATAGTACGTTACATACATCACCGAGTTGCGGTCCTTATTTTTAAAACGTCTGCTCAATCCATAAATTAATTATAGGTAAGTACTTACATTAGTTCCATTAGAATCCATCTCTCCACACTCGTTGTCCATCGCCTCAGCGACCACCGGCAGCGCCGTGTGGTTCACCATGGCGACTATGGCAACTGACATGTTGGTCCTCATGATGTATGCATTCGCCATGCCCAGGAACAGCATGAATGTCACCCAGTGCCGCGTTCCCAGACCACCTGTGGACAACCAGACCAAAAATTTAGAACAATATCACTAGGTATTTTTTTAGACTTTATTAGTTTCTCGTAAGACTTATTCTGGTGTACAAACAAGTAACGCGCTCTTTACTATCGTATCGAAGGAATCAGACGACTTCTAAACCGAAACCGAAACCAATCAAAATAGGAAGTGGTAGAAACGCTTAGGCCCGTAATGTTGAATTAGCAAAATGTTGAATTCCTAAAATGTTGAATCCCAAAATGTTTAATTAGCAAAATGTTAAAATTTTAATACAAAAATGTTGAATTCTCAAAATGTTGACATTCTAATACCAAAATGTTGAATTCTCAAAAAGTTGAATTTTCAAAATGTTGAACTTTAGTAAGTAACTACATGAAATTCTTAAATTCAATTGTTTTACTAAATAGACTACCTTGGTGGTGCTTCAAAATCGCCTCTATGCACGTATGAGTCGAATGCCCCGAGCCTTTGTCTATCTCCTATGGTTCCTGAATTCAAAAACCCGATTCTCAGAGGCCTATGTTTATTCGTAGATACTACGGGGTCAGTCCAATCGTACTCCGTTGTGGTTTTACCTTTGTCTTCGACGAAAAAATTAAGAATGAGTGAGAAAAAGTGGACTGTGTGAAATTTAAAGTTTTTTACCTAAGTATTATGCTTTACTAGGGCTGGTGGAACATAGTAGTAAGGTGTAGATTTCTTAGAATAGACCTATATCTGACACATTTTAATGTATACCTACCTACATATAAATAGTGTCAAAGTTACAAAAAATTTTACAGATACAAAAAATTACGCAATTTCCTCAGAAATGAAATGAATTAATGCCTTTTTATGTAAACAAGTTTGGTCTACGTAAATAGATGAAGCTTGTTCACAAAAAATAACAATCGTAACGACCTTCAGCGTAATAGGCGATAAGATAGCCATAAAACTGTTCTATTAGATTAGTTATAGATAACGTCTAGCGAATTGGCGATATAATCGATTGCTCTCGTCTCGTGACAATAGATAAGTTATAACGTTTATTGGGTTTATATTCAGGCTTGATTCACGCCATAGCGTAGCCTGAAGTAGGTTTGTTAAAACATGTTGACCCCTGCTTCGCCTGTGACATATTTCGAACCCCCGTCGCACCTATTTAATCCCGACGTTTATAAATTTTACAATAATGTATGAAAATTTGCCGGGTTTGTTGACATTTATGATAACTGCTCCGCTCTCCTGGGTAGTAGCGTGACGATAGTAGTCTTGCCTCTGGGTAGCCTAGCCTAGCCCCTGGGTAGTAGCCTTCCTCGGGCTATATCGAAAATAATTTTCAATTCGAACCATTGGTTCCTGAGATTTCAAACAAACAAACTTCAGCGTTACATATTAGCATAGATACAGGCACAAATTATTGACTCTAAATATATGTTATTTAGGAGACTGGGATATGTGAAGAGGTGCTACTAGTCCTCTCTATAATTGGTTCTTTGTGTGTCAGAATAATATGTAATACCACAGATAATCTTAATATATATAAATTACGTGTCACATTGTTTGTTCGCGATGGACTCCTAAACTACTTAACCGATTTTAATCAAATTTGCACACCGTGTGAAGTTTGATTCAACTTGAAAAATAGGCTATATATCATCACGATACTACCCTTGAAGCGCTCGTGGCCCCGCGGTCTCAGTGTTCTGTAAACGATCACTGAGTTACGCAACTTTGACTATGGCTGGTCCTCGGATGGGTGACCACTTTGTGGCATTTACATTTGCGAGCGTTTCCGTGCTTCGGAAGGTACGTTAAGCCGTTGGTCCCGGTTGCCAGTAAAATGGCAGTCGTTAAGCCTGGTTGAAGACCTTATGGGCGGCTTGAAAAATTTCAACAGCAGGTAGCCACAACCTGCGTCTGTCCATTTTCAACACGGCAATGGGCTCACCATCTATTACGTGGGACAGGAATCCACACCGTGAAAAGTGGGCATATAATATGCCTCTGCCACCCCTTCGGGGATAAGGCGTGATGGATATTTATTTATTTTATTTTACGATACTACCCTGAAGAGCTGAGCAGTAGGTACAAATTGGGCAATTTTTTCAGCATTATTGTAGAATTTATAAGCGACGGGATTAAATAGTTGCGACGGGAGTATGAACTATGCCACGGGCGAAGCCGTGGGACTCATCTAGTATAATATAATTCTTATAGTAATACCTACTTATCTATAATTATTGGATTTATCATTGAACTTATTGAAATGGTAAAAGCTGGTACTAAAAATACTTCTTAGTACATTGGACCCAGTGATGTAAATTAAACTGTAGACGGCATTAACTAAAACTTGGCAATTAAACACAGCTTCTGGAGCCAAAACGTTTATTTGTATATTTGGAGAACATTTGTAATAGGTATTTACTTTTACGGAAAACATACATACTTCAGTTGTCTAGATCTATACTAATATTATAAAGCTTAAGAGTTTGTTTGTTTGGTTGAACGCGCTAATCTCAGGAACTAATAGTCGGATTTGAAAAAATCTTTTTGTGTTAGATGGTCCATTTATTGAGGAAGGCTATAAGCCATATATCATCACGCTACTATCCCGGAGAGCGGAGCAGTAGTCATAAGTGTCGACAAATCGGGCAAACTTTTATGCAAAATTGTAGAATTTATAAGCGACAGGATTAAACAGGTGCGACGTGAGTTCAAAGTATGTCCTGTTCCTAATAATATACGTCGCGAATAAGACCCTAAATATCATAAATTATGAGTGGTCAAATTACCTAAACTGTAACAATATCCAGGGACAACCAATATATTTTTTTAAAAGTAGAAAATAATTGTGTTGTAATATATGTTTAATAATATTATTATGTTGTTATAACATACGATTAAGCTGCTTTCACTCGTCGCAACTGGTGTCACATCTCTAGATACAGTAATTTAATACTCTATTAATCACTAACTAAGAGACCCCCCCGGCTTCGCTAGTGACAATCGCGAAAGTTTAAAAACATAAATTTGACCCCTGTAGGTAAAAGTCACGAGAACGCTCACGCCTGTTTCCCAAGGAGAAAAACTTCATCACTTGTATAATTAACTAAAATAAGTTTTAGTAAAAAGACAAAGCATCGTAAAAGCGCAAGTCTCGTGATTCACAACGCAGTGCTAGTGCGAACGTTGCTTTTCGGTTGTGCAACTTGGAATGTCAAAAATGCATGAAAGTAAATTGTGTCCAGTGGAGATGCGATCACTTCGAAAACTGTGCGGTTTACCGTTGGCCGACCGAATACGTAACGAAGTGATACGCAAAATGGCGGGTTTGAATGAAAGTGTCAGCATTGAACTGGAATTGGAATTTGAGCGAATGAGTGAGGAAAGATTGATGAAGAATATCTATTGTGCGAAAGTAGAGGGTAGAAGGAGTCAGGGTAGACCGAGACTACTCAAACACGGCAAGGTCAAAAGTACTCCGATAACCAGACGTGCATGCATGTATGAAAATATTAATAAATACGCAGAAAGCGAAAGAACTATGCATGGATTGATAAGCCTGGCGATCTGTCCTCTGACTACCTCGTCAGGGAAACAGCGTGAAAATATTGATAGCAATAATGAGCAATTACTTTTGCAAAAAAAAAAAAATTATATAATGGAAAAAACACTTCGATTCGAGACAGGGATTGAACCTGTGACCTTTCCCCAACCAGGGCAATGTTCTAGCCACATGAACTACCCGAACCGTATCGAACCAAGTTGAAATTCTCCACCATAATTTAATCAGCATTTTAAGAGTTTGGCCAGAGCCATCTATCGAGCTAATGAACAACTCGATACCAATCAACAGTGTTACAACCATTTTTAAACATTGATGCAATGGACTCCACTCAGTATATTGATACATTTTTAAAGCAATTATTTTTGCTAAATTCCGGTTGGGGTAGTTTGGCTAGAACATTGCCCTGGTTAGGCAAAGGTCACAGTTTCAATCCCTGTCTCGAATCGAATTGTCTTTTTCGACTTTATTAATTAAAATAAGCGTGATAATAGGTATATAGGTATTTAGTTCAAATAACTTTTATTTGTCTTCTCTAGTTAGCTAAAATAAAGTTTAGCATGAACTGGAGAAGATATATAATAATAAAAAAATTAAAGAAATGATATATGAAATTTCTAAAGTTACAATAAACAGATTTTGTGAATGTGAATTGTGTGAAAATGAAGAATTAAAAATAAAACCCATATTCGGAACAAATAATAATACATAAATAGAAAAAAAATTCCACACAGTTTTGGAAGTCGATAAATCAGTTCGCAGTGAATTCTTTGATGTATTACGTAAAACCGTTACGAAAATAGATGCATCGTTCACCATCTTGTTTATATTTAGAAAACATAAGAAATGGTCGCATTTTCAATTCTAAACTCATCTTGCGCAGAAAACATTTCTTTATGTTATACAGTCATGCCATATTAATAGGAGTTAGGCTAGACAGTCGGACCGAGACTTACATAAATGCGGACCACGTGAGCAAATTGCTCAATAACGGAAAAGTCAAAAGTTCCTGGACACTCGACACCACTCATTCATATGATGAAGCGATTAATGAATATGCAGGAAGTGAAAGAAGTATGCATAGGATCGTGAAGCCTTGCGATGTGTCCTCTTTGACTACCCCGTCAGAGAAACAGAGTGAAGATAGTTAGTTAGTTATGTTTTTTAAACAAAATTAATAAAATTATTGACTCTTGAGATTTTAATGCCCGATTGTTTTCTTAAAGGCCTGTTGTTTCCTTGCGAATGTGGCAGTAAATGTAATGTAGATGCAATAATCTTCAATGATATTTTCATTTCATTACACACAAATTTGCTCGATAGCTCCTTATTTGCGTGGGGAAATTCTCATGGTGGCTATGCCGGACTGCATCATCACGCCTTATCCCCGAAGGGGAGGCAGAGGTATGCCTCCTGAAAAGTGGGCATATAATATGTTATATGCCCACTTTTCACCGTGTGTATTCCTGTCCCACTTAAAACGTGGTGAGCTCATTGCCGTGTTGAAATAGACAGACGCAGGTTGTGGCTACCTGCTGTTGTAAGCGCTTAAGGCTAGTTTTCGCCTTATAATATTACTCTCAAGTGTTTCTTGAGTATTGAGAAAAGTTCTGTAATACGGCCTTAAGATATTCAAGGCGAAAAATTAGAACATCTTCCCACAAATACAGTGCACATGATAACTAATAGGTATCGCTTATTCACAACGTATATTTAGTAAATTGCGTAATATAGCTATAGGCAAATGACGCGGGTTTTTTTTAGTTTATTTTTTAAATATTGCCCATTGGTTTGCGTGACGTTAATGTGTGTTGCGTGATTGTCGCTTTAGAACTTCATTTAGTTGAGTCTCAGAAAAATTAATTGCCGGTTTCAATATTCTATGTTCAGATAAACATAGATCGCTACCACAGATAAACAGTTGAATTTTTGACTTTTGTGACAGATAGTTCAATGTCCAAGGTAAATTTAACCGAAATTTTCGTAGATATGAACCGATGGTAACTATTTTGACATTATTTTAGACAATAGTAAAATATAGATAGGTTATTCAGACTGATCGTAAGACTACCAACCTATCGCGTCGTTTCTTCTCTTCGTCTGAGTGTATTGTTGTTTAGTTGCACAGTTGCTTCCAAGCCCTACCTGGATTTGGAGATTGAGTTCCAGTTTTATTTGATAGCCAGGAGCAGTTAGCTCTTTTCATTTTAAGCATTTTTGAAGCGACTGTCGCCTTTTTATCTACCAACCCCGTAAGGTCGCCTGCATCGTGGCCTCGTATTTTAGTCAGCAGGCACCGCTAACAGGTGAGGTAACTATTACAGATAAATTATACCCAGACAGCAGAAATCAACTTACTTATCACACAAAGAGATTTTAGTAATCAGGTCACGTGCTCTAATCACAAGACAAATAGCATATATAACATCATCATCACCTAGTTGCATCTCGCGACGCCCGGTCCACTCCACTCCACTCCCGTACGGTTGTCGGCATCACTTGTAGTGAGACCATTGGCACGCATATCATCTCTTACGACCTTGTAATGTGTCTATCTAAACGCATGTTATGATCTGGCTTAGAATTATTTCTATAACAAGCCGCGAGCAGGAGACGAAGACCAAAAAAGATGTAGCAGAGAGGTGAAGGACGTGCGTGAAAAGGTTGCCAAGTTGCCAATGACTGCGAAGTCTAGAGAGAATGAGAAAAGTAGGAAAGCGGACCACGGACTCCGAAACGAGGGCTTCGAATGTAACCGGAATTAACGGTAGTATGATGATGATAACGTATTAATGCTATTATACTATTCAGCTATACACCACTATTGTCAATGATATCTGAATACCTCAGATAAATGGCCTTCAACGTGGGATTATTGCAGATTAAAGTAATTTTATGTCTGTGGTCGAGTTGAGTGTATAGTTTGTGGTTAAACTATATTAACAAGCGCACTATAGGTATGTGGAGTGATTTATGTTTGTTGACAGATTCTATTTAGGGTTCCGTACCCATAGTTGTTATTAAAGACTCCGCTGTCCACCTATTACGTTGGACAGGAATCCACACGGTAAAAAGTAGGCATATAATATGCCTCTGCCACACCTTCGGGGATAAGGCGTGATGGATATTTATTTATTTATTTTGACTCCGCTGTCCGTCCGTCAGTCTGTCGGCAGGCCATAGGTATCTCAGAAACCGTGATAGTATTTTTTTGTTGACGCGGAACGTTTACGCGCTGGTATTTATGCTTATTTTTATTATGGGGGCAGCAGGAACTGTGTGTGGGACTCCCGGCCCTCTGGGGGGCGTCCTACCAAATATACCCAGCGGGCTATTCACCGCAGACCGGCTAAGGTAATGCCCCAGTATGAGGCTCTCCTCCGGGGGAACCGTGATAGTTAGACAGTTGAAGTTATCACAGATGATGATGCAATTCTGTTGCCGCTATAACATTAAATACCAAAAACAAAATAAAATAAATATTTAAGTAAAGCTCCCATACATGAACTTTTTTTTTTTTTTTTTTTTTTTTTTTCGTTTTTATAGATACTGGTACGGAACCGTTCATGCGCTAGTACGACTCGCACTTGACTGGTTTTTTTTGAAACTACAGAGGCGACCTATGGCCAACTCTAAATTTCTTTGTACTTTGCTACAACAGTCAGCAGAATATGTTATTGTCACAAGTCGGAACGTGATCCACAAAGAAAAAATTAAAGCATCTTTATGTTGTTAATTTATGTACTCGCATATTAAATCGCCTAGTAGACAAATTACAAAATGCCTTTCGGGCAAAAATAGAACTACTTAATAAAACCATTCACATATTATCAACCACGCCTGTATCCTGGTGGCGGAGGCATATTATACCTACGACCACGTTTCACAGTGTGTATTTTGGGTGGGGAGCCCATTGCCGTGTTGAAATAAGCTTTTAAGCTTTCAAGGCCTTCAATTTGGCTTATCGTCTGCCATGTTACGGGCAACCGGGACCACCGGCTTAACGTGCTTTCCGAAGCATGAAAAGGTAGGACATAATGATAAAGATATACTTTACAGTATACACATCGCATGTTGAAGAGTAACATTAGATTTTGATCAGATGCTAACATTGTTTATTCTAAACTAAAACCTTCAATGAACTTTAAAGAGCTATTGATAGCAAAAAATTAAGCTATAAAGACTGGACGAAGAAGTTGCTTTTCTTTGAAGTCCAACTTTTCTATTTTTGGGCAGTCGTTTAGAAATAAAATAAATAAGACGCAAGAAAACCCGCAGGGATATGCTAGCATGCTTCCTAATAGCTAAATAGTTAATGCGATTACAACATTGTTGGACACTTTTTTTACAATATCAGAAAACTGAAAACAGGATACCAATTCGAGCAAACAGTCTAGAGCTAATTTGTAATTCACGTCGCATTGTGAGCGTGTCTAAGGGCCGTATTCCAGAACGTTTCTCAATACTTAATTGACGCTTGAGAGTAGATTTTATAAGGCAAAAACTAGCCTCAAACGTTGATTGAGTATAGAGAAACGTTCTAGAATACGGACCTAAAAGTTGTATTATCCGATACGCGATAACATCCCTCCCACTTATGATAATAGATTTCCTCCCTTGTGATGTCATTTCAAGTGGGAGGGAAGACAGTTATGACGCAACAAGTAAACAAACCAGCGGCAGCGACTTACCGGCATTACGAGGACGCTGATCCTCCACACCTGGCTGTTCCCAAACCAGGACATGAGCACCACGAGTTCGCGAAACCATATTTACAAAAGTGCACAAAACCGAAAATAATATCTAAATTACTTAAAAAAAAACTTAACAAAGTCCGCTCAACTTAATTATCACTTAAGTGACATTGGTGAGTGAGTCGAGGTTAAGTGACTTGTGGTTATGGAGATACATCGCGAGGGTTGAAGATCTATAGAAGGCACAAGGCTCTACTGAAGCTGAAACCGAATGGTGACTGACTGCCGGCGATGCAGTTCTGCTTGAACGCGGCGCGGCTGTAAATATAGTAGGGGGAATGTAGCGGCATGGTGGAAAGAGGGGGGAGAGGGGCAGGGAAGGTGACGGACGCACACGCTCACATCATGCGATGACGTATTCCACCGGCTAAATGTTTGTACTGAAAAACTGAAGATCTGAAAGTAATTAAATCCAGAAATGGACGGTAAAAACAGAAAAAGTTCAACAACGATGCCAAAATCGATAGTTTTGACTGAGTAATTTACTAAAACTCAGATCTTTACACGCCTACATACTCGTAGTATTTGCAGATGAATATACTTAAATTAATTTATACAAAAACTACTTTTGTTTATAATTAAGAGTTTAAAAATATCTTGTTATGCCTGCCTGATACTATAATTCTATTAATTCTATTAATACTTACGTAGGATGATGAAATTCCTATTTTGACATTTTACTGGAATACTCTGACAAGATCATTGGAGTAATTGAGCATATCTACAGAATGAAATTCCTATCAGAATGTACTGTAATCTGGTAGTTATGCTGCGGCTAAATCTAACGATGCTATAGAATCTATTCTCACGACACCTGTCTCGTCTCGAATCAAATTGTCTTTTTTAACTTTATGAAATTTATGAGAATCTATTCTCTTTTATAAATCGAATTCATCTTGATTAGCTTTAAATTTCTATCGTAATGCAGTATAAAAAAAGTTAATAGGCAATTTTCACTTGCATGGATAGATTAAGGCGATCTGTCATCTCTGACTACCCCGTCATTAGAGCGTAAAGATAACTTAACTTAAAAAACTACCAATGGGACCACGGTTAAATGTTTTTTAGCGTCAATCGTCCTATCAATGGGGCCTATACCATGGAACCACGGAAAGGAAGGGGTGTGCCGCCCTTTCTAATATTGTGCTTGAAAAATTTTACCAAAGTAAAATAACAAAATAACTAAGTGCATAAATGCACGTGCCTCTTCAATCGTTCCGTTAATGTAATTAAATTTCAGCGTTTTAAAGACCAATAAATGTAAGAGCTCGTCAAACGACGCCGCAGTCAATTGTAATGAGCTTATGACTCACGAGGAAAACCCGTTATTGTACGTTTGAAGCCCGCGTTCTTTTATGTCAAACAGTCTACAGATGTGGTCTATCAGGGGGCCGAGTCTGCTATTTTAATCGTGTCAAAATCGTCAAAATATAATCGAAATCGTCGCTCAATAAAAAGTCAGAGGTACAAATTTGACAATTTCCGTTGTCTTTCGCACTTCAATAGACTTCTATCGGTCGGCCGATAGAATTCTACTAACACGTACCGCGCCAGTGGTCGCTAGTCAGTAACATTTTTGATAGTCTAAGTACTAACATTTTGACAGCGATTCTGGTTCTATTCTACGGCTTGTCAATAGTAGACTCGGCCCCCTGAACTACAAATAAATAAAATTTAAGTGTCTGATTGGTAAATCTAAATTATCAGTTTTTTACTAAATGCATACCTACCTATGTGAAAGTAAATACCTACGGTACTCAACTAAATAAACAATTTTCTTTTTGAATTTTTCTTCTGTCTGTCTTTTTAGAGGCTAATAACATTGAGTTAATATTACTTTCCGCTCTGGAGCGTGGCCATTTTTTATTATCAATCAATTGCAGAAGGCGTTATTCGTAAGTATTATGACCAATGGCTTTTGCCTGAGGCGATATTTTTTTTATTTCGTCATAATAAATATTTTACTGCCTAGGAGGTGCAGTGGTAGTGGTGGTGTGCGACTGCCACACGCTGTGGTCCCAGGTTCGATTGCCGAGTCGGAACAACGGTTTTGGAGTTTGGGCATTCCTGTAGGTATGTATTTAAAAATATTTGAGTACATGATTGTCGATAGTACTGCTATTAATTGCAAAAGTGTTTTGATTCATTATGGGGTTTATACCGTTCGTAATTCGAATTGTGAACGGCCGGCCAATGCCGTTTAGCCTTAGGCGAATTTGTATTTTTTTTCTCTTTCTTCTTGGGCTTTCTCGATTTGAGGATTTTGCCAAACTCATGCAGGTATTTTTCACCTTATCATATTAATTAAAATTAAACTAGGTACCTAGGAAATAAAAAGTAAGGCACTATTGGCTTTCACACTCTACAAACATGATAACAAAGGATAACTGATAACTCACACTCACTGGTACACTACACCTGTCTTACTGGGCCCCAGTTCTCGATCTTGAAAACAAAGCCGGTGAAATGAATGAATGAATGATTGATTTATTCAAATGAAATGAGAAATGTCTTTTGTGTCTTGTTTCGTCGTTTCTAAATATAAAACAAATGACATTTTAACAGCAAATTCCCGACTGTCGGCGCTTTCAAGTCGTATGGTCGAGAATTGGGCCCCTGATGTGCCTTCTATCACCAGGATCTGCAGTAATTATTGAGCACGCCCAGCGGTTTTACCTACCCGCCTAGTTTTCGAACCCACGGGAATACGGGGATAAAATGTAAATAGTTAAGTTACTCCTTATAACATCAGCTATCTGCCAGTGAAAGTCCCGTTAAAATTGGAGCAGCCGTTTCAGCCGAAAGAAACAGACAGAGAAAGAAAAGACAGAGAGAGAAAATTTTAAATAAGTAAATGATTTTTTAAAGTAGGTAAGTACTGTACTTTTGCATACATTTAGTGAAAGGCTGTTTTGGAATTATAAACAGACACATCAATTTTAAATAGCTAATATGTTACCTGTGATAGCTGTATGGGTATAGATTGTGATTTCACGAATTTGAAATATACCTTACAGAGACATCTACCGAGGTTCTAGTTGTACTAATTTAATGTTTGAATAAAGCGCCATCTATGATAATTAAAAAATAAAATCTGAAAACTTGAAGTATTAGAAACAATATCGACTTCTATACTTCTCTCATAGAGGGCGTTACAAGCTTCGAAATTTCTTATTTCTGTTCTCGTAATCTAATAATTTCGTAGGGTAAGTTCGCCTGTTCGCGTCCACTTAGTGGAGTTGGTAGGTTTGAGCAAGAAAATAAAAATGTTAGAGTAGTAATTTCAAATGAAAAATGGATTTCACATATTCTGTGTCAGTCCTGTGAAATTTATTTTACAGTTATGGACAAACCGTTTGATATATTATTAAATAAATAGACTAATAGCCAAAACATATGATTTTCCCATTTTGCGTCCATAAAATCCAGATTGCGACCACCTGGTGTCGGTATAGTGGACGCAAAGAGGCTATTACAATGTGTATGTTAATAATGACGGAATCAATATAAAACACATAATGTTTGTCATGATTTGTCATATAATAAAACCCACCAGAAGGCGTCCATTGCGGACGCAATGTGGCTAATGTATAAATTTGGTGGTGCTGTACGCGTCCAGCGTTATTTTAACTGTTAATCAAATAAAATTTGAGCACAAACATCATTACTTTATTATATGGTTCATAGTTAAGGTTTAGAAATGATAATGAATCCCGAATTTGAAATAAAGCCATTAAAACGTTCCCGTGAAACGCGCTGCTGCTCACTAATTTTTTTACAAAAAATATTACGATTGCAAGTATTTGTATTATACAAGATTTTAGTTTATTTTTTACATAATTTACATTATGGTAGCACAAAGCTTTTATTTATATGCATATACCTACCACATATCTAAACTTTAATAGAAATACCGTTATTTTTTTTTTAGTGGCGCGGTATGGTTATTTCCCACTGTTTTCGAGGAGTGGCCCATCTTTTGGACGCGAACTGGGCGGTGGACGCGAATTTACATTAATATGTCATACATTACCCTAATCTGGCTAGTAATGTTTTTTGAAATTTTCAAAACAATTACCGCAACGCCTATATAAAATAATTTGTGTAAATTGTTAGGTGCTAATGTTTTTAGAAAATGATTTGAAAGACGTTACTAACATGGAAATACCGTTAAATGATTCAAGTTAAATATTAATTTTTGCCATTTTAACACTAAAACTAATGAATTCCATATTTTTCAAAGTAATTTGTAATAATTATAAGTTAACTACATAATAATGTTTATCGATTAAGTTAATGACTAGAATAAAACCCAGTCATGCGTGGATTTTCCTAAACGACGATGGCAGCTTAAATTTACCTGTAGGTCGTTAAAACAACATCGCATTATTTATTATAAACAAGTTAACGCCCGCGGCTTCGCCCGCGTAGAAAATTTTCCCATTCCCGTTTCCCACAGGAACTTGTTCCCAGGATAAAAAGTAGCCTATGTGTTATTCCGATGTATAATCTATATTGTTGTAAGGTTTTATTAAAATCCGTTCAGTAGTTTTTACGTGAAAGAGTAACAAACATCCATACAAACTTTCATACAGCTTCGCCCGTGGAATATTTCGACCTCCCGTCGCACCTATTTAATCCCGACGCTTGTAAATTCTACAATGATGCATAAAAATTTGCCCGATTTGTCGACATTTATGACTACTGCTCTGCTCCCCAGTGTAGTAGCGTAATGATATATAGCCTATAGCCTTCCTCGATGAATCTACCACTAAAAGTATTTATTACTGCCACCAGTAGTTCCTGAGATTAGCGCTTTCAACCAAACAAACACACAAACAAACTCTTCAGCTTTATAATATTAGTATAGATTAAGATGATAACGTCATGTAACTAGACATTGAAAGAGTAATTTCTAGTTGGCATAGCTATAATATTTACTTTTACACCACTGAGGAAGCAGACAAGCATACGGCCCAGCTGATGGAAAGTGGCCACCGTAGCCTATGAACGTTTGCAATACCTCAGCTGCAGCACTCGCGCTGCCGACCCTGTAAAAACCTAAAAACCCTTTTGAAGAACTAAAAAAGACTATTCTACTAACATTATAAACGCGAAAGTTTGTAAGAATGGATGTTTGTTACTCTTTCACGCAAAATCTACTGAATGGATTTTGATGAAACTTAACAATAATATAGCTTACACATCAGACTAACACATAGGCTACTTTTTATCCCGGGTCCAAGTTCCTGTGGAAAAAGGGAACGGGAATACTTCACCACGCGTGCGTAGCCGCGGGCGTCAACTAGTATAAAATAAACCCTCGATTTGATGCTTTTAGATTACATTAGGAGGGACTTTCTTGAACCGTGAACCTTGATCTATTTTTAACGTGTCATATCCTTATGGTCATGGACATCGTCGCAAGTTAGCGCAATTGGCGATCTTTACGTTAATAAGTATCACTTGTGACCTACCTACATGAATAAAGACATAAATCATTTCGTTGGAATTACTGACTTTACTTTACTTACCGCACAATGTCTTCTCTCTGCCTGTGTGGTCGAAGACCCGGGTACTATAGTGTCCATAGTAGAGGTTGTCCCCAGGACTCCAAAGGCATGACCAGTCTAGTGACTCCAACTCATTGAGGTGGTCGTCTCCAGCAAAGTAACGCGGAGAAACACAATGCGACCTAGGAGGCACGTCTGCTATTTCAATCGTATCGAAACAGAATCGAAATCGTCGCTAAATAGAAAGCCACTGGTACAATTTTGACAGTTTCTCGTAGTCTACTATTACAATCGTACTCCAATAGAATACCGTTTGGCTGATAGAATTCTACTAGCACGTACCGCGCCAGTGGCCGCTAATCAGTTGCATGCTCTCACTAAAATTTTGACAGCTAAGAACTCTTGCCGACTAAAACCACACGGTGCCCTTCCATTTGTCTATGGCCAGGAGTCCCGGGTAAGTCCTCGGGAGGATAGTCCCAGGGCTCCCAGCAGACACTCGGCCCCCGTCCTACCCTAGAACTGCTTCTACTACGCCAAAAGGTCAACTCAAACCCTTGCTCTCAGGTCTGGAAAAGGTACCTACTAACCTTTAGAGATAACTAAGTGATAATAAACAGTCAACTTTGCATAAACATCTGAACGAAACGGCTTTATTTCTTAGAAAATGATTTGAAATGAATGCAAATTTAATGTTCTATTGATGTTGTGTGACCTGTTTTTGTATGGCTTTGCAAAATGGAATTTAAATTAAGTAGGTACTTAAGACTATATTATGTCTTCGCTATTATATACTTTTGTTTATAAAAGAGGAAAATGGCTTGACGTTTATGACATCATTTAAAAAAATAACATGATAATATTTCCAATTGGATTTCCGTACTCTTTTCTATACGTGTGGAAATTCATGCGGGTTTCTCCCTCTAGGGATTAAAGTTAAGATGACGATGTCGCGATGTATACTTTTATACAGTTCAATAAAAATTTAATGTCTGTTTGTAATACCGAATTAACAACTTTTTACTCAATGCATATGAAAGGAAATACCTACGTTACTAACTTAAAAAGTAGATTTAAAAAAATATTTTCTGTCTGTCTATTTTTCGGCTAATCTCTGAAACGGTTGAACCGATTTTAACGGGACTTTCACTGGCAGATAGCTGATGTTATAAAGAGTAACTTTTATCCCCGTATTCCCACGGGAACTGCTACTACGCGGGTGAAACCACGGTTAGTTCGCTAGTATTGTGTATGACAAAGGACCATTATATTGCAACGTGATTGAATAATGAGCTCCTGGCCCCGTCTCATTGTAGGTCCGGATGTCACCATTTTGAATCACACCACGCCCCGAGTTGGCGTGCAGTTGGCAAATTATCTCGGCTAACTAGTACACGAAATAGAATAATATCTACGTATGTGAGATGACTAAGGATATCACTAGTTTAGCCTCGCGGATTCGCCCGTGACATACTTCCGTGACTAGCTTCTATCTCACTTATTTAATCCTGTCGTTTATAAATTTCAAAATAATGTATGAAAATTTGCCCGTTTTGTTGACATTTATGATTGCTGCTTCGCTTCACAGGGTAGTAGCGTAATAATATCTTAATATGTATATATAATTTACGTGTCACGTTGTTTGTCCGCGGTGGACTCCTAAACTTCCTAACCGATTTTAATCAAATTTGCACACCGTGTGCAGTTTGATCCAACTTAAAAGATAGGATATATATCATCACGCTACTACCCTGGGAGCGGAGCAGTAGTCATAAATGTCGACAAATCGGGCAAATTTGTAGAATTTATAAGCGACGGGATTAAACAGGTGCGCCGGGAGCCAGTTCGAACTATGCCACGGGCGAAGCCGGCGGGGTCATCTAGTATATTATAACTCTTCAGCTTTATATATAGTATTGATTTTAGACTACGTCTATATAGAAGCGCTATATACTTAGAAGCGCTCGAAGCCCCGTTAGCTCAGTGTTCTGTAAACGATCACTGCGTTAAGCAACTTTTGCTGTGGCTGGTTTATGGGTGACCGCTGTGTGGCATCATTTCCATTTACGAGCGTTTCCGTGTTTCAGAAGGCACGTTAAGCCCAGTTGGTTCCGTTTTAACACGGCAATGGGCGCACCATCTATTACGTTGGACAAAAATGCCCACGGTGAAAGTGGAAGGATAATATACCTCAGCCACCGCTTCGGGGATAAAGGCGTCATTGATAAAAATCTATAAACTTCTACATCGAATACACTTTATAGTTTGACTACGACCGCTGTTCCGCTCACTGCGTGCAATTTTGTACGCAGTGAGCGGTACAGCGGTCGTGCATGGTCAAACTATATCTGTGGCTATTTTGGTTTGGTTCCCGAAGGGGAGAACTTTTGCTTAACGCTTTGATTATCATTGTTTACTTTACAATGCATATTAATTCTGTGTCATTAGAAAAGAGATATTAATTCTATTAACCTCATTTGTAAACAAGTTAACAGGTACAAACAGCAGAGACATACTTTACAATTCATATAGCTACCTACTATCTATCTACAGTAGAGTAGGCAACTATCTAACTATACTATAAGTCTAACCAGTTGTTTCCAAACCCTACCAGGATTTGGAGCCCGAGGTCATCTTTTATTTAGCCGCTAGGAGCAACTATCGCTTTGATATTTTTATACCACTGAGGTGGCAGATAAGCGTACGGCCCACCTAATGGAAAGTGGTCACCGTAGCCTATGGACGTTTGCATCACCAGAGATGCAGCACTCTCGCTGCCAAGTTTCGGCATTGTTGGAAATTACAAAGGGCGCTAATGAGTCGTTGCCTCCTCCGTTAGTCAGCATGTGACGTCATGGCTACCTGTGGTCCAGCGTGCGAGCCAGGAGCGATGCCTTGCCCTCGCGACCTTACGTCCTCCGCAGCGCTATACATAACGGGCCGCACGGCGGTCCTCGACCCTTCTCTGCTGCAGCTACTCAACAAGGTGACGTCTCCCACTTTAACTTGGGACGCGTCTCAACGATCACGCCTACCGAACCCACCCCTCTTCTATTATTAATTTAGCTTACTAAATTTCTAAATTCTTACCTTCTTCTCATTGCTTTGTATAACGCTTGATTTGCCAAATAAATGCTTGTACTTGCAAATGCATCTTTCCTTCATATTTGTTCATAAGTCACCCTAAATTCACCCCCAGCCTACCCCCTTAACGTCACAAGCAGTAGCTGATGTTGCTTGGGCTCCGAAGTTCTTGAAGGGGAACTATAGTATAGTTAAAAGTACAGCGGTCAATTTAATTGAACTCTTCTTCTCGATTCCGAACAACACGTGCGCCACAGAGGTGCCACTCTCAAACATAGGATGGATCTTCTCCTAGACCGAACGATTCCAAAAGTCTTTGCTCTACTATACCTTTGTAAGTAGCTTGCCAAAGAACTCCTGCCATAAGAAATTGTTAAATTTAACGTCATGACACGTCTTTCAGCTCCAATAACAGACACAGAATGAGGTTAGTCCGAGGTCAATGAACGCAGTTGGGGGCTATATGTTTAAAAAGATGAATTGGTTCCTGATGGTGGAGTGGAGGGTGTCGATCATGTACAGCTACTTTAATTTGAATGTTATCGCTTGTTTTAAAAATCATCTAAATTGGTTCACTCACAAAACAGTTTTGAGGTACCTAACACAAATAAAAAATACAGATGAATTGAATACCTCTTTCTTAGTATGAAGTTCGGAAAGAGGTTATGCCGTATTTTCAATAATATTATTTAAGCTATTAAAATGTGGCCTAAAATAGGTATCTTGAATCAGAAACTTGGTCATAAATTAACGGCATCTAGAAGCCTCTGCCTATCCCCAGGGTAAAGAGGTCTAAATTAATGACTGTATGTTAGGCGTAGGTTGTTCACATTATGACTACAAAAAAGCGGCAAAGTGCGAGTCGAACTCGCCCATGAAGAGTTCCGTAGCAGCAAGTAACATCATATAAAAGTTCTTGTATCTATATTTGAGTTGAGTGAATGAAAGGTAAATTGCGGTTTACAATTTATGATGTATTTAATAAAATACTACTAACTAGATCTCGTTCAATCCAATATTAGGTGAAAGTTTGCATGGGAACGTACATCATCCATTTTTATCATTTTCTTATTGTAGAAGTTACAGTGGGGGGGGGGGGGGGGGGGGGGGGGGGGGGGGGTTACATTTCACGACTTTGGAAGTGTCTCTCGCGCAAACTAATCGGTTTAGATAAAAATTATATTAGAAACCTTAATATCATTTTTGAAGACCTATCGATAGATGGGTATGTATTTGGTTTGATGAAAAAAGAATTTTTGAGTTTCAGTTCTAAGTATGGGGAGCCCCCAAAATTGACTGCTTATTTTTCAATTTTTGTGTGAAAATCTTAATACGGTTCACAGAATACATCTACTTACCAAGTTTCAACAGTATCGTTCTTGTAGTTTCGGAAAAAAGTGACCTACGGACGGACAGACAGATAGACAGACAGGCAGACATGATACGATCACATGGTTCCGTTTTTCGCCATTTAGCTACGGAACCCTAAAAAGGAACATTCAAATTACTAACACCGTTTTATATAATTGTAATCGTTATAAATATGTATGCAGATCATAAACTCTAACGGGCGCACACGTGGGTAAATATCAATGGGCTATGATTTTACCGTAGGTACATATGACAATGTCAAGGCATTCACTCATGAAAGCATTGACATTCAAATCAAGCTATGATCGCTTTATGACCTAGAATGCAACGGCATACTCTAAATGTCACCCCATTGTACAAGTATGATCGCAAACTTGATTTAAATAGTAAAATGGAAAGGACAAATGTACTCGGTTACCCAGACGTGTATGTATGAAGCGATTATTGAATCTGCATGAAGCGAAAGAAGTATGCATGGATCGCCAGCCTGGCGATCTGTTCTCTCTGGCTACCCCATCAGGGACACAGCCTGAAGATAGTTAATTAGTTAGAATATATTATTTCAACTGACTGCCCCGGTGGCGTGGAGGTATAAGACTGGCTTCCGGAGGTGTCCGGTGCGAATCTCGGATCGGAATAAATATTTGTGTAACTTGCAAATGTTTATTTCTGAATTTGGATGTTTCCCATCCATATAAAGAAACATATAAGTATGTGTAAGTATCAGCTGTTTAGATACCTCTCGCAGCTCCATTTAGTTCAAATTAAGCTAAATAATTATATGTCGCGAATAAGTGCCTAGGTACATGTTTAAGATTCTATCTATATTTAGATAAGTTTGTATTTAAGATGTGTAGGAAAATCTGCTGACAGATAGTTTCGCAACATTTAATATGTAGCCGTGAAAATTCATTCAGTTTATTGAAATCTCGCGTCATAATTATGTAACTCACTTTATCATTATCATATGCCGGCCAATTTTAAGTCACAAGGCCAGGTGATCTCCGAAGCGTAAAATTGTCATTATATATCTGAAATAGAGGTATAAGCATAGCATGGTTTATCTAACAGCAATAGCCATTGTCATCTATACTAATAAAACCGAAGAGTTTGTTTATTTGGTTGAATCGCTAATCTGAGGATGTGCTGGTTCGATTTGAAAAAATATTTCTGTATTGGATAGCTTATTTATCAAAAAAGGCTATATCCCATCACGCTATATCCCAAGAGAGCGGAGTAGTCATGATAAATGTTAACAAATCGGGTAAATTTTCATATATTATTATGCCACGGGGGTTCGAGGTATGTCTCGGCCGAAGCCGCAGGGCTCGTAGTGAATATTGAGTTCCCAATCTCATCCAACACATATAAAAGGGGGAAAGTATGCAAACAACGCACATATTGTTTCTATTGGCAGGTTTATACATTTACATTCCAAGGGTGCTAAGCTCACCACGAGACCAATAGTACTGAATAAATAAATTTATCGTTGGGACAACTCACAAAACGCCATCTGATTCCAAACTAAGCAGAGCTTGTACATGACAATTTTTGTTATTATAATTGATGTTATTCCAAATAACTGATAAGCATACTTATATATTTCTAAATACATATCTACATTTTATATATGAATAGCACCCAGACACAGAAACCATCGTGTTCATCACAAAGTTTTATCCTGGAATCGAACCCTCTTGCGTAGCAGTCGAATACACTCCCACCGCGCCACAGATATAAAAATATAAATAAAAAATGTCTTTATTTTGCATAGACCATTTCAACGGCGCTTACAAAATGTCATACACTAAAACTAAAGAAAAAAAATGTATATTTAAAGTGACCACCGGTTCGGAACGCGGCCCACCTGAGAAGAACCGGCAAGAAACTTAGGAAGGTTTTTTTTTGATGGCCTATTTACAATTTAATATATTATGACTATAATATTTTATTTGCCAGCAGATCATTTCCAGGCATCCCTGTCCTGTAAATAGTCTTGAATAGAGTAATAACCTTTTTCACAAAGCTTTCTTTTAATAAACTTTTTAAAATTATTTAATGGGAAATTTCTCAGGTCACAGGGAAGCTTGTTGTAGGCGAAATATAATGATATAATTGACCACTAGGCTGAAAATATGGGCACAGTTGGTTGAAGTAGTGGAGACAAAAGGATTCAAAAATCCCATGGGACCCATCAGTGCAACTTTCCAATGTGGTTGAATTGGAAAGTTCCACTGATCAGTCATGAACCGTTATTTTGTTCCCATTGTTTCTAACAAAACGTTTCGTCTATAAAATAGTGCTTTTTCACAAAGAGAATCTATCACCTATTTCTATTTTTCAAAATGGCGTACCGCAATGTAAATCGTAAATTGTGCGTTTGCAAAGTACCTATATATATTACAACAAGATAATACCCACACGAATGTTATAGTGATATTCTGTCTATTTCTAAAATAAATCAAAAGTATTGTAACTTCAAACATTATCTTATCTTTCATGGTTATATCTCAGGAAGTTATGTTACATTTTGTCTAAAACAAATGTGAAATAACTAGGTTTGACACCTAGTTATTTCACATAATTACACAATATTTTTTTATCTATGTCACGCAACACGAGCCTCATGTCAAATATAGCGATAGCGAAGCTCATAAATTGATTCTACCCATATGACTTCTTCCTTGTACTCCTACAATTTTCTCCTACTTACTAGTAGCACGAGGACATATATTATGTCCGGATGCTCCTACTCAAAAGAAATGATGTAGTGCCACCGAATTATGAAAAAAAGTAGTCCTACTAAAATGTAAGTATTTAAGATTTGTTAAAGTATGTAGGTAGTTGTCAATAATAAATATTGACTATTTACAAAAATGACAAAATAGGTACATAATGGTAGTTACTTAAAAATTTAATAATACAAATTAAATTTGAATAAAATTAAAATAATAATATTGACATCTAGATTATAAAAATGTAATCAAATTATAAGAAAGTAAAAACTTATTTTGAACAAGACATTTTGCGAATGGAACGAATTGTTGAAAATTGACCTTTTTAGGCTAAACTGCTTGAGACCTTTTGAAGTAGGAATCTCATGAGACGACTTGAACGCTGGAGTGGATGATCAGACTGCACCGGTTTCTGTTCCAAGACATTATATTTTGACATTGGCTTTTTAATATTTTGTAATTGTTCCATGTTGTATTTTTTAAACTTCGTAATTTTTCTATGTTTACATTTTTATATTGTAATTGTAAACATTTTTATGTTTCGTCATTTTTAATTTTAGACCTGAGTCGCCAATCCCGTTAGAACTCGTACATGACACAGCATAAGCACAGTTAGTTTTTGCTGCAAAACAGTCTTGAGGGTGCTTCGTGTGTAGGCGAAACACGTGTTAATTTAATGTCACGTTGTAAATCGGAGTATTGCACAGAATTACGGAGTAACGCAGCCATTTTAATATTGGTAGTTTCTGGGACGTTATTTCATGTTTTATTTAAAAACAAACAGTAAAAAAATAATAGGTCAAGCTAAGCCATCTAAACCGTAAACAAGCTTTATGAGTTTATGCGTCTTTAAACCACATTCTAAATTTCTAATAGAAGTGACAAACAAAGGCTCGAGATCTGATTCTTCCGTTTTTTTTAATGGAAGGTATAGTCAGTATTCCCGCGAACTCGCAACCGTTGACTATTTAAGCGGTACCTACACAACATTAAAATATGACAATGCCTCAAGTCGTGTTCCGGTACTTCCAATGCAAAGCTCTCGGTGAGGGCTCTCGGCTGCTGCTGGCGTACGGCGGCCAGGAGTTCGAAGATGTACGTGTCAATCAGGAACAGTGGCAAGAGTACAAACCAAAGACACTCTTTGGTCAATTACCAGAGCTCGTGATCGACGGCAAGCAGTACGCGCAGAGCCTCTCTATCTGTCGGTACCTGGGCAAGAAGTACGGAGTTGCCGGTGATAATATCGAGGAGGATTTCGAGATTGACCAGAATGTGGACTTCTTGAATGATATCCGCGCCAAGGCCGCTGCAGTCCACTACGAGGCTGACGAGGAGATCAAAGCCAAGAAACACGAAGAAGCTATCAAGAACGTGTACCCTGTACTCCTGGATAAGCTCAACGCACTTATTGTCAAGAACAATGGACACATTGCTCTCGGAAAGCTCACATGGGGAGACTTTGTGTTCACGGGACTGTTCGACTACCTGAAGGCTATGCTCCAAATGCCAGATCTTGAAGAAAAGTACCCCGCTTTCAAGACTGTCATAGACAACGTATACGCCAACGCCAAAGTCAAGGCATACGCCGATGCCGCACCTGCGTCCGTCTACGGATTTTAAAAAACAACTTGGTTACACTATGGTGCGCTTAGAGAGTAAAGAGTGAATATTATATTCTTATAATTTCTATGTTACTGTCATTACGTAATTTTAAGGATGTCAAAATAAAATACCTGTAATTAAAAATTGGAGGTTGTTGAATACCATTGTAGACAAAGGGTATATAAGTTTGAGTTTGTGATTAAAACTGCGTTTCTTAAGTTTTTCTTGAAAAATACTACACTACTTACTAGCATTTCAACAGGTGAAGTAATTAACTTAACGTCTACAGTACCGGGTTCTTTATAAGGGGTCTTAGAAGTTTTATAAAGGGTTGGCAGCGCGAGTGCTGCACCTCTGGTGTTTAAAACGTCTATAGGCTACGGTGCCCATTTTCTATCAGGTGGGCCGTTAGGCTTGACTGCCACCTCAGTGGTAAATAAAAAAAATCCTAATATTTAAAAGAATGAATGGAACGAATAAATTTGTTTCCCTATATCTACCTCATATAAATGTAAGCTTTGATACTTTATTGCTTACTTACCTACAAGTTAATACCTGCGGCTCATCACAACTTGATACTATCCCGGTTCAGGCATTTTGTGCTTAAGAAGCACCCTCAACACTTTTTATGTACACTGTTTTGATTCTTGTTGTGCGGTATAATATAAAGTAGGGCTTACCTGAAACAAAAGAAAAAAGAAAGGTTAGTAAAACTGATTATTTTCGTAGAATTTAAATCCTCATTCGGCACACAATGACAAAAATGACAACACTTTAAAAAATTGCCAAAGGGTTTGTTCCATAGTAAAATTTTAATATTTAAAATCATCGGTCAAAAGTACTCGGATAGACGTGCGTGTATGAAGCGATTGATGAATCTCGAAGAAGCGAAACAAGTATGCATGGATCGCGAAGCCTGGCGATCTGTCCTCTCTGACTACCCCGTCAGGGATACAGCGTGAAGATAGTTAGTTTAGTTTTAGTTTTAAAATCATCGGAATCGGTTGGGAAATGAAAATATATGAAATGTGAACGAGACGATTAAAATAGTTTTAAAGTTGGTCGAAAAACAACAATGGGTGGGATAAAGTAGTTTTTGTTCTCGTTATAATACGATAAGTGTACGAATATTTGTTATAAATACTTTTGAAGCAAGGTCTTTTTGTGGCAGTCGTTAAGCCAAGTTGAAGGGCGTATGGGCGGCTTAAAAAAATTAACAGCAGTGAGCCACAACATGGTTCTGTCTATTTCAACACTTCAATGGGCTCACCACCCATTACGTGGGACTGGAATACACATGGTAAGAAGTAGGCGTAAAATATTCCTCTGCTTCGGGTATAAGGCGTGATTGAAATACATAAATCCAAATTTAAATAAATTTATGTTAACGCCGACCTCGCCCTAATACCAAAAATAGGTACTTTCGTGCTAATATTCTATTTGTTTGTTAATGCTGATTTGGAATCATTTTAATATGGAATGATATTTTTTACATAATGATATACATACTAACACAAAAACTGTAAATGATTAATAGTCTTATTGTTTTATGATTTAATGAAATAGGTCATCTATAGTATATTAAAATCTTCAGAGTAAACAACTAACCCGCGTTTCACTATCGTAGCAAAGAAATCAGACGACTTCTAAACTGAAACCAGTTTCAAAACCTGAAGTGGTAGAAACTTCACAATCGCCTATGCACGTACATATTCATGGCTTATTGAATCTAATCGCAAACCGTTTGACTCTATCTTTTATTGTTCCTGAGAAATAAATGGGCACAGATGGACGGACAGACTGAGAGGTTTTATAACAAATCTCTAGACTTTAGGGTTTAGAAATCTAAAAATGGACTCTTAACGTACGAAACACAAAAAATGAAATATTGTTGATAAGGTGCTATAAATTATATCGCAATAGTGTCATTAGCCGCACAAGTAGCATTAATAAAATAAAATAAACATATCTTGCGATAAGAGAAAACGCTTATAGCCCAGCTCCACTAGCTCAGCTGTAAACGATCACCTGCGTTAAGCATTTTGCGCTACGGTCAGTTATGAGATGGGCGACCACTGTTTGTGGTTTATACCATAGGCTTTCAGAATTGGCGCCAAACCTCCTCATTCATTCATATACAATGGAATGAATAGTTCACGTTAATTTATAGACAAACGATTAAACGTAAATTTAACTCCGTTAATCACTGAATGGTGAAGGTTTATTTCTTTGATTGTTTTTTTTTGTCACATTTGTAGAACCGTATCGAACAAGGTTATCAATTTGTTATGCTTTTATATATAATGTTTGAATTTCCTACAACTGATATTCCACCGTGAAAACTATAAAGTATTGCTTTAGATTAAAATGTACGAAGGCATTTGATAAGAATAATACCAATATTATTTCATACTTATTGTTTTAAAACTATTTTTAGTTATATTACATACTTAGTTTTTGGTGTCACCGAAAAGCAAGGCAAGCTGGTGCGACTTCAGCACAGAAGTAACCTCCGGCACAGCTTTCACAGACTTCAAAACGGAACCGGTCTCCAAAATAAACTAACCGGGCCTTTAAAAATCTTTGAGCGTTTTTTTACGCTAACATGAGGTGAATAGGTGAGGTCCAAAAATGACAGTAAAAAGATAGCTTTTTACTGTCATTTAAACTGTCAATCGTCATTTAAACCGTCACTTGTCATTTAAATTGTCACTCTAATAAATATTCCATTTTCTTTGTGAATATATCAGAAAAAAACTATAAATTTTCACTCGTTAAACGACATATATTAATTATCGTTATTTCTATAAGTGCCAATTTTCAGAGTAATCGTGAAATTATAGTAGTTTTTTAATTATAATAAAATGGCAGAATCTATGTCCAAAAATCTCGAAACGCCTTCAACAAAAGAAAACGAGTTTTTAAACATCGTTGTACAAAGACAAATGAAGGATCATTGTACTTTTAACTTAAGATAACTACTCTGAGTCACACAGTGTGTCACTGTTCCGCTAAACCCGTGAATATGTAGTGCTAATTTATTTATCAATCAGTCACACCTTGATCCCCGAAGTATTAGACATTTCACTTGGCATTTCATTTCACCAGATTGTGGCGAACGGGGGGCCGAGTCTGCTATATTAATCGTGCCGGAACAGAATCGAAATCGTCGCTCAATAGAAAGCCACTGGCACAATATTGACAGATTTTCTTAATCTACTATTACAATCGTACTCCAATAGACTTCTATCGGTCGGCCGATATAATTCTACTAACAAGTGACAGTCAGTTGCATTTTTAATAGTCTACTAACATTTTGACAACACTAATTAATTTGACAAAAAAAACTAACTCAGAGTTCTAGCGGTCACTAGCGGACTCAGAGTTCTGTAAACGACAGCTTTCACTATAGCTGGTCCTCGGATGGGTGACCATTTTGTGGCATTTACATTTGCGAACGTTTCCGTGCTTCGGAAGGCAAGTTAAGCTCTTCAGGTCTTCAAATTGACTTATCGAATGGTATGTTACTGGTAATCGGGACAATGGCTTAACGTACCTTCCCAAGCACGGAAACGTTCGTAAATGAAAATGCCACATGGCTATCACCTATCTGAGGATCAGCTATTGCGAAAGTTGCTTAACGCAGTGATCCTTTACTAGCGCTTCTATACCTTAAATAAGTATTCTAAGTTCACCCTCATGCATATATGGTTCATTCCTAAGGGGTAAAATAGGGGTTACAGTTTACAGAAGTAGAAAATAAGAAATTAGAATTAGATAAGTTAGAAAGAATTTTTCATAGTTTCATCCCTAGGGGGTAAAATAGGGGTTAAAGTTTACCAAAGTATATCACGGGTGAATCCGGGGGTACTAGTACAATATACAATTATGCCATTTAATGGTAATGCAAGGAAAATGAACTCAAGATTCCAATTCTCTGTTCATGTACTAATGGCACTAAGAAACGGTCATTATGTTTATAATTAAGCGTATCACATTGTGTATATCATTGGTCCTGCCGCTATTGTAACATAATATAAATAAACAAAACACACGTGTACACAAACAAGATTACAATGTGTGCGCGACAAATACTTTCAACACAGCGTGGTGTTTAATCTTGAGGCCGAGTCTGCTATTTCAATCGTGTTGAAATAGAATCGAAATCGTCGCGTAATAGAAAGCCACCGGTACCATTTTGACAGTTTTTCGTAGTCTACTATTACATTCATCATCATCATCCGAGCGTCTGTCCCAGTTGCGTCTCACGACGCCCGGGGTCCGCTTTCCTACATTTTCTCCTCCACTTCGAACAGTCGTCGGCATCCCCTGTAGTGAGACCAGTCTACTATTACAAGCGTACTCCAATAGACTTCTATCGGTCGGCCGATAGAATTCTACTAACACGTACTGCGCCAGTGGCCGCTAGTCGGTTGATAGTCTACTAACATTTTGACAGATAAAACAGCGTTTCTGGTTCTATTCTACGGCTTGTCAATAGTATACTCGGCCCCCTGATCAAATATCTGCCTCACCTTGGTAGTGCATCTGGTGACTGACGATGGACTAGAGTCTGATGGCCTAGACAAGCTCAAACGTGATACTTAAGCTACCCTTGCAATCAAAGCGGACTCGAGAAAATGAAACTTTGAAGGAATTTTCGGAAATCACAAGGTTTTTCAGGATTTCCTCTCAATTTTGATCATTATTTTTTCTTTTTAATATTTGACGAACGACGAAAGAAGACGACCTGTGATTGAGGGCCACAATCCTAGACCTCAGGGCTTCGATAACCCTATATTGGAAATGGTGCCAACACATTTTGAATATAAAATTAATATAGAACTACATATCTATACTAATATATAAAGCTGAAGAGTTTGTTTGTTTGATTAAACGCGCTAAATTCAGGAACTATAAGTCGGAATTAAAAAAATATTTGGAAAACCCTAAAGTGCACGCCTCACACGCTTTTATTATATTATAAAAATTGAAGCGACAATTTAAATCTAAGGCAAAGTTGAGTTCCTGTGACATATTGCTTTATTTTTTCAGCAGGCGTTCACAAAAAAAATAAAATAAAGATAATAACAATTAAACCGCATCGAATCAGACCGTGAAAATTTAAAGGGTTTTATTTCTAATTATACTGAAGCGTAAGAGAAAAAAAAAGACTCGATTAGTAAAGTATTTCGGTCGTTATCGTGTTAACAAAAAAATATTCAGACGCACATACAGACACACGGACGTACAAGACAAAACTTTTTTTAAATGTTTTTTAACTAGTTTAAATAACAAAAATGGCATCAAAAATATCATGAGTGTTAAAAATAGTGTTTTTTCTTGATATGTATGTGTATAATATTATTATACAAGTGCAATATATGATAAATAGAGACATTTTAAGTTTGAAAAATCTGATATTTTGCGCAAAGTGACAGTTGTACCCACCTCAACGCTTCGCTTATGAGGCGTGCAATATTTTTGTGTTGGATAGCCCATTTATCGAGGAAGGCATAGGCTATATAGGAAAGTTATAGGCTATATATCACGCTACTGCCCCGGAGAGCGGAGCAGTAGTCATAAATGTCGACAAATCGGGTAAATTTTTATGCATTATTCTAAATTCAAGAAACAACGGCGTTAAGTAAGTACCGTTGGGGTTCGAAATAAATGTCTCGGGCAAAGCCGCGGGGGTTACCTAGTACTTTTTACTTAGAATATATTCGAGATTAACATAACGAATGAATTACACATATTTCATCTCAATTTCGTCGTAGGATAACATGTACGATGGACACTTGGCGTGTTTAAGAAACTGACCATTAAAGGAAACTTGAAAACTGGCGAATAAGGAATCTGACAAGCAAGGTAAACTGACCAATTAAGAAAATGAAGGGTAACGATTTAATTCAAATGCGCCCTACTGTAAGGCTCGCTCGTTTTTTTTTTAATAAAAATACATTACCTAAAGTTTTAGGTAATGTATTTTACAGTACTTTTACAGCAAATACTAGTTATATAAAGAATATATATTGTAGTCAGTGTCAGGGTAGGCCGAGAATTACATACATGTGAAGATCACGTGAGCAGATTGCTCAAAAACGGAAAGGTCAAAAGTACTCGATACAGAATTACAGACGTACATGTATGAAGCGATTAATGAATCTGCAGGACGCGAAAGAAGTATGCATTAATCGTGAAGCCTGACTATCTGTCCTCTCTGACTACCCAGTCAGGGATACATACAGCGTGTAGATAGTTAAGTTTTTAATACTAGTAGCGTAGCGTAGCCATGACTCTGTACTTAGCTACTTCTTATCTGTAAATATTTTGTTTGGCTTCGTGTAAACTCCTTGTATTATTTATAAACATTGTAACACTGTTATTTGTAAACCAAGGAAGCAATAAACATAGTTATAAAACATTGTTAACCTATGAGTAAACTAATTGAGCCCCGCGGGTTCATCCGCGACATATTACGAACCCCCATGGTACTCACTAAATCCCATCGTTTCTTTAATTTATATTAATAAAAGAATATTTGTCCAATTTGTTTTTTTATACCACTGAGGTAGCAGACAAGCATACGGCCCACATGATGGAAAGTGGTCACCGTAGCCTATGGAGGAAAATTTGTTGACATTTATGAATACTGCTGTGCTCTCCTGAACAGTGTCGCGATGATATTAAGCTTATGGCGTTCCTCGATAAATAGGCTATCCAGTACAAAAAGATTTCTTTAATTCGAACCGGTAGTTATTGAGACTAGTGCGTTCAACAAAAAAAAATTCTTCAACTTCATAATATTGTGGGATTAAAATTGTACTTAAATTTCAACGTAATACTGGAGTTACCTCCATATCTATTGTTTACTTATTATGTACTAGCTGACCCGCGCAAGTTTTCGTTAGCGCCACTTATGAGAGAAAAATAAAGAGAGTGTGTTGATAAACACCTTTTTTTTCCTTTTTATTTAAATAAAAAGTATCCTATGTTACTTCTAATACCTCCAAGAATATGTGTACAGATTTCCATGATGATCGCTTAAATATTTTTCGCGTGTAAGCGTAACAAACCAACTTACATTTCACATCTATAATATTAGTAAGAATGGCCATGAATAAGAACATATCTTTCTCCCTAAGTATCAATAAAACATAGTCCAATCTGAACCGTAGACCCGACCTATTAGTGATAAAAGTATTGATTGAATTACCGGACCAAAGTTATCGTACCGGATCGATACGGAACTCTAATCTAAATCGCTCGACCAGTCGCATCCGGAAATAATAGTGTAATCCTATCGTCATTAAGGGTTTGTCTCACTATGGTCTGACTAGTCCAGAGATTTAGTCCAACTCACGTATTCATACTGACCCGACAATGAAAGACATGACTAAAGTCCTCAACTGCGTTTTGTTCTCAAGCAGGTCAAAGTCAACTGATAAATTCTAGCTGTTTGTTGGTACAAATATCTACTCAAGGTAACCTCCTCTACGTCAGACAGCAGGACCTTACAGACATAAATTATCTTCTGATCAATTTCGTTGCGGTTTCCAAGACATTCTAACTTCTCCTGGGACTTCACCGAGATCGAGCTCGGTGTAACTTTTGTGGTCTTGGTCAGTGCTGTAGATCCTGGTGTACAGGAGTCACAGTAATGGGAATGTGGGTGGGATTCGTTCCAAATACAGTCAGCTGATACCGTGGAACAAAATACCAACCGGCGAAATGTAGAACATGGTAAACCTCTGCGTTTCCTAGTAGTTTCTAGTAGTAGTTTCCTCCAAACCCTTCCTGCATTTGGAGCCTAGGGTCCACTTTTATATGGCTGCTAAGAAGAGCTATCGTTTGACTTAAAATTGTCGGCTTTGATGGGAGCTAGGAAAAAAATCTTTATTTTGCATAGATCATTTTAACGGCGCTTACAAAATGTCATACACTATATAAAATATTTAAAGTGACCACCGGTTCGGAACGCGGCCTACCTAAGTAGAACCGCCAAGAAACTCAGAAAGGCTTTTATTTGATGGCCTATTTACAATTTTATATTATTTCACTTTGCTCGCAGATCATTTCCAGGCGTCCCTGTCCTGCAAATAGTCTTTAACAGAGTAATAACCTTTTTTTTTCATTTACTTTTAAAATTGATTTAAAAGTTTCTTTTTTCTCAGGTCACAGGGAAGCTTGTTGTAAATACCTCCCAACAATGTAAAACATAACTCCCAAAGCCTTCGTTGTTGCCTCGTCTGTTAGTCAGCAGGTGCACCGCTAACAGGTGAGGTCGATTGGATCCCGGAGATCTTCGTGACGCACCTTGTACCCTTATCTACGTATACGTAGTATTGCAATCCTTTAATTACAATCGGTAATAATGCAATATCAGTATTAACGTTACTTGATATCACTTTGTTGATAAATACTACTAGAAGAAAAACTGTTATTAGCATGAAACTACGGCTTGATAATGCTGGAAACCTTCCACCCAGTCTACTTACTTACTTATTAGTCACGCCTTTATCGTCGATGGGGTAAGCCGAGGTATACTATCCACGCACCTGAAGTCCGCGACGCGTACAGGGCTGCCAAGCGCGCCACAAAGAGAGCTGTAGCCAGAGCCAGACGTGACCTCTTACAACCTCTGTATGATAAGCTGGAATCGTCTGAGGGGCAGAAGCTCATCTATAAGCTGGCGCGCTCCAGGGTCAAAGTGGCACAGGATATATCCAAGTGTCGCTGTGTAAAAGACCTTGAGGGCAACCTGTTAAGCTAAGACCTCGCGGTAAAGGAGAGATGGCGCTCGTACTTCCACGAGCTGCTTAATAAACAGCACAAAGAGGTGCAGCCTCCGGACCTCCCTCCGAATCAGGGACTAGTGCCACCGGTAACGCCTGGAGAAGTCCTGACTGCGCTTCGCCGCATGAAGAATCGGAAAGCTGTCGGACCCGATGGAGTCCCCATCGAAGCCTGGAAGGCGATGGGTCCTCGCGGTGTGGGCATCTTAGTAAACCTTTTTAACCGCATACTCCTCAGCGGGCAGATCCCAAACCAATGGAGACTGAGTATTATTACTCCAGTCTTCAAAGGTAAGGGGTCAGTGCAGGAGTGCGGGAGCTACCGCGGTATTAAGGTGATGTCCCACACCATGAAGATCTTCGAGAGGATTATAGACTCTCGGATCCGGCAGGAGTGCACTCTCTCGGGGTGTCAATATGGGTTTCGCCCTGGTTATGGGACCACGGACCCTGTTTTTGCCCTGAGGGTTGTCGCAGAGAAATACAGGTTGAAGAACACGCCTCTGCACTGTTTGTTTCTAGACATGCAGAAGGCCTTCGACTGTGTTCCGCGTGCGATGATCTGGTGGGCACTGCGGTTCAAAGGGGTTCCAGAGGTCTATATTGACACTATCCGGGACATGTACTGTGACTCCGATTCAATGGTTCGGACTGCTGTTGGCGACACGAAACCCTTCCCCATCACCGTCGGGGTACACCAGGGTTCGGTCCTTAGTCCGCTTCTGTTCAGTGTAATATTAGACGAATTGTCGGACAGCATCAGAAACCCACATGAGCAGCCTCCATGGTTGCTCATGTATGCTGACGATATTGCGCTGGCAGACGCGGACAGGGGCAGATTGGTGCGACGTGTAAAGACGTGGAAGGAGACGCTTGAGAACGGCGGTCTGAAACTAAATGTGGCGAAGACCGAGTACTTGGCACTAAACTCGACAGATCCCACATCCGTCCGCATAGGCGGTGATTTGGTCGAGCGCATGGACCAGGTTAAATACCTGGGATCTGTTTTTCACACGTCCAGTGACATCGATTGCGATGTCAAGTCACGCATTGCTGCCGCGTGGGCCAAATGGCGGGAGATGACCGGTGTCAGTTGTGACCCTAAAATGCCGATCCGGTTGAAGGGACAGGTCTACAAAATCATTATTAGACCTGTCCTTTTACATGGCAGTGAGACGTGGCCGATATTGGAGCGACACAAGCAGGAGCTGCGTGTCACGGAAATGAAGATGCTGCGGTGGATGTGTGGGGTCACGCGGATGGACCATGGTGAGAAACTCTCGCATCCGCGGCAGCCTTCACGTCCGTGACATTGCAGACAAGTTGCAAGAGTGTCGCCTTCGTTGGTATGGTCACGTCTTGCGGCAACCGCCGGGCTACGTAGGTAACAAATGTCTGGCCATGTCAGCCCCGCCAGGTCCCGGTAAGAGGGGAAGACCCAAGAAGTGCTGGCTTGACGTCGTAAGGGATGACATGCGTGCCAATGGTCTCACTACAGGGGATGCCGAAGACCGTGCGAAGTGGAGGAGAAAATGTAGGAAAGCGGACCCCGGGCGTCGCGAGACGCAACTGGGACAGACGCTCGGATGATGATGATGATACTATCCACGCACATTTCAGTCCCTGGGGTTACCCTTCCGAGGGCTTACACGGGCCCCCCGGCCATAGGCAAATGGAAGGATACCGAGGAATAACGACGACGTCTGCCATTTACCTGGACCAACAGCTGAAGATGCCCTACAAAACACGATTAAGCTCGTAAATGTAATTTATGCCAAAAAGCCGTCACCCATTTGAGGATCAGTTAGACAAAAGCTTAACACAGCTTGTCTGCCACCTTATAAAAAAAGTGATCGTTTACAGAACACTAAGAAAGCGGGGCCATCCAGTCTATTTAAATTAAATGTTTTTATCCTTATGGAATTATTATTATCTGTTATCATTGACCTACAATGTAGTACTACTGCCTTTTTATTGTCACGGCCTTTTCTTTACACATGGAGTGTGTCATTCCGGTTTATTTAGCACTATCATCATTGAGAGTTACAGTCGGTGTATTCTAGAGATGTGTCATTGACAGTTTTTCAATGAATTTAATTTAATAGTTTTTCGTCAATGTTTAACAGGTTAAAACAAGCTGTTAATTCGTTAACGGTTTTTTTCATAAGGGAACTGATTATGCATAATGTTAACGGGTTCATTACGTTCAATTATTTGAATATTATGTCCACGTTTTTGATCGAAAAATTATTATTATTATCTCTGCCTACCCCTTCGGGGATAAAGGCGTGACAATATGTCAATATTTATGTTGTTTTTGATCGAAATATCGTGCGATAGCCGTTTTGATGATCAAATATTATAAATTATTAATATTTAAAAACTTGCATTCTAATGCTCAAGCAATGAGTGCCGTTTTTGCTCAAAAATCATATTCACTTGCAAATTTTATGAGATCGTTGAGGTTGAATTTATTAAGTTGTTATTTTAACAGTTTTTTATATTTTCTCTTTTTAATATTTGAAGTTGAACATTATTCTTATGTTTGAGTAAGGCTATAGGCTATATATTATATACTACCCTGGAGAGCGGAGCAGTAATAAAAAATGCCAACAAATCGGGCAAATGTTTAAACTTATTAGTACATTATTGTAGAATTTATAAACGACGGGATTAAATAAGTGCGACCGGAGTGCCGTGGGGGTCACCTGGTAATATTTTTTATGGGACGACTATTACATATTAATATAATTTAAATATTATTTATATAAATGTATTTAAATAGTGTATAGTATATATAGCAGGTCGATGCAGCCTGCGTCTGTCCATTTCAACACGGCAATGGCCTCACCACCTGTTACGTAGGACAGAAATGCATACGGTGAAACGTGGGCGTTAAATATGCCTCTGCCTACCCCTTCGGGTATAAAGGCGTGACAATATGTATGTATGTATGTATAGTATATATATAAATATACATAATAAATATTATAATAATTTATATATTAATATTAATTTATAAATTAATTATTTATATATATTATTATAATATAATTATACATTTCATATATAAATATTATTTTATAAATATTTAATATTTATTATAAATAATTATAATATAAAATAATGTCACCTAGTAATATTTTTTATGGGACGACTATTTCCACTCACTTTTCTGTGTAAAGGTTAGTGTTTCTTGTAACCTCTCTTTATTGAGTGGTCGACTTCAGTTGCATAAAGACGAAAATTGTATTCATTATTCATTTATCTGAGGAGGCGAGCGAAGCGAGCCGACGAAACTCTCCGTTTTAAGTCCACTGGTACGGGAAAAATGCTATCGATGTCCGACCGTTCGTTCTTTCGTCCGTCCATTCAGTCTACAGGTCGCATTTTTCATCGGATTTGCATGCAACTTGGCATGGACAATCCTTGAAATAGCCAAAAACTTTTAGCGAGGGGGTTTTTCGATCGGGAGAAATGGAGGCAGGGGAGGGGAAATGGTCCCGTAGTGGATGGCAAAAGCGCTCAAAACGGTATGTTTAGCCTTTTACCTCAATTTACTCCGAAGTCTACGGTTCACAGAGCCACTAGTATTTAAATTATGTACAACACACCTGGCACTAATTGTGTTTTGTTCATTTAATATGTAAAATATATTTTCAAATTCGCAACGCAATATCATTACAAACACTAGTTGCTGCCCGCAGTTTCGCCCGCGTGGTAAAGTTTATCATTCGAGATGTCGTACGGAACCCTAAACGAGTTAAGAAAACATGATAAAAACTATTCTATTGAATAATTACAAAATATGTATAATAAACGATAAACAGTACCTATGTGGTTAGTTAATTTTTTATGGCAAGAACGTGTTTTACTGTGTCTAACATTATCTGGACTGTGATAATAAGGCTATTTCGAAAATTACAAAAACAATGTTATTGAGATAAATAGCGTACCCACAATAACGTTATCTCTTCCACGTTTGAATTTATGAAGTAAAAAAAATATACAAATAATAATAATTAGGTAACAATCGAAGACGTCTATGTATTTACTATTAAACAAAATAGTAGTACGTAAAATTTAATTTCAAAAAACACACATCTCATGATATTTATACATTTATCTACATTTTAATAGGTGATATGTTGCGTATTCGTCATGTTTTATTTGTCTTGAATTTAACCATCACCAAAGTATTTGTGCGACTAAAGTATGATGGGAAGGAACACGGTAGATTTAAAAAACTTCATAAACAAGTCTCACAATAATAGCACAGGCAAAATTATTCCTATCTTTGTTTTATCTACTATAGAAAAAGAGATGGAGATATACCTCCCAAACTAGTTTGTTTTTTTTGGCATATCAAGATTCATGCTATCCTTCTTATGGCCCCTTGCACAAAGAACTTTAGGGCCTAGGCCGACCTCGTATGTAAGCCGCCTTCCTTTTTGTTTGCAGCTGGTTGCTCACTCGATAAAAACGAAAAAAACAGTGTAAAATCTTAACGTTGTATCCCTGAAGGGGTAGTCAGAGAGGACAGATTGCCAGGCTTCGCGATCCATGCATACCTAAGTTTCGCTTTCTGCAAATTCATTAATCGCTCCATACATCCACGCCTGGGTATCCGAATACTTTTGACCCTTCGGTTTTGAGCGGGAAAAAACTAAAGTTGAAGTAAAAACTGTTAAAGTTGATAAAATATTATTTTTTTGTATTATGGTATAATTATATAATAAACTTTAACAGTAATCCTACTCTAACTGTTACAAGATAGATTTAGGCACAGATATTATATAATATAATTCTTATATTAAGGTAAGTAAATTCCATCGTGTTACATTAGCATATTATTATCCTTATGAGTATCCTGTTATAAGCTAATAATTTAAATAATAGCGATTTGTAAAATAATCTTTGTATTCGATGTATTTTAAGAGTTATTCTAATTAATAATCACTATTCTAATCGGTGTTAAGAAGATAACTAGGTATATCTCTATTGTTTGAACGTAGTCGTTACGATGATTTTGGCTACAAAACGTGAAAATAAAATCCACAAGGTTAATATATTATTCGTTAAAAGAATATTTGCTGTAAATAAGTAGGTACATTGTTTTTCGCATTTGTATCCTTTTTATAGCAATTCTCATGCCTTCTGCTTATTTAATTTTGAATACAAATTTGATCAGAGGAGGCCTCTATTAAACTTTTTGAATATTTTTTTTTATTAGAAGTTTTGGCAATTAAGCCATTGCCATTTAAAACAGATAAAACGACCAATGACATTTTTTTAAATTGTTTAGTGTTTTTTTTTTTTTAAATTACAAATAATAGTAACAGCTTTCGACTTGTATAAATTACTTGGCATTTTTTGATGCACAAGAGAAGCAGTTATACAGTACCTATCACTAATTGCAGTGGTTCCAATTGTTTTATTCATATCTTTAAAAGGACAACTGTAATGCTTTTTGAAACAATTGTCGCGATCTCGTAATAAATATGGTAATGCACATATTAATATGAATGAAGCGCTCGTGGCCCCGCGGTCTCAGTGTTCTGTAAACGATCACTGAGTTACGCAACTTTCACTATGGCTGGTCCTCGGATGGGTGACCACTTTGTGGCATTTACATTTGCGAGCGTTTCCGTGCTTCGAAAGGCACGTTAAGCCGTTGGTCCCGGTTGCCAGTAAAATGGCAGTCGTTAAGCCTGTTTGAATGCCTTATGGGCGGCATGAAAAATTTCAACAGCAGGTAGCCATAACCTGCGTCTGTCTATTTCAACACGGCAATGGGCTCACCACACGAGGGACAGGAATCCACACGGTGAAAAGTGGGCATATAATATGCCTCTGCCACCCCTTCGGGGATAAGGCGTGATAGATATTTATTTCATTTTCTTTATTTACATATTAATATTCTTTAAAAAAAACTACGGTATTTAATTACTAAAGGATTTTGTTTTGTGCTGAAAATCAGGCATCGTCCTCCTTTGCGGTTTAGCGACGATGAAGGACGTCAGAAGGACACGAATTATTTGTTTCGATGTAAAATAGTTACCACAAAATGGTGACACACGAGGATTAGAAGAAAAGGTTTAAGAAAAAGAGTTCATTCAAACATTATGCGGTAAAATACTGCCAAAGAAGAGAAGGAGCAATATCTACAGTTGAAGGGTAATTTGACACAACTCTGCCACACTTCATTAGGCAGTTTCGCAAATATATATATATTTGCGAAACTGCCTAATGAAGTGTGCATATAACTGGGCGCACTCACACAAGCAGACCTTATTACGGGAGTTTCCTCTCTCCGCAACTGGACGTGCTACCACGAGATGTCGTTCAAAAGTATATGATTCGGTGCGTGTTTTGGGGTTTAATTTGAATTATTGTTTAGCATAAGTGAAGGGTGTTTGAACTCTCTCTCCCCCCTCCCCCCTCTCTTTCTCTCACGCTTGCAAACCTGTAGAAGATGTGTGGGGAAATGTGTATGATTATATAGTTCAATACAACAACAACAAAGGTGAAATGTGGGCGTATAGTGACAATAAGTATGTATGTAAAACAACACAGTTCGAGAGCTCTTTTCTACGAGGTTTAGACTTGTGTTTTTATTTTACCTGCACAGTTTTCATTTCTTCGCCTCACTTAAAGCATCTCATGAGTCAGAAATGGTCAACGGCCAAAAAGCTTCGACAAATTTAATGATAGTGGCCTTCATTCTCTGGATTTACCCAAAAACCGATGACGTCATTAAAGGACGCAAAACGGTCATTCGACATTTAAAACGATACGATACTGTTTTTAGTTTTATTTGCACAATAAATGTGATTGTCTTTTCACCACTACCAGGTAAAGTCTTGATTGATGAACGACACGTGGACTGACCGATGAACGGATGAACGGTTGCAAAGATATCGTTATCGTATATTCGTTCACTACGGAACTCTAAAAGGATGTAACCATATACATATATGCATAGTTATAATGTCGTACGAAGCGCTGGTGAAAGCCGGGTGTTAAAAACCTGTCTTCAGCGAAATTTTGAGCACAGACACAAGTTTAATGACCTCCAATTTTAAAACTTGTTATGACATTTGCAAGCTCTCCGAACTTCCGAAGCAGTCTGACGTAAATACTTAAAAAGTTTTGAATCTCACTGTTTAACTTCCAACTACGAAAAATGTTCCTTGATTTTATACCCACTAGGAATTATGGCTACCTTGTGATTAACCCGTTGAGGTATATAAGAAAAACATTATTTTTTCAAATAATGAATTCTAGAATGCGTATTGGTTTTAACCTGCCAGAAAGAGGGACTTGTTGCGCCAACATTAGCAATAGTGCACGTTTGTCGTATATTATTTTTCAAAACTAGTGTAAAATTCGTGTTTTTGTGTATAATAATGATGGAATATTATACATAAAGGGTTCGGAAATGTGCATAAGTGATGGAAAGTGTAATATTTAAAATAATAGCGGTTGTATGTTTTAGTGCCAAATTTCCACAGAAAGCCGCAATAAGGGATTCACTGCCTTATTGGGGCAAGGACCAGGACCTAGGACTGAGGACTTGACATCGAAAAATGACTAGACATGACTAAATACTAAGAAAATACTGAAGACCAGGCTGTATGGACCAAGTTTCCTTTGCCTGTCCAAAATGGGCGAAGACAACCACAACAACAAAAACTGCCAGAAAGATACATTCATATCGAACGCAAATAAACTGTAGTAAAAAAATAAGCTTTATCGGGTTAATTTTAGAAATAAAGTCGTCATCTATTCTAAATAGACATAACACTTCATCAGTGGCTCAAACCACGTCGTGAGCTATATCCTCTTGAAGAAGGGCTACCCACTAACTTTTTCCGCCAGCTTCGCCTACAGGGATTTGAGTGTGGTTATACCATAGAAATCGGAAAATTAGGAGAGGTGGCATTATGGTTTTTTCCACGTGACACCACATTATGATCAACAATCAAGTACGATTAAAACATTCACTAGTCTTGGAATCGCGTACCATAGAATCCATGACTAGCGAAGGTTGCAAACTTTGCTGTGGGGATCAGAAGAACACTCTCCGATGCACCGTTTGCGAATAATCTTGAGCACGTTAAGCATCGCGCGGAGACACACGAGCGTTCCCGCATGCCATTTCTCCTGTTTCTATTTGCCATGTCTTCGATTTCTATGGTTACCTCGCTTCTACACCTCCAACAATTCAGAAACTAGTTAGGCTAAAACGAAATTTACACGTGAAACTGACGTTTAGTTTGTATTAATAAACATTACTCATGTTTAACTTTTGTACATTTTTACACGCGAACTATATAAAAGGCTGATAAACTAGAATGAGCGGTTGGCTACAGTCAGTTAAGTAGAGTAAGTATCGTACAAGGTTACGAGTATTATGTTTTACCATTAATAAACAAAGTCGTCTGAAGCCTCTGTTTGTTTGTCTTTTCGCGATAGACTCTAAAACTACTGAACTGATTATCTTTTGAGTTTAATAGATGGAGTGGTTTACGAGGAAGGCTTAGGTATCTATACTAGTATTATAAAGCTGAAGAGTTTGTTTGTTTGTTTGGTTGAACGCGCTAATCTCAGGAAATACTGGTTGGATTTGAAAAATTCTTTTTGTGTTAGATAGCCCATTTATCGAGAAAGGCTATAGGCTATATATCATTACGCTACTACACCGGGGAGCAGAGCAGTAGTCATAAATGTCGACAAATCGGGCAAATTTTTATGCATCATTGTAGAATTTATAAGCGACGGGATTAAATAGGTGCGACGTGAGGTAGAAATATTCCTCGGGCGTAGCTGTGGGTCTCTCTAGTATAATATATGTAAATACTTGACGCCCGCGGCTCCGCACGCGTGGTGAAGTTCTCTCGTTCCCGTTTCCTACAGGAACTTGTTCCCGGGATAAAAAGTAGCCCACTTGTTATTCTGATATGTAAGCTATATTATTGTAAAGATTCATCAAAATCATTCAGTAGATTTTGCGTGAAAGAGTATCTAACAAACATCCATACTTACAAATTTTAGCGTTTATAATATTAGTAGGATTTGTCAAGGTTTTATGTAAATAGAAATAATAATGTTAATTGTTCAAGACGTCACCGTCGGAAAAAATTAAGCCGATTGAGAGTTTTCTTCGAAAACGCGGCCTAAACCTGAGAGATACAACTGTATGATAATACTTATAAATTTTTGATAAATCTAGAGAAACTGCGGTGGCATATGTCCATCTTCTAAGCATACCTTACTATACTACTTCTTGTACTTAACTAAGCGAGCGCTGCGGACATCAGCTAGTATATCTGCATAATAGTAAAACTACTTTGGTAAACACCTCTTAAAAATAGTAATAAAATAATTATCTTCTCACATACCCACATATTTTATCCTCAACACGTTCATTGTTCATGTATAAGGAAAAACTGAACAGGTTTGATACTTTGTTGTGAGTATACAATAGTAGGAGACCTGTTCTAGGGAGTTCCCAATTATAAGTCATGCAAATGGTCATGATCTGAATGCGTTGAAAAGCCGTCAGCTCAGGGTTCGGGTTTCTTCTGCTACCTTTCCGTATCTTTCAATCTTCAGAATAAAAAAATATAGTGTTTTATCGACCGACGGGGTGTTTTTTTTATACCACTGAGGTGGCAGGCTTACGGCCCACCTGATTAAAAGTGGTGTCAGTAGCCTATGGACGTTTGCAACACTATAGGTGGCTACACTGTTGCAGTAAGTCATTGCTTGAAGCACACGCCATGACAAAAAATGAGTCTTCATGGCATGAATGAACAAGAATGCATGAATGGACCACTAACCTTTTTGTTCTAAACTTTAGTGTTCTTTCGTTTTGTACAAGTCAGCCAAGGAATAGACCATTAACTATAAGACGGCCTCAACCTAGTGATCCCTCCACTGTCTTTTTTTATGTTACTTTATCCTTATTTACTCATTTTCTAAATCCTATGTTGTTATTGCATTAGATAAAAATCAAAACCAAGTCAATAAGTATCGTCACTTGGGTTTCGGCTAGCTATAGAGAGTTATTGACTTAAATTAGATTTTTATCTATATCGTAAACAACATAGTAAGATTGCAAAAATTAGTAAATAAGGATAAAGTAATAAAAAGAGATGGAAAGGTCACCAGGTGAAGGTAGCCCAGTTATTTATTGCTTATTTTGGCCATTAAAAATAACAATGACCATAAATGTTGCCGGACCGATTAATTTTACCCCGATTGGTGGTATATATTTAAAAATTTTTTTTTGCATATTATTGAAGTAACTAGCTCCGTATAAAATTGCATAAAAAATTCTTTGTGTAAAAGCCAACTGCCGTTCTCACCTCTTTTAAGAAAGCGAGAAGATTTTTACACAACATTCATTAACATTTGTCGACGCGATCTGTGTTTTTTTGAGCCCTAGTATCAGCCTAGTTTTGATGAAAAGTTATTATCCAATACGATAAATTTAACTTATTTTCATCTTAATTGATGGAAGATCTTCTTCCCTACTCCAGGGCCTAGATCCTGTCATTGTATTGACGTGTAAATTTTGAAACTGGTATCGATCAGTAGAATTTATAATCGCAGCAATCTTTCGATGTAAAAGGGATGTTACATCGAACTTTATTAGAAGCCCTATTCCTTTACCAAATTGTGTCACAACGAAACAAATTGTGTCACAACAAAGCAAATTGGGTCTCACAACGAAGCAAGTTGTGTCACAACGAAGAAGCTCCAAACTCCGAAACAATCAGCTACGGACTTAGCAAGATAACAATACAATATCTATGTGACTTACTGATCGAACATAATAGTTTTTTTTTATATTGATGACTAGTTGATGCCCGTGGCTCCGCTCGCGTAATAAACCTTTCCCGTTTCCGTTCCCTGTAACAAACTCCTGTAAATTTGTTCACGAGACATAAAGTAGCGTATTTTCTTTCTCGGACTCTAGACTGTCTCTGTACTAAATTTCATTTAAACCGGTTTAGTAGTTTTGGCGTGAAAGCACGACAGGCAGATAGACTGACTTTCGCAATTTATAATATTGGTAAGGATTGATATAAATATTGATAGATTGTTTGTGAAATTGATGGGTACTGTTTGTAGATACCATTTACCGTAGTATAGTGTTCTTATTTTAAATATAAAAGAATGAAGTAACTGACAGTAATCACGTTTAGATTGCCCAATATCTACCAACTACCCATGTTGTCAACATTCTGGTACAAGACCAGACGTGACCGATACATGTCATAGTCCCACTGTAATGATTTTCTATTGAAATTCTAGACGATAATTAGATTGTTAGGCGAATAAGTACGTAATTTTATTATTACCCAAGTGATAAGGTTACGTATAATTTGAATTCCATTGTGTATGTTACCGTAATTGTAAATATGTTTAGTAAATTTTCGGTCTCGCTGTATTACAAACTGTTGAATAAGAAGATAATGAAAAGAGATTATAATGAAAACAAATTACAAATAATTTTTTATGAAGCGCTCGTGGCCCCGCGGTCTCAGTGTTCGGTAAACGATCACTGAGGTACGCAACTTCCACTATGGCTGGTCGTCGGATGGGTGACCACTTTGTGGCATTTACATTTGCGAGCGTTTCCGTGCTTCGGAAGGCACGTTAAGCCGTTGGTCCCGGTTGCCAGTAAAATGGCAGTCGTTAAGCCTGGTTGAAGGCCTTATAGGCGGCTTAATAAATTTCAACAGCAGGTAGCCACAACCTGCGTCTGTCTATTTAAACACGGCAATGGGCTCACCACCTATTACGTGGGACAGAAATCCACACGGTGAAAAGTGGGCATATAATATGCCTCTGCCACCCCTTCGGGGATTAGGCGTGATGGATATTTTTTATGAAAATGGTGGTGGTGAATAAACCTCAGCGGATCTCTAAAATTAAAACAGTTCCGAGCACATAAATATAAATTTGGCAGACGCCATTTTGGGAAGCTCGTAAATTTTATTTCACATAACAGGGTTAAATTTTGGTTTTATTTGTGCATTCCGTTGTTCTACATGGCCAAATAAATTTTATTTAAGCAATCCGAAGTTTAGATATTATCTAAACATTAATATGTGGTGAGGTCAAAACATAGTACCAACCTATCCTTTCTTAAGAAAATTGCGCGAACGAAAGAACGCAAAAGTTGACACAGTTAATTATAAAGAAGTTTGAAGAAGTGCACAAAGCTATTTTTATAAATTTTGGTAAAATTTTGACCAATGAGCGACCATTACGTCTAGTGAAATGTCCAACACAGCTGGCAATTCAATTATTGGTATTGATAATTTTATTTAAACTCACGCACATTGTACAATACTATAAACAAAAATAAGATTCTGCGTAAAACACTTACGTTTTGGTTTATAGTCATGTTATTGAATTAATAAGATACCTACCTGCTTGCGTAAATATTTTTATGGTTGATGCAGATAGAATCTTACGATACACGACTTATATACCTACTAGATGACCCCCCACAGCTTCGCCCGTGGAATATTTCGACCTCCCGTCGCACCTATTTAATACCGTCGCTTATAAATTCTACAATGATACATACAAATTTGCCCGAATTGTTAACATTTATGACTACTGCTCTGCTCCCCAGTGTAGTAGCGTAATGATATATAGCCTATAGCCTTCCTCGATGAATGGGCTATCTAACACAAAAAGAATTTTTCAAATCCGACCAGTAGTGCCTGAGATTAGCGCGTTCAACCGAACGAACAAACAAACATACTCTTCAGCTTTATAATATTAGTGTAGATTAAAGGAAGAACAGTGAGACGATTTACAACACTTTTCCTACCCGGAAATACCCAATGACGAATGTCTGTTGTTGGCGGACATGTTGGGAATAAGTTATCGTGTAAAGCGACCAAGGAGTTTTCCTTAAAATTTTCATTTTATTTTGTGGTAAATTTACAGTCCGAGACTACCAGGACTTTAATTGGTCGTGCTAATTAGTGTCTAGCACATAAGACCTTTTAGCCTTTTTGTTACCACCTCACTAAAAAGGGTTCATAATTTATTCCAAATTTAACATCTAAAATAGACACATTTTATTAAATTAATTCGGCCCTTGAGACTCACCCTAGTTCCGTGCTTCGGAAGGCACGTTAAGCCGTTGGTCCCGGTTGCCGATAAAATGGCAGTCGTTAAGCCAAGTTGAAGGCTTATGGGCGGCTTAAAAAATTTCAACAGCAGGTGCTACAGCCTGCGCCTGTCCATTTCATCACGGCAATGGGCTCACGTAACAACGTAGGACAAAGATGCGTACGGTGAAGTGTGGGCGTTTAATATGCCTCTGCCTACCCCTTCGGGGATAAATGCGTGATAATATGTATGTATGAATGTATGTATGTATGTGGTAAATTTTATTTACGTAAATATTTAAACCAACTTTGGATTTATACCCGAGGACAGTCGCGTTCACCACCACTACGCCATCGAAACAGTAATGGGACTGATAGAAGCCGTAACTGATCTCTATTATTGTGAGAAAAATGTGGACAATAGTTTTACTGAAGTTATTTCATTGTTAATGTTGCGAATTCGCTAAGGTGGCGCCGAAGGTCATTCCTCCGAAACAGGTAATCAGTTTACTGAAGACGTTGTATTGACAACGGTCACGTGTGAAGTAGGTAATGTGTTTGTATTGTGAATTTGTGACTGTAGAAACGCTGTTATATATCTTTCAGTTTTTGTATCACACAATAATTTCAAGGTGCTCGATTCGGATTATCGGTGAAGTAAATAAAATTGAAACAGTTAGGTACGTTGGCGATCTGTTCTCTCTGACTACCCCGTCAGGTATATAGCGTTAGTTAGCAGTACGTAGTCATAGATGATCTCTACTGTGTACTATATTTGTATCTGCTCAGACCCTAGACGGTGGAGTAGCATAACAATTACACGTACGCCCTTCACCCCCTCAAAGAAGTGGGACACCACCCAAATCCTCCCCCAAGACGTGGGACACCACCCGAATCCTCCCCCAAGACGTGGGACACCACCCGAATCCTCCCCCAAGACGTGGGATGACACCCGAACCCCGCAAAGACGAGGCCGCGTTGGTGGATAAAATCTGTCGGGAGCCCTGGGTCTATCCTTCCGAGGGCTCACCCGGTTTCCTGGCCATAGGCAGATAGAAGGTTACAGTATAGTTTTAATCGGTAAGACACCAAGTCCAGCATAGCGTCCATGAGGATTTTCACAAGTACAAATAAAATAGCTATTTATGTACCTACTCAATATGTCTGATTTAGCAGCTGTATAAATTAAAACAAAGAGACAGATATTCATAGCAGTCCCACAATAATTTGCAATAAGTAGTTTCAGTTTAAATTATGCAAATAACATGTGCAAGAAGACGCAATATTTTAATTTATGTAGAATTGAAGAATAAACACCTACGCTAGGTTTCTTGGCTACACACAAGGACATAATATATTTAAAAAAAACTAACTAACTATCTTCACGCTGTATCCCTGACGGGGTAGTCAGAGAGGACAGATCGCCAGGCTTCGCGATCCATGCATACTTCTTTCGCTTCTTCGAGATTCATCAATCGCTTCATACACGCACGTCTGGGTATCCGAGTACTTTTGACCTTTCCGTTTTTGAGCAATCTGCTCACGTGGTCTTCATATGTAAGTCTCGGCCTTCCCTGACTCCTTCTACCCTCTACTTTTGAACAATAAATATTCTTCGTCAATCGTTCCTCACTCATTCGTTGGACGTGTCCAAACCAACGGAGCACGCCCTTTTCCAGCTTAACGCTGACACTTTCATTCAAACCTGCCATATTGCGTATCACTTCGTTACGTATTCGGTCGGCCAAGGTAACGCCGCACAATTTTCGAAGTGATCGCATCTCCACAGTATTCAATTTACTTTCATGCATCTGCTGACATACCCAGGTTTCACTACCGTAAAGCAAAGTTGGCACTAGCACTGCGTTATGAATCGCCATTCGTGCTTCTTTTACGATGCTTTGTCGCTTTACTAACTGGGACAAAGCACCGTTTACTTTGTTTCCGGCAGCTACTCGCCGTTCCACATTCGAATCACATCTTCCATCCGCGCTAAACATACTTCCTAAATACACAATTTCATTCACTTGCTCTAGACGTTCCTGGTTTACTCTAATCTCGCATTTAGTTCTTACGTCACCTCTTTCAAATACTAGAACCTTAGATAATATATTTAAATTTACAATTACTAACTTCCATTCGCTTCTTGTTGTAATCAGGAACTATGTAACTAACTATCTTCACGCTGTATCCCTGACGGGGTAGTCAGAGAGGACACATCGACAGGCTTCGCGATCCATGCATACTTCTTTCGCTTCTTGCAGATTCATCAATCGCTTCATACACGCACGTCTGGGTATTTTTGTACATTATTGTAGAACCAGGTGACCCCCACAGCTTCGCGGGATTAAATAGGTGCGACGGGAGATCGAAGTATGTCACAGGCGAACCCGTGGGTGTCACCTAGTATAGGTATACATTTCTAAATACATACATACTTAACATATTCTTAATATAATTAAAAAGCAGAAGAGTTTCTTTGTTTGTTCAGTTGTTGTACCTAGATTAGGGCAATCTCAGGAAATACTGGTTCAAATTCAAGTTCAAAATCAAACGGCTTAACGTGCCTTCCGAAGCACGGAAACGCTCGCAAATGTAAATGCCACAAAGTGGTCACCCATCCATGACCAGCCATAGCGAGAGCTGCTTAACGCAGTGATCGTTTACAGAACACTGAGTCCGCGGGACCACGAGCTAATTAGTTTCGCGGGACTAATTAGTTATACTACTGTTTCGTGTTCCGTGGAGGTATTAGCAGTTTTACCGCCACATTTGTGGGCATGCCTAAACATTTGACTGCCTCTGTGGCGCGGTGGGAGAGTATCCGACTGTTACGCAAGAGGTCGTGGGTTTGATTCCCACCTAGGTTCAAACTTTGTGTGATGAGCACGATGGTTTATTCTGTGTCTGGGTGTTATTTATCTATAACTAGCTGACCCGCCCGGCTTCGCCCGTGACATACTTCGAACCCCGTGGCACCCATTTAATCCCGTCGTTTAATAATTTCACGATAATGTATAAATATTTTCCAAATTACTTGATTACTTCACCGCTCTCAAGTACTACGCCCGCGCCCGCACGGCCCGGTCGAATTTTTGTTACACGAAATTAATTTCTTTGCACATTTTTTTTGATATTGCCATATCGCCTAAGATATTCATTTAATTTGCAAAGTGAAAAGAGACAAAATAATCTTCATAAAATGCTGAAGCCAACTAACATATTAAAAATGATAAGCATTAATAACGTTTTTGTGTAAATAGCCTTTAAATTACCGCTTTATTATTGCTGTTTTTTTAAGTATTAAAATGGATATAGTACAGTATCATTAAGAGATAGACATATTACGTCGCGGACTTTTTGGTAGACCTGTATTAGATACGCAATTCCACCAAACATTATTTTGTCTCAAAGGGTTTAGGCAGCGTTATCGTTAAAAGCTCCTAGACGACTCATTTTTTCCGACACCGCCAACATATATCGTTATAAGTTAATGTATACAAAGAATTAACAAAATATACATAAAACCTTCTATAAGAATCACTCTATTTAAAAAAACTGCATCGAAATTCGTTGCGTAGTTTTAAAGATCTAAGCATACATAGGGACAGACAGCGAAAAACGACTTTGTTTTATAATATGTAGTGATATGTATGTATTTAGAAATATATAAGTATGTTTATCAGTTATCTAGTTACCAAAGTACAGGCTCTGCTTAGTTTGGAATCAGATGGCGTTGTGTGAGTTGTCCCAACGATATTTTTTATTATTATTATTTAAATATCTTATCTTATAATCTTCTTATATCATCTCATACTGAGTATCTGTGACAGATATCTCGGTGAAGTGAGACAGGTGGACGACCTTCGGTTGTCATGCGTTGTGTAATATATCTTGGAATTGAATTTCATATCATTTGTACTGTCCAATAATCACACACAAGTTTCTTTTTCCTAATGTTTTTTTTCCTAATATATATTGTTGTAACGCTTGTGGTTCCGCGGTCTCAGTGTTCTGTATGTCATAGATGGGTGACCACCTTGTGGCATTTACATTTGCGAGCGTTCCCGTGCTTCGGAAGTCCCAGTTGCCAGTAACATGGCAGTCGTTAAGCCCAGTTGTAGGCCTTATGGGCGGCTTGAAAAATTTCAACAGCAGGTAGTCACAACCTGCGTCTGTCTATTTTAACATGGCAATGGGCTCACCACCTATTACGTGGGACAGGAATACACACGGTGAAAAGTGGGATTATAATATGCCTCTGCCACCCTTTCGGGGATAAAGCGTGGGGATAGATAAATAAATAAATATATTGTTCTATATTTTACAAGCTTTCTTTTATAGTGCCTTAAGTAACCACAGAAGAGAACTTATATGAGTGTGGTATGAAAGAGTTATGATTTTTCCGTGGCATTGATTACCTCAATATTGGTAAAATTGTTACTGAGATCACACTGGTTCTTCAATTGCAAATTATCTATTTACTGCACAAGAGGAGTAGGAAGAGCTGGTACACGAAACAAGTAATTTAAAACAATTACGGGTTGCTATATGTACATGCATATATATGCATATGCACACACTAAGCTGCGTCTCATAGCAGTGTCGCGAGTTCAGACTTCAGAGATATTATTTCATCTAAAAATATGCATACAGCGCTAAAAAAAGTTTTCGCTTCAACAAGTAATTTAAAAAAATTCCAAGTAGTTCCTTTCATAACACCATGACGAATGACGTTTCCAGTTTCGTCACGAATCGAGATAACGGCCACACTCTTGTAGTCATGTACCTACCACCTTCATGTACCTACCACGAAGTGTGTCAACGATCGGAGGATTTGTTATTACTGCAATACAATACAGCTATTAAATTCATGCACGCATGAAAATTCTAATAAAAATACTTCAAACTTGCGTATTAGGTTTTCTTACACCACTAAGATCAGACTTTATGACCCTGTCGTTATCGTATACTAGCTGAGCCGCGTGGCACCCATTTACTCTCGCCGTTGTTTAATTATTTCAAAATAATGATTTGTTGACATTTATGATTACTACTCCGCTCTCCTAGGTAGATGATATAAAGCTTAATCTTCTTCGATAAATGGGTTCTCCAACACAAAAATTATTGCAATTCGAACCAGTAGTATTTGATATTAGCGCGTTCAACTGAACAAATAAACTCTTTAGTTTTAAATATTATTACTCTTCCATACTTTCATGACTTTACCAATCGCTGTTGTAGGAATGGAGTGCACATTTTTAACTTTTTAGTTTTTTAACCCTCCGGACTTCCGGACTCTGAACTGAAGGCAACAAGAAGACTGTCAACATGTAAATGAAGCTTTACATTGTTAAGGAAGATTTAAAAAAAAACTAAGCATTCGAATTTCAAATATTACAGGACACTGCTGTATTACCTGTTTTGAATTGAAATCTTCATTGACGTTTCCTTGTACACTCATAAATAATTGAAATCGTGCATTCAAAAGTTTGACCTGGCAGTAAAATATCTATTATATTAAAACCGCATAGGTTTGTGCAACTACCTCACCGGCAGGGCGTGAGTAATATATGAGTTTGTAAGATATACAACAATGGAGAGTCATCTTACCGCATTTTAGTAACGTAGGTACACCAGTAGCACAAACATGAGTGACGTCGTTAAGCACGTCATTCAGTGTTGACGTGTTTAGATGCGAGTCAGTTGAATTAAGATTGAGACAGCCGTAATAGTAATAAGCTCAGAACATAAAATAATACTTGTGTATATTTATTATTATTTGTTCTGAGCATAGATATCTTAATTAAAGATATAGAAACAAGCGCGCGGCGCTGTCTCCCTTTTCAGAGCGAACGTGGGGGGGGGGGGGGGGGGCGTAAGTTCAAATTGTCGACCAAAATAATTTGATGGGTTTTCCGCCATCTAGAAAAAAGGGTTAAATTCAGTTTTTTCATCTATCTCGGTACCCCGTTTAAGATACAAAATTTTTTAAAAAAGTTTATATTTTTTTTTACAATTTTAGTTTTTCTTTTATTACTTTTTTCAAGATGGCGGTAAACCCATCAGGTTATTTTGGTCGACAATTTGAACTTAAGCTTTTCTAGCCAACGTAATATCCAAAATTTGGCTTACTGGGTTCATTTGCATTTCCAAATGTATATAATGACTGGACTATTTGTATATGACCCGTGTGTAGTACTGTAGGGAGTAGTAGGAGAAACTTGGCGACACAAGTTCGCATAGTAAACGCTGGGTACGCCATATCTATTTATCTAAGATATCTATGGTTCTGAGGTACTAAGTCTTAGTTTCGGTCCTAATCCAACTACTTCCCAATTTGTCTCTCTTCTATCTCAATCCAACCAAGAGTCGAATCGACTGAACTCTATGTGACCGACAGGATTGTAAAATTGAAATGGAGGAATAGCATCGCTGCAAAAAGGAGATGAAAAATGGAGTGTTTCTGTTTAATGGCCACAGCCATACCTATGTTGTACGTGAATACGTCTCGTAATCCCACTATTAATATTATAAAGGTGAAAGTTTCTAGAAATGGATGTTTATTTCTCTTGGATTTTAATGAAAATTTACAATAATATAGCTTATACATCAGAATAACACATAGGCTACTTTATTCCGGGAACAAGTTTCTGTGGAAAACGGGAACGGGAAAATTTCAACACGCGTGCGGAGCTGCGGGCGTTAACTAGTGTTTAATATTTTTGAAACTGGAACTAAAGTCTTAGCTTCTCAGAGTCAAAAGTTATACTAAATGGAAATCTAGATAAGCAGCAAAATGACCACAAAACGGCGGTGCTTTTCTGGACACAGCATGATGATTCACAGTCCTTACTTCGCGTAATAAACCCTTAAGCTATCCAGTGGCGTAATTGAATTTTAGACGGAAATGACAGAAATGTCTAAAATGCGGTATCTATTTGCCTCTGTGATCAAATGTCTCAAGCGCAGGCGCTCTTTTAGAGGGTAGTGTTAAGTTTTCAAAGTGTCAGAAATACCTATGATCGAAATATATGTAATAGCCAAATGTATGGATCGATAGGTAGATAATTCTTTATTGTACACCATTAATACAGTATTTAACGACTTAAAACTACATTGAGAGTACAATCGGCTGTCTTATTGCTAAAAGCGATCTCTTCCAGACAACCTTAGTGTGGAAGGAGAAGATTAGGAAGGAAAGAACGAAGTATTTGATGGCGTACTTTCATAATATATAACTAAAGATTAATATGATAGCGATGATAATAGTTATGTTTTAACTATGTCCACGCTGTATCCCTGACGGGGTAGTCAGAGAGGACAGATCGCCAGGCTTCGCGATCCATGCATACTTCTTTCGCTTCTTGAAGATTCATCAATCGCTTCAAATACGCACGTCTGGGTATCGAGTACTTTTAACTTTTCCGTTTTTGAACAGTCTGCTCCCGCAGTCTTCATATGTAAGTCTCGGCCTACCCTGACACACACACAGTAAATTTGAAGAAATAATAAGGAAGACGTAAATTTGAAATTACAGCAGAAAAATCACTTATAAACGATTGGTCATAGGCCTAACAATATGGATACATACTTATAAATAGTTCATTGCATACATAATTCATAAAGTGCATAACCTGCAATCATAAATTGTGTTATTCAATCATTTATGAATTATGTAATAAAGATATATTTCAGTTGACTGTTTATTGAACAATACAATATGTATTTCAAACTTGTTATTATACGGCCACGAATGCTGCGATTTTTAAACGACTTTAAAAAAGGAGGAGATTGGACTAGCCATGAAATTAAATGTTTGCATCAATGAATTGACTTATTTTCGCAAAAACAGGCTCTAGAACACGTCGCGTCGGTGAGTTTTATACAGAGTGCACCGATACTCGTAACTTACCAAAATTTACGGAGTGTATGGGTAAACTGAGTGCAATAGTGGAAGACAACGACACTGAAACACAAAACTAACTAACTATCTTCACGCTATATCCCTGACGGGGTAGTCAGAGAGGACAGATCGCCAGGCTTCGCGATCCATGCATACTTCTTTCGCTTCTTCGAGATTCATCAATCGCTTCATACACGCACGTCTGGGTAACCGAGTACTTTTGACCTTTCCGTTTTTGAGCAATCTGCTCACGTGGTCTTCATATGTAAGTCTCGGCCTACCCTGACTCCTTCTACCCTCTACTTTTGAACAATATATATTCTTCGTCAATCGTTCCTCACTCATTCGTTGGACGTGTCCAAACCAACGGAGCACGCACCCACGACACTGAAACATGCGGACTTCAATGTGATCTTTAACCGTATTTTCTGTAAGGAGCTGTTGTCCTACTGAGAGGACCAAGGAGCCAAGTCTACTATTGACAAGCAGTAGAATAGAACCAGAATCGCTGTTTTTAGCTGTCAAAATGTTAGTAGACTATCAAACATGCAACTGACTAGTGGCCACTGGAGCGGTACGTGCTAGTAGAATTCTATCGGCCGACCGATAGAAGTCAATTGGAGTACGATTGTAATAGTAGACTACGAAATCTGTAAAAATTGTACCGGTGGCTTTCTATTGAGCGACGATTTCGATTCTATTTAGACACGATTAAAATAGCAGACTCGGCCCCCTGAACGTAGGCTTTTAATTGACAAATAATTTATTATTTTCTAGTGGGGGACGCCGGCACCGCCGAGCGAGCGATCCGAGCGTGTATTCTGCCGCCTACTTCGCTTGAACGATAGTAGATATAGTATTTTGTCTGATTAAAGCTGCAACTTTATCTTATGAGAGCAAGTGCAAATATAAAACAACATCAGGTTACGGGCGTGACTTTCATGTAAATAACAGTCACAACACAACAGAAAAATCGAAAGTGGCTTATCAGAAGTGGTTGTTGGCTGGTAGTCCTAAGTTTGGCACTTGTTATGATGAAATGTAAAAAGGAGTTTAAAAACAATTTAAAAAATATAAATAAGGCAAAGTAAGATTGTTTCCCGTTAAATAAAATATTAAATATAAATAAAATAAATATTGTGGCACATGTTTTTACACAGTGCCATCTAGTCCTAAGTAAGCTAATATAAAGCTTGTGGTATGGAATCTGGATAACTGATACATTTCTAAACATATATATATTATACACTGGAAACGCCCAAACACTGAAACATACATTTGTGGAACACAAATATTTGATCCGATCCGGGAAGAGGAATTGTGTTTTAAATAACATTTCCGCACTCACACAGTTGCCAATATATACTGAGTTACTTTTTTATAGAAAAACTTACAATATAATGGGTTTATATCATCACGCTATTGCCCAGGAGATCGGAGCAGTAATCATATATGTCAACGAATCGGGTAAATTTACATATTTTTTGTAAAAGTTTAAAAGACTAGGTATGTCGCGGGCGAAGCCGCGAGGCTCAACTAGTACTCGTATATTTATACAACTTGTAATAATAAAATAATGTAAGCAAGTAGGATATCAATGCTTATATGTGCTTTACTTTATTAGGTGTTCACTGATACGTTAGCCTTGAAAATTACTTTATGAATTCTTTTGCAAAAAAGAAACTTTATTTTAAGTATTCTTAGCAGGAAGCTAGCGCAATACTTCCCATTGACATTATAAAACTATTTGTGAGATATAATAATAATTTTAATGAACATTTAGAGACATTTTTAAACAATGCCATCTAGCTTAAAATAAGCTAATTTATGCTTGTGTAATTAAATTCAAAGAACTGATAAACATACTATTTCTAAATACATACTTCTACATATTAATTAACCTGCGTCTGTCTATTTCAACACGGCAATGGGCTCACCACCTATTACGTGGGACAGGAATCCACACGGTGGAAAGTGGGCATATAATATGCCTCTGCCACCCCTTCGGGGATAAGGCGTGATGGATATTTATTTATTTATTAATAAAAAAACCACCAAATTTCGAAACAGATTTGTAGATCACACAAATATTAAGTAGAGGGTAGAAGGAGTCAGGGTAGGCCGAAACTTACATAAGAAGGCCACGTGAGAGCAGATTGCTCAAAAACGGAAAGGTCAAAAGTACTCGGACGTGCGTGTATGAGGCGATTGATGAATCTTCAAGAAGCGAAAGAAGTATGCATGGATCGCGAAGCCTGGCGATCTGTCCTCTCTGACGACCTTATCAGGGATACACCGTGAAGATAGTTAGTTAGTTATAAATATTTGTTTCAACCCGGGATTCGAAACCGACACCTCAGCGCGTTAGTCGCAATGTCACAAACACCAAATTGCGCCACTGAAGTAGTCAATGAGATTATACCTAAGCAAAGAGTCAAATTTGAATTTACGTACGCAAGCATGCAATCTTAGCACTTTTTTCTCTCTATGTGTCTGCTTGTTTGTTCTGGCTAACCTCTGGAACGGCTGAACCGATTTTAACGGGACCATCACTGGCAGATAGATAGACGTAATATGCAAGTAGCTTCATTTCATTCAGTAGCAGTAACATTCATCCATCTTCGGATAGGCAAAGGCGTTAGCCATACAGCCTAGTATTCGTTTGTTTAATTCATTGTATTCATCATTTCAGTAAATTCATTACATTTATTCACCATAGAATTTAATATCTTAGCCAAGTACAAATACTGTGAACTGTGAATGAAAGGTGTGCAACGAAACCTACCTAATGTTGTCTAGAAAGTTTTGTTTGTACATGTAGATAATGAGTAATTGAAAGTGTTTGTCTCGAGAATTTATTTCTCATTGTTCTATAGAAAGTAGCGTCATCGAATAAAATGGCAATAATGTCATATATTCACTCAAGAAATGTCCAAATTATGACAGGATGTGTCAATACGTTATACATTCACTCAAGAAATTCCGAAATTATGGTCGGATATGTCAATAAGATAAATTGGCTGTAGATGCATTGAGCATCTTGCAACGTTTGATTTGACATTTCTCGTTGACTGGGGTAACTATAATAGACCCTGAAAAGAAGAAAAGTAGGAGAGCAGACTTTGGATACCGAAGCAACTGGTAGTTGCAAGGAAGGCGCGGCGGCGCGTCGCATCAGCGCTTTTGGCTAAAATGTCTTAGAAACCCAAGCTATAGAAAAACAATAAATTTAAAAAAAAAACACGATGAGGTAGCTACATAATCAAAGTATGTTGCATGTTAAGATATTTAAAGAAAAGGATAATAAAATAAAAAAATAAAAATGAATAAACTGGCAATGTCAAGACTAGTTGTCAAATAATTCCTTTCCATCGAAGTCAATTTTGTGAAAGAGGCATTTGTGTTAAATTTTACGGGAGTGAAACTAATTTCGCTACCACTATAAACTACTACCACTGTAATATACTTCCATATTACATATTTTTATTTTATCGTAAATTGCGTTTAATTTATTCAGCAATCCAATCTAGATAAGCAAGTAGTGCACTTATGGCACCCGTTAGTTAGGACAGTGGGTCGTAGAAAACTTTGCCTCAGATTTCATGTTCCAATTACATACAATAAGTTATAGCTGAATGCTTTGTGATTTTAATGAATATTTATTTTCTCGTCATTCACTGTGAGATGATTAATCAAACACGTCACAATGTCATAAGCAAATCCTTGACATGTATATTTGTATCAATTGAAAATCTAATTTAATAATATTTCGCAAACTATTATCTGTGCTATAATAACCATACGCGTATGTTCTTTTTATAAGTAATCGATATTTCGTAATTGGAACGCGCATGGTACTTGAAAAGACGCGCGCGAATAGAGAAAAACCAATAAAGAATGTCATTGTATCATAACAGCTACGAGTATATTGTAATAGTGTGCGATATGTGTATTTATTATGATCGCATACATGTTTACAGCTCAAAAAATACATTATTTTAATCAGATACCTGTGTTGGCAATCTGTTGATATTTATTTCAAAAGCTACATTTATTTTGATAAGGCCAAATCTTTGAATTCCTTTAGTAAAAACATTGATTTATTATCTATGGTTAAAATACCGTGTCATTTATAATAATGTGTAAGAAATCATGTTCTTAAATTATCAGTTTTGTTTTGAATGAGTAATTTTCTTTAAGGTCTATTGTTTTACATTGAGTAGGTATATATTTATTTAAGCAATGCGTGATTTTATCTCGATAAGTATCGTCGTATCGAGCACAAGCTCGTGACTTAATAAGTATATATTTACCCACCTAATCAAACACTTACTTAACACTAAACTAACAAATTTTACAAGCCTTATTAATGATAAATTTATTTAAAAAAAATAGTCAGCGCATTCCATGATTGCTAATTGGTACGAATTTTGAACTTCAAAAACTTTTTAGATGCTTCAAAAAGTAGCATAATTCTCAGTACAACGACCATTATATTTTTATATTTCGTGCTCCTTTTAATTTCGTTCGATATGCGTAATAGATATGTTAATTAACATTTTTTTGCAATTAATTCACTTATAAGTAATACTCCACCTTATTTTACTTTTTATCCTGACCGGTTTCACCTTACGACATTTTACAAAGGTTGACATATTTTATACGAAAATTTGATTGGTATACGTACGCGCGTACGCCGAGGTCGACCCCTACCAGTTTTTATTAGTAAGTATAGTATTTATTTATATTCTATTTCACAGACCTATCCACCAACCACACCATATATATTATTTCCAAGAGTTGTACAAAATATGTAAAGATGAGTAAAACAAGTGTTTAATATTACTTACATAGATACCGAATATTAAAAATATTCCGTTATTTTATTATAATGTTTGTAGGTACTTACACCTACGTGTAATTATCATTGTCATAATTATATAGACACGGCAATGGGCTCACCACCTGTTACGTGGGACAAAAATGCATACGGTGAAATGTGGGCGTTTAATATGCCTCTGCCTACCCCTTCGGGGATAAAGGCGTGACAATATGTATGTATGTATGTATAATTATATATAGTAATATTATCATAATTACTAAAAACGTTTTGAATATTTTCAACATCACTACATTGCGTTTATAATTAATTTGACATCCTAAGCCATTGCGGAAACGTACGTAGACATTAAAGTCACAAAATCCTTCTTGAAAATGTAAGACAAAATGAATGAGTTATTTACTTTGGTGTTTGAAAGATTACGCAATACCATAATTTTATAGAACCTCTTACAATATCTTTATCTATTACTAACTGACGCGCGCGGCTTCGCCGGTGACATACTTCGAACTCCCGTCAGTTTATCGGTCACACCTTTATTCCCGTCGCTCCCATTTAATACAGTCCCATTTTTTTTAATTTTTTCTTCCTTAAGACTCATCATTTGTCATTTCATAACTCTCTTGACAATAATGAACACTACAAAAAAAGAAATAGTGAAATCGGTCCACCCGTTCACTTGTGATGGCGTAACCAAAGGAAATAGGGATTCATCTAATATATAAAATTCTCGTATCGCGGTGTTTGTGGTTAAACTCCTCCGAAACGGCTTGACCGATTCTCATGAAATTTTGTGTGCATATCGGGTAGGTCTGAGAATCGGTCAACATCTATTTTTTATTCCCATATTCCCACGGGAACGGGAACTCTGCGGGTAAACAGTACTATATAAAGACAAGTTGTAAGTATTTGCGGTACGAAGTTTGCGGGGTCAGCTAGTTTTTATATATATAGATTAATAATGAGTACGTACAACGAGGCCTCTATTTTGATTCCCGGACATGCTCCTGTGACCCGGGTGACGGTCAATCCCAGTCTTTTGAGAATTCAACAGGAAAGAATATACTGAAATAATATCTTCACACATTGATGAAAACTGTATGAAAAGTCATAAAATAGTTATTGAGTTTATCGCGGCGAGGATATTTTATTTTATATTTATGAAATGAATTTGAAATGACATGAAAAATCTTTATTCATTTAGGTCACAAAGTAACACATACGAACGTCAAGAATATTGCTTCTACATTTTCATTTACTGCCAGATACGCAAAGCAATAGGTAGAGCCTGAGGAAGAACCTGGCAATTAAACTCATGGCCACTCTTTTCTAATCGCCAGTAATTACATTAGTTTGATTAACATGATATTCGACCAATTATATAGTAATGATTTTTTACGCTCGAAGCGCTCGTGGCCCCGCGGTCTCAGTGTTCTGTAAACGATCACTGAGTTACGCAACTTTCACTATGGCTGGTCCTCGGATGGGTGACCACTTTGTGGCATTTACATTTGCGAGCGTTTCCGTGCTTCGGAAGGCACGTTAAACTGTTGGTCCCGGTTGCCAGTAAAATGGCAGTCGTTAAGCCTGGTTGAAGGCCTTATGGGCGGCTTAAAAATTTCAACAGCAGGTAGCCACAACCTGCGTCTGTCTATTTCAACACGGCAATGGGCTCACCACCTATTACGTGGGACAGGAATCCACACGGTGAAAAGTGGGCATATAATATGCCTCTGTCACCCTTTCGGGGATAAGGCGTGATGGATATTTATTTATTTTATTTTTTAAATTAAAAAGAATTAAACACCTTTATAAATTTATTCACCACGATTATGTTAATTACCACAAGCGTTTATACTGTGAGGCAATTAGAAAATATTTTAGAAGTTAATAGTAAGCATTACGAGCCTGGCAGCCTCACAGTAGACGCCACGTTATAAGAAGATCATCCAGATTCATAAGGAACAAGATTTCGGTCACCAGCGGAGAGATAGGCTCAAGAACTCCCAAGAAGGACAATACGTGTGTTGTTCATCTCATTACAAAAAATACCAAGATCTTGAAAATTGGACTAAGATCAATATTAAAAGGGACCGTGGTCAAAGAATAAGTAATAGTGCTCCGAATTCCGAAATAAAGGAATCAAAACTTATTTCTATAGACTGAAGTTGCACCTACTTGAATTTATTTATATTTACATATGAGTTTCAAATTAAGTAACTGTTTACAACGAAACACAGTTACGAACAGCCTGACCTACAACAATAAATTAAAAGTGCAAACTTATACGTTATTGGACATCCAATAACACATCCTTGGCCAAATAAACCGGACTTAGTTATGAAAAAAAAGGCGTCATAGTATTTGATTTTGTCACCGCACTAATCGTTTATGTCAAAGGGACTTTTGGCGGGAACATTAGCAATGACGCACGTTTGTCGCATATTATTTTCCAAAACTAGTGTAAAATTCGTCTTTTTGTGTTTAATAATGGTGGAATATTATAAATAAAGAGTTTGGAAAAGTGCATTAGTGAAGGAAAGTGATCTAATGCAATGAATAGCGGTGTTGTTTGTGTTAGTGACAAATTTCCATAGAGACCTGCAATAAGGGATCCACTGCCTTATTGGGGCAAGGACGAGCACCTAGGACTGAGGACTTGACATCGACAAAGGACTAGACATGACTAAATACTAAGAAAATATAAATACTGAAGACCAGGCTGTATGGACCAAGTTTTCTTTGCCTGCCCAAGATGGGCAAAGACAACGAACAACGTTTATGTCAAAGACAATGCTAGATGAATCAAAGATCAATAACTGACAACATTTAATAGGTACATAATTGCGGTGTATGATTAAACAATACAAGTAAAAATATAAGTAAAAATTAAGGTCGCATCAATAACGTTGTCTGTTTGACTGTTAACTGAAAACAATTATATATCAATACTTTATAAACCAATGAATATTAAGATTTAACGGTATTTTGATGGGTGTTCGTAGTCCATTCGATAACTATCTAAACACTGAGTATCAATAAGTTTACACTAAGTGTTATTGCAAATAATTTTATAATCTCATATTTATTAAAGCGAATATATCATTTAGCGCGGTACGCATATTTTTAGATGAAATAAAATATCTGAGGAGACGCAGCTATATTGTGTGCATATATGCATGTACATATAGCAGACCGCGAACGCGGTATAAATAATTTTTCAAAACATTTTGTTTTCACTTCTGTCGGCACTCCCGTAAGAGTGCAACTCGTAATTTTTTTTTATCCAATTTTTTTACCAGTGTCTTTTTTGTAACGTTATTTACCATCTCGCTATACCGATCAACGTTATTATGACCGTGTCAAGTGGCTATTAAAAGTGGGTAGGTATTTAGTTAAGTAAATTCTATCTCAACACATTCCGTTGTAAAATTAAAACACCTGGAGTTCCTCCTCTGTGCTAATGCCAGATTAAGGCTGATGCTGGATTAAGTGGGTAAACTTGGTGTCCCACATACTCTCCCTCAGTTTTTTCTTCAACAATATTTAAACTGCACTCAATCTTGACAAATGTAAAATAATAACATTTACTAAAAAACAATCGTTTAATGCATACCTCTATTCTATGGGGAGACACTATCTGGACAGAGTTGAGTCCATCAGGGATCTAGGTGTTACACACTGGATTCTAGACTGACTCTGGATGCACATATTTATAATATCTGTAGTAAAGCCTTTAGGATGTATGGGTTTGTCATGCGAGCAGGTAATGATTTCACTCTACCAAATACATATCTACACCTCTATAAAACGTTAATTCGGTCGCAGCTAGAATATGCTGTATGTGTCTAGGACCCACTTTACGCAAAGTACTCCGACTGTCTTGAAAGAATTCAAAAAAAGTTTCTTCGTAGTATGCACTACAGATGCTGCCACAATTATCAACCGTATTATAATTTAATTGACTTAATATTATTTAAGCACTTCTTATTGTGATGTTGTTTGTTTACCTGAATATAAAAAATAAATAAAAAAAAAACAACATACATTTCGTAACATTGCCTACGTGGGAAACAAATGTTTGGCCATGTCGGCCCTGCCGGGTCCCGGTAAAAAGGGAAGACCCAAGAAGTGCTGGCGCAACTGAGACAGACGCTCGGATGGTGATGGACATTTTAGTAACATTATTGTACATGAAATACATTTTTATAACAGGTAATAACTAGTGTAATATTCATTAGGAAACACCAATAGGTATACAGGGTACTTGAACTGCCAGAATTGTGCGGCTCTTTGAAGTACAACAGTTATAAAATACAACTGAGCCTTACGCGTGTACTACAAAAGCTGATATCGTGTGAAGTAAATGGATAAATCCATTTTTCGTTAACGTTAACAGTAATTAGTGATGTAACTCACGTGCCATCGTGACTTTAAAACAAGTCATAGAGAATTTACTTTATTCTTAGCAAATAGAGGTCAATAGGTTTATCTTTTAAACCATTACCTATATGGATTCTTAGACATAAAGAGTTCGAAAATGTGCATGAGCAAAGGAAAGTGTAGAGCAGTAAGCTGCGGTGTTATTTGTGTTATTTTCAGCTTTCTATTGAGATTTGGCTCAATAGAAACCTCAGTAAAGTTTCTATCGCTTTATTGGACCAGAAACACAGGCCTCAGGACTTGACGAAGACAAAGGATTGGACTTGACAAATATCTACCAAGCAAATTTGAATAGGTGCTTATGCTGTATGGAACGCGTATCCTTTGGCTGTCCAAGATTACGATTTAGGCGCCAAATTTATTAATCTCAAAATAAAATTAAAAAAGTTCGTGACCATTCTTTGTAACGGAACCTTTTAAATTTTTTTATTAATAAAAAAAATGTCACAGCTGCAAATTACTTACCTACGTCTTACATTGAAAATTTGCCTTGTGTATCAAGGACTAATTAATTATAATACAAAATATCAACACTGAAACTCGTTTTCAGACTGTCTCCATATTATTCTAGGTAACTAACAGATACAGTGTAAGTAAATTATCGAATAATAATATTACGCATACTATACGTATTCTATTACTAATTCTATTACTAATATAAGTATTCAAAGAGCAATTATAATTTAATAGATATCAATAAACTTTGCTAATTAAAATCGTAGTACCTATACAATAACGATAAGGCAGTTTCTCCTCTAGGTTCAACATTTAAGGAAATTCAACATTTAGCTAATTCTTAACCTGTATTCCATATAGGTACGTATAAATATTTATTGGTGTAGATACAATAAATAAATACTGTGGAACACTTTATACACATTTTATTTTTTACACAAGTTATCGAGCCCAAACTAAAAGCTTGTACTATAGGATCTAGACAACTGATATACATACTTATATATTTCTAAATACATACATATTATACATAGAAAACACCCAAACTTCGAAACTAACATTTATGGATCACGCTATATTTGTTGTTTACAACATTTTGTGGGACAGGAATACACATGGTGAAAAGTGAGCATACAATATGTATGCCTCTGCCACCCCTTCGGGGATAAGGCGTGATAGATAAATAAATATTTCTTCCAACCGGGGAATCGACCCCGGGACCTTAGCGCGGCAGTAGCATACACTACCACAGCGCCATTGGGCAGTCAAAACTAGGTACAATGTTTTCTATTTTATTCATCATTTTATCAATTCAATATATTGGGATTTAACATTTTGTTCATAGCAGTGGGCACCAACAGCCTGTCACGTGGCACAAAGTGAAATGTGGGCGATGTGTAATATGCGTCTGCCATTCTTCGAAGAGAACAGCGTGACTAATAAAAAAAAATTTATGAGTTCAATATTATGGGAACTCATCATTTTTCAAATTCAACATTTCGGACAGGATAAAATTAAATAAGTTTTGCTGAACGTCAAAATCCGACTACGTAAAAAGGAAGAGGTTTTGATGTAAACTCTGTGCTTTTTTCATCACTCATAGTGTCATTTATGTAAATGACACAACGAGTGATTAATCAATTTGGTATTTACTCTTAAACACACATAAAATAGTTATTGAAGCGCTCGTGGCCCCGCGGTCTCAGTGTTCTGTAAACGATCACTGAGTTACGCAACTTTCACTATGGCTGGTCCTCGGATGGGTGACCACTTTGTGGCATTTACATTTGCGAGCGTTTCCGTGCTTCGGAAGGCACGTTAAGCCGTTGGTCCCGGTTGCCAGTAAAATGGCAGTCGTTAAGCCTGGTTGAAGGCCTTATGGGCGGCTTGAAAATTTCAACAGCAGGTAGCCACAACCTGCGTCTGTCTATTTCAACACGGCAATGGGCTCACCACCTATTACGTGGGACAGGAATCCACACGGTGAAAAGTGGGCATATAATATGCCTCTGCCACCCCTTCGGGGATAAGGCGTGATGGATATTTATTTTATTTTATTTTTATAAAATAGTAGGCGCGGAATCCATAAAAGGCCTATTTAATTCATTTATAAAACTACAAAAACGCCAAACACAAAAAGGTTTTTTTTTCTAAGCGCGGTGTTGTCCTGAGAAAAACAGCAATTGACAACTATGCTACTTGAAGGCGTAGAAGGTTTATTGGTGAAATATCATCGTCCCATATTTAGAAACTGCAAAACCTAGACAAAGGGCATGTCACCGGTACAATTTATTTTTTAACTTTAGCCGAATGAGAAGTAGCACCCTGGCAATAACCTTGGCCGGTTTAGTTTTTCGTCCATTTTACAAAAAAATACTAAAGTTAGCTACATACAACTTAACTTAATATTTTCTAAGTTTAACATGCGTGTTGGTGAGCAAAAATACCAACAGGCGTATATCGAACCACGTGTTACATAGGAATCCGTAGCAATTATATTTTTACGAAACATTTACATTTTCTCATTGGTCGGCTATTTCTCAAACTAATATATGCATTATAGCTATGAGTAATATTACCTTAGGGCTTTTGTTTATTTTTTCAATATCAATAATTGTCACTCGTTGGCACTGTTTAGTTTCTGAGACAGAGGGATGGTCTCACTCACTACAGGGGATGCCGACGACCGTGCGAAGTGGAGGAGAAAATGTAGGATAGCGGACCCCGGGCATTGCGAGACGCAACTGGGACAGACGCTCGGATGATAATGAGTTTCTGAGACAGAGGGCAGGCAGACAGCCAGATAAATCGGTTGATCCGTCAGAAAACCCTCTCAGGACGAATCGTAAATTCGAGTCATGACGTGTGAGACTAAAACAGAACTAAAATTACGAAAACTGGTTATGGTCGTAAAAAACCTACTTCAGACCTCGCTGTGTGGCTAGGGTTCCTTAGATACTAGGACCTTAACTTAGCTACTACAATAAAGAAAAAAAAATGCGTGACTCATTGCCACCCAGCCCAAGTTAATAATAGGCTTAGGAAGAGAATCTGTACAACTGATAAACATAGTTAGCTATAAGTTTGTAAATACTAGACGGTGGTGCTAATTCTGTTGTTGACATCACTAAATTAAATATCTCTAAAATTTTCTAATTTTTGTTAAGAGATTGCCTAATGCTATTCTGTTTTTAAGTCGAACGAAAGTTGGTGATATCATAAATAGCACTTAATTTTTATCTGATGTCACTAAAATTCATTTTATGTGATAAAATTGAACAAGACGTGAAAAATGTACATATCGAATGTAAATACATGCCGACTAACTTGATGATTGAACTGCCTATGTACATTTTTCACGTTACAACGTTTTAAAAGTATTCACGTTTCAAACGGTTACGAAAATTAATAAACGACCCACTAAAATTAGTCTTTTAGTTCTAAATTTTGTGTGACGTTAAATTTGTATCTGACATCACTAAAATTCATTTTATGTGATAAAATTCAACAAAAAGTGATAAATATACATAGACAGTTCAATCACTAAGTTAGTCGGCATGTAAATACATGTTTTGTTGAATTTTATCACATAAAAGGGATTTTAGTGATGTCAGATTCAAATTTAGTGCTGTTTATAATATCACCAAGTTTAGTTCAACGTAATAACAGAATAGCATTTGGCAATCTCTTAATAAAAATAAGAAAATTTTAGAGAAATTTAGTTTAGTGGTTTCAACAACAGAATTAGCACCAGTCAGACTTTAAACAGACATTAAACATTTAAAACCTACAAACATAAAATTATCACCGCTTATAGTAAAACCTTACTGGTAATTGGCAACCTACATAGAAATACTACGGCAATTTATTACTTGACACTAAAAAAACTATATACACAGAGTCAATAAAACTCGTAAAGTGTTAATGGAAATTACATTTATATTATATATCTACAGAAAACAAAACAAAAATTTGATAGCATATTTACAGTTTGTTTTTTAAATACTGTATGTTTTTGACTTCAATATTCTCGATAGTTAAATTACCTACCTACCTGTGGAGTTAACTTAAAAGATATTTAGGGTTTCCAAGTTCAGGAGAAACCATAATTTATCATGGTACACCCATGTCTGTATGCTTTAAGTTACGAGAAATAGTCAAGGAAACGAGAAAAAGTATGAAAGATGTTTTTCTTGAAGTAAATATTTCGTAAATAAAAATTGTTGCTACGAAACCTTGTGTGTGCTTAGCCCGACACACACTTAATTGGTTATATTTTTAAAATTTATTTTAAATTTTATAAATAATGGTTAATTCGTATAAAATGAAACAAGGATGACTTATAAGAAATCTTTTACCATGAGGGTAAACTCGTATTAAACCTGTTGTTTTACGTCTAGAACAAAAGATTCTAGATTAGGAGATAAGTTAGTGTTAAATTTTCAAATTACATAAAGCTGTGTACGTATATAGTCTAACTACATAGAAATCCTTAAAATTATTTATTTGGTAATAAAATGTAAAAAGAAAAAAAATGTCTAATTTATCAGTGAAACGTTCAACATAAACATGATCCTACAGAACTGAGCGGTAATTTAAAAAAAAATACACTTACTTGGTTTATCCGATACATCGTCATCCATAATGGCCAATTTGCTGGGTCTTTTGTCATCCTCGGATTTTAAACCCATTTTCACTGCCGGCAAATTTAAAAATAATAAATCACGTTTTTAAAAATAGAATAAATTTTCCCGTTGCTCACTAGTTGCACAGAATTTAAAAAGTAATTTTAAGATTTTTTTATTATTAAGATGTATGAAAGTGTGAAAAGAAATATAAAAAGTAAAGGTTTTAAAATAAAAGGCGCGCGCGTCAAATCGCCATGCTCGCGACAGGTGAGCCTGGCCGCGTACTTCGTCAACTAAGGTTTGTATCGACTGTCACGGTACAATGGAAATAACCTTGTTTTTATGGCACGCGAGTCGACTTGCAGACATGCCACACAGAGTACTTATATTAAAACGTGGTTTTGTTTATAAGTGGGCAAACTTAGCGAATGATAACGCGTACTTGAATATACCTACCTAATCAAAACCTAGCTATTCTTAAAACGTAGTGCCGTGGAGTACATACGGAGTCGGTTATCGTGCGGAGTCGGTTTTTACATAATGCCGTTTAGCCCAAAGTAAGCTTGTGATATGGGATATACTATATATTTCTAAATAGTTACATATAAACATAGGAAACACCTAAACTCCGAAACAAACATTTGCCGATCCAACAAATATTTGTTGGACCTGGGAATTGAACCCGGAACCTCGGTGCGGCTGTCGCATACACTACCACTTACACCACCGAGATAGTAAGTTGATTATGTAATATATATTGCAGCAGGGATAAATCATATTGTAGGGGGGTGCCAAAAACATCGCGTAAAACTTGAGTTTTCATAATCGGATCGCGGTAGTGCGCTGAGGTATTGGGTCTCAGATTGTGGTGGTTCCTATGTATAATCCTATGGGCTATGTACAATGTATTTAGAAATATTTAAGTATGTTCAGATCAGTGGTCTCGAACCCATTGCACAAGCTTATAACTTAGTTTAGCATTGTGTAAAAAACAGTCCCACAATATTTACTTTATTATTGTTATTTATCTGAATTGAATTGAAATCATTACATTTGAACTTTTGAAGTGAAAACTTCTTTTAGCGCGCTACGCATATTTTTAGATGAGTTAAAATCTCTGGACTCGCGACACCGTTACGAGACGCAGCTATAGTGTGTGCATATATCCATAAACATATAGCAGACCGCGAACGCGTCTAGATCTATTTTTTATAGTCAATTGGTAGATTCAATACCTTGCTACTAAATAATATATTCATCATCATCATCTAACGTTGTACCCGGTCATCTACAGGTTTTAAGTGTAGAATTTTTTTTATCATCATCATTAACCTCGATCCCGGTCAATTTTTGAAGTGAAAACTTCTTTTAGCGCAGTACGCATATTTTTAGATGAGATAAAATCTCAGGACTCATAAATAAATAATAAATTTACTTTTCACTTCTGTCGGCACTCCCGTTGTGCAACGTGTAATTTTTTTAACACGACACATCGTAGAACCTAAAACACTTAGGCCCGTATTCCAGAACGTTTATCAATACTCAATTGACGCTTGAGAGTAGATTTTATAAGGCAAAATCTAGCCTCAAGCGTTAATTCAGCATTGAGAAACGTTCTGGAATACGGACCTTAGTTCTTCGATAAACAATAAACATGTGGAAGAGACGTCTATATGCATGTAGGTAAGGGTTATTCCGGTATGTTTTTTTCTACACACACGTTTTTTTAAACATGGCCACGGAATTCCCCTCACCACAGCGGAAAGAAAATTTCAAATTTGTAATAATAATAAATAATGGCATTTTTTGAAATGTTTCAAAAATATAATCCATTAAATATAATTAACCCCGACTCCCGGCTTCGCCCGTGACATACTTAGCTCTCGTGTCGCACCTTTATAATCCCGTCGCTTATAAATTGTATAATAATGCATATAAAATTTCGACATTTATGACTACTGCTCCGCTCTCCAGGGATATAGCGTGATGATTTTTTTTTAAATTTCACAGGGTACAAAAACAGACAACAGATTAAGTACAACATAAACTTCTTTCCATCACTTATCATGCTAAACCTGAAGTCCAATAACATAAGTACCACAGCTTTTTTGAGACATTCGGTTTTGTCTAATTAGGTACTTATAAATACAATAAATAGAATTTGAATTATACAACTAAAGAAGATACAAATTAGATATCTAATTGTGATACTCGCTGCAAGTGTGATAATCGCTCATTACATACAATCTTTCTAAATTCATTTAGGTTGTTATGGAAAACATCTACACAGGAGCATATAGAATTATACAGCTTACACATTCTAAAAAGCGGACTATTTTTGGATACATTGTTGTTGCTAGTAGGCACGACAAAAAGTTGTGGGATACGCACCGATCGTGTCGGTATTTTGAAGGCCAACCTGCCCACGAGATAACTATCGACTCCACCATTCGCAATTTTGTGCCAAATGCACAAGTCTGCAATCAACCTCCTGTCCTCGAGACTCACCATCCGGAAGTGATGAAGTCTGTCATCGTATTGACTTAACGTTCTCCTCAGGCCGATCGTGCGCACAGAGTTCTGACAAATCTCTTCTGTATACATTCCAATCTGTCTGTATGGATCATGGAGTATCATATATGGGGGCCCAGACAGCCAAGCAGTACTCTGATATGGTACTCTATATATCCTTACTAAGGAGCAGTACAAGGTGATTAGTGAACCAGCACGCTTAAATGGCTTGGAGATTCGAAGGATAAAAGATAACATTCGATTAGCTTTATTATAGATGTTGTCATAGTGTGGCCTAAATGATAAAGCTGTGTCAAAAATTACACCCTAGTCACGAATCTCGTCAACCCTATCTATATCATCATGCTTAATCAGATTCTTTTTCTTTGAGAAAGTTATGACCTGGCACTTTTTTATGTTTAGTATCATGGAATTTTTCATATATGGGGAAAATTCATATATTCATATATGATATATAGCCTTCGTCGATAAATGGGCTATCTAACACAAAAGCCCAACATTTTCGGCTCAGTTAGGGCATTGCCGGGCTCGTCCCAAGTCGTACACACGGCTAACGCACGCTAAGCCCTGTCCACAACCCCGCTAGGGCAGTGACAGCTCCATCCACACCCGCCACCTCCCTATAGGTATTTGGCAAAACTACCCGCATTTAAGCGCATTCTTTACCCACTGCCATAGGACGGGCCGGATGGCCCCCATGTGCCGTGCGCTCGAGGTGGGGCTCTCCAGTCTTTTCTTACTTCCGTAAGAGATCATCGCGAGCCGCGGCGCCTGTCTCCAGCGATCAATATCCTCCGGAAGCGGCAGGGCCGATCTCCAGTTTGTTGCAGCAGGACTTAGGTTTTTAGTTAGTAGTATTGGTAGATTTGGATTTTTTTTTACTTTGGGGAATTTTAGTTTACATTACTAGAGGATTAGTTCCATTCACATTGAATTATGGTATCTCATAATTTTTTTTAGGTCCGAATACACACGAATGGAACCGTAAATTACTTAGCAATAATATTTTTAATTAAATTTATTTAATTAAATTAATGATTAAAACAACTTCCGCCATTTCAAACTGAACCATTATACATACAGTAAGTATTCATTTACAAAGTATTGTTAAGTGGTGTGCATTGAAGAATTAATTATCTGCCTATTAAGTAATTTGTAACAATAATCTAGATATAGCTTTAACAGATATACATAATATGCCTGATAATCTATCCATTATTAACTGAACCCTTCAATCACAAGCTGATGGTTACCATAATAGGGTCGAATTAGGGTCTAATCCACTCCGCCAAGTGGTGCCACCTGCGAACTGACTAACAAAGTTTTAGCACAGGCGTCCGTAAAGGGTTAGTAGGGAAGCCATACTGGTCAGAGCAAACAGCATGTATCTGTTTATGGATAGACCAATTTTAATGCAGTTAGACAATTACACAAATGTTTGCCGCCATCAATATATATGATTAATTTTAGTAAAAAAACAGGTATTAACGCGATCATGCTTATTTACCTTAAATAGCTTGACGTTTGCAACGCAACATGTCACAAGCAGACTTGTCCCACAATATTTATTCGTTTATTTATTTTATTTATCATAAATTTAAAGTCGAATAGTTATTATTATTTTTTTTTTACTTGGCTGTGTTACGCTTATCCATATTGACAAATTTATCCGTCTCAGACCTGAAGCGGCGTAGACGCGATCTAGCTCGTAGCTAAGTAAGCCTAATTTATACATTGGTCACTTATGATAATATGAATTTAAGATATAACGATGCTATGATATCTTAAAATGTCACAGTCGCAAGTGATCGCGGAGACCGGACGGAAACTATAGTAGATTGCGCATATGATGCATGCAAAACTGCTTATTTTGCGTAAACATAATTACATATGAATTGCTTGAATTACACATAACTACATATTGAACTTTCGCGTTGCATGATTAAAAGTAGTGTAAAATACAGGTATTAACGCGATAAAAAATAAATTGCTTTTTAAAATTATTTATATTCTTATAACACTCTTGTCAACTGGTCAGTCTACTGGGGACTCCAGACCATAGTCGGATCAAAGGCATCGTGTGAATTAAGTCGCTAGAAGTTGGCATAGCATCATGCCTCTAATTAATTTGCCTGATGAGTAAGGGGCTATGAAGGTTTAGATACTCATTGAAAGGGACTGCTTGGAATGAAATATGATTTAATGCTCCTTCTACAAAAAAGATGTAACTTATTATATATTATGAATGTACTTGCTTTATATTAGGGTTCATACACATTACACATACATTAGGGTTGCTACATACTACCACAGATAAAATAAATCTACACATACACCATAGGGCCGGGGAATTAAAATCTGAGTGGGACAATATAAAACAGTTTAGGCCAAACGGCATGACGTAATGATAACTATCTTCACGCTGTATCCCTGACGGGGTAGTCAGAGAGGACAGATCGCCAGGCTTTGCGATCCATGCATACTTCTTTCGCTTCTTGTAGATTCATCAATCGCTTCATACACGCACGTCTGGGTATCCGAGTACTTTAGACTTTTCCGTTTTTGAGCAATCTGCTCACGTAATGATGAAATTGATAATCTGAAAACAAAATCTTAGATAAAATTGTTGAGATAAAACTGACAGCTTACGACTTGTATCGTGGTTAGTGTTAAGATTTACACGCAGAAGTTACATAATTCTTTGTTATTATCGTCCATCGTCACATAGATGATGACTTTCATAAAAAAAAAAAAAATACTTTTATTTAATTCCTTAGTAACTAAGGTCCGTATTCCAGAACGTTTTTCAATACTCAATCTACGCTTGAGGCAAGATTTTGCCTTATAAAATCTACCCTCAAGCGTCGCTGAGTATTGAGAAACGTCCAGGAATACGGCCCTAAGTAAATAACTAAGTAAAAAACTAACTAAGTAAATTATCAGCTTGTCACTACATGCATATTAAAGTATAAGTAGACCTTGGTACGGTACTAAATTTTTTTTTAATTTCTTTCTCTGTCTGTCTTTTTGTTCCAATTTATCTTGGAAACGGCTGCACAGATTTCAACGGGACTTTAACTGGCTGATGTTATAAGAAGTAACTTAGCACATTTTATCCCCGTATTTCTTCCGCTAGTTTATAATATGTACCTAAAATTTGCACGGAAATTGTATTTTATTAATTATTACGGAATTTGTACCCTCAGTGGGTGAATCCGACTCCCACTTATCTGGTTAATTTTTAAGTTATACTTATTTTGGCGCGTTCGGGAAAAATGATGATAGTAAATTTTTACAATACGCGCGGAGTTCTTCACGAAAAAACCGACACCATGAAGTTAGCTGATAAGTGTTTCTGTGACAAATTATAAACAAAATGAAGTTAGTTGATAAGTGTTTCCATTACAACTTATAACGTTCAGCATTCAAAGTAGGTAGTTTTCATTCTTGTCGTGTTTTTTTTTCATCTTACTAATTTATCAATTCTAGTACAAACAAAGAGTTGTGGTAAGTATATGAAATTTTATTAGACTAAAGAAGTAATAACTTTTAACGCGTGTACATAAGTACACACACATTTTTGTTAAATAAGATAATAGACCACAAGGTCTACAGTATGGGTTCTTCAAAGGGGTCTTAGAAGGTTTATAAAGGGTCGACAGCGCGAGTGCTGCACCTCCGGAGTTGCAAACGTCCATAGGCTACGGTGACCACTTTCCATCAGGTAGGCCGTACGCTTGTCTGCCACGTCAGTGGTATAAAAAAAAACCTACATGTTGTTTTCGTTAGATATTGTATATTTATTATCCTATCTTTAATGTATTAATATTAAGACCCTAATCAAGTTTGTACGTTTCACAGCTTCTACCTCTACACCACAGTCATATTAGGTGCGGTTCTAAAAAGAAATTGGAAAATACCATAAAAGACTTGAACGACGACTTGACCAAGCATCTGTAAATTTTAATATCCGCGTCGAAAGCGCCCAAATGATGAAGCATACTTTCTGACCTACTGCGCTTCAAATAGATTTGGGGTCCAAAAAGTTTTGATCGGTACTTCAAAATCTCTATGTGCTGGTGTACCCCAATTGGTCCTTTGTTCAGTATAAGAGATTCACATGAGCAGTCTCCATGGTTCGCACTAAACTCTACAGGTCCCACATTCAGTTCAAGCGCACCAGGACCAGTTTAAATACATGGGATCTGTATTACAAGTGACGTCAAGACACACATTGCTGCTGCGTAAGCCAAGTTGCGGGAGATGCCTGATGTAATTTGAAACCCAAAAATGCCATCCAATGTACAGAAGGGACAGGTCTGTAACACCTTTGGTCTCTGTTAGAAATTCACAGAAGCAGGTGTTGCGTGTCGCGGCAATGAAAAATTGCGGTGGTTGTGTGGAGGAGCGTATTAGAGGTCTCGCTACGAGGGATTACGATGACCGTGAAAAGTAGAGGAGAAGAAGTAGGATAGCAGACCCCGGGCGCTGTAAACACCACTCAGACAAACGCCCGCATGATGATTGATAATATCGGTAAAAAAATTTGTTGAAATAACATTCGGGTGAAAAAATGTGTATGCAAAAAAAATATTTTCTTTTATTCTGTAGTTGTAGTCTGAAAAATGGGTTTCATAAAAATATATGTTGATTCAACATATATTTTTATAAAACCCATTTTTCAGACTACAACTACAGAATAAAAGAAAATATTTTTTTTTTGCATACACATTTTTTTATACAAATAAAAAAAAAGCGTAAAATAATGGTTAAACTAACAATGAAAGTGTTTCTCAAGAAAATGTAAAAAATAAGCAAAATTCATCTGTTTTTAACAGTTATTTGAAAAAACAGTAGTCAGTAAAACCACCCATGACGTAAATAGCGGTCTTGCAACGTTTTTTCATGCTTTGGATTAAGTTATCCAAGTCTTGCTGCGGTATATTGTCCCAGGTACGGCTAAGATTCAAAACAAGTTGCTCTTCTGTCGCAATGTTTGCAGGGAAATTCTCTCAAGCCCTTCTTTGGAGCATGTCATACGCGTGTTCTATGAGCTTTAGGTCAGGCGACTAAGCGAGCCAGCCTAAGACCGATACGTCGTGCTCCAGCAACCAGCTCGTCTACTGCCCTTAACATTTCCTCTCTTTTTTGGCGCCGCTGCATGATGCACACAATAACATTTATTCGAAATTTACCGATAACTTGTTATAAAACTTAAATTAGACAAAATAATGGAATAGTCAAAAACTACTGTAGATAAATGAAACCATCGGCCTTCGCTACCATTGTGCCGCGTAAATCTTTTGTTTTAATTTATTTTTTCATATTTAATTTCAGAAATCGTTCAAAAAGGTTTACAAAATAAGCTTTCTTCAAAAGAATTTAACACTGGCCAGTGTGTTTTGAGTTTAAGAACTTTACAAAATATCCCTAGACGTTGTTGTGTGTCTATACAAACCGGTATTTAATCATCATCATCATTTCTATTTACCTTGGATCATTTTTATTTACCTTGAATTTGCCTGACGTTTCAATTCAACCGAGTTACATGAGTCGAGGTAACATGCAGACTTCGAGTTCAAAATTCTACTATAACAATAAAAATAAAATACAATTGCAATAGTTGGCACAGGAAAAACAATCTTGAATGTGAGTTCCAACTTTTGGAATTTATTTCTATACAAACACATTATTTCAACTGTAGGGAACAACTCTATTGTGACGATTGGTAATCATTCGTCACCTCTATGGCGTAATGTCTCATGAGAAAGAATTACCCAAGTTGTATACGCCATAAATATAGTACAGAACGCTTTCCTATGCATACGCATTGGAAAAATCCATTATGATTCATAATGAATCATTAATTTTGTTTACCACTGATATAAACCACATCCAAAATACAAAAAATGTAAGATTCGCATTATAAGATATGTTATAAATCTCAGAAACGCCAAGTAAACAACTTTTTTAAATAGTTAAACCGACTTAACGAAAGGCAACTACACTAAAAAGCAATAAATACATTGAATGATACGGTAAAAACTAACTTCGGGTTTCTTAAGAATAAACATCGTTTTGTAATGTGAATCATTATTACAATGCGCCATCTACAGTAAACAAAGTGGTTTTTCAACATGTTAACTAGACCTGGCTTGAATGAAATTGTGTATTTAGGAAGCTTAGCGCAGATGGAACATGTGATTCGGATGTAGAACGGCGAGTAGTTGCCGGAAACAAAGTTAACGGTACTTTGTCCCAATTGGTAAAGAGACAAAGCATCGTAAAAGAAGCACGACTAGCGATTCCTAACGCAGTGCTAGTGCCAATGTTGCTTTTCGGTAGCGAAACCTGGGTATATCAAAAGATGCATGAAAATAAGTTGAATGCTGTGGAGATGCAACAATTGATACAATGGACCGAATACGTAACGAAGTGATACGCATTATGGCTGGTTTGAATGAAAATGTCAGCGTTAAGCTGGAAAAGGGCGTGCTCCGTTGGTTTGGACACGTCCAACGAATAAATGAGGAACGATTGACAAAGAATATATATTGAGCGAAAGTAGAGAGTGGATGGAGTTAGGGTAGGCCGAGACCTATATATTATGAATTTTTGCCCATTATGGTCTTCATATCAGGCTACATTAAATCACAAAAACGAAAAAAGGACATTGTATTGTAAATTAATTTAACAACATTTATCTATTTTGTTTAAGAATACTTTAACCATTTTTTTAGTTTTGTTTAAGAAAACATTTTGTAATTTTTATTATAGCTTAACCACTAATTTGTTTTGTTAAGAATGATTACATAAAACATGAGATCACCTAACCATAAATTATGTTTTATTCTTTGCTAGAGCCACTATCACTTCATTGAGACCAATAAACCTCTGGAGCATATTCAGCGCCGCAATTGTCCTAATCTAACTAGTGGACACAGCTCAGTATTATCAAATGAAGAAGGGTGAAATTCGTCCCTGGTCCCAGTTTTGGACTAGGACGATTAAATCCCAAATTAGGGACGAACAACACCGTTTTTTATTTGATATAAGAGTACCTACTCCTTAATAATTTTACCTCTCGCTTTACGTAGGTTTATGAAGAATCCTTACAGCGTTCAAAATAACATACTCACTCTCACGGTATTACTTAACCTCCTTGTGACACAATCTACTGAAGATTGACCATTTTGACGGTTTAACATTACACAATTGATAACTCAACGGAAGTTTATACTCGTTTGTGTCAAAGAAATTGATAATGCGATGACATTTGATGAAGCACCTATGGCAATGTTACAATACAAGATAACATAAAGGAATTGAGTACTCAACCAATTTTTGATTTTTTATTTTTGTAAAATGGCGCTCATGTTGTCGGCCTCAAGATATGCCTTTCCGGCTTGTCAGACGAGACAAACACGTGCGCTAGAGTCCTATCAGAATCAACGCGGCCCAGACCAATTTCAGCTGTTACTAACAGCTGAAATTGGTCTGGGCCGCGTTGATTCTGCAGCCTGTTAGTGGTATACCTCCGGACTAAACTAAACAATTTTATGGAACCCACTAGAATAACGACTACTACTGAAAGATGTATTGATAACATATTTAGTAGTATGAAACCTATACATACATCTATAATCCATAAGGTTGACTCGGACCACACGGTTTAGGACTGTTAGTTTCATTGAAAAGTTCCATTGATGGGTCCAACGGCAATTTGAATTCTTTTTTCTCCACTACTATGAAAATTGGCCCAACAGAATTTTGACAATACTCATGTCGCCATTGTTTAAAATGAGTGAAGCTATCAGAATTTATAAGTATTATTGCCTCTACAATTGTTTTTTAATAAATAATTTATTTTTTATGTATATATCATTTAGGTTGAACTTGTTTATTGCAATCTCTATGTGATGGCCATTACAATAATAAATTTCAATACAAAAACGAAGATTCCAATTTAACTACGATAAAAACATGTCCAACGAATGAGTGAGGCGCGATTGACGAAGAATATAATATCGGGCGAAAGTAGATGCTTAGGAGTCAGGGTAGGCCGATATTTACATATGAAGACCACGTGAGCAGATTGCTCAAAAACCGAACGGTCAAAAGTACTCTGATACCCAGACGTACATGTATGAAACAGTTAATGAATCTAGCGATCTCAGCGATCTGTCCTCTCTGACTACTACACCGTCAGATAGTTAAGTCAATAAGGGATCGAGAACAATAACACGAAAAACTAATTATTACAATTAGATAACCAATATATACAATGACTCTGGTTTCAGTAAAATCTAATTTCTTTAAGGTGTAATAATACAAAAGAATTATTGTGTACATCGATATTTTTTTGAAAACTGGTAACGATTAAAAATTAAAGTTCTTTCACCCAAGCTTATATTAGTTTATTTTAGGCCAGATGATTCTGTGATAAAAACAAGTACAATGATACAAGTTTTTCACTCTAAATTCTCATTAAAAAACAAACGCAGCTTTAGCCACTCTAACGTCCCAGTTTTTTTAATGACCTTTAATCGATGAAAATGAAATGAAAATGAAATGAAAATGAAATGAAAATGAAATGAAAATGAAATGAAAATGAAATGAAAATGAAATGAAATGAAAATGAAATGAAAATGAAATGAAAATGAAATGAAAATGAAATGAAAATGAAATGAAAATGAAATGAAAATGAAATGAAAATGAAAATGAAAATGAAAATGAAATGAAAAGGAAATGGAAATGGAAATTAAAATTAAATAAATTAAATTAAATTAAATATCCATCACGCCTTATCCCCGAAGGGGTGGCAGAGGCATATTGTATGCCCACTTTACACCGTATGGATTCCTGTCTCACGTAATAGGTGGTGAGCCCATTGCCGTGTTGAAATAGACAGACGCAGGTTGTGGCTACCTGCTGTTGAATTTTTTCAAGCCGCCAATAAGGCCTTCAACCAGGCTTAACAACTGCCATTTTACTGGCAACCGGGACCAACGGCTTAACGTGCCTTCCGAAGCACGGAAACGCTCGCAAATGTAAATGCCACAAAGTGGTCACCCATCGGAGGACCAGCCATAGCGAAAGTTGCGTAACTCGGTGATCGTTTACAGAACACTGAGACCGCGGGGCCACGAGCGCTTCAAATGGAAGGAAATGGAAATGGACATGGACATGAAAATGAAAATGAAATGAAAATGAAATGAATATGAAATGAATATGAAATGAAAATGAAAATGAAAATCTCGAAATGAAATCTCCCTCACACAATAATTGGGAGAGACCTACTTCCTCAGAGGACTACAATAGGCTGATTTGATAGATTGATTGTGTGGACTTAAACCTCAGTGACAGTTAATATTCACCAGCTGTAACAGTTTTAGACCAAGTTTCGAAGAATTTTAAGGAGTGGAGATCGAGCCGATTTCCTTCTATTTGATATTGTTGTAGGATCCGTACGACCATCGATAATTTTCTGCAATAGCAGCAGTATTACGCAAATTGCTCGATAGAAGAATAAATAATCTACTCTGTGGCAATAGGCTTACTCATTAACTATTGCAAAAGTGTGCGTGTAAATATTTTATCGTTATCGTTCCTGTTTTCAATGTCAGGCTTTCAACAGGTGCATTGCAGCGCAAGGTTTATCATGCTACAAAATAGAAGATTTTTGTTAATGTGCCGAAAAGCAATTAGCCTCTTTGCTACGCGAGCTACGTTGAAAACTATCACAGGTGTAGTTTTTACAAGTTTATAAGTCGATTAGCTGAAAAAATGTACGTAAAATAATTTTGAGGTAAAAATATTGTACTTGCAAAAAGCAGTTATAGAACCATAGAAATCGGAAAAATACTATAGAACTCTACATAGCGGGAAGTCCGAAACGCACTTTACCGCTTTTTAGGGTTTCATAGCACAAAAGGTAAAATAGAAACCCTTATTCCTATGTGTCCACGAAAGAGTGGACCTAGCAAGTTGCAATTTATACCAGATACTGCGGTCTATACTCCCTATTAGGTGTATAAAACTCAAAGTCCTAAGTCAACACGCTAAAAAGTTACGGGCAAATTATCGTAATTTGATTTTCACGAAAATTTAATTTCGTAATTTGATTTTTGCAATAACTAACTAACTTCGTAATTTGATTGAAGCGCTCGTGGCCCCGCGGTCTCAGTGTTCGGTAAACGATCACTGAGGTACGCAACTTTCACTATGGCTGGTCGTCGGATGGGTGACCACTTTGTGGCATTTACATTTGCGAGCGTTTCCGTGCTTCGGAAGGCACGTTAAGCCGTTGGTCCCGGTTGCCAGTAAAATGGCAGTCGTTAAGCCTGGTTGAAAGCCTTACAGGCGGCTTAAAAAAAATTTCAACAGCAGGTAGCCACAACCTGCGTCTGTCTATTTCAACACGGCAATGGGCTCACCACCTATTACGTGGGACAGGAATCCACACGGTGAAAAGTGGGCATATAATATGCCTCTGCCACCCCTTCGGGGATAAGGCGTGATGGATATTTATTTATTTATTTACTATCGAAATTTACCTTAATTTTTATTTTAATATTTCTGAATTTTTCCAATACTTGTGCTGACCTTGCTTTTAAAATTAACAATTTAAGGTCAAGCGGAAGTACCCTATAGGTTTTGGGTGGAAAACCTTTATGATAGTTCCCGTTGACCAAAATCACAATAAATAGGAACTACCATACAGGTACCTACCATATAGGTTTTTTAATGTGTGATGAAAGGATGCTGGAATGCCTTTAAGTTCATTGATGCAACATTAAAAGCGGTTCTAAATGAATCAGTTTAAGTATAAACAAATAAGCAGTTCTTGCTTAATCCTACCAGTGATTTTGGGCATACGAGGATATCTAATGACACGGGTGTTCTTGATGAATTACGATCTGATTGCCATTTACAGAGCAGAATAACATTCGAATTTGGAATAACTTATGTAATATCAACATGTCTTCTTCATTCTTTATTATAATTATATCTATCGTAAGTTCATTTAGAATTCTAGTGGTAATTAATGACTACGTTTGTTATATTTCACACAGCACGAGAGGTGTGCTGTACAAAATGCAAATTCGCCTTTATGTTCAATACTACTTACATCTTAAGGATAACAGCGAAGTAGTTGCTTATAGCTATCGACGCTTGCAGTGGTATACTTGCTGTGGTATACTGTGTAGAACAATAGCTTTTAGACTACATTTTACTGAATCTACCACAGTCAATTTTCGAAAGAGCTTTTCTCCATAAAACCAACTTCTCGGTCAGGACAGAGGTTTTCTCTACGGTACCATGTCTGCAAGTAGTAACGTATGTTTTAGTGCGATACACAAATTTTATGTTTGTTTCGCAATTTGAGTTTTCCTATCTAAAATATAAGTATGTTTATCAGTTGTCTAAGACCCATAGCATAAGTTTAAAGCTTAGTTTGGGCTAGACGGCAATGTTTAAGGTGTCCCAGAATTTATTTTTATAAACTTAGAACTGTCCAGCGTTGGAAAATACATTTATTATTTCTATTTCTATGCCTCCACCAGTACACGTCTCGTTCTCGTTCCCTCCGTGTTCAGGGTCCTATCCCATCAGGCAGATGTTTAGCCACGTGCGGGAATGACTAGATTTGGTTCATAGTTTACAGAGATTTACCGCAGTCACATCTTTGACTGCCTCTGCGGCGCGGTGGGAGTGTATCCGACTGCTACGCAAGAGGTCGTGATGAGCATGATGGTTTATTCTGTGTCTAGTTGTTATTTATCTATAATATGTATGTATTTAGTATGTTTATCAGTTATCTGGTCACCATAGTACAAGCTCTGCTTAGTTTGAAATCAGATGGCGTTGTGTCAGTTGTCCCAATTTGTTATCTAAAAAAAAAATTATTTTATATCTACTATCAAAACATATAAATAACCCCATTTCTTCCGTTTATCCTGCAGCAGTCAACCTGAGATCAGGAACCATTGGCAATTGAAGCTCAGTGTGTCCACTGAACACGTGTCCGCCTTCATTGCATATATCTTCATAGCAACAATTAAAGATATATGTCATTTCCTAACAAAGAACTAATAAGGTGCTTGTTCGAGTTGTTATGTATAGATTAGATTGCCGAGACGGCAATAAACTTGGTGAAAGATTGCTCACACTAACGACACTCTTTAAACATGGCATACAAACATTGATATTCTCGGAACTATCAAAGGAAATAATGAAACGTTTCCGTAATGACCGTGTATTACGCACAAACTGAAACTGACGAATACTTGGTCTTCTTTCTGGTCGATTTCGATAATTTAGTTAGAGTTCGGCAAGTTACATAATTGTGGTGCCAAATCTCTATCGCAAGGCAGTGGTGCATTTTGTTTATTCCATTCTGTTGGGAGTGTTGGACTTTCTGACTTCTGAACTCCTTGGATCTCATCACGGCAATGGGCTCACCACCTGTACTCTTTTATATAACTATGTGTACTCTTTTCTCATAACTATGTTTCTTTGCAATGTGGGCGTTTAATATGCCTCTGCCTACCCGTTCGGGGATAGAGGCGTGACAATATGTATGTATGTATGTTTCTTTATAAAACATGTGAGTACATAAACTGTTAAATAAAAAAAACTCTGATCTTAAATAATAATGTATCGTGATAAGATGAACCTCAGTTGTTAGTAAGTCTTAGCCGTTTGATATCTAGGCTTAGGCTGTAAGTAGTGGTAGGAGCCAATAGCCCCCATCCAGTATTTAGGCGTAGGCACATTTAAGGCCTGAGCTCTCGTCGATCTTATCCGATACGATAATCAGCAAAAAGACACATTCTAAATTTTTCTCCTTCCCGTCAAGTCAGCACGGAAAACTATATGTAGCTAATGCGAGTCACCGACTGAGAAGCTTGGAAAACCATATTTTTAGGTGGTTAAATTTCTTACAATTTTTACGTTAATTCCTTTAACAATATAATCTAAGTAATGTCATAATTTGTAACACGATAGGATTTGCTTTGTTGGATCATAAAACAGTCAAAAGACAGGGTATGAAAAGTTAAAACTCCTTTTTAAATAACACAATTAATAATTTTGTAAAGAAATCGAACGTCATGAAGTACTGAAGTAGACGTGTTAATATTTTCTTCCAATTGAATTAATTTCAGTTTTTTTTTTAATTTTAAACTCAATATTTGACTCAAAACTTAAGTTTTGATATCACCCTGCACACTCAGTGACGGCCGGGAAGTTATCCAAATTGTCTTGCCTTAAGTACATGGTAGATGTTTAATTACAAATCACGTTTTAAAAGTTTCAGTGGGCTTTTACAGTTTGTACAAAGATTATCATCCGAATGCAAAGATAACATTCCCCCCTCCATGCACATCTTAAGGTCATAAACCGCGGTTGTAAGTATCAGATTAAGTTGTTAAAGATGTACTTCATATTTAAGCTGTATAAGTACGTCGTATAGATAGCGTATCATGTTTGTGCATGTACTGCCATAGTGCACAGTGTGCGACTCATCATCGCAACTACTTAATTGGTATTAAAATAAAATTACTTATCATTCACGCCTTTTTCGCCGAAAGAGTGGCACAGGCATACTATACCTATCGTGACCATAATCGCGTTTTGAACGGGACCGTCCCTTTTTCCGGTTATCCGTCCCGTAATCCCCGAAATAAGCCTCGGGACGCATAATTGTCCCGTGTTCCTAAACCGAGTGAAATTGGTATGAACAAAGCTATTCATATCTTTATAATAACCTATTAAGCTTATTATAAAGATATGGACTTAAAAATATATTAAATCTATTAACAAATGCATGTTTGGTCCTTGATCTGTCACAAACTAAGTACATATGTCCTTTCTTCCTCGATCACTCGATATTGTACTGAGAGGAATTTCAGTGTGCTTTTTAAGTATAGTGTGAAGAATTAATAATTGTGGTACAGTTAGGACATTACACGCTTTATAGTTGATGTGTAGGGAATAAGAAGAGGCGAATGGTTACCTATAGAACAGCTCTTTGCGCACGTTCCAGAGGGAGTAGGATAGTCAGGATAGTGTTAGCATAGACTGACACAAGACCAAGTACAGCTGTTTTATAAATGTATAATCGGCTATATTGCGTGAATTCTTAAATATATAAATTAGCTTACGTACTGCATAATAAATCAATTTGTTTACTAAAATTTACGTCTGTGTCAAGAATAACACCTAGATATTTTACCTCGTTTGCAAAGCAGTGCAAGTACATGCAGTGACATTAGGTGTGCAAAGGCTTGGGTTAGTAAATTGGTTATTATATTTCTCATTCTAAATACTATGTACTTACTCTTGTCAGTGTTCAGAGTTAGAAAATGATCTTGAAGCCACTTAGACACAATATTAAGACCTCTCTGAGTAAATTTACAAGCGTTATCACGCGAATCGGCTGAGAAGAGTAATGCGGTATCATCAGCATAAGACATTTTGACCCCATTTTGTAGTATTAGGTTGCAAAGGTCGTTTATATAAATAAGAAATAGAGTTGGTCATAAAATGCTTCCCTGGGGAAAACCATAACAAGTGCTTTTTGTTCACCACTTGTCCACTGGCTGATTCTCACACATTGATAACGATCACTAAGATAATCAAAAAAAAGTTTAAGTTGAGTTCCTCTTATCCCAATAGCCTTAAGCTTTCGCAAAAGAGTAGTACAGGAAACCGTGTCAAAAGCTTTCGCAAGGTCTAGGAAAATCCCAATGGTGTGCATACCCTTATGCAGATTACTTAATATTAAATTAAGTATGAAAGTATCGCAAAGTGTCGCGATCTGTGGTCTCTGTCAGGGATAACTGCGTGAAGATAAAAATAAAGAAATCAGGATAATAGAAGCAGCATGAGACCAACTTGCGAATAAGTATATTTTATTGTTGCAATTTTTCTTAATTTCTTACAACTATTCGAAGTGGGCAAATATCACGTCAAAGGAGAGCAGCTTACTTTTTCATATAAATTTTAAAACTCTTGAATGCCGCTTACAAAATTTGTGAAATATAGCAGGTAAAAACGTACACACAGTCGACTTAGAGCATTGTCCTGATTAGGCAAAGGTCACGAGTTCAAGTTCCGACCTGAACCGAGTTGTTTATTATTTTAAAAAATAATTATATTAAAGGACACATTACTTTTATATAAATTCGAACAAAGTGAGTAGGTACAATTCACAGCGAGATAGCCTAATCCACGTAGCACATGGAATACCTTTTAGCATTAGCAGTCACCTGGATAGCGTGTTACTGACACGTGACAGCACTGATTATAAAAGACTAGCTCGGAGATCGTGAGTTAGCCTAATCCACACAGCACACCTTTCAGCATGTGCCGTCACGTGGACAGCGTGTTGCTACTGCTGATGTATATTTTGGTTTGAGTATATTTGTACAAAATAAATTAAAATCATCGTATTGAGATTGTTCTGAGATCTTAAATTGTTTCTTCTCAAAATATAATTGCTAAACATGGCCAGCATAGTGCTGATAAGTTTTCCTATCACGACCTAATTTTTCTTTCCTATCGTCTTCGTCTACCTAAACCCAAGCCAAAAATCCTGCTACGACGCAACTTTAGTAACATGGATCTCGATGCCCTGCGCAAGGACGCCCATGACGTTACTTGAGTTCTTTACTTCAATCAAACTGTATTGACACAAAGGTAAAGTTACTCACATCAAATATAATATCACTTTATGATAACATGCTCCAGCTAGAAGAATCAAAGTAAAACATTTACCCGCACCGTGGCTAACTACAAACATTAAAACATTTATTTTCAAAAAATCACAGTAAAAGTCAAAGTATAGACGTCCTACAGCTATAAATTGGGAAAAGTACGTACTGATCAGGAATCAATGCAGCAAGGTGTGGAGGAATGCTCAACGCCAACATATCCACAGCTCTGTTGACAATGGAGACCCAGCAAAGGTCTGGAAGTTTCTGAGGTCATTGGGAGTTGGGAAACATCGTGAAGTGACCATTCCAAAAAAAATTGATTTAAATTTACTCAATCATCATTTTTCTGCTTCGTCAAATTTTGATGGGCCAACAATAGAAACTACACTTAACAATCTTTTAACTGTTTCCCCTCCCGACTGTTCTCCGTTTTTGTTTAGTCAAATCACTGCTTGTGATGTTGAGAAGAGTATAATGTCGATCTGTTCTAATGCGGTAGGTTCTGACTGTTTAAGCCGTAATATGATTCTTCCTATTATAGATGAAATTCTTCCTGTGATCTGTCATATATTAAATTTTTCCATATCATAGAAAAATGCTCACATTATTCCTATTGCCAAAAAGAACAATCCTTCCTCCTTCTCTGATTATCGTCCTATCTCTATTCTACCATTTCTTTCCAAGGTTCTTGAACGACTCGTTCACACTCAGCTTACTAGCTTTCTTTCCTAAAACCAACTCTCAAATCCCTTACAATCTAGTTTTCGCACTGGTCACAGTACTACTACTACATTGACTCATATTACGGAGGACATCAGAGCGGGTATGGAGAGTGGTGAGTTGACGGTTCTAGCACTGCTGGACTTCAGTAATGCCTTTAATACTGTTGACTTAGACATATTACTTGGTGTACTGGCTTCTCTTAACATATCTCCAACAGTGATTGACTGGTTGCGGAGTTACCTGTTTGGTCGCCGGCAGCGTATTAACATTGAGGATACTACATCTTCTTGGTGCAATACATCTGTTGGCGTACCACAGGGTGGCGTTCTCTCTCCTCTACTCTTCGCAGTTTTCATAAACTCAATCACAAACAACCTACTTTCATAGGATGAGACTTATTCCCGAGAGATGGAGATTTATTCCCAAGCTTCATATAACAAATTACACGAAGCTATCGGTAACGTCAATACAGATTTGAACAGCATTTACAACTGGAGTAAATCGTTTGGCCTGCAAGTAAACCCGAGTAAGAATAAGGTCATCATTATTGGTGGTACCAGGATGGTAGCAAAAATTGATTCAGTCTCACTTTAGGAAGAAGTCATCTTCCTAAAGTGAGACTGAATGGAACCGATATATGCTATAGTGAAAAAGTAAGAAATCTTGGAATCAATTTTGACCCATGCTTGTAGGAACTGAGGCGCAAAATATTTGCAGCGGGGGCCTCCTTGCGTAGGCTGAGGAGTTTTCTCCCTTTTGCGACAAGGGTTGCGCTTGTACAAACACTCCTCTTACCTATCCTTGATTACGCAGACGTCAGCTATCTTGATCTCACCGAATACCAACTAAATAAACTTGAGAGACTCCAGAATTTATGTATAAGACTCATATTTGGATTACGCAAATATGACCACGTTTCTGAATTTCGAAAACAACTCAAGTGTTTAGCTATACGTTTTCGCCGGAATACTCATATTCTATCCATATTATACAGTGTACTAAAATAAAAAATAAAATAAAAACAATCTTTATTTGGAACAGACAAACAGTATTCAATTTGTTTTTAGGAATAGATAATGACTGCATTAGTAACAACTGTGGCGCAGTCCTTAACGCCCGCCTTCAGGAACTTAGCACATATTTGTATGGAGTATTATAATTATGAGGTGAGTGTTTGTGTGCATGTATATTGTGTATTAGTGTATTAATGTATGTGTGTGTGTGTGTGTGTAGTGCGTGAGCGCATGTGTGTGTGTGTGTGTGTGTGTGTGTGTGTGTAGTGCGTGAGCGCATGTGCGTGTGTGTGTGTGTGTGTAGAATGTATGAGTATGTGTGTGCGGTGTGTGTGTTCATTAAATAATAGACGTAATTAGGTCCTCAGTTTCGTCATACGTTAAAGAAAGCAGCCATTTAGTAACTCGTGATTTACATTCTAGTGAAGTAGTAGGATAAATGTTCAATATCTTATTAACTTTGTTTTACAGTGAGGGGCAGAGTTTGCAGAGTTTTATAATACAGACTCTGTCCTTTCTTCGTTTATCGCAGTTTGGAATAAAAGGAAGATCTGCGTGCTTACGAAGTATAATTGTTAAAAGGAAGAGTATTCTTACTGTTAAAATTTTAAGTTCATGGTACAGCTTATTTGTAGCAAACCATATAGGCTTAAAGGTACCTTTAGTACACCTCGATGTGCTCTTTCGAGGGAGAGGAGTTTGATTTTTGCTGCATTGCCCCAAGCCGCAATGCAATAACCCGCAACCGACTGTACCAAAGCAAAAATTACAGTTTTAAGAACAGGGAGCTATAAAACAGAGCGCAGCCTTCTAAAAAGATCATCATCATCCGAGCGTCTGTCCCAGTTGCGTCTCGCGACGCCCGGGGTCCGCTTTCCTACATTTTCTCCTCCACTTCGCACGGTCTTCGGCATCCCTTGTAGTGAGACCATTGGCACGCATGTCATCCCTTACGACGTCAAGCCAGCACTTCTTGGGTCTTCCCCTCTTACCGGGACCCGGCGGGGCTGACATGGCCAGACATTTGTTACCTACGTAGCCCGGCGGTTGCCGCAAGACGTGACCATACCAATGAAGGCGACACTCTTGCAACTTGTCTGCAATGTCACGGACGTGAAGGCTGCCGCGGATGCGAGAGTTTCCCACGCGGTCCATCCGCATGACCCCACACATCCACCGCAGCATCTTCATTTCCGTGACACGCAGCTCCTGCTTGTGTCGCTCCAATATCGGCCACGTCTCACTGCCATGTAAAAGGACAGGTCTAATAATGGTTTTGTAGACCTGTCCCTTCAACCGGATCGGCATTTTAGGGTCACAAATGACACCGATCATCTCCCGCCATTTGGCCCACGCGGCAGCAATGCGTGACTTGACATCGCAATCGATGTCACTGGACGTGTGAAAAACAGATCCCAGGTATTTAACCTGGTCCGTGCGCTCGACCAAATCACCGCCTATGCGGACGGATGTGGGATCTGTCGAGTTTAGTGCCAAGTACTCGGTCTTCGCCACATTTAGTTTCAGACCGCCGTTCTCAAGCGTCTCCTTCCACGCCTTTACACGTCGCACCAATCTGCCCCTGTCCGCGTCTGCCAGCGCAATATCGTCAGCATACATGAGCAACCATGGAGGCTGCTCATGTGGGTTTCTGATGCTGTCCGACAATTTGTCTAATATTACACTGAACAGAAGCGGACTAAGGACCGAACCTGGTGTACCCCGACGGTGATGGGGAAGGGTTTCGTGTTGCCAACAGCAGTCCGAACCATTGAATCGGAGTCACAGTACATGTCCCGGATAGTGTCAATATAGACCTCTGGAACCCCTTTGGACCGCAGTGCCCACCAGATCATCGCACGAGGAACACAGTCGAAGGCCTTCTGCATGTCTAGAAACAAACAGTACAGAGGCGTGTTCTTCGACCTGTATTTCTCTGCGACAACCCTTAGGGCAAAAACAGGGTCCGTGGTCCCATAACCAGGGCGAAACCCATATTGACACCCCGAGAGAGTACACTCCTGCCGGATCCGAGAGTCTATAATCCTCTCGAAGATCTTCATGGTGTGGGACATCACCTTAATATCGCGGTAGCTCCCGCACTCCTGCACTGACCCCTTACCTTTGAAGACTGGGGTAATAATACTCAGTCTCCATTGGTTTGGGATCTGCCCGCTGAGGAGTATGCGGTTAAAAAGGTTTACTAAGATGCCCACACCGCGAGGACCCATCGCCTTCCAGGCTTCGATGGGGACTCCATCGGGTCCGACAGCTTTCCGATTCTTCATGCGGCGAAGCGCAGTCAGGACTTCTCCAGGCGTTACCGGTGGCACTAGTCCCTGATTCGGAGGGAGGTCCGGAGGCTGCACCTCTTTGTGTTGTTTATTAAGCAGCTCGTGGAAGTACGAGCGCCATCTCTCCTTTACCGCGAGGTCTTCGCTTAACAGGTTGCCCTCAGGGCTTTTACACAGCGACACTTGGATATATCCTGTGCCGCTTTGACCCTGGAGCGCGCCAGCTTATAGATGAGCTTCCGCCCCTCAGACGATTCCAGCTTATCATACAGAGGTTGTAAGTGGTCACGTCTAGCTCTGGCTACAGCTCTCTTTGTGGAGCGCTTGGCAGCCCTGTACGCGTCGCGGTCTTCAGGAGATCCGGTCGCTTGCCACTTTTTAAAGAGGGCTTTCTTCTCCCTAGTCTCCCTCTGGACTGCGTCGTTCCACCACCAAGTTTCCTTGTCACATTTGCGTCCACCCTTAGACACACCGAGCACCACCTTCGCCGCTCCAAGGATGGCCGCCTGAACTTTGTCCCAGTAATCTTGAACTGGTTCGCCTTTAGTGTCGGTGCACTTGTCACCGACAGCTGAGACGAACTCCTGGGATCTAGTTTCATCAAGCAGCCACCATCTGATGCGGCGCTGGCACCGCTCGATGCGTTTGCCTTTGGGCTTCACGCAGAGGTCCATGACAAGGAGACGGTGTTGTGCAGTAAGACTCTCACCGGGTATGACCTTGCAGTTGGCCACCTTGCCGATGCTGTGTCGCCTAGTGAGTAGGAAATCGATCTGAGTTGTACGCCTCCCGCTCTTGTAGGTGATGAGATGTTCGGATTTCTTTTTGAAATACGTGTTCACAATGGCCAGATCGGCAGCCGCACACGTTCTGAGGATAGTTTCTCCTTCAGCGTTGCGGGTGCCGTATCCAAAACCACCATGAACACGCTCAAACTCCTCACACCTCTCACCCACATGACCGTTTAGGTCGCCGCCCAAAACGATTCCCTGTGACAACGGAATGCTCCGAAGCACTCCCTCGAGTTGACCCCAAAACGACATCTTATCGGCGTCGCTACAACCGGCCTGTGGCGCGTAGGCACTTAATATGTGGGTAATAATCCCATCAATAAGCACCCTCACGATCATAAGCCGGTCGCCACAGCGTTTCACCTCCAAGATACCACTCTGCAGCCCCTCGGAGAGCACAACGGCCACCCCGTTCTCCCCACCAGGCGCACCCGTGTAATACAGCTTATAGCCGTTCTGCAAGGGCTGGGCTCTGTTGCCCTTCCACCGAGTCTCCTGCAGGAACGCCACGTCCACCCTCCACCTGGAGAGTACTTCGGCCATCTCGACCGCACGCCCAGTCAGCGTGCCAATGTTCCAAGATGCGAAGCGGATTCGGGTTGGGGCTAACTTCTTTAGCCGTGCTGGCCCGACACACGGCAGCCCTAGCCCACTTGCCACAGGTGTCGGGCGGGGCTCCTGCGCGCCGTTTTGCGGCGGCGCCCTATCCCTAGCAGCATTCCTTTTCGGACTGTTCATTATTTTTTTGTTTCGGCGGGTGGCTTTTATGGGAGCGACGCCCTCAGACCTCCCAACCCCAGAGGGGAAAGCCAGCGCCAGAGCCTCGTCCGTTAGTCAGCAGGGGCACGCACTAGCACGGGAGGTTGACTTGGGCCCCGAAGATCTTGGTGGGGCCCCTTACACCCCTGCCCAGCCCCAGCCTTCTAAAAAGATACATAAGTTTTATTATTCTGGAGGTGGTGACATTTATATGTTCTTTCCAAGAGAGATGATTATCAATCCAGACTCCAAGGTATTTGATTTTGGACTAACAAACAAACTGTAAAAGCCTGCAGATGGGGTTTCTTCTACAAGATGGCACATGGGCGACAAGGGTAAAGGAAGAAGGTGGAAGTGAGATGGAGTTGTGTGCAAAAGGCAGGCACTTGGTTTTCTCAACATTTAATGTTAATTGATTCTGCGAGAGCCAGTGGTTTACTGTAGATAAAGCTGCCTCGGCATACAATTTGGTATCAACCCAATCATGCCCCATGAACAAGTAAGACTGTGTCATCAGCGTACGTGATTATCTTGCAATTTTTGATAGTCAATTTACAGTGGTCGTTGATGTAAATGAGCTTTGCTTTATATGCTTTGATTGGATGTTTATGCTGCAACTAAGAATCACAGGCACATGATCAGTAATACGAGTATCGACAACTAGAGTGACAGTTTTGGATACGGTTTTCAAGACCACATGATCCAAGCAATTTTTGTTTCGAGTAGGCAGATTATGAGCGTGCATAAGGCCATGGAACATTAGTGTATATAGATACCTGTCGTGGTCCCTATCGTCACTATTTGGTCCTATGTTGATATTTATGTCACCGATAATGGCTATGTTTTGAAAGTGCTTTAAGGAGCTTAGGGTGTCATTTAAAGAATTCCTGAAGTTATCAGTGTTTCTAAAAGATGGTGATCTATAGATAGCAATTAGAGCGAATTTATTTTTATGTTTCATTATAAGGCAATTTGAGTGAGCTAAATTCGGAATCTCTACGGAGCATATTAAGTTATGTCTTATAAAAATTACCACATCATCATTTTGAAGACGGTAATCGGATATATGAGATGTGTAACCATTTAGTGTAGGGACAATGGGACACTGGCTTAACCGGCACTCAGTTAAAACTATGATGTCCATAGGTACCTGGATTCTATGTAGTAATGCTTGGAATTGGTTAAAATTACGTGAAAAGCTTCTGATATTAAGTTGAATTATTTTTAATGTGGACGCGTTATTGTTTAAGTGTAAATAGCATTGTTCAGGAGTAGTAACATAAGATTCAGATACTTCCAGATGTTCAATATCATTCAATATATCCAAGCCATCCATAAATAATTTGTAAATAAACAGAAGGTCTGAATTGTAGGTCTGGGTATGTGAGGTTCTTTTTGATAGACAAAACAGGCACTTAATGCAAATTGAGGCAGTATATTTTTTAATACTAGCATAATCACATAGAATATTACTAGCTGTGCGATGATAATTTTGAATACTTTTTGTTTATATGTGGTAAATGTATATAGTGTTGTGCAATAGTTATTTGTGTGAAAATAGAAGTATAATAGTTGAGTGTGGTGTGTATACAATAATAAAGTTAAAATTGACAGACATGAAGAGTAATAATGTAATAAATCTAAGTTATTTTTTATATAATAACTATAATTAGATCGTGGATAATTTTTAGGCCATGGGAAGGAGCTTAAACATGTTACACTAGCAATGCAAAAATATGAAAGTAGTGTACAGGCTACAGTAAAAAGTATTTATCACTGATCAAAAACGATACATAAATTTAATTCTTTGGCACCAAATATTAAAATTTTAAATAGCGCATCACTTTGCCTCTTGGGTTCCCCGGTTTTAGATGAAGGTTTTAATTCTTTTTTAGAAGAAAAGCTTACAAATTTTGAAAATGTATTAGATCGTTTACTTATTTAGCATTTATTCGGCATTCACTATACTTCGGTTTTGTCTATTCGTACCAAAAATTACTCATGCAGTTCGTTCATCACAATTTTGGAAACATTTGCCACTTTTGGGAAAATTTTATGACACTATTCGGCACACCTTAAGCAAAATTTTAAATGTGGCCTTGAACGACCGAGCTTGGCTCCAAGCGTCTCTTCCAGTTCGTATGGGGGGGCTCGGCATTCGCAAAATTACTGACATTAGCCTACCAGCGTTTCTGTCGTCAGTTCACGGCACTGAAAATTTAACCAGAAAAAAAATTATAAACACACAGGTTAATTCTGAAGTATCGTGCAAGACTGACGCCATAAATGCCTGGAAATTGGCGTGCCCTAATACTGCCTTGCCTGTTAACCCATCTTCTCAGAGACTCTGGGATGTGCCGCTCTGTAGCTTGGTAAGAACTGCTTTAATCAATACTTCTCCCAATGTTGCAGAGCGTGCGCGTTTGCTGGCTGTGGGAGAGTGGAGGTCAGGCTTATGGATTCAGGCGCTTCCATCACCCAACATAGGTACTAAGTTGGATTATACTACTTTGCGCCTTGCCACTTGTCTCCGTTTGGGTGCTCCGTGTGTTTCTCCGCATCATTGCCACTGTGGAGAAGTTGTCGATAGTCTTGGACGCCATGGCCTCTCGTGCAGCAGAAGCGCAGGTCGTATATCTTGCCACGCCAATCTCAACGACATTATCCGTCGCGTTCTTGCCAGCGCGGGCGTACCAGCCGTACGACAACCAAACGGGCTGGTGCGTGACGATGGTAAGAGACCTGACGGTATGTCTCTGTTGCCTTGGAAGATGGGTCGGCCGTTGGTGTGGGACGCCACATGCGTCGCCACACTGGCGCCATCACATCTTCCAAGCACAGCAGGTTGTGCGGGTGCCGCAACTGCTTCTGCTGAAAACCTCAAGCGGCGCCAATATTGTAATGTAGTAGGGGATTATATGTTTGAGCCGTTTGGAGTTGAGACTTTGGAACCTTGGGGTCCAAGTGCCCGCTTTTTATTTAAAGACTTGGCAAAGCGACTAATCGACGCTTCGCGCGACCAGAAGGCTGGTTATTTCCTTGCACAAAGGATTAGTATTGCCATTCAACGTGGCAATGCTGCCAGTCTTCTGGGAACGTTTCCGGTTAGCGATGATGCGGAGAATTTTTTTGACGCGTTGTAGGTAATGTATATTTATTTAAGTTTAGTTAGTTGTTTTTTTTATATTTAGTGTTAGATTTCCTTTAAATTTTATTTGTATCTATATTTAATTTTACCTAATAATAAAAATATGATATTATTTGAATAAATAAAAAATAAATTTATCAACATAAGAAATATTAGTCACTTTGGAACTTTGCTCAGTTCATTTTCATCTTTTACTACATAATGTGGGGCGCTCTCCATTTTACGTAGGTATACTTTTCCATGTGATGACCAACAATATTTGTAGTTATACACTTTTGCGAAATCTCGGGCTAGGAAAAATAATCTCTTCATTTTTGTAGATAAGTTTTCTGAAATATAAATCGGTATAATAGGCCCAGCTATTTTAAGGCTTTCCGTGGTCAGTGCAGAAGATATTTTGAACTGTTTGTACATGTAAATAAACTTTTCCTTCAAAATGACGCTTGTAAACTTGTAAAGTCAACTATGATGGTCCTGCGTTCAGAACCCTTACTGTGTGTGCGATACATATCCCTCCCCTCATGAGGCTGAAAAGTTTGATTAATCAATTTGCCAAGATTTGTGTTTGTATTCAACAATTGGAGCTTGGACTCTTTGCTCGGTATGGGAATATTTCTAACCTCTATGCACGAAGCCCTAGTATAACATTCAGCTTTTTCCACTTTACCTTCAAGGGTTTGTATATAGTTAAGATTTACCTGCCGGTCCGACTCCAATTTCTGTATTTTTTCCACTAGAGAATCGTACGATTTGGAGAGGAAGTCAGTAGAGGAACAAATATCAGAATTCTGTTTTTTGATGTCCGCAATATAGGTATAAATTTTCTCAATTTTTTGCTCCTGCTGTGTCTTAAATTCTAGAAACATTTGCTTCATTTCATTCATGAATTCGTGTATAGCGTTTTCACACTCGTCGCTGGGTCTCTTGCGTTTTGGCCGAGTGGTAACGTTAAGCACCTCCGATACAAGCGGTTAGGCTGTGGAATGCTCTACCGGTAACTATAAGACGGGCACGAAATTTGGCTTCTTTTAAAAAGCAAGTCAATGACCATTATTTGCGAGAGAATGGCTACGCCTAATATTTTTTAAGGAAATCATCATGTACATATATGTATGTACATAATACATCATTGTGTATATGTATTGTATATTTATATATATGATTATATATTTGTGATTGTATGTATATGTGTGTAGGTATGTATATATTTATATTTTTTTGTATGTTTATTTATTATAGATATGTAAATGTGTATTCAGTGTGTATAGTATATGTGAATTTGTGTATATAATGTACATAGTTGTAAGAAATTAAAAACAATGCACTATACTGCCCCATCTCTATCTAGTTCATCCCATGGTTGCCTGTAAGAAATTGCCGCTGTGCGATAAGGCCGCCAATTGTATCACCTGTACATTTTTTATATCTAAGTCTGTTAAACTGTAATCTTGGGGTACAATAAAGTATTACTTACTTACAATTAAGCGCCCAGTGCGTATACTGCTGCACGGAACAGTGCTATTCAGACGTATTCCTCATCAACTGAATTAAGTAATCTTACTGAATAAGAACATTTAGGCAGCACAAGGTTCGCAATTAAAGTCGCTTGGACTTAACGACATAAATAACCTCGGGAATGATTCATTATAGTGACGGTAGATTTTCCTTAACATGTATGGAGGTGCGATATAAAAGAAAATTTTATATCGCAGTATATATATGAGAGTTCATACAAGGTCATTTTTAAACACCAGGAACAAGCTAGGACTAGATATTCATCATAAAAAAGTGTTTGACGATTTTTTCTTTATTTTATTCTTTATTTATTATTTAGTTTTTTACTAATGTTATTGGCGACCTTCTGTATCACGTATCTTGCAAAATACAGAAACGCTGGTAAATGAAAATACGACAAAGCTGTCACTCATCAGGACTATAGCCATAGTGAAAGTTGTTTAACGCAGTGATCTTTTACAGGACACTGAGTCCGCGGGACATTTTCCATATTTTGTTCAAAATGTATATTGAACTGAAACAGTCGTTCTCAACGCAAATATAATTTTGTTTTTTTTCTTCTACCTGCCCTAGAAACATACTCCAGTAAGCGGCACTAATCAGAACAACAATTCCTTGGCATGAAAAGTTATCTGATTAAAAAGATGGCTGACGGATTATGTTTATAGCTGTTGAAGGTAGTCTACCTATTCTATTCTAAATTTACATTCTTTTACGTGGAACTGACGGTCGATGGGGCATTTATTTTTCGTGTGGACGAAATCCTCATGGATGCTATGCCGGACTCCTACCGACTAAAACCACACGTTTCCCTTCCATTTGTCTATAGCCAGGAGTCCCAGGTGAGCCCTCGGAAGGATAGCCCCAGGGCTACTGACAGTCGACGGGGCGGAAAGGTTCTTGAATGGCAACCTCATGCAGGAAAGAAGTGGATAGACAACCTCATGCGGGATCTCACGGCGCGGCGGACTGTAGTTTGTGGCTATTTTTGGTCTGTGTCTAATATTAGGCGTGAGTCGGTTGAGATTATGATATTTTTACCAAGCTATAATGAGAAAAGATTTGTTTGCTAAATAATTAATAAGTACTTACATTTGTTATTATATTTATAATTACCTATTTATACTATGGTTACGATTAGTTACAATCAAGGAAAGTACTCAGATACCCAGACATGCATGTATGAAACGATTGATGGATCTACAAGAAGCGAAAGACGTGTGCATGGATCGTGAATCCTGGCGATCTGTCCACTCTTACTACCCCGTCAGAGATACAGCGTGAAGATAGTTAGTTACAATCAAGGTGAGTCAATCAGGGGTTTGAGGAGAAGACAACGGGTGGGCTGTTAACCATCCTTATAGAATTTTATTAGGCTCAAGACGGCGGCATGACTTGTGAACTTCACGTCATATCGCCCCAAGAAGAATCTTCTGAGGGCGCCAGGTGATAGTCAGATAGGTACAGTGACTACAGTGTGGTTTTAGTGGGTTCGAATACGGCATAATCTCCGTGGGGACTTCCACACATTAAAAAATGGAGTTTACTACTGTACTACTGAAGTAAAACTTATTTAACTCCACTTAGAAAAACAGAGAAAAATATTATGGACATACACATACATACATATATACACACACATATTGTCACGCCTTTATCCCCGAAGGGGTAGCCAGAGGCATACTATACGCCCACATTTCACCGTATGCATTTTTGTCCCACGTAACAGGTGGTGAGCCCATTGCCGTGTTGAAATGGACAGACGCAGGCTGTGGCAACCTGCTGTTGAAATTTTTCAAGCCTCCCATAAGGCCTACAACCAGGCTTAACGACTGCCATTTACTGGTAACCGGGACCAACTGCAATTCTACAAAGTAGTTACCCATCCAAGGACCACCTTTAGCGAATTTTGCTTAACGCAGTGATCGTTTACAGAACACTGAGTCAGCGGGGTCACGAGTGCTTCAAAAAGCTAGTACGAGTGCTTCAAAAAGCTAGTATATACATTAGTTTTGTCGGTAGGACATCATTGCATTTGGACGAGTAATGAATAAAATAAGTGTAATTTTTTTTGGAAACAACAAACTATAAACACGCCAGGGAACACGTCAGGGAAAACACGCTTTTAGTAAATGAAAATTCATATGTCGGTCACAATGTATCATTTATGGATCTCAAGATTATTGCTTCTACATATAGCTACTGACAGATTCACAAGGCAATTGGTAGAGCCTAAGAAAGATCCTGGCAATAAAACTCATGGCCACTCTTTTCTAATGGCCAGTGGATTTATTATGAATTACATTAGTTTCAGCCAAAACATAAAATCATGGCATGGCATCGTCACCCTACCGTGTAGTGACCGACTTTTGGTGACTATCTTCTGTTATATGGAAGTAGAACTTACATGTTGAAGCTTTGTCGTCCAAGGGCGCAGGTCCTTGCTCACTACTGTGAAGCATTTTATTCACAAAACACACTATAACCATTTTACAACAAGCACATTAGCTGTCGATAGCTATTGACAATAATAACTAACCTCGCGAAACTTTGACAGTTTAATTTTTTTCATACGAAATGAGTATTAATTTAATAGTTTCATACCAAATTATCCTACTAGTATTATAAACGCAAAAGTTTATACCTAACTAGCTGTCCCGCCCGGCTTCGCCCGTGACATACTTCGAACCCCGTGGCACCCATTTAATCCCGTTGTTTAATAATTTCACATTCACAATAATGTATGAACATTTTCCAAATTCATTGATTACTTCTCCGCTCTCCAGTACCTAGGTACGTACCTACCCGCACGGCCCGTCGAATTAAATTAATTTCTTTGCGCCTTAGTTTTGAATTTGCGATAACTCGTAAGATAGTCATTTAATTTGCAAGGTGTAAAGGGACAAAATAATCTTCATGAAATGCTGAAGCCAACTAACGTAGTAAAAATGATAAGGATTAATAGCATATTTGTGTAAATAGCCTTCAAATTACCGCTTAATAATTTCTGTTTTTATTAAGTATTAAAATGGATATAGTATGTTAATCTTAAGAGATAGACATATGTCGTCGCGGACTTTTTTATAGACCTTTATTAGATACACAATTGCACCATAGATAATTTTGTTATATCTCAAAGGGTTTAGGCAGCGTTTTTGTTGAAAGCTCCCGGACGGCTTATTTTTCCGACATCCCCAACAAATATCGTTATAATTTGGTCAATATGATGAGTATCGATGATATAGTGATGAGAATCACTCTAACTATTAAAAAAAACCGTATCGTAATCCGTTGCGTAGTTTTAAAGATCTAAGCATACATAGGGACAGACAGCGAAAAGCGACTTTGTTTTATAATATGTAGTGATATGGTAATAATGTATGGATGTAGGTTTTTGATGAAACTTTACAATAATATAGCTTACACATCAATATAACACATAGGCCACTTTTTATTCCGGGGTCAAGTTCCTGTGGTAAACGGGAACGGGAAATCTTCAACTAGAAAGCTATTGCCCATATTTTCCATTGCTTCCATGCTTCGGAAGGTACTTTAAGGCGTTAGTCCCGGTTGCAAGTAACATGGCAATGGTTAAGAAAAGTTGAAATCCATGCGGGGGGCTTAAAAAAATCAAAAATTCGCCACATCATGTCCTTTTCAACACGACAACGGTATCACCACCTGTTACGTGAATTAAAAATAGATACTGTGAAATATGGACGTTTAATATGCCTCTGCCTACCCTTCCGAAATTAAAGCGTGATTGATATGTAAGTAACAGAGTCAATAACTTTTCTTCGCAAATCGTACAAAAGGCGTGAATCATCATAATCATCTACAACGTTCGTGAATCAACGGTCATTCGTCTTCTTAGTGTATTTAATCTTGATGGTAGTTTATCTTAGGACCTGTCTCCGATACAGCTTTACTTTAACAAGGTTGATAGGTGACTCATCTACTGCTCACTACAGTTATACTGTTTCCTGTTTAATAAAAATTCTTCATACTGTACAATTATTTGACATTTACACTTGAAAATGAAACCTTTGAAAGGGACAATGTAGTGGAATGTACCTATTTGGATTCTTAATGACTGTTGCGTTACTACGGGGATCAGAGTGCCTTGTGAGGGACTCCCCACACTGGAGAGGGGCCAGGCTACCCCATTAACCTCCGCGGTATTCTGCCTTGCATCTACTAAGCCGTAGGATCGCAGTAATTTGTTTACTGCAAGAAATAGACAATGTTCCCTTAGATACAACTGATAGTAAAAAACCCAGATGACGATGACTTCTAAAGGTAACAAGTAAATAAGGCGTTAATTTTAAAAAAAACAACGTATCAACTTATAAAAAACTAGCTGACCCGCGCGGCTTCGCCCGTGACAAACTTCGAACTCCCGTTAGTTTATCAGTCACGCCTTTATTCTCGTAACTCCCATTCAATCTCGTCGTTTATTACTTTTACAATGGTGCTAATTCTGTTGTAGAAATCACTAAACTAAATTTCTCTAAAATTTTCTTGTTTTTATTAAGAGATTGCCAAATGCTATTCTGTTATTACGTCGCACTAAACTTAGTGATATTATAAACAGCACTAAATTTGTATCTGACATCACTAAAATTCTTTTTATGTGATAAAATTAACAAAACATGTATTTAGATGCCGACTAACTTGGTGATTGAACTGTATATGTACATTCTTCACTTTTTGTTGAATTTTATCACATAAAATGAATTTTAGTGATGTCAGATACAAATTTAACGTCACACAAAAGTTAGACTACTTTTAGTGGGACATTTATTAATTTTAGTAACCGTTTGAAACGTAAAAACTTTTAAAACGATGTAACGTGAAAAATGTACATAGGAAGTTCAATCACCAAGTTAGTCGGCATGTATTTACATTCGACTGTCTATGTAAATTTTTCACGTCTTGTTCAATTTTATCACATAAAATAAATTTTAGTGACATCAGATACAAATTAAGTGCTATTTATGATATCACCAACTTTAGTTCGACTTAATAACAGAATAGCATTTGGCAATCTCTTAATAAAAATTAGAAAATTTTAGAGAAATCAATAAACTATTTATTGATCTCAACAACAGAATTAGCAGCTTTATTCCTCAGGGTAGTAGCGTGATTATTTAGCCTTTTATCAATCTCACCTTTATTCCCGTCGATCCCATTAAATCCCGTCGTTTATTACTTTTACAATAATGTATGAATATTTGCCCGATTTGTTGATTACTGCTCCGCTCCTCAGGGTAGTAGCGTGATGAGATAGCCTTTTATCAGTCACGCCTTTATCCCCGTCGCTCCCATTTAATCTTGTCGTTTATTATCTACTTTTACAATTGTGTATGAATATTTGCCCGATTTGTTGATTACTGCCCTGCTCTTCAGGTTAGTAGCGTGATGATATAGCCTATAGACTGTAACGTTACTATTTTCCGGGAGGGGAAAAAGGTAAAGTCTAGGAGAAAACTATCACCAGGACTGGAGGAGTCCTGGCTTAAAAGGAAAAGTAAAAGAAAAAGGAGAAAAGGTAAAGTTAATGAATAAATATACTTTAAATATGTATAAAATAATGATAAAAAATATAAAATTAGGTTTAAAACAGCTTATCAAAGCATATACTAAACGTATTTAGATTTAAAACGTTTGTTTAGGTGCTGATACCCATCTGCCGGTTGCGAGTTTACAAACAAACAAAAGAGCTAAAACAATAAAAAAAAAAAATAAACAAAATTTACCAGTCCAGGCAAAGTGCTATTGCTTAAATGTGCAAGTGAAAGAAAGTGATATGTTATAGCGAACAGTGGTGTTTCCTGTGCTTGTGCCAAAATCTCCTTAGAAAGCTTCAGTAAGGTTTCCACCGCCTTACTGGGGCAAAGAACACAGGATCCAAGACTGGACCTGACATCAACAAGGGACTGGTCATCATTAAAAATAAAAAAAAAATAAAAATACTAATGACAAGGGTGTAAGGACCGCGTTTCCCTTGCCTCCCCAAGATAAGCGAATACATGTATTTAAAAAGAAAAAAAAATACTAGAGTACCACTTCTACATCAAAACATGTCTCCACATTTTAACAATAAACAAATAAAACAACTTTTAACATTCATAGTTGCCTCTCTATAGATCATATTTTGAAGTTGGCCATGTTTAGTATCTAACTAACTAACTAACTATCTTCACGCTGTATCCCTGACGGGGTAGTCAGAGAGGACAGATCGCCAGGATCGCGTCCATGCATACTTCTTTCGCTTCTCCGAGATTCATCAATCGCTTCATACACGCACGTCTGGGTATCCGAGTACTTTGACCTTTCCGTTTTTGAGCAATCTGCTCACGTGGTCTTCATATGTAAGTCTCGGCCTTCCCTGACTCCTTCTACCCTCTACTTTTGAACAATATATATTCTTCGTCAATCGTTCCCCACTCATTCGTTGGACGTGTCCAAACCAACGGAGCACGCCCTTTTTCAGCTTAACGCTGACACTTTCATTCAAACCTGCCATATTGCGTATCACTTCGTTACGTATTCGGTCGGCCAAGGTAACGCCGCACAATTTTCGAAGTGATCGCATCTCCACAGCATTCAATTTACTTTCATGCATCTGCTGACATACCCAGGTTTCACTACCGTACAGCAAAGTTGGCACTAGCACTGCGTTATGAATCGCCATTCGTGCTTCTTTTACGATGCTTTGTCGCTTTACTAACTGGGACAAAGCACCGTTAACTTTGTTTCCGGCAGCTACTCGCCGTTCTACATCCGAATCACATCTTCCATCCGCGCTAAACATACTTCCTAAATACACAATTTCATTCACTTGCTCTAGACGTTCCTGGTTTACCCTAATCTCGCATTTAGTTCTTACGTCACCTCTTTCAAATACTAGAACCTTAGTTTTACTTGCATTCAAGCGGAGACCCTTACTTTCACACCCTTCTTTCATATTAGTGACTAATGCCTGTAGGTCGGCTTCTGATGAGGCCATGAGCACCGCATCATCAGCGTACAGCAGACAGTTTACTGTAAAGTCACCCAAATTCACACCCATATTAAAATCTTTCAACTTCTGCAGGCAACTGTCCAGATACACTATGAACAGCCAGGCGGACATGACACATCCCTCTTTGACGCCTGTACAGACATCAAAAAGAGGTGACACCTCCCCCCCTACTCGCACGCAAGCCTTACAGTCCCTATAAAGCGACTGTATTGCCCGCAGTAGCGAGCCGTCCACACCATATCCTGGCAGCAAGTCCCACAGCGTTTCTCTCACAACGTTATCAAATGCTTTCTCTAGATCCACAAAAGCGCAGAAAACCTTCTGGCTAAGAGCCAGAAACTTTTCCGCGATCATGCGGAGAGAAAACACTTGATCCATGCAACCTCTTCCACGTCGGAATCCGCATTGAGCCTCCCATAAATACCTTTCAGACTTTTCTTGCATTCGTGCCGTTATAACCTTTGCATACACCTTACTAGCTAAGCTGACCAAGCTGATCGCCCTGTAACTGGAGCAGTTTAGGCGCGAGCCTTTCCCTTTGTAAATAGGTATTACAACTGCTACTCGCCAGTCATCTGGGACCTCACCCGTCCGCCAGCACAAGTTGCATAACAGACATAGTGTGTCCCAGACACGCGACCCACCGTACTTGATCATCTCAGCAGTAACTCTGTCTTTTCCCGCAGCCTTACCACATTTCATACTTCTTATCGCTTGTTCTATTTCTTTCATACTAATGACTTCAATGACATCGGGATCCGGAGCATCGAAGTGAGCTCCACTTCCCGATGTGGCATCTCTGTCTTTTCTTGCATACATCTTTCCATAATATTCACTCCATCTCTGCAGGACGTCACTTTGGTCTGTTAGGACGTCATTGTTAACACTAAGCACTTTATTCATACTGCAGATTGCCGAACAACTCCGGGTCTTGCCTACCTCTTTTCAGAAGAGCTTGGCATTATCCCGGAAATTGGACGACAACCTTTCATCCGCTTTCATTCTGCACCTTTCACGTGCTTCTTCTATCAGTGCCTTCGTGTTAACTTTCTGCAGCTTGTATCTCTCTTTCATATTAAAATCATTCCGCGAGGCTAAGTAGTCCAGCCAAGTATTAGCTTGCCAGCGTCGTTCACCCTTTTATCCCCATACTTCCCGAGTACCGACTCAAAACCATCGCGAGCGGTACCCACCCATCCATTCAAGTCTCCACATACTATAAGTCTTTCATTTCCTTCTATCACATTTAGAGCTTCTCTCATACTCTCCCAGAAGTCCTCTAGCTCACTCGCGTTCGACGAAGATACTGGCGCGTAAGCAGCTACCAGGAAAATCTTCGTCAAACCAAGTTTTACACGGATCCAGAGGATTCTAGGACCTACCAGTTTGTACTCATACATACCGGAGGCCAATCGCGAGGACAGCAAAATTCCAACCCCCCGACTGCCATGCTCGCTTTCTGGTACTCCAGACCAAAGCGCGAGCATCCCACCCGGGAGCTCCAAGACTTTGCTGCCCTTGCGCTTGGTCTCTGTCAAGCACACTGCATCTAACTTTCTCTCATTCATAACATCCATCAACTCATTCATCTTATCTGTCATTCCTCCCCTAACATTCCACGCAGCTACCCTGCACTCCATCCTCCAATTCCCGCCGTGTCGGGCCGCGCGTGTAGGGTGGCGGTCCCCTACGCCGCTCTGGCACACACTTTTCGCACCAGCGGGGACGAACTGGTGCGCGTGGCCTCGGGGGCACGCCCAAGCATCATTCGTCCTGGTGGCACTCGTGTTGGAGTAGAATTGCAGCCGTTGCTGGCAGGGATGGCGACGTGCACGCTTCTACTCTTCATCCCCATCATGTTTAGTATCAACATTATAATATGTATGTATTTAGAAATATATAAGTATGTTTATCAGTTATCTGGTTTTCATAATACAAACTCTGCTTAGTGTGGAATCAGATGGCGTTGTGTGAGTTGTCCCAACAATATTTATTTATTTATTATTTTGTTTCCTTTGTGTGAAATATGTATCTTTAATTGGGGTCCCCAACTAATTTTGATACAGGGCCCCTCCAAGGCACGCTACGCCACTGGTGCCACGTAGGTATTGCCATTGAAATGGAGAGGGCGAGGTTCTACCTGCTAATGAAATTTTGCAAGTCTCCTAAAAGACTTTCAAATTTACTGCCATGTATTGGCACCCATGAAGTTGTTCCTTTCGTACCAAATACGGAAACGCTGGTAAATATATACACTAAGAGCTGTCACACACATACTAGCACGGCAACAGCGCGCATTAACGTCAGCCCCATCTTGAGTTATTTTTATTCTAAGAAAAAACCTAGATCTGATATAAATGTAAAAATACATTCTTCCGTGAAGTAAATTGTATCGAAATGTGTCGTTCTTAGACAGCTTCACAATTTTGACACTAGAGGCGCTAGTTAGAATCTTTGCATCGCCAATAGGTAGTTATATCGATTAAATAAAACATCACTTCGAAATTACCACTAATAAACCTGCTTTCAAATTTAGGAAAAACACATCTCGATTTAACTTTTATTTTTTAATTTTTTTGTAGTTATTTTATGGCCTAGTTACTAAGACCTTTAACCAAATCCTATTTAATATTTCCTCAATCTTCTTTGTTATTATCTAAAATGTCCCCGTCCTCTACGTCTTAGTCAAGTCTAGTCTTAAGTCAAGGTCTGTCTCATCCCAGTATAATGGTAGTCGTTATACTGACGTTTTCAGTGGATTTTACGCGGCAAAATAGCATTTCACTGCATATATATCATTGTCTTTCACTATAGCACGTTAACATAACTTTTATGTCCAATAAACCACCACTCACGCATATAAAATAAGATAAATCCACTAGTTTTGGAAAATAATATACAGCAAGCGTCCGAACTTGTCAACTTTCCCGCCTAAGATCGTTTAACTTTTTAATAGCTGCAGTGCCTCAGATAATTAGGTATGTCGCAGGTTAAAAGAGCAACAAGAATGAAAACACCTTAAGCCTAGAAAACACTTTCGTGTCAAGAACACAGTTTATCTTATAAAATTACTGCTTCATAATTATAAAATTCATCAAGACGGTGCATCTGCATTCAGTTGTCAGTCTCATCAGTATGTTCTACTGTACGATCGATGATATAAAAAAACTGAAAAAAAAATCTGAAACATAAGTAATACTGTCAATACTGATGACATCAATTAACGTTTCGATTTTATAATTTATCTAAGACATTGACTACAGCCTACAGGGCCTTTAGTCTTAATTAAGTAAAATAATTTTAAAAGAGGGATACATTCTTTAAAAAAATAGTTGTATAATAAGTTTTAATTCAATACAAAGTAAATAGTAATCTCCTATTTTATCATTCAACTCGAATATTCCATATCCCAACCACCCAATATCCCAACCACCACACTGTCAATAATACTTGAAAGATACTGTCGTCATTATCTCATTATTTTATCGTCTTAAGAACCGAATTGGAAGCTTAGGGCGTAACCGGCAGTAACTTTTAGATGATAATAATGAACTGATAAACTATTTTGAGATTTTGTACTTTGCACAGATACAGAATCTCTCTTCCGACATTGATATTCATGAGCCACGATGGTCGAAGCCTAACACGCGCGTGCGTCACTATTATTTAAGTGTGCCTGGCTTTATACCGCTGCATGATTCCTTTTATCTGTTCCGTAACTGCATGAATAATCATTTTTCATCTTCTTTTTGTTTATCATTCACGCATTATCCCCGAAGGGGTGGCAGAGGCATGTTTTACATCATCATTCCACGTGCATTTAGTCCGACGTTGTGAGCCCGTTGCTGTGCTGAAATGAGCAAGCGTAGGTTGTGGCGACCTGTTATCTTCTATTCTGTCTCTATCTTGAATAAAATATCTTGACGCCCGCTTGATTTGAGGAGTAAGCTGGTGAATGCGTTACAAAAAGTTTGATCAGGCAAGGTGAAATAAAGTTGAAAGGATATATATAAGTTAGTGAAGATACAAAGAGAGAGATGGTTACGTTTCGTATTGGCATTATACACTTTCCTTTTTTCTTTTTCTCATATAGCCAGTACAGGAGATAAAGAAGTTTTGCTTCATTTATGGGGTCTAAAGCATTTTTGAATTTTTTTATTAGCAGATTTCTGAATTTCCGTAGGTAGTAAGTTAGGCTGATCTGACGGATCAGAGGTGAAAGGCTCGATCGGGTGGACTCAGGAACGCCGAGTGTACCCGAGCGAGAAAGATACAGTCAGCTACTCTTCGCTGTTTTATCGCTGTGTTTAGTATATTTAATTCATACGTAATAATTGATTGCGATTGCCATGAAGTTTTCACTTCTGTCGTGCGGTCTTAAGCACATACTCTTAATGTCTTTGTATGTCACCGCTACAATGATTTGGGACCTGTGACATAGAAGGGAGGTTACCGAGACCCAAATGACAAAAAAAGAAAGACGGCAGTCGCTTCCAACGATGCCGAAGAATAGCTGTTCCTAGTAGCCTAATTAAAGTGAAACCCAGGCATCAAATCCAGGTGTAGTTGGAAGCAACTGGGAAAACACTTAAGATGTAGAAGACCATAACTTAGTGAATATAAACTCCGTACATACGTAAATGAAAACTCACGGAAGTTATTATTCTACTAAGATCTTCAAACAATTACTTTGGCGTCCGTCCCGCTTAGAACTGCTCATAATGTGTGGGTGCATTGTACATACTTCCCACGGTTATATGGGAACGTAAATATTACGTTTGTCCTACATTTGTCTTGATTACTGGTTGCGAAATATTACACACGAGAACGGAACACACGCGGTCAGCAATAATAACAATATTTTGACAGGAAAATACCTATGGTGGGGTGTCACTCCGCAGTTTAGGCATATTCGGGCAGCGCACCGTTCGGAGCGGCTAATGTCAGTGGGCTGCCGCTGTCGCTCGGCTCGCACAACAGTCGCACTCTAAATCTAGGTACAAAACTTCTCAAGTTTCAACCCCGCGCGGACTTCTAAAACTGACTTTTGTTAGGGACTGAAACTTCTGTACGTAGTACTATTACTTATTATGTGTAGTACGTAGTACTATTAAAAATACGTACAAGGGCCCAATCCAGTCTTCTTCTGTGCGAAAACAGCCCAGACAAAACAAACACAACAAACATGCTATTACACGTGTCGCGGCAACGCGTCGAGAGAATCAAGCAGGTGCTTGACGGAGCCATCCCGTCCGCCCTATACCAAAATACTGAGGTAGTTTTGCAGCGCTATTGGTGTGTTTGAAGAGAAGGAAGGGAAATGAAAATGGATCTTTTTGCAGTAGATATATAAACGCACACTTTTTTTTTCCCTGGAATTGATCTTGACATTATAGAAACCTCACTGACAAATACAACTCACGGACCAAGGGTCTCGACACCATGTGGAATTGTGTATCTAATATAGGTCTACGACTATCTATCGGTACGGTAAACTGGCTATAGGGATAACATACCATATCCATTTTATTACTTTAAAAAAACCAGCAATTATAAAGCGGTAATTTGAAGGCTATTTACAAATACGTTATTAATCCTAATAATTTTTAAAACATTAGTTGGCTTCAGTATTTAAAGAAGATTATTTTGTCCCTTTTCACCTTGCAAATTAAATGAATATATTAGAAGATATAGCAAATTAAAAAAAAATCGCAAAGAAATAAATTTCGTGTACTGGAGAGTGGCGAAGTAATCAACAAGTAATTTGGAAAATGTTAATACATTATTGTGAAATTAATAAACGACGGAATTAAATGGGTGCCACAGAGTTCAAAGTATGTCGTTTTCGAATTACATTATTCAATAAATACATCCTACACTTCTTTTTTAACACCTAGACGAAAGTTACACTAAACCAAAATACACAAACTATTTTTCTATTTAGTTTTACCACACCGAATATTTTTTTGGGGAAGTTTCTAAATAAAATAAGTTAGAATTGATCGGTTTCTTGTGCTGTGAGTAGACTAATCCTACCTAATGCGGGTGACTCACCACCACTGACATTACTGTGACACACCATTACTGTGACTCCTGTAAACTAGGATCTAAAGCAATGACCAAGACCACAAAAGTTACACCGAGCTCGATCTCGGTGAAGTCCCAGAAGAAGTTAGCATGTCTTGGAACCCGCAACGAAATTAATCAGAAGATTATTTGAGGAAGTTGGAAAAAGAACGTTACGCCTCTTCGGTTCCTTTGCAAAGCGGGAGTCCTGAAAGCAATTAGGTGTAAATCCAATAGAAAAAGGGAAGCACCACGGTAATAGTATATTATGAGTCCTAAGTGAGCTATGTATGTTTCCAGTAATATGTTTAAAAAGAAACCAGAAACGTTTAAAAGCATGAAAATTCACCCTTGATGCCACGAGATTCGTATTATTGTCCCACGTAAAATGTGGTGAGCCTATTGTCGTGTTGAAACAGAGATACGCAGGTTGTGGCGATCCACTTGTAGAGTAAGGGGTTGAAATATTCCTCCGACACAATGGAGGCAAGGGGCTCAACTAATTAACCAATACATTCTCGTTTTTATTTCGTAAACTATTAACTGGTGCTTGGAACTCAGCCGCAACGCAAATTTCCATAGTTTGATCTATTTCTATCAAAGTTAGATCTAATCTTCACATTTTTTGTCAAGTTTTGGGAAAATGAAAGAAATGTAGGTACCCGCAGGGGATCCAGTGAAACCAACAAAATGTTTAGTGGTCTATGAAAAAAAAGTCAGAGTCGGGGTTCCTGACCTTTGTCCTAGACGAAAATGATGATTACAATAAATAGCAATGTTATTTTTGTAGCGCGAATGTGATATCCCAAAACAAACAAGCCCACATTTTTGTCTCGCCGCGTGTAAACAAATATGGCACCCAAACAAACAGCTGATTGTAATTCTTGTAGAGAATTTTTCATAAAACATACAAAGGCTTGTTCACGGAAGTATTTATAAAGGTAAATAGTTATTATTATGTATTTTATCTTAGTCAGAGCTATTTACACTTGCCTGTATACATGCTTTGAATTTTATTAATACAATGAATGTTATTTATACTTAGGTTTTAAAATGACGTTCTTCAGCTATCTTGTATTCTGATCCTGGGGTTATTTTTTTCTTGGCAGATTTCCTGATTGGTCAGTAACTCCGAAGAGTATAGACGGGCGTCCGTTTCAATTAGTTTACATGCCATTCTGTCTCTTATATGCACGGTAGGTATTCTTTAGTCCACTTCTCCTATTGAAATCTAGTAAAGACGTCATGAACAGCCTTTTGTTCCTCATAAAAAACTGCTACATCATTACTAGCGATACTGACGTCATTCAGACATTAATCAAACAAAGCTAAGTGATAGGTGCCTAACCTATCATCTAACATAGTGAATGATAATCCTCCGACACTCCGACAGTACTTGTAAAGATAAATTATCACTTGCATCGAAGTAAACTTTTCGACCAATCGTAAGGCTGGAAATATTCACGCCTCCGTCTCATGGATGGCATGATGTTACTCTTTGCGGTACACGAGTCTCGCACAGACAATGTCACAGATACATAGTTGTAAAATGTGATAAACTATCTCTCTAATTCCATTTCAAATACAGTCCAAAGTATCTTAAAGTCGAGCCTCCGAGGGAGAAAATGTAAATAGGGTTGGCACATACATAGGTTCTTCGCAACTGTCATTGGTACCACAACACATACATAAAGTTACTTTTCTTACCTTCGCTCTCCGATGAGAAAGGCAGAGACATAATATACGCCGACATTTACAGCGCAATTTTGTCCATCACCATGTTGAAATCGACAATCGTAGTTTGTGGCGACCTGCTGTTGAATTTTTTTTTAGCTGCCCTATACGATTACATTAAGCTTGGCTTAACGACTGTTATGTTACTGGTAGCCGGGACCAACGAGCCTTCCGAAGCACGGTGAATAGATATATAATACTTATATAGTCACTCATTTCTGAATTTGCTCTTGAATGGCAAACAGTAGCTAGGTATCGGTAATTATATCTACTTGTCTACCGACGACTACTGTCAACATCAGATATGCTATGAACACTCGTGTGTATAAATGTGTGGAAGAGGGAGAATTTTAATGGATATTGGTGTAAATGATATTGTATCTTCTTGATTAGGTAAAACACTGAGCTGAAACAACACATCAACGCAGTGATCGTTTATAGAAACCCTGATACATCATTGACACTCTCGCGCGAGTCACGAGACGAGCCGCGAGTGTGAATACAGTAATATCACAGTATAAAGAGTAAAGTATGTCTTTCGGCTGTGGTAATATGGTAGATTTTTTCGAGCTCGCGGCTCGTCTCGTAACTCGTGTGAGAGTGTAAATGGGGTATGAGCAAGCGGGGCTCCGAGTGACAATGACGTTTAGTTAAGTCTTTTCTGTCAGGCATGTATGCCATGGCATCGTTGTATCTGCAGAGGAAACCAAGTTGCCTTACTACTCTATCCAGAAAATGCGATCAATCAATCAATAATTAATTTCTTTCTTCTTCATCTTTGTGTATTAACCCAATAAGAGCCTCGTCCGTTGGGCAGCAGGTGCACCGGTAGAGAGGTTGGAGCCTTGGAGATCTTGGTGGGGTTACATCGAATTTTCAATCATAATGTTCTATCCTACTCTTTATATGTATATGTGTGCGCATATATGCCCCCAAAAAAATCTTGATGTTTTTTGGAGCCTCAATGTCTGGTCACAGTTGATGCCCGGCATTGCCTGAGGGAATAATTACATTATCAGGGTCAGGTAATCAGAGATCTTGGTCAGGCTATAAATGTAAATACTGGTTTTACGATTTGTAGTCTTTTGTTTGACGGGTTAACAAGTGCTTATTAGGTAAAAAAATAAATAAAAGATGTGGTGTCGTGGGACATCAGGTAGAAACGAAGTTAAAAAAAACCCCTCTCCCTCACCCCCACCCTCACCCTCATCCTCACCCTCACCCTCACCCTCACTCCTCACCCTCACCCCTCACCCTCACCCTCACTCTCACCCTCACTGAAAGAGGGAGAAAGAGAAAGGTATCATACACTGCTCGCTTGTGTATACGAATGTCGCGCCTGCGCACGTCTCATTTAACGGTTTTATTCCACGGACTTTTTCTTACGGTTTTTTTCTTACAGTTTTACTATCACATATTTTTCAGTTCGGTCGCGCAGCAAAATCCCTATCTCCTTCAAGCCTGCCGTAAGGAACTTCGTTCCAAAAAAATATGATAGAGGTGTCATTCGATTCGTCGGAGTAGATTTACCTTCTTAGGTAGATGATTTATATAATCTACCCTATTCCTAGTCTAAATTACTTAATAAAAAGTTATTTGTGATTTCCGAAGTTTAAGGTATAGAAAAAAATTACACTTGTCTCGTCTTGCCTTAACTCTGATGGAGCCGTTCTTTACCATAGAAATTTCATCACTACGGCCAGTGTAAAGCAGTCTTTGGCGGCAGTGGTAAAATGCTACTCGCCAATTTTAAAGGCGGAAACCACGCTTGCCGGAACTTGGCGCGCAAAAGGACAGCCGGTGCATTAGCAATAGCAAACAAAAAAAAAGACCATGGCTATGAGCCTATTGGTATCGTGACGGGCATGCCCATCTGGTAAACATACCGGCTGTTAGTAGAGACCCTACTCTGTGCGCTGGGCTCATTAAAGCGTAGGAGGAGCCGCGTCAGTCAGGCGGGGGTGGTGGTTTTCACCACCACACAAAACGAAGTTGGTCGCCAATGACGCCCTCGTCTACCAACGCCGTCACACATAGGTTACCAACGGGCAATCGGTGGCCTACAATCAGAACACATAACCAGTAGCAATCAAGAATGCAATATTGAATTGTAAATACTATAAGTAAACAAGCATCAACGCGTCTGGTGCATTGCTTAAATATATATCCATTACGCCTTATTCCCGATGGGGTGGCAGAGGCATATTATATGCCCACTTTTCACCGTGTGGATTCCTGTCCCACGTAATAGGTGGTGAGCCCATTGTCGTGTTGAAATAGACAGACGCAGGCTGTGGCTACCTTCTGTTGAAAATTTTCGGCTTAACGACTGCCGTTTTACTGGCAACCGGGACCAACGGCTTAACGTGCCTTCCGAAGCACGAAAACGCTCGCAAATGTCAATGCCACAAAGTGGTCACCCATCCGAGGACAAGCCATAGTGAAAGTTGCGTAACTCAGTGATCGTTTACAGAACACTGAGACCGAGGGGCCACGAGCGCTTTGCTTACCTTGTGCTGAACCCATCCACAAAACTTGTTGTGCATATTCAACATTCTCATTCACCTGGAGAAAAAGCAAGTCACCAGTCTGTTTTCTCGATCATATTTTGATCATAAACTTGAATGCATTCGCGACACAGTTACATCCACTATCTAAAGGACATTTTTTTTTTCAAATTATTAACTAAGATACCAAAATATGTTTCTTTATTTATATTTACAACTTACAGCTACTATAAACTTTACACATATTACAAAAGGAAGGTAAGAAATATTTACAACTTAAATCAAAAATAAAAAATAAAAGAAATATTTAGGCATCAAAAACTCTTCCACATCGCTGTCAGCCACAACCGTACCCAGAATGCTGGCAGCATTCCCACGTTGAATTGTAATGCTGAGCCTTTGACCCAAGTACAAGCCAGCTTTCTGATCATGAGAACCATCGACCAAAAGTTTAGATAGAGCTCTAAAAGGAAGCTTTGTACTAGGACCCCACGGACCATGAGTTTCGACCGCAAACGGCTCAAATACATAATTTCCTGCAAGATTTGTGTATTTGCGCCGTTTGAGTGCCTCAGCGGACGCAGCAGCAGCTCCCGCACAGCTAGCAGTGCCAGGAATATGGGAAGGTGCCAGGGTGTCCACACATGTGGCATCCCACACAAGAGGCCTTCCCATCTTCCAAGGCACCAATGACATCCCGTCAGGTCTCTTCCCATCGTCTCGCACCAAGCCCTTGGGCTCAAGGACTGCTGGTACGCCGGCGGCAGAAAGGGCGCGACGGATGATGTCATTTATACTAGCATGTCGCGGAAAATGGCCAGCACTTTTGAAACAAGACAGTCCGTGGTGAAGGGACTCGTGGGAGGTAGCAATGCGGAAAGTGCCATTATCTAATAATGTGCCAGTATTGGCAGACGGTAGCGCATGAAGCCAGAGACCCGATTCCCACTCCCCCACAGCCAATAGGCTTGCTCGCTCTGCTGCACTGGATGAAGAGTTAGTTAGTTCTTTTTGAACTGACTTGCAAATTGGCAAATCCCACTGTCTCTGGGAAGAGTAGTTGATGGGTAGCTCTGCGCTCGAGCAGGTCATTTTCCAGACATTCATGGCGTCAGATAAATATGGCACTTCAAAGTTTACCAGTGACGAAGCTAAAATTTTCCTGGTCAGCTTATCTGTACCATACACTGACGATAAGAATGCCGGTAAGCTAATATCGGAGATTTTGCGAACACCAATACCACCCAACCGAATAGGTAAGGACGCTTGAAACCAAGCTCTGTCATCTAAATTTACATTCAAAATATCAATTAGAGTATTCCGGATAATTTCATCTATATTTTCTAAAAGTTTGTTGTGTTTCCAAAATGGGCAAGATCGAAGATAGTATGTCAATTTTGGACCAAAAGAACAATAATGTATTATAGTAAAAGCGGAATGTGTATTAATTTTGAAAAGCCGCTCTTTGGTATCCTGATAATTTAGAATTTTTTCATCTAAAAACGAAGGAAATGATTCTTCAAAAATTGGAGATCCCAGGAGGTTAAGTGTACATTTGTTCATAATTTTGAAATCGGGAATAAAATCTTTAAACTTCTGTATAACAGTCTGTCGGTCTGTTTTGTCCGTGATAAATAATTCACATTTTGAAAAATTTAACTCTAAACCAATTTTACCAAATTCACATATTAAAAGTTGCAAGTCTTCCAAAACTGTATTGATGTCACCTCAAAGAGTACCATCATCAAGATACCAGACATTAAATTTCGAATTTAGTCGTCTAATAATTGGATGAATAGCTAAACTAAAAATAACCGGCCCTAGCGGGTCACCCTGCTGGCAACCAACAGCAGATTCTATAAGTTTGTCATGATACAGTAATTTAGAAGGGTGTCGGTAACATTGCCAAAGAAAATTGAAAATTTGAGGAATTTCTTTTTTAACTTCTGCTAGAAGGGTGTCCCTATTAATAGAATTGAAAGCGTTTTAAATGTCAACCTTAAGGATAACCTCTTCATCACCAAAATTTAAGTATGAACGTAGGGCATGTATGGCAGCTTCACAACCCCCTTTAGATCCAAAACCTAATTGAATAGGTTGGAATTTTTGACTTAAATCGTCACTGACATGTCTGCAACAAATCTTAGCCACCATACGCCTATATGTGCAGCCTACGGCGATGGGACGAATGTCGCCATCTTTCTTACGCAGGGCACACAAATTAGCTCCATATAAAACATTAATGACGGCTTCGTTCACAACACCGGAGAGCATTCTGTTGGCCAGATTCGATAACTCCCTCAGCAGTGACTCACCCGCCTCTCCGGCGGAAACACCCGTGAGGTCCTTCAGGTGCTGGGGAGAAAGGCCATCAAGACCACCGGCAGAACCACAGCGGAAAGAGTTTACGGCTATGGTCACCTGCTGAGCTGTAACTGTAAGTTTGTCTAACGAATCAGGATGGTCAGGAAAGGAAAGGTTATTAGCAGCGGCGGGATGCTTGTTCTCCAAAGCTAAAAGAGTCTCCGATGAAAAAGGTGCCACCACGTCGCTGCTAAATAGTAGCCTAGCACCTCCTCTTATATCTCCATCACTTAACTTGGATTCTACACGCTGGTGAATTTCTTTATTGTGACACGTTTTTATGGACTGGATTTCGGAATAAGTGACCGGGTTATTACAATTTTCTTTTATTTGTTTTGTTAAAGATTGTTGTGAACTAAAATTTTTATTGACGTGTAGAATCCGGTATGGGAAAGTTAACAATTGCTTCCAGGCGGTCAAAGAATTCTGGTGTGAGGCAAGACGAACACAGTGCGATAGTTTGAGAGCCACTGCAGGTCTTGCACTCCTGGGTATTCGCTTCAAAATGGGTACTGATTTTTTTAATTTAGAAAGTATTTGCCAAAGAGGATCGACTAAAGAACTGTTGGTATTATCAAAACTCTGGTAGTTGGGGTTCGAAGACGAACTTTGGCTTTTATGAACCTTGCCAAAGTGCACCTTCAAACCCCGTGCACCTTTAAAAAGACGCGCCTGGGGGCATAAAGGGCATTTTACTAGGCTACTATCCCCTGGTTGACTAACGCTGCTTTCAACATTGCTACTGTTACACTGAATATACATTAATAAGAAGAATACTTACAATTAAGTTTATATATATACAATATAAAACCAAATGATCTAGAGTAATAAACACTTCACTGGAAAGTTATAAATCTAAAAAAAAACACATATTCACAAAAACTGTAACATTAATAACATTATTATTATGTCTGTTTTAAGTCAGTGGCTTCGTTCCTTGTTGATCAGAAAGTTACTATTCCGAGAGTCTCTTCTCGTCTATATAATAGTTGGTTTTTGTAGATGAAAAAAGATGACAAATAGCGACATGCTAAAATTTATAGTTTCATGAGAAGTGAAACACACGGGGCCGTTACCTTAGCGACCATTTTGCAGCGTCCGACATTGTCATTACTTGACAATGGATATTTATAAAAAAAACACAAAATATCATGTATACATTGGCGTTCAGCAAGGCGACTAAAAAGTTGCCGGTAATTGAAGAAACATGCGGCGACCACTTCGCTAATATACGAGGGTGGGTCAATAAGTCCGTGACTTTTTGAACTTCTAACCTCTTTACTGAAAAAGAAACACTGCTCCTGTCAACAGGCATCTGTCAGTCGACTCCTGTCAAAATTTGAACTTACTGCGGCAGTTAGTTTGTGTTTGGCAGCTATTTTTATCAGACTACCCAGCAATCTGAGAAGAAAATAGAAAAAAGTGAATTTCGTGTGCTTATTAAGCATTATTTTTTGCGAAAAAAAACCATTACCGAAACCAAGGCTAAGCTTGATAAATACTATGGGGACTCTGCACCATCGATTTCAATGGTGAAAAAGTGGTTTACTGAGTTTCGTTGTGGCCGTACAAGCACTGAAGATGCCGAACGTCCTGGACGCCCAGTTGAGGTGTCTACACCCGAAACAATCGAAAAAATTCACGATATGGTTTTGGCCGACCGAAGATTGAAAGTGCGAGAGATTGTGGAAGCCATAGGGATCTCGCATGGTTCAGTGGTTTCAATTTTGAATGATCACTTGGGCATGAGAAAGCTTTCCGCAAGATGAGTGCCGTGTTTGCTCACAGTCGACCACAAACGCAATCGTGTAACAACTTCACAGGAGGGTTTGGCGTTGTTTAACCGCAATATGGAGGAGTTTTTTCGCCGTTTTGTAACCGTGGACGAAACGTGGATCCACCACAACACACCAGAGACCAAACAACAGTCAAAACAGTGGGTTTCTAAGGGTCAATCGGCGCCAAAGAAGGCCAAAGTGGGTTTGTCAGCCAATAAAGTCATGGCGACTGTTTTTGGGATGCACGCGGGATAATCCACATTGACTACCTTCAAAAAGGAAGAACAATCAATGGAGAATATTATGCCAACTTATTGGGCCGATTCAATGACGATTTAAAAAAAAATCGCCCTCATTAGGCCAAGAAAAAAGTTCTTTTCCACCAAGACAATGCAAGGGTGCACACATCTGCAGTTGCCATGTCAAAAATCCATGAATTGGGCTATGAATTGCTCCCTCATCCGCCCTATTCTCCAGATTTGGCTCCGAGTGACTACTTCTTGTTTCCAAACCTGAAGAAATGGCTTGGTGGAAAAAGATTTGACTCGAATGATGAAATCATCTCACAAACAAAGACCTATTTTGAGGACCTCGACAAATCTTATTTTTTGGAAGGGATAAAAAAATTGGAGAAGCGGTGGACAAAGTGTATAGAGCTCAAGGGAGACTACGTTGAAAAATAAGATGATTTTTTAATCAAAAAACTGTTATTTATTCAAAAAGTCACGGACTTATTGACCCGCCCTCGTATTTTGCTCCAATCGGGGATTAAATTTATATATTTTTATTATTTTAACATAGCTGAATGTTGACCATTTGACCAAAAAAAAAAAGCATGCAAGCATTAGTAGTCTATTGACTCTTATTTCAATTTCAGTAAATATATTGATTTGCTCTGTAACAGAGTACGTAAATTAATTTACACTTATCATTTACTCTTTTATCCCATTTAAACATTTTTGTCCTATGTAACAGGGTGGTGAGCCCAAGGTCATTACCATCGTTAGTTCTACCACTTTCGTCTCTTTTTACTCACGAACTGCATGCTTCGATGAACGATGGACTTGCGTTCATCAATGCGGTTATAAAAGGTCAAGGTCAAGGACGTATGGCCTACCCCCACCTCCTGTAATTTTTACGAGTTGCGTAGCACTGTAATTTAATCAGTACATGAAATTAAAGCTAAAATAGAAAAAAAAACAATTTTCAAAAAACATTTTTTTTAAATTTAAAACTTCTTACAACATTTCTTTATTATGTTAGCTACCTAGTCCTAGTAGGTTGCTGGTGTTTTACAAATGACCCTGTAGAAGTTACAAGGAGTCAGTCTACCTTATTATATTGAGTAAGTATATTTAGACCAATCAGTCTAATTGCCATGAAATATCAGCACGTTAATTTACATATCAATTGTTATCATACACTAATGGACAAGTCATTGGAAATCCAATAGTTACGTAATATCTACTATGTGTTAATTGCCTCAAGTTGTAAAACTATAGAATTAAGTGAACTTCTTTAGCGGCTTTGTGCAATTTTTAGGATGGGTAAAAAAATTTAAGCATTCGTAGAACACGTGACCTGAACGAAAATTCGTAAGACGGAGGGAGAGTACACCGCCGGTGCCGCGTAGGAGAAGTGTTATCCTCCTTTATTTCAACCACGCGGCGAAAATCTGTGCAAAAGTTCTAAGGATTTTTTTAATGTAATTTACATTGTCTTGTTTGTGTATGATAGTAACGCAATCGTGTAACAACTTCACAGGAGGGTTTGGCGTTGTTTAACCGCAATATGGAGGAGTTTTTTCGCCGTTTTGTAACCGTGGACGAAACGTGGATCCACCACAACACACCAGAGACCAAACAACAGTCAAAACAGTGGGTTTCTAAGGGTCAATCGGCGCCAAAGAAGGCCAAAGTGGGTTTGTCAGCCAATAAAGTCATGGCGACTGTTTTTGGGATGCACGCGGGATAATCCACATTGACTACCTTCAAAAAGGAAGAACAATCAATGGAGAATATTATGCCAACTTATTGGGCCGATTCAATGACGATTTAAAAAAAAATCGCCCTCATTAGGCCAAGAAAAAAGTTCTTTTCCACCAAGACAATGCAAGGGTGCACACATCTGCAGTTGCCATGTCAAAAATCCATGAATTGGGCTATGAATTGCTCCCTCATCCGCCCTATTCTCCAGATTTGGCTCCGAGTGACTACTTCTTGTTTCCAAACCTGAAGAAATGGCTTGGTGGAAAAAGATTTGACTCGAATGATGAAATCATCTCACAAACAAAGACCTATTTTGAGGACCTCGACAAATCTTATTTTTTGGAAGGGATAAAAAAATTGGAGAAGCGGTGGACAAAGTGTATAGAGCTCAAGGGAGACTACGTTGAAAAATAAGATGATTTTTTAATCAAAAAAACTGTTATTTATTCAAAAAGTCACGGACTTATTGACCCGCCCTCGTATTTTGCTCCAATCGGGGATTAAATTTATATATTTTTATTATTTTAACATAGCTGAATGTTGACCATTTGACCAAAAAAAAAAAGCATGCAAGCATTAGTAGTCTATTGACTCTTATTTCAATTTCAGTAAATATATTGATTTGCTCTGTAACAGAGTACGTAAATTAATTTACACTTATCATTTACTCTTTTATCCCATTTAAACATTTTTGTCCTATGTAACAGGGTGGTGAGCCCAAGGTCATTACCATCGTTAGTTCTACCACTTTTGGCAATTCGCTACGAAACTAGTACCTACTATCATAATTAAATTGAACCCTCGAGCTTCATCATAGGTTTTCGGTCTAGATTCGCTAACTCCTGGGTCTCTTTTTACTCACGAACTGCATGCTTCGATGAACGATGGACTTGCGTTCATCAATGCGGTTATAAAAGGTCAAGGTCAAGGACGTATGGCCTACCCCCACCTCCTGTAATTTTTACGAGTTGCGTAGCACTGTAATTTAATCAGTACATGAAATTAAAGCTAAAATAGAAAAAAAAAACAATTTTCAAAAAACATTTTTTTTAAATTTAAAACTTCTTACAACATTTCTTTATTATGTTAGCTACCTAGTCCTAGTAGGTTGCTGGTGTTTTACAAATGACCCTGTAGAAGTTACAAGGAGTCAGTCTACCTTATTATATTGAGTAAGTATATTTAGACCAATCAGTCTAATTGCCATGAAATATCAGCACGTTAATTTACATATCAATTGTTATCATACACTAATGGACAAGTCATTGGAAATCCAATAGTTACGTAATATCTACTATGTGTTAATTGCCTCAAGTTGTAAAACTATAGAATTAAGTGAACTTCTTTAGCGGCTTTGTGCAATTTTTAGGATGGGTAAAAAAATTTAAGCATTCGTAGAACACGTGACCTGAACGAAAATTCGTAAGACGGAGGGAGAGTACACCGCCGGTGCCGCGTAGGAGAAGTGTTATCCTCCTTTATTTCAACCACGCGGCGAAAATCTGTGCAAAAGTTCTAAGGATTTTTTTAATGTAATTTACATTGTCTTGTTTGTGTATGATAGTACAATAATTGAATATTGTATTTTGCCACATAAATGATGGTATTTTTTTACTGATAAATAAAGCATTTAATGTTCAAGTATCCGACCGGACTCAAATTGCTGAAACGATTTAAAAAATAAGCAAAAACACTACCCGTTTTGTTAGTTGGGATGTCCTGGATAGTGTCAATATAAACCTCTGGAACCCCTTTGGACCGCAGTGCCCACCAGATCATCGCTGGAGGAACACAGTCGAAGGCCTTCTGCATGTCTAGGAACAGATAGTGCAGAGGGGTGTTCTTCGTCCTGTATTTGTCTGTATTAATTCTCTTAAAGATCTTCATGTTGCTAGACATAACCTTTATAACGCGGTAGCTCCCGCATTCCTGCACTGACCCCTTACCTTTGAAGACTGCAGTAATAACACTCAGCCTCCTTTGGTTTGGGATCTGCCCGCTGAGGAGTACGCGGTTGAAAAGGTTTACTAAGATGCCCACACCGCGAGGACCAGACACAGTGACACTCTCTCCAGGTATGACCTTGCAGTTGGCCACCTTGCTGATTGTTGTGCACCTCCCGCTCTTGTAGGTGATGAGATGTTCGGATTTATTTTTCAAATACGTATTCAAAATGGCCAGATTGGCAGCCGCACACGCAGCGAAGCGGATACGGGTTGGGGCTAACTTCTTTAGCCGTGCTGGCCCTACACACGGCAGCCCTAGCCCGCTTGCCACAGGAGTCGGGCGGGGATCCTGCGCTTTTTGCGACTGCGCCCTATGCCTAACTGCATTCGTAATGTACCTTTTCATTTATTTTTTTGGCCGGTGACTTTTATGGGAGCGACGCCCTCAGACCTCTCAACCCCAGAAAGGAAAGCCAGCGCCAGAGCCTCGTCCGTTATTCAGAAGGTGCACCCACTAGCACGTGAGGTTGACTTGGGCCCCGAAGGTCTTGGTAGGACCCATGTAAGCGTACCTACGCGGAATAGATACCCCTATTATAATTGAACCTAACCTATGTGAGCGTAAAGTGTATGTTATACTCATATTGCTATAAAATGAAGGGCAGGCGTCATTTTTGCCTCCGCCACTTTGCTCCCAATGACATTTACTCGTTTCACAAAGTACCTTATTTATTAAAAATGCACGAAGCACGATGGTTTATTCTGTGTCTGGGTGTTATTTATCTATAATATGTATGTATTTAGAAATATATAAGTATGTTTATCAGTTATCTAGATCCCATAACACAAGCTAATATTAGCTTACTTTGGGCTAGATGGCGCTGTGTGAAAAGTGTCCCACAATATTTATATTTATTTATTTATTTATCTGCCGAACTTCTTGTTGACCCCGAGAAGCTGTACCTACTACTAGACTGTTTGCATTCAATTGGGAATTGACATGATATAAGCAGGTAAGGCTGTATAGCCTTGTTACTAAGACCTTAGAGACAAAGGCCTCCATGCGAGGACGTCGGCAGGTGGGCAACTCGCAGTTCTTACATAAGCAGGCCCTGGACTTCACCAACAAGGAAGTGCAATAATACCCAAACCCCTAAAGTAGCGGGATAACATTCGAATCTGCTAGCTGAAAGGCCGTGATTACAATGTCTATAAAATAAATAACATGAAGCGCTCGTGGCCCCTCGGTCTCAGTGTTCTGTAAAAACGATCACTGAGTTACGCAACTTACACTATGGCTGGTCCTCGGATGGGTGACCACTTTGTGGCATTTACATTTGCGAGCGTTTCCGTGCTTCGGAAGGCACGTTAAGCCGTTGGTCCCGGTTGCCAGTAAAATGGCAGTCGTTAAGCCTGGTTGAAGGCCTTACAGGCGGCTTGAAAAAGTTCAACAGCAGGTAGCCAAAACCTGCGTCTGTCTATTTCAACACGGCTGGGCTCACCACCTATTACGTGGGACAGGAATCCACACGGTGAAAAGTGGGCATATAATATGCCTCTGCCACCGCTTCGGGGATAACGCGTGATGGATATTTATTTATTTATTTTATTTTATAAATAACATAAATATCGTTGGGACAACTCACACAACGCTATCTGATTCCAAACTAAGCAGAGCTTGTGCTATGGTAACCAGATAACTGATAAACATACTTATATATTTCTAAATACATACATATTATATATAAACTCATGCTCATAGCACAAAGTTTTATCCTGGGTGGGAATCGAACCCACGACCTCTTGCGTAGCAGTCAGATACACTCCCACCGCGCCACAGAGGCAGTCAAGTCTATCGAGAGCCCTGGTAATCCTTCAGATGGCTTATCGGGACTCCCGGCCTTAGGCAAGTGGAAGGACACTGTGTCGTTTTAGTCGGTAGGAGTCCGGCATAGCATCCATAAGTATGTCCACAGGAAAATAAAATATAAAGAGAAACGTATGATATCCGCGACTGTTAACGGAATACTTACTTTAGTAGGAAAGTAAAAAAATAAATAAAACTTTTGCGTATTAATAAAGCTGTATAATGAATTATTACAATATTAATAAAAGGTTTTGTCTGTACACATAACACATTTGATACACGACACTATTAGCTAAACTTTTACAAGAAATATAAGTAGTCCATATACCTACCCTACCATACATGTATTACAACAGACTTAAATAATAATAATATAATTATTGCATTTAGCTAGTATCACCATCAAAACGATTCGCTTAACCCAATTATAATTATTTTTTATAAACAATTCACAACATTTAAATTTCAAAACAAATCATGCTATTCAAAAATAAATTTCACAACAAATCCTTATAAACTATTTATGGCAACGTTTAATAACGAAATCGAGAAAGCAATCACGAATGACGTTTCGGAAATGTGAAAATGAAAAATAACTGTCCTTTTTGGTCAGAAGAAATAAGAGTTTCATCCACGCCTTTATACACGAAAGGGTGGCAGAGGCACATTTCACAGTAAGCACATTTGTCCCACATAACAGACCCATTACCATGTTGAAATGAACAGGCGAAGGTTCTGGAAATCCGCTGTTGAAATTTTTCATGCCGCCTTCGATTTGGCTTAACAACAGCCGTGTTACTGGCAACCGGGACGAATAGAATAGTGCCTTCCGAAGCTCGAAACCGCTGGTGAATAGATATACCACAAAGCGATCACCCCTTCGAGGACCAGCTAGTTGTTTACACACACAACAGTGATCGTTTCATTTCAAATATAACCTACAATTTAGTTACAAATTACAATTTTTGAGCTTCCTGTAATCACAAAAATGTAGTCCAATAATGTATGTGGATGTGTCGCAGTCGGATTGTATAATCCGCCATATTACATTACGGCTAGCTGTTAAGTGAATAAAAAACTGCCGGAATGTATTCGCCACCATACCTTATTCAACACGGCTAGCCATAATGTAATACAGCGAGATGAGTAGATACTTGCCAAACGTATGTTGCGTGTCCCAAAATGAATCAAATCAAAATGATTGTTGAACAAATACAAAGTGGAACTGGCTTTAGTGATCAGTGTTCTAACCTAACAACGGTTTTTTATTCAGCTGCATTCAATCTGGCTTATCGTTGAACCGCCGCAAAGCCCCTATTATATAAAGTGGCCCTATTTTTAAAATTACGGCTAGCCATTTTATAAATTTGCGAATTATACAATCCGACTGCGACAGATAGATTTTCTAATAGTTCCTTGGCAACGATTATATCAAGCGGATATCTATTCCGCAAGTTACTATTAACTATAGTACATCCCTCATCACATAAGGCTATGAAGTCCTAACCCTATATTACCAACCTTCGTCGATATGTAAACATTATAAATTGCATTCTGACGAGGCTAACAAAATAAATCACAACCGTTTAGCTAAGTGTGAACACACCCTTTGGCACGCTCATTCTATTACAATATTGGTGTTACAAGACTAGTAAATATACTGATCTATTATTAATAATTATCTTAAGGTACTGCAACATCTCTCTTCTATTCTATACTGTACATAAATAACCAACCTATCAGCTGCCAATTACTGTACACAATTTTTTTATAAATCTTATGTCACAACTTAAATTTTGGAATCCAAGGTTAAAAAAAGCAGTATGTTTATAATTATTTTATGGCCTGGTTACTGAGACCTTTACAACTAATAAACTATTAATAAGAACTTTTAAATTAAGAAAGAGTTTGAATTTTGAATTCATATTGCCAAAGTTGAGAAAGAGCGGTGAACCAAATCCACCAGCTAGTGACTCGGTAAGCAATGTATGTTTACAAAATGACCAAAATCTGAGGAATAGTTCTTTATAGTTCTTCGACAGGAATAAATTCCCAACAGTACATAGTTCAAGAACAAGTATAATGTCGAAAACTTCACGTCACTAAGCGGTTGCCCATATACACATAAATAATATTAGATCTAAATATATTCAGTGTGCTATTGCTTTATGATATTTCACCTTAAGGTGGGTCCCAAATTAAGTTCGAGACTGTACATATAGTTTTGCACGAAATATAAATAAAACAACATAAATAACGACCACAATAATACTGGAAACGATAAATACTCATTAATTAATGCTTTGATTTATACATTTTCCATTTCATTTCTTTTTCCAGGGTTTTCAAACAAAGTCCCTTCAATTATTATTTTATAATATTCATGGAGCACTTTCTTTTTTGGAGGTTCGTACGCAGAGTAAAAATGGGACCCAATAGGGTAATAATTAATAACTAATACTCCACTCTCCGTCTGTCTGTCTGTCTATCATTATGCTGTATCTTATGAACCGTGAAAGCTAGACAGTTGAAATTTTGACTGATAATGTATTTTTGTTGCCCCAGAAAAAACAAATACTAAAAACAGAATAGATATTCAAGGTACCTCAACAAAAGTTACTATATTGATGTTTTACATACGGAACCCATTTTTTATTTTTTTTTAAATTGTGGGACATTTTTAAGCTTGTGTACTGTCATGGGATAAACATAGTTATATATTTTTAAAAACCAAAGTATGAAACAAACATTTACGGAGCGCAAAAATATTTGTTTCGAACCGGGACTCAAACCCGAGACTTCTAAAATGGCAATCGCATATGCTACCATTTCGCCATCGAGGCGTTTCTGGACTTCATTATATATATTTTACCCTTGACTGGTTGGCGTGCGTGTCAATGGAGCAACCAAAGGTGAATCACACAGCCAAAAGCATATTGATGCTCTTTTTACGCACAAACCTTTCTAGCAACTAACACAGGTATAACACGTAGGACGAGGCATGGTAACGAAAGAGATAAAATAACAATTACGTATGTATTATGTAAAAAGTGCACTAAACTATTGTCGTTTATTGTCACACATGCGAACACAGTTCGGAAATGGACCATGTACGTTGCCAGATAGTCTCGGATAGTTGAAAAGCGGACAACACGGATATTGTTTTATTTATAGCACAATTGTCCTCTAAGGAAACTGGCGTAGGTTGACATCGCATTCAACACTACTTCCATTTCCTATAGGATTTTTTTTTGGCCGATATTCTCATTAGAGAAAGAGAGTGAGCATTTAATCAAATTGTGAGAAGGTAAGCGTTAGTATAAGAGAACGATAGATAGATAAGTCAAGTAACACGATTCGCATCACATTCGAGAACTTAACTGTGCAAACGTACTGTGTGAAAAAGCGACATTTCTTAATAAATATTACTTTCTATAATTTAGTATTTCATTTTACACAAAATGAGACATTTTCTTTTTAGAACCACTCAAAGTAGAATTTGTATTTTGTATTTTTAACGTCACAATTTGCTATTTCATCTAAAGTCCTTGCAAAACATGTTGAAGTAACTCCATGAAGATGTTTTTAAAAATCACTTTTTGCTAATTGAAGCGTAAATTTTTTTGACAACTTGCCTGTTAATTACAACGATGTTAAACAAAGGACTATCCCAGTCGGTCGGGGGAAGGGGTGACATTTCGAAATACATCGAACGTCGGTGACACAGACCTCGCAAGGTCCGTACACGGCGTGTTCTCTCGGGTCATACTCTCGAATCTTTCACGCATCGCGGCCACGTGGCCCGCAATCACGCACTCTTTTTGGGATTCCCTATTTTCGTTATCCTGTTCCTCATCCGCTGGAGCTTTCTCGGGCACCTCCCCATCAGAAAGTAGAGAGACTTCCGACGAGGCCGTGTAGTACATTTCGCTGACTGGCTCAGTGGTGGCCAGCGCGGGCTCCGTGTCTTCTTCCTCGGGTGGAGACACTAGCGCATCGCTCCACCGCTCCGCGCGGTAAGCGTCGACTACCCTCACGGCCACATCGGCGGGATTCACTAACTCCTCCTCGCACTCAACTATTTTCATTACCTCAACGGTCTCCACAACTTCAAGAACTTCCGCAATCTCGTCAACGGGCGAGGGGTCCCCAATAGTTTCCACCTCCGCATCCTCGTACGTGGACGTTCTCATGGTTTCGCAGAGCTCGTTTATGGCGTCGAAAAGATCCTGAAGGTCGCTGACGCCCTCCTCCGGGAGGGTCACCTCGTCTATGGGGAGGACTGAAAGATCTGGGGTAGGGTCAGGATGGGGAAGGATCGGGGCGGCTAAAGTGTTCGCGGGGCAAAGGAGCGCATGTGCTACGGAGAGGAGCGCGTGCGCGGGGTGGGCGTCCGGGACCAGGTGCGCGGTGCTGGCGGAGTAGGAGGGGTGGGAGGTGGCGGAGGGGCGCAGAGGCGGCGGGGGGGCTGGTGAGGGCGGCGGGGGGGCTGGAGCCCCCCGCGCTCGCTAGCAGGCGCTGGACGTGCCGGGCCAGCGCCCCAGCGGCGGGCGCAGGGGCGGCGGCGGCGCCTGCGCCTTGCTCACTGAAACCACCACTTATGCTCACTAACATATACCACTAAACAGCAATAATGATAACACGGCTTAACGTGCCTTTCGAAGCCACGTTCGTAAAAGGCCCAATAAAGTACGTTCGCGTTAAGAATGCAGTGTCATTTTTAAAAAGATATGTACTTTTTTTAACAGATTTTTAAAAATTGCAATGGACTCAACTTTTTAGTTTTGGTGCAATCTGTTTGTTTATAGGGCGTAGCCTTGGGAAACCGATGAGTCACTACATTCTTAACGCGAACTATGTATAATTGTGGGTACTAACATTTATTACATACTCGTATTATCAATATGATTTCATGAGTTTTTTTAGTAAAAGGCCTGACTGACTATCAGTTTATTTTAACAGAAATAATTGCAATAATTTTACAGGTAACAAAGACGTCTGTTTTCAAAAACGGACTAACCTAGTAATAAGACTATAGATGTAATAAACATAGTGAGTTATAACGTAAAAAATACGTTATTATTTACTCCGTTACGTAATTTAAGGAATCGTGTTAAATTATAAACATGCACAAAGTTTTGAACATTATCGCTGTGCATAATCCAAATACTGTGCTTTATGTATCTACTAGCTGACCCGCGCGGCTTCGCCCGTGACAAACTTCGAACTCTCGTTAGTTTATCAGTCACGCCTTTATTCCCGTCGCGCCCATTATATCCGGTCGTTTATTACTTTTACAATAATGAATGAATATTTGCCCGATTTGTTGTTTACTGCTCCGCTCCTCAGGGTAGTAGCGTGATGAGATAGCCTTTTATCAGTCACGCCTTTATTCCCGTCGCTCCCATTTAATCCCGTCGTTTATTATCTACTTGTACAATTGTGTATGAATATTTGCCCGATTTGTTGATTACTGCCCTGCTCTTCAGCGTAGTAGCGTGATGATATAGCCTATAGACTTCCACGATAAATGCGCTATCCAACACATATTAGTATAGTTATTATTATTAGTATATTATTTTTTTTTTTTTAAATATTATTGGGACAACTAACACAACGCCATCTGATTCCACACTAAGCGGAGCTTGTACTATACTAACCAGGATAACTGATAAACATAGTTATATATTTCTAAATACGTACATATCATAGATAAATAACACCCAGACACAGAATAAACCATCGTGCTCATCACAAAAATTATTCTGGGTGGGAATCGAACCCACGACCTCTTGCGTAGCAGTCGGATGCACTCCCACCGCGCCACAGAGGCAGTAGTTACCAAGGAGACGCGCGGACTTCGCAGCGCTCGCTCGCTATTGGCTAGTCGCGACGTCGCGCATGCTTAAATCGTAAATCATCGGCCATACTTTTCATTTTAAGACCAATTTTTTCACAATAAAATGATTATAATAGGCTAACCTTAAAAGATAGGCATATGCTGTCGCGGACATTATTTTAGAACTTTTAAAGGGGACTAATTATGTTATACATAGTTTTTGCGTAACTTTAATCGTTTATGCAGCGATCGCAACGGAAGCTATTAAAAGGAATATTTTGTCCCCGATTTTGCCACATTTTATTTATCATTGCTGTTCCGCATCTACTGGTCGTCGCGTGATGCTATATAGCCTATAGCCTTCCTCGATAAATGGACTATTCAACACAAAAAGAATTATGCAAATCGAACCTGTAGTCCCAGAGATTAGCGCGTTCAACCAAACAAACAAACAAACTCTTCAGCTTTATAATATTAGCATAGATATCGTCGGATTTGTCACTATTATAAATAAGATGCTCGAGCTTTCTATGATGAACAATAGAAATGTCTCAATTCTTACAGATATGGTGTATGTATAAAAACATGGCCTACTACATAAATAAAATAAATATATACCAAAGTGTGATAAACATACACCATGGGGGTCGTAGTGTTACTGATCTTAATACCAAGAAAGCTATACTTAAGGATTTAATATTTTAATTAGGATGAATCCTAACTTAAATATATACATAAATTAGCTTTTAAATGGCACACAGCTGTAAACAGCGTAGGGGTATACTTTGACTATATTTAGTATAAATTGACATGCTATAAATAACGGACATGCCAAATGCCACATGCAATGTTAGAACGAATACGAGCATGAAAAGTGAAAAAGGAACATGCTTGATATAGTAATACATAACTTACCCACGTTTACATGCAGCTCATTGGAGATCACAACAAGATGGGCTCGGTGACAGTGATATTGCTAGATACTAATAACCCGCGTATGTTGGTGATCTCCATAATACCATATCAGTGGAGCAACTATCTTGCACTTTTTTCGCAATATCATGAACATTAAGAATGCCTCACGCAGTCCCCTCTCAAAACTGCACACTGCACCATATGTCGTTTAAGCACTAACCAAGTTTTTAAGAGCCTACCCTACTCTACTCGATGTTGGCGCGACGGTTTTAAAAACAGAGAACTGTTGTTAATACTCATGAAAATCGAATAAAATCTTTCACAAAACGTATCGATCCGATTTAGAAATTTATTATTTTATTAATTTTGATAATTTTTCCGGGCAGATACTTCAGCCTCGGCGACAGTTAATACTTACATTATATAAATAAATTGTGATTCCTAGATCGTCAAAAAGAAAATAATGTAATTCCCACACCGTCAAAATTTATTATTTGTTATTCGCAGTGAGACATTCCCTAGTACCTTATATGTTCTACTGCATCAATCTAACTACTTTATATCCCAAAGCCTTCTGATTCTGACCTATCGATAACTCTAACAAAATAAAATTAAAAATGTAAAAAACTAAACTGCTTGTTACTACAACAACAATTAATTGCTAAACGTACACAAATAAGCTAACGCCAAATAATTAGGACAATAAAATACAGGACAACTCATTGGTAATTATTACTTTTTTATTATTCAAAATATAATATTATTGTTACTACTATAAAATACTATGAGCGTCGTACACATCACTATCACAATACCGATTGCATTTCATTCAGTACATAAAAGCGTAACTGGCCCATCACTAAATTATTTAACTGCCAATTTAAAAAAAAGAACTCTATTTTATTTATAACCAAATTTAACTGAGAACAATAAAAATCAACGACGCGTTCAAAATAATCGTAGCAATTATGAAAATCAAACCGCATTTTGATTGGATAAAGTTCTTTATCAGAATGCCAGCTGTCGTATACAAGGCTCGATCTAAAATATTTATTGTGCCATTGATAGACTTGATTTTTTATATTTGATTGACTCTGACTTTAGTGTCACGATCTTTTTTTTTGGGTCATTACTAAAATTTTAACCAGTTCCGTTGCCAGTTTTTGAGAAATTCCTCAAAATAAATTTAACATTTTAAGGAATTTCTCAAAATAAAACACTCCCAACACAATGATGTTGAAACATTTAAGTCACATATCAACGATATTAATTCCAACTATCTTCAGTTTTATGTGTATACCTTAGGTGGGTCTCGAATTATAGTTCGTGACTGTACTGAATTGTATACCAATGTTTTTTTTTTTTAAATATATTCTAAATTGGTAGTTACTCAATTTTATGGGCAGCTTTTGAAGAATAGTGAATAAAATAGTGGTGAAGCAATACAGGTACAACAACAGCATACAATTCGCAGTAATGGCACCTCACAAAATAATAATAAAAAAGAATCACAACATGTTTTTTTGCCTGCTCGCCTCTGTCGTGCAAGCATTTATAAACGAATCGAACAGCCGATTCGGCAAATATATGAAGCTAAATTAAATTATATAAAATAATATAATATATAATAACTACAATAACTATTATTTGATAAATAAAACTAAATGACTCAACGCGATACATTGGTAAAAGTCCTATTTAATAAAACAGAGTGTTTTATTATAGTAATAAAAAAATAACTTATTCAATAAACGAAGAATGAATAATTTGGTACTAAGTTGAATTGTGTGGAATCTAATAAGTTATGCATTAATTTGATTTTTATAATCAAAATACTAACAGTATAAAAATTATAAATAATATTTATATTAAAATATTTTTAACAATAATCCCTTAGACAGTATTCCGAATGTCAAATTTATTTGTTAGTTAGTAATGTGAAATATTGCTACTTTTAGTATTAAAAATGTTTGTGAATGATTTTAAAATAAAATTTAAAACATACCGCCAATTTAATGATAATGGAATAAAAAATTTAAATGCATTTATTGGAAATTAATTTCGTTATACTTTTGAAAACAGAAAGGTTTTACGAAAATAGACAGTGAACTATATAATACTTAAATAAGCATAATAATTATGTATGATATAATTTCTATACAGCCCAAGTGCATATCTAGCCGAGTTCAATACTTAAAAGGTATGCTGTGCGCTTGTTAATTTGTTTGCAGATATCATAACTCTTCAGAATTAAGCGTTTTCATTCCACTATGAAAAAAATAATCTCTTCGGATTTTTTTTATCAACATGCATGAACTATGAAATATATTATGAAATAAATAAATAATAAATATCCATCACGCCTTATCCCCGAAGGGGGGGCAGAGGCATATTATATGCCCACTTTTCACCGTGTGGATTCCTGTCCAACAATAGGTGGTGAGCCCATTGCCGTGTTGAAATAGACAGACCCAGGTTGTGGCTACCTGCTGTTGATATTTTCAAGCCGCCCATAAGGCCTTCAACCAGGCTTAACGACTGCCACTTTACTGGCAACCGGGACCAACGGCTTAACGTGCCTTCCGAAGCACGGAAACGCTCGCAAATGTAAATGCCACAAAGTGGTCACCCATCCAAGTACCAGCCATAGTGAAAGTTGCGTAACTCAGTGATCGTTTACAGAACACTGAGACCGCGAGGCCACGAGCGCTTCTAATATATTATAAGATGTAGAAAACCATAGGAACTAGACAAGTGTCAGGTTTTTGTATGTACATTGATTTTTTAATCTAAAAAATACAACGGCTAAAAATAAATTTTTATTAAAGTGAAAAAAGACAATCCGATTCGAGACAGGGATTGAACCTGTGACCTTTGCCTAACCAAGGCAATGTTTAAACTTAATAAACTCACTTTAATAAAAATTTATGAGAAATTTAGCAAATAATTGCTTTCAAAATTTAGGCTAAAAATAAGTTTAAAGAAAACGTATTTTTATTATTAGGCTGTATACCCATACAACTAAAACCTAACAAAAGTGTATCGAAAAAATAAAATTGACAACTGTCACCTGACAGATAAATGATGGTAATGTTTATGTTTATGTCAAATTGTAATATTTAATTATATCTTTATCATGAAAGCGACCTGTGGTACCTTTATTCAGGTCCTCCTGAAGGTATAGATTAGGTGACACATTAGAAAGCATTTACACTTAACGAACTTAGGAGAGAGTTTAGCAGAAAAATATGCAGGAGCATTAGACTGCACAAAACTTCTCCTCCACACAATATCATCAACACCAAAAGAAATGTTTCGTCTCCCTACATTATAATAACTTACTGTTTTATGTATATTTTTGGTATGTTATGAGAAATCATATTATACTAATAAAAATTGCAGGAATTTAAAGTTTTTTTTTATTATAATATTTGTTCCTAAAAGTCTCACCTAAAAAACTACCTACAAAGTCCATCGATACTAGAATTTTCAAGAATAAATTAAAACATTTTTGGACACTTCTTTTCTGCGAATTGAAACGTGTTGTTAAACGTTGTTTAGTTACTACTATCGAAATAATACATGTCTTTGGAATTCTTCATTTTGAATCAACATGCATTGAATATACGTTATAGAGCTATATTATACCCTATTTCATTCGATTATACTGTCTAACCATAGAAAACTCTTCATAATAATTATATTTGAAGAGTTATAAGTAAAACTAATATATATATGGAAGTCCGATGGAAATATGTACAGAAAACAGAGAAAATATGTAAATACTTTTGCACCAATTGACAAGCGCACATTTTTAACCAATTTCAGTCTCCATAGACACTTATACAATATACATATCATGCGACCATGCACGTAAAATGAACAATAATAAGAAGAATTTTACGTAGACTACTAGACTTATTATACGGAATAAAAATTATATCATGATCAAGATATAAATAAAACACACAGATCAAATTGACATTAAATAAGTAGACAAATGCTATATATATCTCTCTATTATATACGGAACGCATACTAAAGATAGAGATAGCCATATCCTTATTCTTTATAAACGTCAAAAATTCGCGCGCTTTCTCAGTGACAGCTTATGTCAGTTTTTTTTTGTTCGGGATTGGTTATATCTGGTGCAAGCAATATTTTGAATTCCGTAAAAATCTAGTAATATACGTAGTTTTCATAGATAGTTAACAATTTTAAAATAATACTTTTATCGACAATATAACAATTTCAACGTTTAATTATATAGCATCAATTCCCGCCACTATTGGTAATAATATTGCTATTATGCGCGTCGATTACGACTTGTACCTATTGCACTTAAGATAAGCATACCTACTTACTAAGTTAACACTATGACTAAGTTGCACATACGTGTGCTGTTGTGCTCTATAGATTTCGATAATATTTGTAATCTATATATGGATTTAAATGATCGATATTTTATAATATTACTGAAATAAAGTGACGTCTACAAAAAAAAAATAAAAGAATGTGTTTTTAAAAAAACACCGTTATTACAACACAAGACATAAATGATGGCATAGTTTTTTTTTAAATGAGAAAGAAGGACAATTGGTGATAGGCCAAGTTGGCGAGTTTCTTACCAATTGAAATGTACGTTTAGTAAAACCTATTGGAGATCAACAACAATTATATTTCTACGCCCAATTCGAAATAATGGAAAAATTTACCAAGCCAGTGGAGTCTCGTGGTAATTGAAATGTCTTGTTTAGAAAAATAGAATTTGAGATCAAGGTCAAGTTGGGCAACTTTTATACCTATAATAATGAAGAAAAAAAAAATAACAATTGGGCGAACTACGTGAGTCTTATTCAAATAGAATGTGGTAACAAATCCATATATTCCAAGCAGCAAAAAAATTCTAGGAACAATGTTTTAAAATATTTCAGTAAATACCTTTTGTATTTCAATTCAATTGACCGATTTAAATCCATACAAAGACATTCAATAGTATCTATCCACACCTTTCCTGTTTTTATTTTTATCGAGACTGTATGTCCCTACCGTCCGTATAATCTGTACTGTATAATTTGTTCATAAACGTGACAGTGAAATTAACAGGGACTAAAATCTTCGTATCTGTTGCATACGCATATATTGCAAACAATACGCATATTTTCTTGTTATCATAGTCCATGGTATTAGTGCCATTTATAGTTTTAAAACCTATTTCTAAATATATTTATCAAGTACATTTTGACTTGAAATCCTTGATACTCATATATTCATTACACTTACTACGAAGCGTAACAATAAGTTTTTTATAATATACAATTCGAGCGACACCCATTGTGAGTACCGTTTATCAGTACCTTCATTACAATAAAGTGGCGCCCTCAATCTCTACTAAAATATAGTAGCGCCATCTATAATTTTAAGAAGGAATTAATATAGTAATACTATTTTTTTAAAGTCATAGATGACGCTACGTGATATATAATTTACTCCCCAGAACTACAACAGTGGTACTAATCGTTTGTGAGTCTCACGAGTACTTACCAGCGACGGTAGCGCTGCTGTATCCTTTGGCGATCCTCATGAAGGGGTCTGGGTTGGGGAATAACGACGGCGGGTTGAAAAGATCCGCGAACCTAGCCTCTAAGTCCCGCTTTGATGAAACTCGGAGTGGAGGGGCGGGAGCGTCATCTCCATTTACAGTCTGTAAAGAATTTTGTATTTTACGGTCATATCTTGATCCTTTTAAATAAAAAGCTTCGGTCGTAAGTGGAAATCTGAACGGTAATTAGGAAACCAGACGGAAAAAAGATTCAAATAGACCGCGCTTCCTTGGTTTCCTGTAACACATTTCCGTCCCTTTTCCAAAATTACTGCCTCAAAAATATCCAGCAACCTACAGAAAAGGTGTTTCTTATCAATAAAAAAAAATATCATAGACTACCAGGACTTTAATTGGTCGTGCTAATTGGTGTCTAGCACATAAGACCTTTTAGCCTTTTTGTTACCACCTCACTAAAAAGGCAACGTTTCTTCCCAGTTCAAAATTTCTTCCCAATTTAACATCTAAAATAGACACATTTTTTTTTTAATTCATTCGGCCCTTTTGACCCACCCCTGTTCCGTGCTTCGGAAGGCACGTTAAGCCGTTGGACCCGGTTGTCAATAAAATGGCAGTCGTAAAGCCAAGTTGAAGGCCTTATGGACGGCTTAAAAAAATTCAACAGCAGGTCGCCGCAGCCTGCGCCTGTCCATTTCAACACGGCATTGGGCTCACCACCTGTTACGTGGGACAAAAGTGCATACGGTGAAATGTGGGCGTTTAATATGCCTCTGCCTACCCCTTCGGGGATAAAGGCGTGACAATATGTATAAAAAAAATCACAAAAATAAAAACTACTTTGAATGTTTACGAGATAACATAATACGAGTTGTCATGGAATCAGGGCCTCAAGTCTACTAATTTACGTTAAAGAACAAGCCATGGTGATTCCATCGCCACTCAATTGACATGCCATTGACATTGAGAAAAAATCGGTAATCTACTAATGTACAGTTTTGTACACTTGTTCTCGTTGAGCTTGATGTGGTAGTACGAGTGCAGAGAAAAGAGAACTTTGTTTTTACACACACACTTTAATTAAGAACACGTAATGTCACAAAATAAAGGCGAGTTGGTGTTTTCTTTCTCAAATGTTGTTTACCGCGTTGCAGTAATTGCACTACTACGTTAAATGATTTATTCGTTGTTATATTAATGTAAAGGTGACGCAGGCTCGGGGCGTTTCGCTACGTCAGCCAAACATGTACAGTATTACGAGACTGTACATCTTGGCATCCCCAAAAGAGAAAGCAAAAACCATCACAAGTAAAAGAAATATAAATGTAAAAATGTAAATAATAAATAGAATCATTCAAATGTAAAGGAAAGGATCTTGGTTCCTTTTTTCACATTTCGGGACTCCAGTTCTCCTGTTGGAGTTGCGATGGTTGCCTCTCTATGGCACTCTGGCTTGCGGAGAATTTGTAGTTGAATCTCCTCTTGTTTCTGATCTCTCGTTCGTCTCTTGTTATTGTTGTTACGATAGTGACGGCAATATTTCCTCCCAACCACAAAAAGAAGAGCTGCGATTGCAGAGGCCAGCAGAAAATAACTAATGGTGTATTGGTGAATATCGTGGCTTGTTATTGCTGGCAGGGAGACTTCGTTGTCCTTTTGACGCGCAATTTTTTGGTCAATGTCTCTAATTTCTTCGTTAGCATTTAAGGTCTGCAGCTTAGTGGGAGGATAGCGATATGTCAAATTTACTATCTTGTTGATAGATGTATCAAAGGTTGGCGCCGCTAGTTCATAATCCATTTTAATTTGACTTTTGTATTGCCGTTGAGCGTATATAGTCAAGTCAGACGATTGTAATATACATCCTGGAGATAGTGTGACGATGCTTGTTGAAGTAATTGTATGTGAGGTGACGTCATTATCACATATCGTGCGAAAAGTGCATGAGTGGCAACAAATTGCTAGCCAGCTGTTCCGTGTTTGTACTTCGATCCAGGCGTCCTTGCATGACGTGCGGCTTAAGTCACACCGTTCGGTATTTTTATGCGATAAAAGTTTTGCTTCACATGGTGCATTTTTGCTGTGTAGGTCAAACGATAACATGTTTTTGTTACAAATAAAATTCGTTTGTTGTTTGTAGCGTACATCGTTTTAACTCGTCTTCTGTCAGAGAGATGTAAACATTCTTTTGAAAGTTGACAGCAATATACTTGTGAGATATCAGTACATAGGTTGCTCCTGTAGCAATTCCAACTGGTAAAGGTATTGCTTGGTATATAATAAAAACACGGTGGCAGCAAAATGTCGATGGAGTGGTAATGGAATGACAATAACTCAACAGCTGCGCTGTCAACCACATTGCCATTCTTTGAAAATCTAATACCCAGTTTTCTTATAATATCAATATACATTACGTTTCCTATAATTTTAACTAAAACTAACTAACTATCTTCACGCTGTATCCCTGACGGGGTAGTCAGAGGGGACAGATCGCCAGGCTTCGCGATCCATGCATACTTCTTTCGCTTCTTCGAGATTCATCAATCGCTTCATACACGCACGTCTGGGTATCCGAGTACTTTTGACCTTTCCGTTTTTGAGCAATCTGCTCACGTGGTCTTCATATGTAAGTCTCGGCCTTCCCTGACTCCTTCTACCCTCTACTTTTGAACAATATATATTCTTCGTCAATCGTTCCTCACTCATTCGTTGGACGTGTCCAAACCAACGGAGCACGCCCTTTTCCAGCTTAACGCTGACACTTTCATTCAAACCTGCCATATTGCGTATCACTTCGTTACGTATTCGGTCGGCCAAGGTAACGCCGCACAATTTTCGAAGTGATCGCATCTCCACAGCATTCAATTTACTTTCATGCATCTGCTGACATACCCAGGTTTCACTACCGTAAAGCAAAGTTGGCACTAGCACTGCGTTATGAATCGCCATTCGTGCTTGCCTATAATTTTGATTCAAATAATTGTTCATTTTATAAAGACTTATCATATTTAATGATTTAAGTATATAAATGAGGCAATCAACACAAATTAAGCATAAATAAATTAAAAAATAAATGATATCTTAGGCTGTTTCTGGGTGCCTGTGCTGCACTAAAAAATAGTTACGAGTATATTGACATTAGTGCCAAAATAAATTCAGAACTTCGGCGCGGTAAAACAAACCATTTAATCATATTATAATATATTAATAGTTCATAATAAAGTTACAACTTTACAAGAAATAGTGGTTTGAGCGCAAAATGTCAAATTTTCGTAAGTACTCGTACTTTAACATAATACAGTACGTATTAAGAAACAAAGCTTTTGTGCACATCTCAGCGTTTAATTTTAATCTTGATAAAACAAAGTTTCTTACTTTTTTCAGATAAATGACAAATGTGGACCTGGCCTTGAAATGTTCCCTATCCATGGAAGAATTTTGTGAAGTGTTTAGTTTGAGAGTAGTAGCTATTCATTATAATAAACTTGTTCGAAGTATTGGGTACCTTTTGACCTAGGACGATTTAAATCGTCCTAGCTTTCGACTAAAGGTGAGTATTTTTAAAAGATTCTCCATAACTCTAGTTATAATCGAATTTACACAAGTAGAAACTCAATGAAGCAAATATTTCTTAAGTTATCCTTAATATATGCCTAGCAATAGCTTTGAAAAGATTAAGAAGAGACTTACCTTACTATTTTACTGGGGACTAGGCTATACTAATTATTTAATTGTCTTTTATTGGCAGTTTTTAAACTAAACATTAGGTACCCAGAAACAAAAAACTAAGCTGCCGGTAAAAGGTATTAAACTTTTTTAAATCTTCACACTGATATTTGTGTTGAGGCGAAGTTTTATCAACATTTTTAGGGCACAATCCACCGGCAAGTGCTGGGCTATACTAATTATTTAATTGTCTTTTATTGGCAGGTTTTAAACTAAACATTAGGTACCCAGAAACAAAAAACTAAGCTGCCGGCAAAAGGTATTAAACTTTTTTAAATCTTCACACTGATATTTGTGTTGAGGCGAAGTTTTATCAACATTTTTAGGGCACAATCCACCGGCAAGTGCTGTCATCGCCGAGCGTCGAAAACTACCTACTGACTTGTGGATGAGGCAGGCAACTCGAAACAAGCATGTGCATAATTGAAAACCAGTGGGCATTGGAAAATGTTGTCTTACTAACAAACCTAAATTCTTTGACTTGTCCAATTTATAGCGTATCTAGTACTACTTAGTTCAAGCTGTATCATTACTTCTGCTAAAGCAATTTCAATGAAACATAGCGCAGTATTTAAGCTGGAAAAATTTCTAATAGTAGAGTTGTGATCAACTGGCTGGATTTTGCTCCAACTCCGAACAAATGAACAAACAGGCACGAAGAAAAATAATTACATTTTCAGACTCAGAATCCCTGAAGGAGTTGATTACAATAATTTATTTTTATTTATTTGGAATGTAGTCACAGCTATTTATAAACTTTTATAATAGTATAGATTATTACTAATTAATACTTAGGCATAGATATTTAATTGATATTGTTTACTAAATTATTGTATTTTCCTTTCAGAGACAAAGAGTCAGGATAGTATTGCTATCAGATTTACACCCAAACTAATAAGAAAACAGGCAAATTAGCACTAGAAGCAATAGTCTATTTTAAGACATTTCTCTCTGCCCACCAAACGTCCAACTAAAGATTGAGGAACGATTGACGAAGAGAAAGAGTCAGGGTAGGCTGAGACTTAAATATGAAGACCACGTGCTCATTGGTCTTATCATGGTGCTCAAAAACGGAATAGTCAAAAGTACTCGGATATGGCATGCATAAAGCGATTAATGAATCTGCAGTAAGCAAAAGAATTATGCATGAATTGCAAAGCCTGGCAATCCGTCCTCTCTGACTACCCCGACAGGGATACAGCGTGAAGATAGTTCGTTCTCTCTGCCCAAAATTTGTTCTCTAGCGCATGCTGCATGGCATGACCTTCCATGAGGAAAACTTAACTTTTTTCACATACATATTCATCCTTGAACAGCTGATTAAGTTTTAAGAAAATATTCATATATATTTGTTATAAATTCTATTCAATTATGTATTAATAAACATTTATTTCTAATAGACTATTTTTTTTGTTACCGTTCCATCTTAGATCACATATGAAACGTGTGTATGTGTGTAGGGTGTAAAGGGCCCCACCAATATTACTAGGGCCTAAGTGAAACCCGCTAGCGGTGTACCAGCAGACCAACGCATGAGATGATGCAAGTGCCGCTATAAGGTTAGGGGGTAAGATAGTGGTCACTTCCAATGATCCCTAACTAGCTAAACTAAAGCTGCTCCTGTACTCAAAATAAGTAAACACCAGTTTTAGGAATCCACTTAGAACGCAAGTCCCTGGAAATATGTTAAGATGAAGATATGTCACAAATATATCTGTGCTGAAGTGGGCTATGAGCTGATTCTGATGCATGAGGTACCTAAATATTTGTATAAAACACCCCAACCTAGCCTGTGGCCATACGTAGAGGGAAGGGTATTGTCTGGTTTTAGTCAATAGGAGTTGGAGAAATGTGTGTTTCGGAGTTTGGGCGGTTCCTATGTATAATATGTATGTATTTAGAAATATATAAGTATGTTTATCAGTTATCTAGATCCCATAACACAAGCTAATATTAGCTTACTTTGAGCTAGATGGCGCTGTGTGAAAAGTGCCCCACAATTTTTTTTATATTTATTTAAGTTGTACCTAAAACAGAAAATAAAATCCATAACTTAAATTGTAATCATGGAATATTTAATCTGCGATTTTTTTACTGAGTCTAAATATTGTGAAGAACGTTACTCTCCTTACAACTATCTCTATTCGGGAATTAGGTACTGAAACATTTTCTCGAATTTTCGTCGATTATCTTTGCCTAACATAGGTAATATTTTTGGTTTTAACTAATTATTAACTAAATATGAAATAAATATACTATCAACAACTCGTATAATAGCAGTGTCTGCTTGATGGTGGTTCAATGGCGGCATAATGACAAATAATCATACCGAAGCCATCGTGAGGTAATTGAAACTAATGTCAAATAATTAGTTGACTACCGTTTGACAAACTATTGGAAAGACACCGAGACATCATTGATTAGTAGAATACAGATTTGTTTGAGTGGCAGGATAATGACAAGTCAGCGAGAAGCCATTGGTCTTAAATAGTTAGCGGACTACGAAAAGTGCAAAACTGCGCCATTGTCAGTCCATTGACACTCTATTGATACACTATTGAAATAGTAGACTTCGGGCCCAGCCAACTTCAGGGTGTCGAATTTCAGGTGAGGCCGCGGTGGTAGCCAAAGTCTGCCGGGAGCTCTGGGACAGGACAAAAAAAAGGGGGGGTCTAATTTGAGAGAGAGAGTGTGTGTGTGTGTGTGTGTGTGTGTGTGTGTGTGTGTGTGTGTGTGTGTGTGTGAGAGAGAGAGAGAGAGAGAGAGAGAGAGAGAGAGAGAGAGTAAGAGAGAGAGAGAGAGAGAGTAAGAGTGAGATAGTGTGTGTGAGAGAGACATAGTGTGTATGTGTGTGAGAGAGAGAGGCATACTGACCGGTTGGCGATGATGTGGTGGCGGCGGCGGGGCAGGCTGGTGGCGCGCGGGCGGCGGCGGGGGCGGCGCGCCGGGCGGCGGCGGCGGACACACGCCGGGCGGCCGCAGCCCCCGCGGAGCGCGCATCGTTCCTGCAACACACGTTTTTTTTAACGTGTGGAAATCCCCTCGGATGTCATGCCGGACTCGAACCGGCTAAAACCACACAGTCCACGCCTAACTGTCTATTGCCGGACGCCCCGGGTAACTCCTCGGAAAGATGTCCCAGAGCTCCCAACAGACTTTGGCCACCACCGCGGCCTCACCTAGGGTTCGGGTGTTATCCCGCTTCTTTGGCGGTTGGTTCGGGCCTACAACACACGTGCTTTACATTGCCAACCATACTTTTTTTTTTTTTTTTATTTTCATTATTATTTTATGGCCTGGTTACAAATCCCTTTAACCAAATCTTATTTTAATATCATATTTCTTCAATCTTATCTTCTAATTAAGTCCTGTCCAGTCTTTGTCGATGTCGAGTCCTCAGTCCTAGGTCGTGGTCCTTGCCCTGAGTATAATGGTGTTTCTTATTCTGAGATTTTCAGTGGACTTTACGCGGCAAGATAGAAAATAGCATTTCACTGCATATATATCATTGTCTTTCACTATAGCACGTTAACACAACTTTTATGTCCAAGAAACCACCACTCCGCACATAAAACAAGATAAATGCACTAATTTTAGAAAATAATCTACAGCAAGCATCCACACTTGTTAATGATCCCGCGCAAAGTCCGACCTACCGTACCACCCATAGAAATTGTTGTTAGTTGTCTTCGCCCATCTTGGGCAGGCAAAGGAAACTTAGTCCGTACAGCCTTGTCTTCAGTGTTTATATTTTCTTATTATTTAGTTTTAGTCATATCTAGTCCTTTATTGATGTTAAGTCTTCTCAGTCCTAAGCTCTGGTTCTTGTCCTAGTAAAGCAGTGGACCCTATACTAGGTCTTTCTATGGAGATTTGGCAATAACACAAAGAACCTCTGTTCACGCAACATTTCACTTTCCATAACATATGCTAATTTTCGAAATTTATGTATCATATTCCACCATAATGCTGTACCCTTTTTTTAAACACAAAAACACGTATTCTGTTTTTGGAAATATAGTATAGTCTGCTTCGTCATGCGTTTTGTTTATGCTCTAAGTTTTTTTTTTGTGGTTAAATAAGCTTTGCAACATGTACCTTGCGAGTCGATGAATTATAGGAGAAATTGAAAAAAAGCCAAACAGTTACCCATTTTTAAATTATTAAAAACGCATATTTCAAACGAAATATTTTAAAGATTAACAGTTGCTTTGTAATATTGACTCTTCCCCCTCGCTCTGGCCTAGCAAGCGGGTCTATGCAATCGCTCTGTTATTATTTTCATATTTTTTTGGTTTAACTTTGTTTTCCCAGCTCGTGAATTGGTTTAAGTAAGATATTCGTTTACAAGCTCTTACCCGGTGATGCAAGAGGGGCGCAAAGTACTACTTGTAATTTCAAATATAAAATTAGGGGCGCAAACTGGGAGCTCTTAGGTTCTCTGTTTGCGGCTCACGCAAAAGATTTTAGTCGTGGTAACCTGTCTGTCAAGGAGAGTGCTTCGTTAATGTCAGAAACTTTTAGCTTCTGTGCCGACGTGGCCATTGGTCGTCGATCTATTACTAACACTCGGAGATGCGATTGGTGGACTGATCGTTTGGCTGAGCTTCGAAGGCGTTTCCGGAGAGCTAGTAGAAAATTAAATTATTTTAAAAAGCATAAAATTAGTGACTGTGCGGAATACATTAGCGCTTTACTTGCTCTTAGAGTTGCCAGGTCCAATTACAGCTGTTGAAAAATCAAAGCCTTATCTTTTTTCACTTTATTAAAAATTTATGAGAAATTTATCAAAATGATTGCTTTAAAATTTTTTCTTAATTTTATCTCGATACCTTCACGCGTTTCCGAGACAAAGGGTCATGACAGACAGACGGGCCGATGGACAGGCATCAAAGTAATGCTATAAGGGTTCCGTTTTGTTCTTTTGAAGTACGGAACCCAAGCACTGTTGACTTACCGAAATGTGAGGCGGGATTCTTGCTGACAATAGGCGGGTTGGCGGGCGGCAAATTGAAGGGTCGCGTCCCGCCTGTCTGAGGGGATGAAGGAGATGGCACCGGTGGGGGAGATCTAAAACAACCAAAATATTTTTTTTTAATTGTAGATTTCAAAACATCACTCATTGTTACTGAATAAATAAAGTTCATATTACAATAAATGTAGATGATTAAAGAAAAAGAGATATGGGCGGCTTGACAAATTTCCACGGCAGACCACCACAACCTGTCTCCTGTCCATTTCAACACGGCAATGGGCTCACCGTCTGTTACGTGGGACAAAAATGCATACGGTGAAATGTGGGCGTTTAATATGCCTGTGCCTACCCCTTCGGGGATAAAGGCGTGACAATATGTATGTATGTATTAATTTAATTGTTCTATTGAACGCGATCTTTTTTGTATCGATTTTTTTTAAGAATAATGCAATGAGGGTTTTTTGAAATGTTCCCCGTGAGATGGCAGCGCTGTAACGTCAGGTCCAACTAGCTGTCAAAACACATACACGATTTATATTTTTCGATCATTTTTTTGGTTTATTTATTCTTAAAAACGTTACAAACGGAATATTGTTTTCCAAAATGCCACAGTGTTGTGCAGTGCCTATGTGTGCAAATAAAAAAGGAGGCCTCTCTTTTTGAGCTCAATCTTCAGTTCGGCAACCTTTCTTTGGCCGTAATCCATAATAAAATCAATAACACTTCCAAATACATAAAATTTTACTAAAATAATAATACGTTCGGTAAGATTCTGTGCTATCTGACAGCTGTTTGGACCTGACGCATACGAAGCGCCGCCTGGCGGCAGAAAAAGTATCGAAAACCCTCATTCAACCAATATAATAACAAAAAAATCTATTATCCCACTCGTGATTTAATAACAATAAAAAAACCACAGTTTGATAATAGGTATTATTATATGCCTAGTTGCGGTGAGATTAGAGCTATATTATGAGTAACTGTATTGAAATATACTGATACTATAATACAAAGATTATAAAACTGATAACAAAATTCTTATGACAAACATTACGTACAGGCCAAAAATAATTAAAAAAAAGTTTAATTACGATACAGGTCTTGTATGGACACCTGTATTATAATTTAACTTTTTAATCATTACGATACACCTATACAACCTCCAGCTGGACCAAGGAGGTAGAACCTCTACTTGAAAAAATAAGGTTTCAATCATTGGTTTCAATGAACGAGTCTGCGACACAAGCGCGCATGCGCAATCAATGTTTGCACCTTGGCGCCAACATTTGACATTTAAAAAATAAATTTGTTGTTATTTCATCATTTTATTTGCAATATTGTTTTACGTATTATATAGTATGAGAGTAGATAAAGTAGTGTATGACACTGTACATAACTTGGTCTTATAACACTCGTGTGATAATATAAAAAAACTCGCCTACGGGTCGTTTTGCATGCAACAGTATCATAAACTACTATTTTATTGCGGTTTGCAATATTGTGGATAGGAATATGAGAATGAGTTCGAAAGACAGTCATTCCCTAATTGCCAATAGTTCTGAAAGTTTATTTCTACTGATATACTATCCCCCTCTGTCTATCTCCCCGTCTCTGTCTCCTCTCTCTATCTGTCTATCTACTCGGTCTCTCTTTATATGTATCTCTCTCGCTGACTTTAGCGCTAAAAATTCAACCGTAGGTAAGTAGGTGGAAATGGTACGAAGAAAAACAAAGATCTCGACGGGACCTTGGTCACTTTGACATTCTAAAAAAGAATGCACATTACCTGGGTACTCTCATACTCTGAGTTCTTCCAGCGATCTTTCCGTTGGTGATCAGTTTCTTCGGCGGCGGAGACGGCCTGGTGTCAGGCGGAGGGGCGGGAGGTTTCGGGGCGAGGTTCGGCTTGCCGTGACTCACTCTCGCGGGCCGCTCGCACAGGTCCGACGTGGAGAACGAGGGCGCCGGGGTGGGGGTCGGGGGCGAGGGGGATGATAGTGACGTCATACTGCCCCCTGTAATATAAAAATATCCTGATCAGTTTTGTTAAAAATTAAATTGACGATTTAAAATAAAAATACGGGTTATGTTGTAATTAGATGGATAAGTAAATATTGTAAATAAATAAATATTGTTGGGACAACTCACACAACGCCATCTGATTCCACACTAAGCAGAGCTTGTACTGTGGTAACCAGATAACTGATAAACATACTTATATATTTCTAAATACATACATATTTTAGATAAATAACACCCAGACACAGTATAAACCATCGTGCTCATCACACAAAGTTTTATCCTGGGTGGGAATCGAACCCACGACCTCTTGCGTAGCAGTCGGATGCACTCCCACCGCGCCACAGAGGCGGTCAAGTATATATGCTTAATACTTTATTATCTTCTTCTCAGCATCTTAAAGTCCACTGCTGAACATATGTTGTACGTAATGTTGAAGCTTCGCCCGCGTGGTAAATTTTTCCTTTTCGAGATTTCCACTTTCCAGCAAGTGGGCCGTATGCTTGTGCATATCAGTGGTATAAAAAAAAAATTATAGATAATAGTCGAGTTCTGAATTACATACCAAGCGACCCTTGTCCGACTGAGTGGAGCGAACTCCTATTCCTCTGAAGAGTTGACGACACATGAGGAGCAAGCACCTGCTCCGAAACTTGCTGCTGAAGATTACTGATGCGCTCGTGTATTGAATTGTTCGTTAACACGGAGTCCGAGGAACTCTGTAACGAAAGGTAAAATATAACATTAATAATGTATTTGTATGTATGTAATATTTTTTTTTATTTAATTTAAATTGTATTGTCGTCGATCGTTTATAAGTCTACAACGTTTAAAGTAAATGCGATCGCTTAAAGTTGTTACATACATACAAACAAACATAACTGTAAGTGAAACTAATATAAGCGTGTAAAAAAAGAGATTAAACTAATTTTCATTTTGTGGAATTTACATTTGCGAGCGATTCCGTGCTTCGGGAGGCACGTTAAGCCGTTGGTCCCGGTTGTCAGTAAAATGGGAGCCTGGTTAAAGGCCGTAAGGGCGGCTTGAAAAATTTCAACAGCAGGTCGCCACACTGTGCCTGTCCATTTCAACACGGCAATGGGCACACCACATGTTACGTGTGAAAAAATGCATACGGTGAAATGTGGTACCTATGTATGTATATTAAGCTAATTTAAATACAATTTTCCTATTGGTTGATAAAATAAATGATAGGTAAAATATTTTTTTTAAAAAGGAACATTATTATTGAAATACGATAAATAGAATAACACTCATCAAGTGTTTTCATCTAATACCCATATAGTAGCAAAGACTAAAAAACTTAGTTTTTCACCATATAAATATACAACTTTAGTAATCCACCATAATGAATTTAGAACGACGTTACATTATTTTTCGAGTTATTCTCAGCAAGCCGTTTAATAGCCGTATTATAAAAGTACATTAAAAAAAATGTGTACCAGAGTACACAGGTAAGAAGTGAAACTTCTTTACATTTATTTACAGCTATAAAATTTCTCTCATACGTCGATAAAGAAGTTTCACTTATGATAAAGAAAACATTCATTCATTTCAAAACAACATAGCGCGTAACCGAAAAACGTGACGATTTTTTTACACTTAAAAATATATCTCAGCGTCGATAAAGTTTCACTTCAGTAACTTGTCCGTCACTTGTGGGTTGGTGTTGAAATTAGAATGACGTCATAACTACCAACAACAACAAGAGCTAGTCAATTGTAGTCACTTTTAAAATATTTAATTTATCTTTAGTTCTAGTGTATAACATTTTGTAAGCGCCGATGAAATGGTCTATGCAAAATAAAGACATTTTTTTTTCTAACGATAAGGCTAGGTATTCTAGAAGATGCCGCGCTTTTGTGTTAATTTTATTAAATCATCTGATTCCAAAAAAACGATATTCAAGTTAGTCAAATTCTAGCTAGTCAAAATTGCATTCAGTTACAAGATTTAATAAACTTCGTTTCTAAATTAATAAAATGTTTTTTTCAATATTAAGGATAAATAATTGATATTTTACATTAAATTTTTGCACCCAAATAAAGCTATTAAATATTTATAAACAAATTCACAAAACTTACTCACATACATACATATTGTCTCGCCGTTATCCCCGAAGGGGTAGGCAGAGGCATATTAAACGCCCACAAAACTTGAAAATATAAAATGATTTTCATAGTTATTATGTTTACATATTACCAAAATGCTAAAGCCCGAATCGCGCGTTGGCGCATACGGACGTAGGACAAAAATGACTGAATGCGCTAAATTGTAAGTTTTACAGGATTACAGGGCCTTAATGTATTAAAATACTCACAACAGAAAAAGATAAATTTCTTTTTTCATGTAAAAACTGAATCTTAAACCTTTGTAGGCCCATACATAATTTCTTTGGTACGCGAATCCAGGGCTAGTGAAGAGTTTAATCGTACTTGTTACCTACTCGTACTTGATTGTTAAGTATTTCGCGGCTAAACACAAAATGTTCCCGCATGGCATTTCTCCTGTATTTCGATTTCTATGTTTGATAACCTTTCGTTTTTTATTGTTATGTTTACATCTTATAAATCATAAACACGTAATCAACAACACAGCACGCGTCAGCTATAATCTTCTCGCGTAAATCTGAGAGAAATAAACCCGCTGCCGTTCATATGTTGGCTATGAGCCAAATGCTCCATGTAGCTATGGAACCACTTATATGGAAACTAAGTACCTACCTTCCGCCCGGGAAATCTGCAAATAACATTGTTCCGTAACAAAGCAAAGACCGAGTTAAAACTACTTTGCATACATACTATATTTCTTCGTACAAATGGTAGTTGACAATGAAAGTGACATTTTTCTCTTAAAATTACAATGGATCGTTTGTTTTTATAGGTTTTGGTGTGAAAGCGTGATGTTGTTTAAGATCTTTTTGGTTCATTTTTCTAATACATTTATACACGTAAAGTTTATACCAAGTTTCGTTCGCGCCATTCTATATATTAGGTTTCATCATATTCCCTTACAATTTTTTTTTATAGTCCGGAAACATAGTTAAATAAATAATTGTTAGTGATATTTATATTAATACATATTTGGTTTATGTCGGTTCCGGCATTTTTGCTTTAGGTCTGTTTCGCGATTAAAAGTTGCTTACCTTTCGTATGTAGTAGTCGTATGAATAACTGACACACTTGGTTTTACGAAATAAAACAAAATATTAATATAGGTCACAAAGTAACACTTATTAACGTGAATAATATTGCTTCGACATTAACATTTACTGCCAGATTCAAAAAGCAAGCAAGGCAGAGCCTGAGAAAGAATCTAGCAATAAAACTCATGGCCACTCTTTTAACCGCCAGTAATTACATTATTTACATGATATTTAAACAAATTCTTTAAAAAAGAGTTTATACAAAAGAAACAAAGTCATAAATCAAAATGAGTGCGATTCTAGTTGCCAGTATACAAGAGCAGCCTACCTCTTTAATGGAGATGAATCTGGCAAAAAAACTTGTTTCAAAATATAGGTATGTCTTACAATAATAAACTTTGTTCTTTGGAGTTAAGAAATAAATAGATTATGGCGTTTCCAGTAGAACGCGAGTAACATTAATTCCTTGTTCTGTGGTAATTATGATTTAACAACCACTCGAAAATATAATCGCGTGGCCTATAGTTATACTGACCCATATAGACATCATTCGATTGCGTAAACATCCGACTCATTTTAATCACTATTCCGCGCATGCGGAAAACAGTTTTCATCATTTAATTACAATAGCACGTTTACGTATGTATTATGTGTATTAATTAAAATTACATTTGCAGAAAAACAATGCACAATCGGCATTATTATTGTTGTCATGGTATACGAGTTGCTAAATCATTTCCAACGTCTGTCTCCAGGCTGATTGCGTGCATAACGCTAATGTTATTAAGAACCGGACAAGTGCGAGTCGTGCTCGTCACCGTGGGTTCCGAAAAATAAAAATACGTTTTATTTATTAAAAAATCAATCTTTGACCGTAAAAAAGCTTAGGGCCGTTTATGACGCATAAACGGCCCTAAGCTTTTTTACGGCCAAAGATTGATTTTTTCACAATTTGATGGGACCGTAGACCTGAATATAGTTTTAATTTCAACTCGATACCTTTACGCGTTCCTGTGATAAAGGATTTTGACGGACGGACGGAGAACAAAGCGATCCTATAAGGCTTCCGTTTTTTCCTTTTAAAATGCGGAACCCTAAAAATGAGATTTTTTGTCCCTGATTTTACAAACTACTGAAGCAATACTTTCTGAATTCTAAATATTCCTGAAAAATCTTTGCCTCCCTCGATAGAGAGCTTCAAAAACGTACGCTATACAATAACAAGATACTTGAACACATTGCTTAAACAGCTAGCGAAAATAGTAAATTCAATCAAGTACCCAAATAATAGAGTCCGTGCAATGGGGACAAAGATCTCACCTGCAAGTGTACCTGCTGACTAACGGAAGAGGTTGCATCGAACAAGAAGAAAAACTCGAAACTAAGCCCCTGTACCACCGTCTGGCCAGCGTGGTACAGTGTACAATCATCCTCCCAAAACGAAAGAGGACTACGTCTTGCAGTTGCAGTGGACTATGATATGTTTACTGAATTGCTTGTACAAATTGTGCTCATACTAGCAGTCAATATTCTTCTTAAGTATATTCCCAGTTGTTTTCAAACCCTACCTGGATTTGATGTCTGGGAGCCGAGTCTACTATTGACAAGCCGTAGAATAGAACCAGAACCGCTGTTTAAGCTGTCAAAATGTTGGTAAACTATCGAAAATGCAACTGACTAGCGGGTACTGGTGCGGACGTGTTAGTAAAATTCTATCGGCCGACCGATAGAAGTCTATTGGAGTACGATTGTAATAGTACGAAAATCTGTCAAAATTGTACCGGAAGTTTTCTATTGAGCGATGATTTTCGATTCTATTTCGACACGATTGAAATAGCAGACTCGGCCCACTGTAACAGTAGGCAAGAAGAATACTAGACCCCAAACGCACAATCCTACGACTTGAAACATCAATGACAGGTCACACTTTTACGCGCTACCGTAAACATAGTATATAGTAAATTAGAAATAAATAACATTTATTTGTCAACACAAGATGACTAACAAATCATCCGCTTGGCAACTCATTTGCGGTCAAACATAACAGAGCCCTTCAATTAAATATAATTCATATGACAATGACACAAGTCAGGGTTTCCAATGATTCACTGGCTATATGAGGTCAAATGAGTCAGTGATTTGATGACTCAAATGACATCCAAGTGTAACTTTGTTCCGAGGTCTGATGTGGTAATGGAATCATCTACCTAGTGACGACAATAGTTCGCCTTCCGCGTATACAACATTTTTACGCGGAAAGATTCCCTGAAAGACAAGTACGTGTGACGATTTTGGTATGAATGAGGTAGAAAATTTTCTGGAAGTCGTAAAGGACAAAACGACATTAATTGTACGCTTAAGCCTCGTTAACAAGATCAAGGTATACACAATTTTATAATTGAATATCTTAGTTTGAAAGCCACAGAACATATAATAAATAACAGGTACCTATTATTATATGTTCTGTGTTGAAAGCTGTCTTCCTCTCCTTGCATTATTGTCTCTGCACTATGCAAACTATGTATGTAGACATGATAATGCGATCAGGATCAAATAAGGTAAAAATGACTTGGAATGTAATCAATACTGAAACCGGTCGATTACCCCGTGATAATAACTTTGAGTTAATTATAAATAACAAGGTAATTAATAATAAATTAGATGTAGTACAAACTTTTAACAACTATTTTATAGACATACCCGCGAAAACAACTAGCTTCTTAAATTCTTGTCCAATCAAAGCTCAACGCATGCTTGGGGGCAGCGTAATGTCTTATTTAGCTTTAAATGTGTTAACGCCAACGATATCATTAAAGTATTCAAGTCGCTTAACTCAAAAAAGACAGTTGACTTGTGGGGTATTTCTGTGAAATTGATACCGTCTATTATTGTTAATTTATCTCCTCATCTGGCTGAAATATTTAATAAATGTATCGATAAAGGAGTGTTTCCGGATTTAATGAAACACAGCAAGGTAATACCTCTATTTAAGTCTGGATCCAAAACCGACCCTGGTAATTTCAGACCTATTTCAATATTACCTGACATCAGCAAAATTTTTGAAAAAAATATTTGCAAAAACTACAAGCTCATTTTAATTCAAATATGCTACTACATAAAGAGCAGTATGGGTTCACGAGGGATCGTTCTACCATTCATGCAGGTGTGACACTTCTGAAACATATATATGACGCCTGGGAGAATAGACAAGATGCTATTGGTGTATTCTGCGATCTCTCCAAAGCATTTGATTGCGTTGAACATAAAACACTATTGCGAAAACTCTTTTATTATGGTATCAAAAACTCTGCACTGGACCTTGTTGCCTCCTACTTAAATGATCGGATACAACATGTTGATGATCAATTCTAGGTCCGTTACTATTTTTAATTTATATTAACGATCTGCCATTCTATATACAGAACTTGTGCGACATTGTTCTATTTGCCGATGATACGTCACTTATTTTTAAAGTTGATCGAACGCTTACTGATTTTAACGGCGTAAATAGTTCACTTGCCCAAGTTGTAGACTAGTTTACGACCAATAATTTGCTACTAAACCCTAAGAAGACAAAATGTATCAGATTCAGCATGCCTAATGTCAGAAATTGCGGTACAAATATAACAATGCACGGTGATACTAATATTGTAGAATCAACTGTATTTTTGGGGATCACTTTAGATAGCAAACTGCAGTGGAACGCCCAAATAACGTGTCTTGCAGGTAAACTAAGCTCGGCAGCCTTTGCCGTTAGTAAAGTCAGGCAGCTCACTGATGTAGAAACTGCCAGGCTAGTATACTTTAGTTATTTTCATAGTGTCATGTCTTACGGCATTTTGCTGTGGGGCAAAACAACTGATATACAAGTAAGCTTTGTACTCTAGAAGAGAGCTATACGTGCAATATATAAATTGAGTGCTAGAGTGTCTCTTAGAGAGAAATTTAAAGAAATTGGCATTTTAACTGTTGCATCACAGTATATATTTGCAAATATCATGTTAGTTAAACAGAACATACATTTATACAATAGACACAGTGACATACATTTGATAAATACTAGAAATGAGCATAAATTAATTGGAACGAATCATCGTTTACAAAAGGTTCACGACTCTTTTGCAGGAATTGACGTACGCCTATATAATAAAATTCCTTTAGACATTATGAACCTGCCGTTACATAAATTTAATGCGGAAATTAAGACGCACCTCTTGAAAAGGGCCTATTACACAACTAATGATTATTTAAATGATAAAAATAAATGGAAATGAGTTGCTTGCTCTTCGCTTGAGCTATTTAGGATTCGAATGAATCTTGTGTTGTTATATTCTACATGTCTTGAATCTGCAAATATATGTTGTATTTTTTACATCTCTACATTATTAATAATTTGAAATGTTAGTCCCGGTATTAACTAATATACAATGTAATTTGAGTTTGTTATTGTGTGAACACCATGTATTACTTTGAAATTGACATGATAGTTGCTGTGCAGTTTTTGAGTATGTCATGCTCGCCTAAGTGTCCTGGCAGTGGTGGCGTATGTATCGGGTCGCTTTGTTCCCTACAATACGGTTGAGTAAGGCGATGGTTGATATATGCGTCATACCCGTCATGCCGTCTGTTGGGACTGGTCAGCTCATAGCTGATATAGCAATTGTTACAAATAATACTATTTAAATTTAAGGCAATCTAAGTTTAGTCGACCGTTCTCACATAAAATCAAAGGAACTATGTTAGTGTTATTTTAATGAACCCAACATTTATTTTGTTCTTTTTTTGTATAAATTCATTACTGTATAATTGGTCAAATATCATGTTAATCAAACTGTGTCAAATGGCGGTTAGAAAAGAGTGGCCATGAGTTTTATTGCCAGGTTCTTCTTCTGGCTCTACTATTGCTTTGCGAATCTGGCAGTAAATGTAAATGTAGAAGCAGTAAACTCAACCCACTTCTTAATCGTTCTTAACTCACTCATTGGACTTGTCCAAACCAACACAGCACGCCTTTAAAATATGAATTTATGAAACGCCTTTTGAGGAAATAACAAGTAAATACAATATTGGATGTTTCATGTGAAATTGGTACCTACGAACACATGCGCAAATAGAAATTCCATAACAAACACAACATAGGAAATTATTTGACACATTATAAATTAAACAATGCTCGTATCTTTTCATGATATTACTGGAATAAAAGTAATTCCTTGTTGTATTTCTGACTGAGCAGCATAATGGCATTGTTTGAACAATTCTCTCTCAGTTAAAAACCATTCCAAAAATGGACTGCCGCGGGGGTACTGGACGGTGTTATGCAAGAACCAGTTAAAGGGAAAAAATCTAAAAAATCAAGTTATGAATGCAGATCGATATATGACAATCTAGGCATAACAATTATTATATGTAGTTACTAGCTGACCCCCCACAGCTTCGTCCGTGACATACTTAGAACTCCCGTCGCACCTATTTAATCCGTCGTTTATAAATTTTACAATAATGTATGTAAATTTTCCCGATTTGTTGACGTTTATAGTTACTGCTCCAATCTCCTGGGTAGTAGCGTGATGTTATATAGCCTATAGCCTTCCTCGATAAATGGGTTATCTAACACAAAAATATTTTTTCAATTAGACCCAGTAAATCCTGCAATTAGCGCGTTTAACCAAACAAACAAAAAAGTCAAGCTTTTCAGCTTTATACGAGGGCGGGATAATAAGTTCGCGGAATGAGGGGCATGGAGGGGGGAAAGGTGACTTTTTACTACGTGCACTAGTTGTGACACTCATTAAGAGTATAAATACTAAGTTTAAAAAAAAATAGGACATAATTACCTGAGCTACACACACATCAATCAACAAGTCCATCCGGAAGAAAATTTTCAACATGGAGAAAATTGAGTTTCGCGCAGTTATCAAGTTCCTTACCTAACAAGGAAAGTACTCCCCAGACTATTTTGGAACATCTCTTCTGTTTACGGGGACTCTTGCCCTGGTAAAACCATGGTTTACAAGTGGCACAATCTGTTTAATCAAGGCAGGGATTAGATTGAAGATGATCCGAGGCCAGGGCAGCCTGTCGAGGCAACCACGGCAGAAAACGTCGAAAAACTTGAAAAAATCATATTGGAAGATGCCCGTTTAAAGAAGAAATAGCTTGCAGAAATGATTGGAGTATCAGCTACAACCATTTTGAACATCATACACGACCATCTTGGCATGTTGAAGGTGTGTGCAAGATGGCTGCCGAGAATGCTCACACCACACCAGAAGCAGCGGAGAGTTGACTGTTGTCGCGAGTTTTTAGCGCTCTGTGGTGAACAAAAGGATGAAGTTTTGAACCGAATTGTGACTGGAGATGAAACTTGGGTTCATTATTATGAGCCTGAGTCCAAACAAGACTCCATGCAGTGGCACAAAAAGGGCACACCACCTCCGAAGAAATTCAAAGTGTCTCCGTCGGCTGGAAAACTCATGGCTACTGTTTTCTGGGGTTCAGAGGGAATCCTCCTTATTGATTATAAAGAAAAGGGTGTCTCTATCACTGGGGAGTACTACGCTGCACTATTAGAACGTCTGCGAGATGCAGTGAGAGAAAAAAGACAGGGAAAATTGACTCAAGGTGTGCTCCTTTGGCACGATAATGCACCCGTGCACAAGGCGCAGGTTGCGATGGCTGCTGTTCAAAGAGTGGGCTTCGAAATCTTGGAACATCCTCCCTATAGCCCAGATTTAGCCCCAAGTGATTATTATTTGTTCCTAAAATGAAAAAAGAGCTTCGAGGGAAGAAATTTTCCAGCGATAAAGAAGTGAAGAGCGCAATTACGGCCTATTTTGACGACAAAAAGAAATCATTTTTTTTTCGAAGGTATTAATAAATTAATTGATAGGTCTAATAAATGTATTACAGTTAAGGGGGAATACATTGAGAAGGAAAAATAATTTTGTGTTTTATTTCTTACTTTTTACGCTCAATTCCGCGTACTTTTTGACCCACCCTCGTATATTAGAGAGGTATAGATAATAAGATGTAGAATTTAGCGAAACAAAAAAATTATACCGCATTTGTTAGGTATTATAATTAACTACACGTCAAGCTTTTGTCCATAAAAGAGAGAATGTAAGTCGAATGTTTTGATTAGTTTTTAATCAATTTATTTTAATAATAGAACAAATAAGATTTTTATTATCGTACGAAATTGGTGTAAAAGCCACCTGAATGTAATGTATTACATTGTAGATAAATAGATTAGATCCGAGATTGAAACATTAAGCGGAAAAATTATTCACTTCCAAAATTAACTATGCAACGACATATTTTCTTTATAAATCGAAACTCAACGGCATATTAAGATTTTTTTGTTCTAGATGGCGCTGTGTAAAAGGTGTCCCACGATATTTATTTATTTTGTATGTCAAAAATAAAACTATACTCTAGACATGTGTGCACGGTATCAATTTTAAATTGTTAAAGCTCGTTTCTGTTTAATAAAATTGTTGCTTAATTCGTTGTTACATAACACCATTCATCTACCTATCTTGAATGAAAACTCTTGTACTGTTCCACTTATCTGACCGGTTTCGCCTTATAGCATTTTTGAAGGTTAACACATTTTTTTAGCGTGAAACGGGGGCTCTTGGCCTCGCGGACTCAGTGTTCTGTAAACGATTACTGCGTTAAGCAACTCTGGATATGGCTGGTCCTCGGATGGGTGACTACTTTGTGGAATTTACATTTGCGAGCGTTTCCGTGATTCGGAAGGCACGTTAAGCTGTTGGTCCCGGTTGCCAGTAAAATGTTAGTCGTTAAGCCCAATTGGAGGCGTTAAGAGCGGTTTGAAAAATTTCAACAGCAGGTCACCACAGCCTGCGCCTGTCCATTTCAACACGGCAACGGGCTCACCACCTATGGCGTGGGACAAAAATGCATACGGTAAAATGTTGGCGTATAGTATGCCTCTGCCTACCCCTTCGGGGATAAAGGCGTGACAATATGTATGTATGTATGTAACACATATTTTATGCATCTCAGATGTCCTTGAGTAGGTAAATACTAAATGACATTTGAGATAAGATTTGAGACAGGTCAGGTTTAAAAGTAAATAAGTGAAACAGTACAAGTGTTTTTATTCAAGGTGTGTAGCAAGTTCCATCAAGTGCAAATAATCAACAGTATTAACATTCAAGTGCCCTTTGACTTCTCAAGCGGATGGCTTCTGCGGCAGTACTACAGAGCGAAGGCGTTAAAATCAGTGGTTCTAGAATGAACTTTAGTCCATCTGGGTCAGCAGGTACCAGATATTTTTGTTTTTTGTCAAAATTAGTAAATTAAATTAAAAAACTCCGTGAAGCCGCAAATTTTCAATGATGTGAGACATTGTTTTTTTCTTGTTTTTTTTTTTACACAATGCCGTCTAACCCAAAGTAAGCTAGTATAAGCTTGTGTTATGGGATATAGAAAACTGACAAACATATTTATATATTTCTAAATACATAAATAGGAAACACCCAAACTATGAAACAAACATATGTGGATCACATAAATATTTTTTCCGACCCGGGAATCGAACTCGGGACCTCGGTCGCGGCAGTCAAATACACTACCACTGCACCACCGAGGTAGTCAAAATGTGATGGAACAAGACAATTTACTGGTGAAATTAAGCTCTTTCTAAATATTTAAGAAATAAATGACATTTTACCAGTAAAATTCGGACTTTACTTCCGAGTCGTATGGTGGTGAATTGCCATTCTGCGGGATGAAATACAAGGTTTGAATACAATTGGGAAGACAAAACCGCAAAGACGGACATGAAGTTATTGCTAGTTTTAATGTAGGTTGAAAGATTATCGGATTTATATAAATCCACTTAAATAAAATTTATTGCTTTAACTCCCGAAGACCGGTCAATGTCTGCAGATGCACTTTCCATTAACACTTTCACACTAGGCTGATTCATCTATACAGATAAATAAAATTGAGTTTGTCTGTTTGTAATTGCAAATTAACAGGTTTTCACTAAAACCATAATTAAAATATTTTAAAGTACTTATATAAAACATTGATTTTATTTTTTTCTGTCTGATTGTTCCGGCTAATCTTTGAAACGGCTGGACCGATTTTAACGGGACTTCCACCGGCAGACAGCTGTTGTTATAAGGAGTAACTTAGGCTACATTTTATACCCCTATGCCAACGGGAACGGCCATTGTATTTCATAAACAAGATATTAGAATCTAAAATTCATAGAATTAGTTCTTAGTTCTCAGTTACCGAAACTATTTTTTTTAATGTAATTGAGAAGATGCATCACCACTGCGTGTTATGCAAAAGTTTATAAATATCTGCACAAGGTGAGCGAGCAAACTTTTATATTGCTCGTATTGAACAAATTTCACGTCGTCCCTTTAAACACGGTTGTTTAAGGGACATGTAGTCATATTAATCTCCAGCGCGTGTTTATTTGAGGGACAATTATGTTCCTGCATGATTAAAAACAGACAATGTAAGGTAAGGGCGCAATTACCGTCCAACCTTTATGTAGGTCGGTCTTGACAACGAAGCGAAACTCGTTAGCCTTCGCATTTTAAAAACTCCGGTTTTTTGGATTTTAATTGGATCTTTCACCGGGAACTACAAATGAACAGTGAGAATAGCTCTTCAGTATTGAAATCGTGGTAACTTAAACGTGGTAGACTAATGGCCGGTTTCAATACTCTATCTCCAGTTGAACATAGATCGCTACCACAGATAAACAGTTTAATTTTAACTTTTGTGACAGATAGTTCAATGTCGTAGGTAAATATTTCTATCTATCTTTGGTTATTGAAACCGAAATTTTCGTCGATAGATACCGATGGTACCTATTTTGACATTATTTTACACAATAGTAAAATATAGATAGGTTATTAAGACCGGTCTTAAATGTTACGTTGTAAAGCAGAGCATTGCACATAGTAAAGAGTCTGGAGGGTAAGGTCAAGAGCATTGCACATAGTAAAGAATCTGGAGGGTAAGGTCAACTTTTACCTGTTCTATATCCCTTTTCTGAAGAAATTCGGTTCGTCTTTCCTCTGTTACAAATAATATAGGTTAACATTGACCGTCGTGCGTTAGGATTGTCGAATCAAGGGTGTGTGGTGGGATCCTCTTCCCTCATTTCATAAATCGTTCTGCGATGGATTTCCGCCATGTAACGCCCGATTCAATTACTTAGTTATCTCGTGGTCACCGCCGACGTCACATGAGCAGACCTGTAGTGATAATGGTAGGCGTGGATGGTTCGTTTTGTGTCATGTGCAGTAAAAGTAAACGCAAATAAGTACTCAACACTTTGTTTGGGTGCGTGGTGACTAATACAAGCGCCACACCTAACCATCGGAGCTATTAGCTCTCGTCAAAATTATTATGGCAATATTTCAGCATTTTTATTCTTACGGAAAGATTTATTGCAGAAATAAATCAATCCATTTTGTATTAGCTAATATGCTTTGGGCGGTCATCTGACGAATTCCTTAAGACTTGATTGTTGTGCTCCGTACACACCTACGCACTAATTTGTTAAGTTGCATTTCAGTGATATCCAACAAAATTGACAAATGGTTACCAAATTTGGACATGATCAAATTTGGCATTGACAAACATGTTTGGTGCTTTCTGTGAGGACGGAAATTCGCGACTTTAGTTCAAGACAAGACAAGTATTTGATATTTGTTTTCCGTACAAAACTGCTGTTATCATCAGTCTAAAGTAAAAAAAAAAGTCTTTATTTTGCATAGACCATTTTAATGGCGCTTACAAAATGCCATACACTAAAAATAGAGATTTTTTTTTATCTTAAAATAATAAAGTGACCACCGGTTCGGAACGGTGAGAAGAACCGGCAAGAAACTTAGGAAGGCTTTTTTTGATGGCCTATTTACAATTCAATATTATAATTATATATTTTATAACTAACTATCTTCACGCTGTATTCCTGATGGGGTAGTCAGGTAATAATTTTATGATTATTAATATTATTTCACTCAGTCAGCTGATCATTTTCCGGCGTGGCTGTCTTGTAGATAGTTTTTAACAGCGTAATAAGCTTTATCACACAGCTTTCTTTTAATATACTTTTTAAATTTATAGGGGATGAAGAGTAGAAGCGTGCACGTCGCCATCCCTGCCAGCTACGGCTGCAATTCTACTCCAACACGAGTGCCACCAGGACGATTACTGCTAGGGCGTGCCCCCGAGGCGACGCGCACCAGTTCGTCCCCGCTGGTGCGAAAAGTGTGAGCCAGAGCGGCGTAGGGGACCGCCACCCTACACGCGCGGCCCGACACGGCGGGAAGTGGAGGATGGAGTGCAGGGTAGCTGCGTGGAATGTTAGGGGAGGAATGACAGATAAGATGAATGAGTTGATGGATGTTATGAATGAGAGAAAGTTAGATGCAGTGTGCTTGACAGAGACCAAGCGCAAGGGCAGCGAAGTCTTGGAGCTCCCGGGTGGGATGCTCGCGCTTTGGTCTGGAGTACCAGAGAGCGAGCATGGCAGTCGGGGGGTTGGAATTTTGCTGTCCTCGCGATTGGCCTCCGGTATGTATGAGTACAAACTGATAGGTCCTAGAATCCTCTGGATCCGTGTAAAACTTGGTTTGACGAAGATTTTCCTGGTAGCTGCTTACGCGCCAGTATCTTCGTCGAACGCGAGTGAGCTAGAGGACTTCTGGGAGAGTATGAGAGAAGCTCTAAATGTGATAGAAGGAAATGAAAGACTTATAGTATGTGGAGACTTGAATGGATGGGTGGGTACCGCTCGCGATGGTTTTGAGTCGGTACTCGGGAAGTATGGGGATAAAAGGGTGAACGACGCTGGCAAGCTAATACTGGCATTTTGTAAGGAAAAGGATTTGTTTGTGGCGAACACAATGTTCAACCACAAACAAATTCATATGTATACGAGGAGATGTAAGTCAAAGAGAAGCATGATAGATCTATTCCTAATGGATAGTCGGCTCCGTAAACAGGTGATGGACACAAGGGTTTATCGAGGCGCTAAGCTGGGATCAGACCACTACCTAGTCATAACTAGGATTAGGGGTCTGTTCGCGGGTTGGCGTCATCGTACCGAGTGTCCTGAACCTGAGCCGACTTATAGCATCAAAAGCTGGAAGCTGCAGGATGCATCCATTAGGGATAAATATAATGAAAGGGTAGCCGAAAAGCTTGGCGATGTCAATGTAAGCTGTGAGAATGTGGAAAGTATATGGCAGAACCTTAGGGATAGTATGATAAATGCCGCTGTGGAAGTGTGTGGAGAAACGAAAAGAGGCAGTAGTAATAAGCGTGATGCATGGTGGAATGAGGAAGTGAAAGAAGCAGTTCGAATGAAGAAGAAAGCATGGCTAGACTACTTAGCCTCGCGGAATGATTTTAATATGAAAGAGAGATACAAGCTGCAGAAAGTTAACACGAAGGCACTTATAGAAGAAGCTCGTGAAAGGTGCAGAATGAAAGCGGATGAAAGGTTGTCGTCCAATTTCCGGGATAATGCCAAGCTCTTCTGGAAAGAGGTAGGCAAGACCCGGAGTTGTTCGGCAATCTGCAGTATGAACAGACCAAAGTGACGTCCTGCAGAGATGGAGTGAATATTATGGAAAGATGTATGCAAGAAAAGACAGAGATGCCACATCGGTAAGGGGAGCTCACTTCGATGCTCCGGATCCCGATGTCATTGAAGTCATTAGTATGAAAGAAATAGAACAAGCGATAAGAAGTATGAAATGTGGTAAGGCTGCGGGAAAAGACAGAGTCACTGCTGAGATGATCAAGTACGGTGGGTCGCGTGTCTGGGACACACTATGTCTGTTATGCAACTTGTGCTGGCGGACGGGTGAGGTCCCAGATGACTGGCGAGTAGCAGTTGTAGTACCTATTTACAAAGGGAAAGGCTCGCGCCTAAACTGCTCCAGCTACAGGGCGATCAGCTTGGTCAGCTTAGCTAGTAAGGTGTATGCAAAGGTTATAACGGCACGAATGCAAGAAAAGTCTGAAAGGTATTTATGGGAGGCTCAATGCGGAATCCGACGTGGAAGAGGTTGCATGGATCAAGTGTTTTCTCTCCGCATGATCGCGGAAAAGTTTTTGGCTGTTAGCCAGAAGGTTTTCTGCGCTTTTGTGGATCTGGAGAAAGCATTTGATAACGTTGTGAGAGAAACGCTGTGGGACTTGCTGCCCGGATATGGTGTGGGCGGCTCGCTACTGCGGGCAATACAGTCGCTTTATAGGGACTGTAAGGCTTGCGTGCGAGTAGGGTGTGTGTCACCTCTTTTTGATGTCTGTACAGGCGTCAAACAGGGATGTGTCATGTCCGCCTGGCTGTTCATAGTGTATCTGGACAGTTGCCTGCAGAAGTTGAAAGATTTTAATATGGGTGTGAATTTAGGTGACTTTACAGTAAACTGTCTGCTGTACGCTGATGATGCGGTGCTCATGGCCTCATCAGAAGCCGACCTTCAGGCATTAGTCACTAATATGAAAGAGGAGTGTGAAAGTAAGGGTCTTCGCTTGAATGCAAGTAAAACTAAGGTTCTAGTATTTGAAAGAGGTGACGTAAGAACTAAATGCGAGATTAGGGTAAACCAGGAACGTCTAGAGCAAGTGAATGAAATTGTGTATTTAGGAAGTATGTTTAGCGCGGATGGAAGATGTGATTCGGATGTAGTTCGGCTAGTAGCTGCCGGAAACAAAGTTAACGGTGCTTTGTCCCAGTTAGTAAAGCGACAAAGCATCGTAAAAGAAGCACGCATGGCGATTCATAACGCAGTGCTAGTGCCAACTTTGCTTTACGGTAGTGAAACCTGGGTATGTCAGCAGATGCATGAAAGTAAATTGAATTGATAAATTTTTAAAGCAACTATTTGCTAAATTTTTCATAATTTTTTAATAAAGTGGAAAAAGACAATTTGATTCGAGACAGGGATTGAACCTGTGACCTTTGCCTAACCAGGGCAATGTTCTAGCCACCTGAACTACCCGAACCGTATCGAATCAAGTTGAAATTCTCCACCAAATTTATATCGTCATTTTAAGAGTATGACCAGAGCCATCTATCTAGCTAATGAACAACTCGATACCAATGAACAGTGTTACAACTATTTTTAAACATTGATGCAATGGACTCCACTCAGTATATTGATAAATTTTTAAAGCAACTATTTGCTAAATTTTTCATAATTTTTTAATAAAGTGGAAAAAGACAATTTGATTCGAGACAGGGATTGAACCTGTGACCTTTGCCTAACCAGGGCAATGTTCTAGCCACCTGAACTACCCGAACCGTATCGAATCAAGTTGAAATTCTCCACCAAATTTATATCGTCATTTTAAGAGTATGACCAGAGCCATCTATCTAGCTAATGAACAACTCGATACCAATGAACAGTGTTACAACTATTTTTAAACATTGATGCAATGGACTCCACTCAGTATATTGATAAATTTTTAAAGCAACTATTTGCTAAATTTTATTATTAAAAAAAAAGTAAATTGAATGCTGTGGAGATGCGATCACTTCGAAAATTGTGCGGTGTTACCTTGGCCGACCGAAGTGATACGCAATATGGCAGGTTTGAATGAAAGTGTCAGCGTTAAGCTGGAAAAGGGCGTGCTCCGTTGGTTTGGACACGTCCAACGAATGAGTGAGGAACGATTGACGAAGAATATATATTGTTCAAAAGTAGAGGGTAGAAGGAGTCAGGGTAGGCCGAGACTTACATATGAAGACCACGTGAGCAGATTGCTCAAAAACGGAAAGGTCAAAAGTACTCGGATACCCAGACGTGCGTGTATGAAGCGATTGATGAATCTCGAAGAAGCGAAAGAAGTTTGCATGGATCGCGAAGCCTGGCGATCTGTCCTCTCTGACTACCCCGTCAGGGATACAGCGTGAAGATAGTTAGTTAGTTTAAATTTATTTAAAGGTAATCTTCTCAGGTCACAGGGAAACTTGTTGTAAAAGCGTATACAGTTAGTTACCTTGGAAAGAATCGCCAATCTTATGTGGTGTATTGCAAGATTGCTGAAGCCTAAAATGTCTGCATGGATCGGGATCCCTATTCATTAATCGTTTCATACATGATCACGTATGGAAAACTCGCGTCCATTTTACTATCCACTTATAGATTCCAACATCAATCACACAATCAAATAGACATCGCATTACGGACGACATATTTCCGGAAACACAAATGGTCGTTTTGACATCTTTGTTCGTAGATGAGCGACAACGTATACATAAAGAATAACAGTAGCTTCGTCCCTTTTTTATTCATGTAAGTATGTGAAGTTTTGCAGTCTCTTTACCGCACCTCTTCCCTGCTTCTTATGCCTTAAGATTTCAAGAAAATTTGTTTATAATATAGGCACCAATAGATTTCTTTTTCTTTTAATCGTGAATGAATTCCAACCTATTGCTACCTTCTTGTCACGGAGCATGTATATTATATGAAGTTCTTATGTCGCAAGTTCCACGGCAAGTTCGAATTAAATCAAGTTTATAACACCGGTGCTTTATCCACGCTGAAATGACAGCATGGATAGAGGAGAACCCAGAGCAAGCGTTAAACATTTAAATAAGGAAGGAAGTAAATTTCAAAACTCGTTTACTATGATATTGAATAATTTAAACTACGGCAAAACATACAACACATACGTTATGTTTGTGGTTCTAGGAATGGAGTTAGGCTTATCTATGAACTGGGCGAGGAATACATTTAGTAGAGGACTACCATAGGTTGATTTGGGACTGTCTGCAAAAACACATTTATGTCAATGAAACCTATCTACAGCCATAGACGCTTTATTATGCCTTATCAGCGTTTTAAGTTTGTTTATCCCACACCTATATATAAAAACAACCAGCTAATGTCCACAGCTCCGTTCACTGTTAAGTTTCCCTTACCCGTTTCCTACTACTGTTAATCTAAAACTGCCTATAGCCACTCAGAGATACTCGTAATATACCTTTCTAACAGTGAAAGAATTTTCAAAATCGTTTCGTATATCCAGCGTTTACTCCCTACAACCTCACAAAGTTTACCTCTTTATAATATCTTAATAATATTATAAATGCGAAAGTTTGTATAGATGTTTGTAACTCTTTCACGTAAAAACTACTGAATAGATTTTAATGAAACTTTACAATAATATTGCTTATACATCAGAATAAAACATGGCTACTTTTTATCCCGGGAACAAGTTCCTGTGGGAAAAGGGTACGGGAAAACTTCTCTAAGCGAGCGAAGCCGCCGGCATCAACTAGTTAGTATATATAAAATAGAAGTGTCAGTTTGTAATGTTCCCAATTCTAACAGCAACATTAAATAATATACAATGTACAAACAACAATATATTTTGTTGATTGTTGAATTACACACACACTGCTGCCCAAGACTGTAAAATAGTAAACATAAAAATAACAAATTTTAGTCGTATGGGTACATTTACAACCCGTTGACCCATATGCCCGAAACAAAAATGCAATATGCAAATATGCAATCAAAAACGTGCTTTTAATTCGTTATTATTGTCAGTACCAATGCGGAATCCCTGGCCTCTGTGAGTTCAAGCTGTGTTCAGGTTTTACATAGCAGGATGGGGGTAGGTGGGAATAGTGCCAGTTAAGTGGCGCCCAACATGTGACGTAACCGTACGCCCGAAACCCACGAGAGTATTATGTCGCAATCAAAAACGTGCTTTTAATTCGTTATTATTCTGAGTACCAATGCGGAATCCCTGGCCTCTGTGAGTTCGAGCTGTGTTCAGGTTTTACATAGCAGGGTGGGGGTAGGTGGGAATAGTGCCAGTTAAGTGGCGCCCAGCATTTGACGTAATCGTAGCACCGATTTCAATCTATGACCCAGTTGCCAAAAGTTTGTTGTATTTGTGCGTATTGTATGCATAATGAGTAGACCATAGATAAAATAAATATCACATCATGATTCGTTTTCCATTCAAGGTGAAACATCACTAACTGGTGTATGACTAAGCATTAGTACTTAGCGTAAGCAAAAACAAAAGTTACGCTATAGACAGGTGGAGTGATTTAATTGATTTTATGACCTACCAGAAATGGTGAGTGGGACGTTAATTGTACTTGCAACATACTGATACGTGTATGTCTATATGTTTTACTTTAAAAAATATACTTTAAACACAGATTGAAATGACATCTCAAACATGACTCATTCGCACTTACATTCATGGCCCACATATAGCATAATAACCAGCATTATAGGGTCATTCAATATGCTATCACTGCCCACTGCGCCACAAGGTAGTCACCTTATTGGCGCAATGAGCAGTGGTAGTATATGCGACTGCTGTGGCCGACGTCTCGGGTTTGATTTCGGATGGGAACAAATATTTGTTTAATGGGCAAATATTTGTAACACATTTTACTAGATAACAGTCTCGTACACAATTCCCTACTAATAAGCTTAGTGAGAGTAAATTTGTTTTATAGATACTATGTAAAAATGTATTATTCATGTTTATAACACATAACTCATTAACGTACCTCTCCGTGGCCGGTTACCTTCATAAATATGCAGATTGATAATGTAGTACACCAGACAGCACAGGTGGTGTCAGTGGGATGATATGAATATTACACAACCAAATCGGGTGCTGCTTCCTTTTGCTTGAAAGTCTTTCTCAGTAGTTGTTATAATGTTCCAGTATAACTGAGGAAATACCCTATGTTTATTGAACCTGTTTTGTTTTAATAAACACGAAGGTAATAAAGGAACAGTTGATATTGAAAAAAAAATCTTACTATCCTCACGCTGGATCCCTGACAGAAATATGAATATTTTCATTTCGAAAATACCTATCTAAAATAACTAGGAATCGCCAGTATTGCCGAGTAGTATTGGGTGAAAATTTGTGCACTTCGTCTCTACATAAACTTTAACTGAGATAATTTCACCTTCATCAGTTTGCGCAAATTTCACGTATTAGTATATCGATAATTACCTATTTAAAATTAAGAAACTTATCGGTATTGTAAGTTAAAATACAATTCTACTTTATAAGTATGAAGGATCGTGAAGATCCTTCATACTTATAAAGTACTCAATCACGCTCTATCCCTTGAACCTTTTTGATATACTGATATCAACATAGGCTACTTTTAATCCAGAAATCAAACCCTATGGAAAACGGGAACGAGAAAATATCACCACGCGTGGGCATCAACTAGTAGAAAAAAATAAGCTTTTATCAGCTCAAAGATGATAAAAGAAAGTTATATCTGTATCAAAATAAAGTTACAATTAATGTTATCGATTATTTAACTGTTGTAGAGTTTCGTTTATTGCATGTTTATCCATTGACCCCCGATTCGGATTTTTGCTTTGTCCTCGAACGACGTATATCCATAGATTGTTTAGAAAAAATAAAATCAAAAATCGGACATACCACGGAGGAAAAACTCGAAAAAGGGCAAAACGCTTAGGTCCATTTAGACTCATCGGGGACGGCAAGTGCACCTAGTTAGTTCTTTTGATCGTGTTTTCCTGCCATCATCTGACCTTGACTACCATCTAAGAGGTACAATAATACCAAGCAAGGTCATGTTCGAAAGCCCCAACACGATAGAGGTCATGTTGTCGCGTTCAACAGTTCTTATGAGCACCTCCTACATCTGACCACCGTGGTACCATAATATTTACGTGTTAAGTTTCTTACTTCTATACTCTCAAACGCTGGATCAATCAGATTCCTACGGAAAACGGGTATGGGAAACCTTCTACGTATTTAAAATATAGAATAGAAAAATTATGCAATGAAAATTTGTAACGTCAATAACTTTTAATTGCATAACTTTCATAATAATCAAGTTAACAAACGGCCGAAAATTAATTCAAGAATATTTTTAAATATTTTTTCATTTATAAGTGTGTCATTGAACATTCTGGTCATGTACCTACGTATGTAGGCAACTCAGTTCGCCATAAAAAAGCGTTACAAACTGCCCGTAGTAAAATAAACTGGAAACCGGTGATATTTGACATTTCGACACGTGACGTTATATTATATTACATCAATATATATACAAATCAATGCCACTTTTCGTTGTAATTTTATAACTCAAGAACGGGCTCATCTATCCAAACCAAATGTTTAGGCTTTGTTCGAACTATTTAGTAGATGGTTTATGTGAAGTTTGCACAAAATCGGTCGAACGATTCTTTATTATAAATCACATTTTTGGTGGCGCTAACGAAGTTGCGCGGGTCAGCTAGTCTGATATAAATGTACCAAACGGTAAACTACAAAATTAAGTACAGATTATAATAGGAACATATTAATATCGGGTATACTTTGATCTTTTCTGCCGTCCAGAAATAAAACGAGCCTCCACAGTTTTGTATAATTTGTTTATTCTCTTTTAAAATACACTTACATTAATTTCTATGATTAACTTTGTACTACGGAGTAGCATTCAAAGCATGCAGCATCTCTTCGTCAGTGGTCGAACCCCAACATTATGCGAGAAATCTCTGTTCACAAACCTCTTAAAGTCATAGTAGTGGATATGGTACCCGATAAAAAGGTGTCTTTTATGAGAATACCAATTACCATTGCATGTTAATTTTTATTGTACTATTTTATTATTCCACACGGCAATGGGATCACCACCGTGTGCACACGGCACGGTGAAATATGGGCGTAAAATATATGCCTCTTGCCACCCCTTCTAATTGATAATAACTAAACGGTTGTATGGTCGTGATAGCTATTATATTTTTAATTTTTTTTTTGTTAAGTTATTGAAATTCCTATGCTGCCCCTTTCGGGTCGGACAGGGTTTTCTTAATACATTGTATATAATATAATCAAAAAAGGGTTTTCTTAATACATTGTATATAATATAATCAAAAACGCTAACGAAAGTTATTATTATAATATACTACTTTATTTGTGAGCGTTTTATTTTTTCAACTTTTATCGTATTGTGGCATTGATGTTACTACATCGAACTAGGGCAAGGTGAGCGGATACAGCTGTCGGCTCTCAGAACTCTTAATCTTTTATACAAATCTTTTACTACGGTCACAGGAATAATAACTACTATTGATTGGGTATTCTTCTAATCTTTTGGAGTCCCACATCCACGTTCATTGGACTAACTATCTTTACGCTGTATCATATTTGTTATATACTCGGAATACGCTTTTCGCTTTCTGCAGAAGCGAAAGAAGTGTGATGAAGATTCATTGATCGCTTCATATATGCACTTCTTGGTCTACTTTTTACTCTTCAGAGTTTTTGAGCATAGTGCTCGCGTGGCCTTCATATATAAGTCTAGGTCTACCCTAACTTCTTCTACCAGAGGGTAGAAGGAGTCTGTGTAGACTTTCGCAGAATATAATTATGTCAATATTAGACATTACGTGTATTTCATTATTTGTCGAAACAAAACCAGTGTAAGGTATAGAACAATGTTATATCTTATCAGGAACATTGCCACCGCCTCGCATCTCTGTTGCCATATAAAATATTAATATATTTTTTATCACACAATAAAAAGCAGACCTAATTTACGCATTGCTTTGATGTCATGTCGATCTATGTGACAAATTATATATTAACTAGATGACCCCACAGCTTCGCCCGTGGAATATTTCGACCTACTGTCGCACCTATTTAATCCCGTCGCTTATATATTCTACAATGATGCATAAAAATTTGCCCGATTTGTCGACATTTATGACTACTGCTCTGCTCCCCAGTGTAGTAGCGTAATGATATATAGCCTATAACCTTCCTCGATAAATGGGCTATCTAACACAAAAAAGATTTTTTTTTAATCCGACCAGTAGTTCCTGAGATTAGCGCTTGAACAAACAAAGGAACAAACAAACTCTTCAGCTTTATAATATTAGTATAGATTTAAACTGTCATGGTCATAAACATTACTAGAATATTGATTGTTGAATAAAAGTAGACATGGTAAATATCCCGACAATCAACTTTTTGGTTATGAGACAAATTTTTGTTTAAAGTTAAACTAATCTGTGAATTGACCGCGGAAATCTACTCTCAAATGGCCCGCTTCTCTAAACATAGTCTATAATCCTTTGTCATTACTAAAACTAACAAATAAACGTATTAATAAATGTGCGCATGTTCATGTTTCAGTTGCTGATAATAGAATTAATCAGATAAACACACCAGTCAGCAATCAGCTAAGCGATAACAATACAATCTATTGATAATATAATCGCCCGTATGTTATCGTCGTATGTTGAGTTTTTTTATAGACTTCGGGTTGGCTGCAGAGTTGGGGCCCACCAACACCCGCGAAGTCCAAGTCAACCTCAAGTGCCATTTGGTAAAAACCGTTGGTAAACGGATGAGGTTCTACTTAACCATCACGCCTTATCCCCGAAGGGGTGACAGAGGCATATTATACGCCCACTTTTCACCATTTGTATTCCTGTCCCACGTAACAGGTAGAGAGCCCATTGCCGTGTTGAAATAGACAGACGCAGGTTGTGGCTACCTGCTGTTGAATTTTTTCAAGCCGCCCATAAGGCCTTTAACCAGGCTTAACGAATGCCATTTTACTGGCAACCGGGACCAACGGCTTAACGTGCCTTCCGAAACACGGAAACGCTTGCAAATGTAAATGCCACAAAGTGGTCACCCATCCGAGGACCAGACATAGTAAAAGTTGTGAAACTCAGTGATCGTTTACAGAACACTGAGGCCTCGGGGCCACGAGCGCTTCATATCATAAGAGATTTTAATATATTATTCACTAGATGACCCCCACAGCTTCGCCCGTGGAATATTTCGACCTCTTATTACACCTATTTAATCCCGTCGCTTATAAATTCTACAATGATGCATAAAAATATGCCCGATTTGTTGACATTTATGACTACTGCTTTGCTCCCCAGTGTAGTAGCGTAATGAATGAAAGAATGAAATATCTTTATGCTTGCTTTTGGGTCGAGATTTAAGGTCCAGTGGGTACTAGACCGATTGAATGGTTGCTAGACTGTTTGTTGTAGTCAACAAACAGTCTAGCAACCATTTCCAAAAAAGATCACATTTCTACATTAAACTCTCAGCTACATAAACCTTTTCCTAACGATCATAGATCATGATATATTTATTTAGAGCAACCCACGCTACACATTTCCCCCATTTGACCTCAGTTAATCCCTTGCTGTGCCGGAAATGTCGGATACACGTACCTCTCGGCCATTATTCGAACCATCCGGAATTAAGCTCAAAACAAACTGTGTCATTTATACAAGCAATTGATGTAGATGCCAGTGACTTGTGCTAATCTGAGAAAAAAAAAACAATTGTCTTCGAATGAGAGTTGAGTATGTGAGTATTTAATAGATATTCTTTGTTTATTGACAAGTAACCGCCCTTGACTATCGTAGCTAAAGAATCAGACGACTTCAAAATCGCCTAGGCAAGTATATATGGTGTCCTGAATCGAATACCGTTTGTCTCTATCTGACGGACGGATGGTCGAGATAAGAGTTCATGGATAAGACTTTTCTAAACTTTACGGTTTCGAAGTCTATAAGGAAGTGATTTGAAGGCACAATTGTCCGTACCAGCTTAATTTGCAGTACGATTTTTCAAGGTCTTGAGCAGCTACATGTTAATTAAAAAGAGAATAGGAAAAATATGCAATGAGTTAGGTGATGGCATATAACAAGATCGGTGAACGAGTTTAACAATGACGTCTATCGGTCACCATCGAATTGAACTTCGCAAAAAATTAGGAGATTATTGCCAACAGTTGAATGAGAAAGATACCCACATTTTACTCAACAAAACAGAAGTAGGTACTCTATGAAAAAAATACCGTAAAGTAACAAAAGCAAATGACATAGCTGATTGGCCAGGTACATCCTAGGTTCTTTCAGCTGCCGATGCGTTCTTACAGTCAATGAAGTCGGTCTCAAGGAGCGACCGCGTACCGGAAGACACTAATATGTGGTTTGTAAGTACTTAGCAGTTGGACGTATCATCACTCATCATCATTATCCGAGTGTCTGTACCAGTTGCATCTCGTGACGCCCGGGGGTCCGCTTTCCTACATTTTCTCCTCCACTTCGCACGGTCGTCGGCATCCCCTGTAGTGAGACCATTGGGACGCATGTCACCCCTTACGACGTCAAGCCAGCACTTCTTGGGTCTTCCCCTCTTACCGGGACCCGGCGAACGTATTATCACTATCAGCATAAATGAATTAGACATCATTCAACCTTCAAATCTTGAGTCTCTACGCCCGTACTCGGATGCATTTGAACTGAAGCCGTACTATATCCTATGTCAGATAGTTCGTAAATCTGAATTGAACTCTCCGACCTCATGTCAATGTAATTAAGTTAATATGTTGTGTCTAATGTTAATGTCCAATTACTTCAAGAGCACATTGATGGTTATAGAAAAGAAATAAAAATGTGTTATAGTTTGACCACGACCGCTGTACCGCTCACTGCGTACAAAATTGTACGTAGTGTGCGGTACAACGGTCGTGGTCAAACTATACACTAACCATCATTAAAAAGAATTAAGCTTTTTAATGGATAAAAATGAAATATTTTTTAATCTCTTCTATACAAGACGTTCAAAAGGTTTAACTTAAATCGTTTTATTTTAACGTCTTGAATCTGACAAACAAAAATGTTTTAGTCTTTATTATCCACTAATGTGGTAATAAATAGCATTTACTTGCACGTTTGCAATTTTTACCGACTTCAAAAAATGTTTTAATTCTCAATATTTTATGTGGGTTACTAGTCCCTCTCTGGGGTCGGGAGGGAATCCCACACAAAACCGCTCCGCCGCCTTTGCAAAAGTGTCTCTTTAAATGCATTTCGGTTCATCACTAAAAACTACCTTTGTACCTATATAGTAACAGCTTTCTATTTTGCAGGTCGTAGCTAAGATTTCTGAGACAACACCTGCAAGTGGTGCACCTGCTGAAGAATGGACGAGACCACGACGCACACGTGCTTATGGGGTTGGGAGGTCAAACGGTAGTCGCTCCCAACAATGCCAAGAACCAAAAGTCAAACAATAGTTTCTCCTAGCAGTAGGGTCGCCAACAGTTCTTCGGTAAAATATAGTATTTTTTTCAACTAAGCTAAGAAAATATAGTACAATTCCAAAAAAATATAGTATTTAGGAAACATAGAAATTTATAATTTATTTAAAAAAATATATTTTTCACACTTATTGCAATGTTTAACAATGTTTTATCTAAAATCCAAATTTATATTACATAAAAATTTAAATTAGGTACATTTGCAAAAATTTAATTCAATATTTTTATTTCAGAGTAAAGATCGTCCATTTCGAAACTCGTTATATATTAATAAGGATGTTTTATGGTGTGTTGTGGAGAAAATACAGTATTTTTGCGTACTATATATTACTTCAACAGAATATACTACGCAGACCGGAAATATAGTACAATACAATATATACCAAGATACGGTACAACACGGTACGGTAATACAAGGTACGGTTGCCAACCCTACCTAGTAGCCTAATAAAAGTAAACAGTTAAAAAAGGTAGGGTTTGAAAGCAACTGGGAATAAAATTAGAAGGTAAGAAGTATATAGATAACTATCATTTACTTTTATAATATACGAATATAATTTAGCGCTCGTGGCCCCGCGGTCTCAGTGTTCTGTAAACGATCACTGAGTTACGCAACTTTCACTATGGCTGGTCCTCGGATGGGTGACCACTTTGTGGCATTTACATTTGCGAGCGTTTCCGTGCTTCGGAAGGCACGTTAAGCCGTTGGTCCCGGTTGCCAGTAAAATGGCAGTCGTTAAGCCTGGTTGAATGCCTTATGGGCGGCTTGAAAAATTTCAACAGCAGGTAGCCACAACCTGCGTCTGTCTATTTCAACACGGCAATGGGCTCACCACCTATTACGTGGGACAGGTAAATCCACACGGTGGAAAGTGGGCATATAATATGCCTCTCCCACCCCTTCGGGATAAGGCGTGATGGATATATTTTTTTTTTTAATTTTAATATAATTTATACAAACTTGTTATCGATAGGATGATAAATTTAGGGGTCAATTTAGAAGGCAACACGTGTCGTGATTTATTTACACATACGTGCGATAATAAAATATATTATGCGGTTGGTAGTTTCACTTACTTTATCATACGATAATTTTAACAACATTGACAAGTGGGTATTTTTCAAACCTCTAATAAGATTCTCTAAATAAATCACGTCTCATAAAAAAACTTCAAATTTCATTAGTAGATACGAAATGAAGTCGGGACAGATAAAAAATTCGATAGAGGTATTTATTGTTGACTCCGAGTGTTTCTTAGTTTCTTCCAGTGTGTGGTCTAAGTTTTTTAAAAGGTAAAAAATTGAAGATTGGCATTTAATAATTTACTAACTAATGTAGACTTTTTTCCGACATATTGAACAATTATAAACCTTGACAAATTTTAAGTTTATTTAGGACAGACTGACGGGGGCGAGTGACTTTGTTTTGTAATATGTAGGGATAAATTTTAAATTTTTATAAATCAATAAAAATATTATGCAAATGTAATTTCTAATCACTTTCTTAAATATTGTTAACAACCTTTTTTGTTTTAATTTTTTTTTATGTTTACGTACATACATTATATTTAATTAAATAATTTAATGTGATTTTTTGGATCGATCTTCTGAGAATCGTATAAAATGCATACGATCCGATCTACGGATCCGATGGAGACATTACGATCTACAAAATCGAATCAAGCTTATAAAATGAGCATTCCTGGTGCGCGCGCATCGTAAATATTTACTCTCATAATTTTTCCCTAACGCGCCGAAAGGAGTATAACTCCAATAAAGAAACAAAACGAAACGAACGAATTTAAGTCTAAATAGGTATAAAGTGGTGGTGGCATATGGACGCAAGAAAAGATACAAAATAAACAAGTTTCTGAATCGGTTCGAGTCCCACCCACGTGGTTTGTTTAAATTTTGATATTACTACACGTGCCATCTTCCCCGCTAAGGTTATTTTAACATTCACAGAAATCGAGTGGGCGAAGACTACTATTTTAGTAGACTATGTAGGAGATCAATCTGGTCAAGACTTTCAAGGTTACAGGAATTAGCACAGAAATGAAAATTGATACGAACGCTGGTAATACTATTATTATGGGAAAATTCACCATTGATCCCATATCTGCAATAATATTTATTTAAGGTTGTCAATTTTTTTTTGTCAAATACTATATCCGTAGGGCCATTAAATCAGGTCAGGCAAAACGGTCATATAATTTTAGGTAATCTATTTTATCACTCCCTTATTCTGGAAGAGGTGGCAGACGCACATTATACGCCACATTTCATATTATGCATCTTTATCCTACGTAACAGATGGTAGGGCCCGTTGCTATTATTTATATTTAGATAAATAAAATTGAAGTATCTGTTTGTCATTCCAAATTAACAGCTTTTCACTGAATGCATATGACAGTACCTATATAAGATTCTTATATAAAAAAAAACAATATTTATAATTTTTCTCAATTTGTTCGGGCTAACCGCTAAAACTGAAATCGCTAAATGAGTCCGAGACTACCAGAACTTTAATTGGTCGTGCTAATTAGTGTCTAGCACATAAGACTTTTTAGCCTTTTTGTTACCACCTCACTAAAAAGGCAACGAGTTCAAAATTTCTTCCAAATTTAACATCTAAAATAAACACATTTTATTTTATTAAATTTATTTGGCCCTTTAGACCCACCCCAGTTCCGTGCTTTGGAAGGCACGTTAAGCCGTTGGTCCCGGTTGCCAATAAAATGGCAGTCCTTAAGCCAAGTTGAATGCCTTATGGGCGGCTTAAAAAATTTCAACAGCAGGTCACCACAGCCTGCGCCTGTCCATTTCAACACGGCAATGGGCTCACCACCTGTTACGTGGGACAAAAATGCATACGGTGAGATGTGGGTGTTCAATATGCCTCTGCCTACCCATTCGGGGATAAAGGCGTGACAATATGTATGTATGTAATCGCTAAAACGGGTGGACCGATCTTAACAAGACTTTCACTGGCAGAAAGATGATGTTATAAGGAGTAGCTTAGGATACATTTATCCCCGTATTCCCACGGGGATGGCCTCTACACGGGTGAAACAGCAGGGCGTTGGCTAATTAGGTAATAAGATAAATGTGAATATGAGATTTCTTCGTTATTCAGTCAAAAAAAATACTTGTATTGAATCATAAAAAAAATTGACAATAGATTATCCCAGAATTGGAATTTCTGATATTATATTATTAGAATAAAATTAGCAAGTTGTTTTAAAAGTTACCGTACCAAGGTATAAAATAAAAAAAAAACTAGTCTGTTAGCGAGCTTACTATACTAGTAATTTGTTTAACCTCTTCTATCCTAGTAGGTCAAAATTTGCACAATTCATGACTGCTTAATTGACCCATCTTTAATCAGCTCCACTCAAGTGACACCTCTAATCTCGGAAGTGGCTCGCAATAGCACCATTCCTATGTACAGTCAAAAAGCATGTAATCAACTAATCTTCTATTAAAAAATCTTTTGTAAGTAATCACTGTAATTATGTATACTGTGACGTCACTCGCGGCTTTGACGTCACAAGGTAAGTACGTGATAAGTGTAACTAATGGTGTTGAATTGCTGAGTTACCAACTTTCTCCGCAACTGACATTGGAGGTAGCTATTACTAAAAAATAATGAAGTAATACATGAGTATTTATGGTCACGATGGCTGAACGTGCCATGGTCTCATTGCGAAAGAACAGGCGAACTGAAAACTTTATAACAAGATCTTGTGGTTCAGGTCTTCAATGAGGGCTTCGGATGTTACCAGCCATCTATTCGCCCTCCCATTCTTGAACTGCTGTCACTTAAAGGTACTCTGATTGATATTGTGGGAAACTATGCGGGTCTCAGCAGAAGAGATAGGTCTTTGGTTAGACATGGTTGATGTAGAAGAAAGAATAACTGAAAAACGGATTGCGGACTCCAAGGTGAGGAATGCAATGGAAACTCGAGCGTATTTAAGGTCTCTGAAGACGTTGACTGAGTCCTATAAATACATCTGTTTCATCGTTCTTACAGAAGCAGGCCCCGGTCGGTGGGGCGATGTGAGAGCTGCACGCACGCCCTTCACCCCCTCAAGGAAATGGTTTAAAACCTGATCGCCCCAACGAATCGAGATAACACTCGAACGTCGGGAGCCCTGGGGCTATCCTTCCGAGGGCTCACCCGGGACTCCCGGCTTTAGACAGATGGAAAGGATACGTGTCGTTTTTTTTTTGATTCCGGCATAGTAACTATGAGGATTTTCACACAAAAAAAAATACATCTGTTTCATGGCATTATGTGCCTTAACTGACCTTCTTCTTCTTCTTCGGCGCTACACTCTTGACAGAGTGGTCGTGGTCGTCACATTAGGGTTGGTGGCACGTTTTACAATAGGCTGCCTTAATGTTAATAATCAGAATTAGCAAGTGATTTCTTCTGAGTATTTGCTTTTTTTAAATCAGGCCTTCGACAATGTTTTTTCTCAAGAGCATAAGTTATGTAATCAATGTTTATAAGATAAATTGAGGACAAGTAATTAAGCAAGCCAGTGCGCACTCTTAACCTGTAAAACTGAGTGCCACAAATCATTATGCGCGTGTTGTTATCTAACCGTAGGGAAAAGTGAAAGCCAAATAGTAGGAAAGTGGACGTAGGCTCAGAAGGACATTAAAGTTGTAGTGTAGGGAAAAAATTCTCAAATTTGAAAAGAAACCAGGAAGTCATAGAGTGGTACTTCCTCTTTATAGTGCTAGGGCTTCAAAGGATATTGACGTGGATTGTAAGGAAAAATAAGTGGTACTTCCTTTTTTACAGAGCTAAAAGGGCTCGAAAGGACTTGAAAAATAACCATACTTCCTCCTCGCTTATTGCGAAAATTATAGCACTCTAAACACCTTATATAATTCTGCTTCTATTCGGATATTAGGTAAAATATTACGATACGTATTAGTTTTATTACACACATAAAATCGTTACGCCGATAATAACGGACAACTGATACCTAATAAATGTAACCTTAATCTAAGAATGTAACGTCTAGGGAACGTTAGAGTTTGAGGAGGGGTTCACCAACATCTTCGGTGCTCAGTTGATGGTGCACCTGCTAAAGGAGTGCGGTAGTGCCTTGGTTGACGAAACATGGGAAAAACTTGTGATGCAAGCCTGACAGCGCCAAACGGTTAATACCTATTCTAAATTGTCGTAATCGTAATACTATACGATACCAAAGTATCTAAGAATTAAAACGATGAATCATCACCATCTATGTTTGCAATAACTGGGATAGGGTCAATATAATCCTCTCATATAACTTCTACATACTACACTCATATAACTCTACAACTTCTTTATATAAAAGCTGAGAAGTTTGTTTGTTTGGGTGAACGCGCTAATCTCAGGGACTACTGGTTTGATTCGAAAATTTCTTTTTTGTTGAATAGTTCATTTATCGAAGAAGGCTATATATAGGCTTTATAAGATCACGCTACGACCAATAGGTGCGGAACATCAAAGAAAAATGTGGCAAAATCGGAGAAAAAATATTCTATTTGAATGCTTCCGCTACGAACGCAGCCTAAACGATTAATGTTACGAAAATATTATGTACGACACCAGTTTACGCATGCGGCTTCGCCCTTGTAGAGATGAGTTCCCGCTCCCGATTCCCACGGGAACTTGTTCCCGTGAACAAAAATAGTCTGTTTTATTCTGATATATAAGCTATATTAGTGTAAAGTTTCATTAAAATCCATTCAGTAGTTTTTACGTGAAAGAGTAACACACATCCATTCTTACAAACTTTCGCATTTATTATATTAGTAGGATAATTATTCGCCTTTAAGAGTTCTAAAATAAAGATCACGACAGCACATTTCTATCTTTTAAGGTTAACTCACTATAATAATTATAACGCGTTCATGCATTCTGGTTGGAGATCAGCGGAGAGTGAACGTCACTGAGTCGTCGCCACTGAGAGTACCAACTTGCTCCCGAATTGGCATATGACAATAAACTCGTTATCGAGACTGTCATAAAGTTGCCAGTCAAGTAAGCATTTGCACTCTAACAGTAGATATGACATGACATGACATATTGTCACGACTTTATTCCCGAAGGGGTAGGCAGAGGCGTACTATACGCTCACATTGCACCGTATGCACTTTTATCCCACGTAACAGGTGGTGAGCCCATTGCCGTGTTGAAATGGACAGGCTAAGGTTGTGGCGACCTGCTGTTGAAATTTTTCAAGCTGCTCATAAGGCCTTTAACTGGGCTTAACGACTGTCATGTTACTGGCAACCGGGACCAAAGACTTAACGTGATTTCCGAAGCACGAATAGTAGATATAGAGGAAGAAATCCTTATTGGAGGTTATAATACTATGTTAAAATGTATTCAGATTCCTTGCCATCAGCTAGATTATTAGCGTATTTTTACAAAAAGTTTTTTTATTCGGCTTATATTTATAATCCGTTTATTATTTAAGTATGTCAAGAATTTTTGATAACACTTAATTTGTTTGAAATAATTTGGTAGAAGAGTCATAAGTGGCATGTGTAAATCAGTTCTAACGATTTCTTCTTTGTTTTAAGGAGGTTAGCAAAATTAAAAATTAAAAGTATCTTACCAAAGGCATGGCAGGTTTTTGAACAGGTGGTTGGGGCGGAGGTCCTCTGGTCCGAATATCGCTCGGCTGTCTTCTAACCACAGGCCTCGCTGGCGGTTCTCTAGGCGCCTCTTTAGGAAAATCCCTACTCGCTAGTGCTTCCGACAACGCTGCAGACAGCGCTCCGACGTTGGAGCCCCCTGTAGGTGCAGGTGGCATAGCCGGTCTCACCCTCTCGGGCGATTTCTTTTGTGGAGGTTGCTGTGGTTGCGGCGGGGGAAATCTAGGTGCGTCGAACTTAACTTGACCATTGGGCATGGAGCCTGAAAATAAATAAGTGTTTTATAGTACGAAATTTTACAACTACCTAATTGTGTAGATTTCGTTTAAGTCTACTACGTGGGTAACACTGAAAATGTTTAGAAAATAAAAAACGGCTTAATGTAGAAAGTTGCTAATACTTTTATTGTTTTTCGAAGTAATCTCCGTTCCTCTCTACACATCGTCGCATTCGATGGAACCACTGAGAAAAGCTGTGGGCCCATTCTTCCTTAGGGGTCTCTTCTATGGCATTTTCGTACGCTTTCACCGCATCTTCAGGGCTCGTAAAGCGAATACCTCGAAGTTTATCTTTAGTTCTTGGGAATAAATGAAAGTCGCAGGGCGCCAGGTCGGGACTGTATGGCGGATGACTCATTATCTCGACACCTGCCATAGTCAAATATTCAACAGTCCGTTTTGCGGAGTGCGCTGAAGCATTGTCCTGGTGAAAAAGGCTCCTGCTTCGAGAGCGCTGCTCTCGAATTTTTTCCAAGACAACAGGCAAACAGCGATTGACGTACCAGTCTGCAGTAACTGTCCTTCCATCTTCTAGCATAACTGTCGCGAAACGACCTTTCCGACCAAAGAACGAGGCTATCATCTTTTTTCCTTGACTTCTTCCTTTCTTTACCTTAGTTGGCCGATCCTTAAAAGGAATCACCCACTGAGCTGATTGTCTTTTGGTTTCGGATTCGTAGTAATATATCCAGCTTTCATCACCTGTGACGATGTCAGATACAGCATTTAAGTCACCGCCGTTGAACTTATCTAACATTTCGCGACACTAGTCCATGCGAAGGCGTTTCTGGTCGTCGGTTAAAGTATGGGGAATCCATCTGGTACAAAGCTTCCTGACGCCTAAATGTTCGTGTAATATTTTTTGAACTTGACTCATACCAATGCCTAGGCTTGCCCGTATCTGCTGATAGGTCACTCTCTTATCTCCCTCTATCATACGTCGCACAGCACTGATGTTATCTTCAGTAGTCGCTGTTAAAGGACGTCCCTCACGCGGATCATCACTGAGATTGCTACGTCCACGCTTAAACTCGTTAAACCAATTGTAAATAGTGGCACGAGATGGGGCTTCATTATGAAATGCTAATCGCAGCCTATCATAGCTTTGTTGTTGAGTAAGCCCACAACGAAAGTCATAATAAATCATTGACCGAAAATTTTCTCGCGTTAAGTTCATTTTCACGTTTAACAAGAGTTTTACATTTGCCGCCAATTCATAAAAACAAATGACAAATGAATGCAATATTAGGTGTGTTATATTAGGTTACCAAAGAGTTCAATAATTGAAATTCTAAAAAGTTTTCATTAGCAATATTTCTTTCTGGCCAGTTCTAAACATTTTCAGTGTTACCTAGGTATAAGGGCGGGAGATAACTGGGGCAAAACTGTAACACTATGGCAACCAAGAAAAAGGAACAGAAATAGAAAATCTAAATGGTGGGTGGAAAAAAAAAATTATGGCTGAAAAGACTGAGACTACGACCTGGATAAGACTGGTATACAATAGAGAGGCATTTGCCTGAAGGCACACAAAATTGGTTGTGGTAGATTAAGAAAAACAATAACTATATTTTATACTTGGTGACCCCCACGGCTTCGCCCCAAACATACTTTGAACACCCGCCGCACCTATTTAATCCCGTCGCTTATAAATTCTACAAAAATGCATAAAATTTTCCCCGATTTGTCGACATTTATGATTACTTCGCCGCTCTCCAGGTTAGTAGCCGGATTTATAGCCTACAGCCTTCCTAGAAAAATGGGCTATCAAACTCAAAAAGAATTTTTCAAATCCGACCAGTAGTTCCTGATATTAGTGCGTTCAACCAAACAAACTCTTCAGCTTTATAATATTAAGTATAGATTCCTAAATAAAGCTATAAATAATAAATAATGTTGTTCAAAAAAGTGGTAATATTCTAAAGCTTAGTGCTATTTTCGTTATTTTAAAAGTTACAAAGAAATTATATCTTTTAAAATAACGAATATGTTTTCTTTTTATATCTTTTTTATTCCAGTAACCTGTCTTATAGACATTTAACCAGATGTTTGTTGGTGCTTATTTTGTTGACGTGCAAGGTACGATATCCAATGATATGTCCATTATGGTACTGTCACTCCTACTCACAGAAGATCTTGGGGAGCTAGTCTCTTCTATCTTTAAAAGGTGTGATTTGGATTGGTCGTCATTAGGCGTCTAGCCAATAAATTAGGATGTGACTTTATTCGTTTGCAATACGCAGGTAGAGAATTTTTAATTTCTTCCTTGACAGTTGTAATTTTTAAGTCATTATGAATTTGTTTATTTGTCATATAATATGGTGCTCCGGTTATCATGCGAAGTGTTTTGGATTGGAATCTTTGCAAAATTTCTAAGTTTGATGTAGCTGCTATGCCCCAGAGCTGCAAGCCGTAGGTCCAATCTGGTTTTAGTATGCATTTGTACAATAGAAGTTTATTTTCCAAGGAAAGTTGTGTTTTGCGACCCAAGAGCCAATATAGTTTTCTTAAATGATGGTCAAGTGCTTTTTATACTAATAAGATGAAAATAATATCCAGGCCTTGAGCAACTATTCTTATTGGTTGAATCCAAGGTGCAGTGTAGTGGAAACTTTTACAAGAAGATTCTTGGAACTCCAGATGACATCTATATCAGACTATGGTGTGTTTTTTTTTTTTTATAATAGTCTCATTAGTTCAGTCAACCGAACAACTGAGACTAGGGGTTCGGGACCCGTGGCCTGTCTGTACAAAATATAATGAAAGTTTGTAGTTGTAAAAATATTCAGAATGTTAATTTAATGAGCAAAAGTAATTAGCTTTTAGAATCATGTCAGCTAAGAACACAACAAAAAGATTCAATAAAATATATTATTTAATAGTTAAACCTATCAACTACAATGTGGAGAACGTGCCTACTAAACATTACAATAGTACAGTCAACGCAAGATAATTTTAAATTCAGTATAAGCACTATATTAATTAAATTAACAATTTTTTACACACTCAATACTTTGGAAAAAAAAAACCAAGTTGTTTTTAAAACATTTTTTCAGCCAACCATTCTATATAACGAAGTAAAATACTTGAAACTTATACACAAGCCTTTTTTTGTCAATACACTTCAGATACTTACATAGTAATCCTACTAATATTATAAACATGCAAGTTTGTAAGTATGATTGTTTGTTACTCTCTCAAGCAAAATCTAAAGAATTGATTTTGATGAAACTTTACAATAATATTGCTTACACATCAGAATAACACAAAGGCTACTTTTTATCCCCGTAACAAGTTCCTGTGGGGAACGGGATAACTTTACCACGATTGCAGAGCTCAGAGCTAAGAGTCAACTAGTAACAGAATAATGCCGTGCCAGAAAGACCACATGCAGACTCCATCTGGGCCGTAGTGGGACACTAATACATTCCAACCATTATAAATTTATTTCAGTAGTGATAAATTTTACTGACCACTATTTAAGGTTTTCATTTCAATAAAATACTTTTCTTAGGTTAGTAATGCTAAACAGTTAGGTAGAAATTAAATAATGTGGAATAGTACAAGTTTGAACATTCAAAATGTGTAGCAAGGCCTGCCAAGTGCGATCATCAAAGGTAGAATTAAACTTTTATTTAGTTATATGTATTCACAAAAACCTTAAGAGTTGTATATGATTTTAACTCTTTAGGCATTGTATTAAAATTGTCAGAACCCGGTAGTAGTCTATCTTACTCTTACTCCTTAGAAATTATATGGATAATCTACATAAGTACATGCAATTGCCCACCTATCTACTTATGCAACATTTTAGGCAGTGTTATTTTACATTCCTAATTTGAATTTTTATATCCATACTTCATATTTATTACAAGCCTCTCAACATTTCAAACTGTTCATAATTTAAACTTTTATCTATGTATATATCCTTGAATTTGGTATTATCAGGAGTGAACTGTACAGTGATTATCTTCAAATACTATATTAGATTTACCTGATAGTATGCCTGTAGATCTTAGTTTTGGCATACCGCCAGCAAACAAACCACCCAAGACAGGTTGGGTACCTCCACTTCCAGTTCCACCACCATTCTGAACTGGTGCTGCACTTCTCTTTGAAATACCAGGAGATCCACTACTTGACCCATCAGACACTTTTCCAGCTATAAAAGGGCCACTTTTGTCCACTGTTTTAGTTTTTTTCAGTTTTGCACCCTGTCTTATAGAACTCAGGAGAGCATTTCTATCATCAGGTGAATTTTTTGAACTTTTGGAACCACCACTAAATATGGGCGGAGGTGGTGGACCCGGTGGTGGTGGAGGTCCGGGCGGTGGCGGAGGTTTTGGACCCATTGCAGAACTTATAAAATAAACACTATCACAATGCCATTAGACAAACACAACTGTAATACAATCGTTCGCGACGCCAAGCACTTTATTATTCAATAAGGTTCCAAATAGTTTTTACGAACCTCTTCGTACGTTATGGCACGTAATGACAACACTCAATGCACAATACGTCACTTTACATTGATACACACTAATTTACATAAAATATTGAGGAACCTTGCTCCAAAAGATTAATCATGGTAGGATGTACGTAGGCACAAGAAATATTTTTACTGGATTCACTTCATTAAAACAAGTAGATATTATTTACACAGAAGGACACATATTATTTTAAGTTTAAATTCACTTCAACAGACAAATAACTACTTTGATTACGATATTACTAAAGTACAGTCACCACGAAGCGCTAATCCAAAGTAATTTAAATTCATCAAAGAGTTTGTGAGAATTTTTAAAACACAAATGGCCGACCAGCAAACCTTATTTGTCTTGTCAAAATGCAAATGTCAATGTCAAAATATTAACAGATTCAATAAAAAAAACATAATTACCTAAATAAAAAATGGTAATATAGGTAGTAGATTTATAGTAGAAAAATTATGGTGAGTTTTCTTTTTCAAATATCTGAATCTAAAAAGATAAATCACATTATTTGAGTGTTTTAATAATTATAACATAATTATTATTTGCTTCCCTTTACAGCTTCATGGATCCGGAAGAGTTACCTGGAATGTTATGTCTTGTAGAATAGACTTCTAATAAGTCGTCTCATATTCTTGTTAGCGTATTCATCATCGCTTTCAAACCCTCCTATGGTCATGTGTTAATATTTGTATGGATGAACTCCTGAGGATGGAATCGATTAATTGGAAGATATATTTTCCTTACAATTCATTATTGCGAGAATAATAATTAAATCCTGTATCTGTGCTGAAAATGATTATTGCCAGGACATGGCCTAACTATGGGCCCGGCTACTTGCACCCACTTACGTCAAATGACTAATCGTGTTAACTTGAGAACTTACGGCCGATATGGATTTTGCGACTTTACAAAATAAAATTAGAATGTGACAAATTAGAATATTTAGACAAAGCCTTCTTTATAGACGTAAGCTTTTGTATGACATGTGTTTTTAATTATTTTTTTTGGCATTTCCGATTTATCTTCACTCTAAGATATTTCTAAAGACAAGAGGCCGCCTGTGATGCATCAGATGCGTAGACAGGTCAGATGATTAAGAATCGGATAATTACTGGTCACTAACATGAAGCTCATCTTTTAGCCTAACTAGCATTTCGGAGTCCTCTGAACATAGGTGTCTACATACATAGTAATTAAAACAAGGTGCAAATGAATATACTTTGTATTTTCTAACGTAAATATAACATAAAACTACTTCGACATAATTAAATTATATTTTATTATTTATTTAAGTATATTTAATTTTATTAGTATTTGTAGATTAATTGGTATAGATAGACTTGTAAGGACGGTGTAAGGTACACCATCAAGACCTTTAGGGTATACGCGAGCTCTCCCGCAAGCAGTGCACCTACTGACTAGAGGACGAGGTAACGGTGTTAAAAAGAAGAAGAGAAGACATTACCAAATATTATCAAGTCAAGACTTAACATCAGTAAAAAATATTTTCATCACTTTATTTGGTACTAGCGCCAGTAGAAAGAGGATCATCTTTATATAAAGTAGTGTACTTCACCAAATTAGAATCAAAACTAGCTTCGCTACCACCCTGCATTAGTAATGCAGCTTCCATTGCAGCTTTTTCAGCTGCTGCTCGCTCCTCAGCCGCGATTATTTCCCTCTCTACATTTAACTCTTCTTTTTCCCGTGCACGTTTATCCCTCTGTTCCATATTCTCTCTAAATTTTATAAGTCCGTTTGATAAGTATTTGATTGGATCAATAGGTTGATGAATAAGAACTTCAGCAATGCATTCTCGCAAAGCTTTCCCAACGGACTCTTTTAAATATTTACAGTCCTCTGTTACATGAGCATCACCTGGACACGGGTCAAATATATCTAAATGGCTACGAATACGTACCAAATTTCCTAAACCATCGTTTTCATATTCACTTACTGTATCTACATCTCGGTAAATATGCTTGCCTTCCTCATTAATATAATAGCGTCCGTAGTTATCGTAGTAAAATGTGACACCATCTCTTTCCTCTTTCACTTTTAAAAGTACTCCAAAAGAATCCATCATATATTCACTTGCAGTTGCATGAGCTTTGTAAACACGTTGCCTTGTATTTTTATCCAAAAAGTAACGACCACATTCATCATAAAAATAAACGTGTTCAGCGTCGTCCGATACAGGAACTAATTCATGGCGTTCATTAGGTTGGTAAAGTGTTTCATCTTCGGGTATTTTATATATTTTCCTGCCATGTTCATCTATGACAAATGTACCAAGCTCATCAGTGTACTCCTCTTTTATATCAGTAGCACTTAATATCGAAATTAAAGACTTATCACCCTTTTCTCCCAAAACTGCTACATCCCATAGACTACATAGCTCCGTAACCAAACGTTCACGATTCTCTAATGGAAGACTATGATTAAAAATCCTTAGTTGGAAAAAGTCTTCACATACACATAACTCATCATCTGGGACATTTTCTATGGCGGCACTTGTGGTTGTTCTAAGATTTCTTAGATTTGTTTTTAAATTCTCAAGTGAAACCATTCTTTTTTCCAAAAAGTCCTTTTTATGTTTTAGAGCCATGAGAGCAGCAGTGGGCTTATCCGAATCCGTCTCTAAACGTTTAATACGGTCATCAAGTATGCTTATTTTCTCAAAGACTTTATTCATTTCCAAGCTGTGACCAGTAGTCAAGCGAATCATTGAACCAATTTCTTTACCTGCTCTCCTTAGGTCCTCTAGCATTTTTTGAGTAGATTCGCTATGAGTTGTCTTAAGTTCCTCAACAATCTGCTGTAAGATTTTGGTCAAATCACCCGTAAGTTGAGGGATATGTACATTAAAATATTTGGTTAATTTCATAGATAATCCATCATTTATTTTATCTAACCATTGAAGTAATTCATTTGCAATGTCTGTAGATTTAGTAAAGAGATCTGATTCAGATTTCCATTGTCTAATTTTCTTAATCTTTTCTAAAAGAGTGCGGGTTACTTCTGTATGCATTTCACCTATTATTTCTACATCAGCTTGTACATTGGCTCGATCAGCAGAATTTAATTCAGTAGTACTGCTTTGCATATAGCATTGATAGCGTTTTAATCGAGAATTAAGAGCATCTAAAGTATAACTTACTATCTCAGACAGTACATCTTTTGTCAAGTCCTTTTCAAGGTTTTTCTTAAAGGCTTCTATGTCACCGACGGCATGTAACCAGTGTAGATGATAATCAATTATAAGTTCAACTATACGGTTTTTATCTTCCTTCTGTAAGGAATCACGAATTGAACATAAAGTACTAAAAATATGGTCGGCGTAATCTTTTTTAGTAACAAACACAACGCCTGTTTCATAGAACTCCTTCATCTGTATTGATATATCGAACAAAAACTCAATATCATTATATACCTCCATTGTGGAAATTTCAAAGTATATTATTCTTTAATAGTTAAAAAACGTTATACAAGCTCAATTCAATTCTTATTATTGAATTGAAGAATTGTAGTTTAACAAGTTAAACGTAGCAAGAATGAAATATTGACTCTGGGAGTGAAACTGCCAGCACCAAGTGACAAACGCAATTTTTTTTTTCTTATGGGCCAGTGTTAAAACATAATCTTGTACAAAGAGTTAGTGACACCATAAGAATAAGAAAAAACGAGGTACTTACAAATGTTCTAAACAAACCAAACACATACGTATTCATCACCATTTCAGATGTAGCTACCTAGTATCGTCGGTGTATGTATATAAGTCGGTGCACGCCACTGGATTTTGGCCAAGAATAATAGAGTCAGTCTTTTATCGTAATTCTTTGACCTTTCTTTGAAGTTTATTATACTGTTGATTGATGGCACTTGGTGGAACTTGCTACACATATGAAATAACATTACTTGTACTATTCCACAACATCACTACATATTATAAAACTAAGTCGCTTCCCGCTGTCTGTATCTATGTATGTTTAGATCTTTAAAACTACGCAACGAATTTCGATGCGGTTTTATTAATAGACAGAGTGATTCTTATGAGAGGTTTTATGTATAATTTGTTAAGTTTTTGTATACATTGACTAAATTATAACCATGTTTGTTGTGGGCGTCGGAAAAATAAGCCGTCTGGGAGCTTTCAACGAAAACGCTGCCTATCATACATACATACAGTTTGTTTATCAGTTGTCTAGATCCCATAACACAAGCTAATATTAGCTTACTTTGGGCTAGATGGCGCTGTGTGAAAAGTGTCCCACAATATTTATTATTTTTATTATTATGACTGCCTCTGTGGCGCGGTGGGAGTGCATCCGACTGCTACGCAAGAGGTCGTGGGTTCGATTCCCACCCAGGATAAAACTTTGTGTGATGAGCACGATGGTTTATTCTGTGTCTGGGTGTTATTTATCTATTATATGTATGTATTCAGAAATACATAAGTATGTTTATCAGCTATCTGGTTACCATAGTACAAGCTCTGCTTAGTGTGAAATCAGATGGCGTTGTGTGAGTTGTCCCAACGATATTTATTTATTTATTATACATACATATTGTCACGCCTTTATCCCCGAAGGGGTAGGCAGAGGCATATTAAACGCCCACACTTCACCGTATGCATCTTTGTCCCACGTGTGTGTATGTATCAGTCGGCATTACATGTACATCTGTGAGCGAAAGTGCGCACGGTAATTGCGACGATCGCGTGGTCAGTGATATCGTGTACCGACAATATAGTATATATTATTATATTACCATTCCATAAGTACTTAACTAAAAACTTCAAATTAAATGATTATTATGTCTCTCTTTTTTTACAAAGGATTCTTCTGTTTTTTTCTCATGAAGATACCCGGACTTTTGGTAGGCTTACATGGAGACATAGTTCCAACACGCAGAGGCCCTTTGTGAATTTTAATCTAATAGGGAATGGGACCCTCACTGCAGATAATCCACGCACGCCTTATGTAGATGAACGGTAATGGATCACCTCCAATGGGAGTTAAACTATTGTACAATGTGCTAACTACGAAATGGGCTATTGGGTTGGGTGTTAAATGGATTTGGTGATTTATACTATGGATGAAAACGGCATCTGCCATTTTTATGTTATTTTAAAAATACTGGCAGACAGTGACTTGCCAACTCACTAGATGGGCCCTCTATACAATCGCCATAGGCACGATAAGGCTGTAAGGCGACAGAGGGCAACACCAGTGTGAGCGGCTAGGGGTGTCGAGCGGTGCGGCGCCGGTTTCGCCATCGCGGGTCAGCCCCGTAGCGTGCTTCCCCGTAGTTATGCCCTTAAAAATTACACTTCCACTCAGAGCATATAGCTCTGGCTCTCTCCCTCTGACCGGCCAATTAGGGCAAGCCAGAGTTGAGATTTACTGCACTCCCGGGAGTAACACTCTCACTGCTCTCCTGTTAGGCTATTAAATCCTAACCGGTGCAGAAGGGCAACAAAACTCTGAGGAATCGGGACCGATGTGTAGCCACGCACATTTAGCTCGCCACAAGCTAACCTGCGGATGTGAGCTTTTCAATAATTTTCTGATACATTTTTTGTTGATATCAGAATGTGGATCTCAATAAGCGAATCGACTATGCCCTCATAGGGTTGCGTTAATCCTATAAAAGTTAACGACTGTCCTCGAGGGGTAATATTTATTATTATTATTATAATATATGTTCATCTCTTACGGATTACATACTATATTCATTTTAATACTTAAAAAAACCAGCAATTATAAAGCGGTAATTTAAAGGCTATTTACACAAATACGTTATTAATCCTTATCCTTTTTTTACGTTAGTTGACTTCAGCATTACATGGAGATTATTTTGTCCCTTTAAACCTTGCAAATTTGATAGTGTACGGCAGGGCTCTAGGATGCTTAAGCAAGGAAATGCATATCAAAACTTGGTACAAAAAAATGGGTACAAATTAACAACAAACTGAAAAAATATTTTTCTCTAACATTTTTTTCTACATCTCCACTGACATTCTCTTTTGTCAATACAAAATTATACTTTCTTTTACATGATAATGCCATGAGATTATAACTATGAAACAAACCTCTTTGCTTCCATACTCCTCCGTTAAATCTCATGCATCACTCACTCATCTCTCATTCACTCAATCCCATACCATTCACGCACCACTCAAACTTGCCTCTTGGCAATGTTTTGGTCCAGGCATCGGCAATCATTCTTTCAGTTTGTCGATACTTCAACCTTATGATATCAGATTCGACTGCATTCCTCACAAAATGGTATCTGATATCAATAGGTTTGGTACGTTGATGATGCACCGGGTTGTTAGCAATAGCAATGGCTGATTGGCTATCTGAAAAAACTGTAATTGCGTTCTGTACCTCTTTACCGATCATCTCTGCTATAAATCTTCTAAGAAATACAGCTTCTTTAGTTGCCTCAGATAGTGAGACATATGCTGCTTCAGTAGTACTAAGAGCTACTGTGCGCTGTTTAGTGCTCTGCCATGAAACTGCTCCTCCTTGAATAAGACACACTGAGCTAGAATATGAACGACGATCGCTATCTCCTGCATAGTCGGCATCAGCGAAAACTTTTAGCAATTCGTCCTGTTTTCCTCTAATGTATCTCAAGCCAAATACCTTTGTCCCTTTGAGATATCGTAGTACACGCTTGGCTGCGATCCAATGTTGCTCCTCGTAACACTCATTAAACTGGCTTAAGTAGTTAACCACATGAGCTATATCTGGTCTCGTGCTAACTGCTAGGTACATAAGTGAACCTATTAATCCTCGATAAGGAATGTTCTTATTTGGTTGTAAACCATGTACAGGCTTCTCTAGTCTTTGGCCTGGTACTACTGGTGTAACTACTGGTTTGCAATCTTCCATGTGATATACTCTCAAAACCTTGTCTACATATTTCTCTTGATGTAGCTTAATCCCACTAGCATCTTGTTCAATTTGGATTCCAAGCATTAACTCAGCTTTACCAAGATCTTTCATGTCAAAGCTGGATTTCAGTTAACTCTTCACCTTGAGCATTTCTTCCTCATTATTCCAGAAGATTAAAATGTCATCAACATACACAGCAATGATAATTATTTTACCATCCTGTGATTTTTTATAAACCTCATAAGTACAGAATGAAGCTTTGAGTTCTATGCTCTTGGAGCCTGCTTCAGCCCATACAGTGACTTTTGTAAAAGACAGACACAATCCTCTTTGCCTTTTACCTCAAAACCTTCTGGTTGCTTTATAAAAACGGTTTCAGTTAGATCACCGTTTAAAAAAGCTGTCTTTACGTCCATTTGATCTTGACTTTTTATCCCATTCGAGCCGCCAAAGCCATTAACACTCTCAAAGAACTGTGTCTTACTACATGTGAAAATGTGTCAAAATAATCAATGCCTCTGCATTGACTAAAGCCTCTTGAATATTTCCCCCTGCCTGTTCTTTGATTTTAAATAACCATTTAGAATCAACGATGTTGCTTCCTCGTGGTGGCTTCACAAGTGTCCACGTTTTGTTTTTGTTTAAAGCCTCTAGCTCCTCCTCAATTGCAACTTTCCACTTTGCTCCATCCTCTCTGGACAGTGCTTCCTTGACAGTTAAAGGATCGTTGGACATAGTAGTTGCTTGATAAGTAACATAATCTGGAAACTGTTTTGCAGTCCTTTGACGCTGTGGGTATCTCCTAGCTGACTGACCATCATCATGATCTGACATGATACTTTCAACTTCTGATTCCTCTCTCTCATCAGATGTTGCCCACTCGTCATCGTCAGCTTCAATAGCTTCACTTTCAGGCACGACCTTTCTAGTCTCAGGATCTCCCTGAATTGCCAAGTGTGTTATACCTTCTACAGAACCTTGTCCCTCCTGAGCTGTTTCTGAAACTCCATCCAGTTCATCGACCGTTTCTGTCAATGGAAGTGGAACAGCTTGCTCTACACACGCTTCTTTTTTGCGTCCATACATCTGATTCTCGAAAAATACAACATCTCTGCCTTTAAACAACTCGCCAGTTGCAGGAACAACTAAACGATAGCCTTTTGTTTCTTCCCAACATGAACCAAAGCTTTACTCTTAGGGTCCCATTTCTTGCGCTTTTGATCTGGAACATGAAGGAAAGCCTTGCGCCCGAAAACTCTTACAAAGCTAAGGTCTACCTTTCTACCAGTCCACGTTTCCTCTGGTACCTTATTTTTTAGAGCAACTGTGGGTGAACGATTTTTCAAATAAACTGCAGTACTAACTGCCTCTATCCACAATTTTCTGCTTAAACCAGCTTCTTCCAGCATAGTTCTAGCCTTTTCAGTTAGTCCTGTTTGACCGTTCTGCTACGCCGTTTTGTTCAGGGGTATATTCAACTGTCAGCTGATGACGGATTCCCCTAGCTTTGCAGAATTCATCCATCATCTTATTGACAAACTCTTTGCCGTTGTCAGACCGGATAATTTTTATCTGTTTTCCAGTTTGACGCTCTGTTAATTTCACAAATTCTGAAAATTTCTCAAAAACCTCTCCTTTACTTCTTAAATATAAACAAAGGTTTTCCTGGTTAGGTCATCAATGAAAGTAAGAAAATACCTATATCCCGTATAGGAACTTTCATTCATTGGCCCACACACGTCTGTGTGAACTAACTCTAAGACCTCCTTTGCCCTGTTAGCGTTTCTAACTTTTTCAAATGGCTTCTTTGTTTGTTTTCCCATAACACACGCTTCGCACTCAAGCTTAGATATGGTATCGCAAAAACTTACCCATTTCGCCATCTTAGTTTTTAACAGTTTAAGGTTTCGTACATCAAGGTGTCCCATTCGCCTATGCCACAAAATCATTTTATCGGAAGTCATTGAAGTTAACACCACCTCCCGTGAACAGTATTGAATCTTATACACGCCATTCTCTACTGAACCTGAATGGGAAACATCACCATTTACACAGCATCCATCCGCTTTCAATATTCTAAAACCAGTTTTGTCAAAAAATATATTCAGATTTCTACTTACTATTGTGCAATACATCTCTTATTGACACGTCCATCTCCTTATTAACAACATTACCAACAGCCACACCATATGCTGTTTCTGCATTTGCACAAGCTATCTCTATTTTTTTATCTAACACTTTAAAGTCTGTTAACCAATCTCTTCTATTTGTCATATGGTTAGAAGCTCCAGAATCAAGAATCCGCTCTCCAGATCCTTGTTTCCCTGCAGTTTCCATTGCCAATGACGTCAAAGCATCCTTCTTTGTCTTCTGATTCTTCGGACATTCCCTGGCTTTGTGAGGTCCATCACAGATAAAGCATTTTATTAATAGTTTTATCAGCGCTTCTCTGCTTTTGTTTGTGATATTTATTTTTGGCTTGCAGTGCATTACTTGCAGCTTGATATGTATCTTCCATTTGAAATAGCTTAGTTTTAACATAATCCGTTGTTAAAACTATATTTGTGTTCTCTATTGCTAGTTTCATGAGTTGAAACGTCTCTGTAAACCCCTGTAACGTCAGGGTAGCAAGAAGTTGGTCATCCACTTCTTTGCCTAAATCATATAGCTGTTGCGCTACCGTCATCATGGCTGTCACATAATCTCGTACACTTGAGAATTGTTCCAATTTGATATTGACCAACTTTGAAAGTATGCATCTATTATTTAGACCCTTATCATCAAAAGCACCCTTAAGGTTCTCCCATGCATCTTTCGCAGTCTTCGCATGACGTACATGAACAAGACAATGTGGCTTTACCATCAAGCAAATTTTAGCTCGGGCCTTTTGGTCCCTTTTTATACCTGACTCATCACTAGCATCCGGTGTTGTCATTGTGTATGCCCATAAATCTTCATGGATTAAATAGAGTTCCATCATGAACTTCCATGTATTATAATCAGCATTACCATGTAGCTTCTCAATCGCCGGTAGTACTGAGCTCATGTTACCTCCATAGGATGAATGTGATCTCTCACTCGAGCTTACTGTACTAACAGAACTCCTATTCCCAGTGTTTAACATTATGATAGTATACTCCTTTAGTGCTGGTTGACCATAACCTGATAGTGTAAGGCAGGGCGACAGTGGTAGCACCACTCTCTAGGATGCTTAAGCAAGGAAATACATATCAAAACTTGGTAACATATATAATACTAGCAAATGGGTACAAAATAACAACTAACAGAAAAAATATTTTTCTCTAAAATTTTTTTTCTACATCTCCACTGACATTTTCTTTTGTCAATACAAAAATGAATATCTTAGGAGATATGGCAAAATCAAAATACTGCGCACAGAAATAAATTTCATATAAACATAATTCACCCGGGCGCGGGTGCGTACTGGAGAGCGGTGGAAAATGTTCATACATTATTGTGAAATTAATAAACGACGGGATGAAATGGGTGCCATGGGGATCGAAGTGTGTCACATACATCTGACCACGCCGAAGGTATACGCTAGGACATCCCCAGCGTACTTGTATGTATAGAGGTCAGTGATCCCCAGTCATTAAACGACCGTGTTTTGTTGAAGCCCGACAAAAGGCAAAGACATTTAACCGCTCCCCACAATACGTAGCAAACGGACTGTTTAACGATTGCCATATAGACACAACACAACAGAAGCAGATGAGATCGCCGGAGTTCTAGGCAGAGTCCACAAAAATAATAATTTTATCTGTTACACGATAAATCCATATGCATGTACTCTGAATAATATTATAGTGATAGGATAGAGTATGTAATTTATTGTGCTCATTTAGGTACACCCAACACTTATGGTAAAACGATTTATTGGTTCTTCCTTTGGAGATACGAGAGTAAGATAAAACAACGTTTCACCGGAACATATTAATTATTTATTTACGAAAACGTACGTACGTCGAAAATGTGACTCTAAGTATAGAATGTGAATTCTAAGATTCAACTTCCAATTTTTACATACAAAAACACTAATTATACACTAGTTTTGGTGTTTTGGGTTGCGTTATTCATTGAATTCAGACCCAATCTTCTTCAGTTTTCCAGTAATTTCTCCTAAAAAATTTAATTAACCGAAAGTAGTTTATGTAATTCTGTGCTGGCAACTTCATTCGCGTCTACGATTTGTTTCTGAAGAGGTCGTCGATGACTTTGCGATTATACAAAATTACAAAGAAAAAGTGTATCCGTGGTAGTGCTATTTTACTGTTTATCTACGTTTTTTAGTGTAAGCATATAAATATACACAACATGGCTGGAGCGATGTTATTCGAGAGGTCACGCGTCTCATCGTCGAACAGAGAGGAAGACGTCCGCATGACCGACAAAATGGTTAGCACTGGCGAGGTGCCCGAAGATGATGAAGAAAATATAAGAGCTAAGGAGCAAGGTATCCTTAACCTTGGTGAAAAGTACAAGAAAGAAGGCAAAGCTAAAGAATTAGCTGAATTAATCAAAGCGACCAGGCCGTTTTTAAGTCTGATAAGCAAGGCGAAGGCGGCGAAACTGGTTCGATCTCTCGTCGATTTCTTCCTCGATTTGGAAGCAGGAATTGGTATCGAAGTGCAATTATGTAAAGAGTGTATAGAATGGGCCAAAGAAGAGCGGCGTACGTTTCTACGACAATCCCTAGAAGCGAGACTAATTGCTTTGTATTTCGACACTGGTATGTATACAGATGCCTTAGACCTCGCCACGGCCCTGCTCAGAGAACTTAAAAAGTTAGATGACAAAAATCTACTAGTGGAAGTACTACTTTTTGAAAGTAAAACTTATCACGCTCTAAGCAATTTACCTAAAGCCCGTGCCTCTTTGACGTCAGCACGAACGACTGCCAATGCGATTTACTGTCCACCTAAAATGCAAGCTGCACTAGATCTTCAATCTGGCATTCTACATGCTGCTGATGAGCGCGACTTTAAGACTGCTTACTCATATTTTTATGAGGCATTTGAAGGCTATGATGGGGCAGACAGTCCAAAAGCTTTAACAGCGTTGAAATACATGTTGTTGTCCAAGATTATGCTAAACAATGCTGAGGAGGTTGGTTCTGTTTGTAGCAGTAAGACTGCCTTAAAATATGCAGGCAAGGAGCTGGAGGCTATGCGAGCTGTAGCAACCGCCTCTCACAAAAGGTCTCTAGCTGACTTTCAGGCTGCTCTTAAAACATATAAACGTGAACTCGAAGAAGATGCAGTAGTAAGAGCCCATCTTGGAGCATTGTATGACACAATGTTAGAACAAAACTTGTGTCGTATTGTTGAACCTTACATGCGTGTGCAGGTTGACCACGTAGCTCGTTGTATTCGTCTTCCTGTTGTTCAAGTAGAGAAGAAACTGTCCCAGATGATACTTGACAAAAAGCTGAATGGAATTCTGGATCAAGGTGAGGGTGTTCTAATTGTATTTGATGAATCCCCCCTTGAGAAGACCTATGAAACAGTCCTGGAGACCATCCACCACATGAGTAAGGTTGTTGACACTCTCTACCAGAAAGCTAAGAAACTTTCATAGACTGTAAATTTTATTGTAGCGTTAAAGCAATAATGTATATCAAAGTAACCACAAATTCTCAGTTAACAATTCGTAAATGAAACTATTTTTTGAATGAATTCAAAATTTCATTATTTGTACCCTGATATATTAAGTATGGAAAATGTAAAAAAAATAAAAATAGTATATAAAATGGGGATCGCTGCAACCCCAGTGCTGAATATGCTAATAAGTTTATTGTGTCCATTAAAACCTAGCTACTATAAATAAAACATTTTAACTATACTAATAATATCTTAGATTTGATTTTCAAATTACTTTTTTTAACATAAGCTAGTGAAAAATTATAATATTCTGTTTTATTGAGATAATAAAAGGTGTTCTCCAAATAATTGTTTCTTTCACCTTGCCGCCCACTTGCAATTTATTTAGCAAGTCATGTTATTTTAACTTGTTGGCACACTGCGCTGTGATTCATTCTGTGCACACAATTAATTTGGGGCATGAGATTTAAATTGTTGATTTCGTTATAACATTCCATACAGTTTACATGCTTTTAATATAGGTTGTAATCCATTTATCACAAAGTACCATTAAAGCAAATAATGAAATCAAATCAAAATTTAATAATATATACTCAAAAACATGATGGTTACAAAACATCCCTATCAACAAAGCATTACAACAAAATATCAACACTGTGTATTTGTTTGAGGCAGGTTTCATATCTACTGTTTCTATGGCATTAGCCTAAACTGAATGTAACATCTGTATCACCATCCGAGCGTCTGGCCAAGTTGCGTCTCGCGACGCCCGGGGTCCGCTTTCCTACTTTTTCTCCTTCACCTCGCACGGTCGTCGACATCCCCTGTAGTGAGACCATTGGCACGCATGTCATCATCCTTTACGACGACGGGACGGGACCCGGCGGGGCCGACATGGCCAGATATTGCGTGACTGCACAGATCCACCGCAGCATCTTCATTTTCGTGACACGCAGCTCCTGCTTGTGTCGCTCCAGTAGTGGCCACGCCTCACTGCCATTATGGACACAGCCACAGGACAGGCCTAATGATGGTTACATCTCTATCACCAAATCGTTATAACAAAACATCAGGACATTGTGTATGTATTTGTTTGAGGCAGGCTTCATATCTACTGTTTCAATGACATCAGCCTTAACTGGATGTAGGCGTCTCCCAATTCAAGCCACAACATTCGTATTGGTGGCGGTCATTGACATTACTGTACCGTGTAGGTCAGATGAACTGGTAGGTACCTACAACTTATTTACGATTTTTTTCTCTCTTGTCTGTTAGCAGTGTAAGTTTTAGCAGGCGCCTGTCTTGACTCAGTGAAGTGCATTTATGTGAAATTCTTAGAGACATACACATGAAACCCTCATAAGGCAGTTATATAAGGTGTACCAGTTTTGACTGTACTTTAATGTGCCATAACTACTACCTCTGCAGACTGCAAGACTCAATATGATAAGTGTGCTGGCTAGACACAGTTGAGTAGGGAGTAGGCACTATTGTGTGTGGGTGACGTAAACATAAGCAACAAAGTGGACTGGAACATATCCTACTAACGATCGGATGCTGAAAGCGCAGGACAAAGGAAGAAAAAGCCTAGGACCGGCAGTTAACTTCTATAGCCTGATTTGATTAATGGGCCAGATGTCTGGACCATCATCCGTTCGTCAAAATGTTCATTTTGACAATTGATAACCTGAATCCACTTAATATTGTCCATGCCTAGTAGAACTGTATAACGACAAATCTTTTATGTAGAATGCAATACAGACAAAGAGTATTGTGGTTTATCCCTATCAGTAGTACATTACTACTACTTTCTATTTAAGGTTATTTGACTCAAGTAGTTGTTAGACTCGATAGCATTGGTACATTCAGGTAAGGCACATACGTAATACCATAAAAGGTATAGATAAATATAGAATCAGTTACGTTGTTGAAACCTTAACTAAATACCTCAATATGAGTATCAGGTTTACGCCAGTACAGCGTCTGCATGCGTGAAGAATGCTGAATCCAGGAGCACCTAAAATAACTATGTAACAAGTTTATCACGCGCTAATTGCCTTTTTTTAGCGCGTAGGCTACTTTTTATCCCGGGAAGAAGTTCCTGTGGGAAACGGGAACGGGAAAACTTCGCTACGCGGGCGAAGCCGCGGGCGTCAACTAGTATTATTATATTTTAATATTAGAGTATTTAGCGCCATACCTGTACTTTTAGGTACCTACTTCACGATTGTTTTCTTTCTGGAGCATGCTGTAAATTGCTTATCACGGTCTAAGGGCCATATTCCAGAACGTTTCTCAATACTCAATCGACGCTTGAGAGTGGATTTTATAAGGCAAAACTAGCCTCAAGCGTTGATTGAGTATTGAGAAACATTCTGGAATACGGACCTAAGGGCCGTATTTCAGAACGTTTATCAATACTCAAGAAACACTTGAGAGTAGAATTCATAAGGTAAAAACTAGTCTCAAGCGTAGATTGAGTATTGAGAAGTGTTCTGGAATACGGGCATAAGTATCTGTCTTGATAATAAAATGTCCGTCCCATATAATAGTTAGTCAATAAGTAGTGCCGCTAGCAACGCATCGGCTTGACCAAGTCTGAACATGCAATAAATTTTAAGCATATTTTGAAACAGTTTTCAACGAGCCCTTACACCACACACATGATACTTAACTATGTAAACCTTAGGGTTAAGAAAAGTTTTATAAAACGGCTGTCTGCCCGTCCGCCGGTAAGCATCTATTTCTCAGTGACCATAAGAGATGGAGACAAACGGTTTGGCGGCATTCGACTTAGGACACCATGAATAACGTGCATAGATTTTCAAGTTTCCACCACTTGCGGTTTTAAAATTGATTTCGGTTAGAAGTCATCTAATTCCATCTTAACGCTAGTGAAGGGCGTGTTACTTGTTTTATTCATATAATATTGACAAGTAAAGCAGTAGAGTCGTTTCTGAAAATATTGCACAGTTGCAAATCAAGAGCTTATACATAGGCTTACCCAGGTACTGGGCCAGGTGGGGTCAAATCCGATTTTCCTTAGACCATAAAGCGCTCGTAGCCCCGCTGTCGCTACGGTTGGTTACGGATGGGTGACCATCTTGTGGCATTTCCATTTACTAGCGTTTCCGTGCTTCGGAAGACACGTTAAGCCGTTGGTCCCGGTTGCCAGTAACATAGCAGTCGTTAGCCAAGTTAAAGGTTAAACTTTGTATCACACATAACATCCTTGGGGATTCTGAGGCAGAACGGTTTATGATGTGTTCGAAGCAGAATAACATAATAGTGCTAACAAATTTTAATGTAGACGACCATGACTCAATCAATTCAGCCTGTGGCAGTCTACTGCTGGACGTTGGCCTCTCCCTATTCACGCCACAACACACGCTACTGCAACTTTTGCCTTTATCTTATAAGACCATAATCATAATTTTTTTTTTCACTTTTATCGAATAATATCGGAGACATGAACCGAATCCAGGAGAGAGCAGTTGTAGCTGCAGCCCATGAGCTTTTATATAAAGTTTTGCGGCAGCTGAGAGTACTTTTCGGGTACGCCAAGAAACTGGAAGGATCGATAGAACTAGAGGCTTAGTTGATGAATAAAACTACAAACATGCTTAGAAATTGCCATAAATATTTTTATTTACAATAGTCATATTTTAAGGGCAATTAACATTACTGAGGTAGATATTATACATGTAGATATATATTAAAAACTCAACATATAACATAAACTTTATATATAGTATTATTTCTATCTTAACTAAACAATTTAAACCTATTTATTTTTATTAACTTGAATAAAGAAAATTTTGTTCGAAACGGGTATTGAACCCGTAAGTAGCTAGATAGACGACGATTAAAATATAGTGAAGAATTTCAACTTGTTTCGGGACGGTTCGGGTAGTTCAGTGGCTAGAAAATTGCCCTGATTAGGCAAAAGTTACGGGTTCAATCCCTGTCTCGAACTAAAGTTATCTTTTTTTCACTTTAATAAAAATAAATGATGTGAAAGTTAACAAACTAATTGATTTAAAATTTTAATCTAAACCTATTTATAAAATAAATTGTATCTATTTATTTCTATTAAGATTCGGCCACGGTCGTTTTCACTCGTCACCCTTTGGGTGTAAGGGGCCCCACCGAGGTCTCCGGGGCCCAATAGACCTCACCAGCTAACGGACGAGGCAATGACACAGCCTTTACGCGGTTGGGATATCAAACACCAGTCACAACAAAGCCAAATGATAGCTGCACCTACCTAAATAAAGGTGTACCAGCCTCCACATTCAGGTAGCGTTTAAAAGCAACTTGGAATTACACTAAAATGAACAGAGACAGGTGATGCCTTCCAATTGATAAATAGAAGATTACTACTTTTTTTTTATATTTGTAATATTAATAAAGTATAATTAAATTAAATATTAATAAAATATTAGTCAACCTTTGAAAATGCCGTAAGGTGAAACTGGTCAGGTTAAAAAGTAAATTTTGTGGATAAGTACAAGGGTTTTTATTCAAAATGTGTACCAAGTTCCACCAAGTGCCACCTATTAACAGTTTTACTACTATTTTTGCTACATGAAGATTAAATTCAAGCCGACTTAATCATATCAGGCTTTAAAAAAAATTAGAATGAAAGAAATTATTAAATTTAAAATAAAATAAATATCCATCACGCCTTATCCCCGAAGGGGTGGCAGAGGCATATTATATGCCCACTTTTCACCGTGTGGATTCCTGTCCCACGTAATAGGTGGTGAGCCCATTGCCGTGTTGAAATAGACAGACGCAGGTTGTGGCTACCTGCTGTTGAAATTTTTAAGCCGCCCATTTTGCCTTCAACCAGGCTTAACGACTGCCATTTTACTGGCAACCGGGACCAACGGCTTTACGTGCCTTCCGAAGCACGGAAACGCTCGCAAATGTAAATGCCACAAAGTGGTCACCCATCCGAGTACCAGCCACAGTGAAAGTTGCGTAACTCAGTGATCGTTTTACAGAACACTGAGACCGCGGAACCACGAGCGCTTCAATTATTAAATTTGAAATAGAAAATAGAGAAATGGAATGTGCTTGTTGAAATTATATTTAAGGCAGAATATTTATGGCAGGGAATGATAAGGAAAATTTAATATAAAGTATATAAGACAAGAACAATAGGATTTCTGAAAACCGGCAGCGTTCTCCGAGCGATGGTCGGCCGCACTATTTTCTGTTCTCGTTGAAAATCAGAAACGATCCTGTGGACAAACATAAGACAGTAAAACATTCGTATTAATTTTTGTGAAGATGTCAAATTTATAAGCAGTGCCTTAGTTTAAACCGTCTTTAAGGTCACTGGCAGTCTTGAACCGTTGGAGATGCGCAGAACGGTCTCCAGCTTAGATGCGTTTTACCGCATCTACCACGGTTTCTGAAGAACTCTTCCACTTGAACCCTCCCTCTCCTTTCCGTTCCCGTACAACACGGGCGGGGCAGAGATGTCATCCTCACACTGGGGATACAATTGTGCCCAGAACCGAAAGACTCCGCAGGTATTTCTTATGTCGCACCATAAAAGCATGGAACTCTCTGCCAGCGCACGTGTTTCCCTCCTCTAACAATCCTGGGTCCTTTAAGAGAAGCGTAAAAAGGCATATTTCTGGGCCGTCAACCTAAGGGTCGCTATCGGGGTCCTACCGGCTAGGATAGCGGCCCTTAGTGACGGATCGTCGTCTCTGCTTTCCATCAGGCCGTTGGCGCCATTTTGATGTGTCAAACATACATAATATTAAAAAAAGCCATACTTCAATCATCATCACCCGAGCGTCTCGCGACGCCCGGGGTCCGGTTTCCTACATTTTTAAACCATACTTCTATACTAATATATAAAACTAAAGAGTTTGTTTGTTTGGTTGAACGCGTAAATCTCAGGAACTACTGGTAGGATTTGAAAAAATCTTTTTGTGTTGGATAGCCTATTCATCGAGAACAGCTATATATCATCACTCTACTACGTCACCTAGTATATTATACATTAGGTAGCATGGATGCCGTAAATCGGACAATGTGTAATGTCAACGACCGACACGTTTAACTGTTGTTATTTTGTTAGTATTCGTGCCGTATGAATGAAAATTAAGGTCATGGTATTTTAAAATGACTTTCAAATGTATATCACAAACAAACAAACAAGCATACGGCACACCTGATGGAGAGAGTCACCGTAGCCTATGGAGGTTAGCAACACCAGAGGCGCGGCACTCGCGCTGCCGACCCTTTATAAACCTTCTAAGACCCCTTTTCAAGAACCCCATACTGTAGACGTTTTAAAAAGTGGAAGCAGGGGTCCACGGGTCTGCTATTGCAATTGTGTCGAAATTGTCGCTCAATGGTAAGTCACCAGTACAATTTTGTCAATTTTTCGTAGTCTTCTATTACAATCGTTCTCCAATCTTCTTAATTAAAACTTCTATCGGCCAATGAGTTCTACTAACACGTACCGCGCCAATGGCCGCCAGTGAGTGACATTTTTGATAGTCTACTAACATTTTGACAGCTACAGACAGCGATACTGGTTTTATTCTACGGCTTGTCAATAGTAGACTCGGCCCCCAGTTCTTATGCTGCGCCATTTAGTCCGGAACAATTGCTAAACATATTTTTTTTAATGGGACTAATCCCACCCACATTCCCATTACTGTGACTCCTGTAAACCAGGATCTACAGCAATGACCAAAACAACAGAAAAGTTACACCGAGCTCGATCTCGGTGAAGTCCCAGGAGAAGTTACCATGTCTTGGAACCCACAAACATACATATATCTAAACATCCATACATATTGCTGAAGAGTTTGTTTGTTTGATGGTTTGTTTGGTTGTACGCGCTAATCTCAGTACCTACTGGTCGGAATTGAAAAATTATTTTTGTGTTGGATAGCCCATTTATCGAGGAAGGCTATATATCATCACGCTAGTAACCTGGAGAGCGGAGCAGAACCACAAATGTCAACAAATGTAATCAACCATTTAATAGGAGCGACGGGGGTTAAAAAATGTCACGGGCGTAGCCGCGGGGGTCAGCTACTATATACAAGCTGACCCCCGCGGGTTAAACAAAGGGGTAAGAAATAATTAAAAAGAAGTATGTATCAGTAAGCATATGCGAAACCGTAGGGCACAGCTAGTAAAACAGTATTTTTTGTACTTATCAGTCGGTAATTCGCGTCATTATAATAGGGCACATTTGACAAGTGTCAGTTTTTGCTTCATAGTGAGATGACATGATTAAATATATCGATTAATGTGAACGAACCGATGCGGATTTCAAACATATACTTATGAATCGAATCAGTTATCTTGAAAAAGTAAGCTATATATCATACTAGTTAACGCCCGCGGCTTCGCCCGCGTAGAGACGTTTTCCGTTCCCGTTTCCCACAGGAACTTGTTCCCTATGTCCGTCTCCTGGCTCTAAGCTACCTCTCCACCAATTTTCAGCCAAATTGGTTCAGTGGTTTAGGCGTGAAAGCGTAACAGACAGACAGACAGAGTTACTTCCGCATTTATAATATTAGTAGGGAAGTAGGGATTTTAAGTGAGCAGGAAAAATGTGTTGAAGGGGCAATGTTGCAAGCACATTAGACCTTAACATGTTAATAAACCAAATACCGAAATAAAATCAGCAAACATACAAACACACATATTGTCACGCCTCTATCCCCAAAGGGGTGGGCAGAGGCATACTATACGCCCACATTTCACCGTATGCATTTTGTCCCACATAACACGTAAAAACTCCTGAATGGATTTTAAAAAAACTTTACAATATTATAGCTTATACATCAGAATAACACATAAACTACTTTTAATCTTACGAACAAGGTCTTGTGGAAAACGAGAACGGGAAAACTTCGCTACGCGGGCGAATCTGCGGGCGTCAACTAGTACTACATAAGAATGACGAAAAAGGAGTAAGTATGATTAAAACAAAACTTTAAAAGTGGTGGCCTATTTCAAATAATTCTCATTACATTTGATTCTGCTTAAATCCTTTCGATTTTCTTGGTAACCTCTCAAGCGTTTAAAGAAGGGTCCACTGCCGCAACGTTGTAACGACGTTCAGTTCTTTGGAACATTAATTGTTTATTTTCTTTACAATGGTTTAGTAGTGTAAGTAGATAGTAAAATAGCCTTCTTTGGGCATTTAGACAATAAAATATGTATGATATAATGAGTGAGGAACGATTGACGAAGAATATATATTGTTCAAAAGTAGAGGGTAGAAGGAGTCAGGGTAGGCCGAGACTTACATATGAAGACCACGTGAGCAGATTGCTCAAAAACGGAAAGGTCAAAAGTACTCGGATACCCAGACGTGCGTGTATGAAGCGATTGATGAATCTCGAAGAAGCGAAAGAAGTATGCATGGATCGCGAAGCCTGGCGATCTGTCCTCTCTGACTACCCCGTCAGGGATAAAGCGTGAAGATAGTTAGTTAGTTTTTTAGTTAAAATATGTATGTGTGTAACTGAGAAAAGTTCAGCAATTGTGTAGTTCTGTAATTAAATAATATTTTATACCGGTCGCTACAAGGATACATTGGGGATTTATGATGAAGTGTCAAATGTGGCTTCTTAAAATGACTCAACTATAACAAATGATTTACGTACCAAATATAAAGTCCGTCCCATCTTGACGGCAGCTAGCTTCACGCGTTGTTCTTCCTGTTAAACTCTTCGGTATCGTCCGGCACGTTCCACCGGGGGTTCCAGTACCCCGGGGGCGTCCTGGGCCGCTCGGGGTTGGTGACCCCCCGGTGGTGCGAGCACTCGTTGATCTTTTTCCTCATCATTTCGGGATCATCTTTGTGTAGCTCGCTGAAGAACTGGCAAATAATAAATATTGTGGGTCATTTTTTGCAGTGTCATTTTTTTATCGACATTGAGAGATTTTTTTTTTCATTCATTCTCATTATATCTTCACGCTGTATCCCTGACGGGGTAGTCAGAGAGGATAGATCGCCAGGCTTCGCGATCCATGCATACTTCTTTCGCTTCTTCGAGATTCATCAATCGCTTCATACACGCACGTCTGGGTATCCGAGTACTTTTGACCTTTCCGTTTTTGTGCAATCTGCTCACGTTGTCTTCATATGTAAGTCTCGGCCTACCCTGACTTCTTCTGCCCTCTACTTTCGCACAATATATATTCTTCGTCAATGGTTCCTCACTCATTCGTTGGACGTGTCCAAACCAACGGAGCACGCCCTTTTCCAGCTTAACGCTGACACTTTCATTCAAACCTGCCATATTGCGTATCACTTCGTTACGTATTCGGTCGGCCAAAGTAAAGCCGCAGAATTTTCGAAGTGATCGCATCTCCACAGCATTCAATTTACTTTCATGCATCTGCTGACATACCCAGGTTTCGCTACCATAAAGCAAAGTTGGCACTAGCACTGCGTTATGAATCGCCAGTCGTGCTTCTTTTACGATGCTTTGTCGCTTTACTAATTGGGACAAAGCACCGTTTATAAAAAAAATACGAATTTAGACTTTTTGACTTACTTAAGTAAGTCAAAAAGTCTAAGTTCGTAAAAAAAACGTCACGTTTTTCGGTTACACGCTATGTTGTTTTGAAGTGAAACTTCTTTATCGTAAGTGAAACTTCTTTATCGAAGTATGAGAGAAATTTTATAGCTGTGTTCTCTGGTACACACACATATTTTTTATTTTTACACAGCGCCATCTAGCCCATAAGCGTGTGCTATGGGATCTAGACAACTGATAAACATACTTATTGCCTTTGTAAATAAATATTTTACATAGGAAACACCTAATTTGCAAAACAAATTTTGTGGACCACACCAATTTTATTTCGACCTGGAAATCCAAAACCCAGAACTTCAGCGCGGAAGTCGCTTACACTACCACTGCGCCACCGAGGCAGTCAATACGTAAATAAAATAAAAGGCTACAAGGCTTTTAAGGAAATAGCGAAAAGGTTAGTCGACATCACAGGATACCGAAGAGCTGGCAGCTACCTCGGACAAAGAATTAGTCTAGCTATTCAAAGGGGGAACGCTGCCAGTATCTTCGGAATCTTGCCTAAGGGACCTCTTTTAATAATAATAATTTAATTATTTTTACGGTTATATTTAATGTTAATATTAAGTTATGTTAACTTAAATAATAACTTAAAATACATTTATATTTATATAAACACTCAGATAAAAGTTTAAAAATAAAAAAATTAGTTATCACTACAGATTATAAAACAAAGTCCTTATTCGCTGTCTGTCCCTATGTATGCTTAGATCTTTAAAACTACGCAACGAATTTCGATGCAGTTTTTTTAATAGATAGAGTGATTAATAGGGAATATTTTTATGTATAATTTGTTAAGTTTTTGTATACATTAACTTCATTATAACGATATATGTTGGGGGTGTCGGAAAAAATAAGCCGTCTTGGAACCTTTAACGAAAACGCTGCCTAAACCCTTTGAGATATTACAAAATAATGTGGAATTGTGTATCTAACGTAACATACTATATCCATTTTAATACTTGAAAAAACTATGAATTATAAAGCGGTAATATGAGGGCTATTTACACAAATATGCAGCCTTATCATTTTTACTACGTTAGTTGGCTTTAGCATTTCATGAAGATTATTTTGTCCCTTTACACCTTGCAAATTAAATGAATATCTTAGGAGATATGGCAAAATCAAAAAAATGCGCAAATAAATTAATTTCGTGTAACCATAATTCGCCGGGCCGTGCGGGCGTAGGTACTTTAGAGCGGAGAAGTAATCAACTAATTTGGAAAGTGTTCATTACAGAGTACATTATTGTGAAATTACTAAACAAATAAATAAATTAATAAATAAATATCCATCACGCCTTATCCCCGAAGGGGTGGCAGAGGCATATTATATGCCCACTTTTCACCGTGTGGATTCCTGTCCCACGTAATAGGTGGTGAGCCCATTGCCGTGTTGAAAGAGACAGACGCAAGTTGTGGCTACCTGCTGTTGAAGTTTTCAAGCCGCCCATGGCGCCAGGCTTAACGACTGCCATTTTACTGGCAACCGAATGATGATAATGATAATGAAATTACTAAACAACAGGATTAAATGGGTGCCCGTGCCGTTCAAAGTATGTTACGGGCGAAGCCGGGCGGGTCATCTATCCCCCAGTAAGTCTCAATGGAGCGAAGAGTTTGCCATTTTCTGAGATCTTTTGTCGAAGTCTATTTTCCTATAGGTGATAATTTCTCCATAGTATGTCAGGACAGAGCGAAAAACCGAATCGGGGATCAAAGGAGCTATGCTCTCTTCGTTCGATTCGCTCCAATAATTCAATGTTAATATAGCATATTATATGTTACATACATAAATATTGTCACGCTTTTATCCCCGAAGGGGTAGGCAAAGGCCCACATTCCACCAAATATGCATTTTGTCTTTATTCTATGTTAGTATTATAAAATCAAATCACATACATTAATACATTCCCGGCACGCCCAGCCGGGCAGCAACCTTTTTTCTGCTCTCGTTCTAGGAGTCGGGTCCTCATCGTTAAAAACCGGGGCAGCTATTTTTCTATAAAAAATATCATAATATATGCATAAAAACATAGATATAGTCACGCCTTTATCCCCGAAGGCGTGGGCAGAGGCAAACTGTACGTCCACATTCCACCGTAGGCATTTTTGTCACACGTAACAGGTGGTGCGGCCATTGCCGTGTTGAAATGGACAGGAGTACGCTGTGGCGGCTTGTTGAAATTAATCAAACCGCCCATAAGGCCTTCAACTTGACTTAACGACTACCATTTTACTGGCAACCTGGACCAACCGCTATAGGGCCTTCCGAAGCACGGAAATGCTCACAATTATAAATACCACAACGTGGTCCCCCATCCAACCAGACCAGTTATAGCTATATTTGACTGCCTCTGTGGCGCGGTGGGAGTGTATCCGACTGCTACGCAAGGGGTCGTGGGTTCGACTCCCACCCAGGATAAAATTTTGTGTGATGAGCACGATGGTTTATTCTGTGTCTGGGTGTTATTTATCTATAATTTGTATGTATTTAGAAATTTATAAGTATGTTTATCAGTTATCTGGGTACCATAGTACAAGCTCTGCTTAGTTTGGAATCAGATTGCGTTGTGTGAGTTGTCCCAACGATATTTATATATTTATAGCGATGTTGTTAAACGTAGTGATAGTTTTTAGAACACTGAGTTAGCTGGGCCACGAGCGATTCATCCCCGAACGATCGTAAGACAGAGCGTAAGGGGCCCCACCAATATCTCCGGGGCCCAAGCAACCTCACCTGCTGATAAACAGACGACACAACACAATCGTTTTTACAGTGTTCAGTCAGTGTCTTATCTTCTGTTTAATTTTTTCACGTAAGACGCCATCTAGAAGGATGGGTCAAAGGTGCAATTCTATAAAAAACTACGCAAAATTACACTAAGCAAAATTGCTAAATACAATCAAGTCCGATTTTATAAACAGAGACGTTGTTAGAATAATAACTTTCGTGAGCGATGTTCTTTATTACTAAATAAACGGCTTTACTCACGTGTAAATTTAGGGATAGCCCGACTAGTAAGTTTCAGTACCAGCGCAGCTTCCGACGTAGCTTGACGCTCCTCTTGAAGAAGGACCTCCGTTAGGTCCGAAACTAGTCGGGCTATCCCGAAATTTACACCTGAGTAAAGCCGTTTATTTAGTAATAAAGAGACGTTGTTATTTGTGTTCGCCCATCCTGGGCAGGCAAAGAAAACTAAGTCCATACAGCCTTGTCTTTAGTATATTTTCTTAATTCTTAAGTTTTATTCATGTCCAGTCGATGTCAAGTCTTGTCCTGGGTCCTTGCCCCAATAAGGCAGTGGAGCCCTTATTGCAGCTTTCCATGAAAATTTGGCACTAATACAAACAACACCGCTGTTCATTGCAACATGTTCACGCGTTTGGTTATTTTGTTCAGTTTGCGATTTAGTCATCAAGAGTAATTCATATAGTTTTCGTTCGATTTTTAAGAATAGTTCATGTTCCAAATTTAAATTACATTTCTGCCTGCTAGGAACTCTCTTGGAGAAAAGAGCTACTTTCCTCCCGCTTATAGAGGAACAGAACGACTATTTTTTGAATAGAAGGGATGAAACCAGAATTTTCGGAACCAGAATCGAACCTGAGGCTTGTCATGGTCTTCATTCAGTATTTGGGACATCGTTCCCGGCAATAACCATCAGACGGGGTATTTTGAGGTCCTAAGTCCATGAATTGAGTTACTAGCACCACAGAGAAAGTCATATATTTTATACCTACAAAAGAGTTTACAATTATTCCTAGAGAAATTATTTACACTAGCGGACCCCCCGTGGTTTCACTGCTCAGTGAAAAACTCTTGATAATATCAGTTATCTGTCAGTGTTAAAATCGGTCCATCTGTTTTGGAGATTAACCGAAACAAACAGAAAGACTGATATAAATAAGATTTTCTTATGTAAGCACTTTAAATACTTTCATTTGTATTTGGTGAAAAGCTTTTAATTTGTAATTAAAAATAGACACTTCATTTTTTTTATCTGTATAGACTAGTATAGACTGAAGCCGAATACTGAAGCGCTCGTGGCCCCGCGGACTCAGTGTTCTGTAAACGATCACTGAGTTAAGCAACTTTCAATGTGGCTGTTCCTCGGATGGGTGACCACTTTGTGGCATTTACATTTGCGAGCGTTTCCGTGCTTCGGAAGGCACGTTAAGCCGTTGGTCCCGGTTGCCAGTAACATGGCAGTCGTTAAGCCCAGTTGAAGGCCTAATGAGCAGCTTGAAAATTTTCAACAGCAGGTCGCCACAACCTGCGCCTGTCCATTTCAACACGGCAACGAGCTCGCCACCTGTTGCGTAGGACAAAAGTGCCTACGGTGAAATGTGGGTGTATAGTATACCTCTGCCTACCCCTTCGGGGATAAAGGTGTGACAATATGTATGTATGTATAGACTAGTAGTAAAAGTTACCTTTTCACGCTGTCCACAGGCAATCTGTTAATTTTCCCGTCACGTTGCAACACTGAGACGCTGGCCTGAAGCTCATCGTCGTCCGGTAGGTTGGCGACGTTTATATTTTCACGCAGAGGCTCTTTCTCGGGACTGAAACGACACAACTACGTTGAACACCATAAAGTCGGTCAGGGTACGAGTGACCGCGTACCATTAGGTATACCGTATGCTTGTCAGCCACCGCAGTGGAACAAAATAATTCAATCCGGCCCGGAAGAGAGACAGAGAGTCAGGGTAAAAATGAGCTGTCTCTTTTTTACCCTGGCTCTCTATGTATATGTATAGATGTATATGTATAGATGTATATGTATAGTATAGAATGTAGTTACTATACTGTTATAGTAACTACATTATTGTAGCGCTTTGCACAACTTACTGATGTGAATTAGCCTTAAGTTTGCATGTATGTATAAGCCTTAACCTTACCGCTAAAGAGAATAGTTTGACAGTTCTTAACAGACACAATCTTTTCCCGCTGCTAAGTTAAGACTCATACTCCTATATCTCAGATATTATTTTACTTAATGTGAATATTACGTGTCTATATAAAGCGAAATTATCACCTGACAGCCGAACCTTTAATTGTCTCCCGTACAATACCTGGCGTGGTACGACGAGCCTCAAAAGGCATTGAGGTTGCATTGGAGCCCTAACCAACAGCGCCAAACTATACGGACAATATTATCGGGACCGTAAGAGAGACAGGTAGATAGGGTAGAAAAAGAGACAGTAACAAACCTATATTCACTCACCTTCGACGTTTTATTATTATGAATACTACCCGGACAATACACTCGAACCAGAAGAGATCGGCAGAGAGACATGGAGAGTTTGGGTAGAAAAAGAGACGGTTAAATAAGTAATGCACTCATCAAAGTAATTTTATTTTGTTATGAATACCATCCGGATCGGAAGAGAGACAGGAAGTTAGGGTAGAAAGAGAGACAATAAAATTAAAATATTCACTCACGAAAGCAATTTTCTATATTTCTATACTATTCGGGCCGGAAGAGATTGGAAGAGAGACAAAGGAAAAAGAGCCAGAAAAATAACTAGATACATTCACTCACCTAAGTAATTTTCTTTTGTTATGAATACTATCCGGATCGGAAGAGAGACAGGGAGTTAGGGTAGAAAGAGAGACAATAAAATAATAATATTCACTCACGAAAGCAATTTTCTATATTTCTATACTATTCGGGCCGGAAGAGATTGGAAGAGAGACAAAGGAAAAAGAGACAGAAAAATAACTAGATACATTCACTCACCTAAGTAATTTTCTTTTGTTATGAATACTATCTAACTCGTTGACATGTCGCAATAGTGACACGCTTGCCTGAGTGTCACAAACCGTAGCCTCAGTGTGGTCCTGCTTAGCCGGGGATCTCTTCATAAAGTTGTTGGGTAATCTGGAATGGGACAATTATATTTATTTGGAAAAACTAGGTGTTTTAGGCATATTAAGTGGAATATTTTAATAATAACGAACATGGTAAAATTTGAAATTTGAGCGGTGTAACGCAACGCAACGAAGAGATACGCTATATGGCAGGTTTGAATGACAGTGTCAGCGTTAAGCTGGAAAAGGGCGTGCTCCGTTGGTTTGGACACGTCCAACGAATTAGTGAGGAACGATTGACAAAGAATATATATTGTGCGAAAGTAGAGGGTAGAAGAGTCAGGGTAGGCCGAGACCTACATATGAAGACAACGTGAGCAGATTGCTCAAAAACGGAAAAGTCAAAAGTACTCGGATACCCAGACGTGTGTGTATGAAGCGATTGAATAATCTTGAAGAAGCGAAAGAAGTATGCATGGCTCGCGAAGTCTGGCGATCTGTCCTCTCTGGCTACCCCGTCAGGGATACATCGTGAAGATAGTTTAGTTTAGTTTTTTTTGGTTAGGTAGTAGAAGGGACGGAAATGGGGATTGGGCAAGCATGTGGATACAAAAACCTCTAGACCTCGTCAATTTTGTCCTGTCCAAATAAAAGTTACCTGTTAGGATGCAAAATATTTATCGAATCATCTTGAGTGTACGTCACACTGTGATTTTTTATCTCATTCACACATTTCTCGGTGTCCTTGTCATTTCTTTCACATTTTATTGATGTTGCCTTATTTTCAATATCTTGATCGATTTTTAATACCTTGCTAGCTCTTTCCATTTTAGTTTTTAAGCTCAAATTTTGTTTCTTACATTTTAATGGAGATTTAAATCTGAAAGTTTTAATTCAGTTTATGATAAAACAATTTTATTAATAAAGATATTTAAATAATTACATGGTTATTAACAAATTAAAATTTAACATATTTACAGAAAACAATACAAAAAAAAGGGGGCGGGTGGTGGGAATTATTACAAGACTGACAATGATGCCCCGACTAGGTGTCGAAGAATTCGTCCCCATCAAAATCAACCGGTAAGGTTCCCATAAGGCTGACCGCATTGCCACGTTGTATGGCAATGCTTATTCTCTGAGCGAGAAAGAGGCCAACCCTATGGTCACGAGAAGAATCGACCAGTCGCTTTGCGATATCACTATACAGTGAACGAGCACTTGGGCCCCACGAGCCCAGTGTCTCGACCCCAAACGGCTCAAAAATATAATTACCTATTAAATTATTATATTTGCGCCGCTTGAGAGTCTCGGCCGATGCAGCAGCAGCACAAGCGCAACTCGCCGTGCTAAGAAGATGAGAAGGAGCCAGGGTGTCAACACAAGTTGCATCCCAAACTAAAGGCTTTCCCATCTTCCATGGCACCAATGACATACCGTCCGGCCTCTTGCCATCGTCACGCGCCAAACCATTAGGTTCTAGAACGGCTGGAACACCGGCGGTGACAAGAGCCCAACGGATAATGTCATTAAGGTATGCATGACGTGACCTGCGACCTGCACTCCTGCTGCATGAGAGACCGTGATGCCCAAGGCTGTCGACTACTTTACCACATTGACAGCAATGCGGAGAAACGAGATTCAGATTATTGATATACAAATAATATCTCTCAAATCTTGCCATATTTACCTAAAAAATCTAACAAAAACTGCACTCGAATCCCAGAGTCCGCATTATTGAGTTTTTTAAAGTGCCGTAGTAAAAAATGAAAACTTTTAGTTTAAGCCAAATTACTCCTTACTCCTTGTGTTGTCTAGTTCAAAAACCCTTAGTACTAGAAAGCTGTAAGTTGGCATGGAAATTAAGTAAAATATTGATTTTCGGAATATTTACCATGTACAGTTTCACACGCGAGCATCCGATATTTTGGCACTGTTGCAAGCGCCATGATCACGGAGAAGAAAGTGTACATGGTAAATATCCCGAAAATCAATATTTTACTTATGTGAATGACCATGATAGTTTAAATTCTATGGCATGGCTATTGTATAAGCTACGCCGACATAGTGGCGAAATAAAATTGTGGATATTTTTTTTAAATTGTGTATGAAAAGTACTTAAATTCAAAATACGTCGTTTTGTTACTCTATAAGCGGGAGCAAAGTAGCGCTTTTTTCCAAGAGACTTTTTAGCGAACAGAAATGAGATTTGAATTTGGAACATAATTGTTCATAGACATTAAACAAAAACTGTATGAATTACTATGACTGTTTACCTACTCCGTATCGGAGCACTCCCTAAAACGCGCGATTTTGATGTTTCGTCCGAGTCAATGAATATTAACTTGTTCTTTTTAACAATATGTCGTGAAAAGAAGTAGTGCGTCTTGATATTAGTTCAATTTATTATCACTTAATTAAAGATAGTTTAAGCCTTGAAAATTTTCAACAGCAGGTCGCCACAGCCTGCGCCTGTCCATTTCAACACGGCAATGGGCTCACCACCTGTTACGTGGGACAAAAATGCATACGGTGAAACAGTGGGCGTATAGTATGCCTCTGTCTACCCCTTCGGGGATAAAGGCGTGACAATATGTTTGTATGTATGTATGTAATCAAAGATTTAGAAAAAAGGAAACGTCGACAGTGGTAGGATAAGATCTCTACAACCGTCAACGTCTCCTCTATGTCTTTTTTTAAATTTAGTGGCACACTTTTTACACAGCGCCATCTAGCTCAAACTAAGCTACAAGCTTGTACTATGAGATCTAGACAACTGATATGTATACTTATATATTTCTAAATACATACATATTATACATAGCAAACATCCAAACTCCGAAAACAACATTTGTGGCACACACAAATATTTGTTCCGACCCGGCAATCGAACCTGGGATCTCATGCGCGGCAGTCGCATACACTACCACCGCGTCACCGAGGCAGTCAAATAAAATCAGTAATAAATATTCTTTAAGTTAGTGTGTCCAAAGGTATTAAGTTTAAGTTAAGGATTAACCCTTCCGAGTGTTCATTTTTATTACATTCGGAGTGAACGTACGCTTAGATTGTGGAATGAACTCCCTGCCTGGATTTTCCTACAGTATGGGTTTCTTTAAAAGGGGTCTTACAAGGTTTTTAAAGGTTTTCAGCGCGAGTGCTTCACCTCTGGTGTTGCAAACGTCCATAGGCTACGGTGACCACTCTCCATCAGGTGGGTCGTACGCTTGTCTGCCACCTCAGTGGTATAAAATAAACAAAAAAAAGTGAAAGGAGCCGAATGTCAATATCCAACATCTAACACTGTCTGATATCACCTTTATACTAATACTAGGGGCCCGTCCCGGCTTCGCACGGGTGGACATTTATTTTTTAAACATTTTGGCAATTAAAAAAGCCTATATTAATCAGTGATAATGTAGCATTCAAACAGTAAAAGAACTTTTAAATTCCATTCAGTACTTTTTTAAACCAATTCGTTACAAATAAGTATATTTGTAAGGAATTGGAAACATTCAAATCTTTCCTCTTTATAATATTAGTATAGATAGAATAACCCAAATAATCCCAATACAACATATACTCACGCTGTAAAATCGGTCGGTCCACTTGTAGGTGACGGTAGAATTGTGTCGTCGTTTTCTATAGGTTCTTTCTTTATAAGTGGCTAAAAAATAAAATTAACAAATAATTCACTGATTTAAAACAATTTCGATCAAAATTTATCAAATTTGATGTAAAGAGAGCTGAAACCCGGGATTAGTTGCTATGTTTATACATGGGGTAGGCAGAGGCATACTATAGGCCCACATTTCACCGCATGCATTTTTGTCCCACGTAACAGATGGTGAACCCATTGCCGTGTTGAAATGGACAGTTAACGACTGCCATTTTACAGGTAACCGAGACCAACGGCTTAACGTTCCTTCCGAAGCACGGAAACGCGCAAATGTAAATTCCACACAGTGGTCACCCATCCAAGGACCAGCTATAGCGAATGTTGCTTAACGCAGTGATCATTTATAGAACACTGAGTCAGCGGGGCCACGAGCGCTTCACGAAGTTAGTTCCAATTGGAAATGGGTAACTAAAATTTCAACTTTAAATAAATACATACCATCTCAGCCTTAATGGCCCTACTGCCACCGTTGAATTCAGGCGAGTCAGTGATATCAATAACGTAGCTTGGCTTGACGTTCATGAAAGGTAGTCTTCCCTGCCTTAAAGTTCTATTCTTTTTGCTTTGAGAAAGCGTTGAATCCGTTTTTCTGGTTTTTATATCTGGTGTAGACCTGAAAGGCAAGATGTATGTAATCGAATAATGTCCAAAAATATTTTAATATTCTAAAACAGTAAATTTTTGCATACCCGAGTCAAAAGCCTTGTCAAAAAATTAGAAAATTTAAAACAAAAAAAAGTATTTTCACAATTAGTCCAGGGAAAGTATATACACAAAAAAAAAATTAACACAATTTTATTTATCTATTCTGTTGGATTTGATAAATCTTTGCATTTTATGTAAAGCGTTACACAAGTTGCAATAATAAACTCAAGGTCGCTGAAGACTGCTGCATGATGAATGTATGTCCGCCGAAACAAAAATGGAAGAGTACAATAGAAATGTAGCTAGGGATAGGGCGCCGCCGCAAAACGGCGCGCAGGAGCCCCGCTCGGATCCTGTGGCAAGTGGGCTAGGGCTGCCGTGTGTCGGGCCAGCACGGTAAAAGAAGTTAGCCCCAACACGGGTTCGCATCGTGGAACATTGGCACGCTGACTCGGCGTGCGGTAGAGTTGGCCAAAGTACTCTCCAGGCGGAGGGTGGACGTGGCGTTCCTGCAGCAGACTCGGTGGAAGGGCAACAGAGCCCGGCCTATGCAGAAAGGCTACAAGCTGTATTACACGGGTGCGCCTGGTGGGGAGAACGGGTTGACCGTGGTGCTCTCCGAGGGGCTGCAGAGCGGCATCTTGGAGGTAAAACGCTGTAGCGACCGCCTTATGACCGTGAAGGTGCTTATTGATGGGATTATTACCCACCTGATAAGTGCCTACGCGCCACAGGCCGGTTGTAGCGACGCCGATAAGATGTCGTTTTGGAGCCAACTCGAGGGAGTGCTTCGGACCATTCCGTTGTCACAGGGAATCGTTTTGGGCGGCGACCTAAACGGTCATGTGGGTGAGGGGTGTGAGGAGTTTGAGCGTGTTCACGGTGGTTTTGGATACGGCACCCGCAACGCTGAAGGAGAAACTATTCTCAGAACGTGTGCGGCTGCCGATTTGGTCATTGTGAACACGTATTTCAAAAATAAATCCGAACATCTCATCACCTACAAGAGCGGGAGGCGCGCGACTCAGATCGATTTTCTACTCACTAGGCGACACAGCATCGGCAAGGTGGCCAACTGCAAGGTCATACCCGGAGAGAGTCTTACTGCACAACACCGTCTCCTTGCCATGGACCTCTGCGCCGCATCAGATGGTGGTTGCTTTTTAAAACTAGGTCCCAGGAGTTCGTCTCAGCTGTCGGTGACAAGTGCATTGACACTGAAGGCGAACCGGTTTAAGATTACTGGGACAGAATTCAGGCGGCCATCCTTGGAGCGGCGAAAGTGGGTGCTCGGTGAGTCTAAGGGTGGACGCAAATGTGACAAAGAAACCTGGTGGTGGAACGAACGAGAAGAAAGCCCTCTTTAAAAAGTGGCAAGCGTCAGGATCTCACAGGCACTCGCAGTCATACAGGGCTGCGAAGCGCGCCACTAAGAGAGCTGTAGCCACGGCCAGACGTGACCACTTACAACCTTTATATGAGAAGTTGGAATCGTCTGAGGGGCATAAGCTTATCCATAAGATGGCGCGCTCCAGGATATCTCCAAGTGCCGCTGTGTAAAAGATCCTGAGGGCACCCTGCTATGCGAAGACCTTGCGGTGAAGGAGAGATGGGGCTCGTACTTCCACGAGCTGCAGAATGAGCAGCATAAAGAGGTGCAGCCTCCGGACCTCCCTCCGAATCAGGGACTAGTGCCACCGATAAGGCATGATGAATCGGAAAGCTGTCGGAGCCGATGGAGTCCCCCATCGAAGTCTGGAGGGAAGGGTCCTCGCAGTGTGGGCATCTTAGTAAACCTCTTCAACCGCGTTCTCCTCGGCGGGCAAATGAGGGCGGAGTATTATTACTCCAGTCTTCAAAGGTAAGGGGTCAGTGCAGGAGTGCGGGAGCTACCGTGATATAAAGGTTATGTCCCACACCATGAAGATCTTCGAGAGGATTATAGACTCCTGGATCCGGCAGGAGTGTACTCTCTCTGAGTGTCAATATGGGTTTCGCCCTGGTCATGGCACCACGGACCCTGTTTTTGCCCTGAGGGTAGTCGCCGAGAAATACAGGACGAAGAACACTGCACTGTATGTTCCTAGACATGCAGAAGGCCTTCGACTGTGTTCCTCGAGCGATGATCTGGTGGGCACTGCGGTCCAAAAGGGCTCCAGAGGTCTATATTGACACTATCCGGGATATGTACCGCGACTCCGATTCCATAGTTCAGACTGCTGTTGGCGACACGAAACCCTTCCCCATCACGGTCGTGGTACACCAGGGTTCGGTCCTCAGTCCGCTTCTGTTCAGTGTGATATTAGACGAATTGTCGGACAGCATCAGGAACTCGCATGAGCAGCCTGCATGGTTGCTCATGTATGCTGACGATATTGCGCTGGTAGACGCGGACAGGGGCAGATTGGTGCGACGTGTGATGGCGTGGAAGGAGACGCTTGAGAACGGCGGTCTGAAACTAAATGTGGCGAAGACCGAGTACTTGGCACTAAACTCGACAGACCGCATTGGCGGTGATTTGATCGAGCGCACGGACCAGGTTAAATAACTGGGATCTGTATTTCACACGTCCAATGACATAGATTGCGATGTCAAGTCACGCATTTCTGCCGCGTGCGAGTGCGTAAGAGGGGAAGCCCCAAGAGGTGCTGGCTTGACGTCGTTAGGGATGACATACGTGCCAATGGTCTTACTACAGGGGATGCCGACGACCGTGCAAAGTGGAGGAGAAAATGTAGGAAAGCGGCCCCGGGCGTCGCGAGATGCAAATGGGACAGACGCTCGGATGATGATGATGCAAGCTTCAGAAGAAGAGCTGGCTTGACGTAGTAAGGGATAACATGCGTGCCAATAGTCTCACTATAGGGGATGCTTACGACCGTTCGAAGTGGAGGAGAAAATGTAGGAAAGCGGACCCCGGGAGTCGCGGGACGCAACTGGGAGAGACGCTCGAATGATGATGAGTGTTTGCATGCTTCAGAAGGCACGGTAAGCCGTTGGACCAGCTTCCAGTAACGTAACATGATTAATGCAGTAATCGTTTATAGAACACTGAGCTAGTGGGGCTACGCGCGCCTCAATGGAATGGCAGTCAATAAGGCTATTTAAAAAAAAATCAACATCAGGTTCAACTTATTACGTGGGACAAACCACAACTAATGAAATACAGGTGTGTAGTAGGTACCTATGTCTCGCTCTGCCCTTACACATATTAAACTAGCTGCCCCGGCGAATTCGCCCGTGACATATTTTGAACCCCCGTTGCATCCATTTGATCCCGTAGCTTTTACTTGTACAGAAATGTATGATTTTTTTTCCGATTTGTTGACATTTATGATTACTGCTCTGCTCTCCTGGGTAGTAGCGTGATGATATATAGCCTATAGCCTACCTCAATTAATAGACTATCAACTCAAAAAGATTTTTTCAATTCAGACCAGTAGTAGCTGAGATTAGCGCGTTCAACCAAACAAACAAACTCTTCAGCTTTATATATTAGTATAGATTATAGTCCAGCCTTCTAAAACACTATATTCCAAGTATTGTTGTTAATACTATGAACCCTACCAATAGATTCATATATCCATTCTTTTTCATCAATCACACTTTATCCTCGAAAGGATGGAGGCATATTATACGTCCACTTGCACCGTGTGTATTCCTATCCCACGTAATAGGTAGGTGAGCCCATTGCCGTATTGAAATAGACAGACGCAAGTTGTAGCTACCTGCTGTTAAGATTTTTCAAGCCACCCATAAGACCTTCAACTTGGCATAACGTCTGCCTTGTTACTGGCAACCGTGACCAACGACTTAACGTGCCTTCCGAAGCACGGAAACGCTTGCAAATGTAAATGCCACAAAGTAAAGTCGTCACCCATCCAAGGACCAGCCATGGCGAAAGTTACTTACGCAGTAATCGTTTACAGAACACTGAGTTAACGGGGCCACAAGCGCTTCAAACATCCATTTGGTGAAATAACAATGCATAATACGTGTCAACTCACCAGGATTTGGGACATTTTTTCTTTTCTCTATCCAACAATGACGTCACAGAACTTTTTATTTTCTTTGATGGAATTATGGGACTAGATCGTCCTGTGGGCGTACCCTCGATTTCTGACACAGACTCGTCTCTAAAAGACAAATCCTCAGCTGAAGAATGTAATTCCTTTTTTGGTGTCACAAGTTCTTCTTTAATTCCGGAGCTATCCTTGAATTTAAAGATTTCCTGGTAGGATAGAGTAGTAGCTTTACCAAAAATCAATTGAAATATTTCATTTAATATGAACAAATCCTTTGTTACACATAGTCTTGTTAAAGCGGATTCTGTAAATGAAAAGAGCAATCTGCTTACGTGGTCCTCATATGTAAGGCTCGGCCTACCTTGACTCCTTCTATTGGCTACTTTTGCACAATATATCTTCGTCAATTGTTCCATTCTAATTTCCGCTGACACTTTCATTTAAACTAGCCATATTGCGTATCACTTCGTTACGTATTCGGTCGGCCAACCGCACTATTTTCGAAGTAATCTCAATATCAAATATCAATCATATTAGCTATGTATATATCAGTGTTTATCTGGGTGTAAGGGGCCCCATTAAGATCTCTGGGGCCCAAGCGACCTCACCTGCTCGCGGTGCACCTGCTGGCTAACCGACGAGGCAACGACGCTCGCTGGCGCCATTACGGTGTTGGGATGTCACTAGACAATAGTCGCTCCCAACAATACAAAAAAGTAGAAACCATAGTAGAACCCAACAATAGAAAAATTAAAAGTCATACAATAGCTGGTCCTAGCAGCTATAAAAATTAAAAGTCATACAAAAGCTGGTCCTAGCAAATAAAAGTCGACCCCAGGCTCTAAATCCAGGTAGGGTTTCGAAAGAACTAGGAAAATACTTAAGATGAAGGAGGATATTAGTGTTTATCTACATTTAAGCTTTGTGTGTGTCATATTGTGTCTGAATTCAATCAGGTTAATCAGTTGCAGTTAAGCAGTTTGTGTATGTATTTAAAATTATTAATTATTTATCTATTCTAATATAATAAAAAGGAAAGATATTTTAATAAAGATGCTCAGAAAGTATTGAGCTGATTTGAAAGATTCTTTCATCATTAACGAATGAAATTTCTACTTTCATTTTAGTGAGTAACATAGGCTATATTGAATTTACAAAAGGTTTAGGGTTCCATACAAAACCTCGAATTAGAAAACGTAGAAGCGAAAAGCGTGGTAACGCGGGCGTAGCTGCGGGCATCAGCTAGTTACTAGATAAAAAGAAAAGTTGTAATAATAACTCACGCGCTGCCTGTAGAACTTTCTGTGAACCTTCTGCCCCACAGCAAGTTTGACTGTAAAGGAGAAAAGATCATAGAGGCTCAATGATAGCTAAGTCACAAAATAAAAACAAGGTGATAACAAAAGTGAAATATTTATTATTTATGTGTTTATTTAGGTACTATTTAAGCATTTGCCACTAGACCAAATGGCCAGTTCTTTTAAAGGTATAATATAAAAATATATATTTATTATTTATTTATTTATTTGTACATAGGAAAACATACAGCTTATTTAAACTAAAAATATGTTAAAAGTTAACTACTAAAAGCCATTTATATGTTTTTACAAATAGGTTTCCACAAACGCTTAGTTAGGTATACTACAACATAAACAGGACTGAGTCATTACCACAATATAGCAATTAGAGATGAATTTATATAAAACAAATTTAACAATATTTAGGAAAATACATGCATGCATGCATAGGCATTAAAATACGTATTGATATTCCGCAAATAAACGAATTTATATATTACCTTGCACATTTCTCTTTCAGTTCTGTATATTGGGCTTTTAAGTTATTATAACTGATTTGCAATTGCTCGAGATCAATTAAAACATCTGAAAATAAAAGGGAAAGGAGATACTTATACAGGGTGACTTTAAATAGGTGTAATTGTTTTAAGGGGGTAAGAGTACAGCCCATGGGATGTTCAAAAATGTGTGGAACACCTGGTCGAAATCTACTGGTTTCGGAAATACACGATACTTTAACTTTTTTTAGAAAAATTACCAAAATTCAAGAGAAATCCTTAAAAATAAAAATAAATACTGGATGCATGGATTTTATTTTTATTTTATCTGATTGCTGGATAAATTATCCATAAAATAAAAACATCAAATGTTATGAATCAGTTAAAATTTTAGAGTTATGAGAGCTAAAACTTGAAACAATAAAAAAAAAATTTGCTTTATCGAAATTTCAATTGATTTTAGTGAAAAATATCCACTCCGAACTGGTCGTACAAACGATGTCATTAAATTCCTTGTTTCCTTAGCTTTCTAAAAAGGTATAATAAGTGTACAAAATTCTCAGATAGCGCCCAACATACTCAGTTAGTCCCGAGCAGGTAGTTATGATCCCTATTGTTAATGTATTGCAAGCCGAGCCGATACCTGGAATTCTTAAAACCTTTCTCACGGTTTCACTATGCGAGAGTGAGAGAATCGATAAATAGCACAACGTGTGTGAGTGAGATAGCAATTGTTGACGGTTGGCCGTTGCCTTGCGCTTGGGCCCCAAGTTGCACGACCTCTGTCTAGTACTACTTAGATACTTACGCGTGCCGGACGTACCTATTATTCGTACTAGTTATTTCATCCATCTGTTTCTTTGCTTTATTTCAATGGCAAGCTACAGTAGCGAAGAGTACGCAGACATTGTGTTTGTGTACGGATTCTGTGACGGTAATGCTGCAGCGGCCAGAAGGGAGTACATACACCGATTCCCAAATCGTCGCGCACCTAGTGTACGTGTCTTTTCTGCGGCGTTTCAACGGCTTAGAGAAAGTGAAAGTGTTCATGAGCGGCGTCACGATGCTGGTAGACCTCGTCAAGTGGATGCAGAGCACGAAGAAGAAATACTGAATCGTTTTACGAGAGATCCCACTACATCTACACGCATAGTAGCCAGGCAAATGGGATTATCTCAATGCAAAGTATGGTTTACTTTACATGCAGCGCGGCAGTACCCATACCACTACACACCTGTTCAAGCGCTAGAGGAGGGAGACCCTGCAAGACGAGTAGATTTCTGTCGCTTCATGCAGCATATGGACGCTGAAGACGCAATGTTTTTAAGTAAAATCTTATGGACGGATGAGTCCAAGTTTGACCGAGACGGCATAACGAATTATCACAATCTCCACTACTGGACTACACGGGGAGAAAATCCAAGAAAGTCCAAGGAAGGAGCTCATCAAAGAAGATTCTCTGTAAACGTATGGATGGGCGTTATTGACAGATACTTGGTGGGGCCATATTTCTTACCAAACAACTTAAAAATCTTCCCGAACAGGAACATCTTCGAGAAGGTTGAATAAATGGTTTCGAAGAAAATCCTCGTAAGCTTCGCCATTTAAGTTGTTTGGTAAGAAATATGGCCCCACCAAGTATCTGTCAATAACGCCCATCCATACGTTTACAGAGAATCTTCTTTGATGAGCTCTTTCCTTGGACTTTCTTGGATTTTCTCCCCGTGTAGTCCAGTAGTGGAGATTGTGATAATTCGTTATGCCGTCTCGCTCAAACTTGGACTCATCCGTCCATAAGATTTTACTTAAAAACATTGCGTCTTCAGCGTCCATATGCTGCATGAAGCGACAGAAATCTACTCGTCTTGCAGGGTCTCCCTCCTCTAGCGCTTGAACAGGTGTGTAGTGGTATGGGTACTGTCGCGCTGCATGTAAAGTAAACCATACTTTGCATTGAGATAATCCCATTTGCCTGGCTACTATGCGTGTAGATGTAGTGGGATCTCTCGTAAAACGATCCAGTATTTCTTCTTCGTGCTCTGCATCCACTTGACGAGGTCTACCAGCATCGTGACGCCGCTCATGAACACTTCCACTTTCTCTAAGCCGTTGAAACGCCGCAGAAAAGACACGTACACTAGGTGCGCGACGATTTGGGAATCGGTGTATGTACTCCCTTCTGGCCGCTGCAGCATTACCGTCACAGAATCCGTACACAAACACAATGTCTGCGTACTCTTCGCTACTGTAGCTTGCCATTGAAATAAAGCAAAGAAACAGATGGATGAAATAACTAGTACGAATAATAGGTACGTCCGGCACGCGTAAGTATCTAAGTAGTACTAGACAGAGGTCGCGCAACTTGGGGCCCAAGCGCAAGGCAACGGCCAACCCTCAACAATTGCTATCTCACTCACACACGTTGTGCTATTTATCGATTCTCTCACTCTCGCATAGTGAAACCGTGAGAAAGGTTTTAAGAATTCCAGGTATCGGCTCGGCTTGCAATACATTAACAATAGGGATCATAACTACCTGCTCGGGACTAACTGAGTATGTTGGGCGCTATCTGAGAATTTTGTACACTTATTATACCTTTTTAGAAAGCTAAGGAAACAAGGAATTTAATGACATCGTTTGTACGACCAGTTCGGAGTGGATATTTTTCACTAAAATCAATTGAAATTTCGATAAAGCAATTTTTTTTTTATTGTGACAAGTTTTAGCTCTCATAACTCTAGAATTTTAACTGATTCATAACATTTGATGTTTTTATTTTATGGATAATTTATCCAGCAATCAGATAAAATAAAAATAAAATCCATTCATCCAGTATTTATTTTTATTTTTAAGGATTTCTCTTGAATTTTGGTAATTTTCCTAAAAAAGTTAAAGTATCGTGTATTTCCGAAACCAGTAGATTTCGACCAGGTGTTCCACACATTTTTGAACATCCCATGGGCTGTACTCTTACTCCCTTAAAACAATTACACCTATTTAAAGTCACCCTGTATATAGCGATTTTATAATATCTTTTCTTTATATTGTATCACACACTTATACATAACAATCATGTAGTAATTATTATCTATACCTATTAATATTATAAAGCTGAAGAGCTTCTTTGTTTGTTCGAATGCACTAATCTCAGGGACTAATAGTCGGATTTGAAAAATTCTTTTTTTGTTAGATAGCTCATTTATCAAAGAAGGCTATAGGCTATATACCATTACGCTACTACACTGGGGAGCAGAGCAGTAGTCATAAATGTCGACAAATCGGGCAAATTTTTATTCATCATTGTAGAAGAATTTATAAGCGACGGGATTAAATAGGTGCGACGGGATAAAATAGGTGCGACGGGACGTCAAAATATTCCACGGGCGAAGCTGTGGGGGTCATCTAGTATAATATAATATAAAAAATATTCTGTTGATAGATTCTATATAGAAAGTGGAAGAATAATTATTACACATACAAGTCCATAGGCTACGGTGACCACTATCCATCAGGTGGACTGTATGTTTGTCTGCCACCTGTTGAATAAAACTAGATATCTGTAACGTTGTAAAATGTCACATTGGAATGTCATTGTTAGTCTTGAGATTTAGAGAGAGAGGTGAGTAGATTGTTGACTCTTTCGCTCAGTGTGTCATCGATTTTAAACAAATTGCGATTTTTGTAAGGCTGTATGCCTTAGTTTCCATGCCATAGGGTAGACTTGGAAAGAAAAAACAAAAAATGTCTTTTTGTCTGTGGTGACGGAACAACATTTGCCTAGCTACATCGACGACAAAAAGATGTCTATTGTAAATATATTTTTTAAACTTCGCTAAAAAGAAGTAATATTTTATAAATTGTATACGGAAGTTCATGCCTGTGAATTCTCTTATAAATGGTTATACCAAAATAATTATGTATTTCGGTATGAACTTTTGATTTTGAAACCACGTGTCTAACCTTGGTTATCTTTAGTATTTTGACGACAGATTATTCGCTTGTTTACAGCTTATTACGATGCTTAGAGCGGCGTTAATGGAATATTTGCCTGCTCTTCAAGATTTATTGGTTTTTCTTTAAAAAAGTGGTAAGTTCTCTTTATGTGTTCAAATCACGAACAAATCTCCAATTGTTTTTCCAAATCTAATGGAACTAATTCTTTTCTTTGCAGCTGAAAAAGCACTTTTTTTACATTAACTTTATAGTTGGATGAAATTTGCCATAAATGCTGACCATGTGGTTTCGGGCTCGTCATTCTCGTGGAGACGGCACCTATCGCGGTCTGCAGATGTGATTTCGAATCCCGTGGTAATGTAAACACGCTTCAGGTACCTAAAATTGTTTTTCTTTTGTGTAGATTAATCTAGTAATGATGCACGACTCAATGATTAGGCCCATGTAACGACTCAATGATTAGACTCATGATTAGGTCCATGATTAGACTCAACGATTTACGACTCAATGATTTGGCTCATGTTTTGAATCCTGTTACGATATTTTGACTCATAATCTGGCATTATGCTGGATCTCACGATTCTAAATTTCACGCCTCAACCCTGTGAATAGTTAATCTTTAGCTTACTAAATTACTTGAATAGGTTATACTAATAGTGATAACGTATACAATGTATATTCTACCAATTCGCCTATAAGAATATAGAAACTTTCTTCTAGAGATGTATTCTATTATTTTTGGTTCCTGCTCTTATGATTAGAAGCTCAATCTCTATCGCCGATATCCGTGTGCATAAAGTTGGTAGGACTTCCTCCTGGCGCCTGAACCGAGCTATAACTTTTGTTTGTTTGTTAGTTCATGTCTCCATAATGAGACAATGTAAGATTTCCTTTCATGATTAGATGTACTGTTAAGGTAATTTAAACTACATTGGCTGTATATCAATTTATTTATTTTATACAGGGACTTATTAGTCATCATCGCCATTAATTAATCATTAATTAACCATTAATATTATTACATATCATAACAAAAACATAAATATAATAACATATTGTCACTCCTTTATCCCTGATGGGAGTAATGGGGTAGGCAGAGGCATACTGTACGCCCACATTTCACCATTTGCATTTTTGTTCCACGTAACACGTGGTAAGCCCATTGCCATGTTGAAATGGACAGGCGCAGGTTGTGGCGACCTGCTGTTGAAATTTTTCAAGCCGCCCATGGGGCCTTCAAGTGGGCTTAAGAACTGCCATGTTATTGGCAATCGGGATCAACGGCTTAACGTGTCTTCCCAAGCACGGAAACATTCGCCAATATAAATGCTACAAAGTGGTCACCCATCCGAGGACCATCCATAGTAAAAATTGCTTAACGCAGTGAACTATTATAGAACACTACATCCGCAGGGCCACAAGTGCTTACTTTGCTTGATTTGTTATATTTATTCAACAGGTAGGTAGTTGCTGCAACTGATAGTTGCCTATGTTTTGTTGTCCTGTATTGTCTACATAAATTTAATTGTTTAGTTTCCTTTTTATCAGTGTGTATAATTTGATTGTGACTCTCTAGACTACCCCATCTGGGATACAGAGTAAAGATAGTTAAGTTTTAAGTAAAGAAATTTAGTTCTATTATCTAACCAGTATTGCTGAAAAAGTGCTTATGTGGGTTGTTATTAGATAAGCCAACATAGAGTTCTTTTGAGATTTGGAAAATATAAGTGTTTCGTTTTCATTGTTTTCTCTTTTGTGTTTATATTTCACTAAACTCTATACAGTCTAACATAAATATCATCATGTCAAAACAATATATAAATGATATTATATTAAATAATATATTATATTATTTTCTGCGCTTTTGTTGATCTAGAGAAAGCATTTGATAATGGTGTGAGAGAAACGCTGTGGGACTTGCTGCCCGGATATGGTGTGGACGGCTCGCTACTGCGGGCAATACAGTCGCTTTCTAGGGACTGTAAGGCTTGCGTGCGAGTAGGGGGGGATGTGTCACCTCTTTTTGATGTCTGTACAGGCGTCAAACAGGGATGTGTCATGTCCGCCTGGCTGTTCATAGTGTATCTGGACAGTTGCCTGGAGAAGTTGAAAGATTTTAATATGGGTGTGAATTTGGGTGACTTTACAGTAAACTGTCTGCTGTATGCTGATGATGCGGTGCTCATGGCCTCATCAGAAGCCGACCTTCAGGCATTAGTCACTAATATGAAAGAGGTTTGTAAAAGTAAGGATCTTCGCTTGAATGCAAGTAAAACTAAGGTTCTAGTATTTGAAAGAGGTGATGTAAGAACTAAATGCGAGATTAGGGTAAACCGGGAACGTCTAGAGCAAGTGAATGAAATTGTGTATTTAGGAAGTATGTTTAGCGGATGGAAGATGTGATTCGGATGTAGAACGGCGAGTAGCTGCCGGAAACAAAGTTAACGGTGCTTTGTCCCAGTTAGTAAAGCGACAAAGAATCGTAAAAGAAGCACGAATGGTGATTCATAACGCAGTGCTAGTGCTAACTTTGCTTTACGGTAACTTTGCTTTACGGTAGTGAAACCTGGGTCATGTCAGCAGATGCATGAAAGTAAATTGAATGCTGTGGAGATGCAATCACTTCAAAAATTGTGCGGCGTTACCTTGGCCGACCGAATACGTAACGAAGTGATACGCAATATGGCAGGTTTGAATTAAAGTGTCAGCGTTAAGCTGGAAAAGGGCGTGCTCCGTTGGTTTGGACACGTCCAACAAATGAGTGAGGAACGATTGACGAAGAATATATATTGTTCAAAAGTAGAGGGTAGAAGGAGTCAGGGTAGGCCGAGACTTACATATGAAGACCACGTGAGCAGATTGCTCAAAAACGGAAAGGTCAAAAGTACTCGGATACCCAGACGTGCGTGTATAAAGCGATTGATGAATCTCGAAGAAGCAAAAGAAGTATGCATGGATCGCGAAGCCTGGCGATCTGTCCTCTCATTACCCCGTCAGGGATACAGCGTGAAGATAGTTAGGTTTTTTGTTATATTATCAGAAAAGACAACCCGCGGGCACAGCCTTAGTTGGATGCATGTCTCTCCGGCGCAGTACATTGGTTCCACTTCTTCAGCAACAGAGTGGTCCATAATACAAATTGACTCCCAGAGGACATTCTCACTGATACTTCAATACAAACTAAATTCGATAGTTGGCAATAATTAGTCCATTCCATTTTTAAAAAAAACTGACTACATTTAAATATAAGGCCAATAAGTACTACATTTAATAAATAATAATAGTTCAAATAGATGAACATCTAATAAGTTGCAAGGACGCAATTAGTTAGCACTAGCACGATGCAGGCATTAACAGTAGTTGCAACTGCCTGCCTGATAATATAATAATAACCATGATCAGTACTATTGAAATTCTCGTAATACACTATTATACAACAAATAATTTATTTATGTACAGTGTTAATATTTACCTTTATACTCCAATATGCTCTGCTGCAAAGAAGTTTCTAAGGCTACAAGTTTCTTGTTATTGGAAAGAACGGCAAAAGAACTCGTTATAAGGTTTGTTATCATTGTATTGAACGAAGCTGCAGGAAAAACAGGGATCCAAATTTAGGCACCAACACCAAACCTGTTTGAAATAACCAATTGAATTAGCGGTAAAATTTCCTACTTTAATAGTACGTATTTTTTCTTGTTTCTCCAAAAAACCTCTATTGCTGTACGTTTTAATCGACAAAGCTAAGTTGAATTAGAACATAAATAAATTAATCAGGAGAAAAAGAGAAGTTGGTAGGTTATACGTGTTCAATTCCATTCAATTTTTTGGGTATGGCACTCGTCGAACGGACTCAACGATTCAGTTCAGCCAAAAACAACATGCGATGGAGTCTATTCTAATGTAAAATAATAACAATAATAATTTTTTTTTTGTTGTCTTCGCCCATATTGGGCAGGCAAAGGAAACTTTGTCCATACAGCCTAGTCTTCGGTAATTATATTTTCTTAGTATTTAGTCCTGTCGTCTTTGTCGATGTCGAGTCCTCAGTCCTAGGTCCTTGTCCTTGCCCTCAGTATAATGGTGATTCTTATACTGAGGTTTTCAGTGGACTTTTCGCGTCAAGAGAGAAAATAGCATTTCACTGCAGATATATCATTGTCTATCACTATAGCACGTTAGCACAACTTTTATGTCCAAGAAACCACCACTCCCACACATAAAACAAGATAAATGCACTAGTTTTTGAAAATAATATACAGCAAGCGTCCGCACTTGTCACTCTCCAGCCAAAAGTCCAAAAGTCCTAACAATAATAACAAAAAATATTTTTTTTTTCTTTTTCTTTTTTTCTTTTTCAATTCCGCCACTGTCTAACGTGCAATGGAGTTTTCCATGTGTATACTATTGATAAGCAACATTAACAATTTTGTATTGACTAATTGTGTATCTTGATTGTGTTATTAAATTAAAATTTCACTGAAAAATATACATAAAGGTACGTAGGTACCAATGAATAAATTAGATACTATGGTAAGGTACATAGTATTTGCAAGTTCCGAAGGAGACTATTCAAAGCCTAATATCATTGTGACGGATGAACGCCATCAGTGTAAAAAGTAATTGTCGGGAAGGATGGGCTAAAAGAGACTTAACATTAACTGGAAGAGAAATTTTTAGCCTAACAAGTTCGCTATATAAGTCAGAATTGTTCTGAGGACAAGAGAAGAAGATATGCTCTAAAGATCCTTCATCAAAGCCACATTCACACAGTGATGAGTCTCGTACTCGGATTTTATGTAAAAACACAGGAGAGCAGCAATGGCCCAAGCGAAGACGGCAGATGACAGATATTACAGACTTAGGTATTTTTTTAAAACGGTAAAACCATGGTTTTAGTGTAACGTTCGAATTTATTGAGTAATAATTTTTCCCTTTAATTTTGCCCGTTTCAGACCACTGAGCTTGCCATGATGCCAGTAGCATTTTACTTGGAAGATTTAATAAATCATATCCCTGGCAGTTATGATGTCTAAGGTCAGTAGACGGTGAAGAGACAGCCTCTCTGGCTAGCTCATCCACCAACTCATTGCCCCTGATACCAGAGTGACTGGGAATCCATACTAACTGAACAGTTTTTTGTTTTATGCTACAGTTAAACAGATGTTGTTTTATTTCCAGTATTATGGAGCTACGCAGCTTATCCGTGTACGGGTTTTGTTCTAGGGCTTTAAGAGAACTTAAAGAGTCAGTGAAAATGACCGCTTTATTGATATTATGGGAGTCTATATATATACATGACTCTAGAATGGCGATACATTCACCCGTAAATACTGATGACTCTCTGGGGCATTTGAATTTTAAGATTATCCTAGAGTTTTGGTAGTACACTGCCACCCCAGTTTCACTGTCCTGGGATAATTTTGAGGCATCTGTAAAAAATCGATGGAAATCATGCCATTGAGACATTACCATTGAATTAAAGATTGCCCCCGCAAAGGCACTCCCCTTGGTAATCCCAATATCCAACAGAATGTCCGGTTTAAAACACAACACTTCGAATTTATAGTTGAATAGAGGGAGTCTATTATAGGCTATTAAGGGGTATTCTAGATTTAGAGTATTCCGCAAAGCTTTTAGTATTAAGGGAATCTGCTTATGTTGCCAATATTGAACGGTATTGGTTAGGGAGTTTAATTCAGATAATTTTTTAATAAGTGGATGGGTATTTTTACCTATTAAGCGAAATATAAACCGATTTGCTAAATATTGTCTCCGAAGTTCCAAAGGGGCCTCCGCGCACTCAACCTGCAATGCATTCACTGGAGAGGATTTCATCCCTCCTGTGATAAGTCTAAGGTATTTTGATTGGATTTTATCTAGTCCGATTAAAGCACCTTTGTTACAAGGAACTAATAGAAAAGTACCATAATCCATCATACTGCGAACTAGTGCATTATAGATCAATTTAATAGTGTATGGATGGGCACCCCACCAGACACCTGTAAGAGCTTTTAAGATAGGGATGACTCGTTCACATCTCTTTACTGGGTAATTAATGTGGTAGCGCCCTGTCAATTTTTGATCTAAATATACACCCAAAAATTTAGCATTTGAAGCCAGTGGAATACTTTGGTCTTGAACATAGATTTGGATTGAGGGGATTGATTTCTTTCTGGAGAAAATTACTGCTGTACTCTTTGATGCTGACAGCGACAGACCATGGTCTAGTAGCCATTCATTGAAGGAGGACAGAGAAACAGTAAGAGATGTGGCTGCGTCTAAAATAGAAAGGTCACTCACATATAAAGCTAGATCGTCGGCATATTGGAGTAAGTGGCAGTTTACATTAAGACAGGAGCCAATGTCTGCAGTATATAAATTGTACAGCAAAGGACTCAGAACGGAGCCTTGAGGCAAGCCTTTCCAAGTCCTTCGCTGCCCAAACTCCTCTCCCTGTACTCTTAAAAAAAGTGAGCGGGTCATAGTTATATTGCTTATGCACTTGATGATCTTCGCCGGTATTTTTAGCTTTTGCAATTTTTGCATGAGAATGGGAAGCATCACATTATCATAAGCAGAAGCTATGTCGAGGAATGACACAACCACTGATAAATTACTAGAAAGAGAATTACGTATATCCGTGATAAGCGTCGCCACGCTGTCCATGGTGCCTATTCCTTTCCTAAACCCATACTGTGTTGGAGGTAATAAATCTCTAGATTCGACAATCCATTCCAGTCTATTTTTTAATAGGTGTTCCAGTATTTTTAGTAGAACAGACGACAAAGCAATCGGTCTATATCCATTTGGGTCATCAGACTGTTTACCTGGTTTTAAGATGGGAAGTATAATTTGGACCTTCCATTGCTCGGGAATCCAACTATTTTGGTAACAGAAATTGAGAATATTTAAGAAATATTCTCTAGCGTCGCCGCCTAAATGGGTAAGGAAGGAATATGGTATTCCGTCAAGTCCAGGCGCTGAGTCTCGGACATGGCCGAGCACCATAGTTAGTTCCTGTGGGGTAAATGGTTTGTCCCTAAGGTCAAGGTCTTGATCCATAACCCGAAACTCGCTCTCCTGTAAAGAAGGGACATAGGGTGGTGCTATTTTGTCAAAAAACTGTTCAGCCGTCTCCCTAGTCATTGGGGACGAGATGGTGGGAACGCAACCTGACCTAAACCTGTTAATTTTTCTCCACACAACTGATGCTGGCGTAGATGGTGAAAAGGAAGAGCAAAAACTGGACCAACCTGCCCGTTTCTTTTTGCGCAGCAATCTTCGACATTTAGCTGATATATGTTTCTAGTTAATTAAATTATCCATAGTCATGTCTCTGTTATATCTCTTCTCCGCCTCCTTTCTTTCTCTTACAGCTTTAGTGCAATCCTGATCCCACCAGGGTGGAGATGGGATTTTGCCCCGTGCAGAGTTTTTTTAATGGAAAACTCATTTCTGCACATGAGTTGATAGCACGTACAAGATTGTCCAAACAATTCTGTACATGGCAGTAACCAGACGTACCCAGGTTTTGGCAAGCTAAATTTGGAAGGGTATTAATTTTGTTTTCTAAAAGGGAAGAATACATGTTCCAGTCTGGATTATTTAAATTAAATTTTTGCAGAGGGAGAGAAGTCTTTTCCATGTATGTTTTGTCTGTGATAGTAATAATTATTGGATAGTGGTCGCTACCATGTGACAAATTTGTACAATGCCATTGTACAGATGCAGCTAGATCCGCCGAACAAATTGTGAGATCAACACAACTTTTGTGCTGTCCGAGATTTGGCCGACGGGTAGGACTACCATCGTTCAAGATGACGAGGTTGAGTTCATCCAGTACCTCTATCAGGCTTTCTCCAAATGCATCACATCTTTCCGAACCCCATCTGAAATGGTGCCCATTAAAATCACCCATTACAATAATAGGCCCATTGAGGCTCATGAATATTTGTCTCAGTACTGGTATGTGGCTTTGATGAGGATACGCAATATAAATAGACATCAGTGTGATGTCTTCTATTTTACGCACAACAATACATATATCCTCCGAAAACGGATGAATAGGTACAGGAACTTGTGAAACCGTATTTTTAATGAGGAGAGCTGACCCTCCATAGCCGTCCTCTCTGTCACACCTAAAGGTGTTGTAGCGAGGGATACGGAAGCTGAGACCTGGTTCTAACCAAGTCTCTGCAATACAGCAGGCAATTGGGTTATACTTGTTCAGGAGGAAAGTGAGATCATGCTTCTTATGAAGCACGCTCCTCACATTCCACTGGAGAAACACAAGTTGTGAAGCCATTTTGAAGGACTAATAAAATTGAAATAAGTTTATCTGCAACGTTGGTCGGTGAAGAGGGAGAGGTAGAAGATAGAACGGATTTTATTACTTGGATTACAATTTCAATAATAGCTGAGAAAGAGGAGAAAGATTGAATGTTGGGGTTAGATAGAACACAACCATTTGGCTGTGTTGATTGAGGTATACTTGTTAGATTACTATGGGCGGTTTTGTCGTAGGATGGTGTGAGAGGGACACGAGAGCGTGGCTTGAGAGTCACAGTCTTACGGTATGACTGTGTGGAAGAGCTCTTGGCTGCATTTACATATCCGCGTGAAACTACTGGGATGGATTTGCTAGCCTCTACATTAGAAATTGAATGTTCAGCCATGGAGATCTTAATAGCTTTTTGCCTTCCATACTCCGGACAATCCCTGCTGTTAGCATAGTGACTGCCGGAACACAAAACGCAAAAGGCTTCTTCTGGAACTGCATACTGACTCAATATGTCCAAACCTGCAACATTTACGACACTGAATCGTAGGAAATACGTATTGTTGTACAGGCAGCGAAGTGTAGCAATAATAAACTCTTTTCGGAAGGGTCTGACCATCAAAGGTTAAAACACAGGTCTCAGTAGGCTTCCATTTTGTAACTCCGTCTCTAATAGATTTCCGGTTGATTCGTCTAATTTTAAGTATCTTGCCACAGCCTGGAGGAACTGAAATGAACGTTTTTGCTTCCTCTTCCGTAACGTCGGATGGGATGCCACTAACGACGCCCATACGCGTGACATTGAAGGAGGGTATGGAGGCGATGTAATTATTTTTGGGAAGGACATTGTTGTTTAAAAAAATATTGGCGTCACGAGCTGACACAAATTCTACGGAAACACGATTTCTCCATACTCTTTTAATTCCATCCTTTGATATGTTGCCGACATTATGGTTGAGTAAGAACATACCAAAAGAAATAGGGTGAAGGACAGTGCCATAGTTAGGCTCTGGTTCTATACGTGAGACATGGATAATGAATGGTGCCTTATCCTCTCCCGTATAATATTCCCGTGCAACCTGACTTTTTGGTTGTTTGGAAGGTGGGCTTACTGGGGAGTCTTCATTGACGTGTCGTTTTCGAGTATGGGTTTCCGAAAAGCTACCGACCGTTTCGGCAGTTTGAAACTGTGAATTTACTGTGGTACATGGTGCGTTCCTAAACTGGAGAGGGGAGAAAGTGGGAGTAACGGGACGATCATCTGGGGGATCCGGAGATTTGGTTCTATCCATTTTTAATAACCACATAGAATTTCATGAAGATATAAGCAATAAAGGCACAGCACAATACCTTATACCGGTTAAAAACACAATACTAACAATATGTACAATAAGAAACACAAATTAGACTAGATTATTAAAAGAAACCAAAAAAATTTCAAATCACACGGCTGTCCGGACAAACGTTAAATACAACAAAAAAAAAATTTTTAAACATGTCTGTCGTCACAATGAACGTCACACACGACACATGACGGAACATGACTTATGTCATGTCAGTCAAGTTGTTATTTTATTCGTCCAAAGGACAGGCGAAGGGATGTCAGTCAATGTCAAGAGGTCAAGTCATTTTATTTATTTATAGCCTCCCAGTGCATTTATGACAGCTCTCATACGGTTTGGCATAGAATTAATAAATGTCGTTATGACATGTAGAGGACCAACCCCCACCCGCCCCAACCCGAATCCGCTTCGCATCTTGGAACATTGGCACGCTGACTGGGCGTGCGGTAGAGTTGGCCGAAGTACTCTCCAGGCGGAGGGTGGACGTGGCGTTCCTGCAGGAGACTCGGTGGAAGGGCAACAGAGCCCGGCCTTTGCAGAAAGGCTACACGCTGTACTACACGGGTGCGCCTGGTGGGGAGAACGGGGTGGCCGTGGTGCTCTCCGAAGGGCTGCAGAGCGGCATCTTGGAGGTGAAACGCTGTAGCGACCGGCTTATGATCGTGAGGGTGCTTATCGATGGGATTATTACCCACCTGATAAGTGCCTACGCGCCACAGGCCGGTTGTAGCGACGCCGATAAGATGTCGTTTTGGAGCCAACTCGAGGGAGTGCTTCGGAGCATTCCGTTGTCACAGGGAATCGTTTTGGGCGGCGACCTAAACGGTCATGTGGGTGAGAGGTGTGAGGAGTTTGAGCGTTTTCATGGTGGTTTTGGATACGGCACCCGCAACGCTGAAGGAGAAACTATTCTCAGAACGTGTGCGGCTCCCGATCTGGCCATTGTGAACACGTATTTCAAAAAGAAATCCGAACATCTCATCACCTACAAGAGCGGGAGGCGTACAACTCAGATCGATTTCCTACTCACTAGGCGACACAGCATCGGCAAGGTGGCCAACTGCAAGGTCATACCCGGAGAGAGTCTTACTGCACAACACCGTCTCCTTGTCATGGACCTCTGCGCCAGCCTAAAGGCAAACGCATCGAGCGGTGCCAGCGCCGCATCAGATGGTGTCTGCTTGAAGAAACTAGGTCCCAGGAGTTCGTCTCAGCTGTCGGTGACAAGTGCACCGACACTGAAGGCGAACCAGTTCAAGATTACTGGGACAAAGTTCAGGCGGCCATCCTTGGAGCGGCGAAGGTGGTGCTCGGTGAGTCTAAGGGTGGACGCAAATGTGACAAGGAAACTTGGTGGTGGAACGGCGCAGTCCTGAGGTAGACCAGGGAGAAGAAACCCCTCTTTAAAAAGTGGCAAGCGACCGGCTCTACCGAAGACCACGACGCGTACGGGTCTGCCAAGCGCGCCACAAAGAGAGCTGTAGCCAGAGCCAGACGAGACCACTTACAACCTTTGTATGATACGCTGGAGTCGTCTGAGGGGCAGAAGCTCATCTTTAAGCTGGCGCGCTCCAGGGTCAAAGCGGCACAGGATATATCCAAGTGTCGCTGTGTAAAAGACCCTGAGGGCAACCTGTTAAGCGAAGACCTCGCGGTAAAGGAGAGATGGCGCTCGTACTTCCACGAGCTGTTTATTAAACAGCATAAAGAGGTGCAGCCTCCGGACCTCCCTCCGAATCAGGGACTAGTGCCACCGGTAACGCCTAGAGAAGTCCTGACTGCGCTTCGCCGCATGAAGAATCGGAAAGCTGTCGGACCCGATGGAGTCCCCATCGAAGCCTGGAAGGCGATGGGTCCTCGCGGTGTGGGCATCTTAGTAAACCTTTTTAACCGCATACTCCTCAGCGGGCAGAACCCAAACCAATGGAGACTGAGTATTATTACTCCAGTCTTCAAAGGTAAGGGGTCAGTGCAGGAGTGCGGGAGCTACCGCGGTATAAAGGTGACGTCCCACACCATGAAGATCTTCGAGAGGATTATAGTCTCTCGGATCCGGCAGGAGTGTACTCTCTCGGGGTGTCAATATAGGTTTCGCCCTGGTCATGGGACCACGGACCCTAATTTTGCCCTGAGGGTTGTCGCAGAGAAATACAGGTCGAAGAACACGCCTCTGCACTGTTTGTTTCTAGACATGCAGAAGGCCTTCGACTGTGTTCCTCGTGCGATGATCTGGTGGGCACTGCGGTCCAAAGGGGTTCCAGAGGTCTATATTGACACTATCCGGGACATGTACTGTGACTCCGATTCAATGGTTCGGACTGCTGTTGGCGACACGAATCCCTTCCCCATCACCGTCGGGGTACACCAGGGTTCTGTCCTTAGTCCGCTTCTGTTCAGTGTAATATTAGACGAATTGTCGGACAGCATCAGAAACCCGCATGAGCAGTCTCCATGGTTGCTCATGTATGCTGACGATATTGCACTGGCAGACGCGGACAAGGGCAGATTGGTGCGACGTGTAAAGGCGTGGAAGGAGACGCTTGAGAACGGCGGTCTGAAACTAAATGTGGCGAAGACCGAGTACTTGGCACTAAACTCGACAGATCCCACATCCGTCCGCATTGGCGGTGATTTGGTCGAGCGCACGGACCAGGTTAAATACCTGGGACCTGTTTTTCACACGTCCAGTGACATCGATTGCGATGTCAAGTCACGCATTGCTGCCGCGTGGGCCAAATGGCGGGAGATGACCGGTGTCATTTGTGATCCTAAAATGCCGATCCGGTTGAAGGGACAGGTCTACAAAACCATTATTGGACCTGTCCTTTTACATGGCAGTGAGACGTGGCCGATATTGGAGCGACACAAGCAGGAGCTGCGTGTCACGGAAATGAAGATGCTGCGGTGGATGTGTGGAGTCACGCGGATGGACTGCGTGAGGAACTCTCGCATCCGCGGCAGCCTTCACGTCCGTGACATTGCAGACAAGTTGCAAGAGTGTCGCCTTCGTTGGTATGGTCACGTCTTGCGGCAACCGCCGGGCTACGTAGGTAACAAATGTCTGGCCATGTCAACCCCGCCGGGTCCCGGTAAGAGGGGAAGACCCAAGAAGTGCTGGCTTGACGTCGTAAGGGATGACATGCGTGCCAATGGTCTCACTACAGGGGATGCCGACGACCGTGCGAAGTGGAGGAGAAAATGTAGGAAAGCGGACCCCGGGCGTCGCGAGACGCAACTGGGACAGATGCTAGGATGATGATGTTATGACATGTAGAGGAATGTCCTCCCATTCTTCCAAAATTACATTTTTGAGCACCTGCATGGTTTGCGGGGCAGGATGGTGAGCTCGAACACGCATCTCCAGCTCATCCCATAGATGCTCTATAGGATTCATATCAGGACTTCGTGTTGGCCATATCATAACAGTGATACCAATGTCATTTAAGTACTCCCTGACGATTCCCGCAGTATGGGCCCTTGCATTATCATGCATTAAAACGTATTCTAGGCCAATTTTTAATTTTTATTTTTTATTGTTATTCATATAAGATAAAACATACATAAAGTCAGTGTTACAGTCCCACATAAACCTCTCAGGTTTGTGCGTGATAACTTACAATCGTCTTTTCAAAGTAATTTTGTTAGTTATGTATTACATCGTTCAAATTCGACAATGTTCTGTTCAGGTGTGTTTATAAACTAGACAAGAAATAAGATTTTAATTTGTATTTAATATTTTTTTCTGTTGTGACGTTTCTTAAAGAAGTTGGTATAAAGTTAATTAGTCGCGGAATAAGGAATGCACACGTCCGCTCGCCGTAGTAGTTCTTAGCGGGCACAGTAACCAGTTTCTTTTGAGCTACACTACGCGTATAAACAGGATGATCTATTTCAGTTTGTATTTTTTTGTTAAAAAATTGTTCTTTTAAAAGACAAAATTTCACATATTCGTGTATAGGTAAAGTTTTGGTATATTTAAAAAAGTCAATATCATTATTAAAATTCGATCTCATTTTCGGTATAACTATTAATTTTATAATCCTAACTTGCAATTTATAAATAGACTCCAGATAGGTGTTAAAGGTACGTCCGTAGCTAGATAACCCATATACCACTACTGAATCAACAAATGCATTGTACAGTAGGAGTTTAGTTTTGTATGGTAATAAGTTGTTGATGGTATAAAATTTTGCTAGGATTGCACGAAGTTTGTCACAAACTCGGGCAATATGTGGACCCCAATTGAATTTATTGTCAATGAGTAAGCCTAAGTACACATGTGTGTCAACTTGTTGAATAACTGGACATTTGGAATCACAATTATTTGAATTTCTATGTAGACAATTGTGGGTATGTGCTACTAATTTAATTTCAGCAGAATTTTCCTTAATATACGGAGATTTTATGTGCATAACCTTTGTCTTTTGAGTATTAAGTACAAGTCCCAGGTCATGGCACCACATATTAAGTCTGTCAAAATCTTTTTGTAACAGTAATTTAATTTCGTTTAAGTCCTTACCTTCGATTATGAGACATGTATCATCAGCAAACTGATAAGAGGTGGAGCTACTGAAAATAGCATCCATGTCATTTACGTACGCTAAGAAATGTAGTGGATCACACACGGACCCTTGTGCTATTCCATGAGTAACTGTAATGGGGTCACTGAGACTGTTTGCAATTTGAACATGGTATTTCCTATTTTTCAAGTATTCAGTACACCATTCTAAAAGGCGGTCATTTATTCCTGATTCTTTTAACTTTATCAATAACTTATTGTGATCAGAGTGTCAAACGCGCGAGAAAAATCAATAAACAAGGCAAGGACACGTTTTTTATCATTGAGTGCAGAATTAACATGGTCTGTAAACTTAGAGAGAAGCATGCCCGTATTTTTGTTTGGTATATTGTGAATTGCTGATAATTGATTTTTTCCCGTAAAAAATATATATTTGGTTACAGATTAATTTTTCGACGATTTTGTCTATTGAGGATAATAAAGTAATAGGGCGGTAATTACTTTCATCGGTCCTTGTTCCTTTCTTTAACACAGGCCTTACGCACCCTATTTTTAATTCATCTGGGTAATGACCAGTTTGTAAGCTGGTATTAATTAGTTTAGTGATGGCAAAAGCAATCTTATGACTAACGGCTTGTATATCAATGACACTGATTCTATCCAGTCCTGGTGCCCTCCTATTATGGAGTGTCTTAATAAGATTATGAATAGTTTCTGGAGTAGCTTTTTGAAATCTTATACTAACATTAGCAGGCTCTCGATAAAAGTCAACAAAAAGAGGTGTTGAACAATTAGGCAATATTTTTTTAACCGAACTATCAAAATTACGGGCGAAATTGTTTGCTATTTCCAGAGATGATAAATTCCGTGTGCTGAAGGCATCAATAATCACTTTATCTATTGAGTGCTTTATTCTTCCACACATCGCATTCAATATTTCCCATAACTTTTTAGGATTACCATAATTTTCTTTAATTTTATTCTAATTATATTGATTTCTGGAAAACTCAATAGTTTTATGTACTTTATTTCTTAATTTATTTAACTTCAATCTTAAAATATTATTTGTAGGATCTTTTCTCCAATTTTTATAACATTCGTCTCCCAGCTCACACAATTTTACTATAGTGTTAGTTAACCAGGGCAATTTTTTTCTAAATTTAATATTAACCGTAATGGTTCGTTCTGATTTATTTATTGCAGTTTTAAAAGTATTTAATATGTATTTATAGATAGAATCTGAAGTAGTGAAGTTGTTAATTTCATCCCAATTTGTGTTATTCAAAACATTATGCATAATTTTTTTGTCATAAATACATTTTATTTGTGGAGCAACCTGTATAGTACTCTGAGTGGGCGAGAGGCTAGTCAAACAAACGATAGTCGCACGGTGATCTGCCAGAACAGTGTCGAGTGCAGCCGTGCATGGCCATGCACGCAATTAATCAAGCATATGACATCACGTGGTTCTCTAAACATTGGCGAATGTTTCTATTGCCATCTAGGGGCGGCAGTCGTGGTCCCGTCACTACCTCTAGCTCAGTTTTGCCTTCCATAGAGATTCCTCCCCAGACTGTCCATGATCCTCCACCATAACTCACTTTCTCGTCAATACAGCATTGCGCGAAACGCTCGTTCTGTCTTCGGTACACCTTACTCTTTCCGTCATTACCGTATAGCATTATCTTGGACTCATCTGTGAAGAGAACCTGGCTCCATTGATGTCGAGTCCAATTTAGATGTTCGCGCGCAAACTCTATACCGGCTGTTCGGTGTGCTCGTGTCAATTTGGGTCCATTGGCTGGCTTATGGGGCTTTAAACCACGTTCATTGAGTCGCCTTCTAACGGTCCGAGTACTTACAGCCATTCCGTGAAAGTCCCTGAGCTGTTCTTATATCTGAACAGAGTTAAGGCGTTGATTTCGTAAGCTAGTAGTGACAATGTATTGATCTTGTCTCGCCGTTGTCACTCGGTAACGAGGTCTTCCTGTTCGCCGAACGAAGCCGCCAGTCTCCAGGTATCGGTGGTACACTCTTTGAACAGCGGAACGACTTATGTGAAGTTGTGAACTCACATCTCGCTGACTTAGCCCAGATTGAAGAAGTGCTACAGCTTGCGCGGCTACTTCAGGTGAAGTATTCATAATTTTATAGCCAAAAACGGTTCAAATTATAGAAAAATAACTAAACTAAACTTTGGTTAACAACAATTGCGAAAATTCAAACCAAATCGACATTAAATTGCTTCAAAAGCAACTTCAACAGTCATTATTTTTTTCAAATCAGTGACCAAGCTCGGCATTTGTTCTTTATTTTAAATTCTAAAATTCTAATTTGGAATAATATATACGGGAAAGACGATGAAATATGTCAGAATTAAAAACGCATAAAAACTTTTTTGTTATATTGAATATTTTTTATACAATATAACAAAAAACTACCTAACTTTTACTAAAATATATTATTAAAAGAGGTCCTTTTAGGCAAGGTTCCGAAGATACTGGCAGCGTTGCCCCTTTGAATAGCTAGACTAATTCTTTGTCCGAGGTAGCTGCCAGCTCTTCGGTCTCCTGTTTTGTCGACTAACCTTTTCGCAATTTCCTTGTAAAGCCTTATAGCGCTAGGACCCCACGGACCAAGAGTCTCGACACCGAATGGGACAAAATCATATTCAGAGCCAAGACCCCTGTAGTTGAATGCTTTGGCTTTTTCAGCCGCTTCACAAGCCGCACCAGCTCTGTTGTTGGTTCCATGTAGATGGGAAGAGGCCAGCGTGTCTGAACAGGTTGCATCCCATACCAGCACCCGTCCCATCTTCCATGGAATCAAACTCATACCGTCCGGTCTCTTGCCATCGTCTCTTGCAATGCCAGTTGGCTCAAGTAGACTTGGCACGTTGACGGTGGCAAGGGACCGGCGTAAGATATTTTTTAGTGCGGCATGTCTCGAGAAGCTGCCCGCACTTTTTTGGCATGACAGTCCGTGATGTCCTAAATTGTCGACATCACTGCCACAGGGACATTTACGAGGAGAAAAAAAAATAAAATTTAAGTTTTTCATTTATTTTTTATAATTTGTTTTTTTAACCTTTTTTATACTTTTTTTTTCTTTTTTTTTCTATTACGATATATTATGGAGTGAGCATTGAAGTAAGGATGTTGATCTATAGGAACTATCGGTTATACAAATATGATCTAAATCGACATTGTACTCACAAACTTAGAGCCATCTTGCTTTAACTATGTTGTAATACCCCATGTAAAAAGAGATAATAATATATTGATTCTACTTAGTTTGGCAACATAGAAACATGACGTCAGCTCGAAAAATGGCAAACGGCCACGATCATGCATTATGACCGTGGCCGTTCGCCATTTTTAATTTCTCACCGTAAACTGTCAAACTGAGTCTTTAGAGCCCTTCAAATCATTATCCATATCGATTTTTAAGTGTGGGTACAATATATCGTTGTAATATATATCGTTGGGACAACAACAACACACAATAGAAATGGAAAAGTTAAAAACTCGTATAAAATCTATTTTATTTGCTCTCTTTATTTAGAGGAATAATTTTTTAATCGAACTTAAAATATTACGACATTACGAGACCATTTCACCCCCCAAAATATTGCCATCACGAACATTTTTAATAAGTATTTAACTTAACTTATCCCAAAGCACTTTAATTTTTTATTTAATTGCACCAAAGGGATTGAAATTTTACCATTCATTATTACTAAGTTTCAAGTAAATATATATGACCTAAAGTTATTTAAGAGTACATACTTCCAGTTCAAATCCTCTTTAAAATGTATATTTGTTTAAATAAATTTTTTATTTGCATAATAAACCCATTTTACATAATCTGATTACAGATGATGTAATCAGATTATTTCTTGGGTAGATATTACTTTTTGAACCTTTTTATAAGTTTTGAAGAATTAAAAATAAAGGCATCAAAATGAAAAATACCTGAGAAATATTTATGTATTTTTCATAATGAATTTAATGATACAAACAGGACATTCTTTTTTTAAATTAATATAGTAATGTGTATAATTGGCCCCACTAACTCAGTGTTCTGTAAACAATCACTGCGTTAAGCAACATTCACTATGGCTGGTCCTCGGATGGGTGAACTTTTTTGTGGCATTTGTGGCATTTACATTTGCGAGCGTTTCCGTGCTTCGTAAGGCCAGGTTGCCAGTAAAATGGCAGTCGTTAAACCTAGTTGAAGTTCTTTTATCAGCGAAATTTCTTGCAACTATTTTTTTTTCACTATGTCAGATAATAATTTTTGAATGGATCTGTTTTCCATTTGATAGTTTATTTAGTTTATTTTAATTGCACCAAAGGGATGTATTTAAGATTTCAATATCGCATTGAAATCTTAAATACCTTTAAAATAAACTTTTTTCCATAATATTTCGGCCTCCAGATCCCAAGAAATAGTACTTATTGCATCCTGTACTAAAAAAACTTAAATTATTAAACACCTGCCATTTCAAGAAGGAGAGAGTTATACAACTGGATGAATTGAAAGCCTTAAATTATCTCCGGTCGAAACCCGGAGACTCTGTGGTCAGCAGCACTAAGGAAAGCCTCCATTTTTGTTACTGAGTATGAGTATTAGGTATATAAGCATTTTTCGTAGGTATGACATGCCGTCTCTAGTTACTCTAATACCCCATTTACACTCTCGCACGAGTCACGAGACGAGCTGCGAGACAAGCCGCGAGCCGCGAGTATATGTTACATTTTTTTTGAGCTTGCGGCTCGTCTCGTGGCTCGTGCGAGACTTTAAATGGGGTATAAGCGTAGACAGAGAATACTATAGACGAATTGATAGCTTTTGTTTCACTCACACAAGAAAGAAAGCAGCTTATCTAGTCTTATCTAGTCAGCTTGTCTAGTGTGAAGAAAAGAAACATAATGATTAGATATTTTGTTTCATCGAGCGTGCCGGTTTTTCCAGCACAATCTTGAGATTGAGCGAAACAAAGTTTGACAGCTGTTTTGCAGTTCATTGTCATTATTTAAAAAAAATAGCTATAAAATGGTTTAAAGATGGTTTAAAGGTACAAAACTGTGTTATATTTCATTGTGGAGTAATATGACGAACGAAATATTAATTCAAACCAATAAAAGATAATGCGTAGTAGTGTTTTAGGATGTAAGAGTGATGGTTAAAAAAATATCTTTTCATTCGTAAGTACTACCAAGTTTTATGAGTTACTAGGTTAATAGAAGTTATAATAATATATAAATAGAAGTATATTGTGCATCTTGCATTCAAGATGGAATTTTATTAATAAATAAGATCAAATATCATTATTTAAGAAGTCAAATTAATATTTTAAAACAAAATGCTGGTCGTGTCGTACATGCTACATTTATTTAAACATAATAGACGCACAAAAATGGAAGACGTACAGAAAATTAACTTTGAGATATATATAATCCTACTTAAGAAACGTTATTTATATTTTGTCCGACATAAGTTTAGACCTGGGGTATGTTGAAAATAACTACTCTCGAACCTCCCAACCATAACCTACTACGTGTATCAGTGCCCTGGCTTCATTATTCAGTTAGCACCAACATGGAGGCGAGGCGGAGATCTGGATTGCGATTCAAGTAGAAGTAGTTTATAGACACGCTTGTACATTACATACCCAAGATGTTTTCAGAACTGCTCTACGAGTATACTTCAAAATTTTATTTTAAATATTGTATTACCTATCCGTGGGGTCTCGGTTCGCCCAAATTTTCTACTATGGTGGTCTGTGTCTGCAATGCTAGACTAATAGTAGCAGCTGTAATATCTTTGTTGTCAGTGTTGTTAGAAACGACTGCTGCCTAATCTCCTAATCTCTTTTAGTAGGTATCCACTCCTGTGCCCGACCTTGTTCATTTGTCAGCAGGTGTATCAGCTTGCATTGTATGTGAATATACTTAAGCACTTTAATTAAATAATGATTGGTTTCTTGCATTGGGGATGAAGAGTAGAAGCGTGCACGTCGCCATCCCTGCCAGCTACGGCTGCAATTCTACTCCAACACGAGTGCCACCAGGGCGAATTATGTTAGGGCGTGCCCCCGAGGCGACGCGCACCAGTTCGTCCCCGCTGGTGCGAAAAGTGTGAGCCAGAGCGGCGTAGGGGACCGCCACCCTACACGCGCGGCCCGACACGGCGGGAAGTGGAGGATGGAGAGCAGGGTAGCTGCGTGGAATGTTAGGGGAGGAATGACAGATAAGATGAATGAGTTGATGGATGTTATGAATGAGAGAAAGTTAGATGCAGTGTGCTTGACAGAGACCAAGCGCAAGGGCAGCGAAGTCTTGGAGCTCCCGGGTGGGATGCTCGCGCTTTGGTGTGGAGTACCAGAGAGCGAGCATGGCAGTCGGGGGGTTGGAATTTTGCTGTCCTCGCGATTTGCCTCCGGTATATATGAGTACAAACTGGTAGGTCCTAGAATCCTCTGGATCCGTGTAAAACTTGGTTTGAAGAAGATTTTCCTGGTAGCTGCTTACGCGCCAGTATCTTCGTCGAACGCGAGTGAGCTAGAGGACTTCTGGGAGAGTATGAGAGAAGCTCTAAATGTATTAGAAGGAAATGAAAGACTTATAGTATGTGGAGACTTGAATGGATGGGTGGGTACCGCTCGCGATGGTTTTGAGTCGGTACTCGGGAAGTATGGGGATAAAAGGGTGAACGACGCTGGCAAGCTAATACTGGCATTTTGTAAGGAAAAGGATTTGTTTGTAGCGAACACAATGTTCAACCACAAACAAATTCATATGTATACGAGGAGATGTAAGTCAAAGAGAAGCATGATAGATCTATTCCTAATGGATAGTCGGCTCCGTAAACAGGTGATGGACACAAGGGTTTATCGAGGCGCTGAGCTGGGATCAGACCACTACCTAGTCATAACTAGGATTAGGGGTCTGTTCGCGGGTTGGCGTCATCGTACCGAGTGTCCTGAACCTGAGCCGACTTATAGCATCAAAAGCTGGAAGCTGCAGGATGCATCCATTAGGGATAAATATAATGAAAGGGTAGCCGAAAAGCTTGGCGACGTCAATATAAGTAGTGAGAATGTGGAAAGTGCATGGCAGAACCTTAGGGATAGTATGATAAATGCCGCTGTGGAAGTGTGTGGAGAAACGAAAAGAGGCAGTAGTAATAAGCGTGATGCATGGTGGAATGAGGGAGTGAAAGAAGCAGTTCGAATGAAGAAGAAAGCATGGCTAGACTACTTAGCCTCGCGGAATGATTTTAATATGAAAGAGAGATACAAGCTGCAGAAAGTTAACACGAAGGCACTGATAGAAGAAGCTCGTGAAAGGTGCAGAATGAAAGCGGATGAAAGGTTGTCGTCCAATTTCCGGGATAATGCCAAGGTCTTCTGGAAAGAGGTAGGCAAGACCCGGAGTTGTTCGGCAATCTGCAGTATGAATAAAGTGCTCAGTGTTAACAATGACGTCCTAACAGACCAAACTGACGTCCTGCAGAGATGGAGTGAATATTATGGAAAGATGTATGCAAGAAAAGACAGAGATGACACATCGGGAAGTGGAGCTCACTTCGATGCTCCGCATCCCGATGTCATTGAAGTCATTAGTATGAAAGAAATAGAACGAGCGATTAGAAGTATGAAATGTGGTAAGGCTGCGGGAAAAGACAGAGTTACTGCTGAGATGATCAAGTACGGTGGGTCGCGTGTCTGGGACACACTATGTCTGTTATGCAACTTGTGCTGGCGGACGGGTGAGGTCCCAGATGACTGGCGAGTAGCAGTTGTAGTACCTATTTACAAAGGGAAAGGCTCGCGCCTAAACTGCTCCAGCTACAGGGCGATCAGCTTGGTCAGCTTAGCTAGTAAGGTGTATGCAAAGGTTATAACGGCACAAATGCAAGAAAAGTCTGAAAGGTATTTATGGGAGGCTCAATGCGGATTCCGACGTGGAAGAGGTTGCATGGATCAAGTGTTTTCTCTCCGCATGATCGCGGAAATGTTTCTGGCTGTTAGCCAGAAGGTTTTCTGCGCTTTTGTGGATCTAGAGAAAGCATTTGATAACGTTGTGAGAGAAACGCTGTGGGACTTGCTGCCCGGATATGGCGTGGACGGCTCGCTACTGCGGGCAATACAGTCGCTTTATAGGGACTGTAAGGCTTGCGTGCGAGTAGGGGGGGATGTGTCACCTCTTTTTGATGTCTGTACAGGCGTCAAACAGGGATGTGTCATGTCCGCCTGGCTGTTCATAGTGTATCTGGACAGTTGCCTGCAGAAGTTGAAAGGTTTTAATATGGGTGTGAATTTGGGTGACTTTACAGTAAACTGTCTGCTGTACGCTGATGATGCGGTGCTCATGGCCTCATCAGAAGCCGACCTTCAGACATTAGTCACTAATATGAAAGAGGAGTGTGAAAGTAAGGGTCTTCGCTTGAATGCAAGTAAAACTAAGGTTCTAGTATTTGAAAGAGGTGACGTAAGAACTAAATGCGAGATTAGGGTAAACCAGGAACGTCTAGAGCAAGTGAATGAAATTGTGTATTTTGGAAGTATGTTTAGCGCGGATGGAAGATGTGATTCGGATGTAGAACGGCGAGTAGCTGCCGGAAACAAAGTTAACGGTGCTTTGTCCCAGTTAGTAAAGCGATAAAGCATCGTAAAAGAAGCACGAATGGCGATTCATAACGCAGTGCTAGTGCCAACTTTGCTTTACGTTAGTGAAACCTGGGTATGTCAGCAGATGCATGAAAGTAAATTGAATGCTGTGGACATGCGATCACTTCAAAAATTGTGCGGCGTTACCTTGGCCGACCGAATACGTAACGAAGTGATACGCAATATGGCAGGTTTGAATGAAAGTGTCAGCGTTAAGCTGGAAAAGGGCGTGCTCCGTTGCTTTGGACACGTCCAACGAATGAGTGAAGAACGATTGACGAAGAATATATATTGTTCAAAAGTAGAGGGTAGAAGGAGTCAGGGTAGGCCGAGACTTACATATGAAGACCACGTGAGCAGATTGCTCTAAAACGGAAAGGTCAAAAGTACTCAGATACCCAGACACGCGTGTATGAAGCGATTGATGAATCTCGAAGAAGCGAAAGAAGTATGCATGGATCGCGAAGCCTGGCGATCTGTCCTCTCTGACTACCCCGTCAGGGATACAGCGTGAAGATAGTTAGTTAGTTGGTTTCTTGCAGCTTTACTAAAAGTGGCGTTTCGCATCAGATTTGGATAACAGCTACAGGACGAACCAATTGGCCACCAAAACCAACTTCAAGGATTTGCAGCAAACATTTTAAACAAAAGTTTTTGTTTAAAAAGAAGAAAAAGACTCTATTACATAGTGATGAATTTAAAAGACATAATAATTATTTATTTTTTGGGAGATACGTTTTTTATAACAGTCTCTGTTTGCTTACAAATGTTTATTATGTTAATATTTTCTATGTGAGTGTAAAGGTGTTTCCAAATACCCTCACCTACTAGAGATGTAACTGCTAACAAACGAATGAGACAACTACGCATGTGCTCTTACGGGATTTGGAGGTCAGACGGCAGTCGCTAACACCAATTCCGAAAACTAAAAGCAAAATGAATTTTAATAATACAAAATATGGGAAAAATTTCTTCATATGGTAACCCAGTTATGACACTACCTCTCCCTTTCCGAAGCACGCTGACTATGTGTCTATCTATAGTATTCTCTGTCTACGGGTATAAGGGTCAATTAGGTTAAATGTCAGTCAAAGTCTTGTAGTAGTGTTGTTATTTGTCGTAGCCCGTCTTGGGAAGGCAAAGAAAACTCAGTTAATGCCGCCTTATATTTAGTATAGAATTTTTATTAGTTTGGTGATGTCGAGGCCTTGGTCGATGTCAAGTCCAGTCCTAGGTCCGGTATCCTTGCCTACAGTAAAGCTATAGAAATTTTACTGTAGCTATATATGAAGATTTTGGACGGTACCAGAAAATATATCATTCATACTCATACTTTAAAAAGGTACTAATTCGGACATCAGCTATATATGCTAATAGGAGACCCCCTCCCGCTACGCCCGTATAATAAATTACCAGAAATAACTAGCTAACCTACCTGGCTACTTTTCGCTAACTTTGGGTCTGCTTACTGTCTTATATGACTGTGGTTCAACCATACAAAAAATTCTTCAGCTATAAAATATTAGTATATATATTTTGGAAGGCACCAAAAAATATTTCCTTTTTATTCATACTTTAGTAGGATACTATTTAGGATTTTAGGACATCAATGTTTGTGATTCGAAGTAATATTTACTTACATACGCCAATGTTTCAAACGCGTTGCTGAGCCCGTGGTCGCGGCTAGACTTAATGTCTAATAATCATCATGATCCGAGCGTCTGTCCCAGTTGCGTCTTACGAAGCCCGGGGTCCGCTTTCCTACTTTTTCTCCTCCACTTCGCACGGTCGTCGGCATCCCCTGTAGTGAGACCATTGGCACGCATGTCATCCCTTACGACGTCAAGCTAGCACTTCTTGGGTCTTCCCCTCTTACCGGTACTCGGCGGGGCCGACATGACCAAAAATTTGTTTCCCACGTAGCCCGGCTGTGACGTTAGGGTGGGTTAGTGGTAGACCAACTACCCGTAGTCCTCAAGTTAAGGAAAATTAGAAAGGTGAGAAATTATCATTTCATATTAAGCGATGAGAAAATTTAGATACAACAATAGTTTATACTAAAATTTAAAATAAAAACAAGTCAAGGCAGGATTAGATAAGATGGTTCCGGGAAAATATATAGGGTTAAAGTAGTGGCAGTCTTGGAAGGCCCTCCGCATGCCTGAGGTGGAGGGAAGAACTTAGAATAATAACTTTTGTTAGTGATGTTCATTATTACTAAATAAACGGTTTTACTCACGTGTTAATTTCAGGATAGACCGACCTTTTTCAAGAGCGACCTCTCTGGCGAAGAGCACGGAAGCAAGGAACCTGTACCCGGGATATAATGTATATATCCCGGGTACAGGTTCCTGCGGGAAACGGGTACGGGATTTTTGTATTATGCAGGTAGAGCCGTAAGACTTAGCAAGTAACATAACAAATCACGGGTGTTGATGATATTGTCATCCACTCCCGTGATTTGTTATCGCAACAACGACACGAAATAATTGGCACTTTTCTTTTATAAAATATTACAAGAGATAATTCTTGGCATACTTAATATACTTATAATAATTTAGAAACGCTCGTAGTCGCGATATGCGTTCTGTAGACGATCACTGGTCCTCGGATGAGTGACCGCTCTGTTGTATCAATTCACGAGCGTTTCCGTGTTTAAGCCGATTCTTTAAACCTTTGGTCCCAGTCATGGCAGTCGTTAAGACAAGTTGAATACTTAACGGGCGGCTTGAAAAATTTTATTTTTACAGGTCGTCTCAACCTGCACCTGTCCATTTCAACACGGTAACACGGGTCACTATCTGTTACATTGAAAAAAAATGCTAACGGTGAAATATGTAATATTACTCTACCACAAGTGCTTTGGATTATACTTGTGTGAAATGTGAAAGCATATGAATTTTTTTTATAAAGTGTAAAAAGACAATTCGATTCGAGACGGGGATTGAACCCGTGACCTTTGCCTAACCAGGGCAATGTTCTAACCACCTGAACTACCCCAACCGTATCGAACATAGTTGAAATTCTCCACCATATTTTCACCGTCATTTTAAGAGTATGACCAGAGCCATCTATCGACCTAATGAACAACTCGAAACCAATGAACAGATTTACAACCATTTTTAAACATTGATGCAATGGACTCCACTCAGTCTATGGATACATTTTTAAGGTAATTTTTTGCTAAATTTGTCATAATTTTTATGACAAATTTAGCAAAAAATCGTTTTGTCTTTTTCCACTTATTAAAAAAAAAGTATGACAAATTTTGCAAAATTATTGCTTTATAAATTTATCCCACAGATGTCGAAGAGTAAGCAGATCAAACATATTCCTTTGTTTATGGTGTAATACTTTATTCTTTTCACTCTTGCCATTTGTTGTATAAAGCTATTTTAATTATATCTGTGTAGCTACATCGAACTCACACTTTGACAGCAACCAGCGTGTAGCCAATTTTTCTACTAATGTCAACCGTCACTGTCATCTTTGAATCAAAGATTTATGTATCGAAATGAAAATATTACATTTACGAAACCCCTACCAAATCCACACTGAGTTATTGGCGGAGCAATAGTATCGCCACAAGAACAAAAAAAAAAATATATTACATAAAATTATTGTATAATGTAACAAAAGTAGTAAAACAATGTGGAAACAGTTCAATTATTCAAAGAAAACATAGAGTGGTGAACAAGAAATCACCAGGAATAACTTTTTATGGATAATTTATGTACCACTTACGACTATGTACTACTACACTAAGATTTGTATCCAAAATGATGAAATTTCTTGGTGAACACTTGAAAAGGTTATTGCTAACTGTTCATAGTATCTGTTCCATAAATCGTTTAGTTGCTGTCGTCATCTACAGCTAAGTTTTGTGTTAATTTAGTTACACTTTGTACTGTAATGGTAATTCAAGTAATCAGGGACGAATTTAGTACAGAGGCCACAAAATGTTATATTTCAATACTCAGTATATCTAAATGTTATGGAAATCATGTTTTAGGTTTACAATAATATAATCAATAAATAACTGTTAAATTTGTAAAATATAAGGTTATTGTATTAATTAAAAATAAATAACTTTGTACAATAATGGTTAAAATTTTATCTTATCTTAGACCCTATAAGACAGTATTTCTGTTTGGTGAAGGTGCTTTCGGTGTAATACAAATCGTGGGTCTATATCTCAGGAGCAAATCTCACAACAGGTTTGCCTTTGTTGACCAGTTAGTCTTTCCTCTCCCAACTACAGCTATATGTTCGAATGAGGGTCCCATTTCCTATTAGATAAGTCCCAAGGGTCAAAAATTCTCAAGGGTCTCTGCGTATTAACCAGTATGTCCCTATTTAAGCCTACCAAAACACAGAGTTTCTTCGTAAGAAAATAAAGATAAGTTCATATTTTAGTTAATATTTGTGAACTCGTAAGAATTAATTAACTGTAAAATAATCATTGTATTGATAAAAAGAAATAATATTTTAAATTACTTTTATTTTTATTTTAATCCTTATCTTTAGATACTGTAGGACAGTATTTTTCCTGGCGAAGATAATAAGAAATATGGGCATGCAGGTGTCATATTTTTGAGATCGTTATCAACCACAACTGCAGGATTATTTGGCATCCCATCACTCAGGAATACTGCGTATGTCTTATACACCAGGAAATAGCCAGGAGTAGATAGCTAAGGTCCTAATCACTGACGTGTCTTTTATTTTTGTCAATTTGTTACGGAGCAGGTTCTGTCAGCTCTCAAATTATAGATTTTATATTGACTGGTACACACTGCATGCAGTCTACTATAGTGGTGCTGGTTGGTAGAAGAGGCAATATTAATAGTGACAAACTTTTAAAAATGTTTGATAAGTTATCAAGTCTGCAAGTAAAGCAAGTAATTTTGTACACCTTGCCATACAGCACTGCTATGAGCCACAAGGAAAATCACTTAAGATACAAATTAAATATGAAACTACATACCATGGTATCATATTCCAAAAAAATTGAATTGTTCGATTGGAACACAATTTTCAATAATAATAGTTTGTTGACATTAGATAGATATTTTCTATCAAAATTTTTACAACGAAAGGTAGCTCTATTGCTATCTAATTTTTTAATTTTTCAAGTCAAATTATTGGCAAGTACAACTGCTGTTATTGAGCAGGATAGTTTTGACACATCACATTTGGAAAATGAAATTCCAAAAAACTAGTTTATAGGACAACAGATAATAAATCTGGCCAGTTTGGCCCCTGAGAATAATCTTAGTAAAAATATTGTTTTTATAAACTTGGTGCACCTTAGAGTTAGAGCTGTACATTAATGCAAATTCTATTAATATTTTTTGTGCTACAGAGCACTGGTTAAAAGATCATGAAATCACATTGTTGAACTTCGTAAATCACCAGGTTGCTAGCTCATTCAATAGAAAACATTCTAAACGTGATGGCTCTTTAAAACTTAAAATTTAAAGAACGTAAAGACTTAGTAGCCCTCTCCATTGAGCGAGTTATTGAGATTGCCAGTATTGAGTTTGAGCATTTCATCTTGTTAAGCGTATACAGTCCCCCTGATGCTTCTTACATTAAATTTGAAGAAAAGCTTGAAGAAGCACTGTTCAAATGCCAATGTTCTAAGAAATCTATAATAGTTTGAGGAGATTTTAATGTTGATATATTAGATACATCATTAACTCCATCAGAGAGAAATAAAATGAAAAAAATATTTAAATCCTTTAATCTGCATAGTACATTCTTAGAACCCACTCGTATTACAGCCACCAGTGCAAAATGTATTGATAATATTTTTACTGATATTAAACCTATAGATAAAGGTATTGTGGATCCTGTAGAGTCAGATCATCGTGGCCAATGGATAAAGTTTCCTAAAAGTAGTAACAAAGCCTGCAAAAAACAAATTAAATATGTACCAATTAACCAAAGTCGTTTGAATAATTTTAAAGAAAATGTATTAAAGAGATTATCATATCTACCTAACTTCACTTGTGTAGACCAGTCATATAAACACTTATTTAATTTGATAAATGATGAGTTTGGCAAAGTTTTTACCTCAAAAACACTACAGATTGGTTGTCGTCCTGTTTTCAGTGACTGGGCAACACCAGGTATCTTTAAAAGTAGAAATAAATTATTTGAATTATATTCAGAAATATCGTATAATTTTAGGCAAATCTTTCAGGAATATGTTTTTATTATTCAAAGATATTTAAACAAACGTGTAATCTTGCTAAGTCAAACTTCATTAAAAATAAAATTTCCTATTTTGTGAATAAAATAAAAATTACTTGGAACATCATTAACTCTGAATGCGGTAGATCTTTGGTGACTGAAAGGGATTTCCACTTAAAAGTAAATGGTTACCATGTTACTAGGGACCTGGAAGTGGCGACGGAGTTTGGTAAATATAGGTACATTTTTTCAAAAATGTACCTATATTTACAACAAAATCTCTCCAAGCGTCTTCCAGTTCCACTGAACATTTATTAGAAGAATCTGTTCTTTGTTGCAGGGATGCATTTGTATTCACAGATTTTGCGCTCAGGATATTGTAAAGACATTTAAATGTATCGAAATTAAGAAAACCGCGGACCATGTATAATTGAGGTCATTGCGCCCCATCTAACAACTGTGTTTAATGACTGTGTTTCTAGTGGTACATTTCCTGATTTAATGAAACACAGCAAAGTCGTTCCCTTGTTCAAGGCTGGCAGCGCTACAGACCCGTCTAATTTCCGACCAGTGTCGGTGCTGCCAACTTTGAGCAAAGTATTTGAAAAAATAATCTTGAATCAAATGCTATCCCATTTTAATAGTCATAAAATATTTCATGCGAATCAATTTGGGTTTACGAAAGGGCGCTCAACTTCCGATGCTGGTGTTGAGTTATTAAAATGTATTCATGAAGCCTGGGAAGACAAGCACGATGCATTAGGTATATTTAGTGATCTATCAAAGGCTTTTGATTGCGTTCAACATTAAATGCTGTGCAAAAAATTACACCACTATAGAATAAGAGGCAAAGCTCTCGACCTTCTGTCTTCATATTTGAACAATAGAATACAGAGGGTCGATATTAATGGTACACGTTCTGTAGGATCCATGGTTACAATGGGTCTGCCGCAAGGCTCGATACTTGGGCCATTCTTGTTCCTCATTTAAATTAATGATTTACCATTTTATGTAGGGGACAGGAATAGGATTGTTTTGTTTGCAGAAGACACCTCATTAATTTTTAAAATTAAAAGACAATTAGATAACTATGACGATGTAAACAATGCAATTGCAAGAGTAGTTCATTGGTCAAATAATCTTTGCCTTAATGAAAATAAAACTAAATGTATTAAATTTACTCTGCCAAATGTAAAACAAGTTACGGCCAATGTTCAACTTAATGGACAAGTGTTAGAGTTTGTGGAATCTACTGTGTTCCTTGGTATAACTATTGATGCCAATTTGCAGTGGGGCCCGCACATAGAAAAGACGGCCTCTAGGTTAAGTTCGGCTGCATACGCTGTAAAAAAGATAAGGACTCTAACAGATGTAGATACGGCTAGAATGGTTTGCTTCAGCTATTTTCATAGTATTATGTCTTACGGTATTCTCCTTTGGGGGAGTGCTGCAGATGTAAATAACATTTTTGTTCTTCAAAAGCGGGCTGTACGCGCTATATATAATTTGGGCCCCAGAGTCTCCCTCTGAAAAAAAATCAAAGCAGTAAATATTCTAACCGTAGCATCACAATACATTTTTGCCAATCTCATGTATGTCCAGAAAAATCTATCACAATTTTCTAAACTCTGTGGTAAACATAATATAAACACTAGAAATAAAAATAATCTTTCAATCCACCACAGTCGACTACATAAGATTGGCGATTCTTTCCAGGGTAACTGTATACGCTTTTACAACAAGCTTCCCTGTGACCTGAGAAATTTACCATTAAATAAATTTAAAAAGTTAATTAAATACAAGCTTTGTGAAAAAGGTTATTACTCCGTTAAAGACTATTTGCAGGACAGGGACGCCTGGAAATGATCTGCTGGCAAAGTGAAATAATATTAAATTGTAAATAGGCCATAAAAAAAAAGCCTTCCTAAGTTTCTTGCCAGTTCTTCTCAGGTGGGCCTCGTTCCGAACCGGTGTGGTCGCTTTAAATATTTTAAATAGTGTATGACATTTTGTAAGCGCTGTTAAAATGGTCTATGCAAAATAAAGATATTTTTATTTTATTTTTTATCATTATACTGTCAAGCTGCGCCATGGTTTGCTTCAAAAGTTCTAGGTCTCTTCTTCGTCAAGTATAGCATGTCTCAATGGACAAAGTACGTGTGCGCATTAATGCGGTTGGAAAGGTCAAGATCAAAGGAGCTAGCACCAGCCCACCCCCATCGCCTGTCATTTTCACGAGGTGCATAGTATTATAATTCAAGCAGTAGGTATCTCCCCCCAAAATTAAAAGAATGGAATAACTTTATCGTCATTGATTATGCTGTTAGCTACCTGGTCTTGACATTTTGCTGGAGTTTTACAAATGGTCTACCTTGTATATACCTACTAAAACCTGTGCCGCGATTCACTGCATCGATTATCGTCTATCACGGTGGCGTAAGTGGTGGTGTATGCGATTGCTGCGCTGAGGTCCCGGGATCGATACCCGGGTCAGAACAAATAGTTGTATGATCCACAAATATTTATTTTGGAGTTTGGGTGTTCTTATATATAATATTTATGTATTTATAAATATATAAGTATGTTTATCAGTTGTCGAGATTCCATAGCACAAGTGTCCCTCAATATTTATTATATATTAAATAGCTGTTCAATATCGGGTTCCGAAATCTATGTCATAATGTGTCAAAAAGCATCTTGTTGGTTCGATTTGAAACTCCTTTATTGCCGACTCATTTCATTACCAATAACCTTTTTTTTTATTTGTCTTCGCCCATCTTGGGCAGGCAAAGGAAACTAAGCCCATACAGCCTTGTCTTCAGTATTTATTATTTTCTTGTTATTTTGTTTTAGTCTTGTCTAGTCGTTTGTCGATGTCAAGTCCTCAGTCCTAGGTACTAGTCCGTGCCCCAATAAGGCAGTGGATCCCTTATTGCGGCTATCTATGGAAATTTGGCACTAACACAAACAACACTGTTATTCTTTGCAATAAATCACTTTCGTTCACTAATGCACTTTTATGAACTCTATGTATAATATTCCACCATTAAACACAAAAACACGAATTTTACACTAGTTTTTGAAAATAATATACGACAAACGCTCGTCCCCGCTCGTGTTGGCGCCAAATTTCCACCAATAACCTATCAACACGGTTATTTATAAAATGATAGCTAAATACGACCCTGGATTAAGCTACCTGTTTATATGTGTGACATTTCACACATATAAACAGGTAGCTTAATCCAGGGTCGTATTTAGCTTAGATTAAAGAGATTTAGTTTAGATCAAACGTTTGATCTGCTTACTCTTCTATATATGTGATTTATCCATATGAATTTTTGTAAGCAAAATTACTAGGCAGCATGGCTTATGACTTTAGCCTAGTCACAGACATAACCAAATATGAGACCTTTGAAAACCAAAGAGAATGTGAAAAACGGAAAATTAAAAAGTTTTAGTTGTCTTTTGTCTTGTGGTAGTTCTACTAGGCAAAGGATTATGTAAAATCCATAAGTTAAAACAAGAAACGTGGATATTTAGCAAATACGTTTTAATAATACTTTACAAACAAGTAAGTCCAATACACATTGATATTAAATAGTTGTAGTTTTAGTATCAAATAATTACTGTCCGTATCCTTGGCTTTTGCTTGCTCTTGTAAAAAAAATCATGGCGGTGAAAAGAAATTGACATTTGATAATAAATATTGATATTATTGAAAATTTACTTGATATAGTTTTTAAATTGTTTTTTTAGAACATTGTGCATAATATTGGGGCAATTGAATATGGATGTTGAAGACAGTGGGATTATTTTAGTCGTGGTTGATGAAGATGAGGACAAGGCAACTGTTCCTACCGACCAAGCAGTCAAGATAAAAACGGAACCACAAGATTTCGCAACAAATTCTATAGACGAGCTTATAGAAACAGCGGAGAAACATGGTGTATATATTCCTATTATTAAGGTTGAACCTCCAGATGACTATGAGTATGAATATCTTGAAGATGAAGTATTGCAGGTAATAATTGATTTTTTGACTATCGTATATAAAAGACTTTAAGTGATTGAAGAGGCTGTAACAAATATTATAAAATACCAAAGGTTTTTCACAAAACGATAGTGAAACCTGGGTATGTCAAAAGATGCATAAAAGTAATTTGCTTACTGTGGAGTCACCAATTAAGCAGATTACTCAAAAAACGGAAAGGTCAAATGTACTTAGATACCCAGATGTGCATGTAATAGAATGATAAATAAAAGTGCAGGAAACGAAAGTAGTATGCCAGGTAAGCGAAACCTGATGATCTGTCTTTTTACTACCTGTCAGGGATACTGCCTGATGATAGTAAGTTAGTTAGTATTTTAATAATAAAGTACTCATGTACCCAGACATGCATGTATGAAACATAATATGTAGTATGTGGTAAATGATATATCATATGTCATAAAAATTCCAATTTTAGAAAGTAATAAAGTCAGAAATAAATGATGAAGATTTTGACAATAGTCAGCATGCAGATGACCCTGATTTTACTCAAGATGAGGAATCTGAAGTTGTTGAAGATGAGGAATCTGAAGTTGTTGAAGATGAGGAATCTGATGATGTTCAAGCTGAGATATCAAACACAAGAAAAGACAAATTTCGACGTTCAATGTTAAAGCCATGGCAACGTAATTCTTATGTAGCACAACTTAGAAGAGAATATTCCGAACTGAGAAAAGATGAAGACTTACTTGTGAACACACTAGAAAATATTATGAGATGCATAAAACCACCACCACCTCCTGTAGGTTTTTATTACATGGATGAGAATATGTATCAGTAAGTGTCTTTTGTTGTTTTATTATTCTACTAGATGACCCCCACAGCTTCGCCCTTGGAATATTGTAATAATAATATTTCAATAGCCTTATTATGGAGACATGAACTAACAAACAAAAGTTATGACTCAGTTCAGGCGCCAGGAGGATAAGTCCTACCAACTTTATACACACGGATATCGGCGATAGAGATTGAGCTTCTAATCATAAGAGCAAGAACCAAAAATAATAGAATATATTGTAACGTTTGTAAAACGTCACATTGAAGTGTCATTGTTAGTCTTGAGATTTAGAGAGAGAGGAGAGTAGATTGTTGACTCTTTCTCTCTACTTGTCATTGAATTTATATAATTTACGTTTTGAGTAGGCAGAATGTTTTTGAATGTCTTAGCCTGTTCTTGGAACGAATGCATTAAAGTAGTTCTGTCAATTGGTCAATGTCTTTTGACAGTGGTGACGGAACGTCATTCGCCTAGCTACAGATTGACAGATAAGATGTCGATTGTAAATATATTTTATTATTTATTTTATATATATATATTTTTTAAGGCTAGAAACGTGGTTTCAAAAATCCAAAGTTCTTATCGTAATACATAGTTATTTTGATATAACCATTGATAAGAAGTCACAGGCGTGAACTTCCATATACAATTTATAAAAGATTACTTCTTTTTAGCGAAGTTTAAAAAATATATTTACGACGAAATCTTTTTTTGTCGTCGCTGTAGCTAGGCGAATGGCTTGTTCCGTCACCACAGACAAAAAGACATTTTATTGTTTTTTTTTTCTTTCTTTCCAAGTTTACCCTATGGCATGGAACTAAGGAATACAGCCTTACAGAAATCGCAATTTATTTAAAATCGATGACACACGGAGTGAAAGAGTCAACAATCTACTCACCTCTCTCTCTAAATCTCAAGACCAACAATGACATTTCAATGTTTTACAACGTTACAATATTTCAACCTCCCGTCGCACCTATTTGATCCCGTCGCTTATAAATCCTACAATGAAACATAAAAATTTGCCCGATTTGTCGACATTTATGACTACTGCTCTGCTCCCCAGTGTAGTAGCGTAATGATATATAGCCTATAGCCTTCCTCGATAAATGGGCTATCTAACACAAAAATATTTTTTCAAATCCGACCAGTAAGTAGTTCCTGAGATTAGCATGTTCAACCAAACAAACTCTTCAGCTTTATAATATTAGTATAGATTTTTTGTGGAGCTTTGTCAATGGGTCTGACAAACGCTTATTACTTTAAATGCCAAATAAATCTACAAAAAAAATATAAGAAAATCTGTGTTTTTACTTTATTATATTTAAAAAAAGGCTGAAATATCTACCTATATGAGTGTGAATTATATGCACTGGTACATGGGTGGGATGCTGAGGATAAGGCAAGAAAAAAAGCCTTCTGCAATAGTAAATATATACTTAAGCTGCTTACAATTTCCATGGTGAAATACTGGTAACAGTAACCCTGTATATCCTGATTATGTACGCACAGTCAAGGTTTTTTTTTTGTGTGATCCACAAACATGTGTTTCGGATTTTGGGTGTTTCCTATTTATAATATGTATTAATTTAGAAATATATAAGTATGTTTATCAGTTATCTATATCCCATAACACAAGCTAATTAGCTTACTTTGGGCTAGATGGCGCTGTGTGAAAAGTTTCCCACAATATTTATTATTTATTATATTTATTATTATTATCCCAAAAACAAACTAAAACATATTGACAAACTAATGCAGTATACTCACAGGTCTCAGACTATCTACATTTTAATTATTTCCCTTACAGTTGTGTTGAATGCAATGCAATGAAAATATCATTGGCTGCTGTCACTAGACACTATCAAGAACAGCATGGCGACCGCTACTTAGTGTGTTATGCCTGTGGAGTGGATTTTAGAAGGTAAATATATTATGTTATTTTTTTTTGTAATAGATAATACTATATTTATATAACACTAAACGTACTGTACATATATCTGCAGCCCAACTAATCTGTACAAACACGAAAAGAGCTGCATCGCTCCAGACATCAAAATAGTGCTGCGCGCACGAGGACAGTACCTGGGTCGCAAGGGACGTTCCCGACCGTACCTCACGCCCAACAAGTTCATAACCGTGCTTCGGATTCCCACGTAAGTTATGATTCATTCTACACATCTGATAAATCTGCCACGCCTATAAATATTACAGTAATTTTATATTGTGAAGTTTATTTAGTAATTGATGTTTAGTATTTTGATGAAGAGTAGAAGCGTGCACGTCGCCATCCCTGCCAGCTACGGCTGCAATTCTACTCCAACACGAGTGCCACCAGGCCACCAGTTATGTTAGGGCGTGCCCCCGAGGCGACGCGCACCAGTTCGTCCCCGCTGGTGCGAAAAGTGTGAGCCAGAGCGGCGTAGGGGACCGCCACCCTACACGCGCGGCCCGACACGGCGGGAAGTGGAGGATGGAGTGCAGGGTAGCTGCGTGGAATGTTAGGGGAGGAATGACAGATAAGATGAATGAGTTGATGGATGTTATGAATGAGAGTAAGTTAGATGCAGTGTGCTTGACAGAGACTAAGCGCAAGGGCAGCAAAGTCTTGGAGCTCCCGGATGGGATGCTGGCGCTTTGGTCTGGAGTACCAGAGAGCGAGCATGGCAGTGGGGGGGTTGGAATTTTGCTGTCCTCGCGATTGGCCTCCGGTATTGGATCCGTGTAAAACTTGGTTTGACGAAGATTTTCCTGGTAGCTGCATACGCGCCAGTATCTTCGTCGAACGCGAGTGAGCTAGAGGATTTCTAGTAGAGTATGAGAGAAGCTCTAAATGTAGATATATGATGAAAAATAATGATAGAAGGAAATGAAAGATGTAGAGACAGATAGTATGTGGAGACTTGAATGGATGGGTGAGTCGGTACTCGGGAAGTATGGGGATAAAAGGGTGAACTACGCTGGCAAGCTAATACTGGCATTTTGTAAGGAAAAGGATTTGTTTGTGGCGAACACAATGTTCAACCACAAACAAATTCATATGTATACGAGGAGATGTAAGTCAAAGAGAAGCATGATAGATCTATTCCTAATGGATAGTCGGCTCCGTAAACAGGTGATGGACACAAGGGTTTATCGAGGCGCTGAGCTGGGATCAGACCACTACCTAGTCATAACTAGGATTAGGGGTCTGTTCGCGGGTTGGCGTCATCGTACCGAGTGTCCTGAGCTTGAGCCGACTTATAGCATCAAAAGCTGGAAGCTGCAGGATGCATCCATTAGGGATAAATATAATGAAAGGGTAGCTGAAAAGCTTGGCGACGTCAATGTAAGCAGTGAGAATGTGGAAAGTGTATGGCAGAACCTTAGGGATAGTATGATAAATGCCGCTGTGGAAGTGTGTGGAGAAACGAAAAGAGGCAGTAGTAATAAGCGTGATGCATGGTGGAATGAGGGAGTGAAAAAAGCAGTTCGAATGAAGAAGAAAGCATGGCTAGACTACTTAGCCTCGCGAAATGATTTTAATATGAAAGAGAGATACAAGCTGCAGAAAGTTAACACGAAGGCACTGATAGAAGAAGCTCGTGAAAGGTGCAGAATGAAAGCGGATGAAAGGTTGTCGTCCAATTTCCGGGATAATGCCAAGCTCTTCTGGAAAGAGGTAGGCAAGACCCGGAGGTGTTCGGCAATCTGCAGTATGAATAAAGTGCTTAGTGTTAACAATGACGTCCTAACAGACCAAACTGACGTCCTGCAGAGATGGAGTGAATATTATGGAAAGATGTATGCAAGAAAAGACAGAGATGCCACATCGGGAAGTGGAGCTCACTTCGATGCTCCGGATCCCGATGTCATTGAAGTCATTAGTATGAAAGAAATAGAACAAGCGATAAGAAGAATGAAATGTGGTAAGGCTGCGGGAAAAGACAGAGTTACTGCTGAGATGATCAAGTACGGTGGGTCGCGTGTCTGGGACACACTATGTCTGTTATGCAACTTGTGCTGGCGGACGGGTGAGGTCCCGGATGACTGGCGAGTAGCGGTTGTAGTACCTATTTACAAAGGGAAAGGCTCGCGCCTAAACTGCTCCAGCTACATGGCGATCAGCTTGGTCAGCTTAGCTAGTAAGGTGTATGCAAAGGTTATAACGGCACGAATACAAGAAAAGTCTGAAAGGTATTTATGGGAGGCTCAATGCGGAATCCGACATGGAAGAGGTTGCATGGATCAAGTCAGATCTAGAGAAAGCATTTGATAACGTTGTGAGAGAAACGCTGTGGGACTTGCTGCCCGGATATGGTGTGGACGGCTCGCTACTGCGGGCAATACAGTCGCTTTATAGGGACTGTAAGGCTTGCGTGCGAGTAGGGGGGGGATGTGTCACCTCTTTTTGATGTCTGTACAGGCGTCAAACAGGGATGTGTCATGTCCGCCTGGCTGTTCATAGTGTATCTGGACAGTTGCCTGCAGAAGTTGAAAGATTTTAATATGGGTGTGAATTTGGGTGACTTTACAGTAAACTGTCTGCTGTACGCTGATGATGCGGTGCTCATGGCCTCATCAGAAGCCGACCTTCAGGCATTAGTCACTAATATGAAAGAGGAGTGTGAAAGTAAGGGTCTTCGCTTGAATGCAAGTAAAACTAAGGTTCTAGTATTTGAAAGAGGTGACGTAAGAACTAAATGCGAGATTAGGGTAAACCAGGAACGTCTAGAGCAAGTGAATGAAATTGTGTATTTAGGAAGTATGTTTAGCGCGGATGGAAGATGTGATTCGGATGTAGAACGGCGAGTAGCTGCCGGAAACAAAGTTAACGGTGCTTTGTCCCAGTTAGTAAAGCGACAAAGCATCGTAAAAGAAGCACGCATGGCGATTCATAACGCAGTGCTAGTGCCAACTTTGCTTTACGGTAGTAAAACCTGCGTATGTCAGCAGATGCATGAAAGTAAATTGAATGCTGTGGAGATGCGATCACTTCGAAAATTGTGCGGCGTTACCTTGGCCGACCGAATACGTAACGAAGTGATACGCAATATGGCAGGTTTGAATGAAAGTGTCACCGTTAAGCTGGAAAAGGGCGTGCTCCGTTGGTTTTGACACGTCCAACGAATGAGTGAGGAACGATTGACGAAGAATATATATTGTTCAAAAGTAGAGGGTAGAAGGAGTCAGGGTAGGCCTAGACTTACATATGAAGACCACGTGAGCAGATTGCTCAAAAACGGAAAGGTCAAAAGCACTCGGATACCCAGACGTGCGTGTATGAAGCGATTGATGAATCTCGAAGAAGCGAAAGAAGTATGCATGGATCGCGAAGCCTGGCGATCTGTCCTCTCTGACTACCCCGTCAGGGATACAGCGTGAAGATAGTTAGTTAGTTAGTGAAGTTTATTTTGGTATAAAAATATTTTTTTTGAAATAAATGGTAAAATAGAATTGCAAATTTTCAAGTTAATCAGATCCTAGTGGTAAAAGCGTCTGGCGCGCTAAACCAGAAGCAGCTGGTTCGATCCAGCTCAAGATTGAAACATTCCTCTTTAGAATTTAGATTACAAAATTATTTTTATTCAGATCAGCCAATAAATAACTTGCAGCTGCAAGCGAGAAGGGGGTGTTTGCTAAGTAGAATATGTATTTATTTAGATATATATGTATGTTTATCAGTTGTCTATATCCTAAACCACAAGCTTATATTAGTTTACTTTGGGCACAGAATAAGTAATGGTACTATGTACAGAAGTTTCACTCTCTAACAAAAGTCAGTTTTAGGTATGGAAAACATACCTAGACTCGCCGCCTGCAACCAAAATTGAAACTTATAATTGCGCGCGAACGTTGAGCTTTCTTTGCGCGCCAGAGTTTTATGACCGGGCTGCGAAAACCACACGGGATTGTCACTTGAGAAGTTTTGTACCTACTAAAATATTGATTGTCGGGATATTAACCATGTATACTTTCATACGCGAGTACTCCGTGATCTTGCAACAGTGCCGAAATATCGGATACTCGCGTATGAAAGTAGACATGGTAAATATCCCTACAATCAATATTTTAGTCATGTTTATGACCATGACAGTTTAAAAAGTTTTGTAGTTGATTTATTTAGAGCGCTCGCTGCGCTCATCTAGTTCGAGCCGAGCGGCAGCGGCAGCCCACTGCCATTAGCCGCTCCGAGCGGTGCGCTGCCCGAATATACCTAAACTGCGGAGGGACACCCGTCTGATTTCGTGTAGATGGCGCTTTGAAAAAAAAAACAGTCCAAACGATATAAAGTGGTGTGTGTTGGGGCAGGTTTCCGTGCCAACTGTGCTCGGCATCGTTCCGCTCGCGCCCCGCGCTGTTGTCTCACGAGAACCTGCACCGCGGAGAGAGACCTTACCGCTGCGACGTCTGTCTCGCTGCCTATACCTCACTCCCAGCGCTCAATGTGAGTATATCACTACATATAAGTTGCTTCCCGCTGTCTGTCCATATGTCATGTATGCTTAGATCTTTAAAACTATGCAACGACTGCCACTGTGGCGCGGTGGGAGTGTACCCGACTGCTACGCAAGAGGTCGTGGGTTCGATTCCCACCCAGGATAAAACTTTGTGTGATGAGCTCGATGGTAGATTCTGTGTGTGGGTGTTATTTATCTATAATATGTATGTATTTAGAAATATATAAGTATGTTTATCAGTTATCTGGTTACCATATTACAAGCTCTGCTTAGTTTAAAATCAGATGGCGTTGTGTGAGTTGTCCCAAAGATATCTATTTATTTATTTAATTTCGATGCGGTTTATTTTAAATTAAATATTTTTAATAAATATATAGATAAGAAAGGTTTTAATGTATAATTTGTTAGGTTTTTTGTATACATTGACTAAATAGAATATCGTTATACGATATTTGTTGGGGGTGTTGGTAAAAAATAAACGTCTGGGAGATTTCAACGAAAACTACAGTAAGCGTCTGCTGAAGAAGAATTATAAAATAAATCTAATCAAAGACAATCTAATAACCCCAGCACGCCGTTTCATACAACATGAACACACAGGCTGCAAATTCAAAAAACGCTCCAGCAATTAATGTCATTTTCTCTGTCCGTAAAAGCGATAGGTACTTCGCGTATTCTTTTTTCCAAATAATGACAGTATTTCCATGCGTGTTTGAGAAACAAACTTACTATCATCCTGACGTCTGATGTTCCACTAAACAGCAAAATTATTTTCATTAACTTCAAAAGGATAAACCTCAAAATATTTTTTGGTATGGCAACAACGGCGGCGTCACCCGTTGTCGACAAATAAATATTATATCAACCGATTTAGGTACCTACTATGATATAATTTGCAATGGACATTGATCAAAATTCCTTATTTTTTTAATTCGTTGTATTTTATAATTTTTAATGAATTTATTTAAATAAAATAATATTAAAAATAGTTGTACATAACGAGTGACGTCATCCGTGGCATGAAATCTTTAGCCTTAAAAAATAACTCAATTTATGGTTTATTACCGTTCCTTGAAAAGGTTCACCGGCTTAACGTGCCTTCAGAAGCACGGAAAGCTCGTAATTGTAAATGCCACAAATGAATTAATGAAGCTTTATTTGCAAGAACATGGGTACATTTAATTTGTTAGTAGTTACATTACATGATGGTTGTTTCACCATATTCAACCTTAGAAGTTGTGCAAATATTATTTTATATTAAAACAGTTTTATATTACAGTCAGAGCATATTAGGACAAAACATATATAAATTAATATCTATAAATTAACTAATTATGTCAAAATTTTAATCAAATACATTACGAGTATAACAAATTCCATAATAATAATACCTAATTCAAAAATATTCAAAATTAAAATATAGTCAGAGTATAAAATAAGTGATGTAAATTTTTTTTTTTAATTGTCAATAAGTTATTGCCCCTTAAATTCAAAATATTCATCAACAAAAAAATATATCTCTAAAATAAAATTAAAATAAAAATATCTTTATTTTGCATAGACCATTTTAACGGCGCTTACAAAATGTCATACATTATTTAAAATATTTAAAGCGACCACCGGTTCGGAACGCGGCCCACCTGTGAAGAACCGGCAAGAAACTTAGGAAGGCTTTTTTTTTGATGGCCTATTTACAATTTAATATTATTTCACTTTGCAGCAGATCATTTCCAGGCGTCCCTGTCCTGCAAATAGTCTGTAACGGAGTAAAAACCTTTTTCACAAAGCTTGTTTTTAATAAACTTTTTAAATTTATTTAAAGGTAAATTTCTCAGGTCACAGGGAAGCTTGTTGTAAAAGCGTATACAGTTACCCTGGAAAGAATCGCCAATCTTATGTAGTCGACTGTGGTGGACTGAAAGATTATTTTTATTTCTAGTGTTTATATTATGTTTATCACAGAGTTTAGAAAACTGTGATAGATTTTTCTGGATATACATAAGATTGGCAAAAATGTATTGTGATGGTACGGTTAGAATATTTACTTCTTTGAATTTTTCTCGGAGAGAAACTCTGGGGCCCAAATTATAAATAGCGCGTACAGCCCGCTTTTGTAGAACAAAAATAATATTTAAATCTGCAGCACTCCCCCAAAGGAGAATACCGTAAGACATAATACTATGAAAATAGCTGAAGTAAACCATTCTAGCCGTATCCACATCTGTTAGAGTCCTGATCTTTTTTACAGCGTATGCAGCCGAACTTATCTAGAGGCTGTCTTTTCTAAGTGTGGGCCCCACTGCAAATTGGCATCAATAGTTATACCTAGGAACACAGTTGATTCTACAAACTCTAACACTTGTCCATTCAGTTGAACATTGGCCGCAACTTGTTTTACATTTGGTAGAGTAAATTTTATACATTTAGTTTTATTTTAATTAAGGCAAAGATTATTTGAGCTGAACCAATGAACTACTCTTGCAATTGCATTGTTTACATCGTCATAGTTATCTAATTGTCTTTTAATTTTAAAAATTAATGAGGTGTCATCTGCAAACAAAACATAAAAAACATCTACATAAAATGGTAAATCATTAATATAAATGAGGAACAAGAATGGCCCAAGTATCGAGCCTTGCGGCACACCCATTGTAACCATGGATCCTACAGAACGTGTACCATTAATATCGACCCTCTGTATTCTATTGTTCAAATATGAAGACAGAAGGTCGAGAGCTTTGCCTCTTATTCCATAGTGGTGTAGTTTCCTGCACAGCGTTTCATGTTGAACGCAATCAAAAGCCTTTGATAGATCGCAAAATATACCTAATGCATCGTGCTTGTCTTCCCATGCTTCATGAATACATTTTAATAACTCAACACCAGCATCGGAAGTTGAGCGCCCTTTCTTAAACCCAAATTGATTCGCATGGAGTATTTTATGCCTATTAAAATGGGATAGCATTTGATTCAAGATTATTTTTTCAAATACTTTGCTCAAAGTTGGCAGCATTGACACTGGTCGGAAATTAGACGGCTCTGTAGCGCTGCCAGCCTTGAACAAGGGAACGACTTTGCTGTGTTTCATTAAATCAGGAAATGTACCACTAGAAACACAGTCATTAAACACAGTTGCTAGATGGGGCGCAGACTTGACATTGACTCGAGAAAATTCAAGAGCAATGATTTATTATGACTTTCGAAGTGGTTTAACACAAAAACAGTGTGTTGACCGGATGATTTCTGCATTTGGTGATTAAGCCCCATACAAAACAACAATTTATCGCTGGTTTGCTGAATTTCAACGTGGACGTGTCCAGCTCAGTGATGATCCCCGTCAAGGTCGTCCAAAAACTGCAGTCACCCAAGAAAACGTTGATGCTGTGCGTAAGCTGATTGAGGAAGATCGACATGTGACATACCGCAAAATTCAGGCAACTTTAGACATTGGCATGAGTCAAATACAAATAATTATAAATGAACAATTAGGTGTAAAAATGTGGTTTTCCCGATGGATACCGCATTCGCACTGTGAAGAGCAAAAAGCGGCTCGCGTTACTTGGTGCGTCAGAGCTCTCGAAAGATTCCACTCAGGATCCTCAAATGCTGTATACAACATCGTATCAGGTGACGAATCCTGGATATACGCGTACGAACCCGAAACAAAAAACCAGTCACGAGTTTGGGTGTTCGAAAATGAGTGAAAGCCAAAAAATAAAAATGTTCGTTCACGGAGTGTTGCAAAAAAAATGCCGGCTACGTTTGTCTCCAAAGCCGGCCATGTTGCGACTATTCCTCTTGAGGGACAAAGAACGGTTAATGCAGAATGGTATGCTAGCATTTGTTTGCCACAGGTCGTTTCTGAACTCCGTAAAGAGAACTGCAACCGCCGCATCATCCTCCATCACGACAATGCGAGTTCTCACACCGCGCACTGAACAAAAGAGTTTTTAGAGCAAGAAAACATAGAATTATTAGACCATCCGCCGTACAGCCCCGACCTAAGCCCTAATGATTTCTATACTTTCCCTAAAATAAAGAATAAATTGCGTGGTCAGAGATTTTCATCACCTGAAGAAGCTGTGGACGCCTACAAAACGGCCATTTTGGATACCCCAACTTCCGAATGGAATGGTTGTTTCAATGATGGGTTCCATCGTATGGAAAAATGTGTCAAATTTCACGGAAAATACTTCGAAAAGCAATAAATACATTTTTAAATGGTAATGTTGTGTCACTTCCTTGATTCCCGAAATTTTCAGTGCCGCCCTCGTATATACGATATATTTTAACAGGACTTTCACTGATAGGTGGATGTTATAAGGAGTAACTTAGACTACATTTTATCCCCTTATTCTATTATTAGCATACATTGAAATAGGTATAAGTTTTGTATAATATCTATAAATATCCATCACGCCTTATCCCCGAAGGGGTGGCAGAGGCATATTATATGCCCACTTTTCACCGTGTGGATTCCTGTCCCACGTAATAGGTGGTGAGCCCATTGCCGTGTTGAAATAGACAGACGCAGGTTGTGGCTACCTGCTGTTGAAATTATCAAGCCGCCCATAAGGCCTTCAACCAGGCTTAACGACTGCCATTTTACTGGCAACCGGGACCAACGGCTTAACGCGCCTTCCGAAGCACGGAAACGCTCGCAAATGTAAATGCCACAAAGTGGTCACCCATCTGAGGACCAGCCATAGGGAAAGCTGCGTAACTCAGTGATCTTTTACAGAACACTGAGACCTCGGGGCCACGAGCGCTTCTTCTTGTATAATATCTGTTTTAAATTAGCTATTTTAAAAGTACGGTGGACAGGCTTCCCGCTGTCCTTACAGAAACAGGCTCAAGACGACGCCTTAACGTGAGGAATTCACGCACGCCTCATGATTCAACAACACAAATCACACTATACATCCTTGGGGATTATAAAAGTTAAGATATCTATGCGATTTCCACAAGTTAAAAATGTATGTTTTTTAAGTAACTTTTGAGGGCCTTCGGCAGAACGGTTTATGACGTGTTCGTGGCAGAATAACGTATAGGGCTAACAAAAATTTGAATGTAGACAAAAATTATTCAATTAAATCAGCCTATGGCAGTCCACTGCTGGACGTAAGCCTCTCCCTATTCACGCCACAACACCCGGCCCTGCGCCTTCCGCATGTATCTTATACGAACATAATCTATCTTTTTAAGAACATCTAGTAGTTATTTTTTTACTTTTATTGACAAAAGAAGAGGACATAAGTCGAATCCAGGGGGGCAGTTGCCCCCCTCTGCCCCCTCTAGGTACGCCCAATGAGCTAAATGATAGATTATCAATAAACGGTCGAAGGGAGGAACTGGATGGTGAAGGCGCAAGATCCTGAGTTATGGCGTAACTTAGGAGAGACTTCAGTTTGATATGCAATGATTTGATTGACTGAAATATGTGAATATAAGAAATACTAATTTCTTTTGGATTACATAGCCCGTTCACTGAGCAAGGCTATATCATCATGCTAATAACCAAGCGAATGGAGTAATAACCAGAAATGGCTACAAATGGAGCATATAGCCTTTACTAAACTGTTCCAATATAATTTCGGGCATTGTAATAATATTATGGGTTTTAATCTGGTAATGTGAGACCGAAATATTTCACGGGTGAAGTTGTGGTTTAGCTAGTTTAATCTAATAAATTGAACATTTAACTGCCTCAGTGGCGCGGTGGGAGTGTATCCGACTGCTACGCAAGAGGTCGTGTCTGGGTGTTATTTATAAATATAGTAAAAAACTGTGTCCCACAATATTTATCTGATTACCGTAGTACAAGCTCTGCTTAGTTTGGATTCAGAAGGCGTTGTGTGGGTTGTCCAAAAAAGAAATAACTTAAAAACTATGTATGATCATTCATATTAATTTGATTATATAAATATAAATTCAAATATCATAATGTCGTATAATATAATAATAGAGTTTCATGTCAGCAAGTTTACAAAATGTCAATAGGTATTATTTATAAATCCTTAAAAAATAAAAGATATATTTTCATTTAAACCAAGTCCGTAATTAATAAAAGATGTCAGCATATTTTGAAATTTTACAGTTTTGCTTATAAAAATCACATTGTTACTGTAATGGTTCGGTTTGCAGGCTAATGGCCGGTTTCAATATTTTATCTTCACTTAAACATAGATCGTTACCACAGATAAACAGTTGAATTTTTAACTTTAGTGTCAGATAGTTCAATGTCGTAGGTAAATATTTCTATCTATCTTTGGTTTATGAAACTGAAATTTTCGTCTATATGTACCGATGGTAACTAGTTAGACATTATTTTCGACAATTGTAAAAGAGAGATTACCGGCCGTTAGTGTACCTACGAATGCGAGACTTGCATACTATATTGTACTTAACTGCTTAATGCAGATTGCAATTTTGTAATGTCAATAACAAAAAAAAACGTCAAAAACCGTCTTCATTACTTTCAAGTTAATATTATATTATTCTTTTTTGTTACATTTTAGAGGCACGCACAGAGACACACCGATGTCCAGTTTATATGCGACCACTGCAATCGTTCATTCAAGATAAGGGGGGCCTTAGTATCGCACATGGACACACACTTACGTAAGTGAAACCATATTAATTAAAAGAATAAAAAAATCAACGAATACTACAAATACTCGATACTCTAATCGAGTATTTGTAGAAATCGTTGATTTTTTTTTAATACTAAATATTCTATATTAATATTTAACTACTAAAATTAATATTCTAACTTTAATATAAATATACAAATTCCTATCTGCTTTAATTTCCAATACGAATTTTACTGTAGATAATATAATATTGCAGCTTTTAATTCAATAATAATAATACTACGATTATATTTGAATAACAAGTTGCATTACAAATTAATGGGACATTTCGTGTATTTTTTTTTTCATTTATTTAGGGATAGTAAACCGTTGCAATATAAGATATCACATGTTCTATGGTATTACATTCAAATTTGACAATATTGCAGTTAACAGCATTATCCTCATATAAACAATAATATATAACATAAAAAAGCCATTAACGGGTTGCATGCAGAATTTCAAACATAAATAACAAATTCATTAATATTAATAAATCAAGAGATACAAATAGCAAAAAAAAAAAATTGATGAATGCTAAAGAATGAATATAAATAAAAAGTCTAAATATTTATAGTACTACGAAATTATTATTAAGTATAATTTAACTAGTGTTAGAAATAAATTCAAAAAAATCAATTAAATTACTTAAATAGCCTTATAGTAACAATATGCACTATGGATAAGTTATGCTATATTATAGTAGTTATGTAGGCACAGAGTATATTAGATGTTCAGTTCGGTGTTTTTGTTTAAGCTTCGTAGAATAGGTTTAAAAAAAAATGCACCTAGTTTATTTTTGTCTGTAAAGTGAAGCGATTTACAAATAAATAAATATTTCTTTTTTTTTTTTTTCTTATTGATAAGCATTCAATTATTTTCAGTCTAATTTTAGTGGGACATTTATGAATTTTAGTAACAGTTTGAAACGTGAAAACGTGTAAAACGTTGTAACGTAAAAAATGTACATAGGCAGTTCAATCACCAAGTTAGTCGGCATGTATGTACATTTTTCACATCGTGTTCAATTTTATCACATAAAATGAATTTTAGTGATATCAGATACAAATTAAGTGCTATTTATGATATCACCAACTTTAGTTCGACTTGAATCTGAAGAAGCGAAAGAAGTATGCATGAATCGCGAAGCCTGGCGATCTGTCCTCTCTGACTACCCCGTCAGGGATACAGCGTGAAGATAGTTAGTTAGTTTAGTTAGTTCGACTTAATAACAGAAAAGTATTTGGCAATCTCTTAATAAAAATAAGAAAATTTTAGAGAAATTTAGTACAGTGGTCTCAACAACAGAATTAGCACCACTATTCAACTGTGCATTGCAAAGTCTATATTTAGCGTTGAATATTATTTTATTTTTCGTAAATATAATATAGTGACATTTTGGTAAACTTAAATGTAATTTATTGTCTGAGCAATACATCGCTAGCCTATTCAAGTCATCCTGGAACAGGTGACAGTCACCCATACTCTGCACGATTCTGTAGGCCTTTTATATCGTCAACATATAAAAGAAATTTTGTGTTTTTAAAACAGTGATATAGGTCATTTATAAAAATATAAAACAGTTTTTGTTTTATATTTATAGGTCTAAGTAAAGACCCCTGTGTTACACCGGAGCTGACAGTAACAACACTAGACTGGTAGCCATTTATAACTACTTTCTGAGTTCGGTTCGTTACATAAGATGTAAACCAACGAAGATTTCCTCGAATACCATTAAATACGATTTTGTTCAATAAGATTTCATGATCAACCTTGTCAAAAGCCTTCTTGAAATCAGTGTACACTACATCCACTTGCATGCCTCTGTCAATATTTTCCAAGAGAAAGTTGGAAAAAGTAAGTAAATTTGTGATCGTTGAGCGACGTTGTACGAATCCATGCCGATTCGGGATTATAGTATTATGTAGCAATGGATAGATAACACCATAAACGAGTTTTTTTTAGGTTTTGACAAGGTTTACAGTATTGAGATTGGCCGATATGCTCTACATTGTGTTTCGGTCCACTCTTATGTACAGGTGTTATATTAGCTTGTTTCCATACATCAGTGAAGACGCATTGAGGCATTTATTATAAATTATATATAATGGGTTATATTCCTGTTATGGCGATATTCCTGAAAAATAGAGCTGGATAACCATCGGGGCCAGCTCTTTTGGATGGATCCAACAATTTCAATCCCTGTAATATCTTGTCCTCTTCAATATGTACGTTATCAATAGAATCAACATCAGCACCGTAGTCCGCTGGCGATTTCCACACCGATAGTGTAGGAGTCGCAGGTTCAAAAACCGATTCAAAAAAGGTAGATACCATGTCACAGATTATTTCTGAAGCCTCTGACTTAACGCTCTGATAACTCATCATTGATGGAATGCCTGATTTTGCTTTGCGGTTTGAAATGTATGACCAGAAATATTTGATGTTGGTTGTAATGTTGTCCTCTAAGGACTGAATATAAGCAGAGTAGCAGGATGTACAGACCTCCTTAAAGTCCCTCCGACATTCAGAAAATTCGTTGTAGTACCGATATTTTTTCCATTTTATCCATAAACGTTGTTTTCTTTTAAAAAGCTTTATTAAATGCGGGGAGAACTAAAAAGGACAGCCAGAGCCGCGAGGTTTAGTCTTACTATATCATCCAATACATTGTAAAAGGTCCGCACTGCCTCGTTTGAGTCTATAAATGACATATTAGTTAGCCTTGCGATAATTATATTTACTGATTGGTTTGCGTTTTACGGGTTGTGAAGTATGATACGAAGCTATTTTTTTTTATTGGGGCTAATCCCACCCACATTCCCATTACTGTGACTCCTGTAAACCAAGATCTACAGCAATGACCAAAACACCAGAAAAGTTTCACCGAGCTCGATCTCGGTGATGTCCCAGGAGAAGTTAGCATGTCTTGGAACCCGCAACGAAATTAATCAGAAGATAATGTAAGGAAGTAAGAAAAGAACGTAATGCCTCTTCCCTCCTTTGCAAAGCGGGAGACCTGGAAAGCAACTAGGTGTAAATCCTATAGAAATAGGGAAGCACCACGGTAATAGTATATTATGGGTCCTATGTGAGCTATGTTTGATTCCAGTAATATGTATGGCAGAAACGTTTAAAAGCACGAAAATTTACCCTCGATGCCACGAGATCCGCATAGTAAACTACTCCCGACGTTACTTGTAAACAATTAAGCATATTATATCGCTCGTTTTGCCAAACGCTACACTCCCAAAGTATATGATGGGCGGTCTGATCATATTTGGCATCAGCAGTTGAACACTGACAGAACGGTGACTCAACCAGCTTAAACGAATGTAATTTGCTCCTAAAGTTACCATGTCCCGTGAGAAATTAAGCAACACAGTGATCAACCTCCAGCCAGGACATTCCCAGGCGTTGTAGAGGTGGCGCCCTTTGATGGAAGTGTTCCAATGCAGCTGCCATTCGTCTAAAAGTTCTTCACGTTAATACGAAGCTATTGCTACAAAAGAAGGGTGATGAGGGACGACGCGTAGAAATGGTTCCAGGGGGACCCACAGCGCAAGCGATGTTGGAAATACATAGGTCCAAAATTCGACCTTTACCATTAAGGATGGTATTATACTGGAAAGATGTCAAGGATGACATTAAAGGACAGTGATCACTCTCTATGTGGTTTAGCCTCGATGCGTACATTTTGTAGCGCCTTAAAAATACTGCTATTACATAGCTGATACTATGTAGAAACCCATGATTTAGATTTTTTTGTAGCCAGGTAGTTTAAAAAAAAAATAAAATGTAACGGCAGGTTTGTTTCTCAATTAAATTTTCAAATGTGATCATTATCATCTACATATGTTAGTAAAACAATATCTAGGATTGAGCTGGAGGAGTAATATTTTCACTATACCTTGTCCAACTTGAGTACCACATCACAAATATGATATGAGCAAACAACCAATAGGTGATTTGCCGACAATGCTGTAATATTAATAATGTTTTATGGTGTCTAGGTTGCCAATGTTATTTTCATATAAAATAAAATATACTTTTTTTTTGCTTATATGGCATATACACTCCCGGACTCTTGAATCGAGCCATCTTACATTCCCAAACACAAAAAATATACAATATAATAAAAAAGTTTCTATGCATTTTTAATGCTAGTTGCTAGTTCTATCTGTGCACATTTCAACAATAAATATGTACCATTATTTCTTATGTGTTTACCATATTATGATCCTGGTTGTCTTATTTAGTAAAACTTAGCCTTTAAAAAACTACATCAATATTATATAGAAAATAAAAAATAATAGCATTATTTTTGTCACCAAGTATAAGGAAATTATAAATGGAATTGGCAAATCAGACATTGGTGTAGTATATATATATATACTTTGTTTATATATGTACTCTGTGTCACCTAGAAACTAAATATCTCTCTTCATAGTCACAGTTTAGGAGAAAAAATAATGTAATAAAGTATCAGCGGCTCTCTTCAAATCTGGCAAAAAGATGATTCCGTCTGGGTAGTGTTCTTTGACTTGAAAATTATTGTCTACTGAAAAAAAAACTGAAACATAACAGGCAATGAAAAGTACTTGAACCTATTCAAGTACTTTTATATGTAACAAACCTGTTGGTAAATGTTGATTTAAGAGGCTCCAAAATAATCTACGGCCATATCACTTGCAGGTATCAGCTAGTAGTAACTTGGTAGTGGGTGCCCTTTCGATCGCATAATTTTTTTCAGCATAATGTAGTATGGCATAATAGTTTCAGCATAAAGTTTCCTCGCATAAATTATGATAAGCAGAGTGTTATAAACGCATAATGGTTTAAAATAAAATAAATATCTATCACGCCTTATCCCCGAAGGGGTGGCAGAGGCATATTATATGCCCACTTTTCACCGTGTGAATTTGCCTGTCTCACGTAATAGGTGGTGAGCCCATTGCCGTGTTGAAATAGACAGACGCAGGTTGTGGCTACCTGCTGTTGAAATTTTTCATGCCGCCCATAAGGCATTCAACCAGGCTTAACGACTGCCATTTACTGGCAACCGGGACCAACGGCTTAACGTGCCTTCCGACGCACAGAAACGCTCGCAAATGTAAATGCCACAAAGTGGTCACCCATCCGAGGACCAGCCATAGTGAAAGTGGCGTAACTCAGTGATCGTTTACAGAACACTGAGACCGCTAGGCCACGAGCTCTTCAAATGGTTTTATTGGCATAACATTAACTTACTCTAATTTTATCATAATTTTAATCAGCATAAATGTAAAGGGTATAATTGTCATAAAAATAAAATAAATAACTTAACCTATGTTAGTAGTAACAAACAGATTTACAATTTACAACAACAAAACAATAATTTAAATGTATAAATATATTAAATAAATTAGTAGATTTATTAAGCCCCACTTCTGACATGTAGCTTTACAAATCTATCCATTGTCTGCCATCTAGCCTGCTAGAAAATACCATCACGACGCTGTTGTTACTTCCTCTCACTCTGCTTACTATTGATGCTACTGCGCATTATCGTGAAATAATCATCAGTGTGCGCATCCGCGAACATTCCTGACGCACTGCACTAGGGAGGAAGCTTCAACAGCGCCCTGAAAGCATTATTGTTTTGAATGCGCAGGACGTTATCCGCTTTTTGTGTATGATTAGCCCACAGGCTGCTGGTGTAAAATGTTTGACAAAATGCTTTAAAAAGTGTTATTTTAACTGATACTGAACAACCAGCAAACCTGCGTGCCAGCATATTTCTCTTTGCTGCGTTCTCTTTCCATATCTGTCATCAGTAAGATCCTCTGTCACAATATGCCCTAAATATTTAAATTTGGTAACTCTCTGCAAAACGGAACCACTCAGTTCTACAGAAGGGACATAAGAAGTATTTTTATTTTTCCCTCTAAATAACAACAGCATATATTTATACGCCTAAAGATAATTTATCATAAAATACAAAACGCATTATGGAGGTATGGATAACCGTTTAAATCATAAATGAATAATAATTTGACTAAGAATATTTAAGAATATTTATGGTGCGCCAGAATAGAATCGTTTTAATCTACCTACTTTCTTTTTGTATTTTATATAAGTGTTGAAATTTTGAACTTCAGTATAGTGACTATCGACATTTTTAATCAGTGGGCATTTCAATCTTAGACAGTTCAAGCTTAGATATAAAAATAAAAATGTGTACTCGTTAACATTATGATATTCTATCTTGTAATCCTTATGCGAGAGTGAGTGATATGCCAATAAATGTTATGATTAGTAATCGTTATTGTAAAAAAAACAATGCGCAAACATTTTATGCGGGTATATCATTATTATAAAAAAGTTATGGGAAAATAAAGTATGCCTAATGATTTATTCTGTTTGAACGTTATGCGAAACGAAGAGTATGCCAAAAAACGTTATGCAGTTTTAAGTTATGCCTCTAAAATTTATGCAACCCAATACGGACCCCTTGGTAGTGGGCATATAATATGCCTCTGCCACTCCTTCTAAGGCGTGATGGATCTGTAATCAGCTACTGGCTAGCCCACTGAACCGATTAAAAACAATTCTTTTAACATTTAAAAGCTATGTTGTGTAAAATTAATACAGTAGTAATTATAAATATCAAAAAATGGGCAGAGTTTAGGACTAAAATACCCAATACGTTTTATCTTTTATAAAAATATGCATTTATTTAAACATATTTAGTATTTTAAAAATATTGAAGTATTTTAAATAAACAATAAAATAATTACACATATAAATAGCACTTACCACATTGATCCTGGTGCCATCATCCTTAGCTAGAAGACCGAGCATGTGGATGAGTTCCACAGTTCAGGGCTCTTAAATGAGATCGATGCTCACCGCTATCATGACAAAGTCCAGCTTATTTGTTGCGCCACGATCTCGGTCACGTCTGTACACCACATATCGTGAATCAACAAGCTCTGTGTCACCTATTGCGCCTTCGAGCCATGTTTCGGTCAATATTACAATGTCGTATGAAAATGATAAAATGTTCAAGAGGAGTGAGTTGAGTTTAGTTCTTGTACCCCCACAATTTTGATAGTAAATAGTTATGTTGTTGTTATTCATTAAATAGGCTTGGTGTAATTAATATATTCGTGTAGCAAAATAAATATTAGGCATATTCGTTTAGCGAGCACTTCAATACGCAGACAGTAAGCACCGAGGTATAACATCGGAAGCACAGGACATTCACAATGCATATCAAGCAATACAAAGCAGCGGAAACAGTATTTGTGTAAATTTGGCAGAGCCATAGAGACAAAAGATTTATAAATATACATTGTCAATGTACGCAGGTGTTTACATACAACGTATATAATTTTGAAATAGTCCTATATCAACGGGAAATGCCTCTATTAATTTTACTTCTCTGAAGAGAGTCGTTTTATGCGGCATAAACGGCCGTATCTTTTTTATCGTTAACTTAGAAATTTAATCACTAAACTAATTAATTAAAAACACTTTTTTAATTTTTTTTTAGTGGTTAGAAGGAGTCAGGTTTCGCCGAGACTCACATATGAAGACCACGTGAGCAGATTGCTCAAAAACGGAAAAGTCAAAAGTACTTGGATACTCAGACGTGCATGTATGAAGCGATTGATGAATCTGCAAGAAGCGAAAGAAGAATGCATGGATCGTGAAACCTGGCGATCTGTCCTCTTTGACCCGTATACAGCGTGAAGATAGTTAGTTTTAGTTAGTTAGTTAGTTAAGTTTCAAGGGGCGGTTGAACCTGGGAAAATAACAATTATTTTTCAACAAATAGTTTTATTTTCAGCTTGTTATCTTTACTTGCTCCCAAGATAAGATGTCTTGTAGTTAAAACTAATAGTTGTTTTTCTGTGGCAGCGGTTCCCAAGTTTAAATGCGAGACTTGCGGGCAACGTTACGCTCAGAAGGCCGCCTTGGTGCTGCACGAGCGCCGCGTGCACCTCGGCCTGCCGCCGCCCTGCGCCTGCAAGATCTGTCCCAAGCGGTGAGTCACCCGTACCGACTCTTGACTAACTGACTGGATTTACGCGGGATCTTGGTAAATGGCGGCCGCTTGCTGTATATTATTTTCGAAAACTAGTGCATTAACCTTGTTTTATGTGTAAAAAATGGCAGCTTCTTAGACATAAAAGTTGTATAATCGTGCTATAGTGAAAGACAGTGATATATTGCAATAAAAAGCAATTTTGTCACTTGTCGTGCAAAATCCACTGAAAGCCTCAATAACGCTCTACCACGTTAATGGGGCAAGGACACAGGACCCATGACTGGACAGAACTAAATTAGAAGATAAGATTGAAGTATAAATAATAAGATTTGGCTCAAAGGTCTTCGTAAGCAGGCCATAAAATAATTATAAAAAATATCTAACAGAGTAAGACCACTGCCCAGAATGCCGAGCCTACTATTTTCCAATAGAAAGCTGTTGCTGTTTTAGTTCTTTTCTATAGCGGTTCTATTGCGATTAGTCCAAAACTAGGTAGTCTACTAAAACTATTATATATTTCACCATCACACTTCTTAAACAGCAGAATAGAGACAAATAGCTGTTTTTAGCTATCACAATATTTATATAGACTACCGAAAATGCAAAGCAAAGTAAGAGCTACTTACAGGCGCTGCACATGTTTATAACATTCTATTGGAGCGCAATTGTAACAGTAGACTACGAAAACTGTATTTTTTTTCTGTCGGCTCTATATTGAACGACGATTTCTATTCTCTTCTGACGCGATTGAATTAGTAGACTTGGCCCCCAGTATTATTACTCCATTTGATTTACATAATTAGTCCTGACAGCTGTTTGTATAAATATGCAAGTAATATTTAGTTGTGCCTTTCATTTACTTTTAATAGCGTCATCTACAAAATAAATAAATATTGTGGGACACTTTTTACACAGCGCCGTGTAGCCTAAACTAAGCTATAAAGCTTGTCCTATGGGATCTAGATAAATGATATACATACTTATATATTTCTAAATACCTACCTACATACATATTTTTATACATAGGAAACAACTTCGAAACCAACACATGTGGATCACACAAATATGGGGTAAAATCCCGGGAATTACACCCGGGACCTCAGTGCTTCAGTGCCACTGAGACAAAAAAGAATATTAACAAAATATACATACATACATATTTTCACGCCTTTATCCCCGAAAGGGTAGGCAGAGGCATACTATACGCCCATATTTCACCGTATGCATTTTAACAAAATATGCATAACTTTAAGATAAAAATGTCCCAAATAATATTATTGGCGGATGTTTGGGGGTGTAGATGTTTTTTATTTCCGCACGCTCAAATGACTGGACCAATGTGGTTAAATTTTGATCTGGAGGTAGCTAATACCTTAACACATAGGCTATTATTTTATTCTGGTAACAAATTCGTTTGGGAAATGGGTATGGAAAAACTTCACAACTCACTATTACACAACAATGAAACCAAACTCTGAAACAAACATTTGCGGATCACAGAGGTGATGGGGAACAAATATGTTCCGACCCGAGATTCAAACCAGAGACCTCTGCAACATACATTTACCGCTGTGCCACCAAGTTAGTCAATTATTTAAAATTGGAAGCTTTTCGAAATGTGCTAAATGAACTCTGGAATTAAATTAGAACTTCTGTTTTAACAGTCTGATGTTCCATGATTCTCCTTTCTTTTTTATAGGTACCCCCGGATGTCATTGTTGAATGCACACATGAAGAGAGAACATGGATTATCCATTATTACTCGAAAAGTAAGTAAAAATATAATTTAAAACGTAAGATTTAAATTATACTGCACACACTAGTCCAACGCCGCCAACTGGGCTACAGAGTGCGAAAGGAAATCAAGGTAATAACAGGGTGTGGAGTGCGGAGCGACAACAGGGTGACACTTGGTTCAGGTTGCGAAGGGACAACAGGGTGACACGGGGGTACAGAGTGCGAAGAGACAACAAGGTGACACGGGGGTGCAGAGTGCGAAGGGACAACAGGGTAACACGGTGTACAGAGTGCGATGGGACAACAGGGTGACACGGGGTACAAGGTGCGGGACAACAGGGTGACACAGGGGTTCAGATTGCGATGAGACAACAGGGTGACACGGGGGTACGGAGTTTGAAGGGACAACAGGGTGACACGGAGGTGCAAAGGGACAACAGGTAGACACGGGGTACAGAGTGCGAAGGGACAATAGGGTAACACTGGGGTACAGAGTGCCAAGGGACAACAGGGTGACACGTACGGAGTGCGAAGGGACAACAGGGTGATACGGGGGTACAGAGTGCGAAGGGACAACAGGGTGACACGTGGGTACGGAGTGCGAAGGAACAACAGGGTAACATAAGGGTTCAAAGTGCAAATGGACAACAGGGTGACAAGGGGTAAAAGGTGCGGGATAACAGGGTGACACAGGGGTACAGAGTGCGAAGGGACAACAGGTTTTTTTAAAGTTTTTTAAAAATTCTCTCATCTCTGCCATTGGCAAAGCCTGCTTAACACTACAAAGCACTGGACAAACATTGTTTAGTTCTTGCCTCGTAGCGCGTATAAATACTTAGTCTATCTTATCTTGTTTAATTCAACAATTACAGGTTTTCCTATTTTCTAATACGTGCACTTTTTCTTCTATATTTCATTCTTTCTTAATTATTCTTAGGTAATTTAACTGAATTTATACAATCGTCTTATATTCCATTACTGTTATACCCGTCTCGCTCATATACTGCTCGCACTTTCATACTAACCTTTCACACTTATGGGAAGGGAAGGGATAATTCCCGTTCAGGAAAGTTTAGTTAAAAATATGCAGTCCCAACCTTGGGTTTGGACTGCACATTTTTAGCCATTCGGTTTGTAATATTTCACTGTTTACGTATTTTTTTTATTATTCTATTTTTGAAGATGTTCATATTTGTATTCCTAATATTATATATACCTAGTCAGGTCGTAAATTCTGTCACATGTTTCATATAAAATAATTTAAACAAGTTTATTCATTATGTAACCTTTTATATACCAAAATGAACTTAACAAAACATAGATTTTTATGACAATAAAGTTTATTCAAACTCCGTGATTTTGAATACAGGCCTTCAATCTGCGCGGCCAGTCGTCTATCGCAGCACGAAAGAGGTCCATGTCAATATCGGCGGCTGCCTTAATCAAGGATGTCTTGAGTGACTCTAAATTGGGATGAGGATTTAGGCACGCCTTTTCCTCCAAGTGTTGCCATATCTTGTAATCTAACGGACTCAAATCTAGACTGGAGGAGTGCCAGTCTTCGTGCCGGATGAAGTCGATTTCTCGCGCCGCCAGCCAGTCTTGTGTGCTCTTCGCTCTATGAGCTGGCGCCGAATCTTGTTGGCATACCCAGTGCCTGTTATTGAACATGGTATGAGAAACAGGTTCCACAAGGTTCGTCAGGACTGTATTTTGATACACAACTGCATTCGTTTTTACACCTTTCTCACAAAAATGTACCTCTGTTAAGCCCCAATAAGAAACTCCCAACCATACCATGAGCGAGGGTGGAAAATGACCTCGTTGGACACGCGGAATACGGTTGCTCGCTTCTTCACTATTGTGTGCGTACACCTTATCATTTTGTTTGTTGTAGCTCTCTTCTACGGTAAAAATTGTTTTATCCCAAAAAAGAATTTCCCGATATTTTTTTCCCGCGTACCGCTTCATCAAAGCGCGGCTTCTCTTCAGTCTCAGGTCCATTAGACGAGCATTTAAACGATGTCCTGTTTTTCTACAATATGACCGAAGCCCTAAGTCTTTATTTAACCCCCTTTTCACCGTGGTTCTGCTTAACCCCATCTGAAGGGCCAACAGTATCAGCTTACGTTTGGGATTTCTTTGAATTCGTGCCTTCACAGCTTTTATCACTGCTGGAGTCCTAACAGACCGAGGGCGACCACTTCTTGTACCCCCATCTACACTAGAGTCTTCATTGTATCGTTTGATGGTACGATAAACGAATCTTTTGGTTATATTCAAATTTTTCAGTATGTCAAAAATTTGAATTGGCGCGTAACCGCAACGATGCAACGCAATAACTGCAACACGGTCTACTTAAAGCGTCCACTCCATATTTAAAAATGAGTAAAATTCTAAAACGTATACATTTTTATTTTCATGAACAATTCGAAATTCGAATTCAATAAACTTTTTTGCGGCCAGCATTCTAAAAGAAAAGTTTTTACTGTGTGACAATACTTATGACCTGACTAGGTATAATTGCAGTTCCTTAACTTTGCTTTTAAATATATAGGGTGACACTGGGGTACAGAGTGCGAAGGGACAACAGGGTGTCACGAGGTACAGAGTGCGAAGGGACAACAGGGTGACACGGGCTACAGAGTGCGAAGGGACAACAGGGTGAAACGGGGTACAGAGTGCGAAGGGACAACAGGGTGACACGGGCTACAGAGTGCGAAGGGACAACGGGGTGACACGTGGTACAGAGTGCGAAGGGACAACAGGGTGACACGGGCTACAGAGTGCGAAGGGACAACAGGGTGAAACGGGGTACAGAGTGCGAAGGGACAACAGGGTGAAACGGGGTACAGAGTGCGAAGGGACAACAGGGTGACACGGGCTACAGAGTGCGAAGGGACAACAGGGTGAAACGGGGTACAGAGTGCGAAGGGACAACAGGGTGACACGTGGTACAGAGTGCGAAGGGACAACAGAGTGACACGTGGTACAGAGTGCGAAGGGACAACAGGGTGAAACGGGGTACAGAGTGCGAAGGGACAACAGGGTGAAACGGGGTACAGAGTGCGAAGGGACAACGGGGTGAAACGGGGTACAGAGTGCGAAGGGACAACAGGGTGAAACGGGGTACAGAGTGCGAAGGGACAACAGGGTGACACGGGCTACAGAGTGCGAAGGGACAACAGGGTGAAACGGGGTACAGAGCGCGAAGGGACAACAGGGTGACACGGGGTACAGAGTGCGAAGGGACAACAGGGTGACACGGGGGTACACAGTGCGAAGGGACAACAGAGTGACACGGGGGTACAGAGTGCGATGGGACAACAGGGTGACACGGGGGTACAGAGTGCGATGGGACAACAGGGTGACACGGGGGTACAGAGTGCGAAGGGATAACAGGGTGACACGGGGGTACAGAGTGCGATGGGACAACAGGGTGACACGGGGGTACAGAGTGCGATGGGACAACAGGGTGACACGGGGTACAGTGTGCAATGGGACAACAGGGTGACACGGGGGTACAGAGTGCGATGGGACAACAGGGTGACACGGGGGTACAGAGTGCGATGGGACAACAGGGTGACACGGGGGTACAGAGTGCGATGGGACAACAGGGTGACACGGGGGTACAGAGTGCGAAGGGACAACAGGGTGACACGGGGGTACAGAGTGCGAAAGGACAACAGGGTGACACGGGGGTACAGAGTGCGAAGGGACAACAGGGTGACACGGGGGTACAGAGTGCGATGGGACAACAGGGTGACACGGGGGTACAGAGTGCGATGGGACAACAGGGTGACACGGGGGTACAGAGTGCGAAGGGACAACAGGGTGACACGGGGGTACAGAGTGCGAAAGGACACCAGGGGGACACGGGGTACAGAATGCGATGGGACAACAGGGTGACACGGGGGTACAAAGTGCGAAGGGACACAACAAGGCGAAACTGAGCTACAGGGTACTTGACGTACCGTTTCACCGTGTTGATCTTGAGGCTGATTGTACCAACCGGAAGAGGAGGTTGGTTTGAACGCCGGAGGCCTTAGTGAGGCCCCTTCTGTCCCCCAAGGATGTTCCTCAATAATTTTCTATACATGTCTATTTGTTTCAGATGTTCTTTAAATCTCTGCCTACCATGACGGAATTAGAGGTACAAGAGTCCAAAGTCATTCTCCAGAAAGAGGAGTTATACTCGTGAAATTGAGTGTGCTTTAGAAATAGAACAGTATTCAGAACTAGCGTGTCAAGAGAATATGAAAACCAAAGTTATTGTATTATAGAAGAATTCCAAGAGACGAGTCTTACAGCATGTATTTAGAAACTGTTTATTGTTTTATAGTCAAGAACAGGGAGAAATTTAATGAATTCGCCATGATTGTGGTGGTGTCTTCGTAGAACTGAATAAATATTGTGTCTGTAAAATTTGTTTATTTTTAAGTATAATGACAGTGCCAATAATAATTATAATATTGTAAGTACTGCTGCAGAAGCATTTGTCAGCCGTGGTAAAGAGCGCTAAGAACATCTTAGCTTTTCAGTTTCAGTGACAGATCGAACAGTCTAAAACAACACGTATTGGTTTATGTTTGGGAGTACACAAATTTCTCATTAAAGGACTGACATTCTACGTACTAAAACCTAAAGCGATTACGTGCTTCAAGCAGCCAATAAAGATAAATCCTAGGTCAAATTCATTGAGGTTGGAAGCAAATGGGAATATTAGAGTAGAGAGTTCTTCATTTATTACTTTATTTTACTCAGGTGTAAATTTCGGGATAGTCCAACTAGTTTCGGACCTAACGGAGGTCCTTTTTCAAGAGGAGCGTCAAGCTACGACGGAAGCTGCGCTGGTACTGCCGCTTCCGGCGTAACGTTAAGCCAAGGAAATTAGTCGGGCTATCCCGAAATTTACAAATGGGAATACGTAGTAGTAATGTAATCTCATCTATTAAAAAGGTGCATTTGACACCTTCCGCTAGATAATGCCTGCACGAAAGTCTATGCTTTTGTCCACACATTATGTGGAGTAGAAAGAATTCTATCTCACTCTGTCGTTCGCATAAGATTGTATTCCAGTCTTGTATAAACATGGTTCGGTCAATGTCCATTATTCTACCAGTTCTACGTTGACACTAATTAAGTTAGTTGATTTTGTGCTATTATTCGTAATAATAATTAATTTCATTGTAGTAAATGATGTTTTTATAGTATTTAGAAATATGTTCTCAAAATTGTTTGTGACATTGAACTGAATAAAACTATTTTTATACTTATTATAATTATTTTGTACTATAATTTAGCATTAGCATATTCCAATTTTAAAAGCGATTAGGACCTAGAGGTTTAAATATCTCTTACGTATCTATCTTTATATTAATAAAATAACGTGTGACTCACTTATCTATCAACGCCCAACCGAAACCCTTGCACTTGAAAACTTGATTTTTTTGTGTAAGCTACCCTTGTAATGTGAACTCCCACTAAAAAAGGATTTTTCAAAATTCCACCCTTAAGCGGGTATAATAAGGGATGAACGATTGTATGAAAGTTCGTCATTTTCAAAACACACATGATATCACATTCACCTATTTTTACATACATACATACATACATACATATTTTCACGCCATTATTCCCGAAGGGGTAGGCAGAGGCATACTATACGCCCACATTTCACGGTATGCACTTTTGCCCCACGTAAGAGGTGGTTAGCCAATTGCTGTACCTATTTATCATTACAAATAAATTGACACATGTATGCGGGAATAAACACCTGTTTTAGGATTTTCCAAAATTCTATCCTTAATAGGAATGGGCTAAATAAACTAATAAATACTCTCTGACTACCCTGTCACGGATACAGCGTGAATATATTAGTTAATAATAATGGGCATGGTTAGATGTGATAGGTGCAAGGGGTGTTCAAGTATGTCACGGGTGAAGCCGGGGGGCACAGCTAGTATCTTAATAAATATATGATGCACTCATATGTCCTTCTACCCTACAGAACAAGGTGTAGTTTTTGTGATCGCTGATTCACTTATTTATGTAAAAACGTTTATTATCATCCTTTTATTCGAAAATGGCCGTTTTGTTCCTCTATACATACATACATATTGTCACGCCTTTATCCCCGAAGGGGTAGGCAGTGTTGAGAATATCAGCGAGCAGGTGCGCGCGAACTGTCACGTCCAGACAATCTAATTTGTCATTCCATATATCTCTTCAATCGAGTGAACATTGCTATCATTATTATTTGCTTATTTTCTGTAATCTTTTATAAAATTACATATTATACAGTCCACTGCAGAAATGGCTACCTGCCGTTAAAACTCTTTTTCTTGTCTAAACGACTACCATGTTACTGGCAACCAGGACCAACTGTTTAACGTGCCTTCCGAAACACAGAAACGCTCGTAAATGGAAATACCACAAAGGATTAGATACAGTAAAAAAAAAGAGTACGTCAATTTATAAAAGTGATGAATGCACTAGCATTAACTCCTAAATCATTAAAAATAAATGAATATCGTTAGGAGAACTCACACAACGCCGTCTGATTCCAAACCAAGCAGAGCTTGTATTTTGGTAACCAGATAACTGATAAACATATATACATATATTTATATTTCTAAATGCTTACATATTATCGATAAATAACACCCAGACAAAGAATAAACTATCGTGCTCATCACATAAACACTTTTTTTTCCACTTTATTAAAAATTTATGAGAAATTTAGCAAATAATTGCTTTAAAAATTTATCTCATCACATAAAGTTTTATCCTGGGTGGGAATCGAACCCACGACCTCTTGCGTAGCAGTCCACTCCCACCGCGCCACAGAGGCAGTAAACAGAAGCTAATAGCGATATTGTCATACAAAACTTATTACCCACATTTCGGGAGAAATATTTAAAGAACATTCTATTAAAAAAAAAAGAGAAGGAGCGTAGACATTTTTTTGTTTTGTTTAAACTTATAGGTACCTATCTTAATTGCTTTAGAGTGTCTCTATGTGTAATTTATTTTCTCATAGAAGGTGATAATAAGTTGATTGACTCGAGGGCAAAATTATTTTCCTCTCAGGCCCAAAGTCTGCCGGGAGCTCTGGGTCATGTTAATAATAATAATAATGAAAATAATAATAGCTTAAATCACCCAATCCATTTAACACCCAACCCAATAGCCCATTTCATAGTTAGCACATTTCACAATAGTTTAACTCCCATTGGAGGTGATCCATTACCGTTCTTCTTCATAAGGCGGGCGTGGACTATCTGCAGTGAGGGTCCCATTCCCTATTAGATTAAAATTCTCAAAGGGCCTCTGCGTGTTGGACCTATGTCTCCATGTAAGCCTACCAAAAGCCCGGGTATCTTCAAGAAAAAAAAAGAAGATGCCCGAGAAAAGAAGAGACATAATAATGAATAATCATAATAATCTGGCAGCTGTACGTCAACATTTTTTCCGTACATTGAATTGTTTAATAAACACATCAACACGGTCTAGGGATATTTCATACTCAATTAAATAACTCGAAAAATACTGGCTGCATTGGGATCTTTTATACCGATTTGTTTGTAATTTATCTCAGACTAATTCCAAATTAAAATATTTGAAAATTTTTTTGTTTCGGTGGCATAAAAATGTCTTGATGTGTAGGAGAGGGAATTTTCATTTGTGCGAAATTTAGAAAACAATACGAATTACGTTTAGTTACAGTTTTTTTTTCATTTTTAAACGAAAGATAAAGATAAAATTGAGGTATTGTAGCCATGCAACGCCAACATTTGACGAGGGCGGAGATGTTACGAGCTGTGGGAATGTTGGAAGCTGGGTCTGTTCAGCGTAATGTTGCTGAGGCCATAGGGACCCACCAAAATGTAATTTCAAGATTGTGGACACGCTATCGTGCCACAGGTGAAGTAGCGGAGAGGCACCGGGGGCCAAGTCGCATCACTACCCCCAGACAAGACCGATTTTTGCAAATTACTGCGCGAGCTCAACCAATAAATAAAAATACATACATACATACATACATATTTTCACGCCATTATTCCCGAAGGGGTAGGCAGAGGCATACTATACGCCCACATTTCACGGTATGCACTTTTGCCCCACGTAAGAGGTGGTTAGCCAATTGCTGTACCTATTTATCATTACAAATAAATTGACACATGTATGCGGGAATAAACAGCTGTTTTAGGATTTTCCAAAATTCTATCCTTAATAGGAATGGGCTAAATAAACTAATAAATACTCTCTGACTACCCTGTCACGGATACAGCGTGAATATATTAGTTAATAATAATGGGCATGGTTAGATGTGATGGTGCAAGGGGTGTTCAAGTATGTCACGGGTGAAGCCGGGGGGCACAGCTAGTATCTTAATAAATATATGATGCACTCATATGTCCTTCTACCCTACAGAACAAGGTGTAGTTTTTGTGATCGCTGATTCACTTATTTATGTAAAAACGTTTATTATCATCCCTTTATTCGAAAATTGCCGTTTTGTTCCTCTATACATACATACATACATATTGTCACGCCTTTATCCCCGAAGGGGTAGGCAGTGTTGAGAATATCAGCGAGCAGGTGCGCGCGAACTGTCACGTCAAGACAATCTAATTTGTCATTCCATATATCTCTTCAATCGAGTGAACATTGCTATCATTATTATTTGCTTATTTTCTGTAATCTTTTATATAATTACATATTATACAGTCCACTGCAGAAATGGCTACCTGCCGTTAAAACTCTTTTTCTTGTCTAAACGACTACCATGTTACTGGCAACCAGGACCAACTGTTTAACGTGCCTTCCGAAACACAGAAACGCTCGTAAATGGAAATACCACAAAGGATTAGATACAGTAAAAAAAAAGTACGTCAATTTATAAAAGTGATGAATGCACTAGCATTAACTCCTAAATCATTAAAAATAAATGAATATCGTTAGGAGAACTCACACAACGCCGTCTGATTCCAAACCAAGCAGAGCTTGTATTATGGTAACCAGATAACTGATAAACATATATACATATATATATATTTCTAAATGCTTACATATTATCGATAAATAACACCCAGACAAAGAATAAACTATCGTGCTCATCACATAAAGTTTTATCCTGGGTGGGAATCGAACCCACGACCTCTTGCGTAGCAGTCCACTCCCACCGCGCCACAGAGGCAGTAAACAGAAGCTAATAGCGATATTGTCATACAAAACTTATTACCCACATTTCGGGAGAAATATTTAAAGAACATTCTATGAAAAAAAAAAGAGAAGGAGCGTAGACATTTTTTTGTTTTGTTTAAACTTATAGGTACCTATCTTAATTGCTTTAGAGTGTCTCTATGTGTAATTTATTTTCTCATAGAAGGTGATAATAAGTTGATTGACTCGAGGGCAAAATTATTTTCCTCTCAGGCCCAAAGTCTGCCGGGAGCTCTGGGTCATGTTAATAATAATAATAATAAATAATCATAATAATCTGGCAGCTGTACGTCAACATTTTTTCCGTACATTGAATTGTTTAATAAACACATCAACACGGTCTAGGGATATTTCATACTCAATTAAATAACTCGAAAAGTACTGGCTGCATTGGGATCTTTTATACACCGATTTGTTTGTAATTTATCTCAGACTAATTCCAAATTCAAATTTTTGAAAATTCTTTTGTTTCGGTGGCATAAAAATGTCTTGATGTGTAGGAGAGGGAATTTTCATTTGTGCTAAATTTAGAAAACAATACGAATTACGTTTAGTAACAGTTTTTTTTTCATTTTTAAACGAAAGATAAAGATAAAATTGAGGTATTGTAGCCATGCAACGCCAACATTTGACGAGGGCGGAGATGTTACGAGCTGTGGGAATGTTGGAAGCTGGGTCTGTTCAGCGTAATGTTGCTGAGGCCATAGGGACCCACCAAAATGTAATTTCAAGATTGTGGACACGCTATCGTGCCACAGGTGAAGTAGCGGAGAGGCACCGGGGGCCAAGTCGCTTCACTACCCCCAGACAAGACCGATTTTTGCAAATTACTGCGCGAGCTCAACCAAATGCAACGGCGACTCAATTGGTCCAAAGGCTGCGAGTGGAACACCAAGTGCTTGTGAGTGACCAAACTGTAAGAAGGCGACTGCATGAAAGCAATCTACGCTCTCGTAGACCACTCCGGGTCCCACCTTTACGGACAGGCAATCGTGGACGACGATTAGAATGGGTTCGGAACCACGTGGACTGGGGCCGTGAGCAATGGTCCAATGTGCTGTTCACGGATGAATCCAGGTTCGGTTTCCATCCAGATTCACGAAGGAAGCGTGTTTGGCGAGTTCCTGGACGATGGAGCCGTCTTCAGAACCCTCAGGAAGTTCACCCATACCAAGGAGGAACAATTATGGTTTGGGCAGGAATTCGTCTTGGAGGACGGACGGATCTCGTTTGGGTGCGGGGCAATATGACGGCAGAACGATACGTCCAACAGGTGCTGGGGCCCGTAATCTTGCCCCACAGAACACAAATGGGGCAAGATTTCCTGCTCATGCACGACAATGCCCGGGCACACACGGCGAGAACGGTAGCAGCTTGGTTACATACACACAATGTTAGGGCCTTAGACTGGCCTGCTCAATCGCCAGATCTAAATCCCATTGAGCATGCGTGGGATATGCTGCAAAGAAGAGCTCTGAAGGAAGTTCCTGAAAATCTGGCTACAGAAGATCAACTTTTTGCGCACCTCAGAAGGACATGGGACAATATTCCGCAGCAAGACATTGACAACCTTGTTCTGAGCATGTCGAATCGTTGCCGATGTGTTATGAACATCATGGGCGCTTTCTCAGACTATTAACTTCAAGTTTATAAACACAAATTAAATGATTTTTCTATTTTTTTCAGTTTTTACTCATAAATTAAAAGTTAATTCATGTACGGTTTCCGTCTATGCTTCATTTTTTTTCCATTAAATCCTGAAATTTTAATCGAAGTACCTTAACCATTATTAAAAAATGGTAGAATATTAAATAACGTATCTTTTAAATATATACATGTCATATAAATAATTAACACATTGATAGTAATTCGCTTTTTTAAAAATATCCCTAGACCGTGTTGATGTGTGTATTATATAAAAAACGAAATAGTACAATATACACGAGATAAACTAAACCAATACAGAAATATTAGTGAAAAATGAATCATTTTGAAGAAAAATATAATCAAAATATAAGGAGAAATAGAAGCAAAAGAGTATGACAGACAATGTCAAAACATATCCAATACATATCTAAAATGTTTTCAATTTCGGATTATTTACAATGTTGACAAGATCCAGAAAACGAGCAGCACAATCGACAACTCCGGGCTTATCGCTTAGCTCCGCCTCTCTTCCCCGCGAATCCCCAGCGAATACACGAATAGTAGAGGCGTCGAGCTCATCGTCGTCGAGTGATGAGTTTTTCTCCCCACCAACGTCGCCAACACCAGTACGTCGGCAGGGGAGAGGCCGGCCACCGTCTACTTGGGACCCCGACGCCCACCGGCATCGAATAGGGCCCCCGCTTCCGGTGGTGATGTGCACCGCATGCGATGGTCTAATTCATTAAATGAGAACGTCATGCGGGCATATTTTATGGCTACAGAGGGGGGAATTAACCTCACTGCGTATCGTTTACGAATGCTTCCTCTGTTTCAGGAACTTGAACCAGCAGTCAACGTGTCAGCACAGCGCTTATCGGATCAGGTACGGGCCATCCAACGACGTCATCTTTTGGATGGTGATGTACTTAAGAGGCTACGCTCGGACATATGTAGTAGTCTTGGTCAGATATCAACATCATTGTTGCCTGAGACCCAAACTTTAAGAAGTGTTTTAAATCGCGATAACGATGATGTGATGGATACAAGTGCTACAAACGTAAGTACCCATTACAATGATCAATTAAGGAGTGCTTTGGAATGTGCTATTCAGGAATATCGGTTTATACCTTCAAAAAATAGACCACTATTACCACGTTTGCCCACGCATAAAAAAAAATGTAGCCCTAGTATGTGCCCTGGATTCGTTAATATCAAATTATCTTGATAATAGCGAAGATCTTGGTGAAACACATTCGATTTTATATTGCGGAGCTGTTGCAGCATGTCGTGTTGCAAATGTGAAATTTGTTAATAATAACATTGTTACACGACCAAAAACAGCAGTACCAGCTTGGCAGTGTAGAATCGAGCGTCGTATCGCCGAGACTAGGGCGCTTATTGGTAAGCTCATTTGCTTCAGATCAGGAAATACCCGTCCCAGAGTGATGCGATTTGTGACTCGGGCTTTCTTGGGGACTGATATCAGACCTCGAGATTTTTTAGCACGAGTCACAGAGCGCATAGATTACCTGAAACAAAAAAATATGCATGGGCAAATCGTGTTCGTAGATATAAAAAAAGAGTGGACCGATATTATCAAAATAGAACATTCCAAAGAGACGAAAGATGGGTCTATAGAAATTGGGAGCATCCTGACTCGAGTAGGACTGAAGTGCATCGGCCGGATGATGATGTCACTACTTCATTCTGGCGCAACATCTGGTCGATGCCCGTTGATCACACCGAAGGGGATTGGATGCGAGATGTCGAACGTTTGTGTGAACCTATTAAAATAGTGGAACCAATTACTATAACACCGGGTGATGTTTCCAATGCAGTCCGTCGGTTGCAGAATTGGAAGTCAGCAGGACCAGACGGACTGCATAACTTTTGGTTGAAATGGTTTAAGAGTTCACATAAACGTTTGGCATGTCAATTCCAATCATGCCTAGAGTCAGGATCGTTGCCAGATTTCATGACTACTGGAGTGACCCATCTTTTGTTTAAATCTGGAAATGCCTCAGATCCTAAGAATTATAGACCTATTACGTGTCTCCCCACGGTCTATAAACTTTTAACATCTATTCTGAGAGAGAAAATATCATCTCACTTGATTGACAACTCCATCTTGTCCTCCTCTCAGAATGGATGTAAAAGTGGTTCTCGTGGCACGAAAGAGCTCCTTATTATTGATATGGTCATTAGCCAACAGACACGCCGTAACCGTAAGAATCTGTCTACATGTTGGATAGACTAAAAGAAAGCTTTTGACTCTGTGCCACATACATGGCTTTTGAGGGCTGGAGTTGTATAAAATTGATGCAACTCTGCGTGCCTTCATGAAGGCATGTATGGGGCAATGGGAGACAGTCTTATGCTATCCAGGATGTCGACAGGTTTGCGGGGACAGTGTGCCTGTAAAGATTAAACGGGGTATATTTCAGGGTGACAGTCTTAGTCCTTTATGGTTCTGCCTAGCACTGAATCCTCTGAGTACTATACTAGAGAATTCAGGGTTAGGCTATCGATTGCGGAGAGATGGCCAAGTTATATCCCACCTCTTATACATGGATGACTTAAAGCTGTTAAATAGAGGAGGGATAATAGAATCTGAAGGAGTAGAACTTTCAGATTCTTTACGACTTGGATGTCTCTCTGTAACCGAAACATATAAATACCTGGGTATGTCGCAGGCGTTAGGCATTTGTGAAGCTGGTATGAAACAAACGTTGAAAGAGCGCTTCTTTGGCCGCTTGAAAAAAGTTCTGAAAAGTCTTTTGTCAGGCGGAAATAAGGTGCGCGCTTTTAACGGTTGGGTCATGCCAGTTCTGATGTATTCCTTTGGCAAACTCAAGTGGACTCAGACTGAGCTTGAAGCCCTGGATAGGAAAGTCCGTACGTTACTTACTGCATTCCCAATACATCACCCGCGTTCATCAGTGATGAGGTTGTACATACCGCGGAAATGCAGGGGTCGAGGTTTACTTAATGCCAAGACCCTCCATAACCGTGAGGTGTGCAACCTCAGAGAATATTTCTTACATACTGACACGGATGTGCATCGTGATGTAGTTGTAACTGATAACGGACTCACCCCGCTTGCTCTGGCTAAGGAGAATTGGCATAAACCTATTATACTAAGTCTTAATGATCGTAGGGATATATGGATGAGTAAAGTTGCATGGTCGGTGTTATCGAGCCCTAAATGGGGCTGATATAGATTTACCATCGTCTGTATCCTGGCTACGATTCGGTGATCTCTTTGGAGAAACCGAAGGTTTTGTCTTTGCTATTACTGATGAAGTTGTGATGACTAATAACTATCGAAAATATATCCTAAAGGATGGTACGGTTGACATATGTTGGGCGTGCCACCGTCCCGGAGAATCCCTTAGGCATATAATTTCTGGTTGTTCTAGTCTCGCCAATAGTGAATATTTGCATAGACACAACCAAGTAGCTAGGATTATCCATCAACAACTTGCTCTGAAATATAACCTTGTTGAATCAGAGGTACCGTATTATAGATATGTGCCCGACCCAGTTCCCGAAAGTGACCATATCACGTTGTACTGGGATCGATCTATTATCACTGACAGAACTATTGTTGCTAATAGGCCTGATATAGTGATAATAGATCGTTCAGAGCGCCTTGCAATAATAATTGGTCACTATTCCACATGACGACAATCTCGTGAAGGCAGAAGTAGAGACGAGATTGTGGACATGTGGAATATTGACTCAGCTATTATTGTTCCTATAGTAATCTCTGTGCACGGACTAATAGCCAAAAGCCTCGACCAACACCTTAAGAGGCTCGCGTTGGGCAGCTGGGTCAAGGGCTTGATGCAGAAGGCTGTTCTTCTTAATACTGCACGTATTGTGAGGAGGTTCGTTTCTCTGAAGCCCTAACCACCGGTGGCTTGGTCCCTGTACCCGATACCGGTGGAATACTATGTGTTATATTTTTAAATGAACTTTTTATATATGTATATTTTAAAATATAATTTATATGTAAAATGTGAAATAAAGAGAAATAATAATACAAAACTTTTTTAAACTTTTTTAACACGCTATCAACGGGTGGGCCATGCCAGTCTTAGTATACTCCTTCGGCATACGTAGGTGGACTCAAACAGAGTTAGAATCCCTGGATAGGAAAGTCCGTTCGTTATTGACATCATATCGGATGCATCACCCGCGTTCGTCCATAATGAGGTTGTATATCCCACGGAAATGTGGAGGTCGCGGCTTTTTAAACGCCAAGACATTGCATAACCGTGAGATATGCAACCTTAGAGAATATTTTCTTCGTACTGACGTGGGGATGCATAGGGATATGGTGGCAATAGATAATGGACTGACCCCACTCGCTCTTGCCAAAGAGAACTGGCGCAAATCACTAATACTAAGTACTGACGATCGCAAGGAGGTATGGCAGAGTAAGGAACTGCATGGACGGTTTTATCGGGCTTTACATAGGCCCGATGTAGATTTATTAGCATCTGTCTCCTGGCTACGGTTCGGTGATTTATTTGGCGAAACCGAGGGTTTTGTCTGTGCAATTACTGATGAAGTTGTTATGACGAATAACTATCGGAAGTAGGTATATTCTGAGAGATGGTACGGTTGACATATGTCGGGCATGCCACCTACCTGGTGAATCTCTTAGACATATAATATCTGGTTGTTCTAGTCTTGCCAACGGCGAGTATTTGCATTTTTTTTTTCATTGTATCGAAACTACAAGTCTAGCGTCACTTAAATGTCTGCAAAATCAATATTTTAATGTACCATTTTTATAAATTTAAAACAATTTTTTTATTGAAGGCCAGTACTTTTTAATAATCAAAAGAGTTTTTAATATATACGCCATTTCCAAGTTAGTCTCGGGTCTTATTGAACGACCTAGTATAATGTGTTTTATTACGTACCAATTAGTTTAACAGAACCTCGTAGCCCCGTCAACTCAGTATTCTGTAAACGATCATCTGCGTTAAGCAAATTTCGCTATGGCTGGTCGTCAGATGGGTGACCACTGTGTGGCATTTGGTTTAGGCATTAAGCCATTGGGTCCAGGTTGCTAGTAACATGGCAGTCGTTACTACAAGTATGAGACCTTATCTAGGACGATTTATCCACGATGTATCCAGTGGTTAAATCGTCCTAGGGCCTTATTAGTGGCTTGGAGAATTTCTACATTAGGTAGCCACAAGCTGCGCCTTTCCATTTCAACACGGCAATGGGCTCACTGCCTATTCATGGAATTAAAGTCCATACTGTGAAATGTGGGCGTATAGTATATCTGAGTATACCCATTCGGATCATAAAGGGGCAACATATAAGCAACCAAAAGTGACCCTTAACCTTAGATAACTAAACTATATTCATTGTAACATTATTACTAATTCTTCGACGCACGGAACGAACTACGCAATTAGAAAAGTAGCCTGCAATAAGCATTAAAAAAAATTGTGGGTTGCACTCCCGGGCGACAGAAGTAAAAACTCGAAAACTACATTTATTAATTACTAGGTGACCCAGGCTTCGCCCGTGACATACTTGGAACTCTCGTCGCTTATAAATTCTACAATATTGCATACAAAATTGCCCGATTTGTCTACATTTATGACTACTGCTCCGCTCTCCAGGGTAGTAGCGTGATGATATATAGCCTATAGACTTCCTCGATAAATGGGCTATCTAAAAAAATATATTTCAAATCCGTCTAGAAGTTCCTGAGATTAGCGCGTTCAACCAAACTCCTTAGCTTTATAATATTAGTATAGATTTCGTTCCCGGTCGGCTATATGTACATGCATATATGCATACACTATAGCTGCGTCTCGTAACGGTGTAGCGAGTCCAGTGATTTTATGTTTAAAATATGCGTACCGTGCTAAAAGAAGTTTTCACTCAAAAAAAACTAGCTAATGTCAGTGCGAATGCAGCTTCGCCCGGAAGTTTATCTATTCGAGATTTCGTACGGAACACTTTCAAAAAGATTAGGGTTCCCCTAAACATTTTGAAATTCCAATATAGCCTATGATATAGGAGTGGCAGTTATATGCCCACTTTTCACCGTGTCACTCCTGTTCCATGTAATAGGTAAAATTACTATATTTTTGAAAATCAAATTTATCCAATATTGCTCATGTTACTAACGAAGAATGTAGCTTTCTAAAGGTATATTTAAATTCGGCCCAGTAGTTTTTGAGTCTATTCATTACATACAAACTTACAAATCTTTTCTCTTAAAATATTAATATAAATAAGAAACTTACCAAAAGTAATTGAAAAGGACTCTGCGCGGGAATTTGGTGGAGCCATCGCTCTTTATTAATTTATTAAGCCTTGCTGTTTATTTTTTAGTAAAACTAGTGCATTAACCTTATTTTATGTGTGAAAATTGTAGATTTCTATTCCTAAACATAAAGTTGTGTCAACGTGCTATAGTGAAAGACAGTGATTTAGGTACAGTGTAATGTGATTTTTCTTATTGCCGCAAAAATCCACTGAAAGCTGCAGTATGACTTCCACAACTACACTGGGGTTAGACTGACTTTGACATAAGACTATACTTGACTACGTCAAAATAGAAATCAGGCTATAACTCTAAGGGCTATAAGAAGACTTTATGTGACGAAATGTAAAATAAATAAGATATGATGGCCAAAGTGGCCTTGCCAAAAATATTAAAAAAAAAACAGAAGTCACTGAAATAGAAAAATGCTATGAGGATTTTAGCGGTAACAGCGAAGAAGCGCAGTTTCCATTCCGTTATTAATTATTAAAAACTGGTGTACTTTCGAGTGTTTATGTGTAAAATTAGTGGTTTCTTATACATAAAAAGTTCGACAACGTGCACAAGTGTTGTGAAATTGGATAACTCCGTAAAACGCGATATGTTCTTTTACCTTCCAAAATCCACATATATAGCGGTAGTAAAATTACCATCGCTTTACTGCAGGACCTAGGAGTGGACTTCAGATCGACAAAGGACTGACTTTTTTTAATACTATAATTTTTTATCCCTACTACAGACAAGGCTGCATGGACTACGTTTCCTTTGCCTGCCTAAAATTAGCTAAACTGCGAAACACAACGAATGGCTTTATCTTTAATCGTTTATTTAGATCTCGCCAAACAAATGTTACAAAGCACTGTCAATCTTCATACTATTTCGCGCTATTTCCTTAGAAATACGCGTTTTTAAGTATTTACTACAGAATGGGTCGCTGTGTGACTTTTAAATGTGACCCTTTTTTCTATTTTTTAATTCCTCCTATAATTCAACGACTCGCCAGGAGCGCCCTCTACTACATAAAAGCTTTGTATTTTCTTCCCCGCCCTTAAACCATCTAAGTCTAAAATGAAATCTATTGGCGCCGTAGTTTGGCGCCCTCTACAATGAATTATTTGACTTGACAGTTGACAGTTTACTTCCCCATTGAATTGAAAAGTTAAACGAGAAAGCTGAAAGACACAAGGCCACAAGGCCATAAAAATAATTGATAAAAACAATGAATTTTAAATAAATTACTTTCACTTCTTTTAGGTTTGAGACCAGTTGTAAACTTGATGCTAATATTGTTAGATTGAAACAACACAGGTAAATAAATTAATCAAATCTCAGTTTATTTTGACAGGTAGTACAACATAATAGCAACCTCAAAAAATCTATATTATTTTGTTTACTCCTTAAATTTTTTTTAATCAATTTGAATTTTTACATCAATGTTTGTAAGTTTTAGTAAGTGCATCGTACGAAATATTGGAGAAAGGTCGAAATATGGATGATGAAGGTGATATGATTGTTTTGGTCGTGGTCGATGAAGACAGAAAGGAACCTCTAACTGTCCAGCCAGCAATAAAAATTGAATCAGAAAATTTCACAATAGATTCAACGCAGGTAGACGCGCTTATTGAAACAGCAGAGAAACATGGTGAATATATTCCGTTAAAAGTTGAACCTCCAGATGATGATGACAATTTTGAATATGAGTATCTTGAAGATCAAGTATTGCAGGTAATGATATCTTAGACTATTTTAAGTCCTCTCTCTTCATCTTAGTATACTCCCAATTGCATTGCATTTCCTATTAGGACTAGCTATGTAGCAGCAGTTGTAGTTACTACAACTTTGGTTGTTTTGCACCACAAGTTATTCGGCCTACTGTAGTTCGAATAATTCCTAGTGCCAAACAACCAAATATCTTGTGTTTGCATACTACTACTTCTACTCTCGCCTCACCGTATTCTAATTTTAGACAGAAATAAAGTCAGAAGAAATAAACAAAGATTTTGATATTAAGCAAGAACCCATGGACTCCGATGGTAATGAATCGGATCCTAAAAACGACTCTCAAAAACATAGAAGTACAATGTTGAAGCCATCACAGTGGAAGTCTTATGTAGCTCAACTTAGAAAAGAATACCCAGAGCTGAGAAAGGATGAAGACTTACTTATCAACACACTAGAACAAGTTATGAGAAACACAAAACCCCCACCACCTCCTGATGGTTTTACTACTTACGTAATTAATGAGAGTGTATATCAGTAAGTAACTCAGTATATATTCAGTTTAATGATTCAATCATTACAGAGTCTATGGAGTTTTTCAAGTCTTGATGTACTACTACTATCACAGACCAAGTAATTTTGCTTGCCCCCACCCACTTGCTCCCCCTGATACAGACGTAAGTAATAATAATACAGCTTGCGTGCCGAATAAGTCAAACTGTATTTGATAGTTGCCTGTTATGTGGCATGATGTTTGCCATTCAGTTGTAGTTATTTAGCGAAATCATATGAAAAAATTGTGACGCCTGCTGACATGCTTGGTTGTATCAAATATATAGATTAAGACATCTTCAGAAGAGTGCGCGAGTGACGTTAATTCCTGCTATGTTAAAAGTTATATATGCTCTGTTTAAAGATTAGCCAAACATGCAGTCTTGTATACTCACCATTCTTCTCAGGCCATTTTATAATTGTTTTTCACTATATTAAATTCACTTTAATAAAAATTCTAATGGTTTCTCATAATTACAGATGTGTAAAATGCAAAGCAAAGAAAATATCATTGCCAGCTATCAGTAGACACTATCAAGAAAGACATGGCCCTCGGTACCTAGTTTGTTATGCCTGTGGAGTGGATTTTAGATGGTAAATAATCTCATTTCACTATAAAACCTTCATTTTGTTTAGTAGAGATTTCAATGTTTAATTTTGATTTGAAATCACAATATTGTTTCAACTAAACTAAAATATGAGCATTCTTCTCTCAGACCATGATCTTCATCAATCACTTTTTATCCAATCCAATCTATATTCCAATCCTAATAGCACTCTTTCACTTTCATAAATTTCGAAAGCTAGACGCTTAAAACAGCCTTCAATATTTGCAGCGCCACTAGCCTGTACAAGCACGAGAAGCGTTGCATCGCTAAAGACAAAGACATAGTGCTGCGTGCACGAGGACAGTACCTGGGCCGCAAAGGACGCTCCCGGCCGTACCTCACGCTCAACAAGTTCATACCCGTGCTTCGACCCCCTGGACGAGAGATTCGAGAGACGTAAGTTTGATTTGATACTCATCATAAGTTTATTTTGATATACTCATCGTAGATTTGATTTATTCCTGATATTTATTAGGGGTTTTTATCTATATGCATTATGTCAACACCATCATACCCCTTTCAATATTTACTAAGTATAACCTAATTTAAAAGAAGTTATCTAAATGTACATAATCTGAGAGTAGCATCACTAATGTAGAGTTTAGTTGTTACGGCAGTTGGTTTTAATAATTAGTCTGAACAAGGCCTGGTAGGTTTGAAACATGACAACCTTTTATAACTACCATCACCATCTACAAATTTAAAATAAAGTTTATGTTTCAAAATATTTATGCATACATATTGCTGTGGATAGCAAATGGTACTAACTCAATGCATTTTTGTTGTATTTATTCTGGACTTCTGAGCCAAATCGAAATACCAAATTAAAGGAGGCTTTAAAAGCAACTAAATGTTTATGGCACGTAGTTGTGGACCATTAGGGCCTGAAATTCGACTGTTTCTCCACTTTGCACGATGTTGGGCATTCATTACAGTGAGTCCAATAGCACGCATGTTTCTGTCCTTTTCACAACTTATTGGGTCTGCCTCTTCTGCAGTGACCCAGAGGAGGCGGCATGTCCACACACTTATTTTCCTGTACTAAATAGTGCAAACAAAGCCTAAACATTTGGTTTGGATAGGTGAGCCCGTTCTTGAGTTATAATATTACAACGAACAGTGGCATTGATTTTTACATATATTAATATACTTGCAAGAGTATTCTGTCCGCCATTTTGCCACCTAAGAACCACGGTCAATAATGGTGGTTTAGGATAGTGCCGCAGCAGTGTGTAAGAGGGTGGTATGTGTCAATGCAGGTTCCCGTGCGGGCAATGCTCGGCGGTGTTCAGTTCGCGCCAGGTGCTGCAGTCGCACGAGAACCTGCACCGCGGAGAGAGACCCTACCGCTGCGACGTCTGTTCCGCCGCATACACTTCTTCCTCCACGCTCAAGGTACGTACAAACTATGCCGAAGTACTCCAGCTGAACCAGGCACTAGAAGCGCACGAGGCCTGGCAATGCAGTGTGCGGCCCTTGGGCTGTGACGCCTGTTTGCCGCCTACACCCCGTTTCCCGTCCTCAAGGTGTGTGTTGTCATATGACCTTACCATATTAAAATTTGTTTTGTATAAATTCATCTTTTGTTTTTACATTGCTATAGTGTGGTAATCTCAAGCAAGCAAAAGCAAGCTCATAGCTGTTACGAGGTCGGCACTGAAAATCTTGGGAATCAAGGAAGTGACATAACATCACTATTTAAAAATGTATTTATTGCTTTTCTAAGTATTCTCCGCGAAATTTGACACATTTTTCCATACGATGGAACCAATCATTGAAGCAACCATTCCATTCGGAAGTTGGGGTATCCAAAATGGGTTTCCACAGCATCTTCAGGTGATGAAAATCTCTGACCACGCAATTTATTGTTTATTTTAGGGAAAGTATAGAAATCATTAGGGCTTAGGTCGGGGCTGTACGGCGGATGGTCTAATAATTCTGTTTTCTTGCTCTAAAAACTCTTTTGTTCAGTGCGCGGTGTAAGAACTTGCATTGTCGTGATAGAGGATGATGCGGCGGTTGCAGTTCTCTTTACGGAGTTCAGAAACGACCTGTGGCAAACAAATGCTAGTATACCACATATAAATAATGCAGAAGCATTAACCGTTCTTTGTCCCTCAAGAGGAATAGTCGCAACATGGCCGGTTTTGGAGACAAACGTGGCCACCATTTTTTTTGCAACACTCCGTGAACGAACAATTTTTGTTGGCTTTAACTCATTTTCGAATACCCAAACTCGTGACTGGTTTTTTGTTTCGGGTTCGTACGCGTATATCCAGGATTCGTCACCAGATACGATGTTGTATACAGCATTTGAGGATCCTGCGTGGAATCTTTCGAGAGTTCTGACGCACCAAGTAACGCGAGCCGCTTTTTGCTCTTCACAGAGCGAATGCGGTATCCATCGGGAAAACAACTTTTTAACACCTAATTGTTCATGCAAGATTATTTGTATTTAACTCATGCCAATGTCTAAAGTTGCCTGAATTTCGCGGTATGTCACATGTCGATCTTCCTCAATCAGCTTACGCACAGCATCAACGTTTTCTTGGGTGACTGCAGTTTTTGGACGACCTTGGCGGGGATCATCACTGAGCTTGACACGTCCACGTTGAAATTCAGCAAACCAGCGAAAATTTGTGGTTTTGGATGTGGCTTCATCACCAAATGCAGAAATCATCCGGTCAACACACTGTTTTTGTGGTAAACCACTTCGAAAGTCATAATAAATAATGATTTATTATATATAGAGCAATGGCTCTTGAATTTTCTCGAGTCAATTCTATTTTCTCAACGACTAAACAAGTTTGACAAAACCTTGTGACAAGACCGAGAATCTTTTTTTTTAAATAAATAAATAGTATTCGATTTTTAAAACCAAGGAGTTTTCAATTAAAAAGATTTTAATATGACAGGAACAGTGGAAATTTTCCATTCCCGATACTTTTAGTGCAGCCCTCGTATAGCAATTATTACAAATAATATTATTTAAATTTAAGGCAAACTAAGTTTAGTCGACTGTTCTCACATAAATCTAAAGGAACAATGTAAGTGTAATTTTAATGTTGTAAGCCACACACACACATTTTAAAAGAGCATCCATTACTTTCTTGCTAGATTCTTCTTAAAGTGTACCCTTGTAGTGGCTGCCCTTAGAACTGGCAACTAGAATAGCTCAAATTTTGATTTAAACATAACATTGATTTTGTTTTTGTTTTGTATAAATTCATTACTATATTATTGGTCAAACATCATGTCATCATCAAATTAATGTAATTACTGGTGGTTCAAAAACAGTGGCCATGAGTTTTATTGCCAAGTTCTTCCTCAGGCTCTACCTATTGCTTTGCGAATCTGGCAGTAAATGTAAATATAATATACCTATCTAAGCGTTTGTAGAAACTTATTTGTGAAAACACATAAATGGCTTTTACTTGTTAATTTTTAACATATTTTTAGTTTTAATAAGCCGTATGTTTTCCTATGTACAAATAAATAAATAATAAAATATTAAACAGATTAGTCATCCCAGAAAAGAATATATAGCGAAATTTGCTTAACGCAGTGATCGTTTACAGAACACTTGAGTCAGCGGGTCCCCGAGCGCTTAGTATTGAAATATGACTCAAAATATAATAAGTGCACAGCGTATGTGACGAACCAATAAATGCTCTACAAAACAAACTAATACTGATCTGGAGCATGCGTGCTTTTGACAAGCTCTGACACAATGGCTTGCTGTACGAATTAATAAAGCTCTTGCGATACATGACTACATATTATACAACAAAGTCGCTTTTCGATATCTGTCCCTATGTATGCTTAGATCTTTAAAACTACGCAACGAATTACGATGCGGTTTTTTTTAATAGTTAGAGTGATTCATAAGGAAGGTTTTTATGTATAATTTGTTAAGTTTTTGTATACATTAACTAAATTATAACGATATTTGTTGGGGATGTCGGAAATAATATGCCGTCTGGGAGCTTTCAACGAAAACGCTGCCTAAACCCTGTGAGATATAACAAATAATGTATGGTGCAATTGTGTATCTAATGTAGGTCTACAAAAAAGTCCGCGACGATATATTTCTATTTCTTAAGAATAACATGCTATATCCATTTTAATACTTTGAAAAATCAGTAATTATAAAGCGGTAATTTGAAGGCTATTTACACAAATATGCTATTAATCGTTATCATTTTTACTACGTTAGTTGGCTTTAGCATTTCATGAAGATTATTTTTCCTTATACCTTGCAAATTAAATGAATATATTACGAGTTATAGCAAAATCAAAATAATGCACAAGAAATTAATTTCGTCTAACTATAATTCGACCGGGTCGTGTAAGCGTACTGGAGAGCTGAGAAGTATTTAACGAATTTGGAAAATGTTCATACATTATTGTGAAAAATTAAAAAATGTCAGGATTAAATTGGTGCCACGGGGTTCGAAGTATGTCACAGGCGAAGCGGGGCGGGTCAGCTAGTCATCCATAAGTTATATTTAAATCTGATTTGACGTGGAAGATGAGATCCATCATTAACTTGAAAAGTCTATAAGCTTGAACCCCGAAGGTCTCGATAGGACCCCGTCGCACCTGGAATAGTCCTTTTAAATTATCTGTATCCCATATTGTTTCTTTTAGCGCCATGCGAGGAAACACTCGAACGAGGTACTTATCTGCGACCACTGCAATCGTTCCTTCAAGATAAAGGCGGCCTTAGTAGCGCACATGGACACACACTTACGTAAGTGAAGCTTGCTCAGTCCAATTTGCGCTTAGAATATTATAGAATTAATTTTGGCGACAAATTTTACTATAGATCATTATCTTACTTCAAAAGTAGGTCTCGATTGTGTAGTTGGTAACGCGCTTTTTCTGTGGCAGCGGTTCCCAAGTTCAAATGCGAGACTTGCGGGCACCGTTACGCTCAGAAGGCTGCCTTGGTGCTGCACGAGCGCCGCGTGCACCTCGGCCTGCCGCCGCCCTGCGCCTGCAAGATCTGTCCCAAGCGGTGAGTCACCCGTACCAACTCTTGAATAACTGACTAACTGACTAACTTGGTGCTGCACAAGTGCCGCGTGCACCTCGGCCTGCCGCCGCCCTGCGCCTGCAAGATCTGTCCCAAGCGGTGAGTCACCCGTACCGACTCTTGACTAACTGACTAACTTGGTGCTGCACGAGTGCCATAACGTATTTCTGGTATCCATAACGTACCGCGCTTTTTATTCATATAACTGTCGATTAATAGTTATTGAAGGTATATATACAATATATAGGGTAGGCCGAGATTTACTTATGAAGACCACATGAGCAGATTGCTCAAAAACGGAAAAGTCAAAGTACTCGGCTACCCAGACGTGCATGCATGAAGCGATTAATGAATGTACAGGAAGCGATAGAAGTATGCATGGATCGTGAAGCCTGGCGATCTGTCCTCTCTGACTACCCCGTCAGGGATACAGCGAGAAGATAGTTAAGTTAATTATACCAAATATTGTAGTTAATATTATTTAAATTAAAGGCAAACTAAGTTTAGCCGACTGTTCTCACATAACTCCAAAGAACAATGTAAGTTAATTATTGTAATAGCTACATTTAAAAGAGCATCCATGGAGTTTCTTGCCACATTCTTCTCCACGAAGGGTAGGCTGCTCTTGGAACTGGCTACTAGAATCGCTCTCATTTTAATTATTGTCATGACTAAATGCCTGAAATGGTCTACACGAACAAAAATATTTTTGATGTTGATTTTAGGTACTTTCACAATTCTAAACACTAAAGTTTAAAAAAGCCTTACAAACCGAACCAGTCTGTCTATATCTCCGCATCTATTTCTCAGCAACCATAAGAGATAAAGACTAACGGTTTGCGGAAATCGATTCAGGACACCATGTATACGTGCATAGGCGATTTTGAAGTTTCTACCACGGCTTTAAAACTGGTTTCGATTAAGAAATCGTCTGATTCCTTCGCTACGATAATGAAGGGCGCTTTTTTTTTTATAGAACGCCGATTTGCCAAGTCTGTGTTCTGTAAACGATCACTGCGTTAACACTATCGGTTGCTATATATTTTTGTGGGAGTGATTTCGGATAAGGGAAATGATTTCGGTAATGGGAAGTGATTTCGGAAAAGGAACGGAAATGTGTTACGGGAAACCGGAGACGTACGGGCTATTTGATTTGACCAATGAGCACGTGATATGGTGGAGACACAGTTGAAAAGTTTCCAACTAATTGTGAATATAGAATTACATTATATTTTCATGCTAAGATATACAGAGTGCTCATTTTTAAATGGTCAGTATTTCCAACTCTGAAAATATAAGACTTGTAAAGATCGTTTCTAAGGATTTTGACATTGATAGATTTGAAATAATAATAGTACTCGAGTCGGAAATCGAACCCGGAATTATCGAAGAATAAAACTTGCATTATTTGAATATCGATTGTGTATATCTTAAGCAGTATTAATATACTATGAAACACGATATCTAAAATTAATAAATCGTTCTACATATCATTTAATTTAATAAATAAATATCGTTGGGACAATTCTCACAACGCTATCTGATTTCAAACTTAGCAGAACTTGTACTATGATAACCGGATAACTGATAAACATACTTATATATTTTTAAATACATACATATAATAGGTAAATAAATAACACCCAGGCACAGAATAAACCATCGTGCTCATCACACAAAGTTTTATCCTGGGTGGGAATCGAACGTACCGAATGTTGTGTAGCAGTCGGATACACTCCCACCGCGCCACAGAGGCAGTCAAAATTGTAGTAGGAACTAACCATTCTTTTTTAATGACAACACAACGACTAATGTAGGGTATGCTCGTTCTTTTCCAGGTACCCTCGGAATTCATTGTTGAATGCACATATGAAAAGAGAGCATGGACTTTCTATAATTACTCGAAAGGTAAGTTATATATTTCATCATTCATACCTCTATACCCGATATGCATATTTGTCCCACGTAATAGTTGGTGTGACCTGCTGTTGAAATTTTTCAAGCCTCCCTCGTTAAGCGTAAAGCATAAGGCCTTCAACTTGGCTTAACGACTGCTATGTTACTGGCAACCGGAACGAACGGCTTAGCGTGCCTTCCGAAGCACAAATCGTGTATACAGTACTGGTAAGTATGTGTTAAATACTCGTAGGTACTACGGGTGAAATCACAGGGCGCAGGTAATAAATGAAAATGTAAAAAACGCTTCGTTCAACATGTTGAAATCTAAACATGTATTGACTATATACAGTGGTAACGTTTATGAGAGACTAGGTTCGCCCGTGACATACTTTGAACTCCCGTCACACCTATTTAATACCGTCGCTAATAAATTCTACAAAAATGCATATAAAATTCCCCAATTTGTCGACATTTATGATTACTGCTCCGCTCTCCAGGATAGTATTGTGATGATATATAGCCTTCTTCGATAAATGGGCTACCCAACAGAAAAATATTTTTTCTAATCTGACTAATAGTTCCTGAGAATAGCGCGTTTAACCAAACAAACTCTTCAGCTTAATAATGTTAGTATAGATATTTATGTATTAAGAAATACAATTTTGGGATTACAAATAGACTCTTCAATTTTATTTCTATTATTTCAGATGTTATTTACATTGCTGCCAAACATGACGGAACTAGAGGTACAAAAATCAAAAATCATTCTCCAAAGTAACGAGGGTTGCATTTGAAATTTAATAGAATTTATAATCAGCTTGTCAAGAAAATGTAATCAAAGTCATTTCTCTGTCAAACCTGGAACGTTCTGCCTGCGCACGTGTTTCCTTTCTCTTACAATCCCGGGTTCTTCAAGCGGAGCGTGAAGAGGCACATCATTGTGCCGCCATTTTGAGGAACGCTGTCGGAGTCATGTAGAATTAAGAGAGTGCCCCTCAATTCGCTACATGTCGTCGTGGCTTTCCATAAGGCGGGCGGCGTCATATTGATTGATGAGCTAAAGCAAAGAGAAAATAAGACAACTTGGTTCGAGACGAGGATTGAACCCGTGACCTTTGCCTAACCAGGGCAATGTTCTAGCCATGGAACTACCCGATCCGTACCGAAACAAGTTGAAATTCTTCACTATATTATATTCGTCATTTAAGAATATTTAAAAAATTATGTAAAGTTAGCATACTAATTGCTTTAAAATGTGTTTGTACTAAACGTTTTTACACCGGTAAGAAGTTAAAACTTCTTTACCAAGAAGTGAAATTTCTCTCATACGTCAATAAAGAAGTTTCACTTATGATAAAGAAGTTTCACTTCAAAAAAACACTTCATATTAGAAAAAAAGTAAACTTCATGTCAGAATGAATCAGAGTTACGCGATAGAAAGAGACGCAGCTTGTAGGCGTATAAACAAGTCGTTGATTTGCAACTATTCAATACTTGCAGACAAGACACAATAGTTTTTTTTTGCCTTTTGAACTAAAACTACGCACGCTTGGAGAGTAAGCTGATGAATGTGTGGCGTTACGAAAAGTGTGACTGGCGAGGCGAAAGAAAGTTGAAAAAAAAATAAGATAGTGAACATAAGTTACGTTTCGTAGATTACTGTAGAGGCAAGAGAGATGAGCGAGCACACATTATCTTTATCTCTTTCTCTCATAGCCAGTCGAGATAAATAAGTTTTACTTCAATTGTGTCGAAAGCACACTATTTTTTTTCATCCTTCACTTGCTTGTTGTAATGAGAACTCTACTGTTTATAGATTTACAATAAAGCGAGTATTTACAACTACCTACATTATTTATTTACCATTTTAAAGTTTATGTCATATAATAACAATAACAGAAATCGTAAAAATAAAGAACTAATAACGGTACTAGCGAGAGGGCTTCCAATTTTATTGGCGTTGCCAGCTTAACTAAACATTGGATTTGGTAGAAATGGTAGAAAATTAAATATTTTTCTTTTCAGTAAAATTAATAATTCATAAACTATAGAACTTATCTAAATATTTCTACAGTTTCTATAATTAATATAATAATTTCTATAGCATTAATAAATAACTCATTAGTACTTAAATATTTGGGCTTGGTAATACTATTTTTTTTATCTATCACGCCTTATCCCCGAAGGGTTGGCAGAGGCCAATGGGCTCACCACCTATTACGTGGTACAGGAATCCACACGGTGAAAAGTGGGCATATAATATGCCTCTGCCACCCCTTCGGGGATAAGGCGTGATGGATACTAAATGCAAGATCCACAATCATGTTTAAAGTTCAGGGTCACCATGATTTTTGTTGTTGCATATTCATAATTGTAGGTAGGTAGATACTTACGTACAGATTGTTTTATGGAGATGTACCGATACGTCCTGCACTTCTGCCGCGTGAAAGTCCATACACAGTGAACTTCTGCGTGCTATTCGATCCAATAGTGGATCGTACAGGACATAGGGCACTCGATAGGTCCACGGTATTGTACCAACAGTAGGTCAGATAATACCTATTATAAAAACAGTAACAAAAGTTCTTCCGACCCGTAACCCACTTGTAGGGTATGTAGATTCCAAAAGAAGATACACACGATGTTTTGGTTTAATTTTTTACTAACATTAAATTACGTAGGTTCGATCAATCGTTCAAGCAATTTGCCATGTGTTCTGTTTGGTCATGGTCACTTATTTAGAAAGGTACACACTACCACCGAGAGCCCTCTTGCTCTGACGGGTAATTTTGCCTTTAATGTGCTTCGTCTCGCGTTTTGTTTGCTCTAATGTTCTTTATTGTAGTGTAAAAAAGCCTAACAACATGTATTCTACCTGGCAAGTCATTGAATTAAAGGAGGAATTGAACAAAGCAAAAAGGACCAAATTTGGAAGCCACACAGCGACCCATTCGTTAATAAATAATTATAAAGGCGTACCTCGAACGAAATAAAATGGAGATTGACAGTTGCTTTGTAACAGACATTTGGCGCCCTCTACAATGAACTATTTGACAGTTTTCTTCCCCATTAAGACATTTTTATGTGTTGTTTTTATTGCACTTTATTTAGATTGTAAATTTTCATTAAATAGATGTAAACGTAAAAATATTCCAAGGTAATTTTATTTTATAGTTAGATGCCATTGTTTGATTGTGTACTAGAGGACGCCCGCGGTTTGACACACTCGTGTAGTGCCTGTCCCCGTGGGAATATGTTTTTTTTTTTTATATATCTGATGTGGCAGACAAGCAAACGGCCCACCTGATGAAAAGTGGTCACCGTAGCCTATGGACGTTTGCAACACCAGAGGTGCAGCACAAGCGCTGTCGACCCTTTATAAACCTTCTTAGACCCCTTTTGGAGATATAGTGTAGCCTAAGTTATTCCTTATAACATTTGCTATCTGCCAGTGAAACACCAGCCAAAATCGGTCCAGCTGTTTCCGAGTCTGCTGGTACAAATATTTTTTTTTAAATGTAAGTACAGTATATACTTTCATAAGCATTTAGTGAAAACCTGTTAATTTTAAATAACAAACTGTCACTTTACTTTTATTTAGGTGTGTATATTCCTATTAGTACCTTTGTTGTTGACACTTGAATACTGTAATTATATGTAATTAAAAAAAAACCAAACTTTAATAGGTTTGTTTAATTATTTGTACCTTTATTTTTTGTCGCATACGACATTATCCGTCGGGTTCTTGTCACCGCCGATGTTCCAGCCATATTAGAACTAGAACCTAATGGTTTGGCGCGTGACGATGGCAAGAGACGGATGTCATTGGTGCCATGGAAGGTGGGAAAGCCTTTAGTTTGGGATGCAACTTATGTTGGCACCATGGCTCCTTCTCATCTTCCTAGCACGACGGGTTACGCTCGTGCTGCTGCTGCATCTGCCGAGACTCTAAAGCGGCGCAATTTTTTTTATACCACTTAGGTGACAGAAAACATACGACCCACCTGGTGGAAAGTGGTCACCGTAGCCTATGGACGTTTGCAACAATAGAGGTGCAGCACTCGCGCTGCCGACCCTATAAATGTGCGATAAATCTAATTAAATATAATTAAGTATTAACATAGACCTTTCAGTATAAAAATCACTATTTAGGAACATTACATGTTTGATTCCTCATTGATTGATTGATTTATCTCTTTATTGTACACCAGAAATTTAACAGTATTGGATTAATTAAAACCTTATCGGTAATACAATTGGCGGCCTTATCGCACAAGGCAATCTCTTACAGGCAACCTTTGGATGGAAATTTTTTTTCTTTGGAATTGCGTTCTTTTCAAGATATACATTTTTAAAATCCCTCTTATTTTACACAGTATTAGTAGTCAATAAATCAATTCAAATGAAATGAAGATTTAACAAGATATTACTTGTGAATATTATGATATCATGTCACGAGTTACCTTAGGACCTTAGAGTGATCGCGGCGCCCTCTAGCTAATAAATAGAGGGAGCTCGCTTTTCTCATACGATGATACTATTACTATATACGAATGGTACACAACAGGCCACGTATGTGTTTTCGTCTACTACCTGGGGACCGAGTCTACTATTGAAAGCCGTAGAATAGAGTCAGAATCGCTGTTTGTAGCTGTCAAAATGTTAGTAGACTATCAAAAATGTCTGACTAGCGGCCGCTGGTGCAGTACGTGTTAGTAGAATTCTATCGGCCAACCTATAGAAGTCTATTGGAGTACGATTGTAAAAGTAGGTAGACTACGAAAAACTGTCAAAATTGTACCGGTGGCTTTCTATTGAGCGACGATTTCGATTCTATTTCGACACGACTGAAATAGTGGACTGGGCCTCCTGAAACTTGGCACACGGTATTATTATCGACTTATTATCGATTATCGACTCTATAATGGTGCAAGCAACATGTTTTGCTCTTTGATTTTTATTCTACGAACCGGCCACTTCTGACTTGACGTTGTTAAATAAAAATGCCAAAATATTTTTAATACGAAAATGTGTTTTATTACGCACTTATTATTTCAACCAAATATGTTTTACTCATCTATAGCATATGCATACACAGTGTTGAGAAGACATCACGAACATGGTATTTTTATTATGCATCATTACATGCTAGGAAAATACAAAAATATTAAGCGGCTTCTTGGTAAACAATTACTTGGATACCTTAAAATTATGTGAAATGTATATATATTTAAATATATATATAGACTTAAAGAAATGCACCATTTTATAATAGTTCGTAGTTGGTCATTAGTTAACACTCCAAGACCTTTGTTCTTGAGCTTCTGTAACATGTACGTTCCAAGTACCATATCTATTTAAACATTATATATAACAATCTAAATTTCGGTTTAAATATACTGCAATTTGAACATCAACGAATCACACGGAGCACATACATTCGTCTCGCTCGCACACTACTTGTCATCAAACTGTGCGAGTGAAATGTCAATATTATTGCGTAGGAGCGACAGAGAATAGATGTGTCAAAAACGTCAAATGATCAGAACTGTAGGAATAAGGTTACAGCTATCTCTTACTGTCCAGTGCGTTCCGCATAGTACAAAAAGAGACAACTGCATTTGTCTCGTTATTTATATACCGTTTCGGTACAACAGAATCACGCTTGTATAAAGTAAATTATCCTATGTCCATCGCCTAGTGCTCATGTTTTGTTCTACTTGGATTCAGAATTAAAGTAGGCATAGAGTGCAAATAGATCCATGAAGGATTTTTTACTTCATACAACGGTTAGTATAATAAACAAAATAAAGGTAAGTACTGAAATACATCATACAAGAAGCTCTAAAACGATACATAAAAGTGTATGGGTGCATGTTTGTTTAGACCTAGAAAAGCTTTTTTTGACTAATCTCGACAACAATCATTTCAACCGACATCCACAAAAAACTAACATCAACTCTCACAATTCACGCCACAAATACTGATCATAGTTTTATCTTAACAATGGTCCAAAAATATCTAATAGCATTCCTAAACGATCAAGTAGAAAAATACTTAATTATGCCTCACAGAATTCTAGCTTCCATTTTTAAAATATCATCTTAAGATTTACTTTTTTAATTTGATTTGTTTAAAACTTCAAGGAAAACATTTTGTGGTCTAAGAGTGTTAATTTATACTACGCTCTGTGACAATCTTGAAAGGTTTTCAATAATAAATATGTTGCATAATGTTCAAGAGGAAAATAATACGTCCATTTGTCGAATGCTGATTAGTGCAAAATGAGCCCGAGAACCTGCTTTACATAATAGGTAAGTTTTTTCGGTTTTCGTATATACAGGCGGCCCAACGCTATGCGATTTTTCTAAACTTAATAGTGTAGATATTTTTCTAAACTGCATTATTATTTTATCTCCGTAAATTATGTAAAATGTCATTGTCTTTCTTTTATTTCAGATGCTATATTATTTGAATCTTTGAAATTGAGCCTGTAATATTTTATGGCGCGTACTATTCGAGGCATAGTTCCAAAATATTTGAATGCAGTTTAAATTTTAAAATCAGAACATTGCAATGAAAGATGCATTACGATTGGTAAAAGTTTTGGGGAATCATTTCACTTTGTAGGAGGATAGATTTTAATGCAGGAATGGTAGCGTTTTGTAGCCTATGTAAAATATATTTAACATACGTACTATATGTGGCATTGTGTGGGACGTTTTGCATAGATATTATTTAGTTAGAAGATCATATTGTCTGTTGTTACGCGGATATTTTTAATTATCAAGTGAGGCATAAAATAGTTAAATATATATGTATTAATTTAAAGGACCACTAGCATCACCTCTTTGATAAAGTGCCTAAATAAGTTAAATCGCTAACATGAAACTGTATTTTTACAAAACTTCTACGCACTGATTCTACTTTATTCTAGTACCTATATTGGTATTCATACTATCGAAGTTAAACTGCAACTTTTTAATTTTCGGCGCTGTGAGCTGTTTTAGTGTCCTGAGCGTAGACAGAGAATACTATCTCTGTCTACTCGTCCTGAGTGAGAGATATAAGGCTCGATTTGAGTATTTTGCCAAACTCAAGTAGAGTCAATTTTGACACTTGCAAGAAAGTTGCGTTTAGTTTCTGTATAAAAATAAAATAAAAAGAATATGTATAATTAATAGTACTCAAATAAAGGAGGTCAGTGATACTGTAAGACTTATACGAAACAAATATTTTGTCACAATGATAGTTGCTAATAAAAAAATCTTTAGCCTTAACTGGCCAATATAAAATAAAAATTATTTGCAACGGGTTACGAAAATGTAAATGATTTTCGTAACTCGGGACAGAATTAACCGAGTGAGCAAAATTTGTATTCCGTACCTTCCTACAACTGGTTCAATCAATAAATAGAAGTTTTGTGTTATACTGATTCATTTACACACATCGCCGAATATCGCTGTATCTGACTACAAATGGGGTTTTTACCTATCCACTACCTTTCAGCCTCTTGAACATTTTCATTGAACATTGTGCATTAACATCTTAATATTAACCCTAATGATAACAGTTTACACGATTACATATTATAAGTAACAGACAGCGAAATTGATGCAATGTCATTCCACATATATATTGACGTCGAATTTGAATGAATGAATGAATGAACTGTTTATTATACATATAATATGTTTGAGACGTAAAAAGACGTGTATGTATTAAACTGTTTTGTCTAGATTCGTTACGGAAATACATACAATATAATTCTATCCATTAATAAAACAGGGTCGGTAAGTATAAAAAAAGTTATACTTCTTAGGGAAAATGATGAGAGTAAATTTTAACTAAACATGCGCAGACCACAGAACAGAAAAAACAGTTTTTACTGTTCTGTGGCGGAGATCGTCACGAAAAACCGACACCGTGAAGTCAGCTGATAAGTGTTTCCGTGACAACTTCAACATTCAAGGTAGTTTTTATACTTTAGTTGTTTTTTTTTCTTACTGATTTATCATTCCTGTTACAAACAAAGAGTTATGGTATGTGTGATGAAATCTTATTAGTCTAAAGAAGTATGTCTTCTGTACATAAGGACACACACACTTTTTTTATCTAATGGCCACCCATTAAGGTAACTTAAAATTTTTTACCCAAAGTTGTGAACGTTAACTTACGTCATACGTCTTTTAGTGGTTGTTTTACTGTATTTGAAACGTTATATATAAGTATTATACAAAAAACATCTATTGATTGCACAGATCTAAAAAAGTACTAATATAACCTTGATTTATTATTAAAGAGATACGAAAATGGCGGGCAAAATAATGTGTTAATGTGCAATAAAAAAAAAGTTGTGTCAAGACTGACAGCAACACAGTTCTCAAATAAAAAATATTTATAACGTCATTTTAAAATGTAAATTTAGATTAGAACACTATTTTGTTGACCTATGAATACTGAGGCAGATCTAGACAATTTAAAAGTTCTTTTTTTGGTAAAAAAAAAAATAGTTTTCGCTTTATAGAGAATGAAAATTCGTGATAGTAGACAGAGACATAGATATAGACATAGATATTATACATAATATTATATGCCAAATGTTGACCCAGCGATCACTTAAATTCAATTAGTATCATATATTACAATAGTATATACTAGTGGCAGTTTTTAACGCTCTTTATGTAAGTATTAACGGATAGTGAAAAGCCCACTAAGCTGTTTAAATTCAACAAATGTAATGAAAATAAACAGTTTTATAAATGTATTTACTTTTGACGCCAGTGGCTCCGCACCCACGGTGATGTTTTCCCGTTCCCGTTTCCCACAGGAACTTGTTCTCGGGATAAGAACCGGATAGTAGCCTATGTGTTATTCTGATGTATAAGCTATATTATTGTAAAGTTTCATCAAAATCCATTCAATAGATTTTGCGTAAAACAAACATCCATTCTTACAAACTTTCGCGTTTGTAATATTAGTAGGATTTAGGCGATTTTTGAATCGGTGACCTGACAATAAGATTAATACTACTATGAAAAAATACATATTTCTTAGGTTCAATAATGGCGTAGTGAGCTTTTAAAATGCGACGACTAATTATAGCGTAGTACAAAGATAGTTCTCAAGTTAAAACACTATTATGAAGTCGGACGTCAGTTAGTCGATTTGACATGATTTCGGAATAAAATGGTAATTCTGTATTCCATTGACACACAATCTGATGATCGAAGCTCATGCAATTTCTTAAGATAATTTATACATTTATAAATAAAGTACCGTGGACTAAGATAAAAATATAGATATGGGTACATGTAATGTCTACTTTATTATATTTTAATGGAAACAATAAATGAATAATAAAACCGTCTGACATCTAACCAGTCACACTCGTCCACATCACCGGCTACCAACTAAATAAAAAATAATTTGGAAAACAATTTCCATCGTACATTTAAACATATAATATAGGAGGAATAGTCGATAAGTTGTCACAAATTACAAACTAAAAATCACTAAATCAGGCGCAAAGTAAAATAAATTGGAAATTGACTTCCCAAAGACAGTACGATTCGACTAGGCTCCTCACAAAAAGAAATAAAAAGCAAATTGTACAGCTGAACTCATTAGGAACGACTGACGTTATGTGAGCAACTTCTTGACAGAATACATTCAAGAAATTCAAAATATCTATTACCTACTAACATACTTATCACAGGTTAAAAGGGACAAGAGAAAGTATTAGTGTTCTCTTAATACAGTACATACGTAGTAGCTACATAATATAAAAACTAAGACAACTTACGATGTAATAGCGAGGCGCCGTCAGCGACGCGACGCGAATCTAACCGTTTTATATTCAATATTTTAATTCTAAGCCCAGAGCCCCTTACACGCGGGGCGGTTGAGATCGATTACTTACATTAGAACAATATAACATTACGTTGACTGGCGGTGCCAAAGCGCTGAAGCCGATTTACATTAAAAGAGCACGTTCGATGCTCGCCCGGACAGTCCACGAACGCGCGCTCGGCCCACGCGACTGAATAATAATTAGTAATATGATAAAAATAATATAGATGTCACGTGGGGCGAACACGCGATATCGCGTATCTATTCTACTAGAAGATGACACCCTCTGCACCGATGACTGCGATAAAATTGCTGCAGAGCTCGATAAAATTGCTGCAGAGCTCGAGAAAATTGCTGCGGAGCTCGTTAAAAATGCTGGAGCTTCGGTGCAGAGCGCCGACTGTCCGTATCGTCTAGACAACAGAGGCGGGTTCTCCCGTCCAATTCACCCGACCCGACATCACGAGGGCTCGATCTCTCGGCGGATGTCCATCTTCGATGGGCCGTAAAGGAACACTCGTGGTGCATATGTGATGTTCAAGGGTAATTGACGCTTCGGAAAGTGTTCGCTTGGCCACCAATCGTATCACAAGCACGTCCGCCCAGGCAGTGGTCGGCGCGCGGCCCGCGGTCGGCCGCGCGCCTAATCCCACCCGTTCTCCTTCACCATGTGGGCCAGCTCTATTATGAACTTGCCCTCCTTGTATTTCTGACTCGACTCGAACGCGTGCTCCTGCAACAACAAATATTACTTTATACTTTGTTTGTGTGTACATAGTGCACATGTCAAATTGTCGTGAGGATGGATGCAAGGGTATAAGGTGTTAGACTCTACAAAAACCAAAGAAAACCAGGAATAGCTTTTCACAAATATACTGATGTGTACAAGGTAACGGGTCACTAAAAGAGCTAGAGGCAGACCAGACCATTTGCAGTCACTGTGTGTGCAAGATAGTTGTGTAGATGATGTACTGAAGGCAACATGCCAAGATAAGGACTCGCATTGTAGGAAAGATTACTTTCGTACTGTGGAACTTAGCAGCATAAAGAGGTGCAGCGGGATTCCCATCAAAGTCTACAGAGAGATATCCACTGGACGTTCGAAGCACTAGTAACGCCAGATCAAGTCTTGGGTGCTCTTCACTTTATGAAAGTCTAGACTTATATGGACTCTTATAAACATACCCAATAAAATCGAGTGAAAAAACGCAAGAGTAGTAGTAAAGCAGAATTTGGTATTTTAATTAGATACTTCGTTAGTATGTGGTTCTTTAGGTTTTTGCAGGCTTTGCAGCGCTTCTTAGATTATGGTACCACTTTCCGTCACGTGCGCCGTATGCTTGTCTGCTTACTTAGTGGTATATAAAAAAAATGTATAGTTCCATAAGCTTTTTGACGGATTGGTAGACTCCTTAGACCGCTAAGACTGCTAAGTCTAGAAGAATTGGCTGCGTCCCTATCCACTTTGGCTATTTTTTTTTTTATTATGTACGAACAACAAACAGCTACACTATGTAATATTATTAGAAGTAATAACAGTAGGTTAATAATAATGTAGCCCACAGCGCTGTTCACAGATTACCAGAAGATTTTAATTAAATTTGAGTCGCTCGAAGGTCGAAATGAAATGAAATAAAATATACAAGAAAATAGTTACAAACATGCTAAAATTAATAAGTGATTTTCCGAATTGATAATACCTGCTATTAATTTGTGCACAATTTTTGGTAAGTCAGTTGTCGAAACTTATTTACTGAACATGCAAATATGTCGATGTCCTCAAAAGTGTTGTTATACGAGTCAGTTAGTCGATGCAGGGGTGCTCGCAACCCAGCATTCGTTCGACATGTACCCACCGCAAATAGTTTACCTGCACGTACCTAGCGCCTGTGAACAGTTCTAGGGACTAAGTAACACAATACGTTATTTAAGGCAATACAATCAAAACGACCGTGGACAATATTAAACAAAGTCATTGCCTCCAGCTGCGTGCGCCTATCACTCAACTTTAGAAGCCCATACTCGCTCAACAACCTGTCATAAGACAGATAGAAACCGCGACATCTGTAGTGCACCGCACGCAAATACCTACGTTGAACATTCTCAAGCATATCTGCGTACTTATTGTAATAAGGGTTCCAGATGGAAACACTATACTCCAACTGAGGTCTCACTAAGGCTTTATAAAGGTAAAGGTATGAAGAATGCTGCTTAAAATCAGTAGTGGATCTCATTATAAATCCGTACATCTGAAATGCCTTATTGACAATCTTTTCGATGTGAGAATCAAGGCAAAGCTTTGAATCCAGTAGTATACCGAGGTCACGAACGCTATTCTTCCTACACAAAAACGCATTACAAAGAGAGTATGTATGGTTCACAAGATGTAAATCTTATAGACATGCACTTGGGTATACTAAGTAAGAGTTTACGGGCCCGACAGTAGCATGTCAGCCTATCTAAATTCTCTTGAAGTAATTCACAGTCCTTAAGGCATCTAATGGATGTATGAAGGCGTATAATAAAATTTTTGCGTTCTGGAAGCATTCAACAATGTCATTTATAAAGATGATAAATAAAAGAGGTCCCAAAATAGAACCTTGAGGAACACCGGATGTTACTGGTATAATTCTAGATTGGAAACCATTAATGACTACTCTTTGGGAACGATTGGTTATATAGGATATGAACCAACGCAGTAGATTCCTCCGGATTCCGTTAAAAGCTAATCGATTCAGCAACAGCTCATGATCAACTTTATCGAAAGCTTTTTGGAAATCAGTATATATTGCATCTACTTGTAATCTGTTGTCCATGCTACTAAATAAGTAGTTAGAAAATAATGCAAATTCGTAGTAGTAGACAGACATTTAACAAAACCGTGCTGTTGCTCGATAATAGTAGTATGCAGAGCAGGGTAAACTGCACTGTGCACCAGTCTCTCGAACAGCTTAGGCAGAGTAGACAGTATCGATATCGGTCGGTATTGCTCGACATTACTCTTAGACCCTCCCTTATGGACAGGCGTGATATTGGCAAGCTTCCACGTTACAGGCATCACACCCTCCGCTAAGCACTTATTAAAAATAACCGTGATAGGCTCAAATATAGCAGAGGCAGTATTATTTTTAAAAAGAAAGGGGACTAGGCATCAGGACCCGGCCCCTTATTCATATCTAAGGCTTTCAATCCATCCAGTACATTGTCTTCTTCTAAATAAATATCGTTAGAATTGTGGCTCTCTCTAGGATATCGGTCGAAGGAGACCATTGGTTTATTGTTGGTGCCGTAGGTTCATACACAGTAGAAAAAAAATCGCAAAACATGTCGCAGATGGACTGTGGGTCGCTCGAGACTTTAGTGTTGAATGTAACTTTAGATGGGATTCCCGATTTGTCCCTCCTGTTATTAATACACTCCCGGAAGCCTAAATCGAGCCACCTTGATTTTTTTGGTTTGGAGTACTGTAACTTATAAAAGATGTATGTAGAAGGAAAATGTTTTGATGCAGTTTTGGAACTGGTATACTCATCATTCATTTAGAGTGCCACTGTTCGAAATTTGAACTACAGTTTATTAAAAAAGTCGAGTTACGTCGAAACAAGTCCATATTTGCTTTTTTCAAGGAAAAAAATCTAATCGATTTTTAAATAAAGACATGTTTTACATGAAAAGAAATGTTTATTTAGTAACTTGTATTGCCTCCCAGTGCATTTATGACAGCTCTCTTACGGTTTGGCACAGAATTAATCAATGTCGTTATGACATGTTGAGCAATGTCCTCCCATTCTTCCAAAATTACATTTTTGAGCTCCTGCATGGTTTGCGGGGCAGGATGATGAGCTCGAATACGCCTCTTCAGCTCATCCCATAGATGCTCTATAGGATTCATATCAGGACTTCGCGCTGGCCATCTCATAACAGTGATACCAATGTCATTTAAGTACTCCCTGACGATTCCCGCAGTATGGGCCCTTGCATTATCATGCATTAAAACGAAATCTTGGTCAATAAATCCAGCATATGGCATCACGTGGTTCTCTAAACATTGGCGAATGTACCTATTGCCATCTAGGGGCAGCAGTCGTGGTCCCGTCACTACCTCTAGCTTAGTTTTGCCTTCCATAGAGATTCCTCCCCAGACTGTCCATGATCCTCCACCATAACTCACTTTCTCGTCAATACAGCATTGCGCGAAACGCTCGTTCTGTCTTCGGTACACCTTACTCCTTCCGTCATTACCGTATAGCATTATCTTGGACTCATCTGTGAAGAGAACCTGGCTCCATTGATGTCGAGTTCAATTTAGATGTTTGCGCGCAAACTCTAGACGGGCTATTCGGTGTGCTCGTGTCAATTTGGGTCCATTGGCTGGCTTATGGGGCTTTAAACCACGTTCATTGAGTCGCCTTCTAACGGTCCGAGCACTTACAGCCACTCCGTGAAAGTCCCTGAGCTGTTCTTGTATCTGAACAGAGTTAAGGCGTCGATTTTGTAAGCTAGTAGTGACAATGTATTGATCTTGACTCGCCGTTGTCACTCGGTAATGAGGTCCTCCTGTTCGCCGAATGAAGCCGCCAGTCTCCAGGTATCGGTGGTACACTCTTTGAACAGCGGAACGACTTATGTGAAGTTGTGAACTCACATCTCGCTGACTTAGCCCAGATTGAAGAAGTGCTACAGCTTGCGCGGCTACTTCAGGTGAAGTATCCATAATTTTATAGCCAAAAACGGTTCAAATTATAGAAAAATAACTAAACTAAACTTTGGTTAACAACAATTGCGAAAATTCAAACCAAATCGACATTAAATTGCTTCAAAAGCAACTTTCAACAGTCATTATTTTGTTCAAATCAGTGACCAAGCTCGGCTTTTTTTTAAATTCTAAAATTAAAATTTGGAATAATACATACGGGAAAGACGATGAAATATGCCAGCATTAAAAATGCATAAATACTTTTTTGTTATATTGTATATTTTTTGTGTATTGGGCTTTTAGGCCCGGGAATGTAAGGTGGGTCGATTCAAGAGTCCGGGAGTGTATAAGACCAAAAGCCTTTAATATTGATACGAATGTTGTCTTCAACAGACCGAATATATTTGGCAAAACACAATTTACAACCCTTCTTAAATAATGACCTATAATGCGAGAATTGTTCATAATCTGAGATATTATTTTTTTTTTCCATTTCAGCCATTTTTTTTGTTTCTTTTTGCATATATTAATTAAGCCCCTAGAAAACCAAATGGGGTAATCAGAAGTTCTGGAGGAGGACAGAGGAGTATGTTGTTTAATTAAGGTAAATATAGCGTCTACGGCATCTTCTGCCTTTAACGGAGACAGTATATGCGACCAGTCGATATTACGAATCTCGCAATTGATTTGTTCGTAGTTACATTTATAGAAATTATATTTTTGATTAGGATTTTTTTTCATGGGTCGGGGGTCAATCTTTATGTTTATTTCGGAGATAAAAGGTGGATGAGCCATATCGAGTTGTACTATCGGGAACAACGCATCGGAAGTTTTACAGATATGATTAAGTCCAAAATGTTACCCTTGGCATTTAGTGCATTACTATATTGTAAACCATTAATTGACGATATTAATTTAAATAAACTGATTGAGGGTGCTGATTGAGACTTAATTGTTACATTGCCAGTTAGTGGACTTAAAGGCCCATATCTGTCCCATGATATCTCTGGCAAATTATAGTCACCTATTATGTAGTAGGTATCCACTCCAGGATCACCCATCACCTCCTGTAGTAGTTCAAAATGCCGCTCCTACACCAGTGAGGTCATATCGGGAGGTATATAGACAGCACTTACGATGTGATACTTGGGTGGACGCGTAGGGGAGAGCGGGGCTGAAAGTGCCGGGGGTAAATTGTGCCGACGCGAATATCTCGAAAACAGAAAGAGATAGATATACGATCGTATTGTGTCGCGTAATGCCTAACAGTCGGGCATACGCGGCTGCCATTTTAGTTGCGTCAGCGACGCGGACCGAGTGGCAGTGCATGTGAGGGTCCTCCAGTGCCACGTAAGTAAATATTTTTGTTTCGATACTTTTTGGTCACAAGCTAGCATTTTTCGCGCTTTTAATATGTGAGTGTTAGTAAAATGTTTGTTATTTATCCTAGACTGTTATGCAGCGTAATTTTAATACTTTGAGCAGAGTGATTTTTACATGTGAGACAAAATATCAAACTCTCATAGGCGGGGTAAAATGTGCCGTTCATGTGGGGCTGTTTGTGCCGCTGCTTGTGCCGCGGCACAACCAACCCCTAAGCAATTTTTATTGTTTCAATATTGTTTATGTTTACGCGAGCACTTATGAAAGAATGAAAATACTTTTTGACATGATACTTTATACTGCATTTATTGTCTTTGACAGAATGAGGACATACAAGCGAAAAACTCAAAGGGGAACTACATCTCAAGATCTTTTACAAAGGGCTGCTGATGCAGTCATCAAGGATTGACTTAAATTAAAAACTGTTGCACGTGAATTAGAAATTTGTCACACAACACTACAACGCTATGTCAAAAAAATAAAAAGTGGACTAACTCCTGCGGTTGGATACCAACCAAGACTAGTGTTTAATGAGGAACAAGAGGCACTACTTTCGAGGTACATCTTAAAAAGCGCTTCTATTTACTTCGGTCTTCTACCGGAAGAAGTACGACAACTTGCGTACCAGTGTGCCGTGAAGTTTAATGTACAAAACATCCCACCATCTTGGCATACAAATGGTGAGGCTGGCAAGGATTGGTTGACAAACTTTATAAAGAGGAACTCTACAGTTTCTATAAGAACACCCGAAGCTACCAGTGCAGGACGCGCGAGAGCATTTAACCGACATAACGTGAATCAATTTTTCGAGAAACTTGGCGACTTGATTACAAAGCATAATCTTACTCCTTCACGTATCTGGAACTTGGACGAGACTGGTGTCCAAACTGTGCTGAAACCGAAGCAAATTTTGGCTGAAAAAGGAACAAAGCAAGTAGGAGCAATTGTTTCAACAGAGCGTGGAACTTTAGTCACTGTTGAGCTAGCGGTGTGTGCTCTGGGAAACTCGATTCCACCGATGTTTGTATTTCCACGTTTAAAATATAAAGACTTGTTTATCCGCGACGGTCCTCGTGAGTGTATTGGGGCTGGTAATAAATCCGGTTGGATGACAAGCACAGAGTTCTTAGTGTTTATGGATCATTTCATAAAACACACTAAGCCGAGACCTGAAGAGCCAGTGCTGTTACTCCTAGACAATCATTCATCGCACATTGATATTGATGTGATTGAAAAGGCCAAGAGAAATTCTGTTATATTATTATCGTTCCCACCACACTGTACTCACCGTCTGCAACCCCTGGATGTTGGTATCAATGGCCCTTTTAAAACATACTGCTCTAAAGCTCAAAATAACTGGCTGAGAACTAATCCCGGGAAGATTATGAGCATTTATGAAATTCCAGGTATAGTAAAATACGCTTTCCCGTTGGCAGCAACACCTATAAATATATGCAACGCATTTAAAAAGACTGGCATTTGGCCCTATGATTCAAACGTATTTACAGACGAAGATTATGCACCGTCTTTTGTCACTGATCGCCCGATACCAGAAAATCGACCCTCACAAGGTACAGACAACTTGCCTGTCCCTCCAAACAATCGAGAAAAGACTTCTGAATATCTTGATGAGTCAAAGTATGTGGGCAATGTTGAGATTGAGACTAGTCCATCAATACTACAGCATGTTCCTGGGCAAAGCGACTGCAGCGTTGACTGTACAAGTGAACCATCAGGTAATCAAGAACAAGAGACACGTCAGTGCTCTCAGTAGCCTATCCCTTGCTGCAGCTTCCAGCTTCCTCAATCAGCTGATAACAACACAGGAGATAAAAATACAGCAATTTTCTCACCGGAGCTAATAAGACCACTGCCTAAAGCACCTCCCCTATTAATTGGACATAATAAAGGACGTAAAAGAAAGACAGCCGTTCTTACGGACACTCCAGAGAAAAATGCTTTGGCCGAAGAACAGGCTAATAAAAAGAAGAAGAAAGAAAGTGAAACTACAAAGAAGGTTAATGGAAAAGGTAAGGGAAAACGTAAACAAACAATAAAACCAACTAAAAACTCCGCGAAGAGAAGAGTTTTGCAAGATAACGACAGTTCTGATGACGAACAAGAATGGTACTGTATCATATGCTGTGATGCCTATTCTAACTCTGCCCCTGGAGAAAAATGGATTGAATGCAAAGAATGTAAGAATTGGGCCCATTTGCAATGTATTGAAAATGAAAAAATCCTAGCATTTGTATGTCCTAATTGCTATTCTGATCAGTCATTTAGTGAATAACTAGTTTTGATATATTTTTTGATTTCTTAAAAAGACTCAAGAGACTGATCAATAAGATAATAACTCTGAAAAGAACTCTGTTACTTTATAATTTAAGAGAAAGCTTTATTATATTTTGTGATATAGTCCTTATAGAGATTGATATTTTTAATAATTGATCTCATTCGCATAAAAATAAGTACAAACTATTGATTAATAATATGCTTTTATGTTTGAAATAATTATATAAGTAAAGGTAATTTGTTTTTTTTTATTAAAATACTTAGTATTATAAATAACTAACTTTTAAAAACTGTTGATTTATAGTAAAAAGTATAACGAATAAATATATTATTATAAAATTTATGTCTTTTAAATTCTAAATTAATTTTCATTCATGTAAAACACCTAGCATTCTCAACGGCACAACTGACCTCAGCTACGGCACAACTTGCCCCAAAGTGGGGTTGGTAGTGCCTTGCCGTCGCTGTATAAAAAAATTACTTATTCTCAAAAACTATTAAAAATGTGCAAAATCTGTAGGTAAATTCGTATTATAGACTAAATTTGGCTTAGGATGAACCACTACTTTCAGAGATAGTACTTGTTTTATCCGAATCATATAAGGATTTGTCAAAATCGGCACTTTCAGCCCCGCTCTCCCCTACTAGGGATTTCGATTAGGATGATATTGTCGTGTAGTTCGTGATATTGCCACGAGTACTCCCCCACCATCTTCCTTTTGCGTAGCGAGCCGATCACGGTCACTTCTATACACTACATGTCTTTGGTCTATGAACTCATTATTAGCTATTTCAGGAGTTAGCCACGTTTCAGTGAAGACGATGATATCATAGTTGTTGCTCAATATATTCATATAAACGGTTTGTAATTTAGTACGTATGCCCCTACAGTTTTGGTAGTACAAAGAGAGCTTCAAATCATTTGTCGCGGAGAATGTAAAATACATAACCACTTGAGGTACCAAAAGCGTTATTCTCAATAATAAATAATAAGCATTCACCATATCCGCCACATAAAATTAAGCCAGTATGAGCTTCCACAGCCAGGCAATATATAACAAGAAAAGGGCGTATAACACCTACAGATATAAATATAGAATCAATAATATTTGTAACACAGCCTCGTTATTTACAAGTATTATGACTTAGATATGTAGTTTTATATAATAAACATTGAATCAACTGAGCTAACCTCACATCCATCACCACATTATAACAATATTCGGTCGCAGACGGTCAATTAGCATACAGTAGGTATAAAAATTTTATTGCAAAATACGTAACAATATAATGCAAAAGCTTGCTATGATAAATACAGCATGGTGGAAGCAATCCATCACGGCTCATTAATACAGCACAATCAAGTATCTCGCCCGTACAGAAGTGGAGTTGAAAAATGTTTGTTAACAGCTTTTCAATTAGGTTCATATTCAAATCAGCCCACCTGCTGCGCAGAGTACTTAAATTTAAGCAACAAAGCATTATACCATTACAAAATAACATATGTACATAAAATAAAAGGCAAAACTTGCAAACATAATAATAATACACACTTTTAAAGTACATTAGAGTTAGAACTGTTACCACAATTAGAATTAGTGCCATCACCGCTATTTCTGAGCTTCCGTAGATCGCCATCTGTGCAAATAGCGAACGCAGTATCCCCATCCCGCTTACGTACGAGAATGGTGGAATTACGAATCCAAACATATTTATACTGATGTATTTTAGCAGCCTCTCTGGCCCTACGAAACAATGTTTTCTTTTTAAGTGTAAGTTGCTCGTTCACATAAATCGTTGTAGACACTCCTTTGAAGCCTAGGACCTTAGAATCAATGTTGCCAGCCTTGCGATATGCAGACAGTAAGTTATCCCTAAGTATACGCGTAGACAGTTTCACAATTATATTTTTTGCTGCACTTGTAGACTGATGCGCATGAGGCACTCTGTGGACGGATACAATATCCGCTGCCGGGATCGGGTAACCAATAGTGGAAGTAATAAGTTCCATTATATGTACTAAGTTTTCACTACGTGTCTCCGGAATATCATAGATCTCGACATTACGCTGCCTCGCCTGCTGCTCAAGATAATCAAGCTTTGTCTCCAGGTTACCAATGGAAGCAGCCTGTTGCTCGGATGCACCATTTGATCTTGTTCCTCAGACTGAAACTGCAAAGCAGCCTGTAACTCTGTGACATCCTTTCTTACCTCAGATACACTAGTATATAAGCTGTTATGCTCCACACGAAGTGCATTCAACTCATTCCTGACACCATTCAAAGCGTCCCTAAACTCATGATTTAATTTAATTATACTGTCATCCAGGTCCCCACGCCAAGCAGTTAGGGTGCGCCCGATATCCTCCTTAAACGTGGCTAATGATTGTTTTATGTCAGTGCGCCAGTCATGCAGAGTAGTGCGAAGATCGAGAGGGAACCCCCGTCACCAACAACACCTAATACCGAAACAGAAGCTTTGGATTCGTCGGGATCACAAGCTAACGCAGGGCCATGACCCATCACGTCACATAACATATTCATCCTTTCCTCGTGCGATGGTATTTGAGTCGCGCGCACAGGTGTCAGTAGATTCGAGCGGCCACGGCGGGTAACATTACTACACGAAGGACACTGCCATCTAACCTTAAAATCAGGAGTGAGTGAATTGTATTGATCAAACTTCATATTAAGGCACTCAAAATGATAGCAACCCTCACAGGCAGCACACTTCAGAATCCGTGCACTGGCCCCCAGGCGCTCGTTACAGCCAGAACAGCTCATGTCTCAATCTTTCCTACAAATCACTAAGATTTTGTTAGGTTTTGCACTCACGCAGGACACTGTGTTGATATAAAAGGTTGAACGCAGATGTACGTCGATAAATAAATAACAATGTAGGCAACGTCGACTTTTCGTAGCACAGACAATATTCAATGGTGTCTGTATCTAGTAGTATCTACTCCCCACTCAAACACTCGTCGTAGCATAGGCCCGTAGCAGCAGTCGGTATCCGTGTCACCTGTGTTGTGATTTCGTAGCGACTTTTTGTTACTATTCCTTTGATTAGCTACATGGTCCAGCGGTTAACAAAGGGGAGCCGATAAAACGTAAACAAATCATCCGATGCGTGTTCAAAACCGAGCCGCGTGGGGAACCACTAATATTCACTTTAGGTTTTAGTAAAAGGTAAATGCTATTTATCTCTGTTCCTCAACGCCCACAAGGCGGAGCTTACCCATATAATTGCCACAGGTAAGAGCAGGAATCAAAATGACACCAATTAACCAATCACTGATTTCCAGATAGAAATTACTTTAACACTGACAATACACGAGCACATTGAGCGACGGTCGAACGACATACATAATTATTAAATTCATGCCCAAAGAACGGTACAGGAGTGTGCTATGTTTCTGTACTCAACAAATATATTAAGCTGAGAGTTTGCTTGTTTGGCTAATCTCTGGAACTGTTGGTCCGAATTGAAAAATTATTTTGGTTTTGGATAGCCTAGATATCGTGGTAGGCTATATATCATTACGCTACTACTGAGGAGAGCGGAGCAGTAATCATAAATGTCAATAAATTGGGTAAATTTTCATACATAATTGTATTATTAATAAACGACGGTAATAAATGCGGTGCCACAGGAGTGCCAAGCCCGTCACGGGCGAAGCCGTGGGGGTCAAAGTGTGCAAATAATTCTAAGAAACAAATGTAAAAAGGTTTTTATTTTTATAATCAACAGTTTCAAGTAAAGACAACTAGAAATACATTTTAGAAGTGAGATCACAAAGGAGTCTCTGCTGTCATTCTGCAGATGCCTTGAAACTTAATCGTCTGTTATGAGAAAGTTTGTACGAAGGAAAAGGTTGAACATTTAAAATATTAATTATTTCAGTGAAATTATTTTTTACATTCATATAATTAGAATGAAAGCCTTTAATACATGATGAAATACATTTTAGAAGTGAGATCACAAAGGAGTCTCTGCTGTCATTCTGCAGATGCCTTTAGAAACTTAAGCGTCTGTTATAAGAAAGTTTGTAAGAAGGAAAAGGTAGAACATTTAAAATATTAATTATTTCAGTGGAATTATTTTACACATTCATATAATTAGAATGAAAGCTTTTTTTCATGCAAACAGAAAAAAATGTCGATTGTAAGCTATTTGTGAAATATTAGATCCAATTTTGAATAGCCATTATACTAATTTAACTTTTTCTAAATTAAATTTTTTAAAGTGGAAAAATTTTCCAGGTTCAAGCTGGACTTGAACCAGCGACTTCTGGTTCAACGCACGAGACGCGTTACCAACTACACCACCGAGGCCTACTCGAAACTGACGAATTAATCCACCTCTTTACGTCTTAAGGCGACGTGAGGCGTAGACGTAATTACGTATATTTATAAAAATATTTATTTACAAAAAATAACATTGCAATGGTTTGAATACAATTATACTGATATATCTGAAGTGTGTGTATGTTTGCCTTCTTATTCCCCACACTGTTTTGTTTTGTTTGTTCGTTGATCATAGTAATGGTGTTTACAATTTGTAATTCTCATTTTAATTATATTCTCAAGTAAAATTTACTTATTAACTACCTGATGCTCAGGGCTCGGCTCGCGTGAAATTTGGTTGTAACACAATAAGTCTTTCCCGTGGGAATGAGATGTTTGCCGGTATAGAAAGTTACATCTAAAAAAAAATATCTTTATTTTGCATAGACCATTTTAACGGCGCTTACAAAATGACATACACTATTTAAAATATTTAAAGCGACCACCGGTTCGGAACGCGGCCCACCTGAGAAGAACCGGCAAGAAACTTAGGAAGGCTTTTTTTTGATGGCCTATTTACAATTTAATATTATTTTACTTTGCCAGCAGATCATTTCCAGGGGTTGTAAAAGCGTATAAAGTTACCCTGGAAAGAATCGCCAATCTTATGTAGTCGACTGTGGTGGACTGAAAGATTATTTTTATTTCTAGTGTTTATATTATGTTTACACCGTACACGCGCGGCCCGACACGGCGGGAAGTGGAGGATGGAGTGCAGGGTAGCTGCGTGGAATGTTAGGGGAGGAATGCAAGATAAGATGAATGAGTTGATGGATGTTATGAATGAGAGAAAGTTAGATGCAGTGTGCTTGACAGAGACCAAGCGCAAGGGCAGCGAAGTCTTGGAGCTCCCGGGTGGGATGCTCGCGCTTTGGTCTGGAGTACCAGAGAGCGAGCATGGCAGTCGGGGGGTTGGAATTTTGCTGTCCTCGCGATTGGCCTCCGGTATGTATGAGTACAAACTGGTAGGTCCTAGAATACTCTGGATCCGTGTAAAACTTGGTTTGACGAAGATTTTCCTGGTAGCTGCTTACGCGCCAGTATCTTCGTCGAACGCGAGTGAGCTAGAGGACTTCTGGGAGAGTATGAGAGAAGCTCTAAATGTGATAGAAGGAAATGAAAGACTTATAGTATGTGGAGACTTGAATGGATGGGTGGGTACCGCTCGCAATGGTTTTGAGTCGGTACTCGGGAAGTATGGGGATAAAAGGGTGAACGACGCTGGCAAGCTAATACTGGCATATTGTAAGGAGAAGGATTTGTTTGTGGCGAACACAATGTTCAACCACAAACAAATTCATATGTATACGAGGAGATGTAAGTCAAAGAGAAGCATGATAGATCTATTCCTAATGGATAGTCGGCTCCGTAAACAGGTGATGGACACGAGGGTTTATCGAGGCGCTGAGCTGGGATCAGACCACTACCTAGTCATAACTAGGATTAGGGGTCTGTTCGCGGGTTGGCGTCATCGTACCGAGTGTCCTGAACCTGGGCCGACTTATAGCATCAAAAGCTGGAAGCTGCAGGATGCATCCATTAGGGATAAATATAATGAAAGGGTAGCCGAAAAGCTTGGCGACGTCAATGTAAGCAGTGAGAATGTGGAAAGTGTATGGCAGAACCTTAGGGACAGTATGATAAATGCCGCTGTGGAAGTGTGTGGAGAAACGAAAAGAGGCAGTAGTAATAAGCGTGATGCATGGTGGAATGAGGAAGTGAAAGAAGCAGTTCGAATGAAGAAGAAAGCATGGCTAGACTACTTAGCCTCGCGGAATGATTTTAATATGAAAGAGAGATACAAGCTGCAGAAAGTTAACACGAAGGCACTGATAGAAGAAGCTCGTGAAAGGTGCAGAATGAAAGCGGATGAAAGGTTGTCGTCCAATTTCCGGGATAATGCCAAGCTCTTCTGGAAAGAGGTAGGCAAGACCCGGAGTTGTTCGGCAATCTGCAGTATGAATAAAGTGCTTAGTGTTAACAATGACGTCCTAACAGACCAAAGTGACGTCCTGCAGAGATGGAGTGAATATTATGGAAAGATGTATGCAAGAAAAGACAGAGATGCCACATCGGGAAGTGGAGCTCACTTCGATGCTCCGGATCCCGATGTCATTGAAGTCATTAGTATGAAAGAAATAGAACAAGCGATAAGAAGTATGAAATGTGGTAAGGCTGCGGGAAAAGACAGAGTTACTGCTGAGATGATCAAGTACGGTGGGTCGCGTGTCTGGGACACACTTTGTCTGTTATGCAACTTGTGCTGGCGGACGGGTGAGGTCCCAGATGACTGGCGAGTAGCAGTTGTAGTACCTCTTTACAAAGGGAAAGGCTCGCGCCTAAACTGCTCCAGCTACAGGGCGATCAGCTTGGTCAGCTTAGCTAGTAAGGTGTATGCAAAGGTTATAACGGCACGAATGCAAGAAAAGTCTGAAAGGTATTTATGGGAGGCTCAATGCGGATTCCGACGTGGAAGAGGTTGCATGGATCAAGTGTTTTCTCTCCGCATGATCGCGGAAAAGTTTCTGGCTCTTAGCCAGAAGGTTTTCTGCGCTTTTGTGGATCTAGAGAAAGCATTTGATAACGTTGTGAGAGAAACGCTGTGGGACTTGCTGCCAGGATATGGTGTGGACGGCTCGCTACTGCGGGCAATACAGTCGCTTTATAGGGACTGTAAGGCTTGCGTGCGAGTAGGGGGGGATGTGTCACCTCTTTTTGATGTCTGTACAGGCGTCAAACAGGGATGTGTCATGTCCGCCTGGCTGTTCATAGTGTATCTGGACAGTTGCCTGCAGAAGTTGAAAGATTTTAATATGGGTGTGAATTTGGGTGACTTTACAGTAAACTGTCTGCTGTACGCTGATGATGCGGTGCTCATGGCCTCATCAGAAGCCGACCTACAGGCATTAGTCACTAATATGAAAGAGGGGTGTGAAAGTAAGGGTCTCCGCATGAATGCAAGTAAAACTAAGGTTCTAGTATTTGAAAGAGGTGACGTAAGAACTAAATGCGAGATTAGGGTAAACCAGGAACGTCTAGAGCAAGTGAATGAAATTGTGTATTTAGGAAGTATGTTTAGCGCGGATGGAAGATGTGATTCGGATGTAGAACGGCGAGTAGCTGCCGGAAACAAAGTTAACGGTGCTTTGTCCCAGTTAGTAAAGCGACAAAGCATCGTAAAAGAAGCACGAATGGCGATTCATAACGCAGTGCTAGTGCCAACTTTGCGTTACGGTAGTGAAACCTGGGTATGTCAGCAGATGCATGAAAGTAAATTGAATGCTGTGGAGATGCGATCACTTCGAAAATTGTGCGGCGTTACCTTGGCCGACCGAATACGTAACGAAGTGATACGCAATATGGCAGGTTTGAATGAAAGTGTCAGCGTTAAGCTGGAAAAGGGCGTGCTCCGTTGGTTTGGACACGTCCAACGAATGAGTGAGGAACGATTGACGAAGAATATATATTGTTCAAAAGTAGAGGGTAGAAGGAGTCAGGGAAGGCCGAGACTTACATATGAAGACCACGTGAGCAGATTGCTCAAAAACGGAAAGGTCAAAAGTACTCGGATACCCAGACGTGCGTGTATGAAGCGATTGATGAATCTCGAAGAAGCGAAAGAAGTATGCATGGATCGCGAAGCCTGGCGATCTGTCCTCTCTGACTACCCCGTCAGGGATACAGCGTGAAGATAGTTAGTTAGTTAGTTTTTTTAGTTATATTATGTTTATCACAGAGTTTAGAAAATAGTGATAGATTTTACATAAGATTGGCAAAAATGTATTGTGATGGTACGGTTAGAATATTTACTTCTTTGAATTTTTCTCGGAGAGAAACTCTGGGGCCCAAATTATAAATAGCGCGTACAGCCCGCTTTTGTAGAACAAAAATAATATTTAAATCTGCAGCACTCCCCCAAAGGAGAATACCGTAAGATGTAATACTATGAAAATAGCTGAAGTAAACCATTCTAGCCGTATCCACATCTGTTAGAGTCCTGATCTTTTTTACAGCGTATGCAGCCGAACTTAACCTAGAGGCTGTCTTTTTTATGTGTGGGCCCCACTGCAAATTGGCATCAATAGTTATACCGAGGAACACAGTTGATTCTACAAACTCTAACACTTGTCCATTCAGTTGAACATTGGCCGCAACTTGTTTTACATTTGGTAGAGTAAATTTTATACATTTAGTTTTATTTTCATTAAGGCAAAGATTATTTGAGCTGAACCAATGAACTACTCTTGCAATTGCATTGTTTACATCGTCATAGTTATCTAATTGTATTTTAATTTAAAAAATTAATGAGGTGTCATCTGCAAACAAAACAATCCTATTCCTGTCCCCTACATAAAATGGTAAATCATTAATATAAATGAGGAACAAGAATGGCCCAAGTATCGAGCCTTGCGGCACACCCATAGTAACCATGGATCCTACAGAACGTGTACCATTAATATCGAACCCTCTGTATTATATTGTTCAAATATGAAGACAGAAGGTCGAGAGCTTTGCCTCTTATTCCATAGTGGTGTAATTTTTTGCACAGCGTTCCATGTTGAACGCAATCAAAAGCCTTTGATAGATCGCAAAATATACCTAATGCATCGTGCTTGTCTTCCCAGGCTTCATGAATACATTTTAATAACTCAACACCAGCATCGGAAGTTGAGCGCCCTTTCGTAAACCCAAATTGATTCGCAAGAAATATTTTATGACTATTAAAATGGGATAGCATTTGATTCAAGATTATTTTTGATCTCTGATCGTTGTAGCTCCTCCTTTAGTATTCTAATTTGGTGCAGAGTTTGTTCATAATGATCCCTACATGAGTCAAAACTGTCAACTATAAGTTGTAACCTTTCCCGATCCTGTAAGGTATCAGTATACAGCGAATGCAACTGTGCCAGTTCTATCTTGAGTTGGCCGTTCTTACTTAAAATACCTAGCAGTTCTAACTCATTTTCGTCCCTTTCCTTGTTCAGTTTATCGCACTTCTCACTCAAAATCCGTAACTCTTTCAACGTTAATTGAAGCCTTGTCTCTTGCTGACGAGCCAAGGCCTTACGCGTCATTATCATGTTAATAGTATTCGACATTTTGTTATAATTACGTACTACAGAATCAGTAATTATTAGCAAAGTAGACTCAGAGCAAAGAAATGCGAAACAAAACAAGGTTATGTTTTATTCATAGAAAATTACAAAATCGCACTATTAATGGACATATGAGGATGTAAAAGTAAATAAACTCACAAACCTTGATTGAAAAAACTATTAGTTTTATAAATCTTGCCAAATCCAAGTAATAATTTCAAATATTGAAAATTTTTCCGATGTTCTAACTGTCACTACACCGGTACAATTTTTAAGTTTATATTTATCTACTTTTAGCACAATAAATAGTGAAAATGATTATTTAACACTCAATATGGTATTATTTGGCAATGATGAATTGGTTTTTAGTTAAAATTATAATTATTTTTGCAATATTACAATATAAAATACGGAGCCAATTCAAATTAGCTGTTATGCCTGGGGTTGCCACAAGGAAAAAAAAAACGCGAATAAAAACTAAATGTGATTAACAAACATTTACATATTTGAACCTTTTTTTTCATGTGGTTAACCTTATGGTTGCTATGCTGGACTTTTCCCGACTAAAACCACACGTATCCCTTCCATCGCCTATAGCCGGGAGTCCCGGGTGAGCCTTCGGAAGGATAGCCCCAGGGCTCTCGACTGACTTTGTCCGCTACCGCGGCCTCGTTAATTTTGAGGGTTATCTCGCTTCCTTGGGGGATCAGCTTTTATACCACTTCCTTGAGGGGTGAAGGGCGTGCGTGCAGCTCTCACACCGCGCCACCGACCGGGGCCTGCTTCTGTAAGAACAGCGAGCAGCCCACCGGCATCAAGCCACCGGTCATGGAGGATGGTAGTCTTAGGCGAGGACAAGTCTGCGGCGTCCTAGCCGCAGACTGCGGAACTCGGCTTCCCGCTCCCTCTCCGCCGCCTCTTTTGCGAGCATGTCCACGCCCAGACCCACAACGAGGTCCCGGGGCTGCAGGTCCCACGCTGGGCTCTCCACCGGTGTATGCAGCGCCGTATCCTCGCTGCTGTTTGCACAGTGCTGGCACTCTGGTGTTACCTCCCGGTTTATACGCCACAATTCAAATAGCATCATCGGCGGAGGAGTTGCAGTTGATGGTTAACATTATGTATGATGCGTTAAAAAACAAAGGAATGAAAGTGAATGTAAACAAGTGGAAAGTAATGGTTTTTGAAAGAGAGGCAAGTATGACGGATTGCTCAATTGTTGTGGAAGGAGAAAGAGTAGAACAAGTAAAAGAGTTTGTATATCTAGGTACAAAATTTGCAAGAGATGGAAAGTATGACTATGACATTGAGCGAAGAGTATTGGCAGGAAATAGTGAATGGAGCCATGTACGCCCTTATGAGCAGTCAGAACGTTTCGAAGAAGGCACGACTGGCTGTACATAGAGGTGTGCTGGTCCCCACACTTATGTATGGCAGTGAAAGTTGGGTATGGCAGAAAACGCATAAAAGTAAAATAAATGCAGTGGAAATGAGAAGTCTGCGAAGTATAGCTAGAGTGAAGTTGATGAATAAAGAAAGGAACAGCGCGATAAGGGAACATTGCGGTATGACAGAAGATGTAGTGACTAAGATAGAAAAAGGGATGCTTAGATGGTTCGGACACGTGGAGAGGATGGATGAAAGTAGACTGACGAAGCAGATTTATGTGGCGAGAGTGAATGGGCAAACTGGTAGGGGTAGACCTCGGCGTACGTATGTCAATCAAATCGAAGAACTTTTGGAAAAAGGCCAGGTCAAGAGTACCCTTAACCGGCGAGCTTGTACGAAAACATTTATGAAAGTAGAAGAAGCGAAAGTGGTATGTCAGGATCGTAGCAAGTGGAAAACCATAGTCTCTGCCTACCCCGATGGGAAACAGGCGTGATAATATGTATGTATGTATGTATTCAAATATAAACCTTACACACTTCTTCAGTTACACATTCACAAACTTACTTCATAATATTAGTATTTCCGAATTCCGGTATTTCCACGGTAATGTAGTCCTACATTACCGTGGAAATACCGGAAATTATTTTCTTGGTGCTTTTTTTAATTAACCAAATTTTGGGTATAGTAGCATCAAGTCTAATAGTTTAGGCCGTTTTGGTTTCACCCGCGTAGTTCCCTTTGCCGTGGCATTGTCAGGTTTTCTTTCTTAGCGCTTTATATAAGGTACCACCTAAAGAATACTAGCGGCCAACCAGGTTTTCTGATAACATAGTCATAAAAGAATACCGGGAATAAAAGAATAAGCTTGATTCTAGACTCGATTTACCAAAAGATTGTTATCGAATCAAGCCATCGATCACATCTGCCTATGGCAGTCCACTGCTAGACGTAGGCCTCTCTCAATTCACTCCACAAGAGACAGTCTTGCGCTTTCCGCATTCAGTCCCTGTGACCTTTTCCAGGTTGTCGGTCCATCTGGCAGGGGGCCGTCCTAAGTCGCGGTCTCCACTCAGAACTCGATTGCTCCATCATGCTCTTCTACAGATGTTGCCATCTCAATGCTACTTTAATGTACTTACTGTGCGAACTATGTCGACCATTCTGGTTCTCTAACGGATAACATTGTTTCGAAATTTATCCCTCAAAGACACTCTAAGCATAGCTCGCTTTATAGCACATTGTCCAACTTTGAGGGTCATGGACTAGCCCCACCGTATGTGGACACGTCTCGGCATCGTAGGTCATGACCAATAGAACGCACTGGTTGTAGACTTTCATACTCATGCATTGTGCGAATAGAAAACCCGACGCAGTTTGCTGAATGCTGATCTATCTGGCAATTGCCTTGTCCAGGTTTTTTTTCCCCAATTTGGATAACCTGTCCAAGGTAGGTACATTCCCGGAAAAAATATCGGGAAGTTCTTTTTTCGGATGAAAAAAAATTTACACAGTAGTTAAGAGGCGAGCAACGGTATTCCGCGTGTCCAACGAGGTCATTTTCCACCCTCGCTCATGGTATGGTTGGGAGTTTCTTATTGGGGCATTTTTGTGAGAAAGGTGTAAAAACGAATGCAGTTGTGTATCAAAATACAGTCCTGACGAACCTTGTGAAACCTGTTTCTCATACCATGTTCAATAACAGGCACTGGGTATTCCAACAAGATTCGGCGCCAGCTCATAGAGCGAAGAGCACACAAGACTGGCTGGCGGCGCGTGAAATCGACTTCATCCGGCACCAAGACTGGCCCTCCTCCAGTCCAGATTTGAGTTCGTTAGATTACAAGATATGGCAACACTTGGAGGAAAAGGCGTGCTCAAAGCCTCATCCCAATTTGGAGTCACTGAAGACATCCTTGATTAAGGCAGCCGCCGATATTGACATGGACCTCGTTCGTGCTGCGATAGACGACTGGCCGCGCAGATTGAAGGCCTGTATTCGGAGGTCATTTTGAATAAACTTTATTGTCATAAGAATCTATGTTTTGTTAAGTTCATTTTGGGATATAAATGGTTATATAATGAATAAACTTGTTTCAATTATTTTATAGTAAACTTGTGACAGAATTTATGACCTGACTAGGTACATCGCAAGCGCGTTGTTGAAGAATTTGGGGGATTCTACATCGCCCTGTCTCACCCCTTATGCAGCTTAAAAGGGTTGGTCTTGTTGCTGGACTGTCATGAGAACGACGTCGTACAAGCATTTCAATTCCTCGATAAATCGCCGATTAAATCCGACATTGCTGCAGAGCATCCCGGTCGATCTAGGTTTCGATAGAGTCGAAGGTTATCTGGTAGTCCACAAAAGCCATACACAAATACTAATATTGTACTCTTTTGTCAAAAGATTAGGGACCGTTTAATTATGTTTTAAGATATGTAACAGGTACTCACGTATTTCCACCCGAGCATCGTTTTGCAGCACTCGCAGTATATGTCGGCGACGGCGTGCAGCCCTGTCAGAAGAACTCGCTCTTCTGCCGGGCCGCAGCCCACATTCACGCTGAAATTTTTAAAATTAACTTTAATAAATACGTCTGTCTTTTTCGAAATAAGCTAGCGTTCATATTTCATTCATTTTTATACTCAGCTTCATTCATTTATGATTTCGTAAACGTATACATATATTGACTGGTTTCTTGATTCCGGAGGTCTTGGGTTCAATACCCATTCAGGATAAATTTCTTTGTGTGATGAGCTGGTAGATTTTTTCTATGTCTGGTGATAAGTATGTTTATAAGTTGCCTAGATCCCATAGCACAAGCTAATATAAGCTTAATTTGGGATACGAACGAGACTATAATTTAAATCATCATGTGCTTTATTTCGTATGAATGTCGGTGTGCGAAAATGTGCCGAAATTTTGATTTGCTTTTCGAGTTTTGCAAAAATACGAGTATAACTTTTTTGACTAAACATTGTAAGTAAAAGGTATTTTAAGACGAACGAAGCGGCATATTTTAAATCTTATATCATTGGGTATACTCGTATTTTGCATATTTGTACAGTTCTAACGGTTAAGATTAAGATCTAAACACAGTTGCTTCTCTTCAAAACGTAATATACAAGGCAACAATTTGTAATGTAAGCATAAACAGCATTTAAACTCGATTGGTCATGACATTTATCGGACATAGATTTTTTTTTTCATATAGTTCTGAGGGACAAGTACAATTACTGACATTAACGCCGAAAAGGTGACGCCTAAAACGTCTCTGTCCGGATTTTTTTAAACTATCACGATGTTTAATCATCCTTATTTCTATCCTTAAGATATGATCTTTATCACTACTCGGGACTTACTAGCAATATTAAGGTCACCGCAGACTAGGTACTTTTATTATCGTCAACCGGCGACTTTCTAGACTGTATCCAATATATTTAGCTTCTAAAAAGCAGTGTGGATACTTAAAGTAACTAGTCTTCGGCAACCCTTAATGTACAGATGCACGTTTGAAATGGAATGAGTTATAGCGCCCGTGGTCCCGGCTAGACTCTTCTAAGTCATCAGTAATATAAGTAGGTAAATATCAATCTGACTGCGATTACCAGCAGTAACGCATTCCAAGGAACCGAGTCTACTATTTTGCTATAAAAAGTTGTTCTATTTCTATTCTATATCGATTCTATTGCGGTTGGTCCAAACTAGGTAGTCTACGAACTAAATTCTTTATTATATATCACAATTGCACTTCACAAGTCGAAGAATAGAACTGGAATCGCTGTTTTTAGCTGTCTAAATGTTAGTAAACTACCAAAAATGCAACTTATGAGCGGCCACTGGCGCGACACGTATTAGTAGAATTCTATCGGCCGACCGATAGCCGATAGAAGTCTATTGAATTGAGCGACGATTTCGATTCTATTTCAACACGATTGAAATAGTAGACTACAATAGCTGTCAAAATTGTAACGTCGACTTTCAATTGAGCGACGATTTCGATTCTATTCAAACACGATTGAAATAGTTGACTCGGCCCCCAGACGGCGCGTACGGTACAAGTAGGTAATAAATATCGCGAGTATTCCCCGAGAAGTTACATCAAATCAATAGTGTCTGTAATAGACTAGGTACTCAAAGGCTTCGAGTGCAACCGAGAATAATACTCGAATGATGAAACACACAGCAGTTGTTATTAATTATTTTTGAATAGCAACACTGGGCCCTACTATAAAATTGCGTGGAGCGTCATTCAGTTACATATTTATGATCTTTATGCTGGAGCCTCGGACTATATGAAATATGCATGATGGTGGAATACACGTGGATATTTATAATAATATAGTTATGATATAGTAAAGTGTGGTTACTCACACGGAGTTGAATAAGTATGCGCGCCCCTGGCTGCCTTGGAAAGACTGAAAAAAAACAAGAAATCATATAAAGAATCTATAACAAGATTTTACACAAATGTGGCTGTTATACAGCAAGTTGTTCCTTTTGTAAATTGCAGCATTGGACTTAGGCTAATATCAATTAGGGTCACCGCAGTGGCTACTTTTAGCATAGTCAGTTTTAAAACCGTTTGTCTTTATCTCGGTTCCTGAGAAATAGATGGGTATAGACGGACGGAGTGAGCCGTATTATAAGACTTATCTAAACTTTATGGTTTAAAGTCATAAAGCGACCAAAATCACCGGTTGCGGATGTTATGCTAAAAGTAGGTAGTCTGTGGTGGCTCTTATTCAAATCAGCCTACTGCAGTCCACAAGTACTCCACCGAAATTCGTCGCCCTAGATTGGTGGTAAGACAATTAAAAAAAAAACTATGCAGAGACTGAACAAGTTACGGCACTGAATAGTTAGTGAAATAGTTCACATCTGTGGATAGATTTCACCCTTTGGGACCATTGAGTTGAATTCGCATAACGTTGCATTCTCAGCAAGTTGATTTCCCAGAATGTTGAACTCGTTGAACTCCCAACATGTTAAATAAATATTTACCAAAATATTGATTTCTCAGAATGTTGAATCCCATAAAGTTAAATTTACAGAATGTGAAACTGCTGTTGCCGATTTTACAATAGATAGGTCATTATAAAAAATAATTGATAGAAGTAATAGAAGTTTTGTTTACTATACAAAATTATAATTGTCTTAAAATGTTACCACACTTAACCATTTTATAGAAAACGAGCAGACGTAACGTGGTTTCACCCGCGGAGTGTCCGTTCCCGTGGAAATAATATTCCCAATAAACGTTTTTTAACCCCTTAAAGGTGTTAATATAAGTAATAAATAAGGTTAAAATAGCCTTAGCTGCTCCTTAAAACATCAGCTATCTGCGAGACAAACTCCCGTTAAAATCGGTCTAGCCGTTTAAGAGATTATTTGAAACAAAAAGACGGAGAAAAAATGTAATTATTTTTTTTTACCTAAGTATCGTATACACCTTTATCCCCGAAGGGGTATGCAGAGGCATACTATATACCCTTTTATAAGCGCTCTTGGCCCCGCGGTCTCAGTGTTCTGTAAACGATCACTGAGTTACGCAACTTTCACTATGGCTGGTCCTCGGATGGGTGACCACTTTGTGGCATTTACATTTGCGAGCGTTTCCGTGCTTCGGAAGGCACGTTAAGCCTTTGGTCACGGTTGCCAGTAAAATGGCAGTCGTTAAGCCTGGTTGAATGCCTTATGGGCGGCATGAAAAATTTCAACAGCAGGTAGCTACAACCTGCGTCTGTCTATTTCAACGCGGCAATGGCCTCACCACCTATTACGTGGGACAGGTAAATCCACACGGTGAAAAGTGGGCATATAATATGTCTCTGCCACCCCTTCGGGGATAAGGCGTGATGGATATATTTTTTTATTTTTTTTTATTTATCTGTATAGATAATGCCATAGATCTTTTGACAAGCAAACAAACAGTACAAATTACTTTCAAGACGATTATAGGTACTTGTGGCTAAATGAGCATTAATGTGTGTACGTGAGACGTTGTTAAGATATAGTGGGCGAGCTACCTAAAAACTGTAAATATTTAAACATGTCAAATGAACGGGTGCGTTGAACTGTGAAACGGTTTAGCTTTTTGTATAAGTTTGTTTGTAGGCCACAAACTGCTTCATGAAAATTGTCATTAATGAATGTCTTGTAATGATGTCTTTGATGAGCTCGTGGCCCTGCTGACTCAGTGTTTTGTAAGCGATCACTGCGGTAAGCAACTTTCGCTCTGGCTGGTCCTCGGATAGATGATCATTTTGTGGCATGGCACTATTTACGAGCGTTTTCGTGCTTCGGAAGGCACGTAAGCAATCGATCCTGATTGCCAGTAAAAGGGCAGTGGTTAAGCCAAGCTGAAGGCGTTAAAAATTTTCAACAACAGGTCGTCAAAACCTGCGCCTGTCTATTTCAACACGGCAATGGGTGCGCCACCAGTTCGATGAAGAAGAAGGCTTAGGGTGAAATGTGGGCGTATATAGCCTCTGCCACCCCTTCGGGGATAAGGCGTGATTAATGAAATTAAAATGAATTATTCACGCCTGTATCGTGTGTATTCCTGTCTCACGTAAGAGGTGGTGAGCCCATTGCCGTGTTGGTTACCTGGTGTTGAAATTTTTTAAGCAGCCCATAAGGCCTTCAAGGCTTCAACTTGCACTTGAGCATGAATTAATAATAGCCCATTGCCGTGTTGAAATGGACAGGCGCTGGTTGTGGCGACCTGCTATTGAAATTTTTCAAGCAGTCCTTAAGGCCTTCACGACTGTCATGTACTGGCAACCGGGACCAACGGCTTAACGTGCCTTCCGAAGCACGGAAACGTTCGCAAATGTTAATGCCACAAAGTGGTCAACCATCCCACGTCCAGCCGTGCAAAGCAAAGTTGTTTAAAGCAGTGATAGTTTACAGAACACTCGAGTCCGCGGGGCCACGAGCGCTTTCGTGCGTGAATGTCGCGTAGTATTTACCTTGGATATAAGCTCGTCATGGCTGGCCAGGTGAGCGCGGCAGTGGATACAGCTGTAGGTGCGGTGCGCCGGCGGCAGGTACGCCTGGAAGGTCTTGACGGGCGTCCGCGCGGCCGTGGCGCCTCCGCCCTCGCCTGCCAGCGCGCCACGGTTAGTCACCCCGTCACGCATGAGTGCCTGCTAGCTACCAACATACACCGCCGTCAAGCCACCATCGCTGGCGGACGCGGAAGCCCTAAGTGCACTATCCGAACCGCCATTGACATTCACTCTTGACATTTACTTATTATTGGTAACGTGTGTTAAGCTGGAACAGGGCCTGCTCCGTTGGTTTGGACACGTCCAACGAATGAGTGACAAACGATTGACGAAGAATATATATTGTGCGAAAGTAGAGGGTAGAAGGAGTCAGGGTAGGCGAAAGAAATAGGCATGGATCGCGAAGCCTGGCGATCTGTCCTCTCTGAATAATCCGTCAGGGGTACAGCGTGAAGATAGTTAGTTAGTTAGTTTAGTTATCAAAAATGACTACTTCGTCCTTCTTGGAAGCAAGTCATCTATACTCTATACTAATGAAGTGAAGAGTTTATTTGTTTGGGTGAACATGCTCATCTCAGGAAACACTGGGCCGAATTGAAAAACTCTTTTTGTGTTGAATAGCCCATTTATTGAGAAAGGATATACTCTATATATCATCACGCTACTACCCTGGAGAGAGGGGCAGTAATAAAAAATGTCGACAAATCGGGCAAATTATTATACACTATTGTGGAATTTATGACGGGATTTAAAAAGTGGCCGTGGGGGTCACCTAGTATTTGGTAATAATTGGAATAAACGTGGGTAAGGTTATCGAAATTATATGGGGTCAAGGTTTATCGCCAAAGGCTGCGACTATTATCCGTTGTATTATGGAATGTATTTGAAAATGTGCTCGTTAAGGAACACAAAATAGGTTAACAATTTCAAGTCACTTTTGACACAAGGATGACTTCATTACTAAAAACATCCCTCCCAAGTATCGTTTGGGAAGTTTTGATGAAGTAATGTACAACAATATCAATATTGGCAAATTGTATGGAAAGTTGAGAATGTGGATCTTCATAGAGTAGTTCTGGTACTCAAGGCATAGTTCTTTCACCTTTAGAATACATTATCGATAATCGGTTTGGAATTGGTGGAATTTTGCCACGTAGGGAATGCGAAACGATTGCGCACATCGCAACTTTCGTCACCATTTCGTTGTTTGGAAACCATCCAAAATGGTCACAGAAAGTGTAATTTAAGATTTAACTCAACTAGAGATATTTGCGAGATTATGTTTTTAGTTGTTTTATATTTAGACTAGGTGACCCCCCCGGCTTTGCCCGCGACGTACTTTGAACTCCCGTCGCACCTATTTAATCCCGTCGCTTTTAAATTCTACAGAAATACTTGAAAATTTTCCCGATTTGTCGACATTTATGACTACTGCTCTGCTCCCCAGTGTAGTAACGTAATGATATATAGCCTATAGCCTTCCTTCCATAAATGGGCTATCCAACACAAAAAGATTTTTTAATATCCTACCAGTAGTTCCTGAGATTAGCGCGTTAAACCAAACAAACAAACAAACTCTTCAGCTTTATAATTTTAGTATAGATAATATTATAGTATAGATATTTGTAGAGTAAGATCTAATTATTCATTAGATCAAGTAATCAATGTGGGCGTTTAATATGCCTCTGCCTACTCCTTCGGGGATAAAGGCGTGACAATATGTATGTATGTAAGTAATCATGTCATTGGTCGTAGATACGATTCGGCAAATGTTTTTTTGTTATCTCAATAGCGGTTGCTTTAGCATAGTGCACGTGGGGCTGTTAAATAATATGGCACTCATGGGACAGTTAATATTAAGTACAATTAAATCGGAAACATTTGTTCCATGGTTCTAAATTTCATTGTCATTTCATAAGCTTAGAGAAAGGATAAACAATATAATATTTAGGTACATATAGTGTATGTTTTAGTATACTTTTAGGATCACGACACCATAGTAGACTGCAGATAAAATTAAAGAAGGCAAGATGCTACCGGAGTATTGTTTGGGAATCGATACATTGTATGATTTTTTTTTGTTACACAACGGCGTCTAGCCCGAAGTAAGCTAATATAAGCTGTGTGTGTGATGTGTTGTTTTGGGCTCTAGACGACTCATAAATTTTTCCGACGCTGGAATCGAACCCTGGACCTCAGTCGCGGCAGTCGCACACACTACCACTGCGCCACATTCTAAAAGAAGCGATTCGTTTTCATAATCCTTACGATCAACCAGCTTGCCATTTATTGTCAAAACACCAAGATTCTATACAGCTATATCACGGAACACGTCCATCTTTTTTGCCTTTTAGTATAATTACAAAAAAAAAATAGTGCCATATACTACTTTTGTTTTTATATACTTTACAACGTCAAACATTATACTGTTATATCCATAACTAATGCCCACTTAAGACAAAGCATGATGTAATTTCAAGGATGCTTGTGGATAATTTACACTAAACAGGTAACTATTGTTTCTATAACGAGTATAAGTAGTTAATCAGTGTAATGATAATTGATAATACCGCATAAGCATCGCGGTGCTTGAAGTTTAGCAGAATCATAGTATTCTAGATGCACAAATCAAAAACTACTTGAAAAAACATCATGGCTGGTAAAATCTCAAAGGCCTTCTCAACCTTACGTGCGAATATTTTTTTCTGCCGACCAACGGATAAGGATTTGCAAGCACATTTGCCAGGATCACGGCAGTCTCTTGTAGGTAAAGATCAACGTGAGATCTTTAGAGGCAACAGGCAACCGATGCAGATGTCTACGTCAGATACTAGACTGTCGTTCTGCAGGTGTGACACTTAGGGGAAAGGTTGCCTCGATTCCGACGACATTGAAACGTTGTAGTTGGTATTTAAACTTGATAGCTAAAACTATCATCTTCGCAGTTGCATCAAATCAACAGTAATTAGTTTACGTTTGCTATTCCGACCCATGAAATGATATTCATTGAAAGAGTAGCTCCTACCTGACCTTCTAACTCTGTAGAGAACCTAGTTTGTCGAAACGGATGTATATTAGTGAAGAAGTAACATTGAAATTGAAGAGTTATTTGGGGCTTTTATGCACTAGCTTTGTTAGAACAGGGCCGAGTCTGCTATTTCAATAGTGTCGAAATCGTCGCTCAATAGAAAGCCACCAGTACAATTTTGACAGTTTTTCGTAGTCTACCTTTACAATCGTACTCCAACAGACTTCTATTAACCAGTGGCCGCTAGTCAGTTGCATTTTTGATAGTCTACTAACATTTTGACAGCTAAAATCTCCGATTCTGGTTCTATTCTACGGCTTTTTTTAATCTAATCCCACCCGCATCCCCATTACTAAACCAGTCTCTACAGCGATGACCAAGACCACAAAAGTTACACCGAGATCGATCTCGGTGAAGTCCCAGGAGAAGTTAGCATATCTTGGAACCCGCAACGAAATAAATCAGAAGATAGTTTGAGTAAGTTGGAAAAGAACGTAATGCCTCTTCCCTCCTTTTTATTCTCGTACCGCGCCAGTGGCAGCTAGTCAGTTGCATTTTTGATAGTCTACTAACATTTTGACAGCTAAAAACATCGATTCTGGTTCTATTCTACGGCTTGTCAATAGTAGAATCGGTCCCTGGTCGGTAGTGGTAGAGACGCACCTGCCTGGCGCGAGCAGCAAGCGCTCGCCGCCCACATGAGCCGCGCAGACCGTCGGTCACCTGCCGCGCGCGCTTTTATTGCGCGCCGCGCGCTGCCACTTCGTACCCGCCACCCTCTGTGGACAAACACACGATACGTTACATTCCGCTAGTTATTCGTTCTATGCATTTATATCTTAACTAATAAGCATGCGATTTTCGCATACAGTTTGACGTACACTTAGCACGCGGTATCATTATTATTTTATAACAACAGTACAACTTCCACTATCTTAGTTCCACCATTTTCATTTTTCAGCCATGTTAAATCGTGGTTCTTTTCGTGAAATTTAAAAAACAATTAGTATAATTTTTCTCTTAAGTGTACATGTATAAAGTTCAGAATTATAACAATATTGATTGTCATTTGTCTAATTTATGTACCAAGTAGGTATCATAAGTTCTCGATGCAACGCTGGAGAAGATTAGGTTGTTATTTTTGAACCTAAAGTTAATTAATTAATAAATTATCTCCACATAATATGATCCAATTAGCCCTCTGTTCGCAGAGTGATTTAATTTCCTGCGAATTAACCGTGTAATGATTTTTTTAAATAAGTATCTTATGTGGTTCATTGTCCTTTTATAACTATACTAGTTGACGCCCGCGGCTTCGCCCGCGTAGAGAAGTTTTCCCGTTTCCATTTCCCACAGGAATTTGTTCCCGGGATAAAAAGTCTAGCCTATGTCCGTCTCCTGGCTCTAAGCTACCTCTCCACCAATTTTCAGCCAAATTAGTTCAGTGGTTTAGGCGTGAAAGCGTAACAGACAGACAGACAGAGTTACTTTCGCATTTATAATATTAGTAGGGATAATATTGTGGGACATTTTTTTACACAGCGCCGTCTAGACCATAGTAAGCTAATATAAGTTTGTGGTATAGTATCTAGACGACTAATAAATAAGTGGAACAGTACAAGTGTTTTAGTTCAAGATGACTAATAAACATACTAATATATTTCTAAATACATACATATTATACATAGGAACACCCAAACTCCGAAACAAACATTTGCGGGTCACACAAATATTTTTTCCGATCTTGGAATCAAACCCTAACCTAAGTCGCGGTAGTCACATACACTACCACTGCGCCACTGAGGAAATAAGGCAAACAAGTGAGGTATAGCCGAAGCTTCATATAGTAAGTACGGTAACCATATAATCACAGCCATATACACCATAAAGTAAATACATAAAAACAGGAGAAATGCTATGCGGGAACATTTGTGTTTCGCCGCAACATGCTCAACAAACAAGTACGAGTACGTATCAAATACGATTAAAACCTTCATTAGTCTTGGGGCCCGAGTCTACTATTGACAAGCCGTAGAATAGAACCAGAATTGCTGTTTTTAGCTGTCAAAATGTTAGTAGATTATCAAAAATGCAACTGAATGCAGCTAGTCAGTTGCTGGCGCGTCACGTTTTAGTAGAATTCTATCGGCTGACATATAGAAGTTTATTGGAGTACTATTGTAATAGTATACTACGAAAAACTGTCAACATTGTACCGGTGGCTTTCTATTGAGCGACGATTTTGATTCCATTTCGACACGATTGAAATAGACTTCTATCGGTCGGCTGATGAGTTCTACTAACACGTGGCCGCTAGTCAGTTGCATTTTTGAGTCTACTAACATTTTGACAACTAAAACCAGCGATTGTGGTTCTATTCTACGGCTTGTCAATAGTAGACTCGGCCCCCCGGCATTGCGTAACATAGATGTTACCAATTGCATAGGAATATTTTAAATTAATATTTTACATGATAACGTTGTATTTAAAGCAAACTTCGCTATTAACATAACATCGTTTGTCCGAGCGATGCGCCGTTTGCGATTAATCTTGAGCACGTTAAGCATGTCTTAGCAACATATGAATGTTCCCGTATGCCATTTCTCCTGTTTTTAACGTTACTATGATAACAGCCCATCATACTGCCCTGCCGGATTTCGCCATAACACACGTCCCTGCGTCTTCCGCTACCAGTCATCTATACTAATTTACTAATAATAATATTATAAAGCTGAAGAGTTTGGTTGAATGCGCTAATTTCAAAAACTACTGGCCGGATTTGAAAAATTATTTTTGTATTAGATAGCCCATTTATCGAGGAAGGCTATAGGCTATACATCATCACGCTACTATCCTGGAGAGCGGAGTAGTAGTCATAAGTGTCGACAAATCGGGCCAATTTTTATGCATTATTGTAGAATTTATAAGCGACGGGAGTTCGAAGTATGTCACGGGCAAAGTAGTCTCCTAGTTTCAGTATATACAAATACGAACAGAATGTAGTCAATGTAGTAACTCAAGAAAATTAGTTCAAAGTGGTTGCATTGTTAAGGTATCGTCCCTCCCGATGCACAAAAGGTCGAATAAGGCTCTTGTTACTGTTCTACAAAGGCGATTATAGGATTAGAAACATCAGGGCATAGTAGAGCTCTTAGTAACAAGATGTAGTACAGCAAATGTGTAATCGAGTGAACTGCAAGACACAGTTTCATTCACAATCTGAATGAAAACCTTTCCATTTTAATGTTATTCCAGTTGTGTCCAAACCCTACCTGGATTCGGAGCCTGAGGTCTACTTTTATTGATTTTCGGTATTGTTAGGAACGGTTGAGCTCCCAAACCTGTAAAGGGTTTATGAAAGTGACCTGTAAAGGGTCTGTCGTTGCCACGTCCGTTAGCAAGCACCACTAGCAAGTAAGGTCGCTTGGGCCCCGAAGATCTAGCGGGGCCCCTTACATTTAAACTGAATGAAAACCAATAAAAACATTTCTCTTCGACCCTCAAGATCTGAAGCTATCCTTGGGTTTGAAGTCAACTTCAACTGCTTTCGTTTGGGGGTTGAGCGTTTTGGGGGTGCTTAGAAGTCAACAAGGCAGAGGTACTTTTCTTCTTAATTTTAGTGTATTACCAGCTGCTACCAAAACCAACCTGGACTTCGAGTTCGCGATAAACTTTTATTTGGCTATCTGACATAATTTAAGAAGCAGATATTGTTTAGCTTTTGACAAGTCAAGAGTGAAATAAGTTACTTTTTATAACAAAAAACATGTTCCCATACAAAAACACTTTTGGGCGTGGGTCCTCTAGTCATAAATAAATAATAAAGATATGTCTAGATTGTGCTGCAAATTGCATTGTACATTCGAAAAACAGAAACGTGGGCATCGCGCCAAAACATTTAAATAGCTTTCCATAATTGTAAATACATTCGCATACTAATTTTCATGTTGAAACAAAATTCAAATTAGTGTTGAAAGATAAGGGGGATAGCAATACGATTTAATGGAGAACGTTGTTGAAGTATTAATAGCAATCTATATATAGATATAGGTAGATCAGTCCACAGATTTACTTAAACCTTATATCACAATTCCAAAATTTGATTTGCGTCAACTGAAATTTTAATTTTCAATATTAATTATAGTTAAGAGCTTAGTAATATTAGATACCAGGAAATAATAAATAATAAAAGATATCATACACAGGATAGGCTGTAAAAGTAACTAACTATCTTCACGCTGTATCCTACTACTATATATAACGGGGTAGTCACAGAGGACAGATCGCCAGCAATAATAAACACCAAAAAGTCACGATACTTTGAAGCATTTGTTCTGATTTTGTTGATCTAAAATAAAAGTACAAAGTTATTATAGTGTCAAAAACTAGCTAATGCCCGAGACTCCCTTTCACGTACGCAAAGATTTCCCGTAGCCGATTCCCCGGGATAGGAAATTTTATCCCGCGAACAAGTTGGATTATCATGTGTATCTGTATACCAAGTGACAGCAATATTTGTTCAGAGAAAATAGCACTAAATCACACTGTAAGAAACATCCCCACATCTTGACGAACTTTCACTATTATCAATCAATCACGCCTTTATCCCCGAAGGAGTGGCAGAGGCATATTGTACGCCTACTTTTCACCGTATGGATTTTTGTCCATTTTCACAGTGTTGAATTAGACAAGCGCAGGTTGTGGCTACATGCTGTTGAAAAGTTTTAAAGCCGCCCATAAGGCCTTCAACATGACTTAACGATTGCCATGTTACTGGCAACCGGGAACTACTTTACTGATTGATGTGTATACATATATACTATAAAACAAACAAACCCCTTTTTGCAAACAAGTATAAAAATAACGTAGGTATTACTTATATTAGACGTGCGTGTGTACTCACACGGTTAAAACAATATGGCTGCCGCTTTAATTTCACTGTCATCAATTTTTATTATCTTTGTGTTGACAATAAACAATGATACCTCGAGGAACACGTAAACCTATGCTCTTTCCGTGTTATTTATTTCATTAAGTCAATTGTTGGTCAAAACAAATATAATTATAAATAAAAAAATTATAATATTATTGGTATAGTAAATAATATTATTGATCACTTCGTTAGCAGACATTCGCTATAGGTGGTCCTTGGATGGGTGACCACTTTGTGGAATTTACATTTGAGCGTTTCCGTGCTCCGGAAGGCACGTTAAGACGTTAGTCCCGGTTGCCTGTAAAATGCAGTCGTGAATCCTGGTTCCTTCTGGGGGGCTTGAAAAATTACAACATCAGCTCGCCGCAACCTGCGCCTGTCCGTTTTAACACGGCAATGGGCTCACCACCTATTACGTGGGAGCATACGGTGAAATGTGGGCATAGTGTTGTGTATAATTTGTCTCTGCCTACCCCTTCGAGGATGAAGGCGTGACAATATTTCTATGCCTACCTGTTGCCGTTTTCAATATCGACCAACAACCAAAAAATATCATTATTCTTATATGGGAGCCATATTACATATTTATATTATTGTTTTTTTTTTACTATTTGTCGTTATAGACAACAGAAATACATCATCTGTGAAAATTTCAACTGTCTAACTATCACGATTCATGAGATACAGCCTGGGTGCCGAGTCTGCTATTTCAATCGCATCAAAATAGAATCGAAATCGTCGCTCAATAGAAAGCCACCTGTACAATTGACAGTTTTTCGTAGTCTACTATTACAATCGTACTCCAATAGACTTCTATCGGTCGGCCGATAGAATTTTACTAACACGTACGGCGCCGGTGGCCGTTAGTCAGTTGCATTTTTGCTACTAACATTTTGACAGCTAAAACAGCGATTGTTCTATTTTACAGTTTGTCAATAGTAGACTCGGCCCCCAGGTGATAGACGGACAGCGGAGTCTTAGTAATAGGTTCCCGTTTTACCCTATGGGTAAAGCACCCAAAAAGCATATAAAATAAAAGCTACTTTGAATGTAGTTATAAGTTTCCACGAAAACAGTTACGTGCTAACTTTATCATGTCGCTCTTGGGGTGTCGCGAAAATGTTATTTTTTTCCAAACTCGCCAATAGAGTAGAACTCATAAATGTTCTAAATCTCCTTCCCAGAAATCAATTATAACCCTATACGTAGTCGTACATACAAACAGTCAATTACGAAACTAATTCAAGAGTTAAACTCAACACCAACACCAGTATCGACAAACGAAACCCGCAACACTCAATTAATTACTAATACAATCGCGAAATCAAATGAGTTTACTAATAATAACATCTACATGGCTTGGTGGCGTGACGTACTTGTGCGAGAGAAGCCTTATATCTACTGTCGACAGCTAATTCCAGTTTCACTTGAGCCATGCCTTTAGATTCGGATACACACAACCCTTCATAATGTCAAGTTACCGCGAAACAAAAATACAGCATCCAAATCAGTCCATCCGTTAAAGAGGCAGGATATCATCGACGGGAGTGTATCTAAATAACGTTTATCAATCACGCTTTTTTCCCCGAAGGGGTGGCAGAGGTATTTTATACGACCACATTTCACTGTTTGCATTTTATGTTCCACGTAACAGGTGGTGAGCCCATTGTATTCGTGCTCACCACCTTAATAAAATGACACAGGTCAAACTAAAGATAAATTTATATTAAACTTTGTTAACAAAATTAACATCGACCCAGGACCAAATAAAACATTCGGGTATTACATTTTCAAGAACGCACCTATTCGTCTTGATTGGCAATAGCTATGTCACTTTCTTACACACTTAAAAGTTACACTATCTCTTTCGTCTTCCAACCTCTACCTCGCTTTGGACACAACATATTAGTTGCGTGTTCGATCAATATTAATAACTAAAACACCTTTAGTACGGTCGTGAACAAGTTTCAGATCGCACCAAGAGAGGTTGAATAAAACATAGCCAGCCATCGAAGCGGCAAGGCCGACGCGGTCCAGTCGAGCGACGACGGAGCGTTGACAGGAGAGAGGTGAAGAGCCTGGATATTAAACTGATGAATAATGGCGCCGAGATTTCTCAAACTATTTATATGTATATAGTGCTTTGGTACCGACAGGAATTATATTTATAACGCTGATAAGTGAGGCATAGATGGATTTTTTATTTGCTTAGCTTTTACTATAAGCTCTATATTTTCTCAATTTCTACCAATTTTTTAAAATTCGACTTTATCTACAAATTATTAAAATTTGTATTACTTATAATGGGGATGCGGGTGGAATAATAATTTAATATAAATTATTATATCCCACCGCATCCCCATTACTATGACGTCTGTAAACCGGAATCTACAACATTGACCAAAACCAGAAAAGTTACATCCAGCACAAACTCGGTGAAGTCGCAGGAGAAGTTAGGTCGTCTTGGAATCCGCATCGAAATCAATCAGAAGAAAATTTGTAGGAAATGGTAGGAAAGTAACTGGAAGGTATCTAGGTTTATATCCAATAGAAAAGGAAAGCACCACGGCAATAGTCCTCTGTAAGCTATGTTTGATTCCTGTAATATGTATGGCAGAAACGTCTAAAAGCACGAAAATTCACCCCAGATACCACGGGAGCTACATGGTAAGAGAGAAGAGTGGGTTATGTGATGAGCTTGTATTTATTATTATCACGCCTTATCCCCGGAGGGGTGGCACAGGCATAAATATTGTATGCCTACTTTTCACCATGTGTATTCCTGTCCCAGGTAGTAGGTAGGTGGTGAGCCCATTTCCGTGTTGAAATAGACAGACGCAGGTTGTGGCTACCTGCTGTTGAAATATGTATTTATTAGTTAGAATTAAACAGGACATGGGTATTAGTCCCATTAAGAACACCGGGGCCTTCACCTGCTGGCCAACGGACTAGGCAAAGACACAACGATCTTTACGGGATTGGAATGTCAGATGGCAATCGCCAACAACGATGACAAACATAAAAAGTCAAACCAAAGCTACCCCTAGTAGCTAATATCGACTGCCTCTGCGGCGCGGTGGGAGTGTATCCGAATGCTATGCAAGAGGTCGTGGGTTCGACTCCCATCCAAGAAAAAACTTTGTGTGATGAGCACGATGGCTTATTCTGTGTCTGGGTGTTATTTGTTTATAATATGTATGTATTTAGAAATATATAAGTATGTTTATCAGTTATCTGGTTACAACAGTACAAGCTCTGCTTAGTTTGGCATCAGATGGCGTTGTGTGAGTTGTCCGTGTAAGGAGTGTATAATATGCACGGAGTAGAGAATAACAGTTCTTTCTGTCCTCCGTGCTAATATCGGTCAGCCAATCCTAAGCAGGTTAAGATGATGAAGAATTAATACAGTGAAACTTAAGAACTAATTAAAATTGTTCTCGTTTTGGTCCATTGCTTCTTTTGTATTGATATACGTGGCCTTGTTACACTTGCAGACAACACGTAGGTAAGAAGAATATTTTTATATATCGTCATGTGAATTCGTAGTAAAAATTCATTGTATATGAATCTGAAATCTCACCGTGGAATTAATACATACTTTTTATGCCAACCTGTAATTACCGTTATTTCATTCATTCTACTTTATAATTATGTTCATTCCAGTACGTTGCCAAATATTTCACCTATATTGAGATGAATCTAGGGCCAAGTATACTGATTCAATCGCGTCAGAAGAGAATAGAAATCGTCGCTCAATAGAAAGTCACCGGTATAATTTTGTCATTTTTCGTAGTACGATTACAATCGTACTCCAATAAATAGACTTCTATTCGTCGGCCCATAGAATTTAACTAACATTTACCGCGCCAGCGGCCGCTAGTCAGTTGCATTTTTGTTGGTTTACTAACATTTTGACAGTTAAAAGTTTTAAAGAAATTGCTCTTAGCGATAAGGCCGCCATTTGTACATTTTTCATGTTTTCATTTGTGGTAATTTAATTCATATTGGTGTACATTAAAGTTTTACTTACTTAAAAACAGCGACTCTGGTTTTATTCTACGGCTTGTCAATAGTAGACTCGGCCCCCTGATTTAAGTTGAAAAGTGTTAAAGTAACTAATTGAATCAGGCGTTACATGGCGGAAATCCATTTAAAAAAAACTATAATTATTTTGTTTTTAAATGTTATTTTTACAATATTCCGCTTTTTAGAATGTTTTCAGGCAGCAAAAGCCTAAAAAAGGCTTTTGCTGCCAAACAGTCTTGATAATGCCTCGTGTGTAGGCGAAACACGTGTCGACATCGTCCGACATTCTAAAAAAGCGGAATATTGCAAAAATAACATTTAAAAACAAAATAATTATAGTTTTTTTTAAAAGAAATAAATAAAATAAATTTATTTTTATTTATTTATTTATCTCTCTAGCTCTAGCTCGTGGCTCTGCGGTCTCAGTGTTCTGTAAACGATCACTGAGTTACGCAACTTTCACTATGGCTGGTACTCGGATGGGTGACCACTTTGTGGCATTTACATTTGCGAGCGTTTCCGTGCTTCGGAAGGTACGTTAAGCCGTTGGTCCCGGTTGCCAGTAAAATGGCAATCGTTAAGCCTGGTTGAAGGCCTTATGGGCGGCTTGAAAATTTTCAACAGCAGGTAGCCACAACCTGCATCTGTCTATTTCAACACGGCAATGGGCTCACCACCTATTACGTGGGACAGAAATCCACACGGTGAAAAGTGGGCATATAATATATCTGCCACCCCTTCGGGGATAAGGCGTGATGGATATTTATAGTTTTTTTTAGTGTTAAAGTATGTTTAGTGTTAATTTGTAGACAACTGTATTTTTTGTTTATTTACTGCCTCGGTAACGCCGTGGTAGTATACGGGAGTCTTGGAATCGAATCTGGCGACTAAATTAATATAGGCATTGGTGCTAATTCTGTTGTTGAAACCACTAAACTAAATTTCTCTAAAATTTTCTTATTTTTATTAAGAGATTGCCAAATGCTATTCTGTTATTATGTCGAACTAAACTTGGTGGTATCATAAACAGCACTAAATTTGTATCTGACATCACTAAAATTCCTTTATTTTATTTGATTTTGCCCAAGCTGTTAGATAAATTGGTTCCTACACACAAACTGAAAGTCATCTTGTATATAGTTAAGCTGGACGGTATTCTAAAAATGATTTCTCCATTAAAAGGTACGGAATGAAGGTATAGCTGTTAATGGCGGCACTTTGTAACGCATTAATGCTCGGGTAACAACCTGCGAATGGGGCTGTAAACTTGACCGCGTCACGGTCGCTACGCTGATGTCTTTAAAAGTGTATGGGTATTGCTCATTTCTATGTCTGCACATACTCAATGATATGGATAAAATTACTATCTCTAATTTAGTTGGCCCCGGTTGCCAGTAACATGGCAGTCGTTAAGTCAAGTTAAAGGCCTTATGGGCTTGAAAAATTTCAACAGCAGGTAGCCACAACCTGCGTCTGTCTATTTCAACGTGGCAATGAGCTCACCACCTATTACGTGGGACAAGAATACACATGGGGAAAAGTGGGCATACAATATGTATGCCTCTGCCACCCCTCCGGGGATAAGGCGTAATAGATAAATATATAATTAATATAATCTCTAATTTTATTATCATGTCCCGGTTATATCCATTAGCCGCAAAACCACCTAATATGTGATATAACTGGTGAAATGTAAGTGTACCATTTCTATAACTATTTGCAAAAACAAAAAAAAATGATAACGTACGCAAAGTATATTAATACCCTACGTACGTTGTTGCCTGCCCCTTTAAGAAAAGATGCGTGAGGTATATGCAGGCAGGTATGTATTTATGACCCCGCCTACCTTTCAATTTTATGAATATAGGTGACAGGTTAAGCATTGTAGTCAGTTGGACTTCCAACTGACTACAATGCTTAAAAAAGAACTTTCTTTAGCGGGGTTTTGATCGTTTTGCACCACGAGTTATTTGAATCGCGGTGCAAACAAGACATTGACTATATTTTCTGATGGGGCCAATTAGAACCGCACTGTTTGGAGTGGTATGACTGGCACAAGGTATCTTTTGGTATGGGTCGATTCCGATTTTGACCACGGAGCGACTCTTTTTTTATATCATTAAGGCGATAGACAACCACACGGCCCACCTGATAGAAAGTGGTCATCGTAGCCTATGAATGTTTGTAACACCAGAGGTGCAGCCCTCGCGGTGCCGAAACTATCCAATACTCATCTCGTGCAAACGATTTGAACTCTTGACGAGAAGAAAAGTAGTTAGTCGTAAAGTCGAATTTATCATCACCTTTTTCAATCTATATTGTAACTGACTTTTTTGCCTGGTTGAACTTCTTCCTGGGGTTCGCATCAATCTATTACAAAAAAATCTTGGGTCTAGAGATCCTTTCAAAAAGAGCGCTTGGACAATTCATAACACGGTCTGAACCGCACTTTTGTAGCGTGGCGAAGAAATTAGTTATACACGGTCATGTTGGCTATGTTGAAGGCCATATGTAAAACAAAGGCTGCATGTATCAATGGTATTAAACATCCGTATCCAAACATAATTATACCAAACAAACGTAATTAAAATAGTCATGTTCACAGCATGGCGTAATATCGACGATTTTCATTATTGTTTTGAAATCATTTTAAATAAACCAACTTGGTCTAGCGGGATAACAATCAATATTATAAGTATTTATTTAAATAAAGTACCCTGTCCTGCCCTGTCTTAGGATCTAAACAGAACGGATGCATGTGTACTCCACAATTTGACTTGACTTTCTGAACTATAATTATAGTGAAACGCGATTTTTTTTTATTACTTTACACTTTGACTTAGTATATTAAAATCTTTTAAAAAAAAAGTAACTAAAACCTAGCCATATATATTCCGAGATAAAAACTAGTTGTCGCCAGCGGCTCTGCACGCGTGGTGAAGTTTCCGTTTCCCAAAGGAACTTGTTCCCGGGATAAAAAGTAGCCTATATGTTATTCTGATGTGTAAGCTATATTATTGTACAGTTTCATCAAAATCCATTCAGTAGATTTTGCGTGAAAGAGTAACAAACACCAATTCTTACAAAATTTCGCGTTTATAATATTAGTAGGACATTTTAACAATTTTGACAATGTAGCTGGCATGCAAAAACCGGCCGCTTCAAGACATTTTTGCCAAGTTATGATAATGGACAGTTCTAAAAAGAATCCGCTATGGCCGACTTCTCTCAAAAAACATAACGTTACAAAAGAACAATAGTACCTATGTACACAGAATATTAACAGGCATTATGTTCTAAGTTTAAATAGCAATCAAACAATACATACCGTAAAAGTCCTACTTCCCATAAAAAGAAAAAAAAAACCAACGCACAGATAACTCAAGAATATGAGGCTAAAATAACTGTATACTTTTTTATCTTTCCCACATAAATGTCATAATTACCTGCCTGTAATATTTTACTTTTAATTTGGAACGCACAAGGACACACTGTGGGTCAACGTCTTCACACACCATTCATGAATAATCAAATAAGATACTTCGAACATCTTTGTCAATATTTTAGGTAAACGGTGTTGTGGAATCTAGACTAATATTACAAAGTGAAGAGTTTGTATGGTTGGTTTAATTCAGTTTGTATTAGAATTGAGAATTATCTATCACACCTTATCCCCGAAGAGATGGCAGAGGCATACATATTGTATGCCCACTTTTCGCCATGTGTATTCCTGTCCCACGTAATTGGTGGTGAGCCCATTGCCGTTTTGAAATAGACAGACGCAGGTTGTGGCTACCTGCTGTTGAAATTTTTCAAGCCGCTCATAAGGCCTTCAACTTGACTTGCCATGATACTGGCAGCCGAGACCAACGGCTTAACGTGCCTTCCGAAGCACGGAAACGCTAAAAAAAAAAACTAACTATCTTCACGCTGTATCCCTGACGGGGTAGTCAGAGAGGACAGATCGCCAGGCTTCGCGATCCATGCATACTTCTTTCGCTTCTTCGAGATTCATCAATCGCTTCATACACGCAAAACGCTCGCAAATGTAAATGCCATAAAATGGTCACCCATCCGAGGACCAGCCATAGTGAAAGTTGCGTAACTCAGTCATCATTTACAGAACCCTGAGCGCTATCAGTCTGTATTAGACAGTCCGTTTACTGAGGAATGTGTCATAAATCATACCACATAACATTTAGGCATACCCAGTTCATATCAATGATTTTTTACTAACTAAGGCAAACCCTTCTACGAGATAAACAATTTTTGTGAACTAGTTTAAGATTCTCTAACCTACTCCGACCGAGGTTTGTAAAAACCTCACAAACTCGCCCCACTTGGAAAGACTTCATGTGGAGAAAGTCAAACTGGTCTTATACCATAGTTATACCATTTTTTATTTGGCTACGATAGTTCCCGTAAACAAAACAATTAATATAAATCGTAGTATCTCTTCAGAACAGATGACAAACTGTGATAATAATTTAATAAGAGAGGTTATTGACACTGTTCATGGCTAGGTTCGGGTGACAAACCTAGTTGACCATTTGAGTTTTATGAACCATTTATATGCTAAAACGAATGTACGAAAATAATTTGTTTTTATCATGTCTGTGTTTTGTACTGGCGCTCGGGGTTTCGTAGTGTTTTATGATGCTGTTTTGTTTTTGAGCAACTGGTTGCCTGAGAAACGAATACTTATTGAATCTACTGTAAATGCCTATTCGAACACAACAGTGCCGGCACACTGCCGACACGTGCCGATCAGTGACGTATACATCAGTGTCAGTGAAAAGTGTCTATTTTAGATGTTAAATTGTCTATTTTAGATGTTAAATTTTAAACCCGTTGCCCTTTTTAGTGAGGTTGTAACAAAAAGGCTAAAAGCACATAATGCTTGACACTAATTAGCACGACCAATTAAAGTCCTGGAAGTCCCGATTCTTACGTGGTCAACTTTTGAGTTATTTAGTCAACTTTTTCCGCTACCTTTCCTACAGCTATTCATAGAATTAGTTTAGTGTATAGATTTTCATTGACATCAGCCCTTCAGGTCTGTTGACGAAGACTAAATCAGAGATCCCGGGTGTGTCCTACAGAGGATGTCCCTAGTCGTAAGTGCATTGATTTCATTTAGTAAATGTGCAGAGAATATTTAAACGTACTTATCTATTTTTTTAAATAAACCGGTATTATCGTTCTATGTCAGGAGGTAATTAGTTTTAATTGAAACAGCAGATGTTTACTCACCCTATGCCTGGCAGGTGGAATGACTGCTGTTTTAGTGGGTTCATCAGTTGTAATGGCTATAAAGGAAATATAAATGTGATTTCCTTCATGTTTAAATATGGAATGCAAAGATAATGGAATGCTTGACTTTAATAGTTTAAGTGGCGCTCGGGCTTTTTAGTATTAGTATTAAACTCTTTTGTCGGTGGAACTTTATAGTACACACCTTTACTACCTTGACGTGCTATTAAAAGTATAACTTATGATAGAGAACTTTGTACGGAGACTAGGATAAGTCAGTATTTCAAGTCAGTTGAAAGGATTTCTTTTTTTTCTTACACCTTTTCGGCTTGAAACTTTTACAAGGTCAAGGAATTTGCTTCTTCATTTATATAAGGTACATTCTTGTAGATAGCAGTTTCCAGGTTTGTATTAAAATTCCACTTCAGTAAAGGTATGGAAACTTTATTTTAATTATCTGTGGAATTTGAAAAGTAACAAAAAAAAACGCAAATCACTAATGTAATGAAAACAGTAAATGGTTACCATGTTACAAGGGACCTGGAAGTGGCGACGGAGTTTGAACATTTTTTCAAAAATGTACCTATATTGACAACAAAATCTCTCCAAGCGTCTTCCAGTTCCGCTGAACATTTATTAGAAGAATCTGTTCTTTGTTGCAGGGATGCATTTGTATTCACAGATATTTGCGCTCAGGACATTGTAAAGACATTTAAATGTATCGAAATTAAAAAAACCGCGGACCTTTGGGGATTATCGGTCAAAACTGCATCATGTATAATTGAGGTCATTGCGCCCCATCTAGCAACTGTGTTTAATGACTGTGTTTCTAGTGGTACATTTCCTGATTTAATGAAACACAGCAAAGTCGTACCCTTGTTCAAGGCTGGCAGCGCTACAGACCCGTCTAATTTCCAACCAGTGTCGGTGCTGCAAACTTTGAGCAAAGTATTTGAAAAAATAATCTTGAATCAAATGCTATCCCATTTTAATAGTCATAAAATATTTCATGAGAATCAGATTAGGTTTAAGAAAGGGCGCTCAACTTTCGATGCTGGTGTTGAGTTATTAAAATGTATTCATGAAGCCTGGGAAGACAAGCACGATGCATTAGGTATATTTTGCGATCTATCAAAGGCTTTTGATTGCGTTCAACATGAAACGCTGTGCAAAAAATTACACCACTATGGAATAAGAGGCAAAGCTCTCGACCTTCTGTCTTAATATTTGAACAATAGAATACAGAGGGTCGATATTAATGGTACACGTTCTGTAGGATCCATGGTTACTATGGGTGTGCCGCAAGACTCGATATTTGGGCCATTCTTGTTCCTCATTTATATTAATGATTTACCATTTTATGTAGGGGACAGGAATAGGATTGTTTTGTTTGCAGATGACACCTCATTAATTTTTAAAATTAAAAGACAATTAGATAACTATGAAGATGTAAACAATGCAATTGCAAGAGTAGTTCATTGGTTCAGCTCAAATAATCTTTGCCTTAATGAATATAAAACTAAATGTATAAAATTTACTCTACCAAATGTAAAACAAGTTGCGGCCAATGTTCAACTGAATGGACAAGTTTTAGAGTTTTTAGAATTAACTGTGTTCCTCGGTATAACTATTGATGCCAATTTGCAGTGGGGCCCACACATAGAAAAGACAGCCTTTAGGTTAAGTTCGGCTGCATACGCTGTAAAAAAGATCAGGACTCTAACAGATGTGGATACAGCTAGAATGGTTTACTTCAGCTATTTTCATAGTATTATGTCTTACGATATTCTCCTTTGGGGGAGTGCTGCAGATTTAAATATTATTTTTGTTCTACAAAAGCGGGTTGTACGCGCTATTTATAATTTGGGCCCCAGAGTTTCTGTCAGAGTAAAATTCAAAGTAAATATTCTAACCGTACCATCACAATACATTTTTGCCAATCTTATGTATGTCCAGAAAAATCTATCACAATTTTCTAAACTCTGTGATAAACATAATATAAACACTAGAAATAAAAATAATCTTTCAGTTCACCACAGTCGACTACATAAGATTGGCGATTCTTTCTAGGGTAACTGTATACGCTTTTACAACAAGCTTCCCTGTGACCTGAGAAATTTACCATTCAATAAATTTAAAAAGTTAATTAAATACAAGCTTTGTGAAAAAGGTTATTACTCCGTTAAAGACTATTTGCAGGACAGGGACGCCTGGAAATGATCTGCTGGCAAAGTAAAACAATATTAAATTGTATATAGGCCATCAAAAAAAAAGCCATCCTAAGTTTCTTGCCGGTTCTTCTCAGGTGTGCCGCGTTCCGAACCGGTGCTCGCTTTAAATATTTTAAATAGTGTATGACATTTTGAATGGTCTATGCAAAATATTTTTTTGTTAATATTTTTTTTTACTGCGCTATAACAATTAAATACACATGTGCACGTAGATTTCACAATATTTTCACATACGAGTTAATACTGGAAAATAAACTAGTTTCGAAAAATTTCACGATCTAAGAAGTAGCGACCGCGTTTTCTTTTAATTCCCGCCAAAACTGAGTTAACTTCTTTATCAAGTAGGTTATAGACTAATTTTATTTATTTCTCACACGCAATTTTGGCAAAAATGCTTTGTTTTCATATGCCCTAATAAATTGACTTACAAAAACAATGACTTGGTTATACTAATATAATAAACTACATAGATAAGATCGCTCTTAAAAACATTTTGCACGTTTTTAAGATTTTCATTGTCAATATTTTTCTCATAAATGCGTAGTAAATTGTAAAAAAGTCACATTGCTAGTGTGTATGTTATTATCATAAATCAGTTAAGTCACTCTTCACATGTTTACGACAGTCTCACCTCTCGCTAAATAAAGTCACAAGTCCAAAAGAAAACATATTTTAGATGTCTTCGTGACTTAGTAGGGTTATATACACAGAGCAGTACTACCTTTTATTATATGTTCTGAGGTTATGTATCTACTACTACCTGCATAATTACATAATAAAATTAACAAAAACAATAAATGTAATTAAACATGAAAAATGCACTAGAGAGGTCCTTATTTTAACTTGAAGCAGGTGTTTTTTTTAATAACATTTGAACGCAGAAAAATACGAAATCGAGATTTTTTTAAATATAATCGACTATAAAATCTTGGAAGTAAAATAACATTTAAAAAGGAACTATTTTGCAGTTGAGTATGTATTTAGAGGAATTCGATTATGCAAGAAGTTCTATATATCTACTACTACCTGCATATTTACATAATTTTTTTAACAAAAACAATAAATATAATAAACATGAAACAGGTGTTTTTTTTAATAAAATTTGAATGCAGAAAACTACGGAATTGAGATTTTTAAAAATATAATCGAGTATAAAATCTTGGGAGTTAAACAACATTTAAAAAGGAACTATTTTGCTATTGAGTATGTATTTAGAGGAATTCGATTATGCAAGAAGTCCTTTATCAAGGAGCAAGAGTACCAGTGGGTCGGAAGCTGATACCACAGGCCATTGAACTTAAGAAAGATAGTTGATCTACTCGTACCTGGTCCAAAGATCGAAAACAGTGGAGATACATCCTTTTCTTGCAGGTTTTTTGCTGTTGAGTCAAGATACGAGGTTCTTTGAACTTGTTTATTTTTGTCGCATGATATTATGTGTATTTACAGTTATAATGAGCTTTATAAAATAATATTTTATGAAAGTACGGATGCTGTTTAAATTTTTACTGTTTTTTTTTAATATGTTGGAAGTAATCGCAGAACATTATACTTACCAGTCATGCCTTTTATCCTCGAAGGAGTAGGCAGAGGCATATATTTTACCATAATCATTTTATTATCACTTAACAGAATTTGCCGTATTCAAATAAATAGGTGCAGTTTGTAGCGACCTTGCCTGCCACGTTATTGGCAACCGGGACCAACGGCTTAACGTGCCTTCCGAAGCACGAAAACGTCCGTGAATAGAAATGAAACAAAGTGGTCACCCATCCGAGGACAAGCCATAGCTAAAGTTTAGCTAGAAAAGAAGAGATTGAGAGAAGATATTTTTTACTTAGAATTTAGAGAAGAAAGTTTAACTGCGATCGTTTATAGAACATTGTGCTAGTGCCTAAAGAATGAAGCTGTAAGATTAGCTTGGGCTACATTTTATCCCCGTATTACCATGAGAATGAGAATAACGCGGGTGCAATCGCAGGGCATCCGCTAGTTTTTAATAAAATTTGAAATCAGAACATTCCTAACGTGACAATTCAGTTTTCCAATTACACAGGGAGATTGTGTATAGGTACTTGAAAACAGCGACACGGTGACGACACAGATTCCATACTCTGAATAACTTTGAAATTGTTCATGTTGATTGCCCATTGTATGTATGTGCCGTGCTATCCTTGAGTTATAATTTACGCTAGTAATATTACTCCAATGGTGCCATCGTAATAGAATTTACCAATTTGAATATTGACAACATTCAGACGTCGCCGTCGATGAGTCTGACAATGGAACTGTAATTTGAAATTCTGTGGAATTAGACTTACTTTTAATATTGGAACATTTGGCGGCAAGAGTGACAAGTGCGGACGCTTGCTTTATATTATTTTCTAAAACTAGTGCATTTATCTTGTTTTATGTGCGGGAGTGGTGGTTTCTTGGACATAAGAAGACAATGATATATATGCAGTGAAATGCTATTTTCTCTCTTGCCGCGAAACGTCCACTGACAACCTTGGTATAAGAATCACCATTATACTCAGGGCAAGGACCAGGACGGACAATGAGGACACGACATCGACTGGACAGGACTAATTAGAAGATAAGATTGAAGAAATATGATATAAAAAATAAGATTTGGCTAAAAGGTCTTAGAAACCAGGCCATTATATAATTATTAAAAAAAAAAATATTGGATCTGTTTATTTACAATGAAATACAAAATGCCAGGCTGGAAAGAATGCCCGCAGTAGGGAACATCGTGCCAACCAAATGTATTTTTTTTAAATCTGTATTTAAACCTTAACTGCTTTTAATATGCGAAACTGGCTTTAAAATATGTACATTCTATTTCAAAAATAGAAGGGTCTCACAACCGCATGAGTTATCGAAGCGAATATACCAGAAAATTTCAAGACGAAATCAATTCAACACACCAAAACCATAGACTTTTTATGAATAGTTTTAATTCGTACATCGAGTATCGGGTATTATTTATACATTATTCACGGCAAATAAACACGCTTGAGGCAGGATTTGTCGCAGACACGTTGTACCCAATCATTGGTGATTTCACTTTGTTCAATCACTTGTAGAACAACATTGTTTCTTATTAAAACAAACTTAAGTATACATACATACATACATACATATTGTCACGTCTTTATCCCCGAAGGGGTAGGCAGAGGCATAATAAACGCCCACATTTCACCGTAGGCCCACATTTTTGTCCCACGTAACAGGTGGTGAGCCCATTGCCGTGTTGAAATGGACAGGCGTAGGCTGTGGCGACCTGTTGTTGAAACTTTTTAAGCCGCTCATAGGGCCTTCAACTTGGCTTAACGACTGCCATTTTACTGGCAACCGGGACCAACGGCTTAACGTGCCTTCCGAAGTACGGAACTGGGGTGGGTCTAAAGGGTTGAATAAATTTAATAATATAAAATGTGTCTATTTTAGATGTTAAATTTGGAAGAAATTTTGAACCCGTTGCCTTTTTAGTGAGGTGGCAACAAAAAGGCTAAAAGGTCTTATGTGCTAGACACTAATCAGCACGACCAATTAAAGTCTTGGTAGTCTCGGACATAAGTATATGAATAATACATGAATACTATATGATATTATTTTTAGTTATTCTCTTTACAATTCCAACCATATTGCTGTATTATTATAATTTTTATAGACAAACTATTTGACGCCCGCAGCTCCGCACGCGTTGTGGAGTTGTCCGTTCCCGTTTCCCACAAGAACCTGTGCCCGATATTAAAGTAGCCTATGTGGTATTCGGATGTGTAAGCTATATTATTGTAAATTTTAATCAAAATCCATTTAGTAGATTTTGCGACAAAGAGTAACAAACATCCATGCTTACAAACCTTCGCGTATATAACATTAGTAGGATGAATTTAGCTCAGGTGCAACAAACACTTAAATTAGTAATTGTCTAGAAAAGAGAAACAGCGGCGGAACCCTATGCACTTCAATTGTTAATTTTTTTCATTTATGTCAAAACCAGCTGAATTTCCAAACCTTGTTCTGTCATATAGAGTATGAAAAAAAAATTAGGCTATTTTATTTTGCTCTTTACCTTTTTACTGAAAGGAATTATTAAAATTACTATAAAGTTTATAATAAACAAAAACCATGTGCATAAACAAAGCTTGCATTTATTTCCATACACATAATGGTATATAAATCAGCTTTAACAACTATTTGTTTGATCGATAAAAGTCAATAATTTACATTCAGCAGGCCATTATACAATTGCCTCACAATTTACAGTTTCGAAACAAAGATTTGCGAAACTTGTGCACAAATGCACACGTGCATTATGTTTCGTTATCCTAAATCAGTTTGCGTTCCAAATTCAAATATTTACAGAGCTTGGTCGGTCTATGGAAATAGAGGTTGACAAAAGAATAGTTTAATTATTGGAACAGGCAATCTAATTGTACTGAAATTAGATTGCCTATTCCGATAAACTATTCTTATTTTGAATTGATTTTTTTTGCTGTAGTCCGGCAATACTAAGTTTGAAACATAATCGCGTAAAAATAAATATACTTAAAGTGAAACATACGTAGGATCGTGTGTTATGGAGAAAATTAAAACGCCTACGTTACTCCCAGCAGTGGACCGCGTGAAAATGATTTGATTATATTTGATTGATTATAGTATGGATGACAATATTTTATTAGAGATTTATACCCTTCCTCGATAAACAGGCCTGTAAGTAAATATAATAAACTCAGTTTATAATATTAAACTTGGGTATGTCAGCAGATGCATGAAAGTAAATTGAATGCTGTGGAGGGAGATGCGATCATTTCGAAAATTTTGCGGCTTAACTTTGGCCGACCGAATACGTAACGAAGTGATACGCAATATGGCAGGTTTGAATGAAAGTGTCAGCGTTAAGCTGGAAAAGGGCGTGCTGCGTTGGTTTGGACACGTCCAACGAATGAAAGAGGAACGATTGACGGAAAATTTATATTGTGCAAAAGTAGAGGGTAGAAGGAGTCAGGGTAGGCAGAGTCTTACATATGAAGACCACGTGAGCCGATTGCTCAAAAACGGATAAGTCAAAAGGAATCTACAGGAAGCGAAAGAAGTATGCATGAATCGCGAAGCCTGGCGATCTGTCCTCTCTGACTACCTCGTTAGGGATACAGCGTGAAGATAGTTAGTTAGTTATATGTATGTAGTATTATTGTAAAATGTAACGCGGGTCCATGTCGCAAGGTTTGTTCTTTGTTGCTGCAACCAGCCTTCATCGACAATACATTATTGTAAGTGCATTCTTGCTTGGGAAATATATTGTTATATCTTGTGTTGCGACATATAACTGAGTTAATTCATCTTTATGTACTGGACGCTATATAAATCTAGGTAATATAAAGGTTTGTTTGTTTGTAAAAATTCTTTTACCATTAGAAAGTAGTAACATGGGCTGTGTATAATTATTTTACTACCCAAGGTAGTGGAAGTAATTTGGAAATTACTTCCACTACAGTAATAATAAATGTTAAAAAATCATTATTGTAAATACGGGCATACTACTAACTTGTGGGCATAACTAAGGGCATAAACTAAGTTGTGGTGCACAGTTAGTATTTTTTTTATCACGCCTAAATTCCGAAGGGGTGGCAGGGGCATATTCTATGCACACATTTCATCATTTGTATTCCTGTCCCACGTAATAAGTGGTGAGCCCAATGCCGTATTGAAATAGACAGACGCAGGTTGTGGCTACCTGCTGTTGAATTTCAAGGCGCCCTATAATAATATATAAGGCCTTCAACTTGACTTAACGACTGCCATGTTACTGGCAACGAAGACCAACGACTTAACATGGCTTCCGAAGCACGAAAACGCTCTTAAGCGGTCCATCTTTTGAATGCCTCTGTGGCGCGATGGGAGTGCATCCGACTGCTACGCAAGAGGTCGTGGGTTCGATTCCCACCCAGGATGAAACATTGTGTGATGAGCACGATGGTTTATTCTGTGTCTGGGTGTTATTTAACTATAATATGTATGTTTTTAGAAATATATAAGTATGTTTATCAGTTATCTAGATCCCATAACACAAGCTAATATTAGCTTACTTTGGGCTAGATGGCGCAGTGTGAAAAGGGTACCACAATTTTTTTTTAATTCCTGAGGACCGCCGTAGCCTAAAAATAAATAGGCTATCACTCCTTATCCCCGTAGGGGTGGTAGAGCTGTAAGAGACAGTAATAAATTTATAAAAAATATTATTGGAAATCGGTTCTCTATTACAGAATAAACTAAATAAACAGATTGAGCTGTTTCCAGAATTGAATACCGATCGTACACTCCAATTGCGTTATTGTCAATGGGAAATATAAAAAGCCTCGTTCTTAACTTGAATTAGGTACTACAGATACAAAAGATAGACACCTCGATTGCCTAAAGTTGTGGATGGATGGGTTCAATGAATCGATCGATCGATGAAGAATCGATCACTCGTAATTAGGTCTTTTACTTTTCCACTCTATTCTTCTTATCGCTAATTGAAATGTTTACAATAAATTAATTAATAATGTTAAGATATTCTAATGTATTTGAGGAAAAATAGATTAAAATTATTTAAATTCTTGATTTCATTTCAGAAATCTTTATTTGAATTCGATCATACTCCAAGTTTAAGGATTCGGTTGGTTTCAGCGGCCGTTCAGCAAATTACGTCGAATTAGCAAATTACGCCGAGTTATCTTCACACCCTAACCGCAATGGCTCAATATAAAAATCCACAAACCAATGCGGTCTTTTGATTGCGAATTATAATAAATTGAAAATACATATTTAAAATCTAATAAATAATATACTTACGGGAATTTTGCGGGTGAAACCGCGGGGTGTCCGCTAGTACAATATATTAAACGCTAATAAAAAATTTGACACAAAGAAAATATTGGTTCGCTGTTGAAAATATCCACTCGCGTCCTTGATTCGATACCAATTGCACACGCGAACTTTAGAGTACTACAGATTTATTATAAATTTAAACACCTCGATTACTCACGTTTGTGGATGGCTACAATGAATGCGTCGACTTTTATCGCTAATTGAAACGATGTTTACAATAAATTAATTAAATTGTAATAATGATTGGATATTCTAATGTAGGCACGAGTATGTGTGGCATAATAGATCAGAAACATTTAAGTTAACAGAAAGTTCCATTGATTGTTTTAAGCAATCTAGGTTATTACATTTACATTTGATTATACTTAAAATAGGAAAAAGAAATGGGTTATGCTCATTTTGTCCTATTCGCACATCGTCCCACGTTCGAGCGTGGTTACGTTCGCGGTTCGTTCCATTCGAAATTGGTCCCATTCACGTTTGGTCCCATTCGCATTAGGTCCCATTCGCGATTTGCTAGAAGGCTCCGGATGGGTTTGGAGACAGCGTTCAGTAAACTGCGTCGAGTTTACTACCGCAATGCCATGAGATGAGGTTCTACAACTAGTATGTTCTAAAAGTTATAACCTTACGTGCTGAAATATGGACATATCCAGTAGGTTTAGCTTCGAGTTTCTTTAAAGGATAACTCCGAGATGAGGTTATTCGTCAAATAACTCTACTACATACCCTGCAGAGTAAGCGCATGCACACTGCACTGACCAATCTGTCAAGAAACCAATGATAGTCGATTGAGCAGAGGAATTCTAGAATGAAGACAGCGATTGGATGGATAGTCCTCGGGAAATCTGCTTTGCCAGATATTTTAATGGTCGATGTCGTGTTTGTCCCACGTTTAAACAAATACCTGGTGGATTTAGTGAGTTTCTATTTGACATACAGATCTCTCCGTTACCTCATGTGGGGGCGAAGCTCGCGGAAGATTCTAAAAATAAAAAACAAAAGACTGGAGTGAATCTTTTTTTCGATTCACGTTATGACATTGTACACATGATATATTGCATTTTTTGAGTGGATCTCGTCCCACTCAATTCCCACTACAGTGATATGATAGCACATTTTATGTAAACATTTGTTGTTGCTATTGTACACAATGTTTCCGATATACATCTGTATATCAGACACCTCGATATCATTAAATGAATGTCTAAAATGAAGTCACGCTTCAAAATCACTCTATCCCTGTATCAGTCGCTTATTTTCTTTCTTATTTATGGCCTGGTTGCTAAGATCTTTTAGCCAAATCTTATTTATATCATATTATAGTCTTCTTATTACCTAATATCATCTTGTTCTAAGTCTTAATCAAGTATAGTCTTAAGTCAATGTCAGTCTTGCTCCAATAAAGGGATGGAAGCGTTACTGAGCTTCCAGTGGAATTTGCGCGGCAAGATGTAAAATCACATTTCACTGCGATATATCTCCGTCTTTCACTATAGCACGTTGACACAACTTTAAGTCTAAGAATCCAGCATTTTTACACATAAAATATGATTATTGCACTTGTTTTAGAAAATAATTTACAGCAACCGCTCGATTTCCGTCATCTTTTCCTGTTTTAAAATATCATCCACGTTACAGTATAAATTATCAGTAACCCTATTAAATACCAGTAGTTCTACGAACTAGTGAATATCAGTTTCGCTTAACATGTGTGATGGCTGTTTATGAACCAGCTGACCGCAACCAAAGACCGGTTGAAGAAGCGATGTGTAAATCATGACCTACGTCAACCGTACACAATTATTAACATTTATGTTTGTGCCTACAATATTTATTGAGGTGATAACAATGTTTGCCCTGCTGTTGTTGTTGCTGTGTAACCAGTTAGCTACTATGAAACTGTTGTCAAATGCAATTTAGTTATTAAAATATATTGTGGTTAATTTTGTTTACACAATAAAACAATTATATGTATGGTAATTACAGGCACGTGTCGTTAATTTCGTTAAGAATTGAGCCGAGACTTACATTTGAAGACCACGTGAGCAGATTGCTCAAAAACGGAAAGTTCAAAAGGACTCGTGTCGTGCATGTATGAAACGATTAATGAATCTGCAGGAAGCGAAAAAAAAGAAGTATGCATAGATCGCCAAGCTTGGCGAATGTCCTCTCTGACTACCCTGTCAGGGATTCAGCGTGAAGATAGTTAAGTTTTAAGAATTACAGGCACCTAGGACGAACGGCTTAACGTGCTTATCGAAGCACAGAACCGCTTGTAAATGCGATAAAGGTCATTCATCTCAAGGCTGTGATTCAGACTCATAGGGCCATATTCCAGAACGTTTCTCAATACTCAATCGACGCTTGAGGCTAGTTTTGGCCTTATAAATACTACTTTCTGTACGCATCTCTTTCTCAGAAACCTTAAGGTAAAGACAACGGTTTGCGGCATTCGATTCAGGACACCTTGAAAAGGTGCATAGACGATTTAAAAGTTTCTACTACTTACGGTTTTGAAACTGGTTTCTAGTCTACATTACTTGTTACTCTTAGTTTAAAAAATCCAAAACATTTTCGAAAACTATCACACTTATATTAAGGAATTTGGATACCTGTAAAAGAGGTAATTCTGTGATAAAATGTAGCCTAAGTTAATCGTTATAACGTCAGCTATTGGCCTGTGAAATCTCGTCAATATCGGTCTAATCATTTTAGAGATTAGTGAAACAAACAGACACGAGTAACTTTTTTTTTTATATACGTACAAAAAGCAGTTAATTTGGAATTACAAACAGATACAAGAGTTCCCGCATGGCACTTCTCCTATATTTACGACTAGCGGACTCCCGCGGTTTCGCCCGTGACATAATTTGAACTCCTGTCGCACCCATTAAATCCCTTCGTTTGTAATTTTTGAAAACTGAATGAAAATTTGCCAGATTTGTTGACATTTAAGATTACTGATCCGCTCTCCAGGTTAGTAGGTTAGTAGCTTATAGTCTTCGTCGTTAAATAAGCTATCTATAACAAAAAGATTTTTTCAATTCGAACCAGTAGTTCCTGAGATAAGCGCATTCAATCAAACAAATAAACAAACAAACAACTATTCAGCTTATATTAGTATGGATTTCTTTGGGTTACGATATTCCACCTTGGGCGGGTTCGTCGTACCGTACATTAATAGTTATAACAACCGTTATCTCCGGTAGTTCACCTCTGGAGAACAACACAAAATATGCAAACAAAAGAAATGAACATTTTGTTATCATATCTGATCGAGATTATTTATATCTTGTCGTACTACATTGGACAGACATTACATAGCAAAATTATGATGTATTGTATGTATTGATTGGTAGGGGTCGACCTCGGTGTACGTATGTCAATCAAATCGAAGACCTTTTGGAAAAAGGCCAGGTCAAGAGTACCCTTAACCGGCGAGCGTGTATAACAACACTCATAGAAGGAGAAGAAGCGTAAGTGGTGTGTCAGGATCGTAGCAATTAGAAAAACTATAGACTGCCTACGCCGATGGGAAACAGGCGTGATGGGAGACATCACGCCTGCGTTTGGAACAATTCTGTGAACGACTTTCTTATGTGACCGAGTTATGGCTTAACGAAGTTGAGAAGGCTGAACGAACAAATTTACTGCCTCGATACGGTGGTGCACGCGCTAGTGTAAGCGAATGTGGCGCTGAGGTCCCGGGTTTGATTCTGGGATACAAATGAATATTTGTGTGATCTACAAATGTTTGTTTCGGTTTTTCTATGTATAAATTGTATTTATTTAGAAATATATATGTTTATCCGTATATATGTGCAGATCCATAGCACAAGCTTAAAGATTAGTTTGGGCTGGATGGCGCTGTGTGAAAACAAAAATTGTGTCCCACAATTTATATTTATTTGTTTTACTAAAATATTATAAAGCTAAACAGTTTGTGTGTCTGTTTGGTTGAACGCGCTAATCTTAGGAATTACTGGTACAAATTATAAAATTCTTTTTTGTGTGCCTATATGTCATCACGCACCCATGGCATCTAAGCAGTGATCGCGGGAGTCAGCTAGTTCATATATATATTGTTCATATATTGAGTGTGATGTAGGAGGTATAAGGTTGGGATACCATTCACAATCTAATTTCGACTGGAGGGTGATCGCAATGAGAGAAAATAGTTTCAAAGAACCATAAACAACTTAAGTAACGGAAAAGTCAAAAGTACTCGGATACCCAGACGTGCGTGTATGAAGCGATTGATGAATCTTCAAGAAGCGAAAGAAGTACGCATGGATCGTGAAGTCTGGCGATCCGTCCTCTCTGACTACCCCGTCAGTGATACAGCGTGAAGATAGTTAGTTATAAATAACTTGTGACACAATTTGCATAGAAACAACTGAATTATTCTGTTTTATTTACAAAACATATCAAAATGGCGACTGAAATCACGGAATCCAATTCATTTTATTCATCCTCATTTTACATATCTGAATCCAATTTATATTATATGAGCATTTAAAACTTTAAACACTACTAACCGGAGCAAGTTGATCGATTTCAACAGATTTATAATGCACAGTGACCCGGTCAGCGTACTCAGTGACCCACTTTGAACTTACTCTTGAAGCTCGTGGGTTAATAAATAAGCTGTTGATATCTTAGATACTTTTAAAGCTTGTCTCTGAGGAGATGAAACAAAGCGGTCCCTTCTTTTTGAAGTGAAACTTCTTTTTCGAGGCATGAGATAAATTTTGAGGCTGTAAAAAATGTCCTCTCTGACTACCTCGTCACGGAAAACAGCGTGAAGATAGTTAGTTAAAAAATGTCACATTGTACATGTGTATTGATTAGTATACTCTGGTACAAATACTTTTTTTTATAACCAGCTGTCTAAAGCCGAGCGTCCTAAGCAGAAGGATAACCCCAGGTTTACAGACTTCACCTGAGGGGACCTCACTTCAGGCTGGCCTGGTAGATAAAAACAGTGGAAATGCTATAGAAACCTTAAGAGCCATTTCACAAAAACTCGTCATTACCCAAACCCTGAGGATGTAACAAAAAAAAACTTGATTTTATAGGTCTACAAAGAAGTCCATGGTGGCATATCTATACTTCTATACAAACAGAAGTACCTATATAAAGCTGAAGAGTTTGTTTAGTTGAACACGCTAATCTCAGGAACGGCTGGTCACGGATGGGTGACCACTTTGTGGCATTTATATTTTCGAGTGTTTCCGTGCTTCAGCACGTTAAACCGTTGGTCTCGTTTGCCAGTAACATTGCAGTCGTTAAGCCCAGTTGAAGACCTTATGGCTATGGCTTTAGAAATTTCAACAGCAGGTAGCCACAACCCGCGACTGTCTATTTCATCACCTGTTACGTGGGATAGGAATACACAGGGTGAAAAGTGGCTGTATAACATGCCTCTGCCTTCGGGGATAAGGCGTAATTGAAAAACAAGATTCTAGAAAAAAAAAAGTGAGCTAACCGTTCTACGATTATGGTATGAGCGTTATAATGACGTCACAATACAATAAATATTTACATAAAAAACGCCGGCTCCGGTCAGCGTCAAAAGTTGGTCAAGTGCGCGACGAGCTTGCGTAACTTTTAAAGCCCTAACACACGACCGGATTTGATCCGACCAGACAGCGGATTTGATTGGCCGCCCGACCAAATCTTACCGTCTGTAGAGCAGTCCGGCGGACATAATAATTATTAATTGAGTCCGCCTCGATCCGCATCGGATATGATCAATGTTGTCGTTCTAGCTACTTTGTCGTAAATTTCCCCAGATTTAATTTAATTTTTCTCCAAATAAACACTTTTTCATAATTTTTTTCCCAATGTTGCCTGTAGTTACTTTGTCAAAAATGTCCCCAGTACCGATTTTACCTTTTACCCAAAAAATTACTTTTTCATACATTTTTTGCCAGAAAGAAAAAAGAGCTACGTTAATACATAACGTAGTGTTTATTTACTCTATGTAGAGGAATACTGCATACCAGTTATCTACATAGATATGTAAAATTTAAATGTGTGTGTGTGTGTGTGTGTAATTTCAAATTTGCAACTTTTCACTAAATGCATATAAAATAATATACTTTATTAGAAACTTTTCATTTCCACAAAAGTGCCTTAAAAAATAATTTTACCCTAGAATAGGGAAAAAGCCCCTAATCTGAACACCCTGTCTGGTCGTCTGGTCGTCCGGTGCGGTCTGATCCGGTCGTCTGTTGCGACAACAGATTTGGTCGGCAGACTCGGCGGATCAAATCTGTCGAGGTCCGGCAGACCAATTTTGGTCGTGTGTTAGCTCTTTTAGTTCGTCTTGTTGTTGCATTCTTTTTAATTCTAGCTTTACAGTTACTTACTTCATCTCTAAGGCCGGATTCCATAACGTTTATCAGTACTCAAGAAACACTTGAGAGTAGTATTTATAAGGCAAAAACTAGCCTCAAGCGTCGATTGAGTATTGAGAAACGTTCTGGAATACGGGCCTTAAAGTAAGCAGAGAATCTACCTTTAGATATTTTTAGCAACTACTAGAATATTCTGTACTATTATGTACCATAGTGTATTTTTCACACTGTATGCATCTAGAAACTCTCTGCACCACCCTTAGGTTGACTGGTAGAAAATGCCGTTGGCATTAAGCCCGTCTTTGAACAAGTTTTAATAAATAAAAAATAATAAATGAATATACTGGACCATTCAAACGCCAATATAAATATTTATAGATTGTGTTATACGTTTAATATACATTTGGGAAGTCGGTATCAAACCCGAGACCTCGGGCACAGTAGGTTGAATACAACTACCACGGCATCACAGAGGCTCCATGACGTCATTTTAAACAATGTCATTTAAAAAAAATGTGATTACCTGACTCTCTTCAAGCTGTATCCCTGACAGGGTAGTCAAAGGGAACAGTTCGCCAGGCTTCGCGATCCATGCATACTTCTTTCGCTCCCTGCTGATTCATTAATCATTTGATACATGCACATCTAGGTGTCCAATTACTTTTGACCTTTCCATTTTTAGAGGACTGAGTAATTACCTGAAACGAAGAAATACATTTTGTTAGAAATGTATAATAATAAGGCACGCTAGATTGGAAATGATATAAACCTGTCATGGAGAATGAGAGACACAATCGTAGCGTCTGGCACCGGTAGACGCAGGAACTTTCGTGAAACCAGGGGGCCGCGTCTACTATTGACAAGTCGTAGAATAGAACTAGAATCTCTGCTTTTAGCTGTCAAAATGTTAGTAGACTATCACAAATGCAACTGACAAGCGGCCACTAGCGCGGTACGTGTTAGTAGAATTCTATCGGCTGACCGATAGAAGTCGATTGGAGTACGATTGTAATCGTAGACTACGAAAAACTGTCAGAATTGCACGGGTGGCTTTCTGTTGAGCGATGATTTTGACACGATTGAAATAGCAGACTAGGCCCCGCGCGTAGAATACGGGTACGTCTGAGAATGTGGTACTCCTCGTACTGGCAGATTATCCAGCGTGGATGGGTAGTCGTAGCTGCGAGCAGATTCACACTGCTCATAGCAGCTCTATAAAATCTGGGTGATTTAGGTACGTAAGAACACGTTGGGATGAAGTTGCTATAGCTTGGCAGTTACTCTCATGAACATCACCCGGGTCATAGCATAAGGAAGGGCAAGGTGTAGTTTAGTCGGTATGAGTCCGGCATAGCATCCATGAGAATTTCCACACGAATTTTTTTTAATGTATGTATTATGATATGAAACTGTGAGAAAGGAATTTATCTCTCCTTTAATTCTCAGAATTCACAATGACTGTGTTTACAAATTATATCAGCAAGATACTGCTACGAAGACATATCCTGTGATTGAGCTCCGAGCGGTATATAGAATTACTCTTGGACGATTTTAATAGACACCACTTTTAGGCGTCCTTAAATCCTACTAATATTATAAACGCGAAAGTTTAAAGTATGGATGTTTGTTACACTTTCACACAAAATGTAATAAATGGATTTTGATGAAACTTTATAAACATTAGAATAACACATAGGCTACTTTTTATCCCGGGAACAAGTTTCTGTGGGAAACGGTAACGGGAAAACTTCACCACGCGTGCGGAGCTGCAGCCGTCAACTAGTTAAAAGTATATCTATTGATAATTCCTGCCTAATGATAACTCTTTTCTAAATTTAAAGTGGAAAAATTTTTCAGTCTCAAATGATCACACTGTTAAGCATTTTACGCTATGATTAGGAGGCATTTCATTGTCACATCATATCGTAAATGATGACATTTCAGTCTGGGTCTAAGAGACTCCACTAAGGGCTTCTGCACACTAGCTTCTTATTGTACGAGTATACGCAACCGGCGATTTAGTAGCTTTGTGAGAGTTAGATGCAGCGACCAAGCGCGACACAGTATCGACACAAATCAAAGACACCGGTTGCGGATACTAAAAGAAGCCAGTGTGCGGGGGTCTAAGATTTCTGGGGCCCGAACGACTTCATCTGCTAGCACCTGCTGACTCTCGGTCGAGGCATAAACACAAGTGCCTTAACGGAGTTGGGAAGTCAAACGCAGTCGCTCACCACAATGCCGTAAATGGATACACAAACGATAGCTGTTTATAGCGGTCAAATATAAATGAGACTTCAAATCTAGGCAGAATTTGGAAGCAACTAGTAATAAAACTCTAATATTCGCTATCAAGTACTGAAAAGAGCCTACAAGTTATTCTATCAATTTGATTGCCTCAGTGAAGCAATGGTTGTGTATGCAACTGTCAACTGTGTTAAGATCCCGGGAAACAAATGTTTTTGTGATCCGCAAATGTTAGTTTCGGAGTTTGAGGGCCGTATTCCAGAAAGTTTATCAATACTGAAGAAACACTTCAGAGTAGAATTTATAAGGCAAGAAATAGTCTCAAGCGTCGATTGAGTATTGAGAAGCGTTCTGGAATACGGCCCTGAGTGTTTGCAATGTATAATTATGTATGTACTTAGAAATAAGTATAACAGTATGTTTGTCAGTCGATCTATATTTGTGTGATCCAAAATGTTCGTTTCGGAATTTGTGCGTTTTTCTATGTATATTATGTACTGTTGTATAGTACAAACATACTGTTATATTTCATAACAGTATGTTTGTCCTCGTCTAGCATGCGCTTATCTTGTTTTGGACTAGATGGCGTTGTGAGTCCTGGAATATTAGATTTAAAACTTATGGTTTACCATTACCATGAGTGGATGCCTCGATTGATCAATGTTCGTATAACAGGTAATGCTCTTGAAATCTAAATAAATACCAAGGTCGATGATCATCTGTGCTCTAATTATAACCGCCTCTGAATAGATAACAGTACAGCTGCTCATTTCCTGCCATATCTAAGATCCATACTACTAAGATAGCAATTCATTGCTAAACACTTCAAGATATACAGCAAGTATTTATAAAATGGTCTGATAACTGACAGATCGATTTTACAAATAAGCATTTTGGAATTATGCGATTTTATTAATTTTGAAAATTCAACAGTTTAGAATGCTTATTTTAGTGTCAGTGATTGGAGTATAGTGTCTTCTGATTTTGGATTTGGTTGAGTTTCTCATTTTAGATTGAAACAATTTTAAAGAATAAGTCAATAATCTCCATAATTTCTTTTAAAATTTTATCCATGTTCTCTTCTCAATAGTGTGGAAACGTGGGGGTAGACTGTGACAGTATGTGCAGTTGAAATATTTTCATCCCTTCAATTTGGCTTTACAACTACTATATTTCCGGGCACTGGGAACACTCAACCTAATGTGCCTTCAATCAAAAATGTCACGCAGTAACCTAAGCTCAAGATGCTAATCGCAGTGACCGTAAACAGAACACAGAGTGAGCAAGGCTACGAGTGTTTACAACTAGCTATCTGTATTTAGGTCACAAAATGTATCGAATTTTAAAATTAATCTATTTTGTAGACTTTGAAATAACTTTGCTGTGAATAAATAAATAATAAATATCGTTGGGGCAACTCACTCAACGCCATCTGATTCCAAACTAAGCAGAGCGTGCACTATGGTAACCAGATAACTGATAAACATACTTATATATTTCTAAATACAAGCATATTATAGATAAATAACACCCAGACAGAAAAAAACCATCGTGCTCATCACAAAAAGATTTATCCTGTGTGGGAATCGAACCCACGACCACTTGCGTAGCAGTCGGATACACTACCACCGAATGAATGAAGAACATTCAGACACAAAAGCGATACTATAGAGCGATAAGAGTTTCGTATTTGTTCGTTTGAGGTTCGAAACCCTAAAAACAAAAGCCGAGATCAACAAACCCGAAAGTTAACTAACACTATTACCGGATCCAATAAGAATGAATGATGGAACCATTTACCGAACTAAAAGTAGTTCCTCAACTAAGAGAAATCTCTGACAGAGAGGCAGCAATGAGAAATTAATATCTTTGCGTACGACTGTTGAACTTTCACCAAATTCGCCGCGTGAAAACTTTCGCCTAAAACGTTTATATCTTAATATGATCACAATACCCAGTTTTAGGTCTTTACCCAATAAAGCATATCAGATTAAAACAGTATTCGTAATAAATAAACATACAAACCTGCTGATAATGAAATTTTACTGCATCTATTGGATGCAGTAAAATAATCGTTATCAGCATCTAGGATAGGACCTAAATTACACAATTAATTATCAGTTTAATTAACTAGCAAAGGAGGGCAACTCTTTCGAGTGTTTGTATGTTTATTATGTTTAATACTTCATCACGGGACCTCAGGACACGAACATCATATCACTGAGCATTTATCATAACTATCTATTTTTCAATGCAATTGCCACACTATGTCTCAAAATCTTGAAATAAAACCCACCAACACCAACTCATCTAGCCAAATAAGACCAAAGATACCCTTCCAAAAACGATTGGTCTGATCTTTGGGGGTGACCTATGCCCTGGACATTATTGTACTACGATGATGATGATTTATTTTATGTAAATTATGTCTGTCGAGATCATTGCAACCAATACGGAAGGTGAACAGAGCTCTGCGTTGTGCGTAGTCCCTTACTCATGCGAACACAGCTAATGCCCAATATTCTATTTATAATCTCTGATCGTGAACCCACAATGTTTACCTAAACGTTGTCCGATTTATGCGTAAAACAAAAAGTTTGCGTCAGGGAACAATTACGTCACAGGTTTAACTTGATAAGGACCAGGCCATAAAAAAAATGTAGCTTGTCAAATACGGCGACCTATCGGACCGGGTTCAGAGCGATATTGCGTCAAATAAACATGACTGAACAACAACTGATAAAGACAATACCCGCGTTCTTATGCAACCAGATAACATTCACTGCGCATTTACACCACTACGCTCTATTATGATCCGTATACGTTTACAAACACAGCCCATAATCAGCTGGTACTGTCGATAAACAATATTATAGAGTGGAGCACGCTGCCTCACAGCTGTGTATGCTATTTACATAATCTGAACCAAGCCAAACCGGCTGTATGATGTATTTTCAATCAATTTGGAATCTAGTTCCAATAACAGTAGAGACGAATTTGTAATGTAAGTTGTATATATTATGGAGAAGCGTGTAGGAATGGTTGCAAAGTTGACATACAGAAACAACTTCCGTGGCAATAAGTGAGTTTCTACTTTGATTATCAGGTACTTGATGACGGTTTGCATTACCGCTGCATAATAGCATTTTGTGACGAATATCACGGAAATGACTGTGTATACTACTGTCCACATGTAGGTAACATTTTTCTTAAAAATAAATAAACAAGAAACGCCCCTAGCCCCGCTTGACCAGGCATCATACGATCGGATAGACCTAGGGTGACCGTTTGTGGCACTTACATTTACGAACGTTTCAGTGCTTCGGAAAGCACGTTAATTCGATAGTCCCGACTGCTAGCAACACTAAATAAGTTACAAAAAAAAATGGAAAACAGAAGGTAGTTAGTTTTAAAATGGCTATTCTTTCCATCTGTGCCCGTAAAGTACGCCTCTACCTCCCCTTCGTGGAAAGGACATACCTATAGTTAAGTGTTTATGATGCTGTACTTAGTTGTTAATGTGTTTAAATCCCCTTGAACTTGAACACAATATTTACGTTGGCAATTTAAACCAACAAACACTTGTTAAATTAATCACTCGTGGAGACGTTCTTGCACAGAATATGTAATACTGCGATGTAATAAAATAAATACACTAGCTAAATTAATTAATAGTAGGTACGTTTACTTCAAAGATAGCAAATAAGAATTAACATTAGTGGCATAAGTCGACGCTTTTTTTTTTATTAACGAATATAAAAATGACTTGGCTGATGCATGTGTGCTCGAGCGTACCGTTTAAAAAAATACAGTTTCTAATTTAAACATTCCATTTTGTTTGGTCCATTAAAAAACTCTTTCAAACATGAGCTTAGGTACTGTCGGTTGATTCCAGTGAGAAGTTTAAATTTAGTTCGAAAGTCTAGCGTCTATAACGAATACATTTTTCTATTTGTGTGATCCATAAATGTGTGTTTCGGAGTTTGGGTGTTTCCTATGTATAATATGTATGTACATATTTGGAAATATATAAGTATGTTTAATAGTTATCTAGATCCCATAACACAAGCTAATATTAGCTTACTTTGAGCTAGATGACGCTGTGTGTTATTTTTTTATAATTTTTGGGTCAGCAGATGCACTACAGCATTTAAGGTTAGCTTGGTGACCGAACATCTCGCGGTCAGTGTTCTGAGCACCTTTGCACTAAACTGCATACGATACGATCTGGCGTGTTATTTAGGTAACAATTAAAACTAAAACAGTTATTGACATTTGTATTGATTTCAATAAATTCCTATTATGTCACAAAGTTAGTAATGTAAGTTTTATTATTATAATTAACATGGCATTTATTAAACCAAGTTGATGGCCTTACGGGCGCAGCTGGAAAACTTCTACAGCGGGTAGCCACAACCTGCGTCTGCCTATTTCAACACGGTTATGGGCTCATCACCTATTACGTGGGACAGGAATGCACACGGTGAAATGTGGGTGTATAATAAATAAATGTTAGCCTCGGCCACCTCTTCGGGGATAAGGCGTGATTGATTTAATGACCATTTTTATTTATTTCTTAAGATATATGACGGTCCTTACTCAGGATTTCTAAAGGGAAACTCCGGTTTCACAACAATAATTCTACAACTCATGAACGAAAGCAGTAGATACTGACGTGTGTGGGGAAAATTCTTAGTGCACAAGACTAGTCACACAAAAAAAAATATTGCGCATGAATTTTTTCTTGTACTGAACGCAAAGGGCGGTGCACGTGTCAGCTATCTATCGATTTAAATAGGCTTCGTGGCTGGCAACCGTTTTTATTTTCATCACACTATGTATATCATATATCTACAAATCTTTTTATTGTGTCCTTTGTATTGTGGCATACTACGTTCCTAATGTCAAAACATTACACACCTAACACAGTACATATATAAATTATTTATTTATGTACTCCTAATGTCAAATCATAACAGTACTTTCCATTAAAAATTACCTTGTACCATTACATTTGTATTAAAAATGTAGATTGGATTTTTTAAAATTCTATTGCTGTTTAATTAGTTACTTATTTTTACTTGTAGGATAAAGAAACGTTCAATAGGATATTGAACGTTTCTTCAAAACAACTTGTTATGGGCACACTAGCTTCTTTTAGTATACGTAACCGGCAAATTAGTAGCTTTGTGGAAGCCAGACTCAGCAACCGAGCTCGACACAGTATCGATACAGAAGTGCGGATACTTATAGAAGTCAGTGTGCGGTGGCTCTAAGCGTGACCTTTTAAAATAAGAAATTTTATTTTGTTATTCAAAATTTAAAAGGAACTACTGTACATTTAAAAAACAAATTTAAAAAAGCAAATTAGTAAGGTGAGGGTTATCGACAAATAATGAAGGTAAAGAAGTTAATAACTATATGACGTCGCTTTACATTATTAAAAAAAAAAGAAAAAAAAACAATTATTAATATTGTTGTTCCGTCAAAATGACATCAAAACTTTCAGTATCTAAATAAAATGTTTTACTCAAATATATCATGATTTCTATATAAAATTTATATTAAATAATAAATGCCTTTAACAAAGTAGATATTCTTACGTCTAGTTAAGAAATAATCCGTCAAAGTGGATCGTCACCTTGCTCCAAACACCCAAGTTTGGGAGATCAGATTTACTAGAGATGGTCAGAGGCAGTTTCTTAATACTATAGGAGCCGTAAATATATATGGAAGAAGAAGCACAGTGAACGTCATGGTATAAGGAGCGTGGGCTGCTGCACAAGTAGCCCGTATGGTACACGACAGGGACATGCCGTATTGCATAGCTATGGCTGACGTCAACGCATTGTATAGACAAGGACTACTAATAACAAAGAGGAACCTCCCCCTGTGAAAAAGCAACCTGCCCCATGTAAAGGTTCGGAGTACTGAAAGGCTTGGAAAGAGACCCGTGTGGTGGCGGGCAAACCACCAAACGATAGGATTCCCAAGGAGGGTTGGTGTCAACCATAAAAACCAATCCAAAACATTTTGCAGTATGGTATTTAGACATACTGCGCCGACCCCAAGTGAATTGGAACAAGGGCAAGAGGATGATGAAAAACAATTAATTGAGGGCGTTTATTTTGAAGACTGATCGGATCTGATGCATCCGGGATTAGTTCTTAGATGATGATGATTCTACACAACAAACTATTTAATTTTATACACGATACACCATACAACGGTAGTGCATAAATTTTGAAGTGCCCGTAGACAAGTTAGGTTAGTGTACTATAAAGAATCACTGCGATAAGCATCTTAAACTGCGGTAACTTCTGAGATGGATGGCACTTTGTGGCAGTTTAATTACAAGCGTTTTCATTCTTCAGAAGGCACGTCAAATCCTTGTCCTGACAGCACAAGGTTGTCGTAATAATATACAGACGGCTAGAGAAGTTTGTAGCAGCTATTGCTTCAATGTGCTGCAACTTTCAAAACAGCAATAGAATCTCCCTTAATAGAACGGGTGAAATGTAATATTATACCTATTATGTACGTAGACACATGGTCGGACGTAGAATATACGTAAAGCAGCTAAGTATGAATCACGGGTCTGTTGTTATTCAAAGCTATTTACATTCACTATTCATGAACTGAGGTCTAATTGCATCATCATCATCATCAACTTTTGACAATTAATTTCTGCATTTGATTTGTATGGCTCTCGACTTTTCTATTGCCAAAAATTGCAGAGCATAAAAGATAAATTTCCGATTTAAGTGAACACTTATCGATAAGAAAAAATTCAAGGAATGTCATTAATTTTGACAGTTGTAGGGCTGATCTAGAAATTATATAGCTAATACTCAGTTATAAATTTAGAATAGACGACAAAAACTTGTGTTTTACTGTTCATTGAGGGTGAACGAGGATTAAACATATTTAAAAATAAAAGTTCATGTTCTACCCCTTAGGGATTGAAGATGGATGGGGGTAGAAATAGTGGGGGTTAAACATGAACTTAACTGCAAACATCGATAGGAGAAGTGGACATTTGACCACTTTCGATCACCTCAATTTTGTTATTTAAACATTAGCGCAATTCACCGTCATACATACATGTAGTCAAACAATCCCCGAATGGGTACGCAGAGGCATATAATACGCCCACATTTCATCGTTAGAATTTTTAATCCCATGAAACAGGTGGTGAGTTCATTGCTGTGCTGAAATGAATAGGCATATATGTTGTGGCGACCAGAGACTAAAATTTTTCGAGCCGACTTCAACTTGGCATTACGACTGCCATGTATCATGGCAACGGGGACCAACGCTTAACATGCCTTCGGAAACACGGAAACATTTGTAAACTGGTAAAAAATACTTATCGTAGGGATCATTCACAAAAACACACTTAGCGAGACTACGAGCACTCCTTTTTGAGTAAATGGATTTTTTTGCCATCTTTGCTTAAAAAAAAATATTTTTTTAAAAGTGGGTCAGAATTATGGCTTATCTATAGTCTATAAGAAGTGAGTATATGTTTATAAAAAAGAGTTTATTTGTTGCACGCGCTAATGTAGGTCGGATTTGAAAAAATCTTTTTGTGTTATATAGTCCATTTATCGAGGAAGGCTACAGGCTATATATCATCACGCTACTACCCTGGAGAGCGGAGCAGTAGCCATAAATGTCGACAATTCGGGCAAATTTTAATGCATTATTGTAGAATTTATAAGCGACGGGATTAAAAAGGTGCGACGGGAGTATGTCACGAGCGAAGGCGGGAGGGTCACCTAGTTATAAAAAGTAATGCATAAAAATATGCCCGATTTGTCGACATTTATGACTTCTGCTCCGCTCTTCAGAGTAGTAGCGTGATGACATATGAGTATATAGTAGTAGGTATATAGTATTAGTAGTGTATAGATTGTCTATGAATAATTCCAAGTACTTATATTGCGATTGTGACAACAAAGTTGTTAGGATATCTAATATCTATGCAAGAAAGTAAAGGTCTACCATGGGCGTTTCAACAGTCAATGGATTTCATTATATTTCAGCCAGACTATAATACATATAATTTCAATATGGCGACTATTAATCTTAAATCAATTCTTTTAGTGGCTATTGTGAGTGAATCTTTACATTACTTGATAGAAAAGCATTATTTTAAACAAGTCTTTTAGTGATACGCAATATGGCAGGTTTGAATGAAAGTGTCAGCGTTAAACTGAAAAAGGGCGTTCTCCGTTGGTTTGGACACGTCCAACGAATGAGTGAGGAACGATTGACGAAGAATATATATTGTGCGAAAGTAGAGGGCAGAAGGAGTCAGGATAGGCCGAGACTTACATATGAAGACCACGTGAGCAGATTGCTCAAAAACGGAAATCTGTCCTGGCGATCTGTCCTCTCTGACTACCCCGTCAGGGATACAGCGTGAAGATAGTTAAGTTTTTTTTTAGTATTTTATGTGTGTATAAGTACTATTACATTCAATATCGGCAATTCATCGATTGCCAGCAGATTTCAATCATCGAAATCATTGGGACCATAGACACGATATCTATTATAATACACAAACGCTTAACAATATGGACTCTTAACCCTTATTTACAAGGACTATTATATTACGTGTAAAGATTTTAATAGGTTAAATAAGAAACTGTCGTTTGATCCTGTTCGTAAACGAATTAATATTTTTCTTATCTGCAAAAGTTTAACTGTGTGTTCTTAGCAATATTGTTGTCGATGGTAACTCGTACATTCACGGAAATTAGTGTCTTATATTGTACTAGATGACCCCCACAGCTTCAGCCATGGCATAATTCAAACTTCCGTCGCACATCCCGTCGCCTATAAATTCTACAATAATGCATAAAAAATTGCCTGATTTCTCGACATTTATGACTACTGCTCAGCTGCCCAGGTTAGTAGCGTGATGATATTCAGCCTATAGCCTTCCTCGATAAATGGGCTATCTAACACTAAAATAATTTTTCATATCCGACTAGTAGTTCCTGAGATTAGCGCGTACAACCACACAAACAAACAAACTCTTCAGCTTTATAATATTAGTATGGATTAAAGTGTCGCAAGCGACATAAGTTTTATATGTCTGTACTATGGGCCGTATTCCAGAACATTTATCAACACTCAAGAACACTTGAGAGTAGATTTTATAAGGCAAAAACTAGTCTCAAGTGTTGATCGAGTATTGAGAAACGTTCTGGAATATGGACCTAAGATAAAGAATATTGTCTATAGATATAGTTGTGAAAACCTATTATTGGTGTTCTGTCACTAATTGCTTTGTTTATAAGCTTAAATATGGATGTTGGTTTTCCTATGTAAATAAATTAGGTGCTCTAGCCGATCCCGGTAAGTCTAAATGGAGCGAAGCGTTTTGCCGTTGTTCGACTTCTTTTGTCGATGTCTTTTTTCCTCTCGGTGATTATTCCTCCAGGGTATGTCCGATTTTCGTTTATATTTTTTCTAAATCATCTATGGCTAGATGTCATATTATGGGTCAAATTTGATCAAAAAGTGTTGAGTGGTTTGGGAGGAGTTCGAGGACAAAGCGAAATCGCTTCGCTCCAATAACACGTGAATATAAATTTAAAAAAATAATGATTATATATTATATTATGATTATTGAAACTTCCGGCATTGCACGGCTTTTTTTTTTGTATACATTAAAACCTTCTTGCTGACAATAACGAACAAAACCAAAATATACAATTTCCTGTAGACTTCTATATACGTCTTAATTAGCATACTTTAATAATTTAGGTGATTGTTCAAGGTCTAAACATTGTTTGTATTTTTATTCATTGTTTCGTGTTAAGTATAGGTATATTTTTATTTATTTATTATACACTTTATTGTACGCCAAGTACATAAATCTGGGATTAATACATGCGGAACAATTAGCCGTTCAATGGGCGGACTTATTGCTAACAGCAATCTCTACCAGGCAACCGTTGGATGGAGAACGTTGGAAGGTTATGAGTGGTAGTTGTGTGGCGTACTTAATTTCTAATACACTAAAAAATATAGATACGTAAAATATTACAATGCATAAACATATATGTACAAAATTATATATACTATATAAAAAAATAAAATAAAATAAATATCCATCACGCGTTATCCCCGAAGGGGTGGCAGAGGCATATAATATGCCCACTTTTCACCGTGTGGATTTTACCTGTCCCACGTAATAGGTGGTGAGCCCATTGCCGTGTTGAAATAGACAGACGCAGGTTGTGGCTACCTGCTGTTGAAATTTTTCATGCCGCCCATAAGGCATTCAACCAGGCTTAACGACTGCCATTTTACTGGCAACCGGGACCAACGGCTTAACGTGCCTTCCGAAGCACGGAAACGCTCGCAAATGTAAATGCCACAAAGTGGTCACCCATCCGAGGACCAGCCATAGTGAAAGTTGCGTAACTCAGTGATCGTTTACAGAACACTGAGACCGCGGGGCCACGAGCGCTTCTATACTATATTTACATAATATATATATATATATATATAAATTATATATAAATACTCTAAATAGATAAATAGTGATCTTTAACCATCACATTTTAAATTGATAGATATTGTCTGCGCTCGTCTTATTTCAACTGGAAGTTGATTCCATAGTCGAATCGCAGTCACCGCGAATGACTTGTCATAGTAAATTGACGAGTGGACGGCATCTTTAGCCTCAAGTTTTCTGACGACCTCAGACTCTTCGAATGCGTATCGCGAAAGAACACGAAGCGTTCCTTAAGATAGGAAGGTGTAAAAAAAAAAAAAAAAAAGTAGAAGAGTTAAATAATGTATTATATAGTTGTGAAAGAACATGAGCATCCCGGCGCGAAGTCTTATTGATAACCATCCAAGCTGCGTTCTGAACTGTGAAACATGGTTATATTTACGTAAGCCAAATATAAACCTTATGCAGACATTTTGAAGACGCTCGAGTATTTTTAATATTTAAAAAAAAAAACGATTTACTTCGAATGCTTGGTTCAGATGCATACTTTAAAAAAAAAAGTTCGTTCTTAAACTGAAAGGCGATTAAATTAAAAATATGACCTCTATTGGTATATGACCCGACCTTTGAGGGTTAATAATAAATATGATGCTAATAAGATCTGTAGGACTCTAAGCTGTCTATATATTAGGGTTGACAGATAAACATGCCAATTAGACTTTCTTTAAAAACCATTTCAATTCTTTTAGTTAATTTCGATTTTATTTCGACCCTGTTTGGCTTGCGTTAATAACCTCAAAATCGAATAAAGTTGGTTTATTTATTCGGATAGCTAGACTATCAGTGTTATACTCGTAGGCATTGTAGAGGAACGAGAAAATAAAAACACGTCAATTTCTCAATTTCAACATTGAACTACGTAATGATATTCCTAAGATCTCACTTACATTATAGTACATTCTATTTATTTCTCTATCACGCCTTATCCCCAAAAGGGTGGCATATTATATGCCCACTTTACACCATGTGTATTCCTGTCCCACGTAATATGTGGCGAGCCCATTGCCGTACATTATAGTACCTTTTTAAAATTGAGTTCCATCTAGACGTCAAGTCACTGACAGATTTAAATTGTGTTCCATTTATAAACTATGCACGCAATCCCAACCGGCCAGCTAGCAAGGAGGATTTAAACGTTTCTTAAACGAAGTGAAGAACGATGAGAGTGAAGATAATGGCAGGTACAGATAGTATATTCGCTGTTGAACGAAACTAAATACTGATCTAATTAAATACAGAAATATAATACCAATCTAATAAGACATCTACCACCTTAGGCAGCCATTATGCTTATTTCCTTTCTCCTTCAACTTCTACGTCATTAAACCTTTCAAACCACCCGCCGCCGCCCGTTAACTATTATACATATTTTATGAAAGTCGTAGGTGAATGAGCGTGAAGTATTCATTACTTATTTATAGCAGACAATTTAACTTAATGTTCCAATCATAGTGCTCATCCATCAAATCTCACGCAAAGGGATTGGAATTCCCTTGCGCAATTATACTTATATCTAAAAAAATATATTTTGGTTCCTCTAGGATACCTGAGACATATTATACATAAGTAATGTTGATAAACGAGGAATATGTCTGCGGATAACAGCTTTTGAGGTATCTTCTGAATGAGTTACTGGTCTATCATATAAATTGGCTGCAACATCTTTTTTTTGAGAGGTAAGTAATGGTGCTAATTCTGTTGTTGCAACCACTAAACTAAATTTCTCTAAAATTTTCTTATTTTTATTGAGAGATTGCCAAATGCTATTCTGTTATTATGTCGAACTAAACTTGGTGATATCATAAACAGCACTAAATTTGTATTTGACATCACTAAAATTGCATTTATGTGATAAAATTCAACAAAACATGCATTTAGATGCCGACTTACTTAGTGATTGAACTGTATATATACATTTTTCACTTTTTGTTGAATTTTATCACATAAAATGAATTTTAGTGATATCAGATACAAATTTAACGTCACACAAAATTTAGACGTTTTTGATTTTAGTGAAAAGTCTAATTTTAGTGGGACGTTTATTCATTTTAGTAACCGTTTGAAACGTGAAAACGTGTAAAACGATGTAACGTGAAATATGTACATAGGCAGTTCAATCACCAAGTTAGTCGGCATGTATTTACATTCGACTGTCTATGTACATTTTTCACGTTACAACGGCAATCTCTTAATAAAAATAAGGAAATTTTAGAGAAATTTAGTTTAGTCGTCTCAACAACAGAATTAGCACCAATATCTGACTCCAAGTAGTCCTTACTCACATATATGTTGTGTTCAGACTTCAGACATACCACGCTTAGGAACTTCCAACTTATTAAAGTCATCTTTCACTTAATTGGCTGCTAATCAACCGTGAATGAGAGCTAGACCTTTTGCCAACCCTATTTAAAATAAATGTAACATTCCTCGCTATGACAGTGACAAAACGGAACAGAATTTACAAATTTAAAATCAGAATCCATAAGTTTAAAAATCTAATGTTTGTAGACCAATAACATTAGAATACTTCTTATTTTTTTAAATGCTTACCCTGTAATGTGGACTGTGCAGTGCAGCGTGTGACTGATTATATTTTCATTTTCATTTTTTTTATAATAACTATGCATAATATATAATATGATTGAGTAATATGTAAAAGGAGTCGCTATATTAGTACTGCTGACAATAGTTGCATGTTATCCTATCATTTTGCGGTAGGAGGTATATTGACAAAAGTATCCCACGGAGCGTTAACGCATGCCATAAAAGATGTATTATTATCATTGAGTTAATATTGTACTACGTACATGGAGCAGACATCGCGAACAAAATCTGTGCGCCAGGCGCGGCGCTGCGGAGTTTGGGGGAGGAGGCGCCCGAGCAGGCCCGAGCCATACTACTTACGCGCTCAAGAGCGAGAAAGCAACAGTGAACTGTGGCTCATGCACCACAGTTGAACGGAGCACTGGCGATATAGGGCGGTGGCTTCTCTAGTACGTAGTACAATATTAACTCAATGATTATTATATCAAATTGTTGATAGAAAGGAAACCTGTAATGTCTGTTAGGTTTATTACCCGAAGTTGGGATAAAACAAAGCGTTATATCGCAACTCCGGGTACTAAATATTGTCCTATTTAACTACGGAAGTATCTACATCGTACAAAATTTTAAAAAAGAGTACGAGGATAAGATGGACAAAATCGTTACAGTTTAAGGTCCGTATTAAAAAACGTTTCTCAATACTCAATCAACGCTTAACGCTAGTTTTTGCCATATAAAATCTACTCTCAAGCGTCGATTGAGTATTGAGAAACATTCTGGAATACGGCCCTTAAACTTTAATAATGTAGAATAGAAGTACCTATATCGGATTCTACGCATCCATTAAATAAGATGACCTACTTGTAAGTAGATCAATGACTGTTATTGAATGACTGAAGTTCTAGCATTGATGTTTTTGTTTCAATAAAGTTGGTACCTACATAGTTAGTGGCAACAGTAAATTAAATTCCTTTGATAATGCACCCGAAATATACATGATAGCCTTGGTGGCGCAGTGGTAGACAGTATATGCTACAGAGGTTCCGGATTCGAATTCCCGAAAAATATATGTGTAATTTACAAATGTTTGTTCCGAAGTTTTGTTGTTTCCTATGTATAATACGAAGGAATTTTAAATATATAAGCATGTTTATCAGACGTTTAAATCCCATAACACAAGTTTATATTAGCTTACTCAGGGCTAGACGGCGCCGCGCTGTGAAAAAAAAATGTACCACAATATGTATTCATTTTATAACTACTAGAAACTTTGTAAGCTACACTGCAAACTCGTAAACTCTAATTTTGTTTTCAATTATAGTTAGTTCGAGTTGTGACAACGTACGTGCTGTATGATAGACAAGGCTATGGTATATTGGAAAGTTCAGGGGGCCTATTGACAAGCCGTAGAGTCGAACCAAAATCGCTGTTTTTAGCTGTCAAAATGTTAGTAAACTATCAAAAATGCACGGCCACTGGCGCGGTACGTGTTAGTAGAATTCTATCGGCCGACCGATAGAAGTCTATTGGAGTACGATTGTGATAGTAGACTACGAAAAACTGCCAAAAGTGTACCGGTGTCTTCTTATTGAGCGACGATTTCGATTCTATTTCCACACGATTGAAATAGCAGACTCGGCCCCTTGGATAGAGTGGTCAGACGGCAGTCCCTTAACAGCCAATACAAAGCGGATCATTGACATAACAACCTCTCCGATTTTTGACCTCAGTTCCTTTATCCCCGAAGGGGTAGCTGAGGCATACTCTACGCTCATATGACGTCGTAAGCATTTTTTGTCCCACATAACAGGTTGTGAGCCCATTGCCGTATTTAAATTAACAGGCGCAGGTCGTGGCGACCTGCTGATGAAACTTTCAAGCAGTCTGCAACTTGGTTTAACAATTGCCATGTTACTGGCAACCGGGCTTTGCAAAGTACGGAAACGCTAAACGGAAAATGTTACAAAGCGGTCACCCATCTGAGGACCAGTCATAGCGAAAGTTGCTTCACGCAGTTATCCTTTACAGAACACAGAGTTAGCGAGGATACGAGTGCTTGGACTACTACACACTTTTAAATGAAACGTCGATAAAGACGTTGAGAGAAATTTAATAGCTGTAAAAAAGTGTCACGTTTTTCGGTTACAAACCATGTTGTTTTAAATTGAAACTTCTTTATCGACGTATAAGAGAAATTTTATAGCTGTAAAAAATGTAAAGAAGTTTCACTTCAATGCCTGTGTTCTCTGAATCTGGTACACACATTTTTTTTCTGCCACTACACAAGCAGACCCTCGGGAGGATCCTTGTCATAGTGGAAAATAATAATACTTATGTTAGTTAGTTTAGTTTTTGCGTTAGTATCTAGTTTTTTGACCCACATTCATAACTAAACTCTAGATCAGGTCAACTGTGTGATAGCCCAGTTTATTAATCACTTTGTTTGCACTCATTGATATTAGTGATAACACTATCACCTACGTACACCAGTAGGCTCTATCGCGATACTGATAATAACAACTTTCATTTAGAATGTTTATGAAGATAGTTATGCAATTTTATCGCACGATTGCACAACTTTTTTTGCCATGATAAAACTTTCGAGTGATGCTGAATTGATGCAGTTAAACATAGTATTTTATCTTGGCAACATGCACTTGATTTTTTTTTCATGGTTTTTACGGCCTATGGTCCCGTAGTCTATGGACGTTTGCAATATTAGGTTCATATTCTGTACTAAGTAAACTAAGTTGGTCAGGTTAAACGTATTCTTACAAAGAGTTTGTTTACCTCAGCCGGAATCCCCAGCCATTGGAAAATGGAATGACACCCTGTGGTTTTAGTCGGAACGTAGTCAGCATAGCATCAATGAACATTTTAACACGAAAAAAAAATACATAAATTGTATTTTCTTTTGTTTTTTTTATTGTACCATACGGTACCACATTTGTAAGAAAAAATCACTCTTTTCTACAAAACTGTATAAACTTCTTTCGTAATATCATACGTATAAAATATCAAAGTGAGAGATTTCCAAATCGTATTAACTTTGTAGGGAAACAACTACAAAAAATACACTCACAAATAACGAACACAATGAAGATAAAGTTACATAAAAATCAATTTCTTTTATCCATTAGCAAAGATAACAACTTCATAAAACCTTATCGCACTTATCAAGTCCTACTTTTTATATCTAACGTGGGTTTATTTTTTTTAAATAAGACTGGCCACTTGAGCTCCGATGAACGTTCCTTTTGTTACTCAGCTGTGACGTATGTGGGTGGTCATAGCGCTCTAAGGAGGTAAAATTGCTTCAAACTTAGTGAGAATTCAAATATCGAACGTTTTAAAAATGTTGTCTTTTAGTAGCATGAAGAAAAGTGATAATCGATTTGGGTTTTGGGCGTATTAATAATGTCAAGTTTTTAACTGGTGATCATCAATATATATTACAATCAATGCCACTTTTCTTTGTAATTTAATAACTCAAGAACGGGCTCACCTATCCAAACCAAATGTTTAGGCTTTGTTTGGACTATTTTGTAGATGGTTTATGTGAAGTTTGCTCTAAATCGGTTGAGCGGTTCTTCATTTATCACATTTTTATTGGCGCTACCGAAGTAGCACAAATTTTAATATATGTAGGTACTAACCTACATTTATTAAAATTTATTTTATTTGTTTTCTACATTTGCACGAGGTGTCCCCGAAAAATTTCACTGGCATTTAAATTAGATATTATTATAGTAATTTATTATAATTTCGAATATCAACGACACATTTTAAAGTCTAATAGATGTTAATAAATTGCAAATGGTAAACGACCTCGCTATGAACATAATTATTTGGAATTTCTATGATTCCGTACCGCAACCGTGAAAAACGATCCATCAGTCTGTCTGTCAAGGTCGTTTTTTCTAAGAAACGTGTGGACATGGACACTATAATACTTCCAATGGAGTTCTTCCCGCTGAATAGAAGCATACAATTTTGTGTTTTAGAACAATAATAATTTAAACATTAAATTTTGTTTTAGCATTTAATGCTGTTTTAAACATTAAGGGGAAACCAGTCAGTCATTCTTCCATACAAACTTCGTTGAACGGTTACTCTTAAAGTTAAAGTCGTATGACCAAAAATCCTACTAATATTATATACGCGAAAGTTTATAAGTATGGATGGCTGTTTGATACTCTTTCACGCAAAATCTACTAAATGAATATTGATGGAACTTTACAATAATATAGCTTACACATCAGTATAACACATAGGCTACTTTTTATCCCGGGAACAAGTTCCTGTGGCAAACAGGAACGAGAAAACTTCACCACGCGTGCGAAGTCGCGGGCGTCAACTAGTAAGACATATACTACTTTTTGGTGTGTGGTTCTAAAATTACAATAATTGAAATAGTTCGTAATTGAAGTAGTTAGTAGCAAGGAATCACAAAACCTTCATATTTTACTTACAATTTTGCATGAAATAGATTAAGAAACTAAAAAATACTGCCAGACATAGTTTATTTCTTTAAAAAATTAAATAACTTTATTTTGGTTACCTAAATATACACAATTGAATATAATCTACTAAAAGCCGAAAGTCTATAACAAAATTTCCAGTGCTTGTTTTAATCTACATGACATCTTGCATCTCATTTACCACTACGGACTATATTTTAACAGCTAATTACTGGCACTACTATTCTCACACCATGCCGAGTGAGATAGCACTAATTTTTCCTCACCTACCACGCATTTTATGCTTACCACTAGTGCAACCTTAAGGTCCTTTTACGCAGAAATGCCGAAGATGAAACTAATATCCTGTATCCAAACTGGCGATTCCTTGAATGTGGGAAAAATTCTAACTTAGTTACGGCTTTAAAAAATAAATAAAATAAAAAGTTTTCAATGTACTTTGATAGATCCTTCCTTATATTTCCTATCATTTTTATGGTTTCGTAACAATTTGGAATATGCAGAACTGAGACTACCATAATTCCTTCTTACACATAATCACTGAATAACCAATCACATACCCGTATACATATAAGGTTACAATTAATTTGTCCTACAAGAGCTGTCATCTTAAAACACATCAATTTTGTTTTGTTTGTGTAATGTGATGAACGAACTATTTACATTTTTACAAGTTCTTACGGAACCCTCGCGGCCGCGGTAAGCAATTCCGACTGACTCGCACTTATGTATTTTTTAAATAACGATTGCTGCATACGAATTGAGCTTGTATAGTACCTAACCTAATATATCGTTTATATTATTATTGTAGTGTTTAAAAATCCTATTTTTGTATTCCATAAAGGTTCCTTGTAAATATAACGACAATGTAAATCTTTGTCACGATTTGACCATAGAACTACAAAAATAGATTTTATGAGTCACGAAACGTTTAAAAACATGGGCGACCGCCATCGCCAGTAAAAACGTACTAACATAATATTGTAAACTACAAAAAAGCTTACGAACAAATTTTATCTTGATATGACTGTGGTTTATGTATACGCGTATACAGTAATGATTAGCAATGTTTATCAAACACACCACGTGTGACCATAAAATATAGAACGTTTGCGAATTAGGACAGATAACGTAGACCACGCATTTTTTTAAAAAAAAAGCTCTCGAGGGCCATTCAAAATTCGAACAACGTCAATAAAGGAAAACCAAACAGGTTATACAATGGACTGGTTTTGTGCAGAGGCTTTAGGACCAAAGCAACGCCTACTTAATAGCTTTTTGTGCCACTTATGAACAACGAGCACATCAAGATTATGTTTTTTTTGGCCCTACGCTACGGGGGATAGAACTTTGCCAACGGGGACAGACCATTCTTAAACCAACAAGAATAAGATTGATAAAAGAATTTTTAAGTTGAAACAGGTTAAATACAGTCAAAAGTGCACATCCGCTAAGGTTTTCAATAAAATAAACAAACCGACATGTTGCTTTATTATTTTTTAGTCTGTCTATTATCTGTCAAGGTCCTTATTTTCTGCTAATATTATAAAATATCTAGACAGAGCAGAGCAACTTTAATTTAGATTGCATTTATAGATTTTATTTCGTTTCCTTTTAGTTGTGTATCGAATCGAAATCGAGTGTCAAAGGTCAATGTGAAAAGAAATTGCAGAGTAAAAGTTGTTTTGCAAATGTAGTGGCCGAAAGCCCACGCGTCGGAGTGAGAATAGTGTTTCAATTGTGCTTAGAATGTTAGAATGCAATGGTAACTCTACCAAAATTTGAAAGGTGACGATTTGTAAAAAAATGTTACATACAATTTACAATTCAATTGTATTACGCGGCAAGACAAAAATTTAGAGAATTCAAAGTCGTTCTTAATACAAAAAATGGTAACATATAGAACACAGATTTTAAAAAAAATATAACAAAATGATAACATTTAGAGAATTTAAAGTTGTTCTTACTTCTTAGTAAAAAAATGAAAAGTTGTAGAACACAGATTTTAAAACTTAAAGAATTATCTGAATAGGTAAAGCCGTTTTTTTCCTCTGAATTGTATGTACAATTTTTTTTTCAGTGTTATAAATCGACTAAGCTTTTTAAAAATAAAATATTTTTCTGTGCTGTAACAAAACGTTTTATTTTAATAAACCTTACCTATATTAGAATAATAACTTTCGTGAGCGATGTTCATTATTACTAAATAAACGGCTTTACTCACGTGTAAATTTCGGGATAGCCCGACTAGTTTCGGACCTAACGGAGGTCCTTTTTCAAGAGGAGCGTCAAGCTACGTCGGAAAAATTACTGCCTCGATCCCGAAATTTCGCAATGGTAGCTTTAGCTTTTTCGTGCCAGCGCAGCTTCCGACGTAGCTTGACGCTCCTCTTGAAGAAGGACCTCCGTTAGGTCCGAAACTAGTCGGGCTACCCCGAAATTTACACGTGAGTAAAGCCGTTTATTTAGTAAAAAAAAACCTTACCTACCACAGAATAGAAAGCCAAAAAAAAACTTATAAATAAAGAAAAAAAAAAGAACAATAAAAATAGTTCCTTACTATAAGTTTTTTTTGTCTTTATATTCTGTGGTAGGTAAGGTTTATTAAAATAAAACGTTTGTGACAACCCTAAAAATAGTAAGTAAGTAAGCGCGGCACATAAAATAAAGTATGTATTAAAATGTGTAAAATAAGGTACGGCACTTGATATAACATCAAAACTAGACTTACATAAAAAAATTACGTAAAAAAAATCATCGATCACGTTTTATGTTTTATCCAATCAAGGCAAAAATAAAATATGTCGTAAATTGAGCCTACACTATACTACGCGTTAAGTAAAAGGCTTGTGACTGCCATATTACAATTATCGTACTATCACAACTGTTCTACCAGAACGGGTACCCCTCGAATAGTCTCATTTTAAGAGCATTCTCTTTCTTACGCGGGTCCTGGGTCCGGGTATCCTGCAACCCGGTTGGTAATAAGTCGAAACACCGTGGGGTTTAGTGGCTAGTGGCCAGTGGGTAGGACGACTGCACCTGAACGGGTAGGCACAAGTAAATCTATATCCAAACATCTCGAACCATACAACTATATTACATTTTACTTTTTGTCGGTTCCTATTACTTAGAATTTACAAAAAAAATCTCAGTAAGAGTTAAGTCTGTTTGTTGGAAGAAAATCCTTGTAACGATTCCCGGATCAGGTTAAATATGTTGTACAGGGTTTGTTTTCAAAATGTGTTCATAGTACAAAGACAAACGCTAAATCTACCATTGCGAAATTTCGGGATCGAGGCAGTAATTTTTTTAACAAACACCTAGTTAAAAAGAAACATATATTTATTAAATACGCATTATAGTATAGAACATAAGTAAAAATAATTGGCTAACAAAATATATTTTCACTCAATGTACCTATGATTAAGGAATTTGATATAATAATTTTAAAAAGTAATAGAAAAGCTAAGAACACACACTGTGACAAAATCCTAACCTGTTAATTTTTGAGTACGTCATACAGATTAATTCATAGTCTGCCATAAAAAAAGTCTGCTTGCAAGTAATACAATAATAAACCAATTTATTGAGAGAATGGTGTTGCAGTTTATTGCTTACCATCAAGGTGATCTAGCTCCTTCAATAAAGTAATTGTTGGATAATTACCTGTCAACAAAAACAAATGTGATTATTAAATAACATTCAACGAGATATTGCTTAGGCCGATTGATTCTGTACTTCATTAATTTACAACCGGTTTTTATCTGGAAATATTCCTACTAGCACTACTATTACTGTGAGTCCTGGTGGCTCAGTCTACTATTTTCCAATAGAAAGCCGTTCTAGTTTTATTCTATAGCGGTTCTATTGCAATTAGTCCAAAAGCACATTTCTCAAGCTGCAGAATAGAAACATAATAGCTGTTTTAGCTAACAAAATATGAATATAGACTACCAAAAATGCAAATTAAGAACTGCTGAAGGGGCTACACGTGTTAATAACATTCAATCGGCCGGCCGATAGAATTCTATTGGAGCGCAATTGTAATAGTAGACTACGAAAACGGCTTTTTTCAGGCTCTCTATTGAGGGACGATTTATATTCTGTTCTGACGCGATTGTCTTCGTAGACTTGGCCTTAAAAGTTTAGTTTAGTTGTCTATAAAGACAGGATCTACAGCACAATCCGAGACAGAAATGTTACAAGCTTGAGCTCTGTAAACAGCTAGGTGAAGTTAGAGTGACTTTGAATCCCCATCAAAATAATTCAGAAGATATTGAGAGACTTTGCAAGAAAGTAACTCCACTTTCCTCGGAAAAAGTCAGGTGTTAAATGTCCAGGTTGTAATAGGTGTTTCCGGCCAACAGTTCTTCGGTGAAATGTAATATGGCGATCCGACGACGGGCGATAGGTGTTTTCGGCCAGCATATCATCGGCAAACTGTACTACAGCAAACCGACGACAGGCGAAGGGTGTTTTCAACGAACCGTTCATCGGCGAACGATAACGAACCGACTACGGATGAAGGGTGTTTTAGTAAATAGTTTATCGGACAGGGTAATTTGGCATTCGATTCTACACTCAAGATACGGTACCTAGTCGCAATGCTTAAAACAATAGAATTGCGTCTAGCTGACGCACCTACCATCAAGGCGAATAGGGTATACCAGCCAGACTAGTAATTAATGCGTACCAGTGATAAACATTGCTATCTCATTCAACATATTGTTGCAAACAATATTTTTTCAGCGTGTCCGGGGAATAATCCATATATTCGCCCAAGGATCCGGGATTTTTGTTGTTTATCTGGCGTCGGCATTTAAATAATGGCAGCCCTATACAGTACTGTAGATTATCAATAGATCAAGCAATTATAGTAATTAATGTAAACATTGTAAAATCGTAAATGGTTTGCGATGTTAATCAGCTGATCTAGAGAATACAAATAAGGTCAAGGTCGTGACCTCAGTACGTATTCGTTATCATCGTATAAACAATAATTTTGAAAAATTTGTCAATATTTATGTACAAATTCTGGTCGGACTTAATTTTGTTGATATTTAATGTAGGTAATTATGTTTCCATAAATTGATTTTAGTAGATTTGACAATACCCCAGCGGGGTAAAAATTCTACTAATATTATAAACGCGAAAGTTTGTAAGAAGGAATGTTCGTTACTCTCTCACGTAAAAACTACTGAATGGATTCTAAAGAACTTAACTTAACTATCTTCACGCTGTGTCCCTGACGGGGTAGTCAGAGAGGACAGATCGCCAGGCTTCGCGATCCATGCACACTTCTTTCGCTTCTTCAAGATTCATCAATCTCTTCATACACTCACGTCTGGGTATCAGAGTACTTTTGACCTTTCCGTTTTTGAGCAATTTGCTCACGTGGTCTTCATAATTATGTAAATCTCGGCCTACCCTAACTTCTTCTACCCTCTACTTTCGCACAATATAAAGGTAAGGATTTTCCTTCGGATTCTAATGAAACTATACAATAATATAGCTTATACATCAGAATAACACATAGGCTACCTTTTATCCCGGTAACAAGTTTCTGTGGGAAACGGGAATGGGAACACTTAACGGGAATGGGAACGCGAAGCCGCGGGCGTTAACTAGTAAGAAATATATTCTCTTCATCTTCTTAGTGTATTTTTCCAGTTGCCTCCAAACGCTTCCAGAATTAGCAGGGTTCACTTTATTTTGCTGCTAGAAGCAGCTATTGTTTGGATTTCGATATTCGGCATTGTTGGAAGTATATATTACTATACTACCGAGCTGCAAAAACTGCGTTGTGAATCGCGAGCCATAATATGTCGCTTTGTCTCCTTAATAACCGGGACAAAAAAACTCTGTTTCCGTCAGCAATTACGATTCAAACTCTAAATTTAAAATTGAATGTATTGTTTTATTCATTTTTATTTCAGCAGGTTATATTTTACTTTTCACGCTCGGCACTAATAGGAATAACAATTTTTTCTATCGCATCCCACGTGTATAAACTGCATGAATATATGTCGAGTTTAATGCTCGTAGGAAGGCTGTATTGCCGTGAAGTTGTCAGACTGGTTTCTTTGTGGGTCTCGGAGTCTTCCGTGTACACTACGGACAGGTTCATTACCCGTGTACATACACAATATAATTAGATATAGAAATAATTCAATTATGCAACATACTGTAACATTTATATTATAAGTAAAGCCAGCGTGGTGACCTAACTTCATTACCATTATTAATGACTTTGTTGATAAAATACAACTATACTCATATTATAAAGCAGAAGAGTTTCTTTGTTTGTTTGTTTAGTTGAAGCGCTAATCACAGGAATTACTGGTCGGATTTGAAAAAATATTTTAGGTTTAGATAGCCCATTTATCGAGGAAGGCTATAGGCTATACCTACATATATCATCACGCTACTACCCTGGAGAACGGAGCAGTAGTCATAAATATAAACAAATCGGTGAAATTTTTATGCGGCTATAATAGGTGCAACGGGAGTTCGAAGTATGTCACGGGCAAAGCCGAGGAGGGTCACCGAGTACCTATTCTATAACTGCAATGAAAACAAATATTTCAAGAAGAAAAGGTCAGAACCTCTTTTAGAATACTAACATTAACATGAAAAATAAAAAGTGACTACATATCCGGCCATAACGGAAATGAATCCGAAAATTTACGAGCTTACCATAACATTTTGTTTACAAACGCATGAAAGTAAATAAGCGTCACGTTACGCGCTAATCAAGGGGCCAATATCCCTTGGTCTCGCGTTGAAAGAGTTTCTGATTTCTATGGTCGCAGTGGAAGAAATTCGTGAACAACTTGGGTCTGAAATCGAGTCTACTCTTGCAAGAGTGTCCCATTTAGGTAAAAGTCATATATCATCATCATCATAAGTTGAGGTACTTACTTAGCGTTAAGAAAATACCATAATATATGTTGTACATATAATATATGTAGTGTAACTGTAGGTATATTTAACAGAGAAAATGTAGTAAGCGAGTCTTCGAGATCTAGATGTGTGTGTTTGTTCTGTACTTTTAACCGATTTTTATAAGATTTTAGGGGTTTAAGCGATTTTTTCTTTAATGCACGTTTGCCGATTTACAAGGTTCAAATTTGAGGATCCCTGTTGATAGTCTTATGGACTGTGAATGACCCATAATTCGCTAGATGTCGTCATGGTTTTCCATAGAACAAGCTATATATCCAAATACATCCACGTAAATCCAGGTCCACCTTTAATTTAATATTACGTGGTTGGCAAACTAGCATACTACCCACCTGACGGAAAGTGGGCACAGTAGCTTATGGACGTTCGCCACACTAGAGGTGTGACACTCGCGCTACCGACTTGGGGTCTAAGACTCCCTTTAAAGTATCCCATACTGTGTAGATGTTCGGGAAAATCAAGGCAGATCATTCGACAACCGCGTACGCTGAAAAAGTCCCCATCGGAAAGAGGTTGTCAAATCTATACTAATATATAAAGTTGAAGGGTTTGTTTCTTTGGTTGAACACGCTTATCTCTGGAACTAATAATTGAAAAAATATTTTTGTGTTAGATAGCTGAATCTGATATCGAAGAAGGCTAAATGTTATATATCATTACGCTTCCACCCAGGAGAGCGGAGCAGCAATCATAAATGTCAAGAAATCGGGCCAATTTTCATACATTATTGTAAGATTTATAAACGACGGGATCATATGGACGGGAGTTCGAGGTATGTTACTGGCGAAGCTGTGGGGATCAGCTAGTGCTAGTCCATCGTAATACAGGTAATGTCAAAGCTACTACTTCAATAAAACGCAGTGACCAATAAAAACAATCGTCAAGGTTGTCCGAATTGTTAATTTTAGATAGCGCCATTTTACATTTTATAATTTATTCTTCTGACCTTGAAGAAACACGTAGCGTTTTAAAATATACGCCTCAGCACTAGAGAATAGTAGATTTAGTCATTTAGTATAATATAATGGTGCATACAATCGTACAACGGTCCAACATTTCACTTCTCTCCCGTCCCAACTCACGAACGTCAAAACCACAGATAATATAATATAATTCTTATAGTCAAAACTGACCGTGTTGTCGCCAACGTTCTTTCCCCAACCAATTGATATGATAAAGAGTTATAATACCTTAGTCTCAGTCTATCAATGTGGTCATTCAGCTAATCTCTGAAACGGCCGGACCATGGGAAGATTTTAACGTGACTTTCACTGAAAGACAGCTGATCTTATTAGGAGTAGTAACTAAGGCTACGTTTAACGATCTTGCTGTTAAATATATTGTCCATTCATGGTTAAACTTAAGGCATATGATAGATTGTTCGTCCAAGTAGACTTCTTGTCTCATATTACATTTTATAATTATCCTACTAATATTATAAACGCGAATGTTTGTAAAATTGGATGTTTGTTACTCTTTCACGCAAAATCTACAGAATGGATTTTGATGAAACTTTACAATAATATAGATTACACGTCAGAATAACACATAGGCTACTTTTTATCCCGGGAACAAGTTCCTGTGGGAAACGGGAATGGGAAAACTTCACAACGCGTGCGGAGCCGCGGGCGCAATTAAGTCCCACCAAGCAATATCAATAATCTTTACTTAGAAATTCAAGTAAAGATTATTGATATTTTCAAGTGAAATGCATTTTATTAGTGCGTTAGTGTGGGCTAGGAGTTATAATTAAGTAGTTTATTTCTAGATGCATTATATTCTAGATACATTGCTAGATGGATTTAAGTACCTACCTATTCAATAACATTACACATTCATGTCATTCAATACATTTTCACAGCAAAATTTTATGACAGTGTTCGGCACGAATTAGTCTAGTTGTCTGGATGAACGGCAGCGCGAAAATGTTTAGTGCTAACGAACTTCGATGAAAATACTTGCTGTTTATATCGGTCTTGAATAAATCTTCAGTGCCTAAATTAGACTGTGCAGAGATTTTGCGTCTTCGTATATTTTGCAGTCTTCAATGTCTTCTCGTAAAATACGACAGCGTCCGTTACGAAAAAGCATGTAAAATCAATCTATTTATATCTGATTATAAACTGAAATGACCGTTCTTGTAATAGTTCTTTTATTAAACGCAAAAAGAATAATATTTCACCATTTATACCATATAAATGGTGAAATATTATTCTTTTTGCGTTTACGTCACAAAGAACGAAGTTCGACGTTTTTATAATTAGAATGAGCGTAAGGAATGAAAATCAGTGAAGGAATGAGATGTTATTGAACCATTGAGCCACTTGGCAGGAATTCGAAACAATCCAATGAATATTCTTGTTTCCATTTACATACTTATGTAGTATGATGCATTATAGGTAATTATCTGTGTAGCGTATTATTTATAGACTGTAACACATCTGTGAAAAGTACAATCGCAATGTAAACAGTTATGACACGAACGGTCACCTACTACACTCAGTACAAATATTCACAGAATGCTTAGTTGTCGTTGTCAGCTGAACATTCCCACGCTTGTTTTATGATGTCAGCCATATTTGTATGACTTTATATTGCTTACGACGTGACATTTAACGACCGCTCCATTGACTGAAGATGTTTCTTGTCGATTTGAAATTATGAGATGTATGTGCGAAAAAGACTATTAGTTATGATCTGTTGATAGCTAAATAGGACGAGCTGTTGTTCATCAAGTCGTGTCGTTGACTTTACAATACTGAACTCGCAAAAAATACTATTAGAGAGGTCAGCGCACTTACAAGTAGCCGTTAAGTAAATCTGAATAGCTATGTTACTTTATATTTCATTAATTTTGGGATCCGTGCTTCGGAAGGCACGTTAAGCCGTTGGTTCTGGTTGCCAGAAACATGGCAGTTGTTAAACCAAGTTGAAGGCCTTATAGGCTTGAAAACTTTCAGCAACAGGCCGCCACAACCCGCGTCTGTCTATTTCAACACGGCAACAGACTCAACCTCAACACTTGTTACGTGGGACGAAAATGAATACGGTGAAATTTAGGCGTATGGTATGCCTCTGCTACCTCTTTCGAGATAAAAGCGTGATTGATAGTAGTTTTAGGTTATCCAACTCAATGGCAGTGACAAAATTCGTTCGCGAGTAAACAACGAAAAAAGAGTTCATCAAAGTAAGAAAATGCAAAGCAAAAAACGGATTTAAAAGTTTTTTTTATTGACACAGGTCTACCAACTATGATTTAATATTTCAAAAGTTTTGAGATTAGATTTTCATTACGTATTTAAATTGTCTCATTAATTCAATAATGATTATGACTATTACTAAAAAAAACGTAATGCAAATCAAATATCAAATCCTTATACGAGAACAACCACAGAGAACTTAATAGTACATGCAAGCAAAAAGTATTTTCTTTCAAAACAAGAATGAGTGAATGGAAATGAAAAGCAGCGCGTCTATTGCTCCCACTTGGATATATCGGGGTGAATGAATCGGTACTAACTCAGCAATCGATTGACACCACGCCCGGTCATTGAATCACGGAATTCACGGATTTAATGTTAATTAGAAAACGTCCGATCGTGACGATTTCGGTTCACACGTGTTTTTATTTTGTTTGTTATCGGTATTCGACACTCTTAGGGCTAGCGCTAACATACAACTTTCAGTTGAACAACTATTTTGTTGTGTATCATATGTTTATAGGACTACATTGAAGCGCACATACCGTAAACTCAATGGTTGTTCGACAAAAACATCCAAAAGCTGTATCGATCTACTTTTGATTAAAAAGTTGGACAACTATCGATAAAACGCTTAATTTGTATTGCATTGTATTGATGTGCACATAAGATCGACTGCCTGATCTGCGACTCAATCTTGCAAAAGCATTTGAAGCAGCGTCATGTCTCTTGTCACCATGGCGGGAACTATTACGGAACGGACGACACGGAGGCATTTATTAATAGCGTAGAAAAAACTTATCTGGGTGCTCTTTTAGTTTAGAATGTAACGTATGAAATATTCCACTAGATAATCTGTCACTGAGTATAGGATATTAAATGGGACTAGTGGGACTAGGACTTTCTTGTTAATGAAACACCATGACTCTAGCGTTGCTTAATAAAGACTGGTTGATTTGAGGTTATAAATAAATAGACGATTGACGTACACTTTCATCAACTAAACGATTTAGTTGTGTGGAAATCACGAAAACTAAGAAGCCCGAGAAAACAATTTAGTCGATGCAAAAGTTGTATATATGCGCTTCCCCTTACAGTCAATAATTCATCATCGTCTCAGCGTTATCTCGCTTCGATGCTCACTTTCAAAGCTTTCTCTGAATACCTCAGTATACCTAATTGTACGAGTAACATCACTGGCACCAATCTTCGTCTCTAACAACGCAGTCTTTTACGTCTAATCCGTTTTGTGCGCCCGATAAGGATCAGACGTGGAAACTGATAAATATCGTTGGGACAACTCACACAACGCCATCTGATTCCAAACTAAGCAGAGCTTGTACTATGGTAACCAGATAACTGATAAATATATTATATATTTCCAAATACATACATATTATAGATAAAGAACCGACACAGAATAAACCATCGTGCTCATCACACAAAGTTTTATCCTGGGTGGGAATCGAACCCACGATCTTTTGCGTAGCAGTCGGATACACTCCCACCGCGCCACAGGGGCAGTCACAAATATAATAATCGTAACTTCATAGAAAATAAGGAAAGAGGATTTCACGCTGTTGCCTAATAAGGTTTTAAATTGGACTCAATCCAGACCTCGGTTTTCCAAGTGGATATATTGGATTTCAACGGGACCTTATGCTAATAGCAAAGGGTTAAAAGTTATGATAAGATAACTGCTAATAGATCGTTTTGGTTTTAGAGTTTTTATTTTTTAATTTTAGCTTGCCAAAATGCCGCCGCCTGTCTAATAAAAAGCCAAGGCCACATTTTTCGAATTGACGACCACTTTTAAAGTTCACAAGACTATTGACAGTGGACCTCGAGTACGTGGCCCAATAATGTGGCTCTTACGCTTCGCTGGAAAAACTCGGGACTGTAAGAGGAAAGCACTGGCACACAAGCAGATGAGAATTTAATTAAAATCAATATAAACCTTCGATCAAAAGAAATGAAATCAAGAAAAGATTCATTATGCTCAAAATTACATAAAATACACTATCAAATTAAAAATCCTCAAAGTTTTTTTTAATTTAATCTGTCTATATTAAAAGACTAATAAAACAATATATCAGCGGTACACATGTAATAATAAATTTCAAAAAAACTAAAACTAGGTTCATTAAAAGTTAACAAAACTAAACTCCCTAAAATTAAGATTATTTTGGGAATTGACGAGTTATTTTGCAAAAGATAGCTATCAAATTTAAAAATATTGAAATCTGATAATAGAACTCATTTCTGGACGCAAGAAAATATAAAAAAAAAAAACAAAGAGATTTTATGGTAACGGAGGACAATAAAGCAGAAGCCGGTCGTATGTTAAAAAGGATGTACAAAAAAGCAAACAAAGCACTACCTAATTTAATATAATGTGGAGATAAACAGTGCTCAAGGACTGTTCGCCTGTCGCCAGTCTAGACAGGACGCGATGGGTCCCACATACTAAACGTCTAACTTAAAATACTTTAAATTTTTAGCAAAGACAAGTCAAGACAAGAACGGTTTTGTACGAAAAACTTACGGTACATAAAATTTATTTCCAACTAGCTTGGCCCGCGTGATGAAGTTTTCCTATTCGAGATTTCGTACGGAACCCTAAACTTTTTGAATGTGTAGCCTATGTTACTCACGAAGAATGTAGCTTTCTAATGGTGAAAGAATGTTTAAAATCGGCGCTATAGTTTTTGAGCCTATTCATTACAAACAAACTTACAATTTTTTCCTCTTTATAATATAAGAAGTTTAGAAAACATATAATTCGTTTCGGACTCAACCGATTTCTAAGAATTGAAAATGGACTAACTCAAGAACAAAATTATATGAACGGTAATTTGAATGAATGTCTGGGCGTATAATTTGCCTATCCCTAACCCTTTGTGGAAAAATGGCGTGATGTATGTACAGTCCAGTTATGAGATACTTATACTTGATATGCTGTTTTTTTAGAAAGCATTTGAAAAATAAAATAAAAAGTTGAAAATAATATCTTTTTTAGTCTGTAGAAAATTTAATTGCAAACTATCCAGACGGGGTACTCGGATGTCTCACAATATTACCCCGATCCTGCTGAAATGAAGAATCACGATAGCAGACGCGGGGAACCGTTTCAAGTTGAACGTCCGCAAGTCGATACGGGAGAATGTAAAGGGAATTTATTGTAGCGATATAACGTTAACTGTCTAGGGATACACGTAAATACAGCAAAATATATCTACTTATCTATCTTCTTTCTTTGTGGGTTATATGGCCTGGTTACTTTACCTTTGAGTCAGACTTATCTATCTACTGTCAGTACTACCACAGTTAATATAATATAAGTAATACGAACTGGGTATGTCGATTGTCAAAATATTTTAGTATTCGACTTTCAATAGGATTGATCAATGTTATAGAAGATTTTAGTAACATTGTGGTAGATTTTAATCAGGAGAATTTCAATCAGCTATGTCTGGTACATAGGTTAGGTAATGTATGTTGTTATTGTTCCAGCTTAAGCTACCTTTGTCACTGTCATTCTGAGGTGAATTATGATGACATAAATAAATATACATATTTGCAAACGACAGCTGAACACATAGTGAGATTTCAAAATGTGTTATGTAGATAGCAGCATTTGAGGTCTCGCCACACATTTTTCTGTTAAACATGAAAACGTTGTAACAGAATATTATCACAGCCGAAAGACATACAGTCGGTCGACGAAGCTGTCTAGACAGAGCAATCGTGCGGGGGACAAGGGACGAGACGCGGGAGGGTTTGTCCCGAGCTGCGAACAAAATGTTGTTAGTAGCTCGGGACAGTCTGTCAGGGCTGACGCATTCACGACCGCTTGCTATGATTTTTGAATTTTTGTATAGATTTCTTTAATTCATGGGGTTTTTAATATTCTAAATACAAATTCGTCGTGTCCATTTTGCAATCCAATATGGCCGCCGCGCCGTGGATATAAAATTTCATGTTGGGTATCGGATAAGGGGTTTTTTAGTATGCTAAGTACGAATTTCATGTTAATTTTGCAATCCAATATGGCCGCCGCGCCGTGGTTATAAAATTTCATGTTGGGTATCATATAAGGGGTTTTTTGGTATGTAGAGTACGAATTTAGTGTTAATTTTGCAATCCAATGTGGCCGCCGCGCCGTGATTTTGAAATTTCATGTTAGGTATCGTATAAGGAGTTTTTTGGTATGCTGAGTACGAATTTCGTGTTAATTTTGCAATGCAATATGGCCGCCACACAGTGGTTTTAAAATTTCATGTTGGGTATCAAATAAGGGGTTTTTTGGTATGCTGAGTACGAATTTAGTGTTAATTTTGCAATTTAAAATGGCCTCCGCGCCGTGGATTTAAAATTTCATGCTGGGTATCGTATAAGGGGTTTTTTGGTATGCTGAGTACGAATTTCGTGTTAATTTTGCAATCCAATATGGCCGCAGCGCCGTGGATATAAAATTTCATGTTGGATATAGTATAAGGGGCTTCTTGGTATGCTGAGTACGAATTTCATGTTAATATTGCAATCCAATATGGCTGCTGCGCCGTGGTTATAAAATTTAGTGTTGGGTATCGTATAAATGGTTTTTTGGTATGCTGAGTACGAATTTCGTGTTAATTTTGCAATCCAATATGACCGCCGCGCCAACTGTTATAAATTTCATGTTGGGTATCGCATAAGAGTATTATGGTATGCGGAGCCACACATGTGGGATTATAACTATACTCAATACTATGTTATCCTGTGTTCAAGTTTTATGTCATAATTAATATTTAAACTTGTTCAAAGCGTAACCATTATTTTTTTGGTTGAAAAAAAAAATATTGGTTGCATAAAGTAGCATTAAGTCCAGTTAGTAAAAAACCGAAAATATTTATCATTAACTCATTTACTACTAATAATATACCTAATATACCCGGCGAACTTCGTATCTCCATAGAATTTGTTATTTTCTTCTTAGAGTGCTCATCGGGGCGTAGACAAATTGAACAAATTAATAATAATAATAATAATATGTCCCCATGTAAGCCTGCCAAAAGACCGGGTATCTTCATAAGAAAAAAATAGAAGATACCCGTGAAGAAGAGACAATAATAATTAAAAAAAAAAAAAAAAAAAAAAAAAAAACCGACTCGAGGACGAGGACAGTCGTTATCTTTTATAGGATTAACGCAAACCTATGAGGGCATAGTAGATTCGCTTTTTGAGTCATCCACTTTCTGATATCAACAAAAAAATGTATCAGAAAGTTATTAAAAAGCTCACATCCGCAGGGCAGCTTGTGGCGAGCTGAATGTGTGTGGCTACACATCGGTCCCGATTCCTCAGAGTTTTGTTGCTCTTCTGCACCGGTTAGGATTTAATGGCCTAACGGGAGAGCAGTGAGAGTGCTACTCCCGGGAGTGCAGCAAATCTCAACTCTGGCTTGCCTTAATTGGCCGGTCAGAGGGAGGGAGCCAGAGCTATATGCTCGGGGGTGGAAGTGTCATTTTCAAGGGCATAACTACGGGGAAGCCCGCTCCGGGCCTGGCCCGCGAAGGTGAAACCGGCGCCGCACCGCTCGACACCCCAAGCCGCTCACACCGGTGTTGCCCTCTGTCGCCTTACAGGCTTATCATGCCTACGGTGATTGTATAGGGGGCCCATCTAGTGAGTTGGCAAGTCACCGTCTGCCAGTATTTTGATTATAATATATTAAAATGGCAGACGCCGTCTTCATCCATAGTTCTAATCACTCAGTTCATTTAACCTCCAACTCAATAGCCCAATAGTAGTTAGCATATTGTACAATAGTTTAACTCCCATTGGAGATGGTCCATTACCGTTCTTCTACATAAGGCGGACGTGGATTGTCTGCAGTGGGAGTCCCATTCCCTGTTACATTAAAATTCTCAAAAGGCCTCTGCGTGTTGGACCTCTATGTCCCCATGTAAGCTTCCCAAAAGACCGGGTATCTTTGTAAAAAAAAAAGAAGATACCCGTGAAGAAGAAACAAATAATAAAAAAAAATAAAAAATAAAAAATAATAATAATGATAAAAATGTATCTGTAAGTTATTGAAAAGCTCACATCCGCAGGGCAGCTTGTGGCGAGCTGAATGTGCGTGGCTACACATCGGTCCCGATTCCTCAGAGCTTTGTTGCCCTTCTGCACCGGTTAGGATTTAATGGCCTAACGGGAGAGCAGTGAGAGTGCTACTCCCGGGAGTGCAGTAAATCTCAACTCTGGCTTGCCTTAATTGGCCGGTCAGAGGGAGGGAGCCAGAGCTATATGCTCGGGGGTGGAAGTGTCATTTTCAAGGGCATAACTACGGGAAGCACACTCCGGGCCTGCAGTGAAACCGGCGCCGCACCGCTCGACACCCCAAGCCACTCACACCGGTGTTGCCCTCTGTCGCCTTACAGACTTATCATGGCTATGGCGATTGTATAGGGGGCCCATCTAGTGAGTTGGCGAGTCACCGTCTGCCAAAATTAGGATAATCAGATATTAAAATGGCAGACGCCGCCTTTATCCATAATTATAATCACCTAGTTCATCAAACCCCCAACCCAATAGCCCATTTCTTAGTTAGCATATTTTACAATTGTTTAACTCCCATTAGAGGTGGTCCATTATCGTTCTTCTACATAAGGCGGGCGTGGACTTTCTGCAGTAGGGGTCCCATTTCCTATTAGATTAAAATTCTCAAAGGGCCTCTGCATGTTGGACCATTGTGTCCCCATGTACGCCTACCAAAAGCCCGGGTATCTTCATAAAAAAAAAGAAGATACTCGTGAAAAGAAGAAACATAATAATATGAGATCACATATGTCAGCTCACCCTTGTTAGAATTCCCAGTTCCCATCCCCAGATTCCAGTTCCCATTTCTCATCCCTAGTTCTCATCGTCAATTCTCATTCCTGGTTCATGCTCCCATTCCCTTGATTTTTTTATAACGACACGGTGGCCATTATGGATTGCGAAATAACACGAAATTCGTGCTCAGCATACCAAAAAGCCCCTTATACGATACCCAACATGAAATTTTCAAACCACGGCGCGGCGGCCATATTGGATTGCAAAATTAACACTAAATTCGTACTCAGCATACCAAAAAACCCCTTATACGATACCCAACATGAAATTTGAAAACCACGACGCGGCGGCCATATTGGATTGCAAAATTAACACGAAATTCGTACTCAGCATACCAAAAACCCTTTATACGATACCCAACATGAAATTTTATAAGAATAGTTCGGCGGCCATATAGATTGCTAGAAACCCCATAATTTTATACCTACTACGCGGCAACCATTTCGTAAACGCTTTCTCATAAAAAAAAACTATCGATTCGACATGAAATGAACCTTATTTACTTCCGTGTGCGGCAATTGATGAAATCTCAGAACCTTATTTTAAACCGCTATTTATATTATTGATTTATTATATTTACATACTAGTTGACGCCCGCGGCTTCGCCCGCGTAGAGAAGTTTTCCCGTTCCCGTTTCCCAAAAGAACTTGTTCCCGGGATAAAAAGTATATGTGTTATTCCGATGTATAAGCTATATTATTGTAAAGTTTCATTAAAATCTATTCAGTACTTTTTACGTGAAAGAGTAACAAACATCTCTACAAACTTTCTTTATTTAAGATATTATATTATAATGTTGATAGTTGATTGCGAGTACGAGTTAATAAATAAATTATAAATAACATCAGCCTTGTATACTTGTGACAACCCTACAAGCATCACTGTCTAGACGTTGTCGGCATATTTGTCAACTTCAAAGGCGTAACGCTACTGATAGGTTTACTCTTTATACTGTGATATTATCGTAGTTATTTTACGGCACCTGGAAATTTTGCTTCTTGGCAAATCTGCCCCTATAAATAGATACGCCTTAGTGAATAATAGAGACATACCTTATCGAATTTCTCCCATCGATATGATAACACAAAATCTATAAGATGATCAACTTCAAACATTTAGTTGGAGGTTTAAATAACATATAACACCAAGGCTCGCAAGCCTGGCAATAATTCTATTAAAAACATAACAAAGTCAGTAAAACATTAACTAATTGCTCGTAATATTAAACAACTTTTCAAAAGAACTTTCCTCGCATTTAATATACTTTAACGTAGCGTTCTAAAAAAAATTGATTCATCAATGGATTCAACAGAACGTATACGTTTCGCATGAGACGACAATGAAAATAAATCGTATTGTTTACAAAACGAAGCGCTAGTAACAACGTTCGGATTCAGATGCAACCTTCAACATAAACTGCAAGATTTAAAAATAATGTTAGACAATATAATAACTATACACACAACTGGCAACACTCGTATGGGCACACTAATGAGGTTCAGAATGGCATTTATTTTAATATCACCGACAGGAGTCGTCATCAAATGCATAATTTCATAAACGTCTCTAAGGCGATACATAGACTAAAATAATCACTTGTGATCTGTCAAGTACCTATGTTGCAGATTCAAGTTTTGTCCAACGGTTAGCTTTTTGGGTGATCCCAGGGTAGTTTTCCTACATGAATGTGGACAAGAACAAACTGTATCAGAGTTGTTCCTTTCTAAACCTATCCAGTCTTAAGACGCCAAGTGTCTTAATCAATTGTTGTATCGATACTATGCCCACATTTTGCCGTATGAGTATAAATTCCCTTAGAGCTTTTTAGATTCTAATCATATTCACACTTACGTTCATGGCTGCTTGAGCTTCTACAAAATTTTCCGAAATATACGAGTATCTGGTAAAACTATAGCAAATTTCATCAGATATGTTTAATCCTGAATCTATCCTGATCAAATTTTATCACGCTAAAAAAAAGAAAAAAAAAGGATATGCTCCAAAGAGCCCTTCTCTTCGGAGCATATCCTTTTTAGAAATCGGTTAATCACACTGCAATAATGCAAACAAAGAAGTTTCAAAATATACCAACATCTATAATGGACGTAAACACAACAAAACTGTAAGTACGCAGTTACTACAAAGGGTTTCAGTATTCCACGTCGCAGTCATGTAAATATTTTCCTTAAACTTGCTGGAGCTGGGCCAAATGGCAGAGACGGGTTTATACCTTTACTTTACTTTATTTAAACGTCAATTATGCTCCCTCGGACGGGATGCTGCTACGGTTGCCGGACTTGTTTGAAGACTAGTTAAGATTTCAGTTTTAATTAACTGAACTCTTGAATGTCGGAATAAATGTGCAATGTACCGTATGAGTAGTAGGAGATGAGATACACATTGATTGAGATTGACACACCTATTGAGATTTATCAGTCAAGCCGTCATACTTTTATCTCGGATGGGGTGGGGTGGCAGAGGCATATTATATGCCCACATTTCGTCGTTTGTATTTTTGTCCCACGTAGCACAGGCGATGAGCCCATTGTTGCCGTGTTGAAATTTTTCAAGGCCTTCAACTTGGCTTAACGACTGCCACGTTACTGACAATCGGGAGCAACCGGGAGTACCTTCCAAAGCACATAAAGGCTAAGAAATGGAAATTATACAAAGCGATCATCCAGCTGAAGATCAGACATAGCGAAAGTTGCATAGTAGTCTTTACAGAACACTGTTAGCGGGGCTACAATTGCTTTTTTCGCTGCAGTCATTCCCAGAACCAATTTCTTATGATTGGAGAAGTATCCGAAATAATTCATCATAATCCGAGCGCTTGTCCCAGTTGCGTCTCGCGACGCCTGTGGTACGCCTTCCTACGTTTTCTCCTCCACTTCGCAGGGTCTTCGACATCCCCTGTAGTGAGACCATTGACACGTATGTCATCCCTTACGACGCCAAGCCAGCACTTTTTGGGTCTTCCCCTCTTACCAGGACCCGGCGGGAGAAGTATCCGAAATAATTATACTGGTATAACGTTTAGTGATATGATAACAAGAGTTCGCAAGAAATTTTAAATTAAACGCGGGTCTGGTATGATTCTTCCTGCTACTAAGGTGAATAAATTGAGTATATTTAAGATACTATTTTTCTTTTATAACTGTTAGTAGCGTTTCTTTAAGACAGCCATTTATAATGACAAGGTCTTTAACCGACTAACATTGTATCTAGGTAGTTTTCCAACAAAAAAAAAAGAAGATTCTATGATAATAAATGACTAAAGTTCAAAGTTCCTTTTGTCCTTGAGAGTGCATTAACTCCTTGAAAAAGGTCATCTATCGCGGTTGGATGACTCATTAGGATCTCAGTGATTCTGAGAAGTATATCAACTACGCAATTTACTACAACTTAGTGCAATGTTTTTGATTATATTCAGTAAGTGCGCACGTTCTGTGTACATTTTAGTGTAAGAAAACAACCGACGCCAATTATCATATGCGTAGATACTTTTCATTGAGTAACTGTTCTCACAGAAAGAGAAAATCAGGCGGTCGTAGATCGTTAGTTAGAGACCAGTGTTCTATATGAGCTGTCATCTTAGCGTATTCCCAGTTACTACCAATATTTAGTTCCGGATTTAGGGGTCGGAGCAGCTATAGTTTGGCATTCGATTTTCAGTATCATTGTGAACGAATGCCGTCTGACCTCTCAATCCTGTAAGGGTACGTGCATCGTTGCCTTTTCAATAGCTCAGGTGCACCGCTAGCAGGTGATGTAGCTTGGGCCCTCGAAATCACGGTGAAACTCTTTATACCCAAAGAAAATCAGTATTCTATAAACTTTCATTGTGTTAAGCATTTTCATTTCGATCTATGAGCAATGCCGTGCTTCGGCATGCACGTTAAGCCGTTTGTAAATTTTCATCAACAGGCAGCTTGTATCTATCCGATTCAATAAGTGTTACAACTATCTGGTGTTACAAACATCCATAGGCTACGGTTCCATCAGCCAGATCAGAGACACCAGTAGTATACTAAACACCTAACCACTCCGGGAGTGCCGACAGAAGTGAAAACTCAATTTATTAATAATTTATTTATCTAGACGCGTTGGTACATGCATATATGCACACACTATAGCTGCGTATCGTAACGGGGTGTAGCGAGTCCAGAGATTTATCTCATCTAAAAAATTGCGTACCGCGCTAAAAGAAGTTTTTCCTTCAAAAATTGACCGGGATCGACGTTAATGATGATGATGATGAAAAATAAATCTACACTGAAAGACTCCTAATTGATTACACAGCATTATTTAATAAGACCTGTAGATGACCGGAATCAACGTTAGATGATGATGATGATAATGGTCGCGAGTCCAGAGATATTATCTCATCTAAAAATAAGCGTACCGCGCTAAAAGAATATTCACTTCAAAAATTGACCGGGATGGACGTCAATGATGATGATGAAAAAAAAATTCTACTCTGAAAGAGTCTTAATTGATTACACAATATTATTTAATAAGACCTGTAGATGACCGGGTTCAACATTAGATGATGATGATGATTATAGTCGCAAATCCAGAGATTTTATCTCCTCTATAAATATGTGTACCACGTTAAGAGGCGTTTTCACTTAAAAAACTCAATTTATTAATAATTTATTTATCTAGTCGCGTTGGTACATGCATATATGCACACACTATAGCTGCGTATCGTAACGGGGAGTAGCGAGTCCAAATTTATCTCATCTAAAAAATTGCGTACCGCGCTAAAAGAAGTTTTTCCTTCAAAAATTGACCGAGATCGACGTAAAGATGATGATGATGAAAAATAAATCTACACTGAAAGAGTCCTAATTGATTACACAGCATTATTTAATAAGACCTGTAGATGACCGGAATCAACGTTAGATGATGATGATGATTATGGTAGCGAGTCCAGAGATTTTATCTCATCTAAAAATATGCGTACCGCGCTAAAAGAAGTTTTTCCTTCAAAAATTGACCGGGATCGACGTAACGATGATGATGATAAAAAATAATTCTACACTGAAAGAGTCCTAATTGATTACACAGCATTATTTAATAAGACCTGTAGATGACCGGAATCAACGTTTGATGATGATGATGATTATGGTCGCGAGTCCAGAGATTTTATCTCATCTAAAAATATGCGAACCGCGCTAAAAGAAGTTTTTCCTTCAAAAATTGACCGGGATCGACGTAAAGATGATGATGATAAAAAATAATTCTACACTGAAAGAGTCCTAATTGATTACACAGCATTATTTAATAAGACCTGTAGATGACCGGAATCAACGTTAGATGATGATGATGATTATGGTCGCGAGTCCAGAGATTTTATCTCATCTAAAAATATGCGTACCGCGCTAAAAGAAGTTTTTCCTTCAAAAATTGACCGGGATCGACGTAAAGATGATGATGATGATAAAATCTTACGCTTTTTCGATCAGGACACGTGTCCTGACGCGAGTTTAAGATTTTATACCCAACGCCGCTAAAGAAGTTTTCACTTCAAAAAAGATTTTAGAGATCAAAGTCAATAAGTAAACCTGTGGCAATGCATCAGACCAGAATCCAATGCAGGATCGTTTCGAACAGCTTTTTACTTTTGAATACTGATTCAAAAGTAAAAAGCTGTTGTCTATTAATAAATATAATAAATATAAATATCTACATTATAAAAGCTGACACTGAGGTCTAAATTAAAAACTCCTTCATTTTTTTCTTGTTACAAGATGACAACCCCGCCTTATTAGTCTTGGTGACATACAAAGATCGAGGGTCAAGTTGGTCAAGTTGACGGCCTAAGAGATGCTCTTTTAAGCTTATCAGAAGCTTTAAGATGTTTAAGATTACTTACCAGGCTGAAAATCATACAGGATATTTAAGAAATGTATTTATTTTTTATTGTAACAGGATACAGTATATATGATAATAAATGCATTCGTTGAAATGAGGGCGTATTGTATGCCTCTGCCTACACCTTCGGGTATAAAGGCGTGACAATACGTATTTATGTATGTAACACGATAGAATTAACATTTGAAGGATTATATTGTTCAGTGTATACACAAAATATTTTATTGTTCTTTAGTTTTAGCATCAAACTTTGTTTTTTTTTATAAATTTCTTTCGGGTACAGGATTCGTTTAAACAGGTAAGTAAACTTGTTGAAGAGATTTCAAAGATTGCATTATTATTGCAGACGGGAAAAGGTGGAGAGCGGAGAGGAAGGTTCCTCCTCGGTCTAGACTTGCACGCATGTCTAGACAGTCCTGGAAAATTATTCCAACTAAATACTATTATAAGTAGCTATTATTTTACAGAGCAAACTGGCGAGTTTTCCCCCATTTCATTGTTGGTCAGAACTGAACTTAAATCATAAACAGAAAATCTCGGTGGCGTGTAATAGACAAATGTTTGTTTCGGAGTTTGGGTGTTTCCTATGCATAATATTATATGTATTTAGAAATATATAAGTATGTTTATCAGTTGTCTTGATACCATAGCTTAAAGCTCAGTTTGGGCTACATGGCATTGTGTAAAAAGTGTCCATCAATATTATAAAATAAATAAATATCCATCACGCCTTATCCCCGAAGGGGTGGCAGAGGCATATTATATGCCCACTTTTCACCGTGTGGATTCCTGTCCCACGTAATAGGTGGTGAGCCCATTGCCGTTGAAATAGACAGGCGCAGGTTGTGGCTACCTGCTGTTGAAATTTTCAGGCTTAAAGACTGCCATTTGACTGGCAACCGGGACCAACGGCTTAACGTGCCTTCCGAAGCACGGAAACGCTCGCTAAATGTAAATACCACAAAGTGGTCACCCATCCGAGGACCAGCCATAGTGAAAGTTGCGTAACTGAGTGATCGTTTACAGAACACTGAGACCGCAGGGCCACGAGCGCTTCATCCATATTAACAATCAATTCTCTAGTTGAAGCCATTGCTTTCCATTAGGCATCATTTTGGCAAATCAAATGTAAAAAAAAAACTGTTTTGGGTTTAAAATATTAAAAAAAGGGGTTGGAACCTAAAAGACCTCTTTACAAATATATATAACAAATAGTTCAAGTTCCCGCTGTTCGGTTAATCGCTCGTAATTTCCTCAAGACATTGTGCAAATCCATTTTGTTGCGGACTAAATTACGATAGATATAAGGTATTGCAATGACGGTTATAAACGCTCGTTGGATTGGAGCCAACCTGAGGTTCCAAATAGGAACTTTCTCCAGTGAATCACCAGTTCGTGTACCTACAGCAGTAGTTCCGTCTAGGTTTATTTAAGAAATCGTTTATTTAAATCCTAGTCGGATTTAAATAAACGGTTATATACAAGAAATTTATTGAGGAAATTTTGTTAGTTTTTCTTTTGTAGATAGTTTTTTTTTTAAGTGAAATTTCATTATTTAAGTGAAACTTCTTTATATCCATCCATTCAAAAAATTTTTATAGCTGTAAAAAAATTCGACACGTTTTTCGGTTACGCGCCATGTTGTTTTGAAGTGAAACTTCTCTATCATAAGTGAAACTTCTTTATCGAAGTATGAGAGAAATTTTATAGCTGTAAAAAAATGTCGTAAAGAAAGTTCAGTTCTTACCTGGTACACACACTTTTTTTTGGGAGTTTACAAAATTGGTCTACAGATTCAGCAATAGTATAAGATCGATTTGACATTAATATGTACGGTTTTGGGTTACTTTTGTTGTATTTTTCTTGCTTCAGAATAAATTTCTTTGTTTTTGTTTTTGTCAAAATATTTCTTTCCATGACGTCGGAGTTTCTTGTGTGGAATTTTTCGGTATGCAAGGTCCAAAAGTTGCTTAACATACTTATGCATACCAGATTAGCCACCCTTAGCCGAAGGGAACAGATGTTTGAAATCATGTACGAGTACTTCACTGGATATAAAGCGTGACTGTGATCTTTATCAGTTATCTGATATTTATATTCTGACTAGTTGACGCCCGCGGCTTCGCCCGCGTAGGGAAGTTTTCCCGTTTCCCAACAACAGGTTCCTGTCCCGGGATAAAAAGTAGCCTATGTGTTATTGTGATGATTAAGCTACATTGTTGTAAAGTTTCATTAAAATCCGTTCAGTAGTTTATACGTGAAAGAGTAACAAACATCCATACAAACTTTCATATTTATAATATTATTAAGATTTATTGTACATACGATCTAACACAGTGATAAAGTAAAAGAAAAGAAGTATAAAGGTATCTTATCAGTCACCTGATATTTATATTCTGATTTGTTGCTATGTTTTCATCAATAATTGTGAAATTTGCACAAAAAGGCTCAGCATACTTTGATGGTTTAGTGTTCATAAAGACTATGTATGATCGGAAAGGAAAAAATAAAGAGAGGTTTAGAAGTATTTTATTTTTATTTTACTGTAAAAAAATGGATCGTGAAGCCTGGCGATCTGTCCTGTCTGACTATTCAATCAGGGATAAGGCGTGAAGATAGTTAGTAAAAAGATTATTCCTTTAAGATCTTAAGCCAAATAGAAAACAGCAGTATTTCTGTGGCCAAAAGATCTACTTACTTTTAGGTGGAAGGAATCTTCGAAACAATCGCCGTGGTAGATTCCAAATGCGGCTAAGGAACAATGCTTCTACGCGTCAGCCGATCTTCATAATAATAATAATATGTTTATTTGGTCACAGTGAAGATTTACAATCATGTCTTAGATTATGCTGTAGTGAGAGTTACAAACATACCTGATACTGGCTCCCAAACTAGGCTTGCGCCTGTATTTTATTTCATGTGTGTTACTGACCTCAGGAGAAGCCAGTATGCGTATGTATAATATTATACTATGATATACAAGGAGGTAAATGCATTTAATAACTTTTTAACGGTGAAAAGTGGGCGTAAAATATGCCTTTGTCCCCTCTTCGGGGATAACGTGATTGATACTATTTCATTTTCTTATCATAAAGCAATTATTTATTATCATCACATTTATTTCCTATTTATACAAATAAATTTTATTTTTAAGAAGTTTGTTTCCTGTTCTTACTGGCTAGATACCATAAACTTAATGTAGTTTATATGTTAGTACATATTAATGAAGAGGCTTTATTATTAACAAGAGGAAGCACACTTCTCCACCCGCGTTGAAATTGGGTTATGTACCTACTTACAAAAATAATTGTTTCTCTCTGGAATTGAGATTGTCAGAGATAAATAAAACCAGGTTTTCTTTAAATTTAACTATGGTTATTTGTGGCCGTCAATATAAAAGACAAATTTTAATAAAAATAGTTTTTGCGTTAATTCTTTTTTGTATATATACGGTTTTAACTCTTAGGAAATGTTAACACTTAGTATTCTGTGACTTATCTACCTAGCTTCTCTTCAGTTAAGCTAGGTATATGTACTAATATTATAATGGTGAAGAGTATGTTTGTTTATTTGTTTGGTTGAACGCGTTAATCTCTTGACGGAACTACTGGTCAGATTTCAAATATTCTTTTTGTGTCGGATTTATCGAGGAAGGCTATAGGCTATTTATCGTCACGCTACTGCACTGGAGAGCGGAACAGTAACCATAAATGTCGACAAATCGGGCAAATTTGTATGCATTATTATAGAATTTATAAGCGACAGGATTAAATAGGTGTGACGGGAGTTCAAACTATGACACGGGCTAAGCGAAGGGGGTCATCTATAAATAATTGTCATCGCCAAAGGCAAGACCAAAACCAGAAAACATTCTTTCAATGTTTGTAACTAAATATTCAAACACAACGAAGTTAGAAATGGTACCTATGAGATTTGGACGTCTTTGAATAACCTACGAAATAATGAATTGACACAAAAGGACTATTGTATTGTCTATGGTTCAACATTTTTGTACATAATGGTGTTGAATTCTAAGTTTAAATATATTAGTAAAGGAAATATTTACATCATTTGGTGCTAATTCTGTTGTTGCAACCACTAAACTAAAGTTTTTCTAAAATTTTCTCATTTTTATTGAGAGATTGCAAAATGCTATGCGGTTATTATGTCGAACTAAACTTGGTGACATCATAAACAGCACTAAATTTGTATTTGACATCACTAAAATTGCATTTTTGTGATAAAATTCAACAAAACATGTATTTAGATGCCCGACTAACTTAGTGATTGAACTGTATATATACATTTTTTACTTTTTGTAGAATTTTATCACTTAAAAGTCTAATTTTAGTGGGACGTTTATTAATTTTAGTAACCGTTTGAAACGTGAAAACGTGTAAAACGATGTAACGTGAAATATGTACGTAGGCAGTTCAATCACCAAGTCAGTTGGCATGTATTTACATTCGACTGTCTATGTACATTTTTCACGTTACAACGGCAATCTCTTAATAATAATAAGGATATTTTAGAGAAATTTAGTTTAGTCGTCTCAACACCAGAATTAGCACCATTGTCACTAAAATACGAAACTTTTGTTTATTTTATGCAGGTGTTTATAACCTTTACTTACCTGAGGCAGTAAAGGCTTGTAAAAACGAGATCACAAGTATCACAACATTTTTTTTTGTCATGTTTGGCAATTGCCAAGAGACGAGTCGTTGACATTGACAAGTCCCGACTGGCACAATGAACTAGTTGGATCTTTGTTGCAAGTTTGTAACTGTTTGTGATCTTCACGTCTCCATAAATCACTCATTCAGTCATTCGTACACCTACCAATCATAATCCTAACATACTCTGATAGTGATGCACATAAAATAACATAATACTGTCGTGTGCTTGTCAGTAGGTTACTGTCCTCGGTTATAATGATGATTGTTTACTAAATGAATAATCATTCCTGTTTGTATCTATAATGGACACAAACCGTAAACTGTCCTCATATGGACGGTCCACTTGACCGCAATATTAAAATCATCATCGTGTCACTCGGATCGGTACCTAATTGTTAATATGTGCGATGTACGTCGATACTGTGCAGTGAATGTACCGTTACCTAAGAGACGAGTTACCAGGCCACCAGATAAACGTAAGAGATACCGCTACGTGCCTTGTACGGCTGGCCAAATTATAACTGTATCTAGTGGCAACAGAACCGAGGGACACGGCTAAGTTTGTCTTTTAGTTACTTGTACAACCGACATCTCATTAGCGGTGAAATCGTGCAGCACACTGTCACTTATAATGACTACCTATGTTGATATTAACTTTCCAATCTTTGCCTGATATTTAGCGATGTCTGCTACACATCTACATAAAATACAGATACGACCGCAACGAACCTATGCACGTTTGAAGTGAAGATTCGAGTGAGACGTATTATATTTACATTGAAACAAACAATATTGTTTAACAATAACTACTGCACTGACACAACAAAATCACTTCCACGATATGAATCAATGATTAAAATAAAACTTTAAAACAGGTCGGTTTTCGATACAGTTTCGTAAATGCAGCAACAGTGTCCAAGAGAAAGAAAAGAAGAATAAGAATCACCTACCTTCTGGCCCACAAGTGAATGCGTAATTTTAGATGTGGAAATTATCTTCCGAGTGATGACGCTTCCAAGCACGCCACTGAAAAACACTATTCACTGTAAATTACGCAGAAGTGGGAAAAAAAAGTATTTGGAATAACAACACTAAATTTAGCCAATGTACGCGATAACACGACAGCTCGGAACAAAGTGATGTCGATAAATGAAAATTGGACACACGTCCGATACACGCGGCGTCCAACACGCGAATAGAGCAGCTTGTGTTGAAGTTGTTGAGTTCAGAGAGCTCGGCTAGCTCGGCTTGTCAACAAACAAAGAGAGGGCTCGGCTCGGTCGCGAACGCTTTGCGCAGGCGCTAAACACACCACACGTACACAATACAACGCGTGTGAATGAACATGTAAACATTGAACAGATTACAGATGTAGATTCCGCCGTTCTCGATTTCACTACAACATAAACTATCACAAATAAGAATAATAAGATTTTCCTTAAAATTTAATTGTTGGCTCGGTATGTTGAGGAATTTTAAGAAGTTTATAGCAGTACCAGGAAATTAGGTTTCATGAAAATAGGTCATGTTTTTTCTCTGGTATCTACCATCACAAAGGCATCACAAAGGGCACATATACCTAAGTAATTTTTACATTTCTAATGTGCTATGAGTATAAGACTGAATTGCATCCTTAGCCATAATTATGATGCTGTAATAAATGATCGATGTAACAATGGTATATTATGGGTCAGCAAATTGCGTTACGTATTCACACAAAGGACATTGGATTAGCCACGATGCAGTTTAAATTACGCGACTCATTTTACGCTTTTATTTGGCTTTGGCTAGGTCAGTGACGGCGAACCTTTATAGCAAACGTGCCTTTCCTAAAAAAAATAATAAAGTCATTGACGTGACGTGTCATCGATGCGATTAAAATAATTTTTAATTCGCGATTATTAGACTGATAATAATTTAGGCCCATTATGGCGTTATGGGCGGCTTGGAAATTGTCAATAGCAGGTAGTCACAACCTGCGCGTGTTCTTTTCACACACATGAAGAAGCACTGCAGTTTTAGTAGAATCCTACATGCATATCTCGCTCGTAGCTGCACGTAGGAGGTTCCATATGTAAAAGGGAGGTCCAAAGAGGGTTTAAACTAAAGTATGTCATGAGAAAAGCTGCGGCCAAATCTAGTCAAATACCTACATACATGTTGGCCTCTTCATATTATCGTAACCATTGGAAAGAACTACGCAGTACAGAAAGAATAATAAAAGGCTACGGCGACACTTTCTATCAGCTTGGCCGTTTGCCAGCTTAGTAGGTAGTATAAAAAAAAAGGAAACATGATAATAAATTCGTATATTTTAGGTAGAACGATTCACTAGGAAGTAACGTAATTTTTATGTTTTAAATTGTGGGAAGTAATCCCCACCCCCACTTAAACCACACGGTTCCTACCTCTCTGTCTAATTCTGGAAGCTACGGGAAAATTACGTTCTAAGGTTCCCGACAGACTGGCTACCACCGCGGCCTCGCCTAATGGTTCGGGTGTTATTCCGCTTCGGAACCTAGCGCCAAACGCCCCGGATAAATTCTTGGAAGGATGTCCCAAGATTCTCGACAGACTTCGGATAATTTCGTTGCGGGTTCCAAGATATTCTAACTTCTCCTGGGACTTCACCGAGATCGAGCTCGGTGTAACTTTTCTAGTTATTGGTCATTGCTGTTGATCCTGGTTTACAGGAGTCACAGTAATTGGAATGTGGGTGGGATTAGTCCCAATTAAAAAAAAGTCTTTGGCTAACGTCACGGCCTCATATAAAGGTCCGGGTGTTATCCCGGTTCTTGGGGCGTGAGAAGTGCGTAAGTCTCCCGCCTGGAGCCACCCCCTTGGACCTGCTTCTGTAAGAAAAACGAGCAACCAACCAGAAATACGGAAGGTACGCACTGGGCTTACATTTAATCTAATCGTGACGTCATAAGCGTCTGGCAAAACACGACTTAGACGAAGATAAAGGTAGTGTCGCATCAAAACAATAACATATTTGTGTTATCACTTCTTTTACTGTTATCTGATAAGTAAGGTAAAAAGAAATCTCCTTAGTTTACAGCAAATTATGATGACCTCAGGGTCAAAGTGTTTTTTTAAGTATGCTTACATATATGTATAATTATATGATCAGTCATATAATTATACATATATGTAAGCATACTTAAAAAAACACTTTTTGTCATGTTAACCCTATTTAATTTTAAATACAAAAAGTATGCATATTGAGAAATAAATTTCTTGTAAAATGATTGATGATTTTACTGGGGTAGGTACATTTTTTTTACACACTAGCCCAGGATTGGTAAACACACTTATATATTTCTAAATACATACATATTATACATAGGAAATACCCAAACTCAAAACAAACATTTGTAGATCACACAAATATTTGTTCCGACCCTGGAATTGAACCCGGGACCTCAGTCGCGGCAGTCATATACCCAACCACTGCGCCACCGAGGCAGTCAAAAGGCAGTTGAAGCAACTATAAATATTGATTTGCTTTTCGATATCGTTGGGAGCTTATGACAGTGTGTGTGTGTGTGTACATAAACTGTTAATGAAATAAATATTAATTAATCGTTAACAATGTCAACTTAGACTTCGCTCAATGGTCTTGGGGACAGATAATACAATCTGAATCTAGTCATTATGCAGATGATATGGTGCTACGAGGAGATTGATCAATCAATCCGTAGACGTGACGACCACATACGAAGGGGTCTTTGCATCGTGCATCTAACCTTTCTTGATAAATCATTACATTATAATTTTAAAGATTCCTATTCTGCGCATCGGTGATATCAACAATTGGAAAAACGCAAGGCTTGTTAGCTGTGGCAATCTGCTTTGGTTTTCTTCAAGCCTTAAGGGCTTCAATAGGCTTAACGACTAACATGTTACTGGCAACCAGGACCATCGGTTTTCGATTTTCCAAAGCAAGGAAACCCTCTTATATGAAACAATTGAAATAACAAAACACAGGGTCCAATCTACCAATTCAATCGCGTCAGAAGAGAATAGAAATCGTCGCTCAATAGAAAGCCACCGGTACAATTTTGACAGTTTTTCGTAGTCCACTAAATACTCGTACTCAAATAAACTTTTATCGGTCGGCCGATACAATTCTACTAGCATGTACCGCGCCAGTGGCCGCTAGTCAATTGCATTTTTGATAGTCTACTAACATTTTGACAGCTAAAAACAGCAATTCTGGTGGACTCGGCTCCCTGCTGTTGATTTTATTCAAGCTTTAAGAGCTTCAACTTGGCATAACAACTAAGATGTTACTGGCAACCAGGACCAACGGTTTAATGTTCTATCTGTCCTTTCATTTTCTGAAGTTCGGAAACCTTTTTATATGCGACAACCAAAACAACGAGACAGGCCATACACGATCACCCATTTTAGAACATTTCGTACAGTGTAGCAGAGTACAGTTTGCAGAACTCAGAACTAGCGAAGCTTCGAGCGCTTTAAAGGTCACTTGTCGAAGTGCTTTAATAGATCGATGTATGTACTTAATTACATAATACGAATATGAATATGTTCATTACAACGACCACGTTGTAAGCCTAATAGGGTACAAAACACCCCTTACCTATAGAATAAGTAATAGGAAAAGTAGGCAATAAATGGCTGAATTATTATCGCAGCCGTAGACCATTCGACAGCTGGTACAGTTTACATAATTATGCAGCCAGTAGGAAATGTCGTGAAAGGTCACATATTGCTGTTTCTAATGTTGGCACGCGATACGAAAATAAGAATAGCAGCCGTGAACCTGAGGACGCTTATATCAAATAAATTTGGCCCAAGTTGCGTGGGTATACACTGGGGTATACACGCTATAACCCAATGTAGGACAGAATAAAATGACGCTTTGTATCGTATTATTTTAAATCACAAATTCATAATCTTTCGACATCTAATCGAACGAAATCCTGGCAGGTAATGTGTAGAATTAGCTATAAAAAATATTGACCGCTGAGATCTTTGAGAAATAATAATTATTAAATTGAAATATCTATCAAAAGATCTATTAAAGTCAAATCTATCCACCAATGAAAGTTCTTTCAAAATCGGTAAGATTACACGACATACAGAAACAAACATACAGACGGACAAAATAAAATTGCTTTATAGTGATAGTACCTTACATTCATACGTATTTAGTTATATTTGTAATTCACATGTTTCATAAGATTCTTGAATTTTATTTATAACTTACAAAACTTCTTTACGGTGTATTTCTGACAGAGTAGTCAGAGAGGACAGATCGCCTGACTTCACGTTACATGAATACTTTTTTCATACATTAATCGTTTCATACATGCACGTCTGGGTATCCGAGTACTATTGACTATATTTTTTGGTACTTTTAACACAGAAAAACATATCGAAATAAGGCTAACTAGTTAATTTTAAGTGAAAGGGCCGTTTTTGCCGTTTGAGTTTGAATAAGAACATTATTGCTGTATGTGCAGAACTTGTCCTTCAAATTCTAAAACACCTGGTAAACCTATACAATGTCCTATATAAATAAATAAAAAACTACGCACCAGAAGTCGTTGACACTACACGTACAATAAGAACTCAATATTTGAACTAGCAAATGATCGAGGTTGAGGAACTATTTGTTATGCCGCCTAATTATCTGTCATCTGTCTGGAAGGCGCGTGTATCTTGTCTATAACACAATCAGATGGTAGACAAGTGTTTTGCGTCCATTACTTTATTGTGACAATATGGACATTTTTAGGGTTCCATACCTCATGAGGGAAAAAAATGTGTGTGTACCAGAGTACACAGGTAAGAAGTGAAACTTTTTTACGACATTTTTTACGGCTATAAAATTTCTCTCATACGGTCGGGTCGATAAAGAAGTTTCACTTATGATAAAAAAGTTTCACTTCATAACAACATGGTACGTAACCGAAAAACGGGACGATTTTTTTACAGCTATAAAATTTCTCTCAACGTCTATAAAGAAGTTTCACTTCAAAAACGGAACCCTTATAAGATCACTTTTGTCCGTATGTCAGTCCGTGTAATGTTACCATCGATTTTCTCAGGAACGGGTGGACCTAGTAGTGCCAAATTGAAATTTATACCAAATACTGAGGTTCATTAGGTGTATAAAAAACCAAAAATTTCAAAAAGTAAGAGAAGTTGAAGGTTAAACTAAGTATTTAAAAATTCCAAAAACGGAAAATAAGTATAAAGTAAAATATTTTATAACATTCAACTTTTTTTCCATTTTTGCAATTTTTCCTATAGAATATAATTCGTACATAGAAATATCAATTAACATAGACCTCTGAGTTGTATGGGCACTCACACACTTTTAGATAACGTACTATTTTTTAACAGAACCCTCTGCGCACGAGTTCGACTCTTGCTATATTTTTTAACCAAACGGATTGTAATTTACCTAAACTTATTTATTAAAATAAACGGAAACCATGAGTCTATTTATCTATCTATCTATCACACAGCGCAAACAGCTGAACAGATTTGGCTCAAACGCATATAAATAGGTTTTAAGACATACTCATCTAGAAAGCATTCAAAAGAAGAAAGTAAAAGAATACTATGAAATGATTTTCGAAAACTTCCACCTTATTGAACAGGTTACAAGTACAAGAGGAAAGTCGCTGGGCATAACTACTAACATAAAACTTTTTTTTTAACGCGTGGAAATCCCCTCGGATGTCATGTCCGAACCGGCTAAAACCACACGGTCCCACACGCCCCGGGTAACTCCTCGGAAAGATGTCCCAGTGCTCCCGGCAGACTTTGGCTACCACCGCGGCCTCACCTGGGGTTCGGGTGTTATCCCGCTTCTTTGGGGGTTGGTTCGGGTACTATCCCGCTACTTGGGGCATAAGGCGTGCGTGAAATTTTTACATCATGCCGAAGTCATGGGTCTGCTTAAAACATAAAACCTAATCAAATTATAAGAAACTAGCTAACTCCCACAGCTTCACCCGAGACAAACTTCGAACTCTCGTCGCAACTATTTAATCTCGTCGTTTATAAATTTTACAATGATATATGAAAATTTGCCCGATTGACATTTATGATTACTGCTCTGCTCTCCTGGGTAGTAGCGTGATGATATATAGCCTATAGCCTTCCTCGATAAATGAGCTAGGTATCTAACACAAAATGAATTTTTCAATTCGACCCAGGTGGTTTCTGGCATTAGCGTGTTCAATCAAACAAAAAAACTCTTCAGCTTTATATATTTGTATATGCTTGATTTTTTTTTCAAGTCAGTTTTTTTTTTAAGATATTGAACTCAAGTCGATCGCTTAATTAATTTCTAAGCGCACTGTTTCGATGTAATAATATACATTTTTAAATATCAACGATACTTTGAAGTTATAACGGTATCATTAAGGATCAAACATATCAAGTGACGCAGTTCACCGTATCTCTGACAACCTTCACAGGTCAGTGCCCCGCATTAAAGTAGGTAATCGATATAACTTCAATTGAAATCGATATAAATTTGAAATCAACAAATGTATGTGTATGTCAAACGCTGGAAGTCATCGATTTTATAAAGTTCCAAATCGGTTTGATTAAAAAAAAAAAGATATCTACGAGTATTACCTCAATGGTGAAAAATAACCAATACATTGTCGGTGCCTTTTGGGTATAAGTATGCACGGGTCTTGAAATCTGGCGATCTGTTCTCTCTAACTACCCCGTCAGGGATACTGCGTAAAGATAGATTGACTTAGACTTATTACTATCGACTTCAAGAATAATGACTTCAAGAACTCGTACACATCGCGTCAATTGAGCACGCTTTTGCTATGAATGAAGCAATTTAAAAAGAGGTTTTACAAAACAGTGTACCTACTATATCATTAATCGGTTTGTTCTGCTGATATGCTTTGTAGTTTTGGTTCTGTTATGGTAGTTGACGACTGCTGCCGCGGCACGCTCGCTTCGCACACTCGGCTCCGGCGTTGTTGGTCGCAATACTAACCTAACCTACCGTTTACCATACGCAAGCACTGGTAATATTGACGTAACCTACATTTGTATCTCTTCTGTCAAAATAGCGATTTTTCAATTAAAAAGATATAAAGGGTAGAAAGTTGATGTTTTTTATTACCTACCAATTTCTAATGAAATTTTTCATAATTCCAAATTATCTAAATGTAAATCTCTCTTTGCGACACCCAAACCGAAGTAGACTACGAGCCAACTTGGCTGATTTGATTAGATAAGGGTATAACTGTGGCCCCGTGGACGTGAGCGGCGTGCATCCTTGAGTAATAATAAAATACAGTAATACTTAGGGTAGCAGAGATACGCCCACTTTTCACCGTGTATACTCCTGTTCCATGTAATAGATAGTGAGAGAAATGGACTTACGCAAGTTGTGGCTACCTGCTGTTGAAATTTTTCAAGCCCATAAGGCATAAGGAAAGGCCATAAGGCCCTGGGGCTACCCTTCCGAGGGCTCACCCGGGACTCCTGGCCATAGACAAATAGAAGGGTAACGTGTGGTTTTAGTCGGTAGGAGTCCGGTATAGCATCCATGAGGATTTCCACAAAAAAAAAACATAAAAAGCCCATAAGGCAAACTTGGCTTTAACGACTGCCATGTTACTGGCAACCGGGACCAAAGGCTTAACGTGCCTTCCGACGCACGGAAACGCTCGCAAATGTAAATGCCACAAAGTGGTCACCCATCTGTGACCAGACATAGCGTGAGCTGCTTAACGCAGTGATCGTTTACAGAACACTGAGTGAGGGGCCACGAGCATATAAGGGCCTGTAATACTTTCTAATTAATGTTATACCCTTGTTTAGGTTATGATGAATGTATACTAGAGGTATATTTAGGATTAATTTGTAGTTTAAACAACCCCTTACTGTACCCAAACTTTATTTTATTCAAAAGTAGGACAACGACCGGCCGTTATTTCTCCACGAAAATAAATTCTTATTATTTTTGTGGAGAAAAAAAAATCGATTAAAAACTTAGTAGGTAAAGTAAAGTATCGATAAATAGGTTTCGATACCGATGTAGTGTTGTTATGCCCTTGTGTGTGGTTCAAACTTTAACTACGACAATGTTGCTGAATATAGAAAATTATTTCCGATTCTAGACTTCGTGCGAAGGTGCAATAGATTATTCTTGTATTTATTTTATACCAGGTGATTACCTCAGATTCGATTAGTTTCGAAATATGCATATAAATAGTAAAAACAGGAGAAATGGCATTCAAAAACATTCGTGTGTCGCCGCGGCGTGCTCAACCTGCGAAAGTTTATTTGCAAATTCGCGTCGGAAATACAGTGGTCCTAACTATCGCGCTGCATACTATAAGTGTATAAGTTATTACCGGGACTAAACGCGGTTATTTTTCATACCTATTGCTGCCTGACGCTATGACCAGGTTGCACCACCCGTGGTCAGAGGCTGACTGGCTCAGCGATGCCCTCCGCTATCGAGTACCTGCGGTACAACGTTCTTCATCTACCCGCACATCCTCGATGTTTTTGATGTCATTCTTTCTCCAAGTACCGACACACACTACACTCACGGTGTCCCTATTCTGTAAGCTAACTAATAGGCCCCTATTCTGGTGTTTACCCGACTGTGCATAAAGGCGAGGTTTAATGTTGCTAATCACTGGATTCCACGCTCCTGATAATTTAAACTCATCTAGTAAAAAAATGTTGTAGAGAACTTTCACTTCTTACATGTATACTCTGGTACACACACATTTAATTTTTGTACTATATGACTGAATTCCTGGGCTCGTAAATTTGAGTGCATTCACTCATGTGTTATCTACCATGAGAAGAAGATATTTTTCTGGGATAGAAATTAGACATGTCACCCTCCAAATTTAAAAATACACTATTTTAAAATTTAATCGAAAGAAGTACAAACAGATAATCACACTAAGATAAAAAGAGAGTAGGTTTCCGTCTCCCCCTTCGCGTAAAATGGCATGACCATATGTCTAAATGTAAGAGTTAATAAAAAGCAACATCACGTTTCGTAGAAACGATAAAAATTCGGTGAAATTAGCCTTTACCCCATCAAATTACATTAGCGGTGACGCGTCATTGTTGGGAATTTCCTAGACAATTTTAGGTATTTACAAGGGTGCGTGGAATAAAGTACTACTAATTAAAAGTATGTAGGGAGTCTTATTGTAGTGAACATTGAAAAAAAAATACACTTCCCTAAGTTGTGGTTTGTTTTAAAGCTTTCATTGTCGATATGATTGATACTGTCATCATAAGCGGGGTTGGAAGCCCAAATGGCAGTCGCTTCAAGGCCCAAAAAATGTATATGCCGATGTGTCTAAGAGGCTATTAAAGTTTGAGGACTTAGGCCCGTATTTCAGAACGTTTCTCAATACTCGATCAACGCTTGAGACTAGAATTTGCCTTATAAAATCTACTCTCAAATGTTTCTTGAGTGTTGATAAACGTTCTGGAATACTGACCTTAGACTGTCAAGGCCCGTAGTGGTATCTTCTGAAAGGTATACTCAAGCGTTCTGGGGGCCAAGTCAACTATTTCAATCGCGTTAGAAAATAATCTTAATCGTCGCTTAATAGAAAGCCACCGGACCAATTTTGAGTTTTGTTCGTAGTCTACTATCTCAATCGTACTCCAATAGACTTCTATCGGTCGGCCGATGAGTTCTACTAACAGGTACCGCGCCAGTGGCCGCTTGTCAGTTGCATTTTTCATAGTCTACTAACATTTTGACAGCTTAAAACATCTATTCTGGTTCTATTGTACGGCTTGTCAATAGTAGACTGGGCCCCCTGAAATAAGGCATAAGAGCGCCGCAGTGTGGATTTATTCGATAAAAGTCTGAAATAGGTGGGTACCTAATCACCGTGTCAACCGTCATGACGCAGGGTTAAGTCCATAATAATTTCCACACGGTTATAAAAATACCAGTCAAGGGTTCCGTAAAAAAATAGGAGTAGGCCCAATTAAGCTAAACCTCCAAATTGTATTAGCGCCTATAGAAACTCCATCACGCCTTATCCCCGAAGGGGTGGCAGAGGCATATTATATGCCCACTTTTCACCGTGTGGATTCCTGTCCCACGTAATAGGTGGTGAGCCCATTGCCGTGTTGAAATAGACAGACGCAGGTTGTGGCTACCTGCTGTTGAAATTTTTTAAGCCGCCTATAAAGCCTTCAACCAGGCTTAACGACTGCCATTTTACTGGCAACCTATAGAAACTCACTATATTAAAAGGTTTTTACTATGTTATGTATGGGTATGTTTTACTTTTTAGATTTTTTCCTTTATTTGTGCTGTAAGACCTTCCTTTTTACCATATTTCGTGATTTTGACCGAAAACCTATAGGGTACTTTCAGTTGACCTAAGCATAACGATATCATTAAAGTATTAAAGTATTCAAGTCACTAAACTCAAAAAAGACAAGCATAAATTAATTGGAACGCATCATCGTTTACAAAAGGTTCATGACTCTTTTACAGGAATTGGCGTACGCCTATATAATAAAATTACTTTAGACATTATGAACCTGCCATTACATAAATTTAAGGCGGAAATTAAGACGCACCTCTTGACTTTTCAAGAGGTGCGTCTTAATTTCCTCCTTAAATTAATGATTATTTATACTATACGCTTATCTCACAATTAATTATTATTTAAATGATAAAAACAAATGGAAACGAGTTGCTTGCTCTTCGCTCGAGCTATTTAGGATTCGAATCTTGAATATGCATATATGTTGTATTTTTACATTTCTACATTATGAATAATTGAAACGTCTGACAACTAAAGGTTTCTAAATTGGCTGCGTTTAGTCCCGGTTATAACTAATATAAAAATAAAATAAAATATTTATTTGCTCCTAATAAACAAGTTTACATTAATATTTTTTTTTTATATATTCTAATGAATATAACTAATATCATCATCATCATCCGAGCGTCTGTCCCAGTAAATAAATGAATATAACTAATATACAAATATGTAATTTCAGTTTGTTATTGTGTGAGCACCGAGTAGACTTATTTATTATTTTGAAATTGACATGATAGTTTCTGTGCAGTTTTTGGGTATGTCATGCTCGCCTAAGTGTTCTGGCAGTGGTGGCGTATGTATCGGGTCGCCTTATTCCCTATAATACGGTTGAGTAGGGCGATGGCTGATATATACGTCATACCCGTGAACGGGTGCCGTCTGTTGGGACTGGTCAGCTCATAGCTGTTATAGCAATTATTACAAATAATATTATTTAAATTAAGTTTAGTCGACTAGAAGGCAAACTAAGTTTAGTCGACTGTTGTCACATAAATCCAAAGGAACAATGTAAGTGTAAGCCGTAATGTTGTAAGCCACACCTACATTTTAAAAGAGCATTCATTGACTTTCCTGCTAGATTCTTCTTAAAGTGTAGGCTACCCTTAGAACTGGCACTTAGGGCCGTATTTTAGAACGTTACTCAATACTCAAGAAACGCTTGAGGCTAGTTTTTGCATTAAAATACTACTCTCAAGTGTTTCTTGAGTATTGAGTAACGTTCTAAAATACGGCCCTTAGAATAGCTCTAATTTTGATCTGATTTTAAACTCAACATTGATTTTGTTTTTGTTTTGTATAAATTCAACTATATAATTGGTCAAACATCATGTCATCATCAAACTAATGTAATTACTGGCGGTCAGAAAAGAGTGGCAATGAGCTTTATTGCCAGGTTCTTCCTCAGGCTCTACCTATTGTTTTGCGAATCTGGCAGTAAATGTAGAAGCAATAAATATTTACCTTGACTTTCATAAGTGTTACTTTGTGACCTACATGAATAAAGATATTTCATTCATTCATTCATCGATATCAATATAACATAAAAACGGAAAAATTCCGTAAAATAAAAAAGTTGCAAATTAAGGTAAATTTTGGTACTTACGTTAATTGGTGATATATGTAATATTTTGGGATACACCTTAATTTTTTTAAGGCGTCCCTAAATATATGTATAAATTCTTATCTGTGCTATAAGAGACGTTACTTCGTACCAAATTTCAAGATTCTGAGTTTACGGGAAGTACCCTGTAGGTTTTGATTGTGTTGCGAGTGTCAAAAAATATCTTTTGATCGCGTTGGCTTAGAAGTTTGGTTTTTTTCACAGCTCCAAGGGACAGTAGACTAGAGTATTTGAAATGAATTTCAGCTTGATACCTTCACGCGTTCCTGACAAAGAGGTTCGTGACAAACAGACAGACGGACGGACAACAAAGTGATCAGTGACATTTATCATTGTGACATTTTCGTTTTTAAGGAACCTAGCGTAAGCGAGGTGTCCGTTTGTATATTATAATACAATAAATAACTTAAATAGTATATAATAAATTGAAATTTAGATTCAACCGCGATTCTATAATGAAATGAGTAGAATTAATGAATTAACCAATGTTTTAATAGTATTTGTGATCAATTCCAATATATTTCATGTTGTTAGCATGTAGCATGTTGTAGTCCAAGAGCAATCCCAACCTTGATATAAAAAAAACATTCATTCGCTTAAAGAGTCAAGATTAAGAATTTTCCCGTGGTCTACCCAGGTGAACCATGGGAAAAATAATAGCCTGTGACCTGCCATACCCAGGTGACCTACGCAGGTGGACTACGGGCAATAAAAGAATTTGCGTAATACATATCAATTTTCGTAAATCAACTGCGTAACTATTAGCTTCCCAGCGTGAAGTAAATGACACTGAAATTTTATAAAAAGTATTTTACTAAACAGGTCCTCAAACTGCGTTCCGGTGTAAATGACATATTTTTGCTTCACTGCGTATGTCAATAGCAATACTAAATAAGATTATTATATTCATAGTACCTACTAAATATTATTATAGCGAAAGTTTATGAGAGTGTATATTTGTTACTACTACACCTTCCAACGGCTGGACCAATTTAGATGAAATTTGATGAGGAGTAGTAGAAAGTAGACGATACACTGGATTAATACATACAAAGGCTACTCTTTTTTATCTCGGCAACAGCTTCCTGAGAGAAAGGGATTACTATATTAATAATAAAGACAAAACTTTGTGTTTGTTTTTTACTATTAACTGCAGAAAATCAAAATTCAAAAATAGCTGCTCCTAGCAGTCAAAAATAAAAGTTGACCTCATATCCCTGGATTTCAACAGCAGGTAGCCATAACCTGGTGGACAAGCGTACAGCCCACCTGATGGAAAGTGGTCAGCCTACGGACGTTTGCAACACCAGAGACGCTGCACTTGCGCTGCTGATCCTTTATATATCTTCTAAGACCCCTTTTGAAGAACTCCATACTGTATACGTTCGGGAAAACCCAGGCAGCGAGTATTATATTATTGTCTATTTTAATATGGCAGCTGTTACGTGGGCCTGAAGTGCACACGGTGAAATGTGGGCGTAAAATATGCCTCTGCCACCCCTTCGGGGATAAAGTCATGATTGATAAATCTTAATAATATTATAAATGCGAAAGTTTGTATAGACGCTTGTTACTCTTTCAGGTAAAAACTACTGAATAGATTTTACTTTACAATAATAAAGCTTTATACATCAGAATAACACATAGGCTACTAATTATCCCGGGAACAAGTTCCTGTGAGAAATGGGATCGGGAAAACTTCTCTACGCGGGCAAAGCCGCGGGCGTCAACTAGTAATATTATAAACGACAAAGTTTGTAGGTATGGATGTTTGTTACTCTTTCACGCAAAAACTACTGTGAAACTTTACAATAATATAGCTTACACATCAGAATAACACATAGGCTACTTTTTATCCCGGGAACAAGTTCCTGTTGGAAACGGGAATGGAAAATCTTCACTACACGGGCAAAGCCGCGGGCGTCAACTAGTATACGATAATTCCATCCGTTTCTGAAAGTAGATCTATAACATATACAGGCGCAATGGAATACAAAGTGATGGTCCCTTTCTACCATTTGAGATACTGACCCTAAAAGATACTGAATCACGGTATTGAATTTAAAAAGCGGAATGAGTATTGTGATCTCCCCCCTTGACCTGCACTATCAGCCGTCAGCATCAACAGTCCTTGACACGACGGCCTGGCGTGCAGCTATTGTAGGTGTAATCAGATCAATTTGAGTTGTACTACAATATGCATAGAAAAGTGTAATGTGAGGGTCAATTTGTTATGCAAATTCGGTAATAGGAAGGTGTTTGATGAACTGATTGCAAGATACAACTCCAATAAGTCTGTCTGAATACGTATCGAAGTGACACGCAATTTGAAGGGTTTGAATGAATGTGTCAGCATTAAGGTGGAGAGGAAAGTACTGCGTTAGTTTGGACACGTCGAACGAATGAATGAGTAATGATTGACGAAGAATAAGAAGCAGTATTTTATATTTCAGATTTTTGATTTTGATTTTTAAGTCTCGGACCACCCCGAGACTTAAAAATCAAAATCATAAATCTTTATTCATGTAGGTCACAAAGTAACACTTATGAACGTCAAGATTACTGCTTCTACATTTACATTTACTGCCGGATTCGCAAAGCAATAGGTAGAGCCAGAGGAAGAACCTGGCAATAAAACTCATGGCCTTTGATTTGATTAACATGATATTTGACCAATTATACAGTAAAGAAAATATACAAAAAAAAAGAACAAAATAAATGTTGTGTTCATTAAAATTACACTTTCCTTTGAATTTATGTGAGAACAGTCGAATAAACTTAGTTTGCCTTAAATTTAAATAATATTATTTGTAACAATTGCTATAACAGCTATGAGCTGACCAGTCCCAACAGACGGCACCCGTTCACGGGTATGACGCATATATCAGCCATCGCCCTATTCAACCGTATTGTAGGGAACAAGGCGACCCGAAACATACGCCACCACTGCCAGGACACTTAGGCGAGCATGACATACCCAAAAACTACACAGCAACTATCATGTCAATTTCAAAATTATAAATAAGTCTACATAGTGCTCACACAATAACAAAGTCACGTTACGTAGTAGTACTATTATTTAGTCTGTACCCTTAAGTTTGAATCAATAAATGAATCTGCAGGCAGCGAAAGAAGTATGCATGGATCGTGAAGCCTGACGATCAGTTTTCTTCGTCAGGGATGCAGCGTAAGATAGTTACTTAAATCAGTCGAATAATTACAATGCATATTTTAGTTATCTCAAAAATGGAAAGATGTAAAGTACTTCGATACCCATAGTAGTACTATTATTTACTCTGTGCCCATAAGTGCCCGTTTAAAACAATTAATGCATCTGCATCTGCAGAAAGCGAAAGAAGTATGCATGGATCGCGAAGCCTGGCGATCAGTTTTCTTCGTCAGCGTAAGATAGTTACTTAAATCGGTCGAATAAAATTACAAAAAAATTACGATGCATATTTTAGTTTTCCTCCATAGGATTTTTCAAATGGTGTTTAACTCAAAGATATTTGAGAGATTTTTCCGATTTCTATGCGTTTTACTTAATAATAGGTATTTTCAAGAGAAAACCATCTGCCAACGGTGCAGGAGCAAACAAGAGGGTACCAGCGCAGCTTCCGACGTAGCTTGACTTGACGCTCCTCTTAAAAAAGGACCTCCGTTAGGTCCGAAACTAGTCGGGCTACCCGAAATTTACACGGAAGTACAACCATTTACTTAGCTATAATGAACAACGCTCAAAAAGTAATTATTCTAATAGTGGAGAAAATTGTTCGTTCTTCATTATTTCAGACGACTGCTTTCCGCTGGGGCAGACTTAGGCTGTCCTCAACTAGTGCTATCTCGTGACCTTGGTAGAATTACCTTATAAAGCGGCCTACCCACACCTTATCTTCCGAATAACGTATATGAACCGTAGGTAATTAACATTGTAACCTCAGTCTCAAGAGTATTCCATTAATAATGTCCATAATAATTATTATAAGTGGATTGTTTGCAGTGGGCGTCCCTTATCGTTGTAGTTAAGAATTCTCAAAGGGCCTTTGGAGTTGGACCAGTATTTCCTAAGAAAAAAACCTAACAAGTGAGACTCAAAGCACACCGAGGGTTCGGTACATATTTGTAGGTTCATATTATAAAACATTTACATTTCAAATCCTTACTTGTATTTAAAACGCAAAATGAATTCGCTATGTCTGTTGCGTTTCACGCCAAATCTACTAAACCGATTTAAATGAAATTTTGAAATGACATAGGCTACTATTTGTCCCGGAAACAAGTTCCTGTGGGACACGGGAACATGAAAATTTAATTTTCTTAATCATAAATCTTCATGAAAATTACATAGTTCTAGGTAAATGGGAAATAGCCCATAGATTTTAATTCCTTGGAGAGTTTTGATATATACCTACGTTTTTTGGGGCATTAAAATCCGTAACTTTTTTATACTTTTTATATATTCATAGCTTCAAGGGACTGTAGTTCTGAGTACATGGTTTTAATTGCAACTCGATACCTTCAGGCGTTCCCGAGATAAAGAGACGGACAGACAAGCGGACAATAAAGTGATCCTATAACGATTTTTTACTATTTAGGTACCAGAACTATAAAAAGGAGAAGAGAAAAAAAAATACAACTACACATTTATTTTGCTGTTTGTTGATTTGAGTTGCTGGAGAAAATGGTTGGTACTTACAGAAACTCCTAAATAATGAAACTAGTTCGTAATTAAATCAAATTAAAAAAAAAATAAGGTAATAGCTTTGTGCGTTTTTCTCCAAATATAAACTTCAGCTGTCAGGTGTGAAATTTCACATTTTAGTTCAAAGTTTTTGCTTCACGTATCATCTATTACTACATATATATATAGTTGACGCCCGCGGCTTCGTCCGCGTAGTTTTCCCGGTTCCGTTTCCCACAGGAAAGTAGCCTATGTGTTATTCTGATGTATAAACTATATTATTGTAAAGTTTCATTAAAATCCATTCAGTAGTTTTTACGTGAAAGAGTAACAAACATCCACACAAACTTTTGCATTTACAATATTACTAGTTGACGCCCGCGGCTTCGTCCGCGTAGAGTAGTTCTCGCTTAAGGATAACATACTATATCCATTTAAATACTTAAAATAACCAGCAATTATTAAGCGGTAATTGGAAGGCTATTTACAAAAGTACTTTATTTATCCTTATCATTTTTAATACGGTAGTAGGCTTAGCATTTCATAAAGATTATTTTGTCACAATTTTTTTAAAATGAATATCTTAGGAGATATAGCAAAATCAAAATAATGCGCACAGAAATTAATTTCGTTTAACCATAAATTCGACTGGGTCGTAGCGTACTGGAGAGCGGAGAATTAATCAACTAATTTGGAAAATTTACATACAGTTTTTTTTAAAAATTACATACAGTTTTTTTACAGTACAGTATTAATAAACGGCAGGATTAAATGGGTGCCACGGGTCAGCTAGTAACTTAATATACTTATAGATAGTCGTAATATGAGTATAGTCTAAAACTATGAGTAAAAAGTGGCTCATGTCGATTGCAGAACCACAATTCATGTTCACAATATACCGGCCGTTGAACGTATATTGTTATGGACACTTGACCCCATTGTGTAGGCAATTTAATTCACGATTCATTTTAGAGGTCGAAAATTAAACAGCTGTTTATTGTACCATTGCCGCTCTTAATACCCAGAAAAGCTAATTAATTAATGTACAATGGTAGGGTAAAGAATGGATTTGCATCATATACAAATAAATTTACATACATACATATTGTCACGCCTTTAGCCCCGAAGGAGTAGGCAGAGGCATACTATATGTCCACATTTCACCGTATGCAAATTTGATAAATTTATGAAAAAGAATGGAAAAGTCATAAGTACTCGGATACCCAGACGTGCATGTATGAAGCGATTGATGAATTTGCAAAAGGCGAAAGAAATATGCATGGATTGTGAAGTCTGGCGAACTGTCCTCTCTGACTACCCCGTCAGGGATACACCGTGAAGATAGTTATAATTTATAATTGAAGAATGAAGAATGTTTCTGGGAGGTTGTAGAAGTGTTTCTTTTTTTCACGCGCAGACCGTCACGAAAAACCGACACTATAAAGTTAGCTGATTAGTGTTTCCATAACAACATTAAGAAAGTATTAATTCAAGTCATCAATTTGATGTTTTTTTTCTTACTAATTTATCGTATATGTGGTGAAATCTTATTAGACTAAAGCAGTATAAAGTATAACTTCTAACGCGTGTAGATCAGTACACACACACACACTTTTTTTCCGTATTTTTTTTATTTATCCTTCTAATTGGTGTAGGGATAAATTTAACAAATCAAAGGTCACAAAAATCGGTACAGCTGCCTTATAATACTAGTTATGCCAGTGGTTTCACTCGCATTGTGAAGTTTTCACACATATTCGTTGAGTTCAGGTTTTCTTATTTGCACTAGGGCGATATCTTCGCCTATTGGATGGCACTCATATTATGCGCATCTACAATTTTTGCTATGTTCTTCCAGCCAGAATAGATTCCTTACAGTAAATTCAAGTGTAGAGCTCTCTGCTCATTCGTGTCTTATATTATGTTTTCAATGATGTTTATAAATGTCAAAAATGAATCAGTTGAACATTTTGAACGTACTTACATATCCAGTGGAGTTTTTAAACAAAACAAAAATTATACACGAACGCACGCCTATTTTCCCCGAAATGAAAAGCAGGGGCATACAATGCACCCATAGTACAAGCTTATAGCTTGGTTTGGGCTAGATGGCGCTGTGTAAAAACTGTCCGACAATATATATTTCTTTATTTATTTACACTTATGTTATATTTCGTCTCAAGTGGTAAGTATATTTTTGCCTTCAACAAATTTAACCGTGTCCTAAACCCCTTTGGTTTGACTCAAACTTATAACGCAATTACATATTATCTGAAGGTCGTGAACTATTAAAACAGTTTAAAGTAATTAGGCCATGTTTTAAATACGAGTAAATTCGCTTTAGTAGCTACTTTCCTCTGATTGGTGGAGTGCGTGCCGGCTCTAATCTTTTAACCGAATTACGCCTAGAAAGGCAATTTCTAGTTATTTTTATTTTGCTGATATAATTACAAATGATTAAGAAGATTGTAGACCGCCCACGTGGAATTTTGATACCGCGGACGATTTCCCGTCGGAGAAGTAAATGAATTGTTTTGCCCAGATAAGAATTAATTTACGACAATCTCCAGACCAGAATCTCCTAAAATATAAATATGTCTATTTAAAGTTTTCTTTCGACGTGAAAATAACGACAAAAAAAATAAACACAGCTATAAAAAACTTATAAGTATATTAAATGAGAATTATTAGAATGAAACGAATGAATAGTAGGTTTAGGTACTTTATGCGAAGAACGCTTAATTTCGCAAGACGCAGTCCTGCTGCGGGGAAAACAGCATGATTTGTGGTTCGAACCCAACCCTTGAAGAAGTCTCGCCTTAAACGGGTCGCAGGGCCCGGCAAATAGAAGCGTCGGGTTCGTGCTATCTTCAGGGCCGTCTGACAGATGGTGTGAAAGTATGAGGATGAATAGTAATGAACACCATGTACCTATATTGCGAGCGGTGTGAAGATAGGAAGTAGCCGTGGACATCATATATCAAACAATTACTTAGAGCACAGACCGTTTTACAGGTGATGACATCAACATGACTGAAGTGACAACATGAGGTGAAGTCTCTTCTGTCACCGGCCGTGATAGTTCTACTGGTCAGAAAGCTGGATGGATTGGATACCCATCCGCAAAGTCCCCTGGGCAGTCCTTAGAAAGGGTGCCAGGGTCGGTCACAGACCTTAGAGATATCGAGACATATCGCTAGAGCCTCTAATCTATCATTACTAAGATAGAGAGAGAGATCATAACTACCAGCCGAGAATATCTATTACTTTTTACGCGATGGAAACATTAGGCAAAAAGTTCGGTACATAATTTTTTTTCCGTATAGTTCCGTAGGAATGAACGTGTAGGCGTCACGTACCTTGAGTGCGTGGGCATGCATGACTGTATTAATATTATTATTATGATTGTTACATTGAATTATAGTATAGGAGCTAGTAATTGTTTTTATGTAATATAGATTGGTGGCTAGCTGCTACTACCGCTGAGAGCGCTAAGTGTTTTATTAACAAGATTGTTTTGTTTATAAGGCGAAAATAAACCTTAAACTTTTCTTGATAACTTAAATTGTTTTCACTGTTCATCATTCAGATTCAAGACTCAGGGGACTTTAACAGAACTATTGAAGTTGACCTTCTTTGAGGGAGATTGGTACAAGAGATAAAGAAGGCTTGACCCCCACTCATCGCACTCTCAGATCGACGCTTTAAGAATGTAAAAGAATTACTGAGGGTGAGATTTCTCTGGAGCTGGACCAAAATGGCATCAATACCTTTTTGTATTCAATAAACTATTTATTGACCAAGCGAATGCAGATGGCCTAACTTTCTTATGTGTATATTTTTTCTATTTAGCTCGCCAAAAAGTCTCCGACCACCTGATGGTAGACATGGCTAAATCTCACAGTGCACAAGTTGACGGCCCATGATTGGTGTTGTTGTTTTGTCTTTTTGTATTATGTATTTGATTGTGTCTACAGGTCGCATCTCTCAACCAATTTTCATGAGGCATGATAGGTATGCGTGTCCATTGAGTTGAATGATTTTTTAGTTGATGGCGATTTATGATTGAGGATAAAATGGGAGCAGAAAGGGGTAATTAGTTCTAGCGTCATCAAATTTAGGCTAGGCCTATACAAGAAGTAGTAAAAGCAAGAAGGATTCATATGTTTTCTCATAGAAAAGTCCCTTTTCAATTCTCACCCTTTTCTTCTAATCTATTTGAATGTTTAACCTCCTTTGTCATAGTATAAGTATTGGCACAAGGTAGTATTCAATGGCCGAATACTTATGTTGTATTCAATGGCCGAATAACATATTATTGAGATGCGGTCAACTGAGATCAGTTTAGGCCCACTTGCATGAATGCTGGGGTTAAATAATTAATTATAGTGTTAGTTAACTCGGAATTAAGTAAATAACTTTTTAACCCTAATCATATCTTGCACCATAGAAAAATATCATCGGGTTATCTAACCCAGTGTTTTATGTCACTCTATGTCATCCAACCAAACATTAATGATTGAACAAAGAATGAAACAGGTATCTCCATCTCTTTTACACTACAGTTTGCCACATAAGACATTTTCTTACACGAATGAATGTAACATGACAGCCGAGTGCATTTTGTTTTTATCGTATTATGTTGGCGCGGCGTGTTACTTTGAGGAGACCGTGTCACGTGCCACTGCATTGTCTGTCAGTTGCTAACCCAACGTTTGACGAATTAACCCTCAGAAATCGGTAAGTTAAAATTTTTGCGATTTAACCCTAGGTATACCCTTAACTCGGGGTGATGCGAGACAAATTAATGATTTAACTCGGGGTTAGTCCATACCTCCGAGTTATACACATTAACCCAAGATCGTGCAAGTTGGCCTTAGAGTAATATAAATATTCAACCATTTGTTATATTATACTTGATTTGTCTTAAATCTTTAGTGCGTTGAAGATTATTTATTTCTTTGGTTTACACATTTCGGTCAAATTTGGCGTATAGCACGAGGTACGGGTATGCCACGGGCGAAATTGTGGGACATGAACTTGTATCACATAAAAACTTCGTGTGTTTGACGTTGGCGTAAGTGATAGTGTATGCGACTGCCACGCTGAGGTTTTGGGTTCGATTCCGAGGTCGTAACAAATATTTGTCTGATCAGCAAATGTTTTTTCGGAGTTTGGATGTTTCCTATGTAAAATATAAATGTATTTAGAAATATTATAATTTCTCTAGATCCCATACCACAACCTTATATTAGCTTACCTGGGACTAGATGGCGCTGTTCAAAAAAAATGTACTACTAGAAATGTTTTGTTGTTTTGCTCGATTGTGACAATTTCACTAAGGCCAAGGTGTGGCCGTAAAAGAGGCTATCGGCACTCAGACAGAGCATCGCTTGTGAGGCTGTAAGTGGTCATCCTTCGCGGAAAGAGACCTATATGCGTGTATGTACACAAACCACTAAACTCTAATTAATGGAATTAATGACAAGAAACGCGCCACAAACCTTCAAAATCATGTGTCTTGCGTCACACTTATTCACGTTGCGGGTTAATCGATATAATATATGTCTGCGCATGAACGATCGAATCACTGATAAGCGCCCATTACTGCCTGTTGATCAACATGCCATTTGGATATGGAATTGAAAAATTAACGACTTGAAATAGGCAAAGCTATGGCAAGTAATGTATTTTATTTTTTTAATTTTGTCGTGGCCTTTCTGAACACCGCAAAGTCTGTGGTAGAAACTATAAGTATAACAACTGTAATAGTATTGAGGCATGTATTGTACCGAATGTCATGCGTTTTTGGTTGGAAGTTATCATGAACTTATGGCATGGTTACTTAGCAATAATGTATGAAGATCGGTCAAGGAGTTTGAAGATAATCCCCTAATTTTCAAGTTGATGTTATTCCCACGGGAACAGGTATTACGCGGGTGAACCGCGGGACGTCCGCTGGTTGTAAATAAGAAGCGTTTGGAAACAAACTGAAGACAACTTTCTACTAGCATTATTTCATGGAAAAACGTAAATATTATAGAAAATTGTGTCGTTGGAGGATAAATGAAGAAACTAAGTTTTACTGCCAAAGTTACGGATTAATAGAAGTTGGATCTATTCGCGGAATGACCTGCAGTCTGAATTTTTGATATCGAATAAGCAGTTACTGAGATTAGTTTGTACATAAAAACGAAACCTGCGCGATTAACTAGCGACCTACCTAAGCTACGTACTGGTGCAAAGATATAATTATATATGAAGTTTTGTGAATGAGTTTTAGAACAATAAGTTTGATAATTCTCTCTGGAGACATTCTGTTGAAAAATTTGAAGCCGCCCATAATGCCTTCAACTAGGTTTAACGACTGCCATGTTAGATACTGACTAACGGCTTAACGTGCCTTCCGTACGAGAAGCCACGTGCCACAGCCAAATGCCACAAAGCGGTCACCTATTTGAAGGCCAGCCATAGCGAAAGTAGCTTAACGCAGTGATCGTTTTCAGAACACTGAGTTCGCGGGGCTATGCTACAAACGCTTCTACCGAGCTTGATGCTAAGATTTTCCTTAAAGTGAAAGACAACTTGGTTCTGACAGGATTTAAACCCATGACCTTTACCTAAGTACTTTATTGGCAGTTTATATCTGAGATTGTTTTTATATGCACACACATTTGGACAAGTGCAGATAAAGTGCAGTTTGTTCGTGGAAGGACTTCATATTGTATTTTAATTGGATGCGGATTGAAACTTGAGATATCCGGCAGATGACATCTTTAAACAGTAGATGCGTCATATTTCAACTGTTTTATGAACTTGCTTCAATTAACTCAGGATGTATCGTCAGGCAATGTCTTTCTTCTTCATCTTAGAGCCTTTCTGGCTGCATCACAACTAGAACGGTACTGAGGTTTTAATTGTAAGCTTCGGGATGAAGGTAGATTCATTAGTTAAAAAAATATTTGGGACTTGGTTCACACAACGCCATCTAACACAATTGAAGCGAATGGACACTTTATATATTTTCTGTAATATAAACAGTATTGCACGTGCGCATTTTACTTCAGTTCGCTTCGATCTGTGCCGCGTGTACTCATTCAACTCAGTAGAATATCATACGTAATACGTATGCATGTATCGTTAAGTAAGGCGAATTGTTATTTCTGACTACCCCGTCAGCGATACAGCGTGAGTGAAGATAGTTATAGTAATAGCAGGGAAACGAACCCTTGGCTCCGAAGTGAGGCTTCGAATTAAACTATGAATGTAGTTGAAACGGAGAATACGAATTGGCAGACGCTCCTCAATTTTTTACTAAGTAGGGGAACGGCAAGTTCCTCAATCAAGAGAACATGATTCATCTACATTATACATAACAAAATATCTGGACGTTTAACTTTTGTAGTGAGAAAATGTGAGTCAATTATATTCGATCTCGTGCCAGCAAGTTCATTGTCAAAATATTTAGCAGGAAATGCTGATGGTGACTCAGAGAAAGAGTGTATTCACTCACTCGGTTTGTAAATGAATAAGTTTTAGGTTAAGCACCTCCAACAATGACAAGGCTACAATGATGGCTTGGAAGGTCAGGTCACAACGTCTAACGATATTGGTCCTAGCAGCATAAAAAATTCTAGAGTCCAAATCCATGTAGGGTATAGAAGCAACTGGGAATACACAAAATGAAGACCAGACAATGCTAATAAGTGAGGGGGGTGCCCGGTGAAGATAGTATTGTGGGACAATATACACAGCGCCATATAGCCCACCCTACATGGATTTGGACTCTAGAAATTTAGCTACAAGGTTGTACTTTGGGATCTAGACAACTGATATACCTAGACAGGTCATAAATTCTGTCACATGTTTAATATAAAATAATTGAAACAAGTTTATTCATTATGTAACCATTTATATACCAAAATGAACTTAACAAAACATAGATTCTTATGACAATAAAGTTTATTCAAAATGACCTCCGTGATTTTGAATACAGGCCTTCAATCTGCACGGCCAGTCGTCTATCGCAGCACGAACGAGGTCCATGTCAATATCGGCGGCTGCCTTAATCAAGGATGTCTTGAGTGACTCCAAATTGGGATGAGGCTTTGAGCACGCCTTTTCCTCCAAGTGTTGCCATATCTTGTAATCTAACGGACTCAAATCTGGACTGGAGGAGGGCCAGTCTTCGTGCCGGATGAAGTCGATTTCACGCGCCGCCAGCCAGTCTTGTGTGCTCTTCGCTCTATGAGCTGGCGCCGAATCTTGTTGGGATACCCAGTGCCTGTTATTGAACATGGTATGAGAAACAGGTTCCACAAGGTTCGTCAGGACTGTATTTTGATACACAACTGCATTCGTTTTTACACCTTTCTCACAAAAATGTACCTCTGTTAAGCCCCAATAAGAAACTCCCAACCATACCATGAGCGAGGGTGGAAAATGACCTCGTTGGACACGCAGAATACGGTTGCTCGCTTCTTCACTACTGTGTGCGTACACCTTATCATTTTGTTTGTTGTAGCTCTCTTCTACGGTAAAAATATTTTCATCCGAAAAAAGAATTTCCCTATATTTTTTTCCCGCGTACCGCTTCAACAAAGCGCGGCATCTCTTCAGTCTCAGTTCCATTAGACGAGCATTTAAACGATGTCCTGTTTTTCTTCGATATGACCGAAGCCCTAAGTCTTCATTTAACACCCTTTTCACCGTGGTTCTGCTTAACCCCATCTGAAGGGCCAACAGTTTCTGCTTACGTGTGGGATTTCTTTGAATTCGCGCCTTCACAGCTTTTATCACTGCTGGAGTCCTAACAGACCGAGGGCGACCACTTCTTGACCTGTCATCTACACTAGAGTCTTCATTGTATCGTTTGATGGTACGATAAACGAATCTTTTGGTAAAAATTTGAATTGGCGAGTAATCACAACGATGCAACGCAATAACTGCAACACGGTCTTCTTTAAGCGTCCACTCCATATTTAAAAATGAGTAAAATTCTAAAAAGTATACATTTTTATTTTCATGAACAATTCGAAATTCGAATTCAATAAACTTTTTTGTGGCCAGCATTCTAAAAGAAAAGTTTTTACTGTGTGACAATAATTATGACCTGACTAGGTAGGTACATACTTATATATTTCTAAATACATACATACAATGTGTTAAGAAACCCCTGTCCGACCCGAAAGGGGCACAAAGGCACTTCAATAAAATAACCAAAAAAAAAAAAATCATTCTATTTATAAGTATAAAATAGTTATCCTTTTATTAAATGCGTGTTTTTAGAATCAGAATTAGTTCAATTTCCTTAAAATAAGCAAATTTTCAAAAACTGATAACATATTTGTTGGCATGCGGCAACAAGTGTATGTGATATCAACAGAAGCCGCCGGCAGGTGTAAGCTGACCTTTTGACCTTGCATTTCCGAATAGCTACCACATTATATTAACTTTTAATTAATTTTAATCGGGGTAAAAGTTTTGGGGTAATTTTATCTATAATATGTATGTATTTAGAAATATATAAGTAGGTTTATCAGTTATCTAGATCCCATAACACAAGCTAATATATTAGCTTACTTTGGGCTAGATGGCGCTGTGTGAAAAGTGTGCCACAATTTTAGTGGGGTAATTTCTAAAAAGGATTATACGAGTAATCTCGATACCTACCAATACCTTCACAGATCGGACAGGGTTTTCTTAACATATTGTTATTACATAGAAAACACCCAAACCACGAAACAAACATCTGTGGATCACTCAAATATTAGTTCCGGTTCCGAACCGGAAATCGAACCCAGGACCTCAGCGCGGCAGTCGAATACACTACCACTGCGCCACCGAAGCAGCCTTTGTGGCAGTATTGCCCCCGAACATTGCTCACTGCATGTATATTTACAATCTACTAGGAAGTTAAGAAGCTGATATCTAATGAGTTCTTTTTTTGCAGGTAAAACACACGAACCTTCTTTTAGGTTCAAAAACCTCAACTTACATGAAGCATGATACCACCATTTACGTCTGTGTGTGCAATTGAGTTATTAGCTAAAACTAACTATCTTCACGCTGCATACCTAACGGGGTAGTCGGAGAGGACAGATCGCCAGGTTTCACGATCTACGCATACTTCTTTCGCTTCTTGCAGATTCATCAATCGCTTCATACATGCACGTCTGGGTATCCGACTTTTGACTTTTCCGTTTTTGAGCAATCTGCTCACGTGGTAAGTCTCTGCCTACCCTGACTCCTTCTACCCTCTACTTTTGCACAATATATATTCTTCATCAATCATTCCTAACTCATTCAATTGAGGTATTGTCTATGGGAATAGTGCTTTGACCCACTTTTTATATCTGCGTGAGATTTAGGTGTTATTATATACATGAAAAATTACTTCTGCATATCTGGATGCCCAAGATTGTGTGAAGTGTAGAAGCATAAGTTGATTTTAGACTCCGAGATGAAAACCTCTGATGTGACCGGGACTAATGCAAGGATGATGCTGATGTGGCTGTAGCAAACGTTTTTAGACGTTTTTAAACGTTTTAAAACGGAAGCTATATATTTTTAAACGGAAATATTTGGGCAATGAAACATCGACTAGGTAAGTTTTACGCAAGCACTCGAGCATAAAATGTATTTTAATAGTTAAAATATTTTAATGTGTAGTTTGTTGATTTTGTTAGTTAAAATAAATTGCTGTTTAAATTTCATTGAAACGTTCTTAAACAAGGTTTAAATATTTATTATCTACAGATTCTTGAAATCGATGTTAGTGTTATGTTCGGGGAAAGTTTATTTTATTTAAAACAGGTTTCGAAGAAGAGGTCGGTATCTGAATTGAACTCGTATCGTTGGCTAAAAGGTCTTAGTAACCAGGCCATAACATAATAAAAAAAGAAAAAGAGCTTTGAATGTTATTAGCGAATGAATACCTGTGAATGATGGTACTTATAGTATTACGATGATTAAAGGGAATAGGAAGAATAGTTCTACGCTGCAGTTCTTTTACGTGTTGATATCCTCATGAATCCCGAACCCCTACCAACTAAAACCACACGGCGGTCTTCCAACTTTCTATGGCCAGGAGTCCCTGGTGAGCCCTCAGAAGGATACGCCCACGGTTTCACGGTTCGGATTTTTTTCCGCTTCTTAAGGGGTAAGAGTACATACGTTAAGGTAAGATTAAGTAGTTGAAGTTTCCACCATCCCCCACTGGTCTAAAACATCATTTAAGTACCTAATTTTGTCACTTTGTTCTCTTGTACAGTGGACAAAAGATATAACTATAATGGCCGCCCTAACAGAATTGATGTTTTTCAGAAAATCATACATATTTTTTTGTAATTTTTTCTATGGTTACACAACTTCTCTATTTAATAACCATAGCAAATGTATCGAACGGGATTTCGCGCGGCACTATATTAAAGGTTAGTTTACTTTTTGTTCCTCGACGTTTCGACATGTGCAACTAACCTTTTAGTGTAATATAGTGCCGCGCGAAATCCCGTTCGATACAAAAGCATGTGTTCTACGCGTTTTAGTTTAAAACAAATGCATAGCAAATATCATTTTTTTTAAACCATTTCTTACTTAGTTAAAATTGGAAGCAAAAAACATACTTCGCTACGTTTAGCTTCAGACACCATCTTCACATTTCACATTGCCTTGACTTGAACTTGCCCTGATTCTATCAGCGCAAATCATCAGCATATGCAACAATTTACTCGTGCAGAGCTGTTGGCATCCTTTCATATTTAATAAAGATTTTTTCTATTAATATTTATTTATCACGCCTTATCCCCGAAGGGGTGGCAGAGGCATACATTTTGTATGCCCACTTTTCACCATGTGTATTCCTGTCCCACGTAATAGGTGGTGAGCCCATTGCCGTGTTGAAATGGACAGGCGCAGGCTGTGGCGACCTGCTGTTGAAAGTTTTTAAGCCGCCCATAAGTCATTCAACTTGGCTTAACGACAGCCATTTTATTGGCAACCAGGACCAACGGCTTAACGTGCCTTCCGAAGCACGGAACTGGGGTAGGTCTAAAGGGCCGAATAAATTTAGTAAAATGTGTAGATGTTAAATTTGGAAGAAATTATGAACCCGTTGCCTTTTTAGTGAGGTGGTAACAAAAAGGCTAAAAGGTCTTATGTGCTAGACACTAATTAGCACGACCAATTAAAGTCCTGGTAGTCTCGGACTATATATTTATAAATATCTAATCTCTATTTATATCTCTATTTATATCTATCTAAAGAGATTTATAAATATCTGTCCTCCAAGGAACAAAGCATTATGGAACGAGTCGAGTTGCCGTATGTCAATTATCCAAATTATGACGAAACAACGAACTTTATCGTTTTAAGATCTTTAGCTTTTAAGCTTTTTTTACGATTGACGAATAATATATTTTGTGCAAAAATTTAGAGTAACGCCAACGTCAACGTCAGGGTACGCCGAGATTTTCATATGAGGAGCACGTGAGCAGACTGGTCAAAATCTGAATGTTCAAAAGTACTCGGATACCCAGACGTGCATGTATGAAGCGATTAATGAATCTGCAGGAAGCGAAAGAAGCATGCATGGACCGCGAAGCCTGGCGATCTGTGCACTATTACTACCCTGTCAGGGAAACAGCGTGAAGATAGATTAAAAAGTTATTCCGTAAAACCTCTTCGTTAATTACGAATTATATCAATAGGGCGCATAGTTGTCGTGATTGTACGTGAGTAGATTTTGACCAATCTGCTCACGTGCTCCTCATATGAAAATCTCGGCGTACCCTGACGTTGACGTTGACGTTGGCGTTACTCTAAATTTTTGCACAAAATATATTATTCGTCAATCGTAAAAAAAGCTTAAAAGCTAAAGATCTTAAAACGATAAAGTTCGTTGTTTCGTCATAATTTGGATAATTGACATACGGCAACTCGACTCGTTCCATAATGCTTTGTTCCTTGGAGGACAGATATTTATAAATCTCTTTAGATAGTTAAGAATATTTGTCACAGATTCGCAGAAGGCCTTTTTAATGAGACGTGGGTATGTGAATCGTCTTCAATACCAAAGAAAGTACGTAAGTACTGAACTATCAAAATCCTTTTAAAGAATCTAAGACAGGTTGATACATTAGATATCTGCTCAGACAATAAAGATACTAAAATGTGTTTGTATTTGGCAGTATTATTTTGGTATAGTATATTATTGTTGGTAGTAAGAAAATATATATTGATAATATATATTTGACTGCCTCGGTGGAGCAGTGGTAGTGTATGCGACTGCCGCATCTGAGGGCCCGGATTCGATTCCGGGGTCGGAAAAATATTTGTGTGATCTACAAATGTTTGTTTCGGAGATTGATTTTCTATGTATAATATGTAGGTATGTACTTAAAAGTATAGTAATATAAGTATGTTTATCAATCATCTAGATCCCTAAACACAAGCTTATATTAGCTTAATTTAGACTAGACGTGCGGCGGTGTGTAAAAAAAGTCCCACTATATATTATATCTTTTCATGTATTCTTCAATCTTAATAAATTACTTTATGCCATCAATATAGGTTTGTCGCGCTGTTAAACTGACATGAGCAGGTTGGTGTAAGGTCTGCTAAATACCTGAGTACAATTTTCTAATTGAATCCTATATATTTAACGAAGAAATGACCTAGACTTAGTAGGTAACTGCTTTTAAATCAATTCAGAAAAATGCAAATTCAAAACAAATGTCGATATTAAACACATAAATAGCTATTTAATACTAACAAAAATAAAAGTGAAGTTTTGTTAAACTTACCTCTTTGTAAAGCAGCGAAAGTTGCAATCCGTTTTTAAAAATCCATAGATCTACGAAAAACTATGATACACTAGTTTGGATGAGCGATCCAAGTCAACACAACGCGAACGTCCGCTAGCGGCAGGTACTACACGACTGTGCATTGTGCAAGGTTTCCGAACATGACTCCTCGGTGGAGGAGGCTACTACCCAGACTCATAAATTCAACAACCTTGGCGGTCGTCTGTGTATATTATGTAAATGGATGTCTCAATGCATTCAAACGGAAATGGTTTAAATGTACGAAACTTCTAAATTTACAAAATTTGCGTATTTTCTTGCAAAGTCAGCATTAATTTACAAATAGAATTTTGTTTTTTTTAATATACATGCTTTTTGTCGATTTCTCCAGCACACGTCGTTACCTACGTGCAACAAAGGTGTTTTAACTTCATTGCGATATCCTTAAATAACATTATTTCTATTGCGTTGTAAATTATATTTGTATTACACATTATATAGATTTAAAACTTTTCTTAGAAAAATATTATTCTTGTAATTTATGTACAATCCATATGTACCTTTCCTACCTTTGTATAGGCTACACGTTTTCATTTCTGTTACAAGGCCTAAGATAAAAGAGATTACACAGCAAAATAATTAAGGATGAACTTAAGTTATTAGCAGTACAACGAAACGGAAAATTTGGTATATACTTGTTGTATATAAATTATAGGGTTGTTTAATATTTTGACATAATAGAGCTTGCTAATTCAGTTGTTCTATTCTCTGTAGTTCCCTACATTTTCACCAAATATGGGTATTAAAAGGTAAAAATAAAACATACTTCTAAAGTATACTGCTAAAATATAATGCACCGACCCCAAATAAATGAGGACAAGGGCAAGAGGATGATGATGGGTGCTAAAAAGTGACAAATGTACTTCAAGTGTGTCTAAATTATAAAAGTGATTGAAGCCCCAACATATCCTGTAGGAGAACTCGAGTGGGACCGTGTGGAGCATAGCCCTAAACGGGGTTTACGCCGGTGTCGGCCCGCAACATAGCCCGTTTGAAAATAGCCAAAATCAAAAATCTTTATTCATGTACGTCACAAAGTAACACTTATGAACGTCAAGATTACTGCTTCTACATTTACATTTACTGCCAGATTCGCAAAGCAATAGGTAGAGCCAGAGGAAGAACCTGGCAATAAAACTCATGGCCACTCTTTTCTAACCGCCATTTGACACAGTTTGATTAACATGATATTTGACCAAATATACAGTAATGAATTTATACAAAAAAAAGAACAAAATAAATGTTGTGTTCATTAAAATTACACTTACATAGTTCCCTTGAATTTATGTGAGAACAGTCGACTAAACTTAGTTTGCCTTAAATTTAAATAATATTATTTGTAACAATTGCTATAACAGCTATGAGCTGACCAGTCCCAACAGACGGCACCCGTTCACGGGTATGACGCATATATCAGCCATCGCCTTACTCAACCGTATTGTAGGGAAAAAGGCGACCCGATACATACGCCACCACTGCCAGGACATACCCAAAAACTACACAGCAACTGTCATGTCAATTTCAAAATAATAAATAAGTCTACATAGTGCTCACACAATAACAAAGTCCAATTACATACAATTATGTATATTAGTTATTAACGGGACTAAACGCAGCCACACCTTTAGTTGCCTGGCGTTTTAAATTATTTATACTGGAGAATGTAAAAAAAACATAATGTAAAAATACAACATATATATACAGATTCAAGACAAGTAGATAATAAGGCCGTCAAGGTGATAACAAGATATTGCACGATCTCCGTCGAGGCGGCACTCTCCTTGCCGTTCCTGCCGAGTTCCTGGCGGAATTCCTCCATTGGACCTGGTGGTTAAGGACCTTGCGTCGTTATTTAAATGGCGCAATGAGGCGCGGGAGCGGGGCCATAGGTCTACGTTCCGGGATATCGAGTATCAGCGTTCCCAATTCCGCCAGGAACTCATGGAGACATAGAACTGCGATTTGACTAGCCATTGCGACGGTCAGACCGTTATGGCCGAGTGGCTGATAAGGAACCATGAGAATCTCTTCTACCAATTGATAATTACCGGGCACGGGTGCTTTAGAATATCTGTGGCGTATACATTGCGTGATTTCACTACAGCAGAGTACCAGTAGTAGAACGTCCACACATTAGAGTTCTCGGGTTGCGTGAAAAGAAGAAATCGTAACGAATTTTACAACTCCTTTTAATCTTTCTCACAGCTCTGTTTGCCTTGTAAATAGTAACGGGAAATCCATTATTCTGCTTTCCAATAGGATTAATAGCGATAGCGTAATCGAAGGGAAAATCGTGAATTACGATCTCGAGAACCAAGACAAACAATACACTATCTAAAAATCACTATACAGAATAATATCAAAATTGCCACATCCAAGACTGTGCTCATTATTTTCGTACATCACATGTGGCCCAGACGGAGTTGCACTCACAGTATTCGATCGGTGCAAGACAAAGCAATGTCAACGTCCCGTCGTTGTGGGGCAGCGAACGATGACCGCGCGACGGAAATGATCGCCTGTACTGCACACACCCATAAAGCCACTGGGTAAAAAAGGATTACGTGATCCGATAGGTAATGGTTTTCTTGCTATAATGTGCTATCAAGAACAGTTATAGAAATATCTATCTTGACGCTGTATCCCTGACGGGGTAGTCAGAGAGGACAGATCGCCAGGCTTCGCGATCCATGCATACTTCTTTTTGAAATATGTTTGATATAAACACTGTCGGGTGTGATGAGACCTAGGCGTAAAGGGCGCTCAACTTCCGATGCTGTTGTTGAATTATTAAAATGTATTCATGAAGCCTGGGAAGACAAGCACGATGCATTAGGTATATTTTGCGATCTATCAAAGGCTTTTGATTGCGTTCAACATGAAACGCTGTGCAAAAAATTACACCACTATGGAATAAGAGGCAAAGCTCTCGACCTTCTGTCTTCATATTTGAACAATAGAAAACAGAGGGTCGATAATAATGGTACACGTTCTGTAGGATCCATGGTTACTATGGGTGTGCCGCAAGGCTCGATACTTGGGCCATTCTTGTTCCTCATTTATATTAATGATTTACCATTTTATGTAGGGGACAGGAATAGTATTGTTTTGTTTGCAGATGACACATCATTAATTTTTGAAATTAAAAGACAATTAGTTAACTATGACGGTATAAACAATGCAATTGCAAGAGTAGTTCGTTGGTTCAGCTCAAATAATCTTAGCCTTAATGAAAATAAAACTAAATGTATAAAATTTACTCTACCAAATGTAAAACAAGTTGCGGCCAATGTTCAACTGAATGGACAAGTGTTAGAGTTTTTAGAATCAACTATGTTCCTCGGTATAACTATTGATGCCAATTTGCAGTGGGGCCCACACATAGAAAAGACAGCCTCTTGGTTAAGTTCGGCTGCATACGCTGTAAAAAAGATCAGATCAGATCTAACAGATGTGGATACGGCTAGAATGGTTTACTTCAGCTATTTTCATAGTATTATGTCTTACGGTATTCTCCTTTGGGGGAGTGCTGCAGATTTAAATATTATTTTTGTTCTACAAAAGCTGTATCCCTGACGGGCTGTACGCGCTATTTATAATTTGGGCCCCAGAGTTTCTCTCCGAGAAAAAATCAAAGAAGTAAATATTCAAATCGTACCATCACAGTACATTTTTGCCAATCTTATGTATGTCCAGAAAAATCTATCGCAATTTTCTAAACTCTGTGATAAACATGATATAAACACTAGAAATAAAAATAATCTTTCAGTCCACCACAGTCGACTACATAAGATTGGCGATTCTTTCCAGGGTAACTAAACAAGGGTAACAAGCTTCCCTGTGACCTGAGAAATTTACCATTAAATAAATTTAAAAAGTTAATTAAATACAAGCTTTGTGAAAAAGGTTATTACTCCGTTAAAGACTATTTGCAGGACAGGGAACGCTGTATCCCTGACGGGGTGTCAGAGATACAGCGTGAAGATAGTTAGTTAGTTAATAGTAAGGATATAAGTACTTTTTTTTAAGAGCTGCTGCTCGCGTAGGATTTCGAAATCTCACGACGTGATATTTCTAATCCTACCTCTATCTATCCATCAGAAAAGAAACACCTGTGAAAAATTTCAACTTTCAGCTTGTTTATACTGTTGACTATTTATTGTGTGGCATTTGGTGGAAATTGCCACACATTTTGAATAAAAACACTTGTACTTTTTCACAAAATTTACTTTCAACCTGACCGGTTTCTACTTACGGCATTTTCAAAGGTAAAAAAGTACAAGTGTTTTTATTCAAAACGTTCTACTTCCAGCAGTTTATTTCAATTTTTAGAAAAAATTGAAATGAAAAAAATTTTTAGAAAAAAATATGTGGCAATTTTCTTTCGAAATTCGTTGGGGTAGGTCATTAGCAGAGACACGTTTTGCATGGTACATATTCGATTCGTTGCGTTCACAGATAATGGAAATAGCATTCTGTTGTAGAATAGTATTCTGTTGCTCTAAGGTTGCGTTATACGCCATCTTGAATTTTTTATAATTCAAAACAACTGAGTTATTACCATTTTTCGTGTAAAATTAAAAATAAACGAGTTATTCAATAAGAATAACTCGTTTATTTTTAATTTTACACGAAAAATGGTAATAACTCAGTTGTTTTGAATTTTATTTCCTGCAATTTTAGCTTTATCTTGTTTCCTAGGGTGGATATTTTTCGATTTATACTCCAAAAGTGGCGATGATTTGTGATTGATTAACAATTCGTTTATTGGATATAAATTGGATTACTTGAAAAATTTTTATGAACAGTTTTTTGGGCAATATTGGTTCTTATATTTTTTTGGTAAGATCGATATTTCTTCCTCAACGAATTGAAAGAAAATTTATTCGCCTGCATTAATAAATAAGTACATAAAGTCCGTAAGCATTACACAATATTTTTAAATACGTATATACACCCATAGCCCGAAATTAATTAGCATTTGAAGAATTTAAACAAAAATGCGTGAAATATTTTTCAAGCTTGACCAATCGTACCCTAAATCAAACCTTTCTTATTTGTCAGTATTTATTTCATTGTACCTACTCATATTGAATACCAGGCTATCTCCAGGTCTCAGATACCACAGCAATGCCTCATCTCGTACACTCGTACCTGCAACAAATGTAAAAAAAAATGTCAAAACATGAGGCACTTGGAAGTGGTCGTCACTAGTCATGTCTGTTGAAGAATCTATTGCAAACTCCAAAACCAACATAATGGTAGTTAGGACCCAGGGATCGATCCCAAGAGCTCAGGTAAAGTAACCGAATAAATTGCCACTGCGCCGCCAAGACTGACGAGACATTATTAAAAATAATAAATAAATAAAATAAATAAATATCCATCACGCTTTATCCCCGAAGGGGTGGCAGAGGCATATTATATGCCCACTTTTCACCGTGTGGATTTCTGTCCCACGTAATAGGTAGTGAGCCCATTGCCGTGTTGAAATAGACAGACGCAGGTTGTGGCTACCTGCTGATGAATTTTTTCAAGCCGCTCATAAGGCCTTCAAGCAGGCTTAACGACTGCCATTTTACTGGCAAACGGGACCAACGTCTTAACGTGCCTTCCGAAGCACGGAAACGCTCGCAAATGTAAATGCCACAAAGTGGTCACGCATCCGAGGACCAGCCATAGTGAAAGTTGCGTAACTCAGTGATCGTTTACAGAACACTGAGACCGCGGGGCCACAAGCGCTTCCTTAGTTTTAGACATTATTAAATTGCTCAAAAATAAAAAGGTCAAAAGTACTTGGATACCCAGACGTGCATATGAAATGAGTTGTTGACGCCCGCGGCTCCGCACGCGTGTTGAAGTTTTCCCGTTCCGGTTTTCCACAGGAACTTGTTCCCGGGATAAAAAATAGCTTATGTGTTATTCTAAAGTGTAAGCTATATTATAGTAAAGTTTCGTCAAAATCCATTCAGTAGATTTTGCTTGAAAGAGTAAAAAACATCCATACTTTCAAACTTTCGCGTTTATAATATTAGTAGGATTAAATAATCTGCAGGAAGCGAAAGAAGTATGCATGGATCGCGAAGTCTAACGATCTGTTCCCTCTGAATACTGCGTCAGGGATACGGTCTAAATCAAGATAGATAATATAGGTTCATGATCTTCTTGATTTTATTGTCTCACCAGCGACATTGTACTTCACACTATCCTAATGTCAAATGTGATGAACAAAAGTTGTGATGCAAGATGTTATCTTATAATTCGTCTAAAATAAATCGTGAGATAAAAGTACTTCTCTTTGTATAGTATCTGAAACAAAAGTCTTTGTTCACTAAATTTAGACAAAAGATTTGAAAATCAATATGTCACTTAATCTATACTATTTTTTTATACCACTGAGGCGGCAGACAAGCATACGGCTCACATGATGGAAAGTGGATAATAATGATAATACAATCAACTGAAGATACATTTTCTCTGTACAATTGAATATTTTTCCAAAATTTCCGTTGTAATATATCATAGTATCGATATAGAACACAAAATAATATTTTTTGGAATTATTTTCTGTCTGTCTGTTTGTATATTATGTAACAAACAAACAGACAGGCAGGCGACATTTTTAATTTTATCACGCAAAAAAGCCTAAACGGATTCGAATAGATCTTTCACCGAAATATTATCCCCAGACTCGATTGACACTTAGGCTATCAAACATCACGCTATTGATTTTTCCCAAGTTTTATTAGGAAACGGGAACGGGGTTTATCATAATCTAAATGGTGTTCTCTACCGTTCACCTAACCTTGTGTATTCGTTAGATACGCGTAAATATCGGTCTGCGCGTAAATTATATGTGTTGGTGGCTACCTATTTATCAATCAAACTTACCCTGACACCAATATTGAGTTACCTATGATAATCGAGACCGTAATTCATCTATATATATAAGAGTTGTATGATAACAGATATAACTTATTGAATCGAGCGTTACATGGCGGAAATCCATCGTAGAACGATAATAAAGGAGGGGGGGAGGAGGATCACACCACACACCCCCTATTCGTCAATCCTAACGCACAACGGTCAAGGATAACCTCTACCAATTGTAACGGAGGAATGACTAACCGAACTCCTCAAGGAAAGGAATGTAGGATAGGTAAAAGGAAACCTTACCCTCCAGGTTGTCAAAACTTTGGCAATATTCCGCTTTACAAAGTGGCACTCGACAGTGACAGTGGCAGTCGACAAGTTGACACGTGTTTCGCCTACACACTAGGCATCCTCAAGACCGCTTGTCAAACACTTGCTGTCAAGCGAATATTGCAAAAGTTTTGACAACCTGGAGGGTAAGGTTTCCTTTTACCTATCCTACATTCCTTTCCTTGAGGAGTTCGGTTCGTCATTCCTCCGTTACAATTGGTAGAGGTTATCCTTGACCATTGTGCGTTAGGATTGACAAATCGAGGGTGTGTGGTGGAATCCTCCTCCCCTCCTTTATTATCGTTCTGATAACAGATATCAAAACGCACAGTTCAAACAGCTGAAAGATTGTATATTGGAAATAGAGTCAGTTTAGTAAAATTACGGGGTTTAAACTGATGGCACTTGGTGGGCAAGTTCCAGCAAGTGCCATCAGTCAACAGTGTAAACAGTTCTATCAATTTATTCATCACATAATACGTTTCTCTTTTTACGTCCTGTGATACTATTATTAAGTACCACAGAATAACTAATAGTACGGACAGCTCCATAGAAGTCGCACCACCTTAGAATGTAAATGTAAACTACTGGGGGTGAGGTTATTCTGGAGCAGATATGCTATGTAATTTTTTGATTTTTCACTAGTTTATTTGGAAGGTACAAAAACAAACAATAAAATGGGGCCGTACGCTTGACTGCCAATACAGTGGTTAAAAAAAAATACGTAGACTATATGACTATATTTGAACCATTGAGAAAAAAAAGGCGTTCATAGGTGTACTCTCCTACAAGTCGACACAAATCTATAACTAAATGGTTGTATGGAATAGCGATACTACAGGGCATCTTATTTTCAATGGTTCACAAAAGATTAGCCCCACGGGTCCACGATTAAATGATTTTTTCCGTCGTCCCATCAATGGGACATCCATTGGGACCACGGAATGGAAGCGGATATAACATTTTTTCTGTCTGTCTGTTTGTATATTATGTAACAAACAAACAGACAGTCAGGCGACATTTTTAATTTTATCACGCAAAAAAGCCTAAACGGATTCGAATAGATCTTTCACCGAAATATTATCCCCAGACTCGATTGACACTTAGGCTATCAAACATCACGCTATTGATTTTTCCCAAGTTTTATTAGGAAACGGGAACGGGGTTTATCATAATCTAAATGGTGTTCTCTACCGTTCACCTAACCTTGTGTATTCGTTAGATACGCGTAAATATCGGTCTGCGCGTAAATTATATGTGTTGGTGGCTACCTATTTATCAATCAAACTTACCCTGACACCAATATTGAGTTACCTATGATAATCGAGACCGTAATTCATCTATATATATAAGAGTTGTATGATAACAGATATAACTTATTGAATCGAGCGTTACATGGCGGAAATCCATCGTAGAACGATAATAAAGGAGGGGGGGAGGAGGATCACACCACACACCCCCTATTCGTCAATCCTAACGCACAACGGTCAAGGATAACCTCTACCAATTGTAACGGAGGAATGACTAACCGAACTCCTCAAGGAAAGGAATGTAGGATAGGTAAAAGGAAACCTTACCCTCCAGGTTGTCAAAACTTTGGCAATATTCCGCTTTACAAAGTGGCACTCGACAGTGACAGTGGCAGTCGACAAGTTGACACGTGTTTCGCCTACACACTAGGCATCCTCAAGACCGCTTGTCAAACACTTGCTGTCAAGCGAATATTGCAAAAGTTTTGACAACCTGGAGGGTAAGGTTTCCTTTTACCTATCCTACATTCCTTTCCTTGAGGAGTTCGGTTCGTCATTCCTCCGTTACAATTGGTAGAGGTTATCCTTGACCATTGTGCGTTAGGATTGACAAATCGAGGGTGTGTGGTGGAATCCTCCTCCCCTCCTTTATTATCGTTCTGATAACAGATATCAAAACGCACAGTTCAAACAGCTGAAAGATTGTATATTGGAAATAGAGTCAGTTTAGTAAAATTACGGGGTTTAAACTGATGGCACTTGGTGGGTAAGTTCCAGCAAGTGCCATCAGTCAACAGTGTAAACAGTTCTATCAATTTATTCATCACATAATACGTTTCTCTTTTTACGTCCTGTGATACTATTATTAAGTACCACAGAATAACTAATAGTGCGGACAGCTCCATAGAAGTCGCACCACCTTAGAATGTAAATGTAAACTACTGGGGGTGAGGTTATTCTGGAGCAGATATGCTATGTAATTTTTTGTTTTTTCACTAGTTTATTTGGAAGGTACAAAAACAAACAATAAAATAGGGCCGTACGCTTGACTGCCAATACAGTGGTTAAAAAAAAATACGTAGACTATATGACTATATTTGAACCATTGAGAAAAAAAAGGCGTTCATAGGTGTACTCTCCTACAAGTCGACACAAATCTATAACTAAATGGTTCTATGGAATAGCGATACTACAGGGCATCTTATTTTCAATGGTTCACAAAAGATTAGCCCCACGGGTCCACGATTAAATGATTTTTTCCGTCGTCCCATCAATGGGACATCCATTGGGACCACGGAATGGAAGCGGATATAACATTCAGAAAGAAATCCTTTACGCATCGGCCTTCATGATTTTGCAGACATTTCATCTATTTTTCTTCAAAGTTTCTCCAATCAAATGTATGTTTTCAACAAATTGAACAGTAGGTAGTCACAACCTAACCTGCGACTGTCCATTTCAACACGGTAGTAGGCCTGCGCAATAGATCTATTGAGTATAGTGTGCCTCTGCCGAGGCCTTTAGGGATAAAGGCATGACTTATGTATAAATATATAAAGTATATATATGCGAGCTTTCACGGGTAATATTCTTTGAGCGAACGATATCACTGAATAAACTACGCAGCTAAAAATAGAATGCATTTCAGTCTCAAAGTATCACAAGTTTATAACTCACAACAATAGCTGTCGATTGACATTGTAGCTTCAAAACCAATAGGACATATCTTGTTATGCTGTGACACAAATATATTTTGGTGTAGTCATAATTTTATCGGTTTTTTTTTTCAGATAAAATGTGAGGAGCATCTCTCAGGTATTTTGATTTCTCTGTTATATGAAGTGATATGTTTTTTGAAGTGAACACTTCTTTAACGGCGTTGTGACTTTTGGGATGGGATAAATTCGCGTCAGGACACATGACCCTGATCGAAACTTCGTAACACGGAGGGAGAGCAGACCGCCGGTGCAGCGTAGGAGAGGAAGAAATATTCCCATCTCTACCGCGCGGTGCAAATGTATGCCTGCTCCTGTTGTTTCGTATAAGCGGAGCATAGCGCTTGCGCAAGTGTGCATGTGTGTTTGTACTACAGCCTGCTCCGCGCACCCACGGATAGTGACTGCAGAAGGATCAACCGTCGGTATACTTTCTAAAATTTATCCCGGGAACAAGTTCCTGTGGAAAACGTGAACGAGGGAACTTCATCACGCGTGCCGACCCGCGGGCTTCAACTACGCTTATAATGATCTACAGAAAAGTCTGCGATGGCATATGTCTATCTCTTAAGAATGTCATCATCATCCCAGCGTCTGTCCCAGTTGCGTCTCGCGACGCCCGGGGTCCGCTTTCCTACATTTTCTCCTCCACTTCGCACGGTCATCGGCATCCCCTGTAGTGAGTCCATTGGCACGCATGTCATCCCTTACGACTTCAAGCCAGCACTTCTTGGGTCTTCCCCTCTTACCGGGACCCGGCGGGGCTGACATGGCCAGACATTTGTTACCTACGTAGCCCGGCGGTTGCCGCAAGACGTGACCATACCAGCGAAGGCGACACTCTTGCAACTTGTCTGCAATGTCACGGACGTGAAGGCTGCCTCGGATGCGAGAGTTCCTCACGCGGTCCATCCGCGTGACTCCACACATCCACCGCAGCATCTTCATTTCCGTGACACGCAGCTCCTGCTTGTGTCGCTCCAATATCGGCCACGTCTCACTGCCATGTAAAAGGACAGGTCTAATAATGGTTTTGTAGACCTGTCCCTTCAACCGGATCGGCATTTTAGGGTCACAAATGACACCGGTCATCTCCCGCCATTTGGCCCACGCGGCAGCAATGCGTGACTTGACATCGCAAGCGATGTCACTGGACGTGTGAAAAACAGATCCCAGGTATTTAACCTGGTCCGTGCGTTCGGCCAAATCACCGCCTATGCGAACGGATGTGGGATCTGTCGAGTTTAGTGCCAAGTACTCGGTCTTCGCCACATTTAATTTCAGACCGCCGTTCTCAAGCGTCTGCTTCCACGCCTTTACACGTCGCACCAATCTGCCCCTGTCCGCGTCTGCCAGCGCAATATCGTCAGCATACATGAGCAACCATGGAGGCTACTCATGCGGGTTTCTGATGCTGTCCGACAATTCGTCTAATATTACACTGAACAGAAGCGGACTAAGGACAGAACCCTGGTGTACCCCGACGGTGATGGGGAAGGGTTTCGTGTCGCCAACAGCAGTCCGAACCATTGAATCGGAGTCACAGTACATGTCCCGGATAGTGTCAATATAGACCTCTGGAACCCCTTTGGACCGCAGTGCCCACCAGATCATCGCACGAGGAACACAGTCGAAGGCCTTCTGCATGTCTAGAAACAAACAGTGCAGAGGCGTGTTCTTCGACCTGTATTTCTCTGCGACAACCCTCAGGGCAAAAACAGGGTCCGTGGTCCCATGACCAGGGCGAAACCCATATTCACACTCCGAGAGAGTACACTCCTGCCGGATCCGAGAGTCTATAATCCTCTCGCAGATCTTCATGGTGTGGGACATCACCTTTATACCGCGGTAGCTCCCGCACTCCTGCACTGACCCCTTACCTTTGAAGACTGGAGTAATAATACTCAGTCTCCATTGGTTTGGGATCTGCCCGCTGATTAGTATGCGGTTAAAAAGGTTTACTAAGATGCCCACACCGCGAGGACCCATCGCCTTCCAGGCTACGATGGGGACTCCATCGGGTCCGACAGCTTTCCGATTCTTCATGCGGCGAAGCGCAGTCGGGACTTCTCCAGGCGTTACCGGTGGCACTAGTCCCTGATTCGGAGGGAGGTCCGGAGGCTGCACCTCTTTATGCTGTTTATTAAGCAGCTCGTGGAAGTACGAGCGCCATCTCTCCTTTACCGCGAGGTCTTCGCTTAACAGGTTGCCCTCAGGGTCTTTTACACAGCGACACTTGGATATATCCTGTGCCGCTTTGACCCTGGAGCGCGCGAGCTTATAGATGAGCTTCTGCCCCTCAGACGATTCCAGCTTATCATTCAAAGGTTAGTGATCTCGTCTGGCTCTGGCTACAGCTCTCTTTGTGGCGCGCTTGGCAGCCCTGTACGCGTCGCGGTCTTCGGGAGATCCGGTCGCTTGCCACTTTTTAAAGAGGGCTTTCTTCTCCTTGGTCTCCCTCAGGACTGCGTCGTTCCACCACCAAGTTTCCTTGTCACATTTGCGTCCACCCTTAGACTCACCGAGCACCACCCTCGCCGCTCCAAGGATGGCCGCCTGAACTTTGTCCCAGTAATCTTGAACTGATTCTTCTTCAGTGTCGGTGCACTTGTCATCGACAGCTGAGACGAACTCCTGGGACCTAGTTTCATCAAGCAGCCACCATCTGAAGCGGCGCTGGCACCGCTCGATGCGTTTGCCTTTAGGCTTCACGCAGAGGTCCATGACAAGGAGACGGTGTTGTGCAGTAAGACTCTCAACAGGTATTTGCAGTTGGCCACCTTGCCGATACTGTGTCGCCTAGTGAGTAGGAAATCGATCTGAGTTGTACGCCTCCCGGTCTTGTAGGTGATGAGATGGTCGGATTTCTTTTTGAAATACGTGTTCACAATGGCCAGATCGGCAGCCGCACACGTTCTGAGGATAGTTTCTCCTTCAGCGTTGCGGGTGCCGTATCCAAAACCACCATGAACACGCTCAAACTCCTCACACCTCTCACCCACATGACCGTTTAGGTCGCCGCCCAAAACGATTCCCTGTGACAACGGAATGCTCCGAAGCACTCTCTCGAGTTGGCCGCAAAACGACATCTTATCGGCGTCGCTACAACCGGCCTGTGGCGCGTAGGCACTTATCAGGTGGGTAATAATCCCATCGATAAGCACCCTCACGATCATAAGCCGGTCGCTACAGCGTTTCACCTCCAAGATGCCGCTCTGCAGCCCTTCGGAGAGCACCACGGCCACCCCGTTCTCCCCACCAGGCGCACCCGTGTAGTACAGCTTGTAGCCTTTCTGCAAAGGCCGGGCTCTGTTGCCCTTCCACCGAGTCTCCTGCAGGAACGCCACGTCCACCCTCCGCCTGGAGAGAACTTCGGCCAACTCTACCGCACGCCCAGTCAGCGTGCTAATGTTCCAAGATGCGAAGCGGATTCGGGTTGGGGCTAATCTCTTAAGAATGTATCAGTGCTATACTAGCTTACTATAGCACTGAGGGAAACGGGTACGCGAAAACTTCACAACGCGGGCGAGGCTGCGGGCCTCAGCTTAGTATTAACTAAGCGAGAAGCGGCTACCGGTAACTATAAATGTCGACCAATCGCTTGGCGACTTACGGCCGGTCTCATTAACCTATCTATCATTTACTCTTGTCTAAAATAATTTCAAATGGTTAGCATCGGTACCTATCGACGAAAATTTCGGTTTCATTAAGCAATGATAGATAGAAATATTTACCTATGACATTGAACTATCTGTCACAAAAGTTAAAAATTCAACTGTTTATCTGTGGTAGCAATCTATGTTTAACTAAAGATAAAATATTAAAACCGGCCATTAGACCATCTAAGATGGTCTAAGCTTTGCGACGTCTTTTTAAAGCGAACACGTGAATTATATATCTCTATGTTAGCTATTCCAATAATTGCCTTAGTGTTTAAAATGGAAAATAAGGCTTATTGTTACAACCCCTTTTGTAATAGAACTACTCTATTATTCACTACCCCTTTCTCAGAATCCTGCCTTAATTTTTGATTTTAGTCTATGGTGCTAATTCTGTTGTTGAAACCACTAAACTAATTTTCTCTAAAATTATCTTAGTTTTATTAAGAGATTAAAATAAATAAATAAATATCCATCACGCCTTATCCCCGAAGGGGTGGCAGAGGCATAATATATGCCCACTTTTCACCGTGTGGATTCCTGTCCCACGTAATAGGTGGTGAGCCCATTGCCGTGTTGAAATAGACAGACGCAGGTTGTGACTACCTGCTGTTGAAATTTTCAAGCCGCCCTTAAGGCTTTCAACCAGGCTTAACGACTGCCACTTTACTGGCAACCGGGACCAACGGCTTAACGTGCCTTCCGAAGCACGGACACGCTCGCAAATGTAAATGCCACAAAGTGGTCACCCATCCGAGGACCAGCCATAGTGAAAGTTGCGTAACTCAGTGATCGTTTACAGAACACTGAGACCGCGAGGCCACGAGCGCTTTTGTAATAGAACTACTCTATTATTCACTACCCCTTTCTCAGAATCCTGCCTTAATCTATGATTTTAGTCTATGGTGCTAATTCTGTTGTTGAAACCACCAAACTAATTTTCTTTAAAATTATCTTAGTTTTATTAAGAGATTGCCAAATGCTATTCTATTTTTACTTCGAACTAAACTTGGTGATATTAAAAACAGCACTAAATTTGTATCTGACATCATTAAAATTCCTTTTATGTGATAAAATTCAACAAAACATGTATTTAGATGCCGACTAACTTAGTGATTGAACTGTCTATGTACATTTTTCACTTTTTGTACAATTTTATCACATAAAATGAATTTTAGTGATGTCAGATACAAATTTAACGTCACACAAATTTAACGTCACACAAATTTAACGTCACACAAAATTTAGACGTTTTGAAAACGTCAAAATTTTAGTGAAAAGACTAATTTTAGTGGGACGTTTATTAATTTTAGTAACCGTTTGAAAGGTGAAAACTTTTAAAACGTTGTAACGTGAAAATGTACATAGGCAGTTCAATCACCAAGTTAGTCGGCATGTATTTATATTCGACTGACTATATACATTTTTCACGTCTTATTCAATTTTATCACAAAAAATGAATTTTAGTGACATCAGATACAAATTAAGTGCTATTTATGATATCACCAACTTTAGTTCGACTTAATAACAGAATAGCATTTGGCAATCTCTTAACAAATATTAGAAAATTTTAGAGAAATTTAGTTTAGTGATCTCAACAACAGAATTAGCACCAATGTCTTACGTTAGTACTAATTTACTGACGCGACTCCAACTTCCTACAATTTGGATCCCATTATGGGCAGCCACTTATAACCGGGAAATATTTATGTGTTCTTTTAGGCCGAGGCATATATCAGCAAATCAAAAGTCAATTTAATCAGTGTATCCAGTTTTTGTATAAATTCTCTTTCATAAATGTCTGTCCTGGATGGAATTTTGAAATTAATTTTAAACTAACTTTCCGAGGATGACCTAATACTTAAAATTTAGACCATCGCTCAGAAATGGATGAAAATATTAAAACAGAGTAAACACTTGTTAGTTTAAAATAAAATGATAATACATTTTTTTAAAGTTAATATGAAGTTCACTAAGAAACACAGAACTCAAACTATGAAGTACTAAGTGAAAATGGGCTTTGTGACCAAATACGTGTTGTCCGCAATCTGTAAGAGGTGAGGAGATCCTGACCATGAGACTAAGGTTATGGTGCAAGTCAAGAGATGTAGATGGCTAGAGGAGTTGTGGCCATTAGATGTTTTTTTTGAAATTAAACAAATTATTTGGTAATCTTTGTATCTATAGCTGTTATTGATTTTTGAGTGTTTCAGGTACTTGGAGAGAACAGATTGCAGGCATCACGATATATGCATACAGCCTGAAGTGAATAATAATTTTAACACCAATTTTCTACTAGCAATGCTTAAATTATTATTTTTTGTACTGCATGGTCTCGACGGTATCTAATAAATTAATAAATATAAATTAATATTGTAGGATATTTTCACAGCGCTGTCTAGCCCAAAGTAAGCTAATATAAGCTTGTGTTATGGAATCTAGACGACTGATAAACATACTTATATATTTCTAAATACGTACATATTATATATAGGAAACACCTAAACTCCGAAACAAACATTTGTGGATCACGCAAACATTTCTTTCTAAACAGTCGGTTAGCAAACTCTTACAATCCAACTTTAAGACATACACTGGATCTAAATAAACCTCATTTTAGTAAGAACATTTTTAGTAATAGTGGGTACTCAGAAGCACTGCAGTAATGGATCTGTAGGACTAAACTAAGTTTCAAACGCGTGGTTGCGTCTGAAACTTAGTTTGCAGTGCATCCGCCACAGGAACTACGCGGGTGAAACAGCGGGGCGTCCGCTAGTATATAATAAACAAACAGACATGAAGAAAATAAATCATGGTTTAAGACTCATAAATCAAAATCTTATAAATAGTTGATTACAGGTAATAGTTTCATTACATTATTTATATCTTTACTAATATATAAAGCTGAAGACTGTTTGGTTGGACACTAGGACGATTTAACCATGGTTAAAGCGTCCTAGGTTGAACACGATAATCTTAGTAATTGGGTACTGGATCGAATTGAAAAAAAACTTTTTAAATAGTATCGCCCATTTATCGAGCAAGGTTTCGTATAGCGAAACAGTAAGTTTTTATACAGTAGGTAATGGGTGCAACGTGGTTGTGCCGCAGGAGTCAACTAGTTTTTAATAGTTGAATACCTTCAAGTTTCATAATGCTTTAATTCTTTGGCTTCACGGTATGAATAAAATAAAAAAATAAAAAATATTTTTATTTTGACCTTTTTAACAGCACGTACAAAATGTCATACACTATTTAAAATATTTAAAGGGACTACCGGTTCGGAACGCGGCCCACCTGAGAAGAACCGGCAAGAAACTTAGGGCCGTATTTTAGAACGTTACTCAATACTCAAGAAACACTTGTGAGTAGTATTTATATGGCAAAACTAGCCTCAAGCGTTTCTTGAGTATTGAGTAACGTTCTAAAATACGGCCCTTAGGAAGGCTTTTTTGATGGCCTATTTGCAATATAATATTATTTCTCTTTGCCAGCAGATCTTTTTCTTTTTGTTGGCCCGCGGTCTCAGTGTTCTGTAAACGATCACTGAGTTACGCAACTTTTACTATGGCTGGTCCTCGGATGGGTGACCATTTGTGGCATTTACATTTGCGAGCGTTTTCGTGCTTCGGAAGGCACGTGAAGCCGTTGGTCCCGGTTGCCAGTAACATGGCAGTCGTTAAGCCTGGTTGAAGGCCTTATAGGCGGCTTGAAAGTTTCAACAGCAAGTAGCCACAACCTGCGTCTGTCTATTTCAACACGTCAATGGGCTCACCACCTATTACGTGAGACAGGAATCCATACGGTGAAAAATGGACATATAATATGCCTCTGCCACCCCTTCGGGTGTGTATTTATTTATTTATTCTTTTTCTATATTTTAGAAACATACCCACTGATATGATTGAAACATTACAATCGTACTGGGTATTTGAAATTAGTCAAATCTATCAAACTCAGCCAGGTACGATCGAAGTAGTTGGTTAGCGCAGCGGTATAATGTCAGTCCAGCTGCGACTACGGAAGCTGCAACGCGTTCGAAACGTCGGTGAATGTAAGTAGAATTTTGTTTCACGTGAAGTCTCGAGTAGAATATAAAACATGCGGCGGTATAATTTCGTGATTTGCGACTCGTAATATTATAAATCTGAAGAGTTTGTTTGATTGATTGGTTGAACGCGCTAATGTAAAGAACTACTGGTTCGAATTGAAAAAAACATTTTTGTGTTGGATATCAAGAAAGGCATATATACTCGTATATAACCTATTTATCATGCTTCTACCCAGGAGAGCGGAGCAATGATCTTAAATGTCAACAAATCGGTTAAATTAACATTATTCTAAACTGCATCCAATAATAATTTAATTTACTAGTGGTTGTTACATTATTACTTACTTCACGCTGTATCCCTGACGGAGTAGTCAGAGCACACAGATCGCCAAGCTTCGCGATCTATCCATACTTCTTTCGCTTCCTTATTACTAACATAAATAAATAATATGTAACCTGTGCAATTACTGACAGTTAGGCCCGTTTATGAGATAAACGTGCAGCGATCTAGATGCTAACTGAAGCATTTTATTACACACTGAATACATCCTTTGTCCACGTAAGCAAACGGGATGAATATAAAAGCTAAAGGATTACACAAGAACAACCCGTGATTCATGTTAACGGCGCCCATCGCGTCAGCATCAGACGGGTCAGCCATTTGTAATTTCAGTTGCATTGGCGCGAAAAATTTGGAACGAAGGGTCAATGGCGTGATTAAAGCGAATTACAATGAGAATTTTTACGTGATGCAATAATAATTTCTACGCAGTTAATCATGTTGAGCTGAAATGGCGCTTAAAAAGAGTTTGGAACGTTTCCTTGCGGAGTAAGCACGCATCGCGTGTCCAGTTAATTAAGATTCTTTGCCTATATTTACTTACATAGTTACACTCTTAAGCCTATTACACGTAATACTATTATTTATTCTGTGACGTTTTGTAGTTTTGAAGTAAAAACTAACTTGGCATTATAATACGTCCACATTTACAAACAAACACTATTAAAAATTTGATTTGGGTAAAAATACTATCTATTTAAGTTATTAAAGTTAGGTATGTTCGGATTACAAAGATAATATTTGAAAATGTGTAACATAATGTTCTGATTTGATGAATGGTAATAGATTTTTGTCCTGTATCCTTACCCGTTGACGACAAAAGGCTCCCTTATTATGTGGGTTCAAGAAAACTACTGTCAAAATGTTAGTGTGAGATTCACGTCTGGTTACCCTCTCGGGGATATAAGCGTGATTGTATTTATGTATGTTTGTTAAGTTATGGGCCGTGCCTAGGTTGAGAAGGAAGGTCATTTAATCAGCTACGACAGCGCAGGACCGAGGTGTCCTGACCTCAGATGAAAGGGAGTAGGGTCAAGTCATAGATGGCCAAGTAGAAGAAGATGACTTACATACCCATAACGTTCCGGGTATGCAACCTTTGGCAATGTCCAAAAAAGTAGCAGTCCAGTCGCTTAACAGCTTTGCCTACCAGCGAAGAGCCACATAGCGAAGAGCTATCGGACTACATCGATACTAAGACTCCTACATCGCGCTATGAGAGTTCTAGCTCTGAACAATGATATCAAATAACATACAACAGTCCAACATCAACCATTGCGCCGCGGCACGCCAGGCGTGATCACCTTGCCTGGTCGGTGGATCCTCCCTTCGTGTTGGAGGAACATCTCCACCAGTTCCTCCACAACAGCATTTTAGAGCACTATAGTTGTTACTTGTAATGTGCATGCCGAATCTACCAGCACGGCGAGTGTTCTGAAGAACTCTACAACCTAATCCCACCCTTTCCTTTTCGTTCGTAAACAATGCGTGCCGGGCAGAGAAGAGACTCTCATGATAGCAGAGAGACATTTCACCAGAACGGAACGATTTAAAATATTGTTTCCCTGCCCTGCCCACGTGCTTCCTTCCTCTTAAAATGCCGGGTTGTTTGAGCGGAACATGAAGAGGCAAATCATTGGGCCGCCAACTTGAGGGACAGTCACCACAGAAGTCAGTAGCCTTATGGACTATCAATCCGCGAGATTTCGGCATGTATTTCCACCAGGGCGGCGACATTTTAGCAAGTTGAATATAAAAAATATACATTTAACTACCTATATTAGATTTGCGCCAATATCCGTAATATCACGAATATCATAAACTAGAAAGTATTAGCGTTGACGCAATTGTCAATAAATTATGAACAGCCTTAACAACTGCATGATAATGTCCCAGTCATACACCTACACCCACCTATTTAACTTCAATTACTTCCTAATTAGATGCATTCAAGTGACAGATAGGCCCGTGGGCGGGTCGTCTAACGGACTGATGCATTTACTTATGTATAAAGTCGTAGTCTGATGAAATATTTCGTGATCTTCAGAATTTTTGAAGTAAAACTTGTTTACGCACGCTTGACTTGGAGTTTAAGCTGGTGATTAAGTGGCGAGAGCGTTACGAAAAATGTGATCGGAAGAGGCGAATGTAATTCAAGTGGAAGATATAAGTTTATTAAGATAGAAAGAGAGAGAGATTTAGGAAGAGCTATGACCAATCGTCCTCCGGTAGTCAATGAGAGAGGCCTATGTCAGTAGCACAGCCTAAAGATCAGTTTCTCCCAAGTAGATTTCTCTCGCTATACTGTGTCAGTAGGTTGTGAAAAGGTGATTTGAATAATATATCGAATGCGAATGAAGTCCGGACTTATTCGATTAGCATTTCCATTGCCCAGCGACAATTATTATTGAAAGCGAAGGCAAACAATATACTTTTCATCCCTTCTATTCGAAAAGTGTCGCTTTGTTCCTCTATAAGTGGGAACAAAATAGCTCTTTACCGATAAGAACTTTTTAACGGGCGAAAAAGAGATTTGAATTTAGAACATATATCATTCATAGAAATCGAACGCAAATTGTATGAATTACTGGCTGGTACGCGTTGGCTGCACGGCACGGGGACCCACACTAACAAAAAATTTAAAAGCGCGCAAATTACTTTTCTGTTCTTGTTACCTCAGTACATACTTTATTAATAATTGCGCTAGCGTATCCAATATAAATATAAATTTGTAATTATTTTTACTTTATTTCACATGTCTTCTTTTAATTAAATATATTCATTAATTCCATAACAGCGTCTCTTATTTATTTTCTCATAGAAAAGGGATGAAAAGTAGAGTAATAACTCGAGAGCAAATAATTTTTCCCTCGGGCGATATACTTTGCATCCTTCGCTTTGCTCGTGCTTCTGTGACTGTACAACCAGTTACCTGTTGAGTTTAGGGAAACTCTCAACCAAAAAAATCTTAACGAAAATTGAAAATATACTATTATAAATTATAAAAAAAATGAAATATAATTTTTAAATAGTATATAAATATAAAATAATAAAAAGAAAAGATACAAAATTACTACTATAAAAAATAAATAAATATCCATCACGCCTTATCCCCAAAGGGGTGGCAGAGGCATATTTTATGCCCACTTTTCACCGTGTGAAAATATACTACTAATATACGTGTATTAAATTTTCATAATAGTTATAACATAGTAGTATTATAGTACGAGTATTAAATTAATTACCTATTTAATAAATATTATTAAAAAAAAATAAAGAATTCAGATCACGCTGTAGTTGGTTCGTGCGTTATTGCTATATGGCTATGCGCATTTAAAAAGGCGAATGTGCCCTTTCCTTTATCATAGCTTAATATGGCTTAATACTGCACATTCGCTGTTTTCAATACCACGTTTCAGATGTTCTGATTATTTTTATCTAATTACCCACATAAGATGTTGTAATTTAATTTAACAATGGGTAATGATTTTTCGTAAATGATTCGTAGTTTTTAGTAATTTTTTAGAGTGGAAAAATGTATTTCTTTAGATTGGTAAGTAATTACTTTATAAAATAGAATAACAGTGTCGAATTAATGTGGTTGTCAGGACAAACCTGTAAAGGTTTTTTGACTGGCTAGCTATAACAATTTGTATTTGAAATTTAAATAATAAAAAAGTTCAAAGTAGCGCCCACACCTTAAAAATACTATTTTGCTCCCTTGTTATACAATCTACTATTTTAAAATACTTATAGCTTGTCGATATTTCGCTCCACCCGCCTTGTTAAAAGTTAATCAAGAGCTCGGGGGCCACATTTACATTGTCAGTGAGAGTTCGGGTTAATATTGCCTTACCAGAGACAAAACCAGGGTGGGACCAGTCGCATTGCTTCTGCGCGCCTCCTTACTCACTACAAAGTCCTCTTATGAGTTTTTTATAAGACAGTACACCCTACCGTAGCAATACAAAGGCGCTTTAAAAAACGAACAGTCTTATTCAAATCAATAGATACTAGCTAAGTACACTTGTAGAAAAATAGCCGCTTTGAAATTGAATTGCATGATGACACGCAAGCTCAGCTCTCAGCTAATGACTGCAGACAACAAAGGATTGCAGGAACCGACATGGGCGACAGGATTAATTGACGAGTTCCTTTGCTGAAACATACTGATAATAAAAAAATAAAATAACTTAGGGTACTGTTCTATAGTTGAAATGAATTGTAAATCTAACATATTTGCGTTTTTTTTAAATAGTATTTGCTAAATATAAAAGAAGCTGAAAACCTAAGCCTATTTGTTTCTTGTGCGCAAATGTTTGTTTCAGAGTTTGGATGTTTTATATGTAAGATGTACAATTTATAAATTGTCAATATTCGACAGTAAGTCATTCAAATTTGGCCTCCTCTGAAAATCAACGCTGTCAAACTGGTCTCCAGAGGGACAGCTTTAAGCTGAGAGGAAGTCAACTTTCGCGCAGATCCTTTTTTTTTTTGTTTTTTTTTCCAATCAAATTATATGTTGGTCTATTTTATTTGTTATTTTTTATCACTGTGTATATATGTTGTTTTATTTTGTGTGAGATTAAAAAAAATTTTTTGTTAAATTATGTTTGTTAGATTATCAATCACGCTTTATCCCCGACGGGGTGGCTGAGGTAAATTGACGTTTGAACTTATTTCAAACCTCTCTTCTGCCGTCTTTCCTATTCTCAATTTGACAACAGATTTTAACAAATAACAAAAGAGTATTAATGCATGTAAGTGTCAAAAACATGGCAGCAAATACATTAAATCAATAAAAAATATTTTACAATACTTTTTTATTGATTTAATAATTTTTTGGCATAATTTAATGAAAAATATTTAGTATTCTTGAATTCTTATCTATGCATTTACACTTCTAGGTGACCCCACCCCCCCGAATTTGCCTGTGACATACTTCGAACTTCCGTCGCACCTATTTATTACACCGTCGCTTATAAATTCTACAATAATGCATAAAAAATTGCCAGATTTTTCGACATTTATGACTACTGCTCCGTTCTCCAGGGTAGTAGCGTGATGATATATAGGCTGTAGCCTTACTCGATAAATGGGCTATCTAAAAAAAAATATTTTTTTAAATCCAACCAGTAGTTCCCGAGATTAGTGCGTTCAATCAAACAAACTCTTTAGCTTTATAATATTACTAGCTTTCCCGCCCGGCTTCGCCCGTGTCATACTTCGAACCCCGTGGCACCCATTTAATCCCGTTGTTTTATAATTTCACATTCACAATAATGTATGAACATTTTCCAAATTCATTGATTACTTCTTCGCTCTCCAGTACCTAGGTACCTACCTACTACGCCCGCACGGCCCGGTCGAATTAAATTAATTTATTTGCGCTTTATTTTGAATTTGCGATAACTCTTAAGATATTTATTTAATTTGCAAGATGCAAAGGGACCAAAAACTATCTTCACGCTGTATCGCTGACGGGGTAGTCAGAGAGGACAGATAATAAAATAATCTTCATGAAATGCTGAAGCCAACTAAGGTATTAAAAATGATAAGGATTAATAGCATATTTGTGTAAATATCGTTATAATTTGGTCAATATATACGAAAACTTAACAAATTATACACAAAAACCTTCTATGAGAATCACTCTAACTATTAAAAAAAACTGTATCGAAATCCGTTGCGTAGTTTTAAAGATCTATGCATACATAGGGACAGACAGCAAAAAGCGACTTTGTTTTTTAATATGTAGTGAAGTATAGATACGATAATAAAGTACCTACGTGTACGTAATTTCATACACCTCCGTCCGCGCAATTTTCTTAAAAAGCAGTACACAGTTTTCGTTTCCCATATTAATTTAAATAGATTACAATTAAAATAATGAGTAAAGGGATATTTCGGCAGTGTTTCAAGCGCCATGATCACGAACTACAATATTATGTTTATTTACAGTGTTGATTTTTACATATCTAGATTTCATGGGTTAGGTGGCGCTGTGTAAACCAAAATGCCCTTAGAATAGTCAAATTTTAAAAATCTTCACAATTCACCTCTGGAAACCTCATGCTGATATCCTTAGTATATAAACTTATATGCTAACGTAATATTTCGACTTATTAGCAAAGGGTGGTGGTGGGTGGCTGCAAACTGCAGACTGCACCCAGACAACAAAGGAATTGGAGACGGCGCGCACACTAGGTATGGCTTTATGCGAGTTCAGTCGCTGATGTACGAGGAATTTATATTTGGAACTAAAATCGTAGGTATATTCATTGAAAAGAAGTTCCTTAACGCTGCTTACGGGTAGTACAATATTAATAGAAATCGTTACGTAACGAAATGATGTATGATTTGTTTGTATTGAGCCTACTACAAGCAAATGAACACACGAGCAAATAATATGGCCATCTGATCTCCCAATCGTGTAAGAGCGCTTGCATCGCTAGCTCTTCCGTAAGGTCGCTTAGGCCAGGAGTTCTTGTTGGATCTTTCTACACCCAACTACACAAAGATTTTATTGAATTTAATCACTTAGAGGTATACTTTTTATAACATACACTCCTGGTAATGAAAATTGTAGTCCAATTACAATAGGAACTTTTTTACTAGCCTCGCACAGCCCATTACAGCGTAATATCATTAGTCTAAGTCAGGGATGGCCAACTATAGATAAGACCCAGTTTATTGACGAAATCCGGTTCGAGCTACCAATTAACATACATCTTGTTTTAAATACGGGAAGATCAAAATACTTGGATACCCAGACGTGCAGAAAGTAGTATGCATGGATCGCGAAGCCTGGCGATCTGTCGACTGTCTATTATGACTATCCCGTCAGGGAAACAGTGTGAAGATGGTACTTTTTTAAATTATATAGTAATTTAATATTGTATATCTCCTTTTTTAAGAAATGTATCTATGTTATTGTGCACATAAATTAAATTCTCATATATATAACTATTGTAATATAACGTTCAGAATATTCATTTGTTTGAACCTTTCTCTTATTAGAGATACTCTAGGACTAAGCTGGTATATTGCTCCCACAGTTCTTTTATAATATAAATATCGTATTAATGTACGCCGAGTCTCCACAGAGAAGAATTCCGTATGACATAGGACATGACGCTATGGAAATATCTGAAATAAACTATTCTTGCCAATCTCTGGCTACCTCATCATGTACGCAGCGGGAAGATAGTTAGTTGATTAAATTATTTACATTTTTTGTCGACTGGTCGATTGCGATTATAAGTACAATAGATCGATCGAATGGTTTACGACTTCTGGTCTACGCTAACCAAGTTGATGAGTTATAACCATACAAGCAGTAGGTTGTTAAGCTATAGATTATGGCCTGTTTAATACTACTAACGGAATTGAGTATAAACAGCACATAACCACAGTAATTCGTCGTTAAATTGAACACGAGCTTGCCTTAGGGTGCCATAACCGAGCCGTATTTGCGTACCAGATATTGTCAGGAGAATAATTCGGGATGTATAATGATTAGGTTTGACAATACGCCAGCTTTTTTAGTTTTCTTCTTAATAATCCCACGAGAGTTTACCCGTCTGCACCAGCGGGGGTAATATCTTTTGCCAAATATGTAAATGCACTTTTCAAATTAAAATTCTTTATTTGCTATAAATAGGGTACATATTATGCTCTTAGATAATATTTCTTAGTTCTAGCCTATTTAACCACCAGGTAAGCATGCAAGAAATTTCCTTAAATTTAAGATTAATTTCAATTAACTTCAACTATCAAAAATTAAGCAGCAGTAAAATAAATGATATTCTGGTTACTATTAAATTATTACATAAAACACCCACGGTCTTCATAACCAAATGCTATTATGTCAATACTCGTAAATATAAATAATATGTAAAAAAAAATTTATTATTGTAGTTATGTAGTTTTTATGTACTTTTCTTTGTTACCCTATAAAATAAAAATATAATAAAATATAAAAATGTCTTTATTTTGCATAGACCCTTTCAACGGAGCTTACAAAATGTCATACACTAAAACAAGAAAACAATTGTATATTTAAAGTGACCACCGGTTCGGAACGCGGCCCACCTGAGAAGAACCGGCAAGAAACTTAGGAAGGCTTTTGTTTTTGATGGCCTAAACGTATCCTCTCAAATGAAAGGTGTTCATCATTTCCCGAGTGTCATAGAATACATTAAATGTAAATTAAAATTATACAGTGGATTTACACCGCTAAAATGTATATTGCCAATATAAAATTAAGTTAAACTGTCTAAAAGTACTGAAAGAATGTTAACTAATTGCCACTATTATGAAATATTGTATGATTTTTTTTACAGTGCCGTCTAGCTTAAACTAAATGAACCTATTTAAATATAGTCATTATATACATTTGGAAATGCAAATAAACCGAGTAAGCCAAATTTTGGATATTACGTGGTTCTAGAAAAGCTTAAGTTCAAATTGTCGGGTTTTCCGCCATCTTTAATAACGTAAAAAAAAAATTATAAAATTGTAAAAAAAAATAACAAGAATCGAATTACAACGGGGAACCGAGTTATGATGAAAAGAACGGAATTAAACCCTTTTTCAAGATGGCGGAAAACCCATCAGGTTATTTTGGTTGACAATTTGAACTTAAGTTTTTCTAGAACCACGTAATATTCAAAATTTGGCTTTATCGGTTCATTTGCATTTCTAACCCGATTTTTCCGACGTGATGACTGGACTAATACCGATATTACAAAATCAAAATAAAATAAAAACACACAGGTACAGTAAGGTTCAAGAACAATTACAGGTAAGGGACATTCTATTCATTTTCCGAGGAGTTACCCGGTGCGTCCGGCAATAGACAGCTATTTCGAGCCGGTTCGAGACCGGCATGGCATCGGAGTGGATTTCCTCATGACAAAAAAGGTACATTCTGGTGGGTGGTGAATTTACAATTTGCAAAAGCTAGACGGATTGACATGGTAAATGAACTGTCTGTCCTTGGCAGCTGACACCTATGTACAAATCATACCTTTATTAGTGTTTACATCATCACTTCATATTATAAAACAAAGTCGCTTTTCGCTGCCTGTCCCTATGTATGCTTAGATCTTTAAAACTACGCAACGGATTACGATACGGTTTTTTTAATAGTTAGAGTGATTCTCATAGAAGGTTTTTATGTATAATTTGTTAAGTTTTTGTATATATTGACCAAATTATAACGATATTGGGGATGTCGGAAAACTTAACCGTCTGGGAGCTTTCAACAAAAACGCTGCCTAAACCCTTTGAGATATAACAAAATAATGTATGGTGCAATTGTGTATCTAATAAAGGTCTACAAAAAAGTCCACGACGACATATGTCTATCTCTTAAGAATAACATACTATATCCATTTTAATACTTAAAAAAACAGCAATTATTAAGCGGTAATTTGAAGGCTATTTACACATATATGCTATTAATCCTTATCATTTTTACTACGTTAGTTGGCTTCAACATTTCATGAAGATTATTATGTATGTAAGATATTCATTTAATTTGCAAGGTGTAAAGACCTTGCAAATTAAATGAATATCTTACGAGTTATCGCAAATTCAAAATTAGGCGCAAAGAAATTAATTTAATTCGACCGCGCTGTGCGGGTAGGTAGGTACCTAAGTACTGGAGAGCGGAGAAGTAATCAATGAATTTGGAAAATGTTCATACATTATTGTGAATGTGAAATTATTAAACAACGGGATTAAATGGGTGCCACGGGGTTCGAAGTATGTCACGCGGGACAGCTAGTTACGAATAAGTTTGCGAAGTTGATGGGCTTTGTAAAGAAAATGTTTGGAGAATGGGTTTAGAAACAATACGGTTGAAGGTACCATTTTGGAAAGCGCAGCGGGTGAGGTAGCGATTAGCGATATTACTTAACATCTGTTAGCTAATTTATTTTAAGGACCGCCTCGGTGGCGCAATGGTAACTGTATGCGAAGGTCTACTGTGGTCTAGGGCTCGAATCCCGGGTCGTAACAAAAATCTGTGTGTAGCGCAATTATTTGCTTAGGATTTTGGGTGACTTATATGTTAAGTAGCTAAGTTTATCAGTTGTCTACATCTCATAGAACTGTATTAGGTGAAATTGGACATTATGCCAAAATAAAGTAAATATAAAAAATAAAAGAATATACGAATGAGTGAGAAACGAAGAATAATTATTGTGCGAAAGTCGAGGGTAGAAGGAGTCAGGGTAGGCCGAGGCTTACATATGAAGACCACGTGAACAGATTGCTCAAAAACGGAAAAGTCAAATGTACTCGGATAACCCGACGTGCATGTATGATTTATGAAGTGATTAATTAATCTGCTGAAAGCGAAAGAAGTATGCATGGATCGCGAAGCATGGCGATCTGTCCTCATTGACTACCCCGTGAAGATAGTTAGTTCAAAAATATATTTTACTTGCTGACCCGTGCAACTTAGTTAGCGCCACATTTGATAAACAGACAAAGAAAGGGATATAGCTAAATAGAGTGACGCGTACGCTATACTTATGAAACAACTTCTGAGGTATTCGCTTTTTAACAACAAATACTGAATGAAATCGGAATACTTGTTGATGAGTTACTTACAACTGAATAATAACCTCTGTGGCGCGGTGGGAGTGCTTCCGACTGCTACGCAAGAGGTCGTGGGTTCGATTCCCACCCAGGATAAAACTTTGTGTGATGAGCACGATGGTTTATTCTGTATCTGGGTGTTATTTATCTATAATATGTGTGTATTTAGAAATATATAAGTATGTTTATCAGTTATCTGGTTACCATGTACAAGCTCTGCTTAGTTTGGAATCAGATGGCGTTGTGTGAGTTGTCCTAACTATATTTATATTTATATACACGCTAGCCAAACTGCTTGAACTGAATATCCTGTGCTACACATTTCCTGAATTAATACATAGGGCACCTGCTTTATATCCCGGCAAAACATCTTTTTCTCGCGAGAGGATCTTTTTGTCTACTAACGATTCACGTGAGCGGAGCCGCGGGCATCAACTTTCGGAAATGCCTATATGCCGATTTTCATCAAAATGTGATTAAATAACAAACTTCCAAATAATATAGAAATCTTTACAAACTTTCACATTTATAATATTAGTAAGATTACATTCCCGTGGAATTACCGGGAATTGTTTCTTGGTGCTCATCTAACGTAGGTTCATAAAGAATACGTTTACCAATTTTTAGGTTGTGTATGGGTTTACCCACGTAGTTCCCGTTACCGTGGAAATACCGGGTATTCCTTTCTTAGTGCTGCTTCAAGGTAGATACCTAATAAATACTATCACCAAATTTCAGGTATGTACTGTCTGTTTGATAGTTTAGAATGTTTGGCTTCATCCGCATAGATGCCGTTTCCATGGAAATATCGGGGATCCCGTTTTTATTGCTAATTCAAAGACTTAAAGTATAGGTACGTGCACCAAATTTATAAATGTTTAATATTTAGGCTGTGCGTGGTTTACTGACATAGTTTCGGTTCTCGTGGGAATATCGAACTCGCTGGTAATACAGGCCTTAGGATATTATTCTAAAACAGGTGTAGGCACGAAAGTACATGTTACTAACTTTGAAAATTACAATCTTCCATACAACCGTTTATACCTTATTTACGTTCTTGGGGGTAAAAATTCTCAAAACTCCTTCATAGAAGTGTTAATGCGAAGTTTGAACTATATAGTTCCGTTAGTTCCATGGATTTAGTGATTAATGATTCAGTTAATACAACCCTGTTTTACCTCCTTATAGATAAACTTTTGCAAAACCGCGATACACGTGCCCATTTCTTTGTAACCAGAAACAGGTGTACGTAAATTCGTGTTCCTAACTTTGAAAATGACGAATTTCCATACAACCGTTTATCGCTTATTTGCTTCCTTAGGGGTATAAGAAATTCGGTGTTGCTATGTTTGAAAATGAACAATATCCCATATAAACTTTCAACGCTTGTTTACCCCCTTATAGGTAAAAATTTGCAGAACTGCGATACACGTACCCATTTATTTGTAACTAAAAACAGGTGTACATAAATTCATGTTTCTAACTTTGAAAATGACGAACTTCCATACAACCGTTTATCGCTTATTTACTTCCTTAGGGGTAGAATTTCACAAAATCCCTTCTTAGCCGAAACCTACTTATTAAAAAGAATCTCCGTGCGAAGTTTGAGCTTCATAGCTTTGGTAGTTTCAGAGATTTCGTGATCAGTCAGTCAGTCAGTGATTTTGCCTTTTATATGTATAGATTACAACAGTTTTTTATATCTCGTAACCTAACATAGTTATACAGACGACCACGAGCCATCTTTGTCCCGTTACGCTGCGCTTGTAACAAAGCGCAAAGTCTAATAAAGCATTTATGATGACGAATATAAAAATAAACGGAAATAGAATCTCAGTTCACGCGGAAACGATGTACTTTCATAATAAAAAAAAAAATTTCAAACAATAAGCATTTCTCCACTGTTTCCTTCGCTTATATCATAAAAATGCTATTTGGATCTCCTCTTTTACAAGACAAAAATATTAAAAACCTTTTAGTGAACGTTCATACGCGCTGCTAAGTATGGTATTTTGGCAAAAGCTCTCTAAAACTGCCCAAACTGTTTGTAACACAAATCATTAAAACCGCAATAGCTTTGCTCTTCCCTAAGGCTAAGCACACACAGGGCATCCTACCACCACAAGTCGTGACGTCAGCAAGTACTTAATCATGCTCCACTAGTGGATCTTCGTCAATAAATAATGGAATCAGACGTAAAATGGCGGAAATCCATCTTAGAACGATAAAAAAAAGCAAGATACGGGCAATAGCAACCCACTCAATAAAGCAGTATGACAGGTAATACTTCTCCTTACCCTACCCTTCAGATTGTTAGAATTGCACATTGCTAACAATCTGGAGGGAAAGTGTACCTGTTCTATCCCTTTCCTTTAGGAATATTTTTTATTATTCAATTACAATTAAGACACCATAGGTTATTGCTAATTAATTCTTTTTCATTATAATTGCTCGTATGCAGCGTCCTACGAGCCATCACTGCGTTAAATATCTTTCGCTATGGCTGGCTCACCCAGATCAGTGTCTTTCGGAAGGCACGTTAAGTCGTTAGTCTCGGTTCGCCAGTAACATGGCAGTCGTTAAGCCAAGTTGAAGGCCTTGAAGATTTTCAGAAATGGGTCGCCACAACTTGCGCGACCTCTCATGTGAGACACAAATGTGCATATGGTGAAATTTCGTGTGTCTCTGCCTACAGCATCGGAAATAAAGGCGAGACTGATAAGTGATTAATTTATAAGTAGCCCATTGCCTGCAATCAATGTCGTAATTAGTAAATTGTGATATAAGTTTTATGTCGATGATTAGCAGCCAGAAGGTGCCGAAAGGAGCTAGTATCGACGTTGTAGCGAATGTCAACCACTGGTGACAGTAATTTTGTGGCAAGTTCAAGTAAAAAGTATTTTGCATTTGTGAGTGTCCTGGTCTGTGTGAGCGGACCCTAAGGGCTGTCGTTCTGCGGTAGGGAACGTTACGAAACTTTTCCTACGAAAACAGACTACCGAATTTGGCAACTTTTTGTACCAATTTTAGAACGGAAAGCAACTATCTCATAGTTTAAAGTTAGTCAAAAAATATTACGTATTAGTTCTACCGAAGTTATCGGGCACAAAGGTTATTCTAAACAAGCTGCCCGTCCCGGCTTCTCGTGGATGAAATTTTCAAACATTTATTTTCACATACCTTATACGGACCAATCAAGCACAACTTCAATGTCCATACAGAACGCTAATTATTAACTTTTATTTTTAAAATTTACTAACCTCTTTATGATAAAAGACGTTTAAATAAACCCGATGGCTTAGCAACTCGTATTTTTAAGAGGCCAGTGTATATCTATGGTCCTTTAAAAAGTAGAGTAAAGTAGGTTAACCAAGACTGTTCGCTTTAGATTTACCCAACCCACGACGGACAGTTGATTTTCCAAACTAGTGGAATTCGTGTCGTTGAGAGTAATAATTTTGGAATTTTCAACATGCGTATGAAAGTCATTATGAAGCAGTGAAACGCAATTTTTCTTTTTATTTACAATCTCCAGGAAAGTTTTCGCCGTTTAACCTGGATAGGAATTAAGGACTAGAAAGATGAAAAGTACTCATTTTTAAGAGTTCGCAATATGGATGGCAGTTAGGTGTTTGTTCAATTTGTTTATTTTTTGAACAAATAATATAACAAAAAAATAAATAAATAAAAAGCTGAAGTTTAAGGCACAAAGAACTTTTCATCGCTGTTTTTTCTCTATGTCAGATTCACTTTATTTAAATGCTATGCAAAATGAAAGGCGTGCATTTTTACATTTTTAAATACATTCCGAAAGCTATGGTCTGGGGAGCTGGAAAACAAAAGAAAGTGTAATGCACTGCTCTGTGCTCGTTTCAGTGCGACCCCATTCAAATGACCCACTTACACTTTGCTAACTGAAAACGGGATTCAGAACTTGCATGAACATTACATGCTTAACTCGAGTCATTCTTATGTTTCTAATTTGTCAGAGACGCTGCCCGCCTGTCAAAAAGCATAGTGATGTCCTGAAATATTAGCATATCTTCCCACACTACCTACCTACTTACGCCACCGGGGTAAGCAATAATCCAAAGTAACGCCTCTTCACACCCAACCAAAAAACCAAGAAAGGGTTGTAAAAGAAAGAGAAATTTTGTGCAGCAAACCTCTACTGATACGCCCATAGAGTGAACTTACACAGTTTACTCAAGGTTTCGTGAAAGAAACCAATTCGTTCGGTAAGTATGGTGATTCTATTTTTAACATTCGGCGGAAAACACGGCCTGTTATAAGTGTAATTTGTCTTTCTGTCAGATGCCACATACAGGCATCTACTCCATGGATCGAACTCCCGAACAGATAAAGGTGGCTTCCTAGGTGTCGAAGAGATATCACTAAAATACACAAGTCCAATTGATCTGTAACTTTGGTATACTGTTAGATGGTATTTACTACGACATACATAGTAACATGAACTTGCTGCAGTATAAAGTAGTCTGCTGAATGCTGTAATTTTTTAAGGATTTGGGGATACCCAATTTTAGCATGCTTGGGCTTATTAGAACGGACTCAACGAGTCGTTCTTGGTTCGGGGTCTTTTATTTTTAAATTAAGCTTGTATTTATTCACAGAACGAGGTAAACCTAAACTGAATTACAAGTTACCTGCTAACTGATGTACGAGGCTCTGAGTGTCTGTCATAGGTACTGAAACTAACGTACGGCCTGAGAACACTCCGCCACGGTGTCCAATCAAAAAAAGAAACACAGAAGAGCTCATACTTCGTTTTTCGACGATTTTCTACATATTCAATCTTTCATTGACATAAAGAATTAGGTCTCTAACCCATGTAGTTGTTGAGATCTCCGTGGCCGCGCAATTCTCCAAGATTCGTTCGCGCGGCCAACATTAAACCGTAATAACTTTTTTAACAAATTTTTGTCAAATTTTTGGTTTGTTGCATTCGGTTTTGACAAATTTCGACAATTTTTTGACAGAGTGTTTTATTTTATAGGACATCGTGGCGGAGCAATCGAAACGCACACTTGATTGGAGGCTTTTTGTTCTAATAAGATGGCAATTAAAATACGGGTCCATCAGAGCTACCGCGCCACACAACCCTGTAAAACTTTATAAGAGTCCCAACTTTTCTACATTTCCTACTCATCTATGGACGTCGGATTGATTAGTCAGATCAACTACACATACCTTGATTCCATAAAAAGCCTCAAAAGAAAGGCAACAAAACGTTTGTAAACACGCTTTCAGAACGCGAGACCTATTTTCAGCGTCGACACTTGACCTCGTGCCCTCGGTATACTTCTGTTGACAAAACGTGTCGATACTTTCTTATTTTTATGTAAGCCTAGTACTATTGGATTCTAAAGGCACGGTTTTAGAGTTCCGTAGCCAAATGGCAAAATACAGAACCCTTATGGATTCGTCATGTCTGTCTGTCTGTCCGTCCGTATGTCACAGTCACTTTTCTCCGAAACTATACTGTTGAAACTTGGTAAGTAGATGTATTCTGTGAACCAAAAAAGTTAATTAATATTTTTCTATTTTTTTAATATTAGTAAGGCGAAACCGGTCAGGTTAAATAGTAAATTTTGTGGAAAAGTACAAGTGTTTTATTAAAAAAAAGTCTCTAGTAGAGTATGAGTGACATTAATTCTTTGCTCTGTGTACACAACAACAATTCACAATCCCATAACAAAACATAAACTATAAATTTATGATTATTAATTATAAAATTACTAGAACTCGTTTGAATTTTATTTTAATTTTAATAACCTGTCCATTATAACATATTAAAATACAAGTAAGACCACTTATTACTTCATTAATTCCAACTACGCGCTATAAATGCAAGGCAAAATTAGAATAGAATAATATGTGCCCGAATACTACGTGGTAATGCAAGTCTCTTTGTGACCACGCATACACCGCCTACTTTACCTGGTAGCCTGGTACTTAAAACCGCATAATGCATTACATGTTTATATGAAGCTTACTTTTCATGACCTGGACAGTACAATAACAGTGAAAACACTTATCTTTTTAATTGACAGCCCAAAGCTTATTACTTGAAAGATTAAACCATTACACTGGTGATATATTAATAGTTATCTTTACTTAAAAAATATACAATTCTTGAAAAAAAAATCCAAAGACCTTAAAGTAACTATCTTTACGCTGTATCCCTGACGGGGTAGTCAAAGAGGACAGATCGCCAGGCTTCGCGATCCATGCATACTTCTTTCGCTTTCTGTAGATTATTTAATTGCCTTATACATGCTCGTTTGGGTATCCGAGTACTTTTTACTTTTCCTTAAGTAAATTCAAAATACCTCGGATATATAGCTCTCACAAATAGGATTGCACTTATCTATAATCAGAGGTGGTTTATTTTGGTAGCCATTGGTATATGTAGCAAGCGACCTAGTTTACTGAAAACATGACCCATGTTGACCTCTTGGCCTAGGTCGGCCGCCCTACTCCTGTCCGTCGACAAACCTATCTGCTCAAACACATATTCATTCGTCCATGCAATCCTAGTACATTCGAGTTCTATCTGACGAGGAATTTGTGGCGTATTATGTTTTAATATTTTTCAGTTACAATCTTCAGAAATGTTCTCTGAATCATACTTAAGAATGAAGATCAGAATGAATGGGAATTACTCGTGTTTTCTGTTTTATGAATCAGGTTTCATTTTAAAGTTCGGTAACAGCTGTTAGAAGTTTTATGTTCAGCGCAAGGATTTCTAACATTAGGTAAAATAACTTCCACTGTAAAGTTGTGGTTGAATATGAAATATTATTTCATCGAACAGAAATATAACTTTATTATTTTATTTATTACATTTCAGTTCAGATAACTTACGCACCTGGCGTGTCTGGCGACCATAGGATTAAACACCCGAATCATGAAACTTCGAGTTATTAATGGGTTATATATGCTCGTTGCCCCGAAACAAATATTTGTGAATCACAATATTTTATCCGAACCGGGATTCTAACCCGAAAGTCACTCGAACGCTCAATAACCGCAGGATGACACTACCACTTACGCCACAGAGGCAGTCAAAATTGAAAATATTCCTGTACCCATATGCACAATTGGGTTAAATCTGCCATCCTAATAATATAAACATATATACATCGTTGTCCACGTAAACAGCAGTCCAATGTGGGCTGCATGTTTCGCCACAAGCTATGCGTATATTATATCGAACAATAGTTAGTCCAGTTTGTTTTAATATTTCGGCAATGAGCGACGATTGAGGTGCTCGGGATGTAATTGGCGCTGAAGGTTAATCTTTGTTCAGTTGGAGAACATGCCGAGCAAGGCCGGCCAATGACCTGGAGTAGAATTACTTCGGCTCGAAGCAGATACAACAGCTAACTTGGAGTTTTAAGATTAAGACCCTGCTCTGTATAAAGGCACCTTATTATAGTCATTGTTACAGGCAAACGTTTCTGGAGATCATTCTTAATTTAAAAAAAAAACATTCGCAGATTTGGGAAAATATGTTACGAACAGAAATAAAATGGATAACACAGAAAAGAAACTCTGTTCTATTTCATGTGGGGATCAAAAAAGACCATTCAACATTACAGTACTAGAAATGAGAGAAATTGACAAAAAATAACTAGAAGAGCTGTAAAATTGCTGTAAGGAGCTGTAAATTTCGTTTTCGTGAAGGACTTCACTTGGTAAGTACGAGAATATATTACGATAATCTGAGGCTCTATGACAATGTGCGTTATGAGAGGCATTTATCCTTTCTATCTGATGTATAACCATTACTTTTGCACCGAAACAAATAGAAGTCAATACCAATAAAAACTTTTTTGAGAACTGTAAAAATATATGAACACAAACGATGAGAAAAGATGATACATTCAAGTTATTGTTCTCGCTTAGGTATAACCGCAATTATAATGTTATCTGTGCGACACCGAGGAAAATACATAACAGCATAATTGACACTCAAATGCCTTTGTTCCTGAATAAGTAGAATGCTGATATACTAGAAAGTGTTCTTCGCAAACGATAAAATGGATACCGCCTTATAATTATGCTGTCCTAGTACAATGTGACATGAAGAGAAATACGAGAAAAGTTTCCCACGAATAAAAAAGCAAATTGCTGCTCTATGACGCCATGTAAATTATAGTAGACGTACATACACAGTTAGTTATTAGAGGTGGTGACTAGCTTACCTTATTTGTAGTAGGACAAAGAACCATACGGGCTATGCAGCAGATCGTGCGTGAATCATGCTTTATGGTTGAGCATACTAAGTGACCTCGGCCGAGTACGGATTTTCATTCGAAATACTTGGCAAATATATATTTCATGTGTGTTTGGTCTAAAATATATGGTATCCTAGTTGACGCCTACGGTTCCGCACGCGTGGTGAATGTTTCCCGTTCCCGTTTAGAAGCTTGTTCCCGGGATAAAAAGTAGCCTATGGGTTATTCTGATGTGTAAGCTATATTATTGTAAAGTTTCACCAAAATCTATTCAGTAGATTTTGCGTAAAAGATTAACAAACATCCATACTTACAAACTTTCGCGTTTATAATATTAATAGGATTGATGTATTATCTTTCCTCTTGATTGCTAGATATTTTTGTGGGAGTGATTTTGGAAAAGGGGCGGAAATATGATACAAGAAACCGTGAAAGCGCGGGCTGTTTGATTTGACCAATGAGCGCGTGCGGTGACGAAGCTTAGAATATATTCAACCACTAATTATGAGGAATAAATTGACTTCACATACATTTCATATCAATTTCACAGTAGGATTACATGTCAGATGTTACACATCATATAAACGACTACTGAAAGGCTCACTACTTTTTTTTCTTGGATTGTTTATGGTTAACCGAACCATAAATACTCACTTGAGCTCTACTAACTCAATGTCTAACAATTGTTATAAATTCATGCATGAATCATAACAGAATTGTGCGAACAAATGATTCGCATCAAACGAACAGATGGTTTGCATCAAGCGCATATCCTGTCTGGAGGTCTTCGACTCATAATTTCCTGACAGGACTGTTAAACAGTTGATTGATTCACTGACGACGCGACGATGGTACATATTATACCCGAATGCTACTTAGTCAGGGATGGTGAAACTTCAAAGCATGATAGTAACATTGAAACAAATTTAATGAAGTAATTAACGAGCCGTGTCATTATTTATCATCATCCGAGCATCTGTCCCAGTTGCGTCTCGCGACGCCCGGGGTTCGCCATCCTACTTTTTCTTCTCCACTTCGCACTGTCGTACACATCCCTTGTAGTGCGACCATTGGCACGCATGTCATCCCTTACGACGTTAAGCCAGCACTTCTTCCCCTCTTACCGGGACCCGGCGGGGCCGACATGGCTAAACATTCGTTTTCCACGTAGCCGCAAGACATGACCATACAAGCGACATAACTGCAATATCACGGACGTGAAGGCTGCCGTGAATGCGGGAGTGCCTGAGCGGTCCATTCGCGAGACTCCACATATCCACCGCAGCATCTTCATTTCCGTGACACGCAGCTCCTGCTTGTGTCGCTCCAATATTGGCCACGTTTCACTGCCATGTAAAAGGACAGGTCTAATGTAGACCTGTCCCTTCAACCGGATTGGCATATTTGAATCACAAATGACACCAGTCATCTCCCGCTTTTGGCCCACGCGGCAGCAATGCGTGACCTGACATCGCAATCGATGTCACTGGACTACTGCGTCGCCTTCCAGGCTTCGATGAGGTTCTCCATCGGCTCCGATAGCTTTCCGATTCATCATGCTGCGAAGAGCAATCTGGACTTCAGCAGGAGTTATCGGTGGCACTAGTCTCTGATTCGGGGGGAGGTCCGGAGGCTGCACCTCTTTGTGCAGCTTATTTAGCAGCTCGTGGAAGTACGAGCGCCATCTCTCCTTCACCGCAAGGTCTTCGCATAGCAGGGTGCCTTAAGCCTACTTTGTGATTATTGGGACGATAATAATACTACTAAATGACAAATCTATTTTGCTATCTATATTTTAACCCGACTAACCCAAAAAGAGGGTAAAGTCGGTTAAAAATCTTATCAGTATTTCCATTGATCAAAACAGTAAAACATTTGTTAAAGTTGCATTTTCCATTATTCTTAAAGTTGTTCAAATTATGCACCAAGCGCAATCGAAAGGAAATTTGCCCCAAAAACACATTTACCATCAATAAGATTACCGGGTGTGGCTACGTGGCTAGTCCAAAATACTGTACATACGCAAAGCAAAACAAACAGTTCCTACATAATTGACTACTACCCGTGTCCAACTGTCTACGTAATAGGCAATGCATAATGGCCGACTCATTAGCAAGCGGTCGAGTTCCTGTTTGTATATGCTTCAACTATATTTCTTCTATTATAGTTCTATGTGGATTTAATTCATGGCGCCTTTATCACCGAAGGGGTATGTTGAGGCTTACTAAACGTCCCCGTTTCACAGTGTGCATTTTTCTTCCACGCAAGGAGAGCCCATTGCCGTGTTGAAATGGACAGATGAAAATTTATGACTAAAATAACATTTATTTGTGTTTTACCATAGATATAATATTATACCATATATATATATATATATATATATATATATATATATATATATATATATATATATTTAAGCTCAGAATAGGATTCCCAGATATTCTACTAAACCAACTTGAACCTACTTTACAATTTTTCGAATGTTACCAATTACCTCAGTGACTAAAATGTTGTATTAAATATTGTAAGAAACAAATACGCAACCCACCCTATAGTAAATAGCCATAACCTACAACGCTTTAGACTGCACGTGCGGTCACCCGGCAAAAGCATTTTGAGAAATTTTTTTTCGACGACTAAGTTTATTTTTAACTAAGTGCCTTTTAAAAATGTATTTAGTCTTCCATGGATGGTATGATATAATTTATATTCACCTTTAAAAATATGTCATTTTATTGCAGTCCGAAAAAAATAATAATTTTGAAATTCATTTTCACTTGAATGAGTAACTCTAAACTTTATGGTGTTTTGGCGTCTATTTTAGAGGCTCTAAAACACCGCGCAAGTAACACAAAGCAATTACCTAGAAACCACAAGATAGTGTCATCTTTAATCAGATTCGTATTAAGTAAAGAAAAGTTTAGAAAAAATAACCTCAATCTTAATCGTTGGAACCATTTGTCATTTGGTAATGATATGGTTATATCACAACCTGGCTGGTTTCGCCTTAAGAACTATTATTTTGTTTCTTTATCAGTTAAGGACATAAAAATAGTAAAATATAAGTAAGTTTGTATTTCGGAATGTATAAAATATATCAGGGTAAAGTTTCCGTTAAGACCAGACGAAATTAAAGTGCCATCTCAATTAAGTAATTGATGCGCGTCGAGCATTTCAATTAGTTGATTGATTGTCTGCCAACAGGTGGGTGTGAGCGTTTAGCGCCATTTTAATTCATTCGTTTTATTGTTATGGAAATTCAGTCTGTGTATACGTCTCGTGGGTATGGTGCTGGGATCGATTTATTTAATGACCCGGGAATAGATATAAATAGAACATACCAAGTGCTTATCGTACGGGAAACCAATAGCAGGTAGCCACAGTCTAGTACAACAGAAGTAGTGTAAACACGGCAAAGGCGTCGGCAGTGTGAGTGTAACTGATCAACTTTAGTCTCCTGCTCCTACTAATTACTCCTACTAATAGGAGGACCAGGACCCTCATGTCCTGTCTGGTGCTGCGATCGTTAATCTATGTTTACCTTTAAGTCTTGTTTGCCACCTCAATAGTATAAAAATAGGTTCTGGGGTACGCCGCAGAACTTATTTTTTATACGTATACGTAGTACGCTACGGTCCCACAAAAATCTTCTTGCCAGGTCATGTAAGGGAAGCACCTGATGACCAATGGAAGAGACTTGGGCGTAGGGACCATTACAGGGTTGAGAGGTCCATTTATTTATTTATTTATTTATGTACACACTAAGAATACAACAAATACAAAATGAGGAATCATAGGTACAATGGTACTGCTTATTTCTATGAGAAATATCTGCCAGCAGACCGGTGAGAGGAGAACGTGAATAAGTAGGGAAAGAACAAGTATAAGTGTGTAAGTAAAAAAAGGCAGATAAGAACTAAATAAACACGCATACAAAATAGCTCTATATAATATTATATAATACTAGCTATATATATAAATATATGTAAATACATAAATATATAAAAATATAAATAAATGCGATATAAATATAAATACACATTTAAATAATTCGGTTTACAGACTTTTCTTTTGAAAGCAGTAATTATTTTACTGTCTCTGATAACACGGGGAAGTGACAACAAGTGACACAATCTAACCGCATGAACTGTGAAGGAGTAAGAGTAGAAATCAGTTTTATGATTAGGGAACTTAAGATTTGAGCGTAAGCTTGACCTGCAAGGAGCGTCAGGAGAGCGAATAAAGGAGAACCGCTCCTTTAGATAAGAAGGAGAAGATGGATTATAAAGAATATTGAAAAAAAGGCTGAGAATTCGAGTGTTCCGGCGAAGGCGGATTGGGAGCCACTTGAGTTCTTTGCGAAAACGGGAAATATGATCATATTTTCTAAGATTAAATATAAAACGTATACATAAATTTTGGAACCTCTCAAGTTGATCTAAAAGCTCCTCAGTGGCGTCTAAATAGCAAGCATCAGCGTAGTCAATAATAGGCTGAATAATGGTTTGAGCAAGATTGATTTTCGTTCCCAAGGGCAAGAGACTCTAGAGGCATTTCAAGGAGTGAAAAGAAAAATGCACCTTCTTGCTGACATCGTTAATGTGGGCACTCCAAGATAGCGTGGTGTCCATGGTCACACCAAGATTCTTCACAGGGTCCACGTAAGGTATCTGAGTGCCTGCCAATAATACAGGGTTCAATTCAGACACTGGTAGAATGCTATATTGGTATTTACTGCCCATGATGATGGCTTGAGACTTCAGAGGGTTAATGCGCAATCCGACCGAATTAACCCAGTCACTTAGTCTGTCCAAATCCCGGTTAATACATGCTATCCCATATACGGTGTCAGTTGCCGTAAAATGTCGATACAGCTGCAGATCATCAGCATAGAGATGGAAGTTACTTGAAATAAGACTTGTAGCAGAGTTAATGAAGATAGAAAATAAGAGAGGAGACAGAACGCCACCCTGAGGAACGCCTGCAGATAGCTCACACCAATCCGAATAAGTCTGACCGATACGAACGCACTGGGAGCGCCCCCGAAGGAATGAGTCAAACCAGGTTATAGCAGAAGCGGAAACATTTATAGACCTCAGTGTACCAAGTAGTACATCGATATTGACGGAATTGAAAGCATTACTGAGGTCAAGTAAAACTAAGAGAGTTACCTCCTTCCGTTCCATTGCCCAGCGAATGTCATCTGTTACCTTAACGAGTGCAGTGACAGTGCTATGCCCAGTGCGAAATCCCGACTGGAAGGAGCTGAGGGAGTTAGAAGAAGACAAAAAGATACGAGAGCTGCCGATGAACAATATGCTCATGGACTTTGAAGAGAAAAGGAAGAATAGATATTGGTCGGTAATCTGTCAATAAGCAGGGGTTAGAAGTTTTAGGCAGAGGTATAACATACGCTGACTTCTAAACCGAAGGAAAAGAACCAGAAAATAACGAAAAATTAAAGATGTGAGTGAGTACAGGAAGTATGATAGGGAGAATATAGTATAGTCCTTCGGCAGTCGCTCCAAACAAATCCGCCAAAAATCCTTCCTCCATTTCTTTTGGTTTAGTCGGTTACAAAAGGCCAACCGCCTACTACATATTCCGTATGGTTTTGCCTCTGAATGCAATGTGGTCCTGCCTATTTACTCAGTGTGCACAGTATATTTATGTTAATACTACTTACAACTGTAGAATGTTCTCAGTGATAAGCATGATAACGTACAGATAGCTCATAATCTTGTAAATACAAACGAGACGATCTGGCGTCTACTGTTATCAGCACTAAACACACAAACGTGAATAATCTAAGCATCATTAAGTGTTCAGTTATTCTAAAGTATGTTAACCTACTACAAACAATGCCTCCTTTGTTTGTAGTAGGTACTTAATTTGTTTTTGTTTATCATAAATACAGTACCCGCCACTTCCTTTAAGGGTACTCAGCACAGGCGTAGCCAGGATTAAGGGCCGTATTCCCGTATCAATACTCAAGAAACACTTAAGAGTTATATTTATAAGGCAAAAACTAGCCTCAAGCGTCGATTGAGTATTGAGAAACGTTTTGGAATACGGCCCTTAGTTTCCGAGAGGGAAGGGTGGTTCGAATACTTGTAATAATGTGTAAAAATAAAATGAATGTGTAAAAATGAACTATTTTATATATCGGAGAACATGGAGTGGAAACAGTTTAAGTTTATTTGTTATTTTAGACGTCAAACCCTAAACCTTAGAAAAGTCTTATAAAACGGCTCAGTCTGTCCCTCCGTCCGTCTGTACGCATCTATTACCCAAGAACCATAAGAGATAATTACAATCTTTTTGCGGCATTCGATTCAGGACGCCAATGTATACGTGCAAGGGCGATATTAAAATTTGTCTGTCTGTTTGTCCGTCACTACGCATCTATTTTTCAGGAACCATTAAAGACAGAGACAAACGGTTTGCGGGCCAAGCCATCAGAAACCATGAATACGTGTGTATATGCGATTTTGAAGTATCTACCAGTTACGGTTTTGAAACTGGTTTCGGCTTCGAAGTCGTCTGATGGACGACGGATCAACTGAAGCAGTAGAAAAATAAAAAAATCTTAGTTTTTTTTTAATTTTAAATTTGCATAGGCTGTTTTTTTCTGATTTAGGCATCTATTAAGAAAACTTTTTTGAAAACTGAATTGCGACTACACGGGGTATAATTGAGTGGAGCTAAAAAAATAACTTGAATCTATAATACTAGATGATCCACACAACTGCGGCCGTGGACTATTTCGACCTCCCGTCGCACCTATTTAATCCCGTCGCATAAAAATTGTATAATGATGCATAAAATTGCCCGATTTGTCGACATTTATGACTACTGCTCTGCTCCCCAGTGTAGTAGCATAATGATATATAGCCTATAGCCTTCCTCGGTAAATGGGATATCTAACACAAAAAGAATTTTGAAATCCGACCAGTAGTTCCTAAGATTAGCTAGTTCAACCAAACAAACAAACAAACTCTTCAGCTTTATAATATCAGTATAGATAGAGCAAAATCACTCACTGACTCATTGATCATGAAATCTTTGAAACTACCGGAGCTATGAAGCGCAAACTTCGCATAAAGGTTCCTTTAAACGCGTAGGTGACCCCTAAGACGGGTTTTGCGTAATTCCACCCCAAAGACAACATGTATATTTAGTTCCCGCAGCTTCGCCCGCGTGTATATTCTTCAGTTGTAGTTCCGATTTCATTCAGTTCTTTGTTCTTAGAAAGGGGATACTTCATTAGTTGTTTCATAAGAATAGGTATAGATGCCTACGCGCCACCCTCTATAACTAATCTCTCTTTCTTTGCCTGTTTCTGTTATGGTGCTACCGAAGTTGAGCTTAGATAGTTACTAATTTAGTTATTGTAGTTGTATAATTTATTATTTAAATAGAAGGAAAAAAAAAGAAACGGACATAAAATGTTTGGATAATTGTATTGTGACTGCCTCTTGCAGAACGGCTTCAAGCTGTATTACACGGGTGCGCCTGGTGGGGAGAACGGGGCGGCCGTGGTGCTCTCCGAGGGGCTGCAGAGTGGCTTCTTGGAGATGAAACGCTGTAGCGACCGGCTTATGATCGTGAGGGTGCATATCGATGGGATTATTACCCACCTGATAAGTGCCTACGCGCCACAGGCCGGTTGTAGCGACGCCGATAAGATGTCGTTTTGGGGCCAACTCGAGGGAGTGCTTTGGAGCATTCCGTTGTCACAGGGAATCGTTTTGGGCGGCGACCTAAACGGTCATGTGGGTGAGAGGTGTGAGGAGTTTGAGCGTGTTCATGGTGGTTTTGGATACGGCACCCGCAACGCTGAAGGAGAAACTATCCTCAGAACGTGTGCAGCTGCCGATCTGGCCATTGTAAACACGTATTTCAAAAACAAAACCGGACATCTCATCACCTACAAGAGCGGGAGGCGTAAAACTCAGATCGACTTCCTACTCACTAGGCGACACAGCATCGGCAAGGTGGCCAACTGCAAGGTCATACCCGGAGAGAGTCTTACTGCACAACACCGTCTCCATGTCATGGACCTCTGCGTGAAGCCCAAAGGCAAACGCATCGAGCGGTGCCAGCGCCGCATCAGATGGTGGCTGCTTGATGAAACTAGGTTCCAGGAGTTCGTCTCAACTGTCGGTGACAAGTGCACCGAAGGCGAACCAGTTCAAGATTACTGGGACAAAGTTCAGGCGGCCATCCTTGGAGCGGCGAAGGTGGTGCTCGGTAAGTCTAAGGGTGGACGCAAATGTGACAAGGAAACTTGGTGGTGGAACGACGCAGTCCAGAGGGAGACTAGGGAGAAGAAAGCCCTCTTTAAAAAGTGGCAAGCGACCGGATCTCCTGAAGACCGCGACGCGTACAGAGCTGCCAAGCGCGCCACAAAGAGAGCTGTAGCCAGAGCCAGACGTGACCACTTACAACCTCTGTATGATAAGCTGGAATCGTCTGAGGGGCAGAAGCTCATCTATAAGCTGGCGCGCTCCAGGGTCAAAGCGGCACAGGATTTATACAAGTGTCGCCGTGTAAAAGTTCCTGAGGACAATCTGTTAAGCGAAGACCTCGCGGTAAAGGAGAGATGGCGCTCGTACTTCCACGAGCTGCTTAATAAACAGCACAAAGAGGTGCAGCATCCGGACCTCCCTCCGAATCAGGGACTAGTGCCACCGGTAACGCCTGGAGAAGTCCTGACTGCGCTTCGCCGCATGAAGAATCGGAAAGCTGTCGGCGATGGGTCCTCGCGGTGTGGGCATCTTAGTAAACCTTTTTAACCGCATACTCCTCAGCGGGCAGATCCCAAACCAATGGAGACTGAGTATTATTACTCCAGTCTTCCAAGGCAAGGGGTCAGTGCAGGAGTGCGGGAGCTACCGCGGTATTAAGGTGATGTCCCACACCATGAAGATCTTCGAGAGGATTATAGAGTCTCGGATCCGGCAGGAGTGTACCCTCTCGGAGTGTCAATATTGGTTTCGCCCTGGTTATGGGACCACGGACCCTGTTTTTGCCCTGAGGGTTGTCGCAGAGAAATACAGGTCGAAGAACACGCCTCTGAACTGTCTGTTTCTAGACATGCGAAAGGCCTTCGACTGTGTTCCTCGTGCGAAGATCTGGTGGGCACTGCGGTCCAAAGGCGTTCCAGAGGTCTATATTGACACTATCCGGGACATGTACTGTGACTCCGATTCAATGGTTCGGACTGCTGTTGGCGACACGAAACCCTTCCCCATCACCGTCGGGGTACACCAGGGTTCGGTCCTTAGTCCGCTTCTGTTCAGTGTAATATTAGACGAATTGTCGGACAGCATCGGAAACCCGCATGAGCAGCCTCCATGGTTGCTCATGTATACTGACGATATTGCGCTGGCAGACGCGGACAGGGGCAGATTGGTGCGACGTGTAAAGGCGTGGAAGGAGACGCTTGAGAACGGCGGTCTGAAACTAAATGTGGCGAAGACCGAGTACTTGGCACTAAACTCGACAGATCCCACATCCGTCCGCATAGGCGGTGATTTGGTCGAGCGCACGGACCAGGTTAAATACCTGGGATCTGTTTTTCACACGTCCAGTGACATCGATTGCGATGTCAAGTCACGCATTGCTGCCGCGTGGGCCAAATGGAGGGAGATTACCGGTGTCATTTGTGACCCTAAAATGCCGATCCGGTTGAAGGCAGGTCTACAAAACCATTATTAGACCTGTCCTTTTACATGGCAGTGAGACGTGGCCGATATTGGAGCGACACAAGCAGGAGCTGCGTGTCACGGAAATGAAGATGCTGCGGTGGATGTGTGGGGTCACGCGGATGGACCGCCTGAGAAACTCTCGCATCCGCGGCAGCCTTCACGTCCGTGACATTGCAGACAAGTTGCAAGAGTGTCGCCTTCGTTGGTATGGTCACGTAGATAGTAGACGTAGGTAACAAATGTCTGGCCATGTCAGCCCCGGTAAGAGGGGAAGACCCAAGAAGTGCTGGCTTGACGTCGTAAGGGATGACATGCGTGCCAATGGTCTCACTACAGGGGATGCCGAAGACCGTGCGAAGTGAAAGAGAAAATGTAGGAAAGCGGACCCCGGGCGTCGCGAGACGCAACTGGGACAGACGCTCGGATGATGATGATTGTGACTGCCTCTGTGGTGCGATGGGAGTGTATCCGACTGCTACGCAAGAGGTCGTAGGTTCGATTCCCACCCGGGATAGAACTGGCATGTGAGGCAGTTGGTTTATTCTGTGTTTGGGTGTTATTTATCAATATGTATGTATTTAGAAATAAATATATTTTTTTACAGTTATAAAATTTCTCTCAAACTCGATAAAGAAGTTTTACTTCAAAAATAAAAGAAAGTGTTTCAAACGGAACATGAATCCCGCGACCTATGCCACTGTGTACAGAACCGCTCCGGCTATCATTTATTATCACTTAAATTACTAATTGAACTAAACGACTACAGATGAGCCAGAAGCAATAAAACTCATGTAATAAATATACAGAGGACAGACAGGTCATTAACACATAATCCGTTTAAGTATAATTACCATTCACAGCAAATATATATTTGCTCAACAAAATCTATTGTTGTGACAATACATATTTAAACTGCTATATGCGACTACAACGGTGAATACCGAGGGGTGAAGGTTAGGTTTACAAAGTATACAATATAGTAAATATATAATATTTTCACTAGGTGACTCCCCCGGCTTCGCCCGTGACATATTTCGAACTCCTGTCGCACCTATTTAATCCCGTCGCTTATAAATTCTACAATAATGTATAAAAAATTGCCCGATTTATCGACATTTATGACTACTGCTCCGATCTCAACAATGGACGTCATTTGCTCAGCGGAAATGAAAGAAGACTTGTACAGCGTTTCACTTGTCTAGTTGTACTTTAGTCCCTACGTAACTACGAGTATTAGAGAACCAATGCAGTTATGAAGTGTAAGTAAGTCTTGTTAACTGGTAGACTAGAGGGTCGTAGTGGGACCTTTTTTAACGTATATAAATTAAACGGATTTTATGCCGGACTCGTAGCGATAAAACTCTAATTCTACCCTATTCGTCTAGCGTCGGGCGCCCAGTTAACGCCAGTGTAGCACCTCCTCTCATCAGGAACCCGATCATAAAAGGCGACGGTCGTGGCTGAAGACAAGTCTACGGCGCTCTCGCTCCAGACTGCGAAACTGGTGTAGTGTCTTCCATTACCCTCTGACCTGCTCGCAGAAAGACGGCGTCCCACTTGCTCCCGCAATGAAAGAATGTCTACGTTCCGACTTGCCACTAGGTACAGGCGCTACTAGCCCACGCTGAGAACTCCACCAATATGTGGAGCTATCTGTCTGCGCTGCATTCTACGCATTTGGCTGTGGTCTGGAGTATTGAGCTATCAGTCTCAGAATGATGGTATGATTCAGTAAACCCTTTCACGTTTTTCGCATAGTCCATGCAGCTCAGAAAAATGGAATGCTGGATCGTAACAATAATATAAATGGAGCTGCATTTTTAATTTTTTTTTTAAATGGGACTAATCCCACCCGCATTCCCATTACTGTGACTCCTGTATACCAGGATCTACAGCCATTACCAAAACACCAGAAAAGTTACACCGAGCTCGATCTCGGTGAAGTCCCAGGAGAAGTTAGCATGTCTTGGAACCCGCAACGAAATTAATCAGAACATAATGTGAGGAAGTAGGAAAAGAACGTAATGCCTTTTCCCTCCTTTGAAAAGCGGGAGACCTGGAAAGCAACTAGGTGTAAATCCAATAGAAATAGGGAAGCACCACGGTAATAGTAGATATAGTATGGGTCCTATGTGAGCTATGTTTGATTCCAGTAATATGTATGGCAGAAACGTTTAAAAGCACGAAAATTCACCTTCGATGCCACAAATTGGTTGTTAACATTGTTGCTTCCTCATGACTAACACCCGCTAACACCTAATAGAATACAAAAGATGCTACGCAAATGTCTAAGTACCTGCGCCATAACTACGTCTTGTACAGTCCAGCGTCGCAATTTACTCCATTATTTTCATAGCATTTCAACACACACAGCCTTACATAAATATAAACTACAATGAGACATTGTATGCACTACTATCTATGAAGAGTGAAAGAGTGTCTGTGTGCGTGTTGGTGTCAAACATTTACACGTGTAACATTTATCATTTACAACGTTTTAGTTATGTTTATCGCATGTAAACTCCAGATTGTATACATTTCGTTTGTTACATTTAAACTGTAAGAATGTTTACAGGCGAGCACAATTTTGTAGCATATTAGTCTCGTAAGTTGTGAAGACCCAAGAAATTTGAGTTAGAATAAAAATGTTTATTAAATTTAGAATTTCCTCAATGAAATAATTCATGAATTATATATATGTTGATACTAGTTGACACCCGCGGCTCCGCACGCGTGGTGAAGTTTTCCACAGGAACTTGTTGCCGCGATAAAAAAGGAGACTATGTGTTATTCTGATGTATAAGCTATATTTTTATAAACTTTCATCAAAATCCATTCAGTAGATTTTGTGTGTAAGAGTAACAAACATCCATTCTTACAAACTTTCGCGTTTATAATATTAGTAGGATTCGCGCCGCTTAATAAACGAACAAGATTTCTAATTAAAGTTCGTAGCCTCGCTTACTCAGTCTTCTGTAAATGATCATTGCTGTAAGCAACTTTCGCTATGGCTGGTCATAGGATGGATGACCGCTTTGCAGCATTTCTATTCACGAACGTTTCCGTGATCGGAGGCACGTTAAGCCGTTGGTCCCGATTGCATGGCGATCTTTAAGCCATGTTAAAGGCCTTACGGACGGTTTGATAAATTTGAACAGCAGGTGGCCACAACTGCGTCTATCAATTTCAACTCCACAACGCGGCTCACTACCTGTTACGTGAGACAAAAATGAATGCGGTAAAATGTGGCAGTATAGGACGCCTCTACCACCCTTTCGGGGATAAAGGCGTAAATTATTTCAAATTAGTTAGAAAAATGTGAATTAACATAAACACCTTACTATAAGTTTCTATGAGCGCACTCGGAAGACTTCTTTGCAATGACGCGGATATTATTTGAATTCAGTATTTCACAAAGTGGGAGATAGCACCAACAAGTTAGTTAATGACCGCAGCTCCACCCATGTGGTGAAACCCACAAGAACTTTTGAAGGCTATGTGTTAATTCTATCTTCTGCGTTATAATTCTGCGTCTATTTCAACACGGCAAGGGGTTTGCCACCTATTACGTGGGACAAGAATGCACCCGGTGAAAAGTGGGCACATAATATCCCTCTGCCACCCCTTCGGGGTTAAGGCGTGATAAATAAATAAAATGAAATGTGTTAATTCAGGGTATTAGCGATCTTACCAAATTTTAGTCAATGTGGTTTCAGTATGATGAGTAACAAACGTCAAAATTATTCCAACGAATGAGTGGGGAACAATTGACGAAGAATATAATATACTAGCTGCCTACCGCGGCTTCACCCGTGACATACATCGAACCCGTCGCACCCATTTATTCCCGTAGTTTATTACTTTCACATTAATGTAATAGTTTATGGATTTTTTTGACATTTATTGTTACTGCTCCGCTCTCCAGGGTAATAGCGTGATGATATATTAGCATAATACAAAAACAAAAATATTTGTTGAATTCGAACTAAGTATTAGTTCTTGAGATTAACGCGTTCCCTCAAACAAACAAACTCATCAGATGTTAAATGAGAATTACGTATACTGTGCGAAAGTAGAGGGTAGAAAGAGTCAGACCGAGATTTACATACCAAGACTACGTGAGCTGATAGTTCAGAAACGGAAAAGTCAAAAGTAAACGGATACCCAGGCGTGCATGTATGAAACGATTATTGAATCTGCAGGAAGGGAAAGAAGTGTGCAGGAATCGCGAAGCCTGGATGTCTGTTCTCTGATTGTATCTGATCTGACTACCCCATCAGGGATACCATGATGCACAATATCACAATTACGATATTGGGAAGTACGACAAAAGATCGAATTCGAGATTTGGTCGACAAATGAACGATTTCGAGGCGACGTTCACTAAAACGTGTTTAAAAAGCGTTCTGTGCTTACATGCATAATCAACATTAAAATTGTATGTAGCTTACAATACCAATTTTATTACCGTAAAAACATCTACATACCTACCTATATTCACAGCAACGCATTAGGGTATAGGAAGCAGTTATCCATCGGGGTTATGTCCAAAAAATGGCCGACCTTCGTCAATACTTCCGACCCACATTTCACGTCCCTTTATGAATAAAACATTATGTTTTAGATAAATTATTTTTTTTAGCTCGCAAGAACTACACCGTCCGCCTGTTTGAAAGCTATGGTGATCTCTACTGAAATGAGGGCCTCTTACAGTCCACAAGACTATTGACAGTGAGTTCCAAGTTGGCGGGTCAATGATGTGCCTCTTCACGCTCCGCTTGAAGAACCCAGGATAGTAAGAAGAGGGAAACACGTGCACTGGAAGAACGTTTCAAGTTTCTATGGTTGTTAGTGTTGGATCTTCTGATATAGCAATGCTAAAGTATCACGCCTTTATCCCCGAAGAGATGGTAGAGGTATATTATACTATACGCTCACATTTTACCTTAACCATTTTTGTCCCACGTAACAGGTGGTAGGCACATTGCCGAGTTAAAATAGAGAGGCGCAGATTGTGAAGAATAAGACCTTAAACTTGACTTAACGACTGCCATATTACTGGCATCCGGGACCAACCGCTTAACGAGTCTTTCAAAGCACGGAATTGCTCGTGAACAGAAATGTTACAAAACGATTACCCATCCGAGGACCAGCCATAGCGAAAGATGGTTAACGCTACAACGCTAAGGGCTACGTGCGCTTCAGCAATGCTAAAGTATGTTGAATTTATGTGCTGTAGGAGTTAAGACACGAAAGACAAATAGTTTCTGATCTTACCCAGTACGTGTCTATGTAATTGTAGTTGCTCTTCAATGCCCTTGACGATAAATCATGTTGAGATCAAAACATATTGAATTTATTACCTTGCAACACAAAGTATTGAATCAAATCCATAAATAACGAGGAATTTACTTTAGAACGTTTGAAGAATAAATATTTTACCCAAATTGTTCTCCTTTTAAAATAAGAGCATAACGTGAAGCTCAAGCCATTTGTAAAGGAATCCTATCCTACTAATATTATAAACGTTAAAGCTTGTAAGAAAGGATGGATGCTACTTTTAATCCCGGGAACAAGTTCTTGTGGGAAACGGGAACGGGGAAACTTCGCTACGCGGCCCGCGGGCTTCAACTAGTAAGAAATATGACTGCCTCGGTGGCGGAGTGGTGGGGTGGTATGCAACTGCAGCGCCAATATTTGTGTGATCTACAAATCTTGTAAACATTAGTTGTAAACATTGAATCCCCAATCATTCATTGATCTCGGTCTCTTTTCCTGTTAATACTGTGAACTTGGCTTTTCTAATGTCACAACCCAAACCATACTGGCGGTTATTTCGACACGCGTTCCCGTTGACCTAATTCAGACGTTACGGAATATGATGGATTAGCGCGCCAGCGTCACTCTATTTGCATCCAATGTTGGGCAATGTCAAAGCAGTTCCTCAACTAAAGCGGCCGGGCGGGGCGTTAGCGACGACTACAGCATTACTACAAAACTTCCGCTGTTTTCAGTACTTTTAACGTGAAAGAGTCACAAACATCCAGTATTAGAAACTTTGGCGTTTATAATATTAGTAGGATAATCCGGCTAACTTCCAGCTAAGATAATTTGCTTCTGTTAGGAGCGGGTTCACGTTGTGTGTGTGTGTGTGTGTGTGTGTGTGTGTGTGTGTGTGTGTGTGCGTGTGCGTGCGTGTGTGTGTGTGTGCGTGTGTGTGTGTGTGATTTGGTTACAGTTGGTAATACACTAGATACAGAAGACGAGTGGACGAGTGGGATCACGACTGTTATAAGCCGGGTATCAATCTCAGGCCGTGAGAACGCAAGTCCCACATCCTGGCCGCTAAACTACCGCTACGCTATACTGCTAATTAGTTTTATCTAACTAGCTGACCCGCCAAGGCGAAGGGCGAAGCGACATATTTCGACATCCCGTCGTAGTTATTTAATCCCGTCGCTCATTACTGTACAAAAATGTATGAATATTTGCCTAGTTTGTCGACATTTATGATTATTGCTTCTAATGAATAGGCTATCGAACACTAAAATAATTTTTCAATTCGTACGGGTAGTTCCTAAATTAGCGTGTTCAACCAAACAAACAAACAAACTCTTCAGCTTTATAATATTAGTATAGATAAATAGAAATAGTAAAGATACATTTGTAAATACCAACTCTGACTTAAAACGCAATTGCCTGACTAAAATATGGATTTGGCCTAAACTCGTAATCCTTTAACCTAATTTCGTCATACGGGATGTTTGGATACTCTGAAATAGTTACACGGGAGACAGTTTTTATGGTTTATTTAACTCTTACGGTATAATGAGAACGTCGGCGGCTCGTGTGCCTTGTAACGGATAGAACTTTGTAGAAAGAGACAGGTATATGGTAATAAGAAGTATACTTCTTATAATTTTTCCTATTTTTAAGATTCAGCTTCGCTCGCGTTGTGAAGATTTCCCGTTTTCGTTTCCCACAGGAGCTCGTGTAGTGTAGTGCTCGGCCAATCCCCTCCCAATTTAAACTGGGAGAAGTAAAAAAAAATTCATACACTATTCTAATATTTATAAATTACGGGAAATATGGGTGAAATAAATGCCACGGAGATTCGAATGAAGTGATCTTCAATGGAAAACACTTGTAGGTATTGTAGTGCTTATGTACTTTTAAACCTGATCGGTTTCGCCTTACGGCATATTCGTATTATATTACTAGATGACCCCCACAGCTTCGCCCGTGGAATATTTCGTCCTCCCGTTCGCACCTATTTAATCCCGTCGCTTTTATATTCTACAATAATGCATAAAAATTTGCCTGATTTGTCGACATTTATGACTACTGCTCAGTTCCCCAGTGTGGTAGCGTAATGATATATAGCCTATAGCCTTCCTCGATAAATAGGCTATCTAACACAAAAAGAATTTTTCAAATCCGACCAGTCGTTCCTGAGATTAGCGCGTTCAACCGAACAAACAAACAAACTCTTCAGCTTTATAATATTAGTATAGATTAATATAAACTTTTAAAAACGCCTTAAGTTTATTCAAGATGTGTAGCAAGTTCCACATAGTGCCATTAATCATCAGTATAAATATGAATAATTGAATTATTAGGTACTGACGTGCTTATAAATACCTAAAAAGTAGCTGCAATCTGCACGGTACACTGAATAATAATTTCTAAGTTAACGCGTTTGCTAAACCACAAGTGATATCCACGTCATATTTTAACATATTAATGCATTTTCGGTAAGCCGTTTAGTTCCACTTGTAAGGCTTGGGGCACACCGGTTGTACACGTGACGTGTTGTGCTCGTGCATGACATTTTATTGATTGATTGATTTATCCCTTTATTGTACACTAGAAATATAACAGTAATGGATTACAATTAAAAACTTATCGATAATACAGGCAATCTCTTACAGGCAACCTTTGGATGGAAACCAAGATGAAAACATGATTTGTATCTATAATATATACAAACATATTATTAATAAGGTATTGCAGCTTAAGCAGAGTCAGCAACACGCAGATAATAATTATTAACAACCACCTTAAAGGTGTTTAAAGTTTATGCACGTCTGATTGACACTGGCAGTGCATTCCATAAACGAACTGCCTCAACAGTGAACGATTTGTCTATGAAATCAGTGGAGTGCCCAGGCATTTTCAATCTCAAATTCTCCGATAATCGCTGAAATCTAGAAAGGGTGTTATTTAAAAATTCAAAGTGCTATTTTAGATAGGAAAGAGTGAAAGGATTAAAGAGGATATTATGTAGCAAGGATAGGATATGTGTATTTCGGCGAAGACGCATTTGTGGCAAATTGAACGGAGAAATAAATTGACAATAGGTGATAGGTGACAATATAGGTTGGACGTCAACCACAATCATTTGTCACTTCAGGTTAAACTTATTCATTTTACACTTCTAAACCCTAAAAATCTTATAAAACAGCTCAGTCTGTCCGTCTGGCTGTGTCTATCTATTTTTCAGAAACCATAAGAGATAGAGACAAACGGTTTACGGCGTTCGATTCAGGACAACATGAATACGTGGATAGGCGATTTCTTTCTACGCAGTCCGGTTTTGAGATTCCTTAGTTTCGGTTTAGAAATCGTCTGATTCCTTTGCTACGAAAGTGAGGGGCGCGTTACTTATTTTTTATGTATGGAAATCCTCATAATTGCTATGCCAGACACCTAACGACTAAAACCACACGGTGCCCTTCCATCTGCCTATGCCCAGGAGGTGAGGCCTCGAAGGATAGCCCCAGGGCTCCCGACAGAGTTTGTCCGCAGTCGCAGACTCGTTTAGGGGTGTTCGGGGTCCCATATATTTACCTAATCTGACGCACATGAAAAGATGGCATCGCTAGCACCCCATCCTGTAAATTCATTTATAAAATTTGTAATAAGACTACGTTATAAAAATCGTGTGGTTTTGAAAAAAAAATAGACAATACATACTACACTATAAACTACATAACCTTTATCGCCCAGTTGGCCAAAAAGGCGTTGTGAAAAAAAAATTACGTCGAGGATGATATGCATTAGACCAGGATCGGGAACACTGAACACCAACAAAAGACCTTCGCTCGGATATGGAACTATTAATCACTATTAATCCTTTGCTTATAATTTAGTATGTACTGTTTTTTTTTTTTTTTTAAACCTAATTATTTTTTTAAAAGCTTTTATATTTTTTTCATAACAACATAAACATACTGTCACGCCTTTATCCCCGAAGGGGTAGGCAGAGGCGTACTATACGCCCACGTTTCACCGTATGCTTTGCCTTTTTGTTCCACGTAACAGGTGGTGAGCCCATTGCCGTGTTGAAGTGGACAGGTGCAGGTTGTGGCAACCTGCTGTTGAAATTTTTCAAGCCGCCCATTAGGCCTTCAACTGGCTTAACGACTGCCATGTTACTGGCAACCGGGACCAATGGCTTAACGTGCCTCCCGAAGCACGGAAACGCTCGCAAATATAAATGCCACAAAGTGGTCACCCATCCGAGGACCAGCCATAGTGAAAGTTGCTTAAAGCAGTGATCGTTTACAGAACACTACGTCCGCGGGGCCACGAGCGCTTCATATTTTTTATGCATATTATAACGCAATACCGGGACCAGTGTGTTCCAGCCTTTATTTATCAACTGTGCAATGGTCACAATTATATTCATCTGACCCGAATACATTGGTAGGTACTAGATGTAATTCGGAATACGTGTTAACTTGTTTATATGTCGGTGTTACTGAGTTGGTAGAATTAATATTGAATTATGCTGTTTGTATGTGTTTATACGTGTATATACGTGCTACACAATATATATAGGTTAGGTTACCTATACACAAATATCGCTCGGTTTAGTACACCGGAATACTAAGATAACTAGGCAAATGCAATATGTATGTCTCTTTCAGCATACGTATTAGGGAAAGAGATTGCCATATCATCTTTATACATTCTATACATATAAATAAAATTGATGTGTCTGTTTTTAAAGCAAATTAACAGCTTTTCACTAAATGCTTATGTAAGTATATACAGTACTTGTGTGTTTGTTTGTACCGGATAATCTCGGAAACGGTTGGCCCGATTTTAGCAGGACTTTCACTAGCAGATAGCTGATGTTATAAAGAGTAACTTAGGCAAAATTTTGTCCCGGTATTCCCTCAGAAAAGGGAACTACGCGTGAAACCATTTTTCAAAGTTGCCTATAAGGTCGTTCCTGGTCCCGGTCCTTTACACCTGCAAGTTACACCTTTTGGATTGAAGAGGATTTGGTGCAGACTTAGACCATTTAGTTTCGCAGGTGCCTTTAAAGGACGGAAGAGGTCAAATGGTGTCTCACAACGAAATCAAATGAGATAATAGAAACATTAATAAAGTGGGCTTCAGAATAAATACTTAGATGCAACCGGTATTTAACGCTAAAATGAAATATGGAACAGTATATAATTAATATTGATATTAATTCAATTAGTCTACATAAATTATAAAATAAAATAAATAATAAATATCCATCACGCCTTATCCCCGAAGGGGTGGCAGAGGCATATTATATGCCCACTTTTCACCGTGTGGATTCCTGTCCCACGTAATAGGTGGTGAGCCCATTGCCGTGTTGAAATAGACAGACGCAGGTTGTGGCTACCTGCTGTTGAAATTTTCAAGCCACCCATAAGGCCTTCAACCAGGCTTAACGACAGCCATTTTACTGGCTACCGGGACCAACGGCTTAACGTGCCTTCCGAGGCACGGAAACGCTCGCAAATGTAAATGCCACAAAGTGGTCACCCATCCGAGGACCAGCCATAATGAAAGTTGCGTAACTCAGTGATCGTTTACAGAACACTGAGACCGCGAGGCCACGAGCGCTTCATTAAGCATATTTATATGATATTTCGGGTCTTATTTGTGACGTATTTTAGACCATGGCTGGTGTAATCCGGTTGAAACGTCGGGAAGTACAAGGCTTTGTACCTATTAATATACGTCGCGAAATATCATATTAATATGAGTGAAAAATCGGGAAAGTTTAAAAACATTCCTAATAAATTAAGCAAACAATTATAAGCATAGCCTGATCAGTATAGCAGACAGTGTGTTAATTAAAAATAAAATAAATAATAAAAATATCTTTATTTTGCATCTATAGACCATTTTAACGGCTCTTACAAAATGTCATACACTATTTAAAATATTTAAAGCGACCACCGGATCGGAACGCGGCCCACCTGAGAAGAACCAGAAACTTAGGAAGGCTTTTTTTTGATGGCCTATTTACAATATAATATTATTTCACTTTGCCAGCAGATCATTTCCAGGCGTCCCTGTCCTGCAAATAGTCTTTAACGGAGTAAAACCTTTTTCACAAAGCTTGTATTTAATTATAAATAAATAAATATCCATCACGCCTTATCCCCGAAGGGGTGGCAGAGGCATATTATATGCCCACTTTTCACCGTGTGGATTCCTGTCCCACGTAATAGGTGGTGAGCCCATTGCCGTGTTGAAATAGACAGACGCAGGTTCTGGCTACCTGCTATTGAAATTTTTTAAGCCGCCTATAAGGCCTTCAACCAGGCTTAACGACTGCCATTTTACTGGCAACCGGGACCAACGGCTTAACGTGCCTTCCGAAGCACGGAAACGCTCGCAAATGTAAATGCCACAAAGTGGTCACCCATTCGACGACCAGCCATAGTGAAAGTTGCGTACCTCAGTGATCGTTTACCGAACACTGAGACCGCGGGGCCACGAGCGCTTCAATTTGTATTTAATTAACTTTTTAAATTTATTTAAAGGTAAATTTCTCAGGTCACAGGGAAGCTTGTTGTAAAAGCGTATTAGTTATGTAAATCTAGTAATACTTACATACATCTTCACAGCAAGACGCGGGCCGCCAAGACCATACAGTTTTGTTATGCACTTACCTGTAAATAAAAAAGTGCTTTAAAATTAGATGAAACAGCGAAAGAGAGTAGAGGAAGTAAGCATCCTTCAAAGCACGCCATGAGCTTAGAGCTAGGGATGCGCATTTTATAAGCTTGATTCGATTTTGTGGATCGTAATGGCTCGATCCGATCCGCGGATCGTATCGTATGCATTTTATCCGGTTCTCAAAAGATCGATCCAAAAAATCATTTTTCTATCTGTCCACAATATTTGGACAGCGATCCGATATTTGATACGATCGGATCCGATCCAAAAACCGATTAAATCGTATGCTTTCGATCCGATTTTCGAAAAGATCGGGTCGAATCGGCACATGGCTACTTAGACCTTAGGCTATGCGAGAACTAAGCTAGTATCGATGTAGTTTGATAGCTCTTCACTATGTGGCGCTGATCGCCACACCCAAATTACAGGTAGAGTTTGTAAGCAACTGCCAAAACACTACAAGGGAAACATCTTACCCCGCACACTTGTCTAAAAGCATTGCTTGCTTTGACGACGGGAACAGCGAGACCACACTGGTTGAATCCGCACAGCAGTAAGTTGAAATCATCGAATGGTTCGAATCAGTTCGATTCTGCCTTAACCACATCGTTGAAGTACATCGGTTCAGTTTCGGTGTACTCACACTCCGTTAGGGTTTTCACATAAAATGAGTGCTATTAATTTTAAACATCTTTGGTCAAACGTTTTCATCATGCTTGCTTTTCTGCCACAGTCAAAAAAGACTTCCGAGTTTCTTGCCGGTTCTTCTCAGGTTCCGACGTTAACGTTCCGAACCGGTGCTCACGTTAATCTATACTAATTATAAAGCAGAAACGTTTGTTTGTTTGTACGTATTTGTTTGTTTGGTTGACAGCGCTAATCTCAGGAACTACTGCTCCGAATTAAAAATCTTTTTGAGTTGGATAGTCCATTTATCGAGGAAGGCTGTAGGCTATATGTCTTCACGCTACTACCCAGGAGAGCGGAGCAGTAATCATAAATGTCAACAAGTCAGGCTTATTTTCATACATTTCTGTAAAGGTAAAAGCGATCAAATGGATGCGACGTGGGTTTAAAATATGTCACGGGCTAAGCCGCGGGGGTCAGGTAGTAATATTATATTTATCTTTAGATCTAGTGCTTGACATTTTGTAAGCACCGTTATAATTTTCTTTTAAATACTGCCCTGACTTTGATCGGTGCCAGCCCTGCGAATTTAGGCCACGTAATCTCTGTGCTTCCTCTTGCAACATTCAAGCGTCGTTACCACCAGTTAGTTTACAAGCAGTCGTAAAACGCCTGCGATTTAACAACCGCGTGGGCGTGAAGCGGTCTTCACGTTCAATAATCCTGCGTACACTGGTATATTGCAGCGATGAATTTGGATGGTTTTAATCACATCTAAAAACAAACAGGTGTTGTTGAATGCTATATCCGAGTATAAAAGACCTCACGAAGATCTCTGGGGCCCAATTAACCTTACCTGCTAGCGGTGCACCGGCTGACTAACAGACGAAGCACCGACGCAGTTGCGCTTACGGGTTTGGGAGGTCAAATAATACTCTCTCCCCTCTCTCCCAACTAAAACTAAACTAACTATCTTCACGCCGTATCCCTGACAGTTGTCAGAAATGACAGATTGCCAGGCTTCGCGATCCATGCATACTTTTGCGCTTCCTGCAGATTCATTAATCGCTTCATACATGTACGTCTGTGTTACTTATTATATACTTTTGGGTTTTCAGTTTTTAAGCAATCTACTCACGTGGTCTTCATATGTACTTAACTCTCGGCCTACCCTGACTCCTACCCTCTACTTTTGAACAACATATAAATATTCTTCGTCAATCGTTCCCCACTCATTCGTTGGGCGAAAATTCCTTTCTTGTAACAATGCCGAAAATTAAAAAGTCAACCGAAAACTGCTCATAGTAGACAAAAAGTGGACCCCAAGTTCGATATTCAGATAGTTTTTGGAAGCCACTGCTTGAACTACATTGATTGTTGAAGACCGAATGTAGAGAGTGAGTTAGCAAACCTCGTCGGTCAGCCCAGTACCCAGAGATATGCTTTTTAAAGACGCGAGTGCTTCTACAGCAACAGAAGATATTCAGAAGATGATGACAATGTCTATAAAAAAACACTTCTCTCTACTCTATTCCTCATTATTTACTTTTTAACTTGACCGGTTTAGCCTTGCTCATTTTTACCTAGGTCGACAACTACTAAAAAAATAGTTGCCTACGTTTGAAAATACTTTAGGACGAAACCGGTCGAGTTGAAAAGTAAATAATATGGAATTGTATAAGGGTTTTTATTTAAGACTAGCTGACCAGGCTTTTTCGCCCGTGACAGATATCGAACCCCGTTGCACCCAGTTAATCCCGTCGTTAATTAACGCATGAAAATTTTCCAAATTAGTTGATTGTTTCTCTGCTTTCCAGTACGGGCCGGTCGAAATGGTTACACGAAATTAATTTCTTTGCGCATTATTTTTATTTTGCTATATCACCTAGAATTTGCAAGGTGTGAAAGGACAAAATAATCGTCATGAAATGCTAAGCCAACTAACGTATTAAAAATTATGAGGATTAATAACGTATTTGTGTAAATAGCCTTCAAATTACGATAAGGTATGTTCCTTATCCTTAAGAGATATACTGTCGCGTAGTGATGGAAATTAATGCTATTTTTTGATAATTTCACTAGCGTGCTAATTTTTATCTCTTAGCATGCGACGTACTATTGCTATGCTAATATGAATATCAATGAAGTAAACATCAACTTGCTAGGTCCTTCCGTTCCTGAGAAAATTTAATAATTACCAAAAAACGAAAAATTTACCGGGATCGACGTTAATGATGATGATGAAAAAAAATTCTACACCGAAAGAGTCTTAATTGATTACACAATATTTTTTAATAAGAACTGAAGATGACCGGGATTAACGTTAGATGATAATGATGATGATTCTATTATTTAGTAGCAAGATATTGAATCTACAAATTAACTGTCAAGAATAAATATTTTTTTAGACGCGTTCGCGGTCTGCTATATATACATGCATATGCCTAACGGTGTCGTGGGTCCAGATATTTATATCATCTAAAAATAAGCGTACCGCTCTAAAAGAAGTTTTCAATTCAATAAAAATAAAAAAAACTTTAGTTCCGTTGTTTTCCTTTCGAGAGATGGAACCCAAAAAATACATTTTGTATTACATTATTTATTCCACAATAAAGTACAATCACACGATTTTAGGGTTTATATATTCAAAATAAAAGAATAATACATAAAAACCAAAGTATCTACAACTCGTAAAAAGTACGTACGAATTTCGACTTCTTACTCAACTCAATGGCATTCACAGAATGTCAAAAAATTTATACAAAAATGGAATAAATAACCCCAAACACAAGCATTTAATAGTTAAAAATAATGGGCTAAATATCAACCGAGCACTTTTTCATTCACACACTCCGTATTTCGCAATAGCACAATGACACGATCCATTCATGAATTAGACGTGAAAATTCATTTTAGCAATCGCAGCGACGCATCATTCGCAGCTCGCCTGCCTAATGATTTAGTCGTCGCAGCGACGCAGCGTTCACAGCTCGCCTGCGATATGAATTTGTCGTGAATTATAATTATGAGTTTTGGCAATTTAATTTAGCATTCACAACTCGCCACTCAGTAGCGGCGCGAACGTCGTGCGTAATGCGCTTCGTCATGTTTTGGAGGGAGATTGTGGGTTCGTGACGAATTGTCAATTATTGCGTAATCGATGTCTCTTAGCAATAATTAATTTTACCAAGTACTGTTCATTAAATTAATACGAATGGAGTCTTAGCAATTAAATATGATTGCTAACGCTAATATTTCCTACACTACTGTCGCGGACTATTTCGTAGACCTATATTCGATACATAATTCCACCATACATTATTTTGTTATAACTCAAATAGTTTAAGGCGGCGTTTTTAAAAGCAGGTCGCCACAGCCTGCACCTGTCCATTTCATTTCAACACGGCAATGGGCTCACCATCTGTTACCTGGGACAAAAATGTATACGGTAAAATGAATAGTATGCCTCTGCTAACCTCTTCAGGATAAAGGCGTGACAATATGTATGTATGTTCTATGTTTAGTCTGACCGTTTCAGGGGCAATTCAATAACACTTTAGACAGAGAATTGAAGCCACATTGATATCTGATAAAACATAACGTTCTGCAGACTAAATGATGCGCTAGTTTAAAGGAAATTTCTGATGATATATCAATGTGAATGACTTTGAAGCGATTGGTTTTGCTTTGTATCACATTAATTCTTATAGAAATGGTTGAATTGTACATGAATAAAAAACTAGTTGAGTATTATTACAAGAAGTACATTTAACAATAAAAAACTTACGTGAACGTGTGGCAAAAACCCTGTCCTCTTACAAAATGTAATAAATTTCGCAAAAGTTTGTATATATTCTTAATATATTATGAAAATTAAACCTAACAGAAAAGAAAACATGATGGACGGGGGGTAGTTGTATATTTCATTGTATGGTGACATTTAAATTGTTAAATTATTTGTGGCAATTCTGCACGTTTATAAGTCCGATATTTATTGACCAACCTTCCATAAAGCATGATACAATTGACCACGAGGTTGAAAAGGATGGCGCGTGGCGAATAGCTGGATAAGATACATAATAGGTAGGCTATTGAAAAAGTTTGTTTGTTATATGATCGAATCTCCCGAGTAAGAAAGGCCCCAGGTCTGAACCGTATGATGAGATTAGGACGTAGCAAGGCGCCAGTTATTTAGCAAAAGCTTTTAATATTATAGCCAAATATACCTTACTTATTGCCATCCATGTAGACTGCAGATATAATACCAAATTCTTTTATGACCTACATAGCCTTTGGTGAAACCAATCAAAGGTCACCTCTGTTGGCACGTTGTTGAATTACTACCATGTAACAGGTGCTTTATGCTTTACCGTTTCTAAACATGAGACAAATAATATGTTCACCAGGAAATTTCAGTTAACACTTTTAAGTTGAACCTATCTTTACTAATATATAAAGCTGAGTCCTATAGGCTTTAGTCCGAGACAATCAGGACTTTAATTGGTCGTGCTAATTAGTGTCTAGCACATAAGACCTTTTAGCCTTTTTGTTACCACCTCACTAAAAAGTAAACAGGAGTTTTTAAATTTATTCGGCCCTTTAAACCCAACCACAAACTGCATTATAAGCGAAGAAGCGCTCGTGGCCCCGCGGACTCAGTGTTCTGTAAAACATCACTACGTTAAGCAAATTTCACAATGGCTGGTCCTCGGATGGGTGATCAATTTGTGGCATTTACATTTGGGAGCGTTTCTGTCGAAGCACACGTTAAGCCGTTGGTCCCGGTTGCTAGTAACATGGCACTCGTTAAGCCAAGTTGAAGGCCTTGGCTTGGGCTATGGGCTTGAAAAAATTCAACAGCAGGTCGCCACAACCTGCGCCTGTCCAATTTAACACGGCAATGGGCTCACCACCCATTACGTGAGACAAAATATATATGCCTCTGCCACCCCTTCGGGGATAAGGCGTGATAGATAAATATATACATAAATAAATAGTTGAACACGCTAATCTAAAGAACTACTGGTTCGATTTTTTTCTTTTGTATTGATTAGTCTATTTTTGGAGGAAGGCTATAGGCTATATATCTACACGCTACTAACTAGTAGAGCGGGGCAGTACCTACTGATAAATTTCAATAATTCGGCAAATTTTCATTGTACAATTAAAAACGACGGGATTCAATAGGTGCGACGGGGGTTAGAAGTATGTCACGGGGGAAGCCGTGGACGTCAGCTAGTGGTTGATAATTGCCGCCCAGGTCTTTTAAAACCATGCTCACAGTTAGGTACTTCAAACACAGTTATTTTGTCGCTTTTAAACAACCATTATATAGTTACAAGTCTGTGTTTAATGGTGTGTAGCTTAGAGGACGTTGCACTTCTATTTTGTGATGTCATACGATGATATGCAAAGTTATTGGAAAAAATTCTATTGTGGCGGCCAGCGCCACATAGCGTAAAGCTATATACCTATAATATAACTACAAAGATACAGCTATAAGAGTTCTCGCAGTAAAGAATGATATTTACAAAAGCCCAACATAAACCGTTGAGCCGCCGCCCGCCAGGCGTGATCACCTTGCCTGGTCGAAGGTTCCTCCCTTTGTGTCGGAGGAACATCTCCATCCGTTCCTCCACACTATAACCAATAGCGGAACGGGTGGAGATGTTCCTCTGACACAAAAGGGAAGATCCTTCGACCAGGCAAGCAATCCCTACGCTCTTTGTGGCGCAGATCGCCACACGGGCAATAGGCTCACCATCTGTTACATAGTTTTATATTCACGTCACATCCTCAAAAGGGTAGGCAGAGGTATACTACACTTATGCCCACATTTTACCATTTGTATTTATTCCACGTTATAGGTGGTGAGTCTGATGCCGTCTTGAAATAGACAGGCGTAGGTACTTGCAGTTTTCATTTTTTTGCCTGACATTCAACTTAGTGTAACGACCGCCATGTTACTGGAAAACAACCAACGGCTTAACGTGCCTTCCGAAGCACGGAAACGTATCATACCTAAATGGAAATTTCACAAAGCAGTCACCCGAATCAGGAGTAGTTATAAGCGTAAGATGCTGATGATGATTAACGTAGTGACTGTTTCCAGAACGTCGTCAGTACATAACATGTCTGCACATTGTGCCCACTACTACTACTTTGGATATAGTTTGACCAATACCGCTGTACCGCTCACTCACTGTACTCGTATACAAAATTGTGAGCAGTGAGCGGTCAGTGGTATTGGTCAAACTATAAAAAGACGTGTATTTGTGTATGTACACCATTCATACATTATAGTTCAGGAGTCGAGACATCGTTACTGCAATAGCCTGCGATGGAACGCAGGCCGGGTGAATGCTAATCCCACGGCCATCTTAAAATACTACGATTATCTGTACTAATATATAAACGCCGAAGAGTTTGTTTGTTTGGTTATGTTAGATAATCCATTTATCTAGAAAGCCTTTAGCTATATATCATCACGCTAATACCCAGAATCATCATCATCCGAGCGTCTGTCCCAGTTGCGTCTCGACGCACGGGGTCCGCTTTCCTACATTTTCTCCTCCACTTTGCACGGTCGTCGGCATCCCCTGTAGTGAGACCATTGGCACGCATGTCATCCCTTACGACGTCAAGCCAGCACTTCTTGGGTCTTCCCCTCTTACCGGGACCCGGTGGGGCTGACATGGCCAGACATTTGTTACCTAAGTAGCCCGGCGGTTGCCGCAAGACGTGACCATACCAACGACGGCGACACTCTTGCAACTTGTCTACAATGTCACGGACGTGAAGGCTGCCGCGGACGCGAGAGTTCCTTACGCGGTCCATCCGCGTGACTCCACACATCCACCGCAGCATCTTCATTTCCGTGACACGCAGCTCCTGCTTGTGTCGCTCCAATATCGGCCACATCTCACTGCCATGTAAAAGGACAGGTCTAATAATGGTTTTGTAGACCTGTCCCTTCAACCGGATCGGCATTTTAGGGTCACAAATGACACCGGTCATCTCCCGCCATTTGACCCACGCGGCAGCAATGCGTGACTTGACATCGCAATCGATGTCACTGGACGTGTGAAAAACAGATCCCAGGTATTTAACCTGGTCCGTGCGCTCGACCAAATCACCGCCTATGCGGACGGATGTGGGATCTGTCGAGTTTAGTGCCAAGCACTCGGTCTTCGCCACATTTAGTTTCAGACCGCCGTTCTCAAGCGTCTCCTTCCACGCCTTTACACGTCGCACCAATCTGCCCCTGTCCGCGTCTGCCAGCGCAATATCGTCAGAATACATGAGCAACCATGGAGGCTGCTCATGCGAGTTTCTGATGCTGTCTGACAATTCGTCTAATATTATACTGAACCCCAGGGGACACCAGTACCCCGACGGTGATGGGGAAGGGTTTCGTGTCGCCAACACCAGTCCGAACCATTGATTCGGAGTCATAGTACATGTCCCGGATAGTGTCAATATAGACCTCTGGAACCCCTTTGGACCGCAGTGCCCACCAGATCATCGCACGAGGAACACAGTCGAAGGACTTCTGCATATCTAGAAACAAACAGTGCAGAGGCGTGTTCTTCGATCTGTATTTCTCTGCGACAACCCTCAGGGCAAAAACAGGGTCCGTGGTCCCATGACCAGGGCGAAACCCATATTGACACTCCGAGAGAGTACGCACCCGCCGGATCCGAGAGTCTATAATCCTCTCGAAGATCTTCATGGTGTGGGACATCACCTTTGTACCGCGGTAGCTCCCGCACTCCTGCACTGACCCCTTACCTTTGAAGACTGGAGTAATAATACTCAGTCTCCATTGGTTTGGGATCTGCCCGCTGAGGAGTATGCAGTTAAAATGGTTTACTAAGATGCCCACACCGCGAGGACCCATCGCCTTCCAGGCTTCAATGGGGACTCCATCGGGTCCGACAGCTTTCCAATTCTTCATGCGGCGAAGCGCAGTCAGGACTTCTCCAGGCGTTACCGGTGGCACTAGTCCCTGATTCGGAGGGAGGTCCGGATGCTGCACCTATTTGTGCTGTTTATTAAGCAGCTCGTGGAAATACGAGCGCCAACTCTCCTTTATCGCGAGGTCTTCGCTTAACAGGTTGCCCTCAGGGTCTTTTACACAGCGACACTTGGATTTATCCTGTGCCGCTTTGACCCTAGAGCGCGCCAGCCGATAGATGAGCTTCTGCCCCTCAGTCGATTCCAGCTTATCATACAGAGGTTGTAAGTGGTCTCGTCTGGCTCTGGCTACAGCTCTCTTTGTGGCGCGCTTGGCAGCCCTGTACGCGTCGTGGTCTTCGGGAGATCAGGTCACTTGCCACCTTTAAAGAGTGCTTTCTTCTCCCTAGTCTCCCTCTGGACTGCGTCGTTCCACCACCAAGTTTCCTTGTCACATTTGCGTCCACCCTTAGACTCACCGAGCACCACCTTTGCCGCTCCAAGGATGGCCGCCTGAACTTTGTCCCAGTAATCTTGAATTGGTTCGCCTTCAGTGTCGGTGCACTTGTCACCGACAGCTGAGACGAACTCCTGGGACCTAGTTTCATCAAACAACCACCATCTGATGCCGCGCTGGCACCGCTCGATGCGTTTGCCTTTGGGCTTCACACAGAGGTCCATGAAAAGGAGACGGTGTTGGGCAGTAAGACTCTCTCCGGGTATGACCTTGCAATTGGCCACCTTGCCGATGCTGTGTCGCCTAGTGAGTAGGAAATCGATCTGAGTTCCTCCCGTTCTTGTAGGTGATGAGATGTTCGGATTTGTTTTGGAATACGTGTTCACAATGGCCAGATCGGCAGCCGCACACGTTCTGAGGATAGTTTATCCTTCAGCGTTGCGGATGCCGTATCCAAAACCACCATGAACACGCTCAAACTCCTCACACCTCTCACCCACATGACCGTTTAGGTCGCCGCCCAAAACGATTCCCTGTGACAACGGAATGCTCCGAAGCACTCCCTCGAGTTGGCCCCAAAACGACATCTTATCGGCGTCGCTACAACTGGCCTGTGGCGCGTAGGCACTTATCAGGTGGGTAATAATCCCATCGACAAGCACCCTCACGATCATAAGCCGGTCGCTACAGCGTTTCACCTCCAAGATGCCGCTCTGCAGCCCCTCGGAGAGCACCACGGCCACCCCGTTCTCCCACCAGGCGCACCCGTGTAATACAGCTTGTTGCCTTTCTGCAGAGGCCGGGCTCTGTTGCCCTTCCACCGAGTCTCCTGCTGGAACGCCACGTCCACCCTCCGCCTGGAGAGTACTTCGGCCAACTCTACCGCACGCCCAGTCAGCGTGCCAATGTTCCAAGATGCGAAGCGAATACGGGTTGGGGCTAACTTCTTTAGCCGTACTGGCCCGACACACGGCAGCCCTAGCCCACTTGCCACAGGAGTCGGGCTGGGCTCCTGCGCGCCGTTTTGCGGCGGCGCCCTATCCCTAGCAACATTCCTATAAACCATTTCCATATTTGTTTGGGCGGGTGGCTTTTATGGAAGCGATGCCCTCAGACCTCCCAACCCAAAGGGGAAAGCCAGCGCCAGAGCCTCGTCCGTTATTCAGCAGGTGCACGCACTAGCACGGGAGGTTGACTTGGGCCCCGAAGATCTTGGTGGGGCCCCTTACACCCCTTACACGCTACTACCCAGAATGCGGAGCAGTAATCAAAAATGTCAACAAACCGGGAAAATTTACATACATTTTTGTAAAAGTAAAAGCGTCAGGATTATACGAAATACGTCACGGACGAAGCAGGGGTAAAACTAGTTCTGGTCATAAAAAATATGTGTGTGCACCGGAGGACACTGGTAAGAAGTGAAACTTCTTTACGACAGTTTTTTACAGCTATAAAATCGCTCTCATACGTTGATAAATAAGTTTCACTTATGATAAAGAAGTTTCACTTCAAAACAACATGGCGCGTAACAGAAAAACGTGACGTTTTTTTTTTTTAAACTATAAAATAACTCTCAGCGTCCAAAAATAATCAACGCTGATATCTTTCAAAATGCCATTTAATCTAGTTCAGTATGCAACGCGTGGTCTGGATTTAATCCAGTTCTTTGTAAGTAAGTCCAGTAGTAACTTGCACTCAATGATAATAATCTTAGAATACACCCGTGAAGCATGTACGTAGGAGTCATAATATGTGTAATGTGTGTAGAACGCACGACAAATATTCATTAGCACTAATCACAAGACCATTGTACTGTGGTGTATACAATTATAATGGAGAATACCTAAACAATATCAATAGTCGCTTGATAACAACACAATTACTATATATAAAGTAGTTGACGCTCGCGGCTCCGCACGCGTGGTGTAGTTTTGCCGTTCCCGTTTCCCACAGGAACTAGTTCCCGGGATTAAAAGCAGCGTATGTATTATTCTGATATGTAAGCTATATTATTGTAAAGTTTCATCTAAATCCATGCAATAGATTTTGCGTGAAAGAGTAACAAACATCCATACTTACAACCGTTCGCGTTTATAATATTAGTAGGATATGAAAATCTATGAAGATCATTGGAAGAATATAATTGAAAAGCAGGGGATGAGGAGTTCACTTAGCTAAATGCTTATATTTAAAATAAAAATAAATAAATATCCATCACGCCTTATCCCCGAAGAGGTGGCAGAGGCATATTATATGCCCACTTTTCACCGTGTGGATTCCTGTCCCACGTAATAGGTGGTGCGCCCATTGCCGTGTTGAAATAGACAGACGCCGGTTGTGGCTACCTGCTGATGAAATTAAAAAAAAAAAAACTTAAGTTGACAAAAGAGCCGTAAGCCGGTCTAGCCAGCGAAATATGTAGGGTTGTCAAAACAATACGATTGTAATTAACTAAATAGGTACCTAAATAGATTGTAATCATTTAAAAACATGCACCGTTATTAAATTACCGATATGAATAAATGTGGGAATCGAAACAAATTTCCCACAATCAATGTGAGTACAATTCGTTTTGTAAAGTTATATCTAAAATCTTGTAAAACCAAATTTGTGAATGACTATTTCTTTTGTACATAGCGCATACCGTTATACTTAGTTAAGATCTTTTCCCAATCATCATTTTTTTTTTTTCGTGTTGTGATTATGTTAAAACGCTTTCCCATTATTTAAAGACATCAAGAATTTGCACCATAAATGCATGGAACTCTCTGCCATCGCACGTGTTTCCCTCCTCTAACAATCCTGGGTCCTTTAAGAGAAGCGTGAAAAGGCAAATTTCTGGGCCGTCAAGATGGCGGTCGCTATCGGGCCCTGCGGGTTGAGTTAGCGGCCCGGCTACGACATTTTGACGTGCCACATATATAAAATTAAACAAATCTACCTTCCAGGGTGTCACTCCAAAAATGTCGACGAGTCGAGTTCATCACATGATAGCCGAATAGAACATACATACATATTGTAACGCCTTCATCCCCGAAGCGGTAGGCAGGACGAAATTTTCAATATTTGAAATTATTACTGGATTTGGCAAGATTTGTAAAACTAATAGTTTTTTCAATCAAGGTTTGTGAGTTTATTTACTTTTACATCCTCATATGTCCATTAATAGTGTGATTTTGTAATTTTCTATGAATAAAACATAACCTTGTTTTATTTGTTTAAGTTCAAATCTATACGTATAGATAAATAACATTAAAATTTCTGTTTGTAATTATAAATTTACAGATTTTTACTACAGAAAAAAAATGTCTTCATTTTGTAAAGACCATTTTAACGGCGCTTCCAAAATATCATACACTAGTTTTAAAGATAAATTTAATATTTTTAGAGTGACCAATGGTTCGGAACGTGGCCCACCCGAGAAGAACCGGCAAGAAACTTAGGAATGTTTTTTTTGATGGCCTATTTACAATTTAATATTATTTCACTATGCCAGCAGATAATTTCTAGGCGTCCTTGTCCCTAACAGCGTAATAACCTTTTTCATAAAACTTTTTTTTTAATAAAAGGAAGAAGAATTTGAAGACAGTGGGTCGAGAGCTTTGCGTCTTATTCCATAGTGATGTAATTTTCTGCACAGCGTTTCATGCTGAACGCAATCAAAAGCTTTAGATAGATCGCAGAATACACCTAGTGCATCTTGCTTGTCTTCACATTTTGATAATACAAATATACGTTATTTACATAACAAAAAAACAAATTTTTAATGTGTATCTCTGTCTGTATGTTCCGTCTAATCTCTGACACAACTGAACCGGGACTTTCACTGGCACTCTTATTATATGTAGAAGAAGTAACTTAGGCTACTTTTATCCCGTTCTTTAGTTTAAACCGCTGTGCGTCTACCAGTAAATAAAAAATACATTTAAATTAAAACAGGTATTTTTTATATAATTTCTTAAATAACTATGTTTAGTACGCTGGATGACCCACTGTTTTTACAGAAGCAGGTCCAAGGCGGCGGCTTGACCTTAAAATTTCACGCTCGCTCTCCGCCTCAAAAAGCGGGATCCAAACTAAACAGGGCAGGCAAAGGAAACTTAGTCCATACACCCTAGTCTTCAGTATTTATTATTTTCTTGTTTTAGTCCTGTCTAGTCGTTTGTCGATGTCAAGTCCTCAGTCCTAGGTCCTAGTCCGTGCTCCAATAAGGCAGTGGATCCCTTATTGCAGCTCTCTATGGAAATTTGGCACTAACACAAACAACACCGCTATTCATTGCAATATATCACTTTCTTTAACTAATGCACTTCCGAACTCTTTATGTATAATATTCCACCATTATTAAACACAAAAACACGAATTTTACACTAGTTTTTGAAAATAATATACGACAAACGTGCGTCACTGCTCATCTTCGCGCCAAAAGTCGCGCTAATTCTAATTATCATCAACTTTCTTTTTTGTTTTTTTTAAATTATTTTATGGCCTGGTTACAAAGACCTTCTAGCCAAATCTTATTTTATGTCATATTTCTTCAATCGTATGTTCCAATTAGTCCTGTCCAGTCTTTGTCGATGTCATGTCCTCAGTCCTAGATGGTCCTTGCCCTCAGTATAATGGTGATACTGAGATTTTCAGTGGACTTTTCGCGACAAGAGAAAAAATAGCATTTCACTTCATATAATATATATTATATATCATTGTCTTTTACTATAGCACGTTAACACAACTTTTATGTCCAAGAACCCACCACTCACGCACATAAAACAAGATAAATGCACTAGTTTTAGAAAATAATAAACAGCAAGCGTCCGCACTTGACACTCTTCCCGCCAAAAGTTAGTTGTCTTCGTCTATCTTGCCATTTGGCATCTTGGGCAGGCAAAGGAAACTTGGTCCATAATCCTTGGTCCTTGGGTCCATATCCACTTATTTCGAAATTACTATACTTACAGTAAGCGTCCGCTGAAGAAGAATGATAAAAGAGATTCAATCAAAAAGTATCTAATAACCCCAGCGCACTATGTGTTATAAACGCCATTTTTCGGACGTCCCCTTTTTATTTCAAAAACCTATAAAACTAAGTTTTTAAAAATACTAGAGTAAAATTCCCAACTGATAAATATCATTAGTTTAGCCAATATATTTTTTTTAAAGTTCAGTGATTATTCACCCGGATAAAGTTCAAGTCCGGCTTAACGCTGCTAACAAACAGTTAAAAGGGGCGTGCCTCACGATTTTTAAAAGAAGTATAGGGTATTGCAAACCGGAAAAAGTTATTTTTGTACTATTATCGACAAAAGTAGGAGACCAAACAAAAAAAAAAGGAGGAGCTACAACGATCAGAGATCAAAATATCGCAACTAGAAGACGAGAAACAGAGCACAGTGGTTCAATCTAATCAGAGTTTGTTCGATGAACTGATGGCTACAAACTTAAATACTGCTACAGCTCACCCTTCCATTGTCATAGACCTAACTTCTGATGATGAAACCGGGGGCTGTTCTAAATAATTAAAAATTATTAAGTGCAGTAAGATTAAGTTAAAGAAATATTTAAAAATTAAAAAGTTTATTACTAAATCTAAAAAAATGATACATAAATACAAGTTTTTTATAAATAGCATGTCACTTAATAGACAGAGATTGCAACTGATTGACCAGGTAAATATGTATATGTTAGAACTTGATACTGTCGCACAACAGTACAAAACTGATTCACAGGCCCTTCAATGTCAGATGGACCGACTTCAAGACTCTTTGAAATCAATTTCATATAAATATGAAACAGCAGAGAAACAGAGTAGGGAACAGGTGTTAGCCATAGGTAAATTAGTAAATTCATGTCATTGTCAAAATGATCAATTGATATCCGCAGGCCATGTTCGCTCCTCACCCTTTAGTTGTGAAAGAATTAGAAGCAATGATGAATTTTTACCAATTAAAACTGTGTGCAGTGTGGATAATAGTATATTAAGTTCAAGTAGTACTTGCGAGGCATCTATAATAGAAAAGTTGCAAATAAAAAGTGATGCAAAGACCATAGTCTATTGCGACGAAATAGGTAAAAATTTTGGACATTATTTATCACAGTTAGGTAATTCTGTAATAAATCATACATATCCAGGAGCTTCATACTCTCAAATTATAGATTTTATATTGACTGGTACACACTGCATGCAGTCTACTATAATGGTGCTGGTTGGTAGAAGAGGCAATATTAATAGTGACAAACTTTTAAAAATTTTTGATAAGTTATCAAGTCTGCAAGTAAAGCAAGTAATTTTGTCCACCTTGCCATACAGCACTGCTATGAGCCACAAGGAAAATCACTTAAGATACAAATTAAATATGAAACTACATACCATGGTGTCATATTCCAAAAAAAATGAATTGTTCGATTGGAACACAATTTTCAATAATAATAGTTTGTTGACATTAGATAGATATTTTCTATCACAATTTTTACAAAGTTAGCTCTGTTGCTATCTAATTTTTTAATTTTTCAAGACAAATTATTGGCAAGTACAACTGCTTTTATTGAGCAGGATAGTTTTGACACTTCACATTTGGAAAATGAAATTCCAAAAAACTAGTTTATAGGACAACAGATAATAAATCTGGCCAGTTGACTTTGGCCCCTGAGAATAATCTAGGTAAAAATATTGTTTTTATAAACCTGGTGCACCATAATGTTAGAGGTTTAATAAATGGTAAAGATTTAGAGTTAGAGCTGTACAATAATGCAAATTCTATTAATATTTTTTGTGCTACAGAGCACTGGTTAAAAGATCATGAAATCACATTGTTGAATTTCGTAAATCACCAGGTTGCTAGCTCGTTCAATAGAAAACATTCTAAACGTGGAGGCTCTTTAATATTAGTTAATATAAACTTAAAATTTAAAGAACGTATAAAGACTTAGTAGCCCTCTTCATTGAGCGAGTTATACAGATTGCCAGTATTGAGTTTGAGCATTTCATCTTGTTAAGCGTTTACAGTCCCCCTGATGCTTCTTACATTAAATTTGAAGAAAAGCTTGAAGAAGCACTGTTCAAATGCCAATGTTCTAAGAAATCTATAATAGTTTGTGGAGATTTTAATGTTCATATATTAGATACATCATTAACTCCATCAGAGAGAAATAAAATGAAAAAAATATTTAAATCCTTTAATCTGCATAGTACATTCTTAGAACCCACTCGTATTACAGCCACCAGAGCAAAATGTATTGATAATATTTTTACTGATATTAAACCTATAGATAAAGGTATTGTGGATCCTGTAGAGTCAGATCATCGTGGCCAATGTATAAAGTTTCCTAAAAGTAGTAACAAAGTCTGCAAAAAACAAATTAAATATGTACCAATTAACCAAAGTCGTTTGAATTATTTTACAGAAAATGTATTAAAGAGATATCCATATCTACCTAACTTCACTTGTGTAGACAAGTCATATAAACACTTATTTAATTTGATTAATGATGAGTTTGGCAAAGTTTTTACCTCAAAAACACTACAGATTGGTGGTCGTCCTGTTTTCAGTGATTGGGCAACACCAGGTATCTTTAAAAGTAGAAATTAATTATTTGAATTATATTCAGAAAAATCATATAATTTTAGGCAAACCTTTCAGGAATATGTTAAAAATTATTCAAAGATATTTAAACAAACGTGTTATCTTGCTTAGTCAAACTACATTAAAAATAAAATTTCTAATTCTGTGAATAAAATAAAAATGACTTGGAACATCATTAACTCTGAATGCGGTAGATCTTTGGTGACTGAAAGAGATTTCCACTTAAAAGAAAATGGTTACCATGTTACAAGGGACCTGGAAGTGGCGACGGAGTTTGAACATTTTTTCAAAAATGTACCTATATTGACAAAATCTCTCCAAGCGTCTTCCAGTTCCGCTGAACATTTATTAGAAGAATCTGTTCTTTGTTGCAGGGATGCATTTTTATTCACAGATATTTGCGCTCAGGACATTGTAAAGACATTTAAATGAATCGAAATTAAGAAAACCGCGGACCTTTGGGGATTATCAGTCAAAACTGCATCATGTATAATTTAGGTCATTGCGCCCCATCTAGCAACTGTGTTTAATGACTGTGTTTCTAGTGGTACATTTCCTGATTTAATGAAACACAGCAAAGTCGTTCCCTTGTTCAAGGCTGGCAGCGCTACAGACCCGTCTAATTTCCGACCAGTGTCGGTGCTGCCAACTTTGAGCAAAGTATTTGAAAAAATAATCTTGAATCAAATGCTATCCCATTTTAATAGTCATAAAATATTTCATGCGAATCAATTTGGGTTTACGAAAGGGCGCTCAACTTCCGATGCTGGTGTTGAGTTATTAAAATGTATTCATGAAGCCTGGGAAGACAAGCACGATGCATTAGGTATATTTTGCGATCTATCAAAGGCTTTTGATTGCGTTCAACATGAAACGCTGTGCAAAAAATTACACCGCTATGGAATAAGAGGCAAAGCTCTCGACCTTCTTTCTTCATATTTAAACAATAGAATACAGAGGGTCAATATTAATGGTACACGTTCTGTAGGATGCATGGTTACTATGGGTTTGCCGCAAGGCTCGATACTTGGGCCATTCTAGTTCCTCATTTATATTAATGATTTACCATTTTATACCATTCCCTGACAGGAATAGGATTGTTTTGTTTGCAGATGCCACCTCATTAATTTTTAAAATTAAAAGACAATTAGATAACTATGACGATGTAAACAATGCAATTGCAAGAGTAGTTCATTGGTTCAGCTCAAATAATCTTTGCCTTAATGAAAATAAAACTAAATGTATAAAAAATACTCTACCAAATGTTAAACAAGTTGCGGCCAATGTTCAACTGAATGGACAAGTGTTAGAGTTTGTAGAATCAACTGTGTTCCTCGGTATAACTATTGATGCCAATTTGCAGTGGGGCCCACACATAGAAAAGACAGCCTTTAGGTTAAGTTCGGCTGCATACGCTGTAAAAAAGATCAGGATTCTAACAGATGTGGATACGGCTAGAATGGTTTACTTCAGCTATTTTCATAGTATTATGTCTTACGGTATTCTCCTTTGGGGGAGTGCTGCAGATTTAAATATTAGTTTTGTTCTACAAAAGCGGGCTGTACGCGCTATTTATAATTTGGGCCCCAGAGCAAAGAAGTAAATATTCTAACCGTACCATCACAATACATTTTTGCCAATCTTATGTATGTCCAGAAAAATCTATCACAATTTTCTAAACTCTGTGATAAACATAATATAAACACTAGAAATAAAAATAATCTTTCAGTCCACCACAGTCGACTACATAAGATTGGCGATTCTTTCCAGGGTAACTGTCTACGCTTTTACAACAAGCTTCCCTGTGACCTGAGAAATTTACCATTAAATAAATTTAAAAAGTTAAGTAAATACAAGCTTTGTGATAAAGGTTATTATTCCGTTAAAGACTATTTGCAGGACAGGGACGCCTGGAAATGATCTGCTGGCAAAGTGAAATAATATTAAATTGTAAATAGGCCATCAAAAAAAAGCCTTCCTAAGATTCTTGCCGGTTCTCTCAGGTGGGCTGCGTTCCGAACAGGTGATCGCTTTAAATATTTAAAATAGTGTATAATATTTTGTAAGCGCCGTTAAAATGGTCTATGCAAAATAAAGATATTTTTCTTTTTTTTTTTTAGAGGCGTACTATGCGCTCACATTTCACCGTATGCATTTTTATCCCACGTAACAGGTGGTGAGCCGATTGCCGCGTTGACGGGTGCAGGTTGTGGCGATCCCATCCAAGGACCAGCTATAGCGAATGTTGCTTAACGCAGTGATCGTTTACAGAACACTGAGTCAGCCGGGCCACAAGCGCTTCATTCGTTTTTGTATTTGTAAATTATCATTAAAAAATGCTTACGATGAAATGTGGGCGTTTAATATGCCTCTGCCTACCCCCTCGGGGATAAAGGCGTGACAATATGTATGTATGTATGTATTAAAAAACACAATTACAATTTACACAATAACCACCGAGGTATAACCAACGAGGTAACACATACATACTATCACGCCTATCTCCAATCGAGGTAGGCAGGGACTATAGCTTTCACTTCTTCTACTTTCATAAGTGTTTCATACAAGCTCGCCGGTTAAAGGTACCCTTGACCTGGCCTTTTGTCAAAAGCTCTTCAATTCAAAACTTCTACGAGGTAATAATCTGAGATTGAGCTGAAATTTTGTATACTCATCTAATTTAGAAGACATGCAATGGTTAGCTGTAAAGTCATTCCAAATCTACATGGCACACTCAAGATGGTGGACTAGTTATTATTTATGCACTGCTACACTATTGAATGCTGATAATAACTCGAAAAATAAAATGACATCAATAAAATCCAACTACATAAGAGGCCGTTTTAAATTTTTTTATACTACCTTCAATATGGGTATCAAAGAAATATTTTTTAGCCCATTTAAAAAGGTTCTCTATAAAAAAGATTTTTAACTATTAATTTTTCACTTAAGTATGAATATATCAAATCAATATTTGAGCGTGATTTCTCAGACTGGTTTTTCTTTCATTACTTTTTTATAGTCTCTTACTGATTTTAGATAGCAAGATGTGCTGTTTAGATAAAGGCGTAACCCAAATCCTAGCTGCAACCTATTTGACCCAGTATGTAGGTCGTGTTGACGTCATTGCAGAGATGCATCGACAGGGAAAGTCGGTGCGGGTACAAAAATATGATGTGTTTTGAAATATTGACCTTGAGAATATTATGAAATCAGTTTTTTGGTAAATTTTCGCAAGTAACTTGTACTTGCCGTTAAATTTCTTAGGTTTAATGGAAAATAAATAGGTAGTAAGTAAATAGTTAATACGCACGAAATGTCAGAAAATATCACGAATGTTGAGTATGAAATGTCAGAAGATATCACGAAAGTTGAGTATGAAATGTCAGAAGATATCACGAATCTTTAAGTACCTATGTAATGTCAAATTTATAATCAATGACCTAATATCTCCGAGTTTAATGGCAGATGCGAACTTTAGGTATACCATATATCTACCTAGAATTACATATTTTATTATTGAGGTCCTTGGTGTTGAGATCTCTACTGACGTCCGATACCGTAGTCATTTACAGAATACGGTAAAAAGGTGTCAAAAAAACTCACAGTATCCAACAGGGCACGTCAGTACTTTACTGCTTTGCAACCATGGCCTCTCTATATTTCCAAAATGCGGCCACACATGAAGTTCTGTTAGGGTACCTAAGGGTTGGTGCAACATATAAGTCTTCGACCTTTTCACTCGGCATTAAGGGGAGCCATGACGGCTATCATTGATCCTTTACTTACGAGAGGTATCGAGCACCTTTGCGTCCTTATGCGTGTTATATAGCCTGTACAATGTTTTTTGCTTTAAGGAATTTTTTAACATGATGACTTTCTATGATCGCACCGCTCGCCACAGACAGCATGTTCATCCTAACACTTTGTACACATACGGTAACCTTACCGTATGTGTACAAAGAAAAAAAGAAAGGGTAGAAGGAGTCAGGGTAGACCGAGACTTATATATGAGGACTACGTGAGCAGATTGCTCAAAAACGGAAAGGTCAAAAGAATTTGGATACCCAGACGTGCATATATGAAGCGATTAATGAATCTGCTGGAAGCGAAAGAAGTATGCATGGATCGCGAAGCTTGGCGATCTGTCCTCTCTAACTATCAGGATACAGGGATACAGCATTAAGATGGTTAGTTTCTACGAGTAGTTTAGTTATTTCTTTCCATGTTGTCTAGCCTTAGTATATATCAACAACAGACTAGATATACAGACGCATGTGAAGTTAGCCCCCCAATGTTCAGATAAAAATAAAGTAAAATGAGTTCTAGTCATAGGCCCCTCATCATTTTTGAAACCGTTTTTGAGCTGTGTAAACAATAGAACTATCTCCAAAAAGTATAAAGAACTTCGGAACTCTGTGGGGGGCGACTAGAACTCATTTTTTTTTATCTGTACATTGGGGGCTAACTTCACACATACGATATACAGGCTGTTTCACGGCTATCTGTAAGGTTTTAAGCTTGTATATATATGTATTCATCTATGCAACCAACAGTGAGTGCGATCGTGGTTGTATTAGAAGCCCTTTGAATCGGTTCTCTTCGTTTATCAAAAGACTTACATAAACAGTATAAACCCAGCGAATCGTTTAACCGCAAAGCTCCATATCGCATGTAACTCTGATACGATATAACAAACAATACCACAGAGTAACTAAATACAAATAAGTATATATGTACTAGTTAGTTGCACTTTCTAACATCAAGCGACTACAATAAAAAGGTTTAATGGTGGTAATACGAGACGTTGTGCGTGCTTTCAAAGAGCACTAGCCTTCTGTGGTTGCGTTGTGTTCGAAACCACACCTTTACCGCGTAAAACGGAACCACAAAACGTTTATTGTTGGCAACACTGGCGGTACATTTAATTTATATGTGGGTTTTCATTTCCTTATGAGGCTAAGGCTCGACAACATGAAGGTTATGCAATACCGTCATGAATTTGTCACGCATTTCCTATGAGGTTTTTGAGTTTATTATGGGGTTTATTGCGGAAAATCGACATCAAAAAAACATTTTTGGTCAATATTGAAACACGAGTTGAATTAAGTATTTTAAGAGATATTCTGCAATAATTACGCCTTTCTGCAAAAAGCGTTAATTTCCCTATTTTCACAAATTTTGGCGCTTTTGTTCATACATTGCTACTTATCAGTTTTTTCTTTATCCCCGAAGGGGTTGCAGAAACATAGTGCTGCATACACAACTTGATTTAACGACTACCATGTTACTGGCACTTGGCAAAGGCGTGACAATATGTATGTATGTATTTAGTGGTTGAATCCCGTTGGCACACTTCCAGAACCTAAACGTACCCATAACAACAGAATTTACTTGTGTATAACACATTTTTTTTAGATAGTTTACTTAAACTACCCCGGGACATCCTTCCGAAGAGTGACCCGGGCGTCCGGCGATAAACAGATAAGCTGGGACTGTGTGCTTTTAGCCGGTTCGTGTCCATCCAGAATAAAATCCATGTCTGTGGGGACTTCCACTCGTTAAAAAAAGGTTCTAAGCTACTTTGTGAGTAAGTTATAAGGGTAAGTTATAGGTATAGCAAGTCCTTAAAGGGCAAACAATTTCGGCGCGTGCTCTCGTAATTTATAATCCCGTTTTGTGGTGTTTGAATAACTTAAAGAAATTTATCACGTACCTACTAAAAAAAAAGTAAAGGGTTTTGTAACAAAAGAATAAAAAAGAACTTATTAGGGATCTATTCTATTATAATAAAACTTGTAATACGAAGCGCACGCGCGCCATCTGTAATCAGTCTGAGTAGTAGTTCGACCAGTTGCCGGCCCCACCTCGGCCCGCTCTCCCCCCGTGCGAACAGCTGACATCTCCAATAACAATGAACAACCCAACCCAAATAAACATAACATAGGTACTAATACTACGTACGTACGACCACAACTACATAACATTATTATATTACGATACAATCGATCGAATCACAAAAACGTTTCCCCAATATTGTATAGGTTGAAATATCAAAATTATCTAACTCGTAACATTTATAAAAAAAAAATTGCGTATTAAATTATTTTCGACTGATTTTGGCGTCACAGATTGATCTAGCGTCTCAGTTGATAATGGTGAATTGGCGATAGAATCTAGATTGGGCTGTTGGGTAAACAGTGTTGACCATGAATATCGGTACG